>OX463239.1:69246958-71646958 GCA_949820135.1 Sylvilagus floridanus
ACAGTGCCCATATGGGATGGCAACACTGCAGGTGGCGGCTTTACCCACTATGCCGCAGCACAGGCCCCGGCTGCTCTGCTTTTGATCCAGCTCCCTGCTATTGTGCCTGGGAAAGCAGCAGAAGATGGCCCAAGTGATTTGACTCCTGTTATACTTGTGGGAAACTTGGATGGAGTTTCTGGCTTCTGGCTTCAGCCTGGCCCATCTCTGGCTGTTGTGGCCTTTTGAGGGAGTGAACCAATGGACAGAAGGTCTGTGTGTGTGTGTGTGTGTGTGTGTGTATGTGTGTGTCTCCCCTTCTCTCTGTAACTCTGCCTCTCACATAAATAAATAAATAAACAAATAAATAAATCTTTAAAAGAAAAAAGAATGTCCAGCAACCACTCAACTGGGAGAAGATAAGTTTATTTCCATGCAAATATTTTTTGAAACCCATGCATTTCAAGGGTTCTACAAAAATTTCATAAAAAAAGGAAAAACCATAGAAGGGTAAGAAGCAGTATTGGAAAGAAACCGGGAGGTTGGTTGGGAAAGCAACAAGCAAAGTCACAGCAGATGACAGTTTAGAAGCAACGCTTCGGCGTGTCAGAGGTGCCCAGTTTAAGGGTTGCCTTCCCGTTTCCTTACATGCAAAGTTTATACCATCTGTCTCTTTTAGACGTGCTCCTTCTGCAACAGTCTGCGCATGTCTCTTCTCCCCACCTATGTTTTGCTAAACCTTCAAGGTCTAGCTCAAGGCCCACCTTATCCATGAAGCTTTCCTCAGGTCTATGCATGCTGCTAACTCTGAGCTCACACGGCACAGCAGATGCAATCCTATTTCCTCATTGTCTGCATCACTCCACTTAGGAGTTTACCTCAGCAGAAGCTACTGATTGTGCCCTAAGTATCTCCTATGAATTCTACTTGTTTCTTTCCATGAAAATACCTTCTAGGGAGTCCACAGTACAGTGTAGTCTGTTTTATCCCAAAACATGTAGCAAACTCCTAGGTCATCACAGTCCCCAGCATTAATGGAAAGGTTGCCATTTCTTGGGCACTGTCCTAAACACTTTTTACACGACAACTCATCTACTTCTCACAGCAGCCCTGTGGGGTAGCTACCCAGATTATCTTCATGTTACAGATGAGAACGTTGGGGCTCAGAGAGGTTTAGTAAGTTACCCAAGGCCACATTCAAAAAGTGAGAGACATAGGTTTCACTTGCAGACTGTCCACACCATGGGCTGCTTTTATTCTTATGATCAGCTCCTGGTAATCTTCACAGGTCTTAACATCTGCCAATGGATTGATTTTGTCTTAAAGAGAACAAAAAATTAAATCTAAAATATAACATCCGTTGAACAAAAAGAGGGAGCTCATACTTAGTGGCAAGTATTACTAATTTCCTGTTACTTGGATTTGTTCTGAAAAGTGAATAGAAAAATTTCACCCTTCTCTGGCTGTCCTGGGGGTTTTATTAAAAAAAAACTACAGGAAACAAAGAGTCTGATCAGGGCTTCCAACTGGGTTCCTCCTCATCTGAAGGTGAAGTGGAAACTGGGCAAGTGTCCAAGTGCTTTATCAAACCAGCTACTGCTGCCAGAAGCTCCCTAGAAACCATTTAGGGGTCCCAAAGCCCCCAGTACACAGGGGAAACTGGGCTGCTCGTTAAAGAGGAAACAGGAAGCAAACATCAAAGAACGGGCTCTCTGGGCGTTGTGTTCATGTTACACATCTGAATCATCTCTGCGCCGCAGGCACAAAGGCTGTTCTCTGCTTGTAGGCTTGTTGTGGCCTCGCTGCTTCCAAAGTGGGAACGTGGTGTTTGTCAAGGCTGCCCTTTGCAAAGCTCTCCAGGTCTCCCCCGAAATGCAAGGCAGCTGCAGACTCGCTGGGGACACCAGTGAACAGTCCCCACCCCCATCATCTATTTGTATGTTTATAAGTGAGTAATGAGGTCCATTTGGGACAGGCAGGTTTTGTGCCACAATTTGGACAGATGTTCAGAGCCTCTGGAAACACAGCTGCCTGGTCCAAGTGGCAGCTCTCGCCAAAAGTACTAAGTGTTCAAAGAAGATACATCACCACACATGCGTGGAGGAGCCCACTGATCATCAGGGAAAGTGTTTGTATTGATCATTCCCAAATACATTTACAGTCAGAGGCCTTGTAGCTTTCACCAAATACCAACATAAAATCAAAAGGCATTTTTCCAATTTGCAAATATTTCATTAACATACTTGTCCATCTCTGCTTGCTCCTATCCAGAACGTCACGATTGTCTTCTCCGAAACTTGCTGAAATTCCACTTCAAACCAGGCCCTGCTAAGATGCCTGAACTCTGCCTTATTTGATTTTGTCCTTTTGAGAGCAGGCACAACACTGGGGCATGGAATAGGAAGAAGGATTCTAGGACACATGTGGCCCATGTGCGAGAGGATGTGAAATGATTGACATCTTCTGTGCTGCTGCTGTGGAATCATCTAATGCAGCAAGCAGGATGCATCACAGTGTTCATGTCTCTGCCTAGAGACAGTAGCTATAGGTGGGTGCAACCAGGCTTTGGTGTTTTGCTATTACAAAGTGGGCGGGGCCATGCATTTTCTGCTTGATGCCTTGTGCACATTTATTGCTTTTGTAGGGTTCCTACTGAAAGAGGACCTGGGTGGTCAAGCACATTTTCAGCCTTTCCAGATAATTTCAAATTGCCGTCTAAGAGGGCAGTGACAATTTGCACTATCACTGGCAATTCTTGAGTATCTCTGTTTCCCTGGATCTTTGCTGAAATTCGATGTTGCAATGTCTGCCAATCTGGTTGGTATGATCTATCTAATTTTCTTGTTGGCATTGCTTTGCATAGGACTAAACATTGTTACATTTGTTTTTTATTTTGAATTCCTCTTCTCTGGAATGTCTATTATTTTCCTTGCCATTTCCCCATTGGATTGCTTATTTATAATTTCCAGAAGGTTTATCTTTCATCTATCTATCTATCTATCATCTGTCTTCTGGAAATCAGTTCTTTGTAACTTATAGCTGATAAATAGCATCTCCAGCCTGGGATTTGTTTTCCTCATTTTCTTTATTGGATCTATTTTTCTTAGCAGAATTAAAAATTTTTTGTAGTCGCAATGATTGATATTTTCCCATTCATGGATTGTACATTTTGTGTCATTGATGTAACCTTTCTTCATCCAAGGTAATGATGAGGTTCTTATAGATCTTCCTACAGAAGACTTAAAATAGTGAGCTTTACATTGAAGTCTTTAATTCACCTGGAATTTCTTTCTATGTGGTGTGAGATAGGGATCCATTTTTGTTGTTCTCATTTAGATGGCAATTGTCCCCAAGTCCATATTTCTATGATTTCTAAGGCCATCTCTTATGTATCAATTTTCTACTTTTGATGGCTCTATTACTAGGCTCTGTATGTGTACCACTGGCATATTTGCCTGTTTTCATATTTAATGTACCTTTAGAAATCATCTTGGTATGTGATAGAGTGGGCACTTCCTAGAACCAAACTTGTTCTTTTTCTCAAAATTTGCTTTGGCTGTTTTTGGAAACTTTTTTCTCTTCCACATGAACTTTACGATGTAAGGTCTAAAAATTCTCAAAGACTTTAATGAATAATCTTTGCATTTGAGTAGTTTATAGCTGCTATATATATATATATATACATATGGATCAAAGATATTCAGTTTCCCAATCAATGAATATGGTATAATATTCTGTTAATTCAGAAAAATCTTTCAAATGTTTCAATGTTTTGAATTTTCTCCACAGTAATCATATGTTCATTTTTGTTCTAATTACTTTACAGATTTGTTGCTATTGTGAATGGAATTTTTGGAACAGTTTATTCTTGATGTATATAAAATGTAGGATTTTATATAGTAAATTATATTCAGCTATTATGCTGAGCTTTAAGAATTTTTTGTGGGATCGGCATTGTGACACAGTGGATAAAGCTGCTGTCTGTGACAGTGGTATCCCATATGCTACCAGATTGAGTCCCGGCTGCTCCACTTCCAATTCAAGTCCCTGATAATGTGCCTGAGAAAGCAGTGGAGGATGGTCCATGTGCTTGGGGCCCTGAACACACTGTGGGAGACCTGGATGAAGCTCCTGGCTGCTGGCTTTGGACTGGCCCAGCCCTGGTTGTTATGGTCATTTGGGAGATAAATCAGTGGATGGAAGATCTCTCTCGCTGTGTTTCTCCCTGTCTCTATCCATAACTCTTTCCAAAAAATGAAATAAATCTTGAAAAAACCTTTTTTGGAAAGTCTGATGGACTTTGTAGATAAATGATCACTATAAATCTCCAATTCCTAATACTTTTGAAAAATTTCATCTTTAATGCTGTGGCTAGAATCTTAGAAGTGATGATATATATATATATATATATATATATCTCACTATCATATATATATATATTTTGCTCAGTTTCTATATTTTGTCACCAATTCAACCCCAAATTAAATTCCTCCTCAACTATCTAAAATCTCCCAAAAGGACATTCAGACACAATAAGTATTCTAGAAATTTTGCCTTTTTAAATAGAAAGATGTATTCATTTATTTGAAAGGGAGGGAGGGAGGGAGGAGAGAAGGAGGGAGAGAGTAAGAGAGAGAGAGAGAGAGAGAGAGAGAGAGAGAGAGAGAGAGATGAGATGGAGGAGAGAGCTCTCCCATCTGCTGGTTCACTACTCAAATACCTATGACAGCCAGGGCAGGGCCAGGCAGAAGCCAGGAAGCAGAAACTCTGCTTGGATCTCTTACATGATGGCATGGACTCCAATACTTGGGCCATCTCCTGCTGCCCCAGGCACATTAGCAGGAAGTGGAACAGCCAGCATTCCTACTGGCATCCCAACACAGGATGCAGATGTACTGAGTGATGCTTCAGCAACTGCACCACAACCCTAATTTTATCTTCTCAGAAGCCCCTACTGCAGCCTTCTGAACTGCTCTCAAGTCGACTGGCTGCTCTGGACAGCTGTTGTCTGGGATTTTCCTTGTCTTTACCTCGGGGTTCCCTCTGTTCTTTGATATGGTGAGATTTCCTCTGTCTTATGCTTTCTGCTTTCTTTATTTTTATTTTTATTTTTATTTATTTTTGATAGGCAGCGTGGACAGTGAGAGAGAGAGACAGAGAGAAAAGTCTTCCTTTGCTGTTGGTTCACCCTCCAATGGCCGCTGCAGCCAGTGAGCAGTGGCCGGCGCACAGCGCTGATCCGAAGGCAGGAGTCAGGTGCTTCTCCTGGTCTCCCATGGGGTGCAGGGCCCAAGCACCTGGGCCATCCTCCACTGCACTCCCTGGCCACAGCAGAGAGCTGGACTGGAAGAGGAGCAACCGGGACAGAATCTGGTGCCCGACCGGGACTAGAACCTGGGGTGTTGGCGCCGAAGGCAGAGGATTAGCCTAATGAGCCGCGGCACCGGCCTTGTATGCTTTCTTAAACTATCTTCTAATCTCTCTCAGAGCCTTGATGAGACCATTTGAGGATTTTTTTTTCCTCCATGGTTAGTCTTGGTTTCCTACCAGTTGCTTATTTCTGCTTACTTTTGGTGGTTAACTGTCATTTCACAGAGTTTCCTTAAGAAGTCTGTGTCTTAGCTATCATTCTGACTTTATGTTTAGATTGTTTTTCTTGTGCAGTTCCCAAGCACGGTTCTTTTCGATCATATGTGCTAGATTGCCTTGGTATTGGCCTGGAAGAGGATGGGGGATGGCACTGCAGAGGGAACTGGTGGTCCCAGAATTGAACAAGTCCATGTTTTAGCAATCACCTCAGTTTCTGTACAGTACCCCCCAGTCTCAACTCTACTGACCTCTAATCCAGGGATGTTGTTTTACCCTGCTGAGTTTTTTACTGCAGGAGATGGAGCTGAGGCATTGGGCACAAGGTAAAGCACAAACATGAGGAGCTGAGTGTTCCTGAAGACTTCAGCCCAAAGTCTTAAGGTAACTGATGTGGACAGTTCCAATTTGGGGGGATTCTGTGAAACCACATGAGTCTTGGGCAACTTCTTCTGTGGGGTTAGACAGTTTTATAAAGTCTGCTGAGTTCTTTATGCTTAGATCTAGCTTCCCAGCCCCTGAAATTCTACTGCTCTCCACTTATTCTTATATTTCTTTCCACTTAACTTTGACCATTGTTTTCTTAGATATCTCTGTATTTTACTAGTGTCAGGTACTAATAGATTTCTTCAGAATTGTTCTAAAATTATACTCTGTGTCATTTGACAGATATTTCTTCCACTTTGATTATAAGCCCCCCAAAGTGCTCCCTTTACTTTGATCATTTTCCCAGACCCTCAAATGCACTTCACATTTCTAAGACGTGATGCCCACGAGTAGCTATTAAGTCATCTTTAAGTGACACACTCAATATGTCACCACAAGCAGCCCTCCAAGCGTAACTACAATATTTGTACAGCCATACATCATTTTTTTCTGATCACTCATGTGCTATAATCTGTGTATGACTGAAGACTTATTAAATCACAATGATGGTGATGCTGAGAGAAATGGAGATAAAGAGGGAATTGCAGATGTCTTCATTTTTTAAAGTGGTGTTTCCCCACATGTCTCCCATGAAACCCCAACACTGAGATCCATATGAACAGATGTCCATAAACAAAGGATTCTTGTCAAACTAATGTGGCAAATATTGGGTTAGGAAATTTTAAATAGGCTGCTTGTTGGGTGAGGTTTTTTTTTTTTTTTTTTTTGGACAGGCAAAGTGGACAGTGAGAGAGACAGAGAGAAAGGTCTTCCTTTGCCTTTGGTGGGTGAGGTGTTTGTTACAGCAGTTGGGATATTTACCTGCCTGCCATCTCAGAGTGCCTGGGCTCAAGTTCTGGCTCCACTTCCTGCTAATGTGCACCTGGGGGGAAGCAGGTGATGTCTCGAGTGACTGGGTCCCTGCCACCACATGGCAGTCCAGGATTGAGTTCTGGGCTCCTGGCTTTGATCAAGCCCAGCCCTGGATGTTGGAGGCATTTAGGGAGTAAACCAGCAGACTGAAGATCTCTGTCTGTCTCTCTTTCTCTCTCTGCCTTTAAAATAAACAAAAAGAAATAAAAGGGCCAGTGCTGTAGTGTCGGCATCCCATATGGGTGCCGGTTTGAGTCCCAGCTGCTCCACTTCCAATCCAGCTCTCTGCTATGGCTTGGGAAAGCAGAAGATGGCCCAAGTCCTTGGCCCCTGCACCCACATGGGAGACCTGGAAGAGGCTCCTGGCTCCTGGCTTCAGATCTGCCCAGCTCTGGCCATGGCAGCCATCAGGGGAATGAACCAGTGGATGGAAGACCTCTCTCTCTCTCTGCCTCTAACTCTGCCTTTCAAATAAATAAATCTTAAAAAAAATTTAAACAGGCTTCTTTAACACAGGCCTTCTCAGAGACTTAAATATGCTTTCATGCACAGTTCAGCATTTTCCAAACTTTTTATTCACAAAATGATTTTGTTTATGGGATGCATTCTCATATTTCCTAAGGCTCACTTCCTATGTAATGAACTTAGGAACAGAATGTTCCAAGGTTTGCTCAGATTATTTTATTTTGTTTTTGTTGTTCATATTTTAAAAATCTAATCAGTCCCCAAGTTAGGACAGCTGTGAAATATTAAATAGAATATTTCTTCATCAGTAAGAGAAGAAGAAACAAGGCCCATCTTCTGTCGTATCCTGACAATACTTTCTGATTAAGGGCAAGCCCTGAATAAACTACTGAGTGCAAAGTACTGACTATCCAACTCTTCTGGTGGTAGGAGGTGTTTGGTGGGCCAGGCTGTCATGGGGAGTGTACAGATGAAGCTGAGAGAGTGTGGGAGGGGCACCCTGGGATCTTAGTCTTCTTCCCCAAAACTTCATCTCACTACTCACGAGAGACAAGGTGGAAGGGACCAAGGAGATGTGCGATGTGAGCAGCTACCAAGTTCGGCTGGACAGGATGGAACAATTCAGGGTGTACTTTGTGATTCAAAGTGGGGCTCAGGGCCGCATTTCTATTGGGTTCCAGCTGGGGAACCCGAGATAAGCTGATTGGTTTACACTAATAGGGTGGCATCAGGTAGTAATTAATGCAACTTTAAATAAATAAATTTGAAATAACCCTATTCCCCTGTGGTAGAGGAGGAACTCAGACACCGAAAGGCTGAAAGCCTTGGAGAGGGTACGTGGATGAGCTGCAGAGTTGCCACGACCCTTAATGCTGTATCTTCCCTCATCTGTCATCTTGCTTTGCCCCTGTGCCCGTCTGACATCCACAGGGCAATAGACCTCACTCAATAAATGAACATCTTCGTCCTAACAGCCTCTCACCTGGTACCGGCACTGTGGCATAGTGGGTAAAGCCACAGCCTGCAGTGCTGGCATCCCATATGGCCACCAGTTCAAGACTCGGCTGCTCCACTTCTGATCCAGCTCTCTGCTATGGCCTAGGAAAGCAGGGGAAGATCATCCAAGTCCTTGGGCCCCTGAACCCCCATGGGAGACCTGGAAGAAGCTCCTGGCTCCTGGCTTCAGATCAGCACAGCTCCGGCTGCTGCAGCATTTTGGGGAGTGAACCAGCAGATGGAAGACCTCTCTCTCTCTCTCTCTCTCTCTCTCTCTCTCTGCCTCTGCCTCTCCTTCTCTATGTAACTGACTTTCAAGTAAATAAATAAATCTTTTTTTTTTTTTGACAGGCAGAGTGGACAGTGAGAGAGAGAGACAGAGAGAAAGGTCTTCCTTTGCCGTTGGTTCACCCTCCAATGGCCGCCGCGGATGGCGCGCTGCGACCGGCGCACCGCGCTGATCCGATGGCAGGAGCCAGGTGTCAGGTGCTTTTCCTGGTCTCCCATGGGGTGCAGGGTCCAAGCACTTGGGCCATCCTCCACTGCACTCCTGGGCCACAGCAGAGAGCTGGCCTGGAAGAGGGGCAACCGGGACAGAATCCGGTGCCCCGACCGGGACTTGAACCTGGTGTGCCAGCGCCGCAAATAAATCTTTTTTTTTAAAGAGCCTCTGTCACCTCTCTAGCTGCCAATGCAAAGGGTTTACAGTCACAGCTCAGAATTCTCCACCTTAAATCCACGGTGCTGCGGACATGTTCCCTGGGATTCAGACATGACCTTCATCCACAGAAGGGCTGCCTACTTGCAAAGTCTAAGGTCTATCCACAATAGACGCCAGGTTAGCAAGCAGCACCCAAACACACTGTCTCCGTTCCTGGTGTGTGAAGCAGCACAGCCAGACCACAAGAAACCACAGCACCCTTCTGGAAAGCGGATGGGCAGGGAAGTTTCCAGTCATGAGGCCTGAGGCGACTGTCCCTGGCACTGCTTGCAGCTGGTGGATTCTGTTCTAACAACTCTGGTAGGGGGATGAGCACTGGCTCTGAGGCTGGACTCGTGCCCTGACTGCCTCCTTTCCCTTACACTTCTGGGTTTTGCAATCTTGGTTCGTTAATACACAGGCCTCTGAGATCCAGATGCCTGGCACTCCTAACAGCAGCTAAGATCCCCTGATGATCTCTGAGCAGCTTAATAGCCTTCAAACACAGCACGGCTGGGGGCCATCCTGCCTCCTTCTGTGGACCTTTCCTGCCAACACTTGCCCAGGCCTCAAGTCCAGCCCAACCCTCCAGGCCACCCTGCCCACCTCACCTCCATGCTTCTGGGTAGTATCCCCCCACCCCCTTAAAGCATTTGTGTGACAAAGCAGACTTGAGCAAAAAATTATTGATTGCTTTTGGCCAAGCACTGTGAAATACTCTTGTTCTGCTCAGGGGGAGAGAGGAAGTGGGGGTCACTGGTCATGTCCTGTTGTGCCTGGCTAATTAGAAAGAACTTCCTTCTCCCTCAGACTGCTGGTTCTTAAGGTTCACACCTTTCTCACCACCTCCACCCCCATTTTCAAATAAAATAAAGAAAATATAGCAACCAAAATCCAAAGATTTTTTTTTAGAAAAACTGCAATGTAAGTATTCTAGTCCCACACCCTAGAACTTTCCCCTTTAAGATTATTCTTTCTTGGGGCGGGCGCCATGGCTCACTTGGTTGATCCTTTGCCTGTGGTACCAGCATTCCATATGGGCGCCGGGTTCTAGTCCTGGTTGCTCCTTGTCCAGTCCAGCTCTCTGCTCTGGCCTAGGAGATCAGTGGAGAATGGCCCAAGTGTTTGGGCCCCTGTACCCACGTGGGAGATCAGGAAGAAGCACCTGGCTCCTGGCTTCGGATCAGCACAGCGCCTGCCATAGTGGCCATTTGGGGAGTGAACCAATGGAAGGAAGACCTTTCTCTCTGTCTCTCTCTCTCACTGACTATAACTCTACCTGTCAAATAATAAAAAAAGATTATTCTTTCTCTCTGAATCTACAGATCTCATATGTTACATGGTAAAAACAGTGTATAGAACAATGTAGGAATGATACTGTGGTATTTTAAGTTAATGCTCTATTTTAGAGTTTTCTTCACAGTTAACTTTTCTTGGTGCTTATGGTGACTTGAAAGTCTATAAAGTTGGTGTCATGATCACCTAATTTCTAGAGGAAAGAGTCAATTTTTTTTTTTATCACTACGCTAACTAGCCTTGGGTTGGCTTCCTATCATCAAAGGCAGACATTAAGCATCATCATGTTGGTTTTCAGAATGAGAAAAGGAAGAGAGAAACAAGTCACATAAGAAGGTAAAAACAGGAGCCAGGACCTGTAAATCAGAACACTGCAACCTCGAGTACCGGGCGTGGCTCTGTGGAGTCAGGGGCAGAATATGCCAGGAGCGAGAAGGGAAGTAAGAGTCAGAAGGTCAGGTGGAGCTACAGACCTTGAGGGTCCAGCAGAGAATCTCTAGGTGAATCAGCCATGGCAATGTGGTAAGAGGCGAGGCCTCCCTCTGCACAGGACATTTCCTGTCTTCTCCCTGACTCTTGCTGTGCTTGGGTGCTTCTGAGGTCACTGGAGATGGAGGAGTTGAACAGGCAGTTCTTGTGGCTGAGATAACTTTGTGTACATTTGCTGTGCCTCTGACTGAGCACTGGCCAGAAGTCTGGAATCACAAGGACGCACCCCAGAATGACAAGGGCAGGTCGTGCTCATGAGGTTTCCTCACAGTCCCTACAGAAGGAGGAAGACAGGGAGCCACCATCAGGTTGGATCAGGGTGTTCCTGATGCAAAGGCAGCCTAACACCTGACCTGTGCCATCAAGCTGGACCCTTTTGATTTCTCTTTAAGACATTTTTGCACTTGGAGGCTGAAAGGCTTCGTCCATCAATAAGACCCGAGAAGAGAAGATTCATCTACTAGGTGACCTTTGAAGTCAGGAGATAATGGCAACTGACTGCATGGAAATAAAAACAGAGCAGGTGTTCTCCCGAAAGAGTGAGCAATACAGGAAAAAAGCAACTCCACCCCAGTTCGTGCCTTTACTCTTACGTCCTTTAGCTTTTTGTGGGTTAGCGTACACATGCACCATTTCATTAAACTCTTAGTTTTCCTCCCAGAGGTGCCTGAGTGAATCTCTATTCTTTCCAACTCAAAGATCACTGTATCAAGGATTCTAACAATGAAGTCTTCCTCAGTCAAGAACAAATTCTTCAGAGGTCCCCAGATAAGCCTGCCTTGAAGTCTCATCTCCAACTTGCAGGGATCTTGGCAGTGAAAAACCACAAGGGCTCATTGGCCTGCCTTTCCAGACAGACAACTTAACCAATTAAGGAATGAGGTACTGTATGCCCTCTGCCTTCAAGGTCGGGGCTCAACTCCCTAGAACCTTGGCAAAGTCTTTCAGCCTGGAGTGAGTAAGAAATCACCCCTGTCGATGACAGACTTCTGAGCAGATGGTTAGTAAATCAAGGCCCCGATGTGAAATGTTGATGTTTTCTAGCCAACGAAGATGGAGGTGAAATGTTACAAACTTAATCACAAAGTGTAGACTCCAGGAAGACAATGGTCACTTAAAGGAAATGGTCCTTAAGGGAAAACACCATTCAGTGTGAGATGAAATCCTGATTGTAAGCAACAGAGCTGTAAAAGCAATGGGAGCCTCAAGGCTAATGGGCTTTAGGGAGTTGTCATCAAGGAGACATTTATATTTGCACAGGTGTTTAAGTTAGAGTCTCCTCCATTGGCAAATGGACTATGTACCCTACATAGGCATTAATATGGAGGGTACTCTACCCAGGACTGGCATTACCAAGCTCCCAGTTACAATAATGTGTCCCTCAATGTACCCACCATCATAGCAATAAGGACATGGTAGAGAGAGTTGTCTCCAAACACCATGTCTGTGAATGTCAGCTATGGGTTGTGGACCAACCAATGCCCTTTTTCTCTTCTTTCTTTCTCTATTTTTTCTACTTTGGAGGATGAGAGACAAAAACAGCAAGAACTTCTATCCACTGGTTCCCTCCCAAATACCTATAACTTGTGGGGCTGGGCCAGATCAAAGCCAGAAGCTGAGAACTCAATCTTCCTCCATGAGTGGCAGAGGTCCAGTTAAGTGAACCATGACTGCTGTCTCTCAGCGTGTGCATTAGCAAGAAGCTGGAATCAGGAGCAGAGCTGGAATGAAAACTCAAACACTCCAATATGGGATCAGGGCCTTCTAGCTAGGGGCTTAACCACTAGTCCAAATGTCTGCCCCAATCCTTTTCTTTATCTAATGTGATTCCTAGTTTCTTTCTTTCTTTTTTAAATTTATCTGTTTGAAAGGTGCTGTTACAGAGAGAGAGGGAAGAAGGGGATGAGGAAGGTGGGGGGAAAGAGAGAAAGAGGTCTTTGATCATCTAATTCACTCCCCAAATGGCTTAGCTGCTGGAGCTCAGCCAGGTTGAAGCCAAGAGCCAGGAGTTTCCTCCAAGTCTCTCACGTGGGTGCAGGGAGCCAAGTACTTGTGCCATCCTCCACTGCTTTTCCAGGTACATTAACGGGGAGTTACATCAGAAGTGGAACAGCTGGGACTCGAACCACCTTAACCCACCATGCCATAATGCTGGCCCTGGGATTCCTAATTTCTACTCTTTAGGGTAGGCTACTCTTCCAGATGGCTTCCACAGGGGTAGAATGAAGCAGAAAAGGTCCTGGCTAACTTCTGTTTAGAGACTTGAAGGGTAGGTGTGCATAGTCTAGAGTCTGTGACCCCCTAGACAGTGCCTGAAGAGTTCTGGCCCCCAGGCTGTGAGTGTCCACCATCCAGATGCTGTGGTCTGGAGGTGTCCCATAATGTCCAGTGTCCCGTAGATGATGATGGCTGTCAGTCTTTCTCAGGCATTGTTTGGAAATGGTATACTTGTACTTCTCAGTTTTCTTGCAAGGGCATCTTCACATGCAGTATTTTTTCCCATTCTTATAACTACCTTAAAGCTGTGATATTATTTATATTTAATGGGTGAAGACACTGAGGTTCAGCGAGGTGAAACCAACTGTCCAGAGCTGCCCACTTTTCAGGAAGCAGAGCAAGGATCTCATCCATTAATCAGATGCCAGCACATGGGCTCTTCCCACAATCCTAGCAAAATGCTGCCTAGTGGGCAGGCATCATGGTGCTTCTCCCACATTGAATGCAGGCTGCTGGGACTGCCTCTCTCACAGTTTGTCCTAGTTCAGTGCTTCTCAAACATCAGAGTGCATACAAATATCCTGGGGCTCTTGTTCAGATTGCAAATTCTGATTCAGCAGGTGTAGAGCAGAGCCTGGGAAGTAAGTGCCCAGGTGGTACCACTGCTATTGGTTTGCTGACCACACTTTGAGAAGCAGAATGTTGGCTTGACATCCTCCTCTTGCACCTTGCTCACTGGATTATGAATAGAAACTCCCTGCCCCTTTGAAATTCTACACCCTCCTTTTTCTCACTAAGTAGTTACTGGCCAGATCTGTGAAGCAGTCCCAAGTAACTCTTAATGAAATTAAAAACCAGACTGATATCCCTAATACTCTCCAGCTGTTATCCAGTATGTGCCATTAGGGTAATTGTGTGGGAGAACTGAGAGTTGAAGCTAAAACAATAATCTAAGCAGGGTCTATTTAAAGCTGCAGGCACACTTGATGGGTAAGGTAAGGAAATTTAAGGTAGAAATCAAGGAGTGCAGGCAGCAGCAGCAGCAGTAATACTGCACCAGTCTCATTGATAATAACACCTTTTGTATTTTCAGTTGTGTGTGTATTTTATAGATAATTCTTAGGAAAATTCAGCAGAAGACATCGCTATGAAGTTTTAGTTGAGAGTCTATTTGCACTGATAAAGTAATCTACAACAATGCCCAAGAATGTCTAACACAGGACAAGATGGCAGGAGTTTAAATGCGGACAGGAGAAGAAACATCTGGGTACAGAGCAAGGCTAGGATGTTGCTCTGAATCAGCACACAAAGGTTGCGCACCTGCTAGCCTATCAGCCATACTCTCTCAACTTTCCAACAGCCAACAACAACAGGGGACTCTGGTCAGTTGGCCATTGCATAATGATCATTTGATAAATGAAGCCAAACACTTTTAAAAGAAAGCAAACCATTCTTCATAATGAGATCACACAAAGATATCACCTGTGGCCTTTCCTACAGTGGAAACCCTGTGTTGTTAGCGAATGACTTTGGTTCCAAAGAGAGCTCTCATTTATAATGATCCTCAATGAAGACTGATGCATCAAAACCACGTCCGATTCAGAAAAGCAGTCCTTCTCGTGCAAACGGGACATAGTGTAACATCCAGCTTCTGGCCGCTCTGGTTTGACTCAGAACTACTTCTTGGAAATCTCAGAGGAAGGGAAAGGTTATGTGTCCTTCAAGAAACCTTTCTCCCCATTGTCATTCCGCAGTTCCATTTTCCCAAGATCAGCGTTTGGAGATGCTAAGTAACAAGGAGCCAGAAGCTGTGCCACCAGCAGGGAGTTTTGGTTGAACGGAGACACAAATGAGTTAACTAAAGACTGGGTACAGTTTTCACAACAAGGGCACAATTTGAATAAAAACCATCCCAGGTCTACTCAGAGTTTCAGGAAATATTCTGAGAAGGAGTAGACTCTTCTCAAAAAATAGTCTTCTGAATACAGATAAATGAATTACTGAGGCTATAAGTGATACATCATATATCAACAATGATATAGTTGTTACATATATATATATACATATAGGTATATATATATATATATATATATATGTACCATTATCATTGATCTTCACCTTAGCTAGAACAAAACTTCAAAAAAAGCCTATCAAATGTTTAACATTTGAGCTATATTATTTCTTCAAGGAAATTTATTTTTGAAGCAAATATCATTCATCCATTCATGTGTTGAGCCAGTGCGTATTTTGGGTCACTTGTCACATATTCAGCATAGTCTTGGGAAACAACACAGGGCGGTGGAAGTTCAGGGTTGGAGACCCAAGTAATCACACAGCCACCTAATTGATCACACACAAAAAGTCTTCATGCCCAAGGTAATAAAATTCTCCAGTTTTCTCGAGTATTCAATACCAACTTAGTATCTTCCATCTGTTGGGTACCAAACAAGGGATATGATGACAAATGACACACATAGATACATTAATTACAAAAGAATCTAAGTGCTAGAAGGAAATAGCAGAGTGTGTTTATGAGAGAGCACACGGACAGGGGCTTGGGGATGGTGTACAAAAGGGTGGTGAGAAAACTATCTTCAGGAAGCAGTATTCAAATGAGACCTGCAGAATGAGAATCTCTAAATATAAGCACAGAACGCCTGTTCTGTGGCTGGGGGGGCATGCTAACTAGAGAAACAGACAGAAAGCAACTAAATGGCTCCATCACATAGGGTGTTTAACCAAGCAGTGACAACTGAGAGCATAAACCAAAATAACCGATTTTTTTAAAGATTTATTTTATTTATTTGAAAGACAGAGTTACAGAGAGAGTTAGAGACAGAGAGAGAGAGGTCTTTTATCCGCTGGTTCACTCCTCAATTGGCTGCGCCGATCCAAAGCCAGGAGCCAGGTGTTTCCTCCAGGTCTCCAACGCGGGTTCAGGGGACTAGGGCCACCTCCACTGCTTTCCCAGGCCACAGTAGAGAGCTGGATTGGAAGTGGAGCAGCTGGGTCTTGAACTGGCACCCATATGGGATGCTGGCACTGCAGGCAGCAGCTTTACCCATTACACTACAGTGTTGGCCGCCAAAATAACTGATTCTGGATGAATTGTGTGCAACAAGTCCAATTGGACACTCCTTATTTGATGTAGTGAACTCTAACACTTATAGTAGGAGATGTGTGACTTTCTTTTCTCTACAGTGGGACACATACATTTTGCTCATTTACAATGGACAGATCTTCAAAAGACACATTAAATATAAGGGGGGGTCCTTCCAGTTCAAACAGATGTTTCTGCTTCCATGAGACCTCACAGTTCAGTAAGTTGCAGCTGCAGGATTTGAAATACCAGTGTAGGCCTTTGCTTCTATACTGGCAAGAGTAAGAGCTGGAAGAGATCTGAGGATTTAAATTTGGGCCAGTTTTCATTTTAGTGAATTATTTCCCACTAGGCTCTGAAGAAGAATCCAGGAACCAAAACTGGTGCTTTGAACTCTGCCCTGGAACACCAGCCTTAACAAAATCCATACATGTTCTCTTGACAAACATACAATCAGATTATACCAAACACCATCTCAGCAAAAATAATCTCCTAAACCATGATATACCACTTTCCCTGGAGATTGTGAGGACTTGGAACAGGGAAGTTTGGTGCCTACCAAACCTGTTTCTTCACTAGGCTAGCACTTCCTCTCCAGGATCAGCCTGGATTCCAGAATTCCCTCACTATCCTCTTCCCATTGAAAAAAAGACAATACTCTACTCCCTTCTCCTTCCATCTCGCTCAGACAGGACCCCAGACCTGGGTGAGCTGTCTGCTTCCTGGAGCTTGTTATGGAACTGCTCCATTCAGATAGAGAAAGGCAATGGAGCTCTCTGACTCATTTGAAATTCCTGACCTCCAGCCTCAAATGGCCATTCAACACTGCCCAGCAGGTCTTTTCTTTCTCCCTGGTTGGCTTGCTTTCCTGTTCCCTGCAGACTGTTTTATATGTCCTCCTCTCTTCTGAAACCTCCTACATCCCTTCCTCTACTCAGATGATGGCTTCTTGTTTCATGGATAAAACTGAAAAATCATCTTCCCTTCACCAGACCTGCAATCTTCATCAAGATCCCTTTGCTCCTTCTGGTTCTGGTTAAAAGTGGAAAGACTGCCCCTTCAGCCTTCCAAAGTCCACTCCCTTCATGAACACCCCAGATCTCACCCACTCATACTGTCCTGCTTTGGTCACCACCCCCTTCCTACATTGGTAACTGTTTGCTCTCTTACTGAATCAGCTGCACCAATAAAAACACACATGCTTTATTGCCTTCCACATTTACTAAAAGTAAACCAAAATACAAAGTCCCTACGGACCCGTCATCTCTTTGTGTGCTGTCCTTTTTTCTTGTGTTCACAGCCCACGTCCTCATAAAAGTCTACACATCGGCTGCATACTTGTTCTTACCACATTCAGCCTATCCTTTAACCCCTTGGACCTCAAAGATTTCACAGGAAGTGTGCAAGCCAAAGTTTCCAAAAACCTTTAGGATACCAAATCAGATGGACAATTTTCAGCTCTCAGCTCATTTAACATCAGTGTCAGACAATGGCCCTTCTAAACAGTCTCTTCTGATTCCTATGACAACAGTTCATCTCCTTTATCTGACCTCCAAATTAGAATATTGCCAAGTCTCAGTCTTAGCTGCTTTTCTCTTTTCCTGAAAATCTCATCCAGTCAATTAGCTTATGTTGTTACAAAAAAAACCACAACAACAACAACAACAAAAACCTGATATAAAGAGGATGCACAGAGAGTACAAATGTAAATAATACTTTTGAAAGTCTACGGGTTAACAGCTACCAGCAATCAAAAAATAATCAGCAAACATATAAAACAGCAAACATATAAAATAATCTCACGTTTCCTTCTTTTCTTGGAGTCTCTATTCCCATAGCTTCCATCTTCTGCCCCTATGCAGTCTCTTTCCTGCAAACTGACACGCCAAGACTTCCCTTCAGCACTTACCTGTGTCAAGTGAAGCCTCTCTGGGATCCTTTTATCTTTCCTGGTTTACAGTCTTATCTTGTTGAAGGACATCCTTCAGTAGCTCTGTAAGTACAACCATTTGAATATTCACAATCATGGAAATACATTTATTTCCAAATCATTCTTGATAATTTATCTAGAAATAAAATTCTACATGAAAAATCATGACCACTCATAATTTTGAAGCAGTGTTCTATTTTATTCTATTTTTCAGAGTTACTGTTGCAAATGCTACTCTGATTTCTGTCTATGGTTACTGTCTCCCTGTCAGAAGCTTTTAGGAACTTCAAAATGCATATTCTGAAATCTCACAGCGGAATGTGCCACATTATAGCTCTTTTTTATGCTGGACATTCAATGGTCCATTTTAAACTTGAGAAATGTGTCCTTCATCTGAATAATTTTTATTAAATCAAGTTAGCTGGATATTGGGCTCCTTGCATCAATCTTTTTTTTTTTTTTTTGACAGGCAGAGTGGACAGTGAGAGAGAGAGACAGAGAGAAAGGTCTTTCTTTTGCCGTTGGTTCCCTCTCCAATGGCCAGTGCGGCTGGTGCGCTGCGGTCAGTGCACCGTGCTGATCCGATGGCAGGAGCCAGGTGCTTCTCCTGGTCTCCCATGGGTGCAGGGCCCAAGCACTTGGGCCATCCTCCACTGCACTCCCGGGCCACAGCAGAGAGCTGGCCTGGAAGAGGGGCAACCAGGACAGAATCTGGCGCCCCGACCGGGACTAGAACCCGGTGTACCGGCACAGCAAGGCAGAGGATTAGCCTAGTGAGCCACGGTGTCGGCCCCTGCATCAATCTTAATTGATCTTTTCTTATTCTCTATCCTGTATTAGTCTATGATCTATGAGGTTGCCTTTAGCCACCAGCTTTCCTATTTTTAAAATTTGATTGTCAGATTAAAATGAAAATAATTATTTATTTTCCATTCCTTTTTCATAGCATCCTATCCTTGTTTCATGGATAGCATATTATCTCTCACCATCTATTAATTTTCCTTTGATTTTTTCTGCTGTCTTCACAAAAGTTATTTGTCTTTGCCTTCTCTTTTATTTTAGAGATATTCCTGAACTATCTGCTCTTCTTGCTTACTTGTGTTTTAAAAGAGTGCTAGCACAAGATGCTTGCAAGCTCTGTGAGAATTGTGAGGCTTGTCACCTGGTGTATCTTTTATTGCAGATGTCACAGCCAGTCCAGTGTCTCTTCAGCTCTGGAAACTTGTCAAGAACTTTTTCATCTCAGGGGCTTTCAGACATCAGAATCTATCTGGCATCTGCCCTTCATAGATCTCTCTCTCTCTCTCTTTCACACACACACACACACACATTGAAGCCTACTCATCTTCTAGATTACTGCTTTGCATCACTTTTCCATAGAGGTTTGTCTGATCTATTCTATTTTATTCCCTCCCTGTTTCCTTCCTCTGGAATCGTCACCATAACTTATGTAATTGATGGACTTAGGTGTTGTATCATTGAGTACCTTTCTGTTTCCTACTGTCTGACAACAAGCTCTTGGTAGGAAGGACCATTTCTTTTTGTTCAGTGTTCCAGTCTCACAACTTTGCATGGAAACACAGCATTCTCTATAACTATCTATGTCAGGAATGGAAGGTTGAATGAGTGGACGGATGCATGAACAGAGACTCTAAGTTTTTGATCAGTCTCAACTGTAAATATCTCTGTAAAATGCAGCAAGTCAATTAATCTTCCCAAGCTTAGTTTTATATAGCTTCTTCAGATTTACAGTAACAACATATTTTACTCACAGAGGTATATATAAGCTATAAACAAAATAAATGTAAAAGTGCTGAGTAAAATGTTTTATATAAATACAAATGTTATAAAGACTCAATGTGGCATTTTTATCCTACTTTTTTCCTTTTCATATTGAAACCTCAATTTAACACTTCAGGTATCATACCTTGGTATCACCTTCTGAGGGGTGTTGTTATTAAGAGTTCTTTTTAGAACCAAATTAACTAAAATCTTAGATGTGATTCAAATTAGACATGCATGATTCTGACTCCCAAGCAAATGATTTCATCAGAAGATTCTAGTTTTTGGTATTAGTTGAATGAAGGGATTGGGCATTGTCAACTTGTTTTATATTTCTGAGTACAAAGAATTAAAAGAGAATAATGATTCCTGATCAGGATTAGGATAAAGTCACCTCTATACTTGTACCAATATTGTCTTTTAATATTTGCCCCTAACTAACCAAAAATACAGGCAACTTATTCTGGAAGTGTACTGTCAAACTAGCAGCCTAATTCATTGCTGATGTATGTAAATTTATATAATCCTTCTAGAAATCAGTTAAGAAATACATAAAATCTTACAGGTGTAGTATCTTTTGGTATCAAAATAGTGTTCCTGGGAAAGTATCCCAAGAAAATAGCCCTAAGTATAGAAAACTAAATATTTAGAACTATTAGAGACAACATATATATCCAATAATGTATCAATAATTGAGTAAATTTAAGCTATATATGTATTTGGATGAATTTCATGCAGCCACAAAAATCAAGATTACGATAAAAAATATTTTTAATATGGAGGTAGCTGTTGAGCCACTTCTGAGGATACCTGATTCCCATATTGAAATGCCTTGATTAGGGTCCTGGTTCTGCTTCCAATTCCAACTAGTTTCTTTCATTCCTTCCTTCCATGCATCCATCTATCCAACAACACTAAGTAGAGAGTAGATGATGGCCCATGAACCTGTGACTCTGCCACCTCTGTGGATTGAGTCCCCAGCTCTTGACGTCAGCCTGGACCAGCCCTGCTATTGCAGATTTTCAGGTAGTGAACCAACAGATGGGAGGCCCCTGTTTGACTCTGTCGTTTTGTCTTGCTGCCTTTTAATTAAAATAAATATTTAAAAATAAGATTATGAAAGCTACAGAATATTTTGGGGAAACATTCATGATATAGATTATGATATCAAGGGGTATATACATCATGATTACTGACTTTAAATATTTACATTAAAAGAAAGTTTAAGTACAGATGACAAAAATGTATTTACACTGTGAAATAACAGAGGAATTGTTTTTTCACAGGTGTCTTGGTGTGTTTGAATTTCAGGGAAAAAAGTATAAAGAAAAGTCATGAATGGAGATGAAAACTATTTTCAACTAGACATTGAATTTCTGTAAACAGAGACAGTGCTGTTTTCTTATACTTCCTACAGAGCTTAACTTGGACCTGGGCATACAATGAAAACAAGTGTGATCATCCAACACATGGCTTGGTAGCCCTCTGTTTTTTTGTTATTTTTTAAAAGATTTATTTATTTATTTGAAAGTCAGAGTTACACCACAGGGAGAGAAGGAGAGGCAGAGGGAGAGAGAAGTCTTCTATCCACTGGTTCACTTCCCAATTGGACACAATGGCCGGTGTTGTGCCGATCCACAGACAGGAGCCAGGTGCTTCTTCCGGGTCTCCTATGTGGGTGCAGGGGCCCAAAGACTTGAACCATCTTCTGCTTTCCTAGGCCATAGCAGAGAGCTGGATTGGAAGTGGAGCAGCCGGGACTTGAACTGGTGCCCACATGGGGTGCTGGCACTGTAGGCAGCGGTTTTACCCACTACACCACAGCACTGGTCCCAGCCTTCTGGCTCTGATTCCAGTTCTGAGACTCTTTGTCTTGATTCTTGAATGCTGCAGATTGAACTCTAAAGAGGAAAAAATACCACAGGTCTTTACTTAAGGCTATCTCATCGTACAGAGAAGTAGGGGGAGGGGGAGACTTCTCTAGCTCAGGTGTCAGCTATTTATATATTTATATATAATATATATGTAAATATATATATATATATATATGTAAAGGGCCAAATGGCAACTATTTTAGACTTTGTAGAGCCTGCATTGTCCACTGTGATTACTCAAGTTTGACATTCCAGAGTGAAAACATCCATAGGCAGTTCATCAATGAGTGAGCATGGCTGTGTTCCAATAAAACTTTATTTGCAAACATAGGTGGCAGGCTATACTTTAATAATTCCTGGTGTAGCTAATAGAGTCTTGTCTTCATTTTCTTTGGATGACTCCATTTTTCATAGATGTTCAGTTAGCTCCAGGTGTTCTTTGCCTCTTTAAACAGATCCTCCTTCCAACTAACAAAACTGATTTAGCCTTGTAGCCTCAGCACTTGCTCTGCAGCCTTGCTTTTCAAGGTGCCATGGTCTACCCCGAAGCATGAGCATCTCCCAGAAGCTAGTTACCGAAGACAGTTTAGGACCCCATTCGAGACACAGTGAATCAGAATCTGCATTTTATCAAGATCCAAAGTGATTCTTGCACATGTTACAGCCTGGGAGACACTGTTCTAGAAGAAAAACAACAGTTGTCTGTGTAGAGCTCTGTGTAACAACTATGATACCTCATAGGTCTTTGAAAAAATTAAGTTAGGAAAAACCTTCTCAGATGCAGGACTCATACAGCCAGGGTTTGAACTCAGCTATGTCACAGTTCTTCCACATTCTCTTAATATGATTCTACTGCAAGGTACTGGGTTCCTGAGGGAAACTAAGAAGCTAGAGCATACAAAACTGCTATGAGGCTAAGATGCAAATCAATTATCCTCCATCCTGTTCATGAGGCCATTGTGTAATTGTGAGAGAGATGTATGAGGAGTCACCATGCTTGCACACAAACTGTGAGAAGGGGGGGGTATTAGGTTGAATAACGTGTCTGTCACTGCTGTAGGTTAATAATACAGCCATCTCTGGGTATCTGCAGGGGATTGGTTCTATGATCTGCACATACCAAAATCTGTGAACATTCAAATACTTGAATACATGTATTTCTTATATACATTGAATCACCTCCAGGTTACTAATAATACCTAATACAATATCAATGGCTATTATGCTGGATTGTTGATGGAGTAATTATTCAACACAGATGTACTTTTTCCTGAATATTTTCTATCTGTGGTTGGTTGAATCTGCGTGTGTGAAACTTTCACTTGTAGAGGGCCAACTACTGCTGCATCACACCCGTTGCATGTGGCTCAGCCCAGTGGTAATGCCAATAACTCACATCACAGCCTGTTTCCTTGTTGGGGGCAACTTTCACATGCATTATTCTGTTTATTTTCAAAGCAATCTTGTAATTTGCTTTTTATTTTCTAAATATGGAAATAGAAGCCCAGAAAAGGTAAATAAATTAGCCAAGTTTCTGCCTCAAACTGAGGATCAGGCTTCATTTCATTGGATCATAGTGTTTTTCTAAGATCACTATCTTTTCCAGAATAAAGTTGAAACTCTAGATCTACAAAAGTATTCTGTTGGATACCCTGGCTTGCATTTGAGTCTGTACACTGAAATGGCCCATAGGGCCTCAGATGTTCTTTCTGTGGGTGGTTCCCCACTTTTTCCGGGCAGTGTTAAGGTAGCCAGTGACATCATGGCTGCTTACGGGCTTCCACCAGAGTCTTGTTGAGCTCTGGCTGCCCTAGAACACTGCATACATCAGACTGCACAGAGGACTAATTGAAAAGTTCTCAGGATCGTGACTGAGAGAACAGTGTCTGTGTGTGGTGACCTGAGGTATGCACAGGGTCCTCAAAGTCCTATGATTCGCCAATAACTTGCAGCTCTCCAGTGAACGACAGTGGAGCCCATGCATCATGAAAAGAGGCTGGGGATCTCTCTGTTTCCGTTTCATGGGGTTGGGGAGCAGGTTTCTGGCATGTGCTTCTCTTGGACTCTCTCTCCCTTGATTTCTCAGTTCTGCAGGCTGGTGCGTTTCCTCGGTCAGCCCTTGTCTCAGTTCCTCGAGCAATTCCTCCCTGATCACACCCTTGGCTTTACTCTTTCCTAACTGATTCTCTGAGCATGAATTCTCCTCAGATTACTATTCCTCCAGCCACTGAACAGAAACCTTGCCAAAGCATGAGCTTCTCTCCAGATTCTCTTGTTTCAGAGGGACACTGCCAAACCACTTTGTGTGTCCCACGTTGGCAAAAGTTCTTACTCACTTAGCATCTGACTCCTATATGCTGGGCACTGGGTTAACACCAAGAAGGCAGATGCAGTTGACATGTAGCATTTTTCCTAATTAACACTTCACATTTTACTGAAACCTCAGCTTATTGGCTGTTTTAGTCCATATGCTACTGTTAAATAGCACAGTGTCACAGACTGTGTATGTTCTAAAGAAAAGAGGTTGACTTGGGGCCCAAGATTCTCATTGAAGATGTAGAAGCCACATCTGGTGATGGCATAGACTTGAGAAAGCACATGATGAGAGACAGTGGACATGTGTGTGCATCCTCTGTTCTCCCTCTTCTTAGAATGCCATCACCATCAGAAGTCAATCATGGGCCGCCACCCTGATGCCCTTATCTAATTCTAATAATCTCCCAAAGGCCCTACCCTCTACATAATACTGCTAGACTAAGTTTTCACCATAATATGTCACAATGGTGACTCAATCCCTGCATGAGTTTTGAAAGGGACAGACAGAGTGCTGGTGCTGGAAATCAGGCCACTGAAAACACTGATGGATGTTTTTTCTTATGTGATCAAATCAGAAGCTACTAACTACATTGGTCTGCCTGACTCAAGATCACTGCTACCCATGAATGAAGAGAGAGTTCCCCTCCCCCTGCCTCAAGGTAGCATAGGATTTCCCATTCTTTGCTTCTTCAGTTGTGGTACAGGCAAGCAAGTTCATACGAGTGACTCTGGCTCATACTAATTCAGCTGCTGGTTTTTATTGCAGTTATCTCAAGAAATAGCATATAAGGAAAAGCATATTTGAATTCATGGATGCATGAATTATGGCTCAAAAGACAAAGAATAACAAGACTATCCAGCTAGCCAAACATCATCTTGGGAGTGGTGGGTGTCTGACAGAGACAGAGATGGAGGCACAGTCTATCTGAACTCTAGAGTGGAAATTCACCTGTAAATTGTGATAGGATATTTTCTCTGATGCTATGGTATCTTTATTTTTTCCAACTACAAATATCTCCTTCCCTTTGGCTGAGGATCCATTTGCTCAGTATCTCAAAGTGAGTTTCAAGTAAACCATTTGAGAATTGTCATGGGGCTCTGGATGAAAGGCCTCCAAACCAGAAGTTAAGTCTTTGGGAACCCCAGAATAACAGCAGAGAAGTTGGCAAGTAAATTTGTAATTATCAACATTCCAGAATACCTTTCTTCAACACATGGCAAAAGGCTCAAACCATAGGAATAATGATTGCCAGATCTCACCATGTACAACTCAATTTTTTTCAGGCACTCAAAATGCCATAAAGACAATCTTCAAATGCAAATCACAGGCTAGGAATTTTTTTGTGAAGCTTATGCTATCAATGGAATATGATACATTTAATAACAGAGAACTCTTTTTTTTTTTTTTTGACAGGCAGAGTGGACAGTGAGAGAGAGAGACAGAGAGAAAGGTCTTCCTTTTCCGTTGGTT
Organism: Sylvilagus floridanus; assembly: GCA_949820135.1. Taxonomy (NCBI): domain Eukaryota; kingdom Metazoa; phylum Chordata; class Mammalia; order Lagomorpha; family Leporidae; genus Sylvilagus; species Sylvilagus floridanus. The sequence continues at coordinate 69,272,459 of OX463239.1, forward strand.
CACCCTCCAATTGCCACCGTGGCCTGTGCACCGCGCTGATCCGAAGGCAGGAGCCAGGTGCTTCTCCTCGTCTCCTATGCGGGTGCAGGGCCCAAGCACTTGGGCCATCCTCCACTGCACTCCCGGGCCACAGCAGAGAGCTGGTCTGGAAGAGGGGCAACTGGGACAGAATCCGGCTCCCTGACCGGGACTAGAACTTGGTGTGCCAGCGCCGCAAGGTGGAGGATTAGCCTATTGAGCCGTGGCTCCAGCCCAACAGAGAACTCTTACAAATCAATAAAATACCCTGCCTCCCAGCATGAAAAATATATTAATTAGGGTAATTCTGGCCACCGGAACAGCAAATTCTCAGTGACTTATTACAACAGAGATTCTTGCTGTCATAAAGTCTAGCATAAGTGCTATATTCTCAATGTTTGTGTCCCTTGCAAATTCGTGTATTGAAATCCAATTCTTGCTATATTGTTATTAAGAGGTGGGTGCTTTAGAAGGGAACTAGACCATGAGGGTGGAGCCCCTAGAAATGGGATTAGAACTCTTGTAAAAGAGACCTGAGGGGGCGTGTTTGCCCCATGTGCCTCTCTGCCACATAGGGATACAGAGATAGCAAGGAGGCACCATGGCTATAAGGCCTTCCTCAGACACCCAAACTGCAGGCACCATGATCTTGGACTTGGTTCTTCCAACCTCTGAGCACTCACTGTCTATCAGTTACAAACTATCCAGTCCAAGCTATTTTTTTACAGCAAAACAAAGACAGTAAGCACTTCACCCTCTGTGCAGTTTCAGGGCTCTACCTTTTCCTCATGGGAAAACCACATGTGGCTTTCAGGAGGGCTGCATTCCACTGCACAAGCTGATAGTAGAGGAAGATTTTGGAAAAACCATACACTGGTGGTTTTTTAAGCCAGGCCTGGAAATGGCATATGTAGTCTCCATTTATGTTCTATGGGTCAGAGCTGAGTCACAGTCCCATGGGAGAACAGGAAGCAAGGGGGACTGAGAAATAGAGTAGAGCTATGTGTCCAGGAGAAAGAAGAAATGGTTGGTGGACAACTATGTAATCTCTACTACAGAGGATTACTGAATTTTATGCATTATAGGAACCAAATTTTGTTCATATGTATAACTACTTATACATAATGCAGACTCTATTGGTCTTAATTTAAGTTCAGACCCTAAGATAACAGATATGAGAGCACCAGGTAGGATCTGCAAGGAGGTGTTCTGGCATCCCATATGGACACTGATTTGAGTTCTGGTTGCTTCACTTCTGATCCAGCACCCCATTAATGTGCCTATTACCCACATGGGAGACCTTGTGGAGTTCTAGACTTCTGGATTCAGCTTGGCCTAGCCCATTTAGGGAGTGAACCATCAGATGGAAGATTCATTCATTCTGTCTGTCCGTCTCTCTGTTAGAATAGCTGTCTTTCTCTCTGTGTGTTAAAGTAGAATAACAAATGCTGTTGAGGATATGTGAAAAGAATAGCCTAATACACTGTTGGTGGGAATATAAACTAGTACAACCATTATGGAAGATAGAATAAGATTCCTCAAAAATCTGAAAATAGATCTCCCGTGTGACCCAGCCATCTTACTCCTGGAAATTTATGCAAAGGAAATGAAATCAGTATTTGAAAGAGTTATTTATACCCACATATTTCTAGCAGCTCAACTCACAATAGCTAAGATAAGAATCAACCCAGATATACATCAGTTGATGACTAGATAAAGAAATGTGGTATTTATACATGATGGAATACTACTAAGCCATAGGAAAGACTTCTTTTGTCTTCCGTGACAAAATGGATGCAACAGGAAGCCATTATACTTAGAGAAATAAGACAGTCCCCAAATATAAATTGGAAAGGCATCAAATAAATGATCAAACAATAAATCTCAAGGACCTAGAAAAACAAGAACAAACCAAACCCAAAATTAGTAGAAGGAAAGAAAAAATTAAAAATAGACAATAAACAAAACAAAAAAGATACAAAATATCAGTTAAATGAATAATGTTGTTTTTGCAAAAAATGAACAAAATTGATAAAATTGGTATGCCACTGGCCCAACTAACCACAAAAAAGGAAGGATACTAAAATTAATAAAGTCAGAGATGAAAAAGGAAACATTACAATGAATCCACAGAAAGAAATTCTTGAATTACGTTCAAACAGGTATACTTGGCAACAGGCTGGAAAATCTAGAACACATAGATTTCTGGACAGATACAATCTACCACAACTGAATCATGAAGACATTGAGAACTTAAATAGATTAGTAACCAGGATAGGAGATTGATTCAGTAATAAAGACCCTCCCAACAAAGAAGCCCAGGAATGGATTACTTCAGTGCTGAATTATACAAAATTTTTAAAGGAGAACTAATTCCAATTCTTCTCAAGCTATTCAGGACAATTGAAAGGGAGGCAATTCTCCTAAACTCCTTCTGTGAGGCCAGCATCACTTAATTTCAAAACCAGAAAAACAAACAACAAAGAAAGAGAACTATAGCCCAATATCCCTGTTGAACATACATGCAAAAATCTTCAAAAAAAAAAAAAAACTAGCTAATTGAATTGAACAACACATCAGGAAGATCATTACCAAGTGAGATTTATCCCTGGTATACAAGGATGGTTCAACACACAAATCAATAAATGTGATACACTACACTAATAAATTACAGAATAAAACCCATAAGTTTATCGTAATAGATGCAGAGAGATAATTTGATAAAATTCAGCATCTTTCCTGGTAAAAACTTTAAGCAAATTGTATTAAGCAAATTCCTTAATACAATCAAGGCAATGTATGTCAAACCCATAGCCTCCATAATATTGAATGCGGAAAAGTTGGAAGCAGTTCCACTAAGATCCTGAAACAGAAAAGGATGCCCACTCCACCACTGCTATTCAATATAGTTCTGGAAGTTTTAGAGAAATTAGACAAGAAAAAGAAAACAAAAGGATACAAATTAGAAAGGAGGAAGTCAAATTATCCGTGTTTGCAGATGATATGATCCTATAGGTATTGGAACCAAAAGACTCTACTAAGAAACTATTGGAATTCATAAGTGAGTTTGGTAAAGTTTCAGGATATAAAATCACCACACAAAAATCAATAGGCTTTGTAAACACAGACAATGTCATTGATGAGAAAGAACTTGTAAGATCAGTACCATTCACAAAAGCTCCAAAGAAATTTAAATATCTTGGAATAAATTTAACCAAGGATTTGAAAGACCTCTACAGTGAAAATTACAAAACATTAAAGAAAGAAACAGAAGAAGACATACAAAAAAGGAAAACATCTTCCATGTTTGTGGATTTGAAGAATTAATATCTTCCAAATCTCCATACTAACCAAAGCAATTTAAGATTCAATGCAATTCCAAACAAAATACTAAGGAAATACTTCTGAGGTCTAGAAAAAACAATGCTATTCTTCCGCAGTAAAGACAAGGGCTGTAAACAACTCTTAGTGGAGGTTCAGCTTATGACTATACAATAGACTGAAAGCATATCATTGTAAAAATTAAAAGAAAGAATTATAAAGGAAGGAGGAGAAGGGTGGGATCATGAGCAGGCGGGAGGGTAGGGTAGGAAGTATCACTATTCTGCTAAAGTTGTATATGTAAAATATGTGAAATTTATTCACCATTTATAAATCAAAATCAATAAAAATGAAAAAAGAAAAAACAATGCTAAAATTCAAATGGAAACACAAGAGACCCCAAATAGCAAAGTAATTTTAAACAACAAAAATAAAGCCAGAGACATCACAACATCATATTTCAAGACATACTACAGGGCAATTATAACCAAAACATCCTGGTACTGACACAAAAATGGACATGTAGGCCAGTGAAACAGAATAGAAACCCCAGAAATTAATCCATACATCCACAACCAACGAATCTGTGAAAAATGAGCCAAACATCATTCCTTGGAGAAAGTACAGTCTCTTCAATAAATGGTGCTGGGAAAAATCTGATCTTTGTGTGCAGAAGTATGAAACAAGACCCCTATCTTATGTCTTATACAAAAATGAACTCTGAATAGATCAAGGATCTAAATCTATGACCTGATACCATGAAATCACTAGAGGAAAACTTCAGGGAAACTCTGAAAGCCATTCACATATGTAAAGACTTCTTGGAAGAGATGCCAGAAGCACAGACATAAAGCAAAAACAGACAAATGGCATTACATCAAGCTAAGAAGTTTCTGCACTACAGAGGAAACATGCAACAAAGTGAAGAGGCAACTGACATAATGGAAGAAAATATCTGCAAGCTATGCAATAATAAAGGATTAATATTCAGAGCTCAAGAAACTCAACAACAATCAAACAATCCAGTCAAGAAATGGCAAAGGACTTGAACAGGCATATTTCAAAGGATGGAATTCAAGTGTCCAACAGTCACATAAAAACTGCTTGGGATCTCTAGCAATTCAGGGAAATGCAAATAAAAACCACAAAGACGTTTTACCTCTTCCCAGTTAGAATGGCTATCGTCCCAAAACCAAAAAACAATAAATGTTGGCAAGGCTGTGGAGGTAAAAGATACACTAATACACTGTTGATAGGAATGTAAACTATTACAATCATTATGGAAGATAGTATGGAGATTGCTCAGAAATCTGAAAACAGATGATCAGCCATCCCACTCCTGGGAATTTATCCAAAGAAAATGAAATCAGCATATGAAAGAGTTGTCTGTACCCTGCATCTCAATTCACAATAACTAAGATATGGAATTAGCCAAGATGTCCATCAAGTGATTACTGGATAAAGAAAATGTATATATCCATCACAGAATACCACTCAGCCATTAAAAAGAATGAAATCCTGTCTTTTGCAATAAAATGGATGCAACTGGAAACCATTAGGCTTAGTGAAATCAGTCAGTCCTCAAATGACATGCTTTCCCTGATACATGGCAGTTAATACAGAATCAAAAAAAAAAAAAACAAAAACAAACCCATAAGAATGAAATGGACATCTTGTGATATAATTGTTGTAGTCACCACTTGTTTATGCTTCTGCAGAACTGTGTTTTTCCTACTTTTTACTTGTTGAATGTTACGGTTAGTGGTGAATTAAGCTTGGACTGTACTGGAAGTATGTCTGTAAAAATTAAAGAAAAAAAAAGAAAGGAAGGAAGGAGGAGGATTAAAGGAGGAAGAGGGTGGGAGGAAAGTATAGTTATCCTCTTAGAACTATATCTATGGGGGCTGGCGCAGTGGCACACTAGATTAATTCTCCACTTGCAGCACCGGCATCCTAATGGGTGCCAGGTTCTTGTCCCAGTTGCTCCTCTTCCAGTCCAACTCTCTGCTGTGGTCTGGGAAGGCAGTGGAGGATGGCCCAAGCACTTGGGCCCCTGCATCCTCATTTGGAGACCAGGAAGAAGCACCTGGCTCCTGATCAGTGCAGCTCTGGCCATTACAGGCATTTGGAGAGTGAACCAACGGAAGGAAGACCTTTCTCTCTCTCTCTCTAACTGTCTATAACTCTACTTGTCAAATAAATTAAAAAAATATATATCTATGAAACACACGAAATCTGTTCTTCTTATAGTTATATTTCTTTTTCTTTATTTCTTTTTTCTTTTTTGACAGGCAGAGTTAGACAGAGAGAGAGAGAGAGAAAGGTCTTTTTCCGTTGGTTCATTCCCCAAATGGCTGCTGTGGCTGGCACACTGCACTGATCCGAAGCCAGGAGCCAGGTGCTTCCTCCTGGTCTCCCATGTGGGTGCAGGGTCTGAGCACTTGGGCCATCCTCCACTGCCTTCCCGGGCCACAACAGAGAGCTGGACTGGAAGAGGAGCAACTGGGACAGAATCCGGCGCCCCAACTGGGAGTAGAACCTGGGGTGCTGGCGCCGCAGGCAGAGGATTAGCCTAGTGGAGCTGGCCTCTCTTTATAGTGATAAAAATGGATTAAATCATGTGATACTATTTCTCAGTTCTCATCTTTCATTTTTTTTTACTTTTCTGTGTTTCAGTGTCATGAATTTCTAACAGCTTTCTTCAAGACTATTGATTCCTTTCTTTGCTTTACCTGGAACATTTGGGGGAACTCTTATGCTTAGTTTCCAGATTTAAAATAGTGAGAAATATTTTTTTTGTCTAACCACCACTACACACACTTCTTTCAGTTACTGAGAATTTTGCTCTTGAATTCCTCTAGGGCACCAAGGTCAAAAATCTCAAGATTTTACATGTGCAGGGTTGAGGGGCTAGATTCAATGTTAGGTGGATAGTCTTTAAATGGTTGAAAAGCTTGCTTAGTTTGTTGACAGTTTGTGGACCTCAGTGTAGTTCACAGTTAATGAAGTGGAAATGACAGATTTTCCTTGGTATACCATCAAGAAACATTCAAGGTGTTAGAGTGAAGTAATCCTAAAATGGTCTTTTTCTGAAGCCCATTGATGATAGTGAGAACTGCTGCCCTTAAAATATTCTTTCTGAATCCAATGAAAACAACAGGATTTCAACATGGCTGATAATTCATGGTGCATTGATTTTTAAGGACTGGGTCAGGATGGTTACTGTAATGAGCAGTAGAACCTAAGTTGTCATAAGGACAGCCTGACTGGCAGAGATCTTTGCTGTTGGCTAACTGCGATCATGAATCCTTGTAATGGAAATAAATGGGTAGCCACTAAGATCCTATTTGACCTGTGTAAACAACCACCCCTCCACTAAAGGTGCTGAGAAGAAGTTGAAGTAAATTGCCACAATGGATTGCCATGGCCCCTCCACCAATTCCCAGACTTGAGTCAGTCCACAGACTCAGAGACTTCTGAACAAAGGTGAGATCAAGTGCTCCTGAGGCAAGTCTCTGTCAAACAACCAAAAACCTATATCGTAAATCCTATTTGGCATCTATAAGGCGCCTGTGGTTATTATCCAGGGTTATCATGAATTGGAAAAGGGAAACATATAGATCATTCAGGAAATACTGGATACTTACTCTGAATTTACCTAGTGCCTGGAGACTCTAAATGTCAATGTATACAATGCGATTTGAAGGTCCATTGGTCAATTGAGTTTTGGTTCATCTGACAGTGGTTCTAGTGGGTTCCTGAACATACCCTTATTATGCACCTAGTCCTGGAATGCATAATTGCAATAGATACCAAAGAAAAGGCTGTAGAATGACAATTGGTATGGAAGTAATGGCCAAGTGGAAGGCACTACAACTGTCTCTACCTATCAAAATAGTAAGCCAAAAGCAACTCCACATTTTTGGAGAGATAAAGGACATCAGTGACACCACTAAGGGATATGAAAGATGTAGGCATGGTTATTCTTATCATAACCCTACCCGATAATCCAGAAGACAAGCAGATATGGCAGAATGCCACTGATTATTACAAACTTAATCAAATAAACAAGATTCTTTATATGAGTATCAATAAGCCTCTTTCCTCATCCACCTGTATCCTTGCCCAATGTGCCCATATGGTAGCCATGGTGACATGATTGGATATTATGCAGAGGCCTTCTACAAAGTCCAGCCTGGCTTCTGCTACTAAAGAGTGTCCAGTCTGCCAATAATCTGCTGATCCCTTGCTTTAGCCTCATTCCCTAGGGGTATCTGGTTTGTAGACAGTTTATACTGGAGCAGTTCTACCATGGAAGGAGCAGACTCAGTGAAACACATACTTTGAATACATCTGCCTTCTCTATCTGTAGGCTTTCCACCTAAATCACCATCCAGTGACTTGTGAATGCCTGATTCATCCATGATGTGTAGAACAAACTAGCATCTGTTCATGGATCTCATTCAATAGAAAATGTAGTGCAACAATGGGCTCATGCTTCTGGTCTGACCATGCTCCACCATTATCCCTAATGTGGCTGTCTTGGTACAAAAAGCGATTGGCTTTTTATGCTCAGCTAGATAGCAACTTGGGTAGTAAAACTTTGCAGAGCTAGAACAACTTCCTCTTAAGTAACCAGTATATGATTACTCTCACAGACAGGATTCATAGGCTCCTGCTCAGGGGTAGAAATTCCAGGGACCCCTCTCTGTCTAATTCTTCCCTGGAGATCCATGAGAAACAGTATTGAATCTTATCCCCACAAGTAGGCAAACTGCTTCTTTCCAAATGAGTGTTGCACCATGGGGGCACAGCAACGGCTCTATGAAAGTAGATGCTGAAACTGCCACCTAGTTCTTAAGTTTATGAACCAACAGGCAGATAAAAGGATTATTAGCCTGACCGGGATGATTCAATCTGACTACCAGAATGAAATTAGGTTGTTAGTGCCCAAGGAAGGAAAGGTGGAATATGTCCAAGAAGTAAAAAAACCCTCCCATCATGTGATGAAAGTAATGCAACACTACAGCTCAATAGAGTCAGGGCTGCTTTGGCCACAACCCTTCAGGAATGAAGGTCTGGGTTGCCCACCAAAGCAACACAAACAGCCAATACACCTGCTGAGCACAAAGGCGATAGAGAATGGATTGTAGAGGAGAAACAGTTGTAGAGCACAGCTGCCACCGCCTGACCAGATGCAGATGGACACGAGGACTGGAGTCAGTTTAAGTAGTCCTTTTTATTTGTATATGAAATTGTATACATATAAAAACCATTTCCTCTTCTTTTCTCCAAACCCTCTCCCATGTCAGAGTGTGTTTGCAAAAGTTGTACCTCTATGTCAGTGATTAAATTATAGGAGGTACCTTTCTCTGAAGGGAGGAGAGAACTTCCACTTTGGTTATGACATTGTCAAAATAAGGTTGGAGTCTGTGAACTCAAGAGGCTTCCATAGCCTTGGCAGCTCATGACAAGAGCCTCGGGTGATTACTGACACCATAAACAGGAGTGTCAATTGTTAAATCAACAACAGGAGTCACTGTGCACTTGCTCCACATGTAGGACCTCTGTCCTTAATGTGTTGTACTATGTGAATTAATGGTATAACTAGTAATCAAACAGTACTTTTTTACATTTTGTGTTTCTGTGTGGGTGAAAAGTGTTGAAATTTTTACTTAGTATATACTAAATGAATCTTGATGTGAATGGGATGGAAGAGGGAGCAGGAGATGGGAGGGTTGCCGGTGGGAGGGAAGTTATGGGGGGGGGGAGCCACTGTATTCCAAAAGTTGTACTTTGGAAATTTATATGTACTAAATAAAAGTTATATTAAAAAAGTTTAAACCCGGAAAAAAATAAATTATAGGACATTACACAGGGAATGTGAGTCCGGTAGAAGAATGGAATCAGCAACGAAGGGAAAAAGGGGTCTTTGTATCCTCTTTTGGTGAGGGTGTGACAGAGTAACGCTCTTCCTCCTCAGGGGTGTTTGCATCTTAACCTCCCCAACTTATGAATATGTTAGTGTACAGGATCGAGGGGACTTGACTTTGCTGGTCAAGTTAATGTCCCTTATCAATTGACCTTAAAATAGGGAGATGGCCTTGGGTCATCCAGGTGGGACTAATCGTATAGGACCTCAAAAACGGATGTGGGTCAGGGAGAGCAGACAGAACTAGAGAGACAACACTATGAGAAATATTCGCTGCTCCATGTTTCAGGCTTTGAGGATGGAGACAAAGGAGGGTGTGAGACAGGGGATGTTGACAGCCTCTGGAAATTGAGAGAGACAAAGGCATGAATTCTCCCTGAGAGCCTCCAGAAGAAACCCAGCCTAGTGACACCCATGTTGAAATCTCTGACCCCTGAGATAACCCGAGTTGCTTTTTGAAAGATTTATTTATTTATTTATTTTTGAAAGGCACAGTGACAGAGAATGGGGAGAGAGACAAAGAGCAGAGAGAAAGAGATCTTCCATCCACTAGTTCACTTCTCAAACGGCCATGATTGGCCAGGCCAAAATCAGAAGCCTGTAACTCCATTTAGGTCTCCCACATGGGTGGCAAGGGTCTATGTACCTGGGACATTTCCCACTGCTTTCCTAGGTACATTTTCAGTGAGCTGGACTGAAAGTCAGGCAGCTGAAATTCAAACTGTTGCTCCAGTATGGGATGCTGTTGTCCCAGGGAGCAGCTTAACCTACTACACCACAATGCTGGCCCAGTGTGAATTGCTTTAGCCACTAAGTGAGTGATCATTCGGTACAGCAGTATCAGGAAACTAAGACAAGAGCTCTGTATGTTTTTGGTTGCAGCAAAGGCACCAGTGCTGCTGTTGCTGAAACATGTGCTTGTCCCTACCTGAGTGATGTGGGGCAGCAGCTCAACTGGCAGACTGTCCTTCAACCTCTCCAAGTCCTGGGTCGCGTGGGTGTTGAGCTCTGTGACAAAGGGAACTGCCTGATTCTACAGTACATTTGCATCGCTGAAGTTGTGCTTGACTGCTGGGAGAGGTCACTGTGGGCCGAGTCTATTCTCGTGGGTTCTGGTTTGTCCTCCCTCTCCCTACTTCATGTCTGTCTTCTATTTCTGATTGTCTGCCCTTCTACCCTTAAGCTCAGGCATCAGACACAAAGTCTTTAACAGTTATATAAGGTCAGATTCTTACAATAAATCCCCTGCATTTGCCATTCCTAGTTGTTATTGTTCTCTGCTTGAGCCCTGGCTGAGGCAGTTAGGCATTTAAGTTACTTTTATTGCTGTTACTAAAGATTTTCCAGCCTTTTTATGTGTATTGAGTAGGAATTGAATCCTTCCATGTAAGCTCATTCTGCCACACTGACTATAATTCTTCTAGGTTTATTTCCATATTTTCAAGTTCCTAATATCCCCTCCGCACTCCCTACATTTATTAAATGGAGAAGCTTATACTTGGGCACGGGTCCATTCATCTTTGAACTTACTGTTCCCACTCTGTCTCAAAGAGCTGCAGATAGAGTCTGGGCATTGGAGAAAAGTCAACACAGAGGTCTTGGTGTTTTCGCAGGTCCTGCCTGGCATGGAAACAAGCTGATAACAATTGCAGGGGAAATTGGCCTTCAGCTCCCACGTGTAATTGTCCCGGAGGCTCCAGCCTTCTCCACCACGCAGCTGGTTTTCATCCTCCCTGAGTGGAATCAACTGAGGATCAGTGTTACCATGCTACAGTGTCCCAGAGATGGATGGAAGGCACTTGTGGGCTTAGATCCAGAACAGCCTGAACTCTGGGGTCCCACAATTTATGTTTTGCTCTGTTATCACTATGGCCTTTGTACTGACCTTGAAGATCAGCCCTCCCATTCAAAATAGAAGCTCCTCTCTGAGAGCCAGGGGACACTCATCTCCTACCTTGAACATGAGAACTACAACCTTGCTGGATTTTGGACTCCAGGACATCCACTGGTGGCCTCCTTGCCTGATACTCAGGATTTCAGCCTTCAACTGAGAATTATTATTTTTTTTTTTGACAGGCAGAGTTAGTGAGAGAGAGAGAGAGAGAGAGAGAGAGAGAGAAAGGTCTTCCTTTTTCTGTTGGTTCACTCCCCAAGTGGCCGCGAATGCCGGCGCGTTGCAGCCGGTGCGCTGTGCCAGTCCAAAGCCAGGAGCCAGGTGCTTCCTCCTGGTCTCCCATGCGGGTGCAGGGCCCAAGAACCTGGGCCATCCTCCCCTGCCCTCCCAGGCCACAGCAGAGAGCTGGACTGGAAGAGGAGCAACCAGAACAGAATCCGGCGCCCCAACCGGGACTAGAACCTGGGGTGCTGGCGCAGCAGGCAGAGGATTAGCCTAGTGAGACGCAGCGCTGGCCTCAACCGAGAATTACACTGAGAATTAACTGAGTCCTTCAGATGTAGATTGAGCCATGCTACTGGTCTATCCCAGGCTCTGCACCCTGAAGACAAACTGTTGTGGGGCCTCTTAGCTGCCACAATCACTGTTCAAAATCTAAGTGTAAGCTCTCCATCGGGAAATTATTTGTAAAACAATCTCTCTTATCCGTGTACAAATTCTTCTCTGTATTGTGACTTTAGTACTCCTCCTATCCAGAGAAAAAGTCTTGAAACTCAGCTAACCAAATTCAGTAAAAGAGATGTTCCCTTTAACCTTCAGAACAATGCCTTGGCCCCATCCTTAAGTTAGTCTAGCTTATGAGAGGGCAAGGGGCCAATAATGAGGAGCTAAATCACCCCCAGCCAACACCCACCACCAGATACGACCAAAACCGACTTGTATTTTCCAGCCATCCAAGTACTAACTGAATGCAGCTCTATGAGTGAGTACAGGTGAAATTAACAGGGAAACCCTTTCTTCCCCGTCCTCTATAGGATGGCACTTCAGCAAGTTAGTGGAAAATAAAATTAAGAGCTAAATTTGGTGCAATTTTTTTTTGAAATTTATGCATGGAGAACTTCTCACAAAAAGAGAAAATAGCTATTTTAAGAAACTTGACATAGCTTTCTAGTATTTCTGCACCAAAATGAATTTATCTTTTAATTACATTTTTGTCACTTTTAAAAAGTGACCTTGAGGATGGCACTGTGGCATAGTGGATAAAGCCAATGCCTGGAGTCCCAGCATCCCATATGGGCACCGGTTCTAGCCCGGGTTCCTCAACTTCCGATCCAGCTCTCTGCTATGGTCTGGGAAAGCAGTAGAAGATGGCCCAAGCCCTTGGGCTCCTGCACTCATGTGGGAGACTTGGAAGAAGCTCCTGACTTTGTATTGACCCAGCTCCAGCCATTGTGGCCATTTGGGGGATGAACCAGGGATAGAAGATTCTCTCCCTCTCCCTCTCCCTCCTCTCTCTCTCCCTCTCCCTCTCCCTCCCCTCTCCCTCTCCCTCTCCCTCCCCTCTCCCTCTCCCTCCCCTCTCCCTCTCCCTCCCCTCTCTCTCCCTCTCCCTCCCCTCTCCCTCTCCCTCTCCCTCCCCCCTCTCTCTCTCTCTCCCTCTCCCTCCCCTCTCCCTCCCCTCTCTCTCTCCCTCTCCCCTCTCCCTCCCATCTCCTTCTCCCTCTCCCTCTCCCTCTCCTTCTCCCTCTCCCTTTCCCTCTCCCTTTTCCTTTCTTTCTCTGCCTTTCAAATAAACAGGTAAATCTTTAAAAAAAAAAAAAAACAGTAATTCTCCATGTTGTTTAAAAAAGGAAGTCACCTTGTATTGGCACAGAATCCTGAGAGGTAGTTAAATGTTTTCAGCCTCTGTGTTTTCAAATGCTTTATTTTGGAACATTGGATAACCAATACATCCTCCCGAATCCCACTGCACTTACCCCTTCCCCTCTGCAAAACTTCCTTATAATAGCAGAATTATAAAGATATTGGACCAAAAGGATGAAGATCACCAGAAACATCAGTGGGAAGTTAAGACTTCCAAATGTTTTTATACCAGCAAGTGGTCAGCCTGTGAGTAGAACTGAAGAACTCACAATTCACATGTATTCAAGAAAGGCAGTGTTCTGGGAACTGAACCAAGATTTCCCCAGTATCTCCAAGGATTTGGTATTAAAAGACACACACAAAGAAGTGAATTCCAGGACTAAGAAACAGAAGGCCATGCCCTACTCTTATTATCCACAAAAGAGATCAAATATTTATTATCTGCAGAAATGTACTGGCAGTGCTCTGAACTCCAGGACACCCATCACAACAGAGATGACAGCATGGTAGAAATTTGGAAACTGGGAGATTAATTTAAAAATAGAACTAAATTATGGGCGCTGTATTCTCTGCCTACTCCCAGGACATCAGCAGCTAGGCATCACTGCTATTGCAGGCAAGTAAGTGGAAGATTCCTCTCTAGAAGGGCTAAGCTTATTCCTCATCCTCATCTTCCACTTCTAGAATACCTCCACAAAATATTACTTGAGGAGTCTTAGTACAACAACATTCTAGACATCTGGTCACCCTACTATGATGCCTACTATACTACAATCCTGTCTTGCTCCTACATACAAAGGATTGTTACACATTTGAAATAAATAGAAGAAGATTAAAACTTTCAGGAAGAGAAGTGGCTCAGAGGAACAAATACTATACAGTAAGCACAAAAACTTTTAAAAGGAATATCCCATAAATTAGTAACATTAAGAAAATATTACATTAACATAGTACCTGAAAAAAGGAACAATCAGAAAAGAAAGCTACTCAAAATTCAAAACTTGATAACTAAAGTAAACCAATTTCAATAGAAATTGCCCAGGACAGTGAATAAGAAAAGATTCATATCACAGCACTCTAATTAAATCTGACATTAGATTGAGAAAATATCTGGAAGCCCTAGAATGAGAAAACACACCTAATAGGCAAAGGTATAGAAAGAGCAAAGGCATGCAACTTCTCTACAGAATCTCTGAACAACAAATAATCCTGAAGGAAACTTATTTTCAACCCAGAATTTTATACCCAACTAAACAATCAAATGTAAAGGCATTTTTTTTTTCAGAATGCAGGATGAAAAAAGGTCAAAATTACAGATGAGGAAGCCATGGCAGTTGGAAAAAAACTAAAGAGCCAATCAAAGAGGAGTCAGGCCAGCCTGAAGCTGTAGGAGGGAGCACAGGAGAGGGAAATCTGCAGGGGAGGCAAGGAGCAGGGCATGTGGCAGATGCTGTGGCATGTAGGAATCTTGGGGGGGGGAGTATTGCTATACCTTTGATAGATACATTGGAGGAATTGAGGGAAACTGCAACAGAGAAAACTAAGAAATGGGTAGATAATATATTCCAAGAAAAAGTTATCTGAGAAATGATATGTAGGAGAATATTTTGAGAACTAAGTGAAGAAAAGCAGCTAAATTGGAAGTGGCTGCTCTGCAGAAGCAGTGCAGAGGAACATAACGAGCTGGGGCTGTGGGGCTGCTGCTTTCGCACTGTAACTTTTAGTCTTATTTTATTTTTAACTATGGTCACGGATAATAAACATTAACTTTTATGTAGGAAAAAAATAGAAGTTCTTCCCAGCCTTGAACCCTGGCTCTCTTCAATGCGTGTGTCTTCCTATTCTTCACTACCTCAGGTGAGCAGAGAACAGGACAAATGGGCAATTTTCCTCTGCTTTTCTCTAATTAAGAATCCTAATTCCAGTACCTTGGTATCCAAGTGCCAATTTCTCTGCATTTAAATAGGACTAAAGTCCTTGAAGTAGACACGCAAATTGGTCTCCAGAATGACCTTGAGTAGCTGCTGAAAGAATAATTTATTCGTTGTGAAGCAAAAGCCAGATTGAGAAAGGGATAAAGGAATACCTACATCTAAATTGGCCACTATACGGTAAGCAACACAGTTTCTGAGTTCCGACCCTAACAGCCAATGTTCTCCCATGGCTTGCAGTCTCGTTCTTGGCAAAGTCCCTAGCCTCTCACATGGGCTGCAGCTACAAAATAGGGGACATGGGCCCAAGATTGCCTGGTCCCCCAAATCCCAGACTGTATGAATCTTCATTACCTTTGTCTTCTTAATCACGCACCAGAAATCTGCCTGGTGACTTTCGACAAGTTAGGGATACACCACGTGTGGCACACGGTGTTACAGAATTTAAACAAACATGCAGTAGTACTTCATCATTGCTACTAGCACATTGTATTACCTTGGGAAAGCCATTTCATTTCCCTGGGCCTCAGTTTCCTCACCCGTAAAATGGAGTGATTAGATTTTATACTTCCACATGTTCTAGCACTAATACTCTGCTATTATCTAAAGAGTGAGGGGACTCCATCAGGCTAGGAATGAGATCTTCACATATAATGCCTTCCTGGGACAGAAATGACTGTGGGCATCTTTATTCACGATGCATTTCCAAAGGAATTCCCACAGAGCAAAACACAAACATAGAATCACAGCAGCTTGGGTCTGCAGGAGGAAAGGAGGATCTGCCTATATCCAGACAGAAATCCGTCAGCCTAATAAATAAAATAGTAAAGGAGAAAGAGACATTCCACCTCACATACATGGAAAACCAGCACTTAGGGTTTCAGTCACTGTGCTAGTTAAGACGGAGCTAACCATGAACAAAATATCCTGGGCCCCTGCTGCTGTGGTGCTTCCATTCTAGAAGGAAAAACACCGGTTAAGTAATCATGCCAACAGGTAATCGCGGGTTGTGACCAATGCTATGAAGGAACAGCACAGGGCCAAAATGAAGGGTCAGGCCACATTTTCCTTGAAGTGCCATTTGAACCGAACTCGGAATAAGTTGAGGTTTATCCATCATGTGTTAAGCATCGCTGGAGATTAAGGCTTGGGTGGAGGTGGCCATCTTTGACAGGTTGAGGAGAGGTGATTTTGAGACATTCAAGTGGGGATGTAGGCAGTTAGCTACCTGGGTCTCTGGTGCAGAGGAGGGAATGGGGCTGGGTATAGAAATTGGGAGGCACTGGGTGTACTTGGCAATGTGGCCTGTGGTGAGGATGAGGTGAGCAAGGGGGAAAATGTAGGGAGATAAGAAGGAAGATTAAGATCGCACCTTGCAGAATGGCTGCATTCAATGGTTAACAAAAAGGAGGCTGGTGAATGGCAAGAGAGCAGGAGAGAAAATCAGGAGAAGAACGTGTGTGGAAGCCCAGAAAGCCGAGAGATTTGAGTAGGTGGCTGATGGCACTGAACTCCAGCGGGGGCCACAGGGGTAGGAGGCAACATGAGAAAGTTTTGGAAGAACTGAATTAAATGAGCTGATATTGCTGTAAAATGTTTGGAAATGCACACATAGCCTTTTTCTACTATGTCTTTTCCATGAAGCCGGTGAAGACCTCCTGTATCTAGGAGTGAAATGGCTGGGTCGTACGGGGACTCCACATTGAACAGACAGGGGTGGGTGGGGTTTCCAAAGCCTTGCAAAGCAACTGCTTTGCATTTCAGCACCAGTGTTACAGGGTTCCGAATTTCTCCATACCCTTGTCAACTTTGCCTTTTGATTACAGACATTCTAGCGGGTGTCAAGTGGCTTTCATTTTCATTTTCCTGCCTATTAGAGATATCCAGCGTCTTTTTCATGCTTATTAGCCACATTCACAACATCTTTGAAGAAATTTCTGCCGAAACTCTTCGCATGGGCCACATCCTATGTTGACTCCTATTGTGATCCTCTTCCGGCCCTTTTCAATGGGATAAGGATCACAGGAGCCCTGGTGATATGCCCTCTGATCCTGTGGTGTCTTGGGGGAGTGTGGTATGAGCAGTGGGGGCGCTGAAATTCCATTTCTTGCTCAGATGGGATTCTTTATGTGTCTTAGGTTATCAGTTGGAAGACAGACCACATTGCCAGAACACACACCCAGAGTCCTGATGGCCCATAGGGAAGCTGTTTGTATTCAGTGTGATAGAGCATGAACAAGTACGTGGTAGTGTTCAATGTGTCTGAGTGTGGCCTACTGTCGGGTGAGTAGAACCAGGGGTGGGAAGAAAAGATGGGGGTGGCCCAGGCCCAGAGACTGGCTCTTCCACTCAAATCTTCCAAGATATTATGAAGATAGTATTTTTCAAAACAGGAAGAAGAATTTGTTAAAAATGCATGATTTATAACTTTTAAGTAACTGGACATAGAGTATCTGGCCTGTGTTTCTTCATTTGCATTGATCCACTTATATTAGGAGCAGAGCCTGAATGTCTTCCTATTGCACGTGCCTCCTTCACTAGGAATGGAATAGTTGCAGACTGGGGCTTGGCCAAGTCACCAAAAGCAAAGAGAAAGGGGGGGCAAGCCATATGCATGAGCCAGGAGAGTTCACCAACTACAGACAGAGGCTCTGGAGCAAGGCTGTCTAGATTTTGAGTCCCATCTCTTCCACTTCTTTGGTTTGTGACCTGGATTAAATGTTTAGGAATTGTCTAGGCTTGTTTCTGCAAAATGATAGCAATTATGCTATCTTCCTTAAAGGAGTCCTGTGATCTCAAATGGGTTAACTCAGAGTAGTGCCTGTCCAGGAGGAAGCCTTTAGTTATAGCTATCATTGCAAATATTAGGCAATGCTGCGGGCACCAGAGCAATCAAACCTCTATAGATCCGGTATGTACTCTAGTAGAAACCTTCCCCAAGGTCATTTCAAGGTCCCCAAAACCTGCAGGGAAAGGGACCAATTCCCAGGGTTGAATTTCTTTCTGCTCGCTTGGCCGCTTTGGAGAAGGACCCTCCCCAGCAGATGCCAGCAAGCCTAGCTTTCACATGGGAGCATTTGCATGTGAACATTCTGATAATAGCTTATGCCTCATGAGGGGATATAGGGGAAGGTTACAAAATGCTAAAACCTGACCAAGTCTCCAAATGAAAAAAAAAAAAATACAGCTTTAGGGAAAACCAAAAACATCTCCCTCTTTTTCTTTCACTCTCAAAATGCATTGTGACGAATAAGGCCCCAGGGCTGGTATATGCAAACTTCCACTGTGCTCACGGAGATAATTGAATCCCCCATAATGATGGGCCAAAAAATAAATAAATAAATGAAAGACCTAGACAGACAAGCCTCAGAGGCTGGGGATCGGCCCAGTTTGGCTCCTCTCCCACAGCGCCTCCAATTATTCTGCAGTGATTTTTATTTATCTATTTAGTGCTCCCACCCGGCAGGGAGAGAGAGCCAGAGAGAGGGAGAATCTAGTCATAATTCAGCCCTCATGGTTAAGCAGCAAGCTCGAAATTGAAAAAGTTATTCAAATGGATAATGAAATGGGGCCGAATTTCTAACGTCCTCCTCCATTGGAAAAATGGCATAAATTGTGGGACTTTGCAAATGGCTTACATGTTGTTTGTGATGCGATTATTTAAGACTCAGCTCAGCGATGCTGGATGAGAACATTATCCCAGGGTGAGTGGTGTGCCTCTGCACCTGCATCAAAAGAAGAGTGGAGTCTCTGTGGTCTTGAGAAGGTCATTGTTGGCCGCTGAGGCCGCCTCTGTGCTGCTCAGTTCTTAGGAGTAAGAGCATCTGTTAGGCAGTGGTCCTGGAAGAAAGGTTCGGAACACATCCAAACAGTCAGTGTATGTTCCTGGGTATTGCTTAGCGGCGAGATGTTGGTGATGTGATACTTCTGCCAAAACAGCCTGCGGCCAAAACCAGGAGCTGGTCCTCTTCCCCAAGCTAAGTGTGATGGTCAGCTCAAAAGAGTTCTCTCCATTTGAGAGCTGGCAACAAACACACGGCAATGATTTCTGTTGAACTGGCTGTGAGTTTTGTAGTTAGAGGCATGTTCATGTATGCCAGCTCCAGGTAGCAGATAATATTTCAGCGTCATCTTATAATCTGGGATAACTCAAGTCCAAGGGACTCAAATGATTTGCCCCAGGCCATGTGGTTAGTTAGGTCACAGATCAGAATATGAGCCTGATGTTTCAGAAGCATCACTTCATTTAGAGCCATGGCTCTTTTATGGCTGGAATCTTGACACTCTGCTTTTGAAATTTGATACTTCACCATCTACAGCAGTGCTGTTCAGTAGAACTTTCTGTGGTGATGGGGAATGTTCTGTCATCCATGTTGTCCAATATTGTAGCTGTGAGCCACAAGTGGATTCAAGTGCTAGAAAAGTGGCCAGTGTAGCTAGAGAACTGAATTTTAAATTCCATTTCATTACAGTGGATTTAAAATTTAAAAATCACACAAGGCTAGTAACTACCATATTAGATAACAGAAAGTTACTCAACGATTCAGCAGCCAGCAAACAGTCCTAATTCAATCAAATACAGTAGAGAATGCACTTCAGGGTCAGATAGACCATCTCACACACTGTACAACTGAGTGAAGTATTAATGAAAACGGAGAGGAAAAATATGAAGAAATCCAACAAAGTGCCTTACAACTTCAGGCAAACTTAGAAAAAACGTTTCCCACACATCAGTGTGGCCGCATTATCATAGAAGTGGAAAAAGAAGATGGGCACAGGGAAAGGAGATTAATGATTTGTCTCCTTTTCCCCTAGTGATGTCTTCTTCATGTGGAGTGAAGAACCCATGAAGTCTGGCTGCAAAAAGCTTACTCCTTGCATAGAAAGGATCATGAGAAAAGTCGCAGCAGCTACTGGGAAGAAAACCAGGGGTAGGAAATCTGGGTCATAGGTCAAATCTGAGACACAAATACCGGAGGCACTTAGTAAACTCCAGGATTTGCAAACCAAGTAGATTATTTCTAAGAAAAAAAAATAAGTGGTTGTCTGTGGGAAGCAGTTAGAGAGAAAGCAGGGTAAGAACTCAGGACCAGATACACAAGAATAAGAAACGTTGCAGATGCTACCAGATGCTATCAAGATGTGAGAAAGAGAGAGGAGGACCTATGCACGACCACCTTTTGCAGGTAGGGTTCTGAGAAACCAAGCTACAGCTGTCACAGTATAAACCTCAGGAAGGGACAAAGCACAGTGAATTATGGCACACTGATCAGAAGGCTTTTGATTGCAAGTAACAATGAGAAGGTGATGGGTTTAAAATACTGAAGACAGCTGCCATTTCACATGATGAGATGTCCAGAGGTAGTGTGGGGTCAGGGTTTGATTATTTTTGCCTCATTTAATTCTCATGATAAACCTACAATGGAAGCTT
Organism: Sylvilagus floridanus; assembly: GCA_949820135.1. NCBI lineage: Eukaryota > Metazoa > Chordata > Mammalia > Lagomorpha > Leporidae > Sylvilagus > Sylvilagus floridanus. Next base: position 69,292,849 of record OX463239.1, read on the forward strand.
ATTCCTTAGGCAGAAAGAAACAGACTCTGGCAGGCTAAATTGCTCATCCACAATCACATGGGTGGGAAAGGGGCAGGACCAGAGTTGAACCTACAGAGCCTTGGGTACTCAAAGTAACTAAATAGCTCGTGATGCAGAGGTGTGTCCCATGGTAAGGATTTTTAGTGTTCTATGACAGCATGAGAACAAAGTAAGGGGGTATAATTTCCATTTTACTAAGGTCAGAATTTACAGGGCAGAGAGACCATCTAGGGGCATCTGAACAACACAGAGAGCAGGTCAAATTGGTCATGAAAACCCATGGCTTCTATGAGACCTGCCACACGGCTTCCACAGCTCCCACTCCTGCCAAAAGAATGGTAACCGAGCAAACAAACAAGATCAAACAGCATGCCCCACAGAATTGCCCTGGCACTCTCTGAAACCCCGTATTCTCCACGGCTGCTGTTTCACCAGAATTCAGAGGCAGTGAGGGGCATGCTGTGGAAACAAGCAAAGTGAGAAGCTGGAACACAACACCTGCAGCCAAAGGGATGTGTTGCCCCCAGAACGAATGGACCCTCAGGTGTTTAGACACAGCAGGGAGTGTCGGCCCAATCTAGGGGGATGGTGTCTCAATTTCTGAGCCTCTTGATCTCTATTTAGAGTCTCAAAGTGAGCTGTGTATCAAAAAGTAGCTCATTTGCTAGCAAAAATAATGAATAGGCATGCCTGCACGCAAATGACTTTAAGAAGTATACAGCCTTGCTATCACCTGTAAAAGGACAGTATTCCTGGATGGAGAGAACTTCCACTGTAGCAAAGTCTAAAACATATCCAGGAGAGAGATCTAAGCCTGGGGTAGCCCCTGTGACACACTGTTATTTTTCAGAAGATAATTACCCATTTAGTATCTTATCTGTTGCCCATGTCACATAACGCTGAGGCATTGATCAGCACACCGCCTAAAACGTCTCAGACTTCTGAATGGAAATAACTGCCAAATCAGGATTAAATTGATAAAAATAATTCCCAACATGATTAGAGTCACTCCGTTGTATATCCTGCACAGCAGGTGGGAAATCCTTGAGGAGAATTAGGGAAAGGTTTAGGGAAAGCAGATTAATGGAGAAAGATGAAATGTGTCTCAAAAGCAGCACAAAATGCATTTTGTATGACAGTCCTTCCATGGGTGATGTTCAAAGGTACCCGGGCACATACCAGATTCGAGCGCTTGGTTTCTATGGACATCAGGCAGACATAAATGGAAGCATGCCTTTGGGCACTGAGTGCACACAGACAACACCTGAAAGTGCTTCAGCCTCTTCGTTACCCTTCCTCCCAGGCGCTCCTTTCCTGCTGCACAAACTGGTGACCCATGTAGTGCACAGGCATCGGACCGGCTTCCAACTCATCCACTGACATACACAGTCACACGTGTCCTCAACGTTTTGCTTGCATTTCTTTCATAACTATATGGAGTAACATTCATACTACTTCATTATTTGCTTTGTCTTCTCACACCACTGTATAGGAAGCTTGGGTTATGTTAGCACCTATTTACCTAGTTTTAAATGTCTGCCATTGTATCTCATAGCATGCCCAATCCATCATCTGTTTAGCTGCTGTCTTATTGAAAGTACAGTTTTCACAATGACCTATGATAACCCAAGTTCTGACTTTCCAAGACACACCAGAGAAGGCATGAGTTCTAGCAGATTCACCTGGAACTCTTTCAGGGCTGTGATTCAAAATGGAGCCCGCGTGAACCAGTTCATGACAATGATGCTGCTGTGGCGAGGCTCAGTAGCCCTGGTCACGCCTTCCCCCTTCCCCCACCTTGATTTATTGGCATTCTAATCTCTGGGATGTGGGGAGGGGGCCTGTCAGATTGCTGCATTTCAAGGAAGCAAATGCCCTCTGCTGCTTCCAGGATATCAGAACCTCTCTATAGACCCACCCATCCGGATACCACGTAAGTAGCAGTTATTTCTGGATAGTGAGTGACTATGAAGTTATTCATGCTTATCTGTGTTTTATTTTTCTGTAAGGAACATGTATTGTTGGTGTAATAAATGAATAATCAAAACAGTTTTTAAAAAGATATAATTATGAAAATCAGGAGCAGGTGTTTTATGTAGTGGTTAAGAGATTGGGGGCCGGCACTGGTGTGTAGTGGGTAAAGCCACCGCCTGCAATGCCGGCATCCCATATGGGTGCCGGTTTGAGTCCTAGCTGCTCCACTTCCAATCCAGCTCAAGCAGCTGAGTGCCCACCACCCTTGTGGGAGACTCAGATGAAGTACTGGGATCCTGGTTTTGGCCTGGCCCAGCCCTAGCTATTGTGGACATTTGAGGAGTTAACCAGTAGATGAGAGATCTCTGTCCATCTCTTTGCCTTGCAAATAAATATGATAATTTTTCTAAAACAATGAAAGAAAAGGCTCAGAAAGGAAGCATAAACCTGGAATGCACACGAATTTAACTGTAAATCAAAACTTTGTCATTTACTGTTTTCACATAAAACAAAGTGATACACAAAGTACATTTCATATAATCTATAGCAATACTTATATAATAAATACTTTTATAGTCTTTCTTTACAATTTATAAATTAATGTAAATCTAAGCAAATTATTCAACTTCTCTAAATCTCAAGGTTTTTTCCCAAGATTTATTTATTTATTTGAAAGTCAGAGTTACAGAAGAGAGGGAGAGCCAGAGACATCTTCCATCTACTCCCCAGGTGTCTGCAATGACCACTACTAGGTCAGAGTGAAGCCAGGAGCCAGGAGCTTCATCTGGGTCTCCCACATGGGTGTCAGGGGCCCAAGCACTTGGGCCATCTTCTGCTATATTTTCCAGGCCATTAGCAGGTAGCTGGATCAGAAGTGGAGTGAACTAATCAATGCTCATATGGAATATTGGTTCTTGTAGGCAGAGGCTTGACCCTCTACACCAGAATGCTGGCAACTAAACCTCAGGATTTTAAAAATAAATAGGGAGGATAATAAACCAACATACAGAGTTATTGCAAATAGCCAATAGGGTAACTTGTATATCTAAGATGTAACATAGTGCGAAGCATCTTAGAAAATGTGTATGATGGGGGCTGGAGCTGTGGCATAGCGGGTAAAGCAGCCTACTGCAGTGCCAGCATCCCGCATGAGTGCCAGTTCAAGTCCTGGCTGCTCCACTTACAATTCAGCTCTCTGCTATGGCCTGGGAAAGCAGCAGAAGACAGCCCGACTCCTTGGACCCTGCACTTGAGTGGGAGATCTGGAAGAAGCTCCTGGCTCCTGGTTTCATATTGGTGTAGCTCTGTCTGTTGTGGCCAATTGAGGAGTGAAACAGTGGATGAAAGACCTCTTCCTCCCTCTCTCTCTGCGTCTTCTCTCTCTCTGTGTAACTCTTTCAAATAAATAAATAAATAAATAAATCTTAAAAAAATATGTTTGATGAAAAAAGTTCATCAAAAATGTGTATTAAGAAAAGAGTAAACAAGGATTTTGAATATTTTCTGCACCAAAATAAGCTTGTATTTTAAATACATATGTCCATGAACTTTTTGAAGTACCCTCATATACAGTAGGAGTAAAGTGGAATATACTGAGAGGTAGTGGTAAAGAAGATTGACTTTGGCATCAGATAGACCTGAGACCAAATGCCTGCTTCACCACTTATCTAAAGAGTGACCTTGAGAAAGTATCAATCTCTACCAAGCAATGTCCTTATCCACCAAATGGAGATGATGTTAATTTCATAATGTGATTGTGAAAAGTAAATATTCTGGCATTTGACTTGGCATGTTTAAAGTACCTGATCATTCTGCAATCAAATGTCAATTCCCTTCCTATTCTGTTTTCCTTTTGTTAAATTGCAAAGCTTCAAGTGGAGCACAAAATGCAACTTGCCTAAGAGAACACTGTGGCATGGTTACTCATGCTTATTTCTTTGTAGTTTGGTAGTCAGTCCAGCACACATGTGTTCTGTTGAAGCCAGAGTCTCATCCTATTTTCAGTTTCTCTGCAAATTGTGAAACAACTTCCCATAGGTCTTCCATGCTTCTGTGTATTTTTTAAGCAGATGCACTAACAGTATACTGTTGGTGATGGGCTGGCTTATTAAGGGTATTTCTATAGTGAATGCCGACCTATAGCATAGAGTGGCTTTATTTACTCTTTAGTATAATAAAGATTATGCCTTCTTCTAAAGCAAAGGGCAGGTTTTTTTGACAGCATTGTATAAAAGATTTGGATTTCCTAAGCCAGAAATAGGGGAGCTGTGATACAAAACCACTGTACAGACACAACACCCACCTGGGCTGCTCTGTGAATTCTAATGGACTTGGGGGCCAGAGACATTGATGCAATCAGGGAGCTCAGACTTTTGACCACGCCATCAGTAATTAAAGTCCTTTGACTCAGATCCCAGTCGCTCCTGTTCTCTGCTGATATCCATCAAATTCTGGCTTGTCAGCTCCCGTGTCAGGTCAAATTTCAGAACTTTAAATTTCATCACAGCCACACAGTGCATGGAACTGCCACTCATCTAGCAGAAAGTAGGGAGACCATTCTCAAAAACTCCATCTCCCTACCTTTCCATATATCCCCACACAAAGTCCTGTCAATTTACCACCAATACATCTTGATCAGTCTAATTCTTTCTCCAACATCACTACTACCACAGCTGAAGCTCCATCATTTACTAAATGACTGCAATATCTCCTAATTTTTTGATGCCTGCTTTTTACTTTTTTATAATTCCATTATTTTTATAAGCTGAACAAACTTCATGTATTTCATATACACAGATTTAGGAGCATAGTGACACTTGCCATCCAATGCCCCCTGCCCCCCAATGCTCCCATCCTCCTTCCATTCTTTTTTTTTTTTTTTTTTTTACAAGCAGAGTGGACAGTGAAAGAGAGAGATAGAGACAAAGGTCTTTCTTTTGCCATTGATTCACCCTCCAAAGGCCGCTGCGGCCGGCGCATCGCACTGATCCGAAGGCAGGAGCCAGGTGCCAGGTGCTTCTCCTGGTCTCCCATGGGGTGAGGGCCCAAGCACCTGGGCCATCCTCCACTGCACTCCCTGGCCACAGCAGAGGGCTGGCCTGGAAGAGGGGCAACCGGGACAGAATCTGGCGCTCCGACCGGGACTAGAACATGGTGTGCCGGCGCCGTTAGGCAGAGGATTAGCCTATTGAGCTGTGGCGCCGGCCCCCTCCTTCCATTCTTTTTCTTATTTTTACAATGATATACTTTCAGTTTAATGTATACTCATAAGCTTAATCTCCACTAAGTAAAGGATTCAACAAATAGTAAGAAAAATAAAACACTATTCCTCAAGAATAGAGACAAGGGCAGTAAAAAATAATCAAACTTTAAAATGACAATTTTGCTCATATACATTGCATTTTTTTTTGACAGGCAGAGTTAGATAGTAAGAGAGAGACAGAGAGAAAAGGCTTCCTTCCATTGGTTCACCCCCCAAATGGACGCTACGGTGGTGTGCTGTGCCGATCCGAAGGCAGGAGCCAGGTGCTTCTTCCTGGTCTCCCATGCAGGTGCAGGGCCCAAGCACTTGGGCCATCCTCCACTGCCTTCCTGGGCCACAGCAGAGAGCTGGACTGGAATAGGAGCAGCTGGGACAGAATCTGGCGCCCCAACCGGAGCTAGAACCTGGGGTGCCGGTGCTGCAAGCGGAAGATTAGCCTAGTGAGCCACCGCACCAGACAATTTTTTTGTATTCTATTATCTCTCAGGCTCCATTCCAATTCTTTGTTCCTCCAACAGCCACTGCCTTTCATAAAGTGAGGACCTGACCATATACCTTCTTTTAAAGTGTAGGACAGAGATGAGACTCCCCAATATTACCATCATGTTTCTCTCTTGACTTACTCTGCACCATACTCCCCCTCACTCTCCCAGGTGAAGCCTCACAAACATTTTTCACTTTCTAATCTGGATTATCTTCTAGTGTTATGCAGGGCTTGTTCTTCAAAACACCTAGGATTGTCAGTTAACATCATTTTCATTCCAGAGTTCAAAACTTTTCTGGTGGATGGCAATAAAGTCTCCAAAAAACATTTTTCTAAATTTTCCAAGGGAATCTAATGGGCCAGCATGTTCCTCATAGCCATGAGACCCTCAAGTATAATGATCAATTTGCTGGGCTCTCCTCTCACTTCTTTTTGTCCAGTTTTCTCACATTTTCATATTCTAGCTCAAGCTGTGTTTCCCCCAGAGAAGTACAACTTCCTTGATCCCACGACTATGTAAAATCTTTTCATTTTGTGCCTTATAACCAATTTCATAGCACCTGCCCCAGCTGATAGCTTTAAGTCACATTTATCATTTCATGATTTGATCACTGAATCCTTCCTTCTGTGCTTACATTTTATTTACTATAGTATCCTTATTACCTGGCACACTGCACAACAATATAGGGAAGAGGCTGCATGAATAGAAGGGGTGGGATATTTTTATCCTAATCTTACACATGAGAAAACTGAGCCTCAGGGATGCTAAGTAGTAACCTCCTGGTCTTGTAGCTACCATGACACAACAGCAAGTTTCACACTCAAATTTCTTCAAAGTCCAAGTTTCTCCCAATTAAATTGTGCCTGTTAGTTCAAGGACAGGTAAAAAGTCCTGCACAAGAGGGATGGTATACATGAAGAAGAAGGGTGTTAGGCTCATGTAAACACTGAACAAAATAAGGGGAAAGAAATTAGGCAATAAGAAAGGACCATAGAACCAGACACCACATTCAGTGGAAGGTAATAAGGAATAAAGAGGCCATACATGGGAGATGGGCAGCAGACTTGGTACCTGGGGAGATGGAGGCAAGATGAAAATTGAAGAGTCTAGAGGAGCTTCAAGAGATTTAGGTTATAACTCTCCAAGATGGATCTGTGGGCACTGGTTTTCAAAACAGAGGCATCTCCTTAGGGAAATGAAAGTCACTTACATAATAAAACACAGTTGTCCTTTATTGAGCGCCTCATGTGTATCAATTGTTGTTCTGGATATTTTATGGACATTATTCCAATTGTTGCTTCAAGCAGTGCTCCGAGGAAGAAGTTAATATTAAAACCCTGGCTTGCTTTTTTCTTTTCCTATTTCCAACAGTCTAATTATTAAGTGTGTGAATTTTCTCTCACTTTTTGTGTTTTCTCACTTCTACTTTTTTGTCTCCTGGTCCCTAACCTACCATCATTTTCACAGCCAAGCACTCAGGGCCTTATGATGCTTTGTGAAATTCCACCAGCCCTGTCTTGTCTTTCCCCAGTAGATTTCTATGAAGCTAATTGCCACTAAGGTTTAGAAGACTAGTGGATTTTTACCTCTTGCAAGGACCACCGTGTTAGAATATTCTGGGAGAAATATTTAAGAAATTATTTTAAATGAGTAAATAAATCTCTAACAGTATCACATTATATTTGAGATGCAAGTTTTTGAAGGATGATCAGATTTACTAGGCAATCAAAGTCACATCCATACTTAAGTCTCTGTTAATTCAACCATGTGGAAGAATGAGTCCTTCTGGGTCTTCAGTGCCCCACACCTTTCCCAAAACCCTGTTAGAGTTCAATGACTAGACATAGCCCACAGCAGATAAATACAATTTTATTCATATATAGATAGCCACTTTCTTCACTGTTAGCTGTATTTCCCTATTCTCATGGGATCCTGAAAACTGAGAAGGCCAAGCTGTCCCATGGTGCAGTGAATTAGGGCAGTTGCTTTGTGGTTTCCTATACTTAGAATTGATTAGGATAACAAGATCAAGATGGGTGGATGGGATTCACTTTTTACATGTGTATTATACACACATGCAGAACTTCTAACACTAACAATTAGTTTATTTGTAATTCATTGGAGGTGCAACAGGAGTCAGCATGTGGCATGGGGAACTTTTCCCCCAGCCACAGCTGAGCTCTCAGGAGCTCCATGAATAGTTTAGGGAAAGTCTCCAGGACCTGTTTCCTTCCTCAGCAGGAATCATTTCACTCTCACATGGACTGGGGTTCCTGGGGATTCACTGCCTCACCTCTAGATTGTTCTTCTTGGCCTTAAGCCCTGTGCATCAGCATGATGGCTGAAGTGCCTACTTGGCTTTAGATTTTACTCATGACTGTTGGCTCTTGGGCTATCTTCATTTCCATTCTCTATAGACCAAAATGTTAGTCTCTATATACCTTCAATTCAATGAGGGTTTCTGTAATCCTAGAGTTACGAGCTCCTACTTGTCTGAGAGGAGAATTTTGACATGAATGATGAGTTCCTGGTTTTGTCTTTGCACCACAATAAGAATTATTTACCCAAAAGATGAGTCCAACAAAAATTACAATGTCATAGAGGGTACTTATTGTTCATTTTTTCTTCCTTGGCAAGCTATGATTCGGAACTCATTTCCTAGGTCTTGAGCTCAGACTTGGAATATGGTGGGATGGGCCCTTGGAACTGATGACATAAAGCAGAGTATCATGTGACACAGAGTGTCTAACAGCAATCAAAATAAGGAGCCAAGCTATTAGGATGCCCAAGACGAAAGTGTGTATTTCTGAGCAATGGGGAAGAATCCAGATACTAAGCCATGGAGCTAGAAGTTACTTTATCAGAGAAAGCAAAGACTGGAGACCAACTGTGAGCAGCAGGAAGGAAATCCACAATCACTTCTTATAGGGTGCCTATGCTCAGTTATGGGATGTACAGACAGCTGAGTTAGGGGGCAAAAACTGATATATAAACTGGTATATTGTTGAGAGGTTCATGTATTGTGGCTTTTCAACTCTATATCTTCTTAGACAAGATGTTATTAGGTACCAATGAGTACTTACGAGTGTCTCAGATAGCTGTATAACAAACCAGTGTTTTAAATCATTTCAGAAATTTCTATTCATTATAGCTCATGCTTCTGGGGGTTAGTAAATGGAGGTTGGGATTGCCTAGGTGGCTCTTTTCGTTCCTGCCATGAATACTCATGTGCCTATGGGTTGGTTGGAGCAGGGGAGTGGACAAGTTTCTGCTCTAGGCTAAACAGCTTAGATCAGTTCCATTCCACATGTCTCATACTCTCTCCTGAGTCTAGCAAGATTGTCTGTGTAATGTTAGTGAAGTCAAAGGAGCAAGACTGGAAATACAACATCACCCAGAAACTGGCACAATGTCATAGCCTGTCTCATTGTATTGGCCAAAGCATAACTCATGAACAAACCCAAGTCAAAACATAAGGCAGTGTATCCCACTCATGGTGGGGGAAGCACTGTAAAGACATACAGCAAAGAGTGTGGACACAGGAAAGGGAAATAATGGCAGGCAATAATTCAATATATCCATTGCCCTTGGCACTTATCTAAGAGGTTTTTGCTCTTAGATGCTTGATCACCATATGTAGAATGAACAGTCATTATCATGATGGCACTTAAAAATCTTTGTATCAGGCCAGCGCCGTGGCTCAACAGGCTAATCCTCCGCCTTGCGGCGCCGGCACACCGGGTTCTCGTCCAGGTTGGGGCGCTGGATTCTGTCCCGGTTGCCCCTCTTCCAGGCCAGCCCTCTGCTGTGGCCCATGAGTGCAGTGGAGGATGCCCAAGTGCTTGTGCCCGTCTGCGGCAGCCATTGGAGGGTGAACCAACGGCAAAGGAAGACCTTTCTCTCTGTCTCTCTCTCTCTCTCTCTCTCTCTCACTGTCCACTCTGCCTGTCAAAAAAAAAAAAAATCTTTGTATCAGTCATTAACTAACATGGCAATTAAGTGGCAAATGTAGACTTCAATACAGGTTTATCTGGCTCCAAAAACAGGATCTTTTCACTATGGTATAAAGATCCACCAAATTATTCTTCTGCATTTCAGTTAATTTTTAGGCATGTGTTATATTTGACAAACACTTTAACAATTCAATCATCATTAAAATAGAAGTGAAAATTAAAAACAACCTAATTACATTCCACATTCTTCCAATTTTCTGGCAATCTCCCTGAGTCTGTTAATAAACTTTCTATCATGTATTCTTTGCTCTTATAATCTTCTAGAAAGTTCAATACGCTGCACTGACATTTTCCTATCATTTATGTAGATACATGTTAAGTTGGTATTTGATTCATTTTAATATGGAGCTCATTAATAACAATAGATTCACAGCACAGGAAACATTCCATTACTTAAAATAAAAATTTCCAATACCCTAGAATTAAGTTCAACAATTAGCTAATGAGACATGCCTTTACAACATTCTCAGAGAATTTGTTAAAAATCCTCTTGTTATGGCCAAGCCTGTGGGAATGTGCAACGGTGAGGGTGGACTTGAAGAAATGACAGCCTGCACCATCACACTGGCTCTCAGAGGGATTATTCCTACATGATCAACTTTCTGTCATGCAAAGCCAGACACAAAATACAGGTTCTCATGACTGCGTCCCAATTTCACTGCTGGTAAACAGCTTTGCTGGTTCCTCAATTACTTAGCTGACAGCATTTGTGAAACAATCAGATGATGAATCTTCACAGCCCCATCTGACCATGTGAAGAAGCTACAAAGGATCTCTGTGGACCAGGTCCCTGGTTAGCCTGTGACTTGTCCCCAGGCGGGGGACAGGGCCTCCTCCTCGTCCAGCAAATCTCTCCATTAGCCTGTGTTAAAGCCCAAGACCATACTATGTGCATAACAATACACCCTTCTTTCCCATTGTGATCAGTGTCCTGAATCATTTACTTTGTGATCCTAAAGGTTGTTTTCAAGAAAAAGTGTATAGATGTGTAGGTAGATAATGTCTGTATTTGAAATGAATGGGAAAAAATGTTAAAAAAATTGTTACATTTTAAACATTAAAAAAGTAAACTTATAATTAAAAAAAAGAAAAAGAAAAAAATAGCCTGAGACCAGGACAAACTCATTCTCATTTTTGAACTTTTTAATGGGAGAACTTTTTATACAATGATAGTCATGGGGGACTGTGGAGGGAACATGTGAAAAGAACACAACACAAAGAAAGGGTTCTGAACCAAGAATTAAGAGGACTGGGGTCTGGTTCTCTTTTAACCATGAACTAGCAGTAAAGTCTTGAATTGCTCATTTCCTCTCTCTGAGCCTTTGTTTTCTCATCTGTCAAGCTGAAAATAAAAAGCTAACACTGCAGAATAAGACAGTCCTGGGTTCCAGCTGCCCATCAACACCAAGTGTGGGGATTTCTTGGGCATGTTCCTTAAGCTCTCTGAGCCTGAGTTTTCTGATCTGCTCAATAGAGATGATAATCCCTACTTCCCCTTCCTCAGAAGACTGAGATCAAGTCATGGAAAATAACATCACTACACAGCTCTTTTTAAGATATGGTTTCCATCATCCTGCACTCTATCAAATTAACAAAGGATTTGCTCTTTTGTAGCAGAGTCCCCCATAAAAACAGTCTCAAATCAATGGGAAGATAACATTTGGAAGTTTTTCAGGTCCTTCATATGCTTACATTCTCATAAAATCACCAAGATCACAGTAGACTGCAGTAGTGAAACTAAAAGCTACTCTGAACAATGACATCTGGCCACTCTTCACTACCGCGTAGCTAATCTCAAAAATCACCAGAACACAATCACATTCATTCAGGAGAACTTAATTTTTATTTTCGTTGAAGTTTCCTGAACACTATAGGAGAAAGCTTTCTTACTTATTTTAATTCTGAGAACTGAAATACATGTATGTCTACGAGAGGTTTAGTTTGCTTAATTTTTTTTTTTTTTTTGTGACAGGCAGAGTGGACAGTGAAAGAGAGAGACAGAGAGAAAGGTCTTCCTTTTCCATTGGTTCACCCCTCAATGGCCGCTGCGGCTGGTATGCTGTGGCTGGCGCACCTGCTGATCGGAAGCCAGGAGCCAGGTGCTTCTTCCTGGTCTCCCATGTGAGTGCAGGGCCCAAGCACTTGGGCCATCCTCCACTGCCTTCCTGGGCCACAGCAGAGAGCTGGCTTGGAAGAGGAGCAACCGGGACTGAATCTGGTGCCCCGACCAGGACTAGAACCGGGTGTGCCGGTGCCACAGGCAGAGGATTAGCCTAGTGAGCCTCGGCGAACACTGGCATCAGAAAATCCATCTGGACAACGGGCAGGTGCATTCAACAGTTGCCTTTAATGTTATGCAGCTTTCTTTTGAGTGACCCATCCCTGAAGGGGATATAATGTCATACACGGCTGGGTACTGCTGGTGTTTACACAGGTGTCTTCCGTGTGTCCTCTCATTTCGCTCTTACATGCAGTAAGCAGTGAAGGGGATAGAGCAGACAACGGCTATGGTGTTTTTTACAACCTAGTGCCTCACGTATCTATTACTGTATTGTTGTTAATACTATTAACAATTAATAATACTTTGAGATTTTCACTGCATGCTAGATGCTGTAATAAGATCTTTAGTTTCATTATCTCATTTAGTTCTATGGTGTAGGTTTGTTATACCCATTCAAAAATGAAGACTCTCAAGGTTAAGCAGCCAATAAGTTAAGAAAACAGCACTAGCATCAAAGGTAGAGGGTTTACATTACATTTTAGGTTTTCTTTTCTTTTCTTTTTTTTTTTTGTGACAGGCAGAGTGGACAGTGAGAGAGAGAGACAGAGAGAAAGGTCTTCCTTTGCCGTTGGTTCACCCTCCAATGGCTGCCGCAGACGGCGCGCTGCAGACGGCGCACCGCGCTCATCCGATGGCAGGAGCCAGGTGCTAGGTGTTTTTTCCTGGTCTCCCATGGGGTGCAGGGCCCAAGCACTTGGGCCATCCTCCACTGCACTCCCGGGCCACAGCAGAGGGCTGGCCTGGAAGAGGGGCAACCGGGACAGAATCCGGTGCCCCGACCAGGACTAGAACCCCGTGTGCCGGTGCCGCAAGGCAGAGGATTAGCCTGTTGAGCCACGGCGCCGGCCACATTTTAGGTTTTCTATAATTACCTTGGATCAGGGAAAGCATATGACATTCTGTCTTTTTGGGACTGGCTTATTTTATTAAGTATAATGGTTTCCAGTTACATCCATCTTGCAGCAAAAAGACAGTATCCCCCCCCCTTTTTTTTACAGCTGAATAGCACTTCATAGTGTGTGTGTGTGTGTGTGTGTGTGTATACTATAATTTCTAGTAATCTACTCTTGTATGCAGACCTTACTAAGCAGCATCTGAGACAATTCTTGATGCGCTGTATACATATGCAGCTTTGTTTTCTACTTTAAAAAGTTTTCTTTATCATTTATTACTTGTTTCAATAATATCTTAAATTAATTTAAATGTCATGAGCAGTATTTTTCTCCATACTTAGAATTTCAAGATAAAGATTCTGAAATCCTTCCCTGTCTAAGAGGTTTTAACTTATCTTTTCATATGATGTGTTTTAAAATATGGTAGTAGTAGTCATAATTGCTCATAGCACCTTTCAATAAATTGGTTTGCATGATACAAAAAAAAAAAAAAAAAGATAGAGGGTTTGAAAAAGAAGGCACCAAGGTCCAGGAAGCCTCCAATAGAAACAGAATAAATACCAATAGCAAGATGTGTGCCTTTTAATGCCAACACCATTACGTCCAAGCTTAGCTGATTTTCTTCCAAGGCCACTGAGACCTTGATGGGAGAAGGTGGGGTGAACATGGGTATTGATATGTGAGAAGATACTCTGAGGTCAAAAATTCTCAGGCTGGGGTGGATTATTGGTGCAGGGGCTAACACCTCTGTTAGGTCAACCACATCTCATATTGGATTGCCTAGGTTTGAGTCCCCCCTCTGCTTCCAATTCTAGTTTCCTGCTAACGCATACCCTGGGAAGCAGTAGATGTTGGCTTAAGTCCTTGGGTACCTATCACTCACATAGGAGATCTGGATCGATATTCCGGTTTCTGGCTTGGCCTGGCCTAGCTCCATCTATTGCAAGCATGTAGGGAGGACCCCATCCTCTGCATTTCAAATAAAATGGAAGTAGATGAAAATTTAAAAAAAAATGTTCAGGCCAGTTTTTTAGGGTGATCTTATGTCCTCATGTGGGGTATCACTTAATAATAAATATACCCCTTGGGGCCAGCATTGTGGTGCAAGGCTAAAGCCCTGGCCTTCAGTGCCAGCATCCCACATGGGCACCGATTCAAGTCCCTGCTGTTCCACTTCCTATCCAGCTCTCTGCTATCACACCTGGGAAAGCAGCAGAGGATGGCCCATGTCCTTGGGCCCCTGCATCCATGTGGGAGACCTGGAAGAAGCTTTTGGCTCCTGGATTTGGATCTGCTCAACTTTATCTGTTGCAGCCATTTGGGGAGTAAACCAGTGGATGGAAGACCTCTCTCTCTCTCTGTTTCTACCTCTCTCTGTAACTCTATCTCTCAAATAAAATAAAATAAAATAAATCTTAAAAGAATAAATATACCCAAATACTCATATCCTTTGAATCTTAAAAGTGATGTGCAAAAAGCAGTACATAAAAAGTCAACCCATAGAAAATTGCCAGTTTTAAGCAATTGTAGTAACAACTTTATGTGACTCAAATACTAACAAACAACTATAGTTCTGGTGGTTGTGAACACCTATTCCAATTTTGCTTCCTAAAGTTTTGTCAAAATAAGGCACATAGATTGTTTAAAGAGTTATACATCTATAAGGAAGAGAAAACAACAAAAGCAACAACAGTTATGAAGCTATGGAGGCTGAAAAGCAATTAGGTAAGTGGCAACCAACTGAATATGTTCATTAAAGGCAAAGCTTAAGAGAAAATGAGGTGAGGTTGGCATTATGGTGCAACTGATTTAACTGTTGCCTGTGATGCTGGCATCCCATATGAGTGCAAGTTTGAGTCCTGGCTGCTCCACTTCTGAGCCAGCTTCCTGCTAATGCACCTGGAAAATTAGCAGAAGATGGCCCAAGTGATTGGGGCCCTTCCACCCACAGGGGATGAAGCTGGATGAAGCTCCTAGTTCCCAGCTCTGGTTGGGTCCAGACCTGCTATTGTGGCCATTTGGGGAGTGATCCAATGGATAGATCTCTCTCTCTCTTGCTGTCTATCCCTCTCACTTTATAACTTTGGCTTTCAAATAAATAAATACATAAATAACTCTTTAAAAATAGAGAAAATTAGGTAATTCCAGTTATACTGCAAAATCTGCAGGTGGCTCAGCCACATTGGAGATTCTGGAACTGGGAGAGAAGTGGGAAAATAAAGCCAAAAGGGTTTGTAAAGGCACTTTTGAATGAGTTCTCCCTCCTCATTCCTCATTCCTTGGTGACTATATCAGACCTCTGTAATGAGAAGTTTGGAGGTTTAGTCTCTGGAAAGGATTGCACAGAATAGACAGGTGTAGCTGGTGGAGTGAGTGGACAGTCACATACCCCATGCTGAAAACTTCCAAACCTCTCCTGAGGTTCAGCTTCCAGGAAGTTGGCAACCAGATTTTGCATTACAGCCAGAGTTCTGGAACCACTTCCTTGGAGTCTATGTCAAGTCTGTGGGAAAGATCCGATAATAATCACATGTAATTTTCCCCTAAACAGCTCTCCCAGAAAATGCTACAGTAGATATCATATTCCATCAACTACCCTCTTTCCCACAACTGTGAAAAGATAAGGGTTGCTTAACATCCAAGGATATCCCTAAAATAGTAGAGGACGAAACACAACCAAAAACATGCAAATTATGCATGGAAAACACAACAAACACAACCAACCATTTAAAATGTTTTCAGAACTAAGAGCAGGTAGTCTATCCTTGAAACTAGAACAGAATGTTATGCAAAAGGAATAATTAAAATAAATATGAGATAAAAAATGACAACAGAGTGAAAATCTTAATAAAATATCTTTTAAAAATGTTTTTAATTGAAAGATCAAATGATTTGTTTCAAAATACAGAAAACAGTTGTTTCAGAGAGAACAGAATACATCTACAGGAGGAAAGAATACGCTGACTGAAGAGTATTTCCTACAGTGGAAAGAAAGAAAATTCCAGATCGCAAGGGTTCACTGAAAGGGTAGGGTGGGAGAGAAGGCACTCTCCTCACTGCACATTGTTGTGAAATTTCAGAGTGTTTGGTTCAAAGAAAACATTCTACAAATTTCTTGTTAGAAGGAAAAGATCCATGAAAAGAAAAAATTGGAATAATTTTAGATTTTTAAGCAGCGTTACAAAAATCTAGAGGGTGGGGAATCCAGACCAAGAGGAAACCAACGGAAATTCACAGCATGATACCATTCTGCAGATAGAGACAGCACTAGACAATGCAGACACTTAAAAAGATAAACCCAAGAAGAAAACAGCAAAGGCAAATTTCTGATGTGGTTGGCTATGTGAAGAATTGTACTAAAATTTTTTGAATGTGTCAGAAAAATAAACAATAAATGTAGGTGCTAATAATAAAAAAAAATAAAAACACTCTGCAAAACAAGTCACTTGAGAAAAAACAAAAGGCAGAGGAAGAAAGCAAGTGCAATACTCCGCAGTGCAATGCTAGTAATAGTATTTGCACTGGAATATTATGATAATAACCAAGTATTCATTTACCCAAATATAACAGGGATGGGAAAGCAGACAGGAAGGAGCTAAGATTTCCTCCATCCTAACAGAAAAATCAGAAACACTTAAAATTCATTAATCCAAAGAGAGCCATGTAGCATGTTATTTGGAAGTGTAATTGCCTAAATGCCAGAAGAAAAAAACCAGAAGAACAAAATTTTTGCCTCAAGAGGGAGATTGGAAAGAGTGTGGAGCGGTGGGGCAGGGAATTAGTTAGAAATTTTTATTAGCCTCTCAGAATGATTTGACTTTTAAACTATGCACATGTATTACTTTGGTAAAATATCTATCAGTTTTAAAAATCTAAGTTCAATGAGCATGATGATATAGCCCCTCTGAGAACAAATTTTCACAGTTTTGACACAGTTCTTGTCATTATTACCAACACTTAATGAGTGTACAAAATTTCATGCTACAAGAAAGCATCGTTTAGATAAACTCATCTTAGGAAGTTCTAAGGTTTGACCTCCCAAGATGAGCTGAAAAAGAAGGGCCAATGCTTCATCGTGTATACACAGGAGCTCTAAACACCTGTAAAGAGGCACTTATGCTAGAGCACGTCATACATGGGACAGCAAATTCTGGTAAAACAAGTATTAATGATCAACAGGTAAGTTTAAGTAAAAAACGCTGAGTTATTTCCTATTTCCCTCTGCTGAGTTTTGTTCTGGACTTTCTAAAGTGATCTTTGTGTCTGTGGACCCTGTTGACAAACCCTTTCTATGTCCTTTGGCACTTTCTCTTTGCGCTTCCACCAGGGAGAGCCATCTTGGCAAGAAGCTGTCCTTGTACTGGCTTAGTTTCTCTTAGCCCTGAGTGGATATCTCTCCAAGGGCTGCTGCACTTGAGCGAACCCTGGAGGGGTGAAGTAGAACACAACTCTGACTTTCACATCTCATCACAGAGAACAGATTGCCTTTGTCCTTTTCATGTCCGTTCTGACACACCACTTTCTGTTGATCTGTCTTGAGGACTACTGCTGTGAAACAATCTCTGGGTCTAGCTCTGTCTTGGCCCCACCTCCTTGTTCATCACCAGGCTGCTTGTCCTGGTTTCCTTTTGCCCGTTTACCTGGACGCTCTTCACTCTTTTGCCTCAGTCTCTCTTTCTCTTTTGCATTGTATCAAACGCTTACCCAATTGCATGGGATTTGGGTTGGGTGTACAAGACTCTAAGAACTGATTCTTTTCCCTGATTTAAGAGCAGGAGTCTCTACTGATGCCTTTGCTTCTGTTGTAACATTTGTAAGTTTGGTGTTTCCTTTTGCTCCTCAAGCAAGCTACCACTTGGACTGAATTTTTCCTCCTCACTTCTACCAAGGATTCACTACTCAATGATTACTGCTGCCTGTAGGAAAAGGGTCCACTGTTCATATTTGCTCCATGTTCCTGTTGGATTTCCATTTCCCTTAGTGGTTGTTCTGAAGTGACTTTGTTTTACCAGCCTCCCTCCTACTTCCCAGAAATATATATATATACTTGTTAAGGAGTTAGATTCTAGTTCTGCTTTGCACATTTATTTATTTCAACTTGTCTTCAGTTGGGTTGGTTGGGGTCTATCTGCTCTCTAAGACTTTGCCTAAGTCTAGAATCAGGAGAGGAAACATCATTGAATGGATGTTAAACTCAGGAGATGCTTAGGATAGGGAAAATACACATGGAACTGGGAAGCAAATGGGAATATGGAAAAGCTCAAGGTATTGGAGAGTCCTGGAAATTCCAATGCTTCCAAGTCAGACCTTACTTCCATGGGTCAAAGGGATGACACCCATCCCACCTTGCTCCCTAGCAAAGGTCTACAAATTGGTTTCCCAGACAATATTCCCTTCTTAGAAGCATGCAGTTAGTGAAACTAAAATGCATGGGAAAAGAGTCTATGAATTGCAGAAGTCCTCTTTTCATCAATATAATAAGAATATAAGCATTTAATAAAGTAAATCAAGACTGTTTTTTCTCAGTTTATATATTCAAGAGAAAATTTGTAGTAGTTGCTGATGGCATTTATTTATTCATTCATTAAACATTTATTAAGCATCTGGTAAAGTCTGGGTACTATACATGGCCCTATCCTTTTGGGTTATAATTGAGCACGACATATTCAGAGTTATAATTATTCTCACATATTTTGTACCAGTAATCTGAATCTTGGGAATTTTTCCTAAGGTAATCACTGAGAGAGAAAAAATAATTCACATGGAAAATGTATTTAGAGTGGTATTTATAATGGTGAAGAATCTAGATATCCAGTGATAGTGGAATTAAGACAACTGAAGCATATTCATTCTATCAGCTTTAGGTCCTGACAGGGATAAATACTAGTGTAGAAAATGGAAAGCAGTAGGTAAGATGTTAGGAACAAAGCAGACCAAAAGTCGATAAAAGTAGGATTGTAACTATGTCAAAACAGATTAATGTATTTACAAGCTGTAGAGAAGAAGGAAAAGTGTGAATAGCTGATGTGACTGGGTGGTTAGATTCTATTTTGTTCATTAAGTGTTGTGAAGTCAGTATAACATTAAGTAAAGCTAACTAATGACATAGTCTTTGTTAGTCTGTCTCCTTTCCCAGCCTGAGACTCTAGTCTTGTACATTGGCTTAACTTTCTAGCAAAACTAGCTACTAGGTATCCAGAGGAAAACAAAGCATTGCTAGTCCATTAGAGTGTTAATTATTTAACCCTTATCCTTGCCCCTGGGGAGAGAAAACCTGCCCCAGAGAGGATATGGGCCATGCAGCAAATCCCTACTTCTGCAAACTTCAGGCAATCCCAGTTTTCTCTATCAGGTTCCTAGATACAGGGATATAGCACAGTTCCTAAAGCAGGCTCTCGACAGGCAGCCAAAGCAGAGCCCCCTCCTTTGGGGGAAAGGGCAAACCACAGCCTTTACTCAGCTAAAGGATGCTATGGCTAATGCCCCTGTGCTAGGACTGCCAAACCCATAGAGACCCTCCCGGCTGTACATCACTGGGAGGCAGGGAGTCACCTTAGGAGGGTTAACTCAGGATCTGGGACCTGTTAAGCAACAATGGGCCTTCCTCCATCTCCCAGACTATACAAGGGATTTGTAAGGCCCTAGGAATAACTCAGCACCTTCACTCTGCATGGAGACCTCAGTCTTCTGGTAAGGTAGAAAGAGCCAACCAGGCTCTATAAAAAACATCACAAGTATAAAAATGTGTACTTGGTAAAAAAGGTTAAAAAAAGTGTTGTTGGTAAAAAGGGTTAAAAAGAAAAGAGCTTTTTAAATAAAAAAAAAGGACATGGTTTGTAAAAATCCTGATGGCTGGTTAACTTCTTAAAATATCCATTTTGGGCTGGTGCCGTGGCTCACTAGGCTAATCCTCCACCTGTGGCGCCAGCATCCTGGGTTCTAGTCCCAGTTGGGGTGCTGGTTCTGTCCCGGTTGCTCCTCTTCCAGTCCAGCTCTCTGCTATGGCCTGGGAAGGCAGTGGAGGATGGCCCAAGTGCTTGGACCCTGCACCCGCATAGGAGACCAGAAGGAAGCACCTGGTTCCTGGCTTCGGATCGGCACAGCACGCCGGCCATAGCATCCATTTGGGGGATGAACCAATGGAAGGAAGAACTTTCTCTGTCTCTCTCTTTCACTGTCTAACTCTGCCTGTCAAAATAAATAAATAAATAAATAAATAAATAAAATAAAAAAACACATCCATTTTGGGGGCTGGTACTGTGGCTCACTTGGTTAATCCTCTCCCTACAGCGCCGGCATCCCATATGGGCACTAGGTTCTAGTCCTGGTTGCTCTTCTTCCAGTTCTGCTCTCTGCTCTGGCCCCAGAAGGAAGTGGAAGATGGCCCAAGTACATGGGCCCCTGCACCTGCATGGGAGACCAGGAAGAATCACCTGGCTCCTGGCTTTGGATCGGCGTAGCTCTGGCCATAGCGGCCATTTTGGGGGTGAACCAATGGAAAAGGAAGACCTTTCTCTCTCTCTCTAACTCTGTCAAAAAAACCCATATATATATATATATATATTTTTTTTTTTTGCGCAGTGCATTGGTAATTTAATGCATTCAACACAGAACTCTCAGGGTCTTTAATAACAGTTTGGATACATGTGGAAACAGATATAAAAGGGAAAAGGTATCCTCAGAAACCAGTGTTGATGGCCTCTCCCATTCACTATTATGGGATTTCTCATGACCTAGACTGAGCTAGTTTCTTTCCCAATCCAAACTTCAGGATTTTTTCCCCACTTCTCTGAAGAGCTGTTATCTTCCACTGGTACTTTCAAACCTTGAACTTTTCATGGTGTCTTAGACTGATGGAAAATTCAGATTTAAAACTTACCCTTGAGTTTCTAGGAGCGAGGCTGAGCACATTACCGAACTGTTTCTGAGTCTCTGTTCCCCTCATCTGTAGAAGAGGAAAACGACAGCAATGCTCTCGCTGGAATGTAAGAACAAGGGATGCAAAGCTTCTGATGTAATGCCTGCTCCTCACTAGGGTGACTCAATCAATAGGAGCTTCCTTTGTCAAGGTTGGAAAGCACATGGGGTTCCCTGAGCCAGGTACTAGGGGAAGGTTAGTCTGAAGTTTTATACATAACTGCCTCTCAGCTAGCACCAGTTACTGCACGTGGTGGGGTGACCTCAGGTGGCAGAGGGCTTGTCCCTGACACCAGGTTTTCAAGAAGCCCACTTTATTGCTTACTTTATTTTTGTAAAGGCAATATGTACTTACTAAGCAAAATTCAGAATGGAGTGAAAAGTGGACAACTGTTCCCCAGTCTCCTCACCTGACACAAACAACGGCTAACATTTTAGTTCCTTTGCTTCCTGACTTGGGATGGTTTGAGAATATAATTGCGATTATGCTACATGCGAAACTTTGCATCCTGAAATTTTCATGTGAGTTTAGTAAACAGCTTTTGCACTACTTCATGATCTCCAAGGCCACCATTTCTAAGGTTTGACAGCATTACTGTTTGAAAATGTGTAAGCAGCAGGCACGATTTCCTGTTGTGTGCCAAGAAGCCTAAGGCACAGCACTTTTTTTTTCCCCAGGAAGACTCAGTTTTCCAGTGGCCCCAGATCACATAGTCAAAGGCATTTGGGGGTATGAAAATAGTCCTAGAAAGGGTGGAGAAAGGGCAAGTGGACAAAGAAATCAATAGGAAAAAAGAAAAGCAGAAATCAAGGAGGGAGAAACACAGACAAGGAAAAGAAACACAAGGGAAAGGTAGAAAGGGAGAAAAGATAAACAAGAGAAAGGAAAAAGAAGATGAAGAGAAAGAAAGAAAATGAAGAAAAAGGTGGGGGTGGGTAAAGCAGCAGGTACCTGGTGTTTTCAGATAAAATGAGGTCCACTCTGATTGTCGCTTGAGAGGTGTTTTCTAAGGCAGATAATGGTTCCCTTGGGTTTTTGTCCCACTGGTTGTATCCAACATATCTCTGATCTTTTTGTTCTCAAACATTCATTTTTAGTAGTATGGCCACTGGACCTCCTGGCACACAAACACATTTCCCCAACCTGCTGCCTTCCAAAGACTTGTTACGACTCAGCTACCCAGATGAAGGTCTTTGATTCTGCAAGTTTCGAAGGTCTTGGACAAGGTACCCTTTGCATTCTCCCTCAAGGGGTTTCATTTTGTTCCTCTTTGATTTAGTGCCTTTGGCGAGGGCCAACTCTCTCTGCATCGTATTTATCTCCCATCGTCATAATCAAATTTCAAGACATGTAGTTCATTTGCTACATGCTGGCACTTCCACAGTCCCTGATGGGACTCCTGGCCCATGTGCTGCCTCCTTTTTCAGGGGAAAGTGTGGTGTATGGAAGATTCTGAAAGTCTCTTATTCTGTTGCCAGTGGATCAGTACCACTCTGAAACAAGGTACCTGAGCCTGGCTCTCCCCCAGCCTGCCCTGGGGACCATCTGTGTGTTGTGAGCCTGGAACCTGCCATTGCCCACAGGATGACGGTGAACATCAGAGGCGCCGGCAGGGCTTCCAGGAAAGGCTGGAGCACGATGTGAACAGCTTGCCGGCATGTCTGCCTGCTCCACTTTCCCAGGAAGCCAAACACTGGACCAAGTGCCTTGGCAGGAAGACCTTCCTAACCAGTGGGTTTGCAAAGTTCCTCTTCATGATAGTCACCCAGGCCTAGCAAGCACAAAGAATATCCCACCCATGCTGTTCTGAATTAGACAGGGCAGAGACAAGGCTGCCTCTCTGCTGGGAGGAGCCATTGTCAGACAACCCGGAGTTGAGACCTGACTTTCCTGTGTGGGTACTCTGTGACCTAAGTCAGCAAAATGCCTTCTATACTCAGCATCCTCATCTGTCAAATGGAGACAAGAGTTCTCGTCCTATGTACCTTGCAGCACTATTTGGAGATGATACAGGTTAAAGCATACAATAAATAAAATGTCCTTCAAGGTCAAGGACAAGGGAGAGTATTGTAGCTGCACAAACAACATTGCTTTGGAACCAGGGGCCCTAGGCACAAATTCATCTCTGCTATCGACAACTTGCATTTGCTCAGATCCTTCATTCTGTAAACAGGCTGGCATGCACACCTGCCCTTCCTCACAGATGTTTTGTGAGCATCAGATGAGATCATGGGGATAAAAATGGGGAGGGCTTTAAGTAAGACATTATTAATGATACTAGTACCTCTGTTATGGGTGTTACCAGAAGCAATGCTCACTTTTCATGTTACAGAAAGATATTTGTGTCACTTCCTAATTTCTGTGTTGAAGCTTGCATGAGTCCATTTTTCATTACTGTAATGAAATACTTCAAGGTAGGCACTTAAGCTGGTTAATTATCTCATGAATTTGGAGGCTGAAAACCTAAGACTGAGTGTCCCCATTGGTTTAGTTTCTGGTGAGGACTTAGAGGCAGATGGCATTATGGCAGGAGGATACACAAGAGAATCCTCAATGACCCAAGGACCTCCCACTAAGCCCCACCTCTTAAAGGTCCCACCACCTGGGACCTCTTATGTCACCACACTGGGACCCAGCCTTCTACCTGTGAATTCCTGGAGGAAAAATCACATCCAAACCGTAGTAAAATCCTAATGGAGATGTGATAGGATTTGGAGGCTGAGCCCCCTGAGCAGTGTTAGGGCTAGATGAGGCCATCAGAGGACCTCTTATCATGAGAGATTAGGGCCCCTTTAAGAAAGGACACCTGAGAGCTCCCTCCCTTTGTCTTTCTCCCATGTGGGACATGAGAAGGCGGCATCTGCAAACCAGAAAGAGGGCCCTCACCAGAACCCAACCATGTTGGTAGCTTGATCCCTTGGGCTTCCATCCTCCAGAACTGGGAGGAAATAAGTTTCTGTTGTTTAAGCCCCTCTCCCCCCACTAGGTAGTATTCTCCTGTGATAACCTGAGCACTCTACGAAACTTGGTGTTAGGCTCAGGCAAGATTCCTTCTGCTGCTTCAGAATGCCAGCTTGTTCAAATACTCTCCAGGTTTGGCACTATTATTTCCCTAAATAAGAGCTTGCCTTAGTGCAAAATTTAAGATCATGTCCAAACTCAGTGATCAACATAAATATTTTGATGTAACTTCACCTGATCTTAGCCAAAAGGCCAAGAAGCAATTTTAATATAACTTATAAATATATAATATATATTTAATAATATATTTAATAATATATTTAATAATGTATATATAATAATTTATTTAATATAACTTATCAAATATAAAACTTATAATATAACTTATAAAACAGTAACTTAATACAAAAACAGAGATTCAGGGTGAACTAGGTCACAATATTAAGTAAAATCAAGATCAATTACAGTGCAAGGCCAATCCATAGTAGAAAAATTGGTCAAAAGTGATCCTGTTTTATGTATCAATGTTGGCAATTTTGTTCACTCTGGGTTGTTTGTATAAAATTTTATTTTAAAATTACTGTTGTAAAATATGATTTATCTTGATCCCTGAGTTTCTGGAGTCTTCTGAAAGCTTACACTCAAGGTAAGCACCTTACTTAATGACCTCTTATGTTCATGCCACCCACTCATCCCCAATCTTGTCCCTGCCTCCTCTTTCACAATCAATCCTTGCTGTCTACTGTCTCAATTTTCTAAGCTATATTCAATTTATATTGAATATTAACTATTGACAAAGGTGTTATTCTCAGAAAATAGCAGTTGATCAAAAGAAAGTGTCCTAAAACAGTGTCTAAAGTCAGAAGAATGAATCTTTCATTGTGAAATGTTCATCTTTCATTCAAGAAATCCCTATGAACTGTCCAGTGCTAGTGTGTCTTTCGCTGGTACTAAGAATATACAGATGAAAAGATACCGTGCCTGTTCTGAAGAGCTCACAGCCTTGTGAGGAAGCCAGATAATTACAAGTCAGTGAGAAGAGTGCTCTAAGGCAGCCGTGGGTAATGGGAGAACAGGAAAGGAGCTCTTAGATCTTGCCTTCTGAATCAGGGACGTCTTCACAGATGAAGAGATGCTTGAAGTCTCAAAAAAATTAACTGTTTTATTCTATGTCATATAAGCTCATTGTAGAAAAAAAATGGAAAGGAGGAAATATAAAGAGGTTAAAAATATTTACTCCCACCGCCCAGGTGTGATTGTTAACTTTTAGGTTAATTGCTTTACAACTGATATTCATGTCCATATTTATATCTGTAATCTGCATGAAATACTCCAAAATAAGAGAATTTTTAACCTTTTCTATAATTGGCTTCACCTTGCTCTGTAGCCTATTTCCACATGATAGAGTTAAAGGAAAACAAGGAAATGGAAAAGTAAAACTTAGCATTTCCACTAAAGTAACACCATGTCTTAAAATAACCTCCCCTCCTTTTTTAAAAATTTATGAGAGAGAGTGCACACACACAAGAGAGACAGAGGTCCTATTAGCTGATTCATCCCCCCAGTGTCCGCAATGGCTGGGACCAAAGCAGGGAGCAGGGACTCAATCCAGGTTTCTCACTTTGGAGGGACACAACTACCTCAGCCATCACCAGATTTTTCTTAGGGTCTGCATTAACAGGAAGCTGGAATTGGAAGTGAGATGTGGGAACTAAACCCAGACGCTCTGATATGGGATGTAGACATGGTGAACTACGTCTTTACCACTAGGCCTACTTCCCACTTTGGCCTCCCTCTTCGATAAATGTTCAATCGATCTGAAGATCAGAGTCCCCACCAGGAGGTTTGTCTCTGTCAAGTAGACTCTCCCACTGCACCTGCCATGGTGCCAGGGTGCCCCTGTGAGCATGCCTGGCCTCCTGTGGGAATTTATATGTCCCACTTGGGACCCCACACTGGGGACCAGTGAGATACACCTGGATGTGTCTGGTCCAGGTGTGCTCCATGTTCAGGTGGCCATGTCTTAGGCTGACCTCAAGCCTCTTCAGGCTCCCTGTCCTTTTAGCACTGCATGCTCTCCAGTGTGGGCATAAGGCAACTTTAGTGTTAGCACCAAGTTTCAGGGCTGCAGAAAAGTCTGAAAAGATGGACATGGATTCTAAGGGCCTTACATGGAAGGGAAGGGATCTGGATTTTAAATGCAATGAGAAGCCATTAAGCACACAGTTGGTATGATGCAGTTCTCATTATTACAAGCTCACACTTACTGCTTTGTGAGCATAGATTAGGAGGCACAGGTAGGCGACTATGGAGGAAGCTATTGCATAGCCCAGGCCAGAACTGGTGGCAGGAATCAACCAGGGTCATGGCTGTAAAGGTTGGAGCCTTACCCTGGAGGACTTGCTGATGGCTCCCAGGTGGGAGAAAGGAAAAGCACTGCTGAGGAAGACAAAGGGCATGAAGGATGGAGGAACCTGGGTGGGGGCAGGTTTTGGATGTTTTGGATGCATGAGTCTTGGACACTATTGATACGTCCAGGTGTAGACACTAAGTGAGCATTGAGATGTGTGAATTCTGAATGGAGGCATGGGATGGACAACCATGGGGTGAACGCAGCCATGTTGGAAAGAGGATCCAGTTGAGAGCTCTGAGAAGCCCCCCCGTTTCAAGTTTGAAAAGAGGAGGAAGGATCAGTGAGTGAGGGCAGTCAAGAGGAACAGTGTACCCCAGCAGGAGGATCAGTGAGTGAGGGCAGTCAAGAGGAACAGTGTACCCCATCAGGAGGATCAGTGAGTGAGGGCAGTCAAGAGGAACAGTGTACCCCAGCAGGAGGATCAGTGAGTGAGGGCAGTCAAGAGGAACAGTGTACCCCAGCAGGAGGATCAGTGAGTGAGGGCAGTCAAGAGGAACAGTGTACCCCAGCAGGAGGATCAGTGAGTGAGGGCAGTCAAGAGGAACAGTATACCCCAGCAGGAGGATCAGTGAGTGAGGGCAGTCAAGAGGAACAGTGTACCCCAGCAGGAGGATCAGTGAGTGAGGGCAGTCAAGAGGAACAGTGTACCCCAGCAGAAGGATCAGTGAGTGAGGGCAGTCAAGAAGAACAGTGTACCCCAGCCTAAGGATCAGTGAATGAGGGCAGTCAAGAGGAACAGTGTACCCCAGCAGGAGGATCAGTGAGTGAGGGCAGTCAAGAGGAACAGTGTACTGTACCCCAGCAGGAGGATCAGTGAGTGAGGGCAGTCAAGAGGAACAGTGTACCCCAGCAGGAGGATCAGTGAGTGAGGGCAGTCAAGAGGAACAGTGTACCCCAGCAGGAGGATCAGTGAGTGAGGGCAGTCAAGAGGAACAGTGTACCCCAGCAGGAGGATCAGTGAGTGAGGGCAGTCAAGAGGAACAGTGTACCCCAGCAGGAGGATCAGTGAGTGAGGGCAGTCAAGAGGAACAGTGTACCCCAGCAGGAGGATCAGTGAGTGAGGGCAGTCAAGAGGAACAGTGTACCCCAGCAGGAGGATCAGTGAGTGAGGGCAGTCAAGAGGAACAGTGTACCCCAGCAGAAGGATCTGTGAGTGAGGGCAGTCAAGAAGAACAGTGTACCCCAGCAGGAGGATCAGTGAGTGAGGGCAGTCAAGAGGAACAGTGTACCCCAGCAGGAGGATCAGTGAATGAGGGCAGTCAAGAGGAACAGTGTACCCCAGCAGGAGGATCAGTGAGTGAGGGCAGTCAAGAGGAACAGTGTACCCCAGCAGGAGGATCAGTGAGTGAGGGCAGTCAAGAGGAACAGTGTACCCCAGCAGGAGGATCAGTGAATGAGGGCAGTCAAGAAGAACAGTGTACCCCAGCAGGAGGATCAGTGAGTGCGGGCAGTCAAGAGGAACAGTGTACCCCAGCAGGAGGATCAGTGAGTGAGGGCAGTCAAGAGGAACAGTGTACCCCAGCAGGAGGATCAGTGAGTGAGGGCAGTCAAGAAGAACAGTGTACCCCAGCAGGAGGATCAGTGAGTGAGGGCAGTCAAGAGGAACAGTGTACCCCAGCAGGAGGATCGGTGAGTGAGGGCAGTCAAGAGGAACAGTGTACCCCAGCAGGAGGATCAGTGAGTGAGGGCAGTCAAGAGGAACAGTGTACCCCAGCAGGAGGATCAGTGAGTGAGGGCAGTCAAGAGGAACAGTGTACTGTACCCCAGCAGGAGGATCAGTGAGTGAGGGCAGTCAAGAGGAACAGTGTACCCCAGCAGGAGGATCAGTGAGTGAGGGCAGTCAAGAGGAACAGTGTACCCCAGCAGGAGGATCAGTGAGTGAGGGCAGTCAAGAGGAACAGTGTACCCCAGCAGGAGGATCAGTGAGTGAGGGCAGTCAAGAGGAACAGTGTACCCCAGCAGGAGGATCAGTGAGTGAGGGCAGTCAAGAGGAACAGTGTACCCCAGCAGGAGGATCAGTGAGTGAGGGCAGTCAAGAGGAACAGTGTACCCCAGCAGGAGGATCAGTGAGTGAGGGCAGTCAAGAGGAACAGTGTACCCCAGCAGGAGGAGTGAGCGTTCCAGCAGGCGGGAACTATCCCCAGGAAGCTACAGAGAGGGTGGCCAAGAGGAGGTCATTCTGTACAGCTTTCTTGGCACCCCCAGCAGGTGGGGGCTCCTCTCCTCTATTCTCTCCAGCCTTGACATCTCTTGTGTACACTCATCAAATTGAATGATGGGTTTGTTAACTTATCTCCCTCCTTCTGTGGTCTGAGAGGGATCCCAGTTCACTCTTGGATTTTCTCCAGGGCTAGCCTAGTGTCCAGGCCAAGTCTAAGCTCCCAGTCAATGTTAAGAGATCTAAAAGTTCCATTAGCAGCATGCATGAGGATACTGAGCACAGCCTTTGAAGAGCTTCCTGGGAAGGAAATGACGGGGCCATGACTCATTTGGGCAGCAAGTGCCCAGGCAGATGCCCTTCTAATGAAGGCATGGCTGTCTCAGGTGGGAACATCAGTGGGGCTGGCCCCCTCTGGCTTCTACTGCAGAAGCTCTTTTCATGGACAAAAACAGGAACAACCTGGCAGTGAGCTGTAGCAGTTGTTGACACTTGTGAGACATTGGGAAGTTGGAGGGGAGGCAGACTGTCTGCTCTGCGCTGGCAAATCAGGCCAGGAGGTGTGCAATGCTTTTTGTCTCACCCAGGGTCAATTCTATAGCTGGGGTATGGGGAAGGGCTTCACAGTGCAGGGGTAAAGGAAGCAACTTGTGACTGCTGGATACAGGAGACTGGAGGATGTTCCAGGTTAGCTCCAGGGGCAACCTCCTCTTTGGGGCAGAAAAGGTGGCTCCCCTGATGGCTTTTCTCTGCAGTGCATGGTGAGGAGTGGTTACTGGAGGTGTCTAGCCTACAGCCCACACCAGCTTTCCCAATGATCAATAATCCAATTCCCTGTATGAAATGTTACTCTGCTTGAAATACACAGGGTATTTCTGTTTCCTGTCCTCAATCCTAACTGAGAACACTATTCTCTATCCAGTCCCCTCACCTGCAGCCAGCAAGGCGAAGGAAACACGCATTTTACTCAGTGACATAGTCCTTCCTTCCTCTGCCTGCCACTCTACTCCTTGGGGGCCCCTGACTAGAAGCGGCTTTGTTTAGAATCGGTTCCCTCCAATGGGAAAACATAAAGGCTATGGGACTGGGTAATGTATGCTGATGTAAGGGTCAAACAGGAACATCCAGGAACTCGAAGATGAAGGTGAATACAGCAGCAAACAATTCTGCATGGGACATTCTGTGCTGGCCTCCAAATTAAATGGACACGGTGGGGATTAATGGAAGGTTCCGAGCGGGGTTGTGAAACGGCTCCTGGCAACAGCCTCATCTGCTCTTCTCTCGGTCATGATGCCATTGTCTGGGACTCAGAAATTCTGCTCATGCTGGATTTATTGTCCTTTTTTTTAAAACAGCAGAATGTCAAAAGACAAGATAAACCAAGGCCTAAAGGACTTTTGGAGAAGAGGCAGCAGTGAAAGGGATGGATGCACATGGCACACTGCAGGTGTTAATGCTTATGTGATGAACAGCTCAGACAGGACTTCCCTTGAACTGGTGGGGATCTTGCTTCCCCTTCTTTTATTTCTCTGCTCTTTCCAAGCCTTCTTGCCATGGAGATCATCTTCCAGGTGGGCTGTTTCCCTTTCTGCATCCTCCTCAGCCTGCAATGTCTTCCTCTTTGTATCCTCCCAACCCACACAGTCCACTTGGTAAGCTCTGGATCAAACCAGTTTCCTTCCAGCCACTGACTACTCGGACTCCTCTCCCTGACAGCAGCCTCTTCGTCTCGCAACAAGCAGCACCTTGCACTTGTATACCCTTTAGATGATTTCCTGCTGCTGAGCCAGGAGTCTGCCTGGGCAGCCCTGCCTTACTGCTAATACGCCTAGGAGGGAAAGCAGCTCACCTGCAGCCCATTTTTCATGCCCGCTGCTTTATAAGCCTCTCCTGCTTCAATCATTCCAACAACCATGCAAAAAACACATAGGCTTTTGGAGCATCAATATCTCCCAAAAATATTTAGCTTGTCACTGGCCAATCTTGAAATTGGACCCGGTTTGGATTGGATTTCATACTATATCCCTGGACTTAACCTTTTCACACCGGACACTATACCTCCCAGGCTCAGGAATTGGCTTTTTCATACCTGTGCCCACTCGTGCTTGTAGGTGTACTGCATACAATAGTTTCTCAATAGTTATTATTTGGCAAAGTAGAATACTGAGACAGTCACCTCATGGTTGCATAGTAAGTTAACCTTTTAAAAATATGCTTACATTTGTAAATTTATTCCCTGTAATAGCAATGTCCCCAACACAGAGATTTGAAAAAACAAACCAGAAACAGCATTGAGTACTTATGAATTTCCAGGAGTCGTACAACAGGAGATCTTGGCTTCTGATACCTAACCAAGTTTTTCTATTGAAGTCCTAGGCACAAAGATTCTGAAGAGATTCAGAGACCACTGGGAAAATTAGTGGTGGACAATATGTTACAGGGTGTTAAGAAACTGTACCATCTACTATTTCGGATTAGCAAATGATCATAAACTGAGTTCCTCCCAACAGCGAAGATTTGTTAACTCATAATTCCGGAGGTCTGCAGTCTGAAATGGCTCTCACCAGGTTAGAAATCAAAACCTCAGCAGCGCCGGGTTTCCTCTGGAGGCTCTCAGAGAACTTCTCTTCTGATGTTTCCAGCTTCTAGAAGCCCCCTGCTTGCTCTAGTCTGTGGCTTCATCCTCCGTCTTCAAAAACAGCCACGTAAAAGCTACAAACCCATGGGCCCCTCCTATAAATCCTGCTGATGTCATTGGACCCACCTGGATAACTGAGCGTACTCTCCCATCGCAGGAGATGGACTTCATCACCGGCAAAGTCCTTTACCTCAATCTGTCAGGTAACATGTCACAGGCCCCAGGGATTAGTCTGTGGATGTCTTTATGGGGACAGAAGGAGACCCTTACTTAGCTTGCCTTGGGGGTTATCAATAACTTTAATAAAAATGATGATGATATGGTGATTTTTAATGACCTCATTCATTACAGATGCTAACTGAAGTATTTATGGTGAAACAGCATGGAGTTTGATATTTGATTTAAAAATTCCAGAGGGGCTGGCGCTGTGGCATAGCAGGTAAAGCCACTGCCTGCAGTGCCAGCATCCCATATGGTCACCGGTTCAATACCCAGCAGCTCCCCTTCCAATCCAGTAGAAGATGGCCCAAATCCTAGGGCCCCTGCACCAGTGTGGAAAGACCCAGAGGAAGGTCCTGGCTCCTGCCTTCAGATCGGCGCAGCTCTGGCTGTTGTGGCCAATTGGTGAGTGAACCAGTGGATAAAGACTTCTCTTTTTCTCTTTGCCTCTCCTTCACTCTCTGCGTAACTCTGACTTTCAAATAAATAAATATTTAAAAATAATTCCAGAAAAATAAGTGAATATGTGTAGAGAGAAAAATGGATGAAATAAAACTGCCAAGGTGATAATTATTAAATGCTGGCTGTGAAGTATATGGGAGTACAGTTTATCATTCTTTCTACTTTTGTATATAGTTGAAATTTCCCACCATATCTTTTTTTATTTGACAGGCATAGCTAGACAGTGAGAGAGAGACAGAGAGAAAGGTCTTCCTTCCATTGGTTCACCCCCAAAATGGCCAGCACAGCCGGCGTGCTGCACCGATCCAAAGCCAGGAGACAGGTGCTTCTTCCTGGTCTCCCATGTGGATGCAGGAGCCCAAGCATTTGGGCCATCCTCCACTGCCTTTCCGGGCCACAGCAGAGAGCTGGACTGGACGAGGAGCAACCAGGACTAGAACCTGGTGCCCATATGGGATGCTGGCGCCACAGTTGGAGGATTAACCAAGTGAGCCACAGCGCCGGCCCCCCATCATATCCTTTTAAAGATTCATTTTTTTAAGGGCAGAATGACAGAGCAAGAAGCAGAGCCGGGGGAGAGGGGAGAGAAAGAGAGAGAGAGTAGAGATCTTCCATGTGTCCCCAAATAGCTGCAATGGCTAGGGGACTGGTCCAGGCTAAAGCCAGGAGTCTAGAACTCCATCTGAGTCTCCCACACGGATGGTAAGGGCCCAAGTCCTTGGGCCATCTTCTACCGCCTTCCAAGGTGCATTAGCAGGAAGATGGATGAGAAACAAGCAGTCATGACCAGAACTGGGAATTGACGTAGTGCTCTGATTCTGGAGGCTGGTCCCATAGGTGGTGACCTAACCTGCTGCACCACATGGATGCCTCCATCATATCTTTCTAGATATCATTGTTTTTCTTGTAACTTTCCTCCCAGGCTCCCCATCCTTCCAGGAGGTAACTGCCATGTGGAATCTGATGCTTTTATTCCCTTCCAGAATCTTAATATTGCTACATATTTCACGATGGTATTACTACGATATGAGTTTACATTTTAAATATATAGAATTGGTTTGCACGTTTTTCCAAAATCATAGAAATAGCACCATACTGCATATTTCAGCAATGCTTGACACTTACTCACATGGAAAATTTTAGTTCATTCTTTTAAAAATTGTAAATGGATAATTTATAATTATATAAATTCATGGGGTAAAAAGTGATGTTATGGCTCTCAAACACAATGTAGAATAATTAAATCAAGCTATTTAACATGTTCAACACTTCAAATACTTAACATTTTTATGGTGAGAACATTTGAAATTTGTTCTCTTGGCAATTTTGAAAGTATAATCCTCTTATATTACTAACTATATTCAACACACTGTGAGAAGAAACTAAAAAACAAAATACCCCCCCTCCCCAAAACACCCATATTCCTCCTGCCAGGGATTCTGTACCTTTGGCCTTTTGAAGTGGTATAAAGTATTCACCAGTATGGCTGTATCCACATTCATCCCTTGGGCTGACGTGTACTGAAGTCAGTTTTCAATTCCTAGTGATGCCACGCAGTGCTGCCTGGACCTTACAGATGTCTCCGTGTCCATGTGGGAGATGTGCTGTAGGATGCTAAGTCATGGAATCACTTGTTTGTAAGGCAAGTGCATCTTCACCTATTGGATCTTCCTAAATGTTTAATAACCAGGTGGTGCCAATTTTTACTGTTCTGTGGTCCACAAGATTTCCAGTTTATATTTCCATCCTTGCCACGCTGTATTTTAGGACTTTAACATTTTGCCAACTGAATGGATGTGAAATGGTATCTTGCTATTTTACTTTGAAAATCTCTGAGGAGTAGTGAGGTCGAGAATCTTTTCATCTGTTTAATACCTGCTCATTTTTCTCCTTAAATTCTTTAAATTGTGCTCCATCTAAAGCTTATCTCATCTAATGCCTTTTGAATTTTAATATCTTTATATTTCCAAGATTATATTTTCTTTTTAAATTTTCTATCTTTGGGTATTCTAAACATTTTTATCTTTTTAAAAAAGATTTATTTTTTATTAGAGAGAGAGAGAGAGAGAGAAAGAGATAGCTTCCATCCACTCATTCATACCCCAGGTGGCCTCAATGGGCAGAGCTAGGCTGGTCTGGAGGCAGGAGCCAGGAGCTTCTTCTGGGTCTCCTATGTGAGTGTCAGGGACCCTAGTACCTGGGCCATTCTCTGCTGGTGCATTAGCAGGAGCTGGATCAAAAGTAGAGCAGCTGGGACTCAAACTGGTGCCCATATAGGATGCTGGCATTTCAGTCATTGGCTTTTCCCACTATCCACAGCACTGGCCCCACCATTTTAATCCTGAAGTCTTATCTTAATTTATCATATGATAATTTCATCCAGAATAAGATCATATTTTGATTGTTGACTACTGATTTTGTTGGCTTTTCTTAGATTTCTTGTGTTGGCTTTTTTTTTTTCTTTTTGAGAAGCAGAGAAATGATACACAGAAACAAGAAGGCTCCCATCAGCTGACTCACTCCCCCCAAATCCCTGCAGTGGGCATGAGCAGGGCTGAAACCAGTGGGCCAGAACTCCATCTCGGTCTCCCACGTGGTGGCAGGGATTCCATTACTGGAACCAACACTGCTGCCTCCCAGGGCCTGCATCAGCAGGCAGCTGGAGTCAGGAGCTGCAGCCTGGCATGAAATCCAGGTGCTCTGATGTGGGACAGGAGATCTCACTTGGCGTCTTAACCACTATGCCCAATGCTTGCCCTATGCAGTTGGTTTCTGAATGTAGGTGTGTGCACGCAGTTTGAATGGGGGGATTTGGGGTTCACATGATTTTCTTCCTGTTTATTTCTCTATCCAGCATGCCCTTCCCCTAGCACATGCCAATGGCTCCTTTCTGGATCACTGGGTTCTCGGCTTAGACCCAGCTCCTGCTGTGGCATTAGATAGAGTTCCTTTCCTAACGTGCTACCGAAATCACGGCAGATTCAACTATATCATGCAACGCTTTGTAACTTGGAATTCCTTCTTCTGTTTCTGAGTTATAGAAATGTTTAACCAATGTTCCTGTCCATCTCTGGCTTTTGAATTTCATGATTTTCTGTTGTGTCTGTTGTTTATACGTGCCAAGATCAGAAAGGATACCTCAGTGTTTCCTCCCCCAATCACCAGGATTAGGGACCCAGGTCACTTTGTTCTGGGAGTTAGATCTTTAAACCCTGTGTGCTTTCTCACAGGGCTGTTGTTGGGGTCATATGAGGCATGGTGGTCAAATACTAAAGCCGTGGTTTTAAAGACATGATTCCATTGTGTTTAGCACTGAATGTTGATGACAAATTTGATGCCAACTTGCTTTTTATTGGCTTAAAATGCAAACACACAAATGCACACATGCACTCATAGTTTTATTTGGAAAGTATTTAGGAGTTCTTTCTCTCTCCCCTATCTCCCTCTCCCAATCTGGTCACCTCTGTGGATTACGTGTTTATACTTCTCTTTCAAAGTTAACCCTTGGGGCCAGCATCATGCTTACAAGGGCAAATCCACCTACCGGTGATGCTGGCATCCCGTGTGGGCAATGGTTCGAGTCCTGGCTGCTCCACTTCCAGTCTGGCTCCACACTAATGTGCCTGGAAGGCAGTGGAGAATGGCCCAAGTCCTTGGGCCCTGCCATCCCTGTGGGAGATCTGAAGGAAGCTCCTGGCTTCTGGCTTCAGTCTGGCCAAGCTCCTGCTGTTGTGATTCTTTGGGGTTTGAACCAGCGGTTGGAAGACCTCTCTCTTTGTGTCTGTCTCTCTATCTGTAACTCTGCTTTTCAAATAAACCAATTAATTTTAAAAATTACCCTTTTCTTGAAATAATCTTTTTACTCTTAATATTCTGAAATTTCACAAAGTTGAATCTAGGTATAGGTGTTTTTTACTTTCCTATGCTTTTATTCTGAAGACTCCTAGCTCACTAATATAAAAAAGGGTTTCCAATTTTACACTTTTAAAAAAATATTTATTTATTTGTTTGAAAGGCAGAGTTACAAAGAGAGAGAGTGAGAGGGAAACATAGAGAGGGTTTCCATCCTCTGGTTCACTCCCCAGATGGCCACAACGGCCAGGGCTGGGCCAGGCCAAAGCCAATAGCCAGGAATTCCATGCAGGTTTCTCATGTGGGTGGCAGAGGCCCAAGCACTTGGGTCATCTGCCACTGCTTTTAAGACACATTAGCACAAATTCTGATTGGAAGTGGAGCAGCTGGGACTCAAAACAGTGCTCATATGAGATACCAGGTTTGCAGATTGTGGCTTAACCAACTGTGCCACACAACACTGGCTCGAGTTTTTATTTTTACTTTGAAAATTATTTAATTTATTTGAAAGGGAGAGAGGGGTAGGGAGAGAGAGAGAGAGAGAAAGAGAAAGAGAGAGTGAGAGAGGGAGAGGGAGAGGAGGGGGAGGAAGAGAAAAAGAGAGGAGAGAGGGGAAGAGATAAGAGACCTCTTATCCTTTAATTCATTCCCTACATGCCTGATACAGCCAGAGCCAGGAGCCAGGAATTCCATCTTGGTCTCCAGTTTGGGTTGCAGAGACCCAGGTACTTGCCCCATCACTTGCTGCCTCCATGGTGAACATTAGCAGAGAACAAGAATGTTGAGTAGAGCCAGCACTTGAACCCAGACACTCCACTATGGGAGACCAGCACCCTAAATGGCTTTGCCAAATGCCTGCCTTGATTATTCCTTTATTGTTCCTCCTCCACTTCTCTTTTTTCTCCTTTGATGGATGTTTGCCCTTCTTGACTGATTTCTGTGTCTCATATTCCCATCCCTTTTCTTTTTCTCATATTTTTTTCTTTTTCTGAGTTCTTTTATTAGAAAAACTCCCTAATATTTCCTAGCAGCTCTATAAATGAATATGTTGGCAAGCATACATTATTTTTTCTTTCCTTGAATCCTTTCCCATTATCTTCCTGATTCTTTTTCATATTGGTCAGTTCTTGTTTGGTAGAATTTATTTTTATCTCCCTCTGAAGATAGCAATAAAGTGTTTTCCAAGTGTCCTCTTCCCCAGATTCTCTTGAGTTCCTCAGTGAGTTTTTGGGAAGAGCTATCTTCCTGCTGCTGAATGGCCTTGGCCGTCCTGTGGTCCCTGGCACAGCAGGAAAGGGCCATGCTGAGTATGCAGCCTGGAGGCCAGCTGTGGGCACCTTCTTCCCTGTTTCCGTCCTCAGCAGGCGTATGGACCAGCTGCTTCCAGTCCTGGATCCTGCAGCCTTTCCAACATGGGCCACCCTTCCCTGGGTTTATCTGTTCACAGGATTCCATTCCATCCGCTACAGACAGATCTCCACTCTTCCAGTTCTCAACACTTGGAACAAATTTATTTCATTCTCTACTTCCTCAGCCTGATGGGATTTGAGAGGGAGGATTGTGGGAAGCAGCTAAAGGTGGGAACTCAGTTCATCAGCTTGGAGCGGAGTCCTATTTGATCTTTGAAGGAAACCACTCTGGTTGCTGTGTGGAGGCTGGGGTGAGTCATGAGAACTCAGAGACCAGGTAAGTGCACCCATTTCAAGGGCAAGATGTTGGGGCCAGGGCTCAACTGAAGGAGCAGAAGAGAGAGAGGAGAGAAATTACAGGATGGGAGTGTAGTTTGAAGGCAGGACTGACAGACGCCTTCTTTCCTTCTTGTGAATGTTTCTGGACTTGTGTGAGATCTGGGAGTAAGAGGTTCTCAGATGATGATTCCAGAGAAGTGGCATGGAAGGCTGAATAGAGCACTGGACTAGGTTGAATTTGTAATATATGCCTAATTTTTACAGACTATCTCATGGCTTCAATATGCTCTTCTTTAAAGTGGGTGTGCTAACTACACTTCCATTAGTTAGACAACAGACAATAGAACTCTGATGGGGCTCCTAGGAAAAGGGAGTTATTGCAAGTTATTGCAAGGACATAAGCAGATTAAGTCCAGAGGTGGGAATCTGTTCAGAATCAAGCCCAGGTACTCTGCACACCACTGTAGGTCCAAATGGTTTCTCGTAGCGTTTCTCTTGCAGGGCGTGTGTTACAGATCTGTTTTGAATGTAGAAGGAGGTTGTTTGATTGGATTTGCTCATTATTATCAGCCCAGTTAGCAGAAGACCTTCCTAGAAGGCCACTGGCTGCTGACACTGATGGAGAAGGCTTCCTCAGGTCAGGCGACCTCCTTGACTTTGTCAGGGGCCACTTCTGTGCTAAGAACAGCTCGGTCCCACTTTCTAGGCCAAAGAGGACTCCATGCGTTATGATAAAAAGGGACTGAGAAGGGAGGCCTACAGTTAATTTAAATAGCAAATCAGAAGTGTAAAGGATCTGGCGGGCAGCAGGTGGAGATAAACACCTCTTCAACAAAACAACAAACGCAAAACCTCACTAGCATTGCACAAAGCCATGCTCAGCAATTGTTAGGCTTCCCAGTCTTCCCTATCACAGGGCTTCAGAACTGGCAAAAATTAACCTAATCTGGAAATGTGGAAATGGAAGGCTTTGAAATGGTGTAGCGGGTAAAGCTGCCGCCTACAGTGCCAGCACCCTATATGGGTGCCGGTTCGAGTCCCAGCTGCTCCACTTCCGATCTGGCTCTCTGCTGTGGCCTGGGAAGGCAGTGGAGGATGGCCCAAGTCCTTGGGCCCCTGTACCCACCTGGGCAGCCTGGAGGAAGCACCTGGCTCCTGGCTTTGGATCAGCCCAGCTCTGGCCGTTGCGGCCATGGGGAGTGACCCAGAGGATGGAGGAGCTTGATTTCTCTTTCTCTCTCTCTGCCTCTGCTTCTCTGTAGCACTGCCTCTCAACTAAATAAGTAAATCTTTAAAAAATAGAAATAAATACTAGAGAAAGAGAAAAGCCAGGGAATTTGGTGCAACTACTTTCCTTCCTTGGTTTTGTTTCCTTGCAAAAATCTCTATTATAGATCTGGTGAGTTGAATTAATTTGTGTCTGTTACATGCCTTCTTTCCTTTATTTTTCTTGAAACTCCAAGTCAAAATATGATTTATATTTTCAGGACCATGACTGCTCAATATCTATTTCTAGATCCATATAGTTAAAAATATATATGAAAAGAGAACCTGTTATGTTGCCATTTAATTAATAAAGGCAGATCTCTCAGTGTTTCCACCATATGCATTCTTTTGTTTGCCTGCAATGTAGGTGCTATTTTCTGTGTTCCTTTTTAACTTTTAATAAGCTCCCTTTCTGCAAAGTGTGGATAATGTTGTAAAAGAGTAGCTAAAACATATTTTCAAAAGAAAAGCCATCCTCAACTGAAAAAAAAAAATGATCCAAAGGAAAGGGTATAACAGAAATCTATCACGATACATTCACATGAAGTTAACAATTCTTAGAGATTTCTGCTTATTGGACAGAAGGAAGGAGCAGAAAGCAGCTTCACTTTCTCTGATTTTGCATTTTGTCGTTCAGTTCTCACGTTTGTCTTCTGTAGGAAACTGGACGTCTATGGGAGAGGGAAGACCGCGAGGTTTAAACACTTGGAACTGGGCACCTGCCTTGTGGCTATCAAGCTGGGAGTGTTTTGAAGGCCATTCCACCCCCCCCCCCCAATCCTTCCACCCCATCTGAGGAATAAATAGGTTTGGACTATGCCAGCACTCCCAAAGGGGCAGGCTGACACTGCTGATCTGGGATTTGAAAAGGTTTGATAATATCAAGTCATGAATAAAATGTTACTCCTTTGTTCACCTTTCAGTAATTTCCTTGAATTATATCACAGAGAAAGCCTCAGGTTGATACCAGTATGTCTTTAATATCTCCCTAATCCTTCACTGATTTTTCTCCTTAAAACTTTTTTTACTTGAGAAGCAAAACGAAGAGAGATGGACAGACAAGTTGAGCTCCAATCTATTGGCTCACAGCTGGGGTTGGGCCAGGTTGAAGCCAGGAGGCTGGAACGCCATCCTGGTCTTCCACGTGGCTGGCAGGAACCCAACCACATCAGCCATCACCTGCTGCCTCCCAGTGTGCACATTAGCAGGAAACTGGAATCAGGAGCCAAAGCTCAAACTCAGGCACTCCAGTGTAGGATTTGTGCAGCCCAATTTGACATCTTAACCACTAGGCCAGATGCCTGCCCTTTTAATTTTTTAACGGAGCAAACCTAAGGCTCAGAGCCCTTTGCAGGTAGCACTATCCAGCTAGAATTGGAAACTCACCCCTCACCCATCCTACATGATTGTGGCAAGTGACCATGCCACTCCACTTACAAGAGCCACACAATCTCTGTTGTCTACAACAAACAGAATTTAAGCTCTAAAATATGTGTAGTGAGTACTATAAAGTATAATTTATACAAAGGAAAATGGAGAGGATTAGGATGGCCAGGGATGTGACTGATGACTGAAGACACTGTCTGGGTGTCTCCCAGGTCCTGGAGGTCTCTGGAGCCTATGCACCTGCACCTTTGTGCCCATCCATTGCCCTGTCTGTTCTCAAAGCAGAACA
Source organism: Sylvilagus floridanus (assembly GCA_949820135.1). NCBI lineage: Eukaryota > Metazoa > Chordata > Mammalia > Lagomorpha > Leporidae > Sylvilagus > Sylvilagus floridanus. The sequence continues at coordinate 69,333,028 of OX463239.1, forward strand.
AAACACCCCCTACTCCATTCTCTTTAGATGACAATTCCCCTGCCTCTGTGATATCCCAGAATCTTTACGTAATAAACACAGGAAAAACTTGCAATTTTTACAACCCTGTGCCACTGGGGTTGTAAAAAGAAAGTGAGAAAATAATTCTTTAGTAAGAATTTTAGGAAGACTGTAGACTTCCAGTTCAAATGTGACAGATTGAACACACATATTTATTTTAGTTCTCTCTCTCTCAAAACCCAACCAGAAAGACAGCAAAAGGAACAAAAACAGGTTGAAGCTTACAAGGGCAGCAAGAATGGCATAGACGACAACAGTGGGCCAGAGATCATCAAAAGATATTTCGGAAAGTGGAAAAGTGGCAGAGGAGGGATAATTGGAAGGCAAGTGTCTGCACAGAGCGGTGGCGGTGAAACGCCGGCTGATTCATGTTTCAGAGCCTTGGGAAAGATCAGGAATTAGAGGTGCCAGTCTCCTTTGAAGGCAGCAGAAGGGCTGAGAGCAGGATGTCTGCTGGCAATTCTGTCTGTAGCGGTTTCCCAACCTTAGCACTCTTGGCATGTGGGGCTAGACAAATCTTTGTCATGGTGGTAATCTCACCTTGTCAGAGGTCTGGCCACGTCCCTGGCCCGGACGTGCCAGACACCAGCAGCACCACCTACCTACTCACGCGTGACAACCAAAACGTCTCCAGCTATTGCCAAATGTCCTTCTGCGGTCAAACTTTCCTCCAGCTGAAAACCACTTATCTAAAGATCCCAGCCCTTCATGAACCAGCGTAGCCAAGTCTCTACTGCTCTTCCACCACAACACGGAGCCGGAGGTGGAAGCCATGGACACGTGGGGCCAGAGAAGCTCCAGAGCCGGGAGCAAAGGTAAGGTCAAGTCTCAGGGTAGGACCCCAACTTTCTCTCCTTGCACAGCTGCTGTAACACTGCCAGCCATCAGCTTGTCATTCAGGAGGGGGATAGGGAGACTTCTCCACAGCAACTGCCTGCCCTAGAGAAGATGTAATATTGAAAACTATCTCCAATAGAGGAGACTTAATGTTTGAGGGCATCCTTGTGTTAGAGTCATGTCCTGTCCAAACTCCTTGTTGGGATTCCTAGTCTATAAGACAGCCCCCAATGCACACACACAGAGTGAAAGACGCATACATACAACCCCCACCCCCCACCACAAACTCAGAGACATGCAGAGATTCTAACTAGCTGTTCAATGCATCATTCTCAGTTACAAACTGACAGCTGAGGAGTATTTGTCAGATTTTGTAATGAAAACAAACAGCCCAAGATTCCAGTGACTTGTGACAATATTTGCTTTTGGCTCACTGATCTGCAAATTGGTTGTGGTCTGGTTTTGATTGGACTATGGTTCAGTTGTGTTCTGCTCCAGGGGAAGGACCTATGCTTCCATGTTGAAAAAGCCCACTGGCTATTCAGTGCAATGAATTTTAAAAAGATCCACCAAGGGGACTGGCATTTGATGTAGTGGGGAGGATGCTGCTTAGGAAGCCCACATCCCGCAATGGAGGGCCAGAGTTCAAGTCTCAGATCTACTCCCAATTCCAGCTGCCTGCTGATTCACATCCTGGCAGGCAGCAGGTGATGGTTGTGGTTGGGCTCCTGCCACCCATAAGGAGTCCTGGAATGAGTTTCTGACTCCTGGCTTTGGCCTGGCCCAGCCCCAGATGTTGTAGGCAGTGGAAAGGGAACCAGAAGATGGGAGATCTTCATCTCTCTCTCTCTCTCTCTCTCTCTCTCTCTCTCTCTCTCTCTCTCTTCCTTCCTCCCTCCCTCTTTCAAATAAACAAAATTTTTAAAAAATTTAAGAGAGAGGCACCTAGGCACATATCAACCTAACACTAGAATGAAAACAAAGTCCTAAAATGGGAGATATGCACAAGGTAATTAAAATGGAGTTAAAATGGCTCATGACTACTTACCAGCAACATTGTAAACTAGAAGATAATAGAATAATACCTGCAGAATTCTAAAGGAAAAGGATTGATAACTTAAAATGTATGTCCCCATAAGTTATCAACCTCAGCATAGAATAAAATTATTTCAGGCATGGGAAGTCCCAAGAATATACTGCACATGAGTCTTTCTTAGAAAATCACTTGTGGATGAGCTCCAAAAAATTATGGGAGCAATCTAAGCAAGGAGAAGGAGATCCAGACTCTAGGAGAGATAAAAAGAGGAATCACACGGTGCTGGCGGGAGCAACATCTGATTGATACCTACAGGATAGCCAGTCCAGGTTGGGGCAGGAGGATGGAGAGCTCTAGATGGGATGTGTACTGAAAAAATGCAGCTTGACAATACCTGGTCATTTTATTTGTACTCAGAAGCAATTCATCCTAATACTAGGCCAGAGGATCCCCTTCCTTGATCTTCCCTATTGGATGAAGCATCTTTCGGATCCAGGGGATGCTGACATGGAATCCACAACCTTTATTTCTATAGATCACCCTCTAGGTAGGTGGAACCTTGATGTTCCCTATGCCAACTGCCCCCAACTTCCTTCTGGGGCACCTGAGTGTTTCTTCTAGATCCTCCTGAGAGTAAACTGTGTCCAAAGTGTCCATGGTAACTATTGTCAAGGGGCTATGGGTAGAGGTTGGACACCTAGGCTGAGGGCTGTATAGGACAGAATCTCAGTATAGGACAGAGAGGGAGGGACTGTGGGCTGTGGATCAAGGCTAGGCACCTGCTACTGCCCCAGTCTTCAGCTCCTCACTCTTCTTCCCAGGATCGTAGATTGAAAGCTGGCTTTGTACATTCAGATTCTTTGGGGAGCTTGAAAGGTGGAGTGGATGGGCCTGGGACACAGACATGGGGAGAAGGGGCTGGGGCACCTGATAAGAAGATATGTCCAGGCTCAGACTGAATGGTGTGAGGAAAAAATACCTTATGGCTCCTGAGTATGTGAAGTGTTTTCCAAGGTGTTACAGATGGTGGGGGCACAAGAGGGAAGATGGGAGGGCAGCTGATCCCCCAAAGGAAGGAAAAAGAGAAAGTGGGGTTACCCCTACATTTCCCAAGTACTGGAGGAAGACATATGGGAAGCTGCTTCAGTACAGCTCTGAGAAGAAATCCTGTCCCCTCTTTCCTCCAACCCTGGACATGGCCATTTCCATCGCTCATGGACAGAAAAGAAAGCTAGTTTCCAACTTGCATTATTGTTCATTTATATGTTTTGGACTGGCTACTTTACACACAGATTTGTTAATTTTGATTTATTTTTCCAGGATAGAGTTTATAAAAAGTTTACATTGAAAGTTCATGGAAAATGCATATTATATGCAAAAGTATGCATGGATTTCAATTTTTTTCATGAGAATAAACTTGTCTTTAAATTGTATTTTCCATGGACTTTTCGAAGTCCCCTCCTATCATGTCAGTAAATTTATATATTTAAATTTTAACTATAAAAATATGTAGTATGTGGGATTCCATTTCCACTGTTTCCTTTAGTCTGCTAAAAGTAGATACTCCCTTCTAGCATAGGTTTGGGGATTATTTGGTGATACAACATGAAAAGCTATAGGTAGTGACTAACTCCAGGAAAAACTAAAAGGAGAATGAGGAACTGAACAGAAGCATAGAGTACTATTTATGTGATCTAAAAAATACACATATACGTCTGTCTGTCTTTCCATCTATCTACATATATTTATTTTAGTACTTATAATGATGGAAAGATCAGACACTATTGTTTTCCACTGTTGATGTAATTCAAGTACAATGATGTGTGGCTCAGGTGGGTGAATCGCTGGGAGACATTGGTTGACTTTGTAAAATCGCCATCTTCCAAGGTAAGAGGTCAAGAGAAAGATACAGAATGTATATATGTTATTTAATAATATAAAACTAAATTCTAGAAAAGTGTTGATAGTGGCAGAACTTGAATGTTCAAGAGCAGAACTTGAATGTGGGGCAGAGCGAGCCGGGTACTGGAGTTTTCCAAGATAAACCTTTTAGTACTGTTTACCTTTTTGAACTTATTGATACAAATAATTTTAATTAAATAAAAACCACAGAATGGCAGTTAGGAGACTTGCTAGGTGAATACAGAAGAGAAGGTATGTATAAAAGGAAGATCATGATATATTTTGGTATTTCTATGGATATAAGAACTGACAGAGCACAATGGGGAAGGGGCCACTCGGTAATAGACTAGAGATAAATGGCAAATCACAGAATGTACTGTTTTAAAATAAAGGAGGAAGACAGAACTGACATTTCCTTACCATCTGTCATATGGCAGGTGGAGTAGCAGAGGTTTCATATATAGCTTCTTATTTAATTTTCTGACAATTCCATGAGGTGTGTGTTAGTTTTATTTTACAATTGAGGAAACTGAAAAGCAGCATTGGGAACATGGCAACACCATAGCACGTAGGTCTAGGGGCAGTGAGATGCTCGGGTTTAAGTCAGGTTTCTGAATCCTTGGGCACTCACACTGTCTCCCCATGCTGCTGTGTTCTGTGTGCAGATGAGAATGGGGATGGTTATTGTTACATGGTTATTTCACCTCTGAGGGATATTGTGAAGATGTTGAGAGTGAACACATATGTGTAAGGCATTTGCAAAAGTGCCTCCCACATTATAGATCTTGTTATTGTAAAAGACACTCAGCCAACAAAGACTGAATGAAAACAATGGAGCCGGTGCCACGGCTCAATAGGCTAATCCTCTGCCTTGAGGCGCCGGCACCAGCACACCGGGTTCTAGTCCCAGTCGGGGCACCAGATTCTGTCCCGGTTGCCCCTCTTCCAGGCCAGCTCTCTGCTGTGGCCCAGGAGTGCAGTGGAGGATGGCCCAGGTGCTTGGGCCCTGCACCCCACGGGAGACCAGGAGAAGCACCTGGCTCCTGCCATGGAATCTGCGTGGTGCACCGGCCGCAGTGCACTGGCCGCGGCGGCCATTGGAGGGTGAACCAACGGCAAAGGAAGACCTTTCTCACTGTCTCTCTCTCTCACTGTCCACTCAGCCTGTTAAAAAAATTAAAAAATTTTTTAAAAATTAAAAAAAAAGAAAACAATGGGCAGGCGTTTCTCTGAAACTCAATTTTCTTCTCTGATTTGACCCATGTGGGCATTTGCATTTATTGGCTGCCAGCCCAAGGTCACACGATTATTATTAGTGATCAAGACTCAGGTCTATCCTTCTTCAAAGCTCAGGCTCTTTTCTCGGTCACCTGTTGCCTCTCATGAGCTAATGGGGCAAGTGGTGGAAAGGTGAGATACAAAAGCAAAAAATACCAACTGTAGAAAACTAGGAGAGGGAAGTAAGGGAGGCGGCCAGTGAAGGAGTTAGGCAGTAGGATGTTGAGTCAGATAGAGAGGGACGTGTGATCCATTAGGATAAAAATTAGATGGAAGCACAGGAAGGAGAGGATAGAAGATTGTGTTACTGACACAGAGATAATACCTGGGCAAGCTCAAGGAAGTAGGACATTATGATTGGCAGAAATGAATTTAAGTAGGGATGGTCTCAGGAGAAACACTGGAGTCAGTCTTTAACATAGCTTCCTTTAACTCTTGAATACTTGCAGCAAGAGCCCAACTGGACTTTCAGCCTTTTCCAGTTTTGCAAGCACTCATTTTCCCTCTGCTTTATGGGTTCTGCTTCCCAGCAGTCTGCCCCGTAAACCATTTTCCATTATGCAATTAGCTGTTGAATGTCTTTCTCTGTAACTAGACCGTTAAGGTCTGTAGAAGCCGGGACTGTGTCTGTCAGGCTGAACCCAGAATCTGTTACATCCTGAAGGAAGGCATAGAGTGAGGGAGATAGGATGAGCACAAACACCATTTAATAAATTACATGTGAATAGTGACCTCAAAGGCCAGGAGACGGTCCCGGAAGTAATGGAAAAGAAAAGACTATTTGGAGCAAATTAGGCAGTACTTTGGTCTAGGAATCAGAATGTTCGAGGTAGAAAGAGGTTTATTCACTCCTTTATTTAACAGAAGTTGATGAGATGTTTACAATGTGCTGGGCCAGGTACTTACTACTTGTTAGGGTTATGGAGAGGCATAAAAATATCCCTGTACCAAGGAAAGGTGAGCCCAGTCTAAAGGGGAGAGAGAGAGAAGACGGGTCAGTGCAGCAGGAGGTGATGAGGGATGGTCAGGAGACAGAAGTGAGGCAGGGAAAGCAACCACACCTTCCACAAGTGTTCATTATTTGCCCTGTGTTCACTTTCTCCTCAGGGTGTCCTAATTCTGCAAAGCACTCCGGGGATAAAGAGTTTCCTGATGAATAATGGTGCCGTGGAACCCAAAGTCCTTCCTTCCTGGGAGCAGGGGCTCTGGTAGTGGGCAACCAGTCAGCTTGAACTCTGTCCTGAAATGGGCATACAAATAATTCCCAAGCAACCCATCAACTATCCCCACTGTCTTTTTGTTATTAGTGTTCTGTTTCATATTTGAAGTTATATATATATATATATATATATATGTATGTATATGTATGTATATGTATATGTGTATATATATATATATATATATATATATATAGCACAATAATAGGAAGGACATATTTTGGTAATTGGAGCATTTCCTTAAACTGAGTATTCCCTCTTGACTGGACAGAGGAAGACACTGGAAGACGAAGATGTGAAATCATTTACTCAAGACCACAGGGAGTTGTTGAAAGAGCTGAGTACAGAACCCAGTGAAGTCCAGGCCAGGGTTCTACCCTCTGCAGCAGTGACGAGCAAAAGCTGAGCGAGGCGTTTTAGCTCATATTGCATCCTGTGACTGTAGGCTTCCGAGAAAACACCCACCTTGCTTTCGGATGAACCAGGTTAGTTATGGCACAGGCTGAAAGACGAGGAAACTCATGTCCTCTGAAATGGAAAACCCATCTGAACAAATCTGCAGACAGAAATCAGATAGCTGCTGAGATGCAAGTGTTGCCTCCCACTAACAGTAGTTATGTATGTCCTTTGGGATATGAGAGAAGGGGCTCTTTTGAAATGCTGGACACACAAAGTATGTAGCAATGAGTTAACCTTTATATGCCAAGCCTTTCATTTATTCGTTATCTTGCTCATTTTCTCCTTATGATAGCCCCATGTGGAGTAGATGCTTTGGCACAGTGGATTAAACTGCTGCTTAGAATGTCTGCATCCCATGTGGAATGCCAGTTCAAGTCCCAGCTCCTTTGCATCTAATCCAACTTCCTGCTAATGCATCCTGGGAGGCAGTATGTGTTAGCCCAAATACTTCGGTCCCTGCCACCAACATGGGAGACCCAGATGCATTTCTAGGCTCCTGGCTTCAGCCTGGCTCAGCCCTGGCTGTTGCAAGCATTTAGGGAATGAACCAGCAGATGGAAGTGCTCTGTCTCTGCTTTTCAAAAATAAATGAACATGGAAAAGTAGCCTCATTAAGTCAGTGCAATTATCATTTCTATTTTAGAAAAGAGAAAATGACCACACAGAGAAGCTTCAAGAATTTGCCCCAGACCACCGAGCTGGTGAGAGTGAAGCCAAACAGGATTTGAGCAGAGGTGTGACTGCAGCTGATGGTCTTTTCCATAATGACCTAATATATTACTGTAAGGAGCATTGTCAGACACACATCACTTCCCAGGGATATGACTGATTCCTGTCAATCTAGAAAGTAACTAAAATTGATTGGAAGCACTGAACAGTTTACAGAGAATTTTCCCAAGGCATTCTTCTATGGAATATTCACTGTAGCCTATGAGGGAGGGCACATTATCCTCACAAGGAGGTAAAGCTTAGAAAAGTCCAACCAAGTGCTTAGGTCACCTAGCTCTGACCCATCTACAGCCAAACTTAAAAAAAAGATTTATTTATTAAATTTTAACAGCAGAGGAATAGAGAGGGAGAGACAAAGAAAGAGAGATCTTCCACCCACTGATTCCCTCAAATGCCCACAATAGCTGGAGTTAGGACAGGAAGCCAGGAGCAAGGAAATCCATCTGGATATCCTATGCATGTGGTAGGGGCCCAAGGACTTATTATCCACTGCACCCCTCCCCCCCAAGGTGCATCTGCAGAAAGCTGGATAGAAAGTACAGAGTGACCAGGACTCAAACCAGGCACCCTGAGATGGGATGCTGGTGTCCCGAGTGGTGGCCTAACCTGCTGCACCACAGTGCCTACCACCAGAATGCAAACCTCAACTGCCTTATCCACTCCTCCAGCTTGGGTTCTTAGTACCAGATTTGCTTTCTCTGAATTTTTCTCCCTCTGACTTCAAAGGTGAACTCTGATGGGATATTATCCAAAGAGTATCATCTCTTGCTAAAATGTTCCAACTGTGTTAGAGTTTGGAAGTACACAAAAAACTGAACATATCCATTGATTTCTTCAGAAAAACTCAGGTAAATCAGAAATTCCTTCTTATCATGTATGATAATCTGTACTCTCATGTTCATTATCACAACTGACTTTTACAGGAAGATGGGCAATTTCAACAACTGTTAAAAGAAAAGGATGTTGAAATTTGGAGATGTTGCAGCTTACAGCACCTAGTGGGAGTTATAACTTGAGCTTTACTCAAACAACCCAACTGCTAGTTGAAAGCTCTTTGTAGTACCCTACCTCGAGTCTTCCCATTGTATCTTCTTACAGAAAGATTCTGGGCACATGGTTAAGGCTCTGACCACATATGCCCACAACCCATATTGTAATGTCTAGTTTGGGTCCTGTCTCCTCTCTTGATTCCAGCTTCCTGCTAATGCCCACATGGAGTAGTTGGGTCCTTGCCATTCATATAAGATAGCTGAGCTGAATTTCTAGCTTCCAGACACTTGCAGGGTGAAACAACAGGTGCAGAAGTTCCTCTTACCCACCCCTTCCCTGCTTTTGAAATAAAATACATTTTTTAAAAGGACTTTAAAAAACATTCCAGATGCAACAGGTATATGCCCATCCTGGCTTGGCCTGACTGCTGGAAAACCAAGTTTCTGGAACCTTTGGCAAGCATCCCTGGTAGTTGGATGGAGTCCTCCAGGGCAAAAATTTTTGCTGTCTGCAAACCTCTCACAGCAGAAGCACTGGAAAGGCAGGGTGGTGTCTGAAAATGACTAGAAGAAACAGGATGCGAATGAATATGAAAAGACACTTAGCACTTGATCGAAGAATAGAACACCCAGAGCTGCTGCAAATGTGATGAAAGTGAATGCCAACACCGGTCCACATTTGGCACTCAAGACAGTCACTGCACAAACATCCAGGGTGCTCCTTCTCAGAGCCTTCCCTGGGTCTTCTGTCGCAGTCTTACAGGATCTAGGGGCCCTGCAGTAAAAGGAGTGGCTGTTGGTGTGGGCACAAGCTCCAACCTATTCAATGCGTTGTTCAGTTCCGTGGTGTCTTCTCTGCTCTTCTGTACAAGGACACCTTGTTCCTCTTCACAGAGCACTTTCTTGCTTCCCTTTAGAAAGTATCACCTCCTGCTTGCTTGTCCCCTGACCTCTCTCCACTACAGAATTCAATGTTCCTTCCTTTAGGTTCTAACTGGCCCATACTGTATTCTAATATTGTGTTCCTCGATGTCAGCCACTGGACCAGGCACTCATCGAGATCAGCGTGTCTTCCAATCCCATGAGGTACAACCAAGTCCCCAGCCTAAGGAAGGCCCAGACTGCAGCTGAATGCACAGATGAGGCGAACAGCACTGATAAAGAATTCAAGTTGCTTTTTACCTAACTTGGACTCTCAGGGAATGGAGAGCAAGGATTTATAGTTAAACAAAGTTTTCTGGAAAGCTCCACTTAAATTTTTTTTTCATTTATTCATTCTATTTATTTGCCAGACACATATCAGAGACGAAAAGACACAAATCAGAGAGAAAAAGAGAGACAGAGTGTTCCCATCTGCTTGTTCACTCTCCAAGGGCATGCAGCAGCTGGATTTGGGCCAGGCCAATGTCTGGAGCAAGGAACTCAATCCAGGCCTCCCATGTGAATGGCAGAGACTCCATCATTTGAGTCATCAGGCGTTGCTTTCCTAAGCGTTATCAGGAAGCTGGAGTCAGGAACAGGGCCAGGACTTGAACCCACCTGATGTGGGATGCAGGTGTTGCATCTAGCATCTTAACCACCATACCAAAAGCCCTCCTCTCCATGTTCCTTAACTGGTTGTACAGAATGCATCTCAAAATTAGCACACCCTTGAGCCTGCTTAAGTGGAGGGACTAAGTTAATGTCAAGTATCTGTCCTTGATGTATGTAAGCAAAGGAAGGAGTAAGTGATTACAATCAATGAGGTTACAGAAGGTTCTGAATCGCTCCTTTTCCCAGGGATAACACTGACACACTTGGAACTATTTGTTTGCTATCTGCCTCCTGTAGTAGACTTTGGAAGCTGTTCCCAGGCAGGGAGCAGTCTGTGTTGCTAACTACTGTGTACTGGAAATAGTACTAGGAGAGTATCTGAAACAAAACAGGGGACAGCAGACTTTTGTTTAATGAATACATGAATGAATGAAGGAAGGTTTCACAAGCAAAGTGGCATCATTGAAGCTTTCAGCATTAGTAGCTAATACAGGGCTACCATTGAGAGGGTGTCCACCTTGAAACAGCTACTGTGCTAAACACCTAAAACTCGGTAGCATAAGGATTACTGCCTGTGATTTACTGGTGAGGAAACCAAGATTCAGATAATTGAATAACTCACTTAGACTCAATATAATGAATCAAACCAAGGTGTGGCTGATCCCAAAGCCAGTGCCTGAATGAAAAGGAAAAGGAACTTCTGGCTTAGGAGCAAATATGGACAAAGATGTAGATGTGCAAGAGACAGTGGGTCAGAAGCTGGCTGGGTAGCAGGATTTTATAAGAAGGAAGAGGTTGAAAGGGAGGTTGGGCATCTGGAATTGAATTCTGAAACACAGAGGGTATTTGAAGCCACTGGATTTGCCCAACCCTCAGATTTTCTGTGGAAAGGAGTTTCTTGAATAAATTCTAGGGACTAGATTGTTTTCCAGGTCTTCTACTAAACACAGGATTATAGAGAAGAGAATCTCCAACACTTTAAGGTTCTTGTTAGTTGAGTTCCAGTTGATAGAATTCTATTGTGAAAAAAAATACTGCAACTGAATGTTTACTTAAAATTTAATTTTTTAAATTCTAAAGTAATTTTATAATCACAGAAAAATTGCCAAAGTGGTAAGGGAGCTCTCCTATATACTTCATCCTGTTTCACATTGTTAACATCTTATCTAAGAATTGTACTATGATCAAAACATGGAAATTAACACTGGTACAGTTACTACATAACTCCAAACTCTTCGGATTTCACCAGTATTTCATCAAATATCTCTTCCTCTTTATTTTTTTCTTCAGAATCTAACCCATGATCCCACACTGCTATTGTTGTCATGCCTCCTTAGCCTCCTCAATCTCATGTTGGTTCCTCAAACTTTTCTTGTCTTCCATGACATTGTTGTTTTCAAGGAGTCCTGGCCAACTCTATTGTTCCTCAATTTGGGCTTGTTTGATGTTCTACCACAATTAGATTGAGGTCATACAGCTTTGGCAAGATGTTGACCATCTTGCCCTCTTGTCAAGTGCATCTCTGTAAATCAGACCAGGGGTTACACAATGTATACTTGGCCTTGATTAATGGGTGAAGATGGCATCTGCCATGTTTTGCTACTGTAAAGTCAATATTTCCTCTTTTATGATAAATAAACATCTTCAGAGGGACAATTTCAGGCTACGCAAATATCCTGTCTCTCCTGAAACCTTTGCTCACTAATTTTATCAACCACTGATGGATGTGCCTGCAACAATTATCACCGTGCTGTTCTCATGCCGATTCTGTAGTTTCCACATCCTTTGTATAGTGATTAATTGAAATTCAAGGAAAAGTGTCCTTTCTTCCTCATATATTTATTTGATTACTTATTTATATCAGTGTAGATTATGAATATTTATTTCACTCTATGGGCTATAATCCAATCCTATTACATTTTATTTTGGTTTTCAAATACTCTGTCTTTGGCCTAAGTGCTTTGACCTGCTCCTGTCCTTTTTCTTGGAACACTTCTTTGAGTCACCACAGATGGTCCAGGTTCATCTTGTGCTTATCCCACTCTAGTCCTGGCATCAGCCACCTCTCCAAGGAGCCCAGGGTCCTTTAGTTAAGCACAATGTTTAGAAACCAAGTCTGGGCACTGCATGTGCTTGTTGCTTCTGTGGTGCCATTTCTTCTAGGCCCTCCGACTGAGCAAAGCTAGCAAATACATAAGAGGGTACTTCAAAACATTTATGGAAAATGGAAATATAAGATTATTTTCATGGAAAAATATTTGGAAATCCATGCATCAGAAGTGTCTTCCAAAAATTCATGGAACATACGTGTTAATAAGTAACTGCATGGATATAAAAAAACGTTCCCAAATAAACCTACCAACAAGTTCCATTTCTACACACTTTCTGAAGTCCACTCCTGGGATTATGTCTTTTAACCCAGATATAGCATGTACGCGCATGCACACACACACACACACACACACACACACACACTGATAGCTATTTCTATATCTATCATTTTGTGCATGTGTCACAAAGGTTTAAGTTCTTCCTGATACTTCTGATTCCAGTCCCACACCAGGAGTTCATGCCAGACTTCTTTATTATTTTTTTTAAATGAATGCTTATTGCCAGGACAATTTTCTGCATTTCCCTACATCTAAACACTACAGTACATCACCAGAATTCAGAAATTCTGCTGCATTTATGGGGCTAAGAAGAAATATTTCCTAAGGCAGACAAGAGTAAAGGTATCCCTGTAAATTTTCACCAGCCAGACAGTTTTATGTCACCCATCACTAACACAAAGAGACACCAGCCAGCACCTGTGGCAACTTTAAAGGCATGCAAAAATAAAATATTAAAACTCATTTGAAAGTTGAAAGATCCCTCCCTCAGCTTCCTTATATATTCCTACAAGCCCAGTCCAACCTGTCCCTTGGATTCAGGGTCATGTTGTTCTACAGGGGCTTGGGTGAGCACTGGGGATCCCTATTTACAATAAGATAAGGCCTCCTGCCTGAGGCCAGCAACAACAGGCGCTCCGCACGCTCTTCGTTCAAACAGCCAGATTTGGCCTCTCTGGATAGCAGCGGGCTTTCACAGAGCTGAACCACTTTTTCCCAGAGCACTATGACTGTGCTTCTATAAGGAACTAGCCTGTCTGGGAACCCAGGAGAGGGCCTATTAAGGGAAACCTGAGTCTTCCAGTATGACACGAGGAAAAGAAGAGGAGAAACAGAGTAAATGCCTCATTAGGGCGCAATTTCAGCAGGACAATGAGCTAATTAAAAACCTATTATACCCTAGTCCTACTAGGAACATAGAGAACCAGGATATTCCTTGTATCAAAAAGTGGAATACAGGAATTTCAGAAGGAGTGATCACTATATTTGAAATAGGACCAAATGACAGATACATTTAACTCAATTTCCAGTGAATCCCTAATGCTGGTCAGATATCATGACAGGTGCCAGATGATAAAAGTGAGCAGGGAACCAGATTTAATTACTTGCAGATCACAACAATGACAAAAAAATTTGAAGACCTGCAGCTAAGAGGATCACTTCATGTTCATTTTTTTTCTGCTAGCTTTTGTTTTCTGACTTAGTAGGCAAATGTATCACTTTCAATTTTCTATTGAAAAATGTGTACTTGCTGTATCCTGCATTCTGCCCAAAGAGATACTTTTCCTCCTATACTCTCTTGATAATTTAATTTTGCAAAACTTTTTCCCAGTCCTTAGCGTACTTCCTGCCATGATCCCAATCACAAAACTGTCTACATTGCCAAAAGGGAATCGAAGCTGAGACCTTTTTCTGCATTAAACACTTAAAGAAAAATAAACTGACCTGAAAATCCTTTTTAGAAAATGCATTCAACGTATCCATGTCTTCCGAGGCCTGGTAAATGTGTTTGTAAGATATGCGAGGGGAAGAGAGAGGGGCTAGAAAAAAGGGGTAAATTCAGGGAAATTCAGAACTCTAGTGTAGATGTACTCGTGTGAAAGCAGCAGCCCTGATGTTCTGCTCAGCCTGGTGCCAAACAAGACCCAAGATATCTAGCCACTTAAGCATCTTTATTACTTTTTTTAAAAAAAACAAGCCTGCATGCTTAAAGGGCTTACGATAGGAAGACATTTATCAGTGACAGTGCTGTTTCTCAAGCACCTTTGGAGGCTTAAAAAAGAAAGCGAGGTTTAATGTATGTATCAATGAAAACTGTTTACAAGGCAGGAGATTGCACCCAGCATGAGCCTTCTGACACATTTATCACTTCCTTCCAAAGCGAGGTGGGAAGGGGCAACCTTCCCCTGACAGCTGATGCTGGGTAAAAAGGATGAAGAAAGTGTCAGGAATTTTATGGATCTTCGGCAGGCGGTTATAACAGTGAAAGTGATCATGATTCTTCCCTCCATCCCCATTCATAAATCTCCGTCAGCACTTGAAGATAACACTGACAATCTATTGCAGTCTTGCAACACAAGGAACCATTGTGGCAACTTACCCAGGAGTGGGACCAGAAGCCAGAAGTGGGATGCAGTACGGACTGATAAGACGCTGAAGGGAGAGTACAATGGGACAAGGTGCAGACAGAGAGTGCAGGAGGCAGCAAAGGAGAAAAGCCTGTGGCCCTCACTGTAGGACAGTGAGCAAATCACAGAACAGCTCCGTGATCTACTTCCTCTGTCATATAAGAATAATATCAGCTTTTCCTAACTCACTGGAGTCATGTGAAGAGAAAAACAAATGGAGAGATGTAACACTGCTTTGAAAGGTTGAAAGCACTATGCTAATATAAGTATTACTATTCATACTATTGTGCTTTTGTGGTGGAAAATGTTCAAAAGAGAAGGATCCAACTAATTAGCAGGAAATGTGTAACTTGGAAAAGATATTATGTGGGCGACGTCGGGCTGGGAAGAGAAACTCACACTTCCATTGGCAAAGCTGAAATTCAACATGAGTTCAGTATTCCACATTGCTAAGCTGGTAGTATAGGCACAATAAGTGTTGTTGACTGACTGCTTTGCTTTCAGTGCATTGTGTGATACTTATGTGTTTCTGTGTCTTCCTCCTTGTGGCAGTTGCTTAGGACAGGAACTGGGATCACTAAATTTTTTTTTTTGACAGGCAGAGTGGACAGAGAGAGACAGACAGAAAGGTCTTCCTTTTCCGTTGGTTCACCCTCCAATGGCCACTGCGGCAGGCGCGCTGTGACCGGCACACCGCGGTGATCTGAAGCCAAGAGCCAGGTGCTTCTCCTGGTCTCCCATGCAGGTGCAGGGCCCAAGTCCTTGGGCCATCCTCCAATGCACTTCCTGGCCACAGTAGAGAGCTGGACAGGAAGAGGAGTGACCGGGACAGAGTCCGGCACCCCGACCAGAACTAGAACCCAGTGTGCAGGCACCACGGGCAGAGGATTAGCTTATTGAGCTGTGGTGCCAGCCTGGCTCACTAAATTTATGACACCAACCAGAGTGTCTGCCATAGGCTGGTATTTAATAAGTGAAATAAAAATGAATGAACGAAGTAATGAGATTATGGCAAATATCTCCACAATGATTGAGTCAACTCAACTGAGTGGTTACTTTAAAAAAATGAATAGCTAAGGACCAAGTTGAGGGACAGCACTGTGGTGCAGTAGGTTTATCTTGTGCCTGTGGTGCCAGCATCCCATATGGTGCTGGTTCTAGTCCTGGCTGCTCCTTTTCCAATCTAGCTCTCTGCTATGGCCTAGGAAAGCAGTAGAAGATGGCCCAAGTCCTTGCGCCCCTGCACCCACGTGGGAGACCTGGAAGAAGCTCCTGGCTCCTGGCTTTGGATCAGCCCAGCTCCAGCCACTGTGGCCATTTGGGGAGTGAACCAGCGGATGGAAAATCTTTCTGTCTCTCCCTCTCACTGTCTGCAACTCTACCTCTCAAATAAATAAATAACATCTTAAAAAAGAACCAAGTTGAAATACTTATAAAATATGATTTCAGGACTGACTATGACATTATAGTAATTGGGATAATAGGTATTATCAAATGGATAAACAAATAGAATACAGGAACAGAGTTTAGAAACTAGACAACAATATGCACTTATGCCATCAAATAGTTTCTGACAAGAGATTAGAGCAATCCAAAATGGAAAAATAGTTTTAAATGGTGCTAGAATCACTATATCCATAGAAAAATGAACTTCACACCATATATGAAAGTTAATTCAAGACAGATCATAGATCTAACCATAGAACTCAAACTATAAAATATCTAGAGGAAAGCACCAAAGAGTGCTGTCATGACCCTAGAAGTAGGCAAAGATTTCATTGAGAGGTTAAAGAAAGCACTAAACAGAAAAGGAAAACAATACATTGGATCCATTCAACTAAGTGCTTCTGCTTATCAAAAAACATGATTATGAAAATAAGCCAAGAAGCCTCTGGCTAGGAGAAAATATTCACAACCTATGTATCTTACCCATTTTTAGTAACTGCCTATCTTAGGTCTTACCGCCACTGAGCAACTTCTGATTATC
This sequence comes from Sylvilagus floridanus, assembly GCA_949820135.1. Classification (NCBI taxonomy): domain Eukaryota; kingdom Metazoa; phylum Chordata; class Mammalia; order Lagomorpha; family Leporidae; genus Sylvilagus; species Sylvilagus floridanus. The sequence continues at coordinate 69,349,571 of OX463239.1, forward strand.
ACCCACTCTTCATGGTGCCTGCAGTCTTCTACATTCCACTTCATGCTTCTCTCCTGATTCCTTGTGAAATCTACCCCACAGCTTTCTGCCCTTGTTGGAAGTGTCGTTCTCTGACACTGGACAGAAATGACCATTCTCTCTTTAAGTCTGGTGTCTTTCCCACCTATCCCTCCCTTCTTCCTGAGTTTTATACTTTTCCTGTGCATTACCCCTTTCTAGGGTCATTCCAGGCTTTTCTTCTTTATTGTCTCTTATACTTAGTTTTTTTTTTTTTTGATGCTGTATCATTGTAACTCTATCCTATCTTTTGGAGATAGCCTCTCCAATTTGCGGTTAAAATTCTACCTATATGTCGGTAACTCTCAAATCAACATTTCTGAATCATTTCTCTCATGAACTCCAGGTTTGTGTATTCAACTAGAAATTCTCTGATGCTTCCAGATGGAGATCAAATTCAATGTATTCATCACCAAATTATCATCCCCCACCTTTCCCCAAAACTGTGCTCACAATGTTTGTAATTTCAGTAGCAGACAATACTATCCCCAGGTTATAGAAGCTGAAAACTTCTCTCATCATTTCTTATTTATTTGTGTGTTTATGTATCTGTTTATGGGGAGGAGTTCACAGAAAAAGCAAGAGAGAGACAGTGCCACTTGCTGGTTCACTTCTCCAAAGTGGCCATTGGCCAGGACAGAAGCTGGGAGCCAGTAACTCAACTTGGGTCTTACATATGGGATGCAGGAATCCAGTTATTTGAGCCATTGCTACTGCATCCTAGGGTTTACATTATCAGGAAATTGGAGTTAGGAGCTAGAGCTTGGAAACAAACCCAGATACTCCAATGTGAGACACAGCTATCTCAGTTGCCTCTTAACCACTTGGCTAAACACTCAACCCCACCCATCTTTAAATCCAGTCATTCCTAAATCCTGTGGATTCTTTGTCCCAAGAATTTTCCCACGTTAGTCTTTTCTAACCTGTTCCACTGTAATTGCTTTTGGTCATAAATATTTAATCTTAAACAGCACCTTTTTCACTTTTAAATTTATTCTGAGAACTTCCTGAAGTTTTTCCTTGCTTAAAGACTTGGCTCTCCTCACTTCACACTGTGTGCTGCTTGTGGAAGGAATGATCTTCCCCAACCATCAATCTCACATCACTACTCTATTCAATACCTTCTGATGGTTTCCTATTATCATCAAGGTAAAATTCTAATACTTTACGACCCAAAGCCTTCCTTACACCTACATACCCACTGAGCAATACACCTGTTTCAGCTGTGCTGGAAGTTGTCTGAGTAGACCACCCACCCCTTCACCTGTTAACCTATTAATGATATTATAAATGCTCATTGTGTCCAAAGAGCTATGATGTTTCACTTTCCAGAATCTTACCTATATTGTAGCTCATGCCTTTGCTATATTGTGCTTTTTAATTGTTGTATATGATCAACTTCCAAACATTTCTTAAGACTCAATTCACTGTCATCTTTTCCTGAAAATTTTCCTGACTCCCAAGTCTTATTGTTCAAAACACCCTAAAATAGCATATTGGCTTGATTCTCACATACATCTTATCATTCAGTGCTGCAGTCCCTTGCTTGTATGCCTCCCTAGGTAAAGTGAAAATTCCTTGGAGGCAGTATTTAACATTTTAAACCACTGCAAAGGGTGTTTGCAGTAGATAGCTGCTGAACTGTGGAATCAGGACAATCTTAATTTGCATCCCTGTTCTCCTACTTACCAATCATCTTGGGAAAATTATGTAACCTGGGAAATCATAGTCTCGTCGGCTCTGATATTGTTTCTCAGGTTCATATTTTGAGGAACCTAGATGATAGAGTGGATAGAAATTGCCTAGTATATAACCTGGCCTCTGGTTGGTAGCTTAAGACTGTTCTAGCAGTTCAACTATCATTCCCATGGTGAAAGCCAAGACTGGCCTTCCAGAAGAGATTCTGAAGTGCAAGATATCACTGAAAGAGGGAAAGAGGCTTGATTCCTATAGCTTATTGATCCCTTGTAGGAGAAATAGATGAGGACTTAGACAAAGCCACAATTAGAGAGTCAAATTGGACATGATATAATTTAGCAGGAACACTTGAAATGACTTCCATGCTTGGTGTGAGAGATGACACATAGGAATGAACCAGACATGATTCTCCAGGAAGAACATAGCAAGGTTGATCAGAGAAATTGGATTCAATGTTTGGCTTTATCATATCCTAGCTGTGTGATCCTGGGCAAGTCTCTTAACCTCTCTGAAACTCAGTTTCCTCTGTTGTAAAATGGAGATGCTGTTAATAAACACATCCCTTAGCCTGAATAATAAATGAGAGATAATGTGAAGGAGCACATTAAAAACCTTGAGGTGATATTCAATTATAACATAGAGAAGAGAAGATCTATAATGAAAGGTGGAGAACACTGGTCTCCAGGTAAGGGAATGTGGAGGAGATGAAGAACACATGTGCTCATTCTTAAATTTTACTCTGCTTACTCAAGTAAAGATTTTCATTTTTTTGCATTTTGCCTGTTTTTGTTTGGTCCATCTCCTCTCTCTCTTTGCTGCCTCTTGTTCACACTTCTGCACCTGCTCTCGACATCCTATGGAAGAAGAAAACAAAGTTCAAAGCCACTTGGTTAGCCTACTTGATCCCACTTGCCCAACCTTTCCAGCTACAAATCTTTTGGTTGTGGCTTCTCTGGAGAGATGAAAGATGCTGGCCTGCAGTTTCGACCAGAGTAGGGAGAGCGGGGGCTTCCCATGAGGGAGGCTCTTAGTTACAGGCATCCAGCACCTACCCTCTCCTGCTAACGAGCTGATGTTCATGGTCAGATTAGTATTCCAGAATATTTTCTTTTTTTTAAAAGATCTATTTATTTACTTGAAAGGCAGAGTTACAGAGTGGCAGAGGCTGAAATGGAAGGAGCTGGACTGATCTGAAGCCAGGATCCAGGAGCTTCTTCTGGGTCTCCCATGCAGATGCAGGGGCCCAAGGACTTGGGCCATCTTCTACTGCCCTCCCAGGCCATAGCAGAGAGCTGGATTGGAAGTTCAGCAGCTGAGACTCGAACTGGCACCCATAAGATGCTGGCACTGCAGGTGGTGGCTTTACCCACTATGCCACAGTGTTGGCCTCGCAAAATATTTTCATTGGTCCTGAAACTCTGGGGTAAAGTACAAACCAGAAACTCTGAAAGAATGGACTGCTATATAAGTCACCCCCAATTCAGCTGCCTGAAGTGTGAGAGAGTTTTTGAAATACTATATATAATTTTTAAATCCTGGAGAGCTTGACTAATGAAATGAGGCTTCTTTCCTCCATATCTCATTTGTAGTCTAATTTACAGTGTTCCATTTTTTGCTTAATATTTCATTAAAAGACAATACTTTATTATAAGGGATTGTTTTTCAATTAATATGCACTTATAATAGATTTTCTGCATTATTTAAGATAATTTTTGGTCCTAGGGCCAACATAGCTCTTATAGTACAATGAAAGTAAGTGGGAATGTAGAATTTGATTTACATCATGGGGGTATCTATTTCAGAAATTAAGGTAACTTAGAATTTAAATTTAATAGAACTATGTAAATATGTTAATCTTAAGGTAAGATTTAAGCCCTATTTTGTATTTATATATAGGAAGCAAATGCCTCAGGAGTAGAGATGTTATCTTGAATTTATCATTTCCTTATGTCACCATGTAGCATTGACTCATCCAAGACGAGAAGTCTGAACAAAGCAAGGTCTACAAAGCTGGGGATGTCTTTGTATTTTACAAATTAGAGATTTGGTAAGAAGTCTGCTTTTTTCTAAATGTGCCCTGTGTAGTCCTATACGACCCAGTGGGTATCTTAGATGATACCATGAAGAATAAGGAACTTTTCAAACAAGTAGATGTTTAGGGTCTCCCAACTCCAGTCAGAGATTTTCCCCCATTATTATCTTTATTTCCTCTAACGTCTAATATGTTGAGGTCCCACAAATCATTTCAGATAAGAACACACTGACTTGGCCATTCTTGAGATCCACACCAGGGAATTATCAAAAACCAAGTATCTTGTAAACTCTCCCAGTTTTGAAACATCTGGAGACCCAGGACAGCTTCCTCAAAGAAAGGAAGTCCATAGGAGCCCCGAACGGAGAGGTAACAGAACCAAGAATCACAGTCACACTGAATTGTGAGTGTTGTCGGGGCTTTTGCTGGTGCTGTGACGTAGTGGGATTAAACAGCTTCACAAGAGGGCTGTGAACATCGTGAAGTAAAAATTAAGACACCTATTCCTAATTAAGAACTTTAAAGGGAGTCTAGTTCCAGTGAAAGGGTGGACTAGAAAACATTAGCTTGTTGGGTAAGAGGAGAAATTTCTTTCTTTCTTTCTTTCTTTCTTTCTTTCTTTCTTTCTTTCTTTCTTTCTTTCTTTCTTTCTTTCTTTCTTTCTTTCTTTCTTTCTTTCTTTCTTTCTTTCTTTCTTTCTTTCTTTCTTTCTTTTTTTGACAGGCAGAGTGGACAGTGAGAGAGAGACAGAGAGAAAGGTCTCCCTTTTGCCATTGGTTCACCCCCCAGTGGCTGCTACAGCTGGCGCGCTGCAGCTGGTGCACTGCGCTGATCCGAAGCCAGGAGCCAGGTGCTTCTCTTGGTCTCCCATGGGGTGCAGGGCCCAAGTCCTTGGGCCATCCTCCACTGCACTCCCAGGCCACAGCAGAGAGCTGGACAGGAAGAGGGGCAACCGGGACAGAATCCGGCGCCCCAACCGGGACTAGAACCTGGTGTGCCGGCGCCGCAGGCTGAGGATTAGCCTATGAGCTACGGTGCCAGCTGGAGAAATTTCTTAATCTGGGTAAGAACTCCTAAGAGCTAGAATAAAGTCTCACTTAAGAATTTGTGAACACAAGTCTGCTCATGTGGACTTCAGGCTTGTTTCTATACTGCTTGGGTAATCTAGGAAGTATCAATTAAAAATCATTAGTTTAAAATAGTCATAGAAAAGGTCAAGGGAGATACAAAAGCAAAGGTAGTCACTCTCAAAGTAGACCAGCAGAATTCACACGGTTATAACTTACATGAATGAGTTGAGAACTAAAAATTATAAAACTCTTGGATACAAACCAAAAGGGATTGCAGTTGACAAAATCACCAAGAAAAGCTTTAGGCTCCTATGGAGTTCAGCAGAAATTTCCAGAAAATACTGCACAATTGTTATATTGAGAAAGTATGAAGAAATAAAGCAGAATTAAAAATATAATGAAAGAACAATATATAATAAGCAAAGTACCAAGACATTGAAAAAATACAACCTCTAGGATGGAAAAAATACTATACAACTTAAAATTAACAACTCAGTGTGTGTACTGAAGTGAAGAATAGACTGGTGTAAGGAGAGAATTAGCAAACTAGAAGACAGCTCTAAAGAAATAACTTACTGGATACTGTGTATTGAAGCTGTTGTTTTCTACCACAAAAAGATGAAAATAGGATAGAATAATTTAATAAAACAAGGAAAACTGAAAGAGAAAGTTTAAGAAACAACTAATCAATGTTTCAAGTAGAAAAAAACTAGAGAAAATATGAGAGTATCAGTGAGTGATAATAATTATTTTAAAAATTATTTACTTTTAAAGCATTTAAAATTGTTTTGATTAAAAATAATTGCATATTTTTGGGTGCAGTGTGATATTTCAATACATGTATACAAATTGTGCTGATCAAATCAAGGTTATTGACACTTCCTGCTCCTTGTAATTAATTAAGAACTTTTGAGGGTTGATAAAATCATAAAATCTCAGATTCAGAAACCACAACTCCCAAACAGAAAGGAAATCTATATCCAAACATAAAATTACAGATTAAAAAGAGAAATTAAAACACCAAAAACAGCTTTAAAAAAATCACTTCCAAATTAATAACAACTGAACTCACACAAGACTCTGTATAGCAACAAAGGAATCAATATACAGTGGAATAATATTTTTAAAATTCTGGTAAAAATAACTGCTGATGAATATGAATTAGAGATAATGGTGAAATAAAAAAAGATAAACAGTTTCTGACAAAATTGGAGTTGAACAAAACCAAGTTTTTCTTAAAGAATTATCTTTAGAACATACTTTAATAAAAGTGAACATAATTCTAGGAGGAAAGTATGTCTCCAAAAAAGAATGAAAGAAATGCTTGCAGGGATGAAATGCTATGATTCTCTGACATCTGTCCTTATCTAATCCGAAGAGACTATTGTTGAGCAGTGAGAAAGGACACAAAATTTTCTATTCTCTCAAGTTCAGCCACAGTGCTTCACACAGAAGACTTGCCACACACTTTCTCAACAGAATCAAGTCTACCAAAAATGCAAAGACATTGGGTTCCAGGTAACAACACAGCCCAGATACCAGCATTGCCTCCTTTTACCCCAGGAAAGTTGGCTTTTATCTAAAAGACAAAAGATAACAATTGATGGTGAGGATGTGGAGAGAAGGAGATTTTTGCACACTTTTGGTGGGAATGTAAATTAATTCAGCCACTGTGGAGATTACTCAACAAACTAAAAATAGTACTAGCATTTGATCCAGCAATCCTACTACTGGGTATATAGCCAAGGGAAATAAAATCAGTCTGTTGAAGAGACATGTGCACTCCCCTATTTATTGTAGCACTATTTGTTTTAGCCAAACACAGAAACAACTTTTTACCATCTACTGATGAATGGGTAAAGACAAATGTGGTGCATATATGCCATGGAATACTACTCACCCTCAAAAAGGGATGAAATTTTGTCATTCAAAACAGCATGGATGAAACCAGGTTATTATGTTAAGTGAAGGTAAGCCACACAGAAAGGTAAGTGTCACATAATCTCACTTACATGTGGATTCTTAAGAGAGGTGCTCTCTTATAAGTTAGAAATATAATGTTGGTGGGGCTGATTTGATGGTGTAGTGGGTAAAGCCACTGCCTATGATGCTGGCATCCTTTGTGGGTGCCGGGTGAAGAATGAGCCATTCCACTTCTGATCCAGCTCCCTGCTAATGTCCTGGGAAGCAGCAGCAGATCACCCAATTGTTTGGGCCCCTGTTACCCATGTGTGAGATTGGCTTCGACCTGGCTCAGCCCTGGCCATTAGGGCTATCTGGGGAGTGAACTAGTGGGTAGAAGATCTGTCTCTATCTCTCCCTCTTTCTCTGTAACTCTGACTTTAAATAGTCTTTTTTTTTTTGAAAGTATAATGGTGATTACTAGAGACTGAGAGGGAAGTGGGTAGGGAAAAATAGTAAGAGGTTGATTAACATATACTAAGTTATAGTTGGACGGGAGTAAAAAGTTCTGGGGTTCTATTATTGCACAGTAGGGTGATGATACACAATACTAACGTGCTACATATTTCTCTAAAGGACGCACATGATAGAAGACAGGCATTTGTATGTTTCTTCCATAAAGAAATACTAAGGAGCCAGGTGTATTTACCCTCATTGGATATTACACAATATGTATATGGATGGAAACACCATGTGGTCCCTAACATATATACACAAATTTTGTATGTCTGTTAATAGTGTATGAGATAAAGAAAAATACATGAATTCTATATTTTTAATAGTTCCTCATGCATTTTACCCTGTGCGTTCTCATCCTTTCTAATGGTGGTGCATATCAAAAAAACTGCATGGAATTTTTGTGTGTGGGGGGGGGGCTGCCAGTATCATCAGAAGCCACGAGCTTGAGAGCAGCCTGCAACAGTGTTGAAGCTGAAAGTCTTGCTAAGAGTGCTGCCAGACCCTTCAACGAAAGAACCCAGGATTTCTGCCTCTTTAATTGCTGTAACAGAGCCAATCAGGCCGTCTGTTTCAAGCCTGTTGAAAAATGGAAACAAAATGTGTAAACATAAACTCACTATTATGTGGTCTATTATGTATCTACTCAAGTTCGGTCCCTTTTTGCTAGACATTAGAGAGATATGCTGAAGGATGAAGATCTGATCAGCTGTCACATTGTCCAGGGAACCTGGCTTGTGACAAGTGGCTTCTTATCCCAGCCAGTTCCTGGGGAAATGCTGAAAATGGCAGACAGCAATTTTAAACTTAAGTACAGACCTACCAGCCTATGGAGTTAAGAAACAGCTCTGTAACAACTGACTGGATAATCATGTACAGGAATGGATGTTCCTACCTGTCTACACCCCCACTTCCATTTCACACACTGCCCCTTCTCTAAGTAGGAAAACTCTCTGCCAACACGACTGTGCCCTGTGCCCCTGTGGACATCATGAAGCTACCTGTACGTAGAGGGCATTGGCATCCCGCGCTATGCCACCAGGCTCACTCCCCACTTCGCCATCCCTTCTTCCAAGCAGTTGGTAAGTAAGTGCATTCAGGTCAGGCTCGTCTACTTTCACAATTCCCAAGCATGATGATCATCCCCTCCAGTGTTTAATAATGAGGCAGACTAGACTCCGGTAAGATCCAAGATTTGGGATTTAAGCTTTGAGAAATGGGGAATATCCCTTAGCCTTTAAACCCACGCTGTTTGCTATTCAGAGCATTGTGAGAGCTCTGCACTCGGTTGTGAGGTGCTCCCAGAAGCTAAAATCAAGAGGGCTTTGTTTTGCATTTGCTTACTTTTTCTATGTGTGTGTCTCTTGAGAGACAGTAATAATTGTTAACATTAAGTGAGTGCTTAATCCTGGTGAGGCATGGTTCTCAGAGCTTAATGTGGATTAATGTTATTATTTAATAATCCTATGAGATCATACCAAAACAATTCTTTCTCTTTTTTATTTTTTACAGATGATGAAAATAAGGAATAGAGACTAAATAACTTGTTCAAGAGCACAGCAGTTAACAAGGAACCTGGGAATGACCCCAGTCTGCTTACACCCTGTGTTCTACATTTTTATTGGAGTGAATGGAGGTAGATGGCAGAACAAGATTCTGCAATTCTTGAGACCCTGGCTGTATGCATGGTAAACAGTACCCAGACCACATCCCAATACCACCCAGGGATACCCAGTTATATGGCTCTCCCTGGGGCCCCATGTTTGTGCAGTACTCATTACTGTCCCCTTGCTTTGGCCTCCTTCTATTCCCTGAGGTCTGCCAGTCCTCACACCTTAAATTCAGGTTGACCTACCCACATCCCAGCTGGAGGTACATTAGTAAAAATACCCCAACCTCCTTTGTGAAAGTCTCTTGAGAAAATTCACTTTGCCCTCATCTCTTCTCCCATCCTCCACTCTGTTCCTGAGATTCCTCAGCACTAGTCCTCTTTGTCTTTCACTTCCACCTATGAGTTTCGCACAAGCCCTCGGATGCAATGCTGAACTTGGTTTCTGGCTCAAATTTTGGACTTTCTCAGGATTGCAGATTATAATGATCATCTGGGTCACTCCCTGCCAGGCAGCTTTGGGTAAAAACTCAGAGTCCACTGTGAATTCACAGCTCTGGGTTCTCAACGTCAGCTTTAACTTGTTCACTAATACTTCAGCCACTGAAAAAGTGAACCCAATTTCCAAAGAGAAGTAAAACTTACTAGGCTAGAACTCTGCCAAATTTTTGCCAATGGGAACTTGATGCCAATTCTATTCTCCCAACCACTGGCTGACATATTCTTCCTCACACATCAATCTCCTGGAACAACAGATTCCTATCTGTCCATCTGCTTCATTGCCATACTGAATTCCCTGGCCCAAATCTAGCTCCTATACACATCTGCTTGTCACTTATCCTTGTCTCAGGATAAGTCCTATATTTATGTAAGTTCCCTTGGGCTTGCACCATCAAAGTTTCCTTCTTTGTCCACTTACCTATGCCTCTGAGATTCAATGGGCCTTGTCTCTGAGCCCAACTGTGTGCAACCAAAGGCTAAAAGTGGCTCACTGAAGAAGCAACCCTGAACTTTATCAAATCACAGGGAGCAAATTCTTAGCATCTTGACATTTATTGTTTATTATGTGGTTTGTATTTTCGACTCCCAGAGGACCAGGTTCCTAGCAGTTTTTCTCTTTGCAGTGCTTAGTACAGTGTTAAAAGGTTTGGCATATTGATAAATCGGGTTTTTGAAGGGTAGGTCTGTTGGTCAGAACTCTTTGCTATGACTAGAAACAACACAAACAACAAAGTAGTCCAAAGCCAGGATGAGCCTTGGAGGCTCCCAAGAATTCAGACAGTCTGACAAGGGGTTCGCTCATTCTCTGTCTGTCCTGGGTTCTGGCCTCACTTGCTTTTGCTCTCCACAGACTTCCTCTATCTGCCAAAAGGAGGGGAGAATGGCCACAGCCAGAGTCAGGTTTATATCATCCTGGATTAGGAAGCCCAGAAGAAAGCAGGGAATTGTCCAGTTTAGTCTTTACACGAAATCCAGAAGATGTTGCCCATCTGGGCATGAGACCATGACTAAACGAATCACCATGACCAAGCAGCATGGGTACCAAGACCAGACAAACAAGGGTCAAATGTCTTTTCCTATGGCCAAAGGAATAGACTGTGTAATTGCCACCCATCCCCTTTTGGACCTAATGAATGAGGGGATGGGCATGTGGCCAAAGAAGGGATGTGAATCAGACAAAAACAACAGATGGTGACCATAGCAGATTGTCCTGAGTTCAGTGTTTCACTGTGTGTGTGTGTGTGTGTGTGTGTGTGTATGTGTCAAATTCTCCATCCATTGTTCAGAACTGCATGGGTCTCTTTAGTTGAATGTTTTTCTCAGCAGGGAAACCCTAGCTCTCTCCTACTATACAGCCTTAATTCTGAATCAACAGTTTATCTCATTACAAATCACATTCCCAATGACTCCCACACACCTTGAAAGATACACCCTTCCAAATTCATTATGCATTCTCCCTCCTTTCATCATTTTCCTTTTTAGTGTTGAACTTCATTCAGGTCTTTATAACTCACTAAGACCTTGCATCTTCTTCAGCCACACTTCTGCCTTGCACTGGCCAACATCTGTGCTGTGTCTGAGATCTGGACTCTCCCATTACTCTCTGGACTCCCACAGATTGCAATATGCATGGTACCTAAACTATAATGTCATCTTTTTCCTCTTCCAAACTCCAAGTGCTTTTTTCCCCCAAAGAAAGCTTTTACTTAATAAGTACAAATTTCATAAGTACAACTTTAGGAAAATAGTGATTTTTCCTATCATATCTGCTTTCCACCTCCACTCCCACACCACCTCCATTTCTGTCTCCCATTCCCAGTCCCATTCTCCATTAAGATACATTTTCAATTAACTTTATACACAGAAAACCAACTCTATTCTAAGAAAAGATTTCAACAATTTTCACGTGCACATACACACACAGACAAAACAGTTTGAGAACAAGTTTTAAAGTTAATTCTCATAATACAACTCAATGGGGACAGAGGTCCTGCATGGGAAGTAAGTACACAGTAACTCCTGTTGCTAATTTAACAATTAACACTCTTATGTATGATGTCAGTGATCACACAAGGCACTTTACATGAGCTGCCTAGACTATGGTAGCCTTTTGAATCCGTAAACTCTGTCAGTATTTGGACAAGGCCATAACAAAGTAGAAGTTCTCTCCTCCCTTCAGAGAAAAGTGCATCCTTCTTTGATGGATAATTCTTTCCACTGGAGTCTCTCTAACAGAGATCCTTCATGTAGTACATTTTTTGCCACAGTGTCTTGCTTTCCATCCCTGAAGTGCTCTCATGGGCTTTTCAGCCAGACCAGAATGCCTTAAGGGCTGATTCTGAAGTCAGAGTGCTACAAAAAGCAATTGTCATTCTATGAGTCTGCTGTGTGGACTGCTTCCCATGTTGGAGCATTCCTACCTTTTTAATTCTATCTATTATTATTACCAGACCCTTAATCCTATCCATATGATCACTTTAACACTTAAGATGGCATTTTTACCACCTAGATTAATGGGATTTGGGGTACCATGGCACATTTTAAAAGTGTACCCTTCACTGGATTCTAGTTCCAGTTGCTCCTCTTCTAGTCCAGCTCTCTGCTGTGGCCCGAGAGGGCAGTGAAGGATGGTCCAGGTGCTTGGGCCCCTGCATCTGCATGGGAGACCAGGAAGAGGCACCTGGCTCCTGGCTTCGGATTGGCGCAGCGCCGGCCATGGCGGTCATTTAGGGAGTGAACCAACGGAAGGAAGACCTTCCTCTCTATCTCTCCTTCTCACTGTCTATAACTCTACCTGTCAAATAAATTTTTTTAAAAAGTTTAAAAAAAAGTGTACTCTTGGAAGTAAGTCTGGAGGAATGTATGCAGAACAGCTTTACAGTTACAAACTTACTCCTCCCTCTCTTATTATCACTGTTATTTTTTTTACTGAGATTCATTTTGAATTGATTTATACACATATGATTAACTCTATGTTAAAAGTTCAAAAAACGATATGAAGAAGAGAAAAAAAACACTATTCCTTGACAGTCAAGATAAGGACTGTTCAAGTCATTGCTTCTCAAAGTGTCAATTTCACTCCTACCAATTTTCTTTTAGGTGCTCTATTAGTCATCAGAGATCAGGAAGAACATATGGTTTTTGTCCCTCTGGGACTGGCTTATTTCACTAAGTATAATGTTTTCCAGATTCATCATTTTGTTGCAAATGATCAGATTTCACTTTTTTTTTTATCACTGTGCAGTATCCCATAGAGTATGTATCCCATAATTTCTTTATCCAGGCTTCAATTGACAGGCATTACATTGATTCCATGTCTTAGCTATTGTGAATTTAGCTGCAAAAAACATGGGGGTGCAGATAACTCTTTTATTTGCTGATTTCATTTCCCTTGGGTAAATTCCTAGGAGTGGGATGACCAGGTGATATGGTAGAGTTACAGTCCATATTATCTTCCATAGTGGCTTTACCAATTTCATTCCCACCAACAGTGCATTACTGTATGTTTTTCCCACATCTTCACCAGCATTTGTTTTGTGTTGATTTCTATATGAAAGCCATTAACTAGGGTGAGGTGAAACCTCATTGTTCTTTTGACCTGCATTTTCCTGGTGGCTAGTGATTCTGAACTTTTACATGTGTCTGATGACCATTTGGGTTTCCTCTTTTAAAAAAAATATCTGTTTAAGTCGTTTGCCCATTTCTTAACTAGGTTGTTTGTTGTTGTGGAGTTTCTTAATCTTTTTTTTTATATTCTGGTTATTAATCCTTTACCAGTTGCAGAGTTTGGAAATAATTTCTCCCATTTTGTCAGTTGCCTCTCCACTTTCCTTTTTCTTATGCAGTACAGAAGCTTCTCAATTTTATGAAATCCATGTGTTAATTTTGGCTTTGATTGCTTGTGCCTCTGGGGTTTTTTCTAAGAATATTTCGCCTGTGCCAATTTCTTACAAGGTTTCCCCAATGTTCTCTAATAATTTGAAGGTGTTGGTATCATAAATTTAGGTCTTTAATCCATTGTGAATGGATTTTTGTGTAAGGTGTAAGGTAGCGGTCCTGCTTCATGTTCTGCATGTGGAAATCCAATTTTCCCAGTATCATTTGTTGAAGAGACTGTCATTGCTCCAGGGATTGGTTTTAGCTCCTTGGCCAAATATAAGTTGGGTGTAGATGCTTGGATTGATTTCTAACATTTCTATTCTGTTCCATTTGTCTACCCATCAGTCTTTATACTGGTGCCAGGCTGTTTTGATTATAACTGCCTTGTAGTACGTCTTGAAATCTGGTATTGTGATGCCTCCTTCTTTGTTTTTGTTGTGTAAGATTGCTTTAGCTATTTGAGATCTCCTTGTTTTCATATGAATTTCAGCATTAATTTTCCTAAATCTGAGAAGAATGTCTTTGGTGTTTTGATTAGTATTGCATTGAATCTATAAATTGCTTTTGGAAGAATGGACATTTTGATTATATTGATTCTTCCAATCCACGAAAATTGGGAGTTTTTTCCAGTTTTTTGTATCTTCTTCTATTTCTTTCTTTGATATTTTGTAATTCTCACTGTAGAAATCTTTGACATCCTTGGTTAAATTTATTCCAAGATATTTGAGTTTTTTGTAGCTATTGTGAGTGGGATTGATCTTAGAATTTAATTCTCAGTCTTGGCATTGTTTGTATCTACAAAGGCTGTTGATTTTGGTGTATTGATTTTTATATCCTGCTACTTTACCAAACTCTTCTATGGGCTCCAATAGTCTCTGGGTGGAGTCTTTTGGATCCCCTATATATAGAATCATGTCACCTGAAAATAGGGATCATTTGATTTCCTCTTTCCCAATTTGTATCCTTTTGATTTCTTTTTCTTGCCTAATGGTTCTGGCTAAAATGTTCTGGCTAAAATTAAATAGCAGTGTTGAGAGTGGGCATCCTTCTCTGGTTCTGAATCTCAGTGGGAATACTTCCAACTTTTCCCCATGGAAAAAGACATTGGCCATCATTTTGTCATATATTGCTTTGATTGTGTTGGGAAATGTCCCTTCTATTCCCAATTTGCTTAGAATTCTCATCATGAAAGGCTGTTGTACTTTATCAAATGCGTTCTCTGCATCTACTGAGTTAATCATATGATTTTTGTTCTTCAGTTTGTTAACGTGATGTATCACATTGATTGATTTGCAAATATTGAACCATCCCTTCATACCAAGGATAAATCCCACTTGGTCTGGTTGGGTGATCTTTCTGATGGGTTGTTGGATTTGATTGGCTAGAATCTTCTTGAGGATTTTGCATCTATGTTCATCAGGGAAATTGGTCTGTAGTCTTATTTCTCTGTTGTATCTTTTTTATAAAGATTTGATTTATTTATTTGAAAGTTAGAGCTACAGACAATGAGAAGGAGAGACAGAGAGAAAGGTCTTCTGTCCACTGGTTCACTCCCCAAATAGTTGCAATGGCTGGAGCTGCACTGATCCGAAGCCAGGAGCCAGGAGCTTCCTCTGGTCTCCCACATGGGTGCAGGGGCCAAAGGACCTGGGCCATCTTCCACTGCCCTCCCAGGCCATAGCAGAGAGCTGGACTGGAAGAGGAGCAGCTGGGACTAGAACTGGCATCCATATGGGATGCTGGTGCTGCAGTCGAAGGATTAACCTAATGTGCCATGGTACTGACCCCTCTCAGTTGTATCTTTTTCAGGGTTAGGAATTAAGGTGATGCTGGATTCATGGAAAGAATTTGGGAGGATCCCTTCCATTTCAATTGTTTTAAATAACTTGAGAAGAATTGGAGTTAGTTCTTCTTAAAATGTCTGGTAGAATTCAGCAATGAAGCCATCTGGTTCTGCACTTTTCTTTGTTGGGAGGGTCTTTATTACTGATTCAAATTCTGTTTTGGTAATGGGTCTGTCTAGGTTTTCTATGTCTTCCTGGTTCAAGTTAGGTAGGTCTTATGTACAAGGAATCTATCCATTTCTTCTAGGTTTCCTAGTTTATTGGCATACAGTTCTTTGCAGTAATTTCTTATGATTCTTTTTATTTTTGTGGTGTCTGTTGTTACATTTGTTTTTTCATCTATATTGATTTGGGTCTTCTCTCTCCTTTTTACCTTCAGTCATAAATGAGAGCCTTGCAGGGTATATTATTCCACATTGACAATTCTTTTCACTTAAGACTTGGAATATATATCACTATTTTCTCCTAGCCTGTAGGGTTTCTTATGAGAAGTCTGCTGTAAGTCTAATTGGAGATCCTATGAAAGTAACCTGGTGTTTTTCTTCTGCACATTTTAGAATATTTTCTTTATGTTTTACTGTGGAGAGTTTGATTAAAATGAGTCATGGTGAGGATCTTTTCTGGTCATGTTTATTAGGAGTTCTATATGCTTCACGTAATTGGATGTCCCTTTCTTTCTCCAAATTAGGGAAATTTTCTGTACTTATTAACTAAAAAGGCATTCTAATCATTTCTCTCTTTACATGCCTTCAGGAACTCCTAGAACCTATGGGTTGTTTGATAGTATCCTGTAGATTCCCAATAGTGTTTTTTAGTTTTCTAATTTCTTCTTCTTGCGTTTGGTCTGACTGTATAATTTCCTGTGCTTTGTCTTCTAAATCAGATATTCTTTGATCTGCTTCACTGATTCTGTTGTTATGGATTTCCACTGCATTTTTTATTTGTTCTATTGAATTCTTGGTTTCCAAAATTACATTTTGATTTCTCTTTAAGATCTCAATTCTGTGGGAGCATTTTTTTCATATCATATACAGATTTCATTAATTCATGCATTTTTTTATTACTTCTATGTAATCTTATGATCAATTTTTTGAATTCTGTTTCCGGTATTTCTTCAACCTCATCATCTTCACAATCTGGTATTGAAGTGTTGTGTTCTTTTGGAGGCATCATGTCATCTTCCTTATTCTTGCTTCTTGAATTGGTGTGTTTGTCATTTGTCTTTTTTTTTTTTTTTTTTTTTTTTTTGCTGTGGCAGCTTTTATCTTTGGACTGTGTCTTTGTGGATTAGTGAAGTGTCTGGCTTCAGGGAATACGTAGAGGCATGTGATGGGTGTGTCCAAGGAGCTCTGTTCAGCGCTCCACGGTGAATGGCATGTCTGAGGTGACACATCCGCATTTGGTGTGGTAAATCTCTCTTTTTTAATCATTGGGGAGGTTTGTTCTTGTCTATTGGCATAGACTCAGTTGAGCTCCTCTGCTCAAAGGAGATCAGTGCCTAGGCACTATGCCCAATGGGCATATTATTCATCTGCTTTGCCACAAGGACCACACAAAGGATCTTTGGAGTCCTCAGTGTAAGCTCAGATTCCCTATCAATGTCCCTCACCAGGTAACCAGGGACCCCTGATTGTGTGGAGCCTCCCACAGTGACTGCCCTAAGTCCCACCACACCCTGAGTCTTCCCATGCAGCCTCAGTGTTTTCACAGTCCCGGTACACAAGTCTCCCATGGTCACAAGCACCCAGCTCCCTGTATGTTCTCCCCACCAGACTCAGAAGTCTTCACTTGGCTGGTTGCTAGGCATGGACATGAGCTGACACAGCTATTATATGTGTCCAAAACAGTGCCTGCTCTATATCAGCTTGTTACAGGATGCCATTTCAGGGTGATTGGGGAGAGAGAAAATATCCCCCATCTGTTGTTTTTTCTCTTCTAAGTTGGCAGGTAGAATATGCCCCATGGGGCTCCAAACAGGGTTCCCTGTAGGCTCTTCCTGCAGCTTTTTAGCCAATGGCTTGGGCTGTTGCAGTACGGTCTCACCTCACTCTCCAGCTCTGCTTTGGTGGCTCTTGGCTGCTGGGGTCCTGAGTTATGCATGACCTAACCTCCATGGAGGTCCACTGTGTCCCTCCAATTTGAGTAGAGTTTCATCTGCTGTTTTCTCCCTAAATCCCATGTGCTCTTTTAAGAAATTATTTAATTATCCGAGAGACAGAGACAGAGAGAGAGAGAGAGAGAAGGGTCTTTCATCTGCTGGTTCACTCTCCAAATGGCCTCAATGGCTGGAGCCAGGCCCACATGAAAACAGGAGCCAGGAGCTTCTTCAGGGTCTCCAATGTGGGTGCAGTGGCCCAAGCAGGTGGGCCCTTCTCTACTGCTTTCCCAGGCCATTATCAGGGAGCTGAATGGGAAGTGGTGCAGCCAGGACACAAACAGGTACCTATATGGGATGCCAGTGCTGCAGGTGGGGTTTAGCCTGCTATGCCACAGTACTGCCCCTCCACAAGTGCTCTAAACCAAACATTCAGACACAGCAGCTCCTTTCACTGGTTTAATTGTATTTTGTTGTCTTTTATGTTGTGATTCTACTAAAAAGAATTCCAGTCTTTTCTTTCTTCTGAACAGTTGTTCCATCAATTCCTACTGTTAAAAATTGATATTTTTTCTTGAAAAAAACCGTCCATTGCTAAACATAGCAACAGATGTTGTAAGGTTAATTTCTATTACTCTAGATGTGGCATCTTTCTTCTTTCACTCCCTTTTCTCTCTTCCGTGGACAAGTTTCTGGGAAGCCATGTAAATACTCCTACTTGGCTGTTGAGTGTTGGAGGATAAAGAGGCTGCAGAGATCTGAAGCCCCTGCAACCCTAGGGGCTGAGAAAAACACTGCCTCCAGACCCAGCTCATGTGGAAAATGCCACCATAGCTATCTCAAGAGCCTCATCTATTTTCACTTGTGCAAGTGAGCATTCAGGACAAAGGGATTTGAGGTATAGCTTGACTGTCACTGAGATGGTTTAGCTTTAGCCTGAGCCAAACTGGGAAGCAGGGAAAGCTCATCTTCAGTACCAAAGAATGTATAGAAATTGTAGTGTTTGTGATGTAGACTTGAACCTCCCACATTATAAAGCCATTGTGTGTGTGTGTGTGTGTGTGTGTGTATGAAATGAATTCTGTAATTAGTAAACACGGGTCCATATGCCACTGCTGTCACCAACCATGTGATCAGGGGCTTATCAATTAAGAATTTCAAACTTGGGGCCAGCACAGTGGTGCAGCAGGTTAAAGCCTTGACCTGCAGTGCCAGCATCCCATATGGGCACCGGTTTGAGTCCCAGTTGTTCCTCTTCTGATCCAGCTCTCTGCTATGGCCTGGGATAGCAGCAGAAGATATCCCAAGTCCTTGGGGCCCTGCACCCACATGGGAGACCCAGAAGAAGCTCCTGGATCCTGGCTTCAGATCGGTGCAGCTCCAGCCATTGCGGCTATTTGGGGAGTGAACCAGCGGACGGAAGACCTCTCGCTCTGTCTCTACCTCTCTGTAACTCTGTCTTTCAAATAAATTAAATCTTTAAAAAAAGAATTTCAAACTTAAGTTTCCTTATCTGTAAAGTGGTCATTCATTCATTTATTCAAAAAATACCTGCTGAGTGTACGTGCCAGATACAGTGCCAAGTGCTGGAGAAGCTCATGAAAACAAAATTTCCCTCTTCTAGAATTCTCTCTCTGGTAGAAAGAGAGAAACTATATTAAATAATTAATTAACTATATAGCACATTAGAAGGTGGCAAGCACTATGCAGAAGAAACAAATATTGTGGATGAGTTTGTATTATACTGTATGACATGACACGTAGAAATAGTCTAATGGAAAGAGTCTAATTCTGTTTCTCACTCTGCCCTGTATGCTACCTATGTAATATATACAAATCTATATTCCTATATACACTATAATATTGTGTTATAATTTTGTCTTAAATAGCCATGCCTTTTAAATGACCATATGTCTCTAACATCAGTAAAAGAACAGTAAACACTTTCATATTTGCCCCATATTTACTATTTCTGATGCTGTTTCCTCCTTCCCATATATCCAGATTTCTATCTGTGGTCCTACTCCTTCATTTAGAGAAACTTCCCATAGCATTCCTTATAGGACAAAACCCACCTTGCCTTAATATTTTATTAGAAATCCTTTATCCTCTGTAATCTTGTTCCTCTCCCTAGTATTATTCTAGTCATTCCTATTTCAAGATTTTTCCCTTTTCTTTTGCTTTCAGAAGTTTTTACTCAGATGCTCATATGTAATTTCTTTGTATTTATCCTCTGGATCAAAAAGTTTAATATTTTTTCTGAAAAATTTTGGAATTTTTCTGCTATACTTCTTCAAATGTTTTTACTTTTTTTCAACTGTTTTCTTCTACATCAATCTCTATTTCTTTGTGAGACTCCAATTATATGTATATTAGACTGCTTGATTTAACTTTTTTTTTTTAAAAAAAACACAAAGGATATTGAGATACATATAGCTGACAAATGGTATATCCAGAACATAGGGAAAAAAAGTTACAATTCAGTAATAAAAAGATTGTAACAAAATGGGTAATAACTTGGACACTTCACAAAATAAGTGTATTATTTTTCTTTTTTAAAAACATTTATTTATATAAAGAGAAAATTTTCATGCATTTCATATAAACGGTTTTAAGAACATAATGATACTTCCTACTCTATCCTGCTTCCCTCTGTCCATTGCTCCCACCCTTCCTCCTCTTTCCTTTCTTATTTTTAATTTTTGCTATGACATGATTTCAATGTACTATATAATGACAAGTTTAACTCTCCACTAAATAAAAAATCCAACAAGTAGTAGGTAGAAAAACACTGCCCTTCAGCAGTATAAACAATAATCAAGTCTCAGAATGTATTTCACTCATACACATTACATTTGTTTGTTCTCTGTGTATTAGTTACTACAAATGAAGGAAAACATATGATATTTGTCCTTTGGGGACTGGCTTTTTTCACTAAGCGTACTGGTATACAATCACATCATTTTTCATAGCAGAGTAATATTTGATTACTCAGGTATATATAACACACTTTTTAAAAAAATTTATTAATATAATGAACAGATTACATGTATTTCATAGGTACAGTTATAAGAAGATAACCATACTTCCCTCCTGTCCCTTCTCTTCCCATCTCCCTCATTTCCTCCCTTGTTTTCATTAATTTTTGCAGACATAATTTTAATCCACTCTAATCACAGGCTTAATTCACCACTAACCGTAATATTTAACCAGTCGTCACTTGATGGACATCTGGGCTGATTCCATATCTTAGCTATTATGAACTGAACTACTAAAAGCATGGGGGTACAGATTACTCATCCGTATATTGATTTTATTTCCTTTGGGTAAATTCCCAGGAGTGGAATGCCTAGGTCATATGGTAGATCTATTTTCAGATTTCTGAGGAATCTCCATACTGTCTTCCACAATGATTGTGCTAGTTTACATTCCCACCAACGGTGTATTAAGATATCTTTCTTCCCACATCATCACCAGCATTTGTTATTTTTTGATTTTTGGATGACAACCATTGTAACTGAGGTGAGGTAAAACCTCATTGTGGTTTTTATTTGCATTTCCCTCATGGCTAGTGATCCTGAGCATCTTTTTCAAAGGTTGAAATTCAAATGGCCAACAAACACATGAAAATATCCATTCATACCCTTAGTACATCTCTTAACTGGATTGTTTTGCTGTTGCTGAGTTCCTTGGGGTCCTTATATATTCTGGCTTTTAACCCTTTATCGGATGTAAAGTTGGCCAATATTTTCTCCCCTCTGTCAATTGCCTCTTTATTGAGTGTTTCCTTTGTTGCGCAGAGCTTCTTAGCTTGATGTAATCCCATCTGTCTATTTTTGTCTTTATTGCCTGTGCTTCTGGGTCTTTTCCAAGAAATCCTTGCCCATACCAATGTCTTGCAGTGATTCCCCTACGTTTTCCTCTAGAAATTTGATGGTTTTATGTCTTAGGTTTAAATTTGTAACCCAGGGGCTGGTGGTGCTGTGGTGTTGGACTAAGCCTCCTCCTATGGCATCTGCATAATGTATGGGCACGAGTACTAGTCCAAGCTGCTCCTCTTCCAATCCAGCTCTCTGCTATGGCCTTGGAAAGTAGTGGAAGATGGCCCAGGAGCTTGAGCCCCTGTACCCCCATGGGAGACCTGGAAGAAGCTTCTGGTTCCTGGCTTTAGATCAGCCCAACTCTAGCCATTGAGGCCATTTGGGGAGTGAACGAGATGATGGAAGAACATTCTCTGTGTCGCTCCCTCTTTCTGTCTGTAATTTTAACTATAAATAAATAAATAAAATATTTAAATGCCTGATTCATTATGAGTTGATTTTTGTATAGCGTATACATGTGATCTTAGCCAACAGGCTGAGAAGTGATGTATAGGATGTAAAGTAGAGATGTTGTTCATATATTGCATGTAGAGATTCAATTTTCCCAATACTGTTTGTTAAAGAGATTGCTTTTTCTCCAGAGGTGATTTTAGCTTGGTTGTCAAAAGATTAGTAACTTGTATAAGCAGTGATTAATTTATGGGGTATCTAATCTGTTCTATTGGTCCACATGTCTATTCTTCTACCAGTATAGGCTGTTTTGATTATAATGGCCTTGTAATATGTCTTACTATTTGCAAAAAAATGGGAAATCTAAGAGAAATGGACAGATTTCTGGACATGTATCATTTACCAAAATTGAATCATGAAGACACAGAAACCTAAATAGAGCAATCAGCAAGCGAGAGATTGAATTGGTAATGAATATAGTGAATACCCCCCAAACAAAGAAAAGCCCAGGACTGGATGGCTTCACTATTGAATTGTATCAAACTTTTAAGGAAAAATGAATTCTAATGTTTCTTTAACTATTCAAAAAAGTTGAAAGAGAGGGAACTCTCCTAAAGTCTTTCAATAAAGCCAGCATCACCTTAATTCTAAAACCAGAAAAAGATACAACAAAGAGTTCATTCATGATGAACAGTGATGCAAAAATCCTCACCAAAATGCTAGCTAATCAAATCAAAAACATGTCAAACATTTAATTCACCTGAACCCAATGGTATTTATCCCTGGTATACAGGTTTGGTTCAAAATGTACAACTCAATAAATGTGATACATCACAATAAAAAATTGAAGAATAAAAACTATATGATTATCTCAATAGAAGCATTTGATAAAATAGAACATTGTTTCATGATAAAAACTTTAATCAAATTTGGTATAGAAGGAACACGTATCAATACAATCAAAGAAATATGTGACAGTTCCACTGCAAACATCATATTGAATGGTGAGTAACTGTAAGAATGTCTACTAAGATCCAAACCAGACAAGGATGCCTTTTCTCACTATTACTATTTAATATAGATCTGGAAGCTTTAGTAGAGTCATTAGACAAGAGAAAGAAATCAAATGGATTAAAATAGAAAAAGGAGGAAGTCAAACTAATAATGTTTGCAGATATTATGATCCTTTACATAGGGGAACAAAAAGACAGAAATACAAGATTATTAAAACTCGTAGGAGAGTTTGGCAAAGTTGAGGATATAAAATCAGCATCATGAAGCCTTTGTATACAAAAACGATGTCATTGCTGAGAAAGAACTTGTAAGATCAGTTCCATTCACAATAAGTACACAAATTTAAATACCTTGGAAAAAATTTAATCAAGGACATGTAAGATCTCTACAATAAAATTTATAAAACATTAAAGACAAGAAATAGAATACACACAAAAAAGGAAAAATCTTTAATGTCCATGGATTGAAAATATTAATATATTCAAAATGTCCATACTACCCAAAGCAAATTATGGATTCAGTGCAATCCCAATCAAAATACCAAAGTTGTTTTTATCAGATCTAGAAAAAAGGTCCTAAAATTCATATAGAATCACAAGAGATCCTGAATAACTAAAGCAACCTTAAAAAATAAAAGTAAAGCTGGAGGCATGACAATACCAGATTCTGACATATTGATTTGGTTTCATAGGTTGATTAAGCATTTTTCTGCTTCTTAAATTGGCTATTTCTACTAATTCATAATCACATTCATTATTTTTCTACCATATGCAATAAGCTTTTATGCCCATATTATAAAATTTTAGTTTCAATTATTGTAATTTTAATTTTTAGAATTCAATTTTCATTCTTTTTAGTAGCTTTAACTACCAGATTCATCACCTTTTATTCATTATGAGTAGAGCTTCCTTTGACTACATGAAATATATAGAATAACAGCTTTAAAGTCTTGTCTGCTAATTTCACCATCTGAAAATCTCAAGTTCATTTTCTATTGACTATTTTTTCTTGAATTGGATCTCCTACTTTTGTATCTTCATTTATCTAGTTATTTTTTTATTGAAGACTGGCCATTGTGGGGATGTACTGTAGAGTCTCTGTACACTATTATCTTACAGTGAAAAGGATTGAATCAAATTCCAAATTTTGTCTTTCCTGCAGTGAAAAGAAGCTGAAATTGCCTCTCTGTTCTTTCAACTTTCATGTGCTGTGTCTGTTTGGGCCTTGGAATCTCTCTTGAACATACCTAGTTCAATCGTCACTCAATAGTTAAAAATTTATATTCATATTTTGGGGGATCAGTGCTTCTGCATCTCCCTGTTTTATAGTATGTCTTTCCTCTTTAATTTTCAAGCCTCTCTGCCAGCCCCAAACTCCGTCCCCTGATAGCTCAACTCATCAAATCTGCGGCTTTTTCTAGCCCTAGCTGATATGCAATAGATATTCCCTCAGGCAAATAGCCATGAAAACACACACACACACACACACATACCTTACCACAAATAATTCATATCTCTCAAAAGTCAACTTCTCTACAGTTTCCCACTGCAATTGGTTGTTCTTTAGGACTTTACAATGTGTTTTAAAATAACTTTATTTTGTGTGGAAACCAAGATGGCAGAATAGTGGCAGGATAATCCAAATCATGCTGGGAAAAATTAATATTTAAGGAGGAAAGACAACACAAGCCTGAGGTAGCAATGCTGTGGCGTAGTGGGTGAAGCGCCGCCTGCAGTGCCAGCATCCCATGTGGGCGCCTGTTTGAGTCCCGACTGCTCTAATTCCTATCCAGCTCTCTGCTGTGGCCTGGGAAAGCGGTGGAGTATGGCCCAGGTCCTTGGGCCCCTGCATCTGTGTGGGAGACTCAAGGGAGGCTCTTGGATCCCTGGCTTAGGATCAGTGCAGCTCCAGCCATTGCGGCCAATTGAGTGAACCAGTAGATAGAAAATCTCTCTCTCTCTCTCTCTCTCTCTCTCTCTCTCTCTCGGCCTCTTCTTCTTTCTCTGTGTAATTCTGACTTTCAAATAAATAAATAAATATTTTTAAAAAATACATGCCTGAGATAAGGCTGTGGGAAATTCACAGAGGAAAACCCAGGAGAACAGCAGAGGCCAGCCAGATCCATGCCAAGAGAGTGAGTGTGAAGGGGAAATGGTGGAGGCGTGGAAGGGAGAGGCTCAGACTGGGGAGGTTGGCAACAGCTCCTGGTGGACCAGGTGAGACAGGAATTTGGGGTTCATGGAGATTTGGATAGTGATAGGAGGGCAAGCTTGGTGAACTGCTTTTGAAGTTTCACACAGGAAAAAGAAGGAGGGGTAAATATTGAGGAACAGGTGGAGAGGTTGGGCACCTCCCTGCCCACCTCCCTCCTTCCTTGCCCCCTCCCCATGGACTTGCAGCTGGTGAAAGAAGCCATCTTCCCTATTGTTTGTTTATACAAGTAGGGGCCTGCTGTCCTTATCTCCTGCGCATGCGCCCACCAATTGTGGGGGTCACTCCACCTCACTCCCCACCCAAGAACGAGGGGTACAACAATCCGGAGTTTCTTCCCCTTCCACGCAGGCTGAGAGCCAGGGGAAGCCCTATCTATTGGAAGATCATAACTGCTCCCATCACCATTGAAAACTGAGTTAGGTGCCAGTATGTGGGGTTCTGTGCACTGGAACCCACATCACCATCAAGAAGTGAGCCAGGGAGCTAGGGCTGTGGTGTAGTGGATAAAGCTGGCACCTGCAGTGCCGGCATCCCATATGGGTACCTGTTTAAATCCTGGCTGCACCACTTCTGATCCAATGCTCTGCAATGGTCTGGGAAAGCAGTAGAAGATGGCCAAGTCCTTGGGCCCCTGCATCCGCATGGGAGACCTGTAAGAAGCTGCTAGCTCCCAGCTTTGGATCAGGCCAGCTCTGGCCATTGTTGCAGCCATTTGGGGAGTGAACCAGCAGATGGAAGACCTCTCTCTGTGTCCCTGCTTCTGCCTTTCTGTAACTCTTTCAAATAAATAAATAAATCTTTTTTAAAAAGTGAATCGGGCTCCAACAAGTGGGACTCTGCACACCCACTTGCAACACACAGACTAACAGCAGCTCATAATAGAGGAAACCATGCCCACAGGAAAGTCGCCAAAGAAAATCAACCAGACAAAAAAATACACAAATGCCAAAAGGCAAAGGAAGAACACTAAATAGGAATAAGGCAGACATAATGAGTCCCCCAAAGGAGCACTATAACACTTCAATAGTAGACAGGAAGATGAACAAATTGAGGATATGCCAGAAATGGAGTTCAGAAAATTAATTGTCAGGCTACTTAGAAGAAATGAGAAGCAAACTCACGAACTAAATTAAAAGTTTTCCCATGAAATTGAGATATTAAAGAGAAACCAAAATGAAATACTAAAAATGAAGAATTCTATAGATCAAATAAAAATGCAGTGGAAAACCTTAACAAAAGAATAGGTGAGACAAAAGAAAGAATATCAGAACTAGAAGACAAATTCTGGAAATTTTACAATCAGAAGAAAGAAAGGAAGAAGAAATTAGAAAATTAAACCCTGTTGGAGATCTACAAGATACTATCAAATGAACCAATGTATGGGTCCTGGGAGTGTCTGAAGGCATGGAAAGAGAGAAAGGATTAGAAGGCCTTCTTAATGAAATAATAACAGGAAACCTCCCAAAACTGGAGAAAGCAAAAGACATCCAATTAAAGGGAGTACACAGAAATCCCAACAGACATGACAAGAAAAGATCTCCAACATGACACATTGTAGCAAAGCTCTCCACAGTAAAACATAAAGAAAATATTCTAAAATGTGCATGAGAGAAACACCAAATCACATTTAGAGGAACCATAATTAGACTCACTGTGGACTTCTCATCAGAAACTCTACAGGCAAGGAGAGAATGATGAGATATATTCCATGTCTTAAGAGAAAAAATTGTCAACCCAGAATACAGTACCTGGCAAAGCTCTCATTTCTGAATGAAGGTGAAATAAAGATCTTCCATAACAAACAGAAATTGAAATAATTTGTCACTACCCATTCAGCCCTATAAAAGATGCTCAAGAATGTGCTATACACAGAAACAGGAACATCACTAGAAAAGAAGGCGAAAATATAAAATCCCCCAGTGAAAGTACAAAGGAAATCCAAAGTAGAAAATTGAAGTATTTATGGAAAAATAGCAAAGTCATTACTTATCAATAGTCACCTTGAATATAAATTGCCTCAACTCTCCAATTAAAAGATAGACTGGCTGAATGGATGGAAAAAGAAAACCCATCTATTAACTGCCTACAAGAAATGCATCTCAACAACAAAAATGCACGCAGACTGAAAGTAAAAGGATGGAAAAAGATATTCCATGGTAACAGAAACCAAAACAGCTGGTGTAGCTGCCTAATATCAGATAAAATAGAGTTTAACAACAACAACAAAAAAACTTAGAAGAGACAAAGAAGGGTATTATATAATGATTAAGGGATCGACTGAATAGGAAGATTATAACTATTATAAATCTATATGCACTTAATTACAGGGCACCTGGCTATTTAAAAGAAGTGTTAGGGGATCTAAAGGGAGACATAGACTCAAATACAATAGTAGTGGGGGACTTTAATATTCTCAGCAATGGACAGATCAACCAGACAGAAATTCAGCAAGGAAACAGCAGAGTTAATTGACATTATAGAGCAAATGGACTTAACAAATATCTATAGAATGTTTCACCCTATAGTTGCAGAATACACATTCTCCTCATTACTACACATAACTTTTTCTAGGAGTGACTACATTCTAGTCTTTAGCAAGTCTTAGCAAATTCAAAAAAAAATCAAAATTATGCCATGCATATTCTCTGACCCCACTGGAATGAAATGGGTAATCAACAACTCAAGAATCTCTAGAATATATGCAAGCACATGGAGACTGAACAACATGCTCCTGAATGAATAGTGGGTCATTTAAGAAATCAAAAGAGAAATAAAAAAAATTTCTGGAAAAAAATGAAGATGACAACACAG
Source organism: Sylvilagus floridanus (assembly GCA_949820135.1). Lineage (NCBI taxonomy): Eukaryota > Metazoa > Chordata > Mammalia > Lagomorpha > Leporidae > Sylvilagus > Sylvilagus floridanus. The sequence goes on from OX463239.1 coordinate 69,377,084, forward strand.
CATATCAAAACTTATAGGATATAGAAAAAGCAGTGTTAAGTGGAGAGTTTAAAGCAAACGGAGCTTATATCAAGGAAATGGAAAGGCATCAAACAAATGATCTATCAATGCATCTCAAGGATCTAGAAAAATAACTGCAAACTAAACCCAAATCTAGTAGGAGAAAAGAAAATCAACAAACTGAAACAAAGAAATAAAAACCAATGGAAAGGATCAGCAAAACAAAGAGCTGGCTTAAAAACAAAACAAAACAAAAAAACCAAAACTGACACAGCATTTGTCCAACTAACCAGAAGAAGGAGGGAGAAGACCAAATTAATAAATAAATCAGAGATGAAACAGAAAATGTAACAACAGACACCACAAAAATAAAAAGAGCTAGACACCAAAAACCTAGGAAAGCTAGAAGAAATTAATAGATTTCTTTACACATACGACCTACTTAAATTGAACCAGGAAGACATAGAAAACCTAAACAGACCCATTATCAAGGCAGAATTTGAATCAGTAATAAAGATTATCCTATAAATAAAAGCGTAGGACCAGATGGCTACATTGCTGAATTCTACCAGACATTTAAAGAAGAACTAACTCCAATTCTTCTCAAGTTATTCAAAAACAATTGAAAGGGAGGGAATCCTCCCAAATTCTTTCTATGAAGCCAGCATCACCTTAATTCCTAACCCTGGAAAAGATACAACAGAGAAAGAGGACTACAGACCAATTTCCCTGATGAACGTAGATGCAAAAATCCTCAAGAAGATTCTAGTCAATCAAATCCAACAACACATCAGAAAGATCACCCACCTGGACCAAGAGGGATTTATCCCTGGTATGCAGGGATGGGCTCACTGACCACAAATCAATCATTGTGATATATCACATTAACCAGGTGAAAAACAAATACCATATGATTATCTCAATAGACACAGAGAAAGGATTTGACAAAATACAAGCCCCTCTTCATGAAGAAAACCTTAAGCAAATTGGGAATAGAAGGAACATTTCTCAACACATTCAAAGGAATGCATAACAAACATGTGGCCAGTGTTCTTTTCCATGGGGAAAAGTTGGGAGTATTCCTAATAAGATCCAGAACCAGAGAAGGAGAATCACTTTCAACATTGCTATTCAATATAATCCTGGGAATTTTAGTCAGAGCCATTAGACAAGAAAAAAAAATCAAAGGGATACAAATTGGGAAGGAGGAAGTCAAACTATCCCTATTTGCAGATGACATGATCCTATACAGAGGGGATCCAGGAAACTCTGCTAAGAGTATGTACGCTATGGAATACTACACAGTGGTAAAAACAAATGGATGAGTCTGGAAAATATACTGAGTGTAATAAGCCAGTCCCAAAGGGATAAATCTCATTGTTCTTCCTGATCTGTGATAACTAATAGGGCACCTGAAAGGAAATCTGTAGAAGTGAAATTGACACATCGAAGAGCAGTGACTTGAATAGCCCTACTCTTGACAGTCGAGGAACATTTTTTTAATCATACTATTTGTTGAACTCTTTACTTAACATAGAGCTAATCACATGTGTATAAATTCAATTGAAAATAGATCTCAGTAAAAAATAAGAGTGGGAATAAGAGAGGGAGGAGGAAGTTGGTAACTGTAAATCTATATAGTTCTGCATACAATCCTAAGGATTCACTTCTAAGGGTACAGTTTAAAAACTTGCTATGGGACCCTAAATCCCATTAAGCTGGGTGATAAAAATGTCATCTCAAGTGTTAAAGTTATATTATGTGTTAAAGTGAACATATGGATAGTATTAAGAGTGATCATATAAATAAGATGAAGTGTCTGGTAATAATAATAGATAGAATTAAAAAGGAGAGAATGTTCCAACATGGGAAATAGTCCACACAGCAGACTCATAGAATGACAATTGCCTTAAGCAGAACTCTGACCTCAGTATCAGCCCTTAAGGCATCTTGGTCTGACTGAAAAGCCCATGAGAGCATTTCAGGCATGGAAAGCCAAGACATGGTGGCAAAAAATAAAATGTTCTACTTGAAGGATCTCTGTGAATGAGACCCCAGTGGAAAGAAATGGCCATCAAAGAAGGATGTACTTTTCTCTGAAGAGAAGAGAAAACTTCCACTTTGCTTATGGCCTGTCTAAATACTGACAGAGTCTGTGGACTCGACAGGCTTCCATAGTCTTGGAAGCTCATGTCAAGAGCCTTGAGGGGTCACTGACATCATACATGAGAGTATTAATTGTTAAATTAACAACAGGAGTCACTTTGCACTAACTCCCCACGCAGGACCTCTGTCCTCAATGAGTTGTATTATGAAAGTTACTTTAAAACTTGTTCTCAGTGTGTGTGTGTGTGTTGTGTGTGTGTGTGAAATTGTTGAAATCTTTACTTAGTATAGAATTGGTCTTCAGTTTATAAAGTTAGCTGAAAATGAATCTTAAGGGCAAATGGGACTGATAATGGGAGAGGGAGGCAGATGAAGGGTGGGTATGGTGGGAAGAATTCATATATTCCTGAAGTTGCATTTATGCAAACAGTACTTTACACTTTGTGTTTCTGTGTGGGTGCAAACTGTTGAAATCTTTACTTAGTATATACTAAATTGATCTTCTTTATATAAAGATAATTGAAAATGAATCTTGATGTGAATGGGATGGGAGAGGGAGTGGGAGATGGAATGGTTGCAGGTGGGAGGGAGGTTATGGGGGGCAAGGCCACTGTAATCTAAAGCTGTACTTTGGAAATTTATGTTTATTAAATAAAAGTTTAAAAAAAGAAATTTGTATCCCTTAAATAAAAAGTTTCTTCAGGAAAAAAAAATTATTTTGGTTTTCAAATTGCCATCTGTAGTAAGGACAGTCTAAGAAAGCTGTTCTATTATCAGAACCAGGTATTCAGTTTACTACGTGCTAGGCTTGACATATTTATTAAATATTCAAGTGAAAACATGGAGAGAGAGTTAAATAAATAAATGTATAGTTCAGCATAGTGGAGCTATAAATACAAATGGAGCTATAAATTTGGTAGTCATCCATGTAAGGTTCTGTTTAAAAGTATGAGACTGGAGGAAGTCACTGAAGGAGTGAGTGTAAACAAAGGAACAGAGTAACCCAAGGACTGAAGTCCCAGAGTCTTCAAAGTTTAGAAGACCTGTAGAAGAGTTGACAAAAGAGATTGAGGTGGAGTAGCAAATGAGGCAAAAGTAAAACCATGAGATGGTGGCATCCCGGATTCTCAGTGGAAAAAGTTTTACTAGAAGAAGAAAGTCAATGATTGTGTCAGATTCTGCTGACAGGGAAAGGAAAATGAGAACTAACATTGATTGTTGGATTTAGCATCGTAGATGACCTTGGTAGGAACACTGTTGCAGAGTGCTAGTGGTAAACTTTTATGAGAGGGAATCATAAAAGCAATTGTCTACTTCATAGGATTATTTACATGAAAATTCTCCACATAGCATAATTTACATGAAAGATCACAAATTATCTTAATATGTAAAGAGTTCACAAAATTCATAAGGACATAGAGAGTTACTATTTAGTGAGTGCAGACTCTCAGTTTGAGATGATGAATAAGTTCTGGAGACTGACAATGCTGATGTTTGTACAACAATGTGACTGTACATGTGAAATGTTTAACATCATAAATTCTATTTTATGCACATAATAGAATAAAAATACAAAAATGGCAACTCACTATATAAACTAGCAAAATAAGAACATACACAGATCATTTTAAAAAATTTCTACCTAACAATTGAATTAATAAGATAATAAAGAAATGCAGATACCAATTAACAACTAGTACTTTTCACTGCTCAGATCAGCCACATTGAAAAACTTTGATAATATATTGCACTAGTAAAACATGGAGGAATAATCCTTTCATTGGTTACTGGTTAATGCAGAAAGGTACAAGGTTTTCAGGGAGCAATTTGGCAATATTTATCATAATAGAAAGGCATACACCAGTGGATCTAGTAATTCCATATGCTTATATATACTTTCTATATAATATTTCCATGTACATATGCATAATATATTTACATAGATATATATTTACTGCATTGCTTCAAGTAGCCACAGAGTGTATATATATATATATATATATATTTAGAATTCATGACTTCTGTACAATCATCAGTCCTCAAAATGTAAAAGACAAATCAAGTTGTTCTGCTGAAAATAAAAAGGCAGTGTGTCCAACAGTATGCAAAGTGTCCTAGTACAACGATTATGCAAAAAAGGGAAATATACATATATTCATAAACATAAACACACATATAGACGCTAACATAAACAATCCTAAAATATCTCTGCAAGGATTTGGGAGAAATTGTCACAGCTTTGCCTCTAAGAAGCGAAGGTAGAAGATTACTGGTATAAGCTATGAGGGAAATTTATTTTCTATATCTTTCAAAAGTATGCAGCTTAAAACACTATGCACTCTGTACAACACTGTACACATGGATGTAACTAATGTAAGAACATTTCCAGCAACTAAGAGACCCTTCCTGACCCTATTCCAATTACTACTGCCAAGGGAATTATCCTTGCATTTTAGTGGGATATCCAGAGACATTTCTTCCAATGCCTAGAGCTAATTACTATCTATATCATTCTCCAAAACTGGACAAGACTTAGAATAATTTAATTCCTCATCTCATATTCATCTCCCATAACATATTACCTGGGAGTTAAGTTTCCTGTTGTTACTGCTGTGACATCAAGAACAACTTCGTTATGGGTGTGAACTGGGTAAAACAGTTAAGACACTACTTGGGATGTTGGCATACCATATTGAAGTACATGGATTTGCATCATGGCCCCACTCCCAATTTCAGCTTCCTACTGATGCACACTCTGGAAAGCAGCATTTTATGGCTTGATTACTTGGGTCCCTGCCACCACCCATGTCAGGTGGGAGACCTGACATGGATTCAGAACTCCTAGTTTTGAATTGACCAGATTACAGATGTTTTGGGCATTTGGGGAGTGAACCAGCAGATGGGAGCGTTCTCTCTCTCCTCCCCCCCCTCTGCTTTTCAAATGAATAAAAATTAAAGAAAAAAGAGAAACACATTTTTAGACTTAGTGGAGTTTATTTTTTTCTGACTCACTCCTGAGCTTTGTATCTCATGTCATCCTTTGGAGTCATGGAAGCATTTAATATTCTTTTCATCTGCCAAGCATCTCACCCCTCTGTTGATGTTCTAGAAAATTCATACTTCATAATCTAAACCTTCTTTACCATGGGAGTACTTGCAAGTTGCATGGAGTCTCCTTTTCATCTGTCCTGCAATCAGGGGCCAGGTTTTACAGAGTCACCCTGAGGACAGCACAAGTCTGTCTTGATGCTGGGAGGGGAAGGCAACAGCTGCTGCCATTCATCAGAGGCAGTAGGGGTAGTTGTTCCAGAGGGAACATCCACTTGGTACTTTTCTGAGATTTCCATATTTGTGTGCTCATAACTAGTGTCCATAGTCCTCTCTACTACTATAGAGTTCTCCTTTTCTAGACTTTGATGCCTTTAATTTTTCTGTTTTGCTACTTATGAATTTTTGTACTTTTTTGGCTTTTTAAAAAATTACAACAAAAATGCTACTACCAACAAAGAGAAAACACATTTCCTAATGCATGTTGACAGGATTTTTCTCTTAGACACTAAATACTCATGCTGTTTTTCATCAAATTAAGCCATAGTACACAGAGGTGAGAGTCATGAGAAACAGAAATCATATTAGTCACATAAGGTAAATACCTGGTGACATCATCATTGTCATTGTCATCATCATGATGTCATCATCATCATCAGAATCCTACAATGATCACTTGGAACTTAGCACCAATACCACTATTGCTCTTATAATAGGGAAGGAATGTGGATTCCATACGGATTTTAGCAAAAATGTATCATCTTCCCTTTTGGAAAACCTGGTAGATTTTTGGTGTGATCCTCTGGACCACTCTCTTCCGGGTGACTTGCCCTAGAAAGAACCTTATGCCCTTTTCCACATTCAAGAATTAATACACCACATGAGTTGCCTTTACTCAGTCTAAGAAGCATCTGAAAAGGCTACAAGTAATCTTCTAGCACGAATGGAAAAGTTTCTAGTAGTTGCATTTTATGACTCATCATCTGCATAGATGAAGAGGAGATATTTCTCTCTCTCTTGTCTCATAAATGATGCTGTCTATGCAGCTGCCTTCTACAGATCAGGCACACATTCCCTGAGAGCATTTTGAAAATTTTGACACTCTGGTCTCATTTGCATTTCTAATGGAAGAGGGGCAAGACATTCCACAAGCTGAATCCTAGTACAAGCTGGGCTTGGGAAAGTGCTTCAGGCAATGATATTTTTTCAATTCTGTATTGGGAAAACCCTAAAATGTACTTAGCCAAACACTCTGCACCCTGAGGCACTCAAAGCAAAATGTAATCCATATGTTTCTGATTCATTTCACTCACCTCAAAGGCTCTTCAGAGTGGAGTTGCACTGCTAAGAAGTCTTCAAACTGTTCAACTTTTCTCTTCCCCCGCAACAAGGAAGACAGGGCTACTGAACCCATTTCCCCCATGACAGTAACACTCAGGCTCTGTGCTCAGAACTCACATTCGTGGGTCCTACATGTAACCGAGTATGTCCTGCAGCCTTGAAAATCTGTTCCTTTATAAAAATAGAAGCACCCTAGCATCCTAGCCAAAAAAAAATTTTTTTAAAACCTGGGGATGAAAAATGAAGCTAAGAATGATTTTAGTTTGAGAAGTCCAGGAGTTTTCAGGGTTAGAAGGGAGTTGAAATTCTCTAATTCAAATTGATTTAATTCCCTACTCATTTACATGGCATTGATTATACTCATTTTTTTCTGATATGCAAAAAGTTTCTCCTCCCTCCCTCCTTCCATCTTTCCTTCTTTCTTTCCTGCCTTCCTTCCCTTCTTCTCTATTTGTCTTCTCATTAAATCCCTCCATTCATTGTTTCTTTCCCTTCTTCCCTTCTTCCTTCCTTCCTTCATTCCTTCATTCCTTCCTCACGAAATTATACATCTAATCAGATGTATAATCTACTTATACATCTAAATCAGAAGATATTTGGTCCATTGCTAGAGCATATTACATATAATCTGATCTGCTGTTTTCCTCCCTCTTAATTGGAAAATGTAGTCTTGGTACACATAAAGATAAAGCATAAGAGCCTAAATAGAATAAAGCAAATCCTCAAAATATTTTGGCTGTCCAGCAAAGTGAACAGAAATAGCCCAGGATGGGACTTGAATTTAAACAGGATCTGGCAAATAAATTTAGAGGATCCAAACTGTGACTGAGATTGCTGAGTGTTAATCCCAGTACAGAAAGCACTTGGTTTCTGGCCCATTTTCTATAATCTGCTATTCATATTATATTTTGTAAAACTCTTTACATTTGTCATTTTAACACAGAACAGCCAGGAGAGAGTGTTTGACTGTTTAGTCTTACATCTACATGAACAACTGGCTGGAATATCTTGATCAAAATGACGAATCATTTCACACAATAAGTTAATTGAGACAAAATAACTAGTTAATTTTTCCAGCTTGCTCAAGTGTTATTTTTTTAAGCTCAATTGAATTTCAACTGAATTCAACCTCAGATTCAAGTTAACAAAACTAGCTACAGCTTAAGTAAAATAATTATTCTAGTGAGCACTGTGCTTGAATTTTTTTTTTTGAATTGACAAAATTTATATTACTGGCCTGGATCTTCAAGTAACTCAGGTCTAATAGTTTTCCATTCCATCTAGAGTCATTATGACATATGGTAAATGAAATGCAATTTTCCCCAGCAGCTTATAAAAAAAGGCTAAAAATAGCTTTTCCTTCACCTGCAAAACTTTGCTACCCACATTTTCCCTTATGAAGAGGAAACCAGTCAATAAAGAATGGGACAAAAAGCTGTGGAGAGGAATAAGTCGAAGAGAAGTCCTGCTGATTGTCTTTTCAATCGAAGCTCAAGCCTGTTCTGGAGTAATCTATTTCCAGTGTCAGGAGTGGATAGGAAAGCAACCTTGAAAAGAAATGTCTTCCTGCCTGGGCTCTGCATTCTAGCCCTAAAGAGTGTGTGGGCTTATGTAATGTTTCCAGTCAAGTAGAACAAATAGTGTTTAGAGACATACAGATTCCTTGTTTGATTACATAAATTATGCATAGTTAGTCTAAACTAGTTGACTACTCCAGGTAAGTAGGGTTACATAAAAATGTTTTGCAATATTGCTGAACAATTTGTACACATACAAAAATGTATTTGTGGGATGCTAGATGTTAGTTTCGTGGAACAGCTTTCTTTTTCTCTTCTATGGAGCCAAATCTAAGGCTGACTAAATCCAACACTGCTTTCTTCCTATATTTTGTCCCCCACCCAGCCCATCCCCACACATCGAGCTTAATGAGAGGTGGTTAGGTTCCTCAGTGAGGAGTGTAAAGCCTTGTTGTACCTTGCCAGCCCTAAGTCACACTGTAAGACCCATGTCCAGTCCACCAGAGGATTCTCCGCTCTGGGTGTGAGCGCATCAGCCCCTGCAGGTGTCAGCTTCAACCTTCTCCCTCTCCTTCCCCTTCTGTCTGTTCCCCAGCTCTCATCTCCCCCATTCCCTCTCCTTCCTCTCCCTTTACTCCATTCATGCTCATCCACCTTTAACATTTTTTTGTCTCCCTTCATCCCAATGGAAGCCTTTTCTTGTCCTTCAGGTTCACGAAGTTTCCTTTTCCCTGAATTATTTTAGCACTTTCTACTGTGTCCCTCATCAGGTAATGGAATGCTAGAAATGCTTAGAAATTACCTTATAAATTGTCACCCGACTTCCTCCAAGTAGATGGCAAATTCAATAAGGAAAGAATCCATGTCATATGTTTTGGATAAACACACAATAATGAACTCTAGTATTCAAAATCCTCACTGTCATTGCCATGACAATACCTTGCATTGGACCATGGCATACTAGTGCTGTGGAACCATTTTTTAAAATGAGAGCTCCACATAATTATTCCAGTCAGCACTGTCCTTGAATTACCTTTTATTTTTTGAATTGCCAAAATTTATATTATTGGTTTGGATCTTCAAATTACTTAGTATAATAGTTTTCTGTTCTGTCTTACATTTTAGTCTCAAAATTACTTTTTGAAAAAGTGATAAAAATAATCTTCATTTCTCAGGGAATAAAACAATATCTCAAACCTTATGATTTGCCCAATTTCACAGAGCAAGTGTCAGAGACAAGATCCAAAGCCTCCTTTTTTGGCAGGAGGGAAGAGGTGGAGGAAGAATGAAGAGAAGTCAAAACTCAATTTATCACCAAGATAAATTTGACAAAAAGAAGCTATTCAAAAATTAATACATGGCAATGTTGAAAACTAGCTGAAAAATATTGTCATGCCCCAGGTATGTGCTATTACTAAAGCAGGTACACATATGATTATTTAATTTCAGAAAGTTCCTGAAAAGTATTATTACCTCCCCTTTACAGATGAAGAAACTGAGACTCGTGAGTTTAAGTAACTTTTCTAAAGTCACACAACAGAAAATAATAGCCCAGAGCATCTAGACGCAGCCTCCTGCCAGAGCAGACTCCGCTGCTTCTCTAGAACTCTGGAGGAAAAGGAAGTCTGATAGCAAATTTCACAGAATACCTACTCAGAGAGAATAGATGCCACCTACAGTCTCCGTAAAAGATTTGCTGATTGTATTCTTTTCAAAGTTTTATCTATTTATTCGAAAGGCAGAACTTCAGAGAGAGATAGAAAGAGAGAGAATATCTTCCATCTAATGGTTTAATCATTAAACACAACAGTGAGGTCTAGGTCAGGCTGAAGTCAAGACCCAGGAACTCCATCATGGTCCTTTTCCCGGATGGCAGCGGCTCAGGTACTCCCACTGCCTTCCCAGGTTCATTATCAAGAAGGTGAATGGGAGGCCAAGTACCTGGGACCTGAAGCAGATTGCAATATGGGAAGCTGGCATCGCAGGTGGCAGCTTCACCTGCTGTACCACAACACCAGCCCTGATTGTATTTTCCTTTAACTTTCATGTCTAACTCGTAAATTTCAATTCATTATATATGATGGCACTTCACAACGCTTGTAGAAAGCAAAATTAAATTATAAATTAATTTTGGTGAAAAACACTTTGAAATCCACAGTATTTGCTTGATGATCCCTATGCTCTAAAAAAAGGTACATAGGAGATTTCGGCCTCGAGCCAACATGATGGACTGTAAGTTTAACACGCATTTTGTAAATCTTAGAACAAACATCAAATTAAAAAAAAAAAAAAAGAACAAATAGCTACAACCAACTACCCAACAGGGGGAACAAAATGGTGTCATTAAACTATCAATCAGTCCAAAAGAAGACAGGAAAAGAAGAAAGGAAGAACAAACAAATGGGACAAAAAAGGAAACAGATAGATAGATGACGGATTTAAGTCTGAGCACATTAAGAATTTTATTAAATGTAAATTTTCTAAACCCTCCAAATGAAACACAGGGATTGCCAGACTGCATAAAAGAGCTATCATCTGTGGTCTAAAGAAACCTACTTTAATTGTGAAAGCTCAGGGGCCAGTGTGGTGCAGCAGGTTAAGTCACTGTCTTCCATGACATTGGCATCCCATATGTGTGCAAGTTTGAGTCCCAGCTGCTCTACTTTAGATCCAGTTCCCTGCTAATACACCTGGGAAAGCAGTGGAAGGTGGCCCAAGTGCCTAGGACCTTGACACTCATGTTAGAGACCAGGATGGAGTTTCAGGGTCCTGGTTTTGGCTGTTTCAGACATTTTGGGGGTGGAACACACCTCTCTCTCTCCTCTCTCCTCTCTCCTCTCTTCTCTTTCTCTCCATCTCTCTCTCTCACTCCCTCTCCCCATTTCTGTTTGAAACTCTGCCTTTCAAACAAACAAATCAATCAATAAATAAATCTTTTAAAAGCACAAGTAAAGATACAGTTTAAAAGTAAAAAGGAAAAGAGGAGGTGATTTTTGAATTGATTTTCTTATTTTCACAGCTTCGTTGGTCATACTCTGTGACTCCCCTGTTTTTCAGTCATGTAGCTTTGTGTGAACATTAAAACTCAGAGTATTATCCAGGTCCTCTGTGTGGTTATTATCCAATCTACCATTCAAAAAAAAAAAAAAAAACTGAAAAGGACCGCCTTGCCAGCCGCACAGTGTTGAACCACATGAACACGTAAGGAAAGAAATACTTATTTAAAGTGTATCTTATTTTTAAGTTTTATCAAATTGTTTTTGAATAATAAAAACCAAATCATGCTCATTGTATAAAGATTTGTGCTTGTTATAAGCAGAAAGAGGATGTGTAAATTACCCACTGTCACGGCAGCCACAAAGAACCAGTGCTACTCCAGACATTTCTGTTGTAACAAAAAAGAGCACATATATTTTACAAAAATGGAATTAGATTTGTTTATTTTACTGTGGATAGCTCTTGATCTTCCGTAAACATTTTGTGACTGTTATTATATCATACAGTACACTGAAATTCATTACAATAATAGCTAAAAGAGCCAACATGTACTGAATACTTAGCACATGTCAGGTGTTGCTCTAGGATCTCTACCTGAGTCCTTGGGTACACTTCATCACTGTGTAACTATCTGAGTAACAATGGCCATGACAATGTTCTTTGCTGTTGAGGATAGGCCAAGTTTCCATATTTCACAGTGGATGCTGAATTGCTCTTTGGCATTCTGTTACCCCTCCTACTTCTAAAACATTGTATCTTCCTATTCCTATTTCATACATCCACCCAACACAACATTCCACCTGCTGAATGTATCCATGGCAGGAAGGCCCTCAATTGCAATAACAAGAGATTTACATGTAGAGCCAAATTTTTCATCACTCTGATGAATGACTGGGTGCTTCAGCCCCAGGCTGCAGCAATCCCTTGTATTTTTGTTATTTTTAGCAATGCTTTGATGAACATCCAGTGGGTATGTAATTGTATCGTGGTCATGCCATAACTTAAAGAATGTTCTCACTCTCAAGATCTGAACTATACACCAAGATACTTGCTTGGTGACAAGTAGGAGAGGAAGTCTAATTCAGTGGCATGCTGGAGCATACTTCTGTTAACTTATAAAACCAACATGTGCATCTCATTGCATCTCCACCCAGAGTGAGCATTTTCACCCAGAGAGGTTACATCAACCACAGAGTGAGTATTTTTACTGCAGAAATCAGTAACAATATAGAACAGTGAGACTTTTTCTCCCTGGATGGACCATGGTTAAAGATGTACCGGTGTATCTCTGGCCTTGCTGATGAGTTAATTAATACAGGTATCTCGTATGCAGCAGCACACAGTGACTCAGTTGGCATAACTCCTAATCAATATAGCACTGTCTACCGGCCAAGCAGTCTGCAACACAGCAGTGCTGAATACATAGTGTGGCCCAAGGTCATACAGCCAGGAAGTGGCCGAGTCCGAATTCTCACTCTGGGTGTTCTCTGGCGCCAGGTCCCACATTCTTTGCTCCTTGTGGCTGTTGCAGGAAGGGAGGACTCTAGAGAGAGAGACAGGCTCCCCAGATTTATCCCTTGACTAGCTCGTTGTTACTGTCTCCATACTCAGCTTGCTTCACCTGTTAAAAAGGCACAAGTACAGCGCCGACTGTACTGTGATAGTGTAAGAGGTAAAGAATCCAAGGAACTCAGCACACAGTGCCTGGCACACAAGTGCTCAATAAACAGTAACTATGATTAATATTTTTAAAACACACAATGCAATACAGTGCTATCCTATGTCTAGCATTTCCCTCTCTTTCACCCTACAATGCTCATTCAAAGTTAGGAATGTTTCGCAGTTGCATTTTAAAAAATACTTTAACATTTACACTTAAAAATCCCTTTTTTGCTTTTTAAAAAAACTGATGCATATTTCAGTGTAAAAGTTACATATTTCCATTATGGAGCAACTGTTTATCAGTAGCTGATCAAGTTCCCTTAATAGTACTCAACGAATTCAGAGATGCCTTTAAGTGTATGAAGAAGTGATTTCCTCTTGAAAAATAACTGTACCACGGCCCAAGGATCTTAATTTTGGCAACCATCAGAAATGTGGTTGTTGCTACCTTGATCAAAGATAATCCCCTGAGAGTCCTCTTTGGGAGGAAGCCTGTGCTTTGGACATATAATGTTCTTATCACTTGAAGGAACAGCTCTTGATAAATGGAAACACTAACTTTCAGCAGGGAATCTATTCTACCAAATTTATTTAAAGTGACTTTAATATTCTCTCTCAACTCCTCTGACAATTGAAGTGTGGAAGAAGTGTTGGGGTCATGATTATCTATAAAGCAAATATAGCAAAAATAAAACCTAACAGAACAATACATAGCACACAGCAACCCCTAATACGTACTTGTTGAATAAATAGTGAATGAACTGAGCTGTTATGTTCGTTGTTTGTGTTAACTGTGTTAACATTGTTAATACAGACACCAATATAACTGATCAAAACCACTAAATCCAATCTAAAATACAAGCTACAATGTAAACCATCCCCAGATTTCTAGCACATCATGGGAACAATGCTTTCACTGATGCTACCAGTGCCTACTACTGTTTTTAAAGTTATCTGGAAGCCACAGCACTGGATACAAAGTAAAAGGGATATTGGTCCCTGGGGGCCTTCAGGGAGAGAGATCTGACATAGATTGTGCCCCTTCTTTGCAGTCAAACCTGATGGCAAAAAAAATATCATTTTTGATTCATATAGATATTTACAAAGAATCTAGAATAGGGGCTGCACTCTGGTGTAGGGGGTGGGGCCACCATCTGCAGTGCCAGTATCTCATTTGGGCACTGGTTTGAGTCTCAGCTGCTCCATTTCCAATCCACCTCTTTTGTATGGCCTGGGAAAGCAGTGCAAGATAGACCAAGTCCTTGAGCCCCTGCACCTGCGTGGGAGACTTGAAGGAGGCACCTGGCTCCTGGCTTCAGATCGGTGCATCTCCGGCCATTGTGGGAAGTTGGGGAATGAACAAGTGGATGGAGGGCCTCTCTCTCTCTGACTCTCTTTCTCTCTCTGTGTAACTCTGACTTTCAAATAAATATTTTTAAAAAAGGATCTAGAATAGTGAATACTAGAGGTTGGGAAGGATGTGGGTGTGGATAGAGATCTGACAGTGGGTACCAAAATGCAGGAGTGAGAAGGAAAAGGGATCTGGTGTTCCACAGGACAGTGGGGTGACCACAGTCTGTGACAAAGGAAATGGAAGTGCTAAGTGCATGGTGTGATTGGTTTATACTCTGTTGAAACGTGGCGCTGTACCCCACAGAATGCATAGGTATCTCATGTGAATCCAAATTTTAAAACATAAATTGAAAAAAATAATAAAGCCCAGTGGCGAAGAGCCAATCCTCTTAGCTATCAGTGTCTTAGTGGACATCCAGGAATGTGAGGAGCAAGCCTGAAAACATAGCCAACATTTGGAATTTCTTCCTTATTTTTGTTTATTTGCTAGAATCTGGACTTCGTTGGCATTTCCGCTGATACTCTGCTGAAACATGAAGACAGCCTAACTCCACTGAAGCCAGTTTCTCCTGCTGGAGGCCCAGCCAGACTGCGGAAGGCCAAGGGCCAACTGGAATGCAGTGCACCCCCTCCCAAGTGGCCCCGAAGACTGCTGACAGCTGTTCATGTGTGTGTGTGTGTGTGTGTGTGTGTGTGTGTGCGCGTGCGCACATGCATTTACAAGACTCAAGCAAGGACACAGGAGCAGGATCAAGCAGGGAATCCATGTTCCATCAAGTGTCACGAGCGCCTAGTCTGACACCCAATCCCACAGACTTACCTCAGCTCAGACACCCAGGCTCGCCACACTCTGTCTCTGCTCAGGTGACTTTGTGAATCAAGGGCACTGGGTGGGGGTGGGGGGAGACTCTCCAGCTAACCCAGTGAGGAGAGAAAAGACGTTTTGTGTGTCCAGAAACCTAGGACCTGTCCCTGCCTCTGCCATTACTGCTCAAAGGAAGTGGCTATTTCTGATACCTGCCTGAGCTTGGGAATCGTCAGCTATCTAAAACCCTGATGGACTACACGACCTCCAGAGATCTGCCAGGCTGATACGAAAACTTAAAAATCATCTGATGGGGCCAGCACTGTGGCATAGGGGTAAAAGCCGCTGCCTACAGTGCTTGCAGCTCATATGGAAGCTGGTTTGAGTCCCAGCTGCTCCACTTCCTATCCAGTTCTCTGCTATGACCTGGGAAAGCAGTAGAAGTCCTTGGGCCCCTGAACCTGTGTGAGAGACCCTGAAGAATCTCCTGGCTCCTGGCTTAGAATCAGCCCAGCTGTGGCCATTGTGGCCATTTGGGGAGTGAACCAGTGAATGGAAAACCTCTCTCTCTCTCTCTGTGTGTGTGTGTGTGTGTGTGTGTAACTCTGACTTTCAAATAAATAAATAAGTCTTAAAAAAAATCTGACATTTCTGATGTATTTATTTAGTGCTGGGGATTGTGGCAACTTCTTCCCCTCAGTTATCTCATTTTGCTTCAAAACCAGTCATCCTCATGATATCAGCCCTATTGTATGGATGCCTGAAGTGTAGTTTAGCGAGGTTAGGTGATTTGGTCAAGTTCACAAACAAGCAGCAGAGCAAGGACTCAACCTTGGCCACTTTGTCGCAAATCCCACGTCCTGCCTTCTGCCCTGCCACACCTCTGTGCTTCTACCACACTTGACAATGTCTTCCAGCACAGTCAGATCAAAGTCCTGGGAGACCCTCTGCACATTCCTCTAATGTCCCTTTTACAGAGTTCCGTCTTCCTACTCATTGGCGTTATGAACCTAGTTCTGTATCATGTCCAATGGCAGACGTCCATGCAACACAAGCAGCCGCGGGATCTTATCTGGTCATTCCATTTGTGCAAGCGAGGCCCAGGGGAGTCGGGGCGCCTGTGACTCATCCGTCAGCTCCGGAATTGCTTTCCAAATGTTCTGATCTCCTGGCAGGACTGGGCAATGGCTTCACAGAAAACGGAGAGCTCTGAGCTTTGGCCAAAATCTCCAACCCCAGTGCACCCCAACTGCTCTTTCCCAGAGGATGGGTCATAACTCTGTTTTGGCTGCTGCAAAGTCAAAGATGTCTCCTGCTCTGCTCCTCCAGGCCTCATGCACGACAGATCCATCGGGGCCAGACGTGCACGGAAGAAGGAGGGGCTGCCAGAGGCTGCTTTCTCATCTCAGCCTTAGGATTGCTCTGTCATGGAAAGCCAGAGACAGTCCATTTACAGGAAAAGCAGTTAAAGGAAACCTGATAAAAATCTTCCATTACTGTGGAGGCAGGGTCTTCAGCAGGCAGGTTGAACATGTGCTTGGTTTCTGCAGGACCTCGGCTCCACTCCCAATTCCTCCACTGAGTAACTGTGTGGCCCTGTTCCAGTTATTTAGCCTCTCTGAGCCCTACTTTGTGCACCCATAAAACTAGGATCATATTATTTACTGAAGACGTCTGCTGTGGGGATTAAGTGAATTAATTGTGTAATGTTATACATCACAATTACTTAATTTGCTCATCATCCCCCAAATTCCAGAAAATTACAAAATTTGAGAGTCCAGAGAAACTCAGAACACTGAGTTCATATAGCTGACATTATAGATTAGAAAGGTGAAGCTCGGGGAATTAAAATACAAAATCAGATAATTAATCAATGATACTCCAGCGCAGGCCATTTATGGCCTCTTTGACGTTTTGCAAATCCTGCATTTAAAAATACAGTTAGCCACCGATCGACCCAACTTATGGAGCATTCTCTAGGCCATCAGCACTGTGTAAAGAATCGTAAGGGGTTTGTCTAAAAAAGGAAGAAGAGTCTCAGGCATTATCAACAACAGGCATCAGGACCCTGCTGGGTGCCACGCTCGGAGCCTTCAGTCCTGGGGATGACAAATTAAGTGCAAGACCTGGTACATGGCATCAGGGGAAGTGGCCGTTTAGCTGAGAAAACAATGTTAACTCACATGGAACAAACAGATCCGCACGCAAGGTGGTCTGCAGAAGCGTTAACAGTCGTGTTTCGATGTGGAAAATGGAGAAGCAATGTGTAAGCACTGGAGGAGACAGAGAAGGCTTCCTGGTGTGGCTCACCCTCGAAGCAGTCTACTGCCAGGAAGATACTGGTGTGGCGGGGAAGCCACCATCGGCCACTTCCTGGCTTTGCTACCTCCTGCAAGATCGAGATGATTCTGCTCCTACGTCACAAGTTGTGCGAATCACACAGGATGATAAAAAGTTGTGTGCTTAGCAGATGCCCTGTCGAGTGGCAAGCACCGAGCATTTCTGAAATAAGCACGCAGACGCTGAGTTTCTGACCCGCAAATTGTTGTGAGGTCCGTTGGACAGTTCTCTCCACGTGACAGCAAGGCACTTAAACGAAGTGCCTCGCCTGTCCCGTTGCTGGGACACAGCAGAGCAGAGACTTGAGGCCGGTGGCTGTGCCTCCCATGCATTCTCTGCTCTAACCGTATTCATCACATGGCACAGCCGCTGAGTCACCAGCCCACGGAATTCCTCCATCTGATCCTAACATGGACCCTTTGTTCAGGCAATACTGAGCACCTGCAGCAGGCAAAACGCTGTGTGAGGTACTGTGGGAGAATCAGAGAGAAAGAAAAAGGAGCCCTGACTTCAAGGGTCAGAGGGAGACACAACAAGGGCCTGTGGCACTGAGGAGGTCAGTCTGGGCCCTGCCCTCCACCCACCTTCCCCTAACCCACCAGTCACCCTCACCACTCCTGCAGCCTGCAGATGAGACCAAAAGACAGAGGCTTCATTAAGAGAATATGCCCTAAGAGATCATCAGAAAGAATTCCCATCTACTTTTTAAAAAAAGATTGATTTATTTATTTGAAAGTCTGAGTTACACAGAGACAAGAAGGAGACATAGAGAGAGAGAGGTCCTCCATCCGCTGGTTCACTTCCCAATTGGCCGTTATAGCCAGAGCTGAGCCAAATCGAAGTCAGGAGACAGGAGCTTTTTCCAGGTCTCCCATGCTGGTACAGGGGCCCCAGGCCATAGCAGAGAGCTGGACCTCTGCAGAAGAGTAGGCCTCTGAGCTGACACATCTTGGGCTGCTCCCTCTGAAAATAGATCCTTCATGCTCTTTCTCTGTACCATTCTATACCAGCTCTGATCTATGGAACTCAGATCTGGCACCAATGAAGTCTCCGCACGCACCTCAGGTTGTTTCATTCACTTCCCTGCTGGATGCAGTTCCTTGTCAGCTCCTTGACCAGAAGTTGTTTCCCTTCTTCTACCCCAAGTGCATTTTTCAATTGTGATTGCTTACTGTCTTGCAGGCTTTCTTTTGTTCATTAAGAACTAGAGCTCTGGGGCCAGCGTGATGGCATAGTGGGTAAAGCCACTCCCTGTAGCACTTGCATCCCATATGGGTGCAGGTTCAAATCCCAGCTGCTCCATTCCAATCCAGCTCTCTGCTGTGGCCTGAGAAAACAGTTGAAGATGGCCTAAGCCTTTGGGCCCCTGCACCCCCATGGGAGACCCAGAAGAAGCTCCTGGCTCTTGGCTTCAGATCAGCACAGCTCCAGCCATTGAGGCCATCTGGGGAGTAAATCAGTGGATGGAAGACCTCTCTCTCTCTCTCTCTCACTCTCGCTCTCGCTCTGCCTCTCACTAACTCCACCTTTCAAATAAATAAATAAATCTTAAAAAAATAATTTGAGCTCCGCAGTTATGAGTTCTCTCTTCACCACCACTTCTGTAATCACTCTTAGATATCGCTGGCCTCAATATCTACCATTTGTTTCTCTACCTAACCTTGCCCACAAGCCCCACAGGCAAACCGTAGACCTTGCAGTCAATGACCCCTCCCCACTGCGACAAGTGCACTTCGGAAGATCCAACCCTGATACTCTCCTGGTCTTTCCAGCTCAGTTCCTCTGGGAGGCCCATTCCAGTCATCCTCGCTGCTGTGAGCTTCTACTCCGTTGATCTGACTACTTTCTCCTGCTCCATTATCTCCCCTTTCCTCACCCCTTTCCTGACCCAATTTTGAGGCCATGACTCCCTTGCAATACCCCCACTTCCCCTTACCTTCTCTCCCTTCATTTGCTCACCTGAAATAGCCTCATCGCTAATTAAATTCACCTTCCCTGTTCTATATCTGCACCCAAGAAACTGAACCTGGTTGGATGACAATACAGGCTGCCTGGTCACACTTGTAGGACCACACATCTGACACATGTCCTTTGCCCAAACACTCTTCCCCTCTCCTGGAGAATGGTTCCATGCCTTTTCCAGTTTTCTTAAATCTCCATCACTCCACCCCATCCTTAGGCTTAGTGGATCTCCTTGACTCTTGATGTCAATGACAAAGTTATTTAATCCGGGAGAATGTGCTCTGTCTTCCCACGATTTTAAGTGCAGACACGCCACTGAGCCTCAGATTCCATGATGACTTTTCAGCTCAAGTTTGTTGCTTCTGGAATTGTCCATCTTCTCTTATGAAGCATAAAAACCCCCTGCATCCCAGAGTTTTCTCATAGGCAAACAAATATATTTCCATATTTGCTATCTTTTTTTAAGGTTCTTCTGGGTCACCCATGTGGGTGCAGGGACCCAAGCACTTGTGCCATCTTCCACTGCTTTTCCAGGCCATAGCAGAGAGCTGAATCGGAATAAGAGTAGCTGAGATTCAAACCAGCATCCATATGGAATGCCAGTACATCACAGTGCCAGCCCCCTTGACTCTCCATCTATCAGGATTTAGTCTCTACCACCCTGAGTTCCTCCTGCCAAGGCACTGGTATTGTTCACATCAAATGATTAATTCTCAACCTTTTCACTCTTTTCTTGAAGTGCTGTTGAGAATTGTCTTTGTTAGAACATTCTGGAATATCTACTCTTCTGCGCTTTCTCCTACCTAAGTAGCCAGGCATCCCAGTTATTTACCTCGATTCTCCCTCTCTTCCCAATTTTTAGGGTATCCAAGGGCTCACACTGTGTACCTCTTCCCTTTTTGTACCCTACCTCTAGGGACTGTTTGCTAACCCTCCTGATATTCAATATCATCATTTAAATATGCTGATGGATTCCAACAGGCTTAGGGCTGGCATTATGGCAGAGCAGGTAAAGTTGCCACTTGCGATGCTGATGTCCCATATGGACACCGGTTCTGGTCCCAGCTGCTCCACTTCTGATCCAGCTGATGTGCCTGGGAAAGCAGCAAAAGATGGCCCCGCTGCTTGAGCTCCTGCACTCATGTGGGAGACCTGGAAGAAGCCCCTGGCTCCTGGCTTCCATCTGGCCCAGCCCTGGCAGTTGCGGCCATTTGTGGAGTAAAACAGCAGATGGAAGATCTCTGTCTCTGTCTCTCCCCCTCTTTCTTAGTATCTCTGCCTTTCAAATAAATGAAATAAATCTTTACAAAAGGACTTAGGCTTACCTCTACCTCAAGTTGAAACCTTGTATACACAATGGCAACATCTTCAGTAGTTGTCTAACAGACATGCAAACCTGGCACACGAGAGCTAATCTCTTGACAACCCCAATCCTCCTTAACCTTCTCCTTTGTTAGTCTTTTCCAATTCACTTCTTGGCATCACTACTAACCCAGCTGCTCAGGACTAAAGACTCAGAACTACCCCTAATACCTGCCTCTTGCTTTACACCTGCCCCAACACACAAATCTAGCCCATCTGTGAACCTTGCAGGTTCTGTTTTCAAATATATTTCCTAAATTCAGATTCTGCATTTATTAATACAATTTCTAACATTTCAGACTCAAACTACCTTTAGAAACAATACAAATCCTAATTAAAAGATTTTGAAAACTCTTTATGAAGCATTGGATCTAACACCAAATTCTTGGTAAAGATGGGAACTCAGATCATCAAGGTGTTGGACAATTTGAGCCCCGGGAGTATTTTTTAAAAGGGAGTACTTGAGTTTCAAGTTTTCAAAAAAGAAAAAATCAGCAAAGAAGAGATGCACACACACGCATGCGCGCGCGCACACACACACGCACACACACACACACACCACGGGGCTGGGGATGAATGCAGGAAAAAGGGAGGAGGGGGACCTCCCATACACTAATTCACTCTCTCAAATGCTGCAAAAGCCAGGGCTGGAACAGGCTGAAGCCAGGAGCTGGGAGCTCTATCCAGGTCTCCCATGTAGATGACAGGGATCCAAGCACGTAAGCCATCATCCACTGCCTCCCAGCGCGGGCTTCAGCAGGAAGCGAGAATCAGGAGCAGGGTTTGTACTCAAACCGAGGCATTGCAACATGGATGTGGGTGACATCTTCGCCACTGTGCCAAATGTCCACGCCTGCATTTCCATTCTGAGAGCCCGAACTTCCCTGTGAAGTGGCTGACAGCACAGCCTGCCTGCAGAATACTGGGACACCACATTCTCACCGAAAGGACCAAAAGTGAATCCACCTCACTTCCAAACCTCAGGCAACCGTGAGAGAACCCTATCACTTCTGAGTGGGAAAAGATAAGGCAGCTCCTGAGGAGCTGTCACCATGAGCCATCCCTGAAGTTCATGTTCAGTCCAGATAAATTCACATTACACGGGCAGTTCAAAACTGGTAAGCTGTGAAATTGGCTGAAAGAGTGCTCAGGAGGTAGGGAGCCTAAACCCAAGCACCTGGCAAAGACAGTGAAAATTCTCTATGAACACAATCATCTTTGTTCTGCACCTCAAAGGATTCCCACACATTTTTAGAAGAAAAATGATCATATCACACTAAAAAAATCGCAAAGAAACAAACAACAATGATCAAAACAGCAGACAACATGAAGAGAGGCACAGAGACTCTGAATACTTGAATTCACCTACAGAATTACTACAGACATGTTTATTGTGTTTTAGTATAGATTAACTTTCTTAAAAAAGAAAGGTAAAGAATGGCCAAGCAAATTTTCAAAACCACGAAAATTAAGCTTCTAGAAAAAATATAACTGAAAATCTCAATTAAATGGTTAAACATCAAATTACAAATTGCTGAATGAATTGTGAATTATATTTTAGAAGAAATAATCCAGAATATAGCACAAAGACAGATAAATAAAAATATAAAATCAAGTTTAAAAAAAAGCAAAATATACTGTGAAGACACCAAACTAAAGGAAATCCTGAAATAAAGGAAAGAGGAAACTACAAAGAAATTAGAAAGGGGCTTTATTAGAAAAAAGAATCGTTGACAAAGCCCAGATGTGATCAAATCCACCAATCCACAGTTTTAAGATGCCAAGCAGAATAAATTGAACACACACACACACACACACACACACACACACCCCTTGACACATCAATACAAAGGAGGGGAAAAAAAAAAAGACCTGATATTATCTAGGGAAAAAGATTAAAGAGTAATTGTGACACAAACTGCTGATTTTTCTTTTTCTTTTTTTAATAGAAAAATTTTATTTAATAAATATAAATTTCAAAAGTACAACTTTTGGATTATAGCAGTTCTTCCCCCCATAACCACCTTCCCACATGCAAATCATCCCATCACCCACTCCCTCTCCCATCCCACTCTTCATTAAGATTCATTTTTAATTATCTTTATATACAGAAGATCAACTCTATACTAAGTAAAGATTTTAACAGTTTGCACCCACACAGACACACAAAGTATAAAGTACTGTTTGAAGACTAGTTTTATCATTAATTCTCATAGTGCAACACATTAAGGCCAGAGGTCCTACATGTGGAGCAAGTACACAGTGACTGCTGTTGTTGACTTAACAATGGACATGCTTATTTATGATGACAGTAATCACCTGAAGCTCCTGTCATGAGCTGCTAAGGCTTTGGAAGCCTCTTGAGTTCACAGACTCCAACCTTATTTTGACAATGGCATAACCAAAGTGGAAGTTCTCTCCTCCCTTCATAGAAAGGTACCTCCTTCTTTGATGGCCTGTTCTTTCCACCGAGATCTCACTCACAGAGATCTTTCATTTAGGTCATTTTTTGCCACAGTGTCTTGGATTTCCACGCCTGAAACACTCTAATGGGCTTTTTAGCCAGATCTGAATGCCTTAAGGGCTGATTCTGAGGCCAGAGTGCCGTTTAGGGCATTTGTCATTCTGTGAGTCTGCTGTGTATCTTACTTCCCATGTTGGATCGTTCCCTCCTTTTTAATTCTATAAACCATTATTAGCAGACACTGGTCTTATTTATGCGATCCCTTTGACACTAATCCTATCTTTATGATCAGTTACGAACTTAAACTGATCACTTTAGTAAGGTGGCATTGGTAACTGTAAACTTATTGGGATTTGGAGTGCCATGGCAATCTTTTAAAATGGCTGATTTTTCAAAAACAGTGATGAAAGCTAGAGAATCAGGAAATAAACATATTGAGAATATTAAAAAAACAACTTTGATTTGTAGTTCCATATCCAGTGAAAATATCTTACAAAAGCCAGAATATAAAATGAAGACTGGGGCTGGCGCCTGCCGTGGCTCACTTTGTTAATCCTCTGCCTGCAGCACCGGCATCCCATTTGGGCACTGGTTCTAGTCCTAGTTGCTCCTCTTCCGGTCCAGCTTTCTGTTGTGGCCCAGGAGGGAAGTGGAGGATGGCCCAAGTGCTTTGGTCCCTGTACTCACATGGGGGACCAGGAAGAGGCACCTGGCTCCTGGATTCAGATCGGCACAGCGCCAGCCATAGCGGTCATTTGGGGAGTGAACCAACGAAAGGAAGACATTTCTCTCTGTCTCTCTCACTGTCTATAACTCTACTATCAAATAAATAAAAATAAAATGAAGACCTTACAAACTGAGATACTGGGGCTGGAAGGTTTCAATGCCTGCAATGCCAGCATCTCCTATGACCTCTAGGTGAGCCTTGCCCATTTCTAACCCAACTCTCTGCTAATGTGCCTGGAAAAGCAGCAAATGATGGTCCAAATGCTTAGGCCCCTGCACCCACATGAGAGACCCGGATGGTGTTCCTGATTTCAGACTTTGGTTTGGCCAATCCCAGGTCTTTGCAGCCATCTGGGGCGTGAACCAGTGGAGATTTTTATACATATACTATTATAATAAATATTATTATAATAAATAATATACATATATCTGCCTTTCAAGAAAATATTTTTTTAAAAAAACTGAGATACTTCACCGCCATGAGATCAGTACTAAAATAAATTCCTGTACAATGATCCCAGATGGAAATTGTCTGCTCTATGATGACATGAAAGGCAAAATAGTGACTATTTACTGAAGTCTAAATATGCATATATCAGATACTGCTGTATGTTCAAATCTTGCTTGCTTTTCCTTCTAGTTGGGCCAGTGGGCTTCACTTTTTAAGATACCTTGCAATTAGATATTTGCATGGGACTGTATTAGAACATTAGTATTTGAGCAATTTGCTATTTTTAACAGGGTGATTGATTTAATTTCTATTTAAAAGAAAAGGCATGTATTGGTATTTACTATGTGTCATTAGGATTCACCTGGTTATATAGACTGGGGTGTAGTGCAATATTTCAACAGACATAACAGCATAATGAATCATACCAGCCAAACAGCATTTATGTATCTATCTTGGACCCTTCACCCAACTGTATTCTAGAATTGATTATCAGATCTCTCCTAGTATGTCATCCCTCCTAGCCTGTAGTATTTCAGATCCCTGTATATCCACATATAACTGTAAACATGTGTTTTTTCCCCTGTGTCTGGCTTATTTCACTTAATATAATAAGTCTTCACTTCCATCCATTTTGTTGCATATGTCGGGATTTCATTTCTTCTTTATGGTTGAGTAATATTCCATTTCACATATATATCATGTTTTCTTCATTCATTCAGCCACTGATGCACATTTAGGTTGACTCCCTATTTTGACCACTGTAAACTGTAATTCAGTGAACATGGGAATACAGGTATCTCTTTTTATGCTGATTTCATTACCGTCAGACGTATGCTGAGAAGTGGGAAATTTGGTAATACAGCAGATCTATTTGTAGATATTTTGTGGCAGGTCATACTGTTCTCCATAATGGCTGTTCTAATTTGGAGTCCCACCAACAGTGTACTAAGGTTCCCTTTTCTTCCCAAACCTGCCAGTATGCATTGTTTTTTGTGTTTCTAATAATAGCCATTCTAACTACATTGAGATGACACTTCATTTCACTGATGGCTAGAGATAATGAGAATATTTTTATGTTTGTTGGCCATTTGTATTTCTTCTTTTTAAAAAAAATCTATTCAGATCATTTGCCCATTTCTTAACCCGATTGCTTTGATGTTGTTGAATTGTTTGAGTTCCTAATATATTCTGGATATTATTCTTTTATCAGGCACCTAGCTTGCAGATTTCTCCCATCATGTCAGTTGTCTCTTCACTGTTGATTGTTGATTGTTTCCTTTGCTATGCAGAAGTTTCTGAATTTGGTAAAATACCACATCAATTTTTGCTTTTATTGCCCATGCTTTAAGGGTATTATCCAAAAAAAAAAATCATTGCTTATGCCAATGTCTTCACGTGTTTTCTTCATATTTTATTCTAGAATGTTCACAGCTTCAGGTCTCACATATAGGTTTTTGATGCATTTTAAGACAATTTTTTTGTACAATGTGATGGAGAGGGGACTTGTTTCAAACTTAGGCACCACTGGAGCAGTTTTTCCAGCACCATTCACTGAAGATTGTCCTTTCTCCAGGGAGTGTTTTTAGTTCCTTTGTCAAAGACGAGTTGGCTGTAGATGCGTGCATTTATTTCTGGGATTTCTATTCTGCTCCACTGGTCTATGTGTCTATTTTTATGCCAGCACCATGTTCTTTGGTTACAAAAGCCCTGCAGTATGGTATTGTGATGCCTCCAGCTTTGTTCTTACTGTTCAAGACTGCATTGGGTGTTTAAGGTCTTTTGTGTGTCCAAATGAATTTTTAGGGTTGTTTTTCTAGTTTTGTGAAGAATGTCATTGATATGTCAATATTTCAAAAATTCCACATGAAACTGTCAGGACTAATAAATGAATTCAGTAAATTTGCACATACAAAACCAGAATACAAACATCAGCAGCATTCTAGACACAAATAACAACTGACTTGGAGAAATCAAGAAAGCAAGACCACATACAACAGCGTAAAAAATGTCTAGGAGTAAATTTAACCAAAAAAAATTTGCACACTGAAAATTATGAAACATTAATGAAAGACACTGAAGAGGACATAAATAAATGGAAATATATTACATGAATATATTGCATTCATGAATTAGAAGAATTAATGCTATTAAAATGTACCTATTGCCTTAAGAAATATGTAAATTTATTGTAATCTCTACCAAAGATGCGGTGGAATTCTTTACATAAATAGAAAAAAATGCTAAAATTCACATGCAAACTCACACACACACACACAACCTTGAATAGCCATAATGATACCAAGAAAAATAAATAAGTGGCAGACATCACATTTCTTAATTTCAAATATATCACAAAGTGGTGATAATCAAAACAGTATGGAACTAGCATAAAAACATAAACACAGACTTATTGAACAGAATAGAGAGACAAGAAATAAATCCAAACATATACATTCAACTCATTTTTCAATAGGGACACCAGGAAAAGACAATGGTGAAGAGAGATTGTCTTTAATAAATAGTGTCAGGAAAACTGCATTTCCACTGGCAAACAATGAAATTGGACACTCATGTTA
This sequence comes from Sylvilagus floridanus, assembly GCA_949820135.1. NCBI lineage: Eukaryota > Metazoa > Chordata > Mammalia > Lagomorpha > Leporidae > Sylvilagus > Sylvilagus floridanus. The sequence continues at coordinate 69,403,794 of OX463239.1, forward strand.
CCACCATACATAAAAAATTGACTAAAAATATACAAAACCCCTAAATGTAAGGCCTGAAATCATAAAATTGCTAGAAAGAAACATAGGGGAAAAGCTCCTTGTCATAGGCCTTGGAAAATATTTTTTTGATATCACACCAAAAGCTTAGGCTTGAAAAGTACAAAAAGGGTATGGGTGGGGGAGATCCATCGAACAAAGACACTCTTGTGCATCAAAGAAAATAATCACCAGAATGAAAAGGCAACCCATGCACAGGGGAAAAATTGTAAACCACATACTCTGATGAGAGGTTAATATATGAAATGTGCGAAGGTCTCTTTTAAGTCAAAAGAAGAAAAACAAATAATCCAATTAAAAATGGAAAAAAATACTTGAATAGATACTTCTGCAAAAAAGACATCAAAACTGCCAGTGGTTATGTGAAAAAACATAACATCACTAATCTTCAGGGAAATGTGCATCAGAGCCCCGCAGCTATGACCTGACATCCATCGGGAGGGCTGTTATCAACAGACACGGTAATAAAGGTCAGCAAGGATGTTGAACAGGGGGAATCCTAGCACACTGCTGGTGGAAATGCAACCTTTGTGGAAAACACGATGGAGGTTCCTAAGGAAATTAGAATAGAACTATTACTGGACCCCAATGCCACTTCTAGTATATACCCATATGCACCATCGTCTTATAGATACCTCCATTCTCATGTTCACTGTTGCATTATTTACAATAGCCAAGATACTGAATCTTAAGTGTCTATCAACAGATAAATGGGTTGAAAAAGGTGTGAGTATGTACACACACACACACACACACACCCACACACACCAGAGTACTATTCCACTTTTAACAAGAAGATCCTGGGGTCAGTGCTGTGCTGTAGTGGGTAAAGCTTTTGCCTGTGATGCCAGCATCTAATATAGGCACTGGTTCACATCCCAGTGGCTCAACTTCTGATCCAGTTCCTTGCTAAAGTACCTGGGAGAACAGCAGAGGTAGCTCAAGTACCTGGTCCCTGCACCCATGTGGGAAATCTGGAAGAAGTCCCTGCTTCCTGGCTTCAGCCTGGCCCAGCACTGGCTGTTACAAACATCTGGGGAGTAAACCAGCCAATGGAAGATCTCGTCCCCCATCCCCACCTCCTCTTTCTGTAACTCTGATTTTCAAATAAATAATTCAGATGGCCAATAGTTACATGAAAAAATGCTCAGGATCACTCGCCACCAGGGAAATGCAAATAAAAACCACCAAGAGGTTTCATCTCACTCCAGTTAGAATGGCTCGCATACAGAAATCAACAAACAGCAAATACTGGACAGGATGTGGGGGCAAAAGTACCCCGATACACTGTTACACTGTTGGTGGGAATGTAAACTAGTTTAACTGTTATGGAATATAGTATGGATAATCCTCAGAAATCTGAAAATAGATACACCATATACCCAGCAATCTCACTCCTGGGAATTTATATCCAAATCAAATGAAATCAGCATATGAAAGAGTTATCTGTAACCCAATGTTGATTGCAGCTCAATTCACAATAGCTGAGATATGGAACCAACTGAGGATAAAAACAATGTGGTATATATACACTATGGAACACTATTCAGCCAGAAAAAAGAACGAAATCCTGTCTTTCATAACAAAATAGATGCAACTGGAAATCATTACACTTAGTGAAATAAGCTAATCCCCAAAGGACAAATATCATGTTTCCCTGATCTGTGGTAATTAATAGAGTATAAAAGTGTAATGCGTATGAGCAAAGTTGAATTTTGAGGTTTGATTATGGTTCATAGCCCTTGTCTCTACTGCTGATGAACAGCGTTTTTTTTCTTACTATTTGTTGAACTATTTACTTAGTGGTGGGTTAAGTTTATGACTGTAAAATAAACTGAAAGTATGTCATTGTAAAAATTAAAAGAATAAGAAAGGAAGGAGAAGGGAGGTGGGACCATGGGTGGGAGGAGGGCAGGGTGGGAAGTGTCACTGTGCTCCTAAATCTGTATATATTAAATATAAGAAATTTGCTCATCTTATACACATTTCTAAAAATTGAAAAAAAATAATTTTTTTTAAAATAAAGAAAAGATCCTGACATTTGTGACAACATGGCTAGGTACAGAACATATTATTTTAAGTGAAGTGAGTCAGACACGGAAAGAAAAATATTGCAAGATAACACTTACTTGGTAGAATTTAACTTAAAAATCAAATAAACCATGTGACATATGGGGGAAGCAAATGGAGAGATACAGGTAGTCAAGGGTTACAAAGTGACAGATACGTCAGCTAAACAAATCTAGACATCTCATTTACAACAGGAGTACTGTAGTTAGAGTACTATAGTTAATAAAACTGTACTGTACTTAGAGATTGTTGTTAAATAAATAGATTTTTAGCAGCTCTTGTCATACAAAAAAGGAATTGTGTGCATGTAAGATGACAGACATGTAAATCTGCTTCACTATAATGACATTTCAGTAGTTATTTGTAACTCATCACATCATGTTATAAATCTTAAACACAAACAATAAAATCATTTTTTTTTGAAAAGTAAAGCTGTCATCAAGATTTTTGCCTCCAAAAAAATTTTCAGGCACAGTGTCATCACTGGCAAGTTCTGAAAATATCCAAGAAAAAAATGATGCTAATATTATGCAATTTCTTCCAAAGAAACTGAAGTGAGAGGGGATATTCCCCAACTTTCATTATACAAATAAGACTACTATTGTCTTGCTACCAAGCTTGAGAAGGGAAAACTCTGGAAAATAAAACTGCAGGCACCTCATGAATATACAGTGCTGCCAAAGTTCTAAACACAATCAGCTGAACATATTAAGATATTTATGAAACCTAAAATGCATTATGACCAAGTAGAATGTATTTCAGTAGTACAAGACTGCTGTACTTCAGGATAAATAATTAAACTTAACACGACCACCATATTCACAGAATTAATGAGTGGGGCACTTACAGTCATCTCAATAGATGAAGAGACAACATTTGGTACAATTCAAAATTTATTCACAATTTTAAAAGTTAGTAGCAATTCAGGTGCATTTGTGAGCAGTTGCCAAAATAATGCAATGAAATAAAAAGCCAGGCCACATGGAGGTGGCCTCAGTGACATGGAGTCCTTCCAGGCTTGGTTTTGAGTTTTGGGTTATAGCCAAGTCTGCCCCATGTGTGGGCCGTTAGGTCTTCTCATGGGGATAGCAGAAGCGGTGAGAGGATCAATAGAAACGCAGGCTGTATCTCAAGGCCTGGCCTCGGACCCGGCAAAGCCACTTCCATTGGCATTGTGATGGTCAAAGCAGTACACAGCCAAGACCCAAGACTTGGGCACGGGCCCAGGGAAAAATGAGAAATTCGGAAAAATGATGCAACTCAGAAATAGAAGGGAACTTTCTTTAACTGATAAAGTATATGTATATAAAATAAGCAAAAACATACAGCAAATAATCTACATAACTATGATACTCAGTTTCTCCTTGTGATAAGGAAAAAATAAAGATGACTACATTACTACTTTTATATGACATTTTTAGTGGATACCAGATATCTTAACTAATACTGGAAGAGAATAAAAAGATATAAAAACATAGCAAGTGGAAAGGAAGAAATAAAACTATTTTTGTTGCTGCAGATAATATGACTAAATATTTGAAAGGCCCAAAAGAATGTATAGGTAAATTTTTTTTTACTTAAAAGAGAGTATATTGGGGCTGGCGCTGTGGTGTAACAGGTTAAGTCGCAGCCTGCAGTGCTGGCATCCCATAGGGGCAGCACTTTGAGTCTTGGTTGCTCCACTTTTGATTCAGCTCTCTGCTATGGCCTGCGAAAGCAGTAGAAGATGGTGCAAGTCCTTGGGTCCCTGCACCCACGTGGGAGACCTGGAAGAAGCTCCTGGCTCCTGGCTTTGGATCAACCAGCTCCGGCCATAGTGGCTAATTGGGGAGTGAACCAGAGGATGGAAGGCTCTCTCTCTCTCCCTCTCCCTCTCCCTCTCCTTCTCCCTCTCCTTCTTTCTCTGTGTAACTCTTTCAAATAAATAAATCTTTAAAAAAGAGAGAGAGAGTATAGTATATTTGTTTGCTGGATAGAAAAATCAATAGACAAAAATTTTATACTAACAATCTATATACTCACAATAAGTAAACCTTAAAAGATACAATTAATACCTGTACATTATAGAGTACTGAGAAGTGGACATACTGAAAGATGTTTAAGATCTTTCAGAGAAAACTATTGAGATTTTATTGAACAACATTAAAGAACATCTAATAGAGTAATATATAATCTTAATGGATTAGAAGACTTCATACAGCAAAAATATCACAGTTTTCAAAAACTGATCTATATATTCAGTGTGCTCCAAACTAAATCTAGACAGGATTGTGGGTTGAACTTGGAAGCTAACTACCAATGTGTTTGATTAGGAGCAGTCCATTCTAGGTGAATAGAGAAGGAGGACCTTGGGGAGTTGAAAGTGCAGCTGATTTTCCCAACTGTACATGGACAGAGGGAAAGAGAAATGGTGCCCTTGAATCTGCACATGGAAATGGGGTGGCAGGTTCTTTATGGTAGAGGAAAAAGGGGGTGGGGGTAGTGTAGGAGGTTGAGAATAAATTTGCAGAGACTTTTAAGCCCTAATTCATCTCAGAGTCTGATCCAAGATGTAAGTTAGTTAAGAAGGAAGCAATTTACTCAAGTCTGAGTTTCTATCCAAGGACAAGGATATGCAAAAGCTCAAGGTATTAGTTTTTTTTTAGTGGGAGGTAAAATAGCAAGGTTTATTAGGGTAGGGACATCTTTTAAAAACATTTTCATACAACAGACTTCAGTGACTCTTGAACTATGAACAGTGTAGGACTAATAGTATAGGTCTTGGCTTTTAAAGTAGTCTGTTTGAATTATGAGTGGTCCTTTTGTAAGGAAAGACACAGTACTGGCATTGCCCTCAAAATCGCTGCTTCTTAACCTTGGCTGACATTAGACATAAGTGGGGGGCTCTGACAGATTCTGATGCCCAGATCACACCGGACCAATTGCATGAGGATCTGCGAAAGTGGGACTGAGAATCAGTACTTTTGAAAGGTTTCCTATGTGATTCTAAGTTGTAGTCAATGTTGAGAACCTCTGCTCTCAGCAAAGTCAAGCATCCAGTGTAAATGGACCACTAAAGACATTAATCGTTTTTAGATCAATTAAATAAAAATTTCTGTGGTTGGAGCACAGACAATATTACTTTTTCAAAGTTCTCCAAGTGATTCCAGTGTGCTGTCAGAGCTGAGGATCTCTTAGTGTTAGGCCTTTTATTTGCTATCAGTCACCATACTCGGCATTGCCAATTCCTACCAGTAATTTTCTATAACAGTGGGTTCATCTGACATTTGATTAGCATTTTGAGTGGTGAACTGGCTAAGTCCCACTAAGTAAAACTTATTCAGCATTTATTAAATAGTGCTTTCCTTCTGGTAAAAAAAAAAGAACTCAAATATGTATTCTAGTTTTTGGTAAATTGTGGGTGACAAACTGTGCAAAAGACTTATAATAAGAGTGATTTATTAAGGTAAAATGCATGCATATGTCTTTTCTGCAAAACCCTCAGATATAGCCCAGTCATATGAACCATATAGCACCTCTCCCATTCTCACAGCTTGGGAAAAGGGGAGAGGCTAAGGTGGTGATAATAGAAGACAACATCACACCAAATATTATAATAGTCTTGCCAGCCCGGTCGTACCTGAGAAGTGTATTTCACACTCACAAGAGCAGTGTAGCAAGTTACACTCCTCTGCCACCTCCTTGGCAGGCATGTAACTCCTAAATGACTTAGCAAAATCCTGGCACTCAGAGGGCCTAGACACTAATTTATAGCTGAAACCATGAATAGGAATCAACTGAGGACCCCAGGGACCTTGTAGCAGTGAGTGGTCTTTGCTCACAGCCCTCTTCATCAGATGCTGATTGACAGTGAAAATCCAACCCCCAACAGGGTAGACACAAAGGACATGCAGTTAACAAATTCCATGTCCTCAAATGCCACGTTGTGTTTCTAAGTTATCAAGTTCTTCCTGCAGATAATATCTCATGTGAGTCACATACAGTCGGTCCATTTAGTTATTGCTTGCGAGCACCTAGAGATCCACAATGAGGAAGTGACTCAGTGTCACATCAAGAGGAGGGACAGGGCAGGGATTTAAACTCATCTTTACCCCCTCCACTATAACAGGGACACTTGGCATCAGTTTCATGCCCTTTGATGTGCACAGAGTACTAATTATTCATGGAGATGGAGCAAGAAAAGTCACAGCACAATGGCCAGGCACCCAAAGCGTGAACTCATGAACTTGCTTCTTCTCCTTTGATTCACATATTGTTTACTGCCTTCCTTCCCTCAAAGGGTTTGAATAGATCATAACCTTTAATCAGAGTCTATGAAAGTCATCACAATTGGCTATCACATTAGGCTCCCAGCAAAAGCCCTTTGAGTAAAATGGTGTCAAGTTCAGAAGGTGGGGTTGGGCACCACAAGACCTGGAGCTTCATAATGATTAATACTTCTACACAGCGGCCAGGGACAGGGCCTCTGAATGAGAAGAAAGGAAAGTTGCAGCCCTAGCCCACAATTCTAGATCAAGTTTCCATAATGGCATTGATCCTTACCTTGGAGAGAGTTCCTTTTTGCAGCTGCTAAGGAATGACATATGCAGCTGGCCACTACAGTGTCATCTTGACCAGAGACCTGCGAATAGTTCTGCCCTTTCTTGATAATCACTTGCGTTCACCCTCTACGTCTTCCACCTTCTACCCCTGAGAGCCCTGTACGCTTGAGGGACAATAGCAGCAAGTGGAAGAGTGTGCCAGCCAGAGTCCAGCTCGTAAGTATCTATGAGTGGCAACTTGGTCATGTGGCTGAAGTGGATCAACAACCATGCCTCTCCCATCTTGATGCCCAACTTCTGAAGTCTATGGGGCTGGTGTGCTTCACAGACAGTATGAAGAGGGAAAAACGTGGCCAGGTCCAGGTCACTCACCCACTCAGTCAGAACAGACAATGAAAAGATAGAGGGACGCAAGATTTCTCAGGGGGACGGTGAGTGTCTCATTTTAACCATCCAACTGCAGGCGGAAGGTCAGTGCAAGGACGAAAGCAAAGACCATCACAGTCTTTGCCTATGAAGGCTCAGTTGCCACACTTGCTGGCAAAATATGGCTTTGCATTGTGACCCACCAACCTTCAACACCCTCCCCTGCGGGATCTAGGAGGCAGACTAAAGTGGGCCAGTCTGGGAATATGGCAGAAGAATCCTCATTCCACAACAGACTTGGGTCACTTTCCTCCTTCCTTTCTTCTCTTGCGTTCTTCATCTTGCTATAAAAGATCATGCTGAGAAATCTTGTGATGTTTAAGATACCACAAAAACTTTGAAACTACAACTGCCTTTCAACAAAAGAGAATGTGTCAGGTTCTGTGTGATCACATGGCTCAAATCCTGCCAGGTTATTTACTGTGGAGGTATAATTCTGTGCCACTTCTCCATTTCCCTTTTTGCATGGAGCCATGAGAGTTTCTCTCTGAGTCTCTGAGTAGCCACATGAGGAAGGCCACTCCCTTTAGGTCACATGCCCTAAACTCAAAGACTCCCTTTAACAAATTTACTAAGGGAGGTTTATCCCCATAGCCCTGGTTTCCACCTCCCATGCTCTTTTACTGACTGACATCAGGCTCAGAGGAACTTGGGGCCCTCTTGTGTCTCCTGAATTTTAAGACTTGTTCCTGTGACCTTTGGTCAGCTGTACACCAGGATGAGTCTTTCTCCATCTCCCCATCTCCATGACAATAGCTTCCTCTGAGCTCATTTTCTGGGCTCTGTCTTCTCTAGGTCCGGTGCACATGTCCTTCTCCAGATGGAATTTTTAATTCCTATTGAGTTCCTCCCCTGGTGAATGTCCTTCGATGGCTACCTATCGCCTATGGTTCCTTAATATAAAACTCACAGCTCAAAGCTCATAGTCTTTCCTTTAATTCTGTGCTCTATCAACTTCATTCTCCTGGTACTTCCCAGTGCACTCACACACACAATGCTCTTTCATCCCTGCTGCTGCTCTCAGTGCACTGCCTTACCTGTATGATGCCCTCCGCGCTTCTGCATTGGGCTAGCATCTATTATTTCCTTCAAGATTCAGCTCACATGCTGCTTTTTCCAAGATGCATTTTGGTGATCCCACTCTGCTCCCTGCTGCTGCTTCCACAAGAGATTTCCTACAACTCTGCCACTGCATGCACCATATAAAGTAAAAAGCTGTCTTTGCCACCAGGCTACATAATTCAGAAACTACCCTCCGTATCTGCTGAAGAGGGAAATCTTCCATTATCACACTGTCTGCAAACCTTGGAAGGCTTCGAAATAGGTCTAGTCATTAGCAGGGAAGCTGAGCACTTACTTCAGTGCTGTGACTTGCAGGCAAAATGGCCAAGTTCAACTCTCCTAGCAACTTTCTCATCCAGCAGCAGCCACCTGGAGCCACCCTACTGAGTATTGTGAAGTTTGTGCAGACTGTGAAAAATAGCAGGCCTGTCCTTGGCTCTAGACACATGGGCCACAGCTGCCATTTTGGATCCATGGGAACAGAAGGTAACATACACTGGTCATCTAGCTCATCAGACAGCACATGGAAGCACTGTAGATATTCTGCTTTACTTGTTTTTATTTCGATTAATACGAACCTGACTTCTTCAGAGACATCACACAACTTGCTGTAATCGCTGTTATTAAGATATAGTGGAATAAAAAATGACAGTGGTAGACCTGGATCTCTGCCTCAGTGAAAGGTCTCCTCCATCTGAGGCTCCAGGTTCTGTCTTCCATTTAAGTCAGAGCTGTTGCTCAAGATCAAGTCTACATTTCCTCCAAGTGGAAGAACAGCTCTGAAGATACCATGTTGGAAATCATCCCACTCTGAGGGCCTTTGGCTCTCTGAGAGTTTTCCCAGGATCTGCCACTCAGGGCTCAGGGTCTGCACACCTAAACCCCAACATCTGTAGCTTCCCCATCCACTGACTGGCTTCCCAAGGCCCTGCTGAGACCAGGCCCCTCCTCCATTCCCAAAGCTGCAGGCAAAGGCCTCTCCCTAGCTGTCTACTCTCCCTGCCTCAGAGGCCAAGAGTAACTTCAAGTGACACCTGACTAAAAGGTAAGGGAACTGGAATGACTGTCCTGAGCTCAGAGCGGTATCGCAACTGAGACCTCACAGCATCTGCCACTGGCCTCCCCAGGGCAGGGGTAAAACACTCTCTGGTATACAAATCATCCCACACATTGGGATCTGGGCAGAGCAAACCCCATGCTGCGGAAAGCAGACCTTTAGGTCTTTGTCATATTCTCACCAGGTCAGACTAAGTCCTAGCTCCTAAGTTCTCATTTTCTGACCTGGGACTGTCCTGCCAGCCTGAGACAAGTGGGAAGCTCCATCCTTGTACCTCTTCCTCGACCCCAGAGTGCGGTAGCTCAGTCCCAGGTCTGACATCTGAACATGCCCCAAGCCCTGAGTTGCATGTTACCATGGCCATCTAGTTACACAAATGTTTTTTTTTTTAAATGCATAATACAAACTTCATTTAAGAAAAGTAACAGGGAAAGTCAGAGGCCCTCACATCCAGAGAAAAGTGACTAGAGAAAATTTATCTTAAACACATTCCAGTAACTACTTACAGTTGCATTTAACTGAGCTCTGTTGCTGTGAAGAATACAGCTCATGCACAGCTACGGGTGAAGATTCTGTACATTTTTCAAGAATGCACTGAACACCACACATAGACATTAAATTTGGAAAAGCAGTGACAGTCTCCAGATACACTTCACTGTTGTTGACCTTTTGGAAGCGGCTGTCTAAAGAGAAGAACATGTGCTCTGGCTCCTGAATCACCTAGTGAACCCATCCTAGACTCTGCTGCACACCAAGTCGCCTCCACTCCTCCCAGACACCATGTGGGTTTTGGGTACTTGTTTGGAGAGCTGTCCCCCCCAACCGAAGATTAACATCTTAGTGAGAAATTGGCTCTGCATCCATTGAAGCTTCTAATCTATTTAATAAATACTAAAAGGAATTTACTACATATGTGCTGTTCCATGGTTGGCAGTGATAGGAGGATACGTCAATAGAGATGGAGAAAAGGAAGGGATTGGGGAGAAGGAGAGAGAGAAAGGAGGGAGGAGGATGGGGAGTGAAGAAGGAAGCTGGGGGTGGTGAGGGGAAGAAAGGGAAGGTATAGGTGATTAACACAGCAGGAGGTTAGAAAGGTGAGACGTTGGTGGCCCAGGCTGGTTGTGAAGGCTTCGATAAAGAACTAGGTCCCTCTATGGGAGAAAGAAGGACAAGGAGTATAAATGGGAGGTCCACAAGGACATGGAATCCTCCCCTCCCCCACCCAGTCCAAACAAATCTGCCCAATCCTGCCTCTGCCTGAAGCTGCCTGATAGCACCAGCCATGGTCACCATGGTCCCTCAAGCACACCACCAGGCAAGCTGGGGCTCAACCAACCACTCTGACCCACTTCTCTGTGCTTGCTAATGCCCGGCTGTCTCAAGAAACAGTGGGACAGATGTTAGCAAGGCAGAGGAAAGAGCAAGAAGGTGACCAGCCGGCGCCGCGGCTCACTAGGCTAATCCTCTGCCTGCGGAGCAGACAGCCCGGGTTCTAGTCCTGGTTGGGGTGCTGGTTCTGTCCCGGTTGCTCCTCTTCCAGTCCAGCTCTCTGCTGTGGCCTGGGAAGGTAGTGGAGGATGACCCAAGTGCTTGGGCCCTGCACCCGCAAGGGAGACCAGGAGGAAGCACCTGGCTCCTGGCTTTGGATTGGCGCAGTGCGCCGGCCGTAGTGGCCATTTGGGGGGTGAACCAATGGAAAGAAGACCTATCTCTCTCTCTCTCTCTCTCTCTCTCTCTCACTGTCTAACTCTGCCTGTCAAAAAAAAAAAAAAAAAAAAAAAAAAGAAGAAGAAGAAGAAGAAGAAGGTGACCGAAGACAGGAGGAAAATGCTCTCCCAAAACAGTCCCGTCCCCACAGGGCTAAGTGCCTTTCCTTTGATGTCCCATTGGCTTGTTCTGAAACAGGTCTTTAGACAACCTTTAGCAAGGTGATCAATTGCAACTAATTGCTTATTGTATATTTCACTCCATGATTTTGTGTCTCATTGTTTGTCTATTTGTCTCTTCTGTTCTATTTTCAGACATAGGGGGCTTAGGCAGAAAACCTTCCGAATGTCTTCATGAATATTTTAGCATGTGTTTTGTGTACACATTTAATATTCTCTCCAGGGCATATGAGCTAGGAAGTGATAAGAGGAAGCTAGACCGCTGCCTGCTGCTGGCTGCCCAGTAGCTGACACTATCAGGAGGAGCATGGGGCAGATTCGCTCAGCTGACATACATGGACGAGCTTCGGCAAAGCCAGGAGAGGACATAGGGTTCTCCTGGCCCAAGACAGAGGGCAGTGGGTTATATGGGGGCATGTGATGAGGAAGGGGCACAAGTGAACAAGTGTGTCTCTGAGAGGCATCATGGCTCTGCTTTCATTCATTCTCTCCCTCCCTCATTCACTCCAAATAAACCTAAAATTTGCTGTGATCCTTTGGATTGTACTGGTTTAGGGACACAAAGCTAATCAAAGTCAAGTCATTGCTTGGAGGTACCCATATTCAAGAGGAATGCTAGCCCAGAAACCAGGAACCATGACCTAACATCACAGGGGCATGAGAAGCTGCAGCAGTGGTTGGTGGGGTGCATGGAAGGCTTCTTGGAGGGGCCAATATTCGAGCTGAGCTTGCAGGGCGAGTTAGCTATAGATAGAGAACTTGTGCTCAGAAACCACATGTGCCAAACTCATGATGCTTGCTGCAGCAAATTTCACAACTGGAGCAGCTCTGCATGGCTGGACAGAAAGGTGATGGGGCAGGAAAGAAGGCTGGAGGAGCTGGAACTTTCCTGAGAGCCAATGGATTTAGAGCCACTTGAAGATTTAGAACCTCCTTGGCTTGCCGTCTTAGAAAAATCATCAGATATAGGTTTGGAGAAGGTAGAGAGATGAGGTGACTGTAGTGATGCAGGAGAAAAGAGGCTGGAGGCTGGGAGGAAAGGAGTGGGTGAGAAGAGGCAAAGGGGTGGAGAGGAAAGAGTGGGATGAAAATATGCTTAGGATCAAAGGGAGAGGACAGGTACATGGAGAGAGGTGGTGGTTTATACAGGGGCTTAATCCTTTCTCCTACACACAGCAGCTGTTGGGGAGGCAGCTTCATAGTGCCTATTTATTTATTTAAAAATTTATGTATTACTTATTGAAAGAGTTACAGAGAGAGAGAAGGAGAGACACACACATACACAGATCTTCAATGTACTAGCTCATGCCCCAAATGGTCACAAAAGCCAGGGTTGGGCCAGTCTGAAGCCAGGAGTTTCATCCTGGTCTCCCATGTAGGTGAGGGTCCCAAACACTTCAGTCAGCTTCGGTGATTTTTCCAGGCCATTAGCAGGAGTTGGATATCAGAAATGGAGTAGCCATGACTTGAACTGGGACACGTATGAGGTGCCAGCACTGCAGGTGGTGGTTGTACCCATCATGCCACAGTGACAGCCCCTATTTTTAACATTAGATTTCTTCTTTATTAGTATATAGAGAATAAATTTTGTTCATTTAATAAATAAGATTCTGAGACTACAAGGATATTTCCCTTTCTCTATCCCTCCGTCCCTCTTCCCTTCCTTCCACCTTCCTTTCTTTTCTTGTTTTTTTCTTTGAATTTTTTATAATAACATACTTTCAATTTACTTTCTAATCATAGGCTCAATGCTCCTCTAACCACAGAGCTCTAAAAGGAAAAGTGGACAAAGCACTGTTCTGCAGGGGTTTAGGCAAGGGCTGTAGACAACACTCAAATCACATGACATCATGTTAACTCAATATAAATTAAGGTTTTTTTGTACTCCATAAATTAGCTACAACCAATCAGACAAAATGTGTGATATTTGTCTTTTTTTTTTCAGGAAACTGAAATACTTTATTTCTGAACAGTGAGTAAAACAATTCACAAAGCACAGTTTTTTTTTTTCTTTTTTTTTTTTGGTTTTGTTTTTTTGTTTTTGTCTTTTTTATATAAAGCTTTTATATAAAGAATATAAATTTCCAAAGTACAGCTTATGTATTACAATGGCTTCCCCCCCATAACTTCCCTCCCACTCACATCCCTCCCCTTTCCCTCTCCCTCTCCCCTTCCATTCACATCAAGATTCATTTTCCACTCTCTTTATATACAGAAGATCAGTTTAGTACATATTACGTAAAGATTTCAACAGTTTGCTCTCACATAGGGACACAAAGTGAAAAACACTGCTGGAGTACTGGTTATAATATTAATTCACAATGTACAGCACCTTAAGGACAGAGATCCTACATGATTTTTTTAAAAAAATTGATTATCTATGCAATTTCCAATTTAACACCAAGTTTTTTTTTAATCATTTTCAATTATCTTTATATACAGAAGATCGATTCAGTATATACTAAGTAAAGATTTCATCAGTTTGCACTCACACAGAAAAACAAAGTGTAAAAATACTGTTTCAGTACTAGTTATAGCATTACTTCACATTGGACAACACATTAAGGACAGATCCGTCATGAGACGTAAGTACACAGTGACTCCTGATGTTGATTTAACAATTTGACACTCTTGTTTATGGCGTCACTAATCTCCCTAGGCTCTAGTCATGAGTTGCTGAGACTATGGAAGACTTTAGGGTTCACTGACTTCGATCTTATTCCGACAGGGTCATAGTCAAAGTGGAAGTTCTCTCCTCCCTTCAGAGAAAGGTACCTCCTTCTTTGATGGCCCCGTTCTTTCCACTGGGATCTCACTCGCAGAGATCTTTCATTTAGGTCTTCTGTTTTTTCCAGAGTGTCTTGGCTTTCCATGCCTAAAATATTCTCATGGGCTCTTGAGCCAGATCCGAATGCCTTAGGGGCTGATTCTGAGGCCAGAGTGCTATTTAGGACATCTGCCCTTCTATGAGTCTGCTGTGTATCTCGCTTCCCATGTTGGATCATTCTCTCCCTTTTTGATTCTATCAGTTAGTATTAGCAGGCACTAGTCTTGTTTGTGTGATCCCTTTGACTCTTGGACCTATCAGTGTGATCAATTGTGAACTGAAATTGGTCACTTGGACTAGTGAGATGGCCTTGGTACATGCCACCTTGATGGGATTGTATTGGAATCCCCTGGCACGATTCTAACTCCATCATTTGGGGCAAGTCCAATTGAGCATGTCCCAGATTGTACATCTCCTCCCTCTCTTATTCCCACTCTTATATTTCACAGGGATCACTTTTCAGTTAAAATTTAAACACCTAAGAATAATTGTGTGTTAATTACAGAGTTCAACCACTAGTACTAGAGTAAAAAAATACTAAAATGGATAAAGTATTACATTGTACAACAACAGTCAGCACAAGAGCTGATCAAGTCACTGTTTCTCACAGTGTCCATTTCACTTCAAGAGGTTTCCCCTTTGGTGCTCAGTTAGTTGTCACCAATCAGGGAGAACATATGATATTTGTCCCTTTGGGACTGGCTTAATTCACTCAGAATGATGCTTTCCAGATTCCTCCATCTTGTTGCAAATGACTGGATTTCATTGTTTTTCACTGCTGTATAGAATTGGACTGGCTTATTTCATGAAGTGCAATGGCCTCTGGTTGTATCCATTTTGTTGCAACAGATAGGATTTCACTCTTGTTTATGGCTAAATAGTATTCCATCATGCATATATACTACATTTTGTTTTTCCAGTCATAATCTGATGGACATCTGGGTTAATGCCTTATGTTAGCTATTGTAAGTTGACCTGATATAAATATGGCAGTACAGAGAACACTTTCACATGCTGATTTTATTTCCTTTGGTAAATTCCCAGGAGTGGGATGGCTAGGTCATATGGTAGAGCTATTTTCAGATTTCTCTGGAATCTCCATACTGTCTTACATAATGGTTGTACTAGTTTATATTCCCACCACTAGTGTATTAGGGTAACTTTTCCCCTATATCCTCACCAGCAGTTATTATTTTTTGATTTTTGGATGATAGCAACTCTAACTGGTATGAGGCAAAAACTCCTTGTGGTTTTTATTTCCATTTTCCTGGTGGCTAGTGATCCTGAACATTTTTTCATGTGTCTGTTGACCATTTGTATTTCTTTCTTTGAAAAATCCCTGTTCATAATATTTGCCCATTTCTTAACTGTATTACTTGTTTTGTTGCTGTTGAGTTTCTTTTGCTCCTTATATATATCCTGGATATTAATTATTAGGTATATAGTTAGCAATTCTGTCAGTTGCCTCTTTCCTTTGTTGAGTTTTTTTTTTTTCTGTATAGAAGCTTCTTAGTCTGATGTGATCCCATTTGTCATTTTTGCTTTTATTTCCTGTGCTTCTGGGGCTTATCCAAGAAGTCTTTGCATAGGCTAATGTCTTGCAGTATTTCCCTATGTTTTGCTCTAGGACTTTCTCCAGAGAGTGATTTTAGCTCGTTTGTCAAAGATTAGTTTTGTAGATGTGTGGATTAATTTTCGGGATTTCTATTCTGTTCCATTTGTCCAAATGTTTATTTTTGTGACAATACCAGGTTGCTTTGATTATAACTGCCTTGTAGTATGCCTTGAAATCTGGTATTGTGACATCTCTAGCTTTTTGGGTATATTTATCTATTTGAAAGAGCTATAGTGAGAAAGAGAGAAAGAGAGGGAGAGGTAGAGGGTGGGAGAGAGAGAGAGAGAGAGAGAGAGAGAGAGAGAGAGAGAGAGAGAGAAAATCTTTCATCTATTAGTTCACTTCCCAGAAGACCACAATGGCCAAGCAGGGCCAAGCTGAAGCCAGGAGCCAGGGGCTTCATCCAGGTCTCTCACATGAGTGGCAGGTACCCAAACACTTGGACCATCTTCTGCTGTGTTTCCCAAGCCATTAGCAGGGAGCTGAATCAGAAGTGAAGTAGCTGAGACTTAAACCAGGGCCAATATGAGGTACTAATGTTGCAGGCAGCAGCTTTACCCAGTATACCATAAAGCCAGATCCTCCAGCTTTGTTTGTATTGTTCAAGTTTGCTTTAGTTTTCTGGGGCCTATTGTTTCCATATGAATTTTTGGATCATTTTTTCTATGTCTGAGAAGTGTCCTTGGGAATTGGATTAGGATCACACTGAACCTGTAAATATTTTGCTAATATTAAGGTCTAGTTGACCTGAGTACAGATTCTTCCACTGATATGTAGCAACTTGGTGCTTTTGGACAAGTTACTGAAACTTTCAGTGCTTCTGCCTTTTTTCCCCATAAAAGGGAAGGATTTATGAAAAAAGTAGATTAATCTTGACGTTATTGAGTACTTCTAAAACATTTAAAATAATACTTGGTGTAAGAAAACACTACCAGGAAGGTGTTGTGGCATTTTCTCAGAATTCCATATAGGTGCTAGCTTCTTCCCAGCTGCTCCATTTCCAATCCCACTCCCTTTTAATGGCTTTTGAATGCAATGCAAGATGGAACTAGTGCTGGGGCCCCTGAACCTGTGTGGGAAGCCTGGATGAAACTCCTGGCTTCTGCCTGGCCCAGCTCTGTCCATTGTGGTCACTTGAGGAGTAAATCAGTGTATGGAAGATCTCTCTCTCTCTCTCTCTCTCTGTCATTCTTGCTTTCTAATAAATAACATTCAATAAAATAAAGCTTACACTAACTCTTGATTTGAAGAAGGGAGGATAGTAGGTATGGGCTTGGGGTGGGGCTAGCTTCCTGTTTGGTATGGGAGTTGCAGTGCAACTGAGCATGGTCCAGGAACCAATGTTGGATCTAGAACTCATTGTTATGGGCTGGGGCCAAGTAACAAATCGAGAGTAAGTCTTTATCAATCCTGAGATGAATTTGACATTGCTGCTATATCTAAGGCATTAGAATTTATACCTAAGCCATCAGAATTTGTAACCTAATGAGTTGTAAATTTACAAGCAAAAGGTTCATCCACCTGGATTGTTTGAGAGGCCCCAGTCCAGACCAATAGCAAAAACCATTTGGGGAGCTTTGAGAACCCTGAATGCACATATCTGTACATACCAAATACCTAGGAGTCTCTGGAAGATGAACTTGAAACTTCAGCACTTTTTAAAGTTTCCCCAGGTGATTCAAACATGCAGCTATATTTGAGAACCAGTGGTCTAGACTAGGGGTTTTCAAATTTTAATGTGTAAATGAATCACTTGATCTCATTGAAATACAGACTATGATTCATTTGATCTTGGAGTATGATCCAAAAGTCTGCCTTCCTCACAGGCATCTAGTGAGACCCATGCTGTTGGTCTACGGTCCACACTTTGTATAAGATCCATGTAAAGCTATGCTTATAGAACCAACCTATGGACATTCATACAACAGTATAGAATTTGATCAGTAAAACAAGCTTGAAAGGCAAACACTGGAGAAGATGAAATTACAGCTCAGAGATATTACAAAGCAGTAAGCTGTTAAAGATGGACCTCAACCCTGGCCTCCCAAGTGACAAAATCATCATGTAGCTACTACATCATGTCTTTCTCAAGGCTACTATTTCTGCTGTTGGTTTTGTGGTCTCATCTGTTTTGTTTCCAACCTTGTACATCACTCCCAAACCCAAGCTCAGACACTGGTTTTCCAACAAAGAAAATTTCAGAAAATCATACAGTTTTATTGGCTGAATTACAGAGAAAAGGGTCTTTCTCCACATGTAGGCTTAGCCATAAGCAAACCTCTATGCACATTTCTGTCTTCCAATCAAATTTCACCAGAATTCTTTCTAGGAATAATAAACAACCAAAGAGGTACCCAAGAGGAAAATGGGATAAATAAATCCTAAAAGATAGCATCTTGTAGGGTTAATGTGCTTCCTCTTCATGGAGTATTTGCTTCTTAAACAATGACAATTAAAAAAAAATCCACTGGGGCTGGTGCTGTATGTAGTGTAGTAGCCTAAGCCACCATTTGCAGAGCTGGCATCCATATAGGTACCAGTTCATGTCTTGGCCATTTGTCTTACAATCCAGCTCTTTGCTTATGGCCGGAGAAAGCAACTAAAGATGGCCTAAGTACTTGGGTACCTGCACCCACACAGGAGACCCAGAAGAAGCTCCTGACTCCTAGCTTCAGATCAGCCCAACTCCAGCTGTTGCAGCCATTTGGGAAATGAATGAGCAGATGGAAGAACTTTCTCTCTGTCTCTCCCTCTCCCTGTCTGTAACTCTGCCTCTCAAAAAAAAAATTACTAAAATCTTAAAAACAAAATACATAAATGCTGACATCCCATATATAGGTCAAGTCAGAGATGGAAATCTCCTAAAGACCCTTCTTTTGACATCCCTATACTTATGCAACTCTCTCTATATAAGACTAGTTCCTGGAACAAAGAGGGCTGGGCATGACCTTCTAGGACCTTGGCTAAAACTGCTGATATTAGAATCCTTTACTTTCTTCTGGAATTCTATTCTACTCCTGCCTGGCAGAAGAGCCATCTTTTGTTCCTCCTTCCGGAACTTTCTGTGTGTGCTGTCATATCCAAGACAGTGAATGTGTCAGATTTCTTCTCAGATCCTAAGTCTTTACAGCCACAGGGGGCCACATCTTGTGCAGACTTGTGTTTCTAGATGTTGGACACACAGCAAGTGCACAATAACACTGATTTCCCAGAGTACATAACTCACAATAGGGATGATCCAATCAATTGGAGGAGAAGCTATGGCATGCACGATAGGTGTGATACAAAGACCTGCAAAGGCACAGGTCTCAGAAGGGCTGCTACGTATAGAATATGCACTTGGAGTGGGAAGATGAAGATAAACGGACACAGCAAAGAAAGATGATGAGCCTGAAGTCCACAGTGATCTGTACCAGCCCTGGGATTTCAGCGTTTGCTCAGTACCGAGTTGTAGAGACTCAGTGACGGGGAGGGAGATGACGAGTCCCCAGAAAGAAGCAGAAGCAGAGGGAGAAGTTGTACCTCCACCTTCTACTCCAGAAGTGAGTGCGAGAGAATGTTGGTGGGGAACTGGAGTGGCGGTAGGAACAGGAAGGAACTCCCGCCCGTCTCCATTCACGGAGAACAATGTGAAGGACGGACCTGTGTCTGGGAACTTGGCTGCGTGGCGCTGGGGAATTGCCAGCTTCCCAATCTAGCTTCTGTCTTAATGGTGTTATATAGTGTTTTATGTTAATTAAATGTCTACAGAAGGCGTGTGCCAAGAGGCCTTGAAAACCCAGTACGTGGGGACAAGAGGACGATCGTGCTGACAGCAACAGCCATTCCCATGTGTCTACAGACGAAAGTGGGAAAGGCACAGAAACATTTTCCTGGGCTCTGGATGGATATGACTGGAAGTGTCTCTGAGCAGGCTGCAGAGGGATTGAGCAACACATCCCAGCCTCTGCTTGAAAGAGGTGAAAATGGGATTTGGCTTCTACCTGCTCTTCCCTCTCCTTTCTCATTTCACTTCACCTCCTTGCTTTCCGTAGAAGCTTATCCATTGGCCAATTAAGATAAGAGAATAGGACAGAAAACAGAAGACCAGTATTACAGAGCAGAAGTAGAAATGTTAGGTGTTCGCATAATGAGGCTATGAGCTACACACATAACAGCTCACACCTCAGGAGCCCTGACTGTGGGCCAGGCCCTGTGCTGAGTAAATTCTGCAAACGTCACTCCCTCAAAGCGTGCTTGGAGTTAGATTGAGTAACTCAGAGGAAACAGACAGGAAGAGTGCTTAGGGACCCTTTGAAGGTCACGCATGGAGAGAGTGGCGAAGCTGGAATTTGAGGCAGCTGTGTGTGAGGTTGGCCCTTGCACTCCACCACTACCCCAACTGCCTTACAACCTGTGCCTTTGTCTCTCTTCCAGGCTGTGCAGTGGGAAAGCAGAGGGTGAACGAAAGGCCTTCACAGAGCAAGCCTCAGTCGCTCATCTTTCTTATTCTTCAGCTTCTCCTCCTCCTCCCCACCTCCTGTGAGTCTTCAGACTTGAAGTCTGTTCGTTCCAAGAGAGAGGGATGTCAGCAGTCGCGTCTGCAGGCATCTTTTCAGAGCTCTACCTCAGCAGCCCAAAGTTGCAGCCTTGTCCAAACTGTCAGAGCCATCTGCCTGCCATCCGTGTGGCAGAAAGACCATCTGTCAGCCCCTGACCCGTGCCTTCCCATCTCACAGGCCACTGGGGCCGACTCCATGCTTGCCGAGCCTCTGAGGCCCCTGCCTCCACAGTCCATCTCTCCCAACCTGACTGACAACTCCCAGCAGTTAGAAGAGGGGGAGCAGAAAGTGAGCGCAGCTGAGAAACTCTGCTGTCTACGGGAACACACACACACACACACACACACACATTACTTTCTCTCTTGTATTATTTTCTTCTAAAAAAAGTTCTTAAGCATTGAGGAAACACAAATGATCACTAAATCCTGTAGGGAATCTATACCAGGAATGGGTATCACCCTAAAACCATCTCATCAGGTTAATCTATATCAAGAAAAAAAAGTCAACATTATAGGATTATTCAAAATGATTGTTAATGGCTTCTTCTCTTTAACCATGTGGCCTGTGGCCCTCCATCAGAGTTGCACAATAGAATCACATGGAGCCCTTGGAAAATGGAATCTATACTTACAGACTCTTATAGACCAATTAAGCTTGAATCTATGGAATAGGGAATGAATATGGTATTTTCTTAATTTTTCAGGTAATTCGACCATGGAACAAAGAGTGAGAATTAGAGAGTAGCCACAGTGGCATGGGAAAAGGGAATGACTGAGTTGGTGGGAGGGAGAGGGCAGAGGGCACTGCTCATTGGTTCTGCAAGGTCAGAGACGGTTTCACTGAAGAGATGGCCTTTGAACTTGGCAACAAGCAGCAGTAAAACATTTTATGCTGAGGAAATAGCAAGTGCAATGAGCCCGGAGCAAGAATAAGCAGTGTGGCTTAAAGGATGCTTTTTTTTTTTAAAGAAAATTCATTTATTAGAGAGAGTGAGAGAAAATTTCTATCCACTGGTTCTCAGAAGCTGGGAACTCCATCCAGTTCTCTCACATTCAGTTACTTGAGCCATTACCTGCTGTCTCCCGGGGAATGCATTGCCAAGAAGCTGTAGTCAGGAGTCAGAGCTGGGAATTGAACCCAGGCACTCAGATAAGAGTGAGGATGAACAAATGGAGAGAAATGATGTTCAGAGGGCAGTGTACTGGATCTCCAGCAAAGTGAAGCTTGTGGGCAGGTTTGGATTTCCCTCTAAATCTCCCTAGGAGACACTGGGGCATGAAACTAGAACCTGCTTTCATGTTTCAGAAAGACCATCTCAACTGCTCTATGGAAAACAACTTGAGGGTGGAGGCAGACGCAGGGTGGAGATTGCTCCAGGTCGTCTGGGAGAAGACGAGCCCTGGCCTGGCCTTGGCTTTCTACCTTGTGATGCCAGCACCTTGGGTGACCATGTGTGGATGTGCTTGTCAAGGATGAGAACAAAAGCCCAGTATGCTGTGGGGGACGGAGGAGAAAAATCCTGGATCCCCAGTGGCACGGTCGAACAGCTGAACCAACACTGACAGATGCCTACCCCTGGATTGCTTATCTAAGAAAAACAAACCCCTATTTGTGAAGGCAACTGCAGTCAGGTTTTCTGTTCCTAGCAGTTAATGCACCATCAACTGACAGAACACTCCTTTGTGTCAAGCCCTGGCACACAAACCGATGAAAATTTTGGCAGCCCTGATCTGCCCCCAAGTTTGAGCTGGTTTGAAGAGATAAAGAAGTTGCTCCCCAAAGTTAAAGAAGATAAAATTAGTCCAGCGCCATCACCGAACTAAGGACTGGCTGCTCTCATTTAGATTGGTCCAAGAATCCAGAGTCCCAGAGTGCATTTGCTGATCCCATTCTCACCAATCTGGCAATCCAGGGCCAACAACAACAAGCTAGCAGGAGTAAATTTACATGGAAGGAACCAGAGTTCAAAGAGGTTCGAGGGCTCAAAAGCCTCTGGTTCCAGTAGGAGAGCAGTACTCAAGGGTGCGAAGAGAAGGCATTGAAAACTGAGATTGGGCAAGGGGCGGAGGAGAGACTGCAGTGAGCAGGTGATGCTGCCCTTCTCATCGTCTCCATGGCTGTTTGCAGGCCAGTGCTTTCCCATGTTCGTAATTCGTACTGGTGATGGACTCAGATGAGAGGAGGGAAGGGCATCATGGTTGGGCCTGGGAAGGGAAGGGAGGCTGCTCCACCAGCAGGGAGCCTGAGATGCCAAGCCAACTCCATGGAGTTACCAGGTGGAGGAGTTCTCACCAGCAGCGGAACGCTGAAAGAGGGCAGAGAAGAGAGACTTCAGCTCTTTCCTGGATGGGAAGATGGGTGCCTGGCATCCCAGATTGAAACTCTAAGCATGTATCCATGTGTACATTATATACTACTGCATTCCTTGCATTTGGATTAAATAGATCATTAGGGGCTAGCCTAGGACCTCACTCTCTTTTCTTGTTCTTGTGTTTGTTTAACTGACATAAAATTTATACATATTTATGGATTAGTCGGTGATGTTGTGACAAATGTAGACATTGTATAATGTTCACATTGGGATAAGCATGTCTGTCTTTTCAAATATTTATCATTTTTGTCTATTTGAAGGCGACTGTGGTTCAATTTGCAATACGTGGCTTATATAAGAATGTTTTTATAAGTCATTTTTAAAAAATGTTTTGGTTACCTGTGAATTTTTAGTTAAAAATTTTATATGTTTATTTTTGAGTTTCAGGTAATTATAATTATACATATTTATTGAGTATGATGTATTGTTTTCATACATGTCTATATTGTGTGATGATTAAATCAAGGTACTTACATACCATCACTGTAAATATGTATTATTTTTATTTAGTGAGAATATTCAAGATCCCCTCCTCTCACTATTGAGATCATTCAAAATCACCTCACTATTTTGATGTATACTTTGCGTTATTGTTAACTGTAGTCAATCTACAGGTGATAGACTGCCAGAAATTACTGTTTGTGCTGCATAGTGGTTTGCCTTTAAACCTTGGATTTCATACTATCTACCTAACATAAACATCCAAATCAACTCATTTTGGGGTCTCTGGATGCTGGTGACATTTACTGATGTTTAGTTTTCTGGACATTTAATATGGATTCACTAGATTAACATATGTTGAAATTAAGGAAAATGTTCCTTTAGTTAAAAAGTTTCATTTTGGGGCTGGTGCTGTGGCGAAGTAGGCTAATCATTCACCTGTGGCACTGGCATCCCATGTAGGCACTGGCTCTAGTCCCGGCTGCTGCACTTCTGATCCAGCTCTCTGCTGTGGCCTCGGGAAGGCAGTAGAGGATGGCCCAAGTCCTTGGGCCCCTGCACCCACATAGGAGACTGGGAAGAAGCTCCTGGCTTCTGATTGGCACAGCTCTGGTCATTGCGGCCACTTGGGGTGTGAACCAATGGACGGAAGACTTTTCTCTCTGTTTCTCTCTCTCACTGCCTGTAGCTCTATCTCTCAAATAAATAAATAGTTTCATTTTATCATAAAAAATAATTCTCCCTGAAAAGCGTAATCTTTTTAAAGGTACAAAACAATCTTTATTTAAAATATGCTTTAAAGCCGGCGCTGCGGCTCAATAGGCTAATCCTCCGCCTTATGGCGCCGGCACACTGGGTTCTATTCCCGGTTCGGGAGCCTGTCCTGGTTGCCCCTCTTCCAGGCCAGCTCTCTGCTGTGGCCAGGGAGTGCAGTGGAGGATAGCCCAAGTGCTTGGGCCCTGCACCCCATGGGAGACCAGGAAAAGCACCTAGCTCCTGGCTCCTGCCATCGAATGAGCGCGGTGCACCGGCTGCAGCGCGCTGGCCACGGCAGCCATTGGAGGGTGAACCAACGGCAAAGGAAGACCTTTCTCTCTGTCTCTCTCTCTCACTGTCCACTCTGCCTGTCAAAAAAAAAAAAGAAAGAAAGAAAGAAAGAAAGAAAGAAAGAAAGAAAGAAAGAAAGAAAGAAAAAATATATACTTTAAAATGAAGAGTTCTATGTCCAAAAAGATATAGTCAACCATTTTCATTTTTAACTCCTCAGTTTAGCAATAGAAGAAATAATAGCTATAATAGGTTTTTTAAGTCTCATAATAAGGAAAAGTATTTTGGAGACTTTAGAATAGATTACAAAAATATGAAGGTGCATTTTCTGAAACATAAGTTTGATATCCTAAAATAGCATTTAATAATAACTAACCTGATGATTGTTATTCAAATACAATTTACCTTTTGAGTATGTTGATAAATCACAATGCAATGAGCATGGTATTAAGAAGACCGGTCTATGCTGTAAAAGGGAACGGCTCTAAGATTTGAAATATAAATGCTGTTCCAAATGTTGTCCCAGTTCAGGAAAAGTGTCTATAACACCACAAACACACATACTGCATTTATAAAAATTTACTCACTACAAAGTTTTATTACATGTTGAAAGATCACAAGATAAATCTCAACAAAGTGAATTAATGTAATCATGTGGAATATATTTTTCCAAAGTGCAATAAAATTGTAAATTGATAGCAAAATAACAGCTGCCTCTAAGAAGTTTAAAATAATCCATATTTTTGCTAAATTATTTGTGGATAAAAGAAGAAGTCATAAAGAAACTAGAAAACATCCAGAACCAATGGCACTGAAAATCCTCAAATAGAACTTTTAGGAAAATGCTAAGGAATTAACCTCCCCCAACACACACAAAATGTTTATCCTCAACGCTTATTCTAGAAAAGGATGATAGAACAAAATTAATGTTCTGAGTATGCAATTCAAGATGTTAGAACTAGAACAAGAAAATGTACCAAGATATAAAGGAAAAGAAATGCTAACTAATGAAGAGCAGAAATAAGTGAAATATTAAGTGATAGAGATTAATACATTTACAGCAAATTGTGGTTCATTCGCAAAAACAAATATTGATTGACTGGTTCCTATGGGCCAAGGGGATTAATTAAGATCAGATGGATAGGCTGGCGCCATGGCTCAACAGGCTAATCCTCCGCCTTGCGGCGCAGGCACACCGGGTTCTAGTCCCGGTTGGGGCACCGGATTCTGTCCTGGTTGCCCCTCTTCCAGGCCAGCTCTCTGCTGTGGCCAGGGAGTGCAGTGGAGGATGGCCCAGGTGCTTGGGCCCTGCACCCCATGGGAGACCAGGAAAAGCACCTGGCTCCTGGCTCCTGCCATCAGACGAGCGCGGTGCGCCGGCCGCAGCGCGCCGGCCGCGGTGGCCATTGGAGGGTGAACCAACGGCAAAGGAAGACCTTTCTCTCTGTCTCTCTCTCACTGTCCACTCTGCCTGTCAAAAATAAAAAAATAAAAAATAAATAAAATAAAAAAAATAATAAAGATCAGATGGATAGGCCAGCTCTGCAGCTCACTAGGCTAATCTTCCACCTGCAGCGCCGGCACACCAGGTTCTAGTCTCGGTTGGGGCACCGGATTCTGTCCTGGTTGCCCCTCTTCCAGTCCAGCTCTCTGCTATGGCCCGGGAGTGCAGTGGAAGATGGCCCAGGTCCTTGGGCCCTACACCTGCATGGGAGACCAAGAGGAAAGACCTGGCTCCTGGCTTCGGATTGGTGCAGCACACCAGTCGCAATGCACTGGCCGTAACATGGTGGGTGAACCAATGGAAAAAGGAAGACCTTTCTCTCTGTCTCTCTTCTCTCTCACTGTTTAACTCTGCCTATCCAAAAAAAAAAAAATCAGATGGATATAAATCTCTGCTCCTATGGAAATTATATTTTAGTTGGGAGACATTCAAAAATATAAGCAAATACAATGAGTATTGTGCTTACATGGTGATATGGGTAAAGGAGAAAGAATAAGCTGGCATGGTAGACACATAAAATTCATGGGACTGGAAAGTGAAGTCTTAGAGGAGAGGGTCGTGAGACACCTTGCAGAGTGGTCATTTTTTTCTTTTAAAGAGAGTATAATTAGATAGCTCAGAAGACCTGATCAAACATCAATAAAAGGATAGCCACAATGCACACTAAAGCAATATTAGCACTGAAATTGATCGTGAAAATATTCACACAGTAATGCAATAAGTTACATATATATGAATATGTACATGCAACAAGAACTATATAACCAATATTAAAACTGCTCTAGTTCACACATGTATGTCTACAGCATATTTTGATTACAAAATCTTGGGAGAATTCTATATACAACTTCAAGACAGGAAATTTGAAACCATTAATAAACCTGAAATCATTAAAGAAATTGAGTCACTAGATTTTAAAGCAACTTCAAACCTCCAGGAGCAAACACATTCTACACCTTTTCAAGAAAAAGCTTGTAGGGTTAAAAGGTGGTTCCTCAAAAGACAAGGGTGCCAGATCACTACAACCTGCAAAGGACCTTTGAGGACATAATGAAATCAAGGAGTCTGAGATGAGACCATCATCCTGGATGACCCAGTTGGGCTCTCAGTCCAGTGGTCCAGCCTTACCAACAACGAGTCACAGAGATTGGGTAGGAGGAGGCCATGCAGCCGTAATGGCAAAGATCTGAGGGAGCCTTGCAATTGACACCAGAGGGTGGGCAAGGCAAGAGAGGACGAACCCTAGGAGGGAGCACAGCCTTGCTGACACCACCATGTCACACTTCTGGCCTCTAGCAATGCACATGTCTGTGGTTTTCAACTCCTAAGTTGTGATCATTTCCTACTGCAGCCTCAGGAGGTGAGCACACAGGTAATCAGGTAATCCCAATATTATTTTTAAAAACTGTTCTAAATAATAGGAGCAAAGAGATACTCACGACTCAAGTACAACCTCAGTACCAAACAGGCTAAATCCACTAACAGGAAACAGATCTGTAAATATCAAAAAAGATGGATGTATCAGCAGGCACCGTGGCTCAATAGGCTAATCCTCTGCTCGCGGCACCGGCATCCCGGGTTCTAGTCCCGGTCAGGGTGCCGGATTCTGTCCCGGCTGCCCCTCTTCCAGTCCAGCTCTCTGCTGTGGCCCGGGAGTGCAGTGGAGGATGTCCCAAGTGCTTGGGCCCTGCATCCGCATGGGAGACCAGGAGAAGCACTTGGCTCCTGGTTTCGGATCAGCGTGGTGTGCCGGCCGCAGCGGCTATTGAGGGGGGTGAACCAACGGCAAAGGAAGACCTTTCTCTCTGTCTCTCTCTCTCACTGTCCACTCTGCCTGACAAAAAAAAAAAAAAAGATGAATGTATCAGAATACAACAATGTACATTAAAATAACTATATCTTACAAGGGGTTCTCTGTGAAACGCAAGGGTGGTTTAACAGAAGAAAAACTACTCATTTTCATTACCAACTTAAACAGAAGAAAAGATATGTATCTTGTGGAAACAGAAAGTAAAAGCATGAAACTCAGAATATAAAATTCTTAGAAAACTAGAAACAGAAGGAAAAATACCAAGATGTGTTTAGAAGGTATTAAAAACCTTGAGCACACATATGTAGTAGTGGAGCAGTTTAAACAGAGAACAAGGCAAAAGAGACCAGGGAGGGTGTGCAGAGACAGGTTCCAGGCTCCCTGGCCACCAGGAGGCACCTGTGGGGGTTGGTCACATCCCAGTGCTCCCTGTGTGGTTGGCGGTGGCCAGGCTCCTGCTCAACACTGACCTTTGCCTAGCTGCTTCCCTTCCCTTCCCATTAATCTTCCTCCCTTGCAAGTTTCAGCTGAGAGCAGTCCTTCGACGAATCCCTTGTCCCAGACACTGCAACTCGGGCTCTGCTTTCTCCAGACCAGGAACAAATCTCCATGTCGGGTTCCCTAACTGCATTACTCCTAAGAGAAGACAGCTCCTGTTGTTGCCATGTAATCTCACAACATAGCAATTTCTGGTTATACTGTCACAAAAGCCTTTTAGACTAACAGAGTATCTGGGTTGAAAGGAAGTCTGCTGATATAAGAAATTCTATAACATTTTCCAATACTCCCAAATCATCCTCACTTTCTGTCTACCCAGCTTTCACAGAGATGGCATGCCACTTAGTGTCACAGAACTGGCCTCTAAGCTCCCTTCCTGTTCTTAAATACTGTCATTCTATGATGGTAGATTATATGCTTTCTTCAAACCTCAGATCTTGAACAGGCCCCCAAGACTATTTAACGAATCCTTCTTATTTCCAGAAGAGGGAGAAGAGTGGGGAGAAGAGAAAAAGATCCCCAACTGTCTGTGTTTTCTCAGCTCTGGATCTAGCAAAGGGAGGGAAATAAGGGTCCTCAAAATGACAGGGTCTGGTTTCTTTTCTTCGCACAGACAGTAGGCAGCCTTCCACGGCAACGCACACAATAGCAGAGTCTGGCTCACAGGCTGCATCGTGAGTCCCAGGCACAGCTCAGGAGTGAGCAAAGAAGATTCAGAGAGAGCTAGGCCTTGTTATTGAGCATCTCATTTTGCATTTTAAGGGTTTATGGCACACGAACAAGGTTCTTTCTCCATCTGCAAAATGGAGAATTGAGTCAAATATTTAAATAATCCAGGCAAAATATTGTGATTTAACAACAACCACATATTGGGTATTTACTATGAGCAAGGCACACAAAGTCTCTTAACCCTGTGTGTGGATTTTATTGTCATCATTTGTAAGGTGAGTCTAGTTGATTCTATATCCTCCTAAACACTCAACTCTATCCCTTCCCAACAGAGCTTTTGATTCTCAAACTCAACTTGTTTTAAAATGCAAAATGCTGAGTTCCACTCTTAGAGGTCAGATTCTGTACATCTGGGATTCAGAAATGGTCACAGAAAAAAATTAAAGCAGGTGGTCCCAGGGTAGCACTTTGAGGAACATTGAATCTCACTCCTCTGCTGTAGTTATATGAACAGCTGGATAGCTTCTCCAGTGTTAGGAATAGGCAAAGATGCAATAATGTAACCAATCATAAAACCTAAAAAGATTTCCTGGCCCATCTGAATTTCTTTGTATAACACTATATTTCAGGAATACCATTATCCATAAGACAGAATAGTTTGCAATAATTTTGTAGCCTAATGTTAAACTTCCCATTGAAGCTTACTTTTAGATAACTTTAGCCACACATTTCATATGAAGTTATTTGAGGTACCTGCCAAATTTAAAGTTATAATTATATAGAAGAACATAATGTTTTTAGAGTTGGTTGAGACATGAACCATCTAGTCCAACCTTATCTTATTACAAAGAAGAAATGACTGAGTTGGCCATAATACACAATTTTTTGGTGGAGATCAAAACAAGAACTTCTCTTAACAGCTAACTACGTGATTTAATTACATTTAGCTTTTATAACTAATTTTAGTACATGATCCTGAAAGTGTTCCTAACATATCATATTTTTAGTCAAATTAAACCATTAAAAAATCAGCCTTGTATGTGTTTGCCTTTTCCTTCATTTTGAAAGCTAAGTCCCTGGGAAAGAATATGTGGATATCCCATGAGTGTGTGTCCCCAGGAGACCAGCACATACAAGTGAGTACGAGTACATGAGTTCAATGTCATTAATGACATGCAGATAATGCCTAAAGGGTAAACTGCTGGGCATACAGTCTATCTGTATTCTCCCGTCAGTTAGTGTTCATGAATTTTATAGAAAGTGCGAGGTCCCGTGCTTTCCAACAGAGGCCAAGCCAATCAAGCACATCCACTTGAACAGAGTTCTATGAAGCTCCAGTTCAAATGGTGATGCCCTCAGTGGGGCAGAGAAGTCATGGTTCTCAACAACCCCACAAAGCAAGACCGCCACACCTTGGAAGCTAACACAAGGGAAGACAGTTCCTAAAGTGAGTGATTCGTCACGAACAGTGTTCACATGAGCTTCACTGATAAGTCACACTTGAAGAACAATAGCCAATAAGTATCTCTGTTCTTAAAAGCTACATCAGGAAGTCTTGAGTTTATCTATGTCCATGAGACAAAGCCAAAGATTAATGGCAAACAGAAACGTTCTATTTAGAAGAGTTGGCGCCTGTCTATTATAGCAAAAGCAGAGGTGAGAGAGCAGAGGAGGGGTGAGGAGTGAATCACAGGATGTAAACAGATGGTGACAAGGCCAGGTGCCCAGGGACAGATAGATTACCTAGAAATTTATGATATGATAATTTCAATTCTGAGTCATGACAGTGATTTATTTTTAAGTTCCAATGCATTCTGTACATCTTGCAGTCACAACACACCATTCAGAACAGTGATTTTCTATGATAAGAATGTCAAATAAGAGCATAAATGAACAAAAAAACCCAAAAAAATGAAAAATAATGATAGATCCTTTCCTACTTTATGTCTTTTTTTTTTACATCCTATCTTCCAATTCCAAGATCTTCAAAGGCTTTTCAGAGAACCATAATATTTACCGTCAGGAATTCCACACGGAAAGTGATCTGCTTGTTTTGGGTGTGGCCATGGATAAGGATTTGCTAACTTAGGGTTTGAACATTAGAACAGGACCTCCCACCTAAGTCCTGACAATCATCACCTTAGACACCAAACTTTTGGGCCGATTTTCTGGCTTTATATTCAAAGTAGATGAAAAGATCACTGGGCTTTGGGATGAAAGTGTAGACTGTCAAGACAGGGGGCACCTCAGACCAAACACATTTCCAGGCTTTGCTCACCACTCTGCCTTCAGTCCCTGCCCATCTTATCTTAGAACTACTCCAGACACGTGGCCCTGCTTCCCCTTTCTCCATCTCTGTCTCTACAGCCATTTCATTGTCCTAACACTCATCTCCATTTCTGTTTTGACTCCATAATGGGACAACAGCTACATTCCTAGAAAACAGATTTATCTTGCCAGGCTTGAACATGCCTGCAAGATGGGGCTTACAATTATAAAATGACATGGTTTTGGTACAAAATCAGTCAAATGCAACCCCCCACCCTTTTTTTTTGTAGTAGGCCTTTATTAAACCCAGCCTCAGCCACTCATCTGCATGTGGCCTCTCGTTGCTTTCATACTGTGAAGCCAGAGCTGAGTAAGTCTCCTTGAGTCTACTTTTACAGGAAAGGTTTCGCAACCCCGATGTAGGCTTCAATCCACTTTTTCGGTCTCCCTTTCTGTCTGTTCTCAATGTTAAGTTCACATACTCTAAAATCAGACTGACGAGTCTTCAAACAAACCATTGTCTTTTAAGCTTACTTACTTCTGAACACACGGTTCTCTCTTCCTGGAAACGCATATCAGAGTGCTAAAACTAGACAACTCCCTTCCTTTAAAACTCAACTCATACATGATTTGCTCTGTATAAACCCTACTGAATCCTCCTAGGCAGTTTGGTCCCTTTCCATCTTTTTTTTTTTTGACAGGCAGAGTGGACAGTGAGAGAGAGAGACAGAGAGAAAGGTCTTCCTTTGCCGTTGGTTCACCCCCCAATGGCCGCTGTGGCCAGCGCACTGCACTGATCCAAAGGCAGGAGCCAGGTGCTTCTCCTGGTCTCCCATGCGGATGCAGGGCCCACTGCACTCCTGGGCCAGAGCAGAGAGCTGGACTGGAAGAGGAGCAACCGGGACAGAATCCGGTGCCTCGACCAGGGCTAGAACCCGGGGTGCTGGCACCACAGGCAGAGGATTAGCCTATTAAGCCGCAGCGCCAGCCTTGTATTCCATCTTAATTCTTTATATGTGTTTCTACTATCACATTTATTATATCGTATCTCACTCATCGGATACCTTCATTAGCCTGGGAACTCTGAGGGCAATTGTCTACATTTTTGTGTTCCAAATATTTTACATAATTCATGACATCGATCTAAGTATTTACTGGATGTTTGATGAATGAATGAATGATTTGCAGACCTTGCATATGAATTTGGAACACTGGCTGTGGTGTATTCAATTACATTCTACTAATTTAATTAGCTTCATCCTCTTACAGAAAGGTGTGCCTTGTTCACCAGGAGTGGTTAACAGACTGTGTCCAAAATAACCTGCAATTTATTAGTGGCATAGAAAAACAAAAATAGTTAAAGCAAAGGTGAGTGGTTTATGTTCGTATGTTAAGAACATCTCATTTTTGTGAATGAGCTATAAAGAAAAAAATACGAGTGTCTATAAAAGGGAATATTTCTATTTAATTACTAATCTTTTTCTGTTTCAAAAGAAGGAACAATTGCCAGAACTGAGTTTTAATTAAGGTTGTTCACTGGCATCACTCTTCCTTTCTTTAATAAAAATCCAATATACCAAACAGGGATTTATTGACTAGAAATCTTAAATTTCACTTTTTGGACAACAAATAAATTCATTCTAATGCCTTCTGTAAGTGTCTGTGTGGAAAAATTGACACATTTAGTATTGAGTTAATCTGGGGTCAAAGGTAATTGGGAGGATGTGCACTTCAGAATTACCAAAGAGATGTGGTAAAGGGGAAAAGTAAACATGCGGACCTACCTAGACCATTTTCTCCTCACAGTTTAATGTTTCCCAAGAACTTCCAACATTGAGCCAGGCATATTTGTGAAAGCTCAAAATAATTATGCTATTCAATAGATGGGAACAAGCACTAGAATAAAATGTTTGGTTCATGCAACCAAGTTTGCTTTATTTCTTTTGCACTCACTGAATATATAAGAAATGGTTGTGTTTTTATCTGTTTTTTTTAATAGAACACTTTTATTTAATAAATATGAATTTCAATAGTCCTATGGCTTCTTGAAGAACTCAAGTATGTAGAAAATTAATCAGAAGCAAAACATAAGAGGACTCTACAGACCCCTTGTGGAAGAGGTTCTGCCGAAGTCAGAACCTGGTCCTCAGGGAAGAACATGGCTTGCTTGCTTGCTTTGCTCAGTATGGGAACATCCCTCCTCCTGCATTGCCTGGAGCCATGTTGATGAGACACACTTCGTCCTCCTTACTTCTTTGAGCCACACCAGTCCAAAGCCCAGTTCCTGTGATGGCAGGCCTTGAATGAGGCACCCACAGTTAAAACTTAAGTTCTTGCCCTGAGATTGTTGGGAAGTACTGGAGTTAGAATCAAAAGTTCTGACCTTGAGCCAAGGCTTTACAACCATTTCTGAGTTTTCATGTGGTCATCTGAAAAATGGAAAGAATAATCGTATATCATCTGCAAAGGTGAATTGATGGGTTAAAAGTGATAAATCAATCCATAAAGAAGAAATAAAATTCTAGAAGAAATACAGACTAATATCTATGGTTGGAGAAGGTCTTTTGAATCCCAAAAAGCAAAGAAGAAACCAAGAAAGGGAAAGTTCGGTGGATCCTCCTCTGAGAATATGAAAAGCAAATTCTCAGTCACAATTGAGTGATCTGTGTGGGTGGTAAAATGTGCAACTGGGGGATCTCAACCCACTTGTAAAGGAAATTGACAAGCAGCCTCCTTGGCTGTTGGGAGCTCATGCTACATGGTAAGGGTGACACCTGGCAGGAGGAGGTTCCCCTGCCCGGCTCTCTCACAGGAGCTGAACAGGTGTTTTGACTGGGTTGGGGAGACATGGCCATGGCCTCTCAGTCTCTGATTCTTTTTTTTTTTTAATTTTTTTTGACAGGCAGAGTGGACAGTGAGAGAGAGAGACAGAGGGAAAGGTCTTCCTTTGCCGTTGGTTCACCCTCCAATGGCTGCCGTGGACGGCGCGCTGCGGCCAGCGCACCGCGCTCATCCGATGGCAGGAGCCAGGTGCTAGGTGCTTTTTCCTAGTCTCCCATGGGGTGCAGGGCCCAAGCACTTGGGCCATCCTCCACTGCACTCCCGGGCCACAGTAGAGGGCTGGCCTGGAAGAGGGGCAACCGGGACAGAATCCGGTGCCCCAACCAGGACTAGAACCCGGTGTGCCGGCGCCGCAAGGCGGAGGATTAGCCTGTTGAGCCACAGCGCCGGCAGTCTCTGATTCTTGGCACATAACATGTAGCACTTGGGTTTGCACTCACCCAGTTTCTGCATAGACACGAACTTGCTTCTATCTCACACACAGGCTCAGATCGGTGGTGCTGCCCACTGCTGCCTCCCCAGGAAAGGCCTACATCAGTTATCCTGGACTATCTTGGGTGTGTGCCTAGGTTGAAAGGGCAGTAGGATATATTTTGCAGTTAGGGTCTGGATGCTCCTTGCTCCTAGTTGGTTTGGAGCTGGGTGGAGCAATTTGTGGTGGGAAATGGATACAAGGCATGCGGGAGGGAATCCTGTCCCAATCCTGCCTCAGAAGGGGGTTACTTTTTCTCCTTTCTATGATTGGACATGGTTGTGGTGTTTCCTCAACAGGGAATGAACTTCAAAGGCCCATTGTGTCCAGATGGATTTTCCTGTTATCCCAAATACATTTTCACATTTTAAAATTCATTTTATATTAATAATTAATAATTGCATTTATTGATGGGTTATAATGTGATGTTTTGATACATGTATTCCTTGTGTAATGATCAAGTCATATGCATGACCTGAAATATTCATTATTTTTTTGTGGTAAGAAGATTCAAGGGCACCGGCACCGCGGCTCAATAGGCTAATCCTCCACCTTGCAGCGCCGGTACACTGGGTTCTACTCTCGGTCGGGGCGCCGGATTCTGTCCCGGTTGCTCCTCTTCCAGGCCAGCTCTCTGCTGTGGCCCAGGAGTACAGTGGAGGATGGCCCAAGTGCTTGGGCCCTGCACCCCATGGGAGACCAGGATAAGTACTTGGCTCCTGCCATCGGATTAGTGTGGTGTGCTGGCTGCAGCACGCTGGCCGCAGCGGCCATCGGAGGGTGAACCAACGGCAAAGGAAGACCTTTCTCTCTGTCTCTCTCTCTCTCACTGTCCACTCTGCCTGTCAAAAAATAAAAAAAAATTTTTTTTAAATTTAAAAAAGAAAAGATTCAAGGGCACATGCTGTGGCATGGTGGTAAGGCTGTCAGCCTGCGATGCCAGCATCCCATGTGGACACTGGATTGAGTCCTGGCTGCTCTGCTTTCCACCCAGCTCCCTGCTAATGAAACTGGGAAAGCAGTGGAAGATGGCCCAAGTCCTTTAAACCCTGCACCCATGTGGGAGATCCGGTAGAAGCTCCTGGCTCCTGGTTTCAGCCTGGCCCAGCCCCAGCCATTGCAGCCATTTGGGGGAGTGAATCAGCAGATGGAAGACCTTTATCGCTCTCTCCCTTTCCCTCTCTGTAACTCTGCCTTTCAAATAAATGAAATACATTTTAAAAAGAACATTCAAAATACTCTCTTCCAGCTATTTTGAAATATGCAATACAAGTACTCTTAACTATAGCTACACTTGTGTGATAGGACACCAGAACTTGTTCTTCCTATTGAACTGTAACACTAACCTCTGACTTGAGCCAAGATCAACCTATCATTTCTGAGCTTCCCATGCATGCCCACCTCCTCCACCCTCCCCAGCCTCTGGTAACCACTATTCTGCTCCCCCTGCCCCTGAGATCAACTTTTGTAGGTTCCAAAAATGAATGAGATCATGTCATATTCATTTTTCTGTGTCAGTTTTGTTTCATTTAGCATAATGTCTTTCAAGCTCATCCATGCTGCTGCAAATGATACAATTTTATCCTTTTTTAATGCCTGAATAGTATTACATTGTCTCTATATAACACATCTTCCTTAGTATCTCACTCATCCATCCACAGACACTTAGGTTTGTGGGAAAATTAGTTACAAGAGGCAATTCAAAGATGGCCCCAAGAGGAAGTAAGGTGGGTGGAACTCAAAGTTATTTACCACCAAAGCTAATTGGCTGAGCAACATCAAGGGAAGTGACCAACTGATAGCAAGTGTATAGACATGTGGCTAGTCCTATAAGAAATCGCCCCGTAAAATGATCTTTTAAGTGATTGGTTGGTCCTTATGCCCTGCCCAATGACTCTGCAGTTTTATGCTTTAAAAGGCTTTGTTACACGCGAAATAAAATGGGTTCTTGCTTGACCTGACTCCCCGCTGCATCTGACTGTCTCTGGGAACAAGGGAGGCTGGGGAACGGGCGAGCGGTGCACTTACCTTTCCTTGGGCCCAGTCCATCTTCGTACGGGTGGACTAAGACTCTGCATAGGTTGATTCCATACCTTGGCTATTACGAATAGTGTAAATAATAATATTGTGAATAAACATGGAAGCACAGACACCTCTTTGAAATAACATTGAATTCAATTTGTATGGATATATACCTAGTAGTGACATTGCTGGATCAAATGGTAATTCTATTTTTAAATTTTTATTCTCGACTCTTTTGAGAAACTTCTATATTGTTTTTCATAATAGTTGTACTAATTTACATTTCCACTAAAAATGTCTAAGTTTCCCTTTTCTGCACATCTTTTTCAACTCTTGTCATCTTTTGATTATTTTGATAATAGTCATTCTAACTGGAGTAAGGAGCCATCTCATCATGGTTTTGATTTGCATTTCCCTGATGATTAGTGATGTTGAAAATGTTTTCATATGCCTCCAACTACTTTTGAAAGTCTACCACATGCTGCATTTTTTCCCATGTGTAGTGTTTATATAGAAGCACATATTTTCCTTGTCTTTTGTGATGCATGAGTATGAATGACAGAGGCTATGAAAAGACATGCAAGAATTTAAACTATTATAGGGACTCAAAGAGAATCTAAAATGACTAAAATCCATGACCTTGAATATGAATTGGTGACCCTTTCTCAGCATTCAAAGGCAAATGACAAACTCTGAGAAAATATTTGTAACATTAACATATATAATAAAAGATACATATATATTACTGATACCAACCTCAGATTCTTTGACTCCTTGGCAATAGATATTGACAGGAGGCCAACTTTCAAGCCAGACAAGTTTTATTAGGGGCATGGGTTCTGACACAAAGGGGACAACATGGCAGGAAGAGGTTCTGCTGACTGACTCACCATTGGGAGTTGAACAGGGACTTTAGTTGGATTGGGAATGTGACTGTCCTCTCTGGGTCTCTGGCTCATCTCCCTTGGCACAGGACACTTCTCTTTGCCCTTGGCTTGGGTTCTGCACAACCGCAGTTGCTTCTTTTGCACAGGACAAGCTCAAAGGGGCAGTGGTACTCACTACCGCTACCCCAGGGGGGTTGTATATTGGTTGCCCTGGTCTCTTTTAGGCATGCATGTGAGTTAGCGATGTCACTAACGGTGTGGTAGGGGGTATTTTGTGAGTAGGGTCTGGATGCTCCTTGCTCCTGATTGGTTTGTAGCTGGAGAAGGACACAGGTCAGATCAGGAGGGACTTGCTGTGGTGAGCTCTGTTTCTACTCTGCCCAATTAGGGGAAGTATTGAGTCTAGTCATTAAGATGCCAGTTAAGATGCTCACATGACATAGAGTGGTGCCTGAATTCAGTTCCTGGTTTTCTCTCTCAGATCCATCTTCCTGTAACTTCAGACCTTGGGAAGCAGTGGTGATGCCTCAACTGAGTTAGTCTCCCATGTAGGAGACTTGTACTGAGTTCCCAGTTCCCAGTTTTGGCCAGCTTAGCCCCAGCTCTGCAGGTGTTTGGAGTGTGAACCAGTGCATGGGAGTTCTCTGTCTCCCTGACTCTCAAAGAAATTAATGTCTAAAATACTTAATATTTTAATATGCAATAAAAACTTGCAAAATAAGAAAAATACTGACTATTCATAGAAGCAAAAACACAATTCACAAAAGAAACAAAATAGGAAAGAAAGAGAAAAGAACCCAAATTTAACTTTGCCACTGATTAAGAAGACAAATTCAAGAAAAGATATTGTCCATTTATTACAAAGATACAAAAACTTGGCTGTCTATCACAACCTCTTGAGGTTCTTGAAAAGTAAAATTGTCTCTTTTCAATGATTGATTCAGGAGACCAGAAGTGGGAGCAAAAACCTGTTTGACAATTTCAAAACTATGGACTCATACTGAGAGCACTTATTCCCCTTATCTCTAAGTGGTTTCAATACCTGGTACTATTCATTCTATTCTATAACTTCTCAATTCTTGAGTTTCTAATTTTGACATAAGAGGGCACTTTATTTGTTGAAGTATCTCTAGAATTTTCTTTCTGTTGCCTTCACATACAAATAGAGTTCTGGGTTTTGAAATATATCACAAACTTTCCTTTTAAATAGTTCTGAACTTTCCTTTTTGATACCTTGTAGGCACTTTTCTATTGTTTTCTGCAATTTTTTGGTTTTATAACCAAGACTATAGTATTTCAGCAGGAGGAGGGCACAGGAAGGGAGGCAGAGAATCTGAAACAACTGACTTCCTTGATCTTGTTTTTCAGAGAATGTTGCAGGAAATCTTACCTTGCAACACTGCACTTAGAAGGAGCCAGACCACCACCACCACCAAGGAAGGCTGCAAGGAACCAGTGGGATTCTGAGTTTTGTAGGTTGTGTGAAGACTTGTGTTGTTCAGGCAATCAAAGCCAAAATAGACAAATGGGACTACAACAAGCTGAGAAACTTCTGCAGTGCACAAGAAACATTCAGCAAAGAGAGAATCTACAGAATGGGAGAAAAAATCTGCAAACTATGAAACTAATAAAGGATTGATATCCAGAATCTATAAAGAGCTCAAGAAACTTAGCAACAACAAAACAAACAATCCAGGTAAGAAATGGGTGAAGGACTTGAATAGGCATTTTTCAAAAGGGGAATTTCAAATGGCCAACAGACACACGAAAAAATGCTAAGGATCACTAGGCATCAGGAAAATGTGAATAAAAATCACAATGAGGTTTCACCTCACTCCAGTTAGAATGGCTCTCATACAGAATTAAACAAACAATAAAAACTGGCAAGCATGTGGAGGAAAAGGTACCCTAATCCACTGTTTGTGGGAATGTAAATTAGTACAGCCATTGTATAAGACAGTATCCGGATACCTCAGAAATCTGAATATAGACCTATCATACGGACCCAGCAATTCCACTCCTGGGAATTTACTCAAACAAAGTGAAATCAGCATATGAAAGAGTTATCTGTACCGCTATGCTTATTGCAGCTCTATTCACAATAGCTAAGATGTCGAATCAACCCAGATATCCATCAACTGAGGACTGGATAAAGAAATTGTGGTATATATATTATCACTATGGAATGCTACTCAGCTTAAAAATGAATGAAATCCTGTCTCTTGCAACAAAAATGGATGCACTCAAAACCATTATACTTAGTGAAATAAGCCAGTACCCACAAGACAAATGTCATGATTTCCATGATCTCTGGTAACTAATAGAGTACCAAAAATACAATGTACAGGCATGAAATTGACATTTTGAGCTTTAGTGATGGCTTACAGCCCTAAGAGTATTTTTTTCTCTTCCTACTACATGTTGATCTCTTTACTTAGTGTAGGGTTAATCTTGTGAGTATAAAGTAAACTGAAAGTAGATCATTGTAAGAAGAAATAATGAGAGGGATTAGGAGAGGCATCAGGAGGAAGGGTGGGAGTGTGGGTGGGAGGGAGGATAGGGTAGGAAGTATCACTATGTTCCTAAATCTGGATACATGAAATACATGTAATTTGTATACTAAAAATTTTTAAAAAGATAATGTGTGTTACTGAGCAGCCAGGGCACCCTCACTCTTTTCTATGTTCTGGACATCCCAACCCCCTTGCTGTTCAAGTTCTTCCAAACTGGTTCTCAGGAAGGCAGTTTCTTTGAGGATCTCTATGGTCCCATTCCATCACTTGCTTGTCACAATAGAGCTTTCCTCTGAGTAACTCCAGCTTGAGGTTGGTTATTTGGTGGTTCCCCAGGGGAATGAGCCCTTTGTGTGTGCTAACAGTTTGCATTGTTTTGTTAAGAGGCAAGATTTCAGGTAAGTCTGATTTACAGGTAGTATTTTCACCTCCTTGAAGTAATTTTTTTTTTTCAAAACTCAAAAACATTACTAGGATAAAGAAAAGTATGGATTTTTTAAAGGTTTTGAAGTGCTTTCAATTCCTGCTTTCCATTGGAAAACTCCCTTCTTTTATACTTGTGATTACTATTATTATTTCTATTTTGATTTCATCTTCAAAATCACTTGTAATTCTCTCAGTGTAATGGTAGTTTCTGATCTTCTATTGAAAAACTTTTCACTTCTGATGTTGATCTTGGATTTTCTGACTATGTTCTGATTGATTGGTTGATATTTGTCTCTATAGCATTGATTCTGTTAATTTCTGTAGTATCAATGCTGTGCTCTGGGGACTTCCAAGGAGGATTTTAAGCAGATCTTGAAATTCAAATTTCATTGTAGACATTTCTAGTTGTGACTACTTTCTTCTTGAAAATGCATCCCCATGTTACTGCTTCCTGGTATAACCTGTTCTTGTTTCATAGAGGTCTTGTTCCCTGCAGAGTCTTTGAGGAAACCAGACAAATGTATTATACGATTTTAATTTTCAGAAAAGCATCTGAAATTAATGCAATTCTTTTTCCCAGTCTTCAGAGAATATACCTATTTCATGTTTCACTACTCATTCATAAGCATAGATACATACCTCTATCTGTATCTGTGAATCTATTTCTATAGCTAGATATTTTTATATCTTCATGCTATATTTATTTTTTCTCCTTCCTTCTTTCTCTCTCTCCCCTTCTCTCTCTCCTTTCTATTCTTTATTCATCCTTAAAAAGAGAAAAGATTCCAGATTAGTATCTCATCAACAGAAAAGGTGGGGTCCTTAGACCTCCTTAGAGTCTCTGCTGCCTGTGAGTCTTGGTTCTCAGTTACAGTTGATGTGCAGCACCCTCATTCAACATGCCATGGATAGCCTCCTGCTAATCGGGGTGTATTGGTTGAGCTCTGATCTGATATTTGCCTTTTTGAGTGACATAGGGCATCAGTCACAGTGTGAAACAACATTCACCATTCATAAATCTCTCCCTGTCTTTACCTCTGTCTCTGATAGTTTTCCTTATTACTTCTTCATGTGCTGCAAGCTTGGAGTTACAGTGATTGAATGGATGGTCTCTAAAAATTGCTGATGTGGGTGAGAAGGTACGGGATGCTGGGCTTGGGTGTCAGGGTTGCACCTGCCTATTTTCCTGGGCAGCGCTGTGCTGGTGAAGCCAATAGTGATTATTAGAATGGCCTTGCCTAGTGCCCAACTTCTAGTGTTGTGTCCACTGAAAGTGTGGTTTTGGGTGTGTAGTTCCTCAGTGAACTTCTCAATCCATCTCTATACATGATTCAATCAATCCAATTTCCCCAACCATGGCAATTTTAGATGATAGTTGTTGTCAGTTTCTATTTTTATGTATATTTGAGGTATCTTTTTCTTTTAGTTAAAAACTTTAAAAATATATTTTTTTTAATTTAGGAGAGAGAGAGAAAGAGAGAGCAACTCCCATATGTTACTACCAAATGCTTACAACAGATGTGGCTTCGTCAGGAACTCAACGACTTGAGCCATCACCTGCTACCTCCCAGGGTGTGCATTATCAGGAAGCCGTGTCAAAGTAGAGCCAAAACTCAAATCCAGGCACTCCCAGGTGGTACATGGGCAATCCAAGTGGTATCTTAACTGCTAGGCCAAATGCCTGTCTCCTCTGAAGTATTTTCATAGGAAATTGGAGGAAAGCAAACTGGGCACACTCACTTTACCATTCAGACAACTCAGAAGTAGAGTCATAAGTACATTTTTAAAACTCCACTCAGGATGTACATATATAGGAGTTTGAAAGTCTGTAATGAATAAAGCCAGAAAATGGGCTAATTGAAGGTGGTACAAGGGAATTAAAAACCCTAATTTTACAAGAATGTAGGCTCTTTATTTTATTGTACCCCCTGAAGGTAAGCAGAACGTAATTGGGGAATAACTTCTCTTACCAAATGGTGGTAGCTGAGACACTTTAAACTGGGTTAGAAGTTTGGAAATATATTACAAAGTGGCTTGTCAATAGAAGAACCTCAGCATACTTACGGAACTACAGCACTCAAGTTTGCCTTATTTATAGCTATGAGAGTACTTCAAGAAGTTTTTCGACAGAATGAGAAGTTTATTTTAGAGCAAAACCGTTTTGAAATCCATGCATTATTATTTCAAAAACACATATTGTCCATGAACTCCTTGAAATCTCCTCATATATTATTTGTCTATGTGAATAATTTATATGCAAATCATTGTGGACTGGTGCTGTGAGATGAAGGTGGCAGGCCCAGGAAGTGGAGTGGGTCCTGGACATCTCGGGTAAAATTTAAGACCATACAATGCCCAGTACTGCGGGGAGTTCTGGGGACTGGGCCTCCGTGGAATGAAAGCACCATGGGGAAGGCTGGAGGAGGACACCTGAAGTAATAGGGGAAGGGACGCCAGGCCACTGCTCACCGGACCGCAGCAGGTCTGAAGACAGGACATCAAACATTGCACGGTGATTTCAGGAGGGGCAAGGTGACCTGTCTTTGCCTATGTCTGTTTCTATGTGTACATAAACCTTGTATGTGTGTACACACCCGGGCGTGTGGATGTCTGTATGTGTTCGTGTATATGTAGGCATCTTTGTGTTTGTCTGCCTCTGCCTGAGTCTTTATTTCTCTGGCTTTCTCTCTCTTTTTCTATGTCTCTTAATTTCTCTGTGTCTCTCTCACGTACACACACATAAAAAAATCCATTCTGTTCTATTAATGGGATTAATAGGATAGAGTACAGGGAAAGAAAGTTGTTTGAGGCAGACTCAGCCTTTTCAAGATGACCTGGAGAGGGACAGCCTTGGGGACCTAGGACAGAACCCCGAGCTGGCTCCACAGCTGGGCCTGGTGGATCCTCTAAGACGGCACCGCGCGTGATAAGTGTTCTCCTCAGCTTTCTCCTTCCCATGCTGTCAAATATTTATATGAAATTGACTGTG
Source organism: Sylvilagus floridanus (assembly GCA_949820135.1). Lineage (NCBI taxonomy): Eukaryota > Metazoa > Chordata > Mammalia > Lagomorpha > Leporidae > Sylvilagus > Sylvilagus floridanus. The sequence continues at coordinate 69,446,634 of OX463239.1, forward strand.
GGATTCCTCCACTCCCTTGCTCTTCTAAGTGCTGATTCTCAGCATTGCCTTCACTTGAAAAGAAGGGAGAGAGGAGATAAGGAAACACAGCAGACAATGGGACACAAATAGAAACAAGGAAGCCAGCCCTTTTCTGAATGACCTCAAATGAACCCTCCAAGGAGCCCGTGGAAAAACTTCAATGGCAGATGATTCTGCCCTAAAATGCAAGGCCAGTGCCATCACCAAACCCTTGCCAAGGCCCTAAATGTGTCCTTAAAGGCATTAGGGGCTGTCAGTGTGGTTGCCTTCTCACGATCAGTCCCTCATTTTTTATTTTCCTTTGGTTTGTCCAGAGAAAGGAGTACAGGAGCCTTTGAACAGTTCATGGAAATGCATATTCTGAAAAAAAAAAAAAACTATGTATGTGTTTAAAATATTTGTGCAGAAAAAGAAACTTTTAATTCCATATTCTCCATGAGCTTTCTGAAGCGCCCTTGTTTAACTACCATATTTTCCAGGACACATGCAGTAGAATACAAGCTGTACTATTTGATTTAATCTTCAAAACAGCAGTCCTGTGAGGCTGAGGGTATCATTATTTTACAGACAAGTGAGGTTTATAGAGATTAAAAAAATCTCTATTGCAAGACTGCAATAGCTGGGGTTGAGACAGGCAAAAGCCAGAAGCTTGGAATGCTGTCTGGCTCTGCCGTGCGGGTGCAGGGGCTCATGTACTCCAGCCATCCTCTGTTCTCCAGATGCATTAGCAGGGAGGGGGATCAGAGGCAGAGAGGCTGGGACTTGAAGCAGCACTCTGATATGGGATGCAGGCATCCCTGGCAGCCGATTCACCTGCTGGGCTACAATGCCCACCCCAAAGGTGCCTCTTGTTTCTTAATTTAACTTATCTTTTATTTCCATTTTCCATGAACTTGTTGAATTACTCTCCCATTTAAAATTTTAGCAGAGTAACATAAAATCAGAATTACTCAGAATTTTTCAACATTTGTTGCCTTTCACATGCTATCTTTGAAATTCGTACCATAGACTTAGAGCAGATCTCGGTGTGTAGTGACTACACGGTAAGAACCCCGTAGACACACGTGCCAGTGATCACTATATTGGACATTATATGTGTAGAGGAAAATGGTGAGACTCTGGCACCAGATGACTTAGATTTGGGACCTCAGATGGGTGTGTCGGGGTTGGTTCTTAGTCGTTGCTGTTGAGGAGAGACAGGGAGAGGAAGCCAGGGTACAGAAGGTTTGATATGTGCCACTGTGGAGGCAAGTTTCTAGTTCAGTTTCTAGTTCAGTGATTACAAATGCAGCTGGGGTTTAGACACACTTGGCTGGAAACCAGCTGTGCTACCTGCTGGTTCTGTGGTCTTGGGTGTTATTTCTTTTGGTCTTGGTTTTCCTATCTATACAAATAGGAAACTTTTGTCTCCCTTGGGGGATTTATCTGCAAGGATTATTGATAACATGCATCCGTGTCCTGATACATAGGGTTACATGGTAAATAACTGAAATACAAAGGCAGGGGGAGTGGGTAGCAGTCACTTCCCACTGTACCCTTTCCTGCAGACACTGACTAATCCAGAGCCCAACCAAGAGGCAGTGTCAACTGCATAGATCATTTAAAACTGACTAAGGGTAGCATCAAGAATGGTTTAAGGAAGCCAAAATTTAATATGGGAGAAGGAATATAGAGGATCCCAAGATCATTTTCACTTTAAGGAATAACATGCAGTGTCTTTGACATGTAAATGCACATGGAATGGCAGGGCTAAACAGGTCAGAATCCACCATCAGGGACTGGAGACAATTGCTCACATAGGGGATCCTGGTCTACACCACTTTCCTTGACTGTCCCCAGGTCTTCATAAATCATTGTCTTGCTCTAGAACCTTCCAGTTCTACCTCTGCCCTATAGCATCTTCTCTACTTCAGTGATTCCAGAGAGGAAGGCTTTGAATTCCATGTGCAGAAGGATTTGAAGAAAGCCTTTAGCTCATAAATGAAAAGTAGATCTTGCATTCTGGAGAAAAATCTACTTCAACATGGTGTCCACCAACTTGGCAGCCTCACCGATGCTTGTCATGGGGTCTTGTCTTAGATAAGCAAGCCATTTTGTTTCTGGTCATATTCAGCAAGTTATACAGGTGCAGAAACCAGGAAATCCTTTCTTAACTGTGCATTTTCAGCATCACCTTCAGGGGTCCAGCACAGAGCCCAAGAGACCATACTCCAAGAGAAAAGGCACACCCCCAGCGAATGAACCTTATTATTAAAGTTGGGAGAGAACAAAGGCTGAGGGGTTAAAATACAACTGTAAGCCATCGCCAGCCCCTCTTCTTTGGCTCCGTCTGAAGGTTTTTTTCTAAGTCTTCTTGCAAGCCAGCCAGACTTGAAGTTCTTTACAATATGACTGTCTGGGGAACAAGCCGTCACTGACTTCAGAACTGTGATCAGCACCTTCCCTGGGATCAGGAGACAAGCAATATGGATTATTCCTCTTGGATGCCACCTTTCAGAAGGCTCCCCGTTCACTCATTTTCCAGGACAATGAGTGTCTCAAAGTTGATCCTTGATCCTGCAGCAACACAGAGAAAGAGCCACATCCTTTGGCTAGCCTAGAAGCCCTGTTTTCTTAGCAACTGGCACCATTAGCCTCAGAAGGGGATAAGCAACCATTGGAATTTCAAATGGCGAATTTCCCAGAAATGCATTCTTCTTTTCTGAGAACAGCACAGATTGGTTGGCTTAAGTGCGGTACCTGGGGTGACATCCTGGCTCCCAATGCACAACAAAAATATCGCCTGGGTTTCATAATAAGAATCATTTGTAATTTCAATTTGCCATATACCTTTAGCAGTTTTTATTCTCTTGAGAAAATTACCCTTTCCTGGCAGTACATAACTAAATATCATCTGTAACTTTTAGAATCAAATAAGAACATACACAATTGAGATAAATCACAAAAATAGAGCCCTTCGCTTTATTTGATCTTGTTATTTTGCATGAGTAAGAAAACAAATGAATCTTTTATGAACTTCACTTTCATCATGAATAACATTATATATGACATTTCAACATACTCTTAATTATTTACTACATTATTTCTGTTAATTTATGGGCATTACAAAGTAAATTGAGGGTTTTTTTGGGGGTGAGGGGAGCTTGATTTTGCCTAACCATACCATTCAGCTTCTGTACGAGATTCTATTCATTTCAAGGACATTCCTGTATAGGTTCTAAATTCTCCATTTCCTTTGCGCTGCAGTTTAATGAAACTCCAGCGTTTTTCTTGCTCCAAAAATGCCAAATGTAGTTAAGAATGCCTTGATAATATGCTATTTCTAAAAACTACTTATATTCATAGATTCCTGACAGTTTACTGCTTTTTGCACAGTATCTCTCATTGCAGAGCTTTGGCCGTAGATATGTCTCTGTGTTTGTGTGTGTGTGTGTGTGTGCGAATAAATTCATGTATATTTATATTGCAGAATTAACATGTACAAATATTTTACCATATTTTGGTCTCCAATGCCTTCTAACCATATATATACTCCAAGAAACACAAAGATGTAAAGCACTGATACAATTCTAGATATGAACATCTGTAAATCAGCTTTAAGTGGTTATGAATATTTTAGAAGCTAGGAATAATGTATAGGGATGCAGGATGCCCTAAATTTCAACCAATGTCAGTTCCACGTTTCGCTGCTTCTGTTTGAAAGGACTCATCATCATGCAGTACGAAATTATAAGACAGACAGGACCAGTTGCTTCTGTGAAGTCAACACGTGCGTGTGCATGTGCGGGGATTTGTCTTTGTGTCTTTTAAGTGAAGGGAAGAGACCACGAGAGGTTGAAAGTATTTCAAGGAAAGAGACGAGCACATTTCACTTTAAGCGATAACATGCCACGTCTTCAACATCCAAATGCACAGGAACGAGGGGCTTGAGACAGTGAATCCAGGTGCCATGGTAAGTGGGAGAGGCCCTGGCTGGTATTAGTGACGGGGGATGGGAGGAAGGCGGGCAGTCACAGACACTCCAGAGTAACTATGATATTGTCAGTGGCTGGATTGTTTGTGGAATCTCTCCCTGCTGGCCAGGTAATGAGCAGCCTACTCCTCCAAATACATGGAGCTCCACCCTGTTTGTATCTCTTTGGCGAAGCACAGGACTCCAGTAGCTTTTTGCATTTCATGTCAACCTCCCTGCGCTTTCCCCAACCCACGTTTAAGCTAAAAGCAAGGTTCCTCATGGGGACGGCCACCGTTCAACATCTTTGGCCTCATTTTCAAATGATAACACACCATAATCCTGTGCTCATTCTTGCAAAAGCAAGTATGTGAACAGCCTAAAAAGAGAGAATGAATTAAAAGGCTGTTAATTATGCCCGAGGCTATGTCATTCCTTCCCAAGTAATTATGAGAGGGAGAAGTGTCCCCAGTGCTCCTGGTTCCTGATGGTTGATACAGAAAGGAGGAAGAGCACGCTGCACTCACCTCTCCACTACCTGCTCCTCCTGGGCCCAGAGAAAGCCAGCAGCCTCTGGCCGGGATTCGCAATGTCTTTAAGGCTGCAAATTCACAGTTAAAGGGGAGCTGGGGCAGAAAGGTGCGGGAGATGATAGAAATGACCCCTTTTCACCCCTTTTGCTATTAACACAGAACACTGAAATTTAGAGCTTGCTGAGTTATCATCTGTTTGCAGAGGCAGCCACTGAAGCTGAAGTCATGCAGCAGGTTCACGTAAGAACCTTCCATTGTGTTTCCCAGCACACAGGAGCTCTTCACTCCTCCACTGAGTCCAAACAAAGAAGAGAAAGGAAGGGAGGAACTCCTCACCAGGTGCATAGTGCTGAGCCAGGTGAGCTAAAGCTGATGCATTTTTTTTTTTCTCTAACAATGTGTCACATTGAGTGTCCCCCCTGACCTCCTGCCCCAGTTTTGGGAGGGAAAGAAATGCCTGGTGTAGTTGAAATAGGAAATGTGGCTCCTCGGCTACACTGTCTTTGGCGAATGGATTACAGGAAACAGTGTCGCTTTCTGCTGCTGTTCGAGCACGTTTCGGGACAGTCTGGAGTTCTGGCATGGACCTTGGCAGCTTACACACGTGGCAGAGTTCAGAGGTTTATTTGTTCTTGCAGAGATTCCAAATACTCTCCAACGCAGCCCAGAAAATGAATTAAGAGGGAACGGGCCAGCTACAGGTACTTACAGACGTGAGGAGACTTAAATTCTCTGTGGAGATGAAAGGACCTTAAGCTCCATTTAGCAGTATCCTTGGGGGAAAGGAAAAAAAAAAAAACAGCCCACACAACACATCAAGTGGGATATCCTGAAACGGCTGCTGCTGGAGCAAAACACTCCAAGGACTCTGCACTTGATCGAAAAGAATGGTGCCCCTGGCCACCCCGGCTGAGTGCTCAGGCCACCAGGTCTCCCAGCTCTGCAACTTCAACAGGCAGGGCTCAGCACTTCGCTGGCAATTTGGTGTCCACCTGGGTCGGGTGTTAAAGTCTCTGCTTGTCCATGGCAGGGCACCTTCCCAGAGAGGTCAAACTGACCTCTGAGAATGTTCACATATGTAAATAGGGCCATCTCACAGGAAAACTGGGAAATTCTCAGAGATTACATTTGGCAAACCTCTATGCTGCCAATCTAGGGGCCATGTTTGTTTTTTTTTTTTAAACTAAAGGATGTTTTTTGTTCAATGTTTGTTCACATGTTTTGCAACTTATAAGTGTAAGATACAGTCTGGAAGTAGTATTTTTTCTTTTGTAAGGCAACAAATACTTCATGATAGAAATGCAGTGCTAGACTGGCTCTTAGAGACAAGCCTTTATTGGGGCTGACGTTTCTGTTGGGTTTTATTTTGTGGTTTCGGTTGTTCAACAGGTCTGTCTCTTCCAGCACTTGGCTCTCAACTTGGCAATGCATAGGAATCAATCGGGAAACTTTAAAAAACATCAGTGTTTGGGAGAATCTTATTTAATTAATTGATCAGGCTAATTCTAACACATAGCAATATCTGAGGACTGCTGTTCTAGGAAAGTTTTGAAAGATTCATGTATATATAAACATCCGTATATGCAAATACACACACATATATGATTGTATTATTTACTGGGTTATTTTTAAGCAAAATTCTTGTAACTATCCAGGTTGAATTGAAATAAAGACTTTATTTTGATGCCGAAATATCAAACACCTTAGCTGACTTTATGGAAACAGAATTAAACACTCAAAATCAGACGTGATATGGAAATCTTCACTCATCTTCTACTGCCAGGGACCACCCCGTGAACATGCTTTTCCTTGACTCAACCCCAAGCAGGAACTATAGCATGAGGTGTGTCTCCTCCAGGCGAAATTTGCATACAGGATCACTCAAGGAAGATGGAGATTTGGAGACATCAAGGACTTTCTCTACAGCACACTGACACTAGGGCATAAGTGCCACTCTGCTCTGATTGGCTAAGGAAGACAAGCCCAAAGCCCGCCTTAAATTTTCCAACCAATTTCACCCTCTAGGCCTGTCAGCCGGAGCCCTTTGCAGCAAGGAGGCCTCCCCTGTTCAACATGAATGTTTTGCCTTGCATCACCACACAGTAGAATGTGTGCAGCATACCTACTTGTAAACTAAGGAGTCACACTGTTCCCAAGGCCACCTCTGCACGTACTAACAGAGGACAGCCTTAAAGATCTGTTTTAGTTGAAAGTCAAAGGGACACAAGGCTAAGCGACCATGGTGTCTTGGCTTCTTTGGAAGGAAGCTGCTGAGGACTGGTTCTGTGGGTGATTAGAAAAGTGGTCAAACCTGCCTTCTTCCAGCCACCAGCCCTTCCCTAGCCCAACAATCCCTTTGAGCCCTAACCTTAGGTCTGCATGATCCACTATTATTTGGGTCAAGTCACAGAAGATATCTGCCAAAATGTAACTCTGGGAGGCAGTGCTTGCAGTGACTGTCAATAGCCTGAAAGGCTGAGACCATCCTTGGGGCTGTGGTGGGTGGTGGTCTTCTCAAGGACACCTACCCTTCCCACACTGAGCTGAATCATGCAGGTGCTAAAGGCTACTGTCACTAATAGGGATTTATTTTGTATTTCATATGCATGGTGCAGAGATGCATTTTTTTAAAAACCTGAGAACGATTGATTTAAACCAGGAGTGATTAACATTTTGGCACAGATTAGCTGATCAGATGCTAGCAAAAGCCCTAAGGACAAGGACACGGGAGAGGAGAGAAGTGATGGAGAGGAAGTGGGACAGTGAAAGCTAAGGCTTGGGGATAGGATCCCAGGTCAGGTATTATCCTGAGGGCCTTTGGCCAAGAGGGAAACAGAGAAAGGGCAATGGGGGGAAAGACAGAGTTCAAAGAGTTCCAAGACAAATGCGAAGACGCTGAGAGAAATCCATGCTTTTCTCCAACTCGATCCAAATGGGCTATGTCCTCCTTGCCTTTCTTAGGTGTGTCCTGACCAAGCGGAATGTAATATAAAGGAATACTGTCTTATTTGTTCCTTTTGGTACATTAACAGTAGTAGCTACTCTACTCAGCACTTGCCACGTGCCAGCATCACTCTAAGACAAGGAGCTTACACCAGCTCACACCATATGGGGTAGGTGCTTTCATGCCCCTTATTTTAAAAACAAAGGCCAGAGAGGTTTTTAACTTGCCAATGGCCCCACAGCTCTGAGCCACAGCTAGGATGATGAACCCAGTCAATGAGTCCTGCTCTTAAAGGCAACATGCCAGGGCCAGCACTGTGGCGTAATGGGTAGAACCACCACCTGCAGTGCCTGTGTCCCATATGGGCACCAGTTCGAGTCCTGGATGCTCTACTTCTGATCCAGCTCTCTGCTATGGCCTGGGGAAGCAGAAGAAGATGGCCCAAGTCCTTGGGCTCCTACACCCACGTGGGAGACCCGGAAGACGCTCCTGGCTCCTGGCTTCAGATTGGCACAGCTCTGGCCATTGCAGCCATCTGGGGAGTGAACCAGTGGATGGAAGACCTCTCTCTCTCTCTCTCTCTCTCTCTCTGCCTCTGCTGCTCTGTAACTCTACCTTTCAGATAAAGAAACAAATCTTTAAAAAAAAAAAGTCAACACACCACCTCTTCTTCCAAAGTGGCAAAATGCATGTGACTGTGTCAACAAGGAGAGAAGATGCTTGAATCTTCTTTCCACAGGAGACCGATAGGCTACTTATTTTTGAGGCCCTCACTGAGTTTTGAAAGAAGATAAAGTTTTAATTTTTTAAGAGCCATGACTCATCTTACAGGGACCACTGAGTATCAGTGAAGGTAATGACAGTTGGAGTCAAGGATCTGGTGGGTGAATAGGAGAAGTGGATCTATGGAGAGTATGCAGATGAGTGTACTTAGAGGAGCAAGAGGCACAAGATGTGTCAAGGACACAAAGGAACTTGGGGATCCAGAGGCTCAGGCCCTGGGCCTCCTTCCGGACGGTGGTCTCATAGTCTATGTGGGGCTGGTTGAACAAAAAAGGCCTCCTACCTTTTATAACCCAGAAACCACCTCACCATACATGAAATATCCTGCCTCAAATGATACCTCAGGCCTCAAATGGAATCCTGCTTCTCTCCTGGAGAAGCTAATGGGTTTCCAATGTGAGCTGGAAATAAACAGAATGTGCTTTGGTTACAGATTGCATTTCCATGTCACATACTTGTTTCTTAGAAGGAGTCCCACATTTGCTTTTATTTTAAAATCAGAGTAATTAAAAAAATAAAAATCTAAATGCATCTGCTTATGTTGAAAGCCCCCATCTGTTTGATCTGATTTCCCTTCCTAAGAGCTTCCAGAATAGCTTTGGCTTTTGTCGCTGTACCTAGTGGTTCAGTTGACCTGCTAATGGAAAGACCAGAAGACTGCACACCTGTGCAGCCAGCAGGGTGAAGACAATACCCCTCATGGAGACCAAAGTCAGATTAGGGACTCCATGAGACAGGATGCACGTATCTTGCTTGCTACTGTTGACCTGGTACCCATTCCAGGGTCCAGCACAAAGAAGGTCCCCAGGCAGGAGACAGGTTGAGAAAGATGAAGTTATTTTTCAAGGTTACTCAACAAGTACATTTATTTATCTATTGCTGTATACAAATTCCCGTACATTTATTGCAAATAACCACTAATACCTTAGAACAACACAGTTGCCATGGATCAGAAGTGTAGGAGCAGTTTACCTGGGTCCTGTATTTCAAGGTCTCTCAGCCAGTGTTGCATCTCCTCTGAAGACTCAACTGTGGGAGTTGAGTTCAACCTCTCTCACTTGCTTGTCAGCAGGATTCAGTTCTTTGCTTGCTATGGGCCAGAAACTACCCTCAGGCCCTTGCCACACAGCCATTTCCAAAATGTGGTCCCTTGGTTCATCAAAGAGAGAGTCTACTAGCAGGAAGGTAGTCCCTCCTTATTCATGAAGTTATCCATTACTAGACTTTTCCATCGTCTACTGATGAGAAGCAAGTCACGGGTCCTACCTACACCAAAGGGGAGAGACTTCTACATGGAACAAATTTCAGGAGAAGCAGATAATCAGGGGCCTCATTAGAGTCCAGCCACCCCAATGAGATTGGGCTAAAATATCTATGCTAAATATTGCCTCTTCTTTCATTCTCTCAGCTCCTTGGCCACCAGTGCACACGCACTGTAGTGTTAGTTATTACAAGCAAAGCAACATGGGTCTAAGCCATGACTGTTGTGAGAGGGACTCATGATCTATTAGAGCAGATGAATAACAAGACACACAGAGTATTTATCACAAGAGACAGCTAATACACAATAGTAGTGGGGAGGTAGTTTCAAATGGAGAAATATAAAGACCCAAGTGAAATAAATGCCATGTTGGGCTGCTATTGTCCAGACATTGCACAGAGAAGATGTACTTTGAACTGCTTCTTGAAGAGTAATAGCCAGCATTTACTGACTTCTACATGTGTTACTAAGTACTTTTTTTTTTTTTGACAGGCAGAGTTAGACAGAGAGAGAGAGAGAGAGAGAGAGAGAGAGAGAGAGGGAGAGAGGGAGAGAGGTCTTCCTTCCATTGGTTCACCCCCAAAATGCCCACTACGGCCAGCACGCTGCACCGATCTGAAGCTAGCAGCCAGGTGCTTCCTCCTGGTCTCCCATGCAGGTGCAGGGCCCAAGGACTTGGGCCATCCTCCACTGCCTTCCCAGGCCATAGAAGAGAGATGGACTGGAAGAGGAGCAACCAGGACAGAATCCAGCGCCCTGACTGGGACTAGAACCTGGGGTGCCGTTGCCGCAGGCAGAGGATTAGCCAAGTGAGCCATGGTGCCGGCCACTAAGTACTTTATATGGAATATTTCACCCGATTTTTCAGAGCAACCTTTTGTGGTTGGTTTTATGTTCATATCCACTATCAAGTTGAGGAAACCTAGGCTGATAGAGGTGAAATGAATTACATAAGCCTACCCAGCATGTAAGTGGTGAAAAGAAAACCAAACTCATCCAAAGCCCACACTTGCACACATATTCAGGGTTGCTTCAGGCAAGGCTGGCCAGTCTAAGAAACTGAAGCAAAAGCATTCCAGCAGACATGGGAGTAACAAAGAAGCAAAGGCAACCAAGCGTAAGCTAGGCACTCAAACAAAGCACTATGATTCCCTCTGTCCAGAAAGTTCTTTCATTATCTCTTCATTGGCTGGCTCATCAGTGCCTCCAGATCTCAGCTCAGGCATCATCATTTCCAGACAAAGCAGTTCAAAACTCTCCCCTCCCCCATGTCCACCATTCACACACCAGCTACTCAGCTTCATCACATATTGATCGGCTCTCACCCTGTGTCCTTGTGTACTCACGCTGCCAGAACAAAGCTGGCACCTGACAATGGGTGGAGTCATTACAGCAGTAGGTCAGTAAGGAGTTTGGATGTTACTCTATCAAGGATGACAGAGCTGTTGAAGGATTTTTTTTTTTTTTTTGAGGAGCAGGAGAGTGACATCACGACAGCAGGGTTTGGGGGCACAACTTTGTGGGTGGCTTGATTCTGGAGAGTGAGAGTAACGATACTGATGTCTGAGTTCTGTGCCCTCCACCTTTCTACCTCCCAAAGGCTGTTCTCTGTGGTCCTTTCCCCAGCCAAGAGGAAAACTCATTTGGAATGAGGCACCGCGGACTTGTTTCTGATCCTGCTGGGAATTCTATTCTTTAAAAGGAGAGCCAGGTCCTGACACTAGCTCCTGAATCTCAGACATGATTTGGCTGTGGTGTGCTATGTGGCTTTGTTTAAAGTTTATTCATTTAAGCTTTTTCCTCTGCCCAATGAAGGGATTGGTAGATAGATGCTGATTGGATTGTCTCACTGTGCTTCTTTCTGAATTGTACCTGGGGTGTTTTGATATACAACTGGGAATAAGAGGCTTTAATGGAATTCCACCATATCTAGTTACTATTGACTATTTTCAAAATTTTTTGACCAGTGGTCTGGAAAACTTGTTGACTTCTATTGCCCTGGCTCACAGGTGAGTTTGTTTACTTGCCTCAATACCTTTCTGTTTCCTCCTCCACAAAAGCTCCAGAAATTTGCAGTCATCCTCTTGTTAAATAAAGTCTCAGGAGGCAGAGGGTTGCTTATTCTTTCAGCGTTCATAACACTGTTAAGAACTAGAAAAATGATCATGGGTCAAAGTCATTTAGGGCCTGGCAAACACAGGGTCAGCCTGTGAATGAAACATTTCAGGACCTCTAGGCGATGGGAAGGAAAGTAGAAAAAGATGCACGAGCAACATAATCTCAGAAATCCTACTGCTGCTGTCCAGCTCCACATCTCCTCACTTGCCCACTCTTCCTTCTACCTGTCCCATCCATCCTCAGGACCCTATCTGCCAGGTGCCTTTGCAGCCTTCAACAATGTATATTTAGTAACTCCCAGAAAGATTTCCAGCGAGGACTTAGCCACAGAATACAAATGAGACACTTGAGCAGGATATTCTGGTTAGGTTGGACAATGAATTGCTACATCTGTTAAATTCCTGTTGTACCAAATGCAACCATTCTTCTTCTGATCTCCCCTCCCCCTACACAGGAACACGTGATGGTGATTTTCCCTCTACGACTTCAGAGCGAGAGACTGCCCAACAGCTTGCAAAACTTTCCTTGTGTTTTATTAAATTGAAATATTGCTTTTAGAACACAGAACAGAGTGCTGGTGCATGGTGGTGGGCTTCTCGGAGCGTGTCAGGATAATCCATCTTTTTAAAGACTGGCAGGCGTGAAGTGTGACGGTGCCCAAGTGTGTGGACCTGATGCATCTGACTGGCTGGAATCTCTGTTCAAGGGGATAATTTGTCATATTTTAACCATGGAACCAGCAGGATTAATTGCATAATTCTACATGAGTGTATGTATGCACTTGATTGTGCATATGTCCTTGTGTGTGATTGTCATTTGGCGGGCTTTCCTTTCCTTTTGTTTCTAAACGAATCCGTCCTTATGCCTTATCCCACATCTACCCATCCTCCCTCTCTCCCCACAAATCCATAAGGTACAGAGTTTCAATCTGTGTATTAAAAACACAAAGGCTATAGATAAATTTCTTCTTTGACTGTCACTTCAGAACATGGTGGAATTCATTAAACAGAAATGAATGAAGCCATGTAATGAAGACTAGGGGATCCATTGCATGACTGCTGATGAAGAAGGTGATACTCTGCACAGGGATTGGGGAAGAGAGGGACTCAGGGCACCTATCACCTTAGTGTTGTAATCTGTGAAGCACAGAGGTGGTGTTGGAATGCAAACTGGGTTGGCCACTTTGTTGTATGAAAAGTTGATGTGAAAATTTGCTTAATCCCTCAAAGCCCCAGGCAGCTCACATGTGTAACAGGTATCAGTGATCAGCTGTAGCAGGAAGCAACATAAAACACTTCACTTGAAGGGCTTAGTTCAGTGATGGGTTCATTCTCCCATCCAACTACCAACCAGGCCCAACCCTACTTAGTTTCCAAGATCAGATGAGATTGGACACGTCCAGTGATGGGTCCACTTTAAGAGCACAGTGAACATGGCTACTTATGGCGAGGAATAAATACTCAAAAGCAGTATCTCCAAGGTGCACCAACGACATCAGCTGGGAATGAGAAAAGAAGGCATGATTTCTTTGGAGATGCGTATTTGATGAACAAAGGTAAGAAAACAGCTTCATGGAGTGTGGATTGACTCAGTCTGTGTGTCAGACTGTCCAGGGGAGCTGGGAGACAAGCTAGTCTTCTTGAGTAGAGTGTGGGCACTGGGGCTCTAGCACTGGTTTCCAGGCCGGTGTGTAAAGATGAGATAGTGCAGTTTGATAGATTTGCCAGTGTTATCCAGCTTTAGCAACCTAGACCTCATGGACAAATGTCTAAAATGATTCCTGTTCTACTTTTTCAAAACCATTAAAAATACTGTCAAAAATTGTCAGGGACCTGAGATGTTACCCTACACGCCAGCAAACAAGCTGTCCTGACACATTTCATGGCCGCTGGGAGAAGACACAAGACCCCTGGGTCAGAAACAAAGGACTTGATTACAATACAGCAAGTAGCAGGAGTTTTCTGTGTGTCCTGGCTCCCTTTGATCCCTGCCTCCACAGGGCCAGTGTGGACAGCTGTGGTAGATGGTGTACCGCAGTGTGTTTGTGTCATAGCTGAAAAGTCCTGAGCAAAGCAAACTAAATCTTTTATAATGGGACTCCCAGAAAACCTGCCCAACCTTTGCCTCAGAGGAAGACATTATCTTCATAATATTGGACAGCAAATAAACCCGCTCTTGGCTCCATGGGGAATTCTATGTCTCAAAGCCCTTTGCTAGACAAACATCCTTGAAAACACAGACCAGAATGAGAGTTGTCAGAGCCTCTGCTTACCAGACATGCAGAAAAATAAGAGAGCCGTGAAGAACTGTCTCACAATAGAAATCATGTACTGATGAAGTACAAATGAAAATAAGACAATGTCTGGGCTTCTCTCGCTCTAAGAATGAGGAAGCTCTTTTATGAGATATAAACAATGAAAATCTAATCATACCTAACAAGAAGTCAGCTAGAAGAATTGGACATGATAAAACACCAACTGTAATATGAATTTATATTTACTATATAAACATTGATGTAATAATATACACTGTGCTTGAAATATTACCAAATGACAATTGAACATCTATAATTTATGAATATACATATCACTAAAGGAATAAAATTGGGGATCTGTGATTAATTTGTTTATCACTGGTTGTAAGCATTCAAAAACATATTGATCCCTGCACTAGAGACAGCATGATATGATTTTCTGAGATTTGGAAGGATTCCAGAATGTGATAGACATTGGTACAATGTTCTCACCACTTCCAGTTTTTCCCCCAAGTTATAGCCAAAAGAAAATATTCCTGAGAGCTCATATGTCATGATTCTTTGTTTTGTTTGTTTGGTTTTTGTTACAGAATGCCTTCTGGCTCTAATCAGAGTGTGGATGTTCCACAGCACCTTGGCTATCTCTTGAGTTAGACTCAACTGTCCAACAGAACTTCAATGTGCCCCAGATCTCTGAGACAGTTTCTCCAGAGAACTGAACTTTCCACTGAGTTGGAAGAGACTCTACTTGCAGAGAGAAGCAAAGCCATCCCACAGAGGAATTGGGCCTGGGAAAATTAAGATCATGTACCTCTTACCAAAATCCCTCAAACTCCCACCTGCTGAATCACATTTAATTGAGCATCAGGGAAAACATGAGAGGAATGTGACACTCAAAAGGGGAGGAGTGAAGTCGGGGAGTTTAGAGGATGTTCTGGTTATTAGTGAGGATGCAATTTGCCTTCAGATAAAGGTTTTACTGTTTGCTTCTTTGTCTTGGACATAGAGATATACAGAGATAGATATTGAGGTAGTCCCTCCTCTCCCCTCTTGCTCTCCCGGGCTCTGCCATTAGTCCTGAACAGCACAGGAGCCTGGAGCAATTGCTCCTGCTCAGTCTCTGAGAGCCTAACCTGACAGCCATCTGGTGCACCAACACTTAGGAGGTCACAAAGGGGCATCATTCTTGGCTTATCTGCACAACCAGGGACTAAGTGGCCCTAGAGCTTGCCTTGAAGCAATGGTCAAGGCCATTGTTCCCCATGCTGCAGTAAAAGGCTAGGGTAGGAGTCTTCATTTCACTCCCAACAAGTGCATTTTAAAATCCTTTAAATCCCAGGTTTGAGTGCTGCCTCATCACTTGCTTGCAGAGTGATCTCAGATTAATGACAATGCCTTCCCATGCTTTGAATTTCTCATTTTTTCCCCAAGTTGATTATTTTATGAAAATTATGAAACAAATACCTACATGGCATGGGGTAGGTGCTACAAAAGTTTTGGTTGTTCCTCTCATTTTGTCTCTCTTACAGAGTAGTCAGGAAGATTAATAAGAGACAGGGATATTCTTTTAAATTCTTGAAGCTATTATAATTATTACTTTATTATTATTTAGTGTGTACTGTTTCTTAGTCCAACTTTTCTCCGAGCCTACCCTAGTCTAAACCCTACCTCCTCATGGGACAGACCATTCCTAACTCATCTGAGACAGGGAGTTGCAGTGGTGGAAAGACTTCCTCAGTAAATAGCCACCTAAGATAGAAGACATGTCCATCTACCTGAGTTTGGGGAAAGCAGAAGCCAAGAAGGGATTAAATGTTCAGAGATTGTGTTAGGGGAACAGCCTGTGAAGGGAAAATGGGGCAAAGCTGGGACAGCATGGAGAGCTCTGAGAGTACCCTGCAGGTTCATCTCCAGGGAAGGAGAGGGGGGAGGGACAAGGTTGGGGGGAAGCACCCAAGGCTTCCAGGCAGTGTGAAGTTTATGCAAGGCTGCTGGGAAGTCCTCAGGCCAAAGCCAGCTATCAGAAGTCCCACATCTCACATGAACAGGCTTGTCTTAGTAGCTCTGTCACACTCAGTGTGTGGCTGAAAGGATTCCCTGTGAGGCTTGAACTCTATGCAAATGCAGTGATGGTTTTCAAGGCACAGCTGTGGGGCCCCTGCTCAACTGAATCCTTGCATTAGAGGCTTGCTAGGTAAATTCTTGTCTTCTGCAGACTCTCCAACCCTTCCTGAGACATCTCCAGATTTAGACATTGTGAGGCAGTCTCTTTTCCTGCGTGATTTGTAGGTGAATGGGGAAGTCTTGCTGTGCTCAAAAATATGTCCTGTGTCCTGTCAGCGTCTCTAAAATTCTACCACTGTGAATTTATCCCCAAAGGATTGCAAAATCTCCTAGGGGAAGGATTCATTTAATAGCTCCCAAGACAAAGGTGTTGAACCAATTGAACACCAGATAAACAAGCGGAATGAGGCTTGTATTGAGGGAGTGATATGGCCATGTTGAGAAATAGCTCTCTGAAACCATGGATCAGCCCCCAAAGCCATTGCAAATGTCAATGCTTTTCCAAAAACAACACCAAGGTGAACATTTGACCCAACTGAACCTTTGACTGATCTTCACCAACAAGACGTGCCTCCGTTAGATGAAATAGCATGCTCATAAGACCTATTATTGGTACCCAGAACACTTTCCAAAAGACTTTCAGAGACAGCTTCGTGTTGGCAAGGAAGTACAAATCTTCTCGGGCTGCATAAGGGTACCAATGAGTTTGTGCATGACCTAGGTCTCACTGGGACCACTGGCTGGTGATTACAGGCCCATAGCTTTGAGCTCTGGAGCCTCTTTAGTGGTTAAAGAATGGTGTGTGTCCTCCAAGGCAAGTCGAGGCAACCCAGATGATAGACCTTCTGTGTCTGGGGCGCCTATCAATTGTTGGCTAGACCTGAATGTGTGTTGGAGGGCACAACTGGAAACAGACTGGAAACTTGCCCAGAGATACATTTCTCCTGAAGCCAAGAAGAAAACACAAGTGATTCATTTTGAACTTATTAATAACGATCACATTTCTGTCGGGGAGACTGGAGAGTCGGTTTGAGACATTGGGATCTTCAGAGTAGGTCAACACGTCAAGATGGTCTCCGGGCACCATTTTCAAACAGACTACAGCACATCAGCATCCCAGGAGGAGGTTGAGTTAAGTACAATTCCCAAGGCCTACTGAGAAATAGGGCCTGGGAAGCTCTGTTTTAACAGTCTCCTGGAGTCATCTCCCTAACCATTCTCATGATCAGCCCAGTGTGCATGAGCCCACAGCCAAGGCCCCAAGTGGCATCAACAGCCCTTGCATTTGCTTATTCTGACTTTGTCTTGACTTGAATTAAATATTTTTTTGGAACAAGCTAAGGGTATAACTTATGAAATAAAAGAAAAGAGAGGTAGCTTATCCGTGGTGAAGTGGTGTGGTCCCTGGGAGGCTAAGCCTGAGACAGAGACTAGCTCACAGGGGTTTTTGTTTGCTTGAGTAGGGAAAACTCCTGGGACTGACACCTGTGAGAGGCAGAGGGAGTCGAGATTGTACACAGGGAGTGGCTGAGCTGAGATGAAATCCTGGGGATGGTCCCAGGGGTCTCAGGGATGGCCCTCAAAGCCATCCTGAGTTGGGTAGTGGCTGAGCCTCTAAACCCTGGTGTTGGTCAGTCACTGAGGGGCTGCCTTTGGAAAGAAGCATGAGCTTTGGAGAGGCAGTTCACCTCAGCCACTTTCTGAGCTCACTCCCAGTCTCCGAGTGGGAGGAGGAGTTGCCCCTTTTCCTAAAGAAGGGTCTGGCTGGAAGGGCACAGCATGTCCCTCCTAGGTTTAAACTTGCGACGTGACACACTTGTACCTGGCATTTTGTCAGCACCATGCTAGGCTAGGATGAAATGCAGCATCCTCAGGCCTCCATAAACTCACCACCAGGAAGAGTCAGGAGCTGCTAACCTTCACAGTGCAGAGACAATGGGTAAGCAAGCTACGTGGGGGAGTACAATCAGACAGTGGATTGTGCCTTTGCTTCCTGTATTTGGTAGATGTGGATGGAGGCTCTCAGAGGTAAGACCATGCAGCTGGTTGGCATGCTTTGCTAATGAAACCAAATGAGTAGATAGGCTCCTCAAACAGTTCCAGTTATGAAAAAAACATGCATGTATTTAAAACGTCTTTGCACCTAAATAAACTTAGCATTTAATTTCATTTCTCCACAAACTTTCTGAAACATCCTTATGTGTATAACACCCAGTGTAGGCCAAAAAGATTCATTTCTTCAGCTCATTATAAACCAGGGGTGAGCATGCAATGGTGGAAAACTGATTGCTATCATTTACCTCATCGGTGCCTTATACCAAAATAAGGCCCTTTGACCTCACTAACCACTGTGCAGTAAAACAAGTCCATCCTCAACCTCTCACTATCTCCATGGAAAACTGGGCTCCCAACAGCTTAAAATTTCTGATTAACAAGAAAGATGTTTGTTATGTCAGAAAGTAATGTGACCAAGGCCAGATCTCAGGTATTTGCACTGATTTTTTACATGCATCTGCCGAGTTTCACAGTGGTTAGATTCCCCTAATCCCTCAGTAATTATTAGAGATGTCGAGAAAAAAAAACCCACCACATTCTTTTGATTAGAGTGATTGTTTGGTATTCCTATTTATTTATTCATTTGTAATGAGCAGGAGACACTTGGTGAGCTTGTTCTGTTCTTCTATCAGATTCTTTTACGCATAAATTATTTGAGGGTAAGATATATGCTCAAAGAATAATGAGGTAAACAGGAGCAAAGGGAATAATTTAAAAGCAATTTATAATAAGGGAGTGATCGCATCCATACCGAAAGCATGGAGACTCTCAGACTGCTGCTCAGTTCTGTTTGAAGTTAGGTCAAAGGAGAATTAATCCCAGGGACCAGTTCTCTAGTCAAGTCCCAAAATGCTTTCTCTTGTGCTAACTATGTCACAACGTGAGCTCTTACTGTTGAGAAACAATTTATACTTTCATTAAGATTGTTTGGGGGATTTTGTCCCCTGCAAGTATCTTCCTGGAGCAAGAATGTTCATCATTTATAGAAATGGTGTTTGGTTTGCCAAACAATTTACGAAAAGATAATGGGGAGCTCCATTTGGAATGCGATTCATATGCAATGACTTCTGATCAAGCCAGAAGGTCTTACTTAAACTAGGAACAAATAACTTTGTGACTAGAATTGTAAATGGCAACATAATTTGCTAATGGTTTGTCCCTGAAGTCAGACCTTCCTCCTTTTACCTGTTTATCCATCGGGGACATCAGGGAAATGAGACAGAAATAATGTATCTATCTGAATTTCATTTAGAAATTTGACAAGATGTCTTTTGCTATCTGAATATATATAATACAGAAAGATGACAACCTGGAGGAAGGTCTTTAGAGCCAACTTGCAGTCATGTCCTGCTTTCTTCTTTTCAATGACTGTCTTGTAACTAAAACAGATTGATAGAATCTGTGAATAATAATCTATGTGAAGAGGAACAGCCCAGTAGCTTTTAACTACGACCTAGAAACCTCTGGGCTCCAAATTTATATCCCCAGCCTGCTATCTGAGCTCCAGATCCACCTACAAGACACCTCTACCGGATGCTCCTGCAGGCACAAAAATCTCAACTCAGCTACAGCTGAATTTATCACCTCCATTCCACCCTCCAACTGCCTCACCTCCTATAATTCCTAATAAGTAGAAGCCTCATGTAGCTCCCCAAGCAGGAGCCCTTGAAGGTATCCTTGACCCTCTGTGTTAATCACACCGAAATATCTGGGTGATCACCAAATTCTGTGGACGCTGTCTCCTTCAGGTCTGCCTTATGGTAGTTATCAGAATTGGATTTTTAAAATACTGAAGAAAAGGTGAAACAATAGAACAGTGTTCCTGAGTCAAGGACAAGTTAAGCTGAAAGTCCAACTTACAAAGTCAGGAGGAGAGAGATTGAGAGGCTGTCGTCAACGGCAAGTTTATCATGCATCCATAACTTAATTGGCCTGAAGAAGAAATAATGGGACTTGAGGCTGCATTAACTAAATCACAGTGTTTAGAGGTGAGAAGGGAAAATAATTTCACTGTGCTATATACTGTCAGATCACAATTATGTTCAGTCCTTGGTTAACGTAAAAATAGACACAAGTATATTCACAAGAGGGGATGGGGTGTTGAAGCGACTAAAACCCATGTGTGCACCAAGTAGGGAACTTTCTTTTGTAGCAAGGGGACTCTTTGGATAGATGTGATAACTGCCTACAGCTCACTGGAAGGTGCCCTATAAAGCACCAGTCCCACTCTCTACACCATAGACCAGACGTCGACTGGCCCAATAAGAGTTTCCTCAGGGGCCCATGTTGTGGCACAACTGGTTAAGCTGCCCCCTGCAACACTGGCATCCCATATGAACACCAGTTGGGTCCTGGCTGCTCCACTTACAATCCAGCTCCCTGCTAAAGTGCCTTGGAAAGTAGCAGTCAGATAGATGGAAGACATCCATCTCTCTCTCTGTCTCTGTCTCTGTCTCTGTCTCTCTCTCTCTCTCTCTCTTTGTGTGTGTGTGTGTGTGTGTGTGTGTGTGTGTTGTGTTTCCCTCTTTCTCTAACTCTACCTTTCAAATAAATAAATAAATCTTGAAAAAGAAACAGTATTGTTAATTAATTCTACACAAGAGATTCTTATTCCCATGCCCTAGAGGGAGACGCCTTCCTGAAATATGTATACTCTATAAGTCCCCTAAGTGGTTGTGACACATAACAAGGGCTGGGAATCCCTGTCAAATGAGAAATCAAGTTTTCTAGGTGGTGCTCTGGCACAGTAGGTTAAGCATCCACCTGTGGTGCCAGCACCTCATATGGATGCAAGTTCGAGTCTCAGCTGCTGTACTTCCAATCCAGCTCCCTGCTGGGAAAGTAGTGGAGGATGGCCCAAGTGCTTGGCCCCCTGCACTCCCATGGGAGACCCAAGGGAAGATGCTGGCTTCTGGCCCCTGGCTCCAGATTGGGGCAGCTCAGCTTTTGCGGCCATTTGGGGAGTGAACCAGTGGATGGAAGACCTCTCTCCCTCTCTCTGTCTGTAACTTTGCTTCTCAAGTAAATAAATAAATCTTAAACAAACAAACAACTCAGAAACCAGGTTTTCTCTACATACAGCCAAGAGTCAAGGGAGAGGAGACTCCATTGCAGACGGAAAGGAAACGGGGATGCAGAGAAATGACTAGATATTCCATGAGCTGCCTTAGGAAGAAGGGATGGGATGCTGAGTCCCTGGGGATTTGAATGGGGTGGCATGAACATTTTATAGTCATGAAATCAAAGGGGTTTGAGCAAGATGGGTAGTTAGACTCTGATTTTAGAGATGTATAGTATTTATTGAAAGAAGTAAAGTCCCATAGATATCAAGTTGCTTTAAAAGTATTTCACTTAATTATATTATACCCAGAAGGTAAAATATCCCCCTACAGCAGAAGTGGTCGGTACCTTGTCCGTATTCCCTTCAGCCTTACTTCAGGGCTTGTCACCGTGATTTCCATGTGTCCCTCTTCCCCTAAAAGCTTTCTCTGGCTTCCAGAGTCCACTCTGCTTACACACAGAGCTGGCAGGTGTCTGGGAACTACTCCTATCATCTCTTCGTGAGCCTTAATGACTAGGGGGAGTTGGCCTAAGACCCCAGTTCCCTTGCATCTTTGGTGGCATGGCTCTGGGGTACATGGGTTATGTTGCCTGGAGCTCTCAGCGAAGACGAAGCTACAGCTGCCTATGACAATAATGGCTTCAGCTGCTGTTCCTTCCCTTTCTCTTGTTTCTACTCCCCTCTCACGTTCCCTGGCTTCACTCCACAAATAAACAACCTGGACTCAACTCCTTGTTTCAGGACCCACCTTGGAGAGACCCCAAAATAAGACACGGAAAAACAAGGGGCTGGCATCGTGGTGTGGCAGGTTAGGCCACCATTTGTGATGCTGGCATCCCAGATCAGAGCACCAGTTCAAGTCCTAGTTGCTTGCCTTCTGATCCAGCTCCCTGCTACGGTGCCTGGGAAAGCAGCAGAGGATGCTCCAAATACCTGGCCCACTTCTACCCATCTGGGAGACCAGGATAGATTTCCTGGTGGTTCCTGGTTTGGGCCTGGGTCAGACCCAGCTATTGTGGCCATTTGGGGAGCGAATCAGTGGATAGAAGACCTCTGCTGCTCTTTCAAAAAAAAGGAAAAGTAAGTCAATCTTTTTAAAAGGATACCAAACCATTATGGCCAGCAAGGAAACACTTACTTAATCAAAGTCTGAGGCGATTGGTATTAGAAAGGCATGGGATTTTAAAACCCTGCTTCACAATCTGATAGTAGCTGCAGCCTAGGATGCTGTTACCAGGCCTGCTATGGTAGGGGTCCTGGCTGCCCTCCACTTTCATCACCCCTGGCTACCGAAGATTGCTCTCCATTGATCTCTGCTTCTCTAGGCTAACTTGCTCCCACTTATGCTTCACTCTGGTGCACACCTCTATGCTCCTGCCTTTCCTGTTTGTCACCCGAGGAATTTCCACTCATCCTTTAAAACCCATTGAAATCCTGCCCTCTTCTGTAATCCGAGTCCTTCATTGCCTCGAACCAGTAGAATCATTCAACATGCTGATTGTTTCTGTATTCTCATGTACCATGACACAATTAGTTATCAACCGGCTATTCTTATCGCAAGAGAAGTGGCTTAAATTGGAGAGAAAGGTAAACGTGGACCCTGGCTCTCTGTTCTCACTGCCAAGGAGCATCCCAGAACAGGGTCGTTTTGAATAACAATTCATTTCTATGAGTGTGCGAGCTTATATTTGTTTGACAGGTGATTAAGTTAGAATGCAATCATCAAACAAGTGTGCAGGATTTGAATCCAGAGTTCCCTGAAAGGAACTTTCAAACTACCTTTGAGAATGAAAGCAAAATGCTTATTCTCTCATCTTGATTGAGAAGAGCAGGATGTAAGGTTTTGTATATTGTATAAATTGAAAAACAGTGAGTTGGAAAAAGGTGGTAGAAAAACACATTCATAATAACTACTGCAGATCTGGGGTGGGGTATTGTTACTAATTTTCAGCTTTCCTCTACTTTCTGTAGGTTTTCAAAACTGAGAAAGTTAAAAAATGTAACAATGATACGTTTTTCACTTGTAAGGAATTATTTCCTGCAGATCAGTCACCATGGAAGAGACTTTAAAGGATATTAAAGAATTATCCACAGAATACATCGGACTTCATAAGGTGATAGTGGTGACAGTACATTATTTTACCACTGTATAGTTTGTTCCAGAGTGTAGGAAAAGCTGAAAAGATATACACTTTTGTTTTAATGAAGAAAAAATGACCTTGAAACCCAAACTTGCTAAAAAATACACAATTACATAATAGCCTCACCTATAGATCCTATAGATCAATGCCATCAATCAACATAAACAGAAAAATATTAAATACAAATTCAAGTGCATCTAAAGGAATTATCCTCTGCAATTAGGCAAACTATGCTAGTGGTAAAAGCTCTGGCTTCTGATTCCAGCTTCCTGATAATGCAGACCCTGGAGGCAGCAGCGATGACCCCAGCAGCTGGGTTCCTGTCACCCATGGGGGAGACCTGAATTGAGGTGCCAGCTTCCAGCTTTGGTCCCAGTCAAGGGCTTTATGAGCATGTGGGGAGTGAACCAGCAGATGGGAGTTCTCTGCCTGCCTCTGTCTCCATCTCTGTCTCCCTGCCTCTCAAATACATTTTGAAAAACAACAACAACAAAAAAAAGTTGAATAAATGGAGAGATGTTTAACAGTCCTAGAGGAATGGACTGAATATGGTAATTTGGAAAATATTCATTATAGGATTAATGTAACCCCAATAAAACACTGTAGATTTGTTTTGATGAAATGACTTGAATGGTAACTGAAGATTAGATGTGAGATAATGAAGAGTAGGGAACCTGATACCAAGCAGGTGCCTAATAATTGCCAGCTCATCGCCCGCTGCAGCTGCGCAACATCCTAATGGCTCCGACAATGATGACCCCCTCTTAGCCAGTTCCTGTAATTCCCAGGCATCTGGCAACTACTGGATACATTGTGAAAGTTATAGGAGCACTTTATATTGAAGTTGTAATTTACATTATAAGGCCTTTATTCTCTCTGAAAGAGATTGTAAAACTCCTTGAGTCAAATATTTAAGGTAGATTAGTCATTGACAGGAAAGGGGGTGATTCAGAGATGCAAGGCCACAAGACTGCCGTTAGGTCTTCACTAGAGTTGAAATAAAATACACTTAGCTGCAGCTGGAGAAGCCAAACGTGAGCAGCACCAGCACAATGTGAAGTCTCAAAGGTAAGAGCCATCCCAAGTTAGCATGGGCCTCCTCTTAGTTGGAGGGAGCAATAACTGCTCAATATCATGTTGGCAAAGACATCAGCTCATTCCTAAAATACTCCAGAACTGAGGAAGAGCTGAGGGCAATTCAATTATCTCATGAGGAGTCTTACAAAACAGGGGTGAGTAATTAGAAGACCATGTCCATTTAATAGGAGTCCGTGGCCTGTAGCTCCAAGAGAATGAGTGAACTATCCAATCACTAAAGTTTCAAAGCAAAATATTTCAGGATCATGCTCTAAGTAGGCCTGGCAGATTCTCAAAGTACAGTGGCTACAAATTACTCACTTGATATTTTAGGCACATTCTGTGTGCTTCAAATTGTAAAACTGGGTGAAAGTTCAGGTGAAAGGAGAGTTGGTCAGGAAGAATATGGGGAGCTCAGTATTAAATCAGAATGTGCATGGTTTCCAAGAACTTTCAGTAAGCAGACCCCTTCTTGACTTTAACTGGATGTCAGTGTCGCCTAAGTACATGTATGCTATACCTATGTTTACTTTAACAACCACCAGGCCTGTGTGAAAATCACCTTCACAGCCAAATCAAGTGACGAAAACGACAACTCCAAGAACATTCAAGCCACTTTGCAAGTTTTGCTTGCATTTCTGTGCCATTTCCAGAAAATACGTCTTACGTATTTCTATTTTGGCTGCCTACCCACTTCTCAGGACCTGCTTCACACTCTGTGGAGGAGGTTCTTACTAATCTGCCAACATTCAAGTCAGAAAATACTTTCAGCCTTCTAAATACGTCTAGTGTGGAAGCAGGTGGATTGCTCCCATAAATCAGAGCTCCCAATTTCTGAACAGAAACATAAGGTTTCCAAGCACCCATTCACACATTCCCCAGGTGGAAAGGAGGCTCAAGAGAGCCACAACCATATCAGCTCAGCCTCCATGAGACTAACTGGTATCCCAGAAGTAAATGACCAGTTGTTGATAGTAACTAGGTAGGTAAATAGATTCCGTGTCACCCTTGTTCTATCATGCAATTGAGGGGGCTGTGACAAGTATGGTGCTATTTAAGACAATTACTTTAATGTAATTGAAAAATGAGGCAAGATGTTTGGGATGGTGGTTAAGATGCTCCTGGGATACCTGCATTCATATCAGAGTGCCTGGGTTCAAGTCCCAAATCCACTCCTGATTCCAGTCTCCCGGTAATGTGCACCTGGGAGACAGCAAATGCTGGCTCAAGTATTTAGATCCCTGCCATCCATGTGGGAGACCCAGACTAAGTTTGAGAATACCAGTCCTACACACACACAGTCTATCTTCAAACAAATACAAATAATTTTTAATAAAAATGTATTTGAGAAAGAAATTCAAAAGCATAGATCTGGTATCATGGCACAGTATATTAGGTCACAATCTGTGGCACTGGCATCCCACATGGTATAGGCTCTAGTCCTGGTTGCTCCATTTCTGATCTAACTCTCTGCTTATGCACCTGGGAAAGCAATGGAAAATGATCCAAGTACTTGGGCACCTGAGAGACCCAGGCTCCTGGCTTCAGCCTGGCCCAGTGCTGGCTGTTGCAGCCATGTGGGAAGTAAACCAGCAGATGGAAAATTTCTCTCTCTCTCCACCCCCCCCCCCTAACTCTACCTTTCAAATAAATGAATAACTCTTTTAAAAAAGCCAAAGTATTTCCAACAAGGAAATTTCCAGACACAGAATGTAGCTTAAAGGGAACCTGGAGAAAAGAAGAGCTGCCCTGTGGTGAGGCCATTAGGTCAGGTTTTAGAGGGAGCAGGGCCTTGAACTGGGAAGCCACTTAGCTTCACAATTAAATAAATCGGTGCTGGAGGCACAATTCTGGTCCAACACAAAAGAGCTGTGAGTCCCAGAGCCGTCATTCGATCCACCGATGTTTTAGTTTTCCTCATCTGTAACATGGGGATAATAAAAAATAGAGAATTCATAATGTTAAGTTGGAATGAATATGCAGCACCGTCCAGTACTTAGAGAGGGCTCAAATAAAAGTTAGCAGCAAAAACAACATAACCTGACCCTGTAAAGGAGATTGTTTGAACGTGGACGAGAGAAGCACAGAGAGCACAGAGCAGATGATGTTTGATGGGAAACAGGAGAAGCCAGGGGTTATTGCTTCACACCACCCTCTGAAGGTCCTGGTCGGTTAGAACACACCTCTATGCCACAGAGGGATTTTGGAGAACCCATTTGGCTTTCACCTTGGACTAGAAAAAGAAATCACATCTTTGTTTCCTGATTTTTCACTGAACGCATTTTAGACCCCACAGAATAAGATCTGGATCCTCAGAAATTCCAAGCCGAAAGATCAAAATAGCTGCTCCACTCCGGAGAAAGGAAGGCGCTGCTGAATTTCATGGAGCCGGCTTAAACATCGCTCTGACACCCAGAGTTGTGGCCCAGAGTCATCATTGAGAAAGAATTTTTCAATTAAGTGAAAGCCAGAACCAACCCACATGCTTCGAGCAGTGTAGACAGCCCACCCCGTCCCATCCCTTCCTTGTACTCACACCCCTCCCCTATTGCTTTCCTAGGATTTCATTTTCACATTATTCAGCAAATAATGAGCTGAAACGTTGGCCCCATTCTTTGAAAGTCTTGGCGTTCTATAGTCAGAGCCAATAAGTGAAAAACAACTCACTTAAGAAACATTCTAGCCAAGAAAGGGCTATAAATGGACCATTTCAGTATCCGTCATAACGACTCCCCAATTCCACATTTCTACATATGATCTGGCAATTATGGCTACAGATTGAAGAACTCAAAGCAATTTCTGCCATTCCAGGTGCAAGCACAGTTGTTTAATGGCTGTTTGTAGCTTCGGAGGAGGGAGTTTATTGGACTCTCTCTCTGTGGCCTTCCCAAATCCAGCTGCAAAATCCAGAGGCCCCTGTAAACCAATTTCACACCTAAGGAATAGAACCAGGGAGAGACTTAGAGGAGCAAACTACCGCCCAGCACCTTTCAGAGGCCTGAGCGAAGGCCCAGCCACCACGTCCTTTGGCTGCTCGTTTCTGGAGGACATCTTTGGCCATAGCACCAGATTGCCAGGTCGGCAGAAGTTGCCAGCAAGTGCTGTGCCTTCGCCTTCAGGGTGAGACCTGTCACACTTTTTCTCCTTGCACACCATGGGGTGGGAGGCATGTCAGATAATCTACAATCAACAGAAAAGTCAATTTTTATAATCACTTCTGTGCCGAATGGCCCACTTTCCCCCTTGCGCTTGGGGACTTCATCATATTAAGGAGAGGCAGCAAAAGAGGCGCGTTCTATTCATCAACTGGATACATCTCCAGGCAATCTCTGTGCGAGAAGAGGGGCTCTCCAACCGGCTCGCAGCTCCCCAGCAAGCACCAGCACCAGCTCTTGCAGGTCACCTTCAAGTACAATGCTAGCAATAGACGTCTTTTTTTTTAAATCATGGGGTACTATTTTTAATGCACTGAAAGCACCATGATACAGCAACACTACAAGTCTAACTGATGACTTCTGCGAAGCAACACCCCGACTACCTCTGATTGCACAGACCGTAGCCAGCTGTTCCAGTCCTGCCTCGTATCTCACTGGGACAATGGGAACCCTTTGCTCTCTGTCCCTTTATTGACCGGCCCCTTGTTCCACTCACTCCTCACACCAGCATCAGAGTTATCTAAAAGACAGCGTGAACATTCCAGCATCTTTAAGAGCATCACTGGGGCCCCATGGGTATGGGATAAAAGCCCAACCTGGTTCAATGACTATCCCACCTCCCACTGATGCCCAAGGATCCTACGCTCTTACCTTCCCCCCATTCATAACCTCTCACCCACCATTTTGAGACACTATTTGTAGAGGATTCTGTTTCTGGAAGATTCTGGTTCACACTTTCAGGTTTTCGTAGATTCCATAGCTCCTCTTCCTGCCTGGAGAGATGGTACTCCTTTTCCAGAGATCATCTCCCCTGAGGTTAGCTGCTCCTTCCCTTACTGCTTCTGAGTCCTGTTACCCATTCCTACCACAGCAGTCATCATGCAGGATTCAAAGCACCGGCAAATTCCATTAAGGGCAAGGAATGGTTTTGCTGCTTTTCTTTCGCATGGGAACATGTGAGTACTGGGGCACCCAGGGAAGAATGAGAGAGAGAAGAAAGATGGGCCATGTATGGATGATCATTTTCATTTTGGCATCTTCTACATGCATGGATTGTGTTCTGTCTCTGCCATGCTCTCATAGACACATTCCAGAGCCATCCACCTAATCCCTCTCCAGACTCAAAATACCTGTCCTCAATAAATTCCAGGGCATAAGCACCAACCCCCTCCTCTCCCCTCACTGAGCTACCTGGAATCTAACTCCCCAAGGACAAGGAATTGGGTCTAGATCAGTGTCTGCTTTACAGCAAATGCTCAATCAATGGGAAAACAGAGGCCAAGTAGATGGAGATCCTGTTTGTGTTGAAGCAATCCTACTTGGGCTCAGATTCAACTCCCAGCAAAGGAGCAGAATGTGAACCCACCTCTCACAGGGTGGTGGCTCTGTTTCCCAGGCTCTGAAAGTGATGTCTTTCTTCCAGAAATATTTGCCTGGTGCAGACAGCGTGCTCGCTGGGGCCCTTCACAAGCTTTATCAACTCTGTGAAAATCTCCCCATGTCAATTGGCCTCTCCTTTTCTGGGCCTTCCCAGTATACATTTTGCCAGTTAATTATAATCAGTTCTCTATGTGTTTTAAACTTGTTTTCTCACCTGAGTAGGTGCCAATTTAGAGACATCGTTTTTCAGATCTCATGGGGAGCAGCCCTGTGCCAAGCACTCTGGGTACTCGACCAATTCTTGTTAAATTGAAATGTTGGGGGACTTACAAGCCTGGAGGGATTAGAAGTATGTGTGTGTGCGTGCATGTGTGCATACGAGCATGTGTGTCTGCTAACATAACAGCTAGCACCAGAATCACTCTTTTGAAAGGAACCAGCTACACTGAAGAAAATACATTACTGGGCCATTTGAGACTAAAAATATAAAGCCTGTAAGAGATCTGGAAGGAAATGCAGAACGAGGAGTCAAGGGTAGAACAAGAAATGAAGTGCTTTGCTTACCGGGTGGAAGGCTCTGCTTTGATTCCTGAGAACAAAGAAGCAGTGGGGAGGGAGGGTGAGGCCTGTCTTGTAGGGCCAGAGCCTGGAGCCCAGGTAAGCCAGGATAGCCTTCAAGTACCAGGGTGTCTGAGAGCAGACTTAAGGGTTTCTGCTTCCTTCTCTCCCCAAATGTTTTGTCTCTCAGCCCAGGGCCTTGTGCCAGGAATTCATCCTGTGGTTCATTGGTAGAAATCAATGAAATGGGGTGCAGTGCTGTGTGACTATTATCACAGGCCAGAGTTGGGATGGACAACTGAGGGAACTGGCCAGATATGGGAGCTCGGGAGCAGGCATGAACCTCTTTGCCCTGCTCCCCTTGATTCCAAAACCGGGAAGATGGGGCCTCCCCTGAGAATAATGACTTCTAAACAACCTGCAATCGGATGTGTCAGGTCAAGGTGAGATAATGAAGCTGATGTGTCCAGGACACCTGGGCTATGGTGTCCAACACCATGGCCCTGATCAATCCGGATGAGGACACTGAGGCTCAGAGAGGGCCCGGCCTCTGCCCACACTGCTCGGGCATGGTGGAGGAGCCCAGACCAGAGCTCAAGCTTTGCCTGCACATTCGCCCATCTCCTACGCTGCACAGTGCCTCTGTCCTTAAATTGACCCCGGGGTACCAGAAACGGGGTCTGTCCAAGACGGTGGCATTTGCTGGATTTATAATTGGACAAATTTAGGTTACTGTACATGCCAGCAAGGGCCATGTTTATCACATCTGTGTCGATTGGCCATCCGGGAGAGCCATCTGTCATTCGGGAGGGAATCCTAAGGGGATCTGGCAAGGCTTGATGTGGTTCTGGGGACGGCTAGAGCTGGGGATGCTGCTCATAGCCTCCGGGGCTCCACTTCCAAGAGCCTCTTCACCTTGGGCTGCCTTTACTTGTCTGTTAGGGGGAGCCTGGGAAGAGCTCCTCACAGCTGCTGCCCTTTCACACTTACCGCTATTGAACACAGAAGATTTATGCTCTCCAGTCTCAGACCTGGACCTGCGAGAGGCATCCCGACACAAGGTTCCACTCGGGAGGATGCCTCCTTGGAGCAGGCTCTTTATTGCAAGGTGACCAGGGTGGCCGGGTGAGGTGTGTGGCGTTCACTTGGCTAGCTCGGTCCATCAGGTGTCTCTCCTGTCACTGACATTGCCCTGCAGGTACACATAGGCAGAACGAAGCTGGAACAAGGCGACACTGCAGGTCAAGGCAGCAAGTAGCTTCTCTGGGAGCTCCAGCCACCAAGTTTGAGCAATCGCTGTCCCCCAGGAGGGAGAGAAGCAGAGAGATCGTAGGCAGCTTGTCTCCTTTGGGGTCAGGGAGGGAGGAAGGGGACGGGTGCGTGGAGGAGAGAACTGCCTGTCCTGAGTTGATTACAAGAGCAACCAAAACAGAGAGGAAGGGGAAGGAAAATCCTATGCAAATACAGCAGCCTGCCTTTGTCTCTTCTCAGCACAAGCTCTAAACATTTGATAACAACATCAAAACCACCAATTTCTTTATCCCTGCTATTGTGTGAAAGGATGGCTTCAAGAAAGGGAGGTTAAGGAGATTTGGTTGAGGTCAGCCAGCAAGTCAGTAAATCCTGGAAAGGATTCAGCCTCTGCTCCGTTCCAACTGCTCCCCTTGCCTGCTCTTCTCTCACTGTTTAAATAACAAGCTGTGTGAGCAAACAGAAAACAGAGCAGGCCTCTCTAGCCAGAATGCAAACAAACGCTGAAAAACATTTCCAGTTTTGACTGGCTGGGAAGAACTTTCAGGCATTTTTCTATCTTTTCTGTTTTCCTGAATGACTGCTATGGTAAAGCTTTGAAAGTGGGAGAAAGGGAGTGTTTCTGAACCAGAAAAGCTGCCCTGGGATTAATGGGTTTTCCGCAGGGAGTAACACATCTCTGATTGAGCTGTTTATCTCTCAGCTGGTTAATGACCTCGCGCCATGCAGGTGTAGGATTGGATGCAAATAGAAAGGGTGTCTTTACTGACTTTTGGAAGACAGAGAAGTTTAAGTGATCTCTAGATGCTCTGACCGTTTGGAATATCTGATTCCACCAAGGTCTTCATTGAATCTTCTCTGGGCGTACCTTTCCTCCCCACCCCATGTCCTCTTCCTAGCTATTTCCTTTCCCCTCTCCTTAGCATTTATCACTAGCTGTATTTCACTTATCACTATACAGATTGCTTCTTTTGTCTATTTACCTTGTTTCTGGAATTCTCCACTAGTACAATCTAAGCTTTATGATGGAAGATTTTTCTTGTTTCATTCACTCTCATCTGCAGGATCTAGAGCCGTGCCTGGCACAGGAAGTAACCCAGGTAAGATTTATTGAGTGCATAAGTGAAAGAGAACCAAAACGATAAACAAAATGCTTACAAAGGACCCACTGTGGACAAAGCGCTAACATAAACGTAATGATGTCCTCGTCGCAGCTGGCCAGAGGAGCGGGTGGTGGAGGAGTGGGTGGTGGAGCAGCGGGTGGCAGAGGCAGCAGAAACTTCTTTCCTCGCAGCCTGGAAGGCCAAGCTCCAGGTGCCAGCAGGTCTGGCTTTTTCCGAAGCCTTGTGCTTGGCTCGCAAATGGTCAAGCACCTTCCCACCATGTCCTCACTTGGTCACTTCTTGGTCTTGTGTGAGCACCGTGTGTCTTTGTAGGTGCACATTTTGCCTTCAAAGGATAGCACTCAGGTCGGACGAGGCCCCACTGTCAGGTCTCATTTTAACTGCAGCACTGCTTTCAAAGGCATAACCTCCAAATACAGTCACATTGCGAGCTACGGGGCTATCTGGTTTTAATTAAGAATTGGGGATGGGGAGACATAACTTAGCCCTTAACACCCATTAAAAAGTATCCTTTTTAGATACTTTTAGATGGGGCCGGCGCCGAGGCTCAATAGGCTAATCCTCTGCCTGCGGCGCCAGCACACGGGTTCTAGTCCTGGTCGGGGCGCCGGATTCTGTCCCAGCTGCCCTTCTTCCAGGCCAGCTCTCTGCTGTGGCCTGGGAAGGCAGTGGAGGATGGCCCAAGTGCTTGGGCCCTGCACCCGCATGGGAGACCAGGAGGAAGCACCTGGCTCTGGGCTTCGGATTAGCAGGGTGTGCAGCCATTGGGGGGTGAACCAATGGAAAAAGGAAGCCCTCTCTGTCTCTCTCTCTCACTGTCCACTCTGCCTGTCAAAAAATAAAAAATTAAAAATTAAAAAAAGGATAGATGGGTCAGAAGAGTGAGATACAAATCCTTGGGTGAAGAAAAGGAAAGGAGCCAGGAGGCTGCTAACACAAGGGAGAGAACACGGAACAGCTAAGTGGTTTAATCAGTTGGCACCGAGTGTATGCACACTGAAATTGTACTTGAGACTAAAGAATGCACAGGCTTTATGTGTTCATACAAAATTCTAAAAGATTAACGTAGGGGAGGGTATTTCACATAATGCTGAAGGAGTCACTTGGGACTCCCCGGCTTTCTTCCTGCTTCCTGCTAACGTGCACCCTGGGAGGCAGCAGGGATGGTTCAAGGGCTTGGGTCCCTGCCGCCCACGTGGGAGACCCAGATGGAACTCTGGGTTCCTGATGTGGGCTTGACCCAGCCCTGGCTGTTGTGGGCATTTGGGGAGTGAATTGTGTCTATCACTGTCTCTTTGCCTCTCAAACAAATAAAAGTATTTTGAATTAAAATAACTTTTTTAAATAAAAAAATATTTTTTGGGCTGGAGCTGTGCTGTAGCTGGCTAAGCGTCTGCCTTTGGTGCCAGCATCCCATATGGGTGCCAGTTCGTGTCCCCACTGCCCCTCTTCCGAGCCCAGATTTCTTCTGGGAAAGCAGCCCAAGATGGCCCAAGTGCTTGGACGCCTGCACCCATGCAGGAGACCTGTAAGAAACTGCTGGCTTCAGATTGGCCCAGCTCCAGCTGCTGCAGCAACTTGAGCAGTGAACCAGCAGATGGAAGATCTCTGTCTCTCTGCCTTTCCCCTCTCTGTTACTCTACTTCTCAAATAAATAAAATCTTTAAAAAATATTTTCAAGGACAAAGAACACACTAAGGAAATCTGGGAGATGGGTACAAGACAGGTGATGCAGCAGTGCAGTACAGGTTTGTAATAGCTCTGATCTTTACTAGGTCTCAAAATTCTATACACTTCTGAGCCCTACTGTGGATCTGGAAAATCAAAATAAGGGGATTGATGAGAAGGTCAAGTAGGATAATTCATGTCACATCCCCCAGAACGTGGCATGAGGTCAGTGTTGAGTGAAGGCGACAAACCTCCAATTCTCTTTAAAAATGCTCTATCCTGTTTAGGTGTCACATTTGCACTAGAACACTGGTAGAACTGTGAAGACTGTCATTTCTTCTTCTTTTTTTTAAAGATTTGTTTATTTATTTGAAATTTAGGCAGAGAGCTAGAGAGAGAGAGAGAGAGAGGTCTTCCATGCACTGGTTCACTCCCCAGTTGGCTGCAACAGCCAGAGCTTCTTCTATGTGGGTGCAGGGGCCCAAGGACTTGGGCCATCTTCTGGTTTCCCATGTCATAGCAAAGAGCTGGATCGGAAGTAGAGCAGCCAGGACTTAAACAGGTGCCCATATGGTATGCCAGCACTTCAGGCCGTGGCTTTACCCGCTATGCCACAGCGCCATCCCCAAAGACCATCATTTCTAGAAGATTCTTTCTTTCCTCCAATATTTTTCTGATTATGAAGTTGCATGCACTCACATTTAAAATGTGAACCAGTAGAGAAGTGAGGTGGAAAGTGGAAGTACTCACATAGCCAGCACCCTCTTTGGCGGGCAATAACCACTGTTTGCAGCTTACAGTAAGCCATCAGCCTTTATGTGTATTTTCACAAGAACACATTTTTAATATAAAAGCTCTGTGATTTATAATGGGAATCTCTCTGTCAAAATGTATAGTAACCTATGCATTTTTACATTGGCAAGGAGAGGGCGGAATAAGAGAAAACTCCTGTCCAAGAGTTTGAGGCATGCTCAGTTACACAAGGTTAAACTGATTCTATTTCTCTAGAACTGCTCAGAGCCTTTAATGTATACACCGGCTCTCCAGGAGGTCTCTCAGCTCTAAACCCCACCCTCTTGCCTCTCTGCTTATGGTGCTAGGATCCTAACAGCAAACCTTTCTGCTTTGCGACCCGGCTCCCTGACAGACTCTGCCACTAGGGGGCAGTAGACAAGGAGGCTGGAGGAGGGACTTCCTGTTTGTTGCCTGCTCCTTTGCACCTGTGAGCGTCATCCTGACAGTGTAACTGCACATTGCCGATAGCAGGTGCTTCTTGTAGCAGCGGCTGGATCCAGTTTGTCCTCTCTCCAACACTTCAGCCCCATTGCATAAGAGTTTCCAGCACTAGCTGGCTGGCACCCCTCTGTGAGGGCTAAGTCCCTGAGCCTTGGGACCTCTCCTCTTGTGCACTCAGGGATAGTCAGTGACAAGCACCACCACCCCCTCAAAGACCTAGGTTCCAGCCCCTGGGTGCTCCTGCTGCAAGGTTCTCGGCTTCAATGAAAGCAGCCAAATGGCTACTAGTTGATATAATTGGGGATATTAGACCTAAGGGTGTTCATTGCTTTCTGCATTGGCTCTCACTGTGTTTAGTGTTCTTCTACCATGCTAGTGATGTAGCCAATAACTTCATATCTTTATATTAAATTATTTCCATTCAAATACCTAGTAGATTTCTGTCTCCTTACTGGCCTCTGATATAAGACATTTTCCAAACTTATCTGACTAGGATTCTTTCCTCAAGAAACACTGCAGGGGTCCAGATTTCTGTCAGAAACTCTTTGAGAAAGGCAGCTTTGTCATATCTTACTATTAAGTAAAAAAAAAAAATCTCATTAAGCAAAGGCTCAAATAGACTCTTTTAGAAATAAGGGGAGGCAGAGCAGAAGTGGTATATGCTGCCGATTTACTATGCAACCATCATTTTTCAGCAACTAGGTCTGCCATTAGTGAAAAAAGACATTGAAGAATCACCAAGATGCATATGGAAACTTAACCCTAAGGGGTTGTGTTGGAGCCAAGACTTGCACAACTTGGACACTTAATCTTCATTTGAGTTCATTTTATCATTTCTTAAAGTCTTTTAGTCATTTTGGCTTAATCATTTATCATGTTCCTTTTCCTTAGATTTGTGGATTGGGACACCTTTGCTTTAAAATATAGTGCTCAACCCAACAAGCCATGAATATTCCCTCTCCACTTTAGAAAGCTAATTAAATTCTCTTTCCTACAATAGTATTGGTTCGTCTTGCCAACTTTTCCTCTAAAATATCCTTCATGCTCATCTTTTCCTACTCATTTCAGCTGCCATAACTTTCATTTGTGCTCTCTCTCTCTCTCCTGCTGGGCCTGCTACAAGAACTTTTCCACTTCTGTTCTGACCACCACCGTCTCCTCTTCTGGTTCACCATCAGTGTCATGACCAGATTGATCTGCTGCATTCAAGGATTCCTCCAGGCACAACTCTTCCAAGGTTCCAAACTGCCTACAGAACCAACTTCCCCAGCACGATGTCCAGGATGCCCTCAGTCTAACCCTCGCAGTTTTAGCTCTGGCTACTCAGTTTCCTAAGCCTGTCACTTCCGGTATACTGCCCAACCTTGTATTTATTGCATTGCCCTCGTCAAGAATGGCCCATGTGTTCTTACATCTCACTCGAACATTATTAGGTCTTCAGGGCCCACCACCAAGACCTTCTCCAAGCATTCTTTCCTTACCTTCTAGCAATCTCATCTCCTCCTTTCCTGAATTCCTGCTTTCTGTAGCATCTATCGCCCCTTATTAATAGTATTGATCATTATTGAGCACCTATTCCATGGCAGCTATGTTTGATTTTTCACTGATTCTCTCCTCAATCTTTTTATCCTGTTTTGGATGAAGAACCAGAGACTCACGGAGGACGCACATTTCCTAAGACTGAGTAGATTTGAAGAGGTGAAGTCGAGAGTACAGGCTTCCTTCTTCAACTCTGCCGGGCTGTAGCCTTTTGACCTTCAAGTCAGATGACCCAGCTTCTCCCCAGATTCTACCTCTAATTAGCTGCCAGATGTGGAACAAATGCCTCCACTTCTAGGGACGAATTTTTCTCATCTTCAGACCCATTTCACCACTAACATTCTAGGGCCAGTTCACAAAGGAAGCCCAATATTCTCTCGTAGATGTGAGAAACCATCTTCGACCACACAGAATGGTGTTTTTACTGGGCCTTTCACTGCTGAGAAAGAGGAGACGTGGTGGGCTCAACACTGAAGTGACTGCTCTCTGCAGAATGCTTGGAGGCATCGTGTCATGTTGAATTAAGCCTTCATTTTTATTTAGCAACTCTGTAAATTTTACAGGAAGGGTTTGTCATAACAGAGTTTAAATTGTTAACCTGCCATAGAATCACAGACAAACAAAAGCTGTGCAGAGTTCTTTTCTCCCTTGGCTACACAGGACCTTGCCTTATCATTTTGTGGACACTATGGGAGAGCAGACACTTGTCCCTTTTTTTTTCAAACAGGAGATTCTGTTCAAAAACAACCAAAGCAACTTGGGTCCAACCCCAGGGAGAATTCCTGGTAGCTGGAGATGTGCATGAACATATACCCTGACCCTTGAGCTATGCTGGGTGAAATTACACAGCACTGGCAGAGAGCAGAGATGTCTCAGTCTCAAAGTCATGGTTAAGTTGAATTCCTCAATGTACCTACCTGGACCCCAGACCCTACTTCTGAAAAGATAGACTTGGAGTCAGGCAAATTGAATTTTCTATGTGGCCCTCACTATCCACCTTGTTGGGTTTTAGTTTCTTCATTCATACATGAGGGCCACACCAGTTATCATATGCATCATTTTTGAAACTCAAGGGAATGGTGAACAGAAAGCACAAACTCCAAGGCAGATACTCTACAAAATAACTACAAAGGCTGTCCCACCAAGCCTGCCTTCCCTCCCTGTCAGTATCTGAGATAGTTTAGCAAGTGCCAGCAACTGAACGGTATTTCTGAACTCATGTTGAGATGGGGTGGGGGGATAGGGGTGGGTTTAGACAGCACCTCTAAGAACGAGGCCACACGAACACCGTCTATCCCACTTCATCCGTTTCTCTCTTCATTTGAATATCCCATTTGTCAATCTTGCGGGAAAGAAAAAAGAAATCACTCGTTGTTTAGGAGATTTCATGCTCTCCCCTCCATCCTGCTTCTGGAGGTAAATCCTAAAAGAGTCAGCACAGCATTTCTCAGCACTGCTGCTGCCAATCCCGGGAAGCAGGGCTTCGAGTGCGCTTTTAAGTGCTCGCATGACTAATAAAGTGTGACATGGTGGAGATTTGCTAGCCTTCTCTTCGGGGCGTACATTCCAGCTGACAAAATGTGGCTAAATTTAGCTGCCTTTAGACAACAAGCATCTTCCAAACAAAAGGGGCCTCCAAGGCGAACATGAACCATGACATGTCTGTGTCTGAACATGGGTCTAGCCGGTCTGTCCTCTGTCTCCCAGCTCTCACTTAAAGCTGCAGGTGCTTGTGTCAGCATCTGAGCTGTGTGTCCATAGTGGACACCAAGTAAGACGTCTCTCTCTTGGTCACTGCTCCAAGAGCCATTACCAAGGTGTGAGGATGAATGGACACAAATAGACACATGGGGACAATAGCCATGACGTCAGAGACTTCCATAGCTGTGACTTGTGTGCCATTCTGTGCTCTAACCACCGTGCCCTCCCGCTTCCCATCATCACATATTTTGGAAAAGAGCCTAGAGACCAGTTTTGTGCTTGAAACAATCCCGGTCCACAAAGGGGAAGCAACCTGCCCAAGGTCCCACAGCCAGCGGGTGGCCAATTTAAGGCAAGAACACCATGCTCCTGCCTTTCAGTCAAATTAAACTACTTCACAGGAAAGATAAGTGTCGGAAATCTGCCGGGACATACGGGAGGCACTTTGTGGAGGAGAATCATATGTTGCTGAAGCATTTTGAGAGCTAAAACTGTCTCGCTTCCAGCCCAAAGTTTGTGTAGTTGGATCCAAAACATTGTAAATGCATTTGGCATGGGTTAGGAAGAGAAGCTGACCCGACTGTGGCAGACAGGGGCACTCAGCGTGACAGTGAACATTCTCTGAGCTCAGCCACAGACTCAAAAGCTGCCAGGCTCAAGCTCATTTCCACAGAAACTCGAAGACAGACACGGACCTCTGGGGTAGGTGTCACCTATGAAGGGGAACAGAACGAATCCTTCAGGACGCCGCTGGAATTGCGGATCCTATTCCATCTTCCGTGTGCTGGGAACTGCTTTCTGGGACTTGCACTCGCTCCCACACCCTTCCACGCCTTCTCAGGGTCTCAGGTGAAGCAAGATGGGGAATTGGTTGCCCAGACTTCTATTCCAGAGAGGTTCCAGATATGGCGGCAGTCTTGCCTGTGAGAAGCATCCAGATGAGTACTGGAAGACAAGTAGGAGCTACGCTTCCTCTGGCAGTGATGATGAACACATGGCTTTGGCCACATGTTATCAGTCGCCTCCACGTTCCCTTAACTGGCAAACACTGCTGGGCCCCCTGTGACCACTGAACACCAGTGTGGTTTTCTGAAGTTTTTTGATCCCTGGGAGGCAACAGTAATTTCGTCATAATCCCTGCTACAGGGATGAAGCTGAAAGTCAGTGCCTGTCCTCTAGCTTTGCCTCCCTAGAAAGCTGTCAGAAGCAGAGAATTCCCTATGTTAAGTCATTTCTATTCTAAATGTCTAGAGTGAGTTCTGTCTTCCTTGAGGTCAATAGATTCACTCACTTATAATAAAAACTAATGTACTGAACACTTCCCATGTATCAGGGTTATGCTAAGCATCATCTCATTAGGTGACAATAATAACCTAATTATACCCATTTTACAGATGAAAGAATAGAGGGTTTAGTAGGCAGGGTGACTTTTCTGGATCTATCTAGTTATCAAATAGTAAGCTGGCATTGAAACCAGCTGGCTGGCTCCAGAATATCCACTCTTAACCACTTTATCAACTGTCCTTCTTCCCTTTAAGCCTACATCAGAAGACACAAGCTGAATACTGCCACCTAGGACAAACCACACCTCGAAAGAAAGAGCAACAATAAGGATTTCAAAGAGACATAGGTGGGGGCTGTGGGAGTTTGCTTCTGCCTCTCCTCCCTTTTACCCTGACTTTATTCTGTAGCTGATGCAATCCCATCACCCTGCACCTGTGTCCTTTCTCCATAGCTCCCCACCATAAACTGTGACAAGGGTTTGCACTCATTGTACAGTTGAGGGCAGCACAGATCTCCTCTGTGAAGCCCCCCTTCTTCACTTGACCATCCATGGCTGCCCCAGTCAGAAGGAATAGTTCCCACCATTGCCAATTGCTGCTAGCTCACTGGTGGTAAGTATCCCAATCACCTTTAAGATGAGCTGCATGTATGCTTACCACTCCCATTGGCTCTGAAGGGTCAGCTGTCCAGTGATCCCTTTAATTCAGATCCCAGAAGGACCTTAAGGACATTGCTGCTCTTTAATGAAATCTCCAGAACTCTGACCATCAGAATTTGGTTACAACATCCTCTCAGCTTCTCCGCTGTCTTTTCCTGATGCCTCATCTGCTTCTATAAATTTCCATCCTTGGCTCCTGACCACAATTCTGATTCAGGTGCATGCTCATTTAGCTCTGGCTGTTCTCTGACCTGACACCCAGTAATTGCCTGGTAAATACAAATTGGAATTGTGCTTGTATGGACAGAAAATTCACAACTCTCAAGGGTCTGACTTGCCCTTTTCCAG
Source organism: Sylvilagus floridanus (assembly GCA_949820135.1). Taxonomy (NCBI): domain Eukaryota; kingdom Metazoa; phylum Chordata; class Mammalia; order Lagomorpha; family Leporidae; genus Sylvilagus; species Sylvilagus floridanus. The sequence continues at coordinate 69,486,800 of OX463239.1, forward strand.
AATTATTTCTGGCACTCACATGATGTGTCACTGCCCAAGCCCATCCCCGACTGCCAGACAGCCCTGAGGTTTCGTAGTGCCAGCACAGTGACCTACTACAGCTGAGACACTGGAAATGCTTGTTGGAATTGGAGTGAATGTGTGCCATGTGGAGAAGCCCCACAAGTCAGAGTTTCACTGAGATTTACAGTTACCATGGGAGGAAGAGGGGGCCATCTGCCATATGAGGGGCCCTAGGTAGGTCAGGGGGAAGGAGGGTGCCCTGGAAGGTATTTGAGAAGGTGTTTGCCAGTCTGATTAGAGAATTCAGACAAAGCAGATTAGATCTGATCCAAAAGAAAGAAGAAAGTTGCATGAAAGAGACTGGAAGGAGAGACCACATGGGGCTTTACGAACCTGAAAGCCAGACCCAGGGAAGCAATTGTCAGGGGATAAGTGTCAAGAAAAGGCTTTGTAGGGAAAGGAGAGGCACAGGAGGGAATAGGAAAGGAGAGAACAAGCTCTCAAAAGGTGGAAGAGAAAATAGGGAAACAGGTCAAAAGTTTAGGAAATAGATTAAAGGGGAACAGAGGAGAATAAAAGAAGAAAGATGATAGGGAAGAGTGGGAGAAAGACAACCACAAATTCCACCAAGAATTAAAATCGGCCAAGAACAGCAGAGAAAAATCCTCCATGGGGACAAAATAAGCTGTGTGCTGGCTGGGGCCTTCCTGGCACTGCTCTGGCACTTCCGGCTTTTCAGCAAGATATCCAGCATCCACATTATGCTGCGTTCAGTCTACGCTACAGCGAGCATCATTAACAGACAACCCCTGTATATCATTGACTTACAGCCACAGAGATCTCTTTCTTGCTCACTTTATAAGTCCTCTGTGGGTCAGCAGGTGTTCTGATTGACACCATCCACACTCAAAATCCCAGAGCAGGGAGGGCTCTATGTCCTTTTGTCCCCAAATGCTGAGAAAGCAAAAGAGAAGGCAGAGAACCTGGCTCTAGTTTTTGAAGCTTCTGCCTGGGGGCCAAGCATGTCATATCCATTAATAGTTTAGGGTCACCAGCCAGTCATATGGCTATGGCTGACAGCAAAAGAACAGAGTGTAATCCACTATGTTCCCATGCTTGGAGGAAAAACAAACTGGTGTGGGAGAAGAACCAGCCACCAAAGGTGGAGCATACCAGAGAATAAAGAGAGAGGCAAAAAATTCAAAATTACACAGGGTATAATTTACTAAAGACTTCTGGACAGAAGCATGTCTTGGGTGGCAGCAAGAGAGGGGATCCTCCATACCATGACACTGGAAAGAAAAATTTATATATATATATATATATATATCCCAGGCATCAGATAAGAGACGTTCCACGGGAGAGAAGAGCCCAGGGGAGTATCTTAATGATTGTACTTATCCTAAAGGCTTTAGGATGACCACACAGGTGGTCACCTGGAAGAAAGGCCAGGTGCTGGTTACCAACATGATGGCTACAGCAACACTGAGTGGCATTCCTACAATACCTAACACAGCTAGAAATATTTGGCCAATAGAATGAGTGCTGACTATGTCACATATTTTCAGATTCTATACAAGATACTTTAAAAAGTTCATGGAAAGCAGAATGAAAAGGTAAATTTATTTTAGTGCAAAATAATGATAAAATCTATGCAATGCATAGGAAGAAACTTCAAAAAGTTGATGGAGAATTCATGGTATGAAAAATTATGCCTAGATTTCAGCATGTTTTTGCGCCAAAATACATTTACTTTTTAATCCTATTTTTCCATGATTTTTTTTTTCTTTTTGGATGTATCCTTGGATTTTCAGCCTGGCATTTTCTTAACCAGAGTACATAGAGCCAGAGAATATCCAAGCAGGAAAATATCCAAAATACTAACCAGGATTTCTGAAATTACTAGAAAGGAAGCTAAAGCTCAAACAGATGACGTGACTTATCAAGGAGCACACTGCTGGTGAAGCAGCCGGCTCCTGACTTCAGCTTTCTGTGCTGCTTGTACCATGCCAGCATACTTCTATTAGTTTAACAAATGTCTACTTATTTGAACTACCAGATTCAGAACAGACTTTTAATTACCACTGTAAGAAAAAGGGAGAGTTTCTTGCCAAATACCATGGTGCTGCCAAGTTCCTTGTACCTCCAATAGTGAATTCCAACCATATAAATAAATAGAAGGCAATTAGGAGTTTGAAATAAGAATTTGGGTAGGATTAGAGAGAAATGTTTGATGATACACATTATCACTTTTGCACAACATAGAATTATTCTTGGCCATTAGAGGAGATATGCATAACCACATATGCATATATATGTGAGTATGTATAAAGATAATACACACCCCCTATATATATATGTATATATGTATTTACATTTATGCAAAGTATTTCCAAAAGGATGTTCAAGAAAGTAGTAACAGTGGGAGGGGATCTGCAATCTAAAGAGAGAGAGTCATTTTCTCATGTGCCCTTTTACACTGCTTGGAGTTTTCTACCAGGTGTATTACTTTTTCAATAAAAACAGTCAACAAAACCATAAAAGAATTAAGATTTTAAAAAGTAACAGATGTCAAAAAATGCTTAATGGGACTCTGCAGTATCTTTTAGAGTAACATGAAGTAGAACAAGACCAGGAGAAAGACGAAAATGGAAGCAACTCACAGCACCCACCAGCAGGCAATACATTTTTTAGCAAGTTACAATATATTTTTATGTCAGACAAGCATATTTTAAATATCATTATGCTGGGACAGTCAAGATCTGGGGTGCAGGTACCCCAAATGTGCTGCTATCTTTTGTTATTGCTCTGGGAGGAAATCACATGAAGTTTGCTGTAATTTCAGACTTCCTATCTGTAAGGAACCCAAGGCTCAAGTTTCTTCCAATGAGATCTACATATGCAGTGGCCACTTGGCTTTTCCCTAAGAGCCAGCACATGCAGTGGGAAGACCAGGGGCCTTGGAAGCAAACTGGGATGTACTCTGAAGCCCAGCACCAGTTTACTAACCAGGAGACCTTGGGTGAATTCCTTAATCTCGCTCCATTCTCAGATTGGATATCTGCCTTCAGAATTGCTGTCAAGATGAACTAAATTACAATACAGAGAATTTCTGGTCCATGATGACACTCGAACATGTTAAATTCTCTTGTGAAACCATTGCAGAAGAAAACCCAACAGCTGAGTAGGACAGAATTACCCATTTCTGGCATCTATTTCTCGCCTTTAAATGAGTCCATGTTGATGTAAACAAGAATGGAACAGGCCCAGATGGGAGTGACAGCCTTTTGGTAATCACAATCTTTTATCCAGAGCACATTGAATGCCTGGTTCTAGCCAGGATGTCTCCATAATGTTATTTCAGCAAGAAACAAGCACTGTACCAGAACATTCCAATCATAACAATAACAACAGTTTTACAGTATACAAATATGTTCACAGATACTAGTCCATGGAACTCCTCAAACTAGCTGTGGCTTGTTCACCCACTGATTCAGTCATCTCACAGGTGGTAAAATAAAGAAATATTTACTGAACACCTACTGTGTGCCAGGCACCATACTAGGTGCTGGAGGCACAATGATAAAAAGTACCTGCCCTCAGAAGGAAATCTAACATTTTAAGGAGAGGGGACACATATTATTAAGTAATGACACACAAAAATATCAGATGAGAATACTGCTGAGGGCATTTCAGGTAGAGGATGGTGTGCAAAGACCCTGTGGCAGGAAGGAAAGGGTTCACACTATGAGGGAACATAGAGGGTCCAAAGCGTTAAAGGCGTCCTATGAGGTAACTGGCTGGTGACTTTGGAGAGGTGGGTGGGGACAGGGTGGGCCTTGTAGGGTCAAAGAGAGACTTCCTTGGGAATCACAGAGAATTAGCATTTTCCAGGGGTACAACACAGAAAGCTGAGCTGACACTGAAGAATTGGTTGGTTCAGGCCAGCACTGTGGTGCAATGGATTAAGCCACAGCTTATGACACTAGCATCTCAAATCAGAGTGCCTATGGGAGTCCCAGCTACTCTACTTCTGATACAGCTCCCTACTAATGCCCCTGGAAAAGTCCTTAGGCCCCTGCCACCCATGTGGGAGACCTGAACAGAGTCCCAAGATCCTGACTTCTGCTTGGTCCAGCCTTGGCTGTTGCAGCCATCTGGGGAGTAAACCAGTGGATGGAAGATCTTTGTCTCTCTCCCACCCTCTTTGTCATTCTGCCTTTCAAATAAATCTTTTTTTAAAAGAAAAAATATATTGGTCACAGGAATGTGCAGAAGAAGTGGGTGGATATGTATTAAATCAACAATGCTTCCTGAATGGACTTCAAAAATCCTATGGGAGTCTGTTCTGCTTGTGTCTCCCAAAACTGCAAGGGATGAAAGAGCAGTGAAGGGGAGATGGGGTCCATGGTCTTATTTCAGGGGCGGCAAGGATGAGGCTGTACAGTGCCTGAGGAAAGAAGAGATCTGGGGCTTTTCTTCCAAAGGAAATGTATGGTGATGCAGGCACCATGGAGTACACCTGCATCCCACATCACAGTTCCTAGTTCAAGTCTTAAGCCAGGAGCCAGGAGCTTCTTCCTGGTCTCCCATGCAGATGCATGGGCTAAGCACCTGGGCCATCCTCCACTGCACTCCTGGGCCACAGCAGAGAGCTGGACTGGAAGAGGAGCAACTGGGACTAGAACCTTGTGCCCATATGGGATGCCGGCACCAGAGACGGAGGATTAACCAAGTGAGCCATGGCGCTGGCCCAGGAAGAGACTTTCAAGAAGAGTGAGTTATGAGTTTAGAGACAGTCCCTGAGACAGTGACAACCGTAGGTGGTTGTCAAGCAGGTTACATGTTAGAATCAGCTGATCACAATAAACAAAACCTACAACTGGGTTCCATCTAGGACCAACTAACTCAGAATCTCTGAGTGAAAGGCAAGTGCTGACACTTCTTCAGGGCTCCCGAGTGCCTGTTATGTGGCCAAGGGAAGAACCAGTGCCGTCATCAGCTGTTGGTTAGGTGAACTTGGCAAAGGCTCCTCTTGTTTGGGAACCTTGGTGTCAGAGGAGCTCAGAGGAGCTGTTCTGACCTCTGCTTTGACTCTGTGGGACTCCAGGTCCAGTTCAGGAAGTGTGGAGTTCTATCCCTGCTGCGCTTCCCTTGTTTGCTCCCCTTTATCCTCCTTGAATTCCGGGTCATGACCTTGTGGAAAGGGCACTGGGCCTGGAGTCAGTTTTTGGGGTCCTTGCATGCAGCATCTTAGTCGACACACAGAAAAAGCCGAGGAAACCATCTGGAACTCAGAGCATCTCATCTGTTCGATAGCGCGAATGCCAACCTTCCACAGTTCTGAAAGAAGGGAGATGGACAAGAACCACATCCCTTGCCCTTCCATCTGTAGTCGTTTGTGAGAGTCCCAGGCTCTGTGAGGAACCTTTCAAGGAATATAAATAAGAAAAAGCCGTGTCTTTTGGGATGAAAGTTCTACGGGGTCCAATGCATTATGACCCTCTCATGCAGCCCTCCTTACCTACTCTGTGCTATGCTGACCTGCAGTGTGGTGTCCATTAGTGACACGACCCACAAACTTGAAACAAGTTGGGAAGAACGAGGGCTTCAGAATCCATTTGAATCTGCCCACCAGAGGGCTGATATCACGCTGCACAGAAGGAGAGCAGACAGCATTGTTACTGCTCTTGGAACACAAGGTCACTATCAGCAACATGGGGACACGAGGAGACCCACACCGATGTGATGCCCAATGGGTTCCATGTGATAGGCATGTTAGGACTTGCATTCTATGGACTCCCAGATTCCCTTCCACCTCCTCAGATCTACATTCAACTACCTCTTATGCATGCCTTTAAAATCTGGAATTAACACTGTAGTCAATTTCCCGAGGCATGGCCTTCAAAGTTCACCAAGACACAACACCCTGCTCTACCTTGAGTTCTGAGGCCTGTGAAATCTCCTGCTTAAGTACCTTTGGTATTCTTCTCCTTGTTTCTAACCTCTCCTAGCCAACTTCTTTTCTTGCTAATTATTTCCGCTCAATCTATCCCAGCTGAATGACTTAGGACACAGTTTAAATGTCACTTCCACCCTCTAAAAGAACCCTTCCCTGACTCATAGCTAAAGAAATTGTCCCAGCATTTCTTCCTTAAAATTGTACTTAATTCTTTCATAACACTCATGATAGTCTCCTATTACCATTTTCTTCAGAGTTTACAGAGACAGAAGAGAGAAGAGAGGGGAGAGAATCTTCCATCCACTGGTTCACTCCCCAAGTAGCCACATTGACCAGAGCTGGGCCAGGAAGAAGCCAAGAGCCAGGAACTTCATCCAGTCTCCCACATGGGTGGCAGGGGACCAAGTAATTGGACCATCTTCCACTGCTTTCCCATCACATTAACAGGGAGCTAGATCGGAAGTGGAGCAGCTGAGACATGAATGGTGCCCATACATTCTGCTGACATTAATCTGCTGCACCACAATGCCAGCCCCTCCTATTACCTTCATTATGCAGCTTCCTGCTGTCTATCCTTCCACTAGAATATGGGTTTCACAAGGTCGTGGTCCTTGGGCATTTTGCTCACATGGAGCCCCAACATGAACACAGTGCCTAGCATATGATTATCTCTCAAAATTGTGTTGAGTGAATGAATGAATGAAAACCTTTTGGATAAAGTCCAAATGTCTTAGCCTTGCTCACCAGGGTGCCCATTAAGTAGCTTCATCTCCTTTTACTATATCCATAGCTGCTGCTCCTCATGCTCTGCAATAACATTGTACTGTTCTCCAAACCGCCTTGACCTTGAACGTTCCTGGGAATATTCACACGCTGGACCTGATGACTACTATGACCTTCTCTTTCTTACAGCAAACTCCTGTTCATCTTTGAGGAACTAGTCAAAAGTCAGCTCTCCTAAAATCTGCTTATGTGTCTGCCAATTTCTTTTCTCAGAACCCTCTACTAAATCTTTTCTCTGATCTCCATTACACTCATTTGTTCGAGTAGCTGCCTCCAACTTTGGATCAAGAACAATGTAGGACCAAAGATTCCATGTGTTCGTCTTCATTTTCTGTCCACCCCTGGTGTGATATACAGCCTATAATTCATGAATTTCTATGAATCATATCTCCAAGTCCAGAAGATGTCCCGTGTGAATGTCAGACCCATTAGAAATAATGGAAGTTGGAGTCAGCACTGTGGCATAGTGGGTAAAGCCAACACGTGTGACATTGGCATCCCAAATGGGCACCAGTTTGTGTCCCAGCCTCTCCATTTCAAATCTAGCTTCCTGCTAATGCACCCATGAAAGAATCGAAGACAGCTCAAATTCTTGGGCCCCTGCACCCATATGGGATCAAACTCCTGGCTCCTGGCTTTAGCCAGGCCGAGCCCTGACCATTGCAGCCATATGGGGAGTGAACTAGTGGAAGGAAGATCTCTGTCTTTGTCTCTTCCTTTCTACAGCTCTGAATTTCAAATAAATAAATAAAACTCTTTTAAAAAGGAAACAAATGGAATAGAAGTTCATAAATAGAAGAGTAGGTGTTCCTGGCTACCCTAGCCATTCTTGGAAGACACCCCAGGTACTCCATTTGTTGATGGACTCTGAGCTATGACAATGAGAAACAGAAAAACAAGTCCATTTTTTGGTGATGAGGTCTGGTAGGATTAAAACAAGGAGCTATTCCACTTTGTTCTTCTGCCCGAAATGGCCTTGTGACAGCAGACAGTCAAGAACCTACTATATATCAGGCACTACTGCCTACTGCCAGACTCCAGAACCTCTCAAGGTTGTGTAGAATATAGTCATGACCTGAAGGAGCTCACCATCTTGCTGGGGCAGGAAAAAGGCATCTTTTCTTAATGACCAGGCTAAATCCAACCTAAAACTTGTTTAGCATGAGTTAATGAAGAGCTCATCTAAGGTGGCTTACCAGGAGGGCAATTCAAGTATAGCCCTCCAGGAGAAGAAATGATTCCTGCATACCACTCGCAAGCACAGCACACCCGGCAGAACAGTCCACACCACTGTGATCTGCAGCACTGATGCCACACTGACATAGTTACTAGGGAAAGTCCCCACCGTGGAAGAGTTTCCAAATCCTCTGGTCCCTGGCAGCCCCAGGACCTGTGCATGAGGTACAGGCTGTCACAACATGTGTCTGTTTCAGAGTGCTGCTCAAGTTGCCCCTAAGTCATCAGAAAAATACAGAAGAGTTTTAACGATTTCGAGACTATTTTAAAATTCACTTTATATGAGTGAAGCTGAATATCTTTTTTCTATATTATTGCATATAGCCCATGCCAACTTTCCTACCGGACTATGTATAGTCTTTTCACTTTTTATTTGTTGAACTTTTTATTTAATGGAGATGATAAGCCTTTGACTGTAGTGTAAATTGAAATTATGATTACCTCAAAAATGAGAATGTATAAAAAGGAAAAATACAGAATAGCCCTTAGAAAATGATCCCTCAGATTTCATGAATGGCTTGGCCCATTGCCACAGACACTGGCATTTGTCTTGATTGTGGAGGATCCTAAGCTTTTCCTTCTTTTAGAATAAGTGCCTCCGAGTGTGCAGAGCAGAGAGGACAGGTGTGCTCACTCTCCAGCCTCCTCCTCTCTTGTCTGCCAACTGGAAAACAGAGTGGCCTCTAGTAGAGCATCCCCTACATGTCCCAGTGGTAGCATTCCTGCTCATTTACACTGAGAAAGTCAATATCTGCTCCCACAGTTACGCTTCTCTTCCTGATCTCTTGCTAACACAGTGATACATATCCACAATATGACCTAACCTCACTCAGGGATGAACAGGGATCTCAGATCTAGAGCCTTTGATGAGCTTTTGGCTTTGTCTCCAATTTTGATTTCAAAACCCAAATTGTATCAACCACCTTCCTCTGCTGGCCAGAAGGGAATAATAAATTTTATAAATTACCCAATTAATCAAAACAGCAAACAATTAAACTGGTGGGAACAGGAACATTCTACCTGTTCTTTGCAGAGATGTACATAATTTTGCTGTTGATACTGCTGCAACTTCTTATCAACCCCTGGGGACCAGCATTAATAGGGCTAATTCATAGCAGAAATAAGGATGACTGAAAATGTGCCTCTCGGCCAGCGCCGCGGCTCACTAGGCTAATCCTCCGCCTTGTGGTGCCGGCACACCAGGTTCTAGTCCCGGTTGGGGTGCCGGATTCTGTCCCGGTTGCCCCTCTTCCAGGCCAGCTCTCTGCTGTGGCCAGGGAGTGCAGTGGAGGATGGCCCAAGTGCTTGGGCCCTGCACCCCATGGGAGACCAGGATAACCACCTGGCTCCTGCCGTCAGATCAGTGTGGTGCGCTGGCCGCAGTACACTGGCCGCGGCGGCCATTGGAGGGTGAACCAACGGCAAAGGAAGACCTTTCTCTCTGTCTCTCTCTCTCACTGTCCACTCTGCCTGTCAAAAAATAAATAAATAAATAGTTTTTAAAAATGTGCCTCTCTGAAATCTATACTAGTAAGATTTCCCAAGTCTGTTTTATTCTCCTTGCAACATATTTTTTCAGAATGAAGGAAAAAATATTGGTCGGGTTCTTCTGGGACATGAGGGTAAGGACCTTCTCCTCATGGAGCTGACCCACAGGCACAGCCACCACAGGAACCTGGTCAACCTCACCCTCTGTGGCTTCAGAGAGTGAGTCTGCAAATGAGAAATATTAGTGTGAATCAAGGGATGGAAGATATCTATCTATGTACTACCATACTCCCCCCAACCCCTTCCCATACTGAAAACAGTATGCTTCTATTGGAGTAGACAAACCTTTTAAAATCCATACATAGTTCTTTTCATACTATACATTTCAGTTAGTTTTCTGATGAACTCTTATATGCATAGGTTTCAAACTTATTGCATCAAAATAAACTTGTATTTTAATTCTGTGTCCATGAATTTTTGAAAGCACAGCTATGTATTGTAATACCCATTTTAATGTTGCAAAGCTGAGGCTCAGAATGTGATTCAACTTGCCCAGGGATGCAGAGCAAATTTGACTTCAAGTCTGTCCATTCCAAAACCTATATATGGCGTGGGTAAGAAAATGGGGTACAGCAAATTTGGGAAGAATTACTATGTGAAACAAGCCAGAGCAAGTGATTCAGGGTTGGTGACCAAAAGCCCCAGACACCAGACTTTGGCAAAGTATATCAAGTCATAGGGACGTTCACTGTCTTTGAAGAGATACATACAGCCAATGGCTGTACCTTCAATCAGTAGAAAATCACAGTATGTTAATCACAGTATCACCACGATGAAGTCGACTGTGGTAAGGGCAGTGGGCTGCTATCCTGCAATGTTAAAACATGCAGACCTCCAAGTGCTCTGACAGACTGCTGAGGCCAACCTCTTTCATTATTTTATTTTATTTTAAATGCAACAACAGTTAAAAGATAAAGACAGACAGAAATATAGAGTTAATCATATGTGTATAAAGTCAATTGAACATAGATCTCAGTAAACTGTAAGAGTGGGAATAAGGGTAGAGGAAGTTTGTAACTGTAAAGCTTTATAGCTCTGCATACATCCCTACAGAATTGCTTCTCAGGGTACAGTTTAAAAACTTGTCATGGAACTCCAAATCCCATTAAGCCTGGTGGTAAAAATGCCATCTTAATTGTTAAAGTGATCATATTAAAATTTAAAGTGAACATATAGATAGGATTAAGTGTTAAAGAGATCATGTAAATAGGATCAAGTGCCTAGTAGTAATAATAGATAGAAATAAAAAGGAGAGAATGCTCCTACATGGGAAACAATCCACACAGCAGACTGATACAATGATAATTGCTTTAAGTAACACTCCAACCTCAGAATCAGCCTTTATGGGCTCCTGGTCTGGCTGAAAAGCCCATGAGAGCATTTCAGGCATGGAAAGCCAAGATACTTTGGCAAAAAATGTTCTGCATGAAGATCTCTGTGAGACCCCAGTAGAAAGAAGTGGCCATCAAATAAGGATGTACTTTTTCTCTATAGGGAGGAGAGAACTTCTACTTTGTTTGTGGCCTTGTCCAAACACTGATGGAGTGTGTGGACTCAAAAGGCCTAGGCAGTTTATGTTAAGAGCCTTGGATGATCACTAACATCATACATAAGAGTGTTAATTGTTAAGTTAACAACAGGACTCACTGTGCACTAACTTCCCATGCAGGACCTCTGTCCTCAATGAGGTGTATTATGAGAGCTAACCGTAAAACTAATTCTCAAACAGTTTGTGTGTGTGTGTGTGTGTGTGTGTGCAAATTGTTGAAATCTTAACTTAGTATAGAGTTGGTCTTCTGTGTACAAAGTTAACTGAAAATGAATCTTATGGAAAATGGTACTGGGAAGCAGAGAGGGAGGAGGAAGAGGTATGGAAAAGTGGGTGGGAGAGCAGGTATGGTGGGAAGAATAACTATATTCCTAAAGCTGTACTTATGAATTTTGTATTTCTTAAAAAATAAACTTAAAAAATAGTAGCAGTGGTCATCAAAAAATGGAAAAAAAAAAGAGACAAAGAGACATCTTCTACCTGCTGGCTTATTTCCAAAATTCCCATAAAAACCAGGGCTACATCAGGAAAATGGAATGCAATCTGGGACTCAAGTACTTGAGCCATCACCTCCTACCTCCCAGGGTATGCATCAGTGTGAAGCTTGAAATGAAAGCAGAGCAGGCCTCAAACCCAGGCATTTTGCTATGGGATGTGGGCACCCAAAAGATATCTTAACTGCTGAGCCAAATACCCACTCCCAGTCCCTCATGTAGAGGTGAGAAAGTAGATGATCAGAAAGGGCAGATAACCTCCCCAGATTATCAGTGGTAGCACCAAGATTGATGTGTCCTAACCGTCTCCTGTGTTACAGTGTTGGGTGCTTAGCAAACATAGCAAACAGAGCCTCTGTGTTTTACAAGAGATCATGATTGACATGGAGACAAAGGAAGGAACACACAACACCAAATTACTTGTGGGCCCTGGCAGAGAGCCTGCTTTGCAATTGAGGGGGTCGAAATTCCAGAGGCATAGTGGGAAGTTTTCTAGGTTTTATAGCTAGTGAGTTGCAGAGCTAGGACTACAAAAGCATGTGATAAGATTTGACATCCTTTCATGATAAAAGCCCTCCACAAATTGGGTATAGGATGAACATACACTAAAATTATAAGCCAATATCATACTGAACAGAGAAAAGCTGAAAGCATTTCCCTTCAGATCTGGAACAGGATGAGGATGTCCACTTTCACCACTTCTGTTTAACACTGGCAATACTGGCCAGATAACTAGAGAGGAGAAAGAAATGAGGGTATCAGAATTGGACAGGAGGAAGTCAAAAGAGCCATGTTTGCAGATGACATGATGTTGTACATGGAAAATCCTCGACACTCCACCACAAAGCTACCAGAACTGATAAACCAACTCAGTAAAGTTGCATTTTACAAAATAAACATACAAAAAACAATAGTTTTCTATATGCTAATGATGAGCTCACCAAAAGAAATCAAGAAAGAAATACCATTTATAACATGGCTGTTCTCCAAAGAACAAAGTAACAAATGCTGGTGAGAATGTGGATATAAGGGGACGCTAATATACTGTTAGTGAGAGTCTAAGTTAATGCTGTCACTGTGGAAAAACAGTGTGAAGATTTCTTTAAAAAATAGAAATATACTTTGTGAATTAATACTATAACTAGTACTCCAACAGTATTTTTCACTTTGTGTCCCTATGTGAGGGCAAACTGTTGAAATCTTTACGTAATATGTACTAAACTGATCTTCTGTATATAAAGAGAATTGAAAAGGAATCTTGATGTGAATGGAAGGGGAGAGGGAGAGGGAAAGGGGAGGGTTGCCGGTGGGAGGGAAGTTATGGGGGGGAAGCCATTGTAATACATAAGCTGTACTTTGGAAATTTATATTCTTTAAATAAAAGCTTTATAAAAAAAAATAGAAATGTACTTGCCACATGATCCAGCAATCCCACCACTGGTATATAGTACACCCAGGAAACATAAACACATTGTATCAGATACCTGCAGTGTCATCTTGTTTTAAATATACTTAGTCTTTTTTTTTTTTAAATAGACTCCAATACAGAACCAACTGAGGTGTCCATCATGAGAGGGCTAGATAAAGAAAATGTGGTGTATAGATACGATGGAATATTATTCAACTATAAAAATGAAATTCGATAAATTTGCATCAAAATGGACACAGATGGAAGACATGTTGAGTGCAATAAGCTGACACAGAAAATCAAATAATGCATATTCTCCCTTACATGTGGGAGCTAAAGTTTTCTTTAAAAAAGAAAATAAAGATGGACATGCCTATGCATAACAGTATTGCTGCAAATCTAGTTCTGTTGAACTTTTTTAAAACAAATGGTTAAAAATTATATACTGCTGGGGCTGGTATTGTGGCACAGTGAGTTAAGTTGCCACCAGCATGCCATATGGGTGCTGGTTCATGTCCTGGCTGCTCCACTTCTGATCCAGCTCTCTGCTAAAGCCTGTGAAAGCAGTGGAGGATGGCCCAATGGCTTGGACTCCTAACACCCACATGGGAAACTTGGATGAAGTTCCTGGTTCCTGGCTCCTGGCTTTGACCTGGCCTATCCTTGGCCATTGTGGCCAGCTAGAGAGTGAACCAACATACAGAAGATCTGTCTGTCTCTTCCTCTGACTCTAAACTTCAAATAAATAAATATATATATATATATAGATTTTTTAAAAGAATAATACATTACTATAGTTTTAGTCGTCTGTTATTATTTTAAAATTTCCTGTAAGGGGCCAGCATTGTGGTGCAGTGGGTAAAGCAACCACCTGCAGTGCAGGCATTCCATCTGGGCACCAGTTCAAGTCTTGGCTGCTCTATTTCCAATCCAGTTTTCTGCTATGGCCTGGGAAAGCTGTAGAAGATGGTCCAAGTCCTTAGGTCGCTGTGCCCATGGTGGAGATCTGGAAAAAGCTCCTGGCTCCATATCAGCCCAGCTCCGGCTGTTGTGGCCATTTGGAGTGTGAACCAGTAGATGGAAGACCTCTCTCTCTCTGTCTCTCTCTCTCTCTCTCTCTCATTCTCTCTCTCTCTTTCTGCCTCTGCTTCTCTGTAACTCTGTCTTATAAATAAATAAATCTTTTTTTAAAAATTACTGTATATAAGTAAAATTGACATCTCTTAATTTGATTACTATTTAGTCCTTGCCTATATTCCTGCTGAACTATGGTCTTTTTATGTGTTGAATTCTTTATTCAGTGGAGCATTAAGCCTTTGACTATCATGTAAACTAAAAATATGTTATCTCAAAAAAAATTGGGGGGTAACCCGGGCAGGGTTGATCACCTGATGGCTCGCTCACTGAAGTCAGCTTTTTTTTGCGTTCACTTAAAAAATAAATGAGCCACCTTTATGGGAAAGGGTAAATCTTCACCTCTGGCTTCCATCTTCATGCACACTCCTGAAGTAAGAGAATTTCTTAGGTACAGGATGCCCCAAGAAGAACATGCACACCGTCAGGAACCAAGACTCAGATGCCTGAGTGTGGACCTCGCCCTTGACTCTGAGGGGGCCACCTGTAGCACAAAGCATGTCGGGCTGCACTAGAGTGTCTGAAAATATTGCCTTTCCTCTTAAGACATCTGAGGGAAATGGTTTACAAAGTGAAGGATGTTTTCCCAAAGGGAACCATTTTTTCATTTCATTTGATTATCCATGAGGTTTTTAAGCACCATAGTTTAAAGGGGTTTCCCTAGAACACATTTTTAATCAAATGGCAATGAAATCCCAATGGGCCCCCAACTGCTTTTCTTTGGTAGCATTCCTGGAGCAAGTGGAATTAAAATGGGAGCAGAGAAGATAATCTATGCCAAGATAAAGCCAGCTGAAAGGTAAAAATAAAGGAACAAATCAACCACACAGTGGAGCAGTCACAGCTCCAGGAAAATATCAATTAAAAGTATTAGCTGCAAAAATGTCCCGAGGAACTCACACGGCAAACTCCCCCTGTGTCTCTTCTACTATTCACGTAGGTGTTTTAATTTGCACCTAATGAAACATGTTTTTCTTCAGTTTTAGTTTCTCATTTGCTTTATTCCTTAGGCAGAAGATTAACTGGATATTTAAAAATCTATGATTGTTTTGACAAGTTAGAATAAAATTAAGTGAGTTACTTCTTGATCACCAAGGGGTGCTATAATTTGGTGATTTGGCACTCAGCTACCTTCAATGATATTTCAGCACAGCTGAGCATCGGCTGTGTCTCAGACGTGGTGCCAGGCACTGTGGTTTAAAGGTAAAGACACATTCTTGCCTGAAGGAGAGCTCATGGTCTAGAGGAGAGTGTAACTGAAGTGCCACACGACACTGAGATGAATGACGGAGCAAAACCACAGCAAGTGTTGTAGGAAATGCAGTCTCAGGACTGTGAGCGGTCACCCAAATCTTCTGCTAAGCTGATGGGTTGTAGGGTGACCAGGAAGTCCCCAAGGGAGCAAGGGTGGAAGAGCATTCCAGACAAAGGAAAAAGCACGTGAGGAGGGTGAGAAGCGTTGACAGCAGGATGCATTTCGGGGACCACCGGAATTTAGATAATGCACTACAGTCAGGTGCAAGGTCAAAGAAGAGTGTGAGAGAAGCAAGCAGAGGCCAGGACACAGAGAACTTGATCTACCATACCAAGGAGTTTGGGTTTCACCAGCAGGTCACAGGGGCACCAGGGCAAGCATTCTAAGCACAGAACAGATATCATCCTATTTCTATTTTAGAAAGTTGACTTTGTCAGGGAAGGGAATGTAGAGCCTGAACTAATGATGCCTGCAGCAGAGGATGCAGAGGATTCATTGAAGCAACATTCAAGAAAAGAGCCAGACTGTGTGGTAGCGTGGAGTGCAGAGAGGCAGAAGTTGGGCCAAGTTTCTCAGTGAAGAGGCTTTCTGGACAATGGTGTCTCCCCCACGAGATGGAGGATACAGCAGTTAAAGAGTGGATGCTGAGGCTATGCTGTGAATGTTGGTGTTCCCCAAAACCCAACATCTAGAGCAGTGGTATTCAAGGTAGGTGACAAATGGGATTCCTGCCCTTACAACTGGCCCAAAGGGAGCTTGTTTGCACCTGCCACCTTGTGAAGACTTAGCAGCAAATGGCCATCTATGAGCAACAGGCTCTCCCCAAACACAGCTGCCCGTGGTTTGATCTTGGATTTCCCAGCCCCTAGAACTGTGAGACACACAGTTCTATGGTTTATACTTTGCCTCATTTAAGCTATTTCATTACTGCAATTCTAGCAGACTAAGACTCTGGGGAGATGATCAGCTTTTGACAAGTTGAGTGTCCTAGCTAGGTGGAGATATCTGGGAAGTATCTTCTTGAAATCCTAGAGCAAAAAATCACCCACGAAGAAATTGAGATCAGAGACCAAAGCAGACCCTGCAGAGTATCACGTGTTTCATGGGCAGCAAAAGTTCCCCCACGAGGATGCTAAGAACAACAGTTGGGCCCAGTGAGCAATGAGGGCAAACCAGTGATGATTAGATTCTCTGTAACAGTTCAAAGAGCCTTTTCCTCAAATGAAATCTTAGCAGAAGCTCAGAATGTGACTTAGAAGTTGACTAACTCTCCCTGAAGGAATCCCACCAACCCCAGGCCCTCCCTACAGGTAGAGCCTGCACAGCTCTGGGCCGAATGATGTCACTAGAATCAGAGAGCACAGACACCCCCAGCGGAGTGTGAGGCACAAATGCCTCCCGGCAAGCACATAAAGAAAATGAAAACTACATGCTATATTTCTGGCACTACAAAATAATAAAATAAAATTTAAAAATCTGGATTTCCTTTTGTTGCATATTTGATGGGCATCAACATAAAGCACAGACTGTCAGCACCCAAGAAGTTCTTCCATTAAAGAAAAGGAAGACCAGAATAAGGTAGTGTTAAGTTAACCATGTAAAGTCACAGTCTATGTCCTAGCCCACAACTTATTTTATTATTCTGTTACAAGTTTCCCATAACGCAACCTGGAGCTGAAATCAAAGCCCAAGGCAGAATTTAAGAATTCCAACATAAGCTCTTTTGGGGTGGGAGCTACAGGTTTTGGTTTCTATAGCATATGCTGTGTAACCTGGATGAGTTAACCAAATTTGCCACATTTCTCACATGAATGGCAATGTATTTGTGAAAGGGGCCTAGGTTTTTTCAGAACTTGGGTTGCTTGCCTTAGAACAAGGAACCTTCTGACCATGAGAGTATCTTTACTTATTCAACAATAATTGCTTGTAACAACTCCTTAAGCCTGGGAGATTGCACTGAAAGAATACCAAGACTTACACCTGTCAGATGGCAAAGCCATTTAGGGTAAGATTATAGGCAATCATCACAATGTCACCACAGAGCGCCACCTTTGGCATGCTCAGTGGCTTCCAGGAAATCTCATGAGACCATCCATGCCACAGTGGCATGCCCAGCTATGCGACCAGAATGGCAGCTATTCCCTAAACAAGTAGGGGTGAGGGGAATGTGGCTGGCAATGGCCCAGACAATGGCATCCTGTCCTTTCCATGCCATGTGGCTTCTCGTCACTAACATACCCTGGCAGGGTATGTTACAGTCACAACAGAAAAGCCTGCAAGATTTATTTTCCACCAACCTCAAGGGCTAGTCTGAGACAGGTGCTGGAAGAGGTAGGAGGAGCAGGCAAGCAGTGTGGCCTTTATTTATCTTGCTATTCTGAGAATTACTTTGGCTTGCTACAGCACAATTCATCTCTAAGTTTGCTGCTGGAGAAGTGGATAACTTACTGATTGTTATGGTTTTACCATGTGTGAATTTTTCCCTCTTGCATCTATGTCCGTTTCCCTTCTATACCAATGAAGTGAAGATGAGGGGTTTGATCCTTAGTCTGTTACAGAATCCCCCACTTGAATCAAGCACTTGGTCAATCAAACAGGGTGGTAACTTGGTTTTTCATCCAAAGAAGTCCAAGCCTCTTCCTTATTCAGAGGTAATTTAAGTCAGCTGGGTAAATTTACTGACATGCAATCTGGCTTGAGAGAAGAAAGTTCCACTCCCAATGTTCCCAAGTATCATATGTGGATTTTGAGGATAAAACAGAAAACCAAGACTAGATATTACTCAACTTCTACAAGTCCTCAACTTCCCAGCAGAAAACCCAAGCGAGCTGATGTCCTCCTAATATTGTCCTGGAATCCTGCTAATGGAACAGAATGTCCTCTTAAGATTCCAGGAATTTCTACATCTGCAATACAAGTACCAGTACTTTTCTCAGTATTCAGCATTCTTCATTCAGTAGGAGTTGGTTTGGAAGGGGGTAGGTCTATGAGTGCTGCTTGTTGCTGTGTTTTCAAGGTCAAAGGCACAGCCAAAGGAGAAACTTACACCATATGTTCGGAGTCTCAGGTCTGGGTGATCATCTATCAAGTACAGAAAAAAGCCAGGGTACGACTTTTGACATTGTTACAGTTTAGAGTGATAGCGTAGAGAGGCAACTATCAGTAACCAGATTTGGATGTGGGTTAATCTTGGGGTGTTGAGAAACATCAGGAACCTGGAGAAGGAAGGAGAGACAAGGAATTTTTTTCTCTCTGACAGAAGCATCCTCATCCAACTGTCAGACCTTGGGAGCACGTGATGGCTGGATGCCTAAAATCTAGACAAGTGCCTCAACCAGGTCCACCCTGGGCAGGGCTTGGGGACTTGGTCTCAACAAGAAGTCTAAAAGGAATTAACATGACCATAGTACCAGCACCTGACCTCCTTAACTCCCCGCCTCATCCTGGAGGCACTCAAAAACTCCTACTCTGCCTCACACAAGAGTCAGCATTATTTGAGCACCATGAAGACATTGTATATATAGTCTCCAGCTCTTCAATGTAGCATTCTGTGAATCCTTATGACAGGGGTATTATTGTTGATTCCATTTTACAGATGAGAAAACTGATGCTCAGAAGGATTGAATCATTTTCCTAGAGCCTACACAACTTGGATCGCCCTGCTTGCATTCCTAAACCCCCAATCCCATCTTCCCCCACTTATCCACCAAAAGGCCATTATGACAGGCTCTTGGTGGGTGGTGTTAAGGATGAACCACAGACAATCCATTTCTATTGTCTATTTCCTTTCTATTATCCATATATCTGAATATTGAGTCCTAGCTCCGTTAAGTGAGTACAAAAGAACGCAGAGCAATTTATCCTAAGGAAAAGAAAGGAAGTGTACATCAATAAAACTGGGACACAGAGAGCAGCAAATAGAGCTAAAGGACCAAACACAGAAAGCCAAAGGTGTGGCAGGGCAAAGCAAGGAATATCTTTGAAAAACTATGTTGTTAGTGATGATTCAATTCAATAGACTATTTTTCGTCGATATTTATAAGAGAGGAACTCTGCTTGTCCCACATACTCACTTCTCTATTCTATCTAGTAGCGTCATCAAACATCATATTAGGAAGCTGTATGAGTCTCTCCCTGAGGGCAGGGCTGGCTTTTCAAGTCCCTGCTTCCCTGTGCTGAGGGCTCTGCCTGGGTTTCAAGCAAAGTCAGTTTCCCATACACATCCATTTCATAGAGGAGTAAGTGGACAGAAGAGGAGTAATTGATTGGGCTTTATTTGTGGCACGAGTAGCCACATTTATAGTTTCTTTTTAAATATAAATTTTAAATTATCTTTCTTCCCCTTAAATGGAAGCAGCTGCCTGTGAAATCCTGCTGTCAGCTATTTTTAGCTTTTCTGGCTTGGGATAAGACAGGCCTACTTTGGCTAGCCCAGGCTGCTGAGTTGCTGTAACATTCCTGCCTCCGTTGGATCACCACTCTCCATCCTCTGCTCTCCTGTTCTCCCTTCCAGCAGCCCAGGGAGCATACCCAACCTCCACAACGGTCTCCTCCCACCTTTTGGCCCTCACTCGTCACCAACAATGACTCATTTTCTTGGACACAGGATATATACACCACTCTGCTGGAAATGATCCCTGTGAAATGGTAAAACATGGAGTAAGCCCTGGGGCACAAAGGTACCCACAAACAATTCTCCATTTTAGGGATGTGTGAAGTATTTCAGAGAAGGACAGAGGGAGAGAGGGAGAGAGGGAAGGAGGGGAGGGAGAGAGAGAGAGAGAGGAGAGAGAAATTCCCATCCACTGATTGACTCCATTCACTCCTCTAAAGACCACAATGGCTGTGGCTGGACTAAGGTTGAAGCTGGGAGCCAGGTACTCAATCCAGGTCTCCCACATGGGTGGCAGGAGCTGCCTAATTGTGTGAGCCATCATCACTGCCTCCCAGGGTCTACGTCAGCAGGAAGCTGGAGTTAGGAGTCAGAGAAGGAAACTGAACATAGGTATGCCAATGTGGAATGCAGATGTCCTAACTGGCATCTTAACCACGAGGTCCAACCCTGTTCCCATATTCAATTTTCAAAAATTTCCATAGAAGCAACAGTGGTAAGCACCCACAGCCCCTAGGACTCACATCTGATGCTGTCCTCTCTTGTCTCATGGCATAGACACCATCCAGGAGGGTACTGGCTCGCAATCCTGCATGCTGCTTTCTTTTGGAGAAGGAGAATCCAGGCTTGGAAGCCAGAAGAGAAGGGAACAGAGAGTTTGGGTAGATTCCCCAGGAGCACAAGTCTACTATCACTGAGAAGGGTCCCTGTCTCCTCTCCCCTGCAAGCACTGCTTTGGACTGATGTCCTGGTCATCAGAAAGACGCTGCCAACATGCATGTATTTCCTTGGTATACTCCATGAGCGTATCTTAAAATGTTTGCGAAAAAATGAAATTAAAAGTCAGGTTTCAGTTGATTTTTAACAAGCTTCCAAGTGCTACAAGTTTAGGCACAACATTCAGAGGATGGCTGCATTCAGTATGCAGCATTCATTTTCTTAAAATGCTACTCATTATTTTATTTGTGTGAAGAACATAATTACATATTGAGTTACAGCATATTTGTATGTGAGGATATTGAAAGAAAGTTGTCTGAAAAATCATGATCAGTACAAAATACTCCTTTTTCTTGTGAGGTTATAAGAAACAAGAATTATTGATAGAAGACACTATGATCAAATGTTTGGAAAGACATAATTTCCTTGAGAATATAAATATATATAATTTTAAGAATAAATTGGTAATATACAATTAAATTATGTTTCTCTTTTGATAAATTCCAATATTGAATCAAGAATAAAAATTTTTTAATTCAAGTCTCACTAAATTATATTATTCAATCAAATAAATTCACATTGGATAGTAAAAGATAGTAAACATATACAATATCTATATTTAAGTGGTTTTCCACTAATTGGAGGAAATCTTCCTAGAGTTTGGATGATAATTCATTTCCTAAAATTGTATATTTATTAGATAATATTTTAATAATAATGCATAACAATTTTCTTGTCATATCAATGTTGAATGAGGTCATCTTCATACAGCCTTAGTCTCTTTGTTGTGAACTATAAGCATTCATTTATGTTTAAGTATGTTAACATTTTGACATTCATTACAAGTGAAATATGTTTTCCCTTTTATTTTAATACAGTGTTATTTTTGTTTGATGAAATTTATGTATTGAAAATACAACCGGGGCTGGAGCTGTGACCCAGTGGGTTAACACCTTGGCCTGAAGCATCAGCATCCCATATGGGTGCCGGTTCTAGTCCTGGCTGCTCCTCTTTCAATCTAGCTCTCTGTTATGGCTGGATAGCAGTAGAAGATGGCCCAAGTCCTTAGGCCCCTGCACCCACGTGGGAGACCCAGGAGAAGCTCCTGGCTCCTGGCTTCTGATCGGCGCAGCGCCAGCCATTGCAGCCATCTGGGGAGTGAACCAACAGATGGAAGACCTCTCTGTCCCTACCTCTCTCTGTAACTCTGTATTTCAAATAAAAAAAAATAAGTCTTTAAAAAAAAAGAATATACAACCATGCTTCTTTTGTGGTAAAAAAAGAAATTAGGTTTTGGTGTTGAAAATTTTGAAAACTTTGCATAATTATTTCATCACATGTACTTTCCATGAACTTTCTGAAGATCGATGTATTAACACACAGTCCCTTACTCATTTTCTCTTTGATTTCAAAGGAAGCCTAGCATGGCTGTTGAGAACATGGGCCAGACAATCCGAGTTCAGGTCTTGACTCAATCACATACAAGGTGTAATTGTGACTTAGCTTTCCTGGCCTCAGTTTCTTTATCTGAAAATGGGGCTCCTGATGCTAATGATAATATCTGCATAACTGGGATATTATGGAGGTGAGCAGATCAGCCACCTGTCAAGATCTTAGAGCTGTGAGTTTGGGGCCGGTGTTTGGGAAAGAATGGTTAAGACATCCATATCCTGCATCAAAGTTCAAGTCCTAGCTCTGTTCCTGGTTTCAGCTTCCTACTAATGTATACCTAGGGAGGTAGCAGGTGGTGGCTGTAGTACTTGGGTCCCTGCCACCTACATGGGAGATCTGGATTAGGTTCTGGGCTCCTAGCTTTAGCCTGACACAGCCTCAGCTGTATTGGGCATTTGGGGAGTAAACCAACAGATGGGAGATCTCTGTTTCTTTGTCTCTCAGCCTTTCAAGTACAAGAAAACAAATAATTTTAAAAAAACAAAAACATGAGTTTGCATGTTAAAACTACTTTCTGGAACTAAGGGCTCCCATAAAGATTCAGAAAACCCACCTCCATGAAATGTAAATTGTTCAAAGAGAAAGGAGTTGTGCACACTCAGTTAAGATATCAGGTCCCAGTGTAGTAAGAGATACCCAGTAAGAGATATATGATGGGGGTTCTGAGCAAGCTTCCTAAGCATCAGAGCACAGACTAGGAAAACTGGAGAAGATAGCACTGGAACTGGGTCTTACAAAGCAACAGTTACAGAAATCTGGGCATTGCACTGGAAAGAAGTGTATGATCACAACAAGGTGGGACAACCTGAGGTTTGTGTGGGGAATAAGCAGCCATTTGACTGGTTAGTGCAAGAGAATGTTTAAGAAATGCTGAAGCTGGTGCCGCAGCTCAATAGGCTAATCCTCCGCCTTGTGGCGCTGGCACACCGGGTTCTAGTCCCGGTCGGGGCACCGGATTCTGTCCCGTTGCCCCTCTTCCAGGTCAGGTCTCTGCTGTGGCCCGGGAGTGCAGTGGAGGATGGCCCAAGTGCTTGGGCCCTGCACCCCGTGGGAGACCAGGAGAAGCACCTGGCTCCTGCCTTCAGATCAGCGCTGTGTGCCGGCCACAGTGCGCTGGCTGCAGCGGCCATTGGAGGGTGAACCAAAGGCAAAGGAAGACCTTTCTCTCTGTCTCTCTCTCACTATTCACTCTGCCTGTCCAAAAAAAAAAAAAAAATGCTGGCGCTGCAATGCCATTCTGATTGACATGGTCTACATTAGGGCTTGGGAATGACAAGGCAGCAGCTCTGCCTCCCCCCACCCCCCACCCCCATAAGGCTGCCCAGCGAGGCATTCAGGAGTCTGGTGGAAGGCCTGGTGGGTGTGGGCCCAGAGGGTGTGGTCCCGGAAGTGTCCTCAGGCTCAGCCTGGGGCTCAGAGGGGCTCTGCAGGGAGACTCCAAGAAAAAAGTAGGGAAGCAGCAAAGAAGGAATGGTGGGAGACTTCTCTGCCGTCCCCTAAGAGCATCCTCGGGCACATGGAGGTGCTCTCCCCTTCCCTGGGGACAGTGCGCTCTGCACAGACGGGGCAGCCCCCTAAGGCGCATCTCACCTCCTTCCATGCCGACACCTGTCTCAGCCTTTCTTCAAGAACTTTGCAGATGGTCCCCTGAGTGCACAGGGTTGGGCTTTGCAACACAAGTCTATGTCCATGCTCATCTATACCCACCCCTTCTGGCTCATGCCCACCTCCCCCATTCCACATCCCTTCCCAGGGCCTACTGGCCCTGTAATCACTCCCAGGCTCTGCTTGTGTTTTCCCCAGCTCTGCCTCATCTTTCTGCAGGTGCAAGGGCTGGGCATAGTTTTCCCGTGTCCCAGGGGAGGACCCTGGTTCCTCACATGCCCTCTGTCCCATCAAATGAGCTGTGAATGGCTCCTCTCTCACCGTAACCCACCTCCTGACTGACAGCCAATCAGATCTCTGGATGCATGTACTTTTCTGCTTATGTGATGTAACACATGTACACATTTACATCTGTGTGGCTGCACCCACACATCTGTCTAAAACTGGGTTCCAGCGTCAAACTAAGCACCTGTTAACTCAAAATGCAAACTCTGACTTTTTCAGATTCAAGAGGCTTATTCTGAACCAAGTCCAAAGACGTCCTGTCTTTAAGATATAAGAGGCTTTCTTCGATTTCATTTTCATTGGTCACCATCTATCTAAATGCCGCTTAGCAAATGAAGCTCTGCAGAAGAGACAGAGCTGGAACGGCCTCGCTGACATCCTCAAAGAACAGAGGAACATTTTTAGCACAAGCACCATCACACACGTTTGCCACCTTCTCAGTAAAATGACATGCACGCTACAAAATGACACCTGCCATCTATTCTTAAGTACATCACAAAATACAGCGATTTTATATTAAAAAAAAAAATCTTTAAGCGAGAAGAAGCCAGGAGATGTGAGCTCAGGGCTGCTTTGTTTCTGATCACCCTGGGCGTGGCAGCCATAGGCACATGGTCAGAGAGCCTCCTGCTACTTCAGTCTTGCTGCAAAGGAGACTGGGAGCCGCTAACCCTTCCCACACTCACCAGAGCCCGCAGCTTTTAAATGGTGAATTTTTCCCCTTATTTCAAAATTATCTAAAGACCAATTGGTTCCAGGCAGCTCTTTCTGTATATTAATTTTTAATTGGAGAAATAGCAATTAGATGGCTGCATTGATTGCCAGTTCCCATAATCTTTTTTAATTTGAGATAACAATCTATTCAAAAAATGAGCTTGTCCCTAAAATATCTTTTCTTAATGGCAATAATAACTGAAGTTATACACAAACCCAGCCGAGCAGCCCATGGGAGCAGGGTCTAAATTATACATGAAGAATTCTGCACCTGGATTGTTAGTTCCAACAGAAACTTTATCACGGGTGCCTTGTGAAAATGGTCAACTGCATATGCTGCTTTCATTAATAGCATTTTTAAGACAAACACACAATCTCCAAGGAGAGGATTTTCATGGGTATGAGGCCTGCTTTTCTCCTTCCAAGAAACTTAGGATATGCTGACAATAATATTCGTATTTAGCTCCTTGCTGTGGGTACCAGCAAAAGGTAGCTCATGAAGAAGGGAAAAGAATTAGAAGGGGAACAGGACTCCTGCTTGGCGGGCACTTGGGCTGGGTCTTGGCAGAAAGGAGAGCAAACCCAGGGGTGCAGCTCTGCAGCTGCCCCCAGTGTTTTGGGGGGGTAGGCAATGGTGGGGTGTCCAGGGGAGCCTGCCATGAATGGTTACCACCTTCCTGCCAGGCTCAGAAGAGTTAAGAAGGCAGCTTAAGGGTGTCTTTCTCATGCACAGAAGCTAAGCAAGTGAATGCAGCTTAGCACTAGTCCAGTGGATCAGCTAACTGAGCACTGCACTTGATCAGAAGGTTTCCTCTGCACCCCCTCAAGACAGGACCGGCCAGCAAACTCTTCATGCAATAACTTGCCCAGGACACAAGTGCACATGGAAGAGCCAGGGGCCTCAACTCCTGTCTGAGGGGGATGTTGGGAGGGAGGTACTTCCTAGGGAAAGAACAGAGGTGGTGCCCAGCAGGGAGCGCAGAGTTACCTCCTGTCCACCGGCCAATCAGAGCAGTCTACTCCATGCCCCCAGGGCTGTGAGAGAAAGCAGAAAAACGTGGCTGAGCCTGTCTATGTAGCTAAGAATACCCTTGATGGAAACCAAGGTTGGAAAAAAACTCAGCTTTCTCTGAAAGAGGAGGGAATTGTGGGCCAGAAGAGATGGCTGAAGTTACTGGTCCCATCCAGCCTGAGTTTCTGGCTTTATGTTTTCTGATATCTCTTATTTTATCTTAAAATTTCCTAAGGTTTTGCATTCTGATTCTTAAGAATTCACGAGAAAAGTCCTCACCAAATCATCTGAGAAATTTGATGTTAGGGAAGCCTGTGCAATCGGGTAGATCTGGGCTTGAATTCTGTTCTTCCATTTTGACCAAGTTCTCTGTGCCTCAGTTTCCTTGTTTGAGCAATGGGGAGATTGACACTCCTTACGTTGCAGCACATTGGAAAATGATTAGAAAAAAATAAGTCAGAGCAAAGACTTTGGCGTGTAGTAAGCACTCAATAAATGCTACCTGAGTTTATTTCAATGGCTGTATTCCAGGAAGATGTCCACACTCGTGCAATGAGTCTTATGCCTTCTGACATCCTACTGAGAAGCCTATGGGGGATGTTCCCTAGTGAGAGAATTTTGCTTCTGTGACTCAGCTGAAGGATCCTCTCACACTACATCCTGCCCTGCTTCCTAGGTCCTGCCCCTGGCTCCTGCAACCTTGCCTTCCTCCCTGTGTATTGAAACTGTGCAGTGGCCAGCTCACTAGGCTAATCCTCCACCTGCGGCGCTGGCACTCTGGGTTCTAGTCCCAGTTGGGGCGCCAAGTTCTGTCCCGGTTGCTCCTCTTCCAGTCCAGCTCTTTGCTGTGGCCCAGGAGGGCAGTGGAGGATGGCCCACGTCCTTGGGCCCTGCACCTGCATGGGAGATCAGGAGGAAGTACCTGGCTCCTGGCTTTGGATCAGCACAGTGCACCGGCCTTAGCAGCCATTTGGGGGGTGAACCAACAGACAGAAGACCTTTCTCTCTGTCTCTTTCTCTCACTGTCTAACTCTGCCTGTCAAAAAAAAAGTGTGCAGTGGGGGAGTGCAGGTGAAGAGGCGGCAAGAGATGAAAGATGACATATATGCCATGCTAACCCCCCAAAGGCTTCTGACCTTGCAAGGATGACAAAACCCATATCCCAGAGAGTTTATTCACAGCTGTGCATAGAGACCAAATAGAAACTTATGGTAACTGCAAGAGGATGATACCTAGCCCCCCCCACCCCATCCTACTACCATGAGCCCTCAGGGTTTTGTCTTTTTAAAGGGGGATTACCACCTACAACCAAAGCCTACGAATTTAGGAAGAACACTGATATTAACTCATCTGCTCACTGGAACGCCCATGAGAATTAGCCAGCATCCAGGAAATTCTAAAGGTGGAGTATCAGGGAGAAATGACACACAATTTATCCACAGTGAATGATAAAGTCTTAATATATAGATAATTAAAAGAATGTAATAGATAAAACCCACAGATAATAATCGCTGATATTTATTGCACCATTGCTGCTGCACAAAGGACTTTGAATTGCATTATCTGTGTGAAAAATGGCAGATTCCCGTGGGGTGTGGGACAAAAGGGCTGTGTCAGATTGAGTTCTCGAGGAGAGCACTGAGGCACAGATCTGTGGGTAGGAAGGTTCTGGGCAGTGGGCACGGAGGTGGGAGTTGTCAGCAGTAAGGACACCTGGGAGGAGAAAGAGAAGCAGGACTATGGGGTGGGAAAGCTGCACCACAATGTCACAGCAAAGGTCATCTGATCCCACAGCAAGTCAGGAGCCAGCAGGGCCCTTCAGAAGTACTGTGGTGTAGCCAGAAAAGCCACTGCTGGCGACACCAGAATCCCACCTGAATCCTGACTGCTCCACTTCTGATCCAGCTCCCTGCTCATGCCTGGAACAGCAGAAGGTATCCCAAATGCTTAGGCCCCTGCACCCAGGTGGGAGACCCAAAAGAAGCCCTTGGCTCCTGGCTTTGGCCTGGTCCAACTCTGGCCATTGTGGCCACTTGGGGGAATGAACTAGTGGATGGAAGACCTCTCTCTCTCTCCTTCCCTCCCCCTCTCTATAACTCTGCCTTTCAAATAAATAAATAAAACTTAAAGAAAAAAAAAAGATAACTCCAACTAAGGCAAGAGGCCAGGACCTTCCATCCCAGAGAAGGGGTGACCTGAAGGAGGCAGTGTCCTTCAGCAGACAGACAGCAAGTGCTGGGGAGACACCTGGCTGTGAGCTGACAGCCCCCAACATTCCCAGACGGTGAAAAGCAGGGAACACAGAACAGTGCCTACCCCAGGGAAAGGGGGAAAGACGGGTCAGTCTACTGACCACCTTCTTCATCCCTGTCGCTGTGCAGGATGCTTTTCTCACTTCATTGCATCCTGCTGTGTAGGCATCAGTGACTTGTCCCAACTTCCAGGGATTCCATTATCCCCTCTTTCTGCTCACCTAGTTCTCATCTGAGGGTGACTTTCGGCAATGCCTGAAGATGTCTGTGCTTGTCCCAACTGGCAGTGAAGTGCTGCTGGCAGAGCAGGGGCCAAGGGTACAGCCAAACACTCTACTACACAGGGAGGACGGACTCCCAGCAAAGAATTATTTGGCCCCAAATGCCCCCTTTTGAAAAGACCCAATTTTTTTTTAAAAGATTTATTTATATTCTTGAAAGTCAGAGTTACACAGAGAGAGGAGAGGCAGCGAGAGAGAGGTCTTCCATCTACTCGTTCACTCCCCAATGGGTGGAGCTGTGCCAATTTGAAGCCAGGAGCTTCTTCCAGGTCTCTCACATGGGTGCAGAGGCCCAAGGACTTGGGCCACCTTCTACTGCTTTCCCAGGCCACAGCAGAGAGCTAGATTAGAAGTGGAACAGCCGGGACTCAAACCAGCGCCCACATGGGATGTCCACACTACAGGTGGCGGCTTTACCAGCTACACCACAGTGCTGGCCCCCCGAAAAAGAAGATCCATTATTTATTTGAAAGGCAGAGCTGCAGAGAAAGGGATGGGGGAGATCATCATCATCCACACACTGGTTCACTCCCCAAATGGCCACAACAGCCAGGTTTGAGCCAGGTGGAAGCCAGTAGCCAGGAACCCATCCAGGTCTCCCATCTGCATGGCAGGAACCCAGGCACTTGGGCCATGTTCCACTGCTTCCTCAAGTGCATTGGCAGGGAGCTGGATCAGAAGTAGAGCAGCTGGGACTTGAAAAGGTGGTATGATGTAGACTGTTGGCGTCCCAGGCAGCAGCTTCACCTGCAGTGCCCTGACTCACAGGAAGGAAAACATGCAACTGTGCCATGGTGACTGGGGAAGGAGTTTTAAGCACACAGCTCATTCTCTTGGCTTTTCCTCTCCAAGTTCCCTGGGAGTCTCTAAGTCTCCCGGATTTTCACATTTTTGATACATGTGATTGCCACAAGACAGGCCTGGAGCTGCTCCCCTTTGGTGCTTCTCCAACTTGAAAAGAGCAAGTGGCTTTCAGGAGAAAGGGGTCCAAGGCTGGGGATGGGTCAGGCCAGGCTCGCTCTGGGCTGTGGGGAAGAGGACAGGCGGTCCCCTTGCTTCATCTTTGTACCTCTTTGTCCCATCAGGGGACTAAGATGCCAAAGGTGGCGGTGGGAGAAGGGACAAGGGCGCAGCGAGCAGTGTGCACTACGAGAGGGGCAGCGGCTCGCTCAGCTTTCACCCTCCCAGGAAAGACGTCCGCGCAGAGCTATGGTCCAAAAATAGAAGTGACCTGCGTTTTTCCAGAATGCCCCCTCTGCAGGTAGTCCAAAGGCTCTTCAAGCTGGCGAGGAATTCGGGATCCCAACCATGTCTCTCTTTGCCGCCAGATGATTAATGAAATATAGCCATTAATTCAGCATGTTATAGATTTTAAAAGATTAGAAAGGTTAAGCAACTCGGTCATGGCTACACAGCTGATCAAAAGCATGGCTGAGATCCGCAGCCGCATCCGCCTTGGCTACAAAGCCCATGCTGTTTCATTTGGGAGACATACATATTCTTTGAAACTAACCAAGAGGCTATCCAGACCTCCCTCCCGTCCCTTAGTACCCCAAGACAACTAGATTGGATGACCCTGGGGCTGGACCCAGTCTCCGAAGCTTTCTGTTCTTTTCTTGTTTGAAGTATAAGAACTCTGAGCTTTCTGACTTCTAAGGCAGGCAAGAACAGAAAGACAGGCTGGGTGATTTATAGAAAGTGATCATGCGAACCCATCTCCTTGCAGCCATCATTTCTGGCTGCAATAAAAGTGACTGCTCTGCCACCCTCCACTTCCTGGGTCTCCAGAACTTGGACTCTCAGACATAAAGCTCCCTCTTAATGGACCTGTCAATTTCTTAAAGTGAGCAGTTTTTCATAACACTCCATAAAACGGAAAAATAAAATAAAATTTAAAAAGAACATAGCATTTAACATGAAAATATGAGCATCATTTACTGAGCAGGAGCTAAAAGCTGAGAGTAAGAAATCCTTAGGGAGAGCAGCACATGGTGCCGGAAAACAGCCGGATTGAGCACAGAAGTTCTTTACCTGCTAAGCTGGGCCCTATTTTTAGCAACTTTATAATAACAACAGAATTCATTAAGTATTAAACGTAAAAATAACAAGTTGATGTTCTTCTAATAACAATCTAGCATCCTCGTTGTGATAGATTTACTAACCTCAATTTAGACTCCTAGAGATCAGATTCATATCCCATAAAACATATAGGAGATATATTACTGAGCAAATACATGGCAATAGATTACCTAAATATCTAGGCCCTATTAAATTTTCAGTTACAAATTGTTTCTTCAGCTGTTTTAACTCATTATCTCCAAGTTCACAGACACCAAGGAACAAACTGGATATGCTCCGTGATGCAAATGCTTTTCCGAATATGGCAGTTGTAAGAATAGAACACATCTAGTGATCAACACATAATTATAGAGAATATTGCAGCGCTTCGTTAATGGCAGCTGTTCATGAGATCTTTGAAAGTTTTCAATGACTTTATTAATCATCTATAAATGGAGCCGATTTATAAAGTGCATCCCTCTACACGTTGTTCTAATGGCATCCGCCCCTACATTTTAAGTCTGTACACATATAATTTATAGGTTATGTCAATACATCAAGTAAAATCAGAAGAAGCGGAAGCTAATGTTAACAGGACCAGTTTGCTTCTTGTTTGAGAGTTCCTGTAACACAGTAGCCCAGCACTGGCACAGAGTCAGTGGCTTTGGATTGGAGTTTCATTCTTATCCCATCAGACTCAGCAACCTTAGGTAGCTCCCTGAATCCCACCGTGTCCGTCTCATTTACGGAAATGGACATTACAAATCTCTATGCCTTATGAACCTTGGAGGGCTGTCAGGAGGGCACATTAGATAGTTGTAAAAAAATACTAGGTTCACACAATGAAAATAAACAAGGATATCATCATGAGAAATATAATTATGCTCTTGGAGGATACCCCATTGACAAAGAAACAGCCATAAAGTATAGACCTAGCCTCCAGTGAGAAGGTATTTTATATATATATATATATATATATATATATATATGAATAGTATATAGAACAAATACATATTATAGGGCTATTATAAGGCTATGAAAACACTTTCAATGTTGGAAAGTGCTACTGGAATGGTATGTAACAACAGTAGGAACAACAATACAGCAAAAAAAATTACTGAATCATGAAGGCAGAAAAAAAAAACACACAAGGCATAAAGTACAATTTGAATTTCACGTGAACAATGATTTTCTTTTTACTATGAGTATGTTCCAATATTGCATGGAACATACTTATACTAACATATTACCCACTGTGTACCTGACATTCAAATTTAACTGGGTATCCTCAATCGCTTGTTTATTTTTCAGAGGAGCACTAAATCTGGCAATCCTACAGCAGAAAGACTCTGAGGATTGTTTGTGCCCATTTCCCAAGCATGACAAATCCTGTTGACCACTCAAGAGATTTCATTTCTTCTTGTGTTCATCTCAAACATGAAGGGCTTCCAGGATAGCACCCTCTTCTGGCCACTGTTTTTAGGCTTCCTTCCAGCACCTACGCTGCAGCACATCACTAGAACATTATTGTGTTTCAATATGCTCAATTACCAACTAAACAGGGAATTAACTAAGAGAAGAGACCCATTCATTTTGACCACACAATGCCTAGTTTACTGTCTGGCACATAGCATTCTGCAAATATTTTATGAATTGAAAATCAAAGCTTTTTTCTCACTCTGTGTTCTCATTATGGGAAACCTTACTCATGTGTGCCATTTAAGTGATCAAGAACCAATGGACACAGATGGGCATTTGGCCTATTGGTCAAGATACTGTTTGGGGCCGGCGCCGTGGCTCAACAGGCTAATCCTCCGCCTTGCGGCGCCGGCACACCGGGTTCTAGTCCCGGTCGGGGCGCCGGATTCTGTCCCTGTTGCCCCTCTTCCAGGCCAGCCCTCTGCTGTGGCCCAGGAGTGCAGTGGAGGATGGCCCAACTGCTTGGGTCCTGCACCCAATGGGAGACCAGAATAAGCACCTAGCACCTGGCTCCTGCCATCGGATGAGCGCGGTGCGCCGGCTGCAGCGTGCCGTCCGCGGCAGCCATTGGAGGGTGAACCAACGGCAAAGGAAGACCTTTCTCTCTGTCTCTCTCTCTCTCACTGTCCACTCTGCCTGTCAAAAAAAAAAAAAAAGATACTGTTTGGGATGCCACATTTCTTATTGGATGCCTGGGTTGGAGCCCTAGCCCCACTCCTGACCCCAGCTTCCTGCTAATGTGAACAGTGAGAGTCAGCAGGTGACCACCCAGCAGTTGAGCCCCTGCTACCCATGTGGAAAATATGGTCTGAGTTCTCCTGCCTCTCAGCTTTGGCCTAGCCTAGCTCCAGCTGTTGCAAGCACTTGGGGGATTAGCCAGAAGAACGTAGCACTCTCCCTCTCTGCCTCTTTTTCTGTCCCTTCTGCCTCTCTAGATATCTAGACAGGTTAAAAAAAAAAATGCACAAATCACCAGTCCATGTCTCTGGGATCTGGCCTTCACCACTGACATCTGGTTCCATGTTTTGTGGCAAATTTTTCAGACAGTCTACACCTACACTCTCCTGAGAATCTCAGAGAAGGCATGTCTAAGACTCAAGGCATCATCATCCCTTGAAGGCCACTCCTCTCTTGCTGCCATAACCAGGCCAGAAAAACAGAGTCCCTTCCAGCCGACTTCCTTTCACCATGCTCTCCACTGCAACTTCTCATTTGCAACTTCTGAGGAGTTTACGAAAGGGAAGTTCTGATTCCATTTGTTTGGCTTGGGGCCAGGAAATGGGCAGTTTTTAAAAGCTCTCAGTTTGGTTCAGTAGTATTTAGAAAGCAACGTTCTAGAAAAACTAGCAAAGCACTTAGCAACAGACTCTCCATACAGGTTGACTAATTCTATCTGAAACATGAAAATATTTCTATCTATTTATAATTTTGAGAGTCATGTTAGCTCTTGACCTGTAACGTGATTTATATATGGGATATTTAAAAGGTGTTCTTTGCATTCTTATGAACAATGTGAGATAACCCCCCCCACACACACATTATTTCAGGAATATAGTTCTTACTGTGGAATGAAAATTATTGTAAAAACTTCAATATGAAAAAATTCTTTTATAAGTAGCACTTACTTGATAACATTTATTACAAGTCTTCTTGTCTAGATATAACAGCATTGCTAATCAGAAACATTTGGAGCTATTCACATGTACACATATAAAGACACACATACACACACACACACAAAACCTACAGGAAGACTGTTTGTCAGTGAGGGCTTTTTAGTCACTCAACTTATCCATAATCTTGCTTCAAACAAATCCAGAATGGAGCTTAATTATAAATACGTCACCAATACTCCCAATTTGCCATCCTTTTGGACAGCAACAATTTACCTCCTATCCTGCATCCTCTCATATAGAAATGATAACTCTGAACAATCTTACAGCAGTGGGAAAAAATGTTTTTTGCTCAACTTTTTAAATAAATGGTTTGCCCAAGGGTAAGACCTTTTATGCCATCTTAGCTGAGAGCAAATTTCCCCAGACAAATTGGCTGCTCACTGCGTCCTGAATTCTTCTCAGCCGAAATTGAGGCACTCTTGTTATTGATATTATCTGGCCATGCTTTTTTTTTTTTAATCCACATATTTTGCTTCACTGGAAGAAAATTAGATTATATTAGGTTGTGTACAACACAGAGCTCCAAAACATTCACCCTGTCAAAATAATTTCTTAATTAGTTGTACAACATACTTTTTCGAGACAGAACTTGTCAGAAAAAACATCCTGCATAGGGAGCTTAAGTGAATTCATTCTCAGGATTTTTAATAAGACTGCATTTTGCCTTCTACATGGAGGGGGAAGAAAGTAATTGCCTGGCAATTCGCTGCTTCCTTGGAGACCCACTTCAGGAAAAAAAAAGTTTCAGCTACTTTTTAAAGAGAAATTCTGTACATTTTTGTTAAGACAATAAAAATCACATTAGGTTATTATACATTGGGGTGGTAGCAAAACTTACAGAATAAGGTGTTGAAAGGAAAATTAAAACTTTCTTCTCAAAAACAGTATCTGTTCATGAGTTGGTATAAAATGAACTGATTAAACACAACAATCCAATTAAAGAACACACCATTCTGTACAACAGATTTAGAAGTAGTTTACCACTTGGTCTGAAAGTACTTCAAAGACATTGCTTTATCCACCAAAATTTCTAACAAGCATCATATATCAAAATGTTGTGGGTTCAAAAAACAGAAGATTTGGGTTTTCAACCTCGCTTAGTCATGACATTTCTGATTTACAAGAAAGCAAGTGGACATCACCAGACCTCTTTGCACTCATCTGGAAAATATTCACACTGTTCTTACGGGAAGTCAGTGTTGTCACCACCATGGACAAGCCACGGAAATTTAAACATCGTCTACATCAGCAGCCGTGTACTTACTGGGTGGCGACTCCGGCCCCAGCCCTGTATTAGATGCTGCATCTTTAACCCCTGTAAGTGGGGTATGGACTAGGAATTCTTATCCATGGCTTTTAAATGGGGAAACCAAGGCTTGCAGGGGGTAAACAAGTTGTCCTGAATCAAACACCCAAAAAGCAATAAAACTGAGATTTGAACCTGTGGCCACGCAACCCATGCCTGCCGCCGCCACCTCCTGTTCCCTGCTGCTCCCCTAATGCCTCAAACCTATGGTCTCTGCCTTGAAAAGAGGGCAAAGAAGAGAGGCAAGAACTAAGCTTCTGGCCAGCACACAGACAAGGCTCATCTGAATGCCTTGCTTGAAGAAATGAGACTCATAGAGTTTTGTCAACAGCCAGCATGGAGACAGGAATGGGGAGCTGGATTCAATAGCTCAATCTTAATTCAAAGGCAAGTTGTGAGATGAGACCCTCAGTGTTCAGGCTTGGGGTTTTCAAAACCATGAACAGCAGAGTTAAAAACAGAGGCAGTTCTTCCATCCATTACAACCCAATATGATGGTCACATGGTGCTGCTGTGTCCTATTGGTCAATGCTAATTTATGATGAGCAGCTCCTTCATTCTGGGAGCATCAATGGGTACCCTGAGGGATACCTGGAAGTGTGAGATGTGAGCCTGCCCTGAAGGAGGGCAAGAAAGCAAAAATAAATACATGAGAAATGAAATGACAATACATAATTAAACTGTTCAAGAGAGCAGTCAAGAAGTCATCACAAGGCCTCTCATGCGGGTGACAGGATCCCAATACTTGACCGTCACCTCCTGCTTCCCACAGTGCACATTAGAAGAAAGCTGGAATTAGAAGCAGAGTTGGGACTTGAACTAAGACACTCTGCTATGGAATGTGGGCATTCCAAATGGGATCTTAACTGCTGTGCCAAATGCCCACCCCCCTAGTGATTTTGTAGGAAGCGCACTGCAATTCTTTACTTTGCCACTTTCTGAGGGCTCAGGCTTTGATGGTTGGGTCTCTCAAACACATGACATCCCATGAGGGAAGTTCCAAATGGCTCTTACTGCCTCATCTCACAGCACTGAACTCTAAAAGGGTACTTTTGAAAGTTCTTAGAGAATGGAACTAAAAAAATAAGCTTATTTTGGTCACAAAATTGTGAAATCCATGTGTATGAGGAGTCTTCCAAAAGTTCAGGGAAGTGTACATGGATTTCAACTTCTTTGCATCACAATAAACTTATCTTTTAATTTCACTTTCTAAAAATGCTTTGAAGAACACTGATATGTATCACTTTGTCCTTTGGTACCCAAATAGCATGTGCCCTCATTCTATTATTTCTCAACAGTGATCTGACTTAGCTCCCTGGCCCTGTGGACACTCATCAATCACAGTCATTGCCACAGCCATTAACAGCCATCTGCCACTTGATAGTGCTCATCACAGTGCACTAAGTGTCTGTTCGTTCCACAGATACTTTGAGGGTGCCCATAGCTCTGGTCAACAGCTCTGGTCAAGGGGTGGATGGGGTCCTCACAGAGTATGGTTAGAATCGATTCCTGGGGTTAGGAGGCAGGAAATTCAGAGAAAAATGGCAGTGCCTTGGAAGGCTAGTTGCCAACTTGGCAGAATCAACACCATGTGCTTTAAGTTCCTCCTTGAATGTCAATTCCAGTGTTTCTGTGGAGCTGGAAAGATTCTCTGCTACTAACCTCTTTGGCTTATGACTTCACTGGTAATATATTTATCCACTTAACAGGCACTTCTCAGGCATAGAATCACTTTATGCCAGACAGGTGCACTGGGGATGCCAGGAGGAAAAGGCTGGAACTCATGCCGTTAGGAACCCCATCATTTCTACTCCTCTCTTACAGGGTCACCTTCAATCCAGCGGGAGGCCAGAGTGTGCAGCTTACAGGATGCAGAGCTGGCTACAGGAGAGCTGAAAAGGCATAAGTGGAGACAGCATTATCTCCTCGCCATCCTCATTTATCAAAACCCTCGTCATCCTCCAAGGCCCAAATCAAATGCCACCTCCTTCAAGAACCATTTTCTAGTAAACTCAAAGCAATATTTATGTGGTTTAAATGAGAAATTAGCACCAGTGTTTCATATGAACTGTAGTGTACAGACTCTGAAGTCACACATTTTCTAAATGTTTGTATCTCCCCTACTAACCTGCTGGATACTTGAGGTCAGGCATGGTTTTCAAATATTTTTGCAGCAAAATAAATTTATCTTTAATTCCATTTTTCCATAAACTTTTTGAAGTACCCTTACCTATTAGGTAGTTGACGACCATTGGATGGGCAAATGAATAAAATCATAATTTACTCAAAGCCTTCCAATTGCTTCCTCTTTTGTCCCCTTCATTTGTTTCTCATCCCTACTATATGCAGCTTTATAAAAAAATGTTATTTCTATATACTACATATTTGTTTCACAACTGTAGAGGTAATGCATTTATTGGAGAAAAAAGGACAAGGAAACATTGAAAGAATAAAAACACCTGTAATGTCAACATATACAATACAGACACCGTTCAACCTTTTACTGTGTTTCCTTCCAGTTCAAGCATATTCACGTTTGGAAAAACAAATTTCTTTCACCCTCTATGTAATATGTTGTATCCTACCTCAGATATGTTATCACAGCAAGAATGACAATACAAGATAGAATTAACACAAGATAGAAAAGGAATGAGTGATACTGGAAGATTCTTGGTTCAGAGAATGTGGTTCTATTCATTGATTCTACCATCTACTGATGTAATCCTATCTCTTGGGACATCAAGAGTTTCCCCATTTATAAACTGCAGTTAGAGGAACCTGAAAGATTGAGGTTCCCTCACTTCTGATCATATATGACAATTCAATTCTTTCTATGTGAGGGAGTGGCTTGGGCTATTTGTATAATTACAAGAAAAATTCTAAAAGGCATTCTATTTATGAGAGAGAGAGAGAGAGAGAGAGAGAGAAGAGAAGAGAGGAGAGAGAGAGAGAGAGAGATTGTGTAACTTCATCCACTGGTTCACTCCCCAAATGCCTGCAACAGCTCAGGCTGGCTGGGGCTGTTGGCAGGAACTGGGAAGGCAATCCAGGGCTCCTATGTGGTCACACACAGGACTATGCATTGGGTGGCAGCTGAAATTAGGAGCTAGAGCTCCTGGTAGAACAAAGGCACTCTGATGTGGGATGTAGGTGTCTTAAACACTAAACTACCTCAAGCAGCCTTCTCTCAGAGATGAGAAAACAGAGACACAAAGAGGAAAGTCCCTGACAGAAGTAAGCTTTGAACCAATATTGTCCAACCCCAAGTCTGTGCATTTTTCCCAGTATCGAACTGCTTCTCAGTCAGAACAACAGTATGCTGAGGCCGTGTCCAGCTGCTGACAGAGGGAAAAGATATGAGAAAGGCTCATGGGTACTGAGTCAGCTCTGGCCCATGTGCAACCAAGTTTCCCAGGACCAGGGTAGACACTGGCTCAAGAAAACGAGTGAGGTTACAATTCTTTTCTTTTTCAAAGGAGTTTAGATGCTTACTGAGCAGGCAGACTGGTCTCATAACACTACCACATGCTGTCTGCAGCGACTTACTAGTCAAGAGCCAGTAACCATTGCAGGACAGCACCGACGCAAGCTGTCAAGGCCAGGTGGGAAAGGTAAAGCCAATGACTACCGGGAAAGCCAGGAGGTTTGAAAGCCAGGGAAAAGCAGGTGCGATGCTGAAGTCTGGGAGCTGAGCAGGCGCTCAAGACAGGGGCATGACCAGGTGAGGAATGTAGAAGAGCCAAAAGAATACATCCAAGTCCTAGCCCAACAAATGGACAAGTTGGGCTTCTTTGCCAGTCTGGGTTCCAATGCCAGTGAGCAAGCAGCCAAGGTACACTCATTAGAGTTGAAACACTGCTTTCAGCCAAAATACTGGCATTCTTTTTGCAAAGTCTGTGCTCCCAAGATCCCCACCTGCACTTATCTTTAGGGCATGACCTCCAACTCCACACGGCCTTTAACTCCGGGACCTGCACTACAATAAGACAGCATTGTGGAACAGGGATGAATTCAGACCAGATACTTTGAAGTAAGAGATTCCACTTCTGGGCCTTGTATCCAGACCCCTTGGGTCCTTCAGGCCCAGGTGATGCATTTCATCAAGGTCTGGAGGGGTATGGTAAGACACAAATCCACAGTCTTACATTATTTTTCATGAGAGAGCTCATCAACATCTTGCTCCCACTTCAGAACTTTTTCCTGGGAGCAGGCATTTAGCCCAGCAGCTAAGATGCCCACGCTGACATCAGATTGCCTGGGTTTGAGTCCCATCTCTGGCTTCCTGCCAATGCAGATTCTAAAAGGCAGCAGTGGGTGACCTAGATTGCATTCCAGGCTAAATGGGCTCCTGGCCAGCCTTGGCCCAGCCCTTGTAGTCCTCTGGGGGAGGGAATCTATAGGTGGGGGCTCTCTCTGACTCTTGGGGGAAAAAGAGTGTTTTCCTGAGCAAGTTCCTAAATATCACTGCAATACCTTCTCCATCCTAAAACAGACTCTTATAAATTATATTCAAAATGCACATCAAAAGAAACCAAATGCCCCCTTATTTTAAAACAACAGTATTTGAAAATCAAAATGAAATTTTGGGAATCTGGCATTGTGATGCAACACTTTAAGCCACCACTTGCCACTTGCAATCCTGGGTATCCCATATCAGATTGCTGGTTGGAGTCCCCGTTGCCTCACTTTCAAATCAGCTCCTTGCTAATTCATCTGGGAGGTAGTGGATAACAATTTTAGATGTACTTGGGCTCCTGTCACCCATATGGAAGACTGAGATGGAGTTTCTAGCTCCGGGCTTTGACCTAGCCTAGTCCTGACTGTTGTAGCCCTTTGGGGAATGAATACTCTTTTACTCTTGTCACCCTCTCCCCCTCTTTGTTACTCCGCTTTTCAAATAAACAAATCTTCATAAACAAGTCTAGTCTATGTTTGGATTAACACTGATGAGATCATGGACAAAAGTCCTAATGTATAGGGCTAGAGGCCACCATGGGTAGGAAATGAGGATGTGGAATGGTTTTGTATTTTACTCCAATGACTCCAATCTTTTCACTCCACCCAACTAAACCTCTCAGAGTCTTAAAATGTAGCAGAGAATTCCTACTCTTTCTATAGCAAAACTCAAAACATTCATGTTTAGTAATTCATTCTTTTCAACTCAGTTGCATTTGCTTTGTTCTTGTTTTTATTCTTACATGGATCTTGTCTGGATTAAGATGGTAAAATACACACAAGCGGCTCTTTGTGCATATTTTACTATCAAATATGCTCACTGGAGCATCAAGATAGTCACCATAAGCAATCCACCTTACATTTTTCATCAATTTTTTATTTTCCAGGATAGGGTTCAAGTCCCAGCAATGCTCCTAATGCCAATTGCCTGCTCACTGCATCCTGGGAAGCAGCAGGCAATGGCTAATTCAGGTAGCTCTGTCCATGTCACCAATATAGGGATCTTGTCTCATGTCTGAGCTTCTGCCTGGCTCAGTCCCAGCTGTCGATGGCATTTAAGGCATGAGTCAGTGGATGGGAGGTGTCTGTCTTTCTGTTTCTCTGCCTTTCAAATAAAATAAATAAAAATGTCTTAAATTTTTGTATTTTACTTTTTCTAATTTTCTCATCCATTCCAAATCTTGGGAAATTAAGTACTGATCATTTTTAAAGGACTTCTCTTCAAATTATGCCATTTTCTTTGTTTGCTTGGTTTTGTTTTAAAAGGTGTATTTATCTACTTGAAAGGCAGAGTTACAGGGAGGGAGAACTTCCAACCACTGGTTCACATTCCAAATGGCAGCAACACCTGGGACCAGACCAAAGCTGGGAACTCCATCTGGGTCTCTCATGTGGGTGGGAGGGGTCCAAGCACTTAGGCCATCTTCTGCTATTTTCCCAGACACTTTAGCAAGGAGCTGGATAGGAAGTGGAGCAGCCAAAATTCGTTCCACCACTCAATATGGGATGCGAGTGTCACAGGCAGCTACTTAACCTGCTATACCAAAATGCTGGCCCCCAAAGCCATTTCTGGAACAAATTAGTAAACATGTAAAGATTAGCACAGTAAGTTATTGAAGGAACAGAAAGAGCTCTGGCCGGCGCCACGGCTCAATAGGCTAATCTTCCACCCTGTGGTGCCGGCACACCAGGTTCTAGTCTCGGTCGGGGCACCGGATTCTGTCCCGTTGCCCCTCTTCCAGGCCAGCCCTCTGCTGTGTCCAGGGAATGCAGTGGAGGATGGCCCAGGTGCTTGGGCCCTACACCCCATGGGAGACCAGGAGAAGCACCTGGCTCCTGCCATCTGATCAGCGCAGTGTGCCGGCTGCAGTGTGCCAGCCGCGGCGGCCATTGGAGGGTCAACCAGCAGCAAAAAGAAGACCTTTCTCTCTCTCTCTCTCTCTCTCTCTCTCTCTCTCGCTGTCCACTCTGCCTGTCAAAAAAACAAACAAATAAACAAACGAAAGAGCTCTGATAGACACAAAGGCAAAAATAAACATGCAAGGCAACATATTGATGATTTTATAAACTTTTGTCTATTTTATTCCTCCAATCTTTCACTGTTATTCTTCTCATTATACACGTGAAGAAACTGACAACGGTGGCAATAACTGTTCCAACTCACACAGCACAGTCAATGGAATCAGGACCCCCACTTCCTCATCTCAGCATAACACAGGTCCCTTTTTCTCACCAAGTTTTCACTCCAGTTATAAAGCCAAGAGTAGTCCATGCAAGACAGACAGAGAGAAATCCAGTGGCTTTGTCACCGAAAGGAGATACGAGTGGCCATGCTCCACGAACCGCACACAACTACATAGTATAATAGTATGAGATGGCTACCTGGTGATGCCACAGGCAAGGACTATCCATTTTTCCCCCATTTTAGCTTGACAATTAATTAATGTTCCCATCTCTTCCAGCTCCTTTGGTGTTGACACCAAGTCCACAGTCCCGTGAGGAA
Organism: Sylvilagus floridanus; assembly: GCA_949820135.1. Classification (NCBI taxonomy): domain Eukaryota; kingdom Metazoa; phylum Chordata; class Mammalia; order Lagomorpha; family Leporidae; genus Sylvilagus; species Sylvilagus floridanus. The sequence goes on from OX463239.1 coordinate 69,528,579, forward strand.
GCACAGAAATGAAGGACCTACAGCATTGGAGAAGGAACAAGCATGGTGGCTTTTTACCAGAACCAGAACCTGAATTACAGCGTCTGATGCCTCAGGAGTGGCCCATGAGCAGAGAACACTTTTGGGGAAAAAAAAAAAAAAGCAAAAAAGCTTTTCTGAAGTCCCCTTTTCAAAGAGATTATAATTTCTGGAGACAAATCCCACTTTCCCTTTTTCAATCCATCCTATTCTTTTTTCTTGAGGTTTTTGTTTTTTTAAATAAATACATCTGGACAGTTTACAAAGTCCTCAGAGGCTGAAAACCCAGCTATAACAAGTACTGTATTTGACACGTTTTTCTTCAGGCTAAGCTACTTCATTCAAGGTTTTAATGTTTAAATAAACTGCTGCCCAAATCAATAATCTACAAAATCATTCACCCGGGGAGAGGTCTTCAATACTTCTGCCCCACTTAAAGCTGATTTGTGTGGCAAATCAAAGCATTTTATCATATTTCAGTCTGCACCAAACACTCCTCAAAGAACAGAGTTTATAGTCAGTGACGAAACTAAGAAACCCATTCATACAGCACCACAAACAGCAGAGCACAACTAAAGGCACTAAATGTGGCTTGAGAATGTGGCAGGGATGTACAGCCAGATAACATCCTTTGCTTCTTGTCCCCCAAAGCAAAGCAGCAGGGGGTTCAAGTAGACAGACCTGAAGCTGGCTGGACTATCTCTGTCCGGCCAATTGCTCCATGTGAGACTTCAGCCAAAATGCTGAACCTCTCTGTACCCTTTTCTTTATCTGTGAAACAGAGATAGTAACAGAGCACTTACCTTATAGGGTTGCTGAATAGTTGACATAACAACCCTGGACGTTGTTATTTATCATAGTCCTATAGGAAAGAATTCCCTAAAAGTGCAGTTTCTGAGGCCTAACCATGTCCCAGCTGACATCTATGTGAATTGCCCTGGGGTGAACATCACAGTCACCTCCAGAAAGAGCTCTGCAGACTGTTTACTGATTCTACACTGAGCAGATAATACTCTCCATTGCAGAGCCCATCCATCCCCAATTTAAAATTATGTCTTGTAAAAAAAACAAATTCTGTACTTTTCTGGTTAAGATAGTTATGAAACAACTATCCCATGAAATTTACAGTATAGTGAGAAAAAGATAGCTCACAAAATCAGCCAACACATGAACCTATAACATGTCTTAAGAAGACAAGGGATTTATTTTATATGAGGTTCAGACATGACCTCTCTAACAAGGTGGCAAAAGACAAAGCAAAGACAAAAAGTAAGGGCACAATACAGACAGGTAAAACCCAAGGTTCCAATATCCTAAGGAAGGGAAGTGCCCGGTGACCTCAATAGCAGGGAGCCTACAACATCTGGAATCCAGGGAGCCAAGGACTGAGCGGAGGAGAGGGGGTCAGAGAGATGGGGCCTGACCACACAAGGGCTTATAGAGGCCCTTGTAAGACCTACATACAGAACTCTGAAGGGTTGTGAGGTGAAGGCTGACTGTGTATGCTGTGGAAGGTCTCTCTGGCTCCAGATGTTGAAAGCACCATTGGGACTCACTGGCAAAAAGAAGCAGAGGAACCAGGAAGGAGCAGCTTCTTCAACTCTCCTGGGACAACATGGTCCTATGACGGTGGAAGCAGAGAAAATGATTCAGTATGTACTTCAAGGAAGGAGCCAATGGATTTGGTGTAGACAAGGTGTGTGAGTGAGTGAGAGAGGGTGCAGAGTGTGTGTATGTGACAATGAGTGTGACTGAGTGTGTAGGGGATGTGTATGTGTGTGTGTGTGTGTGTGTGCATGTGTGTGAAAGGCATGAGAGAAACAGAGAAGAGGGTGCACTGAATACTTTCATTACAGTCAGTTGGGTCTGCCCTATGAAAAGACTCTCTTAACCCATTCTACTTCCATTACCAAGACTAGCAGTGAAATATCTGTCATCTTTCCCACAAAGAAATAATAATATCTGATCATCATTTGACAAGAGTTTCAAGGCTGTATACAGAATATTGAAGCCATACTGCCGCATGGCTATATTTCTCCACTTGCTCAAGATCGCTGATAAAACACATATGAAGGTACTGCAAAATATTCATGGAAAACAGATTTGAAAGACAAGGGAACTGAATGAAAAAAAATTTTAATTGTTGAGCACTGTCCTCGGTGCTGAAGACACAGTGATTTAAATAAGACTTCTTGATGTACAGGTAATTCAAAACTGAAGCTTAGCAAAATCTATAACTACCTCCACCTTTGGGGTTGGCTGAATACTGAAAAATATAAATATTAAGCATGGAAATGCTAAGAATCCATCAAATCACTGTTTCCTGAAGCCGCCCACCTACTCTGCCCTATGATTCCACTGTTCCATTACTTTGCACATTCCACCATCCGTTCCTTATCTGTGTAGAAAATCTTGGTCATGTTTGACGCAGTCAGTCAACACAGTCAGTTCAGGAAAGGCTGTACTGAATCTTCTTTGCTCGGAACAGAGGTGAGGGCCCACCCATCACACTCTGTGACCTTCTCTATTACAGCACTTACTACTGAAATTATTTTTAAACTTTTATCTTAAATTTAAAAGACAGAGAGACAAACAATGATATTCCATCCATGAGTTCATTGCCCAAATGCCTGCAATAGCCAGAGCTGAACCAGGTTAAAGCCAGGAGTCCAAAACTCAATTTGCATCTCTCCAATGGGAGGCAAAAACCTAAGTACCTGAGCCATCATTGGCTCTCTTCCCAGAATATGCATTAGCAGGAAGCTGTATTGGAAGTGGAGGCCGGACTGGAACCCAGGCACTCTGTTATGGCATAAAGTCATGTCAACCAGCATCTTCATCACTCCATCAAATACCTGCCCCTCTACTGAAATCACTGGTTTGCCTGCTATCCTTCCTGATGCACTTAGAATATCATCACAGGAAATCCATGTCTTAATTTGTGTGCTTTGAACACATACAATAAGACTAACCATGTAATAAGCACTCAACAAACATACTGAGAAGCCAGCATCGTGGCACAGCGGCTTAAACCACCACTTGAAATGTCAGCATCCCCAACAGGAGCGCTGGTTCAAGTCCTAGCTGCTCCTCTTTCAATTCAGCTTCCTGTTAATATGACTGAAAATGCAGTGGAAGATGGCCCAAGTGCTTAGGTCTCTGCCACTCACAGGGGAGAACTGGAGAGGGTTCCTAGCTCCTAGCTTCTGCCTGGCCTAGCTCTGGCTATTGAAGTCACTTGGGTAGTGAACCCGCGTATGGAAGATCTATGTGTGTACATGTGTTGTCACTTCCTCCCTCTTTACCACTCTGTTAAACAAATCTTTTAAAAATAAACATGTTAAAAATGAATCAAAGCAATAAGTTAATACTGCAAAATTTTCCCTTTTTAAATTTCATGATTGACTTGTAGAAGCTAGGGACCACAATTTACACCCCTAAAATATCCATGTCATCTCAAACAGAGCAGCCATGTCATAATTGAGGCTTGAAGTTCCACTCAGGTACTAGCTCATAGCTTCATCTGTTCAGAATTTATTAGAAATAGGAAAATGATCTTGAGAACAAGCTTTCTGAGCCCTTACCATTCCTTGAATGGGACACCAGGGCTGGTATTAAATTTCAGCTATGTAAGTAAGAAAAATATTTCTCTCTATACACAAAAATCTTTTATTTATTTATTTATTTGACAGGTAGAGTCATAGACAGAGAGAGAGAGAGAGAGAGAGAGAGAGAGAGAGAGAGAGAAAGGTCTTCCTTACATTGGTTCACTCCCCAAATGGCTGCAATGGCCGGCTCTGTGCCAGTCCGAAGCCAGGAGCCAGGTCCTTCCTCCTGGTCTCCCATGGGGTGCAGGGCCCAAGCACTTGGGCCATCCTCCACTGCCCTCTCGGGCCACAGCAGAGAGCTGGACTGGAAGAGGAGCAACTGGGACTAGAACCCGATGCCCATATGGGATGCTGGCGCCGCAGGCAAAGAATTAACCAAGTGAGCCACAGCGCTGGCCCCATATCCACGAAAATCTTTATGTAACAATACAAAATAGTCAACTCAAGAAATTCAGATTTTTTATAAATCTGATTGTACCTGAAGAATAGTAGTGTTTTGCTCTTAAGGACTACAGATGAGAACCTTTTTGAAAAGAAAAACTTAGTCTTCAGATATTTCTGAATCTAAATATCAAAGTGGAGTTACAGAGCATTAAGGATCTTGATCATGGAATGTGTTTCAAACATAGGCAATAATCAGGCATTGGGCATTCCTGGAAAGGTGGCAACTTGAGCACATTTGATTGGCACACTTCCCCAATCACCTTTGAAATGACAAGTAGAGTTACAAATAGAAAAAAATCCTGTGTAAAATTATATATTTTGAAAAGAATACAGCACAAACTTTGCAGATATTTTGATTGACAGTGTTCAGGCAGGAAGTTTGGAAATTAGAGCATCTCCTGCAGGAGTCAGTAGCCTGATTTTGTAATTAAGTTTCATTGCAGTAGAACCATGCCTGTCTGTTTATATACTGTTCATGCCTGCTTTTTCAGACAGCATACATGAATAGTTTGAACAGATACTCCACCTCTTACAAAATTTAAAATACTGAGTATCTGAGGTTTTACCCAAACTGTGTGGAGACCCCTGATCTCTTCCTGCACCTCCGAGCCTGTACAGGAAGTGTTCACGTAAGGAGTAAAATGAAGACATCCACTGCGGAAGAATGAGTTGAAGGCAGGCTGAACAGCAGTTAGGAATCTGCCTCCCACTATTACTCGTGTAAGCATAAAGAGCCCATCCAATGCAGCAGACCCTCAGCTGTGTGTCCCCTGACTCACTGCAGTACCGTGACCTCTGTGGACAACAACACAGAGTGGACCCCAGGTGGTATCTGCCTGCTGCAAACAGCCATTCATTTTTCAGCCCAAAGGCACAGCCCTGGGATGCAATAACCTCTACATTTTACACCTCCTTATATCCCCTTCCCCAGACTACTGCAAATCCACACTGGCAAAGGAGAAACAAAGGAAAAAAAAATACACTTCCCCCTTTAGCTAGGAGATTTTAAACAGAGCACACAAAATATCAGCAGACGCACCGAGGTCTCCAGTACGTGCAAAACCGAGTACCCCCTTGGAAATACAAACACGAGGAAGAAAAACCCCCAGAAACATGCAAACTGTCTGCAATTCACAAATGATGACCCACATTGAGAAATCAAAAGCAGAATCTTCCCATGAAAATTACCACAAGAAAAAAAAGGCAGACACTTTCCAGTTCTGTTCTCGATGTATTTCCAAAGGCGATTAGGTTTATAAAACTGGAACAGGTAATCACGGAGCAGCAAGGAACATCTACAGTGAAGTAGAATGTAACGGCTAAGTTAAACACTGCAATAAAGGCCACAAACAGTGGTCTCCCCAAAGACAAACATCTCCTGGTTCGCAGGTACAGAGACACTAGCAGAAATGGCATTTCTACAGGTCAGCTCCAAGGTGTCACCTTGCACAGTCCCAAACATAGGGTATGCCTGGACCCACATAGTATTATCTTTCCCAATTTCCTACCATGTTGGCTTCATCTCTCTCTCTCTCTTTTTTTTTTCCATCTCAACAGCAAATGAAAATATTAGCATCTGAAACTGGAGTAGGGAGGTGCTCTGAGAATCTTGGGCAGACGTGGCATTTAATGCTTGTTTTAGAGCATATTCTGCTGTTGGAATAGCACAAATTGGGTAAACTAGAAACAACAGAAGTTAGTGTGACTCACAGTTCTAGAAGGCAGGAAGCCCAGGATCATGACACTGGCATCTGGCTAGAGTCTTCACGCTACATCACACTGTGATGGATGGGTAAGTGAGGGTGGGAGAGACAGAAGGCAAAGTAAGGCTACGCTCATCCCTTTAAGTCAGGAGCCCCCTCCACAGTAACAGCCTTTATATCTAACCATCTCACAGAGGCCCCACCTCTTAACACAATGACCTTTAAATGTCAACATGAGTTTCAGCTGGGACATTCAAACCCCAACATTACACTTTACCTGTTGTACACCTTGCCTTACATAAAACTTGCCGACCAGAACTCCAAAAGACCTAGCTAGATCTGAGCTCCTGGGACGTAGTGATGTGAAGACCTCTATTTAGATGCATGCATATAAGTGCATGGTGGTTCGAGAAAGCCAATCTATCAAGGGTGGGAGCAGAAGAGGATTACTAAAGGCACTCAATGATTCGGCCCCACTATATCCTCACCGTAAAGTAGTCTCAAGTCCAGGAGCATCAACAGCACCCAAGAAAATGTTACAAAAGCACATTCTAGGTCCTAATCTCAGACTCACCAAATCAGAAACTCTGGCAAAAGGGTCTCCAATTTCAGTTGTTTTTTGTTTGTTTTGTTTTTATTTTTGACAGGCAGAGTGGACAGTGAGAGAGAGAGACAGAGAGAAAGGTCTTCCTTTGCTGTTGGTTCACCCTCCAATGGTCGCCGTGGCCGGCGCACTGCGGCCGGCACACCGTGCTGATCCGATGGCAGGAGCCAGGTACTTCTCCTGGTCTCCCATGGGGTGCAGGGCCCAAGAACTTGGGCCATCCTCCACTGCACTCCCGGGCCACAGCAGAGAGCTGGCCTGGAAGAGGGGCAACTGGGACAGAATCTGGCGCCCCGGCCCGGACTAGAATCTGATGTACCGGCGCCGCTAGGCGGAGGATTAGCCTGTAGAGCCGCGGCACCGGCCTCCAATTTCGTTTTTAGAAGCCCTCCAAAGCGTGGGCATTTGGTGCAGCAGTAAATACCCCTCTAGGTGTGCCCACATCCCCTCTCAGAGTGCCTGAGTTCAACTCCTGACTCTAATTCCAATTCCAGCTTCCTCCTCATGTCTGACCTTGGAGGCAGCGGATGATGGCTCAAGTCCTTGTCTCTGCCATTCACATGGGAGACCAAGACTGAGCACTGTGCTCCTGGTTTCAGGCCGGCCCAGCTTCAGCCCTGTGGGCATTTTGGAAGTGAACCACTCCATGGAAGATCTCTATTTCTGCCTTTGAAATATATAGTTTAAAAAATTTTTAAAAGAAGCCCTCAAAGTGATTCTAATGCACACTGCAGTTGAAAAACCACTACCATTATCACAAACACACAAACATTAGCCTAGAAAAGATAGTGGAGGGGCTGGCGCTATGGCACAGGTTAATCTTCCATCTGCGGTATCCCATATGGATGCCAGTTCTAGTCCCGGCTGCTCCTCTTCCAATTCATCTCTCTGCTATGGCCTGGAAAAGCAGAAGAAGATGGCCCAAGACCTTGGGCCCCTTCTCCAGCGTGGGAGACTCAGAGGAAGTCTCTGTCTCCTGGCTTTAAATCGGCCCAGCTCTTGCCCTTGTGGCCACTTGGGGAGTGAACCAGCAGATGGAAGACCTTTCTCCCTGTCTCTCCCTGTCACTGTCTGTAACTCTACCTCTCAAAAAAAAAAAAAAGGCAATGGTTTTCAATCTTTATTTCACGTTAGGATGATATGAGAAAGCATTATAACACTTTTTTATGCCCTCTGGATCACCAGATAATTAAATCTGAATCTCTAAGAGTGGGATTCAAGTGATTCTAACGTACAACCCAGTTTGAGAACTACTATTCCTGAAAGCAAATGTGAATCCGGAATGTAAATAATGCCATGATGGTAAGAAATGAAAATGCAGCCATCAAAAAGTTGCCAACAGTAGTATGAAACAAAACCAAGCAATAAAATAGGTTAAGATCTGGGCTGTACAAAAGAACTGCAAAGAGACAATTATCAACTTATCTAGCCCAGGAGCAAATGGAGGGGAAACTCAGCTTGAAACAAGTCTTTAAAACCTCTGACCGTAGGTTTGATGCACAAGTAGGAACTCCTGAAAATGATGAACAACAGATCCAGGAAAGCTAATACACCTGAGGCTCCCAAGTTTACCTGCACACTGGAGCCATCTGGATAACTTTACTCCACACACCTTGGCATACCTGGGTGTATGATTTTAATTACATTGGGTGGGACCCAGCCTCTGGTAATTGTTAAAGATCCCCAAGTGAACGGTGTGTGTAATCTAGTTAGAGAATCTCTCTTGTATGTGGAATACATACCAGAAAAATATGGCCAAGCAAAGATAATAGGAGCAAAAATAAAAGAAAGAAAATACCCCCAGGAGGAAGAAAAATGTGTGTTTCAATATCAAAGGGGCTACTGATGTCTAGTAAGAGCAAGTTAAGAGAGACCAAATGTCAGATATAACACCAGAAATTGCTAAGTGTCAAGACAAAGAAAATCTCACAGAAGAATCCAAACAGGAAAATAAAATTAGGTTAATACTCAAGCACAGAAAGGTGAGGGAGCAATGTCTACACAGTGCCGACCACAGGTAGTAACAGATAAATAGTAACCTGAGTACAATAGCCAAATTCTTGCTCACATGCAAAGGCAAGCAGAGGTGATATCTTCAGAAAAAAATTTCCAAGAAAGATAACATCAGAATTTAAGAATGGGGAAGCTCTGTCTTTTTATGCCTGGCATAATTCCCTCAGTGTTCATCTATCCTGTGGCATGGGACGGAAACTTCTTCCTATGTAAGAGTGACGACATTGCATGGATGTACTACATACATGAGGTACCTCGAAGAGTCAAATTGGGGGGCCAGCACAGGCATCCCATTTGGGCACTGGTTTGAGTCCTGGCTGCTCTGCTTCTGATCAGCTATCTGCTATGGCCTGGGAAAGCAGTAAAAGATGGCCCAAGTGCTTGGGCCCCTGCACCCACGTGGGAGACCCAGAAGAGGTTCCTGCTCCTAGCTTTGGATCAGCTCAGCTCCAGTAGTTGCAGCCATTTGGAGAGTGAACCAACAGAGGGAAGACTCTCTCTCTCCCTCTCTCTTCCTCTCTCTCCCTCTCTCCCTCTCTGTAACTCTGCCTTTCAAATAAATGAATAAATCTTAAAAAATTGGAAATCTTTTCGTTGGCTTGATGGAAAGAGCATATTTTGTATTCTGAGAGCTCTCTTTCCCCAAGACTGCTGGTTTCTTGAAATGAAGGAGGAGGGAGAGGAAGAGGAGAGGGGGAAGAAGGAGGTGGGATGGGGAAACACTGGTACAAAAGAATGACTGGTGAGTTGTTCACCCACTAAACCAGTGAGTGGCAACACACTGGAATCTCTGGGAAACTTCTAAGCCTCACGGCTATGCCCGGATACACTGGCTTAATGGATCTGCTGCAGGCCTCCCAATAGTATTTTTAAGTGGCTCCCCAGGTGATTCTAATGTGTAGCTGTGTTTTAGAATTCCTGCACTAAAACATGGTTAACTAAATAATGACCACTAATAACAATGATTAAATGAAGATGTAAAGTAAAAATAATAATTTAATAACAATCTGGCGCTAAACTTCCATGTTATACTTACTCTTTGCTTGAATGAAAAACAACTAAGCTGTTGTATTATTAGCCAGACTGAAGGGTCTATCAGAGGGAGGGAGTCCGAGCCCCACAGCCACAACTATTCCAGAGTGCATCTTTACAGCTCTCAGCCATCAGGAAGGGTCTGGCCCCTGCCTCCAGCTGTGATTCAAAGCATAGATGCATCAGGACGTGGGGAAGGAGGGGAGGGCTGGAACTCAAGAGACAGGCCAGAAACCGACCAGGCTGCTGAGTTAGCTCAGATAGGTGATGGGCTACCTCTGAGTCACCCTCAGCTCCTGCACAGCATGCCTCCCCAGGGGTGCACCCCAAGAGCAAATACACAGTATACAAGGGAGTGTTCACTGAAGGAACTTATTTACTTTTCAACAGAACAAATTAGAAGAGATGAATCAAGAGAGAGAATGAACACAGTAACACATACATGCAGCTCACTTTGTTTTCAATTTTGAAAGTAGAGGGAAAACATATTTGCAGTGGTATTCACCTAGCAAGTGCAACCAAGCAAAAGTGAAAACCAGGGTTTTTCAACCCCGGCACGATCATCAGGTTGGGCCAGATAATTCTTTTTTATTTGTTTGTTTTTCAATGTTTTTTAAAAAGTCTTAAGAACTGTACTTATGTATGGGCTACAAGTGTGACATTTCAATAGATGCATACAATGTGTATTGATCAATTCAGAGTAATCAACTTTCATCCTCGTTTGACATTATTTTATGATTGAAGTCTGAGAGCTCCATCCTCATTTATTGTGAACTGTAGTCTCCTCTCTCTGCTGTATAACACTAGAAATTTGTTCCTTCACTAACTATTTGGCACCCTATCCATCCCCCATCCCAACCCTCCTGGCCTCTAGTATTAGCTGTCGTATATCCATATTGACTTTTTCTTGGCTTTGGCATATGAGAGAGAACATGCAGCATGTGTCTGTCTTCATCTGGCTTATTTTGCTAACATTTTGTTCCTGTTCTATTCATTATTTTCTGCAAATGACAGGATATTACTGTTTTTGATGGCTGGATAGTATTCCATTTAGACATACACCACATTTTCGTTATCCATTTGTTTGATGACGGACACTTTGGTTGATTCCACATCTTAATGATTGTGAGTAGTGCTTTAATAAGCTGGATGGAGCAGCTATCTCTTTTATTTCATGTCTTTTGTAGACATACCCAGTAGTGGTATTGATGGATCCTATGGCAGCTCTGTTTCCAGTTTTTAAAGGTGTCTTCATACTGTTTGCCCGAGTGGCTGTTTTAATTTACATTCCTTCCAACAGTGAATAAGAGTTTCCCTTTCTCCACATCCTTGCTAGCACTTGTTACTCTCAGCCTTTGGGTAATAGCCATTCTAACAGAGGTGAGGTGATATTTCATTGTGGTTTTGATTTGCATTTCCTGATGGCTAGTGATATTGATTATTTTTTTCATATATTTTTGACATTTGTATTTCTTTTTTTGAGAAATATCTCTTCAGGTCTTCTGTTCATTTATTTTCTTTCTTTCCTTTCTTTTTTTTAAAGATTTATTTATTTATTTGAAAGTCAGAGTTATGCAGAGAGAGAAGGAGAAGCAGAGAGAGAGAGAGAGTGAGGTCAGTCTTCCACCTGCTGGTTCACTCCCCAGATGACTGCAATGTCTGGAGCTGTGCCAATCCGAAGCCAGGGGCCAGGAGCTTCCTTCAGGTCTCCCCACACAAGTGCAGGGGCCCAAAGACTTGGGCCATCTTCCACTGCTTTCCCAGGTCATAGCAGAGAGCTGGACCGGAAGTGGAGCAGCCGGGACTTGAACTGATGCCCATATGGGATGCTGGCACTGCAGGAGGCGGCTTCACCCACTCAGCTCGGCACCGGCCTCTTCTGCTCATTTCTTAACTGAATTGGTTGTGATTTTTGAGTTGTTGAATTTTTTGAGTTCCTGTTATTCACCAGATATTAATCCTTTGTCAGATAAGTAGCCTGCAAATATTTGCTCCCATTCTGTCTGATATCTCTTAACTCTACTGATTGTTTCTTTGCTGTTCAGAAGCTTCTGAGTTTAATATAATCCCATGTGTCATGTTTTGTTTTGTTCCCTGTGCTTCTGGGATACTACCTTTTAAAAAATCATTTCCTGTACCACAATATTGAAGTGTATGTTCTATGTTTTCTTCTACATATGTATATCCAGTTTGCCAGCACTACTTACTGAAAAGAGTATCTTCTCTCTAAATGTTTATTTCTGGCACCTTTGTAAAGAATCAGTTGGGTGTTATGTATATGGACTGATTTCTGGGTTCTTTATTCAATTCCATTGACCTATGGGTCAGTTTTTATGTTAGTAAGATGCTGTTTTAGTTACTATGGCTTTGTAGAATGCCTGAAGTCAAACATTGTGATGCCTTAAGCTTTACTTTGGCTTTAAATTTTTATTTATTTTCTCAAAAGGAAGAGAAACTAGAAGACAGAGATAGAGTCAGAGAGAGCTCTCTCTTCTGCTGATTCCCTCCCCAAATGCCCACAATTACTAGAACTGGGCCAGGGTGAAGCCAGATGCCAAGAACTTAATCCAGGTATCTCATGTGGATGTCATGGCCCCAACCACCTAAACCATCAACTGCTACCTCCCAGGGTGTTCATAGGCAGAGAGCTGGGATCGAGAGTGGAACTGAGACTTGGATCCATGCACTGTGGTATGAGATGTCTTTACCACTGCACCTGTGCCTATCCCCTTTCCCCCTTTACTGGAAGGACTGCCCTAGGCACTCCAGGATGTCTGGCAGCATCCAGACTTCTACCCTTTAGATGCCAGTAGTTCCTTCAGTTGTGGCTACAAAAATGGTCTCCAGATACTATCCAGTGTCTCCTGGGGAGGAAAATGGCCCCTGGTGGAGAATCACTGGGGTAAATTCAACTTCAGTATTCTTTTAGAACACCAGAGATTAACTTTCATCTCCTCAACTTTGTATGAGATATAATCCTAGCACGGGGAATTCCGGTGGGCGTGATCGGCTTGTGGTGTGAGCATCTGGAAGTTTTTCAGGTAAAGGCTTCTGGAGTAAGTGGAAAAGGAAGATGGGTGCTGAAAAGGGAGGAAAATGCTTCAAAGGAGCTCAGCAGACTTCGAATCTTCTCAACCTAGACAGTGATGTTGTAGTGAACGATGCTACAGAGATAGCAACTGTGGGAGCGCCCAGACATTACCAAGAGAAAATGGGATGTGAGGTGACAGATGAACAGGTTGCCATGAAAATGGAGACTGAAATGAAGAGAAACAGAAAGACTCTTCCAGACGAGCATGGACAGTACCCGATATGGGCGAACCGGAGGCAGAGAAAAAGGCTGAAGGCAAAGAGAAAGGAAAGAGAAACAGCACAGCAAAGCAGTGAAGGCAGCGGGTCTGGCCTGGGAGACTCTCCTTGTAAACTTGAAAAAGGCCCCACAGGACAGTTGTTTGGCAAGAATGTGTGCATTGATTTCGGCTCTTAACAAATGAAAGCTATTTCTTTTTGTGTTTTAAGTTGGCCTTTTTTCCCTTCAATTCAGACCCAGTATAATTCCTCAAGGTTTTTAGAACTAAAATAAAATATTTTCTGTGGTGGAAATATATATATATATATATATATATATATACTCTCATATTTTTACATCTCATTCTTAACATTGTTAGAGATTTAAAAATGATTCCAATAGATTCCGGAATTACATAAATGTCAATACAGAGAACAAACTACCAGATCTGAATCACTTAAATGAGAACAGAGAAAAAAACTGAAGTCCTTTTGTCAAGTGACGTAAAGCATAAAACCAGAAAGATAAGGGTTAGTGCTATGGCACAGTGGGTTAAAGCCCTGGCTTATGGTGTCAGCATCCCATATGGGTGCTGATTCAAGTCCCAGCTGCTCCACTTCTGATCCAGCTCTCTGCTATGGCCTGAGAAAGCAATAGAAGATGGCAGAAGTGCTTGGGCCCTTGTACCCACATGGGAAACCCAGAAGAAGCTCCTGGCTCCTGGCTTCCCTTCAGATCAGATCAGCTCTGGCCTTTGTGGCCGTTTGGGGAGTTAACCAATGGATGGAACACCTCTCTCTCTCCTGCTCTACTTCTCTCTGTAACTGTCTTTCAAAGCTTAAAATCTTAAAAAAAAAAAAAAAAAACTTAAATCTTAAAAAAAGAGCAGAAAGATAAAAGAGGGTGACAGAAGATAAGCTTAACTAGTGAAAATGCATGTGAATAGGATAAACTTCTGTTATGAGATGACGAAATGCAAATTAGGATCAAATCACAAACGCAATTGTTCAAAGAAAGGATGGTTAGAATTAAAGGGCTAGGAGGAATCAGTATTTTGGGACAGCAGTTTAAGCACTGCTTGCACTACTAGCATCCTATACCAGAGTGCCAGTTTGAGTCCCAGGCTGCTCTACTTCCAACTCAGCTTCCTGCTAATGTGCCTGAGAAGGCAGTAGATGATGGCCCAACTACTTGTAGCATTGCCACTCATGTGGCAGATCTTGATGGAGCTCCTGGCTACTGGCTTCAGCCTTGCCCAAAGTTGGTTGTTGTAGCCATTTGAGGATTGAGTCAGAAGATGAAAGATCCCTCTTCCTCTCTGTTTCTTCTTTTGTCTGTTGCTCTGCCTCCAAAATAACTAACTAAATATTAAAGAAAAAACAAAATAATTGGCTATGAAAAACAAATGAAAGTCTCCAGTTTTCAATGGTTTCACTTAGGATTTTTTTTACTTAATGATGGTGCAAAAGCCCATTCGTACAACTACTGTTTTTCACTATCAGTATAGTAGTCGATAGATTACATGATACATTCAACACGTTAATATAAAATAGGTTTTGTACTCGATGATTTTGCCCAACTGGAAGCCAACGTAAGTGTTCTGAGCATTTTTCACGTAGGCTAGGTCAACCTATGATGTTCACATTAGTTTAGCTATATTATATGCATTTTTTTTCATTTGTAGTGGGTGTATTGGGGCATAAGCCCATCATAAGTTGAGGAGCATCCATATTTGGCAAAAGCAAAGCCAAAGAGAACAGGAGCAGTGATGTTGTTATCAGGCAGCATTGATGTTTAACTTCATGCGCCCATAAGGTTTATTCTAGAATTAATAAAGTTAAAAAAAAAAGTCTTAAACTCAGAGGATGGTACAATGATGAGATATTGCTATGTTCTTCTTTACACATTGCTGTAATTTCTAGTTTAAGTTCCGTGAAGGCAGTAGCTGTATTTTATTTATAGTATATTCACAGTACCACTGTGTCTGCCAAGGAAATCACCCTCGTTTATAAATGTTGTATAAGGGAATGTGTTTACATGATCCAGGGACCCTGATGGAGTTAAAAATGATTCATTGTCAAGAGCCTTCATTTCCTAGTCCATGCAATAAGGAGTCTTAGCTCTCCCACTGCTATTCTGTGGTATTTTTATCACTGTTTTTTTTCTTTCCTAGTTGCCTACTTTCTTCCTTAAAATTAGTATTAAGCTTATGGGACATTCAGACATTAAGGATCTCACACATTAAGAAGTTTATATTGAGAAGCTATTTATTAAATCAAAATACTATCAGACCCATTTTCAGCAATACTAGAAGGCAGTGCTGCTATAAGAACAGTTGTGTAGACAGCTCTTCCAAATCTCATGCCTTTCTCAGAGAATACTGCCTTGAAATGTTCCAGGAGGCTCTAAGCTGTTGAGACCAGTGATGTTCCATTTTTCCATTTTGATAGCCCCTGGCCTGGTTCAGGTGTTGATGATGAATTAAATAAAGTCCTTCTCATGTTATTTCCTAGAAGGAGCCCTTAAAATGTATTTCTTTCTCTTTAAAATTCTCAATAGTTTTGAAGATGCTTTAAAAGTACAATCTAGAGATGAGCATATACACCAATGAATGGTTAAGCTGCCTGTTGGGACAACCACACCCCATAGTAGAGTGCCTGGGTTCAGGACCAGGCTCCACCCAGATCCCAGATTTCTGCTATTGCATATCCTTGTTGACTCAAGTGGTTTCATCCTTACCACCACTTGGGGGCAGGGGTTGAGTGCCCAGACCCTGGCTCTGGTCTGATCAAGCCCCAGTAATTACAGCATTTGGCAAGTGAACCAATGGATGCGTGCACTCTCTCTCTCTCTCTCTCTCTCTCTCTCTCTCTCTGTGTGTGTGTGTGTGTGTGTGTATGTGTGTGTGTGTCTCAGAGTTGGGAGTATGGGTGGGAGGGTGGGCACAGTGAGAAGAATCACCATGTTCCTGAAGTTGTAATTATGAAGTGTATGAAGTGTGTAACTATAAAGCTGTATGGTTCTGTATACATTCCTACAGACTTACTTCTAAGGGTACAATTTAAAAACTTGCCATGAGACCCCAAATCCCCTTAAGTTGGGTAGTAAAAATACCATCTTAAGTGTTAAAGTGATCATATGGATTTGATTAAGGGTCTGGCAATAATAATAGAAGATTTAAAAAGGAGGGACTGCTCCAACATGAGAAGCAGTCCACACAGCAGACTCAGAGAATGACAATCACTTTAAATAGCACTCTGACCTCAGAATCAGCCCTTAAGGCACTCTGGTCTGGTTTAAAAGTCCATGAAAGCATTTCAGACATGGAAAGCCAAGACACTGGCAAAAAATGTCCTACATTAAGGACCTCAGTGGGTGAGACCCCAGTGGAAAGAAGTGGTCATTAAAGAAGGAGGTACTTTTCTTTGAAGGGAAGAGAGAACTTCCACTCTGCTTACTGCCTTGTCTAAATACTGACAGAGTCCATGGATTCAAAAGACTTTCATAGCCTAGGCAGCTCATGTCAAGAGCTTCAGGTGATCACTGATGTTATACATAAGAGTGTTAATTGTTAAATTAACTTACTTCCCATGCAGGACCTCTGTCTTCAAAGAGTTTTATGAAAATTATGTCTAAGTGCTCGCTAAAGATGTATCATTTTTGGGTGCTTCTTTAAAGTTAATTAAGTTTTTTAAAATAAGAAGTGACATTAACCTCAAAATGCACTGACTTTGAACAGTCCTTGTCTTTACTGTTGTAGGAATAGTTTTTTTGTTTTGTGTGCAAATTGTTGAAGTCTTTACTTAGTACAGAGTTGGTCTTCTGTGTAAAACGTTAATCAAAAATTCATCTTAGGCTGGCGCCGTGGCTCTACAGGCTAATCCTCCGCCTTGCGGCGCCGGCACACCGGGTTCTAGTCCCGGTCGGGGCACCAGATTCTGTCCCGGTTGCCCCTCTTCCAGGCCAGCCCTCTGCTGTGGCCCAGGAGTGCAGTGGAGGATGGCCCAGGTGCTTGGGCCCTGCACCCCATGGGGAGACCAGGAAAAGCACCTGGCTCCTGGCTCCTGCCATCGGATGAGCGCGGTGCGCCGGCCGCAGCGCGCCGACCGCGGCGGCCATTGGAGGGTGAACCAACGGCAAAGGAAGACCTTTCTCTCTGTCTCTCTCTCTCACTATCCACTCTGCCTGTAAAAAAAAAAAAAAAAAATTCATCTTAGTGGAGAATAGGACTGGGATTGGGAAAGGGAGGAGGAAGAGGGGTGGGAAAGTGGATGGGAAGACAGATAGGATGAGAAAAATCACTATATTCCTAAAGTTGTACTTATGAAATGCATGAAGTCTGTATTCCTTAAATAAAAGGTTTATTTGGGGGGAATAAATAAAAATAAATTTAAAAATTTAAAAAATACAATCCAAAAATTTTAAAACAATTTAAATATATTTATATATCATATTTATATGTTTATATAATAATGTTTATCTACACTAATAACCTAGACTTAGGACAATGGGAGTCCATGAAATGGTGATGGGCAGTGCCACCCAAGGTTTGCTCGCTCACCTGGGACCACTGTGTAGAGGACACCACAGGAAAGCAAATCAGGCCTCACTCCCAGCAACTGACTCAATTGCACACCCATCTCACCTCCATCCATCCTGTTCCCTGCCCCTGCAAATTAAATAAAGCAAAAGAAAAAATATCAGTCTAACAAGATTTTATTTAATGTTCCAGACTGCCTCCAATCCATATTGATCAAGTTTCAATTTGAAGCTGGAGCCTGCAGCAATAAGTAAGATCAATATGAGGCCCTCATTCAAATATCTTGTCTGCTAACAAAACAAAACAAAACAAAGAAAAAAAATGCACAAGTGCAATAGGCTGGCAAAAAGGCCAGACTTTACAAAATAAGCTATTTTTTAAAAAGACATAACCAAGTATTTAAGCTTGTGATAAGCTTAAATATTATTTTAAAGGTATTTTTAGGTAGAAAAAAAAGGAAATCATTAAGACCCACCTAAAGCCTTTACTGATTTATTTGCAAGGATTAACTACTATGTTCCTCTGGCTTTTGTTTCTTTCTTTAAAAAAAAAAAAGATTTACTTACTTATCTATTTATTTATTTGAAAGGCTGAGTTACAGAGAGAGAGAGGCAGAGGCAGAGAGAGAGAAGTCTTCCACCTGTTGTTTCATTCCCCAAACGGCCCAAATAGCTGGGAGTTGGCCAGGTGGAAGCCAGGAAGCAGGACCCAGGAGCTTCATTGGGGTCTCCCACGTGGATACAGGAACCCAAGCACTTGGGCCATCTTCCACTGCCTTCCCAGGCCCATTAGCAGAGAGCTGGATTGGAAGTGGACCAGCCAGGACTCAAAGCAGCGCTCCTATGGGACACCAACACTGCAGGCAATGGCTTAACCTCTATGCCACAGCGCCGGCCCCTTGTTTATTTCCCAAGCATCTCTAAAATACATTTTGTGGATGCTAAGGATGACGTTTCACATTTAGTCAACTAAGAAGGGTGTCAAAGAAATGTTTGATCAAGCCCCACTACCTAGGAGAGTAAACTCTAGTATGGGAATGGGAGTGCACATATAAAAGCAATTCCAACACAAAACACAACAGACAATGTCACCTTAAAATTCTCAATAAGTGATCCAAATACTTTACAAACACCAATAAGGAAGAGTTTAAATCTAAATAATGAGCTATGAAACAGACGTCTTCCACTTACTATTTCCTTAAGCCAATGTCCAGCTGTTTGCATGCCTCTCTCCCCAGATAAACCGACCTATGTATGTGGAGGGACTTTGGGGAACAGAAGTAGGTGTCCAGAACACAGCTGGCTGTTGGGGCTCCAGGAAGGCACTACGTGCATTTAAGTAAGCCAAAGACCCAGGAGAGGATATGTGGCTTCAATGATGGCAAACTTGGTAGGCGCCACGGCTTAGTAGGCTAATCCTCTGTCTGCAGCACCAGCACCCGGGTTCTAGTCCCAGTTGGGGTGCTGGATTCTGTCCCAGTTGCTCCTCTTCCAGTCTAGCTCTCTGCTGTGGCCCAGGAAGGCAGTGGAGGATGGCCCAAGTGCTTGGGCCCTGCACCCACATGGGAGACCAGGAGAAGCACCTGACTCCTGGCTTCAGATCAGTGTAGCGCACTGGCCACAGTGCACCAGCTGTAGCGGCCACTTGGGGGAGGGTGAACCAACAGAAAAAGGAAGACCTTTCTCTTTCTTTCTTTCTCTCTCTCTCTCTCTCTCTCTCTAACTCTGCCTGTAATAAATAAATAAAATAAAGAATAGCTGGCACCGTGGCTCAATAGGCTAATCCTCCGCCTGCAGCACCGGCACCCCGGGTTCCAGTCCTGGTCAGGGTGCTGATAATGTCCCGGTTGCCCCTCTTCCAGGCCAACTCTCTGCTGTGTCCAAGGAGTGCAGTGGAGGATGGCTCAAGTGCTTGGGCCCTGCACCCCCACTGGAGACCAGGAGAAGCACCTGGCTCCTGGCTTCAGATCAGCACGGTGTGCTGGCTGAAGCGCACCAGCCGCAGTGGCCATTGAGGAGTGAACCTACAGAAAAGAAAGACCTTTCTGTCTGTCTCTCTCTTTCACTGTCCACTCTGCCTGTCAAAAAAAATAAATAAATAAAGAATGATGGCAAACTTGGCCAACCGGAGAGAAGGGGAGCAGGGAGCATGGAGAAGGCGTTTATTTATTTTGGGTCTCATCTCCTCAGGGGGATAATGCAGGCACTGCACACTGCCTAATCACGTGTTGTGATGCCAACAATCCCAGAATACAGTAGCTGAAAACATTGATTTTATTCACTAGTTGCAATTTGGGCAGGGCTCAGTGGGAACAGCTGTCCCTGCTTCACTCGGCATAAACTGGGTCAGCCTGAAGCCTAAGGGTTGGAATCATTCCCAGGGTCCCTTACTCCCACGTGTGGTGGTTGATGCTGGCTAGCACCCTAGCTGGAGCTGTCAGCTGCACCACCTCCATGCAGTAACTCCAAGTGGCCTCTCCACATGGCTCCCAACTGGTGACTGGGTTCCAAAGGTCAATACTTAAAAGAGTAGCTGCATCCATTTCCATACCTGACCTGAGAACTCACATAAGATCATTTTCCCACACCTGATTTGTTGGAGTCCACAGAGATTCATTGAGAGGGGAAACTGACTTCAACCTTGTATGAGCAGTGTCAAGGATCTAGACTAACTTGTAGCATGAGATAGACTATTCTGGATTTTTTGGGAAAATACAATCTATCACACCTTATATGTTTTCTAGAACACGTGTTAGTAGTAGTAGTAGTAATGGTAACAGAACAAGGCCAGCGCCGTGGCTCAATAGGCTAATCCTCCGCCTGTGGTGCCAGCACACAGGGTTCTAGTCCTGGTTGGGGCGCTGGATCCCGGTTGCCCCTCTTCCAGGCCAGCTCTCTGCTGTGGCCCGGGAGGACAGTGGAGGATGGCCCAAGTTCTTGGGCCCTGCACCCACATTGGAGACCAGGAGAAGTACCTGGCTCCTGGCTTCGGATCAGCACAGTGCGCTGGCCACAGCAGCCATTGGAGGGTGAACCAACGGCAAAAGGAAGACCTTTCTCTCTGTCTGTCTCTCTTTCTCTCACTATTCACTCTGCCTGTCAAAAAAATGGTAATAGAATAAGAAAGCTTGGTGTAAGATATCAAGTCAGGTGTTCCACAAGCATGCATTTATCATGGCCATAAATATAAATAAGACACTCCCTGCCATCAAGGAATCTGTGTTTTCACAATCATAACTCAGTAATGAGGTGCTCACTGCAGAGTTCAAATTCAGTCCAGGTTTTATGGATCTGAAGCAGGTGCAACTGGAGACCCCCTTTTTAAGAAAACTCATATGAAATCACAAATGCAAAATCAGGCACACCATCTGCAAAGGGGCCAATGAGAGTGTGTGGCTGTGGCACAAAAGCTAGAGTGTCGCAGAATGTCTGAGGAGGTCTAAATCAAAAAGGGCAGGAAGTGAGGCCCAGACAGACAGACAGACGGGCAAGGCACACAGGGCATTAACAAGGTTCAAGACCTCCTGCAGGAGCAAAGGAGACAGTAAAAGCACAAGCCTCATCTCTGGACTGACGGCAATGGCAGGAAATGTCTTATTTACACTTGGAGTGGGTTTAGAGAGCTGAGAGTGGCAGCAAATGGAGGTGAGATTTTAATTATGAGCAACTAAACTCCACCAGAAGATTGTGAACATGAGAAGAAATCATTAATGAAGTTTAGTAGGCAGAGAAGATTGTCACAGGCAAGCTTTTGTTTCCTTGTCAACCTATTTGTCAAGGTGGCAGACCAGATAATTAACTGGCATTTAGCTTTATTGTTTCCACTAAACATATTACTAAATCATTTTGATAAAAATGATAAATCGGAGTATTTGCAGGCACTGGTGTTGTGGTGAGTGTGTTAGATTGCTGCCTGTGATTCTGGCATTCCATATGAGCACCAGGTCAACTCCAAGCTGTTCCATTTCTGATCCAGCTCTCTGCTGCTGCACCCTGGAAATCAATGGAAGATGACCCAAGTCTTTGGAGCCCTGCTACCCACAATGGGGTCCTGCCACCCACGTAGGAAACCCAGGTGGAGTTCCAGCCTCCTGGTTGGACCTGGCCCAGTCCTGGCTGTTGCACACATTTGGGGAGTGAAGTGGTAGATGAAAGATTTCTCTCTCTCTTTCTCTCTCTCTCCTTCCCTTTCTCTGTAAATCTGCCTTTCAAATAAAAATAAATAAACAAATCTTTTTTTAAAAGTGATAAATCGTCTCTTATCTGTGGTATCTAATAGAGTAACAAAAATGTAATGTATAGTAGTGAAATGCACATTTTGAGATTTGATGATTGTTTACAAGGCTTGCCTCTACTGCAGAGGAACAGTGGGTTTTTTTCTTACTATTTGTTCGAACTCTTTACTTAGTGTAGAGCTAATTTTATTAGTATAAAGTAAACCAAAAGTAGATCATTGTAAAAATTAAGGGAGGGAATAAGAGAGGACTGGGAGGAAGGTGGGAGCGTGGGCGGGAGGGAAGATAGGATAGGCAGCATCACTATGTTCCTAAATCTGTATGTATCAATTACATGAAATTTATTTACCTTAAATAAAAAAATTAAGATGAAAAAAGTGATAAATCAGGGGGAGCATTGTGTAGCAGGTTAAGCTGCTGCTTGCCACAACAGCATCCTGTTATGGGCACTGGTTTGAATTCTGGCTGTTCCACTCCTGATCCAGCTCCCTGCTAATGTGCCTGGGAAAGATGGCCCAAGTCCCCGGGCCCCTGCACCCATGTGGGAGACCCAGATGAAGCTCCTGGCTTCTAGTTTCGGCCTGGCCCAGCCCCTGGCCATTATGACCACTTGGGGAGTGAACCAGCAGATGAAAGAGCTCTCTCTCTTTCTCTCTGTCTATAACTCCGCCTTTCAAATAAATAAACAAATAAGTCTGAAAAATGATAAATCAGAGTATTTTTAAACATGGAGATCATCAGGTATATTTTTGGCATATTCATTCTTTGGTCCATTATTATATAGTTATTATAATGATATTCCTGAAAAGTCTTTACAAATTGAGAAAACACAATTTCCAGTACAAAGGATTTAAATTACATTTATAATACTGTTACTTCATATCCATAGGGGACTGAGTCCAGGATTCTCCATGGATACCTGAATCCAAAGAGGCTCACGTCCCCTTAGATAAAACAACAGTATTTCTATGACCTACACAAATACTCACATATATTTTAAATCATCTCTAGATTTCTTATGATTCCTCATGCAATGTAAGTGCTATGAAAATAACTGTTATATATTGATTAGGAAATAATGGTAGGAAAAATGTCCATACATATTTAATAGAGATTCAATTTTTAAATAATATTTTCAATCTATGGTTAGCTGAATTCATAGATTCAGAGCTACTGGATATGGACAGCCAACTGTATATACATAATTCTTTTAAAAGAAATAGGTACTGATATGTTTAAGAACACACAAAAAAAAACTATTGTAAGGACGTATCCTAAGAGGTAGCAATGATGTCTTTGCTTGGCATTGCTGAATATTTTTTACTCTTAGGTTTTTTTGTTTGTTTGTTTGTTATTTTCAGTAATGTGATTTTATACTTGGGTGAAAAAGTGATTTAAAACATCGTGCTTTTTTCTCAAGGTCTACCTCCAGATACTACCTCCTCAGGAAGACTTCTTTGGTACCTAATCCATCTCCTGCCGCTCCAGCACCCCCAAGCCACAGGCACAAACTCCTTTCTTCAAAACCCATTAGTATCGTGTATGTTTCTCTTGCTCCATAATCAACCCTAGCATTCTGGGATAGCTTTTCTGTGAGCCCCCAAAATGACAAGTGGACTATAGCTACAACCCCATCTCAGTGGCTCAAACACAGATGATGTTAGGCTGTTCGGTAGGTAGGTAGCTGAAACAGGTGCAGAGTCCTGGGCAATGGTGTAGGATGTGTCTAAGTCATTCAACCAACAGGACTAATGGCTCCAGAACGGAGAAAGTGCACATCATTCCCCAGTGACCAATGACCATACGATTTAATTGATGACAAGAATGATTCTAAGGGTTTTGACATCTGCCAACTGATCTGTCCCTGCCAGGAGCTCTGTAAGAGCAGATAGTCTAATCCACTGCACGTGAGATTATTTACGTAGATTATTCTACCATGCAGAATTGTTCCCAGGTTAGAGATGGTCTATGTAAAGTGCCGACAATGAGTAGGTATGTAGACAGTAACTGTTTCATTGTTCTCTGTGGTTTGTTCAGAGTGACCAGTGTTTGGCAGTACAAGTGCTAAGAATGGAACTTTTTAGCTTGATCTCTTATTTTTTCAGTGTAGCTCACTCACAGGCCTGAAATGCAATTGTCCTTCTTCTCTCCTAAGGATTCCTGATGCTGATCTGCTCCTGCAGCTGACGAGGGGGAGCAGCCTCTTGATATCTTTTGCTTTTGAATCCAGTGATTCAGTTACTTCTCCAGTGACCCTGACACCATTTCGATTCCAGAAAAGGCAACAAGACCACAGAATATTTTGAAAGCTGAAGAATATTATCATAGATTTAGAATCACCAGCCCACAAACCTTCCATTAACAGATGCACTTCTTGCTAAAGTAAATGCACTTCTCACTGCCATTATCCGATAATAGCATGCGTTTGTTGAATGCCTACTTGTATTCTCCCAGGTAACCTGTATAGGTATGCTCCATTGAATTGTTACAGAAATGCTAGGAGCATGCGTGAGCATCTCCATTCTTCACTTGCATCCAATGAGGCTCACAGAGGTCAAGTACATTGCCCAAAGTTTCTGTGTCAGTAAACAGCAGAGCTTGGTTGAGCTGGCTATAAAGGCCATGCTTCCTTGTTGCCCTTTGACATACATGCCACAGTAATGAAAGAAACACAGGCCATTCCTGTGAGAATGACCTATGTAAATACAGGCCAAGATCAAACAACAGTGGCCCTCACTAATTTTGTCATTTTCAGGCACAGAGAGGAAGTAGCTGGGTAGATGAGAGGTGAGGAGAGAAGGAGAAGATGTTCTTATTCCACTAGAATGGTTCTTATTATTCACCTCTGCCAAGGGCTCAAAGGAAGCATCAAAAACACAGAAGCCCCATAATCAACCCCAGTCTAGCTTAACCTCAGTCCTCACACTGGCCTTCCGAGGGGAGGATGAGACATGATCCTTGTCCTTGCATTCCCCTCCTCGTCCTAGCAGGAGTCTGCACACTCCCGGAACATCCATAGTCACTGCAGGTGCAATGACACAAGATGAACAAACTCTTAGAGTGAATAAGAACCAATGGGGCCAAAGTCAGGAATGGTGTACCCATCAGACTTTGCTCTCCCCTGCTAACATCAGTCCTGAGACCACAGGCAGGACGATGGAAACTGCCGAAGGGAAGACAGCCTGTGGCCTCCAGTAGCCCAGCTCAGCTGGGTCATGCAGTGGTCTCCTCACTTTCGGGAAGAAGTGGCCAGCACAAGCACACTGCCCCTAGAAGTTGAAAGTTTGGGGGTTGTGGGGTGCCGCTTCGAGTTCCGGAGGCTCCATTTCTGTTCCAGCTCCCTGCTAATAGCCTGGGAAATTAGAGGAAAATGGCCCAAGTGCTTGGGCCCCTGCACCCACGTGGGAGACCTGGAAGAAGCTCCAGGCTCCTGGCTTTGTATCGGCTTAGCTGGAGTCATTTGGGGAGTGAACCAGTGGCTGGAAGATAGTTCTCTCTCTCTCTCTCTCGCTCTCTCTCTCGCTCTCTCGCTCGCTCTCTCTCTCTCTCTCTCTCTCATTCTGCCTTTCAAATAAATAAATATTTTTTTTAAAAAAAAGAAAGTTTGGGTTTTCTGCTTTTGTGTGAGCTGCAGTGCTGTTTCTCCCACCTGCCAAGGACCAGCTGCCAGACCCTCCAGGAGGCATCTTTGTGTTGCAAACCAAGGGTGCCTGGAAGATAGAGAAAGCCACTCTCTTTTCTTTCAGAACAGCATTTTGCTCCGTCAGCTGTCAAGAAGTCTTTGTGCAGACAGGTCTTTATTCCCAGGACAGAACAACTAGAGACAAGCATTAGACATTTGCCAATTCTTGATCACTTTTCTCACCCACTCTACTCTGTTCTTCAGAAATTGTTTTAGACCATATCTTTTTCCTGGACAACTTTGAGGCCTTTTTCAAAATAAGGTTTATCTATAGTTAGTAGAAAAAATAGGAACAGAGAAAATGGAACCCAAAGGAAGGAAAGAAGCAGTAAATATTTTAAACACAAAGACAAGCAAAGCTGGTATGATTAAGCTTCTATAATTGTCTCAGATTTTGGCCGACCAGGGCAAGAAAGGACGTTTGATGTTACGTAACTGTCAGACTAGGCACGTCAGGGGAATGTGGGGACAAATGGCAAGTTAGGGTGTCATGTCACATGGAACAGGATTCTGCAGTCTAGTGAGTTAGGGGTAAACTTGCCCCATTCAAATAAGAGGTGGACAATTTCCTGTTTGAGAACCTCAGGTCTCTCAATCCCACCTCCTTCTGAGTTGGCTATGACAGCAAATGGCACTACACTTAATTGATAACAACAATACTCCACATTTTTTATAAGAAATATGATCTCAAGACTTTGATTACTCAGTGTCTGTTAAGTTTTTGGAGGAAAGAAATATTTATAGGCCAATCCAAAAGACGTTTACCTTACACCAGATGCACAAAACTTACCATTGGATTAGCATAAGTCAACTTAAAAGATGGTATTAGATGACTTCTCCCCAATGTCCTCCCTGTCCCTTCTCTGAACTGCTTGAATATTTTATTAAAGTATTCTCTCTTGGGGCTGGCACTGTGGCATACCCAGTAAAGCCACCACCCATAGTGCAGGCCATATATATGGGTGCCGGTTCAAGTCCTGGCTACTCCACTTCCAATCCAGCTCTCTGCTATGGGAAAAGCAGTAAAAAGCACAAGAAGATGGTCCAAGTCCTCGGGCCCCTGTACTCACGTGGGAGACCTGGAAGAAGCTCCTGGCTCCTGGCTTTGGATTGTTTCAGCTCTGGCTATTGTGGCCGTCTGGGGAGTAAACCAGAGGATGGAAGACCTATCTCTCTCTCTCTCTCTCTGTGTGTGTGTGTGTGTCTCTTTCTAACTCTGTCTTTCAAATAAATAAAAACATTTTTTAAAATAAATTGTCCCCTTTTGTGATGCCATCAGCCTGTGATGGGGGAAATCAAGCCAACTGGGCCGGCGCCGTGGCTCAATAGGCTAATCCTCCGCCTTGTGGCGCCGGCACACCGGGTTCTAGTCCTGGTCAGGGCACTGGATTCTGTCCTGGTTGCCTCTCTTCCAGGCCAGCTCTCTGCTGTGGCCAGGGAGTGCAGTGGAGGATGGCCCAAGTGCTTGGGCCCTGCACCCCCATTGGAGACCAGGATAAGCGCCTGGCTCCTGCCATCGGATCAGGGCAGTGTGCCGGCCGTGGCGGCCATTGGAGGGTGAACCAACAGCAAAAGGAAGACCTTTCTCTGTGTCTCTCTCTCACTGTCCACTCTGCCTGTCAAAAAAAAAAAAAAAGAAAGAAAGAAGAAGAAAAAAGAAGCAGTCAACTAAACTCATCCCTCTATTAGCCCACAGGTACTGAGGCAGTTGTCTGATGGAGAACCTTGGGTGAAATGTGGTTCTGACACCAGCAACAAGGGCTCTTCTCCCTAGCAGCCAGCTTGTTCTCTTGTTTTGGACAGTTTGGCAGAACCGATCTTATTTTCCATTTAGAATCAGCTGATTGGATGCTTCCAGCTGAATCAGTGTCTCCCAAATTAGGAAGAGTCCTCAACATGGGTGTGCCAACACTTGAGTGAGTCTCAACACTGAAGCCACTAGAAGAAACTCCCAGGGTGATCACTTCACACCACCTTTTAAATTCGTTTTGATTTTCACATTTTTCAAAGTTCTCTTTTTTCAAAGGATTTATTTATTTATTTGAAAGGCAGAGTTCAGAGAGAAATGGGGAAGGGGAGGAGAGAACAAGCTTCCATCCATTGGTTCACTCCCCAGAGGACAGCAACAGCTGGGACTGGGCCAGGTCAAAGCCAGGAATTTCATCCGAGTCTCCCACATGGTTTCAGAGGCCCAAATATTTGAGCCATCTTCTCCTGCTTTCCCAGGCACATTAGCAAGAAACTGGTTTGAAAGTGGAGCAGCTGGGACTTGAACCAGCACCTGTAACGGGATGCTGGCACCACAGGCAGCAGTTCAACCTGCTGTACCACATCCGCCACACCAAAGTCTCCTGTATTTTCATTACGCTGCATAGTTATTTCTGTAATAAGTAGGCGACAATAAGTGCACGTATTAAAAGAAAGGAAGAAGGTTATCAATTCATTAAGAGGAGGTAATTTTTCCTCTGGCACTAAACTCTAAAAAATAAATAAATAATAACTGCATGACTTAGAAGTCATTAAATACACTTAACGGACAAGGTCCTCGATGATGATTTTTACAAGTTCAGAAGTTGTATTCGTATGACCTTTTTTCCTTGTTAAAATTAGTCGTTGATAAAAGTGAAAGTCCTGGGAAATTGCTTAGTGCTCATCAAGAGCACATTGGATAACTAAAACATGATACATCTTCCCCCAAGGATCATGCAACAGTACCAGCAATGATCTACAACTCCATACAACGTTCTAGAGATGTCTCAGTCGTAACCCTGTTGATTTAAAGAAGGCAGGCATAGAAGATCACAAATGGACAATTCCATTTACAAAAAGGGCAAAGTCAGGTAGAGCAGCTAGTGTTGGAGGTCAAGATAATAGCGTCCCCTAGTGGAAGCAGTTCCCAGAAAGGAAACAACACTTGTGATCTATAACTATTTTTTTTTCAGATTTATTTACTAATTTATTTGAAAGACAAGGTGACAAAGAAAGAGAAGGAGATACACACACACAAAGACACATATAGACAGAGGGAGAGAGAGATCTTCTACTCATTGGCTCAGTCCCCACATACCTGCAACAGCCAAAGGGGTGGCCAAGAGACCCATGGGGCTCCCACATGGGTGGCAGGGACCCAAGTACTCTAGCCATCCTCTGCCGCCCTCCCAGGAATATTAGCAGGGAGCTGGATGGACAGCAGAGCAACAAGAACTCTTTCCAGCACTCTTATGGGGTACCAGTGTCACAAGCTTTGCTTTAACCCGCTGTGCTGTAGTGCTGGCGCCATTAGTCTGTTTCTTGATCCAGGTGCTGGTTACTTGGGTACGAATGTAAGAATTAATCCTACGGAAAACTTATCATTTGAGTATTTCCCACTATATGCTATTGTTCAAGAAAATGTTTTAAAAAACAAATTTAAAAAAAGATGAAGGCCTAAACCAAATGAAAAGTACAATGAAGACTGCAGACGAGTCTAACCCTTGGAATTGGAAATAAATGTAATTTCAGAGTCAGCCCTCAAAGGACTGTATAACCAAATACATACTCTCATGTCATTTCTGGCTTCCCTAACATTGCACACAATGATCACATAACCAGCCATCATTATTTCTAATTATTAACTGTAATAATTTCAGTAATACGAATGAGCTGTGCCAATTGATTTTATTGATGTTTTCAAATATGGGAATGCATCCTAACTATAATGAGAAAAATCTCCCTATGTGGTTTATGCATTGAACATTATCAGTTACCATATGATGCATATTTATTATTACAAGAATAAAATGCTACAATGATTAATGACTTACATGTTTTTTTTCTACCAGAAACAATTTTGACTCTCAAATGGTTAAATAAATAGAAAAATAAGTTAACAATATAATAAGAAGTTAAAAAACAAGTTACTAAAATAACTAAGAAGGTGCATTAGTTACTTAACTTACACCCTTTTAGAGCCAAGGAATTATTTAAATACAGGAATTTAAATAACAATACAAGGCAGAATAATAGAGATTCAATTGTATCATAATTCCAATCACTGTAGAATTGTTTGGAGTATTAGCATCCAGTCCACTTAAAGAAAACCTTTAAGGAGCCTATTTAAATTGTTATTTAATACCATTTAGGCCAAGAGTCTTTTTAAGAAAAAGCCTTATTTGGAAATTCTTCACATTTTGTGGGGACAAATTAAAAGCAGAACGTCAAATTCACTATTATCAAAATTTCATGAGGAGAAAAAAAAACTTCAAAATCATGTATAATAACAATCCCAATAAATTATCTTCGATTCAAACAAAATAAAAGGAGTATGAAGAAAACAAGAAGTTATTAGACACAAGTAAGGAACCCAAACACATTTTATTCTCACCCAGCTTCACAACTGGCTTGATAAGACTATCATGGAAAGACAATCTTTATGTTTGTCCTTCTCCTCCCCTCCAAGGAAGATAAACTTTTAAACTAAAAGATTGTTTAAAACATGCTATACCATGAGCTACTACGTATATAATATTTTCAGTATTTAAAGGTGGAAGGTGTTTTAAGAATGATCAATCTATGTGTCCAACTAGTACATGTCCCACAGAGAGCATTTCACTGAATTTACTTTTTGCTGAATTATGTTCTGTTGTGCACATAAGCCTAGTGATGTTGTGAAATATGATGAAGTGAGATTCTATGTAGTGCTGGAAGTTCCTGAAATAAAACAACTAAAATTTGACTACTAAAGTTTTAATAACAAAATTGACACAATTTTTTTTTAAGATTTATTCATTTATTTGAAAGTCAGAGTTACACAGAGAGAGAAGAGGCGGTGGGGGGGGGGGGGGTCTTGTATCCGATGGTTCACTCCCCAATTGGCTGCAAGGGCCAGAGCTATGCCCATCTGAAGCCAGGAGCCAGGAGCTTCCTCCAGGTCTCCCACATGGGTGCAGGGGCCCAAGGACTTGTACTGTACTGCTTTTCCAGGCCACAGCAGAGAGCTGGATCAGAAGTGGAGCAGCCAGGTCTCGAAATGGCACCCATATGGGATGACAGCCCTTTAGGCCAGGGCATTAACCCGCTGTGCCACAGAGCTGGCCCCACACAATGATTTATTTTTATATCATAGAGCAGCTGTTTTTCTTATCACTTAGAGTTCATTCAATGATGGTGGTACTTCGCTTTCACTGAGTAGTAATTTTACATGTGGCCAATGTTTCATTCAAACAACATTCATATTTTTGCTCCATATATAATTTAAGCACAGCATAGAATCTGCTCTAGGCTGAGATCTTATGATCAAAGTATTGATCCCCTGGAAATATCAACCAAACCCACCTCTGGGCCTTTGTTCTTGCCACTTGTTCTTCCTTAGCACTTTTCCCCTAGGTGCACACACTGGGTGCCTTGTCCTTATCTAGGCCTTAGGTCAAGCTCTCCTTCCCAGAGGTCCCTTCTGACCATCCCAGTGAAAGCAGAGGTGTCCCTGGCCCTCTGTGGCGGTCTACCATTGCTCCAGCACTCTGCATCACTCCACCGCTCTGAGGATTTCTCACTCACTGAAGCTGCTCATTTCCCCCGCATATGTCATGGTCCCAGCGAATGGCAGTGAGAACAGACTCCCCTTCCCTGCGCTCCTTGGGACCCCACAGCCTCTCCCATCACCAAGTGTTCTGTCTGCTGGAGACAGAACTATGCTGACTCCAAAGTCACATGTTTTAACAGCAAATTGGCTCAGCAGCAAACCCTAGCTCTACCGTCTATGAAGCTCACGACTTTGAACATGCTCCTCAAGCTTTTCTAGCTTACTTGAACGTCTGAATTTTCAAAGCTGTGTTGTAGCCTTGTCCATGCATAGTTAGGTACAGAGCTGTTTTCACTGTTTCATAAAGACAATAGGAGCACTGATATCCTTTCTGTGCAGTTGATATTTCATTTTAAAATATGTGAAGCACTAGTACAAATCACAAAATCAACAAAGGGTTCACTTCCTTCCCTTGCTCTTCTCCTCTAAGCATCTTGAGCATACTCTATTTCCCAACCTAAAACATTCTCTTGCCTTCCGACTCATTTTTCTACCCCGTAAGTCCCTACTCTTTGTTTTACCTCTTCAAGTCTTTCCTTCGCCCTGTTAAAGCTTGAGGACTCCTTGTCCTCAACACATTGCATATACCATACTGTCCTACAACTATCATCAACATAAACATCTCCCTCACTCAACTGTAAGTTCATTCAGAGTTCGCACTGTATCTTGGCCATCTCCTGTCTCAGGACCTACCGCAGTCCCTTCCATGTAGTAGGGATTTGGTATTTACTGTATTCCTAAATCCAAGCACTGGTGGCTACCCATGTAATCTTAGACAAACTACTTGCTCTTTCTGTATCTTTCTGTATTATACCTGTTTCTTGCTTAATAAAACTGGGCACCATAACATTAAGCCAAAGGACATTAAGAGCTCTGAGATAGTAGCAACTTGATGTGTTTTATCCAGTGCTGAAACCTCAGTGCCTAAAACAAAGTCAGCCACATAAGCACTCAAAATGTACTTTTTGCGTGATCCAGTTCAGATCATCCATGTCAAGTATTTGCCACAAGGTCTCAGTTACACATGCTCAATACCTGCTGGGTAGTCTTAGTACCTCTCGCTCTTCTGGTTAGTGTCTGTCCCATTGGACACACACAAAACTGGAAAAGATGATGTTTTCCTGGTCATGGAGCAGTTCCCTCCATTCCTAGGGAGTACTGCACCTTCTGAGCACCTCCAATCCGCATCACTAGGGATACTGGACCCAGGCCATGTTCCCTCCACAGTACCCTGTGAACTCAGGAGCTGTTTATATGACCTCATTCAACAATGCACCTCATGTCCTCAATATGCACCCCACTTCAACATACCAGGACACCCTACTTTTCTGCACCCTCAACTCAGCTCCTTCACTTGCTTGCACAATTCTGCCTACAGTTTACTAAGTTCCGTGTCTGGGCCTTGATTCAACTCGGTACATTTTAAGCTCACAAGCAGGTGTAACTACCCTATTATCAAGGTACAGAGGTATCCTCAGTGACCAACGCAAAGTCGTTGGGGTCAAGGAGCTCGGAGAACCAGAAGATGCTTTTATTGCCATTTGTACTTATCTTGACCTTCAGCTTTCCTTGAAGAAATGCTGCCTCTGGAAAGTTCTGTTCAAGGATGGCCACTCCTGACCTGAGTGTTACTTTACTCTGCAACTTGCTAGGGGCAGTGTGTGGCAGGGAGGGTACCAGTGGGTTCTCTATTTGTACCAGTGCCCTTGGTAAATGGATCCTCCCCAAGGGCCTTGAACTTTACCAGAATTCTCAGCAAATATATCTTCCAGGAACTCCTAGCATGCAGTTGGCTCTTGATAATTGTTTCTAACTAAGGCACTTAGGCAGGTTTTTATCCCGTCCTTAATATTAGGATAATATTTCTGGGTTTGGAGTGGCCTTATGGGTCCTGGCTTACTACACAGTGATATTAAATATCTATTAAGCTAAGGAAGAGCCAATACTGCTTCAAAAACACAATGATCCCTCCCTGGAACATCTTTTTACCCACTAGCAGATTCCTGTTCTTGTCTCTCCTATATCAATTGAAAATGCTAGTTAGTTTCTTGTGTAACTCTACAATTTTGAGAGAGAGAGAGAGATCACCTACTAGTTCACTTCTCAATTGACTGCTATATAAGGGGACCAAAACAAGGAGCCAAGGATTCAATCCAGATTTCTCATATGGATGACAGAAACCCAACTACGTGAGTGCTCACTGCTGCCTCCCAGGGTCTTAATTCACAGTAAGCTGGAATCAGGAGCCAGAGCTCCGAATTGAACACAAGCACACCAATATGGGTTGTGGTCGTTCTAACTGGCATCTTAACACCTAGGCCAGATACCTGCCCCCCACTCAACAACTTAGGATGTATTTGGCCTTAGGAAAATCAAATCCACTCTCTGAGGCTTTGTTTTCTCCTCTGTAAAATGCAAGTCTACGATGTTTCATGGTT
Organism: Sylvilagus floridanus; assembly: GCA_949820135.1. Lineage (NCBI taxonomy): Eukaryota > Metazoa > Chordata > Mammalia > Lagomorpha > Leporidae > Sylvilagus > Sylvilagus floridanus. The sequence goes on from OX463239.1 coordinate 69,561,744, forward strand.
GTTGTGAGGATTAGAGTTGATATTTTTAATAGCAACAGGTATTTTTAAGCTATTAACACAGCACAATTTACAGCAATGCAGACAGCATTCAATCTGTGTGCAGAGCTATCCTTAAGCCTTCACATGTGAAGGGAATCGAGGTTGGCCACTCAAAATATGCCACTTGGGCAAAAGGATTATTTTGAGCTGGAGACAACTGATAATCAATGGATGCAGACAGGGTTGCCTGCACTCCCTTTACTAGCTTATAAGCAGGGCATACATTTCCTTTTGTGAGATGTTCCCCATTCCCTGTACTGGGAACAAGAAAGCAGCCCTTCCCATTGGGAGATGGAGAGAACTCTGAGACGAGTTTGCAAAAACGGACCACACTAAAGCAACTCTTATCTTCCTGTTAGTTCTCCTGTCTACTTCCTGGTCACTCCCTGGGATTGATCACCCTTTGAAGTCCCAACCCCTTTCCTTTGTTAAAATGGCAAAAAAGTACTCAAGTCCAATCACTTTTTAAAGTTTTACTTCTTTTTTATGCACTACTGTGCATGCAAACACTAACAAAAATTCTGGACACTTTTCTGATAATCCGTCTTTTATTGAATTAATTCACAGGCCCCCAATCACAGAGTGTAAGAGAGTGGAGAAAGTTTTTTCTCTCTGCTGTGTAAACTTAGTCATTTAATCATCCTAGCAACTCTACGAGGAAGGTGCGATTATCTTAATTTTATACAGGAAGAAACAAACACTCAAAGAGGTTTAGTGACCTGCCCAAGGTTGTGCAGCTCGTACACTGCGAAGCTGGTGAAATAAAAATTGCCTAGAATTCTCATTCCAGAGCCCGTACTCTTAGACTCTGTTTAATAAACACTAGTTTTTATATTAGCTCACAATAAAGGGCAGTCATTGTTCTCATGGTTAAAAAATCCATACTTCTCTATTTTGAAAAGATATTCCAAAGAAGATATTTTCTACTTTTTAATTTAAAAATATTTGAAGCTGGGTAAAGCATGCTTTATTCAAAGATGATGCCCCAGGGAAAACATGGACAAGACTGCGTGTTCGGAAGGCTAACGTAAAGTCTGCAAACCTCAGAATCTCTATTAAACCCTTTGTTAGAAGATTAAGTTCCAGCATAAAATACTAACTAGAGCATATACTTTTGCCCCAACCACACTCATTTTTAAAAATTCCAATTTAAATAAAATGAGTTTTTATTCTATTTTTCAGTTCACGGCCTGTCTTCTGTTCAGCCTCCCCAAAGATTTTATGCAAATCAACATCACTTTTCCATCATAATTTGTGGATTTATTGTTTGCCTGGAATTGAACTGGAGAGTTTACTGAAATTTGACCTAAAGCTATAGATAATAAGCCACTGAAAACTGTCCCCTCACACACAGATGTGCCTCAACCTGATCGAGAAGCCCCAAAGGAATTCTTATGGCCTAGTTATATCCTCCAGGGGTGGGAGGACAGGGTAGGAGTGGGGGAGTTTCACACTGAAAATGCTGACACTGCACTCACCATCTAGCCAGCACCCCATAATGACACCTTGGGATAACCGAAAATGATTGTGTTCCAAGGATGGGTTGTAATGAGAGGGAAGGGTACAGGGAGCCACGGGAGGCATTGTTTCCAATCTAACCACACGACTGGGGGCAGGGGCAGATGTGTACTTATTTTCAAAATAATAAATACCGCTATAGGAGTGGATAAAGCAGGAAGAGCCAGCCAGCGTGAGTAGATGTGTGGTTCCCTGCAAAGGTACAAGTAGGGAGAACAGCCTGACCGATGCAGTGGTGGGTGGCACCCTTCAGTCCCTGAAGAATTTTCTATCAAGCACTTAAAAACTTCCTCTTCCCTGAAACTCTACTACAGGACTAATTAATGGACTCCTTTCAGCCTCAGCTTCTTTATCCATCAAGGGGGACAAATTACGACCCCTAAGTCACAGGTTATATCTCTATACACAAGTGGACACATACATAATATATTGACATAATATACATACATGCTATATTCATTCTGATACACAGAATGAACTTACACAATGCCTGGCCCAGATTAAACACGTAATAAATGTTACCTCCCCTTGCACCTCCTGCATTCCCCCATACTTTGGATGGGAAGAAAAAAAGCAAAATCAGCCCATTTGGGAGAGCCGTGAAACCCAACCTTTCATGTGCTCTGTGAAGACAAGATACATTCAGTCCAAAGAGAGAGCTCAAAGTCAAAATGCGTCACTCTATAATCCTTTACCGAATGGTGACACTTGGCTGATTTGTCAAAAACCCTTCTACATGCATATCCACACTGGGTGCTTTTAATGAATGTCAGCTTTTAAGACTCAATGACACTGACATTACTCTGCAAAGACTGACGGCCCAACTTACAAATTCCCTGATGCCTGTATTAGCAAGGAGGCAAGATGAGTTTTCTGCTCGTTCTGCTGTCAAACTCTGGGGGACTTGCATTTCAAGCAATATATCTAATCTCTTTAAATTAAATTATCTTCCTTTTGCCAGCCAGAAATTTTTTTAGAAGAATATTATCAACTAAGTGGATCAGAAAATGTGGGTTTAAGTCTTGCTTCCCGGGTGAAATGATATTAAAATGAATGTTATTCCCCAGATAAATGATGTGTTCTAAGGGTCAAACACTACAGCTGTTCGAAATGTTTTTAATAGAACCTTCAAACCAAGAAAGAAGGAACATATACCATCAGAGAGAATTTCCTTTTTCAAAGGACGAAGGGTGTAATTTAGCCTTTGTCAGGACAATAATAACTTTTCCTACCTCAATTTGGCTTCTCTATTGATGTTGTTTAACTATCAACAGTATTGAATTGTTAGGCTGTGTGTAAAATATTTTTCAGTGTGAAAAAAAATCTCAGCTTGCCAGTTCACTCAGAAACTATCTCCCCCACCCCGCCATTTAGTATTTATTTATTTGAGAGACAGAGAGTCTGTTTAAGTCCCCCAAATATTTTCAACAACTCTGGAACAGGGGCCAAAGCCAGGAGCCAGGCAGGACTCGATCCAGGTATGTCACATGGGTGGCAGGGACCTATTTACTTGAGGAGTCATCACAGCTGTCTCCTAGAATGCACGTTAGCAAGAAGCTGGAATCAGAAGTGGAGCAAGGCATGGAAGTCAGGCACTCAGAGATGTGGGCATCTCACCAGTGTCTTAATGGATAGGTCAAATACCAATGCCCAGAAGCTTGTTTTAAACTAAAATTCCCATATACCATGATACTCTTTTAAAAATCCTAACTTGTGCCATGCCTTGCCTCATCCCCTGCTCATAGGGCTCATCTATAGCATATCCTCTCTCCATGGCAGTGTTCACAAATACTGAGTCCTGTTTGGTACAGTAAATGCTCATATTGAGTCCCCTCAAAATCCATACTTAGATGTTAAATAACCCTTGCATTTTCAAAACTAGAATTCTCTCCAAGTCTTACATCTAGCAGGTGGTAGTGGTAGAAATGGAACCTGGTCCGCTTTTGATACTCTGATGTAAAGTCAAGAAAAATCACCAGCCACTGTAACTCTTACCTTGACTGTCTAGCTTCTTATTATAAAGCCATCCACAGTGAAGTTTAGACTGACAATCAGCATGCTTTTTCTGTAAGGCACAATAGAAATATTTTAATCTTTGAAAACCATACAATTTGTGTTGAAAAAAAAAAATACTCCACTCTGTAAGTATGGCTGTATCCCAATAGAACTATATGTGCATAAACAATGCAGCAGGGGGCCGTCACTATAGCATAGTGGGTAAAGGCACCGCCTGCAGTCCCAGAATCCCATATGGGTGCCAGTTTGAGTCCCAGCTGCTCCACTTCTGATCCAGCTCTCTGCTATGGCCTGGGAAAGCAGTAGAAGATGGCTCAAGTCCTTGGGCCTCTGCACTCACATGGGAGACCCGGAAAAAAGCTCCTGGCCCCTGGCTTCTGATCAGGTCAGCTCTGGCTGTTGTGTCCATCTGGGGAGTGAACTAGCAGATGGAAGACCTTTCTCTTTCTCTCTCTCTCTCTCTCTCTCTCTCTCTCTCTCTCTCTAGCTCTCTGCCTCTCCTCTCTCTGTGTAACTCTGACCTTCAAATAAATGCATAAATAAATCTTTCTAAATAAACAAAGTAGCAAGCCAGATTTGGACCACAGATTATAGTTTACTTAGCCTTTTTCTAGACCATATTTGCCATTTATAAATATCTTGGTTAGACTCGTAACACTTATAACACATATTATGTCTTATCCCTACAATTCAGTTAAAAATGTATTAGAACTCACAGCTGTCTAACCTTGCTTCTCTGATCTAAATCATCCTGACATCAGGTAGCTTCTTCAAAGGCACCTGATAATTGATGAAGTGAGGGGGGAAGCAAGGAGACTCACGGGCCTCAAGAGGTTCCTCCTGGAAACTTCTGGTCATTTGGGTCAGCACGGTCTCTAGAGAGCTTCAGTTCTACAAATAGTGATACATATGTCTTCATGTTTTGAGTAACATCCAAAGATCTGAGAATGCCTCACTCTTTTACCCCTAATTTACTCAATATCCAGGTGATAAGGAATGGTATCTAAAAAATTCTAGAAAATTAAGTTGCTAGATGAACATCACCAAAATTTCTTTCTTGGGTAGGAGACATTAAGGAACACTTTTCAGTGAAACTTTCCAAAATGAAGACTGAGAGAATATATTGAATCCTAAAAGAGAATCTACCATGCATAAATGTGTTGGGACTAGAGGAAACCCCTAATGGGCTGTCTTTAAAGCAAGATAGAAAGATAACATTTTCATTATACTTGACAGTTCTCTGAGAGCACCCTTTTATGTCTGTATTAGCTTGGAGAAAGCATTGAGTTTCAGGCCTGGCCATGGAGTAATGTCTTAAGGACAAAGACAACAAAGATACCAAGCACACTGTACCTTTTTACACTTAGAAATAATCGAGTAATTACTAAATGGAAGATACTATGAATCCAATTCCTAGCCCTATTTGTTTAAGAGTTTCTATTCCACAATCAAGTCAAGTATAGCTCACCACTAAAAAATACACAATGATGTTCACCCTACAATGCAGTAAGAAATAAAATAACCTTGGGAAAGGCAGAAATTTTTTCTCCTATCAATAAACTTATACATTGGAGACTGTAGTACTCTATAAGGTAATTATTTCTGAAGGCATATAATCTATCATGTGTGGATTTGTCCCCTCCAAGGAAGGGGACAAAGTTACCCCCTGCACCAGGTCAATAACACAACATATGACTTCACCATGGCCAAGGAGAATGGGATGAGCTTGAAGGTGAGATTTGTATGCAGAAGATGGAATTATACATGGCTTTAGTGAAAACATCAACTTTCCTTTTTTGAGTAATAGAGAAATCCATGCATATGACAAGAATGACAAGTGCCACCATAGCCCATAGAGGCACACTGAACCACAACTGAGAATGAAATCTGTGTCTGGAAAAATGTGACTCAAATCTTAGATCCAAATGATAGATGCCCAAAGTGGATTTTTAAGAAACTTTTAAAATGTGAACCATTAAGTTCAGTATAATGTAGTCATTGGGTTTTATCCCCCGTCAACCTGAGTATGAGCCCCAGCTCAACATGTTCTAAGCTATTTGACCACTGACACGTTACTTGAATGCTCTATGGACCATCTTATAGATAATGTTTTAAACTAAATGAGAAAAGTATCACAGCAGGTATCTCTAAGGGTTACTGTGAGAATAAGAATGCTGCATCAAAGGTGCTTATTCAATATCTGAAGCATAGTCAACACAAGCACTGAACACACAGTAGATTTTAGGAGCTACCATGTCCAGTGTAGTTTAAGGTCAACCAAAACTCCTATAACACCTGCAGACAACAATGTTTCAAGATACTTCCTCCATGAAATTTGATCTGGCTGTGTCTGCCAGTGTTTAATCCTCCTTTATGACCTTGGACAATAGTCAGCCATTCACGCACTAGAATTTTATTGAGCAATATCTATATTCTAGGTCCCTTTTTAAGAAATTAGATATCTTTAGGAGCTGGCACCATGGCTCACTTGGTTAATCCTCCACCTGAGGTACTGCCATCCCATATGGGCACCAGGTTCTAGTCCTGGTTGCTCCTCTTCCAGTCTAGCCCTCTTCTGTGGCCCTGCAGGGCAGTGGAGGATGGCCCAAGTGCTTGGGCTCCTGCACCTGCATGAGAGACCAGGAAGAAGCACCTGGCTCCTGGCTTCGGATCAGCGCTGCGGCCGTTTCGGGAGTGAATCAACAGAAGGAAGACCTTTCTCTGTCTCTCTCTCTGTCTCTCTCTCTCTCTCACTAACTCTACCTGTCAAAAAAAAAAAAAAGTAAAGGAATTAGGTATCTTCCATCAGCCAAGATACTCAGTTACTATCTTGGAGGAAAAGATAAGTATCTAAAAAGCAGAGTGTACAGGGTCTCACAACATAGCTATGAACACAATGCTTCTGGAACAAAAGTGAAAAAAGATAAGAGGAGAACAAGTGGAACATCTGGAACAAGTGACTTTTGGCTTGGACACTGAAGAATGGATAAAGTTTTGGTTGAGACAGAATAGGGAGAAATAAATTCCAAATTTAAAATTCAGTTGAGGAAGGGCTGGGCTTGGTAAGTACTGAATCCAGTGAGGATTCTAGCTGCATTGGACAATAGGTGGGGAGAAAAGGGTCTTAGCACAAGTGCTGAGAAAGGAGGAACAGGGCCAGAGCACAAGGCTTCCTAAGTGTCAGGATGGGTCTAAAGAACTCATTCTCTATAAGCTATGCCTGCCAAAGAAACATCTCTTGGTGGTCAAGTAGATTGAAGCCTAAGACAAGGATAGAAAGTTTAACATCAGAAAGACACTGGATGGAGCTTCCATGAAGTAACAGGAAAAGAAGCTAAATGTAATAGAGTGAGGTAGCAGAAACCAGCAAGGTTTTGATTTCTTTTTCAAGAGTATTGTAGGAGGAAAGGAGACAAACAAAATCTTGTTTGTTTGATTGTTTCTTTTTTTTGTGCCAAGAAAAGAGAGGCCCAAGAATATTTTAGGCTTAAGGAAGGAAGTAGAGAGATGCAGCAGAAAGAGAAAGAACAGAGTAGAACTATCTTCTCTGAAAACACATTTCCATCTAGACATTGACATGCCTTCATTGTGAAGAGCTCAAATTTTCCAAGAAGGAAGCTATTTCTTCATCAGACATAGGAGTAAGACCAGGAACATAATTAGAAATCCTGCACTGTTTTAGGGTGAAAAGGTTTAAAGATCTTGAGTTGCAGAGTCTGGAGCACCAAAAGTGATGGATCTTAATCTTCTCAAGGCAAGGGCTGGAGATAGAAAGCAGAGTCTGAGAAGTCAGGAGAGAGGTCGATATATTTACTACAGAAAACAGAGCAGGAAATTGACCATGGGTTTGGAAGCCGGAAGCCAGCCAGGGTATTACAGAGCAACAATTTTTAGTGGATGGTACCAGTGTCTCCATGCCTCTTTCCGGCACAGATGGGCAAGCAATAGAGTTACTCAGATGGGAAGCTGTCAAAGAGGAGAGGTGGGCATCCGTGACAGTCAGGGAGGAAAGGAGCAGGGAACTCCACCAGGAAAGGGAAGAGTAGATGGCCATGGGGTTTTGGCCAGAAAGGAAGGGAGGGAATCCAGAGGAGAGGTGATAGAATGGGAGGATGGGGGGCAAAGGGTCCTGCAGCTCTCAATGCTGAAGACCAGCAAGTCCCCCGTGTGTGAAGGAGCAGATGTCAAAGGTGAGGGAGTCTGCCCAGAAAAGGGAAAAACTGGGCTTCCAGGTCCTTCCAGGTTGACACACTTCTGGCACTGGGAATGCTAAAGTTTTAGTTGCTCAAAACTCGTGTGTATGAATTTTGGTGTAGTTTTTGGATAACATGCATTTCCACTAGCCCTTCAAAAACCATTTTTATATTTAAGTACCTACTATCAAAAGTGTGATGTAAATACACCCCCGATGTAACAAGATGTTGAGTTACTTGGGGGCAAGTACAACACAGTCCTTTCTTTTTGAATGCTAAAATATATAATGAATGTCCATCATCAGTGACCACAAATAATGACTAAATTGAATTGAAATTCATTGAAAATCATGATTCCTGCCTCCTCAAAAATCACCACTCTCCTCTTCTGAAACTGCCAAGAATTCTGTTATGAGACAGGCAACAAAGACATTGCCTAATCTCCTTCGGAGGCAACTGGACTCTGTTTCTGTTATTCGATCTAGGGTGTGATAAAGGGTCAGAAGAATAGCTCTGAGGAGCTTCTATCCATTCAGGGATTCAGAAGCAGTTCACGGTTGTGATTAACCACAATGTCACACACCCACAGACCCATGTTCTCCTCTGAACTCATCTGTGTTGACTGTGAACCTTCTGTGAGTTACTTAGCTTTTCTAAGCTCCAGATTCTAATCTGCCAACAAGTTGTAGCCCTCATGATGTTATTGCATCGGGCATTTAGTGTACTGCTGCTACATAGTAAGCTGCCAGAAACAATGGTGGCTCTTGAGGAACATACACTCCAGTGCATGGGCCATCTGAAAGCTTTGAGCAAACTTCTGGACAAATTGGCATGAGAAAGAGAAATATTACATATTTACAAACCTTAATGTCTCTCTGCATTAGTTTCTTCATCTGAAAATAATAATATGTCAGAGGGTTGATAAACTACTTGGAACAGTGTCCAAACACAACAATAACCACCATTCAGGTATTCTGAAAAATCTCTTATTGACAGTAACTGTGCATATGTATGTACTACAGTGTGATATTTCAATACATGTATACAATGTACACTGATCAAATCAGGGTAATCAACATTTCCCCTTCTCTGATATTCCATTATCACTGGTGTTTCTGTCTTCTGTTTATTCATATAATATTCACCAGGTTATTGGGGACTATAGTCTCCCCATTATGTAGTGGGACACACAGGACCTTGTCCCTTTGTCAGACTCTGACTTGGTACCTGTTATCCAAACTCCTGCTGTCCTCCTTCCTGCTCCCAGCCTCTAGTAATCACCATTCTGTGTTCAGACTGAGGTGGTTTTTAAGCTTCATTTAGAGATGCTGAGTCTGTGGTTAAGGTTCTGAGGAGCAGCTGCCACCTGAAGTCCCTTCTGTACAGAAGAATTCTTTGGGCCTGATGGTGTTAGGAATATATGTGAGGCCATCATCCTATAAGGCCTGAACTACAAGCCAACCTTTCAGAATGACTTGTCTGAACAAGCTGTCAACTCTATTATCCATATATTATAATCTAAAAGAAAGTTGCAATCTCTCCTTATCAGTAACTTCCTTTAATTCTCAACAAAACTACTCTAGCTCTTACCTCAAATTGATAACCTGCAGGTCCCAACTTGATCTATATTAGACTTGAAAGTCTTGCTCTACCACTGTCCAGCTGATCACTGTGTTTGTGTCTGATAGTTTCAAAAAGACTATCAGTTCTGTATCTGAAGGTCCTGCTATTTCCCCAACCTAAGCATCTGATTTGGCCTATATGTGGGATGTCATTGCAAATATCCGAAGACTTGAGTTCAAGTCTATTCTGAAGTTTTCTAGTTGCATACATAACCTTGGGCAATTTACTTAGTTGCTCTGAACTCTGGATTCCAAACTAATGAAAGGGGCATGGCATCTGTCTCCATTAACTAGACCTTGCTCAGAGAAGTCTTGTGGGATACAAATGCCGCAGTTTGGGGCCAGCACTGAGGCGGCCTGCCTGCAAAGCAGGAACCCCTTAGGAATGCTGGTTCAAGTCCTTGATGTTCCTCTTCTGATCCAGCTCCCTGCTAATGATCCTAGGAAAGCAGAGGAAGATGGCCAAGTGCTTGGGCCCCTGCCACCCAACTGGGAGACCAAAATTAAGTTCCAGGCTCCTGGCTTCACTCTGGCTGTTACAGCAATTTGGGGAATGAAACAGCAGATGGAAGATTTCTCTCCTCTCCTCTCTGTCTTTCAAAGAAATAACTAAATCTTTTTTAAAAAATAAAATGAACCAATTTGTATGGCAGTACCTCACAGATACAAATTACTTCTATAAGTATTTTCGCAATTCTATATCATTTCTAGAAAATGTGTTGTTTACTAAAACATACAAAGCCAAGCCTGACACAGTGAGGAAAGAGGGGAGCCTCTGCCATGTCTGTGTCAGGACGGCCAAGCACACAGCAATCATTCCTCCTTCACGTCTTCCTGATTTCTCTCCATTTTCTCCATCTTCAAGAGTGTGCAAGGAGATGCCATCTGCAGGCAAAACCATCACGACTTGTAAGTGCAGTGACAACTGTTGTTATTGTTGGGTCAGCCACAGAACTGAGTTGTGATGTCACACAGTGGAGACAAGAATGGAAGGGGAGGTGATGGATTAAAAAGCAAAATGAGTATGACTCCTTTTCACTTCTGTAAGAACTACACAGTCTAGTCTTAGCAAAATGGACAAGCAGGCACATTTCAAGGAGAAGCACTTCATGCCCTATGTCCTTCCATTCCCATGCCTTGACTCTGCCTGGGTTTTCAGGACCAGATTTCCCAATAAGCAGGCTAAGCACAAAGTCAGAACATTCATAAAGCAGGGACATTCATAAAGCATAAAATGATACAGGAATATTTTGTCATCAGAGTGAAAAATCAAAACTGAGTTAGAAAGGAGTGATATCAACAAGATGGTGGCATGAGAAGTCCCCACCTTTGCTTCTCCACAGAAACACTGATTGAGCTACATTATTTGGACCAAAATCCCATGTGAGAATTCTCGAATCCAGTTAAAGTTCCATTAGTCAAGCTGAAGACAGGCAGATTTTAAGTATGTGAAGAACAACTTTGATCTACCCACACAGTCTCCTCAAAGCTGGCGAGGCTCAGCGGTGGAGAATATACCCCAGCCTGGATAAGAAGAATGGAACAACTGAACCAAAAAATCCACTACAGTTTCAACAGCTGATCTTATCAAGCAGAAAAAAGAATAAGTAAACCCACAGACAGGTAACCTCAAATTATCTGACCAAAGAGTGTAAAAGAAACAATAATGAAAAAGAGTAAAGGAAGCCTAGGGACTTCAGGAAGGCATCATGGAACCCTCAATGGGAGAAGAAAGTGGCAGAGAGTTGCCAATGTGGTGCAGTTGGCTAAACTGCCACCGGCAGAGCCAGCATCCCTGCACAGCTGGAGTCCCTGTTGCTCCACTTTCTCTCCAGCTTCTTGTCAATGCATCTGGGAAGGCAGCTGAAAATGGCCCAAGCATATGGGTCCCTGTCATCCATGTAGGAGACCAGGATGGAATCCCTGGTTCCTGGCTTCGTCGTGTCCCAGACCTGGCTGTTTAAGCCATCGGGGTTGTGACCAAGCAGATGGAAGATCTCTCTCTCTCTCATTGTTCTTGTTCTTCCTCTCCCTCTCCCTTCTCCCCTTCTTCTCCCTTCCCCTCCCTCTCCTTTTTTAGCCCCCTCCCCCCACTCTTCCTCCCTCTTCTCCCTCTCCACTCCTCTCCATCTCCCCCTCCCCCTTTCTCTATATCACTCTTCCTTTCAATTAAATAAATCTTTTTAAAAAGAAAGTAGCAGATGGGCCAGCACTGTGGCATAGTGGGTATAGCCACCACCTGCAGTGCTGGCATCCCAAATGGGCACAGGTTCAAGTCCCAGCTGCTCCACTTCCAACTCAGCTCTTACTGTGGCCTGGGAAAGTACTAGAAGATGGCCCAAGTCCTTGGGCTCCTGCACCCATGTGGGAGACCCAGAAGAAACTTTTGGCTCCTGGCTCCAGATCAGCAGAGCTCCGGCATTTGTAGCTATCCTGGGAGTGAACCAGTGGATGGAAGACCTCTCTCTCTTTCTGTCTCTGCCTCTCTGTAACTCTGCCTTTCAAATGGATAAATGAATCATTTTTAAAAAAGAAGAAAAGAAAGTAACTGAAAGCTTCTTGGAAGAAATAACGACCTGAAACTTTGCAAGAAGTGGACATCTAGATCCGAGAAGTCTGTGACTAGGACGAATGCAAGGAAGTCCACACCAAGGGTGACTGCCTGGTGCAGCCGTCAAGACGCCACTCAAGACAACCACACCCGATATCAGAGTACCTGGGTCTGAGTCCCAGCTCCGCTCCTAATTCCCACATCCGATTAATGCACACCCCGTGAAGAGGCTGATTATAGCTCAAGTGTTTGAGTCCCTTGCTGCCCCCATGGGAGACACATATTGAGTTTCAGACTCCAGGCTTCAGGCTGACCCAGTGCTGGCTGTTGCAGACACTCAGGAAAGGAACCAGCAGATAGAAGACCTCTGCCTCCCTCTTTCTTGTTCTCAGCCTTTCAAATAAAACAAAAATAACTAAATATCGAGAAACCCACACCATAATATATTATAAACAAAATGTACGAAGATAATTCTGAAGGCAGAAAGAGGAAAATGATTCATAAAAGAAAACTCCCATGACACTATCAGCAGATCTCAACATAAGCTCTGCATAGTCGAAGGGAGGGAAATGCTCTAGTCAAAGCACTGACAGAGGGGCTGGCTCTGTGGTGCAGCACATTAAAGTACTGGCATCCCATATGGGCGCCGGTTCAAGTCCCAGCTGTTCCTCTTCCAGTCCAGCTCTCTGCTATGGCCTGGGAAAGCAGTCTTTGGGTCCCTGCAACTGCGAGGAGACCCAGAAGAAGCTCCTGGCTCCTGGCTCCAGATCAGCACAGCTCCAGCCATTGCAGCCAATTGGGGAGTGAACCAGCAGATGGAAGACCTCTCTCTCTGTGTCTCTACCTCTCTTTATAACTCTCTGTCAAATAAATAAAATAAGTCTTAAAAAATAAAGTACTAAAAGAAAGCATGTCCTAACCAAAATATTCTGCCTAGCAAGACTGTCTTTCAAAAATGAAGGAGAAATAAAGACTTTCTCACTCAGGAGCTAAGAAACTAAGGGAGACATCACAACTAGACCTCAGTTTCAGAAATGCTAAATGGAGCCCTACACATCGAAACACAAAGATGCTAAATAGAAATGCATAGGGTATGAAAGTATAAAGCTGGATATATCTATGTATATATATAAAGCTTGATATATATATATATATATATATATATAAAGCTTGAGTATAGATAAACATATAAGCAAACACTTTTACAACCATTTGTAATGACAATATATAAATCATTTTAATTCTAGTATAGAAGTTATAAATCAAAGTATAAAAATAAATATAGCTATTACAATATATTCTTAGATACACAATATAAAAAGATATAATTTGTGACATCAATAATATAAAGTGTGTGGGAGGAGAGTGAAAGTGTGCAGTACTTTAATGTAATTGAAGTTAAGTAGCTATCAGCTTAAAACAGGGTGTTATAAAGTGTAGGCAAGCAGTATGTCAGCCACAAAGAAACCTATCATGATAAAAAAAATCAACAGAAAACAAAGGAAGACTATGAGAGAGGCAAAGAGGGGCAACAAAGCTAAGGGACAAACCCAAAACAATGAAATGATAATGAAGGCTGACTTCAAAAAGGTCATAGGAAATTGAAGCAAAAGATGTTTATTTTGAGGCAAAAAAAAAAAAAATGGGAGTTTAAATACTCATAGTAGGTTCTTCTCTATCAATAACTACTTTAAATGAACTAAACTTCACAATCAAAAGACATCAAGTGGATGAAAGGATTTTTAAAAATAAGATCAAAGTATATGCCATCTGTAAGAGACTTAACTCTATATTTAAAGACACATGTAGGATGAAAGAGAAATGATGGAAGATATTTGATGCAAATGGTAACCTGAAGAGTGCAGGGGTAGTCATTTTTATATTAGATATTAAAGTACTTTAAGTCAAAAACTATTAAAAGAGACAAAGAAGCACGCTATATAGTAGAAAAAAGGAGCACTTCACCAGCAAGTACGGATATCTAAGTACCCAACTCCAGAGTGCCCAACAAAGCAGACATTGACAGATTTTCAGGGAGAAGTAGACAAAAACACAAAAATAGTAAGGGATTTTAATATGCCACTTTCAACAATGGATAGTATATCATCAAGACGGAAGATCAAAAGGGAAACAGAAGATTTGAACAGTATTATGGTCCACACTGACACAACAGATAAATACAAAACAATGAATAACCATTCTTAAGTGCACATGGAACATTCTTCAAGAGAGAGCATATTTAGTTCATAAAACAAGTTTGAAATCGTACCAAGGGTATTTTCTGATCACAGGGAAATTAAAGTAGAATAAATGGCAGGAGGAAAACAAGAAACATCAGAAATATGTGGAAATTAACACTCTCCTGAATCACCAATGGATCAAAAAAGAAATCAAAAGAGAAATTACAAAGTATCTTGAAACAAACACAAACAAAAACCAAAATACAACAAAACAGAACTTAGGAGACACGGCAAAAGCAACCGCAATGAAGAAGTTTATAGCAGCAGACTGTCTTAGTGCGTCTGAGGTACGATGACAGCGCCATAAACTGCATTGTATACGTCCAACAAAAACGTAATTCTCATAGTTCTGGAGGTCTGGGTGAGCAAGAGCAAGTCCCCAATGGATTCACAGTCTGCTGAGGACCCCTCCTGGGTTCATACACAGCTATCTTTTTGCTGGAAACTTTCATGGTAGAAGATCTAGGGAGTAAGGGTACTAATCACCTCACGATCTATTCCCCTTCTAAGTACTCAGCCTCCTAAGTCACTCTGTCTTTCAAATCAATTAATAAACAAATATTAGAAGAATAAAATCAAAAATGAGAGAGGGGACATTACAACTTATACCAATTAAATTAAAAGGATTGTTAAGAAAATACAATGAGCGATTATAGCTAGAAGAAATGGATAAATTCCTAGAAACATACAACCTAAAAAGACTGAATCATGAAGAAAGAAAATTTGAGCAGACCAATAATGAATAAGATTGAATAAGTAATCAAAAACTTCTTGGCCGGCCAGCGCCACGGCTCATTAGACTGATCCTCTGCCTGCAGCTCCGGCACCCCGGGTTCTAGTCCTGGTTGGGGCGCTGGATTCTGTCCCGGTTGCCCCTCTTCCTGTCCAGCTCTCTGCTGTGGCCCGGGAGTGCAGTGGAGGATGGCCCAAGTGCTTGGGCCCTGCACCTGCATGGGAGACCAGGAGAAGCACCTGGCTCCTAGCTTTGGATCAGTGCGGTGTGCCAGCCACAGCGTGCTGGCCGTAGCGGCCATTAGGGGGTGAAGCAATAGAAAAGGAGGACCTTTCTCTCTGTCTCTCTCTCTCACTGTCCACTCTGCCTGTCAAAAAAAAAAAAAAAAAAAAAAAACTCTCAACAGCAAAAGGCCAGGAGCTAATGGTTCCAGGACTGAATTTTGCCAAATATTTAAAGAAGAATTAGTGGCAATCTTTCTGAAATTTTTCAAAAAAACATTGAAAAGGATAGAGCATTTCTAAATGTATATTATGAGGACAGTGCCACCTCCATATGAAAGCCACACACAAATAAAACACACAATAAAAATTATGGGCCAATATCCCAGATGAGCATAAACAGAAGCTAAAAAAAGAAGAAAAAAAAAACAGAGTTCAAATACACATCAAAAAGAACCTGGAATAGGCAAAAAAAAAATCTTGAGAAAGAAGAGTAAAGTTGAAGGTCTCATATTTGTTTATTATGAAAGATAGTACAAAGTTACAGTAGTCAAGAGTGTATAGTACTAATACAAAGATATACAAACCAATAAAACAGAACAGAGTCCAGAAATCGGCCCACACATTTACAGTCAACTCATCTTTGAATACAGAATGGGGAAAGGATAGTCTCTTCAACAAATAGTGCTGGGAAAACTGGATATCCATATGCAAATAATAAACTTGAAATCTTATCTTCCAATAGTCACAAAAATCAACTGCACATGGGTTAAAAACTTAAATATAAGACCTAAAACAGAGGCTGGCACTGTGTTGTAGTGGGTAAAGTGGCTGCCTGCAGTGCTGGCATCTCATATGGGCGGCAGCTCATGTCCTGGCTGTTCCACTTCTGATCCAGCTCTCTGCTATGGCCTGGGAAGGTAGCAGAGGATGGTCCAAGTCCTTGGGCCCCTGCACACACATGGGAGACCTGGAAGGAGCTCCTGGCTCCTGGCTGTGGATCAGCGCAGCTCCAGCCATTGTGGCCATCTGGGGAGTGAACTAGCGGATGGAAGACCTCTCTCTCTCTCTCTCTCTCAATCTCTCTCTCTCTCTCTGCCTCTGCCTCTCTGTAACTCTGCCTTTCAAATAAATAAATCTTAAAAAAAAAAGACCTAAAACAATACAATTCCTAGAAAAAATAAGGGAAAAATCTTATAACCCTGGTCTGACAACAACTTCCTGCATATGACACCAAAAGTACAAGCAACAAACACAAAAGTAGAAAAATGGGATGACACTGAATTAAAATGTTTCTGTTTGGGTCCAGCATTGTGGTGTAATGGGTTAAGCTACCACCTGTGGCACCAACATCCCATATGGTTGCCTAGGCTGCTTCACTTCTGATCCAGTTTCCTGCTAATGCACCTGGAAAACAGCAAAAATGGCCCAAATGTTTGGACCCCTGCATCCACATGGGATACTGGGAAGAAGCTCTTGGCTCCTGGCTCCTGGCTTCAGCCTGGCCCAGCCCTGGCCATTGTGGCCATTTGGGGAATGAGCCAACAGACAGAAGATTTCTGTCTCTATCTCTGCCTCTCTCATTCTGTAAATCTGCCTTTTAAATAAATAAAATAAATCTTTAATAGAAAATAAAATGCTTCTGTCTTTAGAACAAAGGAAATATTCAACAGAATGAAAAGACATCCTACAAAATGGAAGAAAATATTTACAAATAATATACCTGATAATAGATTAACATCCAAAATATGTCTACAATCCACCAGCACAAAAAAAGTAAAGAAATAAACAAATAACCAAACAAAAATATGCAAAGGTCTTAAATAGGTATTTCTCCAAATAAAACACAAACAGCCAGCAAGTACATATGAAAAGCTTACTAATGTCATTAATCACCAGGAAAATGCAAACCAAAACCACAACATAGTGCCAACTCACACCTGTTCTGATAACCATTATACAAAAAGAAAAACACAAGAAAATAAGTGTTGGCAAAATGTCAGGGTCCTTATTTAACCTGGCAGTTAGGATACTCACTTCCCACATTAGAATACATGGGTTCAATACCTTGCTGTAACTCCTGACTCCAACTCCCTGCTAATACAGACCCCCCACAAGCAGTACGGGACAACTTGAGTAACTGGGTTCCTGCCACCCATGTTGGAGGCCTGGATTGAGCTTTTACTTCCCCACTTCAGTCCAGCCAAGAGCCTGCCAGTGCAGGCATTTGAAGAGTGAGTCAGTAGATGGGAGCTCCTTTTGTCTGTCACTCTGCCTCTCAAATTAAAAAAAAAAAAAAAGATGGAAAGATTGAAGCTCTTGTGTACTGCTGGTGGGAATGTAAAATGGTATATCTGCCATGGAAAATAACTGGCACTTCCTCACAAAATGAGAAATAGACCTACCCTGTGACCCAGCAATCCTATTTGAATATTTGAATAAATATTCAAGAGAACTGAAATCCTGAGGAGATCTTGTACTCTCACTTCATTGCAGCATTATCCACAGTAGCCAAGAGCTGGAAACAGCCAAATGTATATCATTGGGTGAATATACAAGATACGGCACATGCATACAACAGAGCAGTATTCAGCCACAGAAAGAAGGAAGCATTGTGACACACTACCACATATGTGAACCTGAAGCACATTCACACACTACTATACACATGAACCTGGAGCACGTTATGCTAAATGAACTGAACTAGTCATAGTACCACAGATCATGCATGGCTCCACTTACAAGAGGAATCCTTAGTCAAATGTATAGCAACAGAAAATGGAAGAGCAGGCAAGGGGGAAGTGTACAGTCACTATAGGTTTAGCTGTCCACAGGAAGTTGATTCCAGGGATACTAAGATGCTCAACTCACTTCTACAAACTGGCATGGGAAATGCATAGAACCTACTCACATTCTCTCACATACTTGGAATGATCTCTAGATTACTTATGACATATAATATAATATAAATGCTATGAAAAGGGTTCTTGCAATGTACTCTTCAGGGAATAATGATAAGAAAAAAGCCTGCAAATGTTCAAATATTTTTCAATTGACATTTGGTTGAATTAGCCAATGAAGAATAGACAGACACTGAGTACTATTTGTGTCGTTTCAGTGTGCAAGATGGAAAATTCTAGAGATGTGCCTTAACACAGTGTCTTGAGTTAGTAATACTGTACACTTAAAAACTTGCTGAGACAACACATTTCATCTTATTATCACACACACACACACACACACACACACACCACAAAAATGAGTTCAACATGCTTACACAAATTGTCTTGCCTAGGACTGTCATTCTTTTGCACTACATACTGATGGCAATGGCCTGCTGAATTTTCAGTGTCCAGGGCTCCATGATTCAGAAAGCCCTGCCTCTCACCTGGTCCCCCTGGTCACCGCATCCGCTGATGTTAATAATTAAATGATGCCCGAATATTGGTGACTACCAGGATTTCTGTACAAAAGCTCCACTCAGAAGATACACATGCATTTTAACAAGGGATTTCAAGGGCGTAGACAGATAGAAGCAAGGGCAAATTCCTGGAATATTGAGAGGTCTACAAAATAGATGTTCGTGGAGTGAAGTGTTGCTGATTCTCTCAAATATTGCACCATCAGCGGCCGTAGCTGGTCCGGGAGTGGGTCTCCACACACTGTTTTCATCTAACTCTCCAATAACAAGTTAGACAGCGGGGCCAGTGGGCTGCTGGGGGAAACACATCATTTGAGTCCTTTACTTCCGCTCCATCTTCAGTGAGCCACAGAAAGTAACCCTAGGCACCTTTCCTACTGTGCTGCTACTTTATTTGCCTTCTATAGTCAGTATCCAAATATATAATTTTTTCTCTGCTTGGTTTGTAAATGGTTCAGTCGCCAGGGGTGGGGGGAGGAAAAAAAAGCATGATGATTATTAATGGGAGACACCACTACAGTTCCAGCTGTGAACAGGAGAAATCCAAGATGACCCATCATCTGAATGTCAGCACAACCCTCGTGCCACTCAGAAGGAAACAAGGAGGGCTGTGTGCAGACAGCCAGAAGATATCACCAATTGCATGTTGAGCTCCCCAACTCGTGAATCTCTGCAAAGAAATGGAGGGGCTTCTCGCTTGATTAAATAGCCAGTGATGGAGGATTCTGCTCTCCCCACCGTAGCTGCATGCAAATGATAGATTCGCATGGACTACAGCACACAGAGCCCTTAGGGGCTGTGCGTTTTTAAATAATTCTGCCATTGTTTTTGCATAGTAATTGGAAATGTACATTCTATTGGGATGTGATTCTTATTAGGAGAGAAGGTAGCTGCTCTGTGCTACAGGATTCTGTTCGTTTAAGGTCACCGGGACTTCACAACAGAGAAAGCATCTGCCTTTGTGCTCTAAATGGGGATCTGTATTAAACAAGTGCCGCCTGCATTCCAAGCGGACTCTCACTCTCTGCCCTCATCTGTCTCTTTCCCCAGCTTCCTATTATTTATTTAGCCTGATTCTGCTCTGTGAGTAAGCAACTCCCTAATGACTGAGTAGTAACTAGAGCTAAATTAGTCATGTAAAAGCAGCAGATTAGTAAGTGGTAGCCCAGTGACCAGGAAGGGGCTGTAGCAGCTGGCGGGTATGATGCTGTTACCATCTAAGATAGGAGCTGTCCCTTGCTGGTACGCAGCGGTCTCACTCACTCTATGACCCAGAACCCGAAGGCGCCAGGGGCATCTGTCCAAGTCCTACCATCCTTTACCCTGAGCTTCTTGGACATTTGCAGGAAAGCTGGCCTGGGCCAGGGTCACAGGACAGACCTGGAAGTCCACTACATGTGTGACTGCTAAATGTCACCAACATAAAGAGGACAATCAGTCAGTCACCTCCAGGAGGAAGGTGGACAGGAGCAGCTTGCCTTCTTGCAGTGCAAAATATGGGGCCTGCACCAGGACCAGGGGCATCACCTAGGAGCTTGTTAGAGATGCATGGCCTTCATCTATTATTTTATACTCATTTTATTTGAAAGGCAGAGAGACAGAGGCAGATAGAAAAAGAAATCTTCCATTTGCTGTTTGACTACCCAGATGCCCATAAGAGTGGGGAGGGTGCACCCCTCCCACACCATAAGCCAGAACTAAATCCATGTCTCCCATGTGGGTGGTAGGGACCCTACTAAACTTGCTATCTCCCAGGGTGCCTATTAGCAGGAAGCTGGAATCAAAGGGAAGCCAGGACACGAACACAGGCACTCTAATGTGGGATGTGGGCATCCCACCTGGCCAAACACCGGCCCTGAGATGCCGCACCCAGAGTCACTTCTCGGAATACCTAAGTCAGAATCCACAGTCATAAGACTCCCAGTTGATGTCCACCCACACTGTTATTTGGGAAGCACCAGCTTACTTCTGTATGTGTCGCCCTCCAAAACTCAGAGATTCTGTGAGCCATAGCCAATCCTCTACTAGGGATGTCAAAAAATTGGTGGGAAAAGTGGAATTAAAAGATAAGTTTATTTTGCTGTGAAAAGTTGACATCCATGCCCTTTCCAAGTTCACATTTTTCCATGAACTTTTTAAAGACCCCCCAACACACACACACACTGGCAGTGCCTGACACACAGTAGGCCCTCAGCTGGCCATGCTGTGAATCGAATGTGGATGGCGAGGGGGTAGGGAGAAAGCTGTGTGGTGATGTACAATAACTTTCACAGCAAAGGAAAAGGAGAGAGAGGAGAAGCCGAGCTCCAAAGTGAAAATGAAAATCACAGAAGCAAGCCAGAGGCCTCCGGGGAGGACACAACCGCCTGGTGCCGATGGGCTGTGGCCCCACCTGCTGGCGGGAGCTGCTGTACTGCCATCCTCATCCACAACCTTCCCTCACAAGCTGCTGCCTTTCCCACTGTTCACCCCGGGGGTGCTGGGCCCCTATCTTCCACAACCAGGCCCATGAGCCACCGTTATCTCTCCCATACAGCTCTATCAAGTGACTTTAAAGCCGGAGCCTAAATGGACCAATGTAAACTCTTTAGGCGCCCTTAAAGCTGTGACCTCTTGGTTTAAATGGACAGGAGGTCAGTGAGGATTTGTAATAATCAGTCTGCCAGGGGCCTTGTGTGCACAAGGCTTGGCTCTCCTGGGGAAGAAAAATCACTCAGGATCCAAAATGTTGAGAGGAAAAAATAAGTCACTGTATCTCGATAGAGAAAAAAAGAAAAAAAGGAAAAAACCAGCAGCAGAGCCAGCACTGTGGTATGCAGGTAAACTGCTGCCCATATGAGTGCCAGTTCGGGACCCAGCTACTCCACTTCTGATCCAGCTCCCTGCTAATACACCTGGGAAAGCAGCAGAGGATGGCCCAAGTGCTTGGGACCCTGCCACCCACATGGGAGACCTGAAAGAAGCTCCTGGCTCCTGGATTTGGCCTTGTACAGCCCCAGCTGTTGCAGCCATTTGGGGAGTGAACCAGCAGATGGAAGACCTCTGTCTCTGTCTCTCTCTGTCTGTGTGTGTGTGTATGCATGTCTGTCTGTAACTCTGCCTTCCAAATAAATAAATAAATCTTCAGAAAAAAAAAAACCCCACAGCAGCCATGCACTCTGCTTTGGTGCTCATGAGACTTGAGTGTGTGCAGAGGAAGGTGTATTTGTTTAGGAAAGCTGTGCTCTCCTTAACACGAGAAAATGAAACAGAATGATTCAGCAGCCAAATCAGGTTAGTCCAGAGTTCTGGCTGTTTTCGTGATTTCTTAATCAGAATGATTTGGGAAATCACAAGCTGAACAGATGCACTGCAGCGAGGGGCTTTTGATATGGTAATAGTTGATCTGTACTGGCGCTCTGTGTGCTCTTGCCCGGCACTTTGTAAGCAGCATGTCATGCAATCCTCACGACACTACAATGAGATAGGAACTAGCAGCACCCGTCACCTGGCCGTATGTGGGAAAGCCAAGGCCCAGAGCGGTGAAGTAACACACAGGAGTGGAACCTACAGGACTCGAACTCAGGTCTGTGAAGTTACAGCCCTCTTCACTGCTCCTCTAACTTGTCTCTCTCTCTTATGTTTCCTTGATAAAGAGAAATGAGGACATCGGAGATAGAGAGAGGGCAGATGACTAAATTACCTGGGTGAGGAGGCCTTCCTCACTCTGTATAAAGAGGAAAGGTTTTCTGGGAGGCTGATGGTTTTAAGGAACTATTTGCAAGGTTGAATTCGCCCCTTCCTGCTACTCCAATAATTTTTTAGACTTCAAGAGTTATTTAGCAAATAGATCTTGGTGACCCTAGGAAAGAAAATGCTCTCTTAGGAAGAAAAATATATATTATTTTCCTCTGGTAGGATCAGGAGCTATGACTTATTTGAGAAGAGAAATGGTCTCTAAAGCTCAGCAAGACAAGACGGGAGTCAACTCTGTCTTTCTCTGCCTGGTCTTTCGAAAGCTGGGTGAGCCAGGCCAGGAATTTGGAGATGTTCAAATGAAATAGAGTCACCATTCCTGGGATAGGAGGGACTTCTCACCGTGGAAGGGATGCTCCTGTCTAGTTTGACTAAGCTTTCTGAGTCGGTCGTCTTAGCTGGGTAGAGGTCTATCTCTCTGTGTAATACAGTTTAATAATTAAAGCGGGGAAAAGGCCTGGAAACTAAAAGTAGCATATGAAAATTTGCAATGCATATAATTGTATTATGATTGGGGCCTCCAAAATAAGTCATGGCATTTATTTATTCATACACCACATACTCCACAGTCCCTTAGGAAAAGAAATGTTAAAATTAAGATGTATTATAAGCCAGATGCACTCAGTTACAGCTCCCTAGCAAGTTGCTTTTAGACACTGTTGGGTCCCTCATACTCCAACATTGACTCTGGATATTTTTACCAAATATTTGTGCCCCCACCCATCTTGCCCCAATTTCGAAAAGCCCGTGTCATCATTATTAAGGAAGACTTCAATTCTGCTTTGAGTTCATTTCTTACCAGGAAGAGCGGTGATTTGCTGAGGGAGGAACATCAAAAGGAAACTTACAATACTTGCAAATATAAATTAAATTCCTCTTTGCTTTATTATAATTTCCATCTGAGAAACATATACATAATTCATGGTGGGGGATAAAGGGAGATTATTAGAAGGAGGACCGGGGACCAAATCTTTAATAGGGAACAGTAGCACAAAAACAGAAGTCATTTTCTAATGAGTCAAGAGAAAGAGGAACTCAAAGAGACAATGTCAATTGCATCCTTCTCCTTTACATCTGTAGAAACAGGGAGAAGAGAGGAGAAGTCTATATTTTAAACTTTCTGAAATAACCATATACTTAATGACCAAAAATCTCAAATATTTGCAACTTGTAAGAAATCTTGTGCTTTTGTTTAGCATCCAAGGTGGTGTTTAAAAAAACACTCAGACTTATAACTATCTTTCTAATGGAAAAACAGGCCGGGACCTCAATGGGGGTAGCTGGGCTGCTGTTTTATTGCACTCTGACCTTGCCCAAGGGCGAGATCCACCTTCAGAGGCTGAGACCTTGACCCAGCTGAAGGGAAATGGCCACAGTGAGAGCAGGGTCCTTCCTTTCTCCGGACACAAGTGCAAACTTAATGAATCCTCTCCCTCCACCACGCGCCCCAGACGGCAGTGGGAAATCACAGTGCACCTGCTGCATCTCCCTTCATATCACGTTGCTGTTATGAAAAATAGTTTGCTATTTTGGAACCCCCTGGCAGCCAGAGTGAATCGCCCAGGGCCCGAAGCTCGTTTATCTTGTGTCAGAAGCGAAGCCAAATGAACGCCACCTCGCCCAGCACCTGAAGAATGGCAAGAAGCTCAGAGAGAGTAAAAATAACCGAGAGCTCGGGAAACGGTGCCGAGCCGAGAGGCCTGTGCGGGTTAAGTAGGGCTTCTCGCAGCCCACTCCGACTTTCCAGAGGAACACGCCTTGCGATGCTAAGCAGAGAGCTTTTCCCGTAAAAAGCAGACTTTGTGGGCCCAAGCTCCCGCCCTGCTTCTGGCTGTGGCGCTCTGATGGGGAACAACAGGGCTTCCTGGTGGCATCCAGGCCATTCCGTCTGGGGGTCTGCTTGCTTGGCACTGGACTACAGCATCTGACAAGGAACATTCCTGCAGATGGGGAAAAGCTGGCCTGTCCATTCCACACCACAGCCCCTACCCTGCCACAAAGTAGATAATAACTGAGGCTGAGATAGTGGGATTCAGATGGAACAAAGGGCTTTGGGGATTTGTTTGTTTTGTTTTTAAGGCCAAGAGATACAAAGGAAGTGACAAACCAGAGTACCTGGAGAAGGCATGTGGGTGTATGGCACAGAGCTGGCGCTGGATCGTTAGGCGTGTATAGCATTGGGAGTGGTGAGGTGGAAGGACGAGGTCTATCCGTCAAGGGCAAAGTGAAAAGGATTCGTGGTGAGAATGAGGGAACTAGGCAAAGTTGAGTGATTCTAGGGGGCACTTTATTTTTTAAATATTATTTGAAAGGCTGAGTGACAGAGAAAGGAAGAGATGAGAGAGAGAGATTGATTCACTCCCCAAATGCTCCCCAAAGACTAGGTTTGGAGCAGGCTGAAGCCAGGAGCCCAGAACTGCATTCATGTGACCTACGTGGGTGGCAGGAACCCAAGTATTGTCCCTGACTTCCCAGGCATAGTAGCAGGAAGCTGGATTGCGAACAGAAGAGCCAGAACGCGAATGGCCTCTCCAACACGGAAGAATGCACTGCACCACAACACCCATCCCATAGGGAGCACTTCCGATACAGGAATCCTTGGGGCTCATATTAGCATCCCTGCAGCACAATCTCTGATTGACAGAAACCAGCATCTGTTGTACACATTTTTCCAGTGTCTCTCCATTCATGCTAAACCTGAAGTGAGTGCTAAAGATGGAGCATCAAGACCTGTCTGGGGGCCGGTGCTGTGGCACAGCAGGTTAAAGCCCTGGCTTGAGGCGTTGGCATCCTGTATGGGTGCCGTTCTACTCCCAGCTGCTCCTCTTCCAAACCAGCTCTCTGCTGTGGCCTGAGATGGCAGTAGAAGATGCTCCAAGTCCTTGGGCCCCTGCACCTGCATGGGAGACCCAGAGGAGGCTCCTGGCTCCTGGCTTTGGATCACCTGAGCTCTGGTCATAGCAGGCATCTGGGGAATGAACCAGTGGATGGAAGACCCCCCCCCCTTTCTCTGCCTTTGCCACTCTGTAACTCTTTCTTTCAAATAAATAAATAAATCTTGAAAAAAAGAAAGAAACAGTCTCAGAAACAACCAAAACATGTTTTAAAGAATAGTATATGTTCACAGGCAGGAATTCTTCATTGTAGTAAATACTACATTAATATGAATAAAATAATAATTGTGCACCAATCATTATCAGATTTTAAAAAGTTCATGGGAAATGGAATTAAAAGATAAAATTATTCTGGTGCAAAAAATGTTCAAAATCCATGCAGTTTTTTTCATAATATGCATTTTTGTGAAGTTTTTGAAAAGTCCTCATAATTTTTGTTGTTTCCTCAATTGTAAAAAATGATAGTAAGCAGCTCTGGACTGTTGGATCACTTAGGCGAGTTCATAACTGTGCAGCGGTGAAAGCGGGGCTTGGCACTGCAGTGCTCCACTTCCCCTGGTTCTCACACTCACTCCAGGAAATCACTGTCCTTCCCATTTTCTAAACGGAGAAAATGAGGCCCGGGGGCAGAGGCCACTTGCTCATGATCTTAGAACCACTGCTGATCTCCAGAGCTCATGCTCTTGAGAACTTGACAATGATGCCCCAGCACCGACAGGACCCTCCGTTACGCAGAAACGCAGACACTTGGAAGTAGGAGGCAAGTGCACTTTCCCATCTAACAACATGTGACAGTTGATAATAATCCAAATGGGACCCAGGCCCCTTTCCACAGAGCTGTCATCTTCCACCACTACCCCAACAGCTACCAGAGCCCCCTGGGAGACCTCGTGGCAGCCCTCAACTGCCTGGCCAATTCCCTATGTAACCAGATCGGATCTTAGATCCTGGCATCCAAGCCAGTGATCATCCAGCTGAGCCCATCTCAAAAAACTACGATTTTTTTTTTTCTTGATTTGGCACTCACTCATGGGCCTTTTCCTGGAACCTGACCTGCAGGGGTGTCTCCTCCCCTAAGCAATCTAATTCAGCTCTTTTCACTGTGATATTTGCAGTATTTCAGGCGCTGTGATCTGTGCCACTGTGAACCCAAGTCTTTTCTCCAAGCACCCTCATCTGGGTTCCTATTGTCACTCACAGGTCTTCCTGTTAAGATTCTACCTGTCAAGCCACTTCCTCCTTGCTTTCTAGAAGGTTCCAGTACACCCCATACTGCCTCCTTCCTGTACACAAACCACAGGAGAGAAGAGCCATCAAATTTGCAGCACCCTCCAGGAAGCTACGACCACGTGACTGGTGCTAATAGCAGAGGTAGAGTGTATTTGCCATCTTGGCTAAAGGCCCTGAAAAGCTTATTTGATACTTAGTTATTTATTATCAGTGTCTTCTTACCCTCTCAGCACAGTGAACACAGAGCTGCAAATTTGTTCAAACGAATGTATCCCGTGAGCTGTGCCTCGGGGAGCTTATATTTTGTTTGGGAGGCAGGTCATAAATTCTGGAAAAATAAAAGACTGGAATTCAACATGTATACAAGGAGCCACCCAGAGGCCTACAGAGTTGCCTGGGGGGACAATAGGCAAATTTGCAGAAACTGTTGACATCTTTACTTAGTATACACTAAGTTGATCTTCGGTATATAAAGATAATTGAAAATGAATCTTGTGAAGAATGGAGAGGGAGTGGAAGATGGGATGGTTGCAGGCGGGAAGGAGGTTATGGGGGGGGGGTCCACTATAATCCCAAAGTTGTACTTTCGAAATTTATTTTTATTAAATAAAAGTTTTAAAAAATTGTAACTGCAGAAGAGCAGGTCCTCCCGACTGTGGGCAAGAGTATGGAGGGGTGGCCTTGAGTTTGTCCCCCAGCAGTTAATCAGTCTGTACAGAGCAGGTGTGACAGCTTTCCTGGAACTCGTGGCCAGAAGTCTTAACAGTTGCCTGGACCCTTCCCACCTGAGATTCTATCGTTCCGTGGACTGGACATAAACTATGGGATTAAATATCAAATTATACCTGTGGGATAGATTTTTCCACAAAATTAGAAAGTGTGAAACATTTCATCCACACATTCATTCCAAGAAATGGATGCTCTGTTTTCTCACGTTGCCCTGTGGAGTCCTAAAAAGTCCCACTCGAGGTTCAGACCTTGAGTGCTATAAGTTATCTAGGTGGATTGTTAGATTAAGATTTCTTAGGAACATGCTTCTTAGTGTACAAGAATTTGCTTGAGCCTTCTCAAAGATTGATTTCAAGGGACGATGGTAATCTTTTATCAAGTGCTTACTGGGAACTGGTACTTTCAAAGAAACTTAATTGACATTTTTACTTAATCTTTACAACAACTCTATAAATTAGATACTATTTTATTCCCATTTTGCAGATACTTTTGAGAAACGAGATACTTATTAAGTGACGAGGTCACGATTAACGTCCAAATTTCTACCTCTAAAGCCTAAGCATGGAATGAGAAACACTTAAAACAAATAATGTGAGCATTCCTATAAACTATACTACATGTGGAACACATGTTGTGTACCAGGCATTTCACACCCATGATCTCTGGTTCTTGCAATTCTATAAAGTAGGGATTCCCCTCATATTCAATAAATGGGAAACCCAAGCACAAGCAATAAGTGGTTGCTGGTGAATACTGCTCTTCAGAACACAACCAGATGTTTTGGTTCCAAATCCTAATTCTGATTCTAATTTTGCAGCTTACTTTCTGTGACTTTTAGGACCTTTAGAAGAATGAGAGAGAGACAATATATAGTCAGCTGCTGTAAAGATTCGGGCGGAAAAATGAGTATGTCTAACAAAATATATTGCATACCATGGGTGTTTAGTGAATGCTTCTGAATCATGGAGGCAGAATTCTTAGAAGGGACAATAACTGTGAGAGGAAAGTCACATAGAGAGCAAGTCACAAAGTACCTCTCCTCTCCAGGAACCACAAAACCTGAAGCCACAAATATTGCTATATTGACCCACACACCTCAGCTTCTTCCATAAGCAACACATGGTTCTAGAATGATTCAAAAAAAAAAAAAAAAACAATAAGGGAACTCATGGAGCCCCACCACCTTGAGACGGAAAATAAGTTCCAACAACAACAACCACCATCTGAAATGCTACTGTGTTCTGGTGTTAATACACCAGACTCCAAATGTCTTCCATAATTCCCAACTCCAATGTCAACATTTTGGGTGCCAATCATTTATCTTAATTAAACAGCGAGATAGCACTGAGATTATGCAGGCTATAAATAAAGGAGGGTCTGCAGCGAATGACCCAAATCTGTTATGCCTAAAAGGTACAGGAAGGCACTGAGAACTCAGGGCACGAAGCCCCTCTTCAGCCTCAAGAAAAATCTGCCCCAGTCAGCAGACACAGAAAGTTTACCATCTGCTTGTTGGCTTCTGACATGGTTATTTCAGTTCAATTCCAAAAGAAAAGTTGTTTCCAATAAAATTATTTATAGAGTATCTCAGAATTATTCTTATTTGGGGATAAATGTTATTCAGCAAAATTTAGCCTATTAGTTTCAATGACTGTGTCCTATCTTTCTGCCAGCACTACAATTTGGGGACAGCGACAATCCTTGAATTCAGGCACCAAGGACGTGCAACAGGTGCTTCTACTTTCCCAAATGCCCACAAACTACCATCCACATAGAAATCAGATGTACAGGGCATGCAGTGAGCACTGTCAAAGAATTGGAGCAAATTGCTTGTGACAAACTTTCCATCCTAAAAAGTTCCAGGGCAGGACTCTGATTCAAAGGTGCTTAACAGACTGGAAGTAGTGTGGTGATGAAAGAATACGACCGTCTGTAACCACAACCAGGTAGCACATCCCAGGTTTTCAGATCATAGCTAGGCATTCACAGCAGGACCAGGAGTTACAAGTTCCAGTCTCAGAAACCCCTCCCAGCAGCACAAACCCTGCCTTAAACATATTGCCTTACACCAAAACCAATGCGGCGGCACAAACCCTATGGAGGATCTCAAACCACGAGGCAGTGCTGGCCTTCTTGTCATGATTATGCAGACAGCTAATTATCTTTTCCAACGAGGATAATGCCCACTTCCAGAAACCATTACCCAAGAGAAACTGCCTAAGACTGCTGTGCTCAGAGGTTATCTCTGAGCATAGACAATGCTCTGTTCTGCTGTTGTGGATCTTCTGGGAATGCTTAGCAGGTGTTCTGCGATTGGAGCTACACAAAAGCCAAGTGCAGCCTACAATTCATGAACACTGGCCAATGGGTACTCTTCCATGATGGCACACAGAGCCTCCTTGGACACAACCAGTGGTTTTCCTAAGGGGGATCCATCCGTGACAGCTTTGTCTCTGATTCTGCAGAACCTGAACTACTTGAACAATGCTGTTTTATTCTTGTCCATATTTTCATCTTCTGTTCCAGATTTACTTGGAAGGTTCATCAGTACTCCAACCCTTTGTTTTCAGAAGAAACACAGAAGTATGTGCATACAATTCGATTTTCACATGTTCTGATTGTTGGTATTAGACATTAGCTTCATGCCATTTGGTAGATTCTTTAGCAAAGACTCATGAGAGCATTCTTCCTTGAGAGTTTTTACAAGTACACATATTTGCTACAAACTTTTTTTGAAGATCAGTTTGACTGGGCATAAACTCCTTGGTTCACTATTTACTAAAATGTTTGTGGAAAATAGAATTAAGGGGCCGGCACTGTGGTGCAGCAGGTTAAAGCCCTGGCCTGAAGTGCCGGCATCCCATATGGGCACCGGTTCTAGTCCTGGCTGCTCCTCTTCTGATCCAGCTCTCTGCTATGGCCTGGGAAAGCAGTAGAAGATTGCCCAAGTCCTTGGGCTCCTGCACCCACGTGGGTGCACCTGGTTCATGGCTTTGGATCGGCGCAGCTACGGCTGTTGCAGCCATCTGAGGAGTGAACCAGCGGATGGAAGACCTCTCTCGTCTCTCCCTCTCTGTGTAATTACATCTTTCAAATAAATAAAATAAATCTTAAAAAAAGAAAATAGAATTAAAAGATAAAGTTCTTTGGGTGCTAAAAAGTTGAGCAATTTGTGCATATGTGAGGTCTTTGAAAAGTTAATGACAAATGCAAATTATGGGAAAATTACACATGAATTTCAAAATTAAAAATTTCCACCAAAATAAATTTACTTTTTAATATTTCCATAAACTTTTTGAAGTACCCTCACATGTACTTAAGTATTCTAAATTTCTTTCTCCATTGTCTTCAGATTAACACACTGTTGTTGGAAAACTGATGACATTCTGAATTTTTTCTCTTTTGTGAATATCAATATCATGATCTAGATGCTCAAAGAAGGCTTTTATTTTATTTTTAAGCCAGTTTGTCTGCTCTAGAACAGTTTTTCCAGAATTAGTTTTTCCCTTTCCAGTGTATATTTTTTAGTTACCTTTTGGCTCAGGAAAATTTGATTGGTTTAAGGTTTTATTAGTTAAGGCTCATTAAATTAATTAATTTAACCAATCAATTAATTATTTAATTAAATTGATTGATTTGATTAACTAAGGTTTAATAATTCTGTCCCATGCTTTGGTTTCTTCTTTGGAAACTTGTATGACAACCTGCACTGGAACTTAATATCCTTTCTTGTGTATCATTTTGTCTCTAATCTGCTTTGTCTCTTTCTTAACTTTCTTTTGGTTTAAACTTTTCTTCCTTCTTTTTAACCTACCATTTCGTTTGAGGAAGGTTCTGTGGTATTTATTCACTCATGTTTCTTCTCATTCAGTTTTCATTTATGACATTAATTTTTCATTAATTTCTGAGTCTAAACAGATCTTTTTTTTCAAATATTTTCTTTGTGTTCTCTCCAGTTATGTTGTTTTTAATTTTTCCTGTCTCTGTGTTCTTCATAGCTTCAGTTATTTTCCTACATCTATTTAAAGTCTTAGTTTGTAATTTTATCTATTTTGTAGGCATACTTTTCTAATGTGATAGTATATAAAGATGTTATTTTGCTCCTTGTCTGTTTCCCTTATAATAATTGTGTGTGAGATTTTCTCACAACACTTTTCTGCTTTTCATTATAAGTGAAATAAGTTTTTCTATGCTAGAAAGGTAGTTAAAAGAGGACAGAATTCTTATATTCCACATTCTCTAGAGTTCCCCTTTTTTGGTTGTTTTAATTAAATATTTAAAACATATACCTATAGGGGCCAGCACTGTGGTACAGTATGTTAAGCCTCTGTCTATGACATTGGCATCCCATATCGGCACTGGTTCGAGTCCCAGATGCTCTACTTCCAATCCAGTATTCCTGCCTATGGCCTGGGAAAGCAGTGGAAGATGGCCCAGGTGCTTGGGCTCCTGCACTCATGTGGGAGACCCGGAAGAGGCTCATGGCTCCTGGCTCCTGGCTCCTGGCTCCTGCCTCCTGGCTCCCGGCTCCTGGCTCCTCTCCAGTTTGGCCCAGTTCAGGCCACTGTGGCCATCTGGGTAATGAGCCAGTGGATGGAAGACCTCTTTTTCTCTGTCTCTCCCTCTGTCTGTAATTCCGCCTCTGAAATCAATAAATACATTTTTAAAAAATATAGTTTTACACATTCTGAGATTGGCTGGTTGCGATTGCCTTCTCCACGTCATTATTCTCATCTCTCTACCCTGCTGCCCTAAACTCCCTCATTCTGATTCTACCCACAGAAGCTGTCCTCCCTGAGGAGTCATCTTGGAAGGGAGATTTGGGTGATTGGCAGCAAGAGCACACAGGTCTCATACGTCTCTGGCCATATCCCTGTCACCCATGAACTCTGGTCTGCTAAGCTCCCACCTGGGGCTGGCTGCTCTCCTTGGATTAGCCCGCTGAGCTATCCAGCGAGTGTCTCCTATCAGTTTGGTCACTGTACTTACTTCATCTGAAACCCCTCCTTTGTCTCTCTCCTTTCTCCTGATTCTGCTAGTGTGGTTAATATTACTCAGATTTTGACATTTAGAAGGTTATATTTTATTTAGTTTTTTTGTAGAAAGTTTTTGGTTTTGCTATCCTAGTTACTGATTTTTTTTTTAATGAGTGGTTCCAAACATTCAAAAGCTATGTCACTTCCATTGCTGTCTCCAACAGTCTTCTCAATACCATTTTAAGTCATGTCAAGAAGTAGTTCTAAAAAAATACAATAATTAAATTTAAAAATAAAACAAAATGACCAACATATGCAACAGCATGGATTAATCTCAAAAACAGTATGTTAAGCAAAATAAGGCAGACACACAGAAAGTATGCACTGTATGATGACTTTCATATAAAGTTGATTAACAGAAAACGGGTAAATTCTGGTAAAAGCCAGAAGGTAGTTATTTATATAGCCAGAGTAATTAACTAGAAAGGGGCATGAAGAAATGTTTTAGGGGATTACATGCTCTGTAATTTGATCTGGTGGTGGTTATATGGGTGGATAAATGTAAGAACCCTATCTAACCAGACATTTTATATTTGTACACCTTACTATATATAAACTATACCTGTACTGAAGTATAATAATTAAAATGAATTATTTTTTGGATTTTGATTGCCCCCCAAAACATTTCAAACTGTATTCTGGTTTCCTTCAACTTAGCACAATGCTTGGAATATCATAGCAATGCAGCAAGTGTTTGGTAAATGAATGGAGTAAGGAACCATCCACAAAAGTCAGGAGTTACCTCATCTTGCACTACCATGGGTCAGCCTCTTTTCAAAATCTAATCTCTCCATCTCTCATTAGATGACCTGCTGATGAACAAAGAAAGGAGCCATGGTTATTTCTCTCACCCAACTTAATTTAGAGAATTGGGATTTTGTAACTACTGTATTTTCAGTGGCATTTTAGGCACCATGAGGTATAAAAATCATGACTAAAACTATTTTCATCCTCAAAGTTCTCAAAATATAGTCCTGTCTCTTAAAGAGTCTGTAATCTATAAGTCTCAAATGAGATGATTCTATCTAGTAGCAAGAAAAATGTTGCAAACTAAACAACAGATTTAGAAATTATTATTGCCGAAAGATATTGGTCAGAGTATACCTATTCAAAATAATTAGCAAAATCCTGATTATCATTAGGAAGGAAATGCTGAGCCAAAGCAAGGAGTCCTGTTTCACCGGTGCTGGGGGATTGCTGGTATTTGCTTCAATTCTCTGGCTGACTCAGCATCCCAAAGACTGGCAATCCTGGAAACAGTAGGAGGCAGTGTCTATGCCACTGTGTTCTCATGGTGACTACCTTTAGCAGTGGCTGGAGCATCAGCCAGGCTTTCTCAAATACACACTACCCCAAATTGATTAAACTGGGGAAGCCAGAACAGAGAACAGTATGTAGAATTTTTACCAGTGTAGATTCAAAACAAATAAATACAAGAAACGTTTTTTCACGCAGACAGGAATCAACGTAGGGAACTTACGGAATCAAAGTAAGATACCAACTGAGATGATACCTGTAAATGAATTGATGGATGTTAAAGAGTAAGAGTGAGAGCCTAAGGGAGGACGTTTGTATTCTGTTCCTACCCTGTCGATGTCAGCACTGACAGCCTTGAAGCTGCTGTTAGGATATATTCTGAGCCGAATGTCACGTGTGCCAGGCCCTGGATCTCATGTCTTATGCTCTGTTAATATTCCAAGGGTGGAATGAGACAGGAACTCTTCTGAGAATAGAAGGGGGAAAGTTAACATTATCCCTCCTCCCATCAGCTTCCAGATCATTTTCTGAAAGGTATTTCATAGCCCACCACCCTCCCCAAACACTGAAACCTTCAACATGGGGATAACAAACAAGGAGCATCTGTCAAAAGCAAAGATGTCTCTGATGACTTTTTTCCTGGCCCAAAGGGTCAAAGCCTATGGGGAAAAGAGCCAAAGTCTGTTGGGAAAGGAGCCAACATCAGCAAGGTTCTAAATCATTCTTAAGCCGTGACAGAAATTAACTTACTGTCACAAGCCACCAAAATATTTTTCCAAAACTTAACACACATAGAAAATAGTTTTTACAAATAGCAATTAAATACATCACTGACATTAATTACAATAATTTCCATTAATAAAGAGGAAGTAATTTTAGATTTCCTAGCCAAAGTTCATACTCTGCTGACTATGATCTGGGTGAAAAGTATATCATCAGCCATGTAACAGGAGGATCGAGAAGTTGATATGACTTTTGAATATGTATTTATTTTTAGATTTTTACTTATTTATTCCAAAAAGACAGGAAGAGAATCAGACAGACAGACAGAGAGAACTCCTATCTGTTCATTCACACCTCAAATGCTTCAATGACCAGGGTTGGTCTGCAGACAGGAGTTGGGAATGCAATTTAGGTCTACCAAATGGGAGGCCAGAACCCAATTTATTGGCCACATCCGCTGCCTCCCAGGGCCTTCATTGGCAGAAAGCTGAAGTCAGGAGCCAGAGCAGGAAACTGAACCCAGGAATGTAGGGTGTGGGCCATGCTAACCTCCAGCTTAAAAACCTGCTCCATATATGACTTTTGGTAACTCAGCTAGCTACTACAGTTCCAGGGAGATCAGTTTCAAGGATGTGAGTCCTTCCTTACCTGGTTAGAAATATTCTGACTATACAAGGAGAGAAGAGACATCCATTATGATCTTGATTTTCCCACTTTCCAATGATAATGAGCCTGGACCAGACCCTTGACTTCAGAGAGCCTTCATCTATAAGATAGGGCAGTAATAATCATTTTACCCTCTCTGGACTCTTCTAATACCACTTCCAACTCAACAGCAACATTTTTGACTCCAAAACACTATCCCTCAAAAACAGGGTGAGCCATTTTGGAAATGTGGCCCCAGGAGTTGCTGGGTGAGCTGCAACCCACAGATCTGTGACTCCATTGTGAAAGCATTTCAAAGCCATCTTCCTGTGCAGAGACAGTGTTCTGGGCTGGAAGGAATAGTTCTTTCCTAATTGAAACAATGGAGTTAATTAGTGGGAAAAAATGCAATTCCCCACATTAGGTTTTGGCAAGGATATTTTGATTCAGAATTGCCAAGAAATCTTTAATGGCCACAGAAAGGCCATTTCTACACTAGCAAAGCAAAATGTACCTTGGCAAAAGCTGCACAGGAGAGAAACAATGGAGGCATTTTTTCAGAGCGTCAAGCCACACACTGGAGAGTTAAAAAATAATTACCAAAAATGCTTCTGCACATACACTTCATTTTATCACAGAAATAACATTTGTTTAACTATAAATCACCCCAAAAGAATTGTAGAGGCTGTCATCGTACTGTACTGAGGTTACTGGTGTACTCTCACCAACAGATGTGCTTAAATAAAAGTACAATCTCGGTTTGCAAAGCTATGTCCTCTTACAGGAGCAAGGAGATAGAAGCACGCAATTCTCAGTTTGGTGGCAACACCAGCACTCAAGCATAAATTAGCAAATAGACTATGATGACTTCTGTAATTAACACCTAAGCATCCTATAGTGTGTTTGGAACAGTTCTGAACCTCAGAGAGATATAAAGACATGAACCTGCCTCCTAAGGAATCAACTACCTGTGGAGGGAGACAATACAACAAATACCTAAAATCACGCAACAGTATATAATAACTCTGAGTGTATGCTGTGCAGACTAAAGGTCAAGGAGTCTCTCAGATCTGGTGTCCAGCCAGGTGGCTGAGATGCCCATTTCTCACATCAGAGGGCCTAGGTTTGATTCCCAGCTCTGGCTCCTGACTGCAGCTTCCTGCTAATGCAGACCCTGGGAGGAAGAAGTGATGGCTCAAGTAGTTGGGTTCCTGACACTCATGTGGAGACCTGGATGGAGTTCTGAGTTCCAGCATCCCATTGTCAGCCTGAACAGCCCCAGTCCAGATGGGTGGACATGCAGGGAGTGAAGCACCAGATGGGAGCTTGCTGTCTCTCTCAAATAAATAAATAAATAAACAACTTTTTTTAAAAAAGAGTAAAAAATTCTATAATATTTTTCAAGGAGTCTTTCTGTTTTCTCCAAGTATTACGATTTGTGATAGAGAAAGGGAGAAGAGCTTCAACAGTGTTTCCCACAATCAAATATTCAAGGCCTTGCTCACAGCCAGATTTTGGAAAATTCTGACATGGGAGCTTATGAAACAGTCCAGTAGTGAAAAGAAAAAAAAGAAGGCAGGAGAGATTGGAGGAAAAATCAGAGGCTTTTAGCTTTAGTTGTAAATTCCCATAACATAAGCTTTATCCACCCTTATGTGTTGCCTGGGACAGAAAGGCTAACAGGGAAGAACTAATTTCAAGGCCAGGCCAGGCCAGGCTAGAAGAGGTTATCCAGCAGGTGGAGGGCTGCATAACCGGGGGAGAGATCAAGGCAAGACTCCAAGAACTACAGCCAGAGGAGTGAAGCCACGTGGGGCTCAGTTGCAAGGGACTGGGCCATGAGACAAGAAGCTGCTAAGAACAGAAGGGAGGCATTAATGGCAAGATGAAGGAAGCAACAGGTTCAGAACTGAGATCCCAAACAATGCTAGGGTTCAAGGGGACTATCCCAGCCAAGTGCCCACTTTGCATCCTCAGAATGCATACAGCATTGCAAGAAATAAAAGAGCCAAACCATCACGAGGACACAATACAGTGGCTACAGAATACAACATTGGATAAAATGGAGTCGATGCCACAGATTTATCTATTAGGACATGTTGGAATAAAAATTGTTTCAGTACCTCCAGTTGACCCCTTTCTAGTGCTTTTTTTACATTTCCTTATTGTTGTTTTGGGCTGTGTGGATTCACATCTTTTATAAAAACTTTTTTTGCCTAACCTGCTTTCTGTAGGAACATGAATATAGGGAAAATCCTGTGAACTGTATTCTAAGAATATGAAGGGTCTAAAAAGTTCATAAAAATGATATGATGGTAAAAATTGGATGGATTTAAATATTTTTGTACCCAAACGACTTATCTTTATTTCCACATTCCACAAATATTTTGAATTACTCTCTAGGACATCCAAATATAACACAACAATTGGGCCAGATGCATTTGGGGGTCCTCAGCACTGCCTTGGCCTGCTGAGAAGGTCCTTTAACCTTTGACCTCACCCCTGCCTCACTGTTCTACCATTCTCCTGTACAACGACTTTGTGCTATACACTCTCTGTTTATCCACAGCAAACCATTCAACAGGGACCATTTCAGACCTTCAGGTGATAGCAATCAAATTATTTGATGTAACTTTAGCTAACCCCATGCCACCTGCACTTTACATCTGAAAACTGGACTCTTAAGTAGGACGCAGTATAATGCCCAGGGACTGAATCTAGAAAACAGATCAGAAAACTTCCAGATCATCACAGCCCACTTGGAGTGATGTGTCTTTTTTTTTTTTTTTTTTTTTTTTACAGGCAGAGTGGACAGTGAGAGAGAGACAGAGAGAAAGGTCTTCCTTTTGCCGTTGGTTCACCCTCCAATGGCCGCCGCGGTCGGCGCGCTGCGGCCGGCGCACCGCGCTCATCCGATGGCAGGAGCCAGGAGCCAAGTGCTTTTCCTGGTCTCCCCATGGGGTGCAGGGCCCAAGCACCTGGGCCATCCTCCACTGCACTCCTGGGCCACAGCAGAGGGCTGGCCTGGAAGAGGGGCAACCGGGACAGAATCCGGTGCCCCGACCGGGACTAGAACCCGGTGTGCCGGCGCCGCAAGGCGGAGGATTAGCCTGTTGAGCCACGGCGCCGGCCGATGTGTCTTTTTTGAAATGGGTTTTATAGAATTGCTAGCACTTGCACAAAAATCATCAAACATATCGAAAATTATTGAATTTGAAAGATTCAGCACCACTTATTAAAGTTAATGTTGAACATCGCTACATCATAAAGCAAAATCCCCTGTTTCCTTTGCTTAATGTCTAGGCCCTGCCATTTAACAAATACTGAACCTCTACTTGTATCAGGCTGTACAAGGCACTGGACATCACTTTTGGTCTAGCAGAGGGAGCTGGACCCATAAACCAATGGCTAAAATACATTGTGAGACTAGTATTGCAGACTAAGTCAAGTAGAATTACATACATATTCTATAAAAACCCAGGAAAAGGAGGAAATTTCAATTCTACTGGTATTTATAAGGGAGTGAGGAAAGAAAGCCAGAAGGGAGGAAGGAAGGAAAAATGTCTCTCTTTTTGTTTAAAGATGTATTTGCTTACTTGAAAGTCATAGTTACAGAGAGAGAGAGAGAAGAGAGAGAGATATCATCCATCTGTTGGTTCACTCCCTAAATGGCTGCAACTGCTATGGCTGGGCCAGGCCAAAGCCAGGAGCCAGGAGCTTCTTCCAACTCTCCCACATAGGTGGCAGGGGCCCAAGGACTTGGACCATCTTCCACTGCTTTTCTCAGACCATTAGCAGGGAGCTAGATTGGAAGTAGAACAAGTGGGACTTGAACCTGTGCTCAGAAGGGAGGCCAGTGTTGCAAGCAGCAGCTTCTCCTGCTATGCAACAATACTTATTAATTTATTTAATCACCTTATTTTATTTATTATTTTTCTTACTTATTATCTAATCACCTACTCTGCCAGATTTAATCACTTCTCCCTACTTAATAGGACTACAAGTTTCACACAGTATATTATGTCGGATGGCTCTATCATAATAATAATCCTATTCCAATATCACTGTCGCCTTCTGAGTGAGGGAGTTGAGTGGTTGTGCCCATTTTACAGATGAACCAGGGAGAGGACTGGGAGATGAGCTGGAGTTTGGGAACCAGAGCAATCAAGTCCGCATTCCAGCAAATTCTACCCTTTCTGCGTTCCCCTGAATGCCAAGGGGAAACATGAAGCCCTAGGGCTGTGAGAAGAGATTCCCTTCTTTGGGCTGGCCGGATCATCAACCCGGGCCTCCCCCAGCCAGGCCTCTGTTACAGGCTGCCTGCTGCCCTCAGTTTTCAATTATTTAAAGACTTAACAGACTCCACAGATGCAATGCTGTGAACGGCCTTGTGATCTGGATAGACAGTTACAGCCTCGGAGATCTTTAGCAAATAAAGCGAAAACTCGGCGCTGTGGATTTTCTTTCTGCCATAATTAGCGGCAGATGGACGACTTTCGCGGAGCCACCTGTCAGCAGGAAGACTCCCCTTACAGTTTCCAGTTTCTAGAAGGAGCAGGATTAAAATAGACCGGGGCCGTGTGCTTCAAGTACTCTTAAGGGTCCCAGATGTAATCGGATCTGCCAGAGACTGACAGGATTCGAGAGGCAGCCACCCCTAGTGGCTCTGGCTCACCGGCGAAGCACAAGGCAAGAATAAGACGGAACATTATTTCTAAGAGAGTTTGGGCAGCTGATCATTTCCAAAAACTTGGAGAGCAAGCTGGGGGGATGCCGGTGCTGAAAACGTTCCATCTTTACTAACCTTTTTATCCAATTGAAAAATACAAATAGAGCTCTCAGGGTGTCATTAGCAGCAATGACTCTTAATACCCGCTTTCCAAATTTGACCTTAATGGACATTTGTGAAAATGGGCTGTGACTTCACAGCCATGTTAGCAGAAAATGGAGAAGTCCATCTATCACTGTCAGCTCCCATTTTCTGCGTAATCATTCCTGGAAGCAAGAGACCTGCAAGTGAGCAGGCGGTGGTGGAAGTCACTGAAGAGGAGTTGCAAAGAGCAGTGTGGCTCGGGTTTTCCCAAAGATCTCACAGCACTGGACTGGGATCTGGGATCTGGATGCTAGATTCAACCTCATTGGACCTTGCTGGGTGAGTTAAGTCCCTGCACAGGTCTGAGCTTTTGTCACATGTTTGAAATAAGGATGGCTGTCGCATGCCTACTGCATAAGGGTTTGTCAAGATCAGCTGGAATAATGTGTGCGAAAATGCCCTGCAAAGCATCAATTGCTACGTTACTGGGAAGGTTGGGTTTGCTAAGGATGATGGGCTCAAGGGGGATGTGTAGACCCTGTTTCTGCAGGTATTTGGGGTGGCGTCCTTGTACCAGCTTAAAATGAATGGAGCACTTGGCTAAGCCAGGTGAGCACAGAGGCAACATGGCTCCTGGCTGAACACTTCAGGAAGCCACCAGGAAACTTGGCTGCCTTGGGAACACAGGGGCTAGGCGATCCTCAAGGGGGTCCCTGAACACAGAGCAGCAACTCAGGGCTGAGGAAGTGCCCTGGGCTGCGAGTCATCAGACAGTGGGATCTGCAGCTCCCCAAAAACCACTCACTGCTCCCATCCCTGCATATTTTCATCCTATGATTTTATGATTTTTTTAAAGATTTATTTGAGAGACCAAGTGACACAGAGAGATGGACAGAGAGAGAAAGAAAGCTTCCATCTATTAGTTCACACCCCAGATGGCCACAACAGCCAGATCCGGGCCAAGCTGAAGCCAGGAGCCAGGAACTCCATCCAGGTCTCCCATGTGAGTGGCAGGGGCCCAAGCACTGGGGTCACCTTCTGCTTCCTTCCTGACAAGTGAGCAGGAAGCTGGATCTGAAGTTGAGCAGCTGGGGCTCAAACTGACACTCCTATGGGTTGCTGGTGTCTCAAGAGGCAACCCAACCACTGCAGCAGCCACACATCCTGATTTGATGACTTTCTGCTCTCAGCTGAAATCGAAGCAGCTGCTTTGTGGGACAGGGCTAGAGCTGAGGCCAAGTTGGTTCCTATTTGAAACAGGCACCAGAAGAAGGTAGTGGAGGCAGACCCTGACCGCGGGGGAAACTCCAAGGCAGGCTCACTTCTCTGCACCACAGCCTTCCTATCTCTTTGTCAATGAAGAGCTTAGGCCCACCAGAGCAAACAAGGTTCCCCTTGGAGTTCACAAGAGGCAAATGTTGCGGAAGTCTAAGGAAAACAACTCTACCCAATGGGTGGTCAGCTGGAGGAGCTAAAACGCTGCCAAGCAGATCCAGAATCCAAATTCACCTAAAAATCTCCAGGGTGGATTTTTTCATCCAATTTAATTTGGGTAATTGAAGAGCCATCTGCTCCAAGTCACGCTGCCTGAACCTTATCTGCTGCAAGATTTGTCTGAAGCTCCATCCCTCTCCACAGCCTGCACACACTGAGCCCTTGTCAGGTCTCGGGCCCTGGACGAGGAATTTCCCTCAACCTTGCTGACTTTAATCCTCTTACGAATGAAACCATAAAGGAACTATTTATAGTGCCAGTTGTGCACGTGGGGAAACTGAGGCTCAAACACGCTAAGTAACTTATCCAGAACCCAACATCAGGACTGAGGCCCTGCTCCCTTCTGTTGCAAGCCAATTCTTTTTCCATTGCTGCACAGATGATCTAGCCAAACCCAGTTCTGCTTTCTAAATCGCTGACTTTGACAGCAGAACCATTTCTTGTATTTGCTGACCTGCTGCGTTTTTTTTTTTTAATTGCTTGGTCATTATGAGTATTTCTATCACTCCCGTCATATTTCTTTCTGTTATGCATACCTTGTATTTCTTTCTATTATGCATACCTTGCTATTATTTGAATACAGGTTAATTTTGTAGATATTTTGGTTATCCAATGCTCTTGGGTCATTGCTGTATCCCCAGGCCCTAGCATTACAAAGAATACTTTTAATGTTTGTTGAATGAATAAGTGACTGATTAGTAGAAACTTAGACTACAAGGAGCAAGCATTTGGTGCAGGGGCTAAGACGCCACTTGGGATGTTCTCATCCCATATCAGAGTGCCTGGTTCGAATCCTGGCTATTCCACTTCAGATCCAGCTTCCTTGCTAACCGACACCCTGGGAGGCAACAGATGAAGTATCAAGTGCTTGGCATCCTTGAGGGAGACTATGATCAACTGAGTTCCAGACTTGTGGCTCTTGTCTGGCCCAGCGTTGACTGTGGCAGGCGTGTGGGGACGAAACAGGGGAAAGGAGATCCCTTCTACCATCCACTCTAGCAGCTCCCTTTCAAATAAGATAAAACTCATCTTGTTTTTAAAAGAGAACCTTCCCAGGCACTTGAAGTGGAGCCCAGTGAATGCGGACCGAAGCCCACCTTGGCATACGGCCTCCTGCACGGCCCATGGTCAGGACTTGGGCTGCAGGCCTCCGAGGCCGGCAAGGGAGAGCAGAAACCGCTGTGTTCCTAGGCACTGCTGCCCTCATGTAGGACCCCCAGATGGCCTCATGTCAGCACCCAGAACATTCCTTCCCAGCTGCCCACGATGGGGGCCGTTTCCTGGACTGACAGGCACTTTTCTCCCTGGTGTAAAACATACTG
Organism: Sylvilagus floridanus; assembly: GCA_949820135.1. Taxonomy (NCBI): domain Eukaryota; kingdom Metazoa; phylum Chordata; class Mammalia; order Lagomorpha; family Leporidae; genus Sylvilagus; species Sylvilagus floridanus. Next base: position 69,604,176 of record OX463239.1, read on the forward strand.
TGCTCATTTCAGTTCAACGACAAGTTCATTTTACTAAAATCTGGTGCAGAGTCCAGGCTCAAACATCTTGGTGTCAGGGCAGCATGTAAACAATGCCAAATACTCCACAGAATCCTGTTCCTTCATTGGTGACATTTGTTGTTGTACAGGACAAGAGGCAAGGAGCAAGCACCTACCATATGCCAGGAATTCCGCATGCATTTTCTCATTTAATCCTATGAGGAAGATGACATGAGTCCCATTTGAAAGAAGAGAACATGGAGAGTTGAGGGGGGTGTGGGTGGGGGGTTCACATCTAGCTTGGCCATCACAGAGAAGGCTTCTTCCCAACCCCAAGGTGTTCCCTGCGTCTCTGATGCCAAGGAGAACCCACCTGTGTTGAGGAGGGGTCAGGCAGGCTGAACTGAGGGCAAAGAAGAGAAATGTCGGTTTTCCACGTGGCCATAGATGCTAAGTCCCAAAGTGTGCAGAATGGTCTGGAGCCTCTGTTGAGAGCTGGCCTGTATGGGGAAGTGGCTTCACTATGCCCAGCCCGCATTCACTCACTGGGAGAGACTGGGCTGTTTGTACTCGCTCTGCCTCCCTCTCTCTGACCACTGTCAGGGCAACGCCACTGTTTTTCAAAACAGCATGGGGGGTGGGGGAGGGCAGTGGTGTAGCCGGTAAAGCCACCAGACGCAACGCAAGCACATGAGTCCCAGCTGCTCCACTTTCAGTACAGCTCCCTGTTAATGGACTGGGAAGCAGCAGCAGATGGCCCGGGTGTCTGGACCATTGCCACTCACATGGGAGATCAGGATGGAGCTCCTGGCTTTGGTCTGGCCCAGTCATAGCCACTGCAGCCATGTGGGGGTGAACCAACAGATGGAAGATCTCTCTGTGTCCTTCCCCTGTCTGTAACTGACTTTCAAATGAACAAATACATTTAAAAAAAAAAGAAATAAATCTGTCCTCTGGATGCTCCCAGGACACATCTTCATTGCCCCTACTTTTCCCTTCTAGTGAATTCCAACTCTCGTCCAGCAGCAAGGGGAGAGGAAGTTTGTCCACACTTAGAAGACGGCACCTCTGGGCTTTCTGGCTCCCTGCTCCTGACAAGGTCACGGGCGAAACTCTTTCATCGTCGTGTCCAGACTTTGAAATGACATTGCCTTATGTCTGCCACTGTGGCTTTGGCCAACTCAGATCTCTGCATTGGAAATTTTCTGCTCAGCTTACAAAAAGAAAAAAAAAAAAAAGAAGAAGAAGAGGAGGAGGAAGATAAAGTCTTGGAAACCCGGCTGGCTGCTTTCCTCCAAATCACATCTGAAGGAAATTGAGATGTGGCGTTACCTTGTCACTGGCCTTCCGCCAAGAGAAGCCGAGGGAGGGAGCGAATCAGCATCCATCAGAGAGGGCCGCAGGCCAGCGGCAAGCTCTGGGCCTCTCATTCAGAAACGCATCGGCAGAAGATAGGCCTCCCGAGACTCCCAGGAGCTTCGGTGGGGGTGTTCTCCCCTGCCTGCAACCTGACCTCCCTTCCAGGGCACGAAGGGTGTCTTCATGGAGCCATGGGAGCTGCTGATTTCTCCATGAAACAAGAGATTTGTAGAGAGGGTGGCGGTGAGGCAAAGCAGGGGAAGAGGGGAAACACTGTGAAAAGGAACATAAATAGTTAATTTGATGATGATTTAGAATGACTCCAGTTGCTGTTTGAGATAAAAAAGCTGCAGTGAGTTCAGAAAATACTAAAATAGGGCCTCATACAGGCATTTCATTTAGATTTAATAAGACTGATTATTAAGAGCATATTTCATAACGATTAAGAATTCTGACAGTCTCCCATCCACCAACTTTAATGTGCACCACAAAAATTAAAATACTTATTTATACAACTAAAGTGCTAATAAGTTCATTTTGAGAAATTTTCTGAACTTGCACAAAGCTTTAACTTTTTACAGAGCAAAGAGGAAGATTTGGAAATGGTAGGATCTAGGAACCAAAGGGAAACCAGGGAGAAGTTGCAGAATCTCTGTGCCTTCCTGGCTCATCACAACAGCAGCCAAGTCCTCATCTCCCTTCCCCTCCTGATGAGTGTGCAAGCTTGTGTGTGCATGCACATTTGCACACATCAACTGCTAAGACCTTTCCAACACCATCTTCCTTCTCAGGCTTAGGTGCCCTGTTCCCGACACCCCCAACCTGCTTCCTGACCTCCAACCTGCTCTCAGCTGAGTTGGAAGCAAAAAGAATCAACACAGCCCACTCCCTACTTTAGAGACTCCTAGAAGATAGTCTCTTCACACTCCATCAGCTGGCTACCTGCTGTGCAAGAACCTGCCATGATTCCACAAACAAAGAAGAAGTTCTGGGACCCACGGGAACTCCTGCACACTGCACACAGCCCTTGGCATCTACAGCACTGGCCCACAGCCAGTCTACTGGACTGGCCTCCTGCCTCAGTCCCCATTGATCAGTCTGGCTGGCATCCTTGGCTGATTCCTACCTTGAGTGTCCAACCTGATGGCTTTCTTCTTTGACTAGGGCCCGAGTGTTGGTTTCTCCCTTCTCTCCTTGGTGGACTCCATATCCTTTTACTCCTAGGCAATGGTTGGTCCTATCAAACATAGGCACATTTCACTCATGGTCTTGGGCAGCATTCTCTATGGCTCTAAACTCACACAATCCAGAATTGGAATACTATCCCTGCTCCCACAGTGCCTAAGGTTCAGGTGACTTCTTGAATGTCTGAGTATCAAATTGCCTTTCCAAAAACAAATAGTCCTTACCTGACAGGCTGTGATGAGAACTGAAGAAAACAACATCAGGAAATAAATGTTAAGGACACAGCCTCCTACTACACAATAAGCACTCAATCAATGCTACCTACCTAATCTAATAATGATAGGATGTACCAAGGATGGATCCCAATACCTGGCCTACCCTGCTCAGTGTTCACTGATATTTTTAGTTGAGCAATATTTTGGGCTTGGAACTATTTCTCCAGCTACCATCTAACTAGTCTCCAACCAGTCTTCACCATTGTGGTGGACCAAGAGCCCAACAGGTTGAGTTTTTCATCACAAAAGACTTCTTTCTCCTTAGTTCTTCTTGTTCCCAGTCTGCAAACACTGGGGCTCAGCCTTGGTTCCAACATCTTGATTTTTCTAGGATCGCACAGAGTACACAATACACTACTGACACTGGTTATCTTGTGGATTTTCATGCCACAGCAGGGGTCCCTGATAGGCCACCTGCTACAGCTGCCCCCACAAAACTTCTCCCTCGTGCTCCACTTCCATGTCCTCCTCTTTCTCTGCACATCGTGGTTCTTCCCTATGTTCCTTTTCCCCTTGTCTATGCCTCTGCACACCCAGTGAGCTTCTTTGGCCTGGCTAAGCCCAGCTGGGGGGATCCAGGACTGCAGTGGGTCAAATGAGAGCCTCCAGAAAGTTATGTCCATGTCCTATCCACTAGAATCTGTACATGTGCCCTTATGTGGAAGGTATTCTTTGCTGATATGAAGGCTCTTGAGTTGAGATCTCAATGGATTTGTGCCCTAAAGCTGATGACAGGTGTCCTTATAAAAGAGAGGCTGAGGGATATTTGATAGTCATTCTGGGGGAAGGGCCATATGGAGACAGAGGCAGAGACTGCAGATGCTCAGCCTGAGGCCAACAACAGCTGGAGCTACCCGAAGTTGGAAGAAGCAATGATGGATTTTCCCCTAGCACCTTAGGAGGGAATGTGGCCCTGCCAACATCTTGTTTCAGAATTCTGGACTCTGCAACAGTGAGAGTAAATTCCTGCTGTTGGAAGCCACCTAGTTGGTGGTCATTTGTTATGGAAGCACTGGGGAGCCAGTGTAAGGCTAAGGAAATGTCAGCCATTGGTCACGGGTCAGAAGTCAAGGTTGATGCCACCATGACACATCCCATGCCCTCACTCTCAAAAGGCCAGTGAAGGAAGCTGAAGGACCTCTCGGTCATCCTGGAGTCAAGGCAGTGGAGCCTGGCAAGGCCCCATCTGTGCATCTTGGAGAGAAGGCCTCTCATAAAAACGGCAATTATAACTTCCAAATACTTAGATGAATGGCTCCCCATGAGCACCCTTGCTCCAGTCCCCACAGTAGTGAGGGCCAGGCTGGCTGTGGACACATTCAAGTTTAGAGTCCCATACACCAGGGCTTTCCCCTCTGCTGACTTTCTGAGTTTGGGCAAGAGACTTGGACATTCAGTTTCCTTGTTGCAAAACGAGACAATTAACACCCCTCTTGCAGGTTGAATGTTAGAAATAGCAAAGGACCTAGCTCTGTCCAGATGCCTCTAGACAGAGAATAGAAATGCTTTTATTACCTTATTCATATCTTCAAGGATCACAAGACCTATCAATTCCAATACTCCTTTTCCCTAGCTCCTTCCACAGAAAAACTAGAGGGGGGAGTAACCATAAAAGAGAGGAATAAAGCATTAATTCTATATTGAGCATTGACTAGGGAGGCCTTTGTGGACCTTTGAGAGCCACAGACTCACGGAACCTCAGTGCCAGAGAATCTTTAGCTACAGGTAAGTCAAGCTCGTGATTGCACAAATGGGGAAACTGAGGCTCAGGGCAAGGAAATTGGATTCCCAAGTCATTCAGTGGACCTGTTAGTAATTAAACTAAATTCCTGATCCCCATCCCTAACCTCATCTTATTTCATTCCACTGGGATAGGGCAGCAAACACTATACATGAGTCTCTCTACCAAAGACCACAGGAGCCCCTGTCTGGCACAGTTGAGACCCTGTGGACACAAAAATTCAGCTGCATGAGCCAAGGTCCAAAAATCCATCCACAACTTGCCTCATATGCCAGTGAAAAGGAGAGATTAAAATTTCTTTTGAAATGTACCTACCATTCATTCATCAGAGGCAGAAAATTGTTGTTCCCTTGTAATTTATATCAAAGACTATTGTGGGAGAATTAGTTGGTTTTCATCTCTTTAAATGTCAGCCCATATGACCCATATCTGTGTAGGGATGTGAATATAAGGTTATAACAACATTTGAAATGATCCTAAGAAAGTGTTTTGCCACAGCTAAAGTGTGATCAAAACACATCATCTCAACAGTCACAATATTTATCATTTTAATATTAATAATGCCATTTTGCATAAAGCACCATACAAGAAATAATTCTCTTAAGGACTATAAAAATTTCCATGCTGGGAAAAGGGTAAAATATTCAGAAGGTGTCAGAGAGAGGGAGAGAACCAGCAGTGTCACTAACACAGAATCCAATTTCTTTTCTTTGCAAATATTTAAGGCAACCATGCGTTCCCAAATGTAGGGGCAGAAATCGACAAGGAAAAGGAGCGATTTATTTATGAGTCATCTCTCCAGCAAGTCAGTAAATGAAACCTATCCAAAAAAAGAGCTGTGTGCTATGGCTTGTGGCCATGTAAATTAAGCTTAGTGGAATTCTTATAGGATACTCAGAACACAGCCTTCTGAATGAGGGACTCATCAAGGGGACACATATGGCACTTCCCTCAGCCTGATTCGACCTGCTCAGGCAGTATCCTTACACGCAGAGTGAAATGGACAGAAAAGGAAACGCTGCACCAAAATGGGGCAGTAGTGAAAAAACAGAGCCAGTATCCCAGTAGCCACAGTGCTCTTTTTTTTTTTTTTAATTTTTATTTGACAGGTAGAGTTATAGACAGTGAAAGAGAGAGAGACAGAAAGGCCTTCCTTCCGTGGGTTCACCCCCCAAATGGCTGCTATGGCCAGTGCTGCGCTGATCCGAAGCCAGGAGCCAGGTGCTTCTCCTGGTCTCCCACATGGGTGCAGGGCCCAGGCACTTGGGCCATCCTTCACTGCTTTCCCGGGCCACAGCAGAGAGCTGGACTGGAAGAGGAGCAACCGGGACTAGAACCTGGGCCCATGTGGGATGCCGGCGCCACAGGCGGAGGATTAACCAAGTGAGCCACGGCGCCGGCGCCAGCCACAGTGCTCTTTTAAAGAGCTTCTCTGGGGAGGAGGCTGACAGTGAGGCTGTGAGGAGAGGGGGCTATGGCCATAGGTTTTGTCTTTTCTGAGAGAGAGAGAGAGAGAGAGAGATCCCAAATGATACGCATAACAGTTTACTGTTATTATACATATATAGAAAATCTCAAATTTCAAAACGATACTGATTCTTCTTCCACACCGCATAGCTTCCTCTTCAGAACGTGGCCTTCAAAGAAACATCTCACATGCATTTCTGCTTCATGCTCGCAGTGTGTTTCTCCTATTCCCGTCCCCGAATGGTTAATTTCCTCTGCAATACTTCAAGCACTCGGTACCTCCTAGGCACGTTCTTCACGCCACACAGGCACTGTACTAAGGAAGCCTAAATGCCCATCTCTGTTGCAGTTACCTGCTACACTGACACGAAGTCTCAAACTGGAAATGTCATTCCTGCCACCCTTTTTTTTTTCCAAGATGGATTTGAAAAGCGGAGCAACAGAGAAGGGGAGGAGAGAGAGGGAGATTTGGTGATCCTCTTTCCAGATCTTCATCTGTACATCTGGGCATGGACACCAGAGGGCCAGGACTGGCCCAGCTGCATCAGATGGAAGTCTCAGGACTGAGTTGTGGGGGAAATCAGGCCGCTCTTTCCTCAGAAACTCTCCAACATCCCGCCTGCTAAAGCCGAACCCTTCCAGGCTTTAGCTGGCTCCTTGTGTCTTGCTTCGCTCACCTTTCCCACTCAGTCCTCAGAAGACACAAAGTCTCCTTTGGAGCTGCAGCTCACCACTGCCCAGGCCCTGCCTCCGCCTCTGCTCTGCTAGGTTGTGCATCCGTGACTGTCTTCATGGAGTCCCTACTTATTCTACAAAGGTCAACCCCAAAGCTACTTTTTTTTTTTTGACAGGCAGAGTGGACAGTGAAAGAGAGAGACAGAGAGAAAGGTCTTCCTTTTTCCATTGGTTCACCCCACAATGGCCGGCGCACCGCGCTGATCCGATGGCAGGAGCCAAGTGCTTCTCCTGGTCTCCCATGGGGTGCAGGGCCCAAGGACCTGGGCCATCCTCCACTGCACTCCCTGGCCACAGCAGAGGGCTGGCCTGGAAGAGGGGCAACCGGGACAGAATCCGGCGCCCTGACTGGGACTAGAACCCAGTGTGCCAGCACCGCAAGGCGGAGGATTAGCCTATTGCGAGATGGTATGTTCACTTATCACATCATTTTTCTTCTTAAAACATCTCAATCTCTCGCTATAGAACTTGGGATCAAAACCCAACTTGACTTACAAGTCTTCGTGTGACCTGCCCAGAGCCTCCTTCTACACAGCGCACCTCACTCTCTCGGATTCCAGTCTCCTAGGAAGGCACAAGGCTGTCCCTTCCTTATCCCTGGACTTTTGTGCATGCAGCTCCTTAGGGCTGGAGTGCCCTGCCCATCCCAACCTTTTTCACTTAATTAACTCCCACCTTTTCTTTCCTCAGGACCTCAACCCAGGCATTATTTCCTCAAGGTTCTAAGACCTCTACGATTCCCCTATAATATTTATTTATAGCACCACATCCCCCATATTTATGGTTCACATCTCAATTGTGGTTTTATGTTTATGTGTGTGCAAGTGTGTGTATGTGTGTGTATGTTGGCTTAATTAACGTCTGCCTCCACGCCAGGCAGGAATCAGGTACCTAACACAGTGCCTGACACCCTAACTGCTGTTCCCATAGCTAAAGGAAGAGACCTAAGAACTTGGACAGCACTTATGTCAGAGTGCAGCTCCACCAATGCCACGGTTGTAGTTCCGTAGCCTTATACTACTTACGTTGGGAGGAATTGCCTGTCTGTCTGAATCCGCTAGACGGGAAGCCCCTGGAAGATAGGGCTGCTTGTCATCACTTTTTCTCTTCTCTCTCTCCCCCATACCCAGCGCCAATGTCTGCTGAAGTGCAGGTGGCCTGAGTTACCCATTAGGCACATCACTTGCTCCGTTTGTGCAGCTGGGAAAGTCATGTCAGCCAACCGTGGATAACCCTGGATTTACAGCAGCGTCCACAGTGGGTTTCAAGGACTTTGCAGGCCAGAGAAGGAAGGAGGAATCTCAGAAAAGCTACAGCTCCCCGGAGCAAGAGGACGAGGTAAAGCCAAAGTCTTGCTGACAAAGCAGCACAGCCAAGCTCCTCGGACAAGTTGTTGGAGCCCAGGGGGTTCACAGCAGTGCCTGAGCTGCTGACTTATTATCAGTTGCACAGTGTCCTGGTGGCCAGGGACCTCATCCTGATGTGACTTGTATGCTTCTCAGAGACCAAAACCCACCTGGTGGTTTAGAACGATTTTAGCCATAAAAATGTGCATATACACCCGAACACAAAACTTGCTTCCAACTTCAGGGAATTTCTGGATACTTCAGGCATATTTCTTGGTCATGCATCCCATGCCAATGTTCTTTTTTTTTTTTTTTGTTTTTTTTTTTGACAGGCAGAGCTAGACAGTGAGAGAGAGAGACAGAAAGGTCTTCATTCTGTTGGCTCACCCCACAAATGGCCACTATGGCCAGCGTGCTGCACCATTCCGAAGCCAGGAGCCAGGTGCTTCCTCCTGGTCTCCCATGCAGGTGCAAGGCCCAAGCACCTGGGCCACCCTCCACTGCCTTCCCGGGCCACAGCAGAGAGCTGAACTGGAAGAGGGGCAACTGGGACAGAACTGGCGCCCCAACCAGGACTAGACCCTAGTGCGCCGGCGCTGCAGGTGGAGGATAAGCCTAGTGAGCAGCAGGACTGGCCCATACCAATGTTCTAAGCAGTGCAATATTAGGGGCCACTGCTGTGGCATAGCAGCTTAATCTGCTGCTTGCAACACCCACATCCTATACTGGAGAGCCAGTTGAAGTTCCTACTACTACACTTCCAATCCAGCATCCCATACGGGTGCTAGTTCATGCCCTGGTTGCTCCACTTCCAATCCAGATCCCTGCTAGTGTGCCTGGGAAAGTAGCAGATGCCCCAACTGCTTGGGCCCTTTCAGCCATGTGGGAAATCCAGAAGAAGTGCCTACCTTCTGGCTTTGGCCAGACCCAGACCTGGTTATTACGGCCATCTGGGGGAGTGAACCAGTGGATGGAAGACCTCTTTCTCTGTCTCCCTCTCCTTACTATGTAACTCTGACTTTGAAATAAATAAATACATAAATAAATAAATCATTTTTTTGAAAAAGAACTCTCATTTTGGGGCTAGCACTGTGGCACAGTGGGTTAAGCCCCAGCCAGCTTGGCAGCATCCCATATGGGCACCAGTTCGAGTCCTGGCTGTTCCACTTCCGATCCAGCTCTTTGCTCTGGCCTGGGAAAGCAGTGGAAGATGGCCCAAGTCCTTGGGCCCCTGCACCCTCGTGAGAGACCTGGAGGAGGCTCCTGGCTCCTGGCTTCGGATCAACTCAACTCTAGCCATTGCGGTCATTTGGGGAGTGAACCAGTGGAATGGAAGACCTCTTTCTCTCTGGCTCTACCACTTTCTGTAACTCTGTCTTTCAAATAAATAAAATAATTAAAAAAGAACTCCCACTTTAATGTATAAAGTTATTAAAGGAAATTTAGAAGATGCAGCTTTTAATTCTTATTTGTACATGACAAGGAGTCAAGGTTCAAAGCAAATCTTGTAAGTCACATATAGAGATCCCTTAGCAACCATCTGGTCCCTGGGTGCTGGGTGCAACCCTATGCTAGTCCTTTGCCCCAGGCCCTAAGCCCATCCCAGGCCTTCTTGCTGCATCTGTAACAAGTTCCTAATCTATGGCTGCATTCTATAGATGGAGAGACGGAGCCAAACCCTAAGCTTCTCTTTAATTCATCCTGTGTTTTGCTACACAATTTTAAAGGGTTTTTTTAAAAGCACATATTAATTCAGAAGTATCTTCCACTGCTTAGCTATCCCAGACTCTTGCCATTCCATCCCAAACATGTTGGTCCTGGCACATCTTGAATAGCTACAAACAGGGATGGAGCAGCTTCTAAACCAGTCAATATAAATGGAATTATTCTTCATGATGAGGTGTACGAGCTGAATGCATTTTCCATCTCAGCAGGCTCTTTGCACACAAATATCTTATAGGTAAGTAAAGTGATTTCATATTCAGTGCCCTTCAACTCTCAAGACCCCTATATTAATATTCTCGTTTCACTGATGAATACGGCTAGGAAAAATGAGGTAATGTATCCAAAGTGGCACAGTAGAATGTAAGAGTCCCTGATGCCCAACTCCTTGGTCTTTTTTTGTGTCTTAATTCTTAAAGTTGATAAAGGTTGGGGCCGGTGTTGCAGCACAGCAGGTTAAGCCACTACTTACAATATAAGCAGAGCACATCAGAGTGCTGCTTCTGGATGCAGCTGCTCCACTTCCAATCCTGCTGATGAGCCTGGGAAGGCAATGGGAGAGTTCATGCCACCTGCTTAGAAGACCCCAATGGTGGCCAGTGCCGCAGCTCAATAGGCTAATCCTCCACCTAGAGGCGCCGGCACACTGGGTTCTAGTCCCGGTCAGAGCACCGGATTCTGTCCCAGTTGCCCCTCTTCCAGGCCAGCTCTCTGCTGTGGCCCAGAAGTGCAGTGGAGGATGGCCCAGGTCCTTGGGCCCTGCACCCCATGGGAGACCAGGATAAGCACCTGGCTCCTGCCATCGGATCAGCACGGTGCGCCGGCCGCAGCGCACCGGCCATGGTGGCCATTGGAGGGTGAACCAACGGCAAGGGAGGACCTTTCTCTCTGTCCACTCTGCCTGTAAAAAAAAAAAAAAGACCCCAATGGCATGCCAGGCTCTGGCCTTGGCCCAACCTCAGCTGTTGTGTTCATCTGGGGAATGAACCAGCAGATGGAAGATTGTTCTCTCTATCTCTCCCTCCCTTCCTCCCCACTCAGCTCTCTTTCAAATAATTCTTATTATGTTATTATATTATTATGTTCAAAACTGTTGGATAAGAGATGCCCTGTGATCCAGGGCATCTTAGACAATGGAGGGCTGCTTAGAGACCTCAGTATGCCATTGGGTACCCCTAGCTTTTTAAAAAATTTTATTTATTTATTTTGGAGGTAGAGTTACAGACAGTGAAAGGGAGAGAGAGAGAAAGGTCTTCCATCCACTGGTTCACTCCCCAAATAGCCACAATGGCTAGAGCTGCACTGAACAGGAGCCAGGAGCTTCTTCCAGGTCTCCTACATGGGTGCAAAGGCCCAAGGACTTGAGTCATCTTCTACTGCTTTCCCAGGCTACAGCAGAGAGCTGAACCAGAACAGGAGCAGCCAGGACTAGAACCATATGGGATTCTGGCACTGTAGGTGGAGGATTAACCTACTGTGCCACAGTGCCAGCCCACCCCCTGCTGTTGTGAAGAACACCATGGCTCCCTGGCCCCTGAGTCCTGGAAGCATCTTGAAGAACTGGTGGTTCTCAGAACACAGCATGGGGACAACTTCTGTGCATCATTCTGGCCAGTGTGCCTATTCAGAATGCTCTCCCTCCTTGAGACAGTTCCTTCTTTCCATGGGTAAGAACTGGGCCTTGGAGGTCTTCCATGGGAGAAGTGCTTCCTTCCTAGAAGGACCAGACTAGCGTGGATGAGCCTGGGCAGGAGCCTAGCACTGGGCTTCTCTGACCTTGGGGAAGTTCCCACTAAGCTCACCCAGGCAGGTGGGAGGGTAGGAGTACAGCCAATTGCAGCTGAGAATCTAGCCACAGGCACTTTTGGGGAGTTCCATATACATTTGGGCCTGGATGCGCCCAGGGCACAGAGGTCCTGGGGCCCTTGCAAACCTCACAGGGAAGACACCCACCTGACTTACACTGTGCCCACACAGTACTAGGGAGCTGGATGAACACAGGTCACAGACTGCAGCATTACTAAGGATGCTTGCCATCCAAGGCAGATAATTGAGCTCTTTGTACAGATAGTGGGGGTGACAACAGGACACCAATATTGATGATATTTTTTTAAAAAGCCAACAGAAAAAGCTGTTCTCTGTTAGGCCAACCCAGGCTGGTAAAAGCAAAGGTTTTGCCTGCTGTATGTACTGGTGGGAGGTAGTGTGTGAGGCCGCCTAGAGACACGGTTTGTAGGCCAAAACACCAGGATTTTGGGTGCTCTCAGTTTTTGCAAGGACAAAGAGATAGAATATTTGAAATTAGGGCTGCCCCAGAAAACCTGAGCCACATGATTGCCTTCATTAAACTCAATCACTTCAAATCAGGTGGGTATACACCTGGATTGCTCAATGAACTAGTTGATTAAATCTCAGACTGTCAAATTATGAATGTGGGTGTGGAGGCAGACGGGAGGGACCCCACCCAGAGATGAATTCCCGGGCCAGCTCCCAGACAGGGAGGCAGAGATGTATAGGGGAGGACAGGGCCCCAGGCTGAAGGGACAGTGGCCACGGCAAAGCAGACCACGCTCCCAGAACCCAAGGGAGCAGTGAGGATGCAGAAACAAGATCGGAGCGGAGACAGCCAGGGACGAGCCTCTCCCAGGTGCTGCAGGGTCTGTCATCAGGCGAGCACCTGCAGCGGAAGCACGTGGAGAGCAAGGTCACACGCACCTCTCATGCCTCCCGCGGGACATCTTTCAAATGACAAGGCCTAGGGAGCAGCCAGCTCAGCCCCAAGAACAGCAGCAGAGGAGCCCTGTTGGAAGAGCTCACCTGGGAAAGCAGCGACCTGACGGACAAATCCGACTCCCAAGGGGAATGCCAGAGCCTGGCAGTCAACTTCAGGGATGCCCACTGTGTCCCCTGGAGTTTTCACCCCCAAAATGAATTGCCAAGAAATCATGAAAAGCAATCGGCTAAGCAGCCTGGCTCTGTCCTTATGAGCTATGTGATCAACTACATTAACGGGACCACTGAGCTCCACTGGCAGACACAGTCCTGGCTAACGTCTGCTGGTTTTTCAAAGAAAGCATTTTATTCTTTTTGGAAAGCAGAGAGACAGAGAGCTCCTGTCTGCTGGTTCACTCCCCAGATGCCTGCAACAGCCAGGCCTGGGCCAGACCAAAGCCTGGAAGAACTCCATCTGGGTCTCCCACATGGGGAGCAGGGACCCAAGCTCTTAAGCCATCACTGTGGCCTCCCAGGAGGTGCACTAGCAGGAAGCTGGAATTGGGAGTCACTCTGGGACTCGAACCCAGGCATTCCAACACGGGATGGAAGCAGTATTTTGACCACTGCACCAAATGCCTGCAGCAAAGAATTGTATTCTTAAAAAGAGTTTTAGAGTAGAATTATTTTGAAAGTCCAAAAATATAATAAAACCATTTTTTAGATACACACAGAGTACACAACTGCAACTATTTTTAGCCTCTTTTACTTTGAAAAGGGTCTCGGATTGAGTGACTTCATCTCCTAGCCTTGGTTTTCCTGTCCAGAAATAATGGAATGGATTCTCTTGCAAGTTTCTTTATGGATCATGTATATAAAGACCCCAGCAGAAGACTGAGAATCCCCTCCTTCACACTGATTCCCTCCTCTGGCTTCCTTAGACAACTGTCTGGGGAGATGTGACGTGGACTCAGCAGGGAGAGGGGTACAGGGACCCACTGTCATGCCACTCCTCATGCCTCTGGTTCCCTCCCCCACAAGCCCCCTGACGTATCGTCTGAGCTTAAGGAGACAAAAATCTCCCCGGGACACAGACAGGGAGCAGCCAGCCTGCATAAGGAGCTCACCTAACCCCGAGGTGAGGCAGGGCACGCTCAATCCCGCAGCCGGTCTCTGATGTGCCTGTGGCTCCTGTCCTTGCCCACAGCACAGCCCCCACAGCTTCAGTTCTGCCCAGCACCTGTGCTGGGAGCACTGGCTGACCCTGAGATGGTGCTGCCCTCCCTACAGCAGAAGGATGGTTCAGCAGGTGCAGTCCTGGGGAGTCAGGGGTGACGGAGAACAGGAGGTCTGGGCCTTCCAGAAGTGACCTCAGCTGGCCTCCTCTCTGTCAGCTGTCTCCCACCCACCTTTCCACCTTTGTTTTTTTGACAGGCAGAGTGGACAGTGAGAGAGAGAGACAGAGGGAAAGGGCTTCTTTTTTCCGTTGGTTCACCCCACAATGGCTGCTCCGGCCAGTGCACCGCACTGATCCAAAGCCCAGAGCCAGGTGCTTCTCCTGGTCTCCCGTGCAGGTGCAGGGCCATCCTCCACTGCACTTCCAGGCCACAGCAGAGAGCTAGACTGGAAGAGGAGCAACCGGGATAGAATCCGGCGCCCCGACTGGGACTAGAACCCAGGGTGCCAGCGCCGCAGTCGGAGGATTAGCCTAGTGAGCTGCGGCACCGGCCCTCCCACCCACCTCTGCAGCATCCACAGTCAACATGGGCTGTCACCTGGACACTCCTGGGCCCGTTTTGCCCCTCGGCTCAGACACTTCCCAGTTGGGTGGGTGGCTCTGGATGTGGGACAGGACCCCAGGCTGTGGCTGAGGGCCCATGCCACAGCCTCAGTGAGCAGGCAGTTTTAGTTAAATCATCTTCTCACACAACTGCAGGAACAATTAAATTTAGCATCTTCCAGCATCCCAGAGGACCAGGAGAAGCAAAACCCATCAGCTGCTCTTTGAAAATTAGCAGTCAACGCCCCAGGGAGTGTGTGTGAGAGACAGTGTGTATGTGTGTGTGTGACAATGTGTGTGTGAGAGGCGTGTATATGAGAGTGTGTATGACTGTGTGAGTGTGTGTGAGACAATGTGTGTGAGACAGTGCGTGAGTTTGAGAGTGTGTGCGTGTATGAGACGAGAGTGAGACAATGTGTATATGTGTGTGAGACAGTGTTTGACAGATAATGTGAGAGTCTGTATGTGTGTGAGTGTGAGAGGCAATGTGTGTGAGTGTGTGTATGAGTGTATGTGTGTGAGGCAATATGTGTAAGAGTATGTGTATATGAGTGTGTGAGACAATGTATGAGTGTGTGTGACAGTATCTATATGAGTGTGTGAGTGTACAAGAATGTGTGTGAGTGTATGAGTGTGTGAGACAATGTGCCTGAGTATGTGTGTGAGATGGAGTGTGTGAATGTGTGTGCGTATGAGATAAGAGTGTTTGAGAGACAATGTGTATCACTGTGCATGTGAGACAATGTTTGAGAGACAATGTGAGAGTATGTATTTGTGTGAGTGTGAGACAATGTGTGTGAGTGTGTGTATAACAATAACAGTGTGTGTATGAGAGTGTGTGAGTGTGCCAGAATGTGTGTGTATGAGTGAGTGTGAGACAATGTGTATGAGTGTATGTGAGAAACAGTGTGTGTGTGATATAGTGTGTGTAATGAAAGTTTGTGTATGAAATAGAGTGTGTGAGAGACAATGAGTGTGTGTGAGTGCAAGAATGTGCATGTGAGAATGTGTGTGTGAAAGACAATATGTGTGTGTGAGACAAAGTGTTTGTGAAAGTGTGTGTCTGTGTGTGACAGAGTATGTGAGAATGTCTGAGAGTGTATATGTTTGAGACAATGTATGCATGACAGAGTATGTGTGTGAGAAACTGTGTGTCTGTGACAATGTGTGAGAATGTGTGAAAGTATGTGTGTGTGAGAGACAGTGTGTGTGAGAAACTGTACATGAGTGTGTGTGAGAAACTGAGAGTGTGTGAGAGACAATGTGTGTGAGACAGTGTGTGTGTATGTGTGTGTGTGTGAGAGAGACAGTGTGTGAGAGTGTCGAACCCTCGCCAGCAAGGGTTCAACCCACGGAGTCACGCACGACACGACCGCTGTTGATCGGTTCTCAAGGAACTTTTATTTTAGTGATAGCAGAAGGAAAGGAGAGAAAGAGCAGAAGCAGCAGAGAGAAAGAAGGAGGAAGATGAAGAGACTGCCCCCTTTTTTCCGCCCCTTTCCCGGTCTTTTATCCCTTCCTGGTCCCCTAGGGCTAGGGCCAGTAGTCCATCAATCAGATCAAAAGGCAGGCATAGCCTCAGGTCAAGGTGTGTCTCATCCCGTCAGGTCATTTGCAAGTCTTTTGTTCAGCACTTCCTTGACCTTGTTCTGCTCAGAAGGATGAGGCAGTGCAATGAGAAGGTCCCCACAGGTGGCCGGCCTGTGGTTCCCCACATGAGAGAGAATGCTTGTGTGTGAGACAAAGTGTATTTGAGTGTGTGTGAGAGTGTAAGAGTATGTGTTTATGTGAGACGAGACAATGTGTGTGTGCGTATGTTATGTGTGTGTGTGTGTGTGAGAATGTGAGACAGAGTATGTATGAGAGTGAGTATATATGTGTGAGTGTGTATGCATGTGTGTGAGTGTGTGTGTTTTGGTACACAAAGTTCTTGCTGGGGCCTGAAGAGATTCTATGATCAGATGTCTTACACACTGTTCTAAAAAGACAGCTTTTGAAACCCCAAGAGGATTGCTTAGGGACCAGGACAGGGGCTGGGCAGGTGCCCCACAGAGCTGCAATGTTCCCTCCCAGCAAGGCCTGCCCTGAGTGGGGGGGTTCTTTTGAGAAGACACCGGCACAACCAGCTTTTACTAGAAAATATTATTATTATTTTAATGTAACCTAAAGTGTAATCACATTAGCTTATTAGGCAACTAGTAGTAATAATAAGCAATGCTAAGTGTCCTTGACTTTATACATGTATTATGTTGGATGTTGAGCTAAGTAATCCAGTAACTACAATAAGTTGATTGTTGTACAAACCGCACCACTGCCTGTTCCTGGCTCTTGCTGTCCTACACTCCCCCTTTCCTCCATCTGGCCAGACCCAGGTCCAGGAATGTGAAAGGGAGGTTTAAAGCTTGAGATAACAACCAGCCCTTACCCTGGAGTCGGCAGCAGGTGTCTTATCAGAAGTGTCAACTTGACCTAAGCATTCCCCTAAAGCCTGCTTGTACATGCTAATAAAAGCTCTGTTAGAATTGGGCTCAGGGCTTGGGGGGGGGGGGGGCTTCCTCTTCTGGAGGCACTGAGAGGCCCAGTTTCGAACTCGTAATAAAAACGACCCTGCTAATTGGCTTCAACTTCGGTCTCTGGTGGTTGATTTCGGGGGACCACGGACTGCGGGCATAACACTTTCAGCAGAGGAGGAAGGGGCCACTGCCCAGACGGCCTGTTCTGGCTGCCACTCAGGGCCAGCCCAGCCAGGAGAGAAAGCCCTGGGCTCTGGCAAGGCCACGGGGGAGGAGGTTTCCCACACGTGCTGGGTTTGGGCCTGTGGACCGGCAGGCTGGGTCAGCTGGGAGCTGAAATCAGAGCTAGGGGAGTGTTCAGGCAGGGGGGACCTGTGGAGGTTTGTTGACTGAGAAACAAGACAGAGGCTTCCTTCCCTCAAACCTTAACTACCCATCGCTTTGTCTCTACCCTCCAGATCGCTGTCTCCCCAGCTACAGTTTCCTTCCACTGAGTCTCCAAGCTAGGCAGAGCACCACAGAGAGATTGAAACACCTCCCCTCCACTGCCTGGTGGGATCTGGAATTACCCTGTGGCTGACACGGGCCTCTTAGGCCACACCTGCTGGATGGGCCCAGTCTACACAACTGGGCCATTGCCCTCATGAACCCCACCACATCTTCCTGGGACTCTGACACTAGGCATTGTCTCCTGTCCCCGTGGCAGCAGCCTAGGGCCCCAGCCACCAGCAGCTTGCCTCCAATGCCGCCAGCAGCAGGCAATCCCTGAGGGTATACCCTGCCCTCAGTACAGCACTTAAGCCCAAGTACACCACGCTCCTCTGGGCACAGGGCTTGAACTCCAGCACCCTCCAGACAGCCTATACTTGGGGCAAGAGCCGTGAATTTGGTCCCTACTCCCCAAGCTGGCCTGCCAGACTCGCAACCCAGTTCCTGACTGTGTCTCCTGCCTCGTCCCTACTGTCCATTTCCATGCACCCAGGAACACGGAATGCCTGCACGTGTGAGCATGCCCCGCTGGTCTGTTCTCTCTTCCCACACCCACTGCTCTGCCTCACTCAGCCAGGCTCCTAAAACAAGCTGTTTCACCTGTTCTTTGATTGCCACTCCCCCTCCTTTCTGTCCTGGACCACACAACACGACCACAGCCCCCGGGCGCTCCCTGCCCCTATCTTTGCCATCATGTCTATCTTCCCTAACTAGACTGTGGCCTTCTAGAAGGCAGGCACTCCCAGTTTCACCTCTCTTTTCCCCACACAGTGTTGGTGTTCTTCCACTTATGATGGGGTAACATGTCCTAACAAGCCCATCCAAAGCTGAAAAACAACCAGAAGTCAAAGTGCACTTAGGAGAGGCAGTGTTGTGGTACAGGGGGTTCAGCCACCTCTTGCAGCACCAGCATCTGTTATCAGAACCCTGGTTCAAGTTCTGCTGCCCCTCTTCCCATCCAGACCCCGCTACTATGCTTGGGAAGGTAGTAGATTATGGCCTAAATACTTGGGCCCCTGCCACTCATGGTGGATAACAGGTTGGAGTTCCTCGCTCCTGGTTTTGGCTTGGCCCAGTCCTGGCTGTTGCAGCCATTTTGGGAGATGGACAATCTCCTCTCTCTCTTTCTCTCTCTCTCTCCCTCTCCCTCTCCTTCTCTCTGTCATCCTGCCCTTTGCATAAATCTGTTTTGAAAAATGCATTTAACACACCCAATCTACTGAATATCATTGCTTACCCTAGCCTACCTTAAACATGCTCCAAAAGCTTAAATTAGCTGACAGTTGGACAAAATCATCTAACAAAAAGTCGATTTCATAATAAAATGCTAAATACCTCATGTAATTTATTGGATTCAATATACTGCAGGGTCCAGGATTGGCTGTTTACCTCGGGACAGTGAGACTGGAAGCTGAGGCTCACTACTGCTGCCCAACACCACAGGAAGGGATCAGTGCACATATTGACAGCTCAGGAAAAGATCAAAATTCAAAACGTGAAGTCTGGCTTTCTACAGAGTGCCTGTTGCTTTCACACTTTCATTACGTTGAAAAAGTCTAAGTCAGAAACCATCTGTACTGAACTTCTTCCTCCTCTTCCGTTTCCAACAATTCTTTCTGGGGAATTTTGAGGCAGGGGAGTCATCCAGAAGAACATTCTAGAACTGGGATGGGGTTCCAGGCCAAAAGGGGAAGTCAGGCACCAAGAAAGGGTAAAATAATAGGCCAAAGAGCTCGACATCAGGATCAGGAGAAGAAAAACCCAGGCTACTGCTGAGGCATGAGGCATCCGCCCTGTGCTACGCACTTCCCATTGGAGCTTCTGCCTGCTCCTTCTCAGGGCCAAAGCCAACCTCAAGCTTACCTGTTCCCCAGCCTGCACACCTGTCCTCCAGCTAGAGGGACTGTGTGCACAACCTCGACATCTCCCCTCCAACAGCTTCACATCACCTGCTCCAGAGGAGGGGGTGCTCCTGGCCCCAGGGTGACTGGGATGGTTTGGGGCCCTGGCCTGGAGCACAGGACAAAGTCCCCACCCCCAACCAATCTGACTTGGCACAGTGGGTGGGATCAGTGTTTTGGGATACAGCAGAGGTGAGGGACCGCTGGCCTAGAGAGATGCTTTCCTGAAACACACTCCCCTACCACCTGAACTTGACTCCCCCAGTTCTAACTGCGCTGGGCAGTGCTATGGATTGGGCAGGACTTGGCTCCCCAGGTTCATGCAGATGTTGCAATTCTGAAGTCCTGTGTTCAGGGTTGATGGATAAAGGGTAGGGACATAATATAATTATGGCTTCTGAGAGGTGGGCCTAGCAGCAGGTCTTTCATGCATGGAGGGCTTGCCTCAGATGGCAGTACTCTTTCAAAAAACTTATGTATTTGAAAGGCAGAAAAGAGAGAGAGAGAGAGAGAGAGAGAGAGAGAAGAAGAAATATGACTATCTTCCATCTGCTGAAACAGATGCCCACAATAGCCAGGGCTGGACCAGGCTGAAGCCAGGAATCTGGTACTCCATCCAGGTCTCCCACATGAGTGGCAGGGGCCCAAGCTCTTGGGCTACTATCGACCACCTTCTCACGTGCCTTAGCAGGGAGCCAGATCAGGAGCAGAGCAGCACCTTAATACAGAATGAGGGAGTCCCACGTGGCGGCTAAACCCACTGCACCACAACTCCCACTTCTAGACAGTCATTCCTGTGAAAGGGTTGGCTACATAAGCCAAGCTCGGCCTAGCTTCTCTCACTGCTTCCTGGCTCACCATGGAACCATTCCTCTGCACCCACTGCACCATTGCCAATCTCCAGCAGACACCAGACTGATGGGGCCACCTAATCCTGAACTGTGACGTCCAAACTGTAAAGCAGAAGGAAACTGTAGCTTCCCAAGAAGCTTCTCTTGGGTGCTTTAGTCAAAGTATCAGACCTCTAATACAGGTGGGCATCCCGCCTAGCTGTTGAGATGCTAGTTCAGTTCCCAGCTCCAGCTCCTCACTCCAGCTTCCTGCTGGTGCACACCCTAGCTGGCAGTAGTGGTGGCTTAAATAGTTAGAGTCCCTGCCACCCACATAGGAGACCAGGACTGAGTTCCCAACTTCTGGCTTTGGTTTGACTCAACCCTGGCTGTTGCATTTTGGGAATGAACCAGCAGGTGAGAGCTTTGTTTCTGAATCAATCTCTCTCTTTCTCTCTCTCTCATAATATATATCAAATGTGCGCACACACACACACACACACACACACTGACTGGCACGGATCTGAGCCCAGGAAAGCCTGTGCTGAGAACTGGTCCTCTTGGAGTCAGTAGATACACTTGGAAGGAAGAACCCCCTCCCAGGATCCTTCACTGCCATGAGCTCTCCTGCTTTGCACAGTATTAAACACTGCTTTAATCCATGACAGTGTCTTCCTCAGACGTGGGGGACATTCACACCTAAGAGTACCGACGCCTGTGAACCCCGACACTTGTGTGTGACACGGAGGACAGAGAAAGAAGTCAGAGTGATTTATTTCTCTCAGCGCGTCCAATCCTCTGCAGGACTAGCTCTCCTGGCGTGCCTGGGGTCCCCGAGAAGCAGCGGTTGTGGTTGTTTGAGTTTACAGGTTTGGCTTTCCTGCCACGCGGCTCCAACACAACACAACCCTGGAGCGACCTCCATCTCTAGAAACAATGTCACAGCTTCCCACGTGCCTCCCGCCTACTGAACAGCCCCCGCTGGACTGAGTCACCAAAGCCATTCACAGCCCTGAGCGCCTGGGGAATTTCTGCACAATAACAGGTCTCCCACATGAGCAGCAGGGGCTACTGAGACCCCAGTTTCCCCTCCGCCCAGCAGCTCACTGTCATGCTACAGCCGTCAGCGGGTGATTTCAGACTCTGCTGGAGAGAAGAAAAGCACTAAGTTCAAGTGAGCCCAGTGAAGATGGTTAGCACTGCTTCTGCAGGGAAATGGGCCCTGTGTATGGGTCACTCCGTGTTCAGCACCTCTGTGGGTGCATCTTCCTTCTCTCAAAGGGCTGCTCGTCTGATCCCATGAAGAAACGAGCTAGAGAAGGCGGAGCCAGATTTAAATGGAGAGAAAATTAACGAAGTTATTCCATGGAGGAGCAGAGGCTCACTCCTTCCCGTGCCCTTTCTCCCACCGTCTCCAGGGGCTGACCCTCCTGCACGACCTGCAGAGCCGGGCAGGAAGCCACCAATACTTTCTCTTCCTCGGGTTCTTTGGTATCAGAAGAGTGCATGAGTATTTGCTCAGGCGTCTTAGTGGAAGCAGATGTAAGAAGACAAAATCAACGCAAGTACTCATGAAGACATAAGAGGCAAGATTGGGTGCTGTGGTGCAGGATGTAAAACCGTCCCTTGCCATGCTGACTTCCCGTATCAGAATACCTGGTTCAAGTCCTGGCTCTTCCGCTTCTGATCCAGCTCCCTGCTAATGTGCCTGGGAGGCAGTGGATGCTGGCCCAAGTATTTGGGTCCCCACCACCCACATGGGAGACTAGGATGGAGTTTCTGGATCCTGGTTTCAGCCTGGCCCAACCCCAGCTGTTGCAGTAACTGGAGAGTGAACCAGAAGATGGAAAATCCCTCTCTTTATCTCTCTCTTGACTCCCCCCCCATCTCTTTCTCATTTTTCCTTTCAGCTAAATAAATCTTTTTTCTGAAAAGATCCATAAAGCACACAGAACCTTAATGCTTCACTATTGCTTATATCTTCATCATATGCCCATAGAGACAACTTCACAGAAATCACGCTCCTACTCAGATGCAAAGAATCCTGTGTCCATGCACCAAGCGCTAATTGGACTGATTTCTAGAGACAGAGACGTGGGAAGCTCACAAAGCCTTTGCGTACCCAGAGTTCTCTCTGTCAGATGGCGCATCTCTGCCACCGAGCCAGACGAAGGGCAGGGCAGTGAGTGTGGTTAATCCCAGCAGGGAATAAGGAATTCAGGGCAGAAGCTGCGGTGCAGGTGAGATCTGAGCTGTCTCCTGAAGGTGGAAGAGATGAAATTTTTATTTAGGTTAAAATATTCACTAAGGAGTTAAAGGCCACTAAAGGAATGTTTAAGATGGAAGGGCTCAGCGGGGTCAGGAAAGAACTAGAAAATTGAGGTCAAGGTTTAAAACCACCAGTCTCTCATTACAATGCTGATAGCAGATGGCCAAGAAAGTGCATTTTTGGATTATCAGAGGAGGCTCCCAGCAGCTGCCTTCTCTGTCATCCACAGGGTGCCACACTGCCCACCCGTGATGGGAGTAAAACTGCATGGTTCTGCAGCACTGGGCACCTGTCAAAGGGCAGACAGCAGTGTCACCTGCTCCTTAAAGGGCCCTGTTCTGCATCAGTATCAAAAGTATATTCAATGGACAGTGTTCTGGCACAGCAGGTTAAGCTGCCGCCTGTGACACCAGCATCTCATATGGGTGCCGGTTTGAGTCCCAGTTGTTCCACTTCTGATCTAGCTCCCTGCTATTGCCCCAGGGAAAGCAGTAGATGTCCCAAATACTTGGGTCTCTTCACCCACATGGGAGACTCAGATAGAGTTACAGGCTCCTGGCTTCAGCCTGACCCAGTCCCAGCAGGTACAGCCATTTGGAAATGCAAGATCCTGCTCTCTGGATCTCCTCCATCCCTGGTAACCCTAGCTTTAAAATCAATCAATCAATAAATATTTTTTAAAAAATGTTCAAAAGACACACATTTATCCTGGAAAAAATCACCACATTTGTCAAACAAATCCAAATTTATTAGGACTGATATTGCAAATAATTTACTAATTATGCAAATGGATACAATCTGCCTTTAATTCATCTCTAGGCTTTACTTGCATTATAAGAATAAATGCTGTTTTTATCTTGTTACAGGGTCACTACATTCAATGATTATCATAAAAGGGAACATTGATAATTCTTAGATATGGCAGAATAAATTTATCTTAACAAAGTCAATGGAATTTTCAGAATTCCACAGCACTCAACAAAACTCCCAACTCACAAAGTATAACTTAAAACTTCAGAATTAGTGGGAAGGTGATTCAGTTTCAACTCAACCAACTGTAGTCAGTATGCTATGTTTTGGGACATATTTTTCTGTCTGTCTGCCTGAATGACACTCCAGTTCTTTTATATAAATAGGCAGATGGAATCAAATAATTCCTACGTTGTACACAAAGCTTGCTTTCCACATTTCCTTTGCTCCTCATTCATTCTCACATCTCAGATCTTCTGAAATCATTCTTCTTTTGAGAGTACATCTTGTAGAAATTTCCTAAAGTAGGGTGTCATGGTAGGAAAACCTATCTCTTTTGTTTTTCTCACCTGATTTTTTTTACTATGATTTTGCCCTCATTCTCTCAGTTGATGGTTCTAGGGTTGAGAGTTACTTTCTTCCTGAGGTACCAGTGATATTAACCCTTTGTGTGCTGACTGGCAGCACTACGTTGAGAAACTTCTTCAGTCCACTGACTGCCTACACGGGTAATCTGTGATTTCACCCTGTTTTTAGGATCCTCTTTGTCCTGCAATATCACTATGGTGTGTATTGGTGTGAATTTTTTTTTTTAATTTATCTTGCTTGGAATTCACTAGGCATCTGAATCAAAGGATTTGTGTCTGCCTTAGAAATTCTTCATCAGTTTATCCTATCTCCTGGAGCTCCAGCTAGCCCTCACTCCATCCTCATTATCTCTTAGTGTACCTGTTGTTCCTGTGCCTTTGGCTTTTTATACTGAATTTTCTGCATTTCTTTCAGCTCCGGTTCACTAATTTTCTCTTTGGCTATATCTAATCTGGTCTTGAGAGTTAAAGGAATTGGAGGATAGAACCACTAAAATTTTTGTTCTTTATAGTAAGGCTTAGTTCACATACAGTCCAAGCACAAATCTTAATTTCATAGCAGAGTGATGCCACAGGATTGCACAGCCATGTAGCCAGCCATCCACGTCGAGATTAAGAACATTTCCAGCACCTGAGAGGCCATCCCCTTGACCCTCCAAGATGAAGATCCTACTGCCTGAGACAATGCTCAATCAACAGAGACCAACTTTACCTGGTCTTAAACTTCCTGTTTGCCCTGTATGCATATTTTGACTGCAAGGCTTATGCACAGTGTTACATTAGAAGTACTGTGTTCTTTTTAATTGCATTCTAACATTCCACTGTGTAAATATACCACCATTTAATTATCCCTTTTACTATTGATGGGTTTTTATGTTGTTTTAGTTTAAGGCTATTGTCTCGTTACATTTTTCCTTTCAATCATTATTATTAGTTTTTATCTCAGACATTCTATTGAGTGTTTCTTCAAGTATTTTAGGTCATTTATGATGGTCTCTTGCTCCTTCTTCATATTTTCATTTCTTTGAATGTATAAACTACTTTGAATACCTTTTTGTTACCTGTTCCTGGCTCTTGTTGTTCACATTTACTCACAAAGCTTTGTTTCCTACAAGTTTTGTGATTTCTATGAGTTCATGTGCATGGACTCAGCCTGTGGCAGTTCTCTGCAGTATGGGTTGAATGTGCATGTTCATAATACTGGGTCCCCATCAAACAAACATCCTCAGCTTGTTGTTCTTCAAACCATGCAAATACTGTGAATTCAGGCTCCAAACCCCCGGAGGATCACCATGTTCTCTGCCCATCGACAGCCAGTTTGGATCAGACAACGTTTTTACTGTTTCCCTCATGGAGTTCTTTCCATGAAGATGTTGCCCTCCGTGAGTGTAAGCTCTCCCCGGGAGGCCCCAGCCAGCCTCCTTTTTGTCTGCTCCCCACACAAGGCACAGCTACTAAATCCACTGCTCCTGGCCACCTACAATGTATTTGGGCACCGGTAATAAAGGGGTTCGGCAACTCCAGCCCTCACGCAGGTTTCTAGATTCCTGCTGTTCTGCCTTTCTTCATAATGGAAATTTTCCTTAATTTTTGTTAAAAATATTGCCTACTCAGCATTTTGTTAAGCATCTTTAGGTAACTTAAGAGATTTAGTGCATCATGTTTAGGTAGTTAAGAAACTGTCCAGTTCACCACATGGCCAGACATTGTGCTCCATTCAAGTTTTCTCTTCTTCAGTTTCCAACAAGTCACATGGGGAGTCCTCGCATGTCCATCTTCCAAAATACCACATCACCACAAAGCATCTCCACTCCAATATTCTGCTTCTTCCACACAACAGTAATTCCTCTTGTCTAGGTACTTCTTGGTGTCTCTCACATAGAATTATTTTAGCTCATAGGCCTGTCCCTTGTGCTGAATCCCACCAGATTCTAAGTTCCTAGAAGTCAGGGCTGGGTGTGTACCTGGCATAAAACTTAGATCAGAAGGAGCTACACAAGTATTTATCGAAATGAACTGAGTTGATGATCTAATATCAACAGTGTCCTTAGTACCTTGAATCCTGGAGTCTTGAAACCCTTAATTACAAGTATCTGTGGAGGGACTGACTCTGTGATGTAACAGGTAAAACTGTCTGTAGCTCTGGCATCCCATATGGCTGCTGGTTTGGGTCCTGGCTGCTCTGCTTCTGATTCAATTCTCTGCCAATGTTCCTGGGAAAGCAGCAGCAGAAGATGGCACAAGTGCTTGGGCTCCTGCACCTGTGTGGGAGACCCGGAAGAAGCTCCTGGCCCAGCCAAAGTGAACCACCAGATGGAAGATCTCTCTCTTTCTGTCTCTCCCTCTCTCTGTAACTCTATCGTTCAGATAAATAAATCTTATTCTTTAAAAAGGTATCTGCGGAAAATATAACAAAACCACATACTCGGCTGGCGCCAAGGCTCACTAACCTAATCCTCTGCCTGTGGCGCCGGCACCCCGGGTTCTAGTCCCGGTCGGGGCGCCGGATTCTGTCCTGAGGCACAGCGAAATTAGAACATAAAAATAAACCAATCAACACACAGCTCAGCTACGAGACTATTATCTGAGATGAGCAGCCCCTTCAGAGTCAAGGTCTGGGCGAGGAAGATGGGAAGTTGACAACCGAGGAGAGGACAGTCCTAGATGTATCATTGTCTGCTGATAGCATCCGGTGCCACAGTCACACCAACAGGCTGGCTCACAGCTCCCAGGTACACCAGCAACCCAGTCCCAGTCCAAAGACGCCTTTCCCTTTCCCTAGCATTTTTCCAAGCCTGTGCCAGTGCAACTGCTCTGCGAGTCACTGTGGCAGCTTACAAAGGCCTGAGGTAGATGAACCCACCGTAGTTTTTGCGCATCCTGCATCTGCTCCCTTCACCATTCTCCTCCAATGCTGACTCTGGGCTTGACCACTGGGATAAGAGCAAACATAATAGATGAAGTCTTGACAGATATTATAGTTTGCCTCTCTTTCTCCTGTGGTTCTTAGAACGTCTGCCACCATAAGAGGAAGCCTGGGGTAGAGTCCAAAAAGTCAGAAACCAAAGGAGTGGAAAAGCTCTCCTTCCTGAACACCGCAACTGTCCAAGTAGCCCTAGCTGCTCTGACAGCTGACTTCATACACAAGAATTAACCCAGCCAAGGCCAAAAGAACGGCAGAGCTGAGCCTGGCCCCATGTGCTAATCCGCAGAATCATGAGCTAAATAAATGGCTGCGATTTTAGGTCAGTAACACTGGGGTATTTTGTTAATGCTAACACAAAGCCTTTCATAAAGATGTGAAAAAATATAATATGCCCCTGGGATGACTGATAAAAGAGTTAGGGATATGCACAAAATAAAACCACAGTCTTTACCCAAGAGTTTATAGACCCTTTAAGCAGCATGAAACTCAAGAACTTGGTTACTCCTTTCTTGGTTTAATTTGAAGAGGTTGTTTGTTACAAAGCCCATTTGTTCCAAATATTCCACTTACCAATCAACCTCCTAGCTACATCAAATCTTGCTGAAGGTTCCAAGCAGCGTCATGCAAAGAGGGACAGCACAACATAATAGTGAACAGCTCTGGAATCAGACAATGGAATCAGCACCAGGCATATGCTTCACAGAGCTGTGGTTGGAAACATTGCAGTGTTTGGTGCAGTGCTGACACATATGAATGCTCAAAAACTTTGAACTTGTTTTATTGGGTTGCTTGTTATTCAAAACAATTAACAGGACTTTACTTTATATGAAATGGCTCCTATTTACTCTTCATGCTGTTGCAAAGTTGCTATTGTCCATCTTAAAGATAAGAAAACTAAGGCATAGAGAGAGTATAAAACGTGTCTAGTGTCACAGCAGATGAGAAGCAGCTAACTTCAACCCTTATGGTGCTTCCTACCCTATCCTTGATTAGTGCTTAAGACCTAATTTCTAGTGCATAAACATTAAGAATTAAAGTCTCGGGACTGGCGCTGTGGCACAGTGGGTTAAGCCACAGCCTGCAGCACCAGTATTCCATATAGATGCCAGTTCTGGACCTGGCTGCTCCACTTCTGATCCAAATCCCTGCTAATGTGCCTGGGAAAGCTGTAGGGGATGGCTCAAATCCTTGGGCTTCTATACCCACATGGCTTCAGCCTGGCCCAGACCCGGTCTTTGCAGCCATTTGTGGAGTGAACCAGCAGCTGGAAGATTCTCTCTCCTCCTCCTCCTCCTCCTCCTCCTCCTCCTCCTCCTCCTCCTCTATCTTTATAACTTTGCCTTTCAAGTAAATCTTTAAATGAGAGGAACTAAATTCTCACTCTGCAGTAGCAATTACAAAGACTTTTCAAAATGTGGATCCACATTGCTTTTTTGCCATTTTAATAGGATTTCATAAAATCTCCATATGGAGTACTCTGCCCTAAATGTTTTCTCCCAATTCTCCCAAACCTCCTGCATAAAATCGTTTTCATTTTAGGTCCATTCAAAACTACCTCCTACTGAAATGTTCTAGATTTCCCTGGTGGACAAGAGTGTGAGCCTTGGAGTAAGACTACCTCTGCTGGAATGGCAAGTTCTGCTATCTACTACTTGTGTGAACTTGGGCAAGACACAACCTCTTTAAAACTTGCTTTCCTCATCTGTAAAAAGCAGGCAATGAAGCCATTACACAGGGATGAATGAATAGACAGCATGACAGATCAATCTAGAGACAGACAACTAGCACTAAGCTTTATCTGTCACATTTTTTAATCCACAACTAGGTCTTCACAGTACTTCTATTTTTCCCATGTACATACATCATATTTAATTATATACTCGTCTCATGTTCCTTTACTAGACTTTGCAACCACTGGCTATTCTTTACCCAACCCCACAGAAAGCACTTGCTACATGTTTGTTGAAAGTGCTTTAATCCAATTCTGAGTTCTTATTTTGCTGCCCTGATGGCACTTCAGTTTGCTCAGCCATAGTTCAGATTTAACAGGTTGGATTATATCATTAATGTTCAAAAACTGTTGCTCTGTGTTTGACAACGATACTGTTTTCTCAAGCACATTCATACACGGAACAGGAGGTTACCTGCAGAGTGGTTGTGGTTGAAAAGGGCTATCAAATGGACATCTAACCTGCCTGCCCCTAAAAGCTTCTCATGTACTTGTGAGAACGCCTGAAGCATGTGAACACCCAGCTGGACACCCTTTCTATATATCAGACTTCCCGTAGTGGGAGCTTTGTCCCTGATTCTCTGTCTTGATTCTCCACTTTTCATATGATTCCAACGAGGTACATTCATCTGTAAATGATGAAGAAAGACATCTCTGGTGGGAAAAACATAAGCTCTTCAAGTCCCAGGAAAGCTTACAGGGAAGAAGAATAAGAAGTGCTCATTTAACAGCCCTAGCAGAGAGTGATCATGATAGTGGAAATGTGGCTTGTTGAATTCAACCCCGTTGAATCATCTTTTTGATTATAGGAGGTTGGAGACACTAGGGTCCTGTTACCTAAACATGCATCTTGCTTGCAGCTGCTAGCTAGAGTTTCAGATACCAGTAGGGATTGACAAAGGTTGGTTGTAATTGGGGTCCAGGAATGATTTGCAAATTTCAAAAAAAAAAAAAAAAGAAAATCAAAAGGCAATGTTGAGGTTGCAACATCGATTTCCTTCACAACTGCAAGAATAGCATCAATGGGGAAAATTCAAGCTCATTAGGAGTCTAATCAGCAGGTGTATATGTCTTTGTTGAATAAACACACTATTGCTTCATAACATGAAGCCGTTCCATGCATCAGACCTTTCGCTAAATGTAGCATCTGTTGAGAAATCCTAACAGAGAATATTGATCCAGTGCTCATGTGCCAGGTGATTTTTCTTCATGCCTCATCAGGCCCGTGAAGCAAGCACTACTATCTTTACAAGGAAGGAAACCAAGTCAGGCAGACTCCCTTGGTTCCATGTGGTCCCACAGTGAAAAAAAAAATAGCAGGTCAAGATCGAAAACTGTGTTTCCTTTATTCTTATGTTTCATGCCTTACACTGGACCACTCCTTTGCTGATACAAGGTGCAGTCTCATTCCTCAGCCTCTACATGTAACCACTGAACTAATTCTTTGATCTTATCACTTACATCATAGTGGTGCTCACAATGCAAAGAAATCAACTGGGAAGATACTAAAATGCAGAGGGCCCCTAGATCCACAGATCCTGGTTCAGTGGGGCCCAGAAATGCACATTTTAACCAGCAAAAGGGATGACTCTGGTATCAGTGGACTTCAGTTCTTCCTTTGAAAGCATTGCCTCTAGGATATAATTGATGTTATCAATAAGAGAGGGTGTTCAGAGAGCTTTGAGCTCGCCTTTATTTTGCTGTCTGAAAAGTTTCTAAACATTTAGAAGCTCCCAGATCAAGAGTTGCTCCTTAGAGTTATTAAGGAAGGGATGTGGCTGGTATAGAGGGCAATCCTAAATTTGTTCCGGTCCCCCATCACCCCAGACAAGAAGATGCCTCTAATCCTTAGGGCTGGCTGTCCCAAGACACTGCTTGAATAGGAAGAGAAAGAAAGGGCACCCCTGTCCTTCCTCTTTGAAACATAAAAGGTAAAGACTGCAAGGAGAATGCTGATGGTGACAGATGTAAGAAGTTTATTATATATTGCAGAGATCCAGATTAGGAAAAGCTTTCTAAATCCAATTTTTCTGCTTAAAGCAAAAAGCAAATAAGGCCATGCTGGTGTGCCACCAGTCTCACAGAACTCAATGACAATAAGTCTGTAGGCTGCCTGGGAACCTGGCCATGGTGCCAAATGGATGGAGTTTTGAGGATACAATCATGAACCTGACCTTTGGAACTTGAAAGGAGTATAGTGAGGGTGAGACGGGAGAGGAAGTAGTTCTGCTGGGGTGACTCTCAGGGTAAAGTGACCCAAGACTGGGAATGTGACTAGGAGGGACAGGGTCCCAGCAGGCAGGAAGAAGTGACCTTGTCTTTGAAGTGCAAACGAATGACACCAGGATCTTTCCTTTTCTACATTCCTCCAAATTTAACATTCAATTGTCAGATGTAAGTTATTGTCAAGATTAACTGGAGAGTTCAAACACATGCATTTCAGAAGCTCCCACTCCCCAGGTCATCAAAGGAATCATTGTAATAACTTAGTTCTTTCTTCAGATTGGAAACAAGAGCTGGAGGATTTGGGGAAGATGACTAAGCAGAGGAAGCACAAGGAAGTCTCTCCCAGATAGCCTTCAAAGTGTTTGTTAAGCATTAAGAAAGAAGACTTTTGTACAGCCACAATAAGAGAGAGAATCAACAGTAGATTGGTGGGAACTTTTATTGGTGGGAAGGGTTGGGTCAAGGATTAAGAAACAGGGGTAAGTGTATGTCCTAGTGGTTAAGATACTCTAGGATGCTCACCTCCCATATCTGAGTATGTTGTAGCTCAAGTGCTTGGGTCACTCCACCTGCCTGAGAGACCTGGATTGAGTTCCTAGTATCTGGCTTCAGCCTGGCCCAGACCCAACTACCCAACTATTGCAGGCCACTGGGAAGTAAAACACAGATGAGATCCATGTGTGTGTGTGTGTGTGTGTGTGTGTGTGTGTATTTGCCTTTCAAGAAAAATAAATACATACATTTAAAAAAACAAACAAACAAAAAAACAGCCCATGTGAGAGGCAGCTCAGTGAGTGCCATGTAGCTACTTTCTCCAACTCTAATGAGCATTTAGGTCACCATTCCCAAGCATCTGTGCTGTCTAGGCTGGAAGCTCAAATAATCTTTGCATCTATATTTTTT
This sequence comes from Sylvilagus floridanus, assembly GCA_949820135.1. Lineage (NCBI taxonomy): Eukaryota > Metazoa > Chordata > Mammalia > Lagomorpha > Leporidae > Sylvilagus > Sylvilagus floridanus. The sequence goes on from OX463239.1 coordinate 69,635,621, forward strand.
TTCTCAAACCCAAAGACCTCTGTCTCCCTGAAGCTTCCTTCTGCTTCTGCAGACCAGGGACCTTTGCAGACCACCAGATTCTGATGTCTCCCTTCTCAGCTAGATGCAGAATTATTCTTTCAAGTGGGCGTTTCCTCTCCAACTGGGGTGCTCAGAGATGGTTCAAGAGCTGCTGTCAAAAGGGATTGTCACTAGCCACATATGGCTGCTCAAGTTTACGTTGGTTAAAATTAAATCAAGCTTACTATTCAGGTGCTCCGTCACTTTAGCCTTCTGTAGGTGCTGAGTATCCGTGTGTGACTGGTAGTGACTCCAAAGCACAGAGCAGAAGTGGAGCCACAGTGACCCAGCAGCATCTCACAAAGTTCTATGGGGTGACGCTGCCAGGGAGGACTGGAAGAATTTGAGCTGAACATCCCACTCTTTCTGTAGAAAGGAATGCACAGTGTTCAGGAAGAACGCAAAGAGCTGATGGAAATCCTCTCTTCTGAAGCTCTGTCACTACTGTGTTGACAGTTCTTAGAGTTCAAAAATGAAGGAATAAGAAAAAGAATAAAATCATGCAAAGTCTGTGAATTTACCCAGCAAAAGATAATAAGACTTAATTCCTACAGCATCAGGGTAAAATTCTTTCTCTGAAACCTATTGACTCCAAAACCATATCGATATTAGGGAAAACTACTGCTCCATGATCTCAGTAACATACCATTTGGACATGGCTATTAGAGAATCAAGAAAGACTGCTGTAAAATAAAATTGCAGTAAGCCAAAGACTAACTGCTTTCTGATGAATGAAGCAGTGCACAAACTTTAGAAATACTCCTCAAATCCAGAGCAAGAGACTGGAGAGATGAAGTAGATTCCTCTGTGGAGCAGCTCATCAGGGAAATAGAATCACAGTCCATTTCACCCAGAAACACACACACAGAGTTTATATTCCATAATTCTTGATGAAATCTACACCATCTGTCAATCTTGATTGATCTGGAAAAAATGAGGCATTCACTTATAAAAAAATTCACTCATAAAACGAGAATATAACAAAAGAATTATGGGGTAAGTGAAGAGAACAACAATTTGAAAGAAGTGAATCAAAATGAAAAATAAGAGGCCAATAATCCCCATGGAAACAGACTGAATTCAGGAAATAATACATCACACATCTCTAATATACATATTTATATATTCAATAAAACAAGAGCAAATGGAGCAACTAGAAAACATAGAAAAGTTATTGGATAACACAGAACTGTTATTGGAAAATGTTTCAAATCATTCTTTTTTTAAAAAGAGAAATTGAGTAAAAATAGTGAGCAGCAAAAGACACTAAAAAAAGAGAAGAAGAAAATAACTTGAAAGATTGGCTCATGGAATTTCACCATAACTAAAAGCAAAAATGTAAATTTCAAGAGCACATTTGAGAAGCAAGGAAACTGGATCCAATAGATCTAATTCCCTTATTCTCAAGTTTGGCAGAAAAAGACAGAAACTCAGCAATTATTGAATTTTTATTAAAGAAGAAAGTTTGAAATGTATTTAGCAAGCTAGAAACCCACCAAAATAACAGTAAGAAAAAATTAACTATAAAATTGAGGAAATCTCACAAAAAGTAGATCAAAGAGATAGAAGATAGGGCGGAGCCAAGATGGCGGAATAGTGAGGACGCGCACTAGCAGTCCGCAAAAAGATAGTTTAATAAAAACAGAGTTACTGTAGCCTCAGGAAAAATTTCAGGGAAAAAAATGCAGTGGAAATTCTTCCGGACCCAGTGAATGAGACGCAGAGGACCTAGGGAAAAGTAAGTTTGCGAACGGCAAATCATGCCATAGTGGCACGGGAGCTGCCGGGAGGGACGGGAACCGGACGGAACACAGTCGCCATTGGAATTGAGCGCTTAAACGGGAGCCAATACAGGGATCCCGAGACACTGGCGGGGGGAAGCAGACCCCAGGGAAACAGCACAGTTGAGGCGAGCCCACACGGACACTAGCCTCTCTCGTCACCCACCCTGCTAAGTCCAGCTAGATTAAACGCAGTGGCACGGCGCGCGCCCGCCGGCTGAGACTGGAGCCGGGCGGAACACAATCGCCGCAGGATCTGCGCGCGTGAACGGGAGCCGATACAGGGATCCCGAGACACTGGCGGGGGGAAGCAGACCTCCACGGGGGAAACAGCACAGTTGAGGTGAGCCCGCACGGACACTAGCCCCTCTCGCCGCCCACCTTACGAAGTCGAATTTGATTAAACGCAGTGGGACAAGGTGCGCCCGCCCATCACTGAGGCAGGCGGAACCAAAAACCCGAGGCTGTAGAAACCTGAAGGGGATCCAAAAACTGGGAACACACCGCGCACACAAACTCCGTTACCTTGACAACCCAGAGAAAGAGTGTGGGGAAAAAAAAAAAATGCCAAACAAAAACAGATTCCGAGGGAGCAAGATCAAGGAAGACGCTATGATGACCCCAAACGGAAAAGACACCCCAAGTCAGGATTGTGAAGATAATGAGACAGAAGAAATGCAAGAAGCAGATCTCAAAGAATTGATAAGAACATTAAGAAGTTCTCAAAAACAAATTCTTGAACTACAGAAATCTTTAATGGATAAGATAGAAAATCTCTCTCGCGAGAATGAAGCACTACGGAGAAATCAAAACGAAATGAAACAACTAGTAGAACAAGAAGCTACGAGAGTGACAAAAAATCTTAATGAATTGAAGAACTCAATAGATCAAGTGACAAGCAATCTTGAGGGCCTTAAAACCAGAATGGGTGAAGCAGAGGAGAGAATATCGGACCTAGAAGACAGTGAACAGGAGAGGAAACAGTCAAACCAAAGACAAGAAGAGGAAATTAGAAAACTAAAAGATATCGTCGGGAATTTACAGGATACTATTAAAAAACCCAACATTCGGGTTCTAGGTGTTCCTGAAGGTATGGAGAGGGAGAAAGGATTAGAAGGCCTTTTTAGGGAGATACTAGCAGAAAATTTTCCAGGCTTGGAGAAAGACAGAGAAATCCTAATCCAGGAAGCTCATAGAACCCCTAATAAACATGACCAAAAGAGATCCTCTGCACGACATATTGTAATTAAACTCACCACAGTGAAGCAAAAAGAAAAGATCCTAAAATGTGCAAGAGAGAAACGTCAGATTACTCTCAGAGGATCTCCAATTAGACTCACAGCTGACTTCTCAACAGAAACCCTACAAGCTAGAAGGGAATGGCGAGACATAGCCCAGGTACTTAGAGGGAAAAACTGCCAGCCCAGAATATTATACCCTGCAAAGCTCTCATTTGTGAATGAAGGCGAAATAAAGACCTTTCATAACAAACAAAAATTGAAAGAATTTGTTGCCACTCGTCCAGCCCTGCAAAAGATACTTAAAGACGTGTTACACACAGAAACACAGAAACACGACCATCAACATGAAAGAAGGTAAATGAAGGGAACCTCACGGCAAAAGATCACAGGGAATTCAAAGCATACATTAGAAAATATCTGGCAAATGGCAGGGCAAACTTACCACTTATCAATAGTCACATTGAACGTTAAAGGTCTAAACTGTCCTGTTAAAAGACAGAGATTGGCTGACTGGGTTAAGGAACAAAAACCATCTATTTGCTGCCTACAAGAAACACATCTTTCCAACGAAGATCCATACAGACTGAAAATAAAAGGATGGAACAAGATATACCATGCCAACAGAAATGAAAAAAGAGCGGGTGTAACCATCTTAATATCGGACTACATAAACTTTAACACAAAAACTGTTAAGAGAGACAAAGAGGGGCACTATATAATGATTAAGGGATCAATACTACAGGAAGATATAACAATTCTCAATGTATATGCACCTAATTACAGGCCACAGGTTTATTTAAAAAATTTGTTAAGAAACTTAAAGGGAGACTTAGACCCCAACACAATAGTACTGGGGGACTTCAATACTCCACTCACAGATATTGACAGATCGACAGAACAGAAGATCAACAAGGAGACAGTAGATTTAAACAACACTATAGCCCAAATGGATCTAACAGATATTTACAGAACTTTTCATCCAACATGTAAAGCATTCACATTCTTCTCAGCAGTACATGGAACCTACTCTAGGATTGATCACATATTAGGCCATAAAGCAAGTCTCAGCAAATTCAAAAGAATTAGAATCATACGATGCAACTTCTCAGACCATAAGGGATTGAAGTTGGAAATTAGCAACTCAGGAATCCCTAGAGCATATGCAAACACATGGAGCTTGAACAACATGCTCCTGAATGAACAATGGGTCACTGAAGAAATCAAAAGAGAAATCAAAAATTTTCTGGAAGTAAATGAGGATAACAGCACAACATACCAAAACTTATGGGATACAGCAAAAGCAGTGTTAAGAGGAAAGTTGATATCAATAGGTGCCTACATCAAGAAACTGGAAAGGCACCAAATAGATGAGCTTTCAATGCATCTCAAGGATCTAGAAAATTTGCAGCAAACTAGACCCAAATCTAGTAGAAAAAGAGAAATAATCAAAATCAGAGAAGAAATCAACAGGATTGAATCCAAAAAAAATTACAAAAAATCAGCCAAACGAGGAGCTGGTTTTTTGAGAAAATAAACAAGATTGACACCCCATTGGCCCAACTAACTAAAAAAAGAAGAGAAAAGACCCAAATCAGTAAAATCAGAGATGAAAAAGGAAATATAACAACAGACACCACAGAAATCAAAAGAATCATCAGAAATTACTACAAGGACTTGTATGCCAGTAAACAGGGAAACCTATCAGAAATGGATAGATTCCTGGACACATGCAACCTACCTAAATTGAACCAGGAAGACATAGAAAACCTAAACAGACCCATAAGTGAGTCAGAAATTGAATCAGTAATAAAGGCCCTCCCAACAAAGAAAAGCCCAGGACCAGATGGATTCACTGCTGAAATCTACCAGACATTTAAAGAAGAACTAACCCCAATTCTTCTCAAACTTTTCAGAACAATCGAAAAAGAGGGAATTCTCCCAAATTCTTTCTATGAAGCCAGCATCACCTTAATTCCTAAGCCAGAAAAAGATGCAGCATTGAAAGAGAATTACAGACCAATATCCCTCATGAACATAGATGCAAAAATCCTCAACAAAATTCTGGCCAATAGACTGCAACAACACATCAGAAAGATCATCCACCCAGACCAAGTGGGATTCATCCCTGGTATGCAGGGATGGTTCAATATTCGCAAAACAATCAACGTGATACACCACATTAACAGACTGCAGAAGAAAAACCATATGATTATCTCACTAGACGCAGAGAAAGCATTCGATAAAATTCAACACCCTTTCATGATGAAAACCCTAAGCAAACTGGGTATAGAAGGCACATTCCTCAATACAATCAAAGCAATTTATGAAAAACCCACGGCCAATATCCTATTGAATGGGGAAAAGTTGGAAGCATTTCCACTGAGATCTGGTACCAGACAGGGATGCCCACTCTCACCACTGCTATTCAATATAGTGCTGGAAGTCTTAGCCAGAGCTATTAGGCAAGAAAAAGAAATTAAAGGGATACAAGTTGGGAAGGAAGAACTCAAACTATCCCTCTTTGCAGACGACATGATTCTTTATTTGGGGGACCCAAAGAACTCTACTAAGAGACTATTGGAACTCATAGAAGAGTTTGGCAAAGTAGCAGGATATAAAATCAATGCACAAAAATCAACAGCCTTTGTATACACAGACAATGCCACGGCTGAGGAAGAACTGCTAAGATCAATCCCATTCACAATAGCTACAAAAACAATCAAATACCTTGGAATAAATTTAACTAAGGACATTAAAGATCTCTACAATGAAAATTACAAAACCTTAAAGAAAGAAATAGAAGAGGATACCAAAAAATGGAGAAATCTCCCATGCTCATGGATTGGAAGAATCAATATCATCAAAATGTCCATTCTCCCAAAAGCAATTTACAGATTCAACGCAATACCAATCAAGATACCGAGGACATTCTTCTCAGATCTGGAAAAAATGATGCTGAAATTCATATGGAGACACAGGAGACCTCGAATAGCTAAAGCAATCTTGTACAACAAAAACAAAGCCGGAGGCATCACAATACCAGATTTCAGGACATACTACAGGGCAGTTGTTATCAAAACAGCATGGTACTGGTACAGAAACAGATGGATAGACCAATGGAACAGAATAGAAACTCCAGAAATCAATCCAAACACCTACAGCCAACTTATATTTGATCAACGATCCAAAACCAGTCCCTGGAGTAAGGTCAGTCTGTTTAATAAATGGTGCTGGGAAAACTGGATTTCCACGTGCAGAACCATGAAGCAAGACCCCTACCTTTCACCTTACACAAAAATCCATTCAACATGGATTAAAAATTTAAACCTACGACCCGACACGATCAAATTACTAGAGAGCATAGGAGAAACCCTGCAAGACATAGGTACTGGCAAAGACTTCTTGGAAAAGACCCCAGAAGCACAGGCACTGAAAACCAAAATTAACTACTGGGATTGCATCAAATTGAAAAGTTTCTGTACTGCAAAAGAAACAGTCAGGAAAGTGAATAGGAAACCGACAGAATGGGAAAATATATTTGCAAACTATGCAACAGATAAAGGGTTGATAACCAGAATCTACAAAGAAATTAAGAAATTCCACAACATCAAAACAAACAACCCACTTAAGAGATGGGCCAAGGACCTCAATAGACATTTTTCAAAAGAGGAAATCCAAATGGCCAACAGACACATGAAAAAATGTTCAAGATCCCTAGCAATCAGGGAAATGCAAATCAAAACCACAATGAGGTTTCACCTCACCCCAGTGAGAATGGCTCACATTCAGAAATCCACCAACAATAGATGCTGGAGAGGATGTGGGGAAAAAGGGACACTAATCCACTGATGGTGGGAATGCAAACTGGTGAAGCCACTATGGAAGTCAGTCTGGAGATTCCTCAGAAACCTGAATATAACCCTACCATTCAACCCAGCCATCCCACTCCTTGGAATTTACCCAAAGGAAATTAAATGGGCAAACAAAAAAGCCGTCTGCACAGTAATGTTTATTGCGGCTCAATTCACAATAGCTAAGACTTGGAACCAACCCAAATGCCCATCAACAGTAGACTGGATTAGGAAATTATGGGACATGTACTCTACAGAATACTATACAGCAGTCAAAAACAATGAAATCCGGTCACTTGCAACAAAATGGAGGAATCTGGAAAACATCATGCTGAGTGAATTAAGTCAGTCCCAAAGAGACAAATATCATTTGTTTCCCTTGATTGGCGATGACTAACTGAGCACCAAAGGGGAAACCTGTAGAAGTGAAATGGACACTATGAGAAACAGTGACTCGATCAGCTCTTGTGCTGACTGTTGTTGTATAATGTAATACTTTATCCATGGTAGTTATTTTTTTTTTTATCCTAGTACTAGTGGTTGAACTCTGTAATTAACACACAATTATTCTTAGGTGTTCAAATTTTAACTGAAAAGTGATCTCTGTGAAATATAAGAGTGGGAATAAGAGAGGGAGGAGATGTAAAATTTGGGACATGCTCAATCAGAACGGCCCCAAATGATGGAGTTAGAATTGTGCCAGGGGATTCCAATACAATCCCATCAAGGTGGCATGTACCAAGGCCATCTCATTAGTCCAAGTGATCAATTTCAGCTCACAATTGATCACACTGATAGGTCTAAGAGTCAAAGGGATCTCACAAGCAAGACTAGTGTCTGCTAATACTAACTGATAGAATGAAAAAGGGAGAGAATGATCCAACATGGGAAGCGGGATACACAGCAGACTCATAGAATGGCAGATGTCCTAAATAGCACTCTGGCCTCAGAATCAGCCCTTAAGGCATTCGGATCTGGCTGAAGAGCCCATGAGAATAGTTTAGGCATGGAAAGCCAAGACATTCTGGAAAAAACAGAAGACCTAAATGAAAGATCTCTGCGAGTGAGATCCCAGTGGAACGAATGGGGCCATCAAAGAAGGAGGTACCTTTCTCTGAAGGGAGGAGAGAACTTCCACTTTGACTATGACCCTGTCGGAATAAGATCGAAGTCGGCGAACCCTAAAGGCTTCCACAGCCTCGGCAACTCATGACCAGAGCCTAGGGAGATTATTGACGCCATAAACAAGAGTGTCAAATTGTTAAATCAACATCAGGAGTCACTGTGTACTTACGTCTCATGAGGGATCTGTCCTTAATGTGTTATCCAATGTGAAATAATGCTATTACTAGTACTGAAACAGTATTTTTGCACTTTGTGTTTCTGAGTGGGTGCAAACTGGTGAAATCTTTACATAGTATATATTGAATCGATCTTCTTTATATAAAGATAATTGCAAATGATTAAAAAATCTTGGTGTTAAACTGGAAATTGCATAGACAATTAATCAATTTTTTAAAAAAAAATCATGTAGGATCTCTGTCCTTAATGTGCTCTACATTGTGAATTAATACTATAACTAGCACTCCAACAGTATTATCATCTTGTGTCTCTATGCGAGGGCAAACCGTTGAAATCTTTATGTAATATGTACTAAATTGATCTTCTGTGTATAAAGAGAATTGAAAATGAATCTTGATGTGGGCGGAGGGCGGGAGGGAGCGGGAGAGGGGAGGGTAGGGGGAGGGAGGGAGGTTGTGGGGGGGGGAGCCATTGTGATCCATAAGCTGTTCTTTGGAAATTTATATTCTTTAAATAAAAGCTTTATATAAAAAAAAAAGAGATAGAAGATAAATGGGAAATAGAAGAAAATCAGAGGAGCCTTTAATATTTGACTAATGGTAGCTTTGTCAATGAATATTACAAAAACAGAAACTAATAACAAGTAAAAACAGGTCCAAATTTGTCCAATAACTGAAAAGCATGTGCTTCTAAATTATTAGGCTAACGGGAATCTTACATTATTAACAAAATAGATAGATATCAAGACACACAATGATAAAATTTCCAAACACTGTTTAAAAAAGAGAGACATCCTATATACTTTCAAAGAGAAATTGATAGAGATTGCAATGAGATAAAATTCTCAACAGAAATACTGTAAGTTAGAATATAATGAAACAGGGGCCATCACTGTGGCATAGCAGGTAAAGACAAAGCCTTTGACACGGGCATCCCATATAAGTGCCAGTTCCACTTCCCATCCAGCTCCCTGCTAATGTGCCTGGGAGGGCAGAGGAAGAGGGCTCAAGTCCTTGGCCTCTCCATCCAGGTAGGAAACCCAGAAAAATATCACAGCTCCACCGTTGAAACCATTAAGTGATCCAGAGGATGAAAGATCTCTGTCTCTCTCCCTGTAACTATACCTTTCAAATAAATAAATAAATCTTTTAAAAAGAGAGAGAGAATATAATGAAACAATGCCTTTCCAACCTATGATTACATATTCAACCAAACTTTCAATCAAATTGCAAAGAAGGATAAAGACATTTTCATACATTAAAGGTCTTAAACATTTTACTTCTGTGTATTCAAACAAAAACCAAAACAAAGAGAAAAAACAATTAAAAGGAGAAACTCGATTGAGGCAATAGGGGAATGAATGCAAAACAGAAGAGGTAAGGAAGTCACCAGGAATGAAAGCAGATTCTAAGACAACAGCTTTATAGCAGGTGTACTGAGTAGGCAGTCCAGCTTAGAGCCAACCAGACAACTCCAGGAAAGAAAATACAATGGATGGAATACTCAAATTATTTAACAGAACTGTGGTAGCTCATAGTATTCCTCATTAAATATTTTAATTCTCCTTCTGGGCTCACAGAAGTATTGAATTTTTCTGTCTCGTGACATGAGGTGTGTCAATGTGACTTAACCTGGCTGACAGTGTAAGCAGAATCCTCTGGGAGACCAGGCCTGGTTCCCATATAGCCTTTCCGAAGTCCTCACTAACTAACTTTGTGTGCCAGACGGTGGAGGCTCAGTGCCTAAGATTTTTGGAATAAAAGAATATGGGGCAGAGTCCCCACCAACTTGCAATGCACTTATAAAGTAAGAAATAAGCAAGCCTTTATTTTTAATCTTCTAGAAGTTCCCGGTTGTTAGATACTGTAGCTTAGTTTAACTCATCCTGATTAATATAAAAAAACGAAAAGAGCTGGGGGCCGGCGCTGTGGCATAGCAGGTAAAGCCACCGCCTGCAGTGCCGACATTCTATATGGGCACCAGTTGGAGTCCTGGCTGCTCCACTTCCTATCCAGCTCTCTGCTATGGCCTGGGAAAGCAGTAGAAGATGGCTCAAGTCCTTGGCCCCTTCACTCGAATGGGAGACCCAAAAGAAGCTCCTGGCTCCAGCTTTGGATAGGTACAGCTCCGGCAGTTGAGGCCATCTTGGGAATGAACCAGCACATGGCAGACACACCCCACACCCCCCGCCGCCTCTGCCTCTCTCTGTAACTCTGCCTTTTCAAATAAATACATAAATCTTTATTAAAAATAGCTGTAGAAAGCTAGTATATAGAGTTTGGAGTTGAATTAAATGTTTGGAATTAGATCCAAAGAAAATTAAACAAATAAATAGATAATTATCTATTCAAAGGAAAACAAAATATGGCTCAAGAAAGTAACAGTAATCATAATACACTTGGCTGTGAAGACTTCTCTAATCATGACCCGGCTTGGATCCAGTATGTATAAACTGGTACATTAAAATACTATTGATTCACTGGCGCTGCGGCTCACTAGGCTAATCCTCCACCTGCGGTGCCGGCACCCCAGGGTTCTAGTCCCAGTCAGGGCACCGGATTCTGTCCCGGTTGCTCCTCTTCCAGTCCAGCTCTCTGCTGTCACCCGGGAAGGCAGTGGAGGATGTCCCAGGTCCTTGGGCCCTGCACCTGCATGGGAGACCAGGAGGAAGCACCTGGCTCCTGGCTTCGGATTGGCACAGTGCATGGGCCGTAGCAGCCACTTGGGAGGTGAACCAATGGAAAAAGAAACACCTTTCTCTCTGTCTCTCTCTCGCTGTCTAACTCTGCCAGTCAAAAAATAAAAATAAAAATAAATACTACTGATTAATGAAGATCTGATGCTCTAAGGTCCTGCCATACTAATTCTTCCCCACGAACACTTGGACTACTCAGAATTGAGGAACTAATGGATAAATGACTTGCATTTCAGGCATGGAAAGCCAAGACACTGTGGCAAAAATTGAACTACATGAAAGATCGCTAGGCGTGAGATCCTGGTGGAAAGAAGGGGCCATCAAAGAAGGAGGTACCTTTCTCTGAAGGGAGGAGAGAACTTCCACTTTGACTATGACCTTGTCTAAATAATGTCAGTTTGTGGACTCAAGAGGCTTCCATAGCCTTGGAAGCTCATGATGAGAGCCTCAGGTGATCACTGACGTCATAAATAAGAGTGCCAATAAGAGTGTAGTGGCTTTACCTGCCACGCCACAGCAGCAGCCCCAACTATTGTTATATTTGAAAATATCATTGAAAGCAGTAACATTCTGAAAAAAAAAATCAAAATTGATGCAAGATAAAACCTGAAATATATAATAATAAAATAAATGAAAAAATTTAAATAAACAACTATATCTCTAAAAATACTGGCACAAGTTGCTCTTACAGGTAAATTTGTTAAAACCTTTAAAAACACACACACAGGGGCTAGCACTGTGGCGCAACGGGTTAAAGCCCTGGCCTGAAGCACTGGCATCCCATATGGGCACCGGTTCGAGTCCCGGCTGCTCCTCTTCTGATCCAGCTCTCTGCTATGACCTGGGAAAGCAGTAGAAGCTGACCCCAGTCCTTGGGCCCCTGCACCCGTGTGGGAGACCTGGAAGAAGCTCCTGGCTCCAGGCTTCAGATCGGCTCAGCTCTGGCCATTGCGGCCAACTGGGAGTGAACCAGTGGATGGAAGACCTCTCTCTGTGTCTCTACCTCTCTCTGTAACTCCATCTTTCAAATAAATAAAATAAATCTTTAACACACACACACACAAAGACCATTACAAAATTCTGTTAAATCTGATGAATGTTAAATAATATGAAAAGATACACAATTCCAAGAAACTCTAAAACTGACAAAAGAGTCACAGTATACACAATAAAAGTTAATATAGAGCAGTGTTATTTATAAATATCAATATGAAATCTCAATTGTAGAAGTCAATGATGCAATATCCAATTTAAAGACCTGGATGCTGTCAATAAGAAATTGTTTCTGAAAAGCAAAGAGAGATCAGTCCAAGAAATGATGATAAATCCACCAATAATGTCAACGTAGAAATATATACACTCTTTAAAAGACAGTAGGTAAAATTCAATACCCAGTATTTATAAAACAACTCCAAGCAGCGCAAATCAGAGCATGTGTCACTCAATATATAAACATTAATTTTAAACCAACAAACAACATTACTTATAATTAAAGGTGATACCACTGGCAAGTACATGACTGAAATCAGGCATTAAGCAAATATACTCACAACTGGGTGCTGAGCAGTAATAAAACAAAGCCAGAAAATGAATTATATATATTATAAAAGAAACATGAAAAATATTACTATTTTCAGAAATCCACTCAAAACATATTTAAGATTTTAAAAATACTGTTTCAGTACTAGTTATAGCATTACTTCACATTGGACAACACAGTAAGGACAGATCCCTCATGAGACATAAGTACACAGTGACTCCTGATGTTGATTTAACAATTTGACACTCTTGTTTATGGCGTCAGGAATCTCCCTAGGCTCTAGTCATGAGTTGCCGAGGCTATGGAAGTCTTTAGATTTTAAATTCATAAAATTGCTAAAGATATAAAACACTCACCAGGGAAGGGAAGGAAAAAACCATTACCAATAAAACAAAAAAAAAACTAAGATAAAATCATTTTTAAATTATTTGTTTTTCATTTATCATTAATTTATTTCTTTTGTTTGAAATGCAGAAAGGCAGAGAGGCAGCAAGATAGAGCTCCTCCATTTGTTGGCTCACTCCTGAAATGCCTGCAGCAGGCAGGGCCGAACCAGGTTGAGGTCAGGAGCCCTGAACTCACATGGGTCTTCCAGGTGGGTGTCAGGGACCCCAGTATTTGAGCCATCACCCACTGCCTCTCAGGAAGTGTTAGCAGGATGCTGGAGCCAGAAGTAGAGCCAGAACTCAAACTCAGGAGCTCAGATATGCCACGTGGGCATCCTAGGCAGGGTCTTATCTGCCGCACTGAACAAACACTCCCCCATCTAAGACAGATGCAGAACAGGAAGTGTGTTAAGTAGATCAGGAGGAGCAGAGAAGAGCTTCAAGTAGTCTACTGAAAGACAAAAGTAAAACTTAAATAATGGAAACACTCAGCATGTGTCTCTAGGAAAAATCTAAATATTTTAAGGATATCAATGCTTTCTAGTTAATGCCTTGTCTTAAAGCCATTTAAATAAAAATTTCATTAGAGATTTTGTTTTTTAAATGGATAAAAGTATTATACAGTTAATTTGGAAAAATAATCAAGCAAAACAAGTTAATGATATTTACGAAGGCCTGGGAGTGTCAGAGAAATACCTCTTGCAAAACTCAGAACACTTGGTAAAACATCAATAATTAAGAAGCTGAAGCTGATGCAAACATAAATGAGCAAAGCACAGAGAGTAACTAGACTAAAATTCAAAATAACCAAAAAATTGAAAAAGAATGGCTTATCCCCAGTGTTTGCTTCCATTCTGGCTGTACTTATGGAAATGTCTCCAGAGAAAGGCAGCAGCTTGTATCTTTTTTTTTTAAGATTCATTTATTTTATTTAAAATGCAGAGTTACAGAGACACTGAAGCAGAGAGAGAGAAAGGTCTTCCATCTGCTGGTTCACCCCCAGATGGCCACAACTGCCCAAGCTGCGCCAATCCGAAGCCAGGAACCAGTAGCTTCTTCTGGGTCTCCCACGTGGGTGCAGGGGCCCAAGGGCTTGGACCATCTTCTACTGCTCTCCCAGGCCATAGCAGAGAGCTGGATCGGAAGTGAAGCAGCTGAGACTTGAACCAGTGCCCATATGGGATGCCAACACTGCAGGCAGCGGCTTTATCCACTACAACACATCACTGGCTCCGAACACTTTGCATCTTAGTCCATCTTCTGCTGTCACAAAATACCACAGACCGGGCAGTTACAAGCAATAGAAGGTGGTTCGGCTCATGGTTCTGGAGCCTGGAAGTCCAGGCAGATGGCGCAGGCTGGCAGCAAGTGCCTCCATCCATGCTGGACCACAATATGGTGGCGGGGTCTCTGTGCTGTCATCACACAGCAGGAGAGCATGGGAACAAAGGTGAGCCCAGGACAGAGCAATCAAGCCTTTTTGCAGAAAATTGTTCCCCAAATAAGTAACCTGCTCCCTCTGAGATAACGGCTTAATTCACTCGTGAGAGCACCGAGGTTCATGACCTAATGAGCTCATAAACGTCCCTATTTTTATTACTACTACACAGGCAATTACATTTCAACATGAGTTTTGGAAGGCACATTAAATCCAAAATGCTTGGCCTCTGAGGAAGGCAGAGATATTCTTCGTTTGATTCACAGTGCAGGAACTTTCACACCCCCCACCTGGTGCTTCTCCACATCCTTCCTCAATGTGGAGTCCCCCAGCTTTGTTTGCATCAGAATCACTTAATGCACAGGAAACCAAACTCTACAGAAGCACGGTGAGCCAGTGTCCTGGAGCCACTTCCTCCAATACTGTTCCTCCCTGCACTGGGCTTTGGCTTCCTGACTCCTTCTCTTAGTGATCCCCAACCTCACCTCCCCCATTGGACTATTTCCAGTAAAATAGTGCTGGAGGGTCTGGTTGACTGTGTATAGTTACCATAGGGCAAGACAATTCTAGAGGAATTGGCCAACTCTAAAAATGTAGAAAAACTAAAACAATTAAGTTGAATGTTTATGAGACTCCTTAAAATGATATGTTTTACTAAGCTATAAAAGGATGGATGTATTCAGAGTAGACGATCAACAAATATGACTGTACAGAAATCTAAAACATCGTATGTCTAAAATGTAGAGTGAAATACAGGCAGATGACAGACGAATGAAATGTGAGGAATTGAGTTTAGGATGAATAGTTTCATTATGTAACGAGCACACAAAATGGATTCCTTTAAGGCATTAATGAAAGCCCAATAAATATGCAGTTAAAGACATGAATAGATAATTCATGTAAGAATATTTTGCTCATAAACATTTATGAACTATTCAATTCATTGGCACTCAAATAGAAACTAAAATCAGCTACTCTTATTCACCTATCAAAGTACCACTTTTTTAAAAAATAACACTACCCATTGTTTAGAAACCTTCAGGAGAACTGATATTTGGAATATTGCTTTATATTCTTTCTTTTGCTGGTTGTGATAAAATTATTACCATGGATCTGTAGAGTAATTTGGCACTCTTGATCAAAAGCTGTCAAAATGTTTTTTGACTCAGTAATTCTATGTCTAGGAATCTAGCCTAAAAAATAATCTAAAGACGGAAAATATGGATGTGTGAAGATGTCCAATTCAGCAATGTAATTGCAAAGATATAAAATTATATACATAGTAAAAATAACATAATAAATTAGGATAAACTCACTGCAATTAAATATTAAGCACCATTCAAAATCATGGTTATGAGAGTTCAGCAGCAACATGAAAAATATGCATAATTTTAGCTGATTACAATTATGAATAAACTTACACATGGCAAAGCACTCTAAGGATATATACTCTAATATTAGTACTACCATTAATAATAATATATTAAGTGCCAACTGCATGGTATGCACGTCACACATTTTCTGTAAACCTCACACTCACTGCAGGAGATGTAGGAACAAGTAATAAGATAACAAACCTGCAACATTGCTGGCATCTCCTCTGAGGCACAAATGTGCTGCCCTCATCACCCTTCACCCAATTTCTCATTATACCCTGCTTCATCAGTGCTCTCCAGGAATTGCTCTCCACGGAAGAACTCAAGATCACACTCCATTTCCAGACATAACTACACACATCATCTCGTCATTGTGCAGTTTGGAAGGCCCAGCCCCTGTGCCAACTGGGACAAGGCTCAAAGGCCATCCTACCATCAGAGTTGCATGTGGTTGGCTAAGTCTCTATTAAAACCATATCACAGCCTGAATTAGTCAGTTCTCCATCACTATCATGAAATACCTGGGGCCGGCTTTGTGGCACAGTGGGTAGAGCCACCACCTATAACACCAGCATCCCATGTGGGCACTGGTTTGGGTCCCAGCTACTTCATTTCCAATCCAGGTCCCTGCTAATGGCCTGAGAAAAGCAGCAGAAGATGGCCCAAGTGCTTGTGTCCCCACTGTCCACTTCAGGGACCCAGATGGAGCCCCTGGTTTCTGATTTCAGCCTGGTCCAGCCCCGGCCATTGAGGCCATCTGGGGATTGAATCAGTGAATAGAAGATCTTGTTCTCTGCTTGTGTGTGTTTGTCCCTCTCTCTAACTCTGGCTTTCACTACATAAATAAATATTTTTTAAAAAATGAAATAAATGCCCGAGGCAGTCTAACTTTGTAAAGGAAAAATATTTATTTAATTCACAAGTTAAGAGATTCAAGTCCAAGATCGGGTAGTCCCACGGGTGTGGCCTCTGATGAGGGCAGTGGATGACAATGGCAGAACAAACTACAAAGGAAGGGGCACATGGCCAACCAGGGAGAGATGCTGGGCCCAATGTGCATTTTCATAATCCGTGTCTCTCCCAAGAAATCCCTGCAAAGGCACACCACAGTGACCTAAGGAGCTCCCATCAGACCCCACTTCCTCAAAGTCCCACCACTTCCTGGTAGTGCCACCCTGGGGAACAAACCTCTAACACATGGGCCTCTGGGCACAGTCAACATCAAACTACTGTCAAAACCATAGCACAGCCCAGACTCTTCATCTACCCAACCCTACCACCTATTTTTTCCCATACATGTTGATCCTCAAGTGTGTTCCCCAACAAATACCTACACACTAACCTGTTTCAGCACCTACAACAGTTAATTCCAAGAAGAGTTCAAGACAGCAGACAGCAAAATGGATTTGGGGCAGGTCAAGGGCACCGTCAGTAGCAAGTGGAGCATGTACCTCACCTAGCCAAGCTTGCAGTGTAACTGTCATAATGCTGCAAGTGATGGACTGGGCTGATATACCTGGGGAAGGAGCACACCATGGCAGCAACTTGAGGAAATGTAGGAAAATTGGGAATTTTAACGACAAAAAAAAATTGGATGTCTGTTGCTTAGGACAAGTGAGACTTTAAAGAAAGATGATAGAACTCTGAGGGCAATTACTCTTCAGTTTAAAGTTGAGTGTGAAAACCAGAGGGCTTCCTTGGGTGTGAAATAAGCAAAACCAGATCAAACCCAAGACCAGGACTTACTAGAGTCCCAGAGCTGCAGAGCAGGGTGAGTTCCCATCATAGTCAGGTCTATTGCACCAAGGTTAGGGCTGTGATGGGGAGAGAGCAGGAATCCTGAAACATACTAAAAGTCAACCAGGTTGGTACACAAGTACATTTGATCCCTCGTTCCTCCTGAACCCTGTAACCTACCGAGGTCCTCACTTCTCCCCATCGAGGACAGGGACTTCTCATTACTGGCAGATATAGCAGAGGCTTCTCACCTGTCAGATAACAGATCCACCCCATCCTCTGGGATCTGCTTCCAATTTCCCTCACACTTGACAATCATGGTTAAGGCAACATATAACCCAGGATTTAAGGCTAGAATTTATAATAAGAAACAAAATGGGGGCTGGCGCCAAGTCACAGTAGGTTAATCCTCCCCCTGTGGTGCCGGCATCCCATATGGGTGCCAGTTCGAGTCCTGGCTGCTCCACTTCCAATCCAACTCTCTTCTATGGCCTGGGAAAGCAGTAAAAGATGGTCCAAGTCCTTGGGCCCCTGCATGCACATGGGATACCTGGAAGAAGCTCATGGCTCCTAGTTTCCTGGGTCAGTCCAGCTCCTGCCATTGAGGCCATTTGGGGAGTGAGCCAATGGAAGGAAGACCTCTTTCTCTGTCTCTCCCTCTCACTGTCTGTAACTCTACCTCTCAAATAAATAAATAAAAATCTTAAAAAAAAAGAAACAGAATGGTCTTCTGTACAGATGAAAGAGACAACAAAGAACATTTGACAGATGATCTGCTTTGGTTCTCTGCATCTCTAAAGACTTCCATTGTCCATTTACCTTGAGTGCCTTCTAGCACTCATGTTGCAACTTGCCTCTGGCCCCTGCCTTTCCTATCCAACTTATTGCACATTATTGCAGCCACCCTGGAACACCAAGTACTTCAGTCAGAATCTCATACTCACACCAAGAGGCTGCAGAGCCACACCAAATAAAAACAAGCCATGCTATGGAGACATAGCTCTTTGGTCTGCAACCCTCCAACACCAAGCTCTGCAGATCTGGCCAGGAATGATAAGCTTTATTGGCAAGCCACAATTATAGGACCTAATAGTCCATACCAAGTAGAACTTGCTATATAAAATTTATTTCCTGAAAAATCAACCAAAGGTTACATTCAAGCTAACACTGCATTAAAAATAATTTATCACTCATATGTTAACAGTAATGGCCATGTTTATTTTGATATTTTAACATCAGCATAGTCTGTCTTAACTATATTGAAGATTCTTTTATCCAGCTTTTTTTAACTGCTATATAAGCCAAACCCAGATGACTCTCTCCTACCACTGATTGCACAAAAATATGGAACAAGGAAAAATCAACAAAATATTTTGGGATAGTTTCAGAAATATGGGAAGTTCTGAATGCTGCTTTAATGCCAGAATAAGCTGCTTTATAGGAGGTACGGATTTTAAACAACTGGTCTTTTTTATTCTATATTTGGCAGCTTCTCTATATGGATTCTTCTTTTACATTGTTAAATTTTGTTTATTTCCCTGTGCTCATGTGCATAACCACTCAGAATGATTCAATTTTTTTTCTAACAGTGAACGGTAATTGCTTTGAGAAATTGTGGAGTAGTAACAAGAGAATAGGTAGCCAAGCTTCATTATGCACCTTTTGTGGCCAACGCCTCAATCTAACACAGTTCGGAGGCTGGAGCCGTCCCTCACTGTTCTGACTGGCTAAAGACACCATCTGACAAGGAAGGAAGCATGCACTCTGCCAACACACGGAGAAGCATCATTGCTGCGACAGCATTCATCTGGTTTAGGTCCCCCTGTGCTGGAGACTTGAGGCACATCAGGCACTTTCTCTCTGTGACTCAGGGGGCTCACATTCAGAAATTTACCAACAACAGATGCTGGCGAGGATGTGGGGGAAAAGGGACACTAACACACTGTTGGTGGGAATGCAAACTGGTAAAACCACTATGGAAGTCAGTCTGGAGATTCCTCAGAAGCCTGAATATAACTCTACCATACAACCCAGCCATCCCACTCCTTGGAATTTACCCAAAGGAAATTAAATTGGCAAACAAAAAAGCGGTCTGCACCTGAATGTTTATTGCAGCTCAATTCACAATAGCTAAGACCTGGAATCAACCCAAATGCCCATCAACAGTAGACTGGATAAAGAAATTATGGGACATATACTCTATAGAATACTATACAGCAGTCAAAAACAATGAAATCCGGTCATTTGCAACAAAATGCAGGAATCTGGAAAACATCATGCTGAGTGAAATAGGCCAGTCCCAAAGGGACAAATATCATATGTTCTCCCTAATCGGTGACAACTAACCAAGCACAAAAAAGGAAACCGGTTGAAATGAAATGGACGCTATGAGAAACAGTGACTTGATCAGCCCTTGTCCTGACTGTTGATGTGCAATTTAATACTTTATCACTTTTAGTTATTTTTTTGTTCTACTTAATACTATTGGTTGAACTCTGTAATTAACACACAATTATTCTTAGGTGTTTAAGTTTAACTGAAAAGTGATCCCTGTTAAATATAAGAGTGGGAATAAGAGAGGGAGGAGATGTAAAATTTGGGACATGCTCAATCAGTCGTGCCCCAAATGGCAGAGTTAGAAATGTGCCAGGGGATTCCAATACAATCCCTTCAAGATTGCATGTACCAATGCCATCTCACTAGTCCAAGTGATCAATTTCTGTTCACAATTGATCACACTGATAGGTCTAAGAGTCAAAGGGATCACACAAACAAGACTAGTGTCTGCTAATACTAACTGATAGAATCAAAAAGGGAGAGAACGATCCAACATGGGAAGCGGGATACACAGCAGACTCATAGAAGGGCAGATGTCCTAAACAGCACTCTGGCCTCAGAATCAGCCCTTAAGGCATTTGGATATGGTTGAAGAGCCCATGAGAGTATTTTAGGCATGGAAAGCCAAGACACTCTGGCAAAAAGAAAAGAAAAGAAAAGAAAAGAAAAACCTAAATGAAAGATCTCTGCAAGTGAGAAGGTGAGATCCCAGTAGAAACAATGGGCCATCAAAGATGAGGTATCTTTCTCTGAAGGGAGGAGAGAACTTCCACTTTGACTATGAGCTTGTCTAAATAAGATCTGAGTCGGCAAACTCAACAGGCTTCCATAGCCTTGGCAACTCATGACTAGAGCCTAGGGAGATTACTGACGCCATAAACAAGAGTGTCAAATTGTTAAGTCAACAACAAGAATCACTGTGTACTTACTCCTCATGTAGGATCTCTGTCTTTAATGTGTTGTTCAATGTGAATTAATGCTATACCTAGTACGGAAACAGTATTTTACACTTTAATTTCTGTGTGGGTGCAAACTGATGAAATCTGTACTTAATATATACCAAATTGATCTTCTGTATATAAAGATAATTGAAAATGAATCTTGATGTGAATGGAATGTGAGAGGGAGCGGGAGATGGGAGGGATGCGAGTGGGAGGGAAGTTATGGGGGTGGGGGAAGCCATTGTACTCCATAAACTGTTCTTTGGCAATTTATATTTGCTAAATAAAAGTTTAAAAAAAGTCCAAAAAAAGTTATTATATTATGGTCTATTTCTGAAACTGAAAGGCAGTTGCCAATTGTAAAATGATAAAAGTACAAGATTTTCCACATGCCTGAAGATTAAGGATCATCATATTTTGGGATTAAAGAGATAATCATATGGGAAATTATGAAATACAGTCATTGTTCTTATATATTATGGATTACAAAGAAAGTTCTGCATCGTAGAATTTCACACAATAAAAATAACAGGACTCAAGGGGGAAAATAAGGGAGAGGTTATAGTAGGCAGAATTTCTAGGCATGGCTTCAAATATCCCATGCTCTAATCTTTGCTCCCTGCGAATTGCTAACACATCACTCCCAAGATTCTGTTATATTCACAGCACATCCGGCAGGCTAAGGAGATTATCCAGGTGGGCCTAGTTTAATCCACGAGCCCTGGAAAAGAGAGATTTCTCTGAATGGTGGCAGTAGAGGAAGGTGGAAGGTGGAATACAGACACTTTGATTTCAGCCTGGTGAGCCCCTGCGCAGAGAATCCTGTCGTACCATGCAGGACAGTGAAGCTAGTAAACTCTGGGGCTATTACAATTGTGATAGTTTGTTACCCAGCAACAGAAAACTAAAACAGGGCTACAACTCTAAAACATGTAAGACCTCAAAGAAAAGCTACAAATTCAAAGTCACTACCCAGTTTTCAATAGCTTACATACTAATAAGGAATATAATAAATAAAACATATATGTTCCTTGATCTTTGGCTGTAATATTCCATGTATCATCATTAGATTACACCTGCTGGCTTTGTTATTGAACCTGTGTGCAACTTTGCCAAACTTTTTGTCTGGTTTATCTGCTAATAAACAAAAAGTGAGCTGGAATTTCCCATGATGATGAAGGATTTATATATTTATGCCAAAACATGCATGAATTTCTTATTAATAAAATAATCTTTATTTTATTTAGAATTACTATGTCTTCTTGGCAGATTCAACTTTTTACAATTGTATAATGACCTTCCTAACCCTAATGCTACTTTCTTTTGTCAAAGCCTAATTTTTCTTTTGTATCAGTTTTCTTCAGGTTTATACTTTTATGGTAATTTTTTCCTATGATTTGCTCTTCAAGTTTGCTGGTTAATTATTGTTTAGTGTCATAAAAATACACAAAACTAGGTTTGTTAAATATGGGCTAACAATCTCAGAGGACTTGGTTAGACAAGTTATATTTATAATGAGAATATACTAGGATTTGCTGCTATAGCTTTAATTTTTACTTCCAACTTATTGACCTTTTTCTAGTTTCCCCTTAATCTCCTTAACATGCCCCTAACAAAATAAGAGCCTTATGCCATTATCATATCCCCCTTAATAAATAAGAGCTTTGTCCCATGGTCATATCCCCTGGTTTTTCTAGCACCTCTGTACTTCCATTCTAAACTCCCATTTTATTGATACTATATAGGATTTTAATGCCGAGTTATTAAGCATACACTTTTCTCTTTTTATTTTTGTAGCTTTCACTTTAGAGATAAGAAATACCCAGCTTTGACCAAAATACTCTTTCATCCTCATCTTTGATATTTCTTGCAATATCTACTAGATTTCTTTCTCTACTTGCTTGAACACTTTCTTTAAAAGTATTCTCAGTGTGTATCTTTGTGTTTCAGACAATCCACAGCCTTGGATGCCTGTGTGATTTAGGAGTTTGATGCCTGAGAAACTATGTCTGGCTTCAGACAGGCCAAAGAACAACCTAGGAACCTTGGCAAGTTCATATCTCTTTATTTGCAGCGATGGGAAAAACATGCAAAGAAACACAACCGTTTTTCTGTGGCCGCCAACTGAATTGTGCTGAGGTATCTGCACCCAGTCACGCCCTTCAACCTCTTGTATGAACTTACAGACAAAAGCAGCGCAAAGCCAAGCCATTGCCTAGAAAGCTAATGAGCAGCAAGCCAAGCAGGTGAGCCTGTTGGTCATTATGACACTGGTTATCACAGATAGACGGATATGGGAGCACAGAGATATGGTGGGGCTGGGCAAAAGGCATGGGGACTTGATAAACACCATCCTTCCCAAGTTCATCTCCTCAACAGCCTGCAAATACTTTTGTTAGATTTCTATATTTGAGTGACAATACATTTGCATATAAAATATTATGCATAATACACTTCAGATCTTTATAAGAGGACAGAGGGGATATGACACCCAGAGATACCAAAGGGAAGACCACGTGAAGATGGCAACAGATATTGGACCTACACAGCCTATGCTTCAGGCCTAAGGGATGCCAAGGATTGACAGAAACCACCAAGAGCCAGGAGAAAACCACGAAGAGGTTTGCCTTCAGAGCCTCCAGAAGTAAATAATCCCACTGGCATGGTTATTTCAGACTTTTATCTCCAAAACTGTGAGAGAATGCTTTTCTGGAATCTTAAGCACCCTGTTGTGGTGCTGTATTCTGACAGCCCTTGAGAACTAATCTCTAAGGGTTGGTATCTGTTGTTTCTTGTTTCTTTCCATGAGGCCAGGTGACATTTTCTTGCCTTGTAATAGATTGTGTAATTTTGTATTGCATCCTATATATTGCAAACATTAATTTGTAAAGACTCTGCATTGTATGATAATTCTCAAAAGAGTGTTGGCAATTTCACTTTAGTAGATGATTAACTTGATTAAACTCAGACTCCAAGCATCCTAGTCGGTGGGAGAGGACATTCAGACCCTGACAACGTATCTGCCTTAGTTGCATGAAGATTCCCTTCTGTTCCATGCAGTCACTGGTTAGGGATTGGACAGCAACTCAGACTGAATTTGAGCTGGGAATGTGGAGCTCATCTTCTGCAGCTTTTATCTTTTCAGGGCTTCCCCTTCCGGTGCCCCGAGGGCTAGAGCTCTTTCGCCTCAGTTCTCCATCCAATACCTCAGAAAGTTTTTACATTAGTTTTAGTTTCCATGGAGCCATGGAACTTACTCATGGAAGTTATTTGCTTCAACTGCCCTTCAAAGTCTGTCTCTGAAGGCCTGAAGGAGCTACTTCTGTATTTTGCCTCATATTTAGTTTTTACTAATGGGAGAACTGTCTTTTAGATGCATGCTTCTCCAAACCAAGAGCAAAACTCAGCATCAGGATTTTTTTAAAAATCTGTTAAGAGAGTCCAATGTACAAGGTAGAGAATCACTGTTCTCGAGTTGAGTATAGGGTTTATTTGGGAGAGGAGAGACAAGAGCTAAATTAACAAGCGACATATGCAAGAACTAGAAACCATGGCAGAATATGGGCTCATGTTTATTTGCCTCTGATTCCAGAGCCCGTGTTCTTGAGACTCATAAATGGTTGAAATAGAAAGTAAATGATTTTGATGGTAAAGATTCAATCCTTCTTAGAAATTGGCACTCAAGATTTTTTTCCAGGGGGATTCCAAGATGGCAGATTAGGGAATGACATGATGTGCTAGACTAGGGATAAACAGTGAAAGAAACGGGTGTAGAAAGTGCACTTTTAGTAGAGAACTGGAGAGCTGGAAACTCTATAAGAGCAGAAGGTACCCCATGGACCTGTGTGCAGACACACAGCAAGAACGTGGGCACAGCTCACAACTACAGTGGCTGGGAGGCGGAGTGGGCAGCAGCTTGAACATGGAAGTCAGACAGAACTGCAGCAACCCGTGGTGATAGAGCCAGAGGGAGAGCATGGTGTGAGTCTGGTCTGGTGCCCTGCAGACTAGTGGTTGCTAGCGGTTTCCCAGGACCCAGTGGAAGTAGAGGGGCATGTTTGACTTCCTCCAGCTTCCCCACAACAGCTCCTGCTGCCTGGCAGAGAAAGGGCAGGCACCATTTGGGGTATGGGCAGCAACTGGGCAAGCCCCTGTGTGCACACACAGCAACCAGCTAAGACAGGACGCCACCTTCACACAATACTGGTGGCAGTGGTGGAGCAACATTCGGCCAGCGGCCCCTGTGTACCCCTGTGACCCAGTGATTCCAGCAGAGGAAACAATCCCCAGTCCCCACTGACTTCCAGCCTAGCTAGGAGGTGGCTGGGCAACCAGGTAGGATGGTGAGGCATCTGCAGCCTCCCAGGATCAAGCCTAGGCAGAGCTGTCTTGGGGAGCATCAGCCTGTCTATCTACTGGCAGGCTGGCAGGGCAAACAGAAACCTCGGCACCCAGCGACTGTGGAAGCCTCGTGTGCTGAGACTGGGGGTCTCAGTGGTCATGTGAGCAGGTGCAGGGAGTAGCTGGGTCTCTGGGCGATCACCGTGAGTGGCTCCACTCACTGTGCTCACAGTTAGGACTGTACAGATCATCTGTGCAGTTCTTACAGTGGCACGGAACACCCTGGGGGCTGGCACCCAGAGAACTGAGATCAACCATGCCCGATGTTGGTGTTACCCTGGATACTTACCCTACCCTGGAGCACTGACCAGAGCTCCCTGGCCACACCCACCACAAACCTCTCAAAATTCACTGAAAGCTCAGACACCCCACTAAAACACAGAGGCATAGCTCAAAAATAAAAACCCATCAGAGGAAAAAAAATAATCAGCCCTACAAATGCTTAAAAACAAAAGCAGAAATTCAAGAAACAAGAATAAGGAAGACACCATGACCACCCCTAAAAGAAACATATTTCAATATTAGAGTGTGAAGATGAAGGAATTGAGGAAATGCCAGAAACAGAATTTAAAAAATTAATCACAGGACTACTAAAATCAATTAGAAGGAAATTTAAGAACTAAAGAAACCCATAAATGATATGAATGAAAATTTTTCCCATGAAATTGACAGTTTAAAGAGAAATAAAATGAAATATTAGAAATGAAGAATTCAATAGATTAAAATAAATTTGTGGTAGAAAGGCTTAACAGCAGATTTGACAAGGCAGAAGAAAGAATATCCAAACTAGAAGGCAATTCTTTGGAAATCTTTCAAACCAGAAAAAAATTAAAAATAAAGAAAACAGGAAACTTAAATATCGTATTGGCAGAGTTGGCACTGTGATGTAGCAGGTGAAGCTGCTACCTGCAGTGCCAGGATCCCATATGGGCACCAGATCCAATCCCAGCTGCTCCACTTCCGATCCAGTTCCTTTTGATGGCCAGGGAAAGCAGGAGAAGATGACCCAAATCCTTGGGTCCCTGCACTCATGCGGGAGACCCAGAAGAGACTCCTATCTTGGAGCTTCAGATCAGTTTAGCTCCAGCTGTTGTGGCCATCTGAAGAGTAAACCAGCAGATGAAAGACTTTCTCTCTCTCTCTCCCTCTCTCCCTCTCTCCCTCTCTCCCGCTCCTACTCCCTCCTGCTCCTACTCCCTCTCTCTTCCTCTACCTCTCTGTAACACTGCCTTTAAAATAAACCAATGAAAAAAAAAGTTTTGGCAATATATGGTATATTATCAAATGACCTCATATACGGGTCTTAGGTCTTTGGAGTTCCTGAAGGTGTGGAAAGATAGAATGGACCAGAAGGCCTATTCAGTGAAAAAGTTACAGAAAACTTCCCCAGTTTGGAGAAAGAAAGGGACTTCCAAATAAAGAAGTTCATAAAACTTCTAACAGACATGACCAGAAAAGATCTTCACCATGACACATGTAGTCAAACTCTCCATAATAAAACTAAAGAAAAGACTCTAAAATTTGTTCAAGAAAAACACCAGATTACTTTCAGAGGATCTCCAATTAGACTCACAGCTGACTTCTCATCAGAAACCCTATAGGTTAGGAGAGAATGGTGAGATATATTCCACGCTGTAAGAGGAAAAAAAATTTTTCAACCCGGAATACTGTATCCTGCAAAGCTCTCACCAATGAATGAAGGTGAAATAAAGACCTTCCAAAACAAACAGAAATTGAAAGAATTTGTCATCACTCATCTAGCCTTACAAAATATAATTAAGGATGTGCTACACATAGAAACACAGGCACATGGTCATCACTATGAAAGAAGGTGAAGGAAGAAAATCTCCCAATAAAAGTACAAAAGAAATCCAAAGTAAACAATAGGAATATTTATGGAAAAACAAAAGGGCCAAGTTGATACTTATCAATAGTCACCTTGAATGTAAATGACCTCAACCCTCCAGTAAAAAGATACAGACTGAATGAATGGATTAAAAAAAAGACCTGTTTAGTGCCTACAAGAAACACATCTTGCCAACCAAGATGCACATAGACTGAAAGTGAAAAAATGGAAAAAGATATTCCATATTAATGGAAAGCAAAAAAAAAGAGCAGGTGTTACCATCCTAATACCAGACAAAATAGACTTTACATAAACATTGTTAAAGGAGATGAAGTAGGTCACAATGTAATGATTAAGAAATCAACCCAACAGGAAGATTGACTATAATAAATGCATATGCACCCAATTACAGGGTGCCTGGCTATTTAAAAGAGATGTTAGTGGATCTAAACGGAGTCATAAACTTGAATACAACAGTATCTGGGGACTTCAACATCCCACTTTCATCAATGGATAGGTCAACTACACAGAAAATTAAAAAGAAACAACAGAGCTAATTGACACTATGGACCAAATGGACCTAATGGAGATCTACAGAACATTTCACCCCACAGTTACAGAATCCACACTATTCTCATCAGTGCATGCAAGTTTCTATAGGATAGACCATATGCTAGGCCATAAAGCAAGTTTAAGCAAGTTAAAAAATATCTAAATCATACCATGTATCTTCTCTGTCCACAATGTAATGAAGCTGGAAATCAACAATTCAAGAATCTCTAGATCATATGCAAACATATGGAGACAGAACAACATGCCCTTGAGTGAACAGTGGAACATATAAGAAATCAAAGAGCCATAAAATTTCCACAAACAAATAAAGATGACAATACATCATCTCAAAACTTATGGAATCCAGAAAAAGCAGTGCTAAGAGGGAAGTTTATGGCCGGCACCGCAGCTCACTAGGTTAATCCTCCACCTTGCGGCACTGGTACACCGGGTTCTAGTCCCAGTCGGGGCACCAGATTCTGTCCCGGTTGCCCATCTTCCAGGCCAGCTCTCTGCTGTGGCCAGGGAGTGCAGTGGAAGATGGTCCAAGTGCTTGGGCCCTGCACCCCATGGGAGACCAGGAGAAGCACCTGGCTCCTGCCTTCGGATCAGTGTGGTGTGCCGGCCGTGGCGGCCTTTGGAGGGTGAACCAACAGCAAAGGAAGACCTTTCTCTCTGTCTCTCTCTCTCACTGTCCACTCCACTCTGCCTGTCCAAAAAAAAAAAAAAAAAGAAAAAGAAAAAAAGGAAGTTTATAGCAACCAGTGCCTACATGAAGAAATTGGAAAGATACAAAATAAATTAATTATAAATGCATCTCAAGGACCTAGAAAAACAACAACAAACCAAACCGCAAATGAGTAGGAGGAAAGAAATAATTAAAATTAGAGAAGAAATAGACAAAACAAAAAACCACAAAAGATCAGTGAAATGAAGTTTTTTGAAAAAATAAATAAAATTGATACACCATTGGCCAAACTAACCAAAAAAAAAAAAAAAGAGGGAGAAGATCAAAATCAATAAAATCAGAGATGAAAAAGGAAATGTAGCAACAGATACTACAGAAATAAAAAAAGAATCATCAGAAATTACTACAAACAGCTGTAAGGTAACAACCTGGGAAACCTAGAAGAAATGGACAGATTCCTAGAAATATATAATCTAACAAAATTGAGTCATGAAGACACAGAAAACCTCAATAGACAATTAACTAAGAAGGGAATTGAATCAGTAATAAAGACCCTCCTAACAAAGAAAAGCCCAGGGCCAGATGCTTCACAACTGAATTTTACCAGACATTTAAAGAAGAACTAATTCCAATTCTTCTCAAGCTACTCAAATAATTAAAAGGGAGGGAATCCTCCCAAACTCCTTCTATGAAGCCTGCATCACCTTAATTCCTAAGCCGGAAAAAGATATGATAGAGAAAGAGAACTATAGACCAATATCTCTGATGAACATAGATGTAAAAATAGCCAACAAAATATTAGCTAATCGAATCCAACAATACATCAGAAAGATCATTCACCCAGACCAAAAAGATTTACCCCTAGTATGCAGGGATGGTTCAACATTCACAAATTAATAAATGTGATACATCACATTAACAAAATGAAGAACAAAAACTATATGGTTATCTCAATAAATGCAGATAAAGCATTTGATAAAATACAACATTCTTTCATGATGAAAGCCTTAAACAAACTGGGTATAGAAGGAACATTCCTCAATATAATCAATGCAATTTCTGACAAGTCCATGGTCAGCACCCTATTGAATGGAGAAAAGCTAGAAGCACTCCCCCTGAGATCCAGAACCAGACAAGGATGTCCACTCTCACCATCGTTATTTAATATAGTCCTGGAAAGTTTCACCAGAGCCATTAGGAAAGAAAAATAAATCAAAGGGATAAAAATTGGAAAGGAGGAAATCAAGCTTTCCTATTTGCATATGACATGATCCTATATAGAGGGGATCCAAAAGACGCCACTGAGAGACTACTGGAACTCATAAAAGAGTTTGATAAAGTGACAGGATATAAAATCATAAAAATCAATAGCCTTTGTAGACACAATGTCATGGCTGAGAAAGAACTTTTAAAATTAATCCCACTCACAATAGTTCCAAAAAGAATTAAATCACTTGGAATAAATTTAACCAAGAATGTCAAAGATTTCTACAATGAAAATTACAAAACACTAAAGAAAGAAATAGAAGAGGACATTAAAAATTGGAAAAGTTTTTCATGTTTGTGGAGTAGAAGAATCAGTGTCATCAAAATGTCCATGCTACCAAAAGCAATTTTCAAATTCAATGTTATCACGATCAAAATAGCAATGACATTCTTCATAGATCTAGAAAAAATGATGCTAAAATTCATATGGAAACATGAGATCCCCAAATAGCTAAAATCATCTTATACAACAAAAACAAGCCAGAGGCATCACAATACCTGACTTCAAGACATACTACAGGGCAGTTATAATCCAAACATCCTGGTATTGGCACAAAAACAGACTCACAGACTAATGGAACAGAATAGAAACTCCAGAAATCGATCTTTGCATCTACAACCAACTTATCTTTGATGAAGGATCTAAAATCAATCCCTGGAGCAACAACAGTCTCTTTAAAATGGTGCTGGGGAAACTGGATCTTCCCTTGTAGAGTTTGAAACTAGACCTCTACCTTACACCTTACACAAAAGTCCAGTCAAAATGGATCAAAGACCTAAATCTATGACCTGATACCATCAAATTACGAGAGAACATTGGGGAAACCCTGCAAGACATTGACATAGGCAAAGACTTCTTGGAAAAACCCCATAAGCACAGGCATTCAAAGCCAAAAATGACAAATGTGTTTACATCAAGCTGAGAAGCTTCTGCACAAGAAACACTCAGCGAAATGAAGAAACAACCAACACAATGGGAGAAAATATTTGCAAACTATGTAACGGATAAAGGGTTAACATCTAGAATCTATAAAGAGTTCAAGATACTCAACAACAAAATGAAAAATCCAATTAAGAAATGGGTAAAGGACTTGAATAGGTGTTTTTCAAGAGAGGATTCAAATGGCAGATACTGGAGAAAATGCTCAGGATCATTAGCCATCAGGGAAATGCGAATCAAAACCACAGTGAGGTTTTACCTCACTCCAATTAGAATGGCTCTCATACAGAAATCAACAAAACAAATGCTGGCGAGGACGTGGGGGAAAAAGGTACCCTGGTCCACTCTTGGTGGGAGTGTAAACAGGTGCAGCCACTGTGGAAGACAGTATGGAGATATTTCAGAAATCTGAATATAGACCTACCATATGATCCAGCCATCCCACTCCTGGGAATTTATCCAAACCCAAAGAAATCAGCATATGAAAGAGTTATCTAAGGCCAGCGCCATGGCTCACTAGGCTAATCCTCCGCCTGTGGCACCGGCACACTGGGTTCTAGTCCCAGTTGGAGTGCCAGTTCTGTCCCGGTTGCCCCTCTTCCAGTCCAGCTCTCTACTGTGGCCTGGGAGGGCAGTGGAGGATGGCCCAGGTCCTTGGGCCCTGCACCTGCATGGGAGACCAGGAGGAAGCACCTGGCTCCTGGCTTCAGATCAGTCTGGTGCACTGGCCGCAGCAGCCACTGGGGGGTGAACCAACGGAAAAGGAAGACCTTTCTCTCTGTCTCTCTCTCTCTGTCTAACTCTGCCTGCCAAAAAAAAAAAAAGAGTTATCTGGGGGCTGGTGCCATGGCTCACTTTGTTAATCCTCCGCCTGCAGCGCCGACATCCCATATGGGCACCAGTTCTAGTCCTGGTTGCTCCTCTTCCAGTCGAGCTCTATGCTGTGGCCTGGGAGGGCAGTGGAGGATGGCCCAGGTGCTTGGGCGCCAGCACCCGCATGGGAGACCAGGGAGAGGCACCTGGCTCCTGGTTTCAGGTCGGCGCAATGCCGGTCATAGTGGCCATTTGGGGAGTGAACCAGTGGAAGGAAGACCTTTCTCTCTTTCTCTCTCACTGTCTGTAACTCTGCCTGTCAAAAAAAATAAAAATAAAAAACAGAGTTATCTGTACTCCCATGTTCACTGCAGCACAATCCACAATAGCGAAGATATGGTATCAATCCAGAAGTCCATCAACTGTTGACTGGAAAAAGAAATCAGAGTATATGTACACTATGCAGGTCTACCCAGCTTTAAAAAATAAATGAAATCTTGCTTTTTGCAACAAAAATTGATGCAACTGGAAACTGTTTTTAAGTGAAATAAGCCAGTCCCAAAAAGACAGATATCATATGTTTTCCTTGATCTGAGGTAACTAATAGAGTACATGAAATGTAATATATTGGAGTTAAATAGACATTTTGACATTTGATGATTATTTATAGCCCTTGTATCTTCTGTTGAGGAATAGTGTGGTTTTTTAATGTTTTTTCTTTTCTTTTTTCTTCATAGTATTTGTTGACATCTTTTACTTAGTGTAGGGTTAACTATATGATCATTAAGTAAACTGAAAATAGATCTTCATAAAAATTAAGAGTAGGAATGTCAGAGGGAGGAGGAGGAAGAGTTGAAGCGTGGGTGTTAGGGAGGGTAGGGGGAAAATGTCACTATGTTCCGAAATCTGTATAAATGAAAAACATGAAACTTGTATAACTTAAATTTTTTTTAAAAAGATTATTTTCCTTCCTTAAATCATTATTGACTGGCTATTAATCTTCCAAAGTAATGGAAAACATAATTATTCATCTACGTTCGTATGTTCATCACAGCATCAATCCAAAAATAAATAAGCAAGCCAACGTGAGCCTTTCATAAGCAGGTATGTAGACTATGTAATGTCTGATAACGCCAAATCAGTTAGCACTGTGTCTATTGAGTGGGTAGTAGTAACTGACAGCCTCCATGCGAAATCTCATTTTTTCCCCACATAGCAGAAGGAATCTTACCCAGATGTGCTAGAGGCAACTTAATCAACTGTTATTTCCTTTGTCGCTTAAAAGGGAAAACAGTCAGCCCAGGCAAACTCTGATTTGAATCTGTTCATCTCAGCCCCTTTCTTGCATCAGAATTGAAAACGTAATTTCCAGCCCTTCTTCACAAGGGGAATTGTTGTTATTATTCAGTTTTCCATATGTGAAAAGCTGTCACCTCTGTCAACTTCAGCACATCTCCATTTGTGGCTCCAAAAGCAGACTCACAGGTCTGAACGCATACTGTGCATCTCAAGTGAAAAGGTACTTTCTCTCCTATGCAGCAGGAGCCCTACTGCTAAGACCCAAGTCTCTGGTCTGAATATTTGTTCCTCTCATCTCCTCATAACATATTAATGCATCTAACGCCCTCCACAGTCCCCAGACATCTCTGCTCCTTGGATGCTTCCTGACAGGAGATCCAAGAACTGTTATTTCCTGCTACCGAAAGGATGACACCTAGAGCAAGACTGTGCTTGATTCTCAGTGCTTCTCGGTAGAAACTAGCATCAGGCTGCTAGAGTCTGGCTTCCACACTGTTCTCTCCCTAACCAGGACCATGACCCAATCCTTTCTTAGGTGGAACAATGTCCATTCCTCTGTAGGTCCTATCCGCTCCAGGGGCTGCCCATCTGAGAGCAGAGAAATGAGATTTGAGGTTAAAAAGCAAGAGAGAGACCCAGAAGGTTACTTCATGGATGAGCATGGAGCTAGGTGTAGACACTCTACTCAAGGGGTAGCAAATCATCCTCAATACAACTACACCCCCCCAAAAAAACTCCACTTTATTTCTAAACTCTAGATATGGAAAAACAGTATTTCAAGAGTGAAGATATTTTTTTGAAAGCTATGGCCCTTTAGTGAGATTTTTTACAAAGAAGAAAAGGTGTTGAAACCAAAAACTGAACTGATCTGCCTGATAAAACAAAGTCGTTCGCGGAGAAGCTACTGCGTGATAAATTGAGCACAGAGTTCTCTGGGATATCAAGAGAGGGAGTGCCAGAGATGGCAGATGGGTGGGGAGGCAGAGTTTAAATAAGAAAGAAAATGAGAGGGAGGATTCTGCTGTGAATTAATCAAACATAGGCCCTTCACACCACAGCAGGGTTGCACATGGCCATAAGCTGACTTCAGGAGCAGGGATATCTGACTGACTTCTCATTGCTTCCTGGACCTCAGGCCAGGAGTTAACACAAGAGTCCTCTGGTGCAGTGGGAGAAGCCCATGTCTATTCTTGAGGCCAAGTAATGACCAGGGCAGTCTTTTTTAAAAAGATTTATTTATTTGAAAGTCAGAGTTACACAGAGAGAAGAGAGGCAGAGAGAGAGAGAGAGAGAGAGAGAGAGAGAGGTCTTCCATCTGCTGGTTCACTCCCCAGCGGGCCACAACAGCCAAAGCTGTGCTGAAACGAAGCCAGGAGCCAGGAGCTTCTTGGGCCATCTTCTACTGCTTTCCCCCATAGCAGAGAGCTGGATCGGAAGTGGAGCATCCAGGACTTGAATCGGAGCCCATATGGGATGCCCGCACTGCAGGCAGAGGCTTTACCCGCTATGCCACAGTGCTGGCCCTGCCCAGGGCAGTCTTGCTCTTGCCATCCATGTCCTGTGGCCAGCACAAATGGCAGCACAAGATCCTGAGAGGACAGTGGTCTCAAGGCACCAGCAGCAAAGAGAACAGAGACCTGTACAGACTGGCAAGTGCCAGTGAGTTATAAAATAACAAGGAGCAGACTGTCCTCTCCTCCAACAGTCTAGAAAGCCCAGCCTGGACCCTTCCATGATGCAGCTAGGACACAGACTGGTCCTCATAATAAAGTTGTGTTGACTCCAGGCTATGAGTAAGAATGAGTCATGGGAAGCCAAACAAGGGACACAAAAATCTGAACACATGCTGAGGGGTATTTTATATAGTTGATCAGCAGTTGAAATATTTTCATTGACTTCACTGTGGCTAAGTTTGCTCTTGTTCTGGGTTCATGGTAAAGGGATCCCCCTTGTGCCAGCACTGTGGCATAGCGGGTAAAGCCTAGAGTGCGGGCATCCCATATGAGTGCCAGTTTGAGACCTGGCTGCTCCACTTCCAATCCAGCTCTCTGCTGTGGCTTGAGAAAGCAGTAGAAGATGGCCCAAGTCCTTGGGCCCCTGCACCCACGTGGGAGACCTGGAAGAAGCTCCTGGCTCCTGGTTCCTGGCTCCTGGCTTTGGATCCACACAGCTCCAGCCATTGTGGCCATCTGGGGAGTGAACCAGTGGATGGAAGACCTCTCTCTCTCTCTCTCTCTCTCTCTCTCTCTCTGCCTCTCCTTTTCTCTCTGTGTAACTCTTTCAAGTAAAATAAATAAATCTTTTAAAAAAAATAAAGGCACCCCCCTCATGATAGGCAATGTTTGGGATTCTCTAAAAATGTTGATGTGTGTGGAGGTCAGCTTCTTAACTGGAAGACATCAAACCATGGAAAGAAATTTCAGCCTCCTTTCTATACTGGAAAATCCCTAACCACCTCATTTATAGTACAAATAATACATAAGCTTCCCCAATGACTCTGAGATCACTAAAATTCAAAACCAAAGAAGCCCCTCAAAGATAGCAATGTAGAGAATCAACTCTTTTTTTCTTTGAAGACCACCTGAAATTAATAGGCATACAGAACAGGGCCACATGATCTAAGAAACTGCAAGTATCTTTAGACACTGGGGAATCTCAAGATGGTAACAAATAAGATGGGAGTTCATGACGATAGAAGCACTACCTTGGGGCCAGTGCCACGCCTCAATAGGTTAAACCTCCTCCTGTGGCGCTGGCATCCTGGGTTCTAGTCCCAGTCGAGGACTGTCCCAGTTGCTCCTCTTCCAGTCCAGCTCTCTGCTGTGGCCCAGGAGTACAGTGGAGGATGGTCTAAGTCCTTGGGCCCTGCACCCACATGGGAGACCAGGAGGAAGCACCTGGCTCCTGGCTTCAGATCAGTCTGGTGCGCTGGCCGCAGCAGCCACTGTGGGGGTGAACCAAGGGAAAAGGAAGACCTTTCTCTCTGTCTCTCTCTCTTGCTGTCCATTCTGCCTGTCAAAAAAAAAAAAAAAAAAAGCACTACCTTGGGCCAGGCTATAACTGACCTACACATGATCGCTCTATTCCCTGAGCTAAACCAGTAAGGGATGGCATTGGCGGTAGTTCTAATGCCAAAACCTATGATCCTTCTATATTGATGGCTTGCCTTGGAAGTGTGCTAGTCATGAAGCAATAATTTAAAAACTGTTTACAAGATACACAGTATCTCTGGATGCCAGGGAATATTCTACAACCTATATTTTTGTGCACGATGACTTCAATTTAGTGCGTCTT
The DNA here is from genome assembly GCA_949820135.1 of Sylvilagus floridanus. Taxonomy (NCBI): domain Eukaryota; kingdom Metazoa; phylum Chordata; class Mammalia; order Lagomorpha; family Leporidae; genus Sylvilagus; species Sylvilagus floridanus. The sequence continues at coordinate 69,671,405 of OX463239.1, forward strand.
GACCATGATTTTTCTAAAATGAAATAGAAAATACAGTAGTATACTACACAAAGATTAGGTGAGTACCAACTTGTGAAAATGCATGTGTGTGAAGGTAGAGAGAGAGAGATTTGTTTAAAATCACTTTAAAAAAACTGATAGGAATTAAGGCAGGAACTACTGATGAGCAAAATTCTAGAACATTCTATTGATCTTATGGCATTTCCCTTGTAAATGGGAGTCAGAAAATATCCTGAAACAATCTGAACCAGAGAGAGATGCTTCAAAAAGAAAGTCAATGGCCAAAATTCCCATAATCTCCCAACCCCCACTATGATTGCAACCCCACCCATCCTCCTTCCATGAGGGTGACAGAGTAGTGGGTGGAAGGACCTCATCAAGAAAGAGAGCTACTGTTGGTTCAGGAGCTCCAGGTCCCAGGAGGGCTGATAGTCCTTATAGTTCTCATCCTACAACATGCCTGGCCCCATGATATTTTAAGTAGGCTAGAACCAAGACCAGAGGTCTAACCTCAAAGTTCCTTTAAGTCTAGTTTTTATGTGTCAGGGAGGTAGGGGAAGCAGGCAATCTTCCCATTTCTTACTAATGACCTTGTTTGTTGAACAGGACATCCCAGCTACATCTGGATCACTCTGAAACCTGTCTTGTCAACACCTTCCTGCTTTGGGACACTTTCTAACAATGACTAGGGATAGAGATCTCCCTAAAACATGTTCCACATCCTCTCTAAGTTTGTCATCAATCCTGCTTTAACCCGGCACCTTTGTGAGCTATTTAAGTAAGCAATTGCTGTCCATCCCTTCCACACTCCCCATCTTTTGAGCATCTCTGAGCAAGTTCTTGGCAGGACCCAGTTTTGGCAGCAAATACAGGAAATGATCCTTGCTCCTAACAGCATTGCCTCACATTTATATAGTGTTATAATTGACAAAGTACGTTAAATGCCTTATCTCAATTTATCATCTGTATAGTTTGTGTTAACCTCACACTCAGAATTCTTAAGCCCTAGAAAATCATAGTTAAACAACTGGCCCACGCTCATCTATAGCCAGGAGCTGCCAGCGTCAGATCTGAGGCCTGACCCTGCTAACCATCATGCTCTGGCACGAGCCAGCATGACTTGCCACAGACAAGCCGACTTCTCTCAATAATAACAATATTAATAATTATTATTAATAATAACAATCACCCATGAGATACAGAGAATGGAGGCTCTGCATTGAGCATGTCCCAGGACGCATCACATCCAAATTCTTCTTCACAGCAATTTTTTCAGCTAGGGAGTATTCATTTACCCATGTTGCAGTTGAGTCCATGGAAGCTTAGAATAGAAAATGCACTGATCCAGGGCTGGCGCCGTGGCTCACTTGGTTAATCCTCTGCCTGCGGTGCCAGAATCTCATATGGGCGCTGAGTTCTAGTCCTGGTTGCTCCTCTTCCAGTCCAGCTCTATGCTGTGGCCCGGGAAGGCAGTGGAGGATGGCCCAAGTGCTTGGGTCCCTGCACCCGTATCGGAGACCAGGAAGAAGCACCTGGCTGCTGGCTTTGGATCGGCATAGCTCTGGCCATAGTAGCCATTTGGGGGGTGAACCAACGAAAGGAATACTTTCTCTCTGTCTCTCCCTCTCACTGTCAGTAACTCTACCTGTCAAATAAATAAATAAAATCTTAAAAAAAATACACTTATCCAAGGCTCCTGTGCACGAATCCGAAGGGAACTCGCTGGGACTTAAGCCCAGGCATATTCTTGGGCCACATCATCTTACATTACCTTCTTTTAACGTCCATGAACTCATCAGCTTCTCTACATTCCTCAGACCGTTTAGGGCAGGGGTTATTATTCCCCTCTCCAAATGAGGAGATATGGAGAAGAAGAAAATGTTGAGAAACACAGCATTTAAGAGTTGGGAGAAATGAAAAAACTCAGCTATTTCACTCCTTTTGTTCCTTCAGAAGATAAAAGAACAGTCCCAGAGAAGTACAGCGAGTCTCCTACATCACACAGCTTCTTCCTGACATGGTCCGGATGCAAACTCAAGTCTCCCAAGCTCTTGTCTCTGGTCTAGGAGGCTTCTCCTTTTTCTCTGTTTTGGGGGAAATGGATCAAATGCATCCATGTGCTTGGGTTGCTATGACAAGATGCCACAGCCTAGGTGACTTCACCAACAGAACCTGATTCCTTAACAGTCTGGAGGCTGAAAGACCAAGATCAAGGAGTCCGTAGGTTTGGTTCAGCTGCTGCACAGGTGGCACCTTCTCACTGTGCCCTCACAGGGCCTTTTCTCCAGGTGCACCTGTCTGTAGGGTCCATTCCTCTTATTAAAAGGCTCCAAGTCTCGTTGGATAAAAGAACCCCCTCCTTACAGCTTCAATTAATTTTCATTATCTCTTTAAAAGCACATTCTCCAAAAATAGTCATATATAGGATTATAGCTTCAACCTGGAAATTTTGAAGGAAACAACTTAGTCCCTAACACCCTGGTTCCTGCTCTCTACAATGGGGATGCCACTGTACCCCTTCCCCAGCAACCTACCAAGCCCATTGTGAGAATTAAGTAAGAAGATGCTCAGAAATCATCTGGCACAGTGCCCGGCTCCAGGCAAGTGCCTGATCAATGGTTGCTTGCTTCTGCCATGCCCTACATGTCAGGTGGGGAGCAGAGGATGGAGAGCTAAAAAGACAAAGTGCTAATGCATCGCTCGGAAACCCAAGTCTCACTGGTGCCAGGGGAATACAAGTTCATGAGTAAGAAAGCAACCTAGTTATCTGATATGCTTCCAATTGCCACAGTTGGCATATTATATTAAAGACACTTAGAGTCAGAGAGAAGAAAGCTGCTTTGTAGGTGTGAAGAACGGCACGGAAGTGGAGATTGCAGCAAATTCTGTGCTGATTGACAGGATGTCTCCTCCAGCAAGAGGCTCTCAGGCACTATATCATGAACAGCTTACCAAATTTGTACATGGGACATCCTGTATTGGATCATGCTATCAGATCCTGCAACATTCATGCAAAACCAAACCAAGAGTCACAGGGAATGCTGGACACAACATGCCAAGGTGCTCACGTCTGATCTTAGCAGAGACCAGCAACCAAGTGACATGCACGATGGAAATGGCACATAGCAAATAAAACAGGGCTCTACCTCGGGTTTTAGCAATGGTTGAGTTGCCTTCCTTACTCTTCATTTTAAGAAAAATGCAAAGTGAAGATGCATGCCAGTGGCAGCAGACATGTTAAATTTCTGCTGGTGGGTCTCCAGGAGGAAATGACGGGAGAGGGGGGTACAGGGGCACTCAGACCAGGGCTCTGGCACCATCTCAAGCACTGACTGCCTCGCACCCCACTTAATTATATTCACTCTCAGTCCTCAGTTTGCTCAAGGGCGAAATGTGGTGGCACACTGGTCTCCAAGGTACCATCTGATCCAGACCATTCCAACAGTGCCAGGACCCCTCTTTTCCCAGCCCTAGGTTTCTCTCCTTCCCTCTTCCCAGAGTACATTCTCTGCTTTGGCCCCCACTCCCTGCGCTACCAGAATCTCTCATTAGCTCTGTGCTCACTCCTCACTGCCAGTGCTAGCCCCCACCCCCCGGAGTCTAGAGAAATCCTCACTACCCTGAAGGTCAAGGTGGTAAATGTGGACCTCAGTCTGTTTCTGTAAGCTGCTTACTCACCTTAGACCTCTTTGGTTCTAGCAGTGGGACCCGTTATGGAACAAAGGGAAGACCATGGCCCCCAGAAGCAGATGAATGTATGAAACCTGCTCTTCACATCCATTACATCTTTCCTTCTGAAGGATTTGTTGAGGATTAACTGTGCCAGGACATTGGAAAGATACACAGATACGGTCCAGCATTTTCATATAACTGGTAAAGCTGCCACCTGCAGTGCCGGCGTCCCATATGGGTGCTGGTTCGAGACCTGGCTGTTCCACTTCCCATCCAGCTCCCTGCTAATGACCTGGGAAAGCACTGTAAGATGATCCAGGTGTTTGGGCCCCCTGCCACCCATATGGAAGACCTGTATGAAGCTCCTGGCTCCTGGCTTTGGCTTGGCTCAGCCCTGGCCATTGAAGAAATCTGGGAGTGAACCAACAGACAGAATATTTATCTCTACCTCTCTCCTTCTCTCCCTGTAACTCTTTCAAATAAATAAATCTTTTAAAAACACAGAGATGAATAAAACATCCTAGCCTTCAAAATACTCTGCATCCAGCTGTATGATCCTAAGAGCAGAGCGTCTCATGTTTTAAATACAATCAGGGCTGGCGCCACAGCTCAATAGGCTAATCCTCCACCTTGCAGCGCCAGCACACTGGGTTCTAGTCCCAGTCGGGGAGCCAGATTCTGTCCCGGTTGCCCCTCTTCCAGGCCAGCTCTCTGCTGTGGCCCGGGAGTGCAGTGGAGAATGGCCCAAGTGCTTGGGCCCTGGACCCGCATGGGAGACCAGGATAAGCACCTGGCTCCTGGCTTCGGATCAGTGCAGTGCTACCTCTTGTAGGTAGACCATTGGAAGGTGAACCAATGGCAAAGTAAGACCTTTCTCTCTGTCTCTTTCTCTCATTGTCCACTCTGCCTGTCAAAAAAATTAAAAAATAAATAAGTAAATAAATACAATCAGTCCACCACAGAAGGCTACTGGGTGCCCACCAGAATACATGGAGCATATTAGACCTTTTCTTCCCTTTTGTCCCTCACCATCTATGCTGACTTCTCCCTTCCTACCCAGGGACATAGGCCTGACTGTCTTCTGTCATGCCACCCTCTGCCAAGACAGCCCTTCTTGGGTGGCTCATCTCTCTGGATGGCTCCCACATGCTGTCACACAGTGGGTGTCCAGCCGAGGACCACCATGGCCATGCTGCAGCAAAGGCCAACTTCAGGCTGGAGAGCTTTTAATTCCCTAAGGATAAAGGTTTTGTCTTTTCCTTTGCCCTTAATGCAAAGCACAGAGCCCAGCACATAGTAGGTACTCAATCAACAAGAATTTTCAGGGAGGATCCCCGGTGCTCATATTATTCACTTAAATACAGGAGCCCTCATCATGCTTGTGCACATGTCCTGGGAAATGAACAACACGATTTGGATGAACAACAGGGGAGCCAGCACCCTTCCCTATGAAGTCCCCACCACAATCAGTAATAGACTCATTCCCCCATTTGCCTCTCATCGTTGCATTGTTCAGTGAAGAATGAAATGTGCTGATAAAAACTCACAAAAGGTGCTGAAGCCAACTGCAAAGGCAAAGAAAGGGGAAAAAAAGATTTCTGGAGAGAATGAGGTCCAACAGTGGGAATAACAAACCAAGGCACCAGGAAACTCTCTGCCAGGCGGCCCTAAGCGGCTTCTATTTCTGTCCTTGTCAAGTGCAGCGTTGGATGAGAGCGCACACAAATACTTCCTCTCTGACAAGAGACACTTTGTGCGGCGAGTCCTTCGTTAGTCCTGCCATATCAGGTGAGTTCACATTCCTCTGGGCAGTTTTATTAGCACTCACAGTCCTCAAAACCCTGAAGTCCAGTCACCATCAAACCGATCATTATTAGCATTGCTCAAAGTACACATTCTGAAAACTCACATTCAAAATGCCCTGGTTCATTTCCAGCTAAAGAGATTTTTGCCCAAGGAACTTGGCACATCTGTTTTAGAAATCAGTCATCTATGAAAGGCTTTTCTCTTCTGTACAATCTGTAGACAGAGAGCAATAACCCAGCAGGCTTTCCTTTATCTTTGGAAAAAGGAGTCAAAATCCCATTTATCAAGCAATTCTTAAAATAACTTGGAGAAACATCTGGTTGTAATGAATGGTCCAGGTCAAGATGACCGTCACCAATTAGTTAACCACAGGAAACAGATGGATTCTCAAATCCACTTGTCAGGAATTATTTGTGCTAGTGTTCCTGTCTCCGGTAGATAGTCACCTCACTGGACAGATGACAGCGGCAGGGAAAAAGTCATGTAAGTAATAAAGGACCAGGCTATCCTGGTGAGGTTTACACAGCTAGACTCCTAAGGCTGAGTAGGAACTGGACAGAAGGAGGGGGAGGGAGAATGGGAAAGGTGAAAATATGGTAAGAATGTGGAGTACAGGTGGTTCCCCTACGTGACCTCCCAGGTGCAAACATGGGCAGTTCCAGAGCTAAGAAGGCAGAGGCAGATTTTTCTCTATGCCAATGAAGCTTAACGTCATCGAATTTTAGGAAACTTGCCAAAGGGGGTTTGTCTTCCATTGGTCGACTGCTGGGCCTCACTGGTCCGACCAAGTTATCCCCAAGCCCTTTAAGTCCTGCCATCTCTGTCCCTATTTTCACGTCTTTTCATGATCTCTAGGGCACATTGTCACTTGCCAAAAATCAACACAAAAAATGCAACCATTTATTATATGAGTCTTAGCCATATTACTAATTATTAGTAGTATTAGTATATAATCCCACTGTAATATGTGCACCACTGTGAACACTCATGAAATGCTTATTCAACTAATGAGCTGCATCACAGATCTTCCATGAACCCCTCCAATACCATCCTGCTCAGTTTCTGTCTGGCCCCTCTGTAAGGTTGCCACAAAACACACCAAACACCAGAGTTAAGGGAAAGGTTTATTGTTGGGTGGGGAAAACCCAATGGGCTGGGGAGAGGGGGCAAGAAAGTAAGAGAGAGGGATCAAGAGAGAGAGCACGTGTGCTGGAGGCAGGTCCTGGTATATCTTGGCAGGGGATGGGGGTGGGCAGGGAAGTAGGAGTGGGCCATGGGACTTGGGACTGAAGCCTACTATGCAAAATGGCGATGGGGGGGGGGCTTAAGATGACCTCTGGGGCACAAATGGTGCCACAGATAAAACTGTACCATTTTACTAACACCTGTCATGGGTCACTCATGGAAATTAAACAGGGTGACACTGCACAATTGCATGTGGGCAAACAGGTCCTTTGTAAAAAGACCTTCAAGAGTGCTTCTAAGAAGGAAAACAGAACTTCAATTTATTTCGCACCTGCAACGCGGTACACATTGTGCTAGCCCCCTTCCAGACACTATCACATTTATTTCTCATGCTAACCATGTTCAATAGGTATTATTCTTTTCAAGAGGTTAATTAACTTGCCTGAGACCACACAGTCAACCGGAAGTAACTGGATTTGCCTGACCTGAATGTCAGGCTTGTGTTAACACAGCCATTGTCTTTCCTCTCCACCCCTGCTTAACTTCCCTTCCTCAGGCTTTTCTACCTACAAGAGGTCGAGCATAAATTAGCGACCCTTTGGGGAAGGGTCCCTACAAGACAGAGGCATCCGCTGCTTATTTTTCTTTCTCATTGGACCACTCTTAGTTACGCTAAGGCTTTGAATTGATCCTCAGCCCAAAGTGTGGGGGGGGGAATCTAATTTTAAATCAGCATTTTGCCAGGAACAAGACTACCTTTTCAAAGTTTACCCAACACACAGTGTTGACAGCCATTCTTTCAAAGGGGCAGGAATGGCAGGGTCGAGAGATTCTAAACCAGACACCACAAAGGCGCCTATTGAAAAGGAAGAACAGCGTCTCCTGCTTCCTGCAGCAGTCGCCATTCACTCCAGGGACTGGATGTCGGAACAAGCCAAAGCCGATTTCATTCATCCTGGTCCAAACCCCCGGGAGCCAGGGCACTTTATTCAAGGCAGAATATTCAAAGTCTTCACCATTTGCCTCTTCACCATCTCGCTCCAGCCAGGTGGCCAGCTGATTCTGATTGATCCCAACAATGTTTCCTCTCATATCTGAATTTCACAAGCATGTGAGAAGTCTCAGGGGGTGGGTTTTCCCCCTAGACTTCTAATAAACCATGTCCTCACACTAGAAATAAAGCTTTGCATCAAGAGACTCTCCCAGGCCAAACCGCGCAGTCTCTCAGCAGGTGATTCTACTCTTTGGGGGCCTTCAGAACTTCAATGTAAAATCAGACACTTGGAAAGACAGCACATGACGTGACCCCAAAGGAAATTTGCTTGCCTTGTTGTGGGGTGTCAGCTGCTTTAGAATTCTTAGAAGGATGCTCTCCTGGCTCAAGGAATCTTGGGGAAAACAGGAAGTAAGGAAGATGGGGCCAAGAGATTTCATTAGCACTGACAATGAGTGTGGGTGGGGGTTCCTGCCAGGAGGTCCCCTGCTGCCCTGGGTGCCTCACTTCTGGAGATGTAACAGCCAGAGCCCACGTGTTGAGAAGGGAAGCCAGGATGATCAAGGGGAGGCAGCGTCTGCAGCATTAGAAAGAGTTTCAAATGACACAGCTTTCTCAGCCTGAAAAGCCAGGGACTCAGAAACAATCCAATCAAGTCTCTGAACACATTGATTAATGGGAGTGAGAAGTTGTACACGGCCGCTTCCGCTAACCCTCCACGCAGGGACAACAGAGCAGCCTCCAAATTGGAAGGAAGCCACTGGGGGAAATTGAAAGGAAAGACAACTTTACACAGCAGGTAGGAAACTTATGGGAATTACTCAACCTGGAGGTGCCACAGGCCATCTATAAATAGCATCAAAGCATGTTTAGAAGAATTTTTGCAATATGAGACCCACTGTGGCACTGAGGGGAAGTGAAGACATTTGACTGGGGTTTGCCACATTGTGTAGAAGTCAATCTAATGTGCGTACAGTCATCAGACTTTTTCCATCACACACACAATGATTGATTATGACACACACAACACACATTGCCATCGTTGACCTCTGGCACGGAAGAAAAAGGAGCTGTGCCTCCCCATTTTATCACCTGATCAAGCAAGATACTGAAATCTATCACAATAACATACCATCATTAAAACCTGAAATTTGGGGGAAGCACAGAAAATTTTCAAACTTCCTCTCAACCACCCCATGGTTTCCTGTCTTGCCTACACATTCTAACTCCAGCAGCCATGGCTGTGACCCATGCTAGGTCTCAAGGATGAGACCTCAAGAACCGAGATGCTCCAGGAGGGCAGGAATCCTGGCCGTGATGTTCATTGGCATAACATTTGGAGGCCAGGGCTGGTCATAGAGGATTAACTTACTGCCTGTGAACCCTCCATGCCATAAGGGTGTCAGTGTTTGTGTCCTGGCTTGCTCACTTCCAATCCAGCTCCCTGATAATGTGCCTGGGAAAGCAGCAGAAGATGGCCCAAGTGTTTGGGCAGCTGATGCCTGTGTGGGAGACTCGGAAGAAGCTCCTGGTTCCTGGCTTCAGTCTGGCCCACCCCAATCGTTGTGGCTATTTGGGAAGTGAATCAGTGGATAGAAGATCTCTCTTCCTCCTCTCTGTAACTCTGCCTCTCAACTAAATAAACCTTAAAAAAAAATTCTGTCACATGGCCTGGTGATCACAAATGATCAGAAAGCAATTATTTGATTAATTAATTATCCAGCACCAGTGGTTTTCCTCACATTCCAACCTTACCCTTCTTCCCTAAGAAATGCATAAGCAGTGCCCATTACAATGTCTAAGAGGACTGAAAGTTTAAGATGTGATCCAAGATGAACTTGATCTACTTGGAGATTATTCAAATAGGCAAAAGCAGAGGTCCACTTCTAAGCCCTGCCCTAAGCAGAACCTTCCAAATGAGCACAGAACCAGTCAGAAGCCAGAATTTTAAAAGCATCATCCCAGCCACATGAAGGAGCTAAAAGAAACCAGGCAGGAAATGTGGACCCAATCAAGCCAGCTGATCACTCGTCTAATCTCTGAGTGTGAAAAAGAATTGGAAAATCAACCAGAACTAACTACTGTTTCCCATAAAATAAGTCCTGATTCTGAAGTTCCAACATGGGAGAGGCTGGGTGGAGAAGTTCCCCAAGGCAGATCAGACTACCAGGTCTTCAGGTGATTCCAAACTGATGCCACCCTACCAATGGTTACTGATATGCTCTGCAGCTTGGGCCTTTGCACTCTCTATGACCGTGGGCAAGTTTCTTAAGTTTTCTGAGTCCTAGTTATCCCACCTATAAAATGGGGATTATCAATAGCACCCAGGGGTGCAGTGAGTTAAGCTGCTGTCTGCAGCACCAGCATCCCATATGGGCACTAGTTTGAGTCCTGGCTGATGGAACAAGGACATGAGCCTTGGCCACCTTAGCTCCTCGCCTGAAAGTAAATCAAATTCTCTGACGGACTCCTTACACCTGCATTCTTCCAAGAGCCCAGTTCAGTCTCACACCCTCTACTTTTTCCACCCCACCGTTTGCATTCATTTGCAGGTTCATAAGCCCCCCCAAACCTGAAAAACCTGTATGAAGAAACTCACCTCTGACTACTGCCTCCCACCCCCAGCCCTGGACCCTTAGTCCACCCTAAGATATATAAGGCCCAGCCCACAGGAGGACTGTGCACTCTCTGCCTTGTGTTCAATCCATATGCATGCTGGCAGTTAGCCACCTCTGCAAATTTATTTTTCTCCTTGAATAAATTTGTTTTGGCTGTGAGTTTGTATCCTGTCTTTTTTCTGTTCTGTTCCCCTCTTCCTTACACTGGCTGCTCCATTTCCGATGTAGCTTCTTGCTAAAGCACCTGGGAAAGCAGTGGAGAATGGTCCATGTGCTTGGACCACATGGAAACATGGATGAAGTTCCTGGCTCCTGGCTTCCGCCTGGCCCAGCCCTGCTCCTTGAGGCCATTTGGGCAGGGAACCAGCAGATGGAAGATCCCTCTCCTCTCTAACTATCTCTCCCTCTCTCACTGTAACTCTTTCACATAAATAAGTAAATCTTAAAAAAAAAAACACCTTGCAATGTTATTCTAAACGTTTGATAATATCTGTAACAACCCCAGCTAGCACAGTTCCTCACATACCATAGTAAATTAACAAATGTTATCTATTATAATTTAATGCTTGCCAACTAAGCTAGCGCAGGATGTAGGGCTGGGATTTTTGCCCTGGCAAGTCATACAGTCATAAAATGAACTCCATAGAAGTTGACTGGCTTAGTTGTGGATATTTCTGATGATTACCTTGACAATTGAGGACCCTTGTGACAATAACACAATGGAGGAGTCAGTGCCTTGGCATAGAGGGCTAAGCCTCTGTCTTTAGTACCAGCATCCCATACGGGTACCAGTTCATGTCTGGCTGCTCCTCTTCCCATCCAGCTCTCTGCTATTGGCCTGGGAAAGCAGTGGAAGATGGCCCAAATGCTTGGGTCCCTGCACTTGCGTGGGAGACCCTGAAGAAACTCCTGGCTCCTGGCTTTGGATCAGCCCATCTCTGGCTGTTACAGCCATTTGGGGAGTGAACTAGTGGATGGAAGACCTTTCTCTCTGTCTGTAACTATTTCTCAAACAAAAATATAAAAAAAATTGGACTTAAAAAAACACAATGCAACTTGATTGAAGGGGTATTTGGGTAGTTATAAAACACTGAAAAGTTAACAGGCTATTATGAGGTGAACTGTATCTTCCCAAAATTACAAGTTAAAATCTCAACTCCTAATATTTGTGAATATGACCTTATTTGAATAGGCAATCATTGTTAGAAAGCAGCAGGGAACTTGCTGCATTGTATTCTACCACTTGCAGGAAGGAGATCTTGTAAGAGATGAACTTGAATATTTAGCTAAGGAAATGTTTACGTGTACTGGTGAAATTGTGATCTGGTTTCAACCTGCTGCTTGGAGCAAACTGTGAGGAGAGCAAGACAACTGAAGAAGAAGCTACTAAGACAAAAGAAGCCAGAATTTGAAGATTCAGAGGGTGCACAGTCGACACATTTTGAAAAGATAACAGTCTGGAGCCTTGGCTCAACAGGCTAATCCTCCGCCTTGCGGTGCCGGCACACTGGGTTCTAGTCTTGGTTGGGGCGCCGGATTCTGTCCTGGTTGCCCCTCTTCCAGGCCAGCCCTCTGCTGTGGCCCAGGAGTGCAGTGGAGGATGGCCCAGGTGCTTCGGCCCTGCACCCCATGGGAGACCAGGAAAAGCACCTGGCACCAGGCTCCTGCCATCAGATGAGCGCGGTGCGCCAGCCACAGCGCGCCAGCTGTGGTGGCCATTGGAGGGTGAACCAACGGAAAAAGGAAGACCTTTCTCTCTGTCTCTCTCTCTCACTGTCCACTCTGCCTGTCAAAAAAAAAAAGAAAAGATAACAGCCTGCTCTAGATAGACGTCTAGGCGAGTGTTTGAACAACTGGTGGCTGCAGAGATTCATGCATGATGTCTAGATCTCATCAACCATCGCAGCAGAAACGACGCCAGCTTGAACGGAAGGGGCGGACACGGAACAGAATCCAGGACAGATATCAGACTTCTGAGACTCTGCAGGTAGTGAATGGGCCTGCACAGCTGTCTGGTTGCAAACAGGCCTGGCCCCTTAGGTCCAGAGAGTAAAGCACCGTCCTCCATTTCAAAAGGTGGGGTTGCTGCCCTGGTAGGCCTAGAGAGCATCCAGCCAAAGAAGATTGTCCCAAAGCCTTTTTTTTATTTATTTATTTTTATTTGAAAGACAGAGTTAGAGAGAGAGGTCTTCCATCCGCTGGTTCACTCCCCAGATGGCCACAATGGCTAGAGTTGTGTTGATCCAAAGCCAGGAGCCAGGATCTTCTTCCAGGTCTCCCACATGAGTGCAGGGGCCCAAAGACTTGGGTCATCTTCTACTGCTTTCCCAGGCCATAGCAGAGAGCTGGATCAGAAGAGGAGCAGCTGAGACTAGAACCAGTACTCATATGGGATGCCAGCACTGCAGGCCAGGGCTTTAACCTGCTGTGCCACAGCGCTGGCCCCTCAAAGCCTTAATATCAACTAGAATTTACCTTGCAAGGTAGCAGACTGGGTTTAGCAAAATGAGTCATGTTTCCTTCTAATTTCTCCCTGTTGATGTGGATTACCTTTCCTACGCCCATCCCACTGCTAGATAACTGGGGCTGGTTTTCTGATGCAGCTAGTGCCATGCACATCAGAGTGCCAGTTTGAGTCCCTGCTACTCTGCTTTAGATCCAGCTCCTTGTTAGTGCACCAAGAAGGCTTCAGGAGATGGCTCAAGTATTTGGGCTTCTGCTATCCACGTGACAGACCTGGATGGCAGCCCTTGCCATGGTAGCCATTTGAGGAATAAACCAGTGAATCAATCTCTTTCTTTTCTCGCTGTCTCCTTCTCTGTAACTGCTTTTCAAATTAATTAATTATTCAGTCTTTTAAAAAAGCATGCAACTTGTCTGATTTCATAGGTTCCTGAATAAATAATTTTGCTCAAGGAAAAATCTGAGCACACCCTGAATGTCACCCATATCTTATTTTGATGTTACATGGATAAGATTTTGGACTTAGAGTTGATGCGTGTGCGGGTTAAAACCTTTGGGAAACTGGACGATGTGATGTGATAGGGCCATGAATGTTGGGTGGGGCAGAGGCAGACTGTTGTGACTTGAATTGTGTCCCCACCCAAGTGACATGTTCTGGTTTCTCAGAATGTGACCTTATTTGGAAGGAGAGTCATGATGGGACTAATCAGTTAAGATGAGGTCATACTGGAATAAGGTAAGCCCCTAATCCAATATGGCTGCTGTTCTCATACCAAGGGGAAATGGCCATGGTATGCACAGGGCTAACACCACGTGGAGAATGGAGCGATGCTGCTCCAAGCCAACGAACCAGGGGAAGATGGGAGGGAGGCCAGAAGCAGCCCCATCCCTTGTAACTTGGGAGGGAACATGGCACTACTGACATCATGAATTTGGACTCTGGCCTCCACAACCTTGACACAATAGATATCTTTGGTTTAAACCACTCCATTTTTTGGTACTTTGTTTCAGAAGCCCTAGCAAACTAACACACAGACTCATAAAACATCAAAAGCACGAGTAATTAAAAATAAACCTGATGGAATCATCTTAGGAATGTTCTCATTAGAATGAGAATTAGGGGCCAGGATTGTGGCACTGTAGGTTAAACTACCTCCTGTAACACTGACATCCCATATTGGAACACTAGTTCCAGTCCCAGCTACTCTACCTCTGATCCAGCTCCCCGCTAATGTACCTGGGAAGGCAGTGGAAGACGACCCAAGTGCCTGGGCTCACTCCTGCCATCCAAGTGGGAGACCCAGATGGAGTTCCTGTCTCTAGGTTTCAGCCTGGCCCAGCCCTGCCTGTTGTGGCCATTCATGCACTGAACAAACAGATGGAAGTATAACCCCTCGCTTCTTGCTCCCCATCACCATTGCTCTACCTTTCAAACAAATAAATAAATCTTTTAAAAGGAAAGAAAACAAAGAAAGAGAATTAAACTCACTAACTGATAGCAATTGAATGCTGTCTGCATAGAATGGCTTAGTCTTTCTGAAATCATTAGTGACTTATTGAAGACTGATGGATCACATTAATCAGATTATGACGAGACATAGTCCATTTTTTAAAATCTGAGAACCAGAATACAAGCCTGAAATTTTCCATACATTCATATTGAAATTTGCGATAAAGGATGATAGGAACTATGGAAAATATGAGAGTTTTAGCATGTAAGTAGGCATGGGAAAAGGTGATGTATAAAGTTAAATATAGATTATATAGACACAGACACATATATGCATAACAACAAAAAATACACTCAAATTTTATCTTTTTCTTGTTGTTGGATCATTATTGGTTTATCTGTGTTTTTAAAAAAAGAAGAACGAAGATTTGAAGTGACTAAGTAATTTTTTAAAAATTACTCTTTGCTTTAACCTCAGGTGTTTTTATTTTATGTTTTTGGGTTTTTTGTTTGTTTGTTTTATTCTCTCTTGCTTATTTATATACACAGAACAAATTTTATGTATTTCATATATACAGTTTTAAGAGTATAATGATATTACCCACCCTACCCTCACTCCCACTCTACTTCTTCCTTTTCTTATTTTTCGTTTAATTTTTACAATGATATACCTTCAATTTACCTTATAATCACAAACTTAATCCTCCATTTTTCAACAAGAGTACGTAGAAAACCCACTGTTCCTCAACAGTACAGGCAAGGGCTATATACAATAATCAAAAATCAAAATGTCAATTTCACTCAAATACATTACTCTTTTATACTCTGTACATTAGTTACCACAAATCAGGAAACACACATGATATTTGTCTGTGGGGACAGGCTTTACTTCACTATGCATAACGGTTTCCAGTTGCATCCATTTTGTTGTGAAAGACGATTTCATTTTTTCCAGCTGAGTAGTATTCCATCACGTATACATATCACATTTTCTTTATCTAGTCGTTAGTTGATGGACATCTGAGTTGATTCCATATCAGAGCTATTTTGAATTGAGTTGCTATAAACCTGGGGGTACAAATAACTCTTTCATACACTGATTTCATTTCGTTTTGGGCAAATTCCTGGGAGTAAAATGGCTGCGTCATCTGGTAGGTCTCTTTTCAGATTTCTGAGGGATCCATACTGTCTTCCATGACAGTTGGATGAGTTTACATTCCCACCAACAGTGGATGAGGGCACAGTACCATCATCGTACTATTGAATAAATTTATCACCACTAACACTGGTGAACATTTACTGTCTTCAGCTTCAACCCCAGCCTTGTCTTCAGGTGGGACCTTTTAGAGCACAGCTGACCATCAGGGACTGCTCCCAGACATATCTGGCATTAAAGAGCCCCTCCCTTCCTGCTGATTCCAGAGACTAACAGCTACCTGGAATCCAAGACCTTTACAATTCAGACCCAAAGAAACAAAGGCCCACAAAATAACTGCATTCACAGCAAATAATTCTGAAGGGAAAAATAATATTAAGAGTGAGAGTGACTCAGAAAGGGAGAGGAATTGATTCACCCTCCCAAATGAAGTCAAGATTATTCATTCATGCCCTTTTTTTCTTAGGACAATTAATAGGAATTTCTGAAATTCAGAATGTTGAAATCATTAGTGGCTGATCACTTGAAGCAAGAATGCAGCTGTTATGATTAATGGCTGAATTTTAAATATTTCAGACGGATCAAGGAAATCTCCTGCACTACTGTGCACTCCACAGCTTGTCATATGCACCTCCCCAGGAGGCTACAGAGACTGTGATGACATCTCAACAGGTGTTTTCTTCTCTAAAATGCTGTGTAATTCTAAAAAACCAAAAAATCCTAAGTCAAACTGAAATTCATTCAGACAGGATGAAGCAGCAAAGTATAGTAAGAGTATTTAGGAAACTAGAAGGAAAGAGCGGATTTTGGTCATTGCCATTTTATGCACTCTTAGAAGTGTCATTAAAACATTCTGAGGCTTGATATCTTATCTGTAAAATCCAAGGGAGAAATGATAAAACGTTATGCAAAATATTATACACTTCTCAAACGTAAAGCATTGGTAGCTGCTTTGTGGACGTTGCATGGAGTCCAGTGAAACAGGAGAAGGGAAGGGGGTTTTAAGATGATAAGAATAAATAAGACCTGATTCCTTCCTGAGGGAGATTTTGGCTAATAGACACCTAAAGTCACCTTAGGAACAATCATGATTTCAGGTAGAAAAAGGAAATAGCACAAAGGTGAGTCATTCCAGGGTAGAGGAGTGGTGAAGAATCAAAGAGGGCTTCCAGGAGGCGGTGATATTTGTGCCAGAAGGCAGCTGAAACTGAGAGGCTGTGGTTTCTGAATTCTGCTGAGTCTGGGAGACAGAAGGTGGAACCAAAGCCGGAGCGGAAAACTGAAACTTCCCAATTCCCGAATCCAAGCAGGAACTCCGTGTCCTTGAAAACGGGACAGGCAAGCATGTGTCCATGTCCCTCCATCCCCACCACTGCAGCGTTTCACTAAAGATGAAAGGAAGACAACCCTCTGGCTGGGAAAGACGTGTGCCTGTTTTCGTCAGTGAGGGGACGTAAAGCCCCCAAGTCCTCCAATTCCTAAGATGAAGAGGAGGCTGCCGTGGTGGATAACTCTCTTGTGACGTGTCCTTTCCAAATGGGAAGAAGGCGTTTAATCTGATTAAGACTCGGCACTCCATATCAGAGTATCTGGGTTCAATCCCAGCTCTGGCTCCCAACTCCAGCGTCCTGCTAACACGGACAGTGGGAGGCAGCAGCGATGGCTCAAGTCATTGGGCTCCTGCTGCCCTTGTAGAAGACCTGGATCGTGTTCTGGGCACCTGGCTTCAGCCCAGCCCAGCCTTAGTTGCTGTGGGCTTTTGAGGAGTGAACCACTGGACAAAAGATATCTCTGTCTCTCTATCTCTCTGCCTCTCAAATAAAAGACAAATAAATGAATCTAAAAGGAGAAGCAGACGATTTCCAGGTGAAGGTAAGAGAACAGGGGTATACTCAAGCAGGGACAAATATGGAATTTGTTGAAGGACACATTGCTCAAAGTTGTTGGAGCCTCAAGCACGTGGAGCAGGAATGGGAAACGAGACTGTAAGGGAATTCTGGGACCTGGCATGGTGGGTTTTCCAAGGCAGGAGTTCAGACTTAAGTTCAGACAGAATCGGGTGACATGGTGAGTCACAGACATGGTGAGTTTCCTGGTGACTCTGGGAGTAGTACAGAGGGCAGGCTGAGGGCAAAGACGGCAGCTAGGAAGCTATTGTTATAATCCACACAGACACAGAAGTTTGTACCCAAAGGGGAGCCAGGTAATGAAGAAGAGAAGCAGTGTATACAGCCTGTCAAGACTCCCATCCATCAAGACTTCCCTAACCTACTCCTCACCCTGAAGCAGACGGGATTTCTCCCTACCAGTCCATTTAAGTCACAACTCAGACCTCTGTGTGTGTTGGTGTTTTGACTGATACCATTCTTTGTTTTATGTTTTACCCTTTCAATACTAAGCCAAATGTTCCTGCATCTGAATTGTAGCAGGTGCTTAAGAAGTGGCCAAAAAGGGGTCTGTATAGAATTGTTGCATAGTGTTTGGCTGGCAGAAGTAGAATCCTAGTCTATATACTTTGAGGAAAAAGACACATGAAGAGCTTATGGAAACAGGCGGCAGGAAATAGAGCCAGACTATAGAAGAACATGGTACTTGGGGGTTCGGGGCAATTATAAACCAACTCCTAAGCTTTGTACCTCTCAGCTGTAATTCTCAAAAGAGAAGATCTGACTTAGCCGCCTCTGAACCAATCAACTGTGAGTGGGTCACATGATAGAAAAACAAAAAGAGTCCACTTTTCTGATAGAATCCATCATTTCTCATGTGTGTAAGACAGCTTTGCCAGAGATAAAACTACTAATAGTAATCATTTTCAAAATACATCACAGACATTGGTCTCAACTATTCGTGGAGTAAAAACCGGGCCATGGAGTTGGGTCTTTTTTTTTTTTTTAACTTCCCTTTTACAAGAAAGAGACCCAGAGAAACTGAATGATTTCTTCAATATCACCCAGCAAGTCCTTTGTAAAGCAAAACACCTGAAGTTGGGCGTATACATTCCTCAAACCCAAGACTGTTCTGATGAGACTACGTGATGGGTCAGAATCCCATTCATTCATCTGCTAAAATCTTTTCTGAGTACTCACATTGGCCAGCTCCACACTCAGCAGTGAAGGGACAAGGTGATGTCTTTCAGGTCACTGCTCAAGCAGTGTGGCAAAAGGCAAAGTGTGTGTCAAAGTCCTGAAACTTCTCCTCAAAGTTTCCATCATGGGTTCAGGTACTTAGCGATATTCTAAAGTTATTTTATTCTGCAATAACATTTAAGATTAATATATTCTCTCTGGTATCTATAGTAACCGGTCTTTCGGCATAGTATTAAGACTGGGGATTTATTTATATTTAGGCTTTACCCAAGAGGAAGATTTTTGTATAATTTATTGTTACATTTAGAGAGCATAAAACCTTTAGGCCACAATGTGTAGTTAATATTCAGAATTAAGTCAGTTTATTATGCATCAACTGGTAGGTCAAATTCAGCTTTGTGTGCTCTAATTTATAATACAGGTTTTTGCCTGGAGCAACATGGAAGCCCTGAAGCAGTGCTGTGAATTATTACAACTAAATCGGGCACTACCTGCCAAAACATACAACATTGCTTGTATTTCTATTGCACGAGGACTATAAACATGATTTCGAGAGCCCTGTGCTGCAAGGACATCTAAATAAAATATCAGTTTCATGACCGGTGTCAGCATTTAGAAACTTCCTTCCCGTTCTCGCAGCTGCTGCAGGTCTGGATTGTGGTGGCAATTCACTTCTTAGCCGCTCACAAAATGGCAGTTTACAGATTTTATGACTACACCACGTAAGCATATTTCTCTCTGTTAATGGGTGCACAGACTACACCACAGTACGAGCTTTATTAACACCGTTTGCCAAGCAACTTTAAATATGGCATTTAATAAGCCAAGATATTTTAATAAAAGTTTCAGTACATACTTACATTGTCTGACTAATTTCTTGCACAGACTACCAATTATGGTTTTGATGATTGTTTACCCAGCTCTTTGGCCAAGATTCCTAAACTAAAGCAAGGGAAGACAAACTCTGTGCCTTGCATTGGTCTTCATTCCAGTTGATCTTCCAGGCTCTGACAAAAACTGGTAAATGCAGCAATTATGTATGAGTGAAAAAAATGTATGAATGCAGAAATTATAGAAAACAATGTGTGTCTAAACATCCCAAAGCTAGAGACCATCAAGTAAACTCTGGGATGGGTAGTCACATGACATTTACAAAGAGCATATAATCATCTTGTTTTTTAATGAACAAATTTTGGCCTAGCCTCTCCCAGGGAAGGTCAAGGTCCAGAATTACCCAGGGTGAAATCGCATCACACATTCCAGGCCCCCAGGAGATGAGGGAGGTTCAGTAATCCCTGTCTTAAGTCTCTCTGAAGATGGTAGCTAAGCACTATGGGCATCAAAGTAAAAGAGAAGAAGATATTTGGAAACAGATTTTGCCCTAACAAGAAATAGGTATTTCTGATAGCTGTAACTGCCCAAAAGTCATCAAAGAGAACAAAGGAGGCAAAGATTGTGGAGAGGAACAAGCTTGTTGTACACAAGTGACATCAATTCAAAATTTTGGTAAACTAGCAATGTTGGTTTAGTATATAGAAATTTTAATACCCCTAGTAATTAACTTTATGGAATTCCAACTAATAAATTTCAGTCTGATACAACAACAAAAAGTGAGGAAACAGCAGTAACAGAAAATCTTCCTTAGGGACACACCATTGTCCCCAAAGAATCAAAAAAAGGGACTGGAATTTTAAATCAAACCTTTGTCTATCAGCAAGTCGACCACAAATCAAGCTCTGTGAGTCACTAGAGAGGGCCACGTCCACCCCTACTTTCAGCAGGTGCATCAGGCATTGCACTAACTGGGAGCCTGTAACTAGGAGCTGCTGCCCCCAGGACATCTGGGAACGCACAGGCAAGACAGAATCTGTGATGTCAGCATCAGCTGTCACACATGATGCAGAAGAGAGACAACAGAGAGGCGGAGCTCGCCGCCCGAGCCACAGCAGTCTCCCAGAGGGCTTGGCGGGTAACACCTAGGGTCTTCCCAACACTGAGATTCTATACATCCACGCCTCCTCACTAAAGGAGGAATGCAGCACTTCTCAACACACACATGACAAGAACGTTCACTGTGGCACACTTCCTTCCAAATGTCAATTAGGTGCTTCAAAGCAGGGCTGTAGTTAGTATGTTTTATATCCCATTTTGAGAGTGGGCACGCAGGTGTGGGGAGAGACTACCTGCCAGCCACCAGGGCCCAGCCCTGCCCAGCCTCCCGTCACCTGTGGCGGGGCTCTGAGCATGTCTGAAGGAGAAACTTGGCTCATGCCATGGACCCATTTGCTTGCTTGACTGAAGAAAGCAGGTGTGTGGCCACCTCATGGAAGGGGACTGCTGCTCAGTGGGCCATGTGGCAAGACAAGCTGGAACAGGTGCGCTGTCTGGCAGGTAGACCCTCTACCGGTTTCTGGAAAGATAACAGACAACAACTGCAGGGTACTAATGGGTTGTTCTTTTGCGCTTGTCTCTCAAGCCCACAAAGCTGAGAACATGCCAAAGCCTCTTCTACTCCAACATCAGAGAGATGCAGGCAGCAGCCATGGGGTTGGGACAGATGATTGCTTAGACAAGTAATCACCGACTCAGGAGTCACAGGGCTTCAGGCGGCCCCTAGAGTTCAGGAGGCTCCAACATTCTTTCTTTCATGCACTCAACAAATATTTGCGGAGCACCTGTTAGTCCCAATCTTTTAGAAGAGCTTTAAAAAATATGAAAGTCTCCCACATTTTCTAAAATCTTAACCATATTCCTTTGGCTTGGTCTGGGATCTTAATATTTCCTGAGCCTCAAGAGGAATGTTTGCTTCCCATTTTAAGATGTTTTAAAATCAGAAGCCTTGTAATTGTTTCCTTTCCCCTAAAAATCTAGGATGTGGCATATATGAAATACAATTATTTGATAGTATCTTAGCATTAAGACGTACCATACATCAATTCTCCCTGTTCATAATTAGCTTTTACAAAGGAGAATTTCTAATTAGGAAAGACAGTTAATAGGAGAAAAGGAAACAACTAGTGCACGCAGCCAAGTGGCTGGATCCCACATATGTTATGCCCTGTGACAGAAACAAGACACGGAAAGTTATACACTACCCAATTCCCTTCTTGAAAAGGCAAAGCTAATGGGTGGAGGACAGAGCAGTGGTTTCCAAGGGTAGGGGAAGAGTTGGGCTGACTACGAAGGGGAGATGAAGGAACACTGGAGGCCATGGAATGGTGTTGCATCGTGGTCACACTGGCAGGTGTGTCCCTGAACACTTTGTCAAACACCTTAGACCTATACACTGAAAGGGCTAAAGCTTTCTGCATATAAACAAATGAAAAATGAATAAGAAGGAAATGATTATCAAATAATTAAAGCATTGTAGCATGAGGCATACAAAAAAATGTTGAAATGCAGTGTGAAACACAGATAAATCTTTCTATATAAAAGAGATCTGCAGCGCCAGCATCCCATATGGACACTGGTTCAAGTCCTGGCTGCTCCACTTTCGATCCAGCTCTCTGCTACGGCCTGGGAAAGCAGTGAAAGATGGCCCAAGTTCTTGGTTCCCTGCGCGCAAGTGGGAGATCTGGAAGAAGCTCCTGGCTCCTGGCTTCAGACTGGCCCAGCTCTGGTCATTGCAGGCCATTTTGGGGGTAAACCAGTAGATGGAAATCCTTTTTCACAGTCTCTCCCTCTCACTGTCTGTAACTCTGCATCTCAAATAAACAAAGAAAATCTTAACAAAGAGAGAGAGAGAAGTGCAATGCAAAGAAATCAGAAAACAGCAACATGGTAGAGAATGCCTAGAGTGGATTTTAAATACTCTCATATAATCAGATATATTGGCTGTAATGTGAGGGTTCCTACAGAGCATTGGTAACCTCAGATATATAGAGGGAAGCACAGTTCTTCTGTTCCTTCTAACTGGGAATAAAAAGAGTCCCTAGCCCAAAAAAGATGATTTCAATTTACTAGAGGGGATATTTACAAGGCCAGTGAGTTTGAATTATGTGTCCTGATGCACAGCCAGTACCCTAAGTTCAGTGGCAGACACTGTAACAGTAAGTGTCGCAGGCCAGAATGATCAGTGGAGTCTAGGATTGATGGACAGGAGCACGATGATGAAAATATGAAAATCAGAATGCTTAGACATCCCCAAGTGTCTCCCTACAAGACGTGTCTCAATTGCAAAAGGGACAAAAAAATCGAAATTTTACTTTAGAAGAATCTGCCAGACATTGCCATAACCAAGAGACCATAGTTAACATCAGAGTGTAGAGATTACCTAGTATCACATAATACTAAGAAGAGCACAATATCATATTTGTGATATTCTTGCCAAAAAATGCATGACCTGAATTTAGTTATTAAGAAGTACCAGATGAACCCAAAGTGAAGAACATTCAACTTAACTTACTCAACTAGCACTCATCAAAATGTCAAATCATGAAAGATAAGGTGAGAAATTACCCCAAATTGAAGGTAACAAAGGAGATATGTCAAATAAATGAAATGAGTGACCCTGCACGGTGTCCTGTGATCACTGGGAAATGTGAATAAGGACAATGAAATGGTTAATTATTGTCTCAGTGTTCACGACATTTTACTGTTATTATATAAGAGGTCAACATCTCAGGATTACAGAAAGAGATGATGGAATTCTCTGTGATATTTTGCAGGTTTGTATAAGTCTGAACCTATTACAAAGTGAAAATTAAATAAAAATAAAAAATACATTTGAAAATGTAAACATTCCAATGGTTATCATAAAATTAGAGAAAAGTAAAGTAATATGACAGAAATCAGGAAGGGAAGGGGGAAGAAGCAAGAATAAGCTTGTGATGTTGAAAATGGAAAACAAAATGGCAGAGAGAAAGCCAAACACACCAGTAGTCACAACCAATTAAATACACTAATTACAAACAGAAGGTGTAGCAAGATGGTGACGAAGATGCTCCACAAAGACACCAGTCTGAACAGCTTTTTGTGTACCACGTTGCCTTTACAAGAGCTAAGGATACCAGGTGACAGACTACACTCCTCTCCGAAGTGGGTACCTGAGAACCACACTGTGATGCTAGGCTGCCATTCCCACAAGCCCAGTCACAGTGGA
Organism: Sylvilagus floridanus; assembly: GCA_949820135.1. Taxonomy (NCBI): domain Eukaryota; kingdom Metazoa; phylum Chordata; class Mammalia; order Lagomorpha; family Leporidae; genus Sylvilagus; species Sylvilagus floridanus. Next base: position 69,694,936 of record OX463239.1, read on the forward strand.
CCCTCCTGACCCCAGCCTCCACCATGTGGGCTGCTACTTTAACCCATGTACTTCAGCAGGCAATGAGGGGGCACCCCAGGATCCCACTGCTGTGTCAGCAACTCCTATACCATAGTATACAATTGGGACAAAAGCCAGAAAAACCTACCAAACTGACACCCAATGACATATCTTCTACCATGAAAGCTACTCACTAACCATGATAGAAACAACTAACTCACCAGATGCACAAAGAAACAGGAAATATGATAAAACAACATAACAAAATAATAAAAAAAACACAATAATCCTTTCGTAATAGTTTCCAAAAGGAAAAAAAGACTGATAAAATGTACATTAAAGAAGTCAAGAGACCAGCATTGTGGCATAGCGGGTAAAGCCACCGCTGCAATGCTAGATCCCATTTGGCTGCTGGTTTAAGGCCTGGCAGCTCCACTTCTAATCCCTCTACCTGCTAATGTGCCAGTGAAAACAAGGAAAGATGACCCAAGTCCTTAAGCCCTTGCACCCATGTGGGAGATCTGGAGGAAGCTCTTGGTTCCCAGCTTCAGTCCAGTCAAGATCCCAATGTCGTGGCCATCTGAGGAGTGAACCAGTAGACAAGATCTGTGTGAGTGTGTGTGTCTGTGTTTGTGTGTGTGTGTCCTTCTCTCTTCTCTCTGGGTAAACTCTCCCTTTCAAATAACTAAATGTTTAAAAAAAGAGAGAGAGAAAAAGAAGTTAGAGGTACCAAGATGACAGAATAGGGAGGGAACTTACTGCTCTAGTCTAGGGGAAGATAGTTTTAAAAAATGTGGAGAGAGCACAATCTCAGGGGAGAGTTAGGGAGAAAAACGGCAGAGGAAACTCCACACAAATTAGAAGGACACGGTGGACCTACATGGAGGATGTGATCACACACAACGCAGGACCCCAGCAGCCAAGAGCCTCATCACGAGCTTTGGAGAGTGAGGTAAGACCCGACTGCAGCAGCTCAAGCCACTGCTAATAATGCTGTCGAAAGAGCCTGGTGAGAGTCTGGCTCGGAGCCCGGTGGACCAAGAAGGAAAAAAGGAGGCACATTTCTCCCCAACCACCTGGCACCAGTGTCCAGTAACTAGTCTACAGCAAGTGGGTGCCATTTTGGACATAAGTAACAGCTGTGCCAGCTTGTATCCATGTGTCTAGCAACCAGCTGAAAGGACACACCTGAGTCTGGCTGGGAGAATTGATGGGGTTTGGTGCTCATAACTGTGGGACCCTTGTTTGCTGGGACTATGTAAACACTGTGATTGAGTGTGAGGGCACAGGGTGTGGCTGGGCCCTTGGGCAGTCACTGTTGGCGGCTCCACATGCTTGGGGCTCCCTGATTCCCTGGTGATGGTCATTGCTGCAGGATCCATGCTCACACTGAGGACCACAAAGATACTTTGTGTAGTTCTTGTGGCAGTGGGGATGAATATTGTACCCACTGGGGATAGTGCCAGGCATTGACCTCTTTGCAGGAGAGGAGATAAGCAAGAGACTATGTCAACAGAGCTGAACAAACCTCCCCTCTGATTAAAAAAAAAAAAAAAAAAAGAGGATATTCATCACACCCAATTTGGAGTCACCTTGGACACTCCCCTCACCCCAGAGCTCTGAACAGTGCTCCCTGGCTACACCCAGCATATGCATCAGGGTATTCACTGAAAGAGCAGACACTCCACTAAACCACAGAGGCATAGTCCAAATATATACGCTATCACAGAGAAAAAAGAATCAACAAGTATCTCCACAAATCCCTATAAATAAAAGCAGCAATTCAAGAAATAAGAATAAGGAAGAAAACATCATGCCCCCAAAGGAACAAAACACTTCAATACTAGATTGTGAAAGTGAAGAGACTGAAGAAATGCAAGAAATAGAATTCAAAAATTGATTGTAGGATTACTTAGAAGTAATCAAAAGCAAATCCACAAATTAAAGAAATATGTACATGACATGAAAGAAATTTTTTCCTCATGAAATTCAGATTTTTAAAGAGAAATCAAAATGAAACATTGGAAATGAAGAATTCAATAGACCAAGTGAAACATGCAGTGAAAAGCCTTAACAACAGAATTTGTGAAGCAGAAGAAATATCCTAGTTAGAAGACAAATCTCTGGAAATTTTACAGTCAAACCAAAAAAGAATAAACAAAAGGGGGGGATTAAAAAACTAAAAAAGAGTGTTGGAGATCTATGAGATACTACCAAATGACCCAACATATGGGTCTTAGGAGTTCCTGAAAGTATAGAAAGAGAGAATGGATTAGAAGGACATTTAGTGAAATAATTACAGAAAACTTCCCTAATTTGGAGAAAGAAAGGGACATCCAAGTACAGGAAACACACAGAACTCCTAATAGACATGACCAGAAAAGATTTTCACCACGACACATGTAGTCAAACTCTGCACAGTAAAACATAAATAAAGCACTCTAAAATGTGCACAAGAGAAACACCAGATTACTTTCAGAAGATCTCTAATTAGACTCACAGCTGACTTCTCATCAGAAACCCTACAGGTTAGGAGAGAATGGTGAGATATATTCCAAGCTGTAAGAGAAAAAAAATTCTCAACCCAGAATACTGTACCCTGCAAAGCTCTCATTGATGAATGAAGGTGAAATAAAGATCTTCCAAAACAAACAGAAATTGAAAGAACTTGTCATCACTCATCTAGCCTTACAAAAGATAATTAAGGATGTGCTACACACGGAAACACAAACACATGGTCATCACTATGAAAGAAGGTGAAGGAAGAAAATCTCAGTAAAAGTACAAAAGAAATACAAAGAAAACAATAGAAATGTTTATGGAAAAACAAAAGGGCCAAGTTGATACTTATCAACAGTCACCTTGAATGCAAATGGCTTCAACTCTCTAGTTAAAAGAAAGACTGGCTGAATGGATTTAAAAATAAAACCTATCTATTTGCTGTCTACAAGAAACACATCTTGCCAACCAAGATACACATAGACTGAAAGTTAAAGAATGGAAAAAGATATTCCATGTTAACAGAAAGCAAAAAGAGGGCAGGTGTTGCCATCTTAACATCAGATAAAATAGACTTTAACATAAATTCTGTTAAAAGAGATGAAGAAGGGCACTATGCAATGATCAAAGGATCAATTCAACAGGAAGATGTGACTATTATAAATGTATATACACCTAATTATAATGTGCCTGGCTATTTAAAAGAAATGTCAATGGATCTAAAGGGAGACATAAAATCCCATACAATAGTCATGGGGAACTTCAATACCCTACTTTTAGCAATGGACAGATCAACTAGATAGAAAATCAGCAAAGGAAACAACAGTTAATTGACACTATAGACCAAATGGACCTAATGGATATCCTCAGAACTTTTAATCCTATAGTGCATGGAACTTTCTCTAGGTTAGACCACAGGCCAGGTCATAAAGCAAGTCTCAGTAAATTTAAAAAATCAAAATCATACCATGCATCACCTCTGACCACAATGGAATGAAGCTGGAAATCAGCAACTCAAGAATCTCTGGAACATACGCAAACACATGGATGCTAAACAACATGCTCATGGGTCATAGAAGAAATCAAAAGAGAAATAAAAAAACTGTTGAGGAACAGTTTTCTTTTTTTTCATACTATTTGTTGAACTCTTTAGTTACTATAGAGTTAATATTCTGTTTATAATGTTAATTGAAAAAAGTCTTAGTGAAAAATAAGAATGGGAATATGAGAGGGAAGAGGAAGAAGAGTGGGAGTGGGGGTGGGAGAGTGGGGAGGGTGGGAAGAATCACTATATTCTTGGAGTTGTATTTATGAAATCCATGAAGCCTGTATACCTTAAATAAAAGGTTTCTGAGGCAAAAAAAAAAAAAAAACAAGTCAAAAGAATAACTGAAAGGATGTTCAGGAAATACAAGAATATTTATACAGCTGATTTTAATCAGGAGAACAGTATATGACATGAATGATAAATTAATCAAAGAGAGAGATTTTGAAGAAAATGAAATGTTGAAAATAAAGAACTCAAATTAAACCAAAAAGATTGGAAGCTTCAACAGACTTGATCAAGTAAAACAGAGAACATGTTAACTTGAAGAAAAATCTTTCAAAATATCCTAGTCAAACAAAAAAAAAAAGAAAAATAGAGGGAAAAAAGTGAAGACAAGCTCTGAGATCTATATGATAACATTAAAGAAACCTTCATTCAAACTGGAATTCCCTGAGGGCAAAGAAAGGCACAGAAAATCTATCAATGACATAATATCTGAAAACTTCCCCAATCTATAGTAATATTTGAACATTCGAGTCCAAGAGGCTCAGAACACCTGAAATAAACATGGCCAGAATAGATCCGCACCACAACCTTCTCCAACTGAACTCTTGAAAGCAAACACAATGAAAGAATTTTAATACGAGAGAAAAGTGGCGAGTCATACTTCAAGGAGTGCCTTTAGCAATTTCTTAGCAGAAATTTTACAGGCCAGGAGTGAACAGTTAGAACAACTCCAAGTTTTAAAATTAAAAAAAAAAAACCCACCAACCAAGAATACATAACACAGTAAAACCATATCATAAGTAAACATCATAGTATATCATAAATAAAGGAGAAACAAGGATTTTCCAAGAGAAACAAAACCTTAGGGAGTTCATCACCACCAGACCAGTCCTGCAAAAGATGCTTAAGGGAGTCCCACATACAGAAGAAAGATAAGCAGCATCATGAAAATGTGTGAAAATGTAAAGTATATTAGAAAAAGAACAAAAGATGTTCAAAACAAGCGGAAAAAGTATGTTTAATTATCAGGACCAAATCATTACTTACCAGTAAAAACCTTAGGACTAAATTCCTCAAAAGATACAAACTGGTTGAATAGGTTTTTAAAAAAAAAAAAAAAAACCAACAGTATGCTGCCTACAAGAAATTCACTTCACCAATAGACACATGAAGACTGAGAGTGAAAGGATAGGGAAGATATTCCATGCAAACAGGAATCAGAGGGGAGCAGGAGTGGCTATATTTACATTAGACAACAAAGGCTTTAAAACAAAACTATAAAATAGGCACAGAAAAGGTCATCATATAATGATCAAGGGGTGAACTCAACAAGAAGATAGAACTATCATATATATATAAATATTATATATTATCATTTATATATATTATATTTATATATTATATTATATATTATATTATATATTATATTATGTATTATATATATATTCTCCAAATGCCAGAACATACAATTTCATTTTTAAAAATTAGATAAGCTCCAATACAGTAACAGTGGGGAACTTTGACACTTATTTTTATCAAAGGACATATCATTCAGACAAAGGCAATCAGCAAAAGAATATCAGAGTTAAATGGTACTGTAAACCAATGGACCTAAGAGATATTTATAGAACATTTCACCCACCAGTTGCAGAATACCATTCTTTTCATTGGCACATACAACATTCTCTAGGACAGATCACAGAATATGTCACAAGACAAGTCCCAATCATCCCAAATAAATCAAAATCTTTATTTATTTATTTATTTGACAGGTAGAGTTATAGACAGCGAGAGAGAGAGACAGAAAGAAAGATCTTCCTTCCGTTGGTTTAGCCCCCAAATGGCTGCTACGGCTGGAACTGCACTGATCCGAAGCCAGGATCCAGGTGCTTCCTCCTGGTCTCCCATGCAGGTGCAGGATCCCAAACACTTAGGCCAACCTCCACTGCCTTCCCAGGCCACAGCAGAGAGCTGGACTGGAAGAGGAGCAACTGGGACTAGAACCTGGCACCCATATGGGATGCTGGCACCACAGGCAGAGGATTAACCAAGTAAGCCACGGTGCAGACCCATAAATCAAAATCTTATCAGCATCTTTTCTAACCACAATGTAGTAAGACTAGAAATCAATAACAAAAGAAATTGTAGGACTTACAAAAATGTGTGGAGACTGAACAACACCATTCTGATTAAACAATGGGTCACTATTGAAACTAAAAGGAAAACTTTTAATTCTTTGAGACAAATAAAAATAGAAACACAGATACCAAAACATATGAGATACAGCATAAGCGACACTAAGAAGGAAGTCTACAGCAACACACACCTGCCCCGGGGCTGGCGTTGTGGCACAGCAGGTAAAGCTCCCACCTGCAACACCAGCATGCCAAATAAGCACCGGTTTGAGTCCAGCTGCTCCACTTCCCGTCCAGTTCCCTGCTAATGGCCTGGGAAAGCAATGGAGAATGACCCATATGTTTGAGCCCCTGCCACCCATGTGGGAGACTAGATGAAGCTCCTGGTTTTGGCCTGGCTCAGCCTGGCCATAGCGACCATCTGGGGAGTGAACCAGCAGATGGAAGATTCTCTCTCTCTCTCTCTCTCTCTCTCTCTCTCTCATTCCTTTCTCCCTCCATCTCTCCCTCTCTCTCTCTCTGTAACTCTGGCTTTCAAATAAATAAATATTTTTTAAAAACAAGCCCCCGCACCAAAGAAGTAGGTCTCAAATAAACAACATAATGATGTATCCCAAGGACCTAGAAAAGTGAAAACAAACAGACCCTGAAGTTAGCAGAAGGAAACAAATGACAAAGATCAGAATATAAATAAACAAAATAGAAGCTAAAAAAAGCAATACAAAAGATCAATGACAAGAATTTTGATGCCAATAAACTTCATTAGACTAAAAAAGAAATTAAGAAGAGGGTTAGGTAACGAAAACTCAGATGAAAAAGGAGATATAGTAACAATGCCACCAAAATGCAAGGATGACCAGGGGCTGCCATGAACAACGATGCACCAACAAATCAGATGTTGTGAATAGCTATCTACCAACAAATCGGAACACCTGGAAGATACGCAAAGTTTCTTGACACACTACTAAAACTGATCCATGAAGACAGAAAACCTGAACAGACCAACAAGTAATGAGATTGAATTAGTAATAAAAAGTCTCCCAAGAAAGAAAAACCCAGGACCAGAGGGCCTAAAACTGCTGAAATCTATAAAATTTCTAAGGAAGAACTAACATCAATTATTCTCAAACTACACCAAAAAAATTGAAAGGGAAGGAACCTTTCAAAGTCATTCTATGAGGCTAGAATTACTTAATTCTAAAATCAGGAAAGGATACAAAAAAGTAAAATATATGCCAATATCCTTGATGAACATAGATGCAAAGATTCTCAACAAAATGCTAACAAACTGAACCCAACAACATACCAAAAAGATCATTCACCGTGACCAAGTAGGATTTATTTCAGGGATGCAGACATGGTTCAATGCGTGAGAATCAATAAACGTAACACATCACATTAACAGCATGAAAGTTTAAAAACATATGATCATCTCAATGGATGCAGAAAATCCATTTGATAAAACATCCATTCATGATATAAAAATAACCTTGAAAAACTAGACAAAGAAGGAACATAACTCAGTGTAATACAGACTGCATATGACAAAACCATAGCCAACATCTTATTAAAGAAGGGAAAATTAAAAGCATCTCACTAACATCTAGACCCACACAAGGATGTCCACTCTTACTGATCTTATACAAAGTAATACCAGAATTTATACCCAGAGCCTTTGGGTAAAAGGAATAAATAAGAGGTGCTCCAACAGGAAAGGAGAAAGCCAAATTACCCTTGTTCACAGACTACATAATTCTGTGAACAGATGATCCAAGGCCTCCACCAAGCAACTATTAGGACTGACAAATGACTTCAGTAAAGTTACAGGATACAAAATCACCATATAAAAATCATCAGCATTTTCACTACCAAAACTGAGCTCATTGGGAAAGAACTTATAAGAACAATCCAATTCACAGTAGTTATGAAAAAATTAAATACCTTGGTATCAATTTAGGCAAGGATATAAAAGGCTTCTACAATAAAAATTTTAAAGACATTAATGAGAAAAATTGTAAAACGCCCCTAAGAAAGGAGATGAACTCCTATGTTCATGGATTAGAATAATTAATATATTTTTTAAAGTTTTATTTATTTACTTTGAAAGGTAGTTATACAGAGAGAGAAAGAGGTCTCCCATCTGCAGGTTTACCTACCTAGATGGCACAACAGCCAGCACTTGGCCAAACTGAAGCCACAAGCTTCATCTGGGTCTCCCATATGGGTGGCAGGGGCCCAAAAATCTGGGCCATCCTCCACTGCTTTCCCTGGCCATTAGCAAGGAGCTAGATGGGAAGTGGAGCAGCCAGGACACCAACTGGTACCTACATGGGATGCCAGTGTCACAGGCAGCAACTTAACCTGCTATGCCACAATCCTGGCCCCAGAATTAATATTACTTGAATGTCCATATTACCCAAAATCCAAAGTCCAGACTCAAAGAAATAGTCATCAAAATATAATAAGCTTCCACACAAAACTGAAAAAAAAATGACCACAGCCTGCATTGTGGCATAGCAGGTAAATCTGCCCCTGTGATATGAGCATTCCATATAGACACCAGTTTGTGTCCTGGCCATTCCAATTCCAATTCAGCTCTCTGCTAATGTACCTGGGAAGGCAGCAGAGGATGGCCCAAGTGCTTGGGGCTCTGCACCCACATGGGATAACCAATTGAACCTTCAAGCTCCTGGCCTCGGCATGGCACAGTCCTGGCCAGTGCAGCCATTTTGGGCATGAACCAGCAAACAGAGGATTCTCTCTCTCTCTTTCTCTCTCTCTCTCTCTCTCTCTCTCTCTCTCTCTGTCTCTACCTCTCTTTCTGTAAATCTGCCTTTCAAATACAATCTTTAAGTGTATTATCAAGAAGGCAAAAATTAATATTTTGAGGATGAGGAGAAAAGGGAATCTTTATATACTATTGGTGGGAATGGAAATTAGTCCAGCCATTATGAAGAATCATATGGAATTTTCTGAAAAAACTAAAATACAGAACTATCATATGACCCAGTCTGCTAGCACTTTTATTGCAACACTGTTCACAATAGTCAAGATTATCCATCTAAATGTCCATCAGTGGATGAACAGGTAAATAATATATATATGTATATATATATATAAAATCATATATATGTATCTCAATATGTATAATGGAATATTACTCACCCAAAAAAGGGTTGAAATCCAGACAATTCCAAGAAAACAGATGGAACGGAAGATCACGATATTAAGTAAAATAAGTCATACATAGAAACACAAACACCTCATGACTTCTCCCCAGTGTGAAAGCCAAATATGTGTGTGTGTGTGTGTGTGTGTGTGTGTATTATATATATAATCAGTGATTATATATACTAGAAGGGTTATAACTAGAAGGGTTGTGGGATGGGTACCAAAATACTGTTGGGTGAACACCACGAATTCCAGTGTTCCACCATTAAGGAATGGAAAGGTTAACTGTCTGATATGATTGGGTTATGCTGTGAATATCTGTTGAAATATTACAGAGACCACCATAAAACTGTGAAGAGATTTCATGTTAATACAAAATTTAACATACATGAATAAATAGAAATACCTAGATAAATTTTTAACCCAGCAACATTCTGTTTCTAAAAAGGCATTGAAAGCAAGGTTGAACACCAGATATATAAAGGAACTGATAAAAATCCGAACAAAAAGTAATACACATACAAGTCTTCAAAAATTTCATGGAAAATGCATATTATGAAAAAACTATGCATGACTGTGCATGGGTTTCCAAAATTTTTCCAAAGGATAAATATATCTTTTAATTCTATTTTCCACAAACATTCCAAAGTATCAGTGTGTGTGTGTGTGTGTGTGTGTGTGTGTGTTTACAGAGTTGCAGAGGAAATGGGGAAAACAGAACTTATGGAAAACAGCATCCTTATTGGAGTGTGTTTCAGGATAACTCCCACTAGCTTCTCCAGCCGACAAACCTCTGAAATCCCTGGGGTTTAAAATGAAGGCTTCTTTTCCACTCACACAAAATCCAATACTGATCAGGAGGCGTGCTTCCACAGGTTAGCCATACCAGCCTCCAGGATCAGGATGGTAGGACACTGAGAAGTTAAGTGCTCCCCCCCCCCTCACTGGACATGACACATGTCACCCTTCCTCACAATCCATTCTCCAGAACAGGTCAGGGGCTGCAATCTGACAGCCAGGATTTAGGGTTTAACTCTCCCTGCTACAAAGAGAGAAAACCATGATGGTCAAAGAGAATGTCCACCAAGGAGATGTGCCAGCCATGAGCTGTGTATGCCCAATACTATCTTCTCAAGTAAAGCAAGAAATGACAGAATTACACTGGTAAGCTGACAAATCCACACTGCAAATGGGGATTCTTTTTCTCACGTGTATTAGTAAGCAAATAAGCAAACCAAATATTAGCAAAGGAATAGATTGGAGCAACAGTAGTATAAGTCATGATCTCATGACACAGAGCCCTGTGACCAACCACAGAACAGGTTTTTCTTGTCACACATACCTATGCAATAGGGCTAAGTTGACCACCTGCTGGGTCACAAAGTTTATTTCAAGAATCTCATAGAACATATGACATAAGGAACTCAGCATATGACTACAAAGTAACTAAAATAGACATCAAACAGAAAAAAAAAATCGCACTTCTAGGTATTAGTGAATTAAAGAAAAAACTCTAAGGTTATAAAACACTTGCAACTGAATAGCAAGTAAGCAATACAACCAAATTTACGGAATCCAATGAAAGCATGGACTAAAGGGAAATTTATTGTTCAAGTTCATGTATTAAAAAGTGAAAAAGGGGCCGGCATCGTGGCTCCACAGGCTAATCCTCCGCCTCGCGGCGCCGGCACACCGGGTTCTAGTCCCGGTCGGGGCGCCAGATTCTGTCCCGGTTGCCCCTCTTCCAGGCCAGCTCTCTGCTGTGGCCAGGGAGTGCAGTGGAGGATGGCCCAAGTGCTTGGGCCCTGCACCCCATGGGAGACCAGGAGAAGCATCTGGCTCCTGGCTTCGGATCAGCGTGGTGCGCCAACCACAGCACCCATTGGAGGGTGAACTAACAGCAAAGGAAGACCTTTCTCTCTGTCTCTCTCTCTCACTGTCCACTCTGCCTGTCAAAAAAAAAAAAAGTGAAAAAGGGGGCTGGTGCTGTAGTGTAGCAGGTAAAGCCACCAACTGCAGTGCCAGCATCCCATATGAGCACTGGTTCGAGTCCCAGCTGCTCCACTTCCAATCCAGCTCTCTGCTATGGCCTGGGAAAGCAGTAGAAGATGGTCCAAGTCCTTGGGTCCCTGCACTCATGTGGGAGACCCAGAAGAAGCTCCTGGCTCCTGGCTTCAGATCGGTGCAGCTCCGGCCAGTGCGGTCAATTGGGGAGTAAAACAGTGGATGGAAGACCTCTCTCTCTCTCTCTCTCTCTCTCTCTCTCTCTGCCTCTCCTTCTCTCTGTGTGTAATGTTAACTTCAAATAAATAAATAAATCTTTTTTTTAAAAAGTGATAAAAGGGGCCAGCACTGAGGCGTGGTAGGTAAAGCCATTGCCAGCAGTGCCAGCATCCCATATGGGTGCCAGTTCAAGTCCCAGCTGCTCCATTTCTGATCCAGCTCCCTGCTAATATGCTGGGAAAGCAATGGAGGATGGCTCAAGTGTTTGGGCCCCTGCATCCATATGGGAAACCTGGAGGAAGCTCCTGACTCCTGGCTTTGGATTGGCCCAGCTCCAGCCCTTGGGGCCATTTGGGGAGTGAACCAATAGTTAGATCTATCTCTCTTTCTGCCTCTGTCTCTCCATAACTCTGCCTTTCAACTAAATAAACATGTCTTTTTTAAAAAGGTGAATATAAATTAGTGAAGTTTTCATTTCAAGAAGAAAATTAAGTTAAACACAAAGAAAGTAGAAAGGAGTAATTGTTAATGAAAAAATACATTAATGATATACAAAACTAGAAGCTGGTAGTTGAGTAACTAAAAAAAACCAAAGTCTCAACAAGGCTGCCTAATCCAAAAAAATAAGATAAAACAAAAGTTAGGGTATGCCTACATAAAGGAGAGTAAGAAAAAAAAACCTGAATTCTTATACATTCAAAAATCCAAGTGATAGAGAGATAATATGGATGTATACAGATATGTGTGTGTTCACATACAGATATACACACAGAACAAACTAAGCTTGACTACATTAAGTTTCAGACCTCTAGGGCGGACATTTGGTCCAGCAGATAAGACACCGCTTGGGGTACCCAGATCCCACACTGTGAGTGCCTGGGCTCTAGTCCCACCCTTTTTGATTCCAGCCTTCTGCTAATGGATGCCCAGGGAGGCACAGGAGAGGGTCCAAGGATCTGCATTCCTGCCACTCAAGTGGGACATTTAGAATGAGTTCCCAGCTCCTGACTTTGGCCTGGCTTAACCCTAGTTGTTGTGAGCATCGGAGGAGTAAGATGCCAGCATATAGAAAGTCTGTCTCCATCTCTCTGCCTTTAAAATAAATTTAAAAATTAAATATTTTAGGCTGGCGCCGCGGCTCACTTGGCTAATCCTCCACCTGTGGCGCCAGCACCCTGGGTTCTAGTCCCGGTTGGGGAGCCGGATTCTGTCCTGGTTGCTCCTCTTCCAGTCCAGCTCTCTGCTGTGGCCTGGGAGGGCAGCAGAGGATGGCCCAAGTGCTTGGGTCCCTGCACCCACATGGGAGACCAGAAGGAAGCACCTGGCTCCTGGCTTCAGATTGGCGCAGCACCAGCCATGGCGGCCATTAGGGGAGTGAACCAACGGAAGGAAGACCTTTCTCTCTGTCTCTCTCTCACTGTCTAACTCTAACTGTCAAAAATAAATAAATAAATAAATATTTTAAAGCTTCTGAATTATAAAAGATAACATTCAAGTAGCAACCTAGAAGAAATTTGATAGCTATATAGATTTTAATGCATGCTACATAAACAATTTGTAAAATCATTATGAAAAGAGGATGGTGTTGTGGTGTGGTAGGCCTTGAATCCATATTGATGCTGGTTCAAGTCCCAGATGCTCCACTTCTGATCAAGCTCTCTGCTAATGTGCCTGAGAAAGCAATGGAGGATGGCTTGAGTGCTTGGCCCCTGCGCTGATGTGGGAGACCCGGATGAAGCTCCCGGCTCCTAGTTTTAGTCTATCCCTGCCCTAATAATTGCTGACATTTGGGGAGTGAACCAGCAGATAAAAAACTCTCTCTTTCTCTTTCTCTCTCTTTCTCTACCTCTGCCTTTCAAATACACAAGGCTTTTTTTTAAAAAAAAAATTAAATCATTAAGAAAAATATAAACACACCATTAGAAATATTGGTTAAAATACATGAACAAGCAATTTACAAAACAGAGAAGCAAAATGCCCCTAACAATCAGTTATATGTAAATTTAAAATTACAATATATCATCAGATAAGTTAAATACTACCAAATGCTGCAGAGAAATCAATAACTCTTTTATATTTTGGTAGAAATATACATTAGTAGGGCCGGCGCTGTGGCACAGCAGGTTAATGCCCTGGCCTGAAGTGCCAGCATGCCATATGGGCGCCAGTTCTAGTGCCGGCTGCTCCACTTCTGATTCAGCTCTCTGCTATGGCCTGAGATAGCAGTAGAAGATGGCCCAAGTCCTTGGGCCCCTGCACCCATGTGGGAGACCTGGAGGAGGCTCCTGGCTCCTGGCTTTGGATCAGTGCAGCTCCAGCTGTTGCAGCCATCTGGGGAGTGAACCAGCGTTGGAAGACCTCTCTCTCTGTCTCTACCTCTCTCTGTGACTCTGTCTTTCAAATAAATAAAATAAATCTTTAAAAAAAAAAAGAAATATACATTAGTACAATCACTTTGCAGAGGAATTCAGCAGTCAAAAACATGCCTATCTTGTAGTTCAACAATGCTATTCCAAGTCAAATATCTTTCAATATCATGCCTCCACCTGCTTCAGAATAAAAGTAACCAAAGTAACCCAAATGTTCTTACAGGTATGTTATCAACCACCCCCCTACATACACAGGAGAAAAAAACTTAGCCAATCCCTCTCTATATCATCGGAAAAATGTCAGCAAATGAAGGTGGAAGATGAAAAATCATCTTATCATTTTACACATATTCATTTTACATGGTAACCTTGTTTCCAAAGTTAGGATAACCTTGATACCAAAAGGAATCATATATTTTTCCAAGGAGAATGGTAAAAACATACTTGCTGCAGGGCCGGCGTCGCGGCTCACTTGGCTAATCCTCCACCTGCAGCACCGTCACCCTGGGTTCTAGTCCTGGTTGCTCCTCTTCCAGTCCATCTCTCTACTGTGGCCCAGAAAGGCAGTGGAGGATAGCCTAAGTGCTTGAGCCCTGCACCTGCATGGGAGACCGGGAGGAAGCACGTGGCTCCTGGCTTCGGATCTGCACAGCACGCCACCGTAGCGGCCATTTGGGGAGTAAACCAAAGAAGGAAGACCTTTCTCTCTGTCTCTCTCTCTCACTGTCAAACTCTGCCTGTCAAAAAAAAAAAAAAATACTTGCTGCAACATAATTTGAAATATCCAGCATCTACAAAATCAAAATGCCAATCGGGAAGCAAACAGATGCACTATAGAATGTTCACAAATGAACCAGAGCTACAGGCAGCAATATAGGCTGCAGCAACTATGGAGGGCAACAGTTAATGACAAGGGGATGACAATAGCAGGTAGAGAACTCTAAGGCTGGTATGACATGAGGGTACTTCAGAAAATGCACAGGGAAGAGGGATTCGAAGACAAGCTTATTTGATACAAAAAGGAGTTTTAAATTCATGTAGTTTTCATAATATAATTTATGCAAACTTTCTAGAATCCCCTCAAATGCATGGATTTCCAAGTTGTTGCACCAAAACAAAACTTACCTTTTATTTTTGAAGATTTATTTATTGTTTTGAGAGAGAGAGAGAGAGAGAGAGAGAGAGAAAGAGAAAGAGAGAGATCTTCCATTCACTAGTTCACTCCCTAAATGATCACAACAACCAGAGTTGAGCCAGGCAAAAGCCAGGAGCCAGAACTCCATGCAGCTCTCTCCCGTGTGTGTGCGGCAGGAACTCACATACTTGAGTCATCACCTGCTGCTTCCCAAGCACATTCACAAGGAGCCGGATCAGAAGTGAAGGAGCTGGGACTCTAACGACCACGCTGACATGCTGCAAGTATCCCAAACAGCAGCCTAACTCGCTGTGCTGTAAAATCCACTGCCAAACTTACCTTTTAAGTCCACATAATTTTTGAAGTATCCTCATATGTTTGTGTAAAATAGCACATGCACCCATGTTTTACAGAGTAACAAATACATGGCTACACAGACCCCAAATCCTACTAGCAGAAAGGAAGGGAGAAGAAATTGAGGAGGGGTACAGAGAAAGAGGGAGAAATTGAAATAAAAGCATGCTCCTGCTGACTCCTTCAGCCCAGGTTACTGACCCCACCCGGGGTCTCCCCCACAACAGCAGTGCAGGAATTATGCTTTTTCTCACCAAATTTGAATCATTTGTACATATTGCATCATCGGTACATGAGCCAACATGCCACAGGGCACTGTAATGCAGCCAAAATATTTTAAGTTTCCCACCCTTCTCCTTTTCTGTGGACCAAAAGACTACAGCTGGCTTCTGGCAACTGTAAGAATCCTTTTATTACTGTCTCAGACCCTGGCAAACGAATCTCTCTAGTGTTCCTTTTGCTTTCCAGGCTCTGCTTTTATCTTCCAAGACCAGACCACTTGCAAAAAGCTTGGTGATCTCTGCTTTGGTTTTCAAGGTTTCCCTTCCCTGGTGGAAAATTCTGTTTGGCTGATATAGCATGGAATTCGCAGTGTGATCTGTGGAGTTCTGCTCCATCTCTGTGACTATGGGCAAAGTGCCGAACCTCTCAGGGCCTCAACTTCAGCACCCATAAAATAGAAATTAAATAGAACTCACTGGGAAGTTTCTTGGAAGCTTGAAGTCGTAACTCAACTGTTTTGCATGCCCCCTATGCGTCACTCACTAGGCTAAATGCTTAACCTATTTTATGGAACTGAACAACCCTGTTAGGGAGACAGTTTTCTTTCTCTGAAAGCTGAGGAAATAAAAGCACACTTAGGTTCAGTATTTGTCTAAAGTTACATAGTTACCAATCAACTTGACCCTGTTTGTTGGGTCTTTGATCACTGTGGAACACTGCCTCCGTGTACAAGGGAGATTAGGAGGTTCTCCCATAACATGTTACAGAGCATTGGCAATATAGAAACAATCAAGTATCTTAACAAAGTCTGCCCAGACTCTCAACAAACAAGGCTTAAAGAAGTTACTAGGTTCCATCCACAAAGTGGGTCAGCAACCACATGACCCAAGCCTGGGGAGCAAACCTAAGAGAGACCCTCTTAGGAAAGCAAGGGCAAGAAGGGGCGGGAGAGCTGCCTGCTTTCGTCCCCACGGCTCTGCCTCTGCACACCCACCCCACGAGCTGTCTGGCCATCACTTTCTGGTCCGGTCATGAACATCACCCTCAGTTGTTTTCTAGGCCTAATAATGTTGCAAGCTCATCAAAGCCAATGACTTCTGCTATCTCACCTCCCATCCATCTGGCTCAGCTTGTGTTTTCACTGATGGGTTTGTTTTGTGTTAGACCCACAAATGGTTAGATTATTTAGAAATAAATCTTTTCAACCTCAAATACTGAGAATCTATGAATGAGTCGAATTGCTTAAAATCAACATCAGCTTTGCAGTCCGTGTAACTGAGGAGTGAATCAGCTGGAGATCCCTCCAAAGTAATGGATGGATGAGAAGGGAATACTTGCATCAGTTAAAGTATGCTTGTCTAAAGGAATATTATGGAGCCAATAAAAATCAGGTATAAAAGTTTTTAATGATATAAAAATGCTTATAATATAATATTAAGTGGAAAAGCAGGATACCTAATTGCACATTAAATGTAATGTCAGCTACACAGAGGAGAGACTGTAAGGAAACACAGTAAATATTAGCAATTTTTATCAGAATGAGATCCTGGATGTTAGGCGAGATTTTGGATGATGTGTATCCTTGCTTTAGACTTTTCTATAGTTATACAAATTCTACAATAAGGACTTCTTTGTACCAGGAAGAATATCAATTTTTTTTTTTGCAGAGTTAGACAGTGAGAGACAGAAAATTATAGACAGTGAGAGAGACAGAGAGAAAGGTCTTCCTTCTTTGGTTCACTCCCCTAATGGCTGCTACGGCCGGCACTGCGCCAATCTGAAGCCAGGAGCCAGGTGCTTCTTCCTGGTCTCCCACGCAGGTGCAGGGACCCAAGCACTTGGGCCATCCTCCACTGCCCTCCCAGGCCACAGCAGAGAGCTGGACTGGAAGAGGAGCAACCAGGACTAGAACCCAGGGTGCTGGCGCCAAGTGAGCCACGGCGCCGGCCAAGAATATCAATTTTTTAAGATTTATTTATCTATTTGAAAGAGTTACAGAGAGAGAGGGAGATAAAGAGAGATTTTCCATCTGCTGGTTCACTTACCAGGTTGCCACAAGGGCCAAGGCTGAGACAGGCTGAAGCCAGGAGCCAGAAGCCAGGAGTTCTTCTGGGTCTCCCACATGAATGGCAGGGGCCCCAGCACTCGGGCAATCTTCTGCAGCTTTCCTAGGCCACTACAGAGAGCTGAATAGGAAGTGGAGTAGCTGAGATGTGAACCAGCTCCCATATGGGATACAGGACTTGCAGGCGGCAGCTTAACCTGCTACTCCACAGCTCCAGCCCCAATCTTGTAGCTTTCTTCACAGATTTCTACCAAACAAAGCTTGCTGCACAAGTCAGCACCTCACCTGTGTTCATCCACCAAAGGCAGTGAAAGAATTAAAACAATTAAAACACACAGAGTCAGAATGCTTTATCTGAGCATACACCATCTCAGCCACTTGTTAGAGGAAATTGGGCAAATCATTACAAGCCTCACTTTCCTCTTTGGACAAAGAGAAATGGGCTGGCGCCATGGCACAGTGGGTTAAAGCCCTGACATGATGTGTGGGCATCCAAAATGGGCACCGGTTCTAATCCTGGCTGCTCCACTTCTGATCCAGCCCTCTGCTATGGCATGGGAAAGCAGCAGAAGATGGCCCAAGTCCTTGGGCCCCTGCACCTGTGTGGGAGACCCGGAAGAAGCTCCTGGTTCCTGGCTCCTGGTTCCTGGCATCAGATCGGCGCAGCTCTGGCCATTGCATCCATCTGGGGAGTAAACCAGCAGGTGGAAGACCTCTCTCTCTCTGTCTCTACCTCTCTCTGTAACTCTGTCTTTCAAATAAATAAAAAAAAAGAAAGAAGTCTTAGTAGGGCTGCCTTTCACCTACTCCCATCCCAGGTCACACTGCCACTAGGAACCCTCCACCTCCACAGTCGTGTCATCACAGCTCTGTTGGCCTTTTGCTGAAAGGCCCATGGCCACACCTGACTCTCTAGAGCGGAGGTATTGTCTGTGCAGAAGTGGTGACATCATCCTGTGTGCCCATGGAGTGGCCATGAGGCATAGACAACCAAGGGCAGGTGCAGAAAGAAAAGTAAATGCAGGAGAGCCAGCACTGGTAGAAAGAGTGGACAAGGTGACAACTCAGGAACCATAGCTTCCCTGTCTGCGTCTCTCCAGAGAACCAGCCAGTGCTAGACACAGAGGGATTTGTTGGTTGACTTTGCAAGATCAGTCCTGCTGGTCAGAGCCCAACTCGCTATCCAAAGCAACCCTGAAGATATCGATAACATTTTATAGACCTTTACAGATTGAAAATGTTGGAGCATTCATGTTCTCTCTTGTTCCTTAAACACTGCTGAGAACGTACTATCCTCTGTAGCCTTATGATAGATAAGAAAATTCGATCTTGGATATTTCTATGCATCATCCAATGCCACACGTTCTATTACAAATAATGCAGTTGGATCTTGGTTAATTGAACTGTGACTACTGCTAATTCCTCTGGTCTCCAGATGACAAATGTCTTGCTCTGTAAAGACTCAGCTCTGCTTTCTGTTTTAACAAATTACAGGAATTAGATTAGTATTTGGAGTTGTTCATTCATTTCCACATTTATTAGGCGCTCACAAGTCATCCAACACTGCTCCTTGCAACAGCAGAGTGGAAGAACAAGGATGAATCACACAGGATCTGCTTCTCTCCAACTTCCTCTTCCTCATTTTTACACCACAGAACCCCCGCCATGTCTCACTCCCTTCATTTTTGTCTCCTGAAGCAGTGCATTTTCCACTGGTTCCAGGCTGCAGCTCCACCACGCTCTTGCCTATTTTTCCACAGAAGCTCAGGGCATCTCTCTCTTCTGATTAGCCTTTCACTCGTTCCACGTGGTTGCAGGATAAAGGCAAGACCTTAGGATGGGCTTCAGAGATCCACCCTGGTCCACATCCTCTATCTACTCCCTTCTCGTGTCTTTCTCCTTGGCACTTTAATACTGCTCAGATCATATGGAACCACTCTCAGGTCTCTAATCCCATTGCCTTCACTCATTCCCATCATTTATAGCTTTCTCTGCATGGCATGCTCCTTCCTTAGTCTTGTCCGGGAAATTTCTACATGTTTGCTCCTCTCTTCTATTGGTGGTCCCTGCCTCCTCACAGCCCCCACTTCCTCCTACAAAGTTACTTCCTTGTCACATTGTGCTATCAACCTTCTAAACCTGTCTACTTCTCCTTCCTGTCCTCTTCTGGAGGTAAACTCATATCTGAGCATCTAGAACAAGGCCTGGCTGGAACATAATACAACCTCAATGAATAGCTTTTACTTGGGCTAATCAAATTGAGAAAACTAATACATATTTTTCTTTT
This sequence comes from Sylvilagus floridanus, assembly GCA_949820135.1. NCBI lineage: Eukaryota > Metazoa > Chordata > Mammalia > Lagomorpha > Leporidae > Sylvilagus > Sylvilagus floridanus. Next base: position 69,714,669 of record OX463239.1, read on the forward strand.
TTAAAGATTTATTCATGTATTTGAAAAGCAGAGTTAGAAAGAAAGAAAGAGAGAGAGAGAGAGATCTTCCAACCACTGATTCACTCCACAAATAGCTTCAATGACTAGGCTAAAGCCAAGAGCTTTGCCTGGGTCTCCCACATGGGTGCAGGAGCCCAGGGTCATCTTCAGCTGCTTTCCTAGGCACATTAGCAGGGAGCTGGATCAGAAGTGGGGCAGCTGGGATTCGAATTGGCATCCATATAGAATGCCAGAGCTGCAGATTGGAGCTTTAACCAGCTGTGCCACAGTGCTGGCCCCAACAATATTCTTAAGCATATATTTATTCCCCACTTAAGAATAAAGATCTTCTGTTGCCTTCATATATACTTTAGCCTGGCAGGAAGCAAAATGGAGAAGAGATCCTGTGATTCTGCATAAAATATGGTTTGCAAATTTGGGTCCCTCCCAAACTCAGGAGAAACCTGACCTCCAATACGATAGCACAGAGGTGCAGCCTTTAGGAGTTGACTGGGTCATGGGGACTCCTCCCTTGCTCATGGGATTAAGGCACTCATAAAAGAGTCTTCCCTACCTTCTCCTTGCTTGTCCCTCTGTCCCTTCTGCCCTGTGAGGACACGGCTGGAGGATGCAGCAATGAGAGGTCATCTTGAAAGTAAAAAAGCAACATGCCCCAGGCACTGAATCTGCCAGCACCTCGATCTTGGACTCTAGAACTGTGACAAATACATCTCTATTGTTGATAAACTATCCAGTCTGGGCCAGTGCCATGGCTCACTTGATTAATCCTCTGCCTTGCAGCGCTGGCATCCCATATGGGTGCCTGATTCTAGTCCCGGTTGCACCTCTTTCAGTCCACCTCTCTGCTGTGGCCCGAAAAGGCAGTGGAGGATGGCCCAGGTGCTTGGGCCCCTGTACCCACAGGGAGACCAGGAAGAAGCATTTAGCTCTTGGCTTCGGATCGGTGCAGCACGCCAGCCGTGGTGGCCATTTGGGGAGTGAACCAACGGAAGGAAGACTTTTCTCTCTGTCTCTCTCTCACTGTCTATAACTCTACCTGTCAAAAAAATTTAAAAATAATAATAATAAAAAAATAAACTATCCAGTCTGTGGAATGTGGCTCCAGCATCATAAACAGGTTAAGTCAGGATAGTACCTGATTTCATCATTGACCTTAAAACCATTCATTGTGTCCATCCATGTTCCTTACACATTTGTTCAAAGTGAAGATCTGTTTAGTTTTGTGGGAACTTAAAAGAAAAAAAGTCTTTAGCACCTCTTAGTGGTTCTGCTCTGGTGGGGGGGGCATTTGCTACTCTCAGCCTCAAGACAAGGTTAGCCTTGAGAATGGGATCTAAGTGCTTGAGCAGGAGGAGGCTGTGATCAAAGTCCAATGTTGGGGAAGATTCAACAGCAGAGAGGAACCACCAGAGTCAAGAGGAGAGCTAAGCTGTCTCAGGAAAGAGGGCGGAGCCAAGAGTTAAAGCTCATGTCTAGAGGCTGGGCTTCCTGGGATGTTGGCAGAGGGAAAAGAGCAGCCAACAGGAATGTGAAGCGCAGCAGAGGGGTCAAGGACAAAGATGACATTCACACTGGACCAGCAGCCGATTCCCCAAGGGTAGTCTGGCTTGACTGTGACTACGAGAGGTGGGAGCCACTTTGGTAGCTCTTTTTATAGCACAATAAGCATTTTTCCACTATTCTGCTTGCATCAGTTGATGGACAGCAGGACTCAAAAGGCCCTAAGCCAAAGCAGAACCATTTCTCCCCATCCAGAAAGGAGCAATTCTCCACCCCCTGAACCTCCAGCATCAGCTCTCTGGGCATTACTAAGCACCACCACATCAGTATTCCAGCCCCAGAGTCCTCCAAATACCCATGTAAACATTCATTTACATTTAGATTGTACTTCTCAGGATTCAGACTCTTTTCCCCGAAAACTCTAACAATCCAATTATCAAGAAAACCAACATGTCATTTCTAAGCTTTATGGGTGGAGACCTTCTCCTCCCCCCAGGAAACTCCTCTGTTCAGCACGAAACAACTCCAGGTGTCCCTCCCTGAAAGGATTTGGTCAGCAGCCCAGCACACTTACGGGCAAAACTGAAACTGTCTGTGCCCTTCAGTAGTGAAAGATGAAGGTTGGGGTAGCATGTGATCACATGGCTGCATTCATTTTAACGAGGGGAGGGGAGGATAAGGGAGGGTAGAGGAGAGGAGGTGTGGGGAGGGAAGGAGAGGAGAGGGGAAGGGAGGGAAGCCCAAGAAAGCTCTAGGTTAGAGAACACCTCTTGAGGTGGTACAAAGAGCTCGGCTCTGTAATTACAGAGTTGGATTCTAATCTCCACTCAGCAGTTTCTTAGCTTTTGGAGCTCCCATTCATCTAGACATCTCTGTAGAGTGGGGTCAATGGGCTTTGGTTAACTGGATTAATATCTACCTTCAAAGGCTATCTTGAGGACTACATGAAGCAATGTCTATGAATGCCCTTGGCACAGACATTCAGTAAGCACTGCTCCCTTCCTTGTGAAGGATGCGAATGGTGACTAGGCAAGCAAAAGGCCAGCATCCTTCTGGGACAGGGGCATCAGATGAGCCACATGACAGAGGGCTGGCAATGGAGAAATAACTTTTCCAGTCCCACGCTTTGAAAATTTACCCACCCCAGTGAGTGTAAGGGCTCGTTTATCAAGTCTTGGACTAGGAGACCAAGGGTTGGGTTTGAGAACAAGTGGACAGAAGGAAATTATTTCTTCATCCAGTATGTGATCAATAAGGGGAATGAGTCATGACTGGGGAGGTACAGATGTTCTCCCTCTGCAGTATCCATGCGATTTCCCTTACCTCTCCAAGTCAGGAGAAGAAATTGAAGGAAACAAAGAAAGAAGTAAGAGAAAAACAATAAGCACAAATACTCCAGGTTCTGCCATGACACTCAGAGCTCCTCTATCCAAGCCGACCTTGCAGTCATTGATTCCAGGTGGTAACTCCAACACACAACTAAACTGTTAGGCCAGTCTTCTTGAGGGTCCCATGTGGCCTAGGAGTTTCTAACAGAGGGTGAAAATTAAAATGTCTTCAGTGACTTTTAGTCAATATCTCCATAGCTTCTAGGGGTCCAAGATTCCTTCAGAATCTTATCAGTCAGACCTACATGAAGCAACACTATAGGGAGAATCTGTAGAACCAAGAGCAATGGAAGGATGAGGAATCTATCTTAGTAGATATTTGAAGGGTGGGGTAGATAAAGAGATTGGGAAACAGAGAAGAACTGGACCAAGTAACGTGGAGAGCCAACCTTGTTGATGTTCTCCTTTGACATGGTTTTAAACCCACCCTATGTCAGGACTCTTGTTCCCTCATTAGTACAAGGACAATATCACCGTGTGGCTTACAACAAATGCCAGGGTCAGGGTAAAGGGCTTATGTCTGTGAAGCCCCAATGCATATTCACAACCATCACCCTATAAGACCATCACAACTATGTTAAAAGAAGGCTGGGTAAATGGCAGTTTCTCCCCTTCACAGATGAGGCATCTGAAATTCAAAGAATTTTAGTGGCTTCTCCAGAGCAAGTCAGGAGTAGAACTGGCCCCAATCCCGATGCCCATTCCACTCCAACCCACTGCCAGTTTTTTCTATAAAAATGCAATTGATTGTAAATTATTCATAAAATATGGTGTTTCTTTTTATATAATTTTATTGTTTCCCATTTTACAAAAGTATTGCATATTCATCACAGAAAATTTAGAAAGAATAAGTAAAAGGAAGAAAATTGTGATTATCCATGCCTCTACCAAAGTATAATGTTGCTTCAAGAAAAGATAAAGGGCAATAGACCACCATACTCAACAGCTTCTACACAATCCTGAGACCATCACAATGATGACAGAGTTCAAGAGCTACAGTGGGCAGCAATCAGAGGTGGTTGTTTTGAGAAGAGTGACTGTAATGAGGAGGGAGGTAGTAGCAAATTAAAATGAAAAGTTGAGTCAGAGAGTTTTAATTAAGATAAACGTGAGGGTGGGCAATTGGCATAGTGGGTAAGAATCCTGCGTCCTTAGCAGAATGCCTCAGTTTGATTGTTAGCTGCAGCTGTCAGTTCCAGTTTCCTGACAATGCAAACCCTGGGAGACAGCAGTGGTGGCTTGAGCAACTAGGACTCGGCCACCCACATGGAGACCTAGATGTGTCCCTACCTCCAGCCCCAGGCCCAGGCTCAGCTGTTGTGGGAGTCTGGGAACTGATTTAGAAAACAGGATGTCCCCTCCCTCTCCTCTCAGTATACAAATATTTTCCCATTTGTATTTACATTTTGACAAAGTGTGGGCAGGGGCTCCCACCTACTGACTTACTCTCCAAATGCCTATAACAGCCAGGGTAGAACCAGAGTCAGAGCCAGGAACCCAGTCCATGGCTTACATGTATGTGATGGGTCCCCCAGCTGCTTGATCTGTCACCTGCTGTCTCCCAGGGTCTGCATTAGCAGGAAGCTGGAATCAGACCCAGGCACACCAATATGGCACACGAGCATCTCAGCCGTCATCTAAACTGGGCCAAACGCTTGCCACTGCTCTATGGAAATTCTTTAATGATTCCCCTTTTGGATGCTTTTCAATGAAACAGTAGGTGAGGTTTGAGTAGAGGATGGAGAGACAGAGGAAGCTGTAAAGAAAGGGGAGAGTACAAATAGCCGTCTTAAAGAGAAACCAGCACCGAGGGGGTCCCTCAAAGCATCTGGATTGGTTACATGCTTTCCTCTAGGGGCAGACACATAGGCTCAGAGTAGACAGAGTTGGATTTCAGCAGGCTTTTCGTTCATCAGGCCACAGTGAAGAGGTAGGAGAGAAGTTAAGGGAGGTGGAGTAAGGAGAGAAGACGGGGTCTCTGGAAAGCTGGGGAGAAGCCTATTGAAGGTGGATTGATGGGGCTGGCACCATGGCATAGTAGGCTAAGCCTCTGCCTGAGGGGCCAGCATCCCATCTGGACACCAGTTCAAGTCCTGGCTGCTCCGCTTCTGATCCAGTTCTCTGGTATGGCCTGGGAAAGCAGCAGCAGATGGCCCAAGTGCGTGGGCCCCTGCACCCATGTGGGAGACCTGAAAGCAGCTCCTGGCTTCACATGGTCCAGCTCCCAGCCGTTGTGGCCATTTGGGGAGTGAACCAGCAGATGGAAGACCTCTCTCTCTCCCTCTCCCTCTCTGTGTCTATAACTCTGCCTGTCAAATAAAGAAAATCTTAAAAAAAAAAAAAAGAGGGTGAATCAATGGCTATTAGGGAAAGAGCTGTTGGATCTGGTGTGGAAAAGGATGTAAGGTCGGAAGCAGGCAGGTCATAGTCACAGAAATGGATGTTTGAAGCCGAGACTGTTGTAGGCATTGTAATTATTTGTAATGACAGAGCTAGGGTATGACCTTGGAATTGAGTAGTTGAATTAGGGTAGGACAAAAACATTGGCAGCAGGAACCCAAGCAATCCGGAAGCCAAAATACTGGAAACATTATGCATAGCTATAATGAAATTACCAAGAAGAAAGACAGTGTTGGAGAGTATACAATGAGACAGTGCTAAAATTACGGAGAAAATATGAGAGTGACCCAAAGATAAGAAGATGGCTTTTACTCTGCCAGACAGTAACACTGCAAGTGTCACTGGGTACTAGAGTTTGCAACCCTCAGAGTCAAGAGCACTTGATGTTAGTTGCTTTGAAATGACTGAAGAAGAGGTTTTTCTCCCCCCCCCCCCCAATCAGGGGATAAGAAAGCAGGTAAACAGGTGAAGATATGAAATCTTACACAGCTGGGGAAATTCTGTCACGTCTAGATGTATAGCTTCTCTGAAGAGTGCCGAGCTCTGTTCCTGGAGACATTTAAACTACTGGTTATCACCTTGAACTAGTGGACACTTGGTTGTAGGCCTTGTGGAAGCAGGTTCAGTTCAGGGCCTTGATCTTCCTGGGATTTTAATAGGGAGCCCAGCACGTATACCCAGCCCCTCCCAATCTTGGCAGGACTCAACTCCCAACTTTGCACGAGGCAGCTGCTGAAATCTCCACTGAGCTCTTTTAGCGATCTGCCTGTCACTTTTCCTCTGGGATCCTGGAATCTCTCCCTGCACATGCATAATTCAGGAGCAGCCTGGGACTGAGGGAAGCTGCTACATACATCTGATGGCCATCTCGGTCCAGTGTATCTCGCCTCAGGAACTCGCCTGACAGGAAGAATGTGGCTTTCTGCTTGAGCTCCCCTACCACATGTCACACAGACAGGGGTGTGCCCTCCAGAGAAAATCTTACCATGCGGGCCTCACCCAATCAAATGCCTGTTTCAAAAGGTAGATCTCCCTTTGGTCCACTATACACTGCTTCCCGGTGCCTTTGCTTAATAGATTGCCCATCATTTACGTCAGCGGGGGGACTGATGTAATAAAAGCCACTTTCTCATCATTAGCCAACAAAACTTTCAAGTGAACTGCTGCCCACATGCTTCACCTCATTTCTCCTCGACTCAGAACCCTGGCAAGAGCCCCTGCTCCATCCAGAGGAGAGTCACAATTCTTTCAGTGGCTCTACAATCTGGCCCCTGGTCACAAGGGAGCTGCCTGAGAGAGAGGAGACGCTTCCTAAGCTGAGAGATGGGGAGCTCACGTGAGGACAGGTGGCCAAAGCCTGAGACTTGGGAGTTCAGGGTGTGGTAGGGAGTTCGAACAGGCTGGAGAGAAGAGAAGCAAGGAGAGCCCAGAGAAGAGACAGTAACCTGCAACAGCTTCAGCTGAGTTGACTGCTGACACTCAGGCCCCTCGGATGATCGGACACATGCCTGGCAGTTCTGAGAACTCCAAGGCTAACAACATAGACAATGCCAGCTCATGACAAGCTCAATGCGTGGTAAAGACTTTCCACTTTGGAAAACGTCATTGAAGCGTTTCTCATCAAGCACACCAGAGGAAAAACAAGTGTGTCTTCATGGCTAAGTGTATTTCAAAGCCACAGTTTCTCCCCGCTTAGCAGCAGCAAGGAGTTTTCCAACATTCCAAGAAAGTAAAATCTTCCTTTGTATCATTAACAGACATTAAAAATAGGATCCAGCACACGGTAGACCTCAATACATGCTAAACAAATGAACAGCAAGAAAGGAAATAAAATGTAGTATAGTTTATATCATTAACTATCTCCTCTACTTAATAAAATGCCAAACTTCATATCGCTCTTTTAAAGGCCTTATTTATATATTATTAAAAATCCTCTCCAAACTCTAATCCCATTCAAAAAGGCTTTGGATTCAGCATGCCTTCGTTCACCAAATTTATAGGAAAGACAATCTCGAGCCATCTGGTGCCTATTTAATTTTTAACCACCTCTCCCTTGAAATATTTCTTTCTTCATTCTTATTTTGTCCTAAAAACTTGGCTATGAGCTAAACTGCACCATCTGTGACTTCCAGTAAATACAACTGTTGCTAATGAAATTACCCAGTTTCATCATTTTGATTTAAATGCCTTGCCTGTTTTTCCTCTGACCTTTTGTTGCTTGCCATCAAACTCAAGCTTTTTGTGAATTTAGATACATACGTCCATGTAGGTCAGTCTTGAAGAATAAATCTTCTCTGTGAAGCACAGAACCTCGGCCAAGCCCGCTCAGCAGGCTGACATGGGAGGTGGGGGCCGGGGCTGTGGAGAGAAATATGGATGGCACTTGTGCCCGTCTACTCAATGTGCGCAGGGCCCCAGGGCAGACCCCTGCCATGTGACCAAGTGGCCACTCGGTCTGGCTCTCCGGCCTCCCATTTGTTAGGCTGCTGCTGATATTAATGAGTTGGGGTGTTGGAGCCGAGGCCTTGGCCTTTGGTGGCGGTTCCCCCCTGCACGGGATTGCTTGACCTGATTGAAGAAAACAAAGTTTCGAGACTCTAAACTTTGCACAAGTGGAAGGAAGGCCTTCCAGCAAAGAAGCAGCTCTGGAAGAAGCCAGGCCCTGTAGCTACCAGAGCTGACTTTCCCAAGTAGGTAACGCCCTGCTCTTTGTGAATGGTCCCATCGAGGGAACGAAAGAGAATGATGCAAGCCCTTACCCATTAATTCATTCTCTCACCAAATTGTTATCAGCACTGCGGTTTCCTATCTGAGCTCATTAAGAATTGGAGGGAATTAAAAGTAGCATCAGCAGCTAACACCTTCTGAGTCCTCACTATGTAGCAGTTACTGTGCTAAGCACCTTCCCTAATGTGTCCTTTTAATCCTCACAATGGTCCTGTGCCATAGCTTGTGGCTATTCCCACTTGAAAGCCCAGAGAGCGAGCCTTCCAGAGGCTAAAGAACTTGCCCACAGCCCACAGACTCTAACGTGCGACTGTAACCTCCATCCTCTAATCCCTTGCAGCCACTGGTGCCGGTTGGTGTGCCGGATATTGTGCTGGGAACTGGAGATACAAAAATGAAAAAGCCGTGGTTCTCGCCCACTGTAGGAGGAAGCAAGAGACAGAAATGCAAATGCACCATCTGAGTCCCGAGGCTACAACGGAGTAGGAAAAATATTCTGGGGTCGCAGAAAGAAAAAGAGAGCTCTCTGGGGGAGCCAAGGAAAGGCTCAGAGCAGAGGAGACCTTCGCTCTGGGATTTGAAGGAGGGGTGGAGGTTTGCCAAGGAAAATGAAGGGAAGCTGAAGCAGGAAGAGCAGTGAGTCCGAGGGAGGGGAAGTAGATGGGAAAAGTAGGCCAAGGAGCAGGAAGTGGCGTCTGAGCAGGACAGAGGCAGGTGTCCTAGTCCAGGCTGGGGAAGGCAGGCTCAGTCCCAGAGCTCTCCACCAAAGCCTCCTGTCCCTGAGTCTCTGCAGTAACCTGGGGGTGACAGGCACCCCCAAGGCACCACAATGGCTCTGGTTAGTATTTGGCCTAGGGAATCACAAGATAAGCTTTCCTTACCCTACTTCCGTTAGCCCTGAAGATTCACCTGCTCCCTCAAGGCAGTTAAGGTCTCAGAACTGGAGGAGACACACAACAGGTCCTAGAGAGGTTGGGCTGTGTTCCCAAGACTGCTCTCTCATCCTCACTCTCTCATCCTCCATCTCTGCTTCTCTTCTCGTGTGTGCGGATCTGCTCCTGAGGACTGGGAGGGAGGTCTGGAAGCCAGGGCTGTTTGTAGCCCTACCTATCACAAAGACACATTCAGTCACAGTAGTTATGTTGTCAGCACACAGTTATTGGAATGGAGACAGAGCTCCCACAACCCCAGATGCATGCACACTGCTTCCCTCTTTGACCAAGGCCTTGAAGGCCAGTGATGAGCCGAGACTGCTTAAAGGGAGCACTGACACCAGGTCAAGTTCGTCAAGAGAACGTGGCCTACAAGGCGCTCTCCTCCAAAAGTCCTGAGCGGAGAGATGGGTGGGACCAAGAACTTTCTGGGATGTGGGTCTGCAAATGTTTTCTCCGGAAGACCTGAGAGTCAAAGTTTTAGTCTCCGTGAGCCACTTGGTCTTTGTTGCAACTGCTTGGTTTTGCTGTCACAGCACAAACACATCTATGAAAATGACAGTTCTCCAGGGGAACTATCTACTGACTACCTTTGCTTTGGTCAGCCTCCAAACACATTAAGTTCCCAGGGCAGGGCCAGTGTTGTGGCATAGCAGGTAAAACCACCACCTGCGATGCCAGCATCCCATATGGCCACCAGTTCAAGTCCCAGCTGCTGCTCTTCTGATCCAGCTCTCTGCTAATATGCCTGGGAAATGTAGCAGAATATGGCCCAAGAGCTTGGGCGCTTGCACCCATGTAGGAGACCCAGAAGAAGCTCCTGGCTTTAGCCTGGCCATTGTAGCCATTTGGAGAGTAAACCAGATGAAAGGTTTCTCTATCTTTCCCTCTTACTTTGTAACTCTTTCAAATAAATACATCTTAAGAAAAAATTCCAGACCCTGTTCAAGGGGAGGAAGCGCTTTTTTTTTTTTTTTTTTTTTGACCGGCAGAGTGGACAGTGAGAGAGAGAGGCAGAGAGAAAGGTCTTCCTTTGCCGTTGGTTCACCCTCCAATGGGCGCTGTGGTTGGCGCACTGTGCTGATCCGATGGCAGGAGCCAGGTGCTTCCCCTGGTCTCCCATGGGGTGCAGGGCCCAAGCACTTGGACCATCCTCCACTGCACTCCCGGGCCACAGAAGAGAGCTGGACTGGAAGAGGAGCAACCAGGACAGAATCCAGCACCCCGACCGGGACTAGAACCCGGTGTGCCGGCGCCACAGGCGGAGGATTAGCCTAGTGAGCCACGGCGCTAGCAGGGAGGAAGTACTCTTGGCTGACCTCCACAAAGCAGTTTCAGAATGATCGTGGCCTCACCCCTCACTTTCAATCCATCCTATCTGTCTGGATCCCCTGCACTGAAGTCCTTGAAACCAACACTCAAGCTAAGAGCCATGTCTAGGGTTAGGTGCACAGCAGTCATCAGTGTCAGTGCTGGGACTTAAGCCATCCTTGTCTGAGACTGAAGGAGGGATGTCTCCATTTCTCCTTTACCTCCCAAAAGACTTGGTATACAGCAGGCCCTGGTGCCAGCACTCAGTAGCATCTTAGGGAAACCTGCCCCATGACCCTTGCCTTCTGCCCTCAAGGAAAGACCCCTAGAAGACCCTGAGAACAATGCCTAAGAAACGAGACCCATTGTTAAATATAAGTGCAGTTGGCTGTGGTTAATGGCAATGCAGGCACGGAGTTGAACTGCAGCATAAAAAGGGATGAGTCAGAATGGGAGCTTTTAAGTTGAAGATGGAAGTTTTAAAGCAACTTCATAAGAAAGTTCAATTTTCACATTAAAAAAAGCCACAAGGCCTGAAGCAAGTTTATGAGTCAGCAGGGGGAAAACAATCATTTTATAAAACCCTAACTTTATTCTTTAATTATCCATACCTTGTCACCTTCTAAAAATACTGGAGGTTGCTTACATATATACCTAAATGACTAAAACAAGGATAAAAGAAGCCTTTCGTTTTTTAACAAGGGAGAGAGATATGCTTAAACTACAAAGCCACATAGTCCAAAACTGCTTGAGGGGGCAGGTGTTTAGTGCATTACTTAAGACACAACTTGGGATGCCTGTGTCCCATATCGGAATGACTGGGTTCGAATCCCAGCTCCATTCTCAATCCCAGCTTCCTGCTTATTCACAGCCTAGAAGGAAGCAGGTGATAGTTCAAGTGCTTGGGTCCCTGCCACCCACTTGACAGACCTGGATGGAGTTCCTGACTTCTGGGGCCTGGTCCAGCCCCAGGTGTTGTGGGCATTTGGGGAATGAACTAGTAGGATGAGAGATATTTCTCTCTGTCTCTCTCCCTCCTTCCCTCCTTCCCTCCTTGCCTCCCTCTCTCTCTTCTCTACATTTCAAATAAAAAGATAAACACAAATTTTAAAAATCAAAGGTGTTATTTTCAAAAGGGCTAATGTCTAATGCCCCCTCCACTCTTCACTCCTGAATAAATCTCATTTCTCTAGGCACCACTCTCCTTGTCTTTCTGAGTACCTATTGTTCCACCATGCATCACTGCCTCCCCCATTCTACCTCTCTGTGCCCAAGATACAGAGTCTATGGAACCAAGCAACACCACCGGTGCCTTCCAAGTTCCAGTTCCCTTCCTGCTGGGTCACAGGGTGGTCCTGGCTGCATTCATTTCTCAGCCAAAGGCCCTGGCTCTGGGCAGTCATCCTTTTTGGGTCCCAGTGACCATTCTCTCCCATGCCCCTGCAAGCCTGGGTGATGACCGCGTCCCTTGGATGGTAGCCCTGTGGCTGGGCACTTCTTTCCATGGCAGTATTACACCTTGTCCATGCTCTTGTAAAAGTCCTGCTGCTCAATTTCCAGTGCCGTGAGCATGGGAAGAGAGATGGCGGCCAGACCACCCAAGAAGCAAAACAGGACCCACTCCACAGTCTTTAAAGACTATTTCTGGCTGGCACCGTGGCTCACTAGGCTAATCCTCTGCCTGCGGCACTGGCAAACCGGGTTCTAGTCCTAGTAGGGGCGCCAGATTCTGTCCTGGTGGCTCCTCTTCCAGGCCAGCTCTCTGCTGTGGCCCGGGAGTGCAATGGAGGATGGGCCAGGTCCTTGGGTCCTGCACCCACATGGGAGACCAGAAGAAGCACCTGGCTCTGGGCTTCAGATCAGCACAGTGGAGCAGCCACTGGGGGGGTGAACCAACGGAAAAAAGGAAGACCTTTCTCTCTGTCTCTTTCTCTCACTGTCCACTCTGCCTGTCAAAAAAACAAAGACTATTTCCTGTGTTTAGAGAAGGCAGCAATGTTATGAACACAGTGAGGGAGCTACCAATAAAATACCCATTAGCAGAACATCAGAGTCCTTGGTCCCAGTCCTAACAGCCTTTCCCTTTCTGTGTGTCCAGTTGTCAATGAGATCATTAACAATGAACACATATTAAATCTGCAACTTCAATGGGTTAAGTAAATACCTAAAGGTATGAACAACTTTGTAAGTAACGAGTTTCTCTCATGCATAAAATTCATTATGATTACCCATACATTTAAATAGTTTACCCAGTACTCTTCGGTGCACAGCTAGGCACTAGTTAACCACAGGAACACGGCTGAGAAATGTATCATTAACTGATTTTGTTGTTGTGAAAGCATCACACAGTATAGTTACACAAACCTAGATTGTGTACCCACTCTGCTAGGCTATCGGGTATATCCTAGGCTTGTATAGCAAACTTGTACTAATAACTTGTGCAGCAAAACTATACTAACACTGTAGGCAACTGTAACACAATGGCAAAATGATGGCATTAAGTGATACATTTTTCAGTTATGTAATAATCTTATAGGACCATCACTGTCTATGATGTCAACTATTGACTAAAACATCAATTCACCATGCATGACTGTACTATCTTATTTGACGTACCTCCCACACCAGCCTTGTAAAGCAGGTAGTATTGTTCCCTTTATAACGTGGAGAAAGAGGTGCTAAAAGTAAGGGATCTGCTCACAGACTCACATCAGTGGTGCAGTTCAATGCTCGGGGCTCTAGCCAGCAGACAAGCCTAGTTCAGAGAAGAACCCTGCAGTGCCAGGCTGGCCAACAGGTTTCATGTTGTGGTCAATCCCATCGGTTGATAGCTCTTGCCCATAGCACAGTGTTGAGAAGATTCTGGAGTTGAATTTGAACTCAAAAGGAAAGAGTATCTTCATCCGTGAACTATGTCTGGCAAGACAGAGAACTGGAGAGCAGTTGCACGACTCACAGATTCTTCTACCCTTGGCACAGCAGCAGAGTGGGAGTTCAGGAAGCTCTTAGACCTGATAATTCAGGGCCTGATTTAACCTCCCCACTCAACCTCATGAGCCGTAGTGTCCTCACCTGTTGTCAGAAGGCCATAATGTCACACCTCAGAGGGGTGCTCCCTTGCTTTCCCAACCTAAATTTATGTTCATATTTTTTTAAAAGCCACCACCCTCATCCAAGAGAGCACATCATAGGTAGAAAACTATAAACAGCATCCATTCTAGACTGCAAAATTCAATCAAAAATTAGCAAAGTACAGTAAGGAGAGGGTTGGGCACAGGGTTAGGAATCCTGGAATCTGGCCGTGTTCTGCCTTGATAATTTGGTCTACAGCTACAGAGATGTCCGGGACGCATTCTCATCCATAAAGTAAGCCAAAGAGAAAACAATTCCAGGGAGCGGTCCAATCAGACACCGGCTGGCAGGAGTTGATGGCCCTTCTAAGTCAGCGTGGGAGTGGGCATGTGGTGTGGTAGTTAACATGCTACCTGGATGCCTGCATCCCATATCAGACTTCTTGGATTCAAGTCTTGGCTTCACTTCCACTTCACCCCAGGGAGTAGCAGGTCATAGCTCAAGTAGTTGGATCCCTGCCACCCACGTGGGAGGCCCCGATTCAGTTTGCAGTCATTGATTTCAGCTTGGCCTAGCCCAAATGGTTGCAGACATTTGGGGAGTGAACAAGAATATGGGGGATAACCACCACCCTCCCTCCTTTCCTCCTTCTCTCTCCCCTCCCTCCCTCTTCTTCTCTCTACTTCTAAGTAAACAAATAAACTTTTCAAATGTCTTTTAAAAGTCAGTAGGATGCTCCCCAAAAGACTTGCTCTGCCTTCTATTAGGGTGTGTCCTGTTTACCTGTCTCCATGGGTTCAGTAAAATCTGTGTCATCCTACAGCCTAGGGAGATTGCTGACGCCATAAACAAGAGTGGCAAATTGTTAAATCAACAACAGTAGTCACTGTGTACTTACGACCCATGTATGATCTGTCCTTAATGTGTTGTCCAAGGTGAAGTAATGCAATAACTAGGACTGAAACATTATTTCTGCATTTTGTGTCTCTACGCGGATGCAAACTGACAAAATCTTTGCTTAATATATACTGAATCGATCTTCCGTATGGAAAGACAATTGGAAATGATAAAAAAAAAATTGGAAGTTACATAAAAATCAATCAATTAAAAAAAATAATATCATGTAGGATCTCTGTCCCTAATGTGCTGTACAACGTGATTTAAAGCTACAACTAGTACTCAAAGAGTATGCTTCACTCTAGGATGCTATGTGAGGGCAAATGGTAACACATACTAAACTGAACTCCTGTATACAAAGAGAATTGAAAATGAATCTGAATGGGAATGAAAGGGGAGAGGGAGTGGGTAAGGGGGAAGGGTGGGGGGGGAGGTATGGGTGGGGAAGTCATTGCAATCCACAAGTTGTACCTTGGAAATTTATATTCTAAATAAGAAAAATAAAATAAAATAATAATAAAAAAATTTTAAACTAAAAAAAAAAAATCTGTGTCATCATGAACACGCCAGCTAGTGTCTCTAAATATTAATTTCTTAACCTGTAAAATGATATGATGGAAATTTTTTAAAGTTATTTTCCTATTAGTGAAATGAATTTGAGAACTATTTTTGTCAATTGCCCAATTTTCTATCGTGTTATATTGTCTTTATGGTAGTAAAAATAACAGGAACAGCGTAACCCATGATTTAACATCTGTTTGGAATGTTCCATCTTTCCTTTAGAATCAACTCATTTGTTCTCTTCTTTCCCCCTTGCCTTTGATTCCCCTTCTTACTTTCAAAGGTTTTTGTGATGCTTTTATTTTTGTAAGCATTCATTTTCCCCGCAGACCATAGCATGTGAACGTAACATGCATGCTTTGTTCACACCGATGACTGAGGAGTGCCAGGAAACCTCCCACCACGAGCGATGGGTTCCTCGGGCGTGAAATTCCCCCTTTCTTCTAATAGCAGGATCCATC
Organism: Sylvilagus floridanus; assembly: GCA_949820135.1. Taxonomy (NCBI): domain Eukaryota; kingdom Metazoa; phylum Chordata; class Mammalia; order Lagomorpha; family Leporidae; genus Sylvilagus; species Sylvilagus floridanus. The sequence goes on from OX463239.1 coordinate 69,729,939, forward strand.
TCTCCAATGCCTGATGTCTTTCCAGTTATGATTGCTCCTGGGAGGGACAACAGCCTCAGTCTCTAAACCTTGGTGCTGCAGAGTTTATTAGAGGTATCCCAGAAATGATAAGAGCTGTAATGCAGCACAAAGACCCCAAGAAAATTGAAAAGGAGCCTGGAACCAGGAAACAGCTGAGACCCACAGGAATCCAAAAATATGGTCCCAGACAAAAGCTAGAATGCAGAGAGATATACCTCTCAAATATCTCTACCCAAAAGCACAGATTTCAAAACCTGGATGGGTATCACTCATTAAAATCACCCCATTCACAGGAGTTCAATGTTTAAAATTGATATGATGTCAATTTTTAAAAATCTTTGTAAGTAATAAAATCATTGCAAAAAGCAATGAAAGTCATTGGTCAGAGGCAATGCACACTGAATTCTGGCCTAAGGGTGTGCTCCTGATCCCTAACCTGGGGATGGTTGTGTTCTCTCACTGTCTAAATCTACAAAGATGCATTTCCTATGCTCTCACATAGTTCTAATTTTTCTCTTTTAATTGTATATACAAGTTGTTCAGACTGTCATTCTGAGATCCAGCAATGAACAAACACACGAATGAATCAATGAAGGCAAGGGTCCTTCAAAAAGTGAATAGAAAAATGGAATTCACAGGTAAATTTGGGATGCCAGTATCCTATATCCCAGTGCTGATTTGAGTTCCAGTTGCCCTGCTTCTGATTCTGTTCATGCTCCTGGGAAGGCAGAAGAAGATGGCCCAAGTGCTTGGGCCCCTGAAACCCGTATGAGAGACAAAGATACAGTTCTTGGCTCCTGGCTCCAGCTTAGCCCAGCCCTGGCCATCTATGAAGTGAACCAGTAGATGGAAGATCTCTCTCTCTCTCTCTCTCTCTCTGCCTTTCAAATAAACAAATCTTTTTAAAGAGATAAGTTTATTTGGATGCAAAAACTTTTGCAAATCCATGCACAATGTTTTTAGAATATGCATTTTCTATGAACTTTTTGAAGATGCTCCTTACACATACACCAAAATAAACTTGTCTTTTAATTCCATTTTTCTACAAATATTTTGAAGTACTCTCATATACACAAGTATATATTCACTATATATGTATACGCACACACACATAAAACAAGTATCTCACCACCCACATATCTTGTTTAAGCTGCTCCTTCAGGAAGATTTATAATACTTTGCTTTACAAAGCAAGTTTAAAAAGAGAGAGAAAATGAAACGAAACAGTGACTGTTCCCTAGTGCAATTACTCTGTCAAATACTCCCCTAGGGCAAGGAATTTGCTCTTATTGTGAAATAAATTAATATAGAAACCAGACTCCTGCAGGAACTTTTCTTTATCCTCAGGCAGTATTTTCCCACTACCGCTCTCAAAATTCACTTTCAGTGATACACATATGGGAGGTTAGAAATAGTAGAAATTACATGTTTGAATTTTAAATATATTCCAATTTCCATAAACGTTAGCAGCTCCCCCAAATTATCAGGGAACACACAATCATTTAAAGATTGCCTGGCCCAGAAATCACCTACTTGACCTCTTTATCCTCAGGAAGGGAAAGGATTCTCCTTAAAAACCTCCACAAATCAGGATTTCTGTTCCCAGCAGGTGCACAGAAAATTTGGAAGGACAAGGCCCACTGGGCTGCAAGGAAGCGCAGACATGGCCAAGCTTAGTCCCTTTTCTAAAACTCACAGCTCAGCATTCACTGGGCACCTCCACTACCCACATTGCCAGCACAAGCCCTCTGCAACTCCTAATTAGGCAATCATTGCTCCATTAATACCTCCATTAGCCTCACATCCTGTTAACTTCAAATCATGGGACACATTTCTCTTCACTGCAGCCATGGTATGAACAGACAGAGCTTACAATCAACTGCTGACATTCATTCCAGGTGAAATTCACTTTAAATTAATCTTAAACCAACATTGTAAAGGCAGTGTATGCAAAAGTGATCAGGGAAGATCTTAACCAAATCTCAGAGCAAAGTCTTTAGGAGGAGGTTATTCAGGGGAAAGAATCTGCTATGTGTAGTGCATAGAAAACCAGGCCCCATAGTGTGCTGCCTGCACTGTGGTACAGCGGGGAAGCCGCAGCCTGCAACACCGGGCTCCCATGTGAGTGCCAGTATGAGCCCTCGCTGCTTCATTTCAAATCTAGCTCTCCATGAATGCGCTTGGGAAAGCAGCGGAAGACGACCCAAGTACCTGGGTCCCTGCCACCTATGTGGAGACCTGCATGAAGCTCCTGGCTCCTGGCTTCAGCCTAGGCCAGCCCCAGCCATTGGGACCTTTTAGGGAGTGAACCAGTGGATGGAAGTTCTCTCTCTCTCTCTCTCTCTCTCTCTTTCTGTCTTTGTCTCTCCCTCTGTCTCTCTCCCCCGTCTCTCTCTCTCCCTCTCCCTCTCTCCCTCTCTCCTTCTCTGTCTCTATAACTCTGACTTTAAAATGCCAACAAGTTGAATAATAACACACAGCTGCATCTGCCATTTATTAAGCACCTATTATGTTCCTACCATGTTGCTTCCCACCATGTGTATGAACATGTATATTTTGTGTATGTAGCAAAGTACAAAAATCCTTTAAAAGCTCATGGAAAACGGAATTAAAAGATAAGTTTATTTAGGTGCAGAAAATTTTTGGAAACATGCATGAGAGGGGTCTCCCAAAAGCTCCCAGAAAGTGTATATTATGAAAAAACCATGCATGGTTTAATTTTTTGCATCAAAGTAAACTTATCTTTTAATTCAATTGTCCGTGAACTTTTTGAAACTCCACCATATAATGTATCTACACTCTAAGAATCACATCAACTCTTGCACATGGTGATAACACAGTGACAGCAGGAAAACGACTGCACAAGACCACAAACAGTAGAGTCACCTGCCTTCCATCATACCTCAGCTCCACCACTGCTGGCTGTGTGTCCTTGCACAAACACCTTGGCCTCACTAATCCCCGTCCGGAAAATGGAGACGTAAGGTCATCTACTTGACAGCGGGCTGTGAGCATAGAAGGAGATAATCCAAGAAAAGTGCTTACAGCAGGACCTGGTGTATAATACAAATTAAAACAGGGTTGAACTTCCTTTGTTGACGGAGAAGAGATTTTTATAATCAATAGGCTGGCCTTTAGGGCTCCTCCACTAAAAATGTAACTCATCAAAAAAAAAAAAATGTAACTCATCGCACTCTGGTTTCTATACCACAGAGCATTAAGAGATGGTAGACTTATTATTCTTGGTACTGATCTAGGTTGGCTGCATTTGGGCATTTCAAAGAGAACATTATTTGACCCATCCCTGGCATTCTCTGTGAATTGCATGGACTGAAGGAGAGAAACTCAACAAAGGGCGGAGAAGGGCTACAGAAACACAGAGCAAAGCAAAAGCATGGTCTACTTTCACTAAAAGGAATAGTAAAGTGTGGTATTCCTTCTGTTAATTCTTATTGTAAGAAATATATTGAATTGTATAAAATGTAGAGAACAGGGAATGGTACAAAAACTTTTTAAGACAAAAAGAAGAAAAGAAAAATCTCCTCTACATTCTTATCCCCTGTTAATTGTTTTGAGAATAGAAACTTAGCCAAGCAACTGATAGGAAGGTACCCATTCTGGTTGGTTAGTATCTACTGTAACAATTGTTAAATATTTCTAATATAACCCACAGAGCTTATGTGTGCTTCTCACCTCTATTTGTTTATTTTTGGAAACATATTGAATATAGGCTCATTTGGATTTTTAAATTGCTTTCATAATTTATTTAATGAAATTTTCCTGTCATTAAATATTTTTGAGAGCATCTTTTTAAAATCATAGATGCAATGGGAAAGATACATTATGATGAGGAACTCAACCATTCTATAACTATTCAATATGCAGGAGGTTTCCATTTTTTGTTATTATAAATATCTTTGTCCATAAAACTTTGAGTAGCTAATGTGTTATAATTTGAAGCACATATTTACTCCCATGGCAAAATAACATTTTAATTTTAGAACAAGCTGCTACTTCTACAAATCACTGGATTATCTGGGGTGTTTGTGAGGTTTCTGCTACTAGGAATGAAATTCACACCAGCTTTACATATACCATTAAATGCAAACGAGTGTTCTGTCAATGATGAATGGCTAACACATGTATCATTACTATAATTCATGATAGTATCATCGCCTGCTGATATTATTAGGCTCTGGTTTCTGCCTTGACTTTACGGCTCTTAGGAATTTTTAAGTCCCCATAACAGACTGACTCCTCCCCTACAGAACGTAATGACACAACTGTCTCTGCCTCCAGACAGAGATATCGCATATCCTCTTTTCTGAGTATATTGGACGACCCGATCATTGCAACCCCCACACTTTGGCATAATAAGCACCTGGACACAGCTCATTAAATACATGGGAGGTGGTAAGAGCAAAAAGGAAAGCAAGGTCAGTATCTGTTGTCAGCTCAGATTCTCCCTCCTTCTGGTCAGCATAGCCCAGCTTTTGTGGCCCATTTTCATCCACATGCCTGGGACAGTTTGGACCTCCACTTCACATATAGGGGTGGAATCCCCAAGGGCTTAGGTCAGCCAACTTATGCTGCCCCCAGCCACTGTGATTGGCTCAGGGATGGGCATACAACCTGATGTGTGCCAATGAGAACCAAGGTGTCTCCAGGAAAATTAAATTACTGTTTTAGTAAAGCTCTCATCACTTTTACTTTGGATTTCTTAATGTGAAGATCTAGAATTTGGCGTCACCTTAGTATCTTAACAGGAAAACCTAGAATGTTCCATAAACTATGTTGTGGAACTTGAGGATGAAGCCAGCACTGCACAAGGACAAGTAGAGATAGAAGAAAACTAGGACAGATCTGTAATTCTGGAAAGACAGAGCCCTAAGGATAATAGAAACCCTCCAAGTAAATATCTAGAGAACTTGGACGTGCACTGCTTCCTTAGAGCAAGTCTGAGCTGATACAGTGGAGAAAGGGTGTGAGCAGGGAGGGAGAGGGGAAGAGAGAGAGAGAGAGAGACAGAGAGAGAGGGGAAGGGAGAGAGAGAATGCAGAGGTCAAGTCACAAGCCTCTCTTTCATCCTATGAGATAAAATAGGTTAACAGGGTAGAATGGTTACAAATAGGTAAAGATTCCAAAATATGAGTTCAGATGCCCCACATCCTGCCACCTAAGGGATAATGATCTTTTCAGTGGCAGCTAATCACATGACCATCATTTCTATCTTTCTAAATGGTCAAGGAGAACCCTTGGGAAGTGGGGAGGAGTGACTACCACTGCAGAGAGGATTGAAGATGGGTTTGCAGAAGAGAAAGCAACTGGCAAAAATGCAGGAAACCATCCCCAGGCCCCAAGAAGAAGACATCTGTCTGGTTACCTAATAACAGAATTTTTAGTAGTTTTAAGCAAGTGGATTTTATGCTGACTCCCATATTTATGCCTACAATCTCTACCATATGTTAATGAGACTGACTGTACATGACACAATCAATTATTTCCAACAGTTTCTATCTTAAATGTTATGCTGATTATCTTGGTTATGAGCCTAAATATCAACCTGGTGATGGATTCCCCTTTCAGCTTTTTTCTCTTAAAAAGAGCAAAACTGGGAAACCAAAATAGACCCCACGTAGATATTTCAACACTCAGTGAAAGTTAGTCATGGCATAGTTGTAGCTGAGCTGGCATTTAAACATGTCATCTGCTGACCTTGAACTCTAAAGAATTTCTTGTCCCTTAAAAACATAAAAATTATACTAGCAACAATTATTTTAATTATATTGTTGAAATTTATCTTTCTCAATTCAGTGCATTGGTATGATAACCCATTATCGCTCATAGTCTCAGATTACTTCATTAATATTCATTGAAAGTTTCTGCTACTTCAATAAATGCAGAGTAACTTTTTAGAACATATTCATAAGCATTACTTTTAAAGGTTTTGAGCCACTTCCACCTTCACTGAAAATAATGACGTGTGTTTCATGTTATGTTAATAAGACTGGAAATGAGAGAAAGACTACTAAAATAACAAATCCGGATGGCCTGCAACTCATCTGAGCAAAGACGTTCACTTCTGCACTCGCCTGCAGAACAGCACGTCGTCCTTGGGGTTAATCAGCAGCCTTCTTGACTGACAGAGCTCCAAGAATCACAACCACAGCTGACTACTTCCGGCTAAAGTAGGGTTTCTGATAACAGGGTCCTTAGCAAGAATTCTCTGCAACAGTACTCAGGACTTGGGTGCAGCTCAGCAGGTACATTTTCCTGGCAAGAAAATCTGCAGTGCAGTTTTTACTAGATTTTCATAGAAGGCTTTGATGAGAGGGATGATGGCAGTGGTAGATGTGGTGGTGAATTTGAGCCTCCAGACTATGAGATGATATTATGGCTGGATTTGGCTGAAAGGGTGGAAGGAGGCAGTTTCTAAGAGTCACTAATTGTTGAAGTCATCTATGAGGTGAAGTCCATATAGAGGTTCATAGTTTCCATAATAGAAAGCATTTAAGGACGAACACACAAATCCTATGCAGGTCCAGGTGTACCTGTTCTCTGCACCTGTGAGGTCTGGGCATGAGTGCAGGCTTCCAGTGCCAACCAGTGAATTGCAAGTCAAGATGAGAAAGTACACAAAAAGAACTTCTACTAAGGAATGATCAAAGCATTTGTCCTAGGTCTCATCTTCCACGCATGGAAGAGCTAGCTGTAACCCAAAGGTGCCTCACAAATAAGTGATATCAGGTGTTCAAGGCATCCTGTCCCCACTCCAAAACAGCAAGTAGCTTGTCACACAAGTCAGACTCACACCTGTGACCCGAACTTGGCCCCACTCAAGCCAGCTCCCAAGAGGGACCCAAGATGCCCAAAGGCGGAGGCCAAGCTGACTGTTGGGAGGACCGTGAAGGAAATCTATGGCTGCTCAGTAGAATGTGTAATCTGAGGGCAGCACCAACATAAAAAGTAGCCAGGGCGGGGCTTTTGTTCTGGCCTGCCTTTGGCACTGCTCCTTGTACTGGATGTACCGACCTTGCCACGTCCATCACCAGCTTCCCCGTCTCCAGGCTGGTTCGCTGTCCACTGTCTTCACCACTCTGGCTCATTTCTCTGGCTGGCCTGCATTTGGCATCATTCAGCTGCTCAGCAAATATCCTTTAGCTCCTACAAATCCCTGACAACAAGCTGCACGGTTCTAAAGAAAAAGTCACAGTCCCTTGTGAATTAAAAGCTCTGGCTCCAGGTCCTGGACACAGCAACACTTAGCTTCAAGATGAGCAGGCCCAGCACCAAAAACAGTCTACCACTTCAGAAACTATCACTATAATACTTTCTGAAATCTGAAAGTCTACCAAGTGTGAGGAGGTTCTAGCAGCTCAGAGTTCCCACTCAGAAGCTGGGTCACACTACCAAGCAGGCTGGAGAAAAGCCAACATTCTTACTGTGCCACGAGAAGGCAGTCCTTCCATAAAGGAGAACTTGATGGGGGCTGGAGCTGTGACGCAGGCGGCTAAGCCTCTGCCTGCGGTGCCGGCTTCCCATATGGGTGCTGCTTCACATCCCGGCTGTTCCTCCTCCAATCCAGCTCTCTGCTATGGCCTGGGAAAGCAGTGGAAGATGGCCCAAGTGCTGGGGCCCCTGCACCCGCTTGGTAGACCTGGAACAAGCTCCTAGCTCCTGGCTTTGGATCAGTTTGGCTCTGGCCATTGAGGCCATCTGGGGAGTGAACCACCAGATGGGAGACCTCTCTCTGTCTCTCCTTCTATCTGTAACTCTATCTCTGAAATAAATAAATAAATCTTTGAAAAAAGGAGACCTTTATGCTTCTGAAATACCTAACTGGTAATAAAATCCATAGGCCTAAAACTCATTACTCCAAAGGAATGGAAACTGGCAGGGACCTTGGATCCCACTCACCTTTAAACCTAGTATTTATTACATAGGATAATAGTTTTCTTTAATTTTTCATTTATTTGAAAGACAGACTGATAGGAGAGGGAGGGAGGAGAGAGAGAGTAAAGGAGAGAGAAAGAAAGAGAGAGAGAGAAAGAGATATCTTCCATCTACTGGCTTACTCCCTAAATGGCTGCAATCGCCTGCAGTGGGCCAAGCCAAAGCTAGGATCAAGGGATTCTATCCAGGATTCCCTTGTGGGTGTCAGGAGCCGAAGCACCTAAGCCAGCATCTGCTGCTTCCCAGGCACATTAGCAGGGAGTTGTATCAGAAGCTGAGCAGCCAGGACTCAAGCGAGTCACTCCAATATGGGATGCGGGCATTACAAGCATTACAAGCAGTGGCTTAATATGCTGTGCCACAACTCTGGGCCCCAAGAGTGTGTTTTTCACGCCACCAGAGTGACACACACATCTCATTCAATCTTCACAGCGACTCTGAATAGGCATTTCTACTTTCTGATAGATTAAAAACCTGAGACTTGGGGAATTTCACAAGCGTAGTAGTAAACAAAATTAAGACCAAGCTTCCGGCATTCACCCTATGGATCTTCTGGATATTTTTGTGAAAGTCATTTTTTTCTCTAGAAGATTCTCTGTATGTCCAGAGGAACTGTGCACCTCTGAATTGAGCCTCTGGGATGTTACAAACCATCTGCCCACCCAGCGAGACGTCTATTGTGACAGGTGGCAAGAGTTAGAGAAGAACACCAAGCCATATTTTCAAGAATTATTTTAGGCCGGCACCGTGGAATCCTACACCTTGCGGCGCCAGCACACTGGGTTCTAGTCCCAGTCAGGGCGCTGGATTCTGTCCCGGTTGCCCCTCTTTCAGGCCAGCCTTCTGCTGTGGCCCAGTAGTACAGTGGAGGATGGCCCAAGTGCTTGGGCCCTGCACCCCATGGGAGACCAGGAGAAGCACCTGGCTCCTGGCTTCGGATGCGCCAGCCACAGTGAGCTGGCCGCGGCAGCCACTGGAGGGTGAAGCAATGGCAAAAAGGAAGACCTTTCTCTTTGTCTCTCTCTCTCTCTCACTGTCCACTCTGCCTGTCAAAAAAAATTATTTAATTCATTCCACATTTGTAGGTCATCTACTTTGTGTCTGATGCTACTGGGATACTGAGCGGAAACTCGGGATTGGCCCCTGACCACCTGTGCAGGGGAAGGTGCTACTTGAAGCCTTGAAGGCCCCTGCGGAATAACTGCTCAGCTGACCCCCTTCCTCCTCCACACCGGCGTTGCTGTTCTCATGGATTTTGCACCTCCCTTTGTGAGACACTCAAAGCGTTCCCATGCACTCTCCCTCCTTGTACATCAAAATCTTCATCAGGAACGGCCACCATCAATCGCTGGCTCCTCAGCAGGGATTTCTTGTGTGAGGGCATCTCCCAGTGCTTTCAAAACTCTAACTTAAATGGGAAAAATAAATGGCTTCCTTATTACGGGAATTCCAAATGCTGAACAGCATGGCTGAAATTATAACTCAGAACAGCTGAACACCTCCCTAGTATCATATTTGATCCATGGGAATGTGAAGGAAATCATATTTGAGCAACAGTAAAAGAAAAATCATTTATAAGCCAAAGTCCATTGTCTGGCCCCACTGTTTTCTTGTCATCTTTGTCTATTAGAAGAAGCTGCTGCCTTCTTGTTTTTATGAGCTGCCCATCAGGATCTTTGCAAGGGAATCATTTCCAGACGATCCCCTGTCCTAAATTTTTGGGATAGTGATTCCGCCCCAGAAATACATTCCCCCAAAGGGCTGAAGGAGACTCTCCCGGTAGGACGCAGATGCAATATGCAGCTTGGGAAAGTGCTTTCATAAAATGTGTTTATAGTTGAAAGATGAAAAACAACCATTGTTTCTAGAACACAGAAACTGAAGTCTTAATCATTGTCTCGGTCAGCGTGGGCCTTTGCTATGGTTCTTAAGTGCCACTTAGGAAGCTTGCATCTCATAGTGGAGTATCTGGTTTGAATCCCAGCTCTGCTTCCAGCAAGCATTGCACCATTGGTGATCTTATCTGAGGGAGGAGCCTGCAGCAACCCATGTACTACTGGTGATCCTGTCTGAGGGAGGAGCCTGTGGTTTGAACAGACGCTGAGTCTGGCTAGGAGAGCCAGCAGGGGCAGTGTGCCCACCCAGATCCAGGAAATGAGGGACATGGCTTCCCCTCTCCTCCCATCAAAGCACTCAGCAGCAGACAGGGGGAGGCAGCATCTTCCCAGGACAAGGTGAGTGGCACCTGCTGTGGTCTATGTGCCACTGGTGGATTTTGTCTGAGGGAGAACTCCAAGTTCCCCACTAATTTAGAGTCCAGCCTGGAAAGCTAGCAGGTGGGCATGGCACCCACTTAGCGTGGGGGGAGCGGCAGGAGTGGGGGGGTGGAAGAGAGGAGGTGGGTGTTGCTGCCCGCCCCTTCCTCCCCCACAGCACCAGACTCAGCTTGGTGAGCTGCAGCACCAACCAACTTTGGGCTGGCAGGCTGCTGACTCCGGTGACAGGGCTGCTCACTCCATGGACAGGGAGGCTTGTGAGACAGAGAGTGGATTCCCTGCACCCTGTGACCATTCTGTGGAATTCTGTGACTGTGACAGTTATACATAGGCCAGGAAACTGAGAAGGGTATGGCGTGTGGCTAGGTCTTTGGGCAGTCACCTGGTCTGACTCTGGTAGCTCAGAGCTCCCCAAGTGTTGAGGTGGGACATCACAGAAGGCTCTGTGCTCACACTATGTACAGTTCATGCGCCTATGTGGGTCGGGTATGCAGGCACTGTGAGCTCATGCTAGGCAATTGGGTCACCTTGGCACAGAGAGGGACTGAGGCTGTGGACATGCCATCTGCCCTTCCCCCTACTGAAGAACTCCCTGGCCACACCCACCACACATCTGGGGATATCTGCTGAAGTTGTAGACATTCCACTAAGCCACAGAGGCATCTTTCCAAGGACAAAGCCTTCAGAGGAGATACTAGCCAGTGTTTCCCCAAATGCATAAAAATAAATATAGAAATACAATAAACATGAACAGAGACTCCTCAAAAGGAACATAACAGCACTCTGCGAAGTGAGAAAATTGACAAAATGTCAGAAAATTCAAAAGATTGACTGGAAGATTACTTAAGAACACAGAGAAGCAATTACTTGAATTAAGGAAATCCATAAAGGACATGGATAAGAAATTCTGCAGGGAGAGAAACATTAACAAATCAAATTGAAATAATAGAAATGAAGAATTCAATATGTCACATTTTAAAAAGGAGTGGAAAGGCTTAGCAACAAATTCAGTTAAAGCAGAAGAAAGAATATCCAAGCTAGAAGATGAAACATTGAAAATGTCTCAAACAAAACAAAACAAAACAAAAACAAACCAAAAACAGAAGAAACAGCCGTCTATGAAATACCACCAAATGGCCAAATATACATGTCTTAGGAGTTCCTGAAGGATTGGAAAAATCAGACTGATTTAGAAAACTTATTCAGTAAAATAATACCGGAAAATTCCCCTAATTTGGAGAAAGATATGGACATCCAATTACAGGAAGTGCACAGAACCCAAAGAGACATGACCAGAAAAGATCTACAACACAACCCATTATAGTCAAATTTTCAAAAGTAAAACATAAAGAAAAAATGCTAAGATGTTTAAGAAAGAAACATCAGATGACCTTTAAAGAATCTCCAATTACAGTGGCAGCTGATTTCTCATCAGAAACCCTACAGGAGGAAAGAATGGAGAGTTACAGTCCAAGTCCTTAAAAAACAAAACTGTCAACCCAGAATACTGTACCCAAAAAAGCTCTCACTTATAAATGAAAATGAAATAAAGACCTTCCAAGACAAACAAAAATTGAAAGAATTTGTCACTACCTGGCCAGTTTACAAATGATACTTAAGGATGTGCTTCACACAGAAACAGAGCAAGATAATTAACATCACAAAAGAACGTGAAATCAGAAAACCTGCCGGTAACCGTACAGAGGAAATCCAAAACCAAAAAAAAGGAATATTTATGGAAAATGGCAGGACTAGTTCATTCCTTATCAATAATAACCTTGAAGGAAATGGACTAAATTCTCCAATTAAATGATAGATTGTCTGAATGGGTTAAAAAAAAAAAAAACAAGATCCATCTATATGCTGCCTACAAGAAGCACAACTTACCAACAAAGACACACACAGATGAAAGTGAAAGGATTGAAAAGATATTCCATCAAAATGGGAATCAAAACAAAAGACAAATATATGCTTTGCTGATCTGTGGTAACTAATATGCAGAGTACAAGAGAAGATGTAATATATATAAGTGAAGTTGACATGTTGAGATTTGATTGTTTATAGCCTTGTCTATATACTTGAGGAACAGTGATTTTTCTACCTACTACTTGTTGAATTATTTTTGAGTGGAGAATTAAGCTTGGGATTATAAAGAAAATTGAGAGTATGTCATTGTAAAAATTAAAACTAAGAATAGAAGAGGAGTGGTGAGATTGAGGGAGAGAGGCAGGGTAGGATGGTAAGCATCATTATGCTCTTAAAATTATATATATGAAATATAATTTTCCCTTTTATAACAAAAAAATTTAAAAGACAAAGGTAATTATCTAATGTATAAGAGAACAATTCAAGAGGAAGATGTGACTATAGTAAATGTATATGCACCCAACACAAGAGTACCCAGCAATTTAAAACAAATGTTAATGGACTTAAAGAAATATATATATTTCAATACAATAAAAATGGGAGACTTCACCCCACTTCCATTGATGAACAGATCTGCTAGGCAAAAATTCAACAAAGAAACAGCATAGCTAATCTGCATTATCAACCAAATTGAAATCTACAGAACATTTCATCCTGCACCCATGGAATACACATCCTATTCATCACTGCATGAAACATTTTTGAGGATAGACCATGTACACAAGTCTCAAAAAATTCAAAAAAAGTTGCAATCATACCATGTGTCGTTTCTGACCACATGGAATGAAGCTGGAAATTAACAGCATAAGAGACTCTACAAAATATGAAAACACATGGAGACTAAAAAATGTGCTCCTAAGCGAAGAGTAGCTCATTGAAGAACTCTTAAGGGAAATAAAAAAAAAAATCCTTTAAACAAATGAAGATGACAACACAACATATCAAAACTTAAAGGATACAGCAAAAGCAGTGTTAAGAGGAAAGTTTATAGCAATTAGTAAAGAAATTGCGATGATATCAATTAAATGATCTAATACTGCATCTCAAGGACCTAGAAAAACAAAAACAAACCAAATCCAAAATTAGTAAGAGGAAAGAAATAAAAATTAGAGAATAAACAAAACTTAAATTTAAGAAAACAAACAAAAGATCAGTGAAGAGATGACTTTTGATAAAAAATAAACAAAATTGGCAAATCATTGGCCCAACTAACCAAAAAAAAAAAAAAAGACCCAAATTAATAAAATCAGAGGTGAAAAAAAGGGGATGTTACAAGTGATGCCACAGAAATAAAATCATCAAGCATTATTACAAATAGCTACATGCCAACATCTTGGAAAACCCAGGGATTACTGAAACGGAGGCCCAAAGACATAGAAAACCTAAATATACCAATAACCAAGAAAAAGACTGAATCAGTAATAAAGACTCCCAAAATGAAAAGCCCAAAACCATCTGGCTTCATTGCTGAATTCTACCAAACTTTTAAATAACTAACCCCAATTCTTCATGAACTACTCAAACAATAGAAAGAGAGGGAATCTTCCCAAACTCCTTCTATGACACCAGCGTCACTTTAGTTCCAAAAACGGAAAAAGATACAACAAAGAAATAAAACAACAGACCAACATCCCTGATGAACATAAACACAAAAATCCTCAACAAAAACTAGCTAACAGAATCAAGTAACACATCAAAAAAATCATCTAACTGGACCAAGTGAGATTTATCCCAGTGATGCTGGGATGGTTCAACATATGCAAATCAGTAATTGTGATACATCACATTAATGAATTGAAGAATAAAAACCATATGATTATCTCAATAGATGCAGACAAAGCACCTGATAAAATATAACATCCTTTCATTGAAAAAAAAAAAGGCTTAAGCAAATTGGGCATAGAAGAAACATGCCTCAATACAATCAAGGCAATGTATGACAAACTCATCACCAGAATCATATTGAATGGGAAAAAGCTGTAACATTTCCACTAAGATCTGGAACCAGACAGGGATGCCCATCCTCACCATTACTATTAAATATAATTCTGGAATAGTCATCCAGAGCCATTAGGAAAGAAAACGAAATCAAAGAAAGGAATGCAAATTGGAAAGGAGGAAGTCAAATAATTCTGTTTGCAGATGACATTATCCTATATATATGGGAACAAAAGACTCCACTAAAGACTATTGGAACCCAAGAGAATTTGGCAAGGTTGCAGGATATAAAATCAACACACATGTCAACTGCATTTGCATACACAAACAATGCTTTAGCTGAGAAAGAACTTGTAAGAACATTCCCATTCACAACAACTACAAAAATATTTAAATATCTTGGAATAAAAAATTTAACCAGGATATGAAAGATATCTACAATGAAAATTACAAAATATTAAGAAATACAAGACACAAAAAGTGGTAAAATATTCCATATTTATGGATTTGAAGAATATCATAAAACTGCCCATAGTACCCAAAGCAATTTACAGTTTCAATATGATTCAAATCAAAAAACCAAGGACATTTTTCTCAGAGCTAGAAAAAAATGATCAAATAATTCATATGGAATCACAAGAGACCACCAATAGCTAAAGCAATCTTAAACAATAAAAACAAAGCTGGAGGCATCACAATAGTGGATTTCAAAACATACTACAGAGCAGTTATAATCAAAACAATCTGGTCCTGGTACAAAAATAGACATGTGGACCAAAGTAATAGAAGCTAATCCATGCATCTATAGCCAAATGAACTAAATCACTCTCTGGAGAAACGACTGTCTCTTCAGCAAATGGCATTGGGAAAATGGATCTCCGCCTGCAGAAGTATGAAACAAGATTCCCTACCTTTTACTCTACATAAAAATCAGCTCACAACAGCCAAGCTCTGAATTTATGATCAGATACCATCAAATTACTAGAGGAAAACATGGGGGAAAAACTCTGCAAGACATTGGCATATGCAAGGACTTCTTAATCAAGACCCGGAAGCACAGGCAGTCAAAGCAAAAGCAGACAAATGGGATTCCATCAAGCTAAGAAGCTTCTGCATAGCAAAGCATGCAACAAAGAGGCAACTAAAAGAATGGGATAAAATATTTTCAAGCTCTGCATTTCAGGCCATCAAGTAAGGAGATACTTTTCTCTGAAGGGAAGAGAGAACTTCCACTTTGACTATGGCCTTGTCTAAATAAGATAGGAGTTGGCGAACTCAAGAGACTTCCATAGCCTTGGCAGCTCATGCAAGAGCCTCAGATGATTACTGACATCATAAATAAGAGTGCCAATTGTTAAATCAACAACAGGAGTCACTGTGCACTTACTCCCCATTAGGACCTCTGTCCTTAATGTGTTGTACTATGAGAATTAACAGCATAACTAATACTCAAACAGTACTTTACACTTTGTGTTTCTGTGTGGGTGCAAACTGTCTAAATATTTACTTAGTATATACTAAATTGATCTCCTGTATATAAAGATAATTGAAAATGAATCTTTATGTGAATGGGATGGGAGAGGGAGTGGGAGATGGGATGGTTGTTGGTGGGGGGGAGATTATGGGGGGAAAAAGCCGCTATAATCCAAAAGTTGTACTTTAGAAATTTATATTTATTAAATACAAGTTAAAAAAAGAAAAGAATTAATATCCAGACTACTCAAGAAAACAAACCTAGTTAAGAAATGAACAGAAGATATGAATAGTTTACAGAGGATGAAATACAAATGGCCAACAGACACCTGCAATGATGCTCAGGATCACTGGAAAATGCAAATAAAAACCACAACTAGATTTCACCTCACCCCAGGTACAATGATTACCAACCAAAAATCAAAAATAGCCAATACTGGTCAGGATGTAGAGAAAAAGGTATCCTAATACACTGCCCATGAGAATGTACGCTAACATAACCATCATGGAAGACAGTATGAACATTCCTCAGAATTCTGAAAATAGATCTATCATATGACCCAGTCATCCCACTCCTGGGGACACATCCAAAAGAAATGCAATCATCATGTGAAATATTTAGCTATATCCCCATGTTTACAGCAACTGAATTCATAATAACTAAGATATGGAATCAATACAGATGTCCATCTGTGGCATATATACATAATATAATACTACTTGGCCATAAAAAAGAATGAAATCCTGTCTTATGCAACAAAATGGATACAATTGGAAACCATTATGTTTAGTGAAATAAGCCAGGTCCAAAAAGACAATTATTATATGTTTTCTCGTATTTGTGGTACCTAATATAGAGAATACCAAAAAAAAAAAAAATCTGAATGTATAAGAATGAAATTGACATCTTATGACTTGCTTATCATTTATAGCCCTTAGCTATATTCCTGTGGAACAGTGGTCTTTCTAATTTTACTTGTTAAACACTATACTTAGTGGAGTATTAAACCTGTGATTACAAAGCAAATTGAAAGTGTATTATCACAATTTAAAAAAAAAAATAAAGGAAATGAAGGAAGCAGGAGGGAGGGAGAGAATTATCCTTATTGTTCTTAGAACTTTATATTTGAAATACATGAAATCTGTTCTCTTTATATTAATAAAAACTATTAAAACAAAAAATAAGCTATCTTAGTTGATAACAATAAGCAGAAGACACTGATTGTGGAGGTGGTATAGGTGAGGGGGCGGGAAGAGGGGTGTTTTAAAATCTTAATGAGGATAGGGAGTCTTAGGTATATCAAAATAAACCATGGGCTTTCAAATATTGAAAAGCAAGTTTATTTACATGATTCATGCTCAATTTACATGCTGAATGAGTAAATAAATAAATGTGTCTAATTGCATCATCCTCTTAGGTGCTGCTATGGATAAATGTTTGTAGACATTCCCAGATTCATAAGTCAAGGCCCTTACTCCCAGGGTGATGGTATTTGGAGGTGAGTCCCTTGAAGGGTAATTAGGTCACGAGTGATGAGCGTGCAGCCCTTGTAAGTGGGATTAGTTCACTTTGAAGACAAGACACACCTTCCCCACCTTTACATGAAGATACAGCAAACCAGCAGCCATCTAGAAGCTTGGAAGGGAAGCCTCACCAGAACCTACCTACCCATGCTGAAACCTTGAACTCTGACCTTCCAGAACGTGAGTAATAAGTGCCTGCTGCTAATGCCACCCAGCCTGGGGTATTTGTTACAGCAGCCTGAGCTCGCTAAAGCAGTAGTTTTCAGATGTGTTTTACTATAACTAGATGCCTTCAGTTAAACTCCCTGTAACTCTAGAGTAACAGTTATGATAACTCTAGTTATAGCTTAACCCCAAATAATTGTTTTGATAACCAGCACATTCCAGCTGTAGTAGAAGCCATTATCCACACACGAAGCAGAAAGTAAGACTTCTGTGCCTGATTCCAGGATCAAGGACCATGCAAACAGCACCATCTACCACACTGAGGCGGAGACCAGAAGGACCGACCAGAACCTTATGAACCAGGTGCCCTGGAGCCTGCCAACAGCATACAAACTAGGCCTCTCAATAGCCAGTATGTGTCCTACGTGGCTATGTTCTCTGTGACATCTCAGCTCAGCTTCAACCTCCTCACCTGAGGCCCTGATGATATAATCTCCACTAGCAACCCGGTCACTAGCTCCCCAGCACAGATGATGTTGGGGAGGAGCCCTTAGTGGCCCCAGAGAGCAGGATGACATGCCACAAGAAGCTGGAGCCTCCATCCCCAGTGGCTTCACAGGAGCAACCTGGGAGCTCCAAATCCCATTCACAAGGAAGCACAATTGGGGAATTACACTTTACAGTGTTTTGTGTTGTTTTCCTGGAAATCTGAGGACAGAGAGTCCTAAATGTGCAGTTAGAGTCTACCAACAGCCAGGCTGGCCAGGAACTTCTCTCTGGGGAGGGTATTGACGGGTCACAGAGCAGAGAAGATGTTCCACATTGATGGGGGTGGAACCCGAGACTTTGCATCTCCAACAAGTCCCCAGTGATGCTGTGGTTGCTGGGTCTCACGTTGAGTAATAAGGCTATGTAGCACACTCATGTATTCAGATAGGTACTCCCAAAACAGGAGTTGGAGGTAGGAGACAGGAGGAGGACAGTAAACATGTGTTTGGCATCTTATGTACATGTACACAATTTCATTTTTCCATTATGTTCTATCCATGTAATGTTTAAAAAGTCAAGTCTATAATCTGGCTTGATTTTGTTTTTTAAGAAAAGCAAAAGGACTCATTCTGAGTTTTTCCTACTGCCAAAGTCAATGCTTGCTCACACTCTGCCCGAGAGTATGGCGAGGGAGGTCTGGGATATCGTAGCCTGACAGGCAAACAGACGGGAACTGGGAAGCTCTTTCTGAATGGACAGAACAAGAGCGGTCATGGGCAGAGAGGGCCCTCACCACAACTGGGCCAATCCTCCCACTGTGAGCCAAATACACTTCTCATCATAAGCCTTGGGTATTTTATTGTAGTCACTAAAAGCTGACTAAAACAGGCAGTCACTCACTGAGGGGCCCCAAAACCAGGGTACATCTCCCTGGAAATGCACAGATGTAAGAGAGAGGTGATTACCATGTACAATTCAACTGCTACATAATCTAAACCTGCTTCATGTTGAAACAAACATGGGTAATGTTATATATCAGAATTCAGACAGTAAACAGTTTTTCAGATGGAACAGACACTTGGAAGATATTTTCTCCTTGCCCCTTAGATCCCATCTCCCTCTCTCCAAATCTCTGTATCTTGGTAGGAAAGTTAGAGAAATGTTGGCTCACGTGAGCCACCACACAGCTGAGATCTGTGTTTGGGGACGCAGACAAGGGAAGTGGCATAGCAACGGGGGTGTTTCCCCAAACCACACTGCCCACTCAGCCACCCATTGTGAGTAGCACTGCTCTTGTCCCATGGGTGCATGACCCCCAAGTTCTGCAACCTGACATTTTCACCCGAACACTGACAGCACCAACCATGTGTACCCCCAATACAGCGGGCATGTCCACCAGTCACCTCATTTCAGAGAGCTCTGGGCTGACAGCCACCTCTTCCTGCCCATCTCCACTTATCTCAAGGGAAGCTCAACACTGCCGCAGCTGCTTCTCTCCCTTGCCCACAAGCTCTGGTCTTTACATGACGCTGTCTCTGATCATGTCCACAGTCCCCTGAGGCCATCCTCTCTCCACACTGGCTCAGCCTCATCTTCATTCACTTGGTCCCTTGCCATGGCCTCTGAGCCAGCCTCATCCCCACCCCGGGGTCCCAGGCTTTTCCCACCTCCACATCTCTCCACACTCAGACTGCCAGAATGAGTTTCTAAAACAGGAACAGGGACCTGTCCTTTCCTGTGTGTCTAAGAGTGTTAGCTGACTTTCACCCCTTTCTGGCCCTCCTTCTGTCTGCACCAAACCCAAAACCACAAAGCAAGCTTGATGAAATTCCCTCTATCATGTGCTCATCAAAAGCCATTCCAGCCCTGCCCCAGGGCCTCATCCACCTTTGCACTCTCTGGCCACACTCTGCCCTGGGGCCCAGAGCATTCTTGTGCCTACGATGATGACTGCAGCACCTTCTCCCTCTGAGGAAACCTCCCACCCCTCACAACTTCTGAAACATCCTGCACACTTCATGGATGCTCTAACTCCTGTCCCTCTTGACTCCCATGCTATGTGCTGTGCCTGCCTCTGTCACTGACCTTTGTCACACATCCTGGTTGCTTAAGTGCCATGAGCTCTTCACTAAGCGCCATGCATTTTTTCCTAGCCCCAGAGTGTAGCCCCTTGAACAAGTGTATGAGTGAATGGGAGGTTTTCTATTTAGCTCCAGGCTTTCTTAAGCAGCAGGAGCCTGTTGATGCTACTTTACAAGGAACAGAGGTGAGAGATCATTAACCACCTCTTCCATTTACACACTACACTACCCCTGCTCTCCCCACCTGGAGCCCAAAACCACAACTTGCGTGGAGACCTGGGCCAGCTTTGCCGGGTCTCTTGCGTGAGTCCAGCTGGGGACAGTAGTCATTTGCAGCAGTGGGACTGGCACAGAGGGAGCAGACAATATTTCTGGGCAAGGATTCAAGATGGGAAAATTGGATGTCTCCAACAAAATCAACTTTGTGTGATATTGAAAAGCTATGAATGAATTCCCAGGACACAAAAGGACGAAAGAACTCAAAGCCCAAGTGAATGTGATGAGAACTCTCTGTGCTAGTACACATTAGGTCTTTACTACTTATGTCAACACAATCCAGTGCTGTCTTGAATTGGAATATAAATCATCTACGTCGAGACTTCCTAATCCAGCTGCATTGTAAGCATCGGATATTTTTACCTATTCAAACTTTCTGAGTTTAATGCTGCCTTTTTAATGTAGGAGAAATCCAATAAATACTTAATGATCGAGAGCCGGGTGTGTAATTGGTGTGTCTATGTATACTAAGTAATTTTTTTCTCTCATTCTTTGCCTACAGATCTCGCTTGAAAAAATGGAAGGAGATGGTGCCAATTAGGTTTTACAAACAAAGCAGGAGTATAAGCCTATACTCGTAGGTAAATAGGCTTTGCTTTCGGTCCTGCCAGAGGCTGGGGGACAAACTACTTACCTCCCCCCAGGATCTTCTGGCCGTATGGTTTCCCACCACATCTTCTTCCTACGAGCCACATTGTTGCCTCTACAACCCAATGCTGAAGCTTCTCTGTGGATTGAATCTGGCGTCGAGAAACCACACTGGTGAATTTCAAGTATGTTAATGTGGATCATTTAAACCTTATAAATAGCTTTCCATAATGTGTTTCTTGCCTGAGGGGTCTTTTGGTTGCAGCGCAGAACAATCAAGCTTAAGTTTGCAACTTAAAAAGGAAAGCAGAATATGAGAAGTATAAAATGCTATGTAGCGCTTTCTTTCCAAAACTCTTGTTTATTGAGAGCTGGAGGTCTAAGCTAGGGGAAGATGGAGCTGCAAGGAGACCTTCTGAGGTTGCTTATGCTCTCCATGGTTTTCTTCCTTATTAAACTAGTGTGGTCTCAAAAGCAAAGCTAATTATTCCAAGCGCTCTCACCTGAGATGGGAAGCCTGCCTGGGCCATGCCGGTGCACATTGACTCTTTCGTGATCAGCGGGTAAATTTGGTGGATGACACCTGGAAATAAAGAAGCAGCGAAAACTATGTGACTTTCTGCACCATTTTTAACTTGGGAACAAACAAAAGCATAAATCGGGCTTCAAGACCCCATTTAATTATTTCTAGAATGCTTGTTTCCTTGAGCATCCATCTTCATTATCTTCTAGAACAAGCATCCGAGTTATAAAAGAGGCTGTTACGCAGACGGCTCTTCCTGTATGCTGAGCAGTTTCTCTGGTGGGACAGAATGTGCTAGGGCAGGGTCATGCCCAGGACCCCTTCTACAAGCTGCTTATGGTGGTCAGCACCCTTGGAGAGTCCTCTTGCACCAGCTCAGGACAGCATCTGTCCTGAGTTACCTGGAATCCAGAAATCCTTAGCAGAAAATACTGAGCAACTGACTCTGTTTTTAATTACAAGTTATTTCTCGTTAATCAGAGCATTCAAACACGGAAGAAGTTCATGAAATCCTTCTTGAATATGAACTTCAGGCTCTAGAGTCAGGCTCTAGGGTCAGACCACACTGACCTAAATCGAAAGGTCTATCATTTACAAAGGGTGCAGCTTTAGCTTCCCTAAGCCTCAGCCTGTGAAAGGGGTTCATAACAACACTGCTTCACACAGTGATTGAGAGAAGTAAATGGGGAAAAGCAATCAAGTACTTGAATATGGTAAGCTCTCACCACATACTTGCAATTATTATCTTTACTCAGTTTGTTTATTTTCACCAACTTGAAAGAGCGAGCAACAAAGAGACAGAGACACAGACAGATCCCTTCCTTTTGCTGA
The DNA here is from genome assembly GCA_949820135.1 of Sylvilagus floridanus. Lineage (NCBI taxonomy): Eukaryota > Metazoa > Chordata > Mammalia > Lagomorpha > Leporidae > Sylvilagus > Sylvilagus floridanus. The sequence continues at coordinate 69,752,003 of OX463239.1, forward strand.
TTCACTCCCCAAACACCTGCTTGGTCCAGGCCAAAACTGGAGACTCAGAACCCATTCTGGCCTCCCAGTGGGTAGCAGAGGTACAAGCACTTGAGCCATTATTCACTGATCCCAGGATGCATTCACAGGAAGCTGGATGTGCAGCAAAGTAGCTGGGACGTGAACCCGCACTCTGGGCTACAGCTGTCCCAAGCAGCAGCTTACCCCTCTGTGTCACAACACCTGCCCCATACAAGTTTAACTGTGTGAGGTGTGTGGTGCCAGGAGTTTAACTTCCAAACAAATATTTTATTGATCTTAACTTCCCAGTAAATTTGCAAATTATTAAACAGACCTCAAGACAAAAGGATCAGATGAAAGGAATTTCAGTGCATCTATTATTAATGCAAATATTCTGATAATAAATCGTGTCTCTAAATTCCACACTTTTAAATAAACTATAGACACACATACACACACAAATATGAGAGACCTTTGAAAAACATGGCAAATGTGTATTATGAAAAATCTACAGATATATTTCAAAAAGTTTTTGTGTCAAAATAAATTTGTGTTTTACTTCTATTTTCCACATCCTACACACACACACACACACACACACAAATAGGAGTACTTCTAAAAGTTTGCGGAAAATGGAATTAAAAGATTAGCTTATGGGGCCGGCATCGTGGCTCACTTGGTTAGTCCTCCGCCTGCGGAGCCGGCATCCCATTTGGGTGCCGGGTTCTAGTCCCGGTTGCTCCTCTTCCAGTCCAGCTCTCTGCTGTGGCCCGGGGAAGGCAGTGGAGGATGGCCCAAGTGCTTGGGTCCCTGCACCAGCATGGGAGACCAAGAAGAAGCACCTGGCTCCTGGCTTCGGATCGGTGCAGCGCTGGTCGTGGCGGCCATTTGGGGAGCGAACTAACGGAAGGAAGGACTCTCTCTCTCTCTCTCTCTAACTCTACCTGTCAAGTAAATTAAAAAAAAAAAAAAAAGATCAGCTTATTTTGGTGCAAGCTTTTTTCTTTAAATCCATGCACAGACTTTCCTAATGCACATTTTCTATGAACTTCTTGAAGATCCCTCATGTGTGCAGCCATGTTTTTTCTTTGTAGAAAAGCTATAAAATGTGACTTTCCTTGCATGCAGATCACTAGGCATGTCTCTGACACCTCCCTGGGGCTTTGTGGTCAAGGTGATGTCTCCAACAGGCACCAAGGTGAGCAATCACTGGACTGGACCATAGGGAGCCAGAGCCCTCGGTGACCTACTCAGACCTTCAGTGAGGGGCAGGCATTCCATGTGGCCGTTAACTCACCATTTGGGATGCCTGCATCCAGCATCAGAGTGCCTGGGTTCAAATCTCATGCCTTTCCCCAACCCAGGCTCCTGCTAATGTGCATTCTGGGAGCCAGCAAATGATGGCTCCAGTACTTGGGTCCCTGCCATCCACGTGAGAGAACCAGATGGAGTTTTGGGCCCCTGGTTTCAGCTTGTCCCAGCCCTGGCTATTGCAGACATTTGGGAAGTCTTTAAAATCAAAAGACTCAACTTGACAATTCCATGGTCCCTGTCATTTCTCAAGCATTACATTCCTACTCACAAAAAAAAGGAAAAAAGAAAAAGAAAAAAAAAAATCCTTGCAGAATGAGCTGTCTGTACAGCCAAGTGTCCTATTTATTTGACAAATAATATAAGTACCAAATAGAAAGTTCAATTGTTGAAGAAAGGGATGTTCATCAACAGTGACTTGGTCTCAGAAACAAAACGATACTGCACATGATAAACGCCTTTAAAATTGACTTATCTTTATTTGAAAGGGAGAGAGAGACAGAGATCTACCATGAGATGGTTCATTTCCCAAATGCCTACAAGGTACCATGGCTAGCCAGACCAGATCCAAGAGCTAGGAACTCAGTCCTGGTCTCCCACAGGGTAACATGGACCCAAGCATGTGAGCTGTCACCTGTTACTTCCCAGGGTGCACATTAGCAGGAAGCTGAAACCAGAAGCAGAGCCAGACATCAAATCCAAGCACTCCCATATGGCATGTGGGGGTTCCAAGCAGCAGATTCACTTCTGCACCAAATGCTCACCCCAATAAAGTACTTTTGATCTGGTAAGACAGCTCTGCAGGCTCTGGTAGTGCCAGTTGCTTCTCACAGAGATAAAAACCCCAAAACTGACACAAGGCACACCCAATTATCCAAGCTTTGCTGCTGGGGATGAGTTCTCCAGGAACTTAAGCTTGCCTCCCAGATGTGTTATTAAAGAGTTGCACCCATATGGGAGACCCAGATGGAACTCCAGGTTCCTGGCCTCTGCTTGGTCCAGTCTGGGCCACTGCAGCCATTTGGAGAGTGAACCAGCAGATGGAAGATCTCTCTCTCTCTCTCTCTCTCTCTCTCTCTCTCTCTCTCCTTCTCCCCCCACCCCATCTCTCCCTTTCAAATAAAGAAAATATACCTTTTAAAAATAGTATTAAGGAGAAATCCTTCCATAATCCAGGACATCAAAACTAAATTCTCAAACCAAACATCACTAAAAGAGTTGCAACAACCAGAAGGTCAGTAGCTTTTGGCCATAATGGTCTAGAATCCCCCAGAGTGTCTTCTTAGGGTCGTAGGTTTTTTTCCTCCTCTTAAGGTCATACCAGATTTTGGGGATCACTGTAAAATATTTAGCTGGACTGATTCAATTGACTGGCCATCCTTTAACAGCTCAAAATCCTTCCCAAGTACCAAGTTATTTAATTAACTCACTTTCAATTAGCACAGTCGCTGCTAACCTAGTATAAATTAAGTCTCTTTAGACTCCAGAAGAGAAAGGAGGCCAGAGGGACTGAGACTTCAGATGTGGATCTCATTGTGTTGGAAGTTTCCAGTTCAGGTCAGACCTATAAAATCCTATACTTTTTTGTATTTAAGTGTTAACTGGCAGCCAAGTGCTGAGAGAGTGCTGAATCAGCCCAGAAGAGGGGGAGGAAGGAAGAAGAAAGTTTGGTTTATAGGCTGAAACCAGCACAGGAAACAGAGCCTGGCGAGAGTTATAGATTGCTCAAGGCGGGCACAGGTGGATGGAACTGCAGGCCAGGTCAGAGAAAGAGAAAGATTTATGTTCTGTGCAAACAAAGCGGCAGAAGAAAAATCACCAATCCGGTTGGGCAGCACTGAAGTGAGGAAACAGCTGTTCATACAGTGAGGGAATGGTCAGGTACGATGGGCTGCAAAGAGCAATCAGAAGGCCATCTGCTGACCTGGGACGGCACGGCCCGCAGGCACGGAACAGATCCTGTCCTCCAGGAGCCGGCACAAAGGGCCAGCACGGAAACAGTACCAGGACGGACGAGGCATTAAAGTTACATGAGCCTCATGCAAAGAGTTGCCCAGCGAGTTTACTTCCGAATGTGAAGCCGAGTGGAAACACAGTGTTTTCTTATTTGAGGACTTGGCAAACCCGCACCACCGGCCTCTCTGGGAAGCAAGAATGCAGAGAGGTAGTTCATCAAATGTCAGTGTCCACTCCCCATCAGCTTATCCGGAGGCTGCCGCCCCACCAGTCCCGGCGGCTTGTAGAGGTGGCCACCAGACTTGTACTTGAGGCAGCCACTGGTCTGCAGGCAGCACCCGAGGACCCCCAGAACTTGCAGCCCCAGGGAGTAGAGAGTGAGTGGAGGATGGCCTTTGACCGTGGAAGGCAGCCCACTGGCAAGCCAGAGAGGACACAGAGAGGAAGGAGGAGACAAGTGCAGGAACTGGCAATGACCTTGCATTAATGGACAGCACACTCACCAGAATAAAGACCCACAGGAGTTGGGGCTTTGCTCTAAGGAAGCCGCCCGCAGCTGGGTCGTACCAATACTAATGAGCGGCATTATATTCCTCACACAAATGAGCCAAATCTCAGACAAAAGATAGAAGAGAGGGAAGATTTATGTCATAACACAAAATACAAAATGTAAGAACAAATGTCACTGAAGCACCGATTGCTAATCGGTAGGACAGCCAAGACATTAGGAGAAAACACTGACTGTTGGAAGCACTAAGATTCCTGTTCTAGTGAGTGACCAAAACACCAAGCTGAAGCCAGACCCACTGACCGCCGTCTCCCCCATCCTTTCCTATGCTCTGTCCTCTTGGTGTCCTCACTGATAGACAGGGGAAAGCTGTAGCTTCTATGGGTGTGGAGTACATGCTACACGCTAACCACACTTCTGAATGCCTTCCAGGGCTCAGCTCCTGTCACCTGCACATGCCTAGGAGGCAGCTCCTATTTCTGTGCCCATTTTACAGATGAGGAAAATACAGCACAGACTACAAAAATAGCAGAGCTGGGAAGTATCTGCACTGAGATGTGAACCAGCCTTTCTGGATCCCAAGCTGTCATCTTTTGAAAAAAAAAATTTATTGACATACAATATGCACACCAAGAAATGCATTTCCATGTACAGACACATGAGTTTTTCTCCTCTGATCACATGCATAACCAACACCCAAATTAAGAACAAAGCATTACTAGAAACCAAGAGTCTTCACTGTTCTCCCCCTTCACTTATTTTTCCCAACATGGAAAGGAAGAGTATATTATCATTTATATGGTATATTGTTTCTGTGAAGCAGTATTTATAATTACATACCAAATGACAGGATAGCCACACAATTTCTATATTCTCTCTAACTCCCACAAGTAAGAGAAAACATGATATTTGTCTGTTTGGATCTGGCTTGTTTCCCTTAGCATAATGATCTCCAGCGACATCCATTTTGTTGCAAAGGTCAGGTTTTCATGCATTTTGTGGCTGTAATATTCCAGCATATATATATATATATATATATATATATAGAGAGAGAGAGAGAGAGAGAGAGAGAGAGAGAGGAGGTGTGTGTGTGTGTGTGTATATATATATATATATACACATATATGTATATATATACATATATGTGTATATATATATATATATATATATATACACACACACACATATATATACCTCCTTTTCTTTATCCAGTTATCCAAGTTCACATCGTGGACCATGGCTCTACTCCCTGAGGATACTGAGACCTCACACCAGCACCTGTGGTGCAAAATGCTGATGTTCCACACCAAGCTGCCTGCAGCCAGACCCCTCTTCTGATTCTCCATGCTCTGCTGCTGCTGGGACGTCAGCCCCTGCTCTCGGTCTGCTCAGATCCCTGGCTTTCTGGCCCAGCTCGAGATGCAGGAGCTTGGCAGTGATTTGCCAAAGCCAACCATTCCTCCCTGTGGATGCACTATCGCATTTCCCAATGCATTTCCCGAGGAGTGGCCACGGTACTGCATCCTGGCCAATGGGTGTGAAAGAAACCATCTATGCTGGTCTGGGTATAGATTATCTCACAGAAATCTGGAATCATCTTCCTTCTGCTTTGATTCAGATAGCTTTGAGAACCTCATAGGCCATGCATTGAGGGCAGAAAAGGCACAGAATACGGACTCCTGACCTCTGCTTATAAAGGTGTGTTTATTTAGGTGCTGGCACTGCAGTGTAGCAGTAAAGCTGCCACCTGAGGCTCCAGTATCCCACATGGGCACCAGTTCAAGTCCCACCTGTTTCACTCCCAATCCATCTCCCTGCAAATGGCCTGGGAAAGCAGCAGAGGATGGCCCAAGTGGTTGGGCCCTTGCACCCATGTGAGAGACCCAAAAGAAGCTCTTGGCTCCTGCTTCAAATCAGCCCAGATATTGCCACTGGGACCATCTGGGAAGTGAACCAGCAGATAGATCTCTCCCTCTGTTTCTTTTTTTTTAAGTTTTTAATTTTTTTTGAAAGTCAGAGTTACACAGAGAGAGGAGAGGCAGAGAGAGAAAGCTATGTCAATCCAAAGCCAGGAACCAGGAGCCAGGAGCTTCTTCTGGGTCTCCCACATGGGTGCAGGGGCCCAAGGACTTGGACCATCTTCCACTTCTTTCCTAGGCTATAGCAGAGAGCTGGATAGGAAATGGAGCAGCCGGGACTCGAACCAGAGCCCATATGGGATGCCGGCGCTTCAGGCCAGGGCGTTAACCCGCTGTACCACAGTGCTGGCCCCTCTCCCTCTGTTTCTCCCTCCCTCTCTCTCTCTCTGTAACTGTCTCTAAATAAATAAATACATCTTTATATTATTTGAAAGGCAGAGTTACAGAGAGAGAGAAGGAAAGACAGAGAGTTCTTCCATCCACTGGCCCATTCCTCAAATGTCCACAATGACTGGGGCTGGGCTGGGCAAGGCCAAAGCCAGAATCCAGGAGCTTCTTTCTTGTCTCCCACGTGGGTGCAGGGGCTCAAAGACTTGGGCCATCCTCTGCTGCTTTCCCATATGTATTATCAGGGAGCTGGATTGGAAGTGAAACTGAGACTCCAACTTGTTGCCCCTATGGGATGCCAGTGCTGCAGGCCATGGCTTAACCTGTTATGCCACAGTGCCAGCCCCTGACCTCTGCTTATAGGGAGGCCACCCATAAATCAGGAATTTCCATCTGAATATTTTGACAAGTAGCACAAAAACTTCCATCCAACGTGTTCGAGTAATTGTAAATGGGTGTTGTTTATGACAACAGTCATCAATAGCCTAACTAACGTGAACTTAGACAGATCCAGCCCTATACTCAGTACTGTTTTGTAAATCAGTTCCTGATCTTAAAAACACCACTGAACGAGCCATCCTTGGAGAACAGGGGGTTAAGCTGCTGTCTGCAGTGACCCATAGGCGTGTCAGTTTGAGTCCTTGCTGCTCTACTTCCAATCCAGCTTCCTGTTAACACACCTAGGAATACAGCAAAGAATTGTCCAAGTACCTGGGACCCTGCCACCCACGTGGGAAAAATGGGTAAAGTGCCTGGCTCCTGCCTTCATCCTGACCCAGCCCTGGCTGTTGCAGTCACTGGGGAGTGAACCTATAGATGGACAATCTCTCTCCCTTTCTCTGTCTCTCCCTCTCTCTCAGAGGCAACTTTGTCTTTCAAATAAATAATTTTTTTAAATCACAGAAAAGAGAAAAGGGGAAGAGGTACATGAATAATATACATAGAATATGAAACTTCGCAGCACAATTATGTCTAATTTCCGTGGCAACACAGCTGAAAGCACGCAGTCGGGAAATGTCCTTAGAATTGTGGTGACATCTGAGGAAGAGGTGGAATTGGCACCTTTCTCTCTGATAAGCCTTTCCCAGTTATTCTACCCCAGCCTTGCATATCTTGCCATCTTGTGCCTTGCTTCATATTATCTGGCAAGAATTATAATAGGAAAACAAATCAAACTCACGACCTCACTCCAGAGGTCATGCCAAGGAAAGATGCCCCAAGTTCTGCCTCGGGCACAGCTTTGCTCCTAATTAGGCCAAGGCAGACCCAATGTTCAAGGTCAGTGGAGTCCCTGAAGGTGGGCTAATGTCACACTCTGCCCAGTGGTCATTAACAAGGCCAATCAGATCCCCCACCCCTGGAAGTGGAATGGAGTAACCCAGAGGGATTGTCCTGATGGAACAGGGTGTAAAGAAGATGGGCAGAGAAGACCAGGGAAGAAATCAGGTGTAGCCCCGGAGTGCAGGTCATGATCTTGACGGGTATGCTGGTCAGTTTCTTAGCAGCTGATGGAGGCAGAAAGGGATTCATTAAAATATTAATGTGCGGCGTTGTGGCGTAGCTGGTAGAGCCAATGCCTGTGACACCAGCATCTCATACAAGCACAGGTTCAAGTCCTGGCTGCTCCACTTCCAATCCAGCTCCCTGCTAATGCACCTGGGAAAGCAGCAGAGGATAGTTCAAGTGCTTGGGCCCCTGCCATGCATGCGGGAGACACAGATGAAGCTTCTGGCTCCTAGGTTCAGTCTGACCCAGCGCTGGCCATTGTGACCATCTGGGGAGGGAACCTGCTGATGGAAATTTTCTTTCTCTCCCTCTCCCCCCCCCCCACTCTACTACTCTCTCCTTCTCTGTCTCCCTCTCCTTCTGTAATTCTCACTTTCAAAGTGAGAGGCCCCCAAAAGCTGCACTAGTCTACTCAGCTGCTGTGACAAAGGGCTGCAGACTGAGCAGCTACAGCAGCAGACACTTGTTTCTCAGAACCCCTGATTTCTGAGGACTCCACCATCAAGGGACAAGCTGATGTGGTTCCTGGAGAGAGCCCAGCTCATGAGAGACACCACCTTCCTGTTGTGTTATCAGAAGGCGGGGGAAATAGAGAGGGGCAGGGGAGCGCTGGTCTTCCTCTTCGTAAAGCGGCACTTACCCCACCTTGGGGACCGTGCCCTCTTGTGACTTCATCTAAACCTGATTACTCCTGCAGGCCCCACGTCGAAACACCACCACGTGGGGAGTTAGGGTTTCCACTGGCACAAGTGTCTGAATGAAAGGAGAGTTGGCTTGGGGACTGTGCTTCCGGAACCTCTCTAACACTGTAGCACAGTCCCATGGGGACACACCACCTCGGCCCTGCTCATCTTCCATGGCACTTGCCACTTTCTACCTTGTGCCATAATCATTGATTATTTAATTTTTGAGAAGCAAAGAGAGACAGACAGACAGACATGGACATCCCATCTGCTTGTTCACTCTCCAAATGCAGAAAATGGCTGGGGCTAAGTGAAGCTGAAGCCAGGAGCCAGGACCTCAATCCAGGTCCCCCATGCAGATGGCAGAGACCCAATCACTTGAGCATCACTTGCTGCCTCCCAGGTTGTGCCTGAGCAGGAAGCTGGAGTCAGGAGCTGGAGCTGATGATCAAACCCAAGCACTCCAATGTGGGATGCGGGTGTTTTAACCATCAGGCCAAATGCCCAGCTCTGCCACAATCATTTATAACTATGTCTGTTCCACTTGCAAGCACCAGGGATTCTTCTCCACATGCCTCTTGGTGCCTTTTGGGAGTCTTGAGCACAGCAGTTCAGTGAAGCCATCAATACGTGATGGATAACGAAGAACTGCTATTTAACATAACAGTGGCCCAAGCAGTAAAGCTGCAGTAGCAGTGACTACCATGCATGGACCATTCACTCAGCACCAGTAACTTCCTAAGTGCTTAAGGCACACTGACTCATTAAATCTCTACCGTAACCTTGTATTTATAACCAGCCTTACCCTTCCGATAATATTTTGTGAGCCCTGCCTTATTATGACCTCCACTTTTTTTGGATGCAAAAGTTTGGACTCAGAGAAATAAGTTAGTTGTCCAATTTTACTCACAAAGTAAGCTGTAGGAACAGGACCCAAGCTGCCAATTAGGTCTCCAGAGCTCATGCTCATTACACTCTGAGACTGCCTAACATAGATACCCACCCACACCCTCTGCATTCATGCTAAGTGCCACCAAGACAAGGAAAAGTTCCCACAGTGCCTTTCTTCCCCAACTCACTCTTCCCTCCTCCCCAGAAAAGTTAATAATGGAAAGACACATGACATATCTCCCACAGATGACTGTGTCAGTCCATTCAGCTAATTGCAAAAAAGATGATGCTAATTATTGGAGATAATGAAAACTTGCTCTTCAACCACAACCCATGGGGGAATAGTCCAATTGATTAACAGGGATTTCATCCCACGCATTCAATTTCTCTTGCTCGTTTTGTAATGGATGGGAAAGAACTGGTTTATAGATAAAGATTTTTGAGAGCTAAGTGTCTGAGACACTGAAGGGAACCACCTCATTAAGCCCCAGGCCTGGTTAGGCAGCCTCTCGAAACCAGAGGCAAAGCCAAAGGCAGGTAAACTCACTACAGGCATTATTTAATGAAGTTTGCACTCTATTAGAGATTCTTCCTGAGTCCCAGTTTTTCTTGTTGCTGTTTTTCATGGTCTCTCTCACTCTCTCTCTGTTAACCATTCACTGGTCTTTAAAAAAAAAATACAGCACTGAAACAGTTAAAAATAAATGTAGGATTTGCAGTACAGGATGCATTTAATCATGGCAGCACACTAAACCCCAGAGACAATTTTAGTCTCAATGTTAAAATATGGTGGCTCTGACTCTGAGTAAATTGACTTTTCACAGAATACTCTAACACAATGCACTCCAGCAGAAGCTCCTGGGTATTGGTCCAACGCCCACAACCAGCAGGAAGATCATAGTGGATGCTGAATAAAATTACCCATTGTAAAGGTCCTCAGCTATCTTGAATATTTTATTAAAAACCTTTTTGTGGTGGAGACCAACTGGGACCTCCTTCTCCTAGGAGCCAGCTGTCAACGGTGGTAGAATTGAAAACCAGACAGGCTCAAGCTTAATTAGATCTCTCCCTACCTCCAACCTCACATGTATGATAAGTTCTTTCCTGACCAGGAACCTTGATCAATAACAATACAGTGGCATTAGTTTCCCCTAATTTCTCAAAAAAAAAGAAAGAAAAGCATAAAGGTGGACAGGTAAAGAAAGAAAATTAAAATGTAGCAGAAGAGATTTCATAACACTCTGCAAAATATTAACCAAATGCTACCAATATCGTCATCGCAAGAACTGAATCAGAAAACTCCCAGAGTTGCCTCAAAGGTGGCACCTGGGGAGGAGCAGGTTGTCGTTCAGATCCACCTGTCAGTTGTCGCTGAGCCTTTGTTTCCACGGCAGCACTTTTCTGGGCATCACAGCAAAAGTGAGCACACATTGTTGAGTGGTGAGGAAACCCCCGTGGGAAAGAGCTCCTCCCCCCACTTCACCGTCCTCCTTAAACCAGCTCCGGGCTGAGAACACAGGATGGGTGAAAAGGACAGTGGACCTGTCTCATGGGTAGCGTGGTTACTCTGGTGAGCGAATGCAATCAAGGACACTGTACATAGATGGACACAATGAGAAACCACCCTTCTTTATATCACACCCACTTTCAGTCTGTTGCTAGTTCCCATCCTCTGGCTTTACATGTTTGGATCTCCTTAAGTATCACAACTCCCCTTCTCTCTAATGTGACAAAGTGCCACAGTTCACATCATATTTCGTTAGCCCCATGTTTTAAAGTAACTTTACATGAGTGCTGCAGCCTCATTTGGGGGATACCCCCTGCATTTTGTCTCCCTTTGCAATGATTTTCACAGTGTTCCCACACACAGATAATTTAATATGAGCTGGGACCCTTTTGAAAACCATGTGCCTAAGCCAATTTCCCCTTAGTTTCACAATACACAACGCATCTGTTACTTCAATGATAACAGATGTTATACTGAAATTGTAATAACTTGTGAGTTAACTGTATTCAAAACTTTACAGCTACACACATTCCAATAACTTAATCCTCTACCATTATCTCTTCAAATTGATTTAGCCCTGCAGAAGTAGGAGAAAATCAAATATTCATTGTGTTTGCTTTGTGCATATATACAAAAATCACATCATGATTTATCTCTCCTGGTATTAATCCTGCCTCCCTTGGAAAGGTGGGGTAAAAGTCGTAGCAGCATCAACGAGCCCTCCTCTCTTTGCTCATGAAGATAAATTCCACAGCCAATTCAGAATTATTATGCATGCATCTGTGTATGAGGGTTTTTAATGGGTTTGTAGGAGCCCAATAAATCCAAACTGCACTTCCAGCCATTTTCGGTTTAAATAAACGACCTGTCCTCTTATCTCAGGGGCACAAGTCTACCCCCATTTGGCCACTTTATCTATTATTAGGGAAGCATCTCTCTTCTCCCAAAGAGAACCACTTTCTCTCTCTCTCTCACTTGTCTTTTGTCTTTTTTGCCCCCCAAATCCATGGATTACAATCCCTGTGCTAAAATGTGTGAATTACAATCACAGCCCGCCCGTGTACAGCACAATGAGGGCTGGGAGACCTTGCAAAAGTCAGGGTATGGTCTGCCTCTTCCAGGGCTCTGATACTGGTGAAGAACAGGAGGCTTGGGTGACAGCCATGAGGGATCTGACTCTGGGGACCCTGTTTTGACTACATGGGAAGGACTTCCGCGAAGAGGGAGCTGGGGCTGGAGGGCCAGAAAGGCCGTACAGAGAGAGTGAGCAGGATGTGAGCCTTGGACAATGCATGGAATGGGATAGAGTAGCTTCCCAATGCCATGGCTCAATGGGGCTGGGGAAGCAGCTCAGGCCGAGCCCTGGCCTCCCTCGGCTGACTGCCCAAGAAGATCCCACCTTCCTCTCTTCCCAAGCCTTTCCTTGTATGTCCCTCTGATCCACAGGGAAGGAAACTCTAGTCTTCTCACACATGTGTCACCAAGCTCACAGCCCCAAATGTCACCTGCCAGACAGGAGGATCTCCTACTGGACAGGGATTGGGCACCCAAGACTCTACTGACGTCAGGTAATCAGTCCTACGGTGCTTGGCGCTTCCCCAAGCCAATTTACCATCTCCACTGAGCGTCTCCCAAGGATCTCCCCTCAAATTCCAGGTCAGTGAGCGCTCACACAATGCATGTTGGCATCTCACTTTCAACACGGATCGCTGTGTATATTCACTTAGAAGTTGGCAGAAAGAACTGATTGAGGTTGGAATAGAAGATGAACTCCAAAGTCCATGATGAGATAAAAGTTTTGCTCTGAGCCTGCATCTGGAGGAGACAGTAGTGCACAGTAGGCTTTGGAGCCAAACTGCCAGTGTTCAAATCCCAGTCCTGCCACTTTCGAGCTGGGCAAATCGCTCAAATTCTCCGTGCCTAAATCCCCTGCATCTCTGACATGGGAAGAATGATAGTACTTATCTTATCGGGATGTTGTGAGGATTACAGGAAACACAACATGTAAGCTTCTTAGTACAGAGCACATACAATGTTTATAACAATTATTATAGATATCATCAGGTCATGTCCCTTCATTATGCCTGCTATTGCTGATACTCATGGGTTACAACCTTTGCAGCCTGCTGACGAAGGAAACCATGTCTAGCTTAACAATCCCCTTCTACCTTCAACTTGATATTGCTCCTTGGCCTTCACCCCGGTATCCCTACTTGGATCTCTTTTGAGCCAAGTGACATGTTACAGGGTAAATTCTGTATTACAGATTTAGCCATGTCTACTGTATTTTTAATACTGGCCATTTCTCCAGAAAGCATGGCTCTTTTCCGTAAATGCAATCCTGGATCCCATACGTACACACGAATGCCTGGTGACCTGACATTGACCATTCTGAATTTTCACCAGTGGGCTCCTCTGTCTATATCCATGTCACTGTTAATGACTGGTCAGTGACTAGTCCTCGCTTGGTGTGAAACCTTCACAGAGCATGAAACATTTCATACAACTCTTGAAGAGCATAGGATATAATATGAACTGTAGGTGTTGCAAAAGGAAACATTAGGTCTGTAAAGGAAAGAAAGGGGAAACAATGACTAGTTGCTTAGGCATAAAGAAATCCTCCTGAGGACAGAAAGACTGCGAGAGTGTTAAGTTTCATTCTAAATTTGGTGGTGTTTGAAAAGCCTGACTTGCGTGAGTATACCTGGGAAATGCATTTGAGGGGCATGCGCTCTATCCAGGTACAGGCCCCACAAGATGTCACTTAATATTCAGCATGCTGTGATGAAATAAAGAAAGACTTAAGAAGACAGATGTTGTGATGCAATTGTTAAGACATCATTTCAGGGCCTGGCACTGTGGCACTGTGGCACAGCAGGTAAAGCTGCCACCTACAGTGCCAGCATCCCATACAGGTGCCAGTTCGAGTCCCTGCTGCTCCACTTCTGATCCAGCTCCCCGATAATGTGCCTGGGAAAGCTGCAGAGGATGGTCCAAGTCATTGGGCCCCTGCACACCTACAGGGGACCTTAAAGAAGCTCCTGGCTCCTGGCTTCAGATCCGCCCATCTCCAGCCATTGCTATCATTTAGGGAGTAAACCAGCAGATGGAAGACCTCTCTCTCTTTCTGCCTTTCAAATAAATCTTTTTTAAAAATCATCCAAAACAAAATCTATTTTTCTAAAAAAAGACATCCTTTGGGATACCTCCATCCCATATCAGAATGCCTGGGTTTGAGTCTTGTCTCCACTTCAGATTCCAGCTTCTTGCGCATGCATACAAGGGAACCAGCAGGTGATGGCTCAAGTACTTGGGCCCCTTCCACCTCATGAGAGACCCTGATGGGATTCTTGGCTTCTGACTTCAGCCTGACCCAGCCTAGCTGTTGCAGATATTTGGGGAGTGAAACAGAAGATGGAAGACCTCTCTCATTCTCTCTCACTCTCAGTTTCTATTTGTGTTGTTCTGCCTTTCAAATAAAAATAAATACTTTAAAAAAGAAAAAAGGAAAGTTTCAAAAACTCAGCCAAAGGTGTGGGGCTTTGTCATGGAGACATTAAGAAGCCAGTGAAGCAGATTTAAGCAGGAGGTTGAAGGGATCAATTCATTCTAGAAAGTTCCCTCTGGCTGCAATATGTGCTTAGGCTGGAGGGGAGCTGGGTCAGAAGCCAACTGCTTAGCTAAGATGTCACTGACTGAGGCACCTGTGGCCTGGGCTGCTGCAAAAGCAATGGGAGACAGGCTGGGTGGGAGACGTTAGAGAGGCAGGAGGGTCAGGGTCATTCTGTGGACTCTGGTTGGGCAACAGGGAGGATAAGTTTCCTTTAGCTGAGACTGGGAATCCAAGGGGAGCCATGGATTTTGATCGTGAGTTTGAGCAGCCTACAAGACACATACAAGCAGAAGTTATCAGTCAGCTGGACATGAACTCAGGACGTTGGGAATTCCACGCTACTCTACCCGTGCTAGGTTCTAGGGTAATGAATTCCACACATTCACCACCCTGTGTGAAACAGATTGTCCTCCCTCTTCAAGCACCCCAATGTCACGCCAATAAAACAGTCAAAATGGAAAATTCCTCTCCTTGCTATTGTTTCTTTCTTTATCATGAAGAAAAGTCTCTTTCAGAGACTGTTCCCTTGCCCAAGACCATCCTTCAGTCTCACCAGCCAGCACTTGGCCAGCACTGGGGGTCTTGCTTTTTCATCATAAAGGGGACTGGAAGTGCTGCGATTGGCCATGACCCATCACAACCCAAATGCTGTGGCCGGGCGAGGGACCTGCCTTCCTGAGCTGACTGCTGCCTGTGTTCGTCTGCTTTCCACTGCTGTAACAGAAGACCTGACACGGGGTATCTTGCTGAGATAGAGGTTGATTTTGTTTGCAGGTCTGGAGTCTGAAAGTGCAAACATATTGACACCAGCTCCTGCAAGGACCCCTGTGACCCTGTTACATCATGGCGGACAGCATTATGGGGCCCAAGCACATGAGAGACCAAGGGAGAGACCACAGGGCAAGACAGGAAGCCAGAGATGGGAGTCTTGCTCTTTTATAACCATCCTCTTGCAAGAACTGACCAAGATCCCGCAAGAATCCCCTTTCTCCATTCTAATAGCAAGTTTCCCCTAAGCCCTACCTCTCAAAAGTCCTTCTGCTCTTAACATCACCCATTGGGGACCAAATTCCTAGCTCGTGAACCCTGAAGAACCAACCGAGTCCCAGCCACAGAACACCACAGGATAACTCAGCAAAATTTATGTTCAGGATGAATTAGCTTATGCTATGGTGACTTTTTTAAAAAGATGATTTCTCCCTCTTACTACATGTCCACTTTTGGGAGCCAGGCTGGTGGAAGCTCCAACTATGCCTGTGCTTCTTACTTGATCACACTGATGGGGGGTGATGGAAGGAATCCCTTGCAATCTTGCACTGGTAATTAAATATTACCAGCTGGACATAAAAGCCAGAAGTAGTCCCATGGCCCTACTCAACCACAAGGGAGCTCCGGAAATGCAGCTTCCCTGTGGCTGAAATACAAAGCCAGTCAGGTATTGGAACACACTCAGTGACTACCCACACGTCAATTTCCAGCAAATCCAGGGATTACCCAGGCATGGGAATCCTACTGCCTCCTGGGATAACTTGCTTCATTTTTGCTCCTCCTTGACTGATAAACAATCCACACTTATCATGAATGAAGAACTCCCTCTGTAGCCTCGATCCTTTGTTCTATACCTTTGCAGAACAGTGTGCTTCAGCTTTCCCCATGACAGACCTCCAACTACTGGAAGATAATTATCACGTCCTCTCAGGTCTTCATTTCAGCAAATTGAATCAAAATTTTCAATTAAGAGTTCAAAATTCTGAGTATCTGAAAACACGGTGACATGGAATTGCAAATTTGGTAAAGTATAGTAACCCAGAGGAATTTATAGGAGAACCAAGCTGCTGTGTTGAATCAGAGAGAGCAGAGAGGGTGGGACAGCAGGTGCCCGTAGACACTGAGGACAGGGGGCCCAATAATATCAGATGTCTTCTTCTCCTTTGACTCATATTAAATATGGACTTCGCATTCCTTCCTTGCCACTTGCTTCCAGCCTGATGGAGTGAAGATGTGCCAGCAGTTACCTACATCCTTCTGGGGGTAGCGCCCATGACAACATACCAAGAAAGCTTGAAATCCCTCTGATTTTACTAATTGATTCATCCGATGTTTAGACAAGTGTTATCTGAGGCTGAATTACGGAGTATGAATTCAGACTGCGACTCTTAGAATCTATGACTAATGAATCTTTCTTTTTCAGAAGTGTTTCTTAATACAGCCACTTAACTAAAAAACCCAAAGAGAAGGCAAATACAAGTTCCTTCTTTCTTCCATGTGCTTGTGAATTGTGGGTTAATTGCATAACCAGGCAGCCAGTTAACACCTGTTGGTGGATTTACATATTTCCAGTCATACATCATCTCTCACCCAATACAGACTTTGTTGAAACCAGAGTGTTTTACCAGGCCTGGAAGGTCAGTCCCATTTGTCAAAGCAGGGACAGTTCCTTTGTCTTAGACAGCCTTATCTGGGTTGTGGAGTCGCTCAAGGACATCATCTGCCTTCTGATCAGCAGAGCCTTGAGAAAGTTGAGCTGTGGGAACAGCGGGTCTTCTTCCTGCCTTATTTCTAGCATCTACTTTTGTCCGTATTAGTAGGCCAGAGTGTACAGCATGGTAAGACAAAGACACTCATCATTTGCAAAGACCTAAGAGTATGCTGGAGTTCTGTGAGACAGAACTGTAGCCAAATTAATTTCACTGGGTTTTTTGATCATGTTCATTTCACTGCATAGTGTGAATAGGCAGCCTGGGTGGGCACTGGACCCAGCAGCTAAGATGCTGGGTGAGTTGTCCATGTCCCATGTTGGTGTGCTTGGGTGCAGTGCTTGGCTGTGGCTTCTGAATCCAGCCACCTGCTAAGGCAGCCCCTGGGAGGCCTTGGTGATGGCTCCAGCAGCTGGATTCCTGCCACCCATGTAGGAGACTTGGGCTGAGTTACTGGCTCCTGCATCTACCCTCGCCACACCACAACTCTCATTCTACCTAGCCCAGAGCACTATGGATATTTGGGGAGGGAACCAGAAGATTCTCTCTCTCTCTCTCTCTCTCTCTCTCTCTCTCTCTCTCTCTCTGCCTCATTAATGCAACAGAAAGAGAGACAGAGAGAGAGAGAGAGAGAGAAACATGCAGCTTTGTGCAGTCAGTGACTGGGGTGTTCTGTCATGCATAAAGGGACTACCTCCCAATGTCTGACAGGAAACACAAACAGCAAGTGTATTTATTGAGCACTTACTACACTTAAGGGCAAGTAGTAACTAAACTGAGTGAGCAAAGCAAGCCTGTTCTGTGTTTTCCTGGGGCTTCATCTTGTCGGGTGAGAGGAGAGGGGATTAAGCTTCAAGTACCCCATCACATCCACCATAGCATTCAGGGATGTATACTAAGGGTGTGGCTGTTTTGCAGACTAGACACTTAATCCTTGCAACAATGCTACGAAGCAGCTCCTATCCTAATTTTCACTTTACAGGTGAGAAGACGGAGTTGGAAAGATGAAAAAACTTGCTAAGCCAGGAAGTGGCATAGCCGGGAATAGAAGCAGGTACCAAAGGTTACTGGGTAGAGCTATAGGGGTTTGTCTTAGCAGAACACAACCCAGTGGTGCAGCAAGCGAGCTGATGGAGGATGAGGCTTGCTCCAGTCCTGTCTGCCCCACTGGGGGAGCCCAGGGCCAGACCAACACAGGACTCAGTTCACTCAGCTGTGGGATAGAAAAACAGTTATTTTCATGTTGTCCAGAGAGAAAAGGAGAAATCTGGAGAACCGCAGATACAGACCTAGACTCTTAGAGCTAGAAGGGGCCTCAGCAAACACCACCCCACATTACAGGAGGAGAAACTGAGGCCTGAGCACAAAAGCATACATTCGGGATCACACTGAAGAGACAGTTTCTGACCTGAGTCAAAGCAGACCCAGGTCTCCTGAACTCCACCCAGCAGGACGCCTGCTCCTCTCTGCCTTCTCCAACCAGAATTCTCCTGAAACAAGCCAAGCCACAAGAAACCCAAGGCCACAGGCAGCCAGTGAGGAATGTCCTGCTAAGACTTGTGTTGTCTCAGTAGGAATCCTTTGTTCAGGAAAATTCTCTTGCTCTCAACAAAGACAATCACCACAATAAATGCATAATTGCTTCCAAGAAAAGTTTGGGTTTCGCGATTTATTTACAGTGACTCAGGTTTCGGCTGTGCTTTGATCAATTATAGTCCCAGTTAAGATTCCGTGCCTCGCAACCCAACCTGCCTTGAGCCAAGAACGGGCCATTCCCCAGCAACCAACTCCGACAGTTCAACCAGGATTTGCAAATGATTGGTTTTCCCCTCCACAGAACTTAGCAGTTTTTGAGCCGCGTGAAATATGCACAGGCACAGGAGATCTTTGAACTAAGGAGACTGTGACCGTACACCAGCCTTCTCTGCGGTCCAGGTTGCACAAAGCGGGCCGGCATTTCAGGTGCTTCTGCACAGCCTTTCATTACAAGGCTGCCTGCCAGCATTCCCCCTAAAAATAGTTGTCACGCCAGCGGAGTCCTCACTCTGGCTAACGGGCTGTTCTGAACCAAGACTCTTTTTAGCTGATTCTTAAGTTCCAGGAATTTTAACTAATTTAGAAAGTTTGCCACTTTGTTCCTTGTAGAATAAAAGCTTTTAAAAGCCAGAGCTCCTGAAACACAGGTTCGGTTCAGTTGGGACAAACAGGAAAATGTCGCTTTCGCTTCGGGGCATAAAAAATGTTGACACTTAAGGAGGTTTAGAACAAATGAAACCTCCTACTTATGAACGCTTGGGTGGTCAGTCTCTTCACACGGCCATTTCCTCCACTGTGTGTGTCCCTGCTAATGTTTTATCAGCACTGGACCACAGAATGATACATGCTATCCAGTGGAAGATGCTCAAGATGTCTTTAAAACTCATCCTAGTGTTGCAAAGCACAGTCCCACTTTGCAAAGTGTTTTTGCTTTTCCACATAGAAGGCTCTAATGATTCTAGAACAGACAGTAGGAATGCCAAGTAAATAAACAATTCAAACTCTGCTCAGCCAGCCAGATCCAAAAAGGGTTTTCTCAGCATCCGTTCCAAACTTTTTTTTTTTTTTTTGAGGATTTAGTTCTTTCCTTTAAAGGCAGAGAAACAGAGAGAGGCAGAGACATAGAGAGGAATCTGCCACCCATGGGTTCACCCCCCAAAATGGCCTCAACAGCCAGGGCTGGGCCAGGCTGAAGCCAGGAGCCAAGAATTCCATGCGGGTCTCCCACACGGGTGGTAGAGATCCAAGCACTTGGGCATCCTCCACTGCTTTCCCAGGTACATTAGCAGGGAGCTGGGCTGGAAGTGGAGCAGCTGGGCTCGAACCAGCACTCATATGAGATGCCTGCATCATAAGCAACAACTTAACTCACTGTGCCACAACACTGGCCCCTCTTCATTTAACTTTTGAGGCCTCTCCTCCTAGCTATTAATGGGGTCTTTGTCTTCTAAGAATCTAGCATCAGATGTAGGACAGTTCTAAGTGCAAATCCCATTTTTATTTTATATAAATACTTTCACAAGCACATAGCACTTCTCATAAATTTATCTTTGTTTATTTTACATTTTAGGGTATTTTCACTCATATTATATCACTGTGACTTCTCATTCAAAACTCACTGGCTGTGGTGTGTTCATGAGTCCTTGTGGGCAGTGGCTCACTCCATGTCCCCAGCTGCAGTACCTACAATTACTTCTCCTAAACTACTCTCATCATAATACTGCCTTGCTCCGTAAGCACCACTGCACTCTTCCCAATGAAAGCACTCTTGGCCGGCGCCGTGGCTCAACAGGCTAATCCTCCGCCTTGCGGGTTCTAGTCCCGGTCGGGGCGCCGGATTCTGTCCCGGTTGCCCCCCTTCCAGGCCAGCCCTCTGCTGTGGCCCAGGAGTGCAGTGGAGGATGGCCCAAGTGCTTGAGCCCTGCACCCCATGGGAGACCAGGAAAAAGCACCTGGCACCTGGCTCCTGCCATCGGATCAGCGCGGTGCGCCGGCCACAGCGCGCCGACCGCGGCAGCCATTGGAGGGTGAACCAACGGCAAAGGAAGACCTTTCTCTCTGTCTCTCTCTCTCACTGTCCACTCTGCCTGTCAAAAAAAAAAAAAAAAGAAAGAAAAAAAAAAAAAAAGAAAGCACTCTTGAGGGGTAGTCATTTGGCACAGCAGTGAAGTCACCTCGTGGGATATCTGTATCAGAGTGCCTGAGTTCTAGCCGCCACTCTGCTTCTGACTGCAGCTTCCTGCTGATGGGGATCCTGGGAGGCAGCAGATGATGGCCCAAGTAGCTGAGTCCCTGCCACCCACATGGGAGACCTGCATGTGGTTCTGGCACTTGGCTTCCACCTCCCACCTGGCCTATCCCTGCCTGTTATGGGCATCTGAGGAGTGAATCTACGAATAGAAGTTCTCTTTCTCTGTCTCTCTCTAGCTCTGTCACTTTGACTTTTAAACAAACACAAATAAACTAAAACTATAAAGATAAAACCATTTTGAGATGTATGTGTATTTACTTGTAAATGTATGTGTGTATACACTTATATAAGAAGTCTTCAAGAAGTTCATAGAAATGCATATTATGGAAAAATATGCATGGATTTCAAACATTTTTTGCACCAAAAGAAACTTATCTTTAATTCCCTTTTTCCACAAACTCTTTGAAGTACCTTCATATATATTCATGTCTCACTCTGCAAAAATATTAACATATTATAAACATTAACAAATATATTTAGAAAAAGGAAGTGAACAAACATGAATGGAAGTTTTAATTTTGTGTGTGCATGTGTCTGTGTGCCTTAGTGGACTGCCTCGCACTCGCCTGGAAGGAGCGACTCCAGTTCTGGAGACCCCAGTGGGAGATGACAAGTCCTACTATTGAGTAAGCATTCAAAGTCCTCCACACGAGAGTCCCAGAACTCCTATCCAGCATAATTTACCACCCTTTTCTCAATCATAATCAACTAAACTATTGATTGCTTACAGGCTCCAAGCTACCCAGTAGATGTTGGGAAGAGGCTGCGTGTGCAATAAAGGTCTTCCTTGTACCCACTGTTAGATTACAGATCAGTCACTCCTTCTCCTCAAGCTTCCTTGTGTGTAGAATGAGAAAAATAGAGACAACTGTTTCAGCATCCCCACTGTGAAAGGAAACAAAAATGCAATCAGATCCTATTTGATAATTTGTTGAAGTCTGATACAAATCTTGTGTCTACAGTTCTGGGCACAAACAGACAACTCTAGACAAGGTTAAAACATCATTTTCCATCAGATCTTTTATTCAAACCCTATGGAGATCTCATTAACTATTTATCATTCTCATTAACACATCAAAAGTCTAACTCTCACACAGCCATAATCCACCAGTTTTGGTAAAGAATGGCAAGGATTAGATTTAGGAGAACTAAGTCATGATCAACCAGATGAGCCCTTCCCCAAGATAAAGTGGACTGGGGACAAGCCAGTTTAAGGAGGTAAAAGCTGAAGACTAACTCTAGACATGTCACCTATTTGAAATCTACACGAGGCTTTTGATCAGGGAGTTGGATGAATGTATGAGTGTAGGCTCAGGGGAGAGAGATGGCCTGAGGATAAAAACTTGGGAGTGACAGTCTTCTTAACGCTCAAAGGCAAGTATAATGGCTCTTCTTCTATGGCCCTTTTAAAAAAAAAAATTATTTATCTGAAAGGCAGAGAGAGAGAGAGAGAGAGAAAGTCTTCCACCTGCTGGTTCACTGCCCAAATGGCTGGTGTTTGCCAGGCCAAAGCCAGGATCCAGGAAATCCGCCCTGATCTCCCACAGGGGTGGTAGAGGCCTAAGCACATGAGCCATCATCTGCTGCCTTCCCAGGTGCATTAGCGGGGAGCTGAATGGGAAGCTGAGTAGCCTGGATTGCACCAGCACTCTGATCCAGGATGCCAGCCTTGCAAGCAGTAGCTTCGTCTGTTGTACCACAACACCAGCCACTATGAACCGGGTTTTCATTGCTCCTAGCTGTATTTAACTCCATTCATGGATTTTTATGACATTTACTGAATATTTCTCTGAGCATCTACTGTACGTCCCTTTTATTTCATTGTACTTATCTGTAAACCAGACTGCAGAGTCTTAGAGGGCAAAGATGATGTCACTGCCATCTTCATCTGCTTTTGGTGTCTAGCACTGTGTCCTGTCTGTATCTGGTATTCAGTAATGGCTTCATTAACTAACAGCCCCTAAATATGATACATTCAGGAAAATTTCTTTTAAAAAGTAAATTCAGAATGTTTCATAATGAATGAATGATCAATCAATCAATCAATCCCTGGAGTCACATAGAAAAGTCTGGAAAGAAGGGGCCCTGTATATCAATAACTATGCCACATCTGGTTGCCCGAGTACCTACTAGAATCCCAGGACATCAGTGCCCACTGGATCCACCCTCACCAGCCCAGCATACTACTGCCTTTCTTTCAGGTCTTAGTCTGTTTTCTACATAAGACCTGAGATCAGGGGATTTATAAAGAATAGAAGTGGACTTGGCCCATGGTTCTGGAGGCTGGCATGTCCAAGAGCACCACAGGAGCACCTGCTCCCCTCTGGAGAGGGCCTCCTTGCAGCATCACAGAGCAAGCCCTCCGAGAGAGTTGGATTTCAAAAAAAAAAAAAAAAAAAAAAAAAAAGCCACTCTCTTGACAACCCATTAGTCCATTAGTCAACTAAAGGGCTTGTCCATGCATGGGGGCAGAACCCTTAAAACTCAATCTCACGGGGCCTGCGCCATGGCACAGTAGTTTAATCCTCTGCCTGTGGTGCCAGCATCCCATATGGGCGCCGGTTCTAGTCCGGGCTGCCCCTCTTCCAATCCAGCTCTCTGCTGTGGTCTGGGAAAGCAGTAGAAGATGGCCCAAGCCCTTGGGCCCCTGCACCCATGTGGGAGACCAGGAAGAAGCATCTGACTCCTGGCTTTGGATTGGCACATCTCCAGCTGTTGCAGCCATTTAGGGAGTGAACCAATGGAAGGAAAGCTTTCTCTCTCTCTTACTGTCTATAACTCTAACTCTCAAATAAAATCAATAAAATCTTAAAAATAAATAAATAAATCACACTCCAAAGATCTGATCTGCCCTCCCTCTCTCTCTCCATCCCTCCCTCCCTCCCTCTCTCCCTCTTCTTCCCTCCCTCTCTCCCTCTCCTCCTTCCACTACTCTACCCTACTGTTCCCCTCTTTCCCTTCCCTTCCCTTCCCTTCCCTTCCCTTCCCTTCCCTTCCCTTCCCTTCCCTTCCCTTCCCTTCCCTTCCCTTCCCTTCCCTTCCCTCCCCTCCCCTCCCCTCCCCTCCCCTCCCCTTCCCTTCCCTTAACATATAAATTTGGTGACTAAGGTTTTAACTCATGAAATTTAAGGGACATATTCAAACCACAGCATTCCCCAATCCAAATGTGCTGGCCCAATCAGTTGTCGTTTTAGAAGTCAGAATGCAAAGTGACACCAGACGATCAGATTAGTTCATGCTAGTATGACCATGAAGCCTACTGCCCACCCATCTTTCCTCTCCCATAGCACATTGGAATGAGCATCTTGAGAGACCCAATACCTTACAGCAAAGGAAACTACAGCACAGGACACTTCACACCTGGGTAGCTAGCACCCTGCTGTTAGGGCACACGCATCAAGCCAGACCTTCTTCCCATGTCCACTCAGCACAGAAGTTCTGAGAAATGACTGAGAGAGAGTGGCTCGTTGGGAACACGGAGTCTGCTGCGCCCTAGGAAGCTGCCCTGTCAGCCACATAGCCTTGCCCCAGCTGGAACACCAGGCAGCCCTTGAGCTCTTGGCAAGTCCCCAGCTTCCAGAGTCTAAATCTCTAAGAAGAATAAGACTAGGGAGCTGGATTTCACAATCTTCCATTTCTATGGCTCAGCGACAAGCAAGGTTTGATTTTCAGGGTTCCAAGATTGTTCTACACATTCGTCAAGTTACTCTCAGTTGCACATTTTACAACACCCTTGCACAATGGAGCTACCAACCTTATTTCTTCCTCTGTACAAGGGGGATAATAATAATGCAACTTGCCTCCCAGGGTTGTAGTAAGGATTTCATTATGAACTTCTTGGTAGGGGTCAGTGATGTAGCACAGCGGATTAAGCCGCTGCCCACGGTGCCAGCATCCCATACAGATGCTGGTTCAAGTTCCAGCTGCTCCACTTCTGATCCAGCTCTCTGCTGTGGTCTGGGAAGGCAGTGGAAGATGGCCCAAGTGCTTGGGCCCCTAGGTTCAAGTGGGAGACCCAGAGGAGGCTACTGGCTCCTGGCTTTGGATTGGCACAGCTCCAGCCATTGTGGCCATTTGGGGAGTGAACCAGTAGATCGAAGACCTCTCTTTTTCTGTCTCTGCCTCTGACCCTCTGTAAATCTTTCAAATAAATAAATAAATATTAAAAAGTTATTTGTAAATGTACTTAGTTACTTTTTTTAAACTTTTAAAAATTTTTATCTAGTTGTATAAAGTGAAGATTTCATGTATTTTATATTTACTATTTTAAGGACGTAATGGCACTTCCCACCCTCCTTCCTGTACTCCCATCTCATTCCTCCTTCCTTTCCTTTCTTTTAATTGTTGTGATGACCTACTTTACATTTACTTTTTAAGCTTAACCCTCCACTAAATACAGAATTCAACAAACACTAAGTAGAATAACCACTGTTCCTCCAGCGTAATAGACAAGGTCTATAAACAATAATCAAAGCTCACGATGCTGATTTCATTCAGATACAATACTTCTGTTAGTACTGTGTATATTAGCTACCACCAATCAGAGAAAACATGTGATACTTGTCTTTTTGAGACTGGCTTATTTCACTAAGCATCATGGTCTTCAATTACACCCATTCTGTTGCAAAAGACAGGATTTCATTCTCCTTATGGCTGGGTAGCATTCCATCATGTATATGCACCACATTTTCTTTATACTGTTAGTTGATGGACAGCTGGGATGACCCCCTAGCTACTGTGAATTGAACTGCTATAAACAGTGGGGGGGAGGGTACAGATAACTCTTTCAAATGCTGATTTCATTATTAAACCATCTCTTTCTCTTTCTCTTTCTTTGCTTGTGGGAAGATAAAGATTATGACCTATTCCAGTTTGGGACTGTGTTTTAAATAGATCACCTAACCCTGTATGTGAAGCAAATGTCCTGACTATCCTCCACACTAGAAAATAGAAAAATATATGACTGCTGGAAGATTTAGGAAAATCTCAACTCATTTAGTGATGCCAGGTCATCATGACAACTCTAAAAGCCAGGTGGGCCTGACAGACAACACACTCCGAAGTAAGGAAAATCAGAAGAATTCTTCACTCCACAGTTCCCCAGGAAAATCTGCCCTAAGAGCATATCCCCAGACAGTGAGTCAAGGCTATTACAAGACAAATGAAGACCTGAGCACCCCATATTGTGGATTACTCATATGTGGGATAAAAGGAGTTGAATTCTGGGGCCAGCATTGTGGTGCAGCTGGTTAAGCCACCACTTATAATGCTGGCATTTTATATCGGAGAATTGGTTTGAGTTCTAGCTGCTCTGCTTCTGATCCAGCTTCCTGCTAATGTGTCTGGGAAACCAGTAGAAGATGGCCAAAGTGCTAGGGGCCCTGCCATCCTGGAGGGAGACCCGGATGAGAGCTCTAGGCTCCTGGTTTCGGCCTTGCCCAGCCCTGGCTATTGTAGCCAATTAGGAAGACCTCTCCCTCTTTCTCCCTGTCTCTCTGCTTTCCTTTCAAGTTAATGAATACATCTTTTTTAAAATGGGTAAAATAAAACTAATTCTAACAATAACTAAGATCAGCAAATTATCTCAGAGCATTTTTTTCTAAGTTTATGAGGTCTTGTTTGAGAGACACAGAGAGACAGACCAACCACGTACTGTTTCACTGGCCAAATGCCTGCAGCTGCCAGGGCTGTTTCAAGGACAAGAACTCCACCCAGGTCTCCCACATGGGTGTCAGGGACCCCGACACTTGAGCCATCACTGCTGCCTCCCAGGTCTGCATTAGCTGAGACTTGACACCCCACCTAGGATGCAGGCATCCCAACTAGTGACTTACCTGCTATGCTAACCACGCAGCCTTGCTCAACTGTTAAACAGATTTAAATGACACTAAAATCTGACAAAGGCAAAAAATACCCATTTTTGAGCCTCAAAACTAATGAATGCCATCCATTCAATTATGTTAATTAGAGAGAAAGTCTGGATTGGGAGCCACTCTAGACAAACATAGCTTAATTATATTTTAAAGAAATATTGAAAAACCATCAAAGTTAATCAAATATGGCACAGCCATTGATTTAGGACATATTTAATAGTTTACTAAAACATAACCAAGAGTCTGGCATTGTGGCACAGTGCATTAAGTTGCTGCTTGCAATGTCAGCATCCCACATCAGAGCACTGATTCAAGTCCCAGCTGCTCCACTTCTGATCCAGCTCCCTGCTAATGCCCCTGGAAAAGCAGCAGAAGATGGGCCAAGCGCTTGGGCCCCCACCACCCATATAGGACTCTCAGATGGAGTTCCAGCCTCCTGACTTGCAGCCATTTGAGGAGTAAACTAGCAGATGGAAGATGGTTTGCTGGCTTGCTCTCTCTCTCTCTCTCTCTCTCACACTTTTCCTTTCAAATAAAAAAAAATCTTTTAAAAATAAAATATAATATAACCAAGAAATTAAAATATGACCCAATTTCTATATACTCTCCACATACACATTTCTCCTCAGCTCTTTCTAGCAAACAAAAAAGCTGAAAATGTCTAAGACACTTTGTGGCTAAGAAATATCTTCTTCAAGGGGTTCGTGAAGAGGCTGTGAAGTAGCCCTCAGTCCTGGACAATGGAGATTAATATTTGGGTGAGACGAAGTAGAGCAAGTGAGCAAGGCAGGGACCTGATGCAGGTGTCTCTGTTTCTGCAGTCCCTGGGCTCAGGCCATCTTGAGCTCAGTTCTTTGCCTACCCGGTAATGAGAGGCCCAACGCTGTGCTTAGCTGTTAGGAGCCATGCTCTGGGATACGCTGGATGCTGAGTCTTTCTACATGTCAGGGTGACCTCAGCAACATGAGGTAGAGCGTCCTCTGCTTCTTTACAGCTCTTTGCCTCTCCCAGAAGAGAGCTACCCGTGAAAGATTGCCTTCTGCTGCCACATGCCTAAAGAACCACAAATCACAAATTACAGAAATCTGCATGGATGGTCACAAAATGAACAAGTTGAAGCAAGATCTACAAAGTAATAGACTCCTCTCCTGCATGTCACCTACAGAGATTAAGTTTTAAGGCAAAGCAACCCATCACAAAGTCTAAGACAACACTGTCATCAATCAATGACTCTCAGGCCTAAATCAAGATGTTTGGAGATGATTAAAAAAAAAAAAACCTGAAATGCAATGGACTTGCCATCATAAGGCAGCCACGTCAATCAATGCCTCACATAAAAACCCATGCAGGGGAAAAAAATCAATGCTTCTAAATGAAAAAACCTGCCTTCCAATATTAAATCTATAGAAAACTATTGGCCTGCCTTTTCTAAATTTTTCCTTAAAAGAGTTTTAAAAATTATCACACTAACAGATTAAACAGCTTGAAAATTTTTTAAAAAAATAAAAACTATCACACCAAATTCAGAATTCAAGTTTAAATCCCAACTTAAGCTTTCACAAAATTTATTACTGTAGCTATGTAAATCACATTTGTCATAACCTAAGCCCTTGATATTTTGATGGTTCACATAGGAGGAACAGCAGTTGCATTTAGTTCACCTTCCTTAAATAGCAGATTGAACTCAATCCGAAATGAGTGAGACTTCTGCTTTTTATCATGGTGGAATACCTGGCACCAGGCTAGCCTTCAGCTCTCAAACAAGACAAAATACATAAATAAGTTACTTTCAGTTACTGACAACTTAACGCAGCAGAGGCCTGGCATCCATAAGAAACCCAAGACAATTGTCCCTGAGAAGGACTCAGCTTAGGACAGTCCTCCCCCGGAGAAGGGCAACACAAGGGCTGGCCACTACGACCACCACACCCTCAGAGTTATTTCCTGGACCACAGAATAGAGAGGAAGGATTGAAGAGGTAAAGACTGGAAGCCAGGGCTGATGAAGTGAGATGATGTGGAGGACTGAGGACCACAGAGGAGGAAGCCACAAAACGAAGCATCGAGCAGCATCGTCCAATGGAGACTGCAGAAATCATATGGTGCTGCTAAACAGGAATTCTGAAAACTTTAGAGACTTTGCCTAATACCCCAGTTCTTCAACTTGGACTCCCACCCAGAGTAAGGGCTCATCTAGACTTGTTCTAACAAATCTTAGTAAAGCCCAAAGCATCAAACAAATACTACCATAAACTAACTTCCCATCAAAATAAATCTCCTTAGAGAAAGACAATGAAATCTAATCTCTCAACAATGACCTTACATAATCAAAAAATATACATTTATGTTAAAATTGTCAAAGAATTCAAAACAGCTACATGTTTAAAGACTTTGAGAGGATGGACATATTGAATGAGCATATGGATATCTCATGAAATAATATTTTAAAAAAATAGAAATTTCAAAACTGAAAAATTTAGGAATGAAAAAACCCACTAGATTTGCTTAAAAATAAATCAGCACTGCAGAAGGAAGGGATCTTGAAGACAGAATAATAGAAAGTGTCATAACTGACACAGAGAGAAAGAAGGTTGACAAATGAAAGTCTCAGTGATGTGTGGAAAAACATTGAGCCAGTACCCATTTAACTGGAGTTCCAAAATAGAGGAGAGACAATTACAGCAGAAAAGAGGTTAGAATGAATAATTTATTTTTCAACTAAATTTGATGAAAAATATAAAATATAAACATAAAATATATAAAATATAAAATAAATTTATTTTTCAACTAAATTTAATGAAAAATATTAAATATAAAAATATAAAAAGCAATAAAAGCAAAAAGTCCAACAAATCCAAGTAAAGCAAATACAAAAAAAAAAAAGCTACATATATCAAAATCAAATAACCAAAAACTAACAATGAAGAGAAAATCCTAAAAACAGCCAAAGAAAACTGTACTTGCCTTCCAGGAATAACAATGCAAGTGACTGCTGGTCTACCATTAGAATTAGTGCAAACCAGAAGATAATGGAATGGTATCTTTAAACTGTGAAAGGAAAATGACCTGTCAACCTAGAATGTTATATTCAGGAAAAATATACTTCAAAAATAGAAGTGAAATTAAAAGGAAGAAAATCCATCAGCAGTATACCTACACCTCAGTATTAAAGGAAATCCTTTAGGTTAATAGAAAAATTATAACAGATAGAAACTTAGATCTACACTGAGAAATAAAAAGCAGGGGTCAGCACTGTGGCGTAGCCGGTAAAGCCGCCGCCTGCAGTGCTGGCATCCCATATGGGCACCGATTCCAGTCCCAGCTGCCCCTCCTCCAATCCAGCTCTCTGCTATGGCCTGGGATAGCAGTTGAAGATGGGCCAAGCCTTTGGGTCCCTGCACCCACATGGGAGACCCAGAAGAAGCTCCTGGCTCCTGGCTGAAGATCGGCACAGCTCCAGCCATTGCAGCCAATCGGGGAGTGAACCAGCAGATGGAAGACCTCTCTCTCTCGACCTCTCTCTCTTGACCTCTACCTCTGCCTCTCCTCTCCTCTCTGTGTAACTCTGACTTTCAAGTAAATAAGTAAATCTTAAAAAAAAAAAAAAGAAAGAAAAAGCAACATAATGTGAATGAGTAAAATATAAAAGGCTTTTTAATTTATTTAAAATAAAAAGTTGAAAAATAAACAATGCTTTGTGAGTTTTATGAGTTGAGGAAGTATATTACACAGCAATCGAACCAAAAAAATTTTTAAAAGATAGCTATTAAAAGTCCATGGTAGGAAGTAAAATGGAATACTCAAATGTAGTCAGGATGAGTAACAGAGGGGGCAAATATGCACGCAAAGAATCAAAAGCAAATAGCAAAATGATAGACAAGTCAACCACGTCAATAACTCATAGAATGTCAGACTAGATTAAAAATCAAGATAAACTGCACATTCCTGTAGGAGGTGTACTTCAAATAGAAGGAAAAGTTGAAAGTGGACGCTGGCACGCACTACACCAATATATGTAGTTTTATAGACAACTAAGTAGTCTCAAAGTGGGGCCCCGCGATCAGATGAGAGGTACAGTAATGATAAAGGGATTGGGCCGGTGCAGTAGCGCAGCAGGTTAACGCCCTGGCCTGAGGCACCAGCATCCCATATGGATGCCAGTTCTAGTCCCAGCTGCTCCTCTTCAAATCCAGCTCTCTGCTGCGGCCTGGGATGGCAGTGGAGGATGGCCCAGGTCCTTCGGCCCCTGCACCCACATGGGAGACCTGGAAGAAGCTCCTGGCTCCTGGCTTCAGATCGCCGCAGCTTGAGCAGTTGCGGTCATCTGGGGAGTGAGTCAGCAGATGGAAGACCCCTCTCTCTCTCTCTCTCTCTCTCTCTGTAACTCTTTCAAATAAATAAAATAAATCTCTGAATGTGAATGAAAGGGTGGAGGGAGTGGGTAAGGGGGGAGGGTTGCGGGGGGGGGAGGGAAAGTATGGGGGGAAAGCCATTGTAATCCATAAGTTATACCTTGGAAATTTATATTCTAAATAAAAGTTTAAAAAAATTAAAAAATAAATAAATAAAAATAAATAAATGTGAAAAAAATATTTTAAAGTAATGAAAAGCTAAAAAAAAAAAGAAAGAAAAACGGCATTCATTAAATAAAAATTTTTTAAAAAATTAAAAAAATAAAATAAATCTTTTTTTTAAAAAATGATAACAGGATCGAGTCAGGCCTGAACTCTCATACACCCAAGGAGAGAACTTCAAGTTACACAACGCCAGAACTGATAGGGGGAGAAGGGAAAGCACACAAGCCGAAAGTCAAAGTGGAAACTTTAAACAGGTAGACAACACTCCATCAGAACAGACACCTGAGTAACATCTACGAGTTCCTTAACCCAACTCACCAGCAGCGCACCCACCCAGCAGCAGCCGCCCAATCCTCTCAAGCGGAGATATAGAGATCCTTGAAGCAGGCTGCCTGCTAAGCCACAAAGTGAGGCTCCGCAAAGGCGAGAGGACGAAGTCACACAGAGGGTGGGCTGGGACCACAGTGCACGGAAACTGGAAAACAAGAAGACACCTTGAAAATTCCCAAATGTCTGGCGATTCAGCGCGTCTTCACAACCCGTGGACCAAAGAGGAAAGTACTGGGGAGTCAGAAAGCGTTTACAACGGAGACGCTTAGGAGCAGCCCTGGCTAGTGGTTCAGACCCCGCTTTCCCTGCGGGAGCACCTGGGTGTGCCTGCGCCCTCTGGCTCCTGACTCCAGCTTCCCGCTGAGACAGACTCCGCCAATCAGCAGCAACAACACGTGTGCTGTGGCTTCCGCTTCTCCCTGGAGGGCCTGGGGTGCGTTCCCAGCTATGCCCCTGGCCCGGTGCTGGTAGCCTTGGGCCTTCGGGCAGTGCACCAACAGAAGAGAACCAGTGCGCTTTCTCTCTCTGTCTCTCTTTCTCTCAACCAAATGAAGTTTTAAAAACTTTAACAAACGGTTTTTAAAAAGTAAAACTGAGAGACAATGAAAATAAATTAACTGAAAGTTTGTAGGACATAGGTGAAGCACAGCTCAGTAGTAAATTTATTCTCTAAATGCGTTTACCTGGAAGGAAAAAATATAAATCCATTGCTCTAAACTTCCTCCTTAAGAATCTCAGAAGGGGCCAGCGCTATGCCATAGCGGGTAAAGCCACCACCTGCAGTGCCGGCATCCCATATGGGCGCCAGTTCAAGTCCCAGCTGCCACAGTTCTGAGCTAGCTCTTTTACAGTCTGGGAAAGCAGTAGAAGATGGCACGAGTCCTTGGGCCCCTGCACCCGCAAGGAAGACCCAGAGGAAGCTCCTGGCTCCTGGCTTCAGATCGGTGCAGCTCCAGCTGTTAAAGCCAGTTGGGAAGTGAACCAACAGATGGAAGACCTCTCTTTCTGCCTCTCCTTCTCTTTCTGTGTAATTCTGACTTTCAAATAAATAAATAAATCTTTTAAAAAAATCTTAGAAAAGGAGAGCAATATCAAACCAACAAAAATAAAATAATGAGAAAAAAGAGCAAAAAAAAAAACAATGAAACAAAAAATAGACCAATTCTGATATCAAAATGTGAATTCAAGAAGAAAACCACAGGGTAATATCTTTCATTAACATAAAATTAATATTAAGGGGCCAGCACTGTGGCATAGCAGGTGAGGCAGCTACCTGTAGTGCCAGCATCCCACATGGGTGGGATCCAGCTCTCTGCTGGCGGCTCAAGTGCTTGGGCCCCGGCACTCACATGGGGGACCTGGAGGAAACTCCTGGCTACTGGCTTCGGATCTGCCCAGCCTCAAACATTGAAGTCATTTGGGGAGTGAGCCAGTGGATGGAAGATCTCTCTCTCTCTCTCTCTCTCTCTCTCTCTCTCTAATTCTGCTTTTCAAATATATAAATAAATAGTTTTTTTAAAAAATGTTACGAACTCAAATCCATAACTACATGCAAAGGTTACTACGTCGTAAAAGGATTTTCATATAAGAAATGCAAGTTCAACCTTGGAAACTCAAAATGAACATAGTATAACTCTTCTCTATTTCAATGTTTAAAACTGTCCTCAGCAGCATCCCATAGTTTTCACTGCAGAGATCTTGTTTGCCCTTGTTTAGATTTATTCCTGAGTATCTGGCTGGTTTTGATGCTATTAATTATTCGTATTTTTCCCAATATTTCATTTTCCAGTGGATCATCACTGACATTTAAAAATATGATTGACTTTTGTATATTGCTCTTGTAGTCATCCATTTTGCCAAATTCATGTCTGAGTTCCAATATTTTATAATTTATTATAATAATATTTATAATTTCAACATGTGTGCCTTCTTAGGTTGGCATCTGCTGTTGTGGTTTTCTCGTAAATGTTGAATTCTTCTTGTTTCTTCACAAGCTAAGTTTGGGTAGTGCCCCGGGTCTTTTGAATGTTATGTTATAGGACTCCAGGTTGTCTTTAAAGAAGAATGTTGATGTTTGTTTGCTTCAGGCTGCTGGTTTTAATCTTCTTCTGTAGCCTGTGGTTGCAGTATCAGTTCCAATGACACAGCATTAGCTGTGCTACTTAGATCTTCCTGTCTGTGTGCCAGTGTAGCCAATCTGGGACCTTGGCGACAATCTACCTAGTAACTTAGTTCTCAAAGCCAGCTCCCCTGTAAAGGGCCAGATTTCATGCACACACAGTTCAAAAGTGAAGCCAGAAATTCAGCCACAACTTTAGAAGGTCACTCCTTGACCTCGCTCTTCTCCCTGATCCCTCAACACTTTCTGGCTGTCTAGGGTCTGTCTTCCCAGTTAGTTTCCCTGCGCTGCCACAAACTTCCCCCAAGATAAATACATGCAGGGCAGAGCAATGGAAGCACAGAGAGAGAGAAAGAGCATTGGGGATCCACCCAGCACTCCTGGGACCACAGCTCTGACTGAGAACGAGTGTTGCCACCCTCAGCAGGATTAAACCCCTGCTTGCCACCCCAGCATGCCATCTAGGAGCACACGTCCACAGCATGGCCGCTCTGCTTCCAATCCGACTTCCTGCTGAAGTGCCTGGGGAAGCAGTAGACA
This sequence comes from Sylvilagus floridanus, assembly GCA_949820135.1. Lineage (NCBI taxonomy): Eukaryota > Metazoa > Chordata > Mammalia > Lagomorpha > Leporidae > Sylvilagus > Sylvilagus floridanus. The sequence continues at coordinate 69,785,986 of OX463239.1, forward strand.
ATGGCCCGAGCACTTGGGCCCCTGTCACCCACATGGGAGACCCAGATGGGGTTCTGGGCTGGTGGCTTCGGCAAGGCCCAGCCGCAGCCATGATGGCCATTTGAGGAGTGAACCAGCAGATGAAAGAAAGCTCGCTCGCGCTCTCTCTCTCTCTCTCTCCCCATCCCCCCCCCCCCCCCCCCCCCGTCACTCTGACTTTTAAATAAATAAATAAATAACTCTGGAGTTTTGCCTATGGACAGGCACAGGGCATGACATGGGGTGGGGGGGAAGCAGAGATTTTTTTTCCACTTTGTGATTTTCAAGTACCTTTTTCCTTTTCCTGCTCTTTAGACCAAAAAAACAATAAATAAATAAAATGAGCTTTCTCAGGGCTTTTGATTCCACATACAGCGTGGGCTACCTTTGAGTTCAAAAAGGGAAATTTCCTTATCCTCAGCTTGGGGACACCACATTCCGGGGCCCTTCCCCATCTGCCTCTGTCATTCACACGCAGGTCCTCAGGGCACTGTGCTGTGCCTTCCATCCGGGGTTCCGCTGTGGTTAGTGTCAGGGCAGGACAGTGTGTCTGCTCCATCACCCAGAGAACCAGAACTCTCAAATATTACTGTGTAAAAATTACTTCTATTTCTCAAACCACTGTAAAGCATGCTGGCACAGAAATATGTGACATCCCAAACTTTAACATAAAGAAAACACTAATGTGTTTTCCAGAGCTGCCAGGACACCTCATTTTTATCCAGTCTCGGAATAAAGATTCTCACGCCTCTTCCTTTTATTAAAGAAAATTCTGGATTTATGGAAAGCTGTTGGGAAACTTAAAACTTGTAATAACTGACCTGTGTGAACCTGGCTGTTTCAATACGGCACAACCTACATCGTTTTAAAAATTAGAAATAAAGTAGATGCTGAAACGGATAAAAGGTTATAGCTATCACTTATCACTAGCTGTTTCAAATTTCCACATTTTTCAAACACTTCCCTCCTTTCATCGATTAAATGTGTAATAAGTATTGAAACCATGAAATATATTCTTCTATTGAAAATACTATCTGTTAATATGTTGTTTTCTTAGGAGAATTATGAAAATGGGTTTTTGCAACCTGCCCCATCCCCGAAATGCTCAGAAAGCGTGACACTAGAATGACTCATAGTTTTTTCCTAACTAAGGACCTCCATCCCTTGGGGCTGGCATCATGGCACAGTGAGTTAAGCTGCCACTTACAACACAGCAGCATCCTGTATGAACACCAGTTCAAGTGGTAGCTGCCTCACTTCAGATCCAACTCCCTGCTAATGCACCTGGGAAAGTAGCAGGAGATGGCCCAAGTGTTCAGGCCCCTGCTCCCACGTGGGAGACCCAGATGGAGTTCCTGGTTCCTGGCTTTGGCCTGGCTCAGTCCCAGCTGCTGTGGCCACTTGAGGAGTTAACCAGTGGATGGAAGATCTCTCTTTCTCTCTCCCTCCCTCTCTCTCTCTCTTGTCCCTCCTTTCTCTCTCTCTGTAACCCTACCTTTCAAATAAATAAAATACATCTTTATTTTTTAAAAAAAGAGTGTTCATCCCCATTCTACAAGCACACATAATCCCTTACACACAGAGATACACACAGACAGTCAAGATTTCTGAAAGGCAAATACGTGCATTTTTACCAGTCACTCGCTCTACCTTTAAAAACCACTGCTCCAAGAGGAAACCAGCTAGCCCTAAGTGTTTTCTCAAGCTGAACTGATCATCCTTTCAGCCAAGTCCTTGGCTAAAGAGACACGGCTCCTGGAGGCTTCAGGGTTCCCAGGACTGACAACCTTGCAAACAAACCTCCTTTGCACCTTGGCAGAGAGGTCTACAAAAGATCCACCCTGTGCTTCCTCTGGGAACGCCTGAGCTAGAAACTTGATACAGTGGGAAGGAACATCAAAAGGAAAATGGCAGTCTGGCTATATTACCAACACAGACATGCGACACGCATGTTGTCCTTGACACAGATGAAGGTCATGGAAGTGGATTTCCTGGCTGCGTCTCAGTTCAGGTCGTTTCCTCCTCTCTGGCTAAACGCTGGGCCGTGCACTCTGGAAATGCTCTGCTGTGGATTTGGACTTGAAATACGCCCAGTAGCTCTCCAAAGCTCAGCTCTCTGAGTATCTAGAAGGAAAAGGCAGGCTCTCTCTGCACGTGCCACATGGCCACATCCCTGTGGCTGGAAAATAAATGGGCTGACTATCATTCTGTCCCCCGGCGAGAAGTTCGGGCACAGAGGGAGCATCCGTCTTCCCCGCCGACCTTTCTCCAGGACGAAGCCCTGTTCTGGCCTTGCATCAAAGGCACCTACCCACACACACGCTTCTCCAGGAGTCCGAGCCTCCCACCCAGCACGGAGGCAGAGTTGACTCTGGATGAGAAAGCTGGAAAGCCGGCAGTCAGCACTTCCTCAAGACTTGGGGGCCAGAGTCTTCCCTTTACTTCTCTCCTCACAACAGCACACAATCGCTAAGAGGCTTCGTGGGGCCTGCACACTGCAGGATGTGCTGAAAATAGAACCCTTTATACACTACCCTTCAGGTTAAAGTTTGCTATTAGTCAGGTTGGCAGCTAATAAAAAATGCTGTACAAGAAAGTCCATCCAAAAGCACACGGAAAATGCAACTGAAATGTAAGCTTATTTTCATGCAGAAGAATTTGAAATCCATGCAGTTTCTCCATAATACACGTTCTCATGAACTTTTTGAAGCTCCTTCATGTGATATGCATGGATTTTTAAAGGTTTGTGCACCAATATAAACAGCTTTTTACTCCATCTTCCATACACTTGTCCAAATACCACCATATATGAGCTTGTTTATTAACATGAAATAGCAAGCTAATATAATGTAGGCATTATTTGTGAGAAGACACGTTGATGTCTTTTAGCTTAAATAAGAAAGTTAAACTCTGGAATGACTGTTGAACAGCAACAAACCCATCAAGTTGGACATCCAATTAATTTTGATTTTCTTATTTCAGTGATTGCAAAGACAAAGTGTTTCAAATGGAAGTTTCCATAACTTGCTTCACAAGATCAAAATAGTCTTCTCTCAAGGAACACCAACATTTCTCAAGGCTGTTTTGGTTAAACTGTTAATTGCAGTAAGCTTATAGTGTAGACAGCATTTTGTCTTAAGATCAATATATGCCTCTTTGGCTCAATCCAAATTCTCAACACAGTTTATATCCACGAAAAACGTACTGTGGATACCTAATTCAACTTTAGTGCCATGGAGACAGAGAGAAATTTCAAAAACTGTTTTTTCCAGATGTCTTCTGACTTATCTTTTCAAGCAAATTGACAGAAATGTTGTGTCTCAAGTCCGTCTTGGAAAAGCAATCCCTCCAGTTGTTGAAAGTGTTTAAGGAAATTGGCCTCTGCTTTGCCTTCGCTATCAGTTGTTAGGGCAAGAAAGTTTTCCGTTTTGTACTTGCATGTACAACCGTAACTTCAAGATTCTGAACTGAAAGATTTATCCTATTCCTATGATCAAAAATATCTGCAAAGTAAGCCAACTCATGGACAAAATTCTTCCTTTCAAATTGCTTCAAGGGTGGATTTTCTCTCTCTGATACAGGTAAAGTGATGCTGGCAGTGGCCACCAAGTCTGGAAGACCTCAAGTGGTAGAGAAACCTCCTCATTCTCAGCTCCCACTTCTTGACATTTGTTTTATTTTCCTTTATTTGAGAAGGAGGGAGACAGCATTCCAATCTACTGACTCCCCAAATGTCTGCAATGACCAGGGTGAAGCCAGGAGCCAGGGCCACAATCCAGTCTCCCGTATGGGTGGCAGGAACCCAAATAATTAAACCATCACTGCTGCGTCTCAGTGCCTGCATCAGGAGGAAGCTGAAGACAGAAGCTAGAGGTAGGACTCATATCCAGGTACGCCAACGTGGGATATGGATGTCTTAACAGCTAGGCTACAACCTGCTGCTTTTGTTGTTGTTGTTAATTTTTCCTTTATTTATTTGAGAGGCCAAGAAGAGAAGAACAGAGACAGACAGTACTCGACAAAGCACTGTGATTCGGAAACCTGCCCCTCTTCATGACCAAACTTGTTTGAGAGTTGGTGGAAAAGTCTCTGATGTCAAAGCATCGGTGTGCGGAAAGAAATGAGTGACACCAACGTCAGGAGCTTCCATTTTCCACCGCATACCAAAAGGGAATGCATCATCACGTATCCCAGAAGCACCATCTGTGCAGAGTCTGAAGCTTTTATTTCCAGGCAAAGTTTGTGTTTGGGGGGGAAAAAAACTTTTGCCATTTCCAAAATACTAAAGGGCTTTGTAGTTTCCAAAAGCGACTCACGAAATAAGAATTCGTCTTTAAAGGCATTAGCATGCACGTAGGGAGCAAAAGCAAGGAGCTGGCTACCATGAGCAACGTCTGTTTGCCTCCTCCAAGTACCAAGGAGGAGCGGCAACGCTGCCAGTTCTCAGCGACAGACTTCAGGAAGGTTTTTTAAAAATCAACTATTCCAGAACAGAACTCACCATGCACCAAGGGTTCAGCCACCAGCTTGTTTCTTTGCAGCTCTTGTTCTTCTGCCCCTGTCCACAAGCAAGCGCAACCTAGTCCAGTGCATATGGCTTCTCTAACACTTCTCCCTGAGCATGGACTTCTCCTGGGAAAATCCAAACGTGGAAATGGCTTAGCCAGAGTGAAGAATTTTCACTTGAACTTGCTTTTCAAACTTTTAGCAGAGTCTGAAAACTGAGAAATTACTTTTATGGATTTCTGAACAAACAAATGGTGCTAGGGAATACTAAAAAGTAACATAGGCATCTGAACAACGGAAGTCTGAACCAGGAGCCCTACTTTTAGTGGCACGGTTGCCCATGTGTGTTTTTTTCACAATATGCATTTTCCATGACCTTTTTGTAGACCTCTCATATGCAGATTTTGAAAAATCCTGTACCAAAATAAATTTATTGTTTAAATTCTACTTTCCACAGTCTTTTTTGAAGCACTCTGTACAGGAAGAGTACATGTTTCCTCTAGCAACATGTTTTCAAAGTAGAGATGCATAGATATTTCAAGGTTTCCATAAACAACTGTTATGTGTTAGTAAGTATCCTGTGATTTCTGCTCATGATAAGATCACAGTTTCTACTAGCATGAGCACTGCTATGGAGCCATCTAAGACTTCTTAACTTCACTCATAATTAAAAGAAATGCTAAATTTCACAAGTAGGTGTTTCATTAGTAGTTAAGATGTGTCTTGAGATTGCCACATTCATATCCGAGTGCCTGAGTTAGATTCCCAGCTCTGTTTCTCACTAATGCGCACCTTGGGAGTCACCAGGTGATGGCTCAAGTGAATGAGTTCCTGCCACCCATGTGAGAGACCTGGACTGTGTTTCTGGCTTCTGGCTTTGTCTTGGCCTAGATCCAACTGTTGTGAGTGTCTGAGGAGTAATCCAGCAGATAGAAGGTGTCTCTCTCCTGTTCTCCTTCCCTCTTCCTTTCAAATAAAATTTTAAAAGACTAAAATTTTAGTTTGATGTTAGGGAAAACTAACATGTAGTTTTCTTCCTATCCAAGCTCAAGAGCTCCTTGAAATCTATCCGTACATCAAAGTTCAGAAAAAGTGACTTCTAAAAGAAATAGCCTGAGGGACCGGCATCCCATATGGGCGTTGGTTCTAGTCCCAGCTGCTCCTCTCCCAATCCAGCTCTCTGCTATGGCCTGGGATAACAGTGGAAGATGGCCCAAGTCCTTGGGCCCCTGCACCCGCATGGGAGACCCAAAAGAAGCTCCTGGATCCTGGCTTCGGATTGGCACAGCTCTGGCCATTGTGGCCATCTGGGGAGTGAACCAGCAGATGGAAGGCCTCTCTCTCTGTCTCTACCTCTCTCTGTTACTCTGTCTTTCAAATGAATAAAATAATCTTAAAAAAAAAAAAAGAAATAGCCTGAGATTCTGCTCTGTCCCACAGCAGGTAGGTAAGTTATCTGGTCAGAACTAAAATAAGAAAAGGAAACCCCAAAAAAGGCTGTAAGGCAACTAAACTCTCAGAATGAACAGAGTACAACAACACTTTGTTCATTTAGATGCCCACATATGTCTACAGTTGAGACAGCTCCCTTTTGGGTGGACAACTTCATCCACTCTGTGGCTGTCATGCAGCCCCTCCCTTTAGCCACATGGTGCCTGCTCAATGGGTGCAATGTCTACTTAGGTAGAAAGTAGCTGTGTTTTCAGGCATAAAGAAAATACATGGTGTGAACACCATGCTCTTACACTCATTGGGAATGATCTGGCTACCTCTAATATGGAGTATCCAAGACTAAAGACAAATGCTCAGTGGCACCAGTCCCCAGTGGACCAACAAACCACCACATGGCAAGCTGACCCCTTTGTCTCTGAGCATGAAGTGAGTTATTCTTTGCCATCCCTGGATCAGGCACATGTTTCAGATATATTTGTCATTCCTACCCAAATTGCTTGTGAGAAAGCTACTGTTTATAGACTTACAGAGTATCTCATCCAAAAGTGTAGTGATCATTTAATGTTGGCAAATGAAGCCCATACCTGGACCCACTCTGAGGAATTAATTGGTCTTAGAATTAATAACTAACTGGCTTGCTAGAACAAAGGATTAGCCTCTTGAAGGTTTAGTTTCAGAGCAGAGTGTAGAAAAACCCTATGAAGTTAGGTTATTCTTCAGAATAGTCTTAAACCAACATACTTACATGATGTCATCTTTCCCACAGTCAGGATTCTTGGGTTCAAGAAACTCATAGTGGAGTTGGGAGTGGATCCCCTATTATTCTGAGTAAGCTAAAACAATTTTGCTTTCCATTACCAGAGTTAGGCTCAGTGTACCTGAAACTCAAAAATTAGATGAAGCTGAAATTGTTTCTCCAACCCTGAATAGTTTAATCAATCTTAAACAACAAAAACAAAGCCAGAGGCCTCACAAAAGCAGATTTTAATACATACTACAGGGCAGTTATAATCAAAAGAGCCTGGCACTGGCACAAAAATAAACATGTAGACCAATGGAACAGAATAGAAACTCCAGAAATCAATCCACACATCTACAACCAACTAATCTTTGACAACGGAGCTAAAATCAATCCCTGGAGAAAGGACAGTCTCTTCAAAAAATTGTGCTGGGAAAATTGGACCTTCACATGCAGAAAAAAGAAGCAAGACTCCTACCTTATACCTTATGCAAAAATCAACTCAAAATGGATCAAGGATATAAATCTATGAACTAATACCATAAAATTACTGGAGGAGAACATTGGGGAAACTCTGGAAGACATTGAAATTGGCAAAGACTGCTTGGAAAAGACCTTAGAAGCACAGGAAATCAAAGCCAAAATTGACAAATGGGATTTGGTCCAGCTGAGAAGCTTCTGCACTGCAAACGAAACACTCAGCACAGTGAAGAGGCAACTGACAGAATGGGAGAAAATATTTGCAAACTATGAAACTAATAAAGAATTAATATCCACAATCTGTAAAGAGCTCAAGAAACTCAACAACAATAAAACCAACAATCCAATAAAATAATGGGCAAAGGACTTGAACAGCAATTTCTCAAAAGAGGAAATTCAGATGGCCAGCAGACACATGAAAAAATGCTAAGGATCACTAGCCATAAAGAAAATGCAAATCAAAACCACAGTGAGGTTTCACCTTACCCCAGTCAGAACAGCTCTCACACAGGAATCAACAAAAACTAAATGCTAGCAAGGATGTGGGGAAGAAGGTACCCTAGTCCACCTTTGTTGGAGTCCATTTTGAAATTGAAATTTGCAGATTCAGTGAATCCATAATGGTTTACAGCCCTTGCCTCTACTTTTCAGGAACGGTTTTTTTTGTTTTGTTTTTCTGCTTACTGTTTGTTGAACTCTTTACTTAGTGTGGAGTTGATCTTATATGAGTATAAAGTAAACCAAAAGTAGATCATTGTTAAAATTGAGAGGGAATAAGAGAGAAAGGAGTAGGAAGGGCAGGAGCATGGGCGGGAAGGAGGGTAGAGTGGGAAGTGTCACTGTGTTTCTAAGCCTGAATTTATGAAATATATGAAATCTATTTATCTTAAATAGAAAAAAATTGCTCCTCCATCCAACAGGGCTTCCAGTGTCATTGAACAGAAAGAAATCCAAGAGGGTCATTCTACTGGGTGCAGAAACATTATCCCAACTAACAAATAGAAAATGGATAGATGATACCTCCCACAAAAGGAGTAGATCTGAAACCCAAGGTACTCAAAAGAATATTTTTAAGTACTCCTTTGCCCAATGACTTGAAAGTAAAATCAAGACCACCAAGGATTCTGATTTGGCAGAAATAAATGTTCAATGCCCTCAGCATTACCAAAATAAAGCAAACAATCACAACCAACCTGTAGGCTGGTAATGGACAAAGGGAACAACAAAGGATGGTGAAAGAAAACAGCAGTGATTTTGAACCTGGACCTCAAGACTGGCTACAAAGATAAGAACTATAACAACTATGTTATTTAATCATTACGTTTCTCCCTCTTCCCACACTCACTACCATATATAAAGAACACCAGTAGTGTCTAGTGGGTTATATTGTCCACATACTTGAAACTAAATTGATAGCGTTTTTGCACTTGCTGTTTGAAGGAAATGTATTCACATAGGAAAAGGACATGAATGGATTCTTCAGGGGTTGACTGAAGGGGTTGACTGCGCTCAATGTGCCCATTTCTCCTTCAGACCCATCCTCCTTCCTGCTCTCCCCTGCCCTGTTCTCTGACCCTGGCTGATCTATGTACTCACAATAGCAAGATTCCCATGACCTCTGGCATCTCACTGGAGGTGGCTAATGAAGAGCTCTAGAACAGCAGAGGAAGAGAAGAGAAGGCTTCCAGACTCTTTATGGGCTGAATCTCCCTTATCTGAAACACCGAGAGCCAAAAATGCTTCCAATTTCAGATTCTGGGCATTTTTTAATATAGGCACTTAATGCTATGCATTTCCCTCTTAATACCACTTTTGCTGTATACCACAGGTTTTGACATGTTGTGTTTTCATTTATTTCAAGAAAGTTGATTTGATTTTTAATTTCTTCATTGGTCATTCAATAGCATGTTGTTTAATTTCCACGTATTTATGAATGTTCTATTGTTCTTGCTGTTGGTTTCTCATTTTATTGCTTTGTAGCCTGAGAAGATACCTTGTAAGATTATAATGTTTTTTTTTTTAATTTACGGAGACTTGATGTGTGGCCTAATAGATGACCTATCCTAGAAAGTTTTCCATGTGCTGATGACAGGAATGTGTATTCTGTATTTGTTGGCTGTAGCCTGTAAACGTCCACTAGGTAACTTCCTCAATAGAACAGGTCAACTGTAATGAATCTTTGTTGATCTTCTGCCTGAATGATCTGTCCATTGATGAAAGTGGGATGTTGAAGTCACCCACTATTCCTATAATGGAGTCTATCTCTCCCTTTGGGTCTAATAGCATTTGCTGTTATCTGGGTAGTCTTGACCTGGGTACATATATATTTATGATTGTCTTATCTTCTTACTGAATGGATACTTTTATCAAAATATAATGTACTTTGTCTTTTTTTTTACAGTTTTTGATTTAAAGTCTGTTTTATCTGATATGTGAATACCAACTTTTGCTAGTTTTTGATTCCCATCTGCCTGATAATCTTTTTTCAGCCCTTCACTCTCAATCTATGCATATCTTTATTTTTGAAATGCATTTCTTGCAGGAAGCATATAGTGGGGTCTTATTTGTTTGTCCACTCAGCCATTTTTTAATTTTTTAAATTTTTTTAAAATTTTTTTTATTTATTTATTTTTTGACAGGCAGAGTGGATAGTGAGAGAGAGAAACAGAGAGAAATTTCTTCCTTTTTGGTCCACCCTCCCATGGCCACCACGGCCAGCGCACTGCAGTCAGCGCACAGCGCTGATCTGAAAGCAGGAGCCAGGTGCTTATCCTGGTCTCCCATGGGGTGCAGGGCCCAAGCACTTAGGCCATCCTCCACTGCACTCCTGGGCCATAGCAGAGATCTGGCCTGGAAGAAGGGCAACCGGGATAGAATCCGGCGCCCCGACCAGGACTAGAACCCGGTGTGCCGGTGCCGCAAGGTGGAGGATTAGCCTATTGAGCCGTGGCGCCAGCCCAGCCATTTTTCATATAGATAATGATAGTCTTTGGGATAGGACCCAAGCCGAAACACAAAATTCATTTATGTTTCATGCACACCTCCTACAAGGAGCCTGATAGTGATTTGATACAACATCCTCAGTGCACCTGTTTTGTCTTCTGCCCATCACACAATTTCAGCTGTGGAATTTTCCACTGTGACTTCATATTGCCTCTCAATATCTTTCAGAATGGAGAGGATTTCAGATTTCGGTTATTCAGTTTGGAGATGCTCAAACTTTATTCAATGAGATGCACCTGACTGCTCACAAGATGGCCTTTTATGCATGACTCTGTCCAGCATTTAGGCACTGCTAACTCCTGACTCCCGGCTATTCTCTTCCCTCTGGAAGTAGGGCTGCTGACAGTTCTACTTTCTGCCCATTCTTCTATGAAAAACAGTACTACTGTTCCCACATCAATTCTACTGCTGGCTTTATTAACCACTCTCCACAATCGCCATAATGTCAGTACAGCATTCATTTCCTTTTGGAACCTTGTCTGTTACAGAGATTCTCTAATGGATGAATGTTAGACCTTCCAAGACACAAGGAAGACATGAACATCAAGAGGGAAAACTGGGGCTGGCGCTGTGGCATAGCAGGTAAACGCATTGCCTGCAGTGCCAGCATCCTAAATGGATGCCAGTTAGAGTCCCACTATTCCACTTCTGAACCAGCTCCGTGCTATGGCCTGGGAAAGCAATAGAAGATGGTCCAAGTCCTTGGGCCCCTGCACCTGTGTGGGAGACCCGGAAGAAGCTCCTGGCTCCTGACTCCTGGCTTCAGATCAGCACAGCTCCGGCTGTTGAGGCCATCTGGGGAGTGAACCAGTGGATGGAAGACCTCTCTCTCTCTCTTCCTCTCCTCTCTCTGTGTAACTCTTTCAAATAAATAATTCTTTAAAAAGAGAGACAGAGTGAGAGAGAGAGAGAGAGAAAACCTAATAATTTGTCAACAGTTCAGACCTATAGGACTACAAAGGAGTCTACCCTATTCTAGAAACCACAAGGTTAGGGCCCAAGGCAAGAACACACTAGAAGATGGGGAGAAAGGCACAGTCACAAAGAGTCTTGAATACTCTGCTGACATGTAGGGACATCAACCTATGAGTTTACTTCTGTCACTGGAATTTATTGCCTTTCCCTCTTAAAAGCCACTGCCTTGGGGCTGGCATTGTGGCCTAATAGGTCAAGCATCCACCTGTGGTGGCGGTATTCCATAAGAGCCCTGGTCAAGTCCCAGCTGCTCCGCTTCCAATCCAGCTTCCTGCTGATGGCCTGGGAAAGCAGTAGAAGATGGCCCAAGCGCTTAGGCCCTGTGCCTACAAGGGGGCCTCAGAGGAAGCTCCTGGCTCCTGGCTTTGGATCAGCTAGGCTCTGACCATTGTAGCCATTTGGGGAGTGAACCAGCAGATGGAAGACCTCTCTCTCTGTCTCAAGATGACTTTGCTGGGGCCGGCGCTGTGGCGCAGCAGGTTAATGCCCTGGCTTGAAGCTCCGGCATCCCATATGGACACTGGTTCTAGTCCCAGCTGCTCCTCTTCCAATACAGCTCTCTGCTTTGGCCTGGGAAAGCAGTAGAAGATGGGAAAACTGGGGCTGGCGCTGTGGCATAGCAGGTAAATGCATTGCCTGCAGTACCAGCATCCTAAATGGATGCCAGTTAGAGTCCAACTATTCCACTTCTGAACCAGCTCCGTGCTATGGCCTGGGAAAGCAGTAGAAGATGGTCCAAGTCTTTGGGCCCCTGCACCTGTGTGGGAGACCTGGAAGAGGCTCCTGGCTCCTGCCTTTGCATCTGCGTAGCTCTGGCTGTTGCAGCCATCTGGGGAGTCAACCAGCGGACGGAAGACCTCTCTCTCTCTCTTCCTCTCCTCTCTCTGTATAACTCTGACTTTCAAATAAATAAATAAATCTTTAAAAAAAAAAAAGATGACTTTGCAAGAAACCAGCCACATTAAAAAAGGTTATGACACCCCTCTAAGTTTGGCTCAGAATCACTCTGATCCTGCCAGTTGCCAGGATGGTCCAGAGAATCCTCTTGGCCTGATCTGCTCTGCACCAGAAGAACAATGTCCCCCTCTTTGACGATGTCTTCATTGAACAGCAGAGCAGGCCCTGAGAGTATGTGGGCCAGCTCGACTAGACAGAGCAGGTTGTGTGGGTAAAGGAGCATTTTTCCTTTGTTTAGAAACATCTGTGAGAAGCCGTGGGCACCAAGAAGGCACAGGTGGCATGGCCTGGACCTCTTCACACAGAGCCCTTTCTCTGAGCTCACTGGCAACCCCTACAAATCTTGGGACTCCTTTGATAGGAAATGTCTAATCCAGCTCACTTCAAAGCACTGAGCTGACTTTTGCACAGTTCCTAAGCAGATGTTCCCTTTGTCTTTTCCATGCTAAACATTCCTGGAGTTTTGTATGTCAACAACATCTTTCAGTGTATACGGACTACTGAGGAGGCAAACCATACACAGGTACCGCAAAAGGTTTCTGGGAAGAAGAAAGGAAAAGTATGAGTTTAGTTGGGAGTAAAACATAACTCAATGTAAACATTTTTTACACATTTTGTGCAAAATGTCTATTATATAAAAAACCACATATGGATTTCAAAATATTTTTACACCAAAATTAATTCCTACTTTTCATTCAATTTTTCCATGAACTTTTGAAAGTACTTTCATTTTAACAGAATAAATTCCTCCCTCAGTAAAATACTGTTGGTTTTGCCAAGTAAATAAATGACCATCTGCATCCCATTTCCTTAAGCAAATCTGCAGAATTGGGGCCCTCCATATCACGCCCACGACTAATTAGCACAAGGACGCTCTTTGAGTTGCTGGGTCACAGGATCACGATGGCTTCCGCAGACACTGGAAACCAAGGCTCTTCAGTCAGCTCCGCAGCAGAGTGGGACTCGGCACATTAACAGGCCTGTCTCTCAGCTGTCCAAGGACTTGATTTAATTACGCTGCAAGTCTCTGTCTTCATTGGGAGTCTCCACGCATGCTGTTTTCTCCATTATTATGGATTACACTTCCTCCCTGCTGCAGTGTCTCATTCTTGTCCTTCCTTGGGCTTTCCTGGCTAATAGACATTTGCATGAATTTTCATTTCTCCAGGTGCTTAATAACCATCCTCTTAGGTACTCATCCTGGAAGTGGAAAATCACTCAGTTCAACCAAAATGCTGATTCCAGATCCTTCCTAGAGACCTGTCTTAGTATGGTGTTTATCCCCTGGATGTCTCACAACCTGCCAGAGACACTCCAGGGACCTAGCAGAGACTTCCCTCTTTCTCAGTTGCTTATACCGAGCTAGAATTCTCTGGTCACAGTACCTTGGTGCATTTCATAAAAACGTCATACACACACACACACACACACACACACACACACATACTTCCTGATTAAAGTCCATCACTGCCTCTAGTGATTCAGGAATAGTTAAGCAAATCACGGCACCTATTTAGCAGATGAGTATGTAGTCACTGTGTATAAAATACTACGGAAAACACTGTGGGAAACTATTTGCATTGTACAGTTAGCAGGAAACAGCAATAGAACTATACTATCATCACAATTACATTGTAAAATAGACCCACTCACATTGCAATGCATAAGGAAAAGACACAAAGGTGCCATATCAAAATATTTATGCTGGTTAATATAGATTCCTGGGGAGATATTTTCCTCCTTCAAATTTGTTTACTTGTTTTTAATGAACAAACAAAATTATATAAATATATAAATTTGTTTAGGCTGTAAAACATGATGTTTTGGTATAGGTATACAATGTGAAATGGCTAGATAAAGCTAATTAACATATCCATTATTTCACATAGTTATTTGTTGGTAGTGAGCACATTTAAATCTGCTCTCTTAGCAATTTTCAAGTATATGGTACAGAGCACACTACAGTCACCACATCACACAACAGATCTCCTGAATTTATTCCTCCTAAATGCAATTCTGTATGGTTTGAACAACATCACCCTGCTGTTCTCTCCTCTCACCCTCAGCTTCTGCTACCCACCATTCTACTCTCTGCTTCTGGGAATTCAATTTTTTTATATTCCAAAAATAAATGAGATCCTGCAGTATTCGTCTTTCTAGGTCCAGCCCATTTCAGGTAGTATAACACCCTCCAGGACTTTCCATATTGTCACAGATGTCAGGATTTCTTCTCTTTAAGCTTGAATAGTATTCCAGCGTGTGTATACACACCACATTTTCTTTATCAGTTCATCCACAGATGAACACATAGATTGATGCCACATCTTGGCTCTTAAGATTAATGCTGCAGAGAACACTGGAGTAGAAATACCTGTTCCACATACCGACTTTATTTTCTATGCCTACCTACCCAGTGGTGGGATTGCTGGATCATATGGTAATTCTGGTGTTGACTTCCAGGAAACTTCTGGCTGTGTTCCATAATGGCTATACAAATTTACACCAGCAATGTACAAGAGTCCCTTTCTCTATATATCCTTGCCAACACTTGCTATTTCTTACATTTTTATAATAGCCACCCTAACAGGTATGAGGCAATATCTACTGTGCTTGTGTGTTTCCCTGGTGACTGGTGGTTTTCATAGACTTGTTGGTCATTTGTGTGCTGTCTTTTGAGAAATATCTGTATAGGTCCTTTGCCCATTGTTAAGCTGGGTTATTTGTTTCACTTCATTTTCTTGTGATTGAGCCGGTTGAGTTCCTTACATGTTTTGGATATTAACCTCTGAACAGATGAATGGTTTGCAAATATTTTCTCCCATTCTATCAGCTGTCTCTTCACTTGTTTCTTTCCAGGTTGATGAAATCACATTTGTGTGTTTTTACTTTTATTGCCTATGCTTTGGGGGCTCTTTGTTTCTATTTTAAGATTTATTTATGTATAAGGCAGAGTAACAAAGAGAAGGAGGGACAGAAAGAGGGATCTTCCATCCAGTGGCTCACTCACCAAGTGGTCACGAAGGCTGGGGCTGGACCAGGTTGAAACAAGTAGCCTAGAACTCCATCCTGGTCTCCACACATGGGTGTCAGGGGCCCACGTGCTTGGGCCATCCTCTGCTGCTTTCCCAGGCACTTTTGCAGGGAACTGGATAGGAAGTGGAAAAGCCAGGAGTCCAACCAGCACTCATATTGGATTCCAGCATCTCAGGCACCAGCTTAACCTGCCATGCCTCTTTAATCACTGGACAACATGCCTGTTTTTCTGCCGGTAACATGCAGGTTTGGTTATTACAGCTTTGTAGCAGATTTTTAAATTAAGTAGTGCGATAGCTCCAGTTTTGCTCTTTTTTACTCCAGATTTCTTTAGCTATTTGGGGTCTTGGCCCTGTATGAATTTTAGTACTGCTTTTTATACTTCTGTAGAAAATGTCAATAGAATTTTGATAGGCACTTCACTGAATTTATAGATCACTTTGGGTAGTGCGGACATTTTAACAACATCAATGCTTCCAGTCTATAAACGAGGAATATCTCCCGATTTATTTATGTCTTCAATTTCTTTCACTGATGTTTTCTAGCTTTCAAGGTACAGATCTTTCACCTCTCTAGTTACATTTTTTTGACATTATCAGATATGAGATTATTTTCTTGATTTATTTTTTCTATATCTTTAATTCCAAAGAGAAAATACTTATTTTCAGAACAGAAAATAATAATCTGTAAAAACAAGAGAAAATCAAATATAGTTCCAATTATTGGCAACCCCAAACAATGAAGTTTAATCAAGGTGGAGAATAAAAAAGAGAAAAGTATGTAAACTGGGGCCACAAGGCAGAAATTTGGAGATTTAGGAACAGAATCCTGGAGTGAGTAGGACTCCGAGGACTTTATTTTACCAGTGGCTGTGTCTTTTGCAAACACTTGTGACTGTGTTAGAATTATCAGTGAAAGTTATGGGAGATTGCTAGCTAGTCATTATGTAGAAAGCATGAAAGAACCTTTAGAGAAAACTGACCTTTCAAAGCTACCAGGCCAGGGCCAGTGCTGTGGCATAGTGGGTAAAGCCACCACCTGCAGTGCCAGCATCCCATGTGGGCACCAATTTGAGACCCAGCTGCTCCACTTCTGACCCAGCTCTCTGCTGTGGCCTGGGAAAGCAGTAGAAGATGGACCAAGTGCTTGGGCCCCTGTACCCACATGGGAGACCGAGAAGAAGCTCCTGGCTCCTGGCTGCTGGCTTTGGATTGGCACAGCTCCAGCCATTGTGGCCAAATGGGGAGTGAACCAGCAGATGGAAGACCTCTCTCTCTCTCTCTCTCTCTCTCTCTCTCCGCCTCTCCTTCCCTCTGTATGTAATTCTAACTTTCAAATAAATAAATAAATAATCTTAAAAAAGAAAAAAAAAGCTACCACACCAGGAGACATGGAAATAATGGGACAGGAGCCAACTTATGAGACAGACACTCCCTCTGGGTCCAGCTCTGGATGAAGCCCAGGTCAATTCAGGTTTGGGAAATTCAAAGCATATACAATTGTCAAAATATAATATTAGGGCCGGCGCCGTGGCTCAACAGGCTAATCCTCCGCCTTGCGGCGCCGGCACACCAGGTTCTAGTCCCGGTCGGGGCGCCGGATTCTGTCCCGGTTGCCCCTCTTCCAGGCCAGCCCTCTGCTGTGGCCCGGGAGTGCAGTGGAGGATGGCCCAGGTGCTTGGGCCCTGCACCCCATGGGGAGACCAGGAAAAGCACCTGGCTCCTGGCTCCTGCCATCGGAGGAGCGCGGTGCGCCGGCCGCAGCGCGCCGGCCGCGGCGGCCATTGGAGGGTGAACCAACGGCAAAAGGAAGACCTTTCTCTCTGTCTCTCTCTCTCACTGTCCACTCTGCCTGTAAATATATATATATATATATATATATATATAATATTAGGAGTAGAAATTTAAGAACAAAGACAAATATTTACAAACAATAATTCATGACAGATTATAAATATAAGCTGACAAATACCAAGCATCACAAAATCTAGAAAAATAATGGTTTCTTACTGCCCTATAGATCCGTGTAATACCACCTTTCCTACTTTTTGACCACACTCACACATTAACTCTTTATGTGACAATTACTTTTCATTATTTCCCATTTAAAAATCCAAAACATAAGTCAGTCTTTCCTCTAGGTATGGTTAATTGACAATTTTGAAACTTTTTCAGACAATTTTATACTTAGGAAAGAAAAACAGTACAAAAGAATTCACCCAGTTTCCCCTTTTATCTTACATAGCTGCAGGGACAATCGTCCAAGCTAAGAAATCAGTATGGATAGACCAATGGAATAGAATAGAAATGCCAGAATTCAACCCAAGCATCTACAGCCAACTTTGACAAGGGAACCAAAATCAATCCCTGGAGCAGGGATAGTCTCTTCAACAAATGGTCCTGGGAAAACTGGATCCTCACATGCAGAAGAATGAAGCAAGACCCCTAGCTTACACCTTACACAAAAAGATCCACTCAAAATGGATCAAAGACCTATATCTATGACCCAATACCATCAAATTATTAGAGAATATGGGAAACTCTGTAAGACATTGTCATAGGCAAAGAATTCTTGGAAAAGGCCCCAGAGGCACAGGCAATCAAAGCCAAAATTGAAAAATGGGATTACATCAAATTGCGAAACTTCTGTACTACAAAATAAACACTCAACAAAATGAAGAGGCAACCCACAGAATGGGAGAAAAAAGTTGTAAACTATACAACTGATAAATGATTTTTTAAAGATTTTATTTATTTATTTGAGAGTAGAGTTACAGAGAGTGAGAGGAAGAGACAGAGAGAGAGGTCTTCCTTCCATTGGTTCACTCCCCAAATGGCCGCACTGGCCGGAACTGCACTGATCCGAAGCCAGGAGACAGGAGCTTCTTCCTGGTCTCCCACATGAGTGCAGGGGCCTAAGGATCTGGGCCGTCTTTTACTGCCTTCCCAGGCCATAGCAGAAAGCTGGATTGGAAGAGGCGCAGCCAGGACTAGAACTGGCACCCATATGGGATGCCAGCGCCACAGGCTGAGGATTAACCTACTGCGCCATGGCACCAGCCCCCAATAAATGATTAATAACAAGAATATATTAAGAGATCAAGGCCGGCGCTGTGGCTCAACAGGCTAATCCTCCGCCTTGAGGCGCCGGCACACCGGGTTCTAGTCCCGGTTGGGGTGCCGGATTCTGTCCCGCTTGCCCCTCTTCCAGGCCTCTGCTGTGGCCCGGGAGTGCAGTGGAGGATGGCCCAGGTGCTTGGGCCCTGCACCCCATGGGAGACCAGGAAAAGCACCTGGCTCCTGGCTCCTGCCATCGGAGGAGCGCGGTGCGCCAGCCGCAGCGGCCATTGGAGGGTGAACCAACGGCAAAAGGAAGACCTTTCTCTCTGTCTCTCTCACTGTCCACTCTGCCTGTCAAAAATTAAAAAAAAAAAAAATTTAAAAAAAAAGAGATCGAGAAATTCAACAACAACAAAACAAACAACCCAGGGAAGAAATGGGCAAAGGGCTTCAACAGTCATTTTTCAAAAGAGGAAATCCAAATGGCTAGCACACATGAAAAAATGTTCAGGCTCACTAGCCATCAGAGAAATGCAAATCAAAACCACAATGAGGTTTCACTTCACTCTCGTTACAATAGTTTTCATACAGAAACCAACAGACAACAAATGCTGGCGAGGATGTGGGGGAAAAGGTACCCTAACCCACTGTTGGTGGGAATGTAAACTGGTAAAGCCACTATGGGAGAGAGTAAGGAGGTACCTCAGAAATCTGAATGTAGCCCTACCATATGACCCAGCCACCCCACACCTGGGTGTTTACCCAAAGGAAATGAAATCAGCATACAAAAGAGATATCTGTACACCCATGTTTATTGCAGTTCAATTCACAATAGCTAAGACATGGAATCAACCCAAATGCCAGTCAACTGAAGACTGGATAAAGAAAGTATGGGATATGTACACCATGGAATACTACACAGCAGATTAAAAAATGAAATCCAGACATTTGCAACAAAATGGATGAAACTGGAAGACATAATACTTAGTAAAATAAGCCAATCCCAAAAAGACAAATACCATATGTTCTCTCTGACCTGTGATATGGGTTATGTACACCATGGAATACTATACAGCACTGACTCTTTGAGTATCAATGACTTTGAACAGCTCTTGTCTGTTAAGGAATAGTTTGCCTTTTTTCTTTTTCTTTTTTCTTTTCTTTTTTTTTTTTTTTTTTTTGACAGAGTTAGACAGTGAGAGAGAGAGAGACAGAGAGAAAGGTCTTCCTTTTCCATTGGTTCACCCTCCAAATGGCCACTACGGCTGGCACGCTGCACCAATCCAAAGCCAGGAGCCAGATGCTTCCTCCCGGTCTCCCATGCAGGTGCAGGGCCCAAGCACTTGGGCCATCCTCTACTGCACTCCGGGCCACAGCAGAGAGCTGGACTGAAAGAGGAGCATCCAGGACAGAATCTGACACCCCAACTGGGACTCGAACCCAGGGTGCTGGCACTGCAGGCAGAGGATTAGCCTAGAGAGCCGTGGTGCCAGCTGCCTTCTTTCTTTTTCTTTTCTCTTTTTTCTTCTAATACTACCTGTTGAATTTTTACTCAAAATAGAGATAATCATATGTGTATAAAGTTAACTGAAAATAGATCTTTCTTAGCAAAAAACAAAAGTGGGAATAAGAGAGGAGGGAGGAATTGAGGTAGGAGTGTGAGTGGGAGGGTGGGCACAGTGGGAAGAATCACCATGTTCCTAGTTGTAACTGTGAAACATATGAAGTTTGCAACTACAAAACTGTATAGCTCTTCATACATTTTGATGTACGTTTACAGTTCAAAGAGTACAGTTTAAAAACTTACCATGGGACTGCCCCCCTTAAGCTGGGTGGTAAAAATAGCATTTTGAGTGTCAAAGTGAGCATGGGGATAGGATTAAATGACCACATAAATAGGATTAAGTGTTAAAGTGATCATAAAATATGACTTACTGTTTGGCAATAATAATAGGTAGAATTAAAAAGGAGTGAATGCTCCAACATGTGAAGCAGTCCGTACAGCAGACTCATAGAATGACAATCACTTTAAATAACACTCTGACATCAGAATCAGCCCTTAAGGCATTCTAGTCTGGCTGAAAATCTCATGAGAATACTTCAGGCATGGAAAGCCAAAACATTGTGGCAAAAAGTGCCCTTACATGAAGGATCTCTGTGAGACCCCAATAGGAAGAAGTGGTCATCAAAGAAGGATGTACTTTTCTCTAAAGGGAGGAGAGAATTTCCACTTTGCTCATGGCCTTGTCTAAATAAGGAAGGAGTCAGTGGATTCAAAAATCTTTCATAGCCTAGGCAGCTTATGTCAAGAGCCTCAGGTGATCACTGCTTTCATACATAAAAGTGTTAATTGTTAAATTAACCACAGAAATCACTATGCACTAACTTCTCATGCAGGACCTCTGTCCTCGAAGAGTTGGATTATGACAGTTAATAGTAAAATTTGATCCCAAAGATTTATCTCATTTTAATGTGTTAAGTGGAGGATATTATCCAGGTCTCATAAGCTATAGTAAAGTCTAAGTGCTCACAAAAGATGCACCATTCTTGGGTTCTTCTTCGAAGTTAATTTTCTCAAAAAAAAAAAAATACATATATATATATATATAAACTTCAGAAAGGTTTACTTTTACTGAATTAAAAAGTACTTTCTTTCCTTATTATATAAATAATCTTGATGTTCTATTGCACAGTAGGGTAATAATAGTTACCAATAACATACTGTACTTCTCTGAGTAGCTAGAAGAAAGACTTCTGAATGTTCATACTACAAAGAAACCTTGAATATATGAAGTGATGGATGCTAATTATCCTAATTGGATCAGTAAAATGTTTGCATGTTTCAAAATATTACACTGAACCCCATAAATATGTACAATTATTGTTTGTCAATAAATACAAAAATAAATAAATTTTTTAAAAAGAGAAACCAGCATTGATATAGTATATGAACTGAACTGTAGACTTCATTAGGATTTTACATTATGTCTTCTCTTTTCCAGGATCCAGTCCACACTCGTTTGTTGGGGCTCCTTAGCTGCCTCCAATATTTGACCACTGCTTAGCATCTCCTGGTCATTCATGACCTCAACCCTTGTGAAGAGCTCTGGTCAGGAGCCTCGTTCATCGTGTCTCTACTTGACTTGTCTGGAGTTTTTTAAAGGATTAAATTGGGCTTGTGAATTGCTGAAAAGAATTCCTAGACAGAAGATGCCCTCAGTATATCCTATCAGGAGACATGATGTCACTGTGTCCATTTACTGATAATGTTAACTTGATCTGCAGGAAGAAAAAGAGAAGTAAGATCAGAAAGGACAAGGACATCATTGGGAGAAAGTAACCAATATTCCAAATTAGAAGAATTTGAGCCATAAAGTAAATTAGAACATGGATTTCTCCCCTGCAAAGTTATTTCCCCTTCTGTATTTCATAAATATCTGGAGGGGAGATATTTTGAGACTGTACAAAGCTCTCCTTACATTTTCATCAACTACTTTTATTGTTATTGTTGCAGTAATATTATGGTTTTAGTGGTGATTTTTCTATTTCTCTACTGTCTTCTCCACTTATTTAGTAGAATTGTTCTGTGTGGGATAGTTGGTTGTTCTTCCAATTATTTTTCAATAATTTTTTCTTATCAGTCTGGATTCATGGATAGGTATTTTATTTCCTGTATTATAAACCTATACTATCTTTAAAATTTTTAATTTATTTCATTGCTCAAATTGTTCTAGCTTTGAACATTGGAAAAGCTTTTCCAGAATGATTCCTGTGTTCTTCCACATTCATTCATTCTCTCTCTCTCTCTCTCTCTCTCTCTCTCTCTCTCTCTCTCTCTCCCATCCTCCCCCCTTTCTCTCCACCTCTCTCCCTATCCCTACCCCTCGAGCACTTCCTTACCTTCCAATATCACAAGACACTCCAGGTCCATCTTGGATTTTTCCTAATCCACTCCTGGTGACAACTACTTATCCAAGAAACTTTGGTTTCTTTAATTGAAGAGTGATAAATAGAAACCATGACGTGGGACTGATTTCTTTCATGTGGCATGTGCATCTCATATTCAATCACATCTCTGTATGAATCAGGTCTCTTTTTATTGCTGAATAGCATTCCATTATTTGAATGTACCATAATCTGTTCATTTGCTGGTTGAAAGTCATTTGTGTTGTTTCAGGTTTTGGTGATTATAAATAAGGTTACTAGAAACATCCAAATGCAAGTTTCAATGTCTGTTTCCTTTCCCTAGGGCAAACACCTAGGGTGGGATGACTGAGCCTTATGTTAAGTGTTTATTTAACATGATAAGAATTTCCTAAAGTGATTGTACCATTTTACATTCCTACTGGCAATGTCAAGTTCTAGTTGTTCTACCAACACTTGATACTGACCATGTAGTTTCAATATCACCATTCTAATGGGTTATGTTTCACTTTGTATTTCCCTAA
This sequence comes from Sylvilagus floridanus, assembly GCA_949820135.1. Lineage (NCBI taxonomy): Eukaryota > Metazoa > Chordata > Mammalia > Lagomorpha > Leporidae > Sylvilagus > Sylvilagus floridanus. The sequence goes on from OX463239.1 coordinate 69,808,656, forward strand.
TGAATAGTGATATTGAGCATCTTTTCATGAACTTATGTACTTTCTCTATACTTTATTTCTTGCTATTGATACCGTAGAAAGTCTCCTGCTTCACACCTCAATATTGACAAAGTCTTATATATGAAATCCATGACATTTGTTTTTTAAAAACACAATGTCTTTTATACATTGTTAAGACTGTTGTAACATTTGGTACATATATTTCAAAAAGTGTTTTGAAAACAGAATTTAAAGATAAGTCTATTGGTGTAAAAAAATTTTAAAATCCATGCACAGGAGTATGAATCTGGTTTAGTTCCCATATTAACCATAAGATACTAGTGTCATTCATGTTTTCTCTGGAATAACAATCAAACACATTTTTAGTTGATGATCTTACTGGCCATTTCACCATTAATGTCCTTTTTGTGATTATACATGGAAAGATTTTTATCTTTGTTGATTTCAAAGTTTCACATCAAACCAGCCAAAAATTAAATCTTTTTCCTATTCATTCATTCTATATCATTAATTGGGTTAGCAAACAATTCAAAAACCAACTCAGGATTTCCTTCCAAAATGTACCTCCTTATAAGAATAGGACTGCAGCTTTTAATAGATTCTGAAATTTTTGTTACAATTCTGCCATCAGGAAGTGAAGAATTTCTATTGATTTAATCATTCATCTTATAGCTTTCATTTTCACAGTCTATTAATCTTCACTTGAACTTTCTCCCAGTTCTCTAATAAATAAAGATGACAAAAGAAGGTGCTCTTCATACAGATCCAAATCAGGAGGCTATAACCTCCTGTTTTATTGATATGTCCCAAATGATCTTTCCAAATTACAGTCAAATTGGCATATTCCCAATCAACTTTCCTTTAGCCGAATCTCAGAAATGTTCACTGTCACTCACAGCACCAAGACACAAAGACAACCTTCAAGGGGAAGAAGTTGGACTTCAGAGAGACTTTCTCTTAAGTGATTGTGGTTAAAATGCCTTCCTTTTGTGACTTTCACCAAAACATGTCAAAAGATTGCAAGAGACTCGGCACCCTGGATAGGATCTCAGCTGAATGAATGGGAGGAACAAATGTTAGCTCGGAAGTGACTCTTTTCCACCAAGGAAACAGACATGGTGGCACAAAATCCAGGCTCTCAGGGACTTTGTGGTTTAAGAAAGAAGACAAATCCATGCTGAGACTCATTGGCACCAAAACCTTGTGGAACCAGCACCAGCCCTCCCACTGCACAGGAAGAAGCTTGCTCCCCACCGTGTCATTGCTCTGAGGGACCACCCTGAGAGCCAGTCTTCCCCACACTGGCCCCAGGGGCAGCGCCGGAGGCCAAGGCAAGGCTCATATCTCGGTTTTTTGCTACCTTTTCATTCTGTGCACAGCAGTGGGCAATAGAACAGGAGCTTGAAAGAGGACAGAGCAAGTCAAAAACATCATCACCCTAAATACTCTGATTTGAAGTCATTTTTTGGCACTAAGAAAAAAGAAAGCATAGTAGGCAAACTCTAAGCTCTGAAGGCAATGTTTACTCTTCCACAGTAGAGGACTTCTGGAGAGCTCCTGACAAGACTGTCAAAAGGGTGTTGGGCAATTTAACTATTAATAATCGTAAAAAACAACAAATAAAGCTTTGAATTAATCCAGCATCTTTCATCTCCATATATCAAAGGGTGTTGCCAATGTTCCTGATAACAACACGTCTGTGAAACACTGAAGTGGCAGCATTGTCATTCCTTGCTGACAGATGAAAGAAAGCAGAATTTATGAAATTCTTCCCCAATGAGTCAGCCTCAGCCAGAGATCTCCCTGCGAGGTGCCACCAGCCGCTGCAGGATTCGGGTTTATGGAGAGCTCGCACAGGAGCAACATGGAGCACCAATGAAGGCTTGGAGTCTCTTGTTCTAACAAAGCGCACATGCAAACATGGTTCTGTGTCTGTGCAGGTGGGTCAGCACGGTGATCGTTGTAAATATCAGCCATTCATGGGCAAGCGTTTGCCACAGGAGTTAAGACGCTGCCTGGGACACCAGCATCCCATTTTGGAGAGCCTGGGTTCGAGTCCTTTCAATTCCGGCTTCCTGCTAATGCACACTCTGGGAAGCAGCAGGGGATAGCTTGGGTGCTTTGGTCTCTGACACCCACACGGGATACCTGGGTTGAGGTCTGGGACTCCAGCTTTAGTCTGGCCCCGCTTTGCCTGTTGCAAGCATTGGGGGCCAGATAGATGGGATATCTCTGTGTCTGGCTCTTTGCCTTGCAGGAAATCAAAATAAATAAAAATAAAAGTCAGCCATTTGCAAACCCTCAGGATGTGCTCTGGGAAAATACTGACCCCAGTACAGCCTACTTCTGAGGAGTGCACAGGCTGTGCGATGCACAACAGAAGGCTACACCCATGCTTCTCACACCCCACACTGCAACCAAATGAACTACCAGAGTTCCCCAACAGCAAGGCCCCGGCCCCTCCTCCTTTGCTCGTCCTGTTCCACTGCTTTCATACACCCCCATCACAATGCTGCTGAAGCAGCACTTACACCTCCTTCATTATTATGCTTTGTAAATTCTGTAAAGATTTCCTCTATAGGCCCAGGTCTTTATTGCATGTATTCGCTTGCCAGTCTTTCTTTCCTACCAAACTCTCAGCTTTTTGTCAGGAGGAATCCAAAATATTGTCATAAATCTATCAGGGAGTCAAGTTCCTATCAGATGCTCAGTAGCTGTTTCTAGAAGAAAGAGGGAGGGAGGGAATGGGTGGGTGGGCAGGGAGGGAGGGAAAGAAGGAGGGAAGGAAGGAGGGAAGGAAGGAGGGAAGGAAAGAGGGAGGGAATGGGTGGGTGGGGAGGGAGGGAAGGAAGGGAGGGAGGGAAGGTAGGAAGGAGGGAAGGAGGGAGGGAATGGGTGGGTGGGGAGGGAGGGAGGGAGGGAAGGGAGGAAGGAGGGAAGGAGGGAGGGAATGGGTGGGTGGGGAGGGAGGGAGGGAGGGAAGGGAGGGAGGAAGGAGGGAGGGAAGGAGGAAGAAGGGAGGGAAGGAGGGAATGGGTGGGTAGGGGAAGGGACTTATATTTACTAAGCAGCTAAATTTGCCACTCACAGTGCTAGGTATATTCCTGTTCAGTATTTAGTGTGTGCTAATAATTTAAAGGCCTGTGTCTCTTTTGTATTTCAGAATATTCTGAGCTTTCATCATTTTGAAAGTGCTTTTCTCCCATTCCCTCAATTCTCTAGTTCTGGAATTCCCACTAGACCCAAGTGAGATTCCCTCAGTCTCTCCTACATGTCTCTTAACTTTTCTAGTTTTCATCTCTTTATGCAACATTTAGGATTGAACTCCCCAGTGTTATCTCCCAATTCTCCAATGCTCTCTTGGGCCCATCCACAGCTGATTTGTCTCCTGCACAAGTTTTTATTCCGATTACTTGTTCTTCTATTTCTACTGTCTAATCAGCTCATTTTCATGTGCACCTGTTCTTGATTTCTACCAGCCTGGTTTTTTTCATAATTTCTTGCTCTTTTTAGGTGTTCCTTTCTTTCTATCTTAGAGAGTCTTAAACAACTCATTTAAAAGTCATTTTCAGATCTCTCTTTGATTCCCATTTCAAAGGGAGTGAATTCTACTGGTTCTGAGCTTCGTGGTTCTCTTTCTTAGCATTATTTTCCTGCACATGCTTTGAAACAAGTTTATCTGGGAGATCTTCAATTTTGTCCCACCCTCCCTGTGTGAGGGTCCTTGTTTCCTGAATTGGTTCTCCCAGCCTGTAGCCAGGTCGGAGAGGGTGCTCGGGCTTCCTGTTCCAGAGCGACACAGGGGATCTCACAGATCTCATCGCTGAGCCAGCAGGCCCTGGTTGTCACCTCGAATCCTCCTCCACCTGGCTCTGTAACATGCTGCAGCTCTAACATGCTGAAGTTTCTTCTGGCCTCTTCGGAAGAGGGAGGGAGGAACGTCTGCCATAGCCCACAGTAACCTTGGATCCAAGTCCCAGGCATGGATGCAGAACTTTTGGTCCCCTCGTCCTGCAGTAGCTGCACTTCAAGTCCCCCACTGCCTCTTCCCAACCCCCAGAGCCCAGCAGAGCCATCACCTTAATCATCATCCACTACTGTTTTGTTTCTGGCCCAATGAGGTGTGTCTCTAGTTGTTGGGTTTTTTTTTTTTTTAAGATAGCTATAGATATAGATTGATTGATTTGAAAGGCAGCATGACAAAGAGAGGGAAAGACAGGATGGGGGAGGGCGAGAGCAAGAAGGAGAAGGAAGCGTTCCATCCACTGGTTCACTCCCCAGATGGCTGCAGCAGCTAGGATTGGACCAGGCCAAAGCCAGGAGCCACAGCCTCTATCCTGGTCTCCCATGTGGTTGCATGGGCCCAAGCTCTTGGCCATCTGCTACTGCTTCCCCAGACACATGAGCAGGGAGCTATATCAGGAGTGAAGCTGCCGGGATGTGAACCGGTGCTCCCATGTGGGATGCTCATGTCTCAGGTTCTGACTTAACCTGCTGCACCACCATACTGGCCCCACTTATTGAATGTGCCAATGTCTGAACTCCTTTTGAAATACTTCATCTATCTTGCAATATGTATGAGATTTAGGGGTCATTTACAGTGTGAACTTCCAACACAGTCCTGACCTAATGTCCCAGTCTAGGCGTTTTCACAGCATCCATCAGTCCCCCTATGAGGATCCTCAGCCGCCCAAAATGTACCCAGCTCTCTGCACACATGTCCTGGTCCAATGGGAGACAGATTAGGCCCATGCAGACCCCTGCCCAAGAGCAAGCGGGGCCTGTGACTATGCCCCCAAATGTGGAGCCACCCTGGAGGCCCCACAGGGTACTGCAGCTCCCCCAAAATCAAGCACACAACATTTGAGCTCACGCTGCCCACATGGTCCCTGGCAGTGACAGGCCTGGAGTTGAGGCTCAAGGCTTTGCCTAGAAGGAAATGCTCTCTAAAACAATAAGCAAGACTCCCACCTAAACTCTACCACTCATATCTCTCAGATCAGCCCCCAAAGACATGGATCCACCTGCTCTGAGCTATAGTCTGACATTCTCAGCCTCAGTCCACACCATGCACCTGGCCTGTTCCCTCTTCTTGCCTTTTCTCTACCAGGAGTGAGCATCCTCACACACCTCAGCGTAGACACAGGACATTGCAGGAGTGTATTTTCCCACCAAGTGGCTGCTACCAGCATGGCTCCATTTTATAGGCTCTGAAAATGAGGCTCAGGTTCTGTGACATCTCCAAGACCCCAGAGACACCCAGTGCTAGAACCAGGGTTTGAAGTCAGGCACTTCTGAACCTGAAGTCCAAGCCCTTCACTGAAGGCCATACTCCCACGTCCACTGTGGCATCCACCTTTGTGGTATCCGACACTGTCACGAGTGCCTTCGGTTCTGAAGTGCCCCCTCCTCAGGTTTCCAGACACGGACCTCATGTGACCCTCTTCTCACTGCTGTTTGTCCTTCCTAGGACCCCACCCATGGTGTTTCCTGGGACTTGATCATCCTTTCCTGCCTGCCATTCCCCCCAGACAACTCAACAGAAGCCTCTGCATGCCACCACCACCCAAGGCCAATGCTCATTAAAACTGCAGGTTAATCTTCACCCATGGACCACACACTCCTCAATTTCCTTTTTTTTTTTTTTTAAGATTTTATTTATTTATTTGAGAGGTAGAATTACAGACAGTGAGAGAGGTAGAGACAGAGAGAAAGGTCTTCTTTCTGCTGGTTCACTCCCAAAATGGCCGCAACAGCTAGAACTGCGCTGATCCAAAGCCAGAAGCCAGGAGTTTCTTCCAGGTCTCCCATGTGGGTGCAGGGGCCCAAGCACTTGGGCCATCCTCCACTGCTTTCCCAGGCCACAGTAGAGAGCTGGACTGGAAGAGGAACAACCAGGACTAGAACCCGGCGCCCATATGGGATGCTGGCGCCACAGGCGGAGGATTAACCAAGTGAGCTAGGGTGCTGACCCCACTCAACTCCTCAACTTCAACAGGGTCAATTCCAGGTCATTACCTGCATCCCTGCAGAATAATTACTTTTTAAAAAATATCTACATTTAGTCCTTAGTGCTATATTAATTCTTTTTTTTTTTTTTTTTTTTTTTTTTTTTTTTTTTTTTTTGACAGGCAGAGTGGACAGTGAGAGAGAGAGACAGAGAGAAAGGTCTTCCTTTTGCCGTTGGTTCACCCTCCAATGGCCGCCGCGGCCGGCGCACTGCGGCCGGCGCACCGCGCTCGTCCGATGGCAGGAGCCAGGAGCCAGGTGCTTTTCCTGGTCTCCCCATGGGGTGCAGAGCCCAAGCACCTGGGCTACTGCCAACAATTTATTCTGACTTTTAATAAGACTTTAACTGTTTTCACAGCACCAGGTTCACCAGGGTCATCCCCAACACCTAGTGCACACTCACCCCTTGGCCACTCACTTGTTACTGTCAATCGCAGAATGAGCAGGGGCAAGGGCTGGCCTCTTCGCCTCAGCTTGCCCCGAGACTCAGCACCGTGGCTGCCCTGCCCAGCAACGCAACACACCACCCCCATCAGGAACTCCCCACTGGACCAGCGAGCACAGGCTCTCCCACCTCCACTCCCACCTCCAGACCCAGCCTGGCTTCCAGTCTACATCAAACATTTAGGTAATTAAGTAGAAACTGGCAACAGATACAAAAACACAGAATCTCACCCCAACAGGGGCGCATAATGCTCAATTCTATTTTCCCAAAGAAGTGATCAGAAGCCTGTGTGCACCGGAGAGGCAGCTTGACAGGGGTACCAGCATCTGAAGTCAGCATGGAGGCTGAAAGGAAAGAATTCAGAGAAACGGGTCTCAGCCGCAGCTCTGCATGCAAGACAGGGGGGCTGGGATTTGCATTTCATCGGGCACACAGGGCAAACACAAATCTGCTGTGACTAACAGTCCCCAGGCCTCCCAGGCTATCCCTACAGGGGAATACACACACCCACATGCACGCTCAAGACAGCACGCATACCCACACCATACAACAAACAATGCACATTCACACCCACATACAAAACAACACTCACAACGCCCACACACCAAACAGCACCTACCCACACTCAAGACAGCTTACACATCCATATCCTACACCACACACACACACCAAACAGCACTCACACCCATGCCCACACACAAAACAACATGCACACCCACACTCAACATTCAATGCACCAAAAAAGCACACACACAACAGAACTCACACCCACACCACAGACCAAACAACACACTCCCTCACCCCATGCTCAAGACAGCATTCATATTCAAACCACACACAAAACAACATACACATTCATACTCAAAACAACACACACAACACACATATCAAATAACAGACGCAAACCCACACACCAAAAAGCATTCATACATCCACATTCCAAACAGCAAGCACACCTACACTCACACTCAAAATAACATGCACACTCAACTGTACATATGCCCATACTTACATAACAAAACAACACACACCCACATACTAAACAATAAGCTCACTCACTCCTACAACAAGGCAACATGCACACAGACACACCCCACAGAAACACCCTCAGATCCCTACACACACACTCACACTGTGCACATACAAAAATTCACACCACTCTCACACATCAACATGGTTCACCTGGGGCCAGGCCCACGCTTCTGAACAGCCAGCCCCAAACAAGTTTATGAAGTACATCTCCTGCTCATCACCAGTCTCGTCCCCATCACACACTGAGAAACTTCAGGTGGAAAGGTAAGCAAAGGGGGCCAGCATTGTGTCTGCAGAGTCAGCATTCCATATGGATGCCAGTTGGAGTTCCAGCTGCCCTACTTCAGATCCAGCTTCTGGCTAATGGCCTGGCAATACAGCAAAGACTGTTCAAGTACTTGGGACCTCGAAAACACGTAGGAGACCCGGAAGAAGCTCCTGGCTTCTGACTTCGGCCCAGCCCAGCCCCAGCCATTGCAGCCTTTTGGGGAGTGAACCAGCAGATGATGGGTCTGTCTCTCACTCTCTCTGTGTCTGTTCCACTTCTTCTCTGTAACTCTGCCTTTCAAATAAACAAACAATGGGCTGGCGCTGGTGCTTAGCGGGAGAAGCCACTGCCTCCAGAGCTGGCATCCCATATGAGTGCCGGTTCGAGTCCCGGCTTCTCCACTTCCTGTCCAGGTCTCTGCTATGCCTTGGGAAAGCAGTAGAAGATGGTCCAAGTCCTTAGGCCCCTGCACCCACATTGGAGACCCAGAGGAAGCTCCTGACTCCTGGCTCCGGATCAGTGCAGCTTCAGCCATTGCAGCCAATTGGAGAGTGAACCAAAGGATAGAAGACCTCTCTCTCTCTCTCTCTGCCTCTCCTTCTCTCTCTGTGTAACTCTGACTTTCAAGTAAATAAATAAATCTTTTAAAAAATCATTAAAAAAAGAAAGGCAAGCAAAAAACCAGGAAAACAGTCTAGGAAAAGCAAAAGAGAATAAGTCAACCTCAGCAGTCATGTAAGAAACACAAATCAAGACAGGGTACTCTTGTTCAACAGTCAGAGTTGTGAAATCAGAAGCAATGAGACTCCTCCCTGCTGGAGGTCACTGGCCACCCCTGGCTGGGCCAGAAGGGGGCACTCACTTCACTCCCACCTTCAAGAGTCAGTGCATTGGGGGCAGCGCTGTGGCATAATAGGCTAAGCCTCGGCCTGCGGTTCTGGCACCCCATATGAGGGCCGGTTCATGTCCCGGCTGCTCCTTTTCCCATCCTTCTTTCCTGCTTAAGGAAAGCCATAGAAGATGTTACAAGTGAGAGACCAATTACAGGCTTCTGGCTTCAGATCAGCTCAGTGTGACCATTTGGGGAGTGAACCAGCAGATGAAGGACCTTTCTCTCTGTCTCTTCCTGTCTCTGTAATTCAACCTCTCAAATAAATAAGTAAAATCTTAAAAAAATCAGTGCACCATGTCCGTTAACAGAGTCATCTGAGCATGGGGGAAGGTGCATGTGTATGCAGGGGGGAAGTGGGGAGAGAGGTACCAGGAAACAAAGCTACACACACACACACACACATACACACACACACACACACTGCGGGCACATGGGAGGGTCAGGCTTAAATCAATTCTGCCATGCTGATATGCCAAGGGGCAGCGCTGAGTTGGCCTTACAGGATCACACTTCAGAAGTGGTGTCAAGATGCATACCTAGAGCATACGACAGGCAGAGGAGGGGCAGTCAGAGGAGTCTCAGGATTACCTCCAATGAGGCCATCAGAGGTGGGTGGGAGTTCACCAGAAGGATGGGGAGAAAGATATTCTAGGGCAAAGAAAGATCAAGGTCACAGGCACTGCAATATTAATGTGTATTTATGTAACCACTGGAGGCCTTTCACGTTTTTCCATAGGATGCTTTCCATCCGGTTAAGCGGTGTGTGTTCCACTGACCCCAGGAAATAAGAAGAGGCTACAGTGATGGATCAGGTTTGACCTGACAGGGTGCACAGGTAAACTCACTGAGTCCTCAAAACGCCTGTAGAGCAACCACAGACCTGGTTTATAGGTGACGAAGCTGAGGCTCAGAGAAGACCGATTTACCCATAATCCCAAGGCTGCTCAGGGCTGGAGGTCAGTCATGAACTGATGTCCCCCATCCACCTGACCATGAAGCCGCCACCCATTCTATCTCCTATACCACATTGCCTCATTTCCAGAACTTTCCTTAAAATTGAATCTCCTGAAATTAGATCTACAGATTGACACAACTCACCTACCATAATCCACGTGAGCCCTTTTGCTGAAATAGACAAATTGATCCTAAAATTGATATAATAATTCAAAGGATCCAGAAAAGCAAAAAACAAAAACTTCAAAACTTGCTCTAAAGCTACAGTAATCAAAACTGTGTTGCGTAAGTTGCTGGCATAAGGATAGATGTATAGATAGTAGAATAGAATCGAGAGTCCAGAAATAAATCCATAAATAATTTAAGGCAATTGAATTTTGACAAGAGTGCCAGGACAATTCAATGAGGCAAAGAACAGCCTTTTCAATAAAGGGAGCTGAGACAGCCAGAAATCTACAGGCAATGGAACAAGGCGGAACCTTGCCTTTCACAGTTGGCAGCAACACTCCTGGAACTGGAGGACATCGTGCTAAGTGAGAGAAGCATGCACTGGAAGACAAAGACTGCATGTTCACACTGATATGGGGAAGCCAACAGTTGACCTCCTGGGAGAGAAGAGAAGAGTGCCTACCACAGCCTGGGGACAGTGTGGAGGAGGCAGAGTTGGAGAGAAGATGGTTAATGGGCACAGGGATGCAGTTGGAGAGGGGGAAAGATTTCTAATGTCTAGACTATGGGAGTACAGCCATGGTTGACAGCAATTAACTGAATATTCAAAATACTAGCAGAAAGGATTTTGAATGTTGCCAAAACAAGGAATGTGGCACAAATGCCAGTTCCCCAATCTGATCATTACACTGTAGGAACCTACTTGTATTGAAATGTCACTCTGTGTACCACAAACACGTACAATGACTACTTCAATTTAAAAAAGTTATTTAAAAATATATAATGTGAGTTATTACATTACTCAGCCATTTTACTCCTTGGTATATGCCCCAAAGAGTTGAAAAAATGTATGTCTGCATAAAAACTCACACATGAATATTCACAGAAGCATGATTCATTTATAACCTTCATTATACCCATAGGGAGAAACAACCAAATGTCCATCAACTCATGATAGGTAAACAAAGGTGGTTCATCCACACGGTGGAGCCTATTTAGCCACAAGACACAACAAAGTACTGACTGGATGGATGCTGAAAACACAGTTTCAAGAAGAAAGAGCTGGTTGCCAAAGACCATAGGATAGAGGATTCCATTTTGAAGAAATACTCAAAATGCATACATCAACAACCGATAGTGATTTGGGATGTGAGTGAATGGGGAAGAATGAGCGCTGGTGATTACAGAGCTGATGGGGGCGGGGGGATAACAAACATGCTCTAACACTGACGATGATGATGATGGCTGTACCACTCAGTGAGCGCATTGAAAACACGCTTGGCACACTTGAGATGGGTGAGCCAAATGGCATAGGAATTACAATTCACCAAAAGCCATTTTAGAATAAAACAGACCAAAAGCAAAATGTTAGCACAGGCTCACCAGTGGTTGGCACAGAGAGAAAGATGTCCCAAGGGACTAAGAAGCCACTCACCATCCCTGCACCTGGAGTTAAGTGTTGTGAACATTTTGGTTTCTTTCCTTCCAGAACCTCTTTCCAAAGATTATTCTTACTTCTGGGGCTCTATGTTCTATCTGAAGTCAGGTACCACACCCAGCCTGGTGGGTCCTCACCTTCATGCATGCTCGCATGCTCCCCTTGCACCCCCTGCCACACCAGCTCCAGGACACACGGGTCTACGTACTCGGCGTCCTCTGATTGGCACACCCATTTCCTGGGTGGCCAGCTGAGACACCAAGGGCCCTAGCACACTCAGCAGTTGCTTCTCTTGTGGCTTCTCTCATGGGATCAGCCTTGCTTCCTGCGACTGGCTTCCACTCTGAAACTGGCCCCTCGAAGTACAAGTCCAGCACATGTTCTCCCTTGGGAGAAGAGGAATGGCGGGAGGGGGGCTGCACGGGGCAGAGTGCAGGCGGGGGAGGGGGAGAGGACTCCTCCCCTCAGGCAGCCATCATTACCACCCTTCCCACTGACTGAAGACCTGCCCAGGACACCTCCAGACCTGGTGGCCTTGGCCATGAGCTGCCCGTGAGGGTCAGTGGAGTCCTGCCTCCCCCTCACTCACTGGCTGTTCCTGGATTTGCTGCCATTGGCTGACAGTCCCAGCACCTGGCCGGGCTGCCTCCTGGCTTTTGCCCTAGACCCCTTCCTGGACTGGTTCAGGTGGCCTAGGAGGAACCACCAGTGCCAGGCTTGGGAAGCCCAGAGAGAATCGGACCCCACCCACCCTGAGGTTCCAGGAGAGGAGTCGGGTTGGTCAGACTGGGCTCGGCCTGACCACAAAAATCCGGGCACAGCGTGTTCTCACACAGAAAGCTCCAACTCATTCTCTCTCTCTCTCTTTCTCTCTCTCTCTCAACAGAGATGGCAGACCTTGGGAAATGGAACCATCTCCTTGTTATCAATGTAAAAACCGAGCTGAGCTATTTGTGATCTAAATCAAAATAGAACTGTGTCTGGCAAACTCATTTTTCTCAGGCCCGGCAGCTCCCCAAGATACATTGTCTACTGATGCCGGGGAGGAGGGAGACAATGGCGACTGCCAGGAGCCATTGATCACTTGTTTTATGTCCAGAACGCATCTTTAATCACTGTCGCTTCAGAAAGAAACGGGAAATGGAGATGGATTCTCCAGTGCCAGAGGCAGAGAGCTTGGTAATTGTAGCTCTTTCATTAAAACTTTGGAGGAATAAGATAGCCAGTGGCTGTTCACCTCCGCCTGGGCAGATAGGGTGCCCACCTTGGCTCAGCACTTGGAGGTGGGAGCTGCGGTGCCAGCAAGAGCCTTACAAGTCACTGGAGACTCTCGTCATCGGGAGCTGCCTGGCCTGGAACCCAGCGTCCCAGCCCAGCATGTCCAGGCTCACCCACAGGACCCCACACACCACGCGACCCATGGCTCACGGCATCTCACTGTCCTTATTTACAAACGGGGGCATAACTCTCCTTTCCTGCTGCCCTATGCTATTTTATTCTCTTGCCCCACTTTGTGAACCAGTTCTTGTACCGGCCGTGACGTTTATTGATGCATTCATTTAGTTTGCAAATAATAATTAGCGCCTTATTTTTTGTTTGATGGTCACCAATAAGAGTTGGCTTCCTGCCCCCTTGGAACTCCTGGCCCACAGTGGACATCCTCAGCAATTGGGCAATGTTACTCTGGAGAAGCAAAAAACAAAATCTTCCTGTGTCTATGTACGAAGCACAAATATACAGGCAGCACATAAACACATTTTAAAATTTCATGGTGGACAAGGAAGAAATGACGAGGGCAAAGAAATCTAAAAGAATTGCTTAGGGGAAAGACATGGTTTAGGGACTTTCCTCCCCTTCATGCTTCGGAACTCCAAATGTGCCACCTCCTCCAAGAAGCCTTCCCTCAGTACCAATTCCTTTTGCTCCCACAGCACAGATCTCTGAGTTCACACCAGCCTCTGAGCCATCACTCTGTCTACTCAATTGATCTGTAGGATGCTTTCAATCAAGGTTCGGGTCTTTGCCTACTTCAAATCCTTAAGGGTTAGTACCTACTAGGTGTTCAATAAATGGTGACTAAGTGAATGAATAAATAAGCGGTGGCACATGTCTCACTCTGAAGGTGGAGAAGGAAGATAAGGAAATCAACATCTAAAGACCCCTGTTTTCCAGGCGCCGTGAGAGCCTGCCTCACGTCCATATTTTCCATAGCCCTGGGAATACCAGGGCAGAAATCATGACTCCCGGGGAAATGAGAGTGAAACAGGATCCCGTGCAGTGGTGAGCCTGAGCCAGCACCTGGGGCCCATGCAGCCCATTCCATTGTAGGAAATTTTTCAAGCCAGCTGTGAAGTCCTCGGTGGTGTGAAATTGTCCATGATGGGAGCAGTTACACCATGAGTACTGACAGCCATTGCAAACCAAGGCTTCGATGGGTCCTCCCCTGAAAGCCAGTGTGAGCGTGTCACTGATTCCATGCCTGGTGAGTGACAACCAGGACAGGGCAGAGTGTTCCCAGAGTACGATGCTTCCTCCCTACAACTGGAGAAGGACCAGAGTGTGTGAGAGAGCGATCCATCTTTGCATCATAAGACTTCATCCAGGGGCCAACACCGTGGCTCACTTGGTTAACCCTCCACCTGCGGTGCCGGCATCCCATAGGCGCCGGGTTCTAGTCTCGCTGCCCCTCTTCCAATCCAGCTCTCTGCTGTGGCCCGCGAGGGCAGTGGAGGATGGCCCAGGTGCTTGGGCTCCTGTACTTGCATGGGAGACCAGGAGGAAGCACCTGGCTCCTGGCTTTGGATTGGCACAGTGCCAGTCGTAGCAGCCATTTGGAATGAACCAATGGAAGGAAGAACTTTCTGTCTGTCTGTCTCTCTCTCTCACTTTCTGTAACTCTATTAAATAATTTTTTTTAAAAAAAGACTTCATCGGCGAACCCTAAAGACTTCCATAGCCTCGGCAACTCATGACTAGAGCCTAGGGAGATTACTGACGCCATAAACAAGAGTGTCAAATTGTTAAATCAACTTCAGGAGTCACTGTGTACTTACGTCTCATGAGGGATCTGTCCTTAATGTGTTGTCCAATGTGAAATAATGCTATTACTAGTACTGAAACAGTATTTTTACACTTTGTGTTTCTGTGTGGGTGCAAACTGATGAAATCTTTACATAGTATATATTGAATTGATCTTCTGTATATAAAGATAATTGCAAATGATTAAAAAATCTTGGTGTTAAATTGGAAATTGCATAGAAAATTATTCAATTTAAAAATATATATATCATGTAGGATCTCTGTCCTTAACGTGCTATACATTGTGAATTAATACTATAACTAGTACTCCAACAGTATTTTTCACTTTGTGTTGCTATGTGAGGGCAAATTGTTGAAATCTTTACTTAATATATAGTAAACTGATTTTCTGTATATAAAGAGAATTGAAAATGAATCTTGATGTGAATGGAAGGGGAGAAGGAGTTGGAAAGGGGAGGGTTGCGGGTAGGAGGGAAGTTATGGGGGGGAAGCCATTGTAATCTATAAGCTGTATTTTGGAAATTTATATTCTTTAAATAAAAGCGTTATTAAAAAAAAAAAAAGACTTCATCCAGCCTCTCACTTAATACCCTTTGTTTCTCACTGAAATAACTTTCCTGGTCCTTATATTTTTTATGAAAAGTAAACTGAAGGGACTCTCTCTTAGAAACTCAGCCTCACCACTACTTTCCAGGAAGCAGAAGCAGAATTTGGAGGAAAGGGTTCAAGAACTCACTGCAAAAGTAACATCCCCTTAGTCTGTTTGCTGGTGCTATGACTGAATATTAGAGGCTGGGCAGTTTATAACCAAGGCTTACTCAACTCAAGGTTGTGCAGGTCCAAGGTCAAGGGGCCACATCCGGTGAGGGCCTCCTTGCTGGTGGGCATTCTCTGCAGAGCCGCAGGGCGGCGCTGGGCATCACATGGCCAGAGTGAGCAAGCCAGCAACTCTCTCCTCCTCTTCTCCAAAGCCACTAATGCAATCATAAGCATGCCACCCTCGTGACTTCAACTAATCCTAGTCACTTCTCCAAATTCAGTTAACACAGGGCATTTCAGATTAAGGTTCAACGTGAGTTTTGGTAGAGGCATTCAAGCCACTGCTCACCCAAACTGCAGGGTCCAGTCAATGCCCAGAAGCCTTCCAGGTCCCCTCCCAGGTTGCCCTGCAGCAGCCCTCCCCGGGGCCTTGGGACTCTGTTTTTCTACCTCCTCTGAGGATAACGCTTCTCAATGGTCGGGAGCAAGCAGGTTTGACCTCAGCATCCATCTCTGGAAGGCAGCCCAGGGGTTGGCACTCAGGAACTGCGGGTGTTGAACGAGGTAACAGCCTTCTGACCTGAATGCAGCTCATCAGGGAACCAAAACCCCATACCAAATGCATGGATTCCCAGCAACGCCCCCAGTGGATCTGAACCAACCGAGCCAACCTCAAAGCCCACACACTTTCCTCATTCCTCGACCCCTTCACATTTTCCTCAAGACTCAAATCAGTGTTTAAATGCCTCGGGGTGCTACAGCGATATGCTCAAAATGCTAAACGTCTTATTAGACAAAGGAGTTTGGGCCTGACTCCGCCAGAATACAGATCTGCTCTGAGTAGCATCAGCAAGCGCTGTGGGTTTGCCACATCACAATATCATTAGCAACCAGACAGAGACATTCAACGCATATCTGAATGTCAAGTCTCCAGGTTCTGACTGCTCGGCAAGCCAGGGAGGCAAAAAAATAAATAAAAGAGGCTTGTGGTGTACGTGGCTTCCTCTCCCATTAGGTGCTGTGATGGGATCCCTGATTTAAGACCAGGATTCAATTGAGAAGCTGTGCTGATTGCACAATAAATATCAGGGAGGTGGCGGGCCTGCACTGGCGTGCTGTGGGAGTCCAGGACCACGGACTGCGGCATTATTTATAATCAAGTAAGTACTTATTTTGGTTTCCAGAAAAGGACATCGGGGAGGAAATTAATATGGAAAAGGAGAAGAAAGAGGCATGTGGGGGGAGGAAGAGTATTTGTCCTTGTTGGGAAATAACAGGCAACAGGTAGAAATATTCTCAGTGGACGTGTTCAAAATAGTGAGAAGGGACAGGAAGGTTTCGTTTTTCCTGGCTGCTTTTGCCCTGATCTCTCCCAAGGTCCTCTTGCAACTGACATTAGGAAGAAAGAATTAAAATGATTCATTATCAGCAGTGACCAAAGAGCCTGTAGTTGCTTTTTAGAAAAATACCAAAGAAGTGCTATTAGTCAGTGAAACAGAAATTATTCATTTGCATGTACCAAAATACAATTCTCTATCTTTATGAGCCTTTCAGATCAATACATTCCCAAGTCCCCCCCTAAAATGCATGTTGAGTTGGCAACCCCACCTTTTCAACAACCCTATGTGCTCACTGTTCTCTGCTCACCCCCTGGCCTCCCCTCCCTCGTCCTTAAGTCCGTGTGCTCTGAGGACAACGAGAAAGGGCTCAGCTGCAGACTGCGGGGCAGACGGGGTCGGGAAACTGTGCCTGGCCCCACAGCCAGAAGTAATGGGTCTGGGCTGCAGTCCCAGGGTGCTGTTTCCTGGTGTGCCGCTCCCATCAGCCTCACCATTCCCTCCACCTGGGGCCTCTCAGCTCCACTTCCTGTACCACTAGAGCTGTCCCCAACGGCAGAGCCAAAGCATGCCCTCCCCGTCGACCGCACTTTCAGGGGAGCCTAGAGACCATGGCCTTGGGTTTCGCCAGCACTGGCAGTTGGGACACACCCCAGGGTTAGCCAGAGGCCTGGGTGGGCGGGACAACGCTCAGATGGAAGCACAGCTAGGACCGGCCAGCAGCATTCTGCTCAGTGAACAATCACCCTCCAAGAAAGCACCACTGGAGACGGGAGCCACAGGAGTGAGTGTGCCTCCCTAGTTCACACATCAGGCAGCCCTCACACGGGAAGAAGCTCAGAGAGCTTCCCAGCCCTTGCATAGGGCGCGAGCGGTGTTCGGATGGGAAATGGAGCAGAGACCAGGCACAGCGTGCTGGAAAGTGCTCTGCCTGCCTGGCAGCCTGGGACTGGCTGCGCTCAGCCGTGGGGGACAGGTCTCCTGCTCAGCTGGGCTTTCAGTTGAAATGCTAAGTTATTTTACAGATCCCGGCATACGCACTCAAAGGATGAAGGCATCCTTGAGGCCAGACTTAGTTAAATTTCACAACAGATAAGGTAAGTGAAGCCTGAACATGCACGTGAAGATCCTTGCCCAAGGTCACAGAGTCACTGGCAAAGCCAGGACTCAAACCCACATAGCAGTTTTCTTGAATTTTTTGCAATAAAAAGTCCCAATGAGGGTGAGCCCCAGTCTCCAGGTGCTAATTCTCCCCACCTGGGTTCTCAGAGTCCAGACTCCAGTGTTAAAGGGCCCTGGCTCAGAGACTCGAGCAAGTTCCCCAAAGCATTCAGCACTCAATTCCTTCATTTTTTTTTTTCCTTTGGACAGGCAGAGTTAGACAGTGAGAGAGAGAGAAAGGTTTTCCTTCCATTGGTTCACCCCCCAAATGGCCGCCACACTGCGCCGATCCAAAGCCAGGAGCCAGGTGCTTCCTCCCGGTCTCCCATGCGGGTGCAGGGCCCAAGCACTTGGGCCATCCTCCACTGCCTTCCCAGGCCACAGCAGAGGGCTGGCCTGGAAGAGGGGCAACCGGGACAGAATCCGGCGCCCCAACCGGGACTAGAACCCGGGGTGCCGGCGCCGCAAGGCAGAGGATTACCTTAGTGAGCCACGGTGCCGGCGTCAATTTTTTCATTTCTCTAAAGTAGTGGAAGCAGCTTTCCACCGGGGTCGTTGTGGTGGGCGGATGGGTGGGTGGGTGCATGGAGTGCCCGTGTGACGCTTTTCCCGTTCTCTCCTCCTCTGGGGACTTGGGGTCTGCAGCAGCCAGGGGTGTGTGGAGGCCAGAGTGTGTGCATACACACCCACCCGCGCACGTGTTCCACCACTGGGCTCCTTCTGGGGGGCCTTGTCCAGCTCTGGTAAGCAGCTGATCCCCAGCAGGAAGATCACAGCCAGCAGCTGTCTCTGTAACCAGGGAAAGAAAATGAGGGAGCCCGAGCCAAGCTGACATGGGATGAAGGAGTTGGAGACGGAGTCAGCTGTCGCTTGGGGCCTAATTATCCAGCAGTCAGAGCCCCTGCGACACCTGAGATCCCTATCAACCCTGAAATACCTTCATATGCCATCCAAGCTGGAGTCTTCTATCAAGGCATCCAGATTAAGAAAGGCATGAGGCACTACGGTGGCCTCCGGGGGCCATTTCTAGCAGCAGGCCACTCACTCTCTGGCTCCTACAGAAAATGCAGATTAGGGCTTGCAGGTGGACCAACAGCAGGAAGCAAGGAAAGACGGAGAGCGTAATTAACAGGTGAAGCGAGCAAGGCCCGGAAGGGGACGTACTGCTTAGGATCGCACAGCTCAAATGTGGCAGAGCTTGGACCCGAGCCCCAAGGGCCAGACTGTCCACCAGACCTCCCCCTGTTCTGCTCCAATGCCCCTGTCTTGCTCTTGAAACCAGGGCTCAGACCCTGCCATTGGCACAGGCCGAGCCCCCCACAATCCATCCTGGAAGCCATCACCACATTTGGGAGCACAAACACTGCCTGCCCCACTTGGCAAAGCTCTTCCACCAGCGCCTTGGAATGCACTGCCTGAGACTGCTGGGTTGAAGCCCTAAGCCCCACAGCGAGGCTATTTGGAGGTGGGGTCTTCGAAATTAGATTTAGATGAAGTCACAAAGTGGGGCCCTCTGTATCCTTTGAAGGGGGTAATGAGCCCACAGCCCACTCTCTCTGCCTCTGTCTCTTGGTGCCATGAATGGATACCCCACGAAGACAGCCATGTGCAAGCCACAAAGAGGGTCCTCACCAAGTCCCCCAACACCCTGATCCCAGACTTGCAGCCTCAAGACCATGAGAGGGGGCCGGTGCTGTGGCACAGCTGGTTAAAGTCCTGGCCTGAAGTGTCGTCATCCCAGATGGGCGCCAGTTCATGTCCCAGCTGCTCCTCTTCCGATCCAGCTTTCTGCTAATGCACCTGGGAAAGCAGTGGAAGATGGCCCAAGTCCTTGGGCCCCTGCACCCATGTGGGAGACTGGAAGAAGCTCCTGGCTCCTGGCTTCAGATCAGTGCAGCTAGCTCCAGCCATTGCAGTCATCTGGGGTGTGAACAAGCGGTGAAAGACCTCTCTCTCTGTCTCTACCTCTCTCTGTAACTCTTTCAAATAAATAAAATAAATCTTAAAAAAAAAAAAAAAGAACCATGAGAAGCAAATCTCAGCTGTTTAAGCCATCAAGTCTATGGTCGTTGGTGCCAGCAGCCCTAACCGACCCAGATTCAATAAAGACCACAGTGCAGGCCAGAATTCAGCGCCCTCCTGTGGGAGACACGGCACAGATTTCTAGCCTTACTCATCCTTCCTAGTCACTAACTCACGGACTCCTTCACTGAATACATTATCTACTGATGCCATGCACTAAGGACAAAACAAGAATGAAACTTTCTCTCCCTTTTTGATTCTATTAATTTGCAATTTATTTGAAAGAGAGACACAGAAGGAGATTGTCCATCCACTGGTTGACTCACCAAATGCCTACAAAAACCAGGGCTGGGCCATGCTTCCTCCCAGAGTCTGGTGCCTATCCTAAGTGGGTGGCAGGGACTCAAGTGCTGGAGCCATCATCCGCTGCCTCTCATAAGCACCAGGGTGCACGTCAGCAGGAAGCCGGAACTGGAACCCAGGCACTCTGAACCAGCGTGCAGGCCTCCAAAGCAGAGTCCTAACCACAGTGACCAACGCCTGCCTCTGCTTCTATCCTTTGAAACTCCTAGTGGAATGCAAGCCACAGCCTCATATACCGATAATTATCCATGAATACTGAATTATGAGCACAGAAACAGGGAACGTGGCATCCAAACAAAGCCAATATGAAGGGGGAGGTTGCATTTAGAATCTTCCAGAAAGGAGGATGGCTACATTGAATTTGGAAGGGAGCCACAGCCAGTGAATGGGGGAGGGCACCAAGACACAGAACGGACTGAGCCAGAGAGAGGCCTGGAGCCAGAAGGTGAAGTTCAGGTGAGCAGGGGTCAAGTTCTTTTTTACCTGTGTATTTCTGGTGACTCGAATCCAAAGAAACAGGCTCTGAATGGACACTGGATGAGTGGACGACCCACGCGGGGACCCTTGCTGCTGGGACACAGAGACAGGTGGCTGTGAGCAGAGACGAGGTGGGGGAGGGAACATCATCACTCAGGGGAGGCACCTGAAGTCCGCCACCTTTGGAGCCCAGTGTCCGCTCCACAGAAACCATCAGGGGAGTTCTGTGCATGAATTCAGCTTGCATCAGATTTTTAAGAAGGATGCACAACTCAACAGGTGCAGAGTAACAGGGCTAAGGGTTGCAATGGGTTTGAAAGTGGTAAGACGGAGCCGGCGCTATGGTGTAGCGGGTAAAGCCACCGCCTGCAGGGCCAGCATCCTATATGAGTGCCAGTTCAAGTCCCAGCTGCTCCATTTCTGATCCAGTTCCCTGCTATGGCCTGGGAAAGCAGTGGAGGATGGCCCAAGTCCTTGGGCCCCTGCACCCATGTGGGAGACCCGGAAGAAGCTCCTGGCTCCTGGCTTCAGATCAGCGCAGCTCCGGCTGTGGCTGCCAACTAGGGAGTGAACCAGCAGATGGAGACCTCTCTCTCTCTCTCTCTCTCTCTGCCTCTCCTCTCTCTGTGTAACTCTGACTTTCAAATAAATAAATAAATCTAAAAAAGAAAAAAGAAACAAAGAAAGAAAGTGGTAAGCCAGAACAGGCCAGCCTAGGAGTCCTTGTTTATGTGGCCCCCATGGCCAGATGATATTAGGCCCTTTCTGCCTGTATTTTTCTCTGCTGTATTCCTGGTCTCCAGCACAAGGCTTGGGGCAGGGTGGGCATCAACAGGGAAAGCATGACAGCCGTGTGGAGGCTGATCCTGTGGAGGCTGCGAGGAGTCTGCTGGAATGAACTGGAACCAGTAAGCCGGGAGAGAGCGAAAGAGAACCTCGTATTTGAGAAGTGATCCAGGAAGCAGAATGCATAGGACTTGATGGCTGAGTGACTGTGAGAGGGGCTGGGGCCTGGGGCGACTCCAGTTGGCTACAGCCACCCAGCAGAGATGAACGGAAACAGAGGAAGTAGGAAGCAGGGCACGTTAGCAGTGGGTGGTGGTGGTTCCACTGGGCTGTGGCGAGCACAGCCAGAGACAGTGGGTAGGCAGTGCTACGAGAGGCAGAGGTGTGGGGAGCAGGGATGTGAATGTCTGAACCCCAACAGAGGTGACAGGCAAATGATTCTGTCCAGAGGGGCCCTTGGGATAGAGCAGGCCTGCCTCCCTCAGACAGGAAAGGCATGACGACTGCTGCCAGCTGCCTCCCTCTGCTAGGTGACAGGGTCTCTGATGCCAGAGGTCATGATTCATGCTTCTTTATAAAAGGATTAATTTATTTGACAGAGTTACAGAGAGGGAGAGAGAACATCTTCCAACTGCTGGTTCACCCCCAAATGGCTGCAACAGCTGGAGCTGGGCTGATCTGAAGCCAGGAGCCAGGAACTTCTCCCGGGTCTCCCACGTGGGTGCAGGGGCCCAAGGACTTGGGCCATCTTCTGCTGCCTTCCCAGGCCATAGCAGAGAGCTAGATCAGAAGTGGAGCAGCCAGCACTCAAACTGGCATCCATATGGGATACTGGCACTACAGGAGGCAGCTTTACCCACTATTCCACAGCACTGGCCCCATGATTTTTGCTTTCAAAAGTAGCCCCGCGGTATCTAGAGCTGGGCAGAGAAATGTGAGCATTCAGTATTTAGTGAGCATCTTCTGTATGCCCAACTCCATTCTAGGCATTTGGGACAAAATTAAAAGACAAAAGAGACTAGCATTTCTACTCTCTTCGTACTTACATCTAGTAGCAAGAGATAAACAACAAACAATAAGTACACAAGTGTAGTATGAAAGAACATGGTAAACGCTGCTGAAATAATGAATGAGCTAAGTACGAGGAGTGGCGAGTGGCGAGGGTAGGGGGGTGGGGCTCACAGACACGGTGAGATCAAGCTTGGAGCTTGGTGGGAGCCAGGAATGGTAAGGTGATGGCTAGGTTTGCCTGGGACTGAAGGGAGTACTGCAACCAGTACTCAAAGCAAAACCTGGAGGACTAAACACCTAAGAAAGAGGACCAACCCAAGGCCCCAAGGCGAGAATGTGGCTGCCCCGTTTCAGGAATACCAAGGAGGCCACGTGGCTGGAATGGTGTGGCTCATGGGGGCTGGAGCGAGCAGCCCAGACCACGCCTCCAGCCACAAGGCCGTTCTCGCTGGCAGGGCCTGCAGCCTTTGCCA
The DNA here is from genome assembly GCA_949820135.1 of Sylvilagus floridanus. Lineage (NCBI taxonomy): Eukaryota > Metazoa > Chordata > Mammalia > Lagomorpha > Leporidae > Sylvilagus > Sylvilagus floridanus. The sequence continues at coordinate 69,831,290 of OX463239.1, forward strand.
GGTGAGCGCAGGGAATACACGAGTTAACAAAATGACCCTCAGGCAGACGTGATCACCTTCACAGTCAAGCCCACCCCCACCCCCACCCCTAGAGCAGCAACCCCCTCCCCTCCTGTGTGTCCACCAGCAGCCCCTGGAGCAGAAAGTCCTGGTGGGCAAGGCAAGCCTGACCCAGAGACAGAGCAAGTGGGGGACGTGGCCAGCCACAAAGCCGGCATCCCACCCCCACCGTCCTGGCACACTCCACTCTGCCCACAACCTTTGCTCCCTGGGCAGAGGCATCAGCTTCCATAAGGAGTCTCCCCAACACCGGCTGACCTGACATAGGTGGCCTTGGTCCCCTAATGAGATCGATCCCTTCTGAAGTCTTCTCTATTTCAAAACACCCCAGAAACGATCTTTGAGATGATCTTCTATTGCAGAGTATGATGTTGTATCTGGAATAGATTCCAAACTACTTACTGACATCTGCTTCTTTTAGAAACCTCTCGTGGGGCATGGGGCCGGTACAGGGCAAGAGCCAGACAGGGGTCCCCTAGGGTCAGCAGGGGAGGCTATTCTGAGTTAAACCCTCAGCTGGAACAGGGGAGTGGCCTAAGACGCTGGTTAGGACACTGCATCGGGGCTGGTGATATGGAACAGCAGGGTAAGCCACCATCCGGGAAACTGGCTTCCTGTGTTAGCACTGGTTCATTACCCCGGCTGCTCCATTTCTGATCCAGCTCCCTACTAATGGCCTGGGCAAGCAACAGAGGCTGGCCCAAGTGCTTAGGCTCCTGCACCTACCTGGGAGACCTGGGTGGAATTCCTGGACCCTGCCTTGGGCCTGGCCAGACCTGGCTGTTTTGGCCATTTGTGCCATGAACAAGCAAAGGAAGTCCCCTGTCTGCCTGTCTCTCCCTACTGCTCTGCCTTCCAAAGGAACAAGTAAGTCTTTTTCAAAAAGATGCCCGCGTCCCACATGGGAGTGTTTGAAGTCAGTTTCTGGCTCTGGTTCCCGTCTCCAGCTTCTTGCTGAGACAGACTCTGGGAGGCAGCAGCGATGGTTCAAGTGACTGGGCTCCTCCACTCCCATGGACCACCTGGACTGCACTGACGGCTCCCCATTCACCCCACCCCAACCCTGGCCTCTGCAGGCATGTAGTCAACCTACTCCACCTCTGTTTCTCTGCTCCTCCAATTTAAGACAAACACAAACAAAACAAGAAACAACAAAAACCCTCAGCTGAAATGAAAGCGTATTATCTGAAGAAAGCGTTCACACTTGGCTATCATCATTTACTGACACCTGTGTGTAAATCTGTCCGTCCGATGAGCCACTCACAAACCACAGACTGGAGTGGGACCAGGAAGGGGCACACAGGAGACTGGGAAGAGCCGGGACAGCTGTCAAGACAAATCTGGCCAAAGAGACATGGACACAGCTTCAGAGACCATAACCCTAATTGCACAAGCCACAGAGTAGTTCAGCATCCTTGGCTTCAATTACCCTCACAACCCAGGCTGATGAGGCTCAGAATCACCGTGCAACGCAATCTGGCAGAGCCAGACTCCCTGGACTCAAAGCCCACTCTGCAACTGTGTGACTTTGCCAGGTTCCTTAACCTCTCTGTGTGGTTATCTACAGTGCCACCTCCTAGGCATGAGAATTAGTGAGTGAATGAATGCACGAGGCTGCCTTAGAACACGCTTGTCACATGACAGGCACATGATATACTCTATTATTTGATAAATGGGATGCAAGGCATAAAGAGGTGAAGTCACAAGCAACAAAAAATCCTAGGAGCTGGTGATGCGGTGCAGCAGGTTAAGCTGCCACCTGTATGCTGGCCTCCCGTATCGGAGCACCAGGGATTGAGTCCCGCCTTCTTCTACCGCACCTGGGGCACAGCACATGGTGGACCCAGGATCCCTGCCACCTCAATGGGACACCCAGAGAGAGTTCCTGGCTCCTGTCTTCAGCCTGGCCCAGTCCCAGCTGTTGTAGGCATTTGGGGTGCTGATTATGATCTCTCTTTTAATTAATTAATTAATATTTTGGGGGAAAAAAGTAGTTTAGAGCAGCATGACTTCATGTTTCCTGGGAATCATGGAGGGGGGGATGTGTGTGTGCCGTCATGAGAAAATGCATGTTCCCGGCCCTGCCCTGGATAGTCTGATTGGCTGGAGCAGGTGGGGCAGGTGAGGGACATGAGAAGAGAGCAAGGCTCTGCGTTCAGAACAGGCACTGCCCAGGTGACTGCGGCAGAGGAGACAGAGTTCAGGGAACACAGGCTGAGGTTCAGGGGCTCCACCTGCTGCACCTGCTGCTATCCTAGAGCCCGTAGGGGGCCAGGCAGACCTCCTGCACGCAAAGCCCCCTGGGAGGCTGCACAGGGCATCACAGCCACTCCCCCTCTCCACTGCTGACTCCTGGTGTCTTTCTCTGGTTCCCAAGGGGGAGAAGGCTGCACAGCCGCTTCAGAGAGACAGAGGTTTCTCCAAGACTAAGGGCTTTAAAACCAAGCTGCACTTCAGAGCGGCTTCCACCCCGAGATGGAAATGCTGACATAATCTTAATTATGAGAGAGACTTTCTCTAGAAGGAAATGCTGTGACCTGGAAGGCTCCATCCGCAGGTCCTCCTGACCTGCAGGAGCAGGTGCCTGGTGGGATGTGGGGTAATAGATTATGCATCTACTTATCCTATAAGCCCCACCTGTGGGCTTAGCGAGGCAGTATTTTGAAAAAGCAGGAGGAAGGAAAAAAAAAATCCATGATCACCAGGCTTGAGAATTCTCGCCTGGATCAGAGACCAGGGTGAGCTTTCTGCTCTGCAGTGTTTTGCATTTCATATGAAGTGGAATCTATTTCAGGTGCTGCTGAAGATGCAGGAAAAATACCAGGGACTCCAGTCCCAGGAACGAAACTGGCCTCCGTTCAGAGGCACCGAGTGGTCTCATGCCGTCTCTCCTGCATATTCATCACTCGTCAATGTGAAGAGGTCTTGGCTATGGAAAAAAAAAAAAAGAAAAGAAAAGAAAAAAAAAGCAAGTGCACGAAAAGACAAAGTTGTTCGAGAAGTATTGTCTTATGCAAATGAGGTGGTTGCCTTCATGCCAGGCCCTGCGAGGCACACGCGTGCTCCCAGCATCTGCCCACACCTGACTTCATGCTATCCCTGTCTGTCACTTCCTCGCTGAGAACCGGCATGTTGGGGCTCCGGGTTAACCATATTCCTCAGAAAACAAGGTTGGCTGCCCTGAGCCAGGCACGGGGCTGTGGGATCCAGTTCAAGACCAGGATGATAAGGCACGGTTGAAGCTGGTGTGGCTCTGTTTCTTAGCTGAGGTCAAGGCTAAGCCTTTGAGATGACATCCTCCCTGGGGGAGGCCTCTGGGAAGGCCATGGTTTGCTGTGTCTTTGTTCCCACGTTCCTCTAACGAGCGGCCACTGGCAGCGATACCCCTTTGCAAGGGCACACAGTTCGATCTACTTTGACAAACACGTGCACCCAGGGAGCTGCACCCTAATGAAGGCGGAGAAGGTTTCCACCTTGCAAACTACTCCCTCAGGGCTTCTGCAGTCAGCGCCCCATCCCCAGAGGCCAGCGCTCTGTGAGGTTCACCAGCATCGGTGACTTCTGCCCACCCTGGACCTGTAACACCCATGGAACCATGCAGCATGTCCTTGTTGGACTTCTCAATGTAACGCCAAACTTAAATACTTTTGAGGCCACCCCTGCCACCATGTGTGCTGGTATTCCACACCTGCTAGAGACTGAATGTGCCCCAAGTCACCTGCTGAACCCTAACTTCCAACACGATGGCATCTAGAGTTGAGACCCTTGGGAAGGAGCCCTCAGTGAGGGGATTAGGGACCATCTAAAAGACCGCAGAGAGACCTCCTCGTCCCCTCTGCCCGCCAGGACCCAGGGAGCGAAGCTGGTGGTCTACGAACCAAGAAGTGGCCCTCGCCAGGCCCCCAATCTGCCAGTGCCGAAATGCTGTGCTTCCAGCCTCCAGAGCCAGGAGCTGCTTATAAGCCAGAAGTCTATGGAATTTTGTAATCACAGCCTCGATGGACCAAGCCTAAGACAGCTGCTGATCATTTTTTAAAAAAAATTATCCGAAAGACAAGGACAGACAGAAACAGAGAAATGCAGACCAAGATTTTTCCATCAGTCGGTTCACTCTCCAAGTACCTGCAACACCCAGGGCTGGAGCAGGCCAAAGCTAGGAGCCTCAGACTTGGTCCAGGTCCCCCACAAAGATGCCAGGAACCCAGCTACTTGGGCGATCACCTGCTGCCTCCCAGAGTGCATATTACCAGGAAGCTGGAATCAGGAGCAGAGCCAGATGCAAGCCCAGGCACTCTGATACAGAATACGGGTGCCCAAAATGACAATTTAACAGCTGTGCCAAACACTTACCCCTGACCCCAAACACAGCCCTACTACATACGCCAAACAAAGCCTTCTGCTCCCCAGCACTCTTCTTGGCAGGGAGAGGGACCTCAACTTTCAAGGGACCCTTGGGATCACTTCCTGCCCCTCCCCCACGCTCTCTCTGCGTCCTGAGAGGGAGCAGAGAGCCCCCTCCAGGCCCCCATTCATTAGTGATCTCGGCCAGGCGGATGCGAGCGAGGCAGGCAGGGCAGGCGGCAGGCCCTGGCAGTGGGAGGTGACACGCGCTCCAGCGGGAAGGCAGCAGCGGTGACAGGAGGGCACATTTCCCAGGAACCCCCAGAGCCTGCGCGAATTCATCCTCGCTCTCCCACTGCCTCCAAACCTCGGGAATAAGCAGGCTCATCTTTTGCTGATGAAATATCTTCTTCCAAAGCAATTTTAGAATAATTGTACTGTATGCTCCGGCTTAAGAAAGAAAAGAAAGCCCTGCAACCGAGTCATTCTACACCGAGCAGCGACGACAGAATCTCATAATTAGGAAATGCGGTGTCATTTCTGAACGCCATCGCACCTTTGAAACACAGTATCAAACCGAGGACTGAATATTTGATACCCGATCGAGTTCAGATTTCAAGTCAACTGCAGCAAAATAATGAGCTGCCACTGCCGTGAGCTGCTGAGCGTCGGCTTGGAGAGAGGGCTGGGAAGGGGTACGGAGAGGGAGGCCCCCGGCTGCCAGGGCGCCATGGAGGGGCTGGCCAGCGGGACGGCCTCTGGATTCCCTCTGCTCTCCCGTTAATGTCTTCGCCCGAGGGGCTATTTTTCAACTCAGTGCCCTTCCATTTCACTCAGCAACGCAGATGCTTGGGGTAGGGAGGGAGAGGGGTGTAGCTGCGGGGAACTGAATTGGACTGGAAGCGGCTGGCCATGTCCCCATCACTTAGCCAGAGCTGGCCTCAACGGAGGTAGAACAGGATGTGTGGCCATTCATGAGCCACAGAATGACCAGAGACGGCCCAGCATAACACCCCAGTGGAATCTCATTCATGAAATCAGAAGCACATGCACCTGGTAGGGGATAGCAGGCCACACTTCCAGCATCCTCCCAGGTCCAGCCCCTCAGGCTCTGCTGCTGGGGACAGTGCCACCTCACAGAACAGAGCCCCCACGAGGGTCAGAAAGTCTTTCCCTGCACCTTGAATCTGCTTCCTGCAATTTTCAGCTCTTCACACATCAAAGGACAGATGGTCGCTGATGGTACAAAGGCTGAAGACCCACCTAACCACCCCCTGCTACCAGAGTCCTGGCCTCTGTCCCCAGGGGCTCTCTCTCTCTGAAGCCTTGGGAAGAGCCCTCAGCCCCTGATGGACAGGCGATGACAACCCAGTGCCCGTGCCCCTTAGCACCCCAACACCCTCTCCCGGAGTTCCACCCCACACTCAGCCCCAGCTTCTCCCAGTGGGAGCCGGCTGGGTAATGCACCCTTTACTAACTGCCTTCCTGCCCTGTCCCCTCCCCCCACAGCCCCTGCAGTGTTTCCTACACTTCCTTAATCAAATACATGCACCCCACCCTTGTCTCACAGGCCACTCCCAGGGAACCCCACAAAGACAATGCCCTCCCTACATTCTCTTCCCAAGCCAAAGCTCCCCAGTGCCTTCTCCTGCCCCTCACAGGATGCTGTCCTGGACCCACAGTCGCCCTGGCCAGGCTGCCCTGTGGTCTTCCCCTGTAAAGACCTCCCTGAAGGTGTGAAGTCTGGGACAGCCGAGGACGCTCCCAGCGCACCCGTCCTGAGCCAGGCAAGCCCTGCAGCTCCTGTTGCTCTGAGCAATGCACTTCTCTTCCAACTCCCAAGGCTGAGTCTGTGTTCCCATCACTTTACAGCTTGGTCTGCAACCCCCTCTGTGAGAATGGGAACCCCCCAGGTCTTCCGCCTCCAACTGTGCAGGCTCCCTGCCTCATTTCACTCAGAGTGGATACACACACTCTTTGCGTCTTGGTCCAAACATGGGCTGTGAACGTCGGACAGGACAGGCTCAGAGACAGGGCACTTCTGCATATTACCAGCAACCTTATATTGGCAGCCACTCATGAGCCATGTCCTGTGATGAGGTGCCCATCAGCTCCCAACACATGATCTACTTGTGATCATCAATTCCACATTTTCTCTACGAGGCTCACAAGAGTATCATGAGACACTTGCAAACGCCTCACGGCAAGTCAGACCACAGTCTCCAAGACAGAACGGAATTCCACTCCTTCTCAGTATCTTTCATCATCCTCACTGTCCTGTCTCTCCCTCCCTTCCCACACTCCATGCTATCACCTCCCTCAAGCTACACCTCCAGATTCTGACATTTTCTGACATGTGCTAACATGTCTGCACAAACCTGCGCTGCAACCCTGGACGGACTGGCCAGGCAGCTGGCAGGCAAGGACATAGTTTAGGGCTCCTGCCCCTGAGGGCTGTGGTCCTAACTCAGCTCTACCACTGCAGCACAGAAGCAGTCAGAGATGGGACAGCAACAGATGAGTGTGGCTGTGTTCCAATAAAACTTTGCTGTTGGACACTGAAGTTTGAATTTCATATCATTAACCCACAGCACGAAAAAATGTTATTTTTGTGTGTGCGTTTTTCTCCCAACCATTTTAACATGTGAAAACCAGCCTCATTCAGGGAACATACAAAGACGGCTGGGCTGGTAGGCCAGATGCAGCCCGCAGTCATCCTTGGACGAAGACAAGAGCCCAAGCTCTCCCGGTGCCCCGAGTCCTTTGACTTCTAGGTACACTCTTCACCCCCTGACTCTGCCCACTGCAAGTAGAGATCAGACAGCGAAGGAGGCAAAGCGAGCCAAGGGTCGGGGTAAGGCATGCCTTGAGCAGGTGCACAGAACATTTTGCTTCTGCTACCCCGGGCTGCTTCAGTCCCTGCAATGCTGTGTTTCTGCAGACCACTAGCTTGTCATTCTTTTAGGAGCTGGCCAGGGATGTGTAAGCAGTATGATCCCTTTATGAAAAGCTGAATAGCTAATCCACAGTGCTCAGACACCTGTGGCTCCCTGGGATGGCTCTAAAATTTCTGTTAGGGGCTCAAGGATCTCCAGGACTCTGAGCTGCAACTTGCTGCAGGTTATTAAGGTAAGGGCATTTAGGGTTCTTTAGCCCTGGGTCTCTTATACCCAGGTTTTGCCTACCCTAGGTTAGAGATATTGCTCCATGGTGACGAAGGCCAGCAGTCTGTACCCTACTGAACCACACACCCCTCCTGCTCTGAGCTGGGCATTCAAAATTCTTGTGCTGAAATAGAGTGCCAGTGGCAGTGTTCCATGGGGCTGTACCCTTATGTGTGGGATAAGAACAGAGGACTGGAGGGGCCGGCGCCGTGGCTCATTTGGTTAATCCTCCGCCTGCAGCGCCGGCATCCCATATGGCCGCAGTGTTCTAGTCCCAGTTGCTCCTCTTCCAGTCCAGCTCTCTACTGTGGCCCGGGGGCGGGGGGCAGTGGAGGATGGCTCGGGTGCCTGGGCCCCTGCACCTGCTTGGGAGACCAGGAAGAGGCACCTGGCTCCTGGCTTTGGATGGGCACAGCACCAGCCATAATGGCCATTTGGGGAGTTAACCAATAGAAGAAAGACCTTCCTCTCTCTCTCTCTCTCTCTCTCTCTCTCTCTCTCTCTCTCTCTCTTACTGTCCAACCTGTCAAATAAATTTTTAAAAAATTAAAAAAAAACACACAGGAATGGAAAAGAGGCCCAAGAGAGACCCCAGACTCCTCACCATTCTACCATGCAAGGACACGGTCAGAAGACAATGTTCTGTGAATTACAAAGTGGGTCATGACCTGACCCTGAATCTGCCATGGCCATGACCATGAACTTCCCAGTCTTCAGAACTGTGAGAGATCAGCACCTGTTGTTGCTAAGCTGCCAGGTAGGGCGTTTTGTTACAGCAGCCTGAATAGACTGAGATTCCATCCATCCACTGCATGCCAACTCTAAGAGCCATGCCATGGCTTCTTGATGGCTTTTCAGCCGTGTCTCAGCTTCTGACTCCTCATCTAGGGGGCCCAGTGCACCTGTACTCACCTGGACCAAATGCTCCTTGTGGTGATTCACTTGAAGCTCCAGGGGGGCAGGCGAGGGTTCCCAGTCACTCTGGCCCAACAGCAGCCTGGAGGTTACAGTGAAGGCATTTTTCCTATGAGATTAACATTTAAACCAGCAGACTTCAGAAGAGCAGGTTGCCCAGACCATGTGAATGGCCCTCGTCCAATCAGCTGAAGGTCCCAAGAGCAGAGTGGGGCTTTCCTAAAGCAGAGAGGTGCAACGTAAGAACACTGCCCTGCCCGTTGCCCAGAGGATTCACACCCAAGTCTGCAACACCAGCTCTTACCCGGATCTCCAACTGCCAGCCCAGCCTACCAAGTGCACTCTTTTTATTATTATTATTCATTTATTTGAAAGGCAGAGTTAGAGAAAGGTAGAGGCAGAGGCAGAGAGAGAAAGAGGTTTTCCATGTGCTGGTTCACTCCCCAAATGGCCACAAAGGCCAGAGCTGGGCTGATCCAAAGCCAGGAGCCAGGAGCTTCTTCCAGGTCTCCAATGCAGTTACAAGGGCCCAAGCATTTGGGCCATCTTCCACTGTTTTCCCAGGCCATAGCAGAGAGCTGGATCGGAAGTGGAGCAGCCGGGACTCGAACTGGCACCCATATGGGATGCCAGCAGTGCAGGCGGCGGCTTTACCTGCTACGCCACAGCACCGCCCCCCCAAGGGCAGTCTTACGAGCCCTCGCAATCCCATGCGCCAGTTCCTCCAAGCACAGCTGCATGTCCCTCTTCCTGGCCTGTGTCCCTGGAGAATCCTGAGGAGGCCTCACCTCCTCCCTCCTTGTGTGGGGCCACACTGGCTCTCTTAGCACCTTCTCCCTCTCCTTCTTTTTGGGCCATAGATGGAATGGCAAACAGAATCACTGTCCTTGTAACCCACTCCAGTTTGCAAGGCTTTGAGAGGGCGGGGGTAGAAAGGCCAGACTCACTTTCCAAGCACAGATAACTGCATTCTCAGGTTCCCTTCCTTCCCAGATGTGTGCTCAGGCTACGGGGCCACTTCCTCTTGGGGTTTGAGTCTTCCGGCCCCAGATAAATTCCCGCTGCTCCCAACTGCCAGTTTTCCTCTTCACGTCTCCTCATCTTTGGAACAAGAACCTGTCCGCAAGGCGAGACAAGAACTCACTTGGCTGTTTGTAGCGGCCCGAGACTCCGCCCGATGCCCAGATAGTGGGCGTCAGCTTTTACTCCTGGATCTTGCCTGGCGCCAGCTTTGTGCCCCACCTTTGACAAGTACTCTCCATGCTCTTCTAACACAGTCCTGCTCCAGCTCTGCCCAGCACTGCCTCTCCACGCCGAGCCTTGCACTCCGGAGAAAAGACTCCCCTTCCCCTTCGCCTTCCACCATTTCAACTTCCATCAGCAGTTCTGTTTGCACAAAGCCTGGGCTCCTCTCCTCCCCAGTAACAGACTCCACTGCTGCATGCCAGCGTCAGAGCATCACAGGGTCGCAGGGAGTCTACAGGTGTCCAGGCCCTGGGAGGCACCCCACCAGTTCGAGTCCCAGCTGCTCCATTTCCGATCCAGCTCTGTGCTATGGCCTGGGAAGACAGTGGAAGATGGCCCAAATGCTTGGGCCCTTGTAACTGCATTGGAGACCTGGAAGAAGCTCCTGGCTCCTGGCTTTGGATCAGCCCATCTGTGGCCTTTGTGGCCATTTGGGGAGTGAACCAGCACATAGAAAACCTCTTTCTCTCTCTGCCTCTGCCTCTACCTCTCTAACTCTGCCTTTCAAATTGACGCCTTCAGTGACTCATTTCCTCCCATGCTCTGTCTTGAGTATCTGAGCTCATCTGGCTTTGGCTCAGCAGTGTAGACAGAGGGAAGTCTGGAGGAAGTGTAGCAGAGCGCCCAGAGCCGGGCCAGTCGGTGGTGTCAGAGCCAGGCTTTTCAGAGGCAAGGTGAACACAAGGCAAGCGGAGAGGAGGGCTTTCTGGGTGATTAAATCCAGGCGGGCTTCCACCCGGCAACACCTACGACTGATTTGTTTCTCCTGTGTTAGTTTTTCCTAATTTGTCATTCCATCCCTATTTACTGGTATCTCTAGGCCCTATGGATTTTTCCTGGCATTGTTTATGGAAGTACAAAAGTACGGGCCAAGAATTGAGAAAGGAGAGTAGACACAACCGTAGACAGATTGCCTAGATGTTCCTGAAGAAGTGATAGCAAGCATTCGTTCTCAACAGGAAAAGACAGCACGAACGAAGGCGGTAATGACACTGTGATACATAAACCCATCGATAGGAGAGCAGGGAGCACGCACAGTCTGTACTTGAACTTCACCTGTGACGAAGGAGGCCCTGCAAACCTTGGGACCTGGGCAATCCCTGCGAAAGAATGAGAAAAAGGGTTCCCAGCGGATAAAGGACCTAAGGATTTTTAAAAAGCAAACACTTAGTAGGACACAATTCAGAAGCGTCTCATGACGCTGAAGGGAAGCTTTTGCAGAGAGGAGACAATATTCATGAATTAAGAGATTTTACAGCATCAAAACTGAGACCTCCTTTGAGAAAGTAAAAAGGAGTTTATAAGAAAAATACAAGCCCCCTAGAGAAAAATTAGGTAGAAGGTATCAACAGAAGAGAACATTACAACAGCCAATAATGATGAAAAGACACCCAAATTCCTCTCAAAAAGACGCTCAGTGAAATGCACTTTAAAATGAAAAAAAGCACCACTTTCCACGCTTAGGCCCAGCAAAAGCATTTTTTAGAAAAAAAAAAAAATCACAGCATCTACTAACGGCATGAATGTGCATAAAGGAGACTGTAGAAGTAAACTGGTACTATGCTTTTGGATGTCCGTTTTGCAGGATTTACAAAGATAAAAATTTGGATGAACTCTGATTCAGACATGTCTATAAAATACCTCCGACAAAAAAGTTTGTAGTACATACGCATAAAGATACATAAAGGGGGCCAGCGTGGTGCCACAGTAGGTTAATCCTCTGCCTGCAGTGCCGGCATCCCATGTGGGCGCTGGTTCTAGTCCCGGCTGCTCTTCTTCCATTCCAGCTCTCTGCTGTGGCCTGGGAAAGCAGTAGAAGATGGCCCAAGTCCTTGGGCCCCTACACCCGTGTAGGAGACCGGAAGAAGCTCCTGGCTCCTGGCTTTGGATAGGCACAGCTCTATCCATTGTGGCCATTTGGGGAGTGAACCAATGGATGGAAGACCTTTCTCTCTGTCTCTCCCTCTCACTGTCTATAACTCTACCTCTCAAATAAATAAATAAAATCTTTAAAAAAGACTCATAAAGAAGGCATAATGAGACAGTGGAATAGCAAAAGGCTAATGGCAATATCTAAATTAATTACCAGTAAGGGCATGGCAGAAAAATTACATTGCAATCATGTACTAGATTCTAGTACAAATGCTGTGCAGCAGTTTGAAAAGGTTAGTCTTGACCAGCCCAGAGAACAGGACGTCGCTGTCCGAAAGAAAAGGCGTTGCAGACCACAAAGTCCACGCTGACCGCAGGGCAGAGCGGCCAGTATGCATGCAGGGACAAAGTCAGGAGGGACAAACCACACCACGCGGCCCAGGTGAGTACCCAGGGCCCTCCCAGCTTGCTCATCCCCAGCGCCCGGCACAGGGCTGAGATCATAGCTCACTTGTTACCTTCCTGTGTTTTTCAAATAAAAGCTAAAAAACAGCACCAGGCACAAAATATGCGCTCAAGAGCGCACCCCCACGGTGCACTGTGCCCAGGTTGCTCCTGGCCACAGCCCATGGCTTTCCAGTCATTGTGCTTCCCGGTTGGAAGCAGAGGCGAGTCCCCACCCCCACCCCTGCCCTGAGACTCAGTTTTCCTCTTGGCTCTGCAGCTGCCTCCCCTGGGGGGCCCCATGAGCTGCAGCTGGTGCTGATCACTCAAGCAGCAGAACGAATGGCAGCCGATCCACGGGGCTGATGACTGGCAGGGTCCTTGTGGGAGAAGCCTTTTGGGAGAAGCTGGCTGGCTGCGACCCTGGAGCCTGGGTGAGGCCTCTGTGCACCTGCCTGAGCTCTTGCTTTTGACGCTTCCCCAGGTGTGTAGGGGGCCAGCCCGCTCCGGTCAGCCCAAAAGACTTTCTCCGTGTGAGCCTCAGACACCCAGGCACCCTGCCAGGGTCCAGCTGTGCACTAAGGCCAGAGAAGGGTACAAGGGTTAGCAAGGCACACACTCCCTCCCCAAGGTACACGCAAATAAGGACCTGGCTGTCACTCATCTGCTGGAGCCGCAGGTAGGTCCCGTGCCCCCGGGGAGAAGCCACAGAAAAGACACACTGCCTTGGGAGATCCAGACTTAACCTGCTCCCTGCCACTGGGCTGGCCTTGCAGGCCTGAAGCCACTGGGCTGAGCCCGCCCCAGTGCAGAGCCTGAAGGGCCAAGCATGGAGCAGCCGCCCAGCGCCCTGGCTCCTCCCACCTACTGACTGGATGGCCTGAACCACTATGTCCTCTCAGGTTTTCCTAATGTTTAACTAATTTATTTGTTATTTGATTTAAAAGGCAGGGAGCGAGAGAGACAGAAATTTTCTATCTGCTGTTTGTCTCCCCAAATGCCTGCAAGAGCTGGGGGAGGGGGGACGGGGTGGGAGTGGGGGTGTATGCTGAGGGAGCCAGCGCTGTGGCCTAAGGTAAAGCCACAACCCGCAGTGCCGCTATCTCATATGGATGCTGGTTCGAGTCCTGGCTGCTCCACTTCTGATCCAGCTCCCTGCTAATGGTCTGGGAAAGCAGTGGAAGATGGCCCAGGTGTTTGGGCCCCTGCACCCGTGGAGGACCTGCATGGAGTCCAGGCTTCCAGCTTCTGTCCAATGCAGCCATGTGGCGCTCTCTCGCTCTCTCTCTCTCTCCCTCTCTCTTTCTCTCTGTTACTCTTTCAAATAAATTAAAAAATTTAAAAACCAAAATCTGGAGACCAGGACTCAAGGTGGGACTCCACATGGATGGCAGGGACCCGAGTTCTTAAACCATCACCTGCTGCCTCCCAGGGAGGGGCCTTGAAAGAGGAGCCAGGACGCGTACCCAGGCACTTCCGTATGGCTCGTCGGCATCCCAAGCAGCATCTTAACTGCCACACCAGGCACCTGCCCCGTGTCCTCTCCTGCATAAAATGTGGCTAAGGATGGTATTTACTAGGAAGGGCTATTGGGAGTGCAACATGAAATAACAGAGGGGAAACACCTGGCTCATCCTCAACCACAGCACTAAGGTCAGTCACTCACTCGTGAGTATGAGAGAGTGTGTGGCTGTTGCCAGGCAGGAGGTCGTCAAGAGCAGCAAGGATGCGTAGCCCCTGATCCTAGGGAGGGAGTGTCCCAGCCAGGGAAGGGAAGGGAGCTTTGCTGAGCTCCCAGACTGGCTCAAGGATGCCGTCTGCACCCACGTGGGGTCACCTTCCCTCTCGGGCTCTCTCGGAGGATGGTGGTGGCAGTTCCATCCCCACCTTCACCCACAATGGGGACAAGGACAGGGATCGGTGCCTTTCCCAAGGAGAATCGGCAGCAGGTCAGTGCTGGTGGGGGCTCTCGTCCTGGCCCGCGAGGTTGTTCTTGTGGACAGACAGGAGAAGCCAGAGCCCAGCCTGCCAAGCACCCACAGGCACCAGGCCAGTTCTGAGCTCAGTTTAATTTCCCCAGCCATGAATCTTCCTCAAAGTCGTCCAATACTCCACGGGCACTGGATGAATATTAAATAATAATAATAAGAAAGTGTTGCCTTCCACCTCAAGGGCCCCTCTGAGCACCAAAGCCAGGGTAGAGAGCGCCGAAGCACAGGGCAGACAGACTCCTACGTGAGCCCATGCCTGCTGCACCCCCTGCCCCAGCGGGAGCCCCTCCTGCTCGAGAGCATGAGGTGAAAGAAAGAGATGGGCACCAGCCCCCTGTGCTGCTCTGTGCCCAGCGCCTCTGTCTCTGCAGTCTGCCTGGGAACCCCACCGCCATCAGGCAGCACACCACCTCCATCCAGCCACCATGTTGGTCCAGCTTCCCCCGCCATGCAAGCTGGCCACTTCATATCACCTCACGTGACAGGGGTGATGCTGCGATCGTGGGCACCTTGAGAACCATATCCCGATATGCAGAAAGAACATGGTGGGGCAGTTCCCTTGGGAAGAGAGCAGGTGGCTTGGGAAGGCAGCAGAACAAAGGGTCCCTCCCTGTGTGCCCGTTGGCACCTGTCGAGGTCTGGGCCATGCCTGCCTACTAGTTATCCAGAAAAGCAAAGATAAAGCACTTCACAAGGAGACCAAAGAAGCCGCATGTGGATGGAAAAAGAAAACAGGGTTCTAGTGGGAAAGTCGGCCGTGATGGGGGCCGTGAATGCAAGCACTCGCTGAATCTTCCTTTCTTCTTCTTTTTTTAATTATTTATTTATTTGAGAGGTAGAATTACAGAGAGAGGTAGAGAGAGAGAGTGGTTTCCATCCGCTGGTTTACTCCCGAAATGGCCGCAATGACCAGAGCTGCGCTGATCCAAAGCCAGGAGCCAGGAGCTTCTTCCAGGTCTCCCACGCAGGTGCAGGGGCCCAAGGACTTGGGCCATCTTCCATTGCTTTCCCAGACCACAGCAGAGAGCTGGATCGGAAGAGGAGCAGCTGGGACTAGAACCAGCGCCCACGTGGGATGCCAGCACCACAGCTGAAGGTGCAGCCTCCCACGGCACAGCATGGGCCCCTTGGTTTCTTCTTTATGGTTAACCTGTGAAAAACAAAGCTGGCTGGGCTACCGATGGCAGTGTGGGGTTTGGGCTTAGCTTCCAGCCCCTGGTCTATGGGGATTTGCAGGGGGCAGGCAGAACCTTCACCACCCCCATCAACAGAAGGACCCACTCCCGTGAGTGTGTTTCTCCCTCTGTGCCCAGGGAGGAGGGTAAAGGACGGGAGAAAGCACGCAGGAAGGAAGATTTAACGAATCAAAGGCTCGGACGAGGGCAGGATGCTTGAGAAGCCCAGGTGGAGAGGCTGGAGAGCAGAACGACGTGCCAGGGAGAAGCAGCGAGCACCCAGTGGTCTCCGCGGGCCCCTCGGGCCCCCGCCGCGTGCACCCACCGCGTGCACAGCATCCGATTCTCTGCTCAGCAACAGGGACATCGCCCAAAGCAACCACCCTTGGCAGAACTTAAAGTCGCTGCTGCGATCCGTCCTGTTTTCCGTGGCCCCCAGGAGGAGCCCCGAGAGAAGGTCAGCTTGGGAACAGGGAAAGGAACCCACGGGACGCCCCCCGGAGGCCGGCCCAGCGCTCTGGGGACCCGGCTGCACCCCCACCGGCCACGCGGCAGAAGCAGCCAGCACTGCTCCACAACCACACCACCGTGCTTGACATTCTTTTGTGTGCTCTGTTTCCCCTCTTTCTCCACCAGACCGGAAGCTCCACGGAGAAAACCTCCTTGTTCTTGGCAGCTGGAACGGAAGAGGCGCTGCGTAGCCGCCATTGACCAGGACGAACGAGCGTGGCCAGGCAGCGCACTGGAGGAACACCACGCATGTGTGGTATCACTCTGCCGGGGGACCCAGAGAGACCTGCTCTGCACCTGCGAGATTGAGACCCGGATCTAAAAACCGAGACTGCTGCCCCCAGCCAGGGGCTGTGGCTCACTTAGCTCTGCATGGCCCACACCCAGCCGGGGCCTGGAAGCCAGAGGCACCTGCCCCTGCCAGGATGTGCATGCCGGGGGACGTACCTGGGAGCACGGACCACAGGCAGCAAAGCAGGTGAAGCTTCCTGAAGACAGAGGGGGGGGGAGAGGAATTTCTGGCCCTCTCGGCGCACCCCCATGTTTCTCTTGATCCAAACACTGCGTCGGATTCTGAGAGCTCGGGAGCTCTGCGTGGCTCCTCCCCGTGCACCTGCATCCGTGCCCTGGGAAGGTGCAGCTCGAGGCAGCCCCAGCTGAGAGGCGGGTGCTCCCTGTTTCAGGGCACCTTTTCCCTTGGGCCCTGGCATGGGCCCACGTCTCCATCACCAGCCCCGGTGACCCAGACCGCCCCAGCACCCCAGAGCTTAGGGCGGCTCTGCCAGCCCATGGCCCGTGCCCCACAACCCTCTCAGCAGGAGACGGGACCTCCGTGTTGCTGCAGGTCCTGGCTGGCTGTCATCAGGGGCTGTACTGTTTGAAAATTACACAGCACGGTGCCTTAGGGTGCTGGTGCCCCCGGCCAGCAGGCAATGGGAGCCAGAGCCACAGCTGGGGTGCTTCCTCCACAACCACCCCTCTTAGCCAGAGGATGGGTCCATATCAGCGCTCCCCCTGCCCCCTCCCGCCTCCTCCTGGGAGCCCTCAGCTCTCCCTGAGCTGAAAGGACAGTGTCCGGCTCACCCCCAGTCCCTGCAGCGGTGGGTCCGTGGCCCACACTGGATGTTTGTGTCCAGGGGAAGGTGGGATACCTGCTTGCACTGGCCGCGAGAAGGGAGCAATAGTAACACCGCCCATTTCTTGAACTCTTTCTCGTGTGCTGTGAAGTTGCTTCTTTCTCTTTTTTAAATATTTATTTAATTACTTTGAAAAGCAGAGCGATAGAGACAGGGAAAGGAAAGAAGGAAAGATAAAAATCTTCCCTCCACTGGTTCACTCCCCAAATGACCAGAACAGCAGAGGCTGGGCCAGGCCAAAGCCAGGAGCCAGGAACTCCATCCGGGTCTCCCACGTAGGTGCAGGGATCCAAGTACCTGGGCCATCTTCCACTGCTTCCCCAGGCACATTGGCAGGGAGCCGGATCAGAAGCGGAGCAGCCGGGACTGGCTTGGCATTCCTCTGCGATGCTGGTGCTGCAGGCGGCGGCTTAACCTGCTGCTGCATAAGTCCGGCCCAGAAAGTCATTTCTGTAGCTCATGTAGTCCTGCAACAGTGTGTGGTGTGGGTACACAGTGGGTTAAGGAAATTGAGTACAAGACCCCAGCTAGGAGGATCTGAGCCAGAACCAAACCCAGATCACCACGCTCCAAGCCCATAACCTCAGCCAACTGCACAGCACTGCTTTCTTCGCATCCGAAAAGAGCGATCTGTTTCTAATGATAAATACCGCGTATCATGCCTTAATTTGCTCAGCACACAGTAGGTGGTCCATGAATGTCTACAGAAGATTGACTTAATAAATGACACTGATGTCAATGCACATGCAAATACCGATGGAAGGAGGGAGCCCAGAGTGTGACGCGGCCGTTCTGCACTAGCAGCAGCGGTCCCCGTCCCAGTGACAGGGGCGTGTGTCACAAGTCTCACCCACACCTGCACACACACACACACACACACACACACACACGCCTATGGACTCCGCCTTGAGAAAGGACAATTTTCCCCTGTCGATAATGGTAGAAGCCCTTCCATCCCTGCAGGTGGTCACGAAAACCATTCCAACGTGGCAATTCCCCTGCCTCCGCAAATCTCCTCTCCCGACTCGCAAAGGTGCAGAACGTCAGATCCCAGAGCGTCTACGAGGGCACCAAAAGGGAATCTCCTCCCCTGGATCGGGGTGAAGCAGGGTGAGGCCCCTGGCGTCTGGAGCCAGGGCGCACACACACTAAGCGTGGTGCACAGTGCTCCAGGCACGACGTCTTCACGTGTGCGTGTGCGTGTGTGTTTGTGCACACCCATGCACTGTGTCTGCACATCCCACGGTTTCGCATGAGCTCCAGATCGCACCATTGTTTCTCGCTGTGCACGTCACAATCATAGACCCAGATGCGGGGCTCAGAAAGGGGTCAGGGCCCCATTAGACCTGATGTCCTTCAAACACAAAACCCTGAAACCACCTCTTTAAGAAAGAGAGAAAAATAAGGAGGGTAGGGAGGAAGCCAGCATGAAGGGTTTTCCCAAGTGTGCAGCCCACCGTCCTCGGAGCAAACTCAGCTGCTCCATTTCCCTCCCTTGGACTCCCCCTGAGCTCCCTGTCCTGGACTGAATGAGGCCCGAAGCTTAAGTCGCTCCGCCACCCTGTGGCCACCAGGAGAACTGCAGTCTCTCCCTGGGGCGGAAGCCTGGCTCCGAACAATGGGCTCCAGAGTGTCTGGTTCCTAACAGAGAGGTGCACCTGCGAAAAGGCGCCACCGCGGTTCCTACCGGGATGGGGCACTGCCTGCTGTCATCCGGTGGCACACACGTGCTCCTGTGTCTAGAGGGACGGATGCATCTGTTTCCAAGCACACCACAGTGTGGGTCCTGGCCACCCCCAGGTTTGCCCCATTCATCTCCCAAGTCAAGAAGGATGCCTTTGAACCCACCCAGGAAAGCAACGTTGCTGCCATTTTTGAAGAGTGTTTAGAGGGAGCACCAGGCCTCCCGATAATACACACCCAGGCGTATGAAGGCCAGCGAGCTGGGTTTTCTCTGAAGTCAAACCCCAATTCCAACTGCCGCAGAGACCTGAACCAAAACATGACAACCCCCGCGGGATCAGGCTGATGAGTTCAAGTCCTGATTTCAGCACCTTGAACTCTACTGTTCGCATCTGTGACCTGGGAGGGTGGAGGCTCATAACTCCCACCTGAGACAGGAGCGGCTGCTGGCACCCTGTGTGCAACCCCAGGGCAAGGCTTCCGTGGCTCCTGCTGCCTCCCACCAAACGTTTGCAGACCTCAGAAGGCCCCCACAGGAGAGGGGGCTCAGAGCAGGTGTGCAGACAGGGTCTGGAGGAAAGCAGAGGGCCGGTCCAAGTTAGGGCGACATCTCACAGCCTCGTGCTGCACCTGCAGCAGTGACTTGCTCGCTAGGCTTCTGAGCCAGAGGAATCACCCTCACCCACAGCTTGCCCTCGCCCTGGTGACTGGCAAGGGGCAGGCCACCCAGGGGCTCCGAGCCACCCAGGAAGCTGTCGGCTCTGGGTTTTCCGGAGTCCTGGTTTTTCGGGCTTTTTTGTTTGTTTGTTTTAAATACTCCAGTCTCTTGCTCCCATAAAGACACACGCGCTTGTCAAGGTCCCCCAACTGTTGAGATCAGGAGACACAGTCCCCTGCTTCCTGGGATATATATTTATTATTTACCATTCCTATCTACAGCAGCCTTTTGAGACGAAGACATTTGGCAGACTGAAAGTAAAAAGCCCTTCCTGGGATGTCTGAGGTCCCCATCCTCAAGGGAGGGGCTCCCACAGCCCCCTCCTCCCCAGGGAGCCCCGGGGTCACCTCTTGAGGGACCCTCTGATCCCCAGGTTGAGCTCAGAATGCTCCTGAGTCAGTGGCTGGCCCACACTGTCTCCCGGGAGCCCCCTGGGATCCCAGAGATGCCTCGGTGGAGCGGAGACTGGTGACTGGGCGCCCTCCTGTGGGAGACCGAGGAAAGGCAGTCTCAAGGCAGGCCGGGTTTTGAACTCCAGCTGCAGAATTGCTAGCACACCTCGGCGCCCACAGGGACGGGCAGGCGGCTGGCTGTGGGGCCTCGAGACCCCGGAACGACCTTCGATTCATAACAGATCACAAGCACCTTGGAAATTGTTCTGAACAGCAGCTCTCACCGCCTCCAAGGAAAACAATGAAGCCTGGCTTTTGGGAAGCCTTGCTCCTTGATGTGTTTCACACATGGTGTGGGGTTCAGGGCGCTTTCAAGTGTGGGCATGGAGTCCAGGCCCAGCTGTTTCAAAGAGAAGGTCTGAGAACCAAGACAAACAGGCCTCCTCTCTCTCGAATGCGCGCGGGGCATTGGGAGTTTTTATTGGTGCCTTAAAGCCCCAAGTCCATTCTGCAGCGCACACCCATTCAGTCTGGGAATCCAGAACCACGGAGCAGACAGGCACAGCGCCCTGCGTGGGCAGGCTCAGAGGTGGGCGTAGGCTCTCCACTTGGCTCAAAGTCATCCAGACAGAATTACTGAACATAGGAGGAATTCAAAGATAAGTGTGGGACAGGCGCTGGCCTGGCAGCTACAACACCCACATGCCATCCCCAGGTGCTTGGGTTCCATCCCCAGCTGACTCCAGCGCAGCCAGGGGAGGCAGTGGGTGGGCGGTGATGGCTCCGTGAGGGCCCTCCTGCCTTGGGTGTGTCTCTCCCAGCCCCTGCCTGGGCTCAGCGGGCACTTGGGGATGGAGCCTGCCAAAAAGAGCGCTCGCTCGCTCTTTCCCTCTTTCTCTCTCTGCCTCTTGAATAATTTTTTAAAGGTTAAGCTTATTTTGGTGCAAAATACTTTGAAATCCATGTATACAGAGGGTCTTCACAAAAGGTCATGGAGCTGAATATTATGAAAAATTGTGAAAATTCCAAAGATTTTGCACCAAAATAAACTTTGCTGTTAATTCCATCCCCACTTTTGGGAGTACTTTCCGAAGGGTTATTAACATTTATATATAGCAGACTTCTTGTAAATGTTTTTCTGTGGTTTTAGATACAACATAGTGACCATACTAACAGTGTTTGAACGTGGATATTCAGCAGGAATGTTGAGTGAAAAACGATAAAATCAAAGGGCCTTTGGACTTAGTCATTAGCTGCCTGTAACTTGGCTCCCTGCACACTGTACCAGACATGTGACACGGGTCATCTCACCTAATCCCCCCAACACCTCCGCGGGCTAAGGGTCACTGTCTATTTTGTTGTAAAGGAAACTAACCAGGGATAGTTAGCTGTCCCCCCCCCCCCCCCCCCGCAAATCATCACCCATAATCCCTCCTTAGTGTTTTCAATACCCGCAAGGATAATCCACTTGGAAGGTACGCTAAACCAGAGGATGCTGACCAAATTTAAAAAAGGAAAACACCTAAGACAAACAGAACTTGGAATCGGAAAGGTCAAATTAAATACTTAAAAGGAGGAAGGATGCTGTACACACACACAGCCAACGCTTTTAGACAAAGCAGGCTTCGGAAGAGTGATGTGGTTCTGAACACTGGCTCCAATCCAAATGCCGAGAATACCGGGAACCTTAAAGACCAAAATCGAACTGCGCCCCCAGGCAGTGGTAAGAAACTCCAGACAGACAGCTTCACCAAAATCCAGACCTACCAAAAAGCACGGTGTGTGGATGACAGATTTGAAACTCAGAGGCTATCCCAGGCAAGGGACGACCCTGGCTCTTGCCTGGTTTGACTTTAAGCAATTACCCAAATGCTACAAGTGGTGTAAAAATCTAACTGCCGACGATTAATTCATCTTAAACGTCACCTTCCCTAAAATCAAATGCCTCCAGGCTAAGGGCCCGGGCTGCTTGCTCTGGAAAGAATTTAGTTAGCATTTATAAACTGTCAGCGTAAACACCTTTTCAAAAGACACACATGATTATTTTAATTCAAGAAGCCAATTCAGCATTTATAAAAGGCAACTGAATCCATCAGCCTGCCTGGCCAGTTTTTTTTTTCTTTTGCATTAAGAAGACTATGCTTCATAATTTAATTCTAACATGTGCAATTCAAGTGTGCTTAGATTAATAATAACTATGCAGGCATTAATATATAAGCGTCTATTGCAGGAGAAGTACAGAGCGAGAAGGCCACCCTCCAGATTTCAAAAGCAGTGGAAACGACAAAGCTCAGTGAGACCTGCGGGTGACTCTTCCTCACCTTGGCTCTCCCCTGGCTCCAACCCAGTTCTGCAGTTCTGCAGTCCTTGCATGGTTTCTTCATAATACACATTGCTCCCATAAACTAGCTTTTTCAACTTTTTCAAATTTTCTGCACCAAAATAAACTTTTCTTTCTCTTTTCCCATGAACTTTGTGAAGTCCCCTCGTGTTTACACAGGATGCCGAAGCCACACGAATTCTAAGTTCACTACAGGGAAAAGTAAAAGGTAGCGTCCGCTGCGGCTAGTGGGCCATCTGTCTGGGCTCAGAGCCGCGTGTTCCAACATGGCGGAGTGTTGGGCGGCCGAGTCCTGGGCTTAGCCATCCCGGAAGAAGCCATGGAGAGTGTCCTTGTGCCGTCTCCGCATATTTCTCACAAGCAGAAGGGCTTGGCAAGCCTCCCCCCCAGAACAAACACAAGCAGGCGTGGATCTCCCCCTGGAAGGACACTTTATCCCTTGTTTATCTTTGTTTTGCCCAAGAAGCTGAATCAAAAACAAACGTTCCAGAAGCAGCCAGCTCGCTGCCCAGAGCCTTGCTTCCAGAATTAATTAAGCAGATCAGCTCCGAGTCACGTTTGCTTCTGGTCTGCGCAGGTTCTGCCTTGGAAGAGACAGATTTCCGACGGAAACGTTTCTTTAGCTGCTGCACAGGATGGGTGCAGCCGGGGCTGTCCCGTGGAACTGCTCAACAAGTGTCCCCAGAGGGTCAAACCCTTTCTGAAGCTGGGTGAGACCCTCTGCCCGGGAACGTTCTCTTACCCGGAAAACCTCATTCGCTTGGATCGCCCAAGTCATTCAAGCCAGGTCTTTTTTGCTCTATCAATGAACCGCATAAAAGTTAGGGAGAGCTAATTAATAGTATAAAGTGTCACTTCCATTTCCTTTCGAGCATTCTCAATTACCTGAGAAGGAGCAATTGACAATCATTTAGAATCCGAGGTATGAATCAGCTCAGATTCATTAAGACGGGTCCCCCGGAGCCCGGCCAGACTTTGCTGTCATAGCCTAGTTTCCGAGGCTGAAACTATCCGTGCCTGAGAGGGAGACAATCGCCTTTCCTTGAAAGTTCTGTCCCCACCGTCTGCCCCTGTGTGTCCTCACCCTGCTTCGTGGTGGTACCCCGTCTGACTTCTCCGTGTTCCCCAGGGCAGGTCCCTCACCTCCCACAGGCCTCCTCTCCCGAGTTCACTGTCACACTCAGAGACTGCAGCGGCCATCAGATGTCAGGAGCAGAGCCAGCCGCTGTGTCGGGGCCCCATCCAGTGCTGAGAGTCTCTCAAGTCCAAGTCTCCAAGTGTCAGCTTCTCCTGGACAGATCTGTTTCCTCCGGCAGGGGAGCAAAATGCCCGTGCTTGCGTCTCGGCGCCAGGCTCAGAGCAGAGTGCGGGAGGAGCAGTGGGCCTGGGGGCTCGGGGTCAGTGTCTCCAGGCCCTGCTTGCACCCTGTGCCTGCAGCTCCCGCCACACCACCAAGGGCTAGCAGCTGACTGAGGGAGGCTGGGATGCCTTCGCGGGTCTCCTTCTCTTGCTCATTCTGTGGGTCTGTGGCTCACTGCCGGCCGAGCATCCCCGCCTGTGCTGGGTCCTGTGGCACCCAGCGTCAGCCAGCTGGCTGAGCCAAACACAGTTAGTCCTGTCCCTCAGCTGGGTCCCCGTCTCCTGTGCTGCCCTCACCCTGCAGGGCGCCCCTTTCTCCTTCCTTCCCAGATTCTGGATGGGTGCTGTTGGACCTCCCTCGGGAGTTTCACCCTTTCCCTCCCCCTTGGCTCGACCTTGCTTTGGCAGAGACCTTGTGTCCCTTCACCATCCCTCTGCACCCTCCCCAGGAGCTTTCCCAGCCAGACTCTCCCGATCTGATCCTGCTCCCTGCTTAGGGCCTGGGAAGGCAGTGGAAGATGGCCCAGGTCCTTGGCCCCTGCACCCACGTGGGAGATGGGGAGGAAGCTCCTGGCTCCTGGCTTCAGCCTCACCCAGCAGTGGCCATTGAAGCCATCTGGAGAGTGAACTGGTAGATGGAAGACCTTTCTCTTTCCTTTCTCTGTTAACTCTTTCAAATAAATAAAATAAATTTTAAAGAAAAAAGGTAAATACGCTTCCATAAACTTAAAAATTACATGAAATGTAGCCTTTTACAACTTCATTTTTTAAACTCTCTCATATATATGTATATATGTAGATATATATACATACATATACACAAATCTACATCTATATATTACTTTTTTATTATTTGACAGGTAGTTACAGACAGTGTGAGAGAGACATAAAGGTCTTCCCCAAATGGCCACTACGGCCGGCGCTGCACCGATCTGAAGCCAGGAGCCAGGTGCTTCCTCCTGGTCTCCCACGCAGGTGCAGGTGCCTAAGCACTTGGGCCATCCTCCACTGCCTTCCTGGGCTGTATTACTCTTTCTATACAGTATTTACGAATTTCGGTATCCTGGGCCAGATTGAAGCCAGGAACCAGGAGCTTCATCCAGGTTTTTCACAGGGGTGCAGGGACCCAAGCACTTGGGGCATCCTCCACTGCTTTCCCAGCACATTAGCAGGGAGCAGGGTGGGAAGTGGAGCAGCATGGACTGGAACTGGCACCAATAAGGGATGCCGGCATTGTAGGCAGCAGCTTAACCTGCTGTGCCAAAGTGTGGGCTCCTCTTTTGCGAATTTAAAAATCTCCGACTGAGCCAGTGCTGTCACATTTCAGCTTTTATTTGAATTGTTGCAGTGAACACCCCTGCACCACTATCCTTCCTTCCTTCCTTCTCATTCGGCTGCTGTGAGCCACCCCTCCCCCCATGAGCACTACTGTGTGGTCTGTGGTCTTTTGTAAGCTGTAAAGCTCTCCAAATGTTATTCAAGTGACCTACCCTGTTTCTGATTCAGTAAGTTAACCCGATTTTTTGTGGGGAGGGGATCAATCGATTGGCTGGCTTTAGTGACAAGTCATTGATTGGTTACTTGTTGAAGAAAATATACAAAATACTGATAAAGTTGGTTCAGTCACCTCCCACTCCTCCCCTTACCCACCCACCCCCCAAAACTCATCATTTCTGATGTGGTCAGTACAGGGCTCAGAGCTAAGGGTCAGTGTAACAAGGGTGGAGGGTCATGGGAAATGGGTTCCTGGCTGTCAGGATAACGCTGTGGCTCCTCCCCCAACCGGGTCAGAGGTCAGGAGGGCAGCAGCCTGAGGGTGGCCACTGAGGGAGGAGGTGCTCTTTCTTTGCCAGTCCAAGCCTGCCTCAGGACCCCAACACCCTCCACCCCAAGCCTGCTACTCAGGGTTAACACTTGGATTCCTTGATGCAAAGCAAGAACTCCACCACAGTTCAGATGCCAGGCTGGCCTGCAGGACACCTGCTGGGAGGGAGAAGCGTTAAGGAGGCCTACTTGGGCGGGCTGTGTGCTGTGACCAGGCCACAGGGCATGGCCCCTCAGATGGCTGAAGGGCACCACTGAGGTGGCAATGCAAGGATGCAGAGCGATACCCAACGAGGGCAGCAGAGGCCTGGATTCTGACCCAGCCCTTCCTGCTCGTGGCTCTCCTAGGACCGGCTGCCTATGTGAGTGGCAGGGAACCAATACCATGAGCCATCACCTGCACGTTGGCAGGAAGCCGGATGAGATGTGGAGCCAGGAGTCGAGCCCAGGCACTGATACAGGCTGCAGGCATCCTGAGCAGCAGCTTAACTGCCATGCCAAATGCCCACAGCAGACATTGACTTCATGTCCAAGGAAATACTGTGAGCGCGAACACCACGCTCAGGCAACACATCTCACACTTTCAAAAGAATTCTCAATGTGATCATTTTAGAAACATCTGTAAAATCCAGAGAGATCTGGTTCAGGGGTCCTATTTTCAAATAAAATGAGGCTAAGAGAGGGAAAGGGATTTTCTCATGGTGTTTTGATTTTTCAACATACACCACCACACAAATTTCAGGTCTTTTTTAGTAAAAGGGATAAAAGAATGATTCAACAATATTCTTATGTAAATTTACAAGATTAGTAAACAATAATGGAGACACTTTATTTTCTGTTAAGTAATTGCTTTAATAGGTTGGAAGACTTACGACTTTTATAAAGGAATAGAAAGTCCGGAGCTGTTCATGGACCATTCTGCCTTGGTGGATTCCCGGAACACTCATGGGAACCTCTGTATTCTAAGAGGGACAGCAATGAACTTGTTGTTTAGGGGAGAGCTATCAGGATTATGGGAAGTCTTTGGGTCAGTGTTGTGGTGCAGCAGGGTAAGCCTCCACTTGTGATGCCAGCATCCTGTCTTGCAGCGCCAGTTCAAGTTCAAGCTACTCCATTTCACATCTAACTTCCTGCTAATGCACTTGAGAAAACAGCAAACGGAAGTGGCCTGTGTGCTTGGGTCCCTGCCATGCACGTGGGGGACCTGTATGGAGTTCCTGGCTCCTAGCTTTGGCCTGGTCCAGACCTGGCTTTTACAGTCCTTTGGGGAATGAGCCAGCAGATGGAAGATCTCTCTGCATCACTCTCAAATAAATATTTACAAAATATAGGTTGACTTGGAAGTTACATCAAATTAGGGATGGTTTAGATAGAAAAAGATGAGAACTTGTGAAGACGTCCATGCTTGCTAAATGAACAGGACACATCTGAAGCCCAGCCTTCAATTCTGTCTGGCAGTGCTCCAGCTGTGGGCTTCCAGAAGCAAAAACACTCTTATCCTGATGGACCCCAGGACTTACGAATGAGCTCAATGGACAGAAGCCACAGGAAAACAGATCTATCCTGAATATAAGAACCTAGAAGTTTATGATTTTAGGTACAATAAACAGACCCCTGAGTATTCTTCTCTAAAAATTAAATGTCCATCTGAAATAAATACCATTAGTACTTCCAAAGTTTTTTTTTTTTTAATAATTCAGCATTGGTTGAGCATTAATTTTAGGTATAATGGGAAATATATTCTCACTCACCAGTTTAAGTCACGAGTAATCAGTCTTTATGGCCTGTCCAAAAGCAGTGACTGCAGTGGTACCCATTCACCATCTGGATTGTAATCATAGGCATGCAAGCTTTCTACTCTATTCATTAGAGTCAGCACAAAAGTTGTGAGGCCCAGGTCCCCAAACTTTAAGAATTTTTTACATGAGCAAGCAACTGTTTCCTAGTGTCAATACTTCCAGATATAATCCGAATGTCCCATGGAGTTTACAACTAACTATTCCCATATCTTAGGAGTATAACTCCCTTATCTTGGCTTAAAAAAAAAAAAAACTACTACTTCTATAATGTAGTGAGCAGACTACACAAATGACTAGAGACCATGAAATCATTATTGAAAAAGAACTCTTAATTGTAATCCTCTAATTCATGACCTATTTTTTTTTTTTACTATTTTTGAAAGCATGAATCACTGTGAATAGAATGAAGTAGGTAAGATTTGATCACAAGTGTCAAAGTAGGTTAAGTCTCTCTCTCAGTGCTCCACAGGGAAGGTGAATGCGCCCTACTCAAGTCGAGCTAATTTAAACCATCGATAACTGCTTGCTTAACTAATGTGCAGCAGCATCCACGGTGAGGCTAACACTTCAGTCTCAATTCATCTGCCATCTCTGAACACCTGTGTGTTTGCTACACCACTGCTCGCTACCACCACCCACTGCACTCCCAACTACTTTCTTCTGTGGCAAGTCCTCAGCCAGGTGTGACAAGGAACTTACTTGCGGCCTGGTTCTTCTGCTTCTCAGAGCAGAGCTCTCCAACGGTGGATTCCATGCACTTGCTTTTTAGTTCTGGTTGTGCATTAGCAATCAGAGTAAGTTTTCCATTCTATAACCAAAGTTTTTATTTCCTTTTTTTTATACCTCAAAAGCTACATATGCTAGTAAACCGTCACAGTAATATTAGACTCTACGTGAGAATTCTTTAAAAAAAATGTGCAGCTAAGGGTCAGTAGAGACTCTGCTTTTATGTGAAACCCTTAAGTCACCAATAGGCCTAAACGTACATGGGGAAAATATGGATGGATCACTTGGTGAGAAGGGCATAAGTTCTAAAAGAGAAACCCGAGAGGCCAATGCTGGCCACATTCACTTCCCATAGAGCGCTGTCTTTAGGAAGAAAGAGGAGAAAGATATGTTGATGGATGTTGGATGCTAACTCAGTTCCTTTCTTGCCACTGGATCTCAGGCAAGCCATGTGGCATATGCTTTCGTCCTATCTGTAAGATCAATTGTAGGGAATAATATAGGGACTGGAGAGTCACCTTTCTAAGCTTCACCAGCCATACTGTCTTTGTCACAGCTATGCTGTGACTCTTCCATGGTAGTGAAACCAGCCACAACCAGTGTGAATGAATTGGTCAGCCTGTACTCCAATAAAGTTTTATTTATACAAACAGACGAATTGCCTCATAAATGGTTTGTCAAACACTAGTATAACAGATAATTAATAAAAATAATAGAAGTATCATAAAACGAAAAGATAAAATCATAAAAGACGTAAATAGTGGCAACAGAGAAAGTGGATTACCCAGGAGAAAAACTGTTATTATAAGGTGAATGATTTCTACAAAAACAAACAACAAAACCCAAATAAATAGATACGAAATCTATTTTTGATGAAAATTATCATGGGATTTAAACCACAGCTGGGAAATTTTAAGCATTATAGTCACTCTCTGGGGAAGCTGCTTTATCTTCAGGTTTAAAAGAATTAATGTTGAAGAACTAACCCTCTTTGTTTAGTGTTGGTTATAATCTTAGTGGATACTATCAACCTGGAGGACTGTGTTGGCTCCATTACTGTGCTAATTATTTTCCCTCTACAGGTCAATTTCCAAAATATTTTTATCCAGCAAGCAGACAATATCTACTTAATCTAAAAGAGGTATAGGAATCATTATGCTCTTCTGATTGCATTTTTTCTTGAGTCATAAATCCTTATGATGCACAGTCGTATGGCAACATTTCAGTCCTCTGTAAGCTGACACTGATTATTTTGAACACTTTATCAAACAACTGCAGCACAATTGTAAAATGAAACATTAGCAGGATCTGAAGAGGGAAGAAAATTCTGCTGTTTCTCATAGTTCCTCCTATAGTCTATGATTTTTCTAGAATTTGAGTTGGAAATGTAATAGAAACCTGTCAGGGCAAACAGAGCTACAATCTTTTATGTGGAACACTGAGGGCCAGCTGTGTGTACCAGAATATAGAACTTTAAATTTTACTTATTGCACTTTATTTGGTTTTAACTTTTTAAAAAATTGTAATAGACATAAGTACATATTTATGGGGCACCAGAGATGTTTCAATTCTCATATTTATTGCATAAAATGTCCAAAGTAAATATACCTATTTACTCATTTTTCTTTATGATGAAAACATTCCAAAGAACTCAAAATTTTAGAAAGATACTGTCCATAAAGCATATAGCTTATGTATTTCCAATGAAATTTGGGGCAGCACCCCATAATCAAATCTACTGGTTATAGACGGTGCCGCGGCTTACTTGGTTAATCCTGCACCTGCGGCACCAGCACACTGGGTTCTAGTCCCGGTTGGGGCGCCAGATTCTGTCCCGGTTGCCCCTCTTCCAGTCCAGCTCTCTGCTGTGGCCTGGGAAGGCAGTGGAGGATGGCCCAAGTGCTTGGGTCCTGCACCTGCATGGGAGACCAGGAGGAAGCACCTGGATCCTGGCTTCAGATCGGTGCAGTATGCTCGCTGTAGCGGCCATCTGGGGGGTGAACCAACAGAAGGAAGACCTTTCTCTCCGTCTCTCTCTCTCTAACTCTGTCCAAAAAAAAAAAAAAAAAATCTACTGGTTCTGCTACATCCAAATTTGTTCCACTAATCAGAATACACACTATGAACTGCCTCATGTCAGGGCGCATTTTGCTGCCAAATATCTTTGTCTCAAACTTGTGTAAACTGTGTTTTTCAGGCTTTTTGAATTTTGGATAAGCAACCATTGGCCTATAGTACATAAAAACCAAACAACGTAAGTCTTTCTAAAGACTCTGCTCAGAGATCCATAGTGTTGAATACTTGAATCATGTGGGACTGTAGCTCAATCTACTTGCAAGCATGAGTTCAACAACAGCCTAAATGCTCCCACCAGAGGCTTCACTACCAAGGGGAACAAGCCTCCTCCGCTCCCATGAGTCTCGGTTTCTCCGCGGACGCAACAACACGCAGGACACGCAACCCACCTGCGTCAGCAGCAGGGGCCATGCTGGCAGTGGTTCTCCACCAAAAGGGCTTGTCCCTCAAGGACAGACTGCTCTGTGAGCAACCTCTAACTCCACAGGAACCTTTGGAAGACTCGGGGTGGGGATGAGGAGAGGAGATGGCAGAGGGAGGGAGGGAGGAAGGCAGGGAGGGAGGGAGGGAGGGAGAAGGAGACATCCCAGACTGCCATGCAGTGTAAGAGATTCTACAAGGCCGCACAGTTTTCAAGCCACAGCCAGCTGTCAGAATCTGTGTCTGCTAGGAAGGGCCAGCCTTAGTACCCTTGCCACACTCAGTCAGTGGCAGGAGGAGCCAGGAAAGGCATGGCTCAATGTAAACACAGTGCTGGACTGCAATCCGCAGCACTCGGACCCCTGCCAGTGAATGCTCTGTAGTCTGCCTGGATGGGGGTCTGCACCCCAGATCTCCAAGAGGGTGAAGGGGCTCAGAACCCGCAAGAAAAACGCCTTCCATAACATCTTTAAATCCCTCCACAGCAAACAAGCTAACTTCTCACTATTAGAGAACGGGGAGGGACACAAAGTAAAAGCAGATGGTATTTGAATATTTAATACAAACTCACAGAGCTTCCATGCCTGTAACAATGCACCACAGGTTTTACTCCTCACAGTAGTTCATATCCAGGCACTTGATTCTCAAGGCATTTTTAAAGAACTCACCAGCCATTATTACTATTTATTAATGAGTTGCTTCTGTCTCCAGAGATAAAATTAAATAAAAATATTACCAGCAGTTAAAAGTGTACTTCTAAGTCAACTGAGATGGTAAGTTTATATATTTCTATAATTTTTCTTAGTTCAATATTTTCTGAATGCATTTTTCACTATAATATAATTTTTTAAATATTTAGGCCACTGAATAGCTGTGATTCGTATGAAAAATATAATATTATTTCAAATTCCTGACTAAGTCGCTTTTAAAGATACAAAATACTAGAACATTTATTATTAAATTATTTACAATGCTCCTTTTAATAAAATGTAAAATACAAAAATTCAGCAGGAAGTTTTATATTTGATACTTTTCTTCAGAGAAATAAAAAAAGGATGATGTGGAAATGACAATGACAATGAGTTACTGCAGTCTTTTTAGATGAATTGCTAAATAGCATTAGGAAAAATTAAAAAGGGTTATGGCCAGATGTTTAAAAAAAAATGAGCAATGATACATCAACAAAAACAGAGGAAACCAAGTGTGTCCACATCTTCATCTCATCACTAGTTCAGTGATTTTGAAATAAATGCCATATTAAATACCATGAATACATCTAAAGCTCATCCAAGGAAGCGAAACACTTTGGAATACACTTCATGAAGTTTTCATACGCAGTCCACCTGTGACCTGCATGACAGAAATGCAGAAAGGACCGGAGCACCTGCCTGATTCTCACAGCCCTGCTCCCCCAAAGAACGCATCCAACACTTACATTCCACAGGGCTGATCTAGCTACTTTATCTGCTTTAAGTATAGAGCAACTGGAAACTTTCTTCACTCTTATTACTAAGTATTTTAAATACATTTCTAGGTATGCATTAGCATTAAATGTTAATTTATGATGTCCTTAAAAGTCTTTCCACTTCTAAAAAACCAAATTCTGGGAATATAAAAATATTGAATTTTACATATCTGAGTCTTAAAAAAAGTCAAAGTGCAACATTTCTATGTATCAGTAAATTATAATTTTGCCATATGAGCTGATATTGAACTTCTAGATTTTGTGAAGGTTATATACAGAGAATCAAGTAAGGATGTCTGAAGTTTGGTATTTCATATTGCTTTTTTTATGGTGCAAAGAAGGAAAACAAGCTCCAAGTAAAACTTGTTTCATTAGGAGAAAATGTTTTCATGAAAAGAAAGTAAGAAAAATGTCATTTCTCCCTTTAGTGGCTTCAGTCAATTACCTGGTTTACCAAAAATGTTATCTCGGTTCACTTAGCCAACAAATTGCCCTTAAACAAAATGTCAAAATGTCCAACATTTGTCCATGGCTAAAACCTTTTAAAGAACACTAGTCATTCTAAGCTCTTTTCTTATTGTTCATAATAGACTTTAATTAAAAATAAGCCTATTGCCCTTTGCTGCACAATATTAATATTAATGAAAATTTCACTCTGAGTTTAAAGTGGTATTTCTTCAAGGGTCTGGCCCATTCGGCTGGCAGTGTAGAACTGGATTGCTAACATACACGTGGTTATAAAATGACAGTCAAAACTCAAGGGGAAAAGTGTAGAGTCCAATATTAGCAATTCTATGAAAATAAAACTAAAGGACTGCTTGAAAATCTGCAACAAGACAAGAAGAGCGATTTATAGACAACACCGACGCCTGGTCTTCCTTCTATTCGCAATCCCCTGGGATCTGTGATTAAGAGAGTAGCTGGGGCCTGAGAAGGTTCAGTGACGACTGCTTCACCAATTTCTGTTGGTGTCTCCTTGACCGTGCTTCCTCGATGGCATTAAGTGCTGTCTGTAAAATAAAATATTTATTCTAGATTGTAAAGATAAGTACAGGCTCATCAGTCCCAACAAGGAACACAAAGTAAGACCCTTCTGCCCTCCCGAGTCCACAGTGTGTACTTTAAGCTTACGTATATATCCATCCAAAGAAACATCAACAGGGAAGAGCTTTGGGAAGAACTAACGGATACTGTCCACGATTACGGGTTTAAAGAACACCTGATGGGAACAGTGCCCTGTGAAGTAGATGGCTGACCTCGGCTGTGGCCGTGTCCTTCAGGTAAATCTTCCGGAGACAGCCTCTGCTGGCGCTGTCTTTTTTGTAGAACAGACCTTGCTCCTGTTTCAAAAGGAACAATGACAGGAAAGAAATGATTGAGGAAAAGAAAAAAATTGGAATCTTTAATTGGATGCTTAAATGTCAACTCAATTTTATAACAGGCAGACAAACGAATACATATATTCAAGTATAATCTGAAATAAATCATCTTGGTGGAAGGACAGTGATTCTGTATGTGAGTTAAAATTTATGAAACTGGATGAATGTACATCTATCAGTATAAAATAATGACTTTCCACAGGCTATGATAAATAGCCTACAGAAACACCACTTGGTAACTCATCACATCTGACAAATCAAAAAAAATCCTTCCTGTTCTTGGCTGAGAGATAAAATTCTTATACAATGTAAAATACCGTGAATCAATTCTCACCCTAATCAGGAAGAAAAGTGGTAACTGAGGAATCTGCAAACTACATGCTTAGTGACACACGGTCGTTCCTAGTCGGAAAGCCGGGTTTCATACACCATTGCACACTTCCAATTCTGACATGCCACAGTGAGGTAATGATGAAGAAAGCCCAAAAACTGGCCGGACGGCCATGGGAGTTCCTCTGATGTGTAAATTTCCATTAAAAAAAAAAAAAAACACATCAAAAGGGTCGCACCACCTGCATCTTCATTTTGGAAAGTGTCTCAGATACTTCAGTAGTAAGAGAGCATTATTACTGTTCAGGGAAAACCAATACACTACAGAAATTACCGTATTTAGGATGACCACTTGTGAGATTTTTTAAAGAGATGAAAATATGCATAATGCAATCAGTATGCTTCAAAGTCAAGTGAGTGGGAACTAAGCAAAAGATGGGGCATCACCTTTTTTTGAAAACTTACTCTGTCCTTAAAATTCTTCCCTAGATAATGATGGGAGGAGAGACACGATGGCATTGTTACACAAACTATGTCAGCATTCTATAAATGTCAAATATTATAAAATAGATACTTTAAACATAATATTTATTTTTTACCAAAGTACTTAATATAATCTCCTAAAAGCTTAAAAGAGAGAATCTTCCCAGAAATGCGAAGATTATAGCAAAATGAGTATCCAATGAAGTAAAAAGAATCTCCTGTTTATTGGTGCTTAATTCTGTCAAAAAGAAAATATCAGTACCCAAATTATTTTAGCAAATCACAGAATCAAAGGCTGTCAGAAAATACAATCACACCGACACAGGGACTGTGCCTTTCTTTCCACCTCAGCACACAATAATGACAATAATCCTCTAGACACTGTGTATCATTAAGCGTGAGCCAGAGTTTAAAAGCTCTGGTTTCCACTCACTCACTCAATTCCTGACACTACCGCGTGGCGTGACGCCTGTTCTTACCTTCACGGAAAGCTTGAGCAGATTGTCGCTGACACTAGGCGGAGACACAAAGTCTTCAAGTGGACACTGCCAGTCTACAGACATATTGCCTAGTATTTCATTCTCCTTTAAGCACAACACTCGCCTGTATTGCAAAACAAGACAAACACATCCAGGCAGTGGTAAAGAGAGTTAATCATCCTTCCACACACTTCGCTGGGCTGGACAGCGCAGCTAGAACAGGCACGACAATGATGCACGCTTCACGTGGGGGAAGTCGATGCAACTGTCAGAGCAAACAGGACACAGGACACCCACCACCTCACCGAGCCGACTTGCAAAGTCCCCCTTCTGCCAACCCTGCAGAACTCAGAAAAGTGTAACTTTTTTTAACTGACAAAAAAAAAAAAAACTTATAGGAAAATCATTTTTGCAACAGGAATAGACCATACTCTCATCTGGGAAGCAATAACGGCAACAGCCCCTGAAAATGTTTTGCTTGGAAAAGTATTAATTGCTCTTTACTGTCAGTCATTTATGCCTTCCAGTCAAGAAGAATGTGCAGGAAATGTCACAAACCTGAAATGTCAGCAAAGATTCACTTTAGGACTACCAATAAAGATCCGATTTGAACATTTTAATGCTAATGTACTATATCACAGACTGAGTTTCCCATTTTACTCAACAGCAATAAGGGAGGGGGGGACCAGGATCCTTAAAGGGCACCCACACTGATTTCCTTGTGCTATGATTTAGATTAATTACTAATAGAACCACACAACTTTAAGTTTCTATTGCAGGCAGCAAACCCAGAAAAGTAGAATTGTTGATTTAACAAATACATAGGGGTGCCAAGGGAACCAGGAAGAGAACATTTCTGCTTGAGAAGTACTCACAGGCTGGAGGGGAAATTAACATGTAAACAAATGCTACAACACAACTAGACAAGTGCTGCAACCAAGCTGGCAGAGTGCTCTGGAGCACTGCAGAGAAAGGCAGATCCTACTGGTCAAGTGAGTGACAGGAGAGAGCAAGCTAAGCCTCTGCCGGCAGTGCTGGCATCCCATATGGGCACTGGTTCAAGTCCTGCTGCTCCACTTCCAACCCAGCTCTCTGCTATGGCCTGGGAAAGCAACAGAAGATGGCCCAAGTCCTTGGGCCCCTAAACCCATGTGGGTGACCTGGAAGAAGCTCCTGACTCCTGGCTTCAGATCCTCCCAGCTCTGGCCACTACAGCCATTTGGGGAGTGAACCAGCAGACAGAAGACCTGTCTCCACGTCTCTCCTTCTCTCTCTCTGTAACTCTACCTCTCAAATAAATAAATAAATAAATAAAATCTTGGGGCCTACACTGTGGCACAGTGGGTTAACGCCCTGGCCTTAAGCACCGGCATCTCATATGGGCACAGGTTCTGCTAGGTAGCAAGTAAGAAATTTAGCCTACGTGTGTTTATGAAATAGGTCTGAAGACCAGCACCTACTGTGGAAGCTCCAGAAGCCCAGCATCTTGTACTTCAGTCTTGCTCAGAGACTGATTGTTAGGTAAGAAGTCAGAAAAGAGCGTATGTGTGTGTGACAAAGGCCCAAGGAGCTGACATCTAGGTTCAGCATCCGCATCTCAAAGTCATCTTGGTAACCTTCCAGGTGCAGCCCAGTATCTGCACTTCAAACGCCCTGCCCCTTCTACCAGGTAACCATCCTTCTTCTAACCAGGAGACACCAGCCAGGCTTCCCCCAGTCTGATAACTTCAGGGGGGAAACTCAGAAAGGAGTTTTTCCTATTTACATCCTTTGTTCAGGAGGAGGAGGAGGAGAGGGAGAGGGAAGGCAAGACCCATCCCCTTAAAAATCCCCCACCTCAACCAGACTGCGCGCTCAGCCCTCTGCCTCTCTACTGAGCCGCCTGCCTGGCCTGCCCAGGTGTATTCTCTCCACTCAACCATGTAACCTCGCTCCCCCCAGTCCAAGCAACTGGGCACTCGCTGTCAGGGTCTGTCTGGAGAGGGACCCATCAGTTCTTACGGATGTCCCTACCCTATTAAACCTTGCTATTTTGTTTTCCACTGCTCTCTGTCTCATGCCTGAATTCTTTCTTGCGCAAAGCCAAGAACCCTTGCTTCTCCAGTAACATCTGGCCCCAACTACTGAGGCATCTCTATCACAATCAAAATCAGGAGGTTTAAAAACAGAAACTAGAAAGTCGCTTTTTCCTTAAATTAGTACAAATGGTACTCAAGCCAAAATTCAGAGGCGTATCTTCGATTTCCATCTCTTCCTTGTCCAATCAGTCACAGCATCCTCTCTTAAGTTCAGTCCCTTATTTTCATTCTCCTCCTTTTGGTTCAGGCACTCACCACTTCCTACCAAATTAACTGCCATAGTCTCTGTGCTGGATGGAATTCCAAGATGGTCCCTAAGGCCCCATCCCCCAAGGTGCCTTCTGTGTAATCCCTAGGACTGAGAATATGATGGACCTCACTCTCATGATTAGTTTTGTTTTATGGCAAAGGTGACTTTAAGGTCCTGGCCTAATCACATGGACTCATTAAATCCACGTCAGAGACCAAGATTCCAGGAGCCTCTGATGGCTTCATGGTGGAGGGAGCCACATAGCAAGGAACGAAGGCGGCCTTCGAGGAGCTGAGATCAATCCCACTGCTTTCAGAGATCAAGGAAACTAGGATCTTAGTCCTGTGACTGCAAGGAACTGAGTTCTGCAAACAGCAATAAGTAAGGCTGGTGGCAGATTCCATGGAAACTTGTGCAAAGATAGAAAACCGTTAAGCAGCTTCTGGCCTCCAGTCTGACCCTCTTCCAACTCAGTATTCGAACTGCTGTTAGGGGACTTCCTATACCACAAATCTCAGCATCTAACTCCTTGTTCACAAGATGTCACTGGGAAAGAGAAGAGATCACTTGTGTGTACTATGTGCCTACATCTCTATATGAGAAGCTCTAAGAGTTAACAATAACAGTCTCATGATTCTCCACTGCAATCCTGGCAAAACCTAAACCCTTAAGATCTTATGATCAGCCACCCATGATTCTTTACTTTAGTTCCCAACACGTCGCCACTAACACCCTACCATCCAGCCATTCCAAACTGACCTATTTAACCTGCCACTCTGCGTGATGCCTCTGCCAGCCTCTTGTTTACCTGTGTGATAGACACATGCTGAAGCAACCCCCACCATAGAAAACCTCTTTCCCATGAAACTTTGGTCCCCATCTTACTGAGCCAATAGTTTTCCCTATGTTCTTAGAGTTTTGAACACCACTTTTTCTTAGCACCTATCACACTGTGCTGTCAGGTGATTTGTAGGTCCCCTGAAATGAGGAAAGGAAAGAGATGCAACTTTCATCGCTGTGTCCCTACATCTACCAAATAATAATGGTAAAAAAAAATAGCTCAATGATTGATATCCTAATAAAGATTATTGAAACACATTATTTAACAAGTACTATAGTTTTAGCTTAATACATTTAGATCATGAGAATTTGTGGTCTGCTTCTAAAATCCAGTAGGTAAAAACACAGGGGCAGGTGCTGTGATGCAGCAGGGCTAGCCACCACATGCAACACTGCACTCCACAGCAGAGTGCCAGTTTCGGTCCCAGCTAATTTGCTTCTGATCCAGTCTTCTGTTAATGCATACTGGGAGTGGAAATGATGGCTCAAGTGCACGGGCCCCCACCAGCCATGTGAGAGATCTGAATGGACTTCCTGGCTCCTGGCTTCAGCCTGGTACAGCCCTGGCTGTTGGAGGCATTTGGGCAGTGAACCAGCAGATGGAAGCACATGCACACACTCTCTCTTTCACTCCATCTTTCAAGGAGATGAAAAATACAAATAAATATTTTTAAAAAGAAACCAACACTGGAATTACATTTTGGATGAGTTTCAATATGTAAAAATTAAAAGTCCTATGCACTGAAAAACTCAATAAATCATTAAAATATTAATAAGACATTAAGTAAAAAAGGAATAGTATCATTCAGTATAAAATGTTCTTTAAATTCAGTAAGAAAAAATAGATGAATGAAAAGTGAGTAAGGAATATGAGCAAGTAATTCAAAAAACAGAAATTATAAACAGATGATGTTAAAATGTTCATTCTTCAATAATCAAAGAACTGCTAATTAAAACAAGGTATTTTCCACCACTGAGCTACCAAAATTAAAAGTTTAAGTGATAACTGCCAGTCTCAGTAAACAAAGGAGAAAAGCCACTTTCATACAGATATGTAAAGAATTGATACAACCTTTCTGAAAAACAACCTGGCAATTTGTACAAAGGGTGTCGAAACTTCTTTTAGGTTAGAAATTCCACCTATAAGAACTTTTTGTAAAGAAATAATAGAGGGGCCGGTGCTGTGGTGTAGCAGGTAAAGCCAACACCTGCAGTGCTGGCATAACATTCTGGCGCTGCATTGAGTCCTGGGATGCTCCACTTCTGATCCAGCTCTCTGCTATGGCCTGGGAAAGCAGTGGAAGATGACCCAAGTGCTGGGCCCCTGCACCCACGTGACAAACACAGAAGAAGCTCTTGGCTCCTGGCTTCAGATCCACCATTTGGGGAGTGAACCAGTGGATGGATGACTTCTCTCTATCTCCCTGCCTCTGTTTCTCTGTTACTCTGCCTTTCAAATAAATAAATAAATCTTTTAAAAATTTTTAAATAAAATTTTAAAAAAATGAAATGATAGACAAAACATCATTGTTTGCTGTAAAAATATAATAAACTATGAGGATGACATTTGGCCTGGCAGTTAGGAGATCATTTGGTACATCCCATGTCATAGTGTCCAAGTTCAAGTCCCAGCTCCAGCTTCCTGGTATTGTGCACCCAGGGAGACCATAGTTGATGGTTCAAATAGTTGGATCCCTGCCACAAACATAGGAGACACAGAATGAGTACCCAGATCCTGGGTTTAGCCTAGCCCAGCCTTGGCTGTTGTAGGCATTTTATTATTCTTTTAAGATTTATTTATTTATTTATTTGAAAGTCAGAATTATAGATACAGACAAACAGAATCTTCCATCTGCTAGTTCACTCCCCAAATGGCTCAATGGTCAGGGAAAGGCCAGCCCACAGCCATGCGTCAAGAGCTTCATCTGGGTCTCCCATGTGGATGCAGGGGCCCAAACACTTGGGCCATCCTCTGCTGCTTTCCCAGGTGCATCAGCAGGGAGCTGGATTGGAAGTGGAGCAGCTGGGACTCAACGGGAGCCTACATGGGATGCCAGTGTTGAAGATGGTGGCCTAACCTGATACACCACACTGTCGGCCCCTATTATGGGCATTTTTAGGAGTGAACCAGTTTATTAGAGTTCTATACCTCTCTCTTGGTCTCTTTCCCTCTCAAATAAAATAACTACGTAAATCAATAAATCAGAAAACATTAGTTATAAAATATCAGGAAGGCAAAAACTAAGTATCAAATAGCAATACTTTAAATAAATTATAATATATTCATAAACATTAAGTAGTGATTAAATAATGATGTTATCAAAGAATATTTAATAGTTTGGGAAGATAATCACACTATAACATTACATAAAAAATCCAATTCAAAAGAATGAACATAATACATTTTTGTAGCTTTAATAATATATTACCATATTCATATACATTGTAACAGCCTTATATGCGAGCCAATATTGGGCATCTCTGAATGATAAGATTGTTGGTAAAGGACATCTTGGGGTGTTAGCATATCTTCCAACCATGACTTTTTTTTAAACTAGAACATTTTTAAGAATAAAAAGGACAGCTGTTAATAATTACATTGAGACAAACTATCTCTGTCCCATGCAAGCAGAATTCATGGTGACTTTAGCTATTTTTATCTTTCTAACGATGTGTACTGAGGTTGGCAATCTATAGCCTTCAAGTGAAATCTAGCCCAAGGTCTATATAAATGAAATGCTACTGAACACAGCCATGCCCACTCTTCATATGGTGTTCAAAGCTGTTTTCCCACGACAAGGGCAGGGATAAAAAGTTGATAACCACAACAGGGCTCTCAACATCTCTGTATTAATTATTTGATTCTTTGAAGGAAGAGTGTTGACTGCTGATTTATATTATCTATAATAAATAAGCATAACTCAAGCAATAAAAAATTAAGTATTTTTAAGAATTAATTTAAGTATTCCTAAAAATACTGAATTTAGAAGAACTGTTATTTCAATATAATCATCAAAGGCCAAATAGATAACCATCATACAGATAACCAGCTCAATCAGAGAGAATCCTTTAGAAAGAGTTGACTAAGCCTAGCAAGGAGGCTTCATTGTACTGGTCAGGTGTGTTATTTCACCGTCTCCTGAAAAGCCCCTGAAGTGACTGGATGTAAAATTGCTATGATCTCCCAACTTACTTGAAAAAAAAAATATTCCTATAGAATGACTTAAGTCAGAAAAGGACTAACTTATATTACAAAACCAAAAAAAAAAAAAAGAGGGAAAAAGGAATTGATTCTCAATGCCAAGTATTGAATTACATAAAAAGTACAGAAGTTTAAAATGAATTAACATATTACCACTGTCAGCTAAGTATCATACAAATCATGGTTTAATTTATTGGAAAATTTTTTAAAAGTTAAATTATATGCATTACAAAAAAGTGATTACCTGTCAAATTTGAAAGCTGCTTTTGACATTGTTTTGTGAATAATTTTACTTCTTAACAAACAGGCAAATCACACAGTTAGGTATCTCTTATACAACTGGTTGACCTTCTCTTTGAAAAAACTTACAAGTCTAGAAGTCTGAATCCTGCCATTCAGCTTTCTTTTCATTCCTTCCTATCCAAACATATTTACGTGCCGCAGCAAGGATGCAGATTCTGCCTCCCACATCTTAGTCCTTAAAAAGTCCATTACCTTGAAAGTCTGCAACTCAACAGTCTATAACTATGATTTTGGGATACATTTCTTTTCCAGATAAATCCCACGGGAAAACAAACTTGGTCGTTTTGTCTAAAGTTATTTTATTTGGAAAAATTATCTACCACTTCCAAATGGCTTAGGAAAAACTGGGGCAAACACACAAAAATAAAGCCAGCCTTTGAAAGGGGTCTGCTAAATCACACCTAGGAAAACTGATTATCAAGCAAGCCCCCAAAACAAGGTTTGCAGCTCACAAGCAACACACAGTATGGCTACCGCAGGTGTGAAGCCTCTGGGAGACTCTGCCTGAGCAGTCACAGAGCTTGGATGGACCATGCTGAGTACTGGTTTCAGCATCTCTCACATGATGGCTGTGGAGAAGATAATCCCCAAGGATGCACCTGTACATGTATGATTTACAATTCTACAAAAATGACCGTTTTCCCACTGACGTATAGTTCTCCGACACCCCTGCAGCTCTAGCCTTCAACATTCTGACTTTGAATACAAGTAGCCTGCATTGGTGAAAATGCCACTTGAAGTTGATACCTGTTTGTAACCATGAAGACTGTCTTCTTGCTTCCGGGAACAGCACAGTGGTATAGGTAAGTTTCTTCTTCCATCTTTTTGACTTGATTCTGAAAAAGAAAGAAGACTTAAGATTTGGGAACGATATGCATTCAAACAGTGTATTAGCTGATTATAACAGAAGTGTTAAGAAAAAATTTACTCAAACAAAAATATAATTCTCTATATTGGCAAATAATGTTAGAAAAATATCTGTAGCATGTTTTTAGTTTCCACTACTGCCTTAAAAGAGAAATATGTATGAAATGTTTACCAAATTATCTTCTGGTAAAATATATTTTGTTCTAAAGTAACTTAAAAGTTTTTAAATATCTACCAGAAATAATTATACATTTAAATTAAGCATCATATAAACATATGCTGATATCAAGCTATTACATTAACAGGGATTCATAAACAGGGGTCCATGGCAGGACTTAGAGGTGGTTCTATGAACTGCCTAACAGAATAAAAAATATGGTCCTACAACTTTTTTCAAAGGATGCTTTATGATTTTCATCTGTGATCCCATTCACGGATAGACATTATACACATAATAAAACTCTAAGATAACTGATATTTAATGTTTTTGAATATCTGATCTTATAAAGTATACTTATGTATCAAATTATATTTCTGATTGAAAAGAAGGCATAGTCACAATGTTAATACAAACATGAAGATTACTAAGATTTCAAAATAGCTGGCACAATTTATTCCTAAAGATAAATAAAAGCACAAAATAATTCAAGTATAAACAGCAGTACATTATAATACTTTTACTTTCCTGTTCAACTATCTCAAAACTACTGGTTCTTGAATTTGTCAACACATATTGAAACCCCACAAAATATTTTTTAAATAATTAATGCTAATGAAATATTACTGACATGATCTATAATGCATGATTGAAGATCAGATGATAATACATATATAATTATACAGGATATATACATACTTAACAGATAAAATAATAATATTTTGTAAACAAGAATACCAACATTATTAAATATAATGTAATTAAATATAAGAAATATGATCACAAGCAGAGAGCAAACTTGATGTTACTATTTTAATGCTCAAATGCACATTTTAAAAAGATGCTTGTTCCCCAGTCATTCCTCAACAATTACAGAAGGCAACAAACAAGGAAGATGAGTCCCCAATTAGAACCAGGACATCATCTTCAAAATGAGTCTCAGAAAGGGTGTAACTTTCACCTGTGAATTAGTTTAAACCTGTTAACATTTATGCCTCAATTTCTTCAGACAGAAACTGGGAAAGGAATATATTAATTTAGTATACTTATCTGTGGTTTGAAATTTTATTATGGTAAAATACTTTGATCTGACTTGCAAGTACAAGAAATATTTTCTATCTTTTATGCATTTTCATTAGTTAACAAGCTATTGTGCTTCAAACCATTAAGAGCTTAAAGTATAATTTATTATGTAACAACACACTTTAGGGAACCTGCTTTTGGTGCTACTAAAAATCCACTGTACTCTGAGGTTCAGATAAAGGTATTCAACCACTGATGACAGCGAATCAGATTAATTAAAAAACAAAAAAAATTATTCCCCTTTTCCTAAATGCAATGTGACGAACTTAATAATATGTCGCCCAAGCCCTTTAATCAGTAATTCAATTTTCTCAAACAAATTCTAAGGAAATAATACAAGATAACAAAAAACATATAGTGAGTCTTATCACAACATTATTATTGTTAATAAAATGCAAGAAACTATTTAAATTTTAGGAATTAAGAAAAGTGAAATCCACATCAGACTACCTCCAGAGATGATAAGGTAAGTTAAGAATTTTAAAGCATTTCTCAGATTATATAGAAACATAATTTTTACAAGAAATAAACATAATTTTAAGTACTGAGTGATCATAAATATGTAAACCAAAATGAATATTAAATTAAAAGTTGGCTATATATACATACAGGTGTCTCTCTATTTGCACACACACACACACACACACACACACTCACACATGACATAAACAGTAATTACCCTAGGAGAATAGAGGATTACCAGGAGAGAATAACCTATAAAAACAGTGTATGATTTAGTAATTCCCAACCTGAATAATAAAGGTCACAAAGCAATACTTGGGAGAAAAAGTAAATGAGGATCAAAAGGTAACCAAGTAAATTACTTAGAATGTGGCCATATTACCAAAGGACATCATTTTACACCCCAGTACTCTTATATTTACATGTTTTATTATTCTTGGTCCATTGAGGACAGAAATCGTACTTGTTTTATATACCCAGCACAGTCTAAATAATAAATACTTTTTACTCAACAAACTGATCACAACAAGATGGGCAAGAGATGAAATAGCCTAAATGTTTCAATTTTCTGTGCCTATACTTGCCACCCACGGGAAAAAAAAGTTTCAGTCCACTTGTTAATGTATAATCATTCTATTTCATCCAGTAATTATAGTAATATACTAAAGTTTAAGAGTTTAAAATATTAATGCCTCAACAAAAGCTTAATAAAAAGATTAAGGAAACTACAGGTTGGGAATCCCTAAGTTTAAAAACCAAAATGCTCCAAAATCTGAAAGTTTTTGGATGCGGACATGACAGCACAGGTGGAAAATTCCACACACAGCCTTATGTGACAGCTGCAGTCAAAACACAGGCACACTATAAACACCGTATAAAACTGCCCTCAGACTATGCAGATATAGTGTGTATGAAATATCAATGAACTTTGTTTTTAG
Organism: Sylvilagus floridanus; assembly: GCA_949820135.1. Taxonomy (NCBI): domain Eukaryota; kingdom Metazoa; phylum Chordata; class Mammalia; order Lagomorpha; family Leporidae; genus Sylvilagus; species Sylvilagus floridanus. Next base: position 69,875,797 of record OX463239.1, read on the forward strand.
AAATGGGTTCCATGCCCAGGATATTTCATTACATATAGGGAAATATTCTAAAAATTTAAAAAAAAAACAAAAACTGAAACACATTCAATCCCAAGTATTTTGGATAAAGATACTCAACCGATATTTAGCTGAAATAATAAACAGTATGTTGAAGTTTAGTGCTTACTAACACACAGTTGTAAAAAGGGAAACCTCAAAGAAAAGATTAGTAAGATAATGAACTAAACAATTAAGAAGTAAACAGGAAAAAATAAGATACAGGAGCCCCCAAAAGTTGTCTCATTAAAACTACAATGTATCTAGGAAAATTAAAAATTATTACTTTTACCTAAGAATCTTAGTAAGGGGAATTATTAGTGATGACTTAAGACAGCATCTTGAATTAGTCACTGTGTTGATTCTCACAGAAAACTGTACATGCAGTGACATTGCTGTCAACCCTCAATTATCTAGGCACAAGGAAAGTTTGTCAGATACTTTTAATATTTATGTTTTGTTACATTTGATCCCTTAAGGATGGAAGTCACACTCCTTTTGCATATCCAGTACAGGGCAGTCCTTAGATGTCATTCTTTTCTCTTTAAAGTACTTATTTTAAATAGGAAACATTCAACTTACTATTTTTATAATTATCATTTTAAAATAAACACTTGTACATTAACAGTTTCATTCTCTTCAAATATACCACACATTCAATCTAAGTTTACACTTTGGTTTCAATTTGGGGGAAGCAGGAAAGCTCCAGTATAAAACAGTGCTGAGTCAAATATTTCCATCATTGATGAAAAATAGGCTGAAATATAATTTAAGAATTAACTATGGGGGCCTAATTTCAAAATGATAATTCATCATCATTTTAATTGTCATTAAGATAGCAAATACTCTCTAAGGAATGAAAAGCAAAAAAGGGTTTGTTCTTAAAGGTAAAGAAGTCTGTAAGTATTCAAGTACCACATAAGTAAGCTGAATAATTACAAGTTCAACTTCTTTAATGTTAATTAAAACTAATAATTATAATATGAGTATAGCAAATAGGGAGATTCAGTTTTTGAAAAGCATAAATGGTAACGGTTGAAAATGTATATAAGATAAAATGATTGCTATTTATTTATGAACAATACTAATAGGACAAAATAGGAAAAAATAGATTGAAGGAATGTATTCTCAAAATTTGTATGCCAGCCCTTATTTGAAGTCAAAGGCTCAACTCAGGGCAACTAACATTCAGTTACTAAAATATATGCTCCAGTTATCCGCAAAACAGAAAACCAGTGTTACAGTTTGGGTTTGGTTTCAGCATGTCCCCAGAGGTTCTGACATCAACCTGCTGTAAAGCTGTCTGGCATCTTCACAAGAACTAACAAAACAGGAGAACTCTAGCTTGCTTCGCAGGATGCTGAGGTGAGAAGTAATGGAACTTTCTAGGAATGGCCCTGATGGGAGATGACGGAGTCTCGGGAGCCCCACCTCGGCAGGATTCCACCGGCCTTGCGAGTGAGTCACCTGTGCTGAGAAGGGATTGCTACACATCCAGGCCGCTTCCACACCTGGCCTGTTTCCCTTCCACTGTCCACCATGCTGTGACACAGTCCAAGGGAGCCCTTACCAGAAGTCAAACACAGAGTTCGCCTGATCTCGGACTCTCAGCCTCCGAAATTGTGAGCAAAATACACTTCAATTCTGTGAAAAGCCACCCAGCCTGACATGGTTTTTTAAAACAAAAAACATGGATGACAATAGTTGTGTAATTCCACACTCAAGGCTCACAAACATAAAGAACACATCCCCCAGAATGGACATGGTAATTGTCCTCTTTTTTTTCCAATTTTATACAAATACTGTAAGATAAAATTTTCCAGATGATAGTAAAAGTATCTCCTTCTGAACTCAAAAACATCTTTCATGCACTAGGTGAAGAGGGATTTGATTTCCTTCACCCTTTAATCTTTTATACTGATTATGTATTCCTGCACAGTAGTTCCAGGGACACTGCCATGTTTATTTGCAGTCAAGCCACTACTGTGAAAAGTTCAGGTGGAGGTGAGAACTGTCAAGGAAATTTCTTTAAAATTGACTCTCAAGTTAATATATACACAATTAGTACCACAGTTTGTTTTGATTTTTAAGGATGAAATCAAGTAGTAGTATAGGAAACATTTACTCCTGTATTTCCAGTTCTTGCTGTGTAGGCAGAAAAAGAAAGAAAATAAAATTAGAAGCATGCAGATAGATAAAATGTAATCATTTACAATAAAAACTAAAGGCTAAGAACAATTAAGGGTCATTTTATTTTATAGTGAAGGTAAAACATATTAATAAATGTCTCTGGGGATAAGCCAGTCATGAAAGAATAGCAATTTGCACAAGTATGTACTATTTAGATATACTGAAGTTTAAACTGAAATAAAAGCCCAGAGAACCTTAAATTTTCTTAAGTTTAACAAGATCTTAATTGTATATAATCTTTTTTTCTCTCCGCCAGTTCTGTTTACCTGAAAAAAAAATCTAGATTTGCACAGTAGTATAAATAAATTAATTTGGTTGGGAGAAAAAAAGCAGCAAATTCCAGTAATTAGCTACAAAGCAGGAAACCAAAACTAAAGTTAACTAAATGAGCTATTACAGAAATGGTGGTATCGCCTCTGGCTTCTTTTAATACTATCTCTACTGCACAAAAAGAGCTTTGCTCCTGTGCAGGGGGAAAAAAAAACTGTTATTTCCACATAACACATTATGCTAAAATAAAAAACCAAAGATCAAAATCTACTCTACAAACAATCCTTCAAAGAAATTCATTAATCAAGAACTTTGAGAACCACTCATGAAATCTTGGCCTCAGAAATCTGAAATAAATTTCACTAAGGACCAGGAAGAACAGAATTTACCTCAAACAAGTCATAGCCCTCAGACTCCTGCCTGTCGTAGGGACGGATGATGCCATCTTCATGGATCAGGCGAGGGGGGCGGAGGCTACACACTTCCTCAGTGGATTCTGCTGCCCTGAACAGAGCAGCCAAGTATGTGTAAGAAAATACAGGAGACTCTTTCAAAGTACTACAAATAAATATGCTGTTTAAACATATAAACATGATTAAAAAAAAAAAAAACAGAAACAGCCATTTTAAATAACTTCCCCAACACTAAAAATCAAGTCCATCTCCCCACTCTTAAAAACAAATGTCAAAACAGTAAAATCTGGAATGAGGTCATCTGCTCTTTGTTTCCTTGGTGTTAGCACAGGGCCTGGCGTAAGACAGGTACCAATAAACACTTGAGGAAAAAAGGAGAAACTGAGCCATAAACGATGCCTTTTCTTATTCTTTCCTGGTGGCGCTTCACCTTGTGAAGCTGTCATAGCTTTCATTAGTTTAAGATCCTTAAGAGCAGTCAAGGGGCTGGTGCTGTGGTACAGTAGGTTAAGCCTCCACCTGTGGTGGCAGCAACACATACGGGCACGGGTTCAAGTCCCGGCTGCTCAACTTGCAATCAAGCTCTCTGCTAAATGGCCTGGGAAGGAATGGAAGATGGCCCAAGTCTAGGGCCCCTGCACCCATGTGGGAGACTTGAAAGAAGCTCCTGGTTCCTATCTTGATTCTGGCGTAGCTTCAGCTGTTACAGTCAGTTGGGGAGTGAACCAGTGGATGGAAGACCTCTCCATCTCTCCCTCTCTCTGTAACTCTGCCTCTCAAGTAAATAAATAATTATTTAAAAAAAATAAGGAAAGAAGAGCAGACAAACCAAACCACCTAACCTGTGTATGTATCCCTAGCAGCACTCAGTACCTGGACATCCAACTTGCACAAGCTGTCTACTCAATTACCTCTGAATGCCTTGGAAGGTACTGCTGGCCATATCTATGATTCCACCAGTCGGACGAGCCACAGCACCAACAAGCCCTTTTCCAATTCCTTTAAAGAATCCAGCAGCTCCCTCCTTTTTGGCACCTTCAGAAAGTCAAAGACAGCACATAATGACATTTTAAATAAGAAAGCTTGACCTCAACTAAAACCTGAGACAAATACGGAACTGTTTTACCCAGGAAGCTACCAAAACATGCTTTCTAATTAAATTAAATGTAGACCTGAGTGATAGAACAGTGGTTCTCAAAGTGGGTCCGAAATGCAAACCCTTGGGCTCCACACCAGACCTACTGAATCAGACGTTCTGGAGGTGGGGAGAGCAACCTGTGTTTCAATTAACACACCAGGTAATCCCAAAGCACGTTCAAGTTTGAGAACTACCAAGCTAGGAGGCTAGTGGGTACCTGTGACCATGACCAGAAAACACCGTTTTATTAACGACACCATCAGATTTTTTTTTAACCAGTGTATTTAAAAAGAAAATAAGTTTACTGAAATAAGGTTCACGTACCTCCAAACAACCTGTAACACAAGAGTGGGCAAACTTTTCTACAGGGGCCATCTGGATATCGGTAACAGCATCCACGGGCCACACAAAATTAGCAACTGAACAGTTAGCCTGCTACTGACTTACTCAGTCTCAAGTGGCGCCCACAGTCGTCCTGGCTGGGCCAGACCAAGTGATTTCACAAGCTTTATCGTGGGCCAGATGTCCCCCACCCCTGCTATAAAGTGTACAAATTAAATGCTAATTCAGAATCATGCAACCATCATCATAATCAACTTGACAAACTTTTTACGACCTCAAAAAGAAACCTCATGTCCATTAGTAAATCATTCCCACATACGCCAGCCCCACTACTCCTCCCCAGTTTACCTCTCCTTCCCACTCCTACACAGGCAACTACCCAGAGATATTTTGTATTGCTATGGTTACGCCTATTCTGGACATTTCATACAAACAGAACTACTGAATATGTGGTGAACTCTCACTGCCTTTTCCACCTCACCATGCTTTCAAGGTTCCTTTTGTTGTATGTATCAGTCCTTGATCTCTTTCTTCGGGTAAATAATATTCCATTGTATTGATATACCACATTTTCTTTATTCACACACTAGGCAGTTGATTAGGGTTGTGGCTACCTTTTTGCTGTTATGCATAATGCAGCTAGGAACACTCACATACAAGTGTTTGCTTGAACACCTGTTTTCAATTATTTTGGGTATAAACCAGGAATAGAATTGGATCACATGGTAACTCCATGAGTAATCTTCAAAGGCACTGCCACAGAATAATTTCCTCCAAAACAGCTATGCTATTTTACATTCCCATCAGCACTGTTCATGGTTCCAATTTCTCCACGTCGTCTTCAGTATTGCCATTCTAGTGGATGTGAAATGGTATCTCACTGTAGTTTTGATTTGCATATCCCTGAAAACTAACAGCATTAAGTATCTTTTCACATGCTTGTTGGTCATCTGTATCTCTTCTCTGAAGAACTGTCTATTCACATTCTTCACCCATTTTAAACTGGACTATTAATTCTTTTTTAATTGAATTGTGAAAGTTCTTTATATATTCTAGATACAAAGATCAAATTAGATATTGCATAGTATTTGCAAAAATTTTCACCCATTCTGTAAGCTATCTTTTACTGATTTTGATGCACAAAAATTTTAAATTTTCAAGCGGCCCAACTTAATAATTGTTGCTTTTATTGCTTCTGCTTTTGGTGTTAGTTCTAGGAAGCCTCTGCCTAGCCCAACATCATCAAGATTTACTCCACTATTTTCTTCTGAATGTTGTATTTTGCTATTATATTTAGGCTTTTAATCATTACAAGTTCACTGGTTCTTTTTAAGATTTATTTATTTGTTTGAAAGGCAGAGTTAAAGCAAGCAGAGGCAGAGAAAGAGAGAGCTTCCATCTACTGGTTCACTTTCTAAATGGCTGCAATGGCTAGAGCTGGACCGATTTGAAGCCAGGAGCCTGGAGATTCTTCCGGGTCTCCCATGTGGCTGCAGGGATCCAAGCACTTGGGCCACCTTCTGCTGCTTTCCCAGGCCATAGCAGAGAGCTGGATGGGAAGTGAAGCAGAATATGGGATGCCAGCACTGCAGGTGGCAGCTTTACCTAATATGCCACAGTGCCAGCCCCAAGTTCACTTTTATATATGGTGTCTAGGGTGCAATTTTTTTCTTTTACATGTTATTGAATTATATGAGCACCGGTGCGATGGTGTAGTGGGTTGAGCCTCTGCTTGCAGTGCCAGCATCCCATAAGGGTGCTGGTTTGAGTCCCAATTGTTCCAGTCAGGGAGATTCAGCTCCCTACTAATGACCTGGGAAAACAGCAGAAGATGGCTCAAGTGATTGGGCCCCAGCACCCATGTGGGAGACCTGGAAGAAGCTCCTGATTCCTGGCTTCAGCTTGGCCCAGCTCTGATCATTGAGGCCACCTGGGGAGTGAACCAGTGGATGGAAGATCTCTCTTTGTCTATAACTCTGCCTCTCAGGTAAATAAATAAGTTAAAAAAGAAGAAGAAAAAAACCAATTAGCCATAAATGTACAGTTTAATTTTAGAGTCTCAATTTTATCACATTGGTCTGCATGTCTATCCTTATGCCTATACCACACAGTTTTAGCCACTGCAGGTTTACGGTAAGTTTTGAAATTGGGAAGTTGAACTCCAACTTTCTAAGACTATTTTCACTTTGCTGGGTCCCTTCAATTTCCACACAAATTTTAAATTCAGCTTGTCAATTTCTGCAATGAAGCCAACAGAAATTTTGACAGGGACTGCATTGTGCTAGCAATGTTAATGTTAATTAGATAAAACTAACAAAATTCTACTGCTACTGCGGGCCTCAAGAAATGTAGTTTATCTACGGTCCTACTGAAAATAGCATTCTGCTTATCTCTCCATTTCCTGAGGAAAATACACTGATCAATCAAAACCAGGAGTCCATGGAGGCGGGCACCTGGGGTGGCAGGTAAGCCGCTGCAGGGGAGGCCACTTCCCATACAGGAGTGCCTGGAGCAGGGCCCGGTGACCCGGCCTACAGTCCAGCATCCTGCTAATGCCCCTCTGGGAGGCAGCATGTGATGGTTCAGGGACCACCTGGCTCCCTGTCGCTCCCAAGAGCAGCCCAGACTGAGTCCCAGGCTCCTGAATTCAGCCTGGTGCAGCCATGGCTGCTGGACACTTGGGGAGTGAAGCAGAGGATGGAAGCTCATTCACTCATGCTTTCTGTCTCTCTCTCTCTCTCTTTCCCTGTCCCACCTTTCACACAAAATGAAAATATATAAACATATTTCTTAAAAATGTTACACTAACATAAACTTACCTTAAAGGAGAAGAAAAAATGAGAGAATAAAAGATCTTTCCAATGGATAATTTATTTTATGTAATTTTATAAAATAAATTTATATGGCTTTATATAATTATTCTTTAAATAATTAAAATAAGATTCAGTCAGTAAATATTATCAATCAAGTATCTAGTAGTAAGAACATCCATTACCTTTAATATGCATCAATTTTACCAAATCTGTACAGGGAGGAAATATTCTCAACCCACCTTCCACAGGTTTTGTTATTATTCCAGTCACTCCACCAACAACTCCCTGAAACAGAAATCAATCATGAAGTCGCCACTGAAAGGACGGTGCCTGATTTTAAACCAACCACTAGAGGTCTCTACAGACATACTGGAAATTATTTATTTTTTTAATTGAGAACGTACATGTGAACAACTGCAGGTTAGTGAGCGCTTTCAGGTTTTTACATGGTTTGCAAGTGTTCCAACATGGTAAATTTTAAATGAAAACATCTAATTTTATAACAGAAACAGCAGTAAAGCAGGTGAAGAGTCTAAATCTGGCTCTGTTACTAATCAGTTACATGACCATGGGTAGCTGATTTAATCTTTCAAGTCTCAGTTTCCATAGGACCTAAGTATAAATTTTAAGGAAACTACTATGTAAGTGAAAGTGTACGTAACTGAAAACAAAAGGAACCCCTTAGGAGAGCAAATTACCTGACAAAAGCACTTCAGAGAATATGACACACTTTTAAAATCACTGGCACAAACACAGCAGGTATAGCTTCCTAAAATAATTTTCAAAATCAAAACATTTGGATATTTATACATTATTAATAACTGACAAGTAATGGGTGTAACTAAACTATTTCAAAAATACACAGAAGAGAACTAAATGATATACTTAAACTGAAAAGATTAGCCATTTTCTGGAAAGAGGTGAGGGGTGAACAAAGAGTACTCTAGGAGCAGGTGCTGTCGCACAGCAGTTAAAGTCCTTCACGATGCCTGCACCCCATGTTAGACGGCTAGCTCAAGTCCCAGCTATTCTGCTTCCAATCCATCTTTTTGCTAATGTGGCCTGGGAAGGCAACAAGATGATGGTGCAAGCACTTGAGTCCCTGCTACCTCATGGGGACCTGGGTGGAGTTCTAGGAGTTGTCAGATGAGGTTCTAGCAACCATATTAAAAGGATTGAGGCAACAGCTTAGATGTGGCTGCTCCAGAGTTAGGAAAGCTCATTTCAGAGTAACAGACTTGTCCAGTGTCCTGCCTTCTCCCACCACACCTATCCCTTAGGGTCACTCAAGAACTGGGTAGCTGGCAAGTAACTTTACCAGCATCCTCCCAGTTTACTGTCTCTGCAGTCAACTGAGCAAGCCGGAGAGTGAGCATTTAGGATTCAGCCAGGTTTCATTCTCCTCAATTAGATGGGAGAGGACACAGGATTCTGGTAAGGTACTAGTGGATGGACTTCGAAGTTGTACTATAGTTGGACTATAGTTGTACTATAATGGGAGGTGGTTGCTGGCTTTAGCCTGGCACAGCCTCAGCTATTACAGGCATTTGTGGTATGAATCAGCAAATAGAAGAGTTCTCTCTCTCTCTCTGTAGCTCTGCTTTTCAAAAAATTAATGAATATTAGTAATTTTAAAAAGCCTTACCTGGAATGTCTTGGTTACTTATTATAAATAAAACTTACACATCCTTATATAAAAAGAGAATATTCATTCATATATCATATAATTAAACAACACTTACATGCTCCCTATATCATTTTATAAGTACTACAAAGTAGCAACAGGCATTTTCTGGTTTATCATCAGTTAAGCATATATTCCTTCTACAGAAGTAGTCGACTGACAATGCCCTCAACAGTTCCTCTACTTCCTCACCGTCCTCACCATACTCACCAGTGCTCACCTACCATTACCAAGTTCACTCCAGCCCACATGCAAAAGCACATTTGGAAACTGAGCTCTAGATCTGGTGGTGACAACAGGGAAGGACAGCAAAAGGGAAACCGGGAAGTCCACCACTTAACACTCCTGCTGCCCGACAGGGCTAGACTCACAACGGCATTCTAAGTCCCAGGCAGCCAGCGAGAGCACACGGCTGACAGCATAGGTAGACAGCTGAGGGTTTCTTGAAGACACTGTGGAAGACTTACTCGCAGGAAGCCCTTTCCTCCTCTGGCCAGGCTGTCTCCAAAGTCTTTGGGCTGTCGACCCATCTCTTCTCTTCTTTTTTGCTGATACTCCTTGTCCATAGTAATTGCTGCCAAACCTTTGCCCACAGAACCAGTGATTCGAGATACAACTCCTGCTGCACCACCTATCACAAGGCCCAGAAAAGTAAATCACGCTGTTCCTTTAGAGAACATTATCACAATACACAGTGTGCAACTGCTGTAAACAGCTTAAATTCTGTAATTCTTAAATTTAAGCTGTAAAAAGCTTAAATTCAGCTTGTCCAATACACAAAAATGAGGAAATCAATTTTACCCTTCTATCAAAAAGAATAAAACTACTGAAAAAAAATTAAAAAAAAAAAAAAAAAAAAAAACGGGCCTGCGCTATGGCACAGCAGGTTAAAGCCCCAGTCTGCAGTGCCTGCATCCCATGTATGCTGGTTCAGGTCCCAGCTGCTCTGCTTCCAATCCAGCTCTCTGCTACTGCCTAGGAAAGCAGTGCAAGATGGCCCAAGTCCTTGGGCCCCTGCACCTGCACGGGAGACCCAGAGGAGGCTCCTGGCTCCTGGCTTCGGATCTGCTCAGCTCTGGCTGTTGCAGTCATTTGGGGAGTGAACCAGCAGATGGAGGACCTCTCTCTCTCTCTCTAGCCCTGCTTTTCTCTGTAACTCTGTCTTTCAAATAAACAAAATAAAACCTCAAAAAAAAAAAAAAAAAACTACTGAACATGATAGACATACTAAAAAATTACCAGGCCACTATTTATTTTCCTTTAAAAATGAGAAAATTAGTCTTTTAATAGGGACTATTAAGAAAGTTATCAGTTTTACTAAGATAAATGTTTTTCATAAACAATGCATTTTATAATAAAATGAAAAAAACATGAACAGGTGATACATACCTACTGTGTGTCCAAAGAGGCTTCTCACTCCAATCACCAACCCTTCAGCAAATTCTTCAGGGCCTTGAACAGCACCCTGGCCAAAAAAAGTTGAACATTTAAAATTTAAATAAGTTTAAGATTTTTTAATGAAACATTTCAGAATTTTCCTGAAGACACACAATCTGGAAAAATCCATAAAAATTGTGATGAAACAATCTTCATTCTGTATACCAAATACTGATAGAAGAATTTTGTTTTTACAGATACTTTCAACCCATAAAATCTGAGCAAATTCTTTTAAAAGACTAAAGTTGGACAGGTGTAAATCACCAGGCTTCAATCACACTGATGCTGGCCTCTCAGTTCCATCAGACTACAGAGGTGTGCAGCTGGCAGGAGGGTGAATCCACATACTTTTAGCTCCCTTGTTCTTCAAGTGTTTCTTTCTGCCTTGTCCTTCTAGAACCCTCACTACACTGGACTCTTGGATTCTTTAAATGGAGGTGATGCAAGCTTGAATAAGAAACAAAGCAAGCTTTGAATGCCCCATGAGTCCTAACCACAATGGTGGAACAGCCTTGAGACAGTCTTTTATCTACCTACCACTCTAAACATCCTTCTAACAGCATTAAGCTCTGGAAAACGTGCATGCCTTATTGCCCAGATAAGCACTAGAAGTGCTGAATTCTTTCTAAAACAATCTTTCAATGTCATCTCAAGTACTTTTAAATAAAAATGTCAAACATATTTTGTTCAATATTACTCAGTTCCCAGATTCAATTAAAGTATAAATCATTTGTCGATAAAAATATTCATTTTCATACACCTATACTTAAAATAATTAAAGATCAGTACCTGAAAGGGTTCATAAAATAATGCTTCAACTCCTTCAGACAGACCTCTAATTAATCCAAATGGATTTCCAAGCACATCTAAGCCCAAAACAAGGACATACATCTGTTTCAAGAACTAAAGAAGAAAAAAAGCACAAATTAAGTCTTTTATAACCATTGTAAGAAACAACATCATCATGCAACATGAAAAAAGGAGAGATTACTGATTAAATAAAGTTTGTGTTAAAGAAGGGCTGTGTAGAATAATCACCATCACACTAATTATCTGATCTTTCATTATAAGAAAATGTCAGTACTTCCTGTTGGGCTTTCAAATTAGAGAAACATAGGTTTGAGGTACAGTCTGCCATTTAGCAGTTGATGACCTTGAACAAGTGACTGAGTTTCTATCTGGTGGTACAGTTTTCTCATCTGTAAAATGGATGGTTACACTCACCTTGCATAGGTGAGTATGCATATTAAATGAATGTATAATTCGATAATTGCTACTTATTTTTATTATTACCTTACCATCACTACTAAAAAAGATGGGGAATAGTTTGTGACCAAAATGGGGGGGAGGGTTGTGAGGGATGTCATATTCTTATTTGAACATGTAATAACCCAGCCTATACAGAAAAGCCCTTCCAACAGAGGAAGGAAAGAGAAATATCACCCTATACAGCAACGGTCCCCAAGCAGCCTGTAACAATGACTCTGACTCTGTGAATACATACCTGAACCACAGAGTAACTGATGCGCAAGGAAGAAGCTAACTTAGAATACCTCTTGCAGTTCCACTAGACTACACTTGGAAACTACAGTCACTGAAGAACTCAAGCATAATGATGCATAAACCACTATTCCTTCCCAAGGGACAAATATAATCACAAAGGGAAAAGGCACGGAGAAAATTTTAGAAAGGTAGATAAAGGCAGGTAGAACTAAAGAGACAAACTATTCAAGAAAACCACTAAGTACTGCAATTGTGAATTAAGGTAAACTAGTTAAACACTAATACACACTGTAGAACCACATAAATGTGTTTTGTTTTGACACATCATGAATCTATGCAATATCAGCTACTATGATAGGAAATTACCTGTTCACTGTAATGCCTAACAACACTCCACATGAGCTGATCTCTCTTGTAAAACTGATATCGAATTTCATAATAAGCAAGTCTAGAAGGAGAGAAAGCAAAGATTGCAAGATATTGAGATGGTATTTTTGAAAAGAGGGACTTAATGTTTCAGTGATGAATAATTCTAATCATAGCTAATTCCTTCACAATTAACTGTGTATCTGTCACATACAATTTATCATTGATAACTTAATTTTACGGCAATAAAACAAAAACAGTGATCCTGTATTTAATTTTCTCATGAACACATAAAGACTACAAAGGTTTTAAACAGTCAACCCCAAATTCAGCTCACAGTGGAATTCTAAGATTTTTCTTCCCATTCCCCCAATTCTGAATTCTTCCTTTGCTTTTCTACACAACTACAAAATATTTAAAACATTTTATATGCCACAGTTACACTCAATATTGTAAGGAAAGTATTTATCTATATATTTATTCAAAATTCCAGACGGTCATTTTTAATGGACATACAGCATTCCACTATGTTGGCCGTGTCACAACAAACAATTCCTCCACTGTCAGACATTTCTAATCGTCAGGGTTGCCAAGTGCATACTGAATATCAAACTCTGACTGCATTCCAAGATTACTTTTTAACTGAATTCCCCAAAAGAGAATTATTAAGTGAACGATAACAAAAACTTTTAAGGCTTTTGATAGATACATAGGTTCTCTGCTTATACCTTTTCTTAGACCCACCCCTCTCTCCTAGTACTAGGCTCACTCATACTTTGAAATCTTTGAAAATCTGCTTTGATTTACATGTATTCTTTGATAAATAATAAAGTTGAACATTTTAAATATCTATTGACCACTTTATCTCCCTCTTTAAGAATGATCTGTTATTGTCCTCTGGTCATTATCCACTAGAATCTTTAGATTTTAAACTTAATCTTCTTTCTGTCCTAGCTGTCATTCTATCTCCCTAGTTCTTTGGTTTTTAAATACTTTTGCTGATTTTGTTTTGAAGTGTATAATTTTTATATATTCAAATCTATCTTGCATTTTCCAATGGAATTTCCCCCCAATGTTTTTAAACTTATAAAGACTTCCTCTATTCAGAGATTTGGTAACAGGGTTAACTTGTGGGGTGTTTTTCAGTTTAAATTTTATATTTTGTCATTTGTTTCCTCTGAAATGCAGCAGTGCTCATGTAGGGCAGAAACGATCTAAATGGATTTTTTTCTCTTAGGTGACTAATTGTTTCAATACCATTGTTGAATATTCACTTCAGTAAATGAAAATTGAATTATATTTACCTGGCATACATAAACTTTCTCAAATTACACGTAGTGCATTCTTATTTCTATTCTTTGCTGTGCGATCATACTGAAATATCATCCTATTACTACATATTTCTAAATCTAATTCTGTTTGAAAGTCAATTTATCGGGGCCGGCACTGTGGTGTATCTGGTAAAGTTGCTACCTGCAGTGCTGGCATCCAACGTGGGTGCCAGTTCGAGTCTTGGCTGCTCCACTTCCAATCCAGCTCCCTGCTAATGTGATTAGGAAAGCAGTAGAAGATGGCCCAAGAATGTGGGCCCCTGTTCCCATGTGGGAGACCCTGAACAAGCTCCAGGCCCTTGGCTTTGGATCAACTGAGCTCTAGCCATTGCACCCATGTGAGGAATGAACCAGTGAATGGAAGATTTCTCTCTCTCTGCCTCTGCTTTTCTATAACTCTACCTTTCAAATAAATAATTAAATCTTTTTTAAAAAGCCAATTTATCATATACTATTAAAATAATTCCATTTTTATCCTACATGCACATATTATCCAGATATGAGTAATCAAAGGAAATATAGGACTCTACTTAACATTATGAATAAAATAAGCATACTTAAAAGAGCAGACATGGACCAAACTCTTCCAGAACAAGTAGTAAAGTTATTAATTTTCTAAGCCAACAGTGCACAAATGGAGATAATTAATAACCAGAAACGTAACATTTGGGGAAATGCTTCCCAATGTATTTAACAGATATCTTACTTGAATATAAGGTCATCCACATCAGTCAAAGTAGCACCTATGCTTTTCAACAGCAGGTTCACAGAATGAATTGCAATCATTTCCTGTTTTTCTTTGTCTGATTCTTCACCTCCAGAACCCAAAGACAGACTCAAATGCAACTAAAGGAAAAATAATGTTCATAAATGAAAACCAAAAACAAAAAATTTACATTTATAGGAAACAGAAATTTCCAGATGCACAAAAATCTTTCCATCAGAATCCCAGTGAAAGGTATTATTTGTTCTTTATACATCATACAAAACAGTCCACTTACATTTGATTCCCATGTGCTTTTTGATAAAACACAAGTTAGTATGTTCAAAAACAGAGCTCTAACTTTATTCTAAGTATATAAATACTACATGTTCTTAAGAGACTAATACTGTTTTACAAAACAAGCATAACCATTTTAAGAAAATACATCAACTGGCACAAGTTTTCTGCCAAATAAAGCAAATCAGTTATTTTTACCCAATTAAGGTACATCATTCATTGCAAAAATTAACAATAACAATGACATCATAATCACACCACCACAACAATCAAAAATAACAATAGCACAACCACCAAGGTAACAATTAGCAAGCTGCCACATAAATTTTCAAAGGTTACAAGGTGTGCAGCTTCTGCAGACCCCCCAAACTCAGGGGAGAAACGTGGGATTTCACACGCTGCTCTTCAGTTCCTCCTTGGGCTGTATCACCATTTGGTAGCACAGTTTAAGAAGACAGGGGTGATGGGTATGTGCAGATAGAGCAGATGACCCATCACTCTCCTCAGCCCCAGCGTTTTACTTGCCAGGAAAGCTGCACTGTATTTTCTCCTCTGACATGGACTCCTGCCTACATGCAGAGTCAGCGAGCGTCGGGGTTGAGGAAAGAATGCTCAGGTGGAGAGAGATTCAGTCTTTCCCCAGGGCAGAAACCATGGAAGAAGAAAATAACTGTCCTTCATTATCTTTACTGTGCAACCTCACAGCACAATTCCCAATGTGCCTTAGAACATGGCTAGGTAAATCACCAATCATTAATACCTCCCTAGATTATATAATATAAACTCACTCCCTAGATTATAAAGTCATTTTATACCTCCATGGTAACTTCATTCAGTAAATATCGGTTGGAGATATTGTTCAATCATATAAATAACTTACTTTCTCTTAATAATGAGAGAGAAATTTAATATAATCTGTCACAAAAGACTATCAATTTTTAACTTGTCACTAGGAACATGACTGATATCAGCAAATGAATAGGTCAATTTAAAGTAATAACTCAATTTTACAAAGCCACTCATTTAATTGAACAAATTGGCAAATGCAATTGAAAATAATGCCCTATAAACAGTTTTTGAGAAGGTAATGGATCATCAATATTTTAAAGAGTTACTTAATTGTAAATCTGGCCCATTACACAAGTTTAGAGCATTATGGTTGATAGCATTTGTGAATTTACTAAGCAGTCACCTTCCCTTATAAAAGCTAAACGGAACAACAGAGGGGGAAAGGAAATGGGTTCATAAAGTACAAAAGCAGGCAAGTGAAAGGTATCTAATTTTCCACTCTCTTAGTTACAGTCAAACGTTGGATGGAGAAAAATACCACATCAACAGTCTAATACCTACTTCAGCGTTTTCCCATTCTGGTTAGGGCACCCATTATGGCGTTCTGTTTAGACAGTGATACGAGTTACAAAGTGCAACCAAAACATTACACATTGGTAAGCACTTCTAAGCTTAATTAAGAAATGCTTTTGTCAGCTTCTTCGCTGAATAAAGGGTTATTAATTCAAGACTAGAGAACATGCTCTGGTGGCTTCTCTGTGGGAATTATGGCTGTACATATGTCACAGAGAAGTGTCTTAATTATTTCCACTAATCAAACCAAATTCCCACCAAATACGTGATGCACAAAATTAAAACATGCACTTGTAAAGAGACTTTCTAAAAGTTCTAAGCCAATTATACTAAATTTTCAAAATAATAATTAGCACAAACCTTAACAGGAGAAATATGGAAATGTTCAAAGAAACTAAGAACTGACATATCAGTCATTGAAGTCTCCATTAATTCTGTGTTTAGAGCATCAGTATCTTGTTGGATTAACTTTGTCTGAAAGAAATGAAATCAGAATTGCTTTTAATTTTTTCTCTACCACAATTAGTTCCAATAATGGCCAATTTAATTTTTTTTACTTTTTAATTTTCCTAATAAATAAAAATGATTACCCGTTTCCTTTCAGCTTCAGGGTCAGTTGTTGGGGTAAACAGTGCAATAATAGCTCCAAGAAACCCTTGATCAACTTTTAGGGCCATTTCCTGAATGAGAACCATAAAATACCTAAGGGAAAAGAATTTTTTAAGATGGAAAGAGTTTCTATTCAATCATGCAATTTTAAATGCTAAAACTCTGCTTTTCTCCAAAAGCCACAATAAGGTCATATTCCTTCAACTCTTAAATACTTGGTTAGAAAGATCTACTCACAGCGATGCTGCTATTAGAGTATAAACTTCTCTGGAGGCAGTGTGGCTGTATCTACACTTTTTACTGAAAAGCCCACTTATCACATCAAAGAAGACACAAATGTATAAATCATTCAATTTTTAAATTGCACTGCAATTGCTTTAAAGAACATAGCTCACAAATACATGTACTTTATGCCTTACTTACTATTTTATATTCTAATTATAGTTACAAAGGAAGAAGGTGGCTAAAGGAATTCTACACTTTAAATGTGTAGACATTATTAATAAAATAAGTATGAGCATAAAAAGTTACATGACCAAAAAATTAGTGTGTTCATTTAAAAAATAATTTTTATTTAGAAGTCACTTTCAAAAAGAATAAAATTTCTTTTTTAAGCAGACTTTTATTTCAAATCCCTTTAGATAATATTGGGAATCCTTACTTACTTGAACTGTAAGACTTTACTGTACTCGTTAAATCTTGTGATGATACTCACATCAATGAAAGGCTTGGGCTCTAAAAGGAAGAAGGAAAAAAGAAAAGAAAATCAACCTTGTTTCAGAACAAACTAGTGTCTACTTTGTACTTTGCTTCTACAAACAAGTACACCTTCATGACCATTCCAACCTAATTTTCACTGTTGGTTTTTGTTTGTTTTTACCTGAATCCAAAGCAATAGATTTTGGAGGCGCAACAGGATGAAAAACAACAGGGAACATTGTACCTGGCAACTGATTATCAACCTAAAAGAAAAAAAGACCGACTCAGCAGGATTTAAAATAATTTTTTCTTTAGTTTCACAGTTAAGATTATAAAAGTCATCACCTAATTTCATAATAAATATCTGAATGTATATTTAGTGTCATTAGGAGTTTCACTATAAAGTTTTTATAAAACTCAACAAAATGAGTTTTTTATAAAAGAATGTATAAAAACTCTCATATTCATTAACATTATGTGGAATGTACACCATTAATGTAAATATTTGTACCTACAGATCATGTGAGATTTCAATTCTCTAAAATTTAAATGTAACTGAACATGAAGTAAAAGGATAAGGATAAAGAAGAAAAATATTCTCAAATCACTTAAAGAACTGAAAGGAAGAAAGACAGGGAGGCTGGAGGGAGTGAGCAAGCATGCCTTCAACAACAGCCCCTCTCTCTACCCCCCCATAAAGCTCTGCTTTTTGCCTAGAAGGACAAAGGACAATCTCATTTGGGAATCCCATGACAAATCAAAGGAATATTACAAATAACATCAGTACAAACACCCTGACAGGCGAACTGACCAAATTCAAGTGCCTCAACAGTAACAAGATCTTTGAATCTGGATTGTAAGGAAGATGTTGACTTCACAGCACACGTGGGAGAAGCAGCGAAGACACAGCTACAATATGAAAATGTTATCTGAGGATGACAGTGTTACCTGAAGCCAGTACAACCTGGCCCTTAAACTTCTTTGGTGAGGAGACTGCTTAAATTCAACCTGAATTCCTGATAAAAAATCACGTTTAATAGGGCACCGGATGGGGAGGCGCATTTCCATCGGCACTTTATCGAAATTGACCTTGAAAAAAACAAAAAAGCACATGTTTTTGTGAAGAGCTGGCATTAGCAGAGCACCCATCCTGTTACATTAAATGTCTCTTTACTAACAAATTAAAACCTAAAAAAAATCCATCTCATCAAAAGATCCACCTTAAGGTGATCGAAGCTGAGATCTCTGAAGCGGAAGTATCATTTTTCTAATAAAGTCAGGAGAACAACAGGATGGTCAATTTTTGAATTATAAAAACTACAATTTAAGAAAATGCCTTATGGGAAAAAAACTCAGTGTAATTCCTGACTATTCTTAAACAAACTTGTTTTATAATGAACAGTTTAGCCTGGACACACAACTGGCAGCCAATTATGGGACACTGAAAACCAAGAATAACCAAGGGGCTTGAGTAAACCAAAGCAAGTGGGAAATCAAAGTCAAGTTCCCGGAGTCTCAGAGCAGTGGTGACTTTTAGTTTTAGCTCTGTCAAGGCTCAAGTGGAGCACACCCTAACTTGCTGATGCATGCTCATGTCTAGCGATCATTAACATTAAAAAATTTAATTGAGGCCGGCGCCATGGCTCAACAGGCTAATCCTCCGCCTTGCGGTGCCGGCACACCAGGTTCTAGTCCCGGTCGGGGTGCCGGATCTGTCCCGGTTGCCCCTCTTCCAGGCCAGCCCTCTGCTGTGGCCCAGGAGTGCAGTGGAGGATGGCCCAGGTGCTTGGGCCCTGCACCCCATGGGAGACCAGGAAAAGCACCTAGCACCTGGCTCCTGCCATCGGATCAGCGCGGTGCGCCGGCCACAGCACGCCGTCTGCAGCGGCCATTGGAGGGTGAACCAACGGCAAAGGAAGACCTTTCTCTCTGTCTCTCTCTCTCTCTCTCACTGTCCACTCTGCCTGTCAAAAAAAAAAAAATTTAATTGAGCATGATTTTTTAGCTTTTTTTTATTAATGAAACATATTTTAGTCATTAGCAATATATATTGGTATCAATCAAAACAACTAAGAGTTCTGTTATTTAAAAACTAAATAACAGAATAAAAATAAATTTCTACACATTTTTACTTGGAGAGTAAGCTTCTGGTACAGCCACCACCACCACCCCCAGCAGAACACATCTATCAAATCCAAAGCCAAGGAATTCGGCGATACCTCAAAATTGCTGTCTAGCTTAATCCAGCCCCATTCCTTTGATGCTTGATGTCTCTGATAGGACTGCTCCAGTAAGATTATCTGCTTCTGACTGAAAGGCTTCCACTTCTGTTTTGGTTTCATCTCCCAAACCACACCAGAACTAAAATTCACAAAATTAAATTAGGAATGCATTCATGGTTATGGAACTCTTATTCAAGTCTAAGTTATTACAATCACAAATGTCCTAAGAAAATTATATTGATATGAGATTTTTTGAAATATCCAAGTACACCTGTGTGACCAAAGCACATAAAGGAGGAAGAAGGAAATATTTTTCTGTCTCTTCTAATGTCAAAGAACTGGCAAACTTTTCCTGCAAAAGGCCACAGAATGTAAGTAATTCAGGTTTTGTGGGCTGGGACAGAATCAAGGAAAGTATGTAGGGACTTAGATATCAAGAGAGAAAAAAAAGTCTTACTTTTTTTTTTTTTTTAAAGATTTATTTATGTGAAAGAGTTAGAGAGAAAGAAACAGAGAGGTTTTCTATCTGCTGTTCACTCCCCAAAGGCCTCAATGGCCAGAGCTGGATCGATCCATAGCCAGAAGCCAGGAGCTTCTTGTGGATCTCCCAGATGGGTTTAGGGGCCCAGGGACTCGGCAATCCTCTGCTGCTTTCCCAGGAGCATTAGCAGGGAGCTGGACAGGAAGTAGAACAGCTGGGACTTGAACCAGCACCCATGTGGGATGCTGGCGTTGAAGGCCGGGGCTTTAATTCACTGTACCAGACCCTCCTTACATTTTTTTAATTGATGAAACTTAAAATATGCAGTAACAACTGAGTATAATCTTTAAAAACATGATTCTATTAATGAGAAAAATACACTTCTTTGTGGGAGTGGCATTTTACTCAGTAAGTATTCTATATTATCAAAATCTATCACAGGGCTGGTGCTGTGGCATAGCGGGTAAAGTCGCCACCTGCAGTGCCAGCATCCCATATGGGTGCCAGTTCCAGTCCCAGCTGCTCTACTTCCAATCCAGCTCCCTGCTATGGGCTGAGAAAGCAGTGGAAGACGGCCCAAGTCCTTGGGCCCCTCCACCTGAGTGGGAGACCTGGGGGAAGCTCCAGGTCCTGGCTCCCAATCAGCACAGCTCTGGCTGTTGTGTCCATCTGGGGAGTGAACTAGCAGATGGAAGACCTCTCTCTCTCTCTGCCTTTCTGTAACTCTGCCTTTCAAATAAAATAAATATTCTTTAAAAAAAAAATCTATTGCAAATGTTCACCTATAGGGGCCAGCCCTGTGGTGCAGCGGGTTTAACACCCAGACCTGAAGCGCTGGCATCCCACATGGGTGCCAGTTCGAGACTCACCTGCTCCACTTCTGATCCAGATCTCTTGATATCTAAGTCCTTGGGCCCCTGCACCCACGTTGAAAGACCAGAGGAAGCTTCTGGCTCCTGGCTTTGGATTGGTGCTGCTCCAGCCGTTGTGGCCAACTGAGGAGTGAACCAGTAGATGGAAGACCTCTCTCTCTCTCTCTCTCTCTCTCTCTCTCTCTCTCTCTCTCTCTCTGCCTCTCCTCTCTCTGTGTAACTCTTTCAAATAAACAAATAAATACATCTTTTAAAAAAATAATGTTCACCTATCAATGCTGATCTGTAGCAAACTTTACAAGATTTATTTATTTATTTGAAAGGCAGAGCTACAAAAAGAGAGAGAGAGAGAGAGAGAGAGAGAGAGATTCTTCCATCTGCTGTTTCATTCCCCAAATGGCTACAAAACCCAGGGCCAGGTCAGGATGAAGTCAGAAGCCAGGAGCTTCTTCTAAGTCTCACATGGGTGTAGGGGTCCAAGGATTTGGGCCAACTTTTGCTGCTTTCCAAGGTCATTAGCAGGGAGCTGGATCAGAAGTGGAGCAGCCAAGAGATGAACAGGCGCCCGTATGGGATGCCAGTATCTCAGGTGGTAGCTTTACATGCTACGCCACAGTGCTGGCCCCATAATGAACATTTTTCAAAATGTGATTTCAGGTGCAAGTGTTTGGGCTAGTAACTAAGATGTCCAAATCCCGTATCAGAGTGCCAGAGTTTAACATCTGAGTCTGGCTCCTGACTCCAGCTTCCTGCTCTGCAGATCCGGACAGGAAGTGGTGATGACTCAGGTAACTGAGGTCCTGTCACCCAGGTGGGTAACCTGGATTGATTTCCTTGGTCCTGACTTTGGCCCCTTGGCTTGAAGGGTCATCTGGGGAATGAACCAGGAAAGACTGCTTCTCCTTCTATCTCTCTCTGTCTCTCAAATAATTTTAAAAAATAAATAATATTTCACAGAGATAGGTATTGCCAAATACTGGTAATCGATCTGTGAGAATATGACTTTAACTTAGCATTTATAACACAAAGGACAAACTTATAAAAATTCTATTAAATTCTCTTGATATTTTTGCATGTACATGAACACAAAGTAGAGCAATCACTTCCAACTGCAGGCCAGATGGAAGCTCCTCAACTGCACACGGATTTTGAAACGTGGGCACTTCCTGTGCATTTGCAATGAAGTCAGAACAAAGGCTGCCGGGACTGAAGTTGCAGGTAACAAAATACACCCTCTCCAAATACATACGACATCAGCGATCACACAACTGGTTTCAACTTTGGATAGCACAGGAAAAATATAAAACAATTGATTCAAACACCAGTTGTCATCAAAGTGCATTGACTATGGTATTAAGTTTCAGATATAAGAGCTATTTTGTTTTCTAATTTTAGGTTCAAGTTCATTAAGAAACATTACCAAATTTGTGGTAAAAACTGATTTTTTCAATCACTAGTTGCCATCTAAGTGAATTTACCACAGTATCACATTTCACAGAAAGTGCTGCTTCATCTTTTCATTTTAATTTAAAATACATCAAGAAATATCATCAATTCTGCAGCAACAACTAGTTTCCAAAGCCATTAAGTATCCACGAACAGTGACTGAGCGTGGCTCCTGTTGTTCAGAAAAAATTTAATCTTGGATGATAACTCAAAGAGAGTATAATAAAAAGTTACCAAATTTCTTTTTAAAATTTTAATTGAAAGGCAAAGTTGGGGGAGGAGAGAGAAAGAGTGAGTGAGTGAGAGAGAGAGAGAGAGAGAGAGAGATGGAGGGACAGAGGCCTTCTATCTGCTGGTCACTCCCCAAATGACCACTGGGTGCTGGAATAGGCCACAGCCAGGAGCCCACAACTGCATCCAGGTAGGGTGACAAGGGCCCAAGCACGTGGGCTATGATGTACTGCTCTCTGAGGAGCATTAGCAGGGAGCCTGATGGGAAGCTGAGCAGCCAGGATTTAAAATGGCACCAGAGTCATCAGAGGCAGCTTAACCCCTTGAGCCACATGCCAATAATTAACAATAATCAATCATCCAGTTACTGTGTGGTAAGTCAAGCCAGGACACTGAGTTCCTATTTCTGACCAAAATGCACAGAACTGCTGATGGTTAAGTTCATGAAACTGAATTAAGTTCAGTCTGTTACTACAGGTGTGATAACAATATATAGATTAAGTTGTTTTCCATAAATCACCTGTTGACAAAAAATACAGTGAGAAACATAGCCTTTAAATGATCTACATTTTCACAAGCCTTGTAGATTTGTTCAACTAAACCTTTTTCTGCTTAAATTTTTCTCATAATCAGTCATAACATATTTTAGATCATTCTGTTCAGGTTGTACCAAATTAGTATTTCTTTAACCTATTAAAAAGATTCTCACTGGTAGTTGTTATGCGTACAAGTTGACTGTTCAGTCATTTCAAACTCAATATTAACTTCTCAGTATCCAACAAATGCACAGCAACGGTAGTAACATCTGTTGACTCATCAAGAGCCGAGGAAGGCCAGCGCCGAGGCTCAACAGGCTAATCCTCTGCCTGCGGCACCGGCACACCCGGTTCTAGTTCCGGTTGGGGCACCGGATTCTGTCCTGGTTGCCCCTCTTCCAGGCCAGCTCTCTGCTGTGGCCAGGGAGTGCAGTGGAGGATGGTCCAAGTGCTTGGGCCCTGCACCCCATGGGAGACAGGAGAAGCACCTGACTCCTGCCTTCGGATCAGCCGCGGCCGGTGGCCATTGGAGGGTGAACCAACGGCAAAGGAAGACCTTTCTCTCTGTCTGTCTCTCTCTCACTGTCCACTCTGCCTGTCAAAAATAATAATAATAATAAAAAAAAGAGCCGAGGAAAGCACTCACTATCATTTGCTCTGCTCTCCTTTTTAATTGACTAATGATGTTGTTCTGAATGTCCTGAATTCTTTATGTAACTGTTCTCACTGAAAGGCTAATGGCCTTAAACACGTTTATTTTCTCTGTACACATTTCTTTAGCTACTGCAATCAGACATGATTCAATTAACACGCTTTGGGAAAAAGGCTTTCCACACATGGCTAACAAATCAGTTACTCACAAACTTACTTTGGTTGCAGTCTGATTTTTTTATTTTTTGTTTTTGTAAAGAAATTTTGGTGATGAGATATTGTGTGATAAATTTTCTAATTTTTCTGACCATGGCATTCCTGAGATTTGAGAACCACGCAGTGTGTGCTAAACTGAGAAATGTCAACATATACTCTATTACTGTAGCACAGCTACAATGTCATCACAAAATAAAATGATTCTCTGCCATTTAGTAAGAAGATAATCCACATGTCCTCTGCTACAAAACAGTGACATCTGGAGTCCACTACACTCCTCTTGAGTTGACATGGTGGGCGTCCACTAGTAATATGAAATACAGAAACGCCACACATATACTTCCAAAACACTTAACTATGATTTTCACTACACTGAGATGCAGCACACAAGCAGTCATACACTCAGAATGAAAATGGCCATGTTCCAATAAAATTTTATCAATAGGCAACAAAAGTTGAATTTCACATTATTTCCTTGTGTTAGAAAACATTATTATTCTTATGATTTTTTTCAGTCATTTAAAACATATAAAAGTATTCCCAGATCAAAAGGTGTGCAAAGGGCTGGTGCGGTGGCTCAATAGCTTAATCCTCCGCCTTGCGGCGTTGGCACACTGGGTTCAAGTACTGGTCAGGGCGCTGGATTCTGTCCCGGTTGCCCCTCTTCCAGGCCAGCTCTCTGCTGTGGCCCCGGAGTGCAGTGGAGGATGGCCCAAGTGCTTGGGCCCTGCACCCCACGGGAGACCAGGAGAAGCACCTGGCTCCTGGCTTAGGATCAGCGCGGTGTGCTAGCTGCAGCACGCCAGCCGCGGCAGCCATTGGAGGGTGAACCAACGGCAAAGGAAGACCTTTCTCTCTGTCTCTCTCTCACTGTCCACTCTGCCTATCAAAAAATAAAAATAAAAAAATAATAAAAAGAAAAGGTGTGCAAAAACAGGCAGGGCACTAGATGTGGCTCACAAGCCACATTTCACCTACATTTGAATTAAGAGAATACTGCTTGAAATATAATAAAATATTAACCTGTAATATTTCAATTTCTGTAGCTTACTGATATCAGCCAATGATACTGCTAATGTCTAATGTCTTCACTATATAATTTGTTTGGGGATATTATTCAATCAAGGTATTAAATAAAATAAATACTACTAGTTATATAAATCCTACCACTACATATGATAAACTCAGAAACTAGAAACAGAGGAAATTTCATATAGAGTATCTGTTAAAGAATCTATCACTAACATCAACAATCACAATAAGAAACTAGGCGTTTCCTCACTAAGACTGAGAATGAGGCAAGACATCCATTCTCACCACTCTCATTCAACACTATATTAGAAACCCTAAGTAATGCAGTAACAGACGAAAATAAAGGCAGACAAGAATGTGAAAGAAGAAATAAAGCTGCCTTTGTTCACAGATGACATAAATGAAAAATCTCAAATAATCAATAACAACAAAAAATTGCTGTAACTAACAAATAATTATCAAACAAGGTTTGCAAGACACCAGGTTAATAAATAAGTAAATTCCTTTTTTGTATGCCAACAATAAACAACAGGAATGTGAAAGTAAAAACAACAATACTTACATTAGCACTAAAGAAATGAACTAGGTATAAACAAAATCTAACAAAATATGTACATGATCTATATGAGGAAGAGTATAAAAAGTCTAGTGAAATAAATTAAAGTTCTAAATAAATACAGTCCATGTACATAGCTAACGAAGACTGAGTACTAGCAAGATATCAGTTCTTCTCAAACTGATTTATAGAATCACTTCAATCCCAATCTAAATCTCAGGAAATTATTTAATGACTACTGAAACACTGATTCTAAAGTTTATATGGAAAGACAAAAGAATCAATACAATATTGAGGGAAGAAAGTCAGAAGACTGATACTAGCCACCTCCAAAATTTACTGTAAGATTACAAAGATACAAGATAGTATGATGCTAGTGAAAGAGTAAACAAACAGAAGAACTTAACAGAAACCCTAGAAACAGACCCAAACAAATTCAGGCAACTGAGCTTTTAAAGAAGTAAAGAGACTTCAATGGCGAAAGGATAGTCTTTTCAATGAATGGAAGTGACAAAAGTTGACATTTATATGCAGCAAAAATAAAATATAGATACAAAGGTTACATATTTCACAAAAACAATTCAAATTATATCAGAGATTTAAATATAAAACACAAAATTATAAATCTCCATGAAGGTAACAGAAGGAAATCTGTATGACCATGAGTTTAGCTATTAAACAGCTAGATACTACATGATTCCAATTATATGACATATGGCATCCTGAAAAATGCTGTAATTTGGAGACAGTAAGATCAGTGGTTTACAGCAGGAGTTGGTGGGAGCAGGACACTGCTGAGGGCAAAACAGATAGGCAGAGCATGGATTTTCAGAGCAGTGAAACAATCCTATAAAACACTGTAATGGTGGATACACATTATTACATGAAACTCCTAAGTGTAAATCTATAATGTAAACTCTGGACTTTGGGTAGTAATAATGTAGCAATACTAGCTCATCAATTGCAATAAAGGTGCCACACTATTATAGGATATAAGTAATAAAGGAATCTTGGGTATATGCAAACTCCCTACACTTTACAGTTTTTCCTCTAAATATTAAGCTCCTCAAAAGAAATCTAATTTTGAGGCCAGTGCTGTAGCATAGCGGGTAAAGCCGCCACCTGTAGTGCCAGCATCCCATATGGGTGCCGGTTAGAGTTCCGGCTGCTCCACTTCCGATTCAACTCTCTGCTATGGTCCGTGAAAGCAGTAGAAGATAGCTCAAGACCTTGGGCCCCTGCACCCACGTGGGAGAACCAAAAGAAGCACCTGGCTCCTGGCTTCAGATCAGCGCAGCTCCAGCCGCTGCAGCCAACTAGGGAGTGAACCAACAGATGGAAGACCCATCTCTCTCTCTGCCTCTCCTCTCTCTGTGTAACTTTCAAGTAAATAAATAAATCTTAAAAAAAAAAAAAAGAAATCTAATTTTAAAAAATACATAACTTACTTTCCTTTTGAACGCCTAGTTTTGTGTAACATATATGCAGTATGTGAAAGAAAAGGGGGGAGCAGTGCTATGGCATAATGGGTAAAGTCACCGCCTATGGTGCCAGCATCCCATATGGGTGCCAGTTCCAGTTCTGGCTGCTCCACTTCCGATCCAGCTCTCTGATATGGCCTGGGAAAGCAGTGGAGGATGGCATAAGTCCTTGGGCTGCTGCATCTGTGTGGGAGACCCAGAAGAGGCTCCTGGCTCCTGGCTCCTGGCTTTGGATTGGTGCAGCTCCGGCCATTGCAGCCAGTTGGGGAGGGAACCAGCGGATGGAGTGTCAGCTCCTTCGGCCGCAGAAGGAACGACGCTGCTCGCAGTTAATCGGTCTTCAAGAGACTTTTACTTAGAAGGAGTGGGAAAGAGAGTGGGGGAACCGGGAGAAGGGGGAGAGATGGCACGCACGTTCCTTAAGGGGGAAAGCTGGCGTGCCCCTTCTCTCTCTCGCTCTCTGCTTATATCCAGAATTCAACCAATCACAGTCAATCAATTACAGTCCATGCACAGAGCTCTCCAATCCGGCACTTGATCATGATCAGCTGTGGAGTCACGCAGCAGGCAGGGCATCAGCGCCATCTTGTTTTCCACCATCCTCAGCTAGATGGAAAGTTCAATCAGCTGCTACATCCGCATTACTGTTATAAGCCACGCCCACCATGGGGGGGTCCCATGGCTGGCCTATCCATGGGTCCCCACAATGGAGGACTTCTCTCTCTCCCTCTCTCTCTCTCTGTGTAACTCTTTCAAATAAATAAATAAATCTTTTTTTTTTTTTTTTAAAAAAAAAGGTAACTGTTACTTTGGATGAATTTTAAAATACCCTTACAAATGAGGACTCACAAAATACACCACTGTTATAATATTAAAGTAAAATGAAGGGTGCATTTAGCCTAGTGGTTAAGATGCTGGTTATGTCGCCCATGTCCCATATTGGAGGGCCTGGGTTCGATTCTTGGTTCCAGCTCCTGACTCCAGCTATCTGCTAATACACATCCTGTTAGGCAGCAGTGACAGCTCAAGCAACTGGGTTCTTGCCACTCACATGGGAGACCTGGATTGTGTTCCTGGCTTCTAGCTTTGGCCCCCTCACCAGTCAATGTATTTCAGGAGTACACAAGTGGATGTGAATACCTCCCTCATTCACTCTCTCTCCGCCTCTCCTTATAATCAATGTAAAAGGAAAAAAAGATTAATAAAAATTACATCAAAGAATAAAAGCAAAGAGAAGATTGATCATATATATAACTAAAAAAAGTTTTTCACATTTAGTTTTTAAAATTCTATCTAGGGGCCAGCTCTGTGGCTCACTTGGTTAATCCTCCGCCTGTGGTGCCAGCATCCCATATGGGCGCTGGTTCTAGTCCCAGTTGCTCCTCTTCCAGTCCAGCTCTCTGCTGTGCCTGGGAAGGCAGTGGAGGATGGCCCAAGTGCTTGGGCCCTGCACCCCATGGGAGACCAAGAGGAGGCACCTGGCTCCTGGCTTCAGATCAGCGCAGTGCTGGCCATAGCGGTCACTTGGGGGTGAACCAAAGGAAGGAAGACCTTTCTCTCTGTCTCTCTCTCTTTCACTGTCTATAACTCTACCTGTCAAATAAATTTTAAAAATATATAAAAATAATAATAATAATAAAATTCTATCTAGTACTGAAATATATAACCAAGAGATTCTGAGGTGACTTTAAAAATTCACAAAAAATGGAATTAAAAAATTAAGTTTATTTTGGTGCAAAAAGTTTTTGGCTCCTATGCATATGCAGAAGTTTGGCAAAGTTTATGAAAAATGTATATTATGAAAAAACTATTCAAGCATTTCAAAAAAATTTTACAGTAAAATAAACTTATCTTTTAATTCTATTTTCCATGAAATTCTAGAACCTTCTCATATACTACTTATATATACAAAAATATACTAATATGATACTAACAGATATATGATACCATTTAAAGAACCATTAGTTTTTTAGGTGTTATACAAACTGTATTTTAAATATTATCTGCCTATTTAATTTTTTTTAACTTAATATTTTAATTCCTTAACCACATGGTTATTGAAAGATCCTAAGCTGGTTATATATGGTACCATGTTAACATTCTGCACATCACTCTTAAAAAAAAAAAGGTCAGTGCTGTGGTGTAGCAGGTTAAGTTGCCACCTGCAGCATCAGCATCCCACATTGGCACCAGTTTGAGTCCCAGCTGCTCCACTTCCGATTCAGCTCCCTGATAATGCACTTGGGAAAGCAAGAGAAGATGGCTCAAATGCTTGGGCCTCTGCACTCAGGTGGGACACCCAGATAAAGCTCCTGGCTCCTGTCTTTAGTCTGGCCCAACCAATGGCCATTTAGGTAGTGAACCAGTGGATGGAAAACTTCTTTTCCTCTGCCTCTCCCTCTCTGTAATCCTGCCGTTCAAATAAATAAATAAGTATTTTTTAAAAAATTAAGTCATCAAACTTACTGTGATTTTAAAAACCAAAATAAATACCTAAATATTTTTTCAGATACTGCTATACTCTAAACATTCATGTATTAATGATTTAGAACTCAAATCAAGTATGGCCTCCTCTATGATCTTTCCTACATATTTATTTCTGTTGGTTTCCCATGACCAAAAACATGTATACATCCGTACTTCTTTATAGTATACCTTAGGGTCTTTGCAATTCACTTTATTTTTTTTTTATTTATTTTTTTATTTTTTGACAGGCACAGTGAGAGAGAGAGAGACAGAGAGAAAGGTCTTCCTTTGCCGTTGGTTCACTCTCCAATGGCTGCCGCAGCCACCGTGCTGCGGTCGGCGCACCGCGTTGATCCAAAGGCAGGAGCCAGGTGCTTCTCCTGGTCTCCCATGGGGTGCAAGGCCCAAGCACTTGGACCATCCTCCACTGCACTCCCTGGCCACAGCAAAGAGCTGGCCTGGAAGAGGGGCAACCGGGACAGAATCCAGTGCCCCGACCGGGACTAGAACCCGGTGTGCCGGCGCCACAGCTGGAGGATTAGCCTATTGAGCCATTGAGCAGGCCGTAATTCACTTTAAAAACAAAACAAAACAAAAGCCCTGCAAACAGCAAAGAAGCAAACCACTTCTAACTCCAACAATTGTAATGAGAATTATGAAAGCAAAGACAAGATTTTAATCATCTTTCTATCTTTGGGACTTTTCAACTAAAGTTCAATTCAATTATTCTGTAAGTCTTAGCAAAGAATATATAGTATATCAAACTCAGCAGAATGATTTGTTTATTTTCATCAAGCTGAGTGTTATGAACTCAGCTTTTAATGATTTCTGATGACTTATTTGACTTATCCTCCTTCTCACATACCTGGTTATCCCAACATATGAAACTTCCTGCTTGATTTCATTGTTCACCAAAGAAAGCCCAAGGCTGTGAAGTGACAAGGTTATCTCGTGATCTGCCTGTTCCATTTCTTCTGCCTGCAGTGCTTTGGAAACCAAAGCAACATCATCGGTGAAAAGCAAAACCCTCTGGCGCCCATCTAGGAATGATACCCAGTGTATCTGGATGTTTGCATCATAGGGAAACTGTCCACATTCATCCTGGGGAGGAGAAAGATTTTTCATCAAATCACAAATAAACAAGCTTTATCATCTGAAGTAGAACTAATTAACTGAGAAACATAAGAAAAGTTTAAAGGCACAACTGTAAACTGGAAAATTCTTACCATCAAAATGACATATAATCTATGTTAGAACAAACCCTTTTGTTTTGTTTTCAAACAATGACAAGGATTAATGGTACTTAGTTTTTTTGGATACTTTAAATTGAGTTGAGTCACCTACTTAGCACATCAAAGAGCAATGAGCAGGAATGAGTATCCTTTGGTGGCACAAATGCCACAGATGATTACTTCCCCAAAGCTGGAGAACAGAATGACTCAGAAGTTACAGGAAAACAAACTCATGGGGTGGCTCCCGGCTAATGTGCACTCTGGGAGGTAGCATATGATGGCTTAAGTAGTTGGGTCCCTATCCCCACCCAGGAGACCTGGATTAAGCTCCTGGCTTTAGGCTATTGAAGTTATTTGGGGAGTAAACTAGCAAATAGGCGCTCTGTCAGTCTCTCAACTAAATAAACATATATGGAATTTTTAAAAAGGAGAAAATTAACCCCAGAAAAGCTTTATTTTTTATGTCTTAACAATCTGTAACATAACAAATATCTATATAAATCACAGTGGCAAACAGTTAACTATGGTGATCAGTTTGAACTAAGCTTTACCCACTGCGTCACTAAGAACAGCCTGCTGGGCTGAAGGTTTCACATAGCAACTTAAAAACATAAGGCTTGGGGCCAACACTGTGGTGTAGCAGGTAAAGCCGCTACCTGCAGTGCCAGCATCCAATATGGGCAATGGTTTGAGTCTCGGCTGCTCCACTTCTGATCCAGCTCTCTGCTACCGCCTAGGAAAGCAGTGGAAGATGGACCTAGTCCTTAGGCCCCTGCACCTGCAGGAGAGACCTGGAAGAAGCTCCTGGCTCCTGGATTCAGATTGGTGAAGCTCCAGCCATTGTAGCCATCAGGAGAGTGAAACAGAGAATATAAGACACCTCTCTCTCTCTACCTCAGCCTCTCTGTAACTCTGTCTTTAAGAAAAAAAAATCTTAAAAAAAAATAAGGCTCAATTGGGCCAATGTTTTTAGACTATTTTACAATTTGTTCTGGGCTTAACACAAATTCAACAACTGTTCATTTCACTAGGCAGTCAAGTACCTACTAGGTACAGTTAATCTCACGGGTTCTTGAAAAAAGAAAACAAACAAAATGCTAACAGGGATTTATGAACAGTTAACTTTTTCTTTGTTATTTGAAATTTATTATTACTTTTAAGGTATATTGTATGTAACAATAACATTCATATTTTTATTCTAATATGCAATCCTATTAAATAGATGAATTGTTTACCTGAAAACTATAAAATGTATTATGCAAAATGGTTGAAACTCAGTTATTTTTTCCCATACACTCTGATTCTATTTGTTTTTCATCTACTTGATAGGTTAAAAGTTGATTAAGATATGTTCAACTATCCCCAGGCAACTGTTTTCCAGTTAACTTCCAACATTTTAAGTTTTATATTAGGAAACAATGTTAATCATTACCTAAATGTTTATGATTATCACTCCTTTACCATAGTATCATAATCTACTTAACAGTTTTCCTTTGACTTATAGTTCTTCAAAAATTAAATTATAAATACATTATTTCCATTGATCCATACAATGTTGGTATTTACAATCTATAATTTAAAGTAAAAAAAAAACTTATTCTGAAGTATTTCTAATTCATTTTTAGTTCAGTAAGGACAAAAAGGATTTGGTAAAGCCCACTTGTCTACTTCCCTCAAAATCAGGTGCTTCGAATAGCATTCATTCACATGAAACGATACCTTTAACAGATCTTGTTCCCCGACATTTGCAGCATATCTCCACGTAAGTTTCCTAGTACCAGTAGGATCCGCCCAGGCAAAAAGTCGTGCTTGTCTAGGTAGCAATGCCACTTCTTCCTGTGACCCACTAAAACACAGTGAACAGAGCAAAGATTAGACCACCTTAGCCACCTATGCCTTGGGAAACCCATCCCTCTAGTTTACTGAGGAACGGACTCGCACAAACCACTACAATGTTGCCTTAATTCTGCCTAACAATCAGCATCCTAAAATGCCCAAACAATCAATAGTTTTGAAGCTTGGAGAGAAAGATCTATTGGCTTTTCTTAAACTGCAATACAATCTAAACTGATCCAGGCAGAATCATACCAACAGAATATCTTTAAGGTAAATAGATTGGTGCACAGTGTCAACCTATAGAAAGGCTATAAACAGTAAATGTTTAGTAGCAGAAGACTTTATTCAGTGCTCAAGATTAAGCTCTAAAAAAAAAGATTATTTATTTGAAATGTAAGAGTTACAGAGAGACAGAGAGAGAGAGAACTTCCATCCACTAGATCACTCTCCAGAAGGCCTCAATGGCCAGGGCTGGCCAGGTGAAGCTAGAAGCCAGGAGCTTCATCTGGGTCTCCCACATGGGTGGCAGGGGTCCAAACACTTGGGCCATCTTCCACTGCTTTTCCCAGGCCATTAGCAGGGAGCTGGATTGGAAATGGAGCGGCCGGGACATAAACCAGCACCCATACGGGATGCAGGTGTTACAGGTGGCGGCTTTACCCACTGCGTCACATCTCTGGTTCCCAAGTTTAAACTTTCTAATCAAATGCAATACATGAGATATATTATTAGTCTCAGGAAAAAAAAAAAGTGCGCACCACTACTGCTCCTTTTAGTCAATGGACCAGCAGCACTGGCATAACTTTGGGAAATGCCCAATACTTATTCAATCAGAATCTGCATTGTAACAAGATTCCCAGTATTCCAACAAGATTTAAATCCTAGACTGCTTTTAAATCTCACTGGATTCAAGCCAAGAGAGTTAAAAATAGAAAACTCTCCACAAAATTTATACATTTGACATTTTTTATTCACAAATCTACATATAAATATTCATGTGTATAAAATTAAGAGCTTAAAACTATCAGTTACACCATTAATAATAGCATAGTGCAAGCCAAATGATGACAAAGGCAAGAACAGAATTCATATCCAGCTGTACTAGACATTCAACACCATCCTCCTCCTTTCCTTATATGTAACCTTTTACTACACCTAACAACAACAACAACAAAAAAAAACAGGTAAGGATTTGCAGGGAACAGTTCACGAGAATTAGCAGAGTACAAAAGCAAAGATAATGCCAAACAGGCTTAGAGAATTTTCTCTGCAATTATGAAATTGAAAAAGCTGTAAAAGCCCAACGATTTTTAAGTTTTGCATCAAAAGTAATCTGGCAGCAACACCTGATCTATGATGCAGATCTAGATAGTTTCTATTTATTCCACTTGGTATGAATATTCACAAGTTTTGCTATGGAAAAGTAATGTGTTCGATTATAGAATACCATCACAAAATCTGTCAGGGTATCAGTAATAAACAGTTTACAATCCGTATTACTTGACTAAAATCTATAAATATCTACAATGAGAAACTCAAGTGTTTCCCAGAAGGGACTGATGAATAACAGCAAGTCCAATTCTCCATTAACCCTTTTCTCATACCTCTGTTTATAAATGAGAACATCCCACTGTGTATGGTTCATTATCAGGGCAGGTGCAGATCCTTCATGGTAATCAGAAAAAGTTATGACAGTTGAATGTTCAGCAGTATTTACATCCACCAAGATACCTCCATTCTATTGTAGGAAAAGAAACACCATGTTTGGTGTACTCATTTTTACATACGGAATTTCATTTAAGAAAACACAAAAAAGAAAACACAAAAGCTTTGGTTTCTTCAATTCTTACTGAAAAAATTTGGCTCTAAGCTACTAAAAATACATATATGGCATTATATTTTGTTATTGCAGCACTAAAGTGATAACAGATTTTTATAGCATAGTTTAAGTATTTTAGAGCAAATTTTAAAAATCAAAGACACCTTATTTTAAAACACGAAACTTACCAGATCTTCCAAGCTCAATAAAGTGCCGTTGTCCTGTCGGTTATAGAAGAATGGTTTGGAAGATCCTTCACAGCCCACCACTCTCACACAAAGTTTACCTGACAAATTTTCAGGCCAAAATGGAAGGCACTGGAAAAACAAAACTTGGCATCAGTCTTAAATACTGAAGGCAACATCTTAAATAAACCTGTATTTAACATTGGCACCAAAAAAAAAAAAAAAAAATTGAGGTATAAAACACTGGCTAATTAATTTTTCAGCTTTAAATTTGATCTCGATTCAATCATCACTGTCTTAAAACACTCCCTTCATATGTTGCATTAAGATTAGTGACAATATAGTGACTATTTGTGAAATCAATGAAAGAAATTTCACCTGAAGAATAGAGACTTTAATTTTTAGATATTTATGGTATG
Organism: Sylvilagus floridanus; assembly: GCA_949820135.1. NCBI lineage: Eukaryota > Metazoa > Chordata > Mammalia > Lagomorpha > Leporidae > Sylvilagus > Sylvilagus floridanus. The sequence goes on from OX463239.1 coordinate 69,910,671, forward strand.
GTTACTATCTGAGAAACTAAAGGAAATTTGTTGTTTTAAAAACCCTCAGGGCCGGCACCGTGGCTCACTTGGTTAATCCTCCGCCTGCCATGCTGGCATCCCATAAGGACACCAGGTTCTATTCCCAGCTTACCCTCTTCCAGTCCAGCTCTCTACTGCGGCCCAGGAGGGCATTGGGGGATGGCCCATGTGCTTGGGCCCTTGCATCCACATGGGAGACCATGAAGAAGCACCTGGCTCCTGGCTTTGGATTGGCACAGAGCCAGCAAGCCGTGGTGGTCATTTGGGGAGTGAACCAATGGAAGGAAGACCTTTGTCTCTCTCTTTCACGGTCTGTAACTCTACCTGTCAGATAATAATAATAATTAAAAAAAAACCTCAAATACCTTGCATATTTAGAAACTATAATCCTGATTTGCTTTTATACAGATTCCATATTAATTCATTAATGCACAGTGAATTTGTTCACAAAGTATCTTATCTTAGATAAACCAGAAAGGCCAATGATGAAGGAAGCAAGGATATCAAGGACCTTGTCATTAAGTACTGAAACTACTTTCTTTGCGTTTGATCTTCATCAAACTATATCTGAAAGGACTTCAAAAAGCCTGTAGAAAAATAGAATTGAAATATAAATTTGGGGCTAGTGTTGTGGTGTAACAGGTAAAGCCACCACCTGCAGTGCTGGCATCCCATATGGGTGCCAGTTTGAGTCCTGGCTGCTCCACTTCCGATCCAGCTCTCTGCTATGCCCTGGGAAAGCAGTAGAAGATGGATGCCCACATGGGAGACCCAGAAGCAGCTCCTGGCTCTGGATCATCACAACTCCAGTCATTGCGACCAACTGGGGAGTGAACCAGTGGATAGAAGACCTCTCTCTCTCTCTCTCTCTCTCTCTCTCTCTCTCTCTCTGCCTTTCCTTCTCTCTCTGTGTGTGTAACTCTTTCAAATAAATAAATACATCTTTAAAAAATAAAAAAGAAAGATAAATTTATTTCTGTGCTAAAAACCAGTTTTTTCAAAACATGTGGTTTTTTCAAACACTTTTTCAAGTACCATCATACTTATTTGAGCTTCCGTTTTATTATCTGTGAAACTAGTTTCAGTTCCTAAGACAAATTGGCCTATTTTATAAAACACTGGGGTAAATTTCATTTCTGAATAAAAACACTATTGTTATCAAGCCCACATCAAAGACAGTAAGCACGCATCTGTCATGGAGATCACCCTAGGCACCTTTAAATAGCCATGCCTCTTAGAGCTCTCAGTCTGCATTGTGATTAGAATCCTTCCTTTTGAGTCTTTTGCTAAGTATTGTTTTTTTAAAAAGGCTTAGAAACCTTTCTTTTTAAGATACACTTCAGAATGGAAAAATGGCCTTCAGCTACCCTGAAAGTCAGCTGGTCTGCTTGAAATCTTAAGTCACGCATTCAGGCTTACCTTTGTACCTGTCCTTTTTCCCACTGTCTCCCTCATTCTTGTCACCTCTTCTAATTTTTTTAAAGGTTTATTTATTTATTTGAAAGGCAGAGTTACAGAGACAGACGGAGCATAAGAGAGATCTTCCAACTGCTGGTTCATTCCCTCAATGGCCACAAGGGCCGGAACTGGGTCAATCCAAAGTCAGGAGCCAGGAGCTTCTTGCCAGTCTACCATGTGGTTGCGGGAGCCCAAGCACCTGGGCCATCTTTCACTGCTTTTCCAGATGCATGATCAAGGAGCTGGAATGGAAGTACAGCAGCTAGAACTCAAACCAATGCCCAAATGGCATGATGGCACTGCAGGTGGAGGCTTTACCCGCTAAGCCACAGTGCCAGCCCACCTCTTTGAATCTTAAGGAGCCTTCAAAGTTAGTTCAAATCCTGCTTTTCCTTTACAACTGTTCCTTTTCATCTAGATCACTATGATCACAACTACCTATGTTAGCAAGAGGGATGAATTTTAATTTTCAAGGCAACTTCCAGCTCACCTATTTAAAAATTCTATATTCCCTGAAATTTAGTATATACTATCTTTTGTTCCAAGCATTAATCTATAACAGAGGTGGAGAACCTTTTATTCTGCCATGGGCCATTTGGATATTTGTAACATTATTCATGGGCCATACAAAATTATCAACTTAAAAATCAGCCTGCTCTAGATGTACTGAACTTTGAGTCCCACCCTTATTTGTCTTGGCAGGGCCAGACCATGTATCTCACAGGCCATATCACAAGCTGAAAGTTCTCTACTCCTGCTCTGTATAAATGAGTCCTGGGCTTCCTCAACAAGATTAAAGTTTCTCGAACACAGTCACATAATCTAGACACGTGGGACAATACACAGCACACAATCGCTATGTATTTCTCATCGTTTATATCCACATTCTACACACATAGGAAGAGCTTAAGAATGACCATCAATCAGCTGGACTGGCACAGGGGTAAATACCAAAAATTTTTCTCTTTTTAACATAAGTTTACTGTACAAAAGAAAAATCTTTCAAAGTTGCCTATAGTATTTTAACACAAAAATATGACAGCAAGGGAATATGACAAAGAGGCATGGGAAATTCTTACTTATAAATCAAAATTTATTTGTTTACCTTAGGAAGAAGTTATATTAAAGCAAAATCTTACCTCTGAAGAAGCAATATAATTCCATTTATTAGTTGGCATTGAGCCATCAGATGCAATTTCACCAACTTCTAGTTCTAATGATGACTTGTTTGTAATGGTACAAAAGGGAGTAAGAGTAACTATTCGTGAAAGATTAAAACTGCTCATTTTGATGCTAACACCAACCTGTGGAACGTAAACAAACTTATTGTCCAGTACTTTATTCAATCTCTTTGAAATATATATACACACTCTCATTCAATACAAAAACAAAACATTTTAAAATAAGAACTCTTAAAGTAATTACTATTAGCTATACTCCAATGCTGATGATCTTCTTATGAAGAAGAAAATTTAGGTTCCTTGGCTGACTACATCAGAAACCAATTCAAGAATTAACAGTTATTTAATCAATGACAACTTGTAGTAAGATTTGTTTAGTACACTTGTTAACACACTGAACAAGCTGTCAAGTAATCAGAATGGAATTTCAAGTTTTACTGCTTTATTATGTGTTATTAATAAAGTAACAATTCTGAAGCAGTAATAAAATAGTTCAATTAATATCTCTTATTCAAATTTTCCCGGTATTCACATTTAAGATTTAAGAAATGTCTGGCAAAGGATAGTATTGAATGAAGGCTCTAGTAAATTGTGAATATTTACAAAGTTTCTCACTTGGAAGGATTCAACTTACAGTCTTAAATTTTGACAGACTCAGGTTTTGCTTTCATAGCAGTAGTCACAGAAATTTACAGAGACAGCCCCAACATGATACTTCTGTACTCTTTAGGAATCAATTGGTTTACTGAACTATACAAAAGATGAACACAGTCAAAGGCAAACAAACCAGCACACTTACCAGGTATTCCATATTGTTGGCAGGACACTTCACACACCCATAACTTCCTACTGTATCCAATGAGAAGCTATTGGACCAGGCACTGGTTGAAATTTTTAACTGTACCTATACCAGAAAACATATATCACTATATAAGAAATCGAGAAGAAATTAACTATATCTGATTCAAGGGTATAAGACTATGGAAATGTCTTTAGTATCATGGGACATAGAAACAATATAATCAAAGTCATACTGCCAGTGGGACAGACAACTCCAGAAAACACTAGGGGGCAGTGTGACAAAAGCATAGCAGTGGTCTTCCTGTTCACCTGCACAATGAGTACAGTGCATTTAATGAGACCCTGGGTTGTTCTTATAAAGAATTATACTTCAAAATGATATTTCTGTGTTAGGCTTATGATACACGGACCACACATTCTTAAAGTTTCAACACACACAGAATTTACGTCTTCAACATTATTCAGCAGACACCAAATGAAAGGCTTTGTGATAAAGAAACTGGAAGAATACAGAGCAGTTTCTAAATCTTCACACGCTTTCAACTAAACACAGAGATTAAGAAATACATACTTACAATTAGGGAAGACAACGATTCCAGGTTTCTGATTAGGAATTTATCTAACTTGTTAAGTGAATAAAAACGTACCTTATTTTTACTAAAAATATTTTTCTTCTTGAAAGAGAATAAAATAATATCCCTAAAATCAGCTGGATGCTTCACATGAGTGTCTTCTGAACGATACTGGAGAACCCGAGAAGTCTTGTTGATTAGCCAATAGGGACTAAAGACAGACAGCACCATCTGGCTGCCAATTCGCCTGACATGTATTGACAGGTCGATGGTCATTGGTTCTGTGGAATCAGAAGAAAAGCACACGAGGAAGAATTCTGGAAGTGCATCACTTATGCGGAAATGTCCGTTCCAGTTTTTGCCCTGGTACTTCATCAGGACTAATTCCATTATTTCTCCATTGATTCTTGAATGTAGAACATCAGCAGTACTGCCTTCCGCTAGTTCATGAGTTTCTGCTGTTCCCTAAAAATGAAAACTAAGTTTGCTTAGTGACATTTTTATGATCTCTTAAATAGAAAAATCCATATTATATGCAAATGCTAAATAACCAGACACAGGTTAACTGCTAATTCTTCAATGACCATGTTTAGATATTACCAACGTCCAGGACTAATAGCTAAAAAGAAAAGACACCAGACCAAAGTCACAGGCAGATACTATCTTTGGGCTACTAGTAGGCCAACAGTTCCAAGTTTCAGGGAAAAAATAAAATCAGATTTATACCAAGAGGCAAAGACTGGGTTCAGGAATCCTGGCTGCTACCCAGTTGAGCTGTCATTAAACAAAAAACAAAACTGGCTGGGCTTCAGTCTCATCCTCTACTCACATACCACACAAGTGGCTCCCATAGGAATGTAATAACCAAAGTGAAGCCAAACTATGGTGACAAACTAAGTAAGGTGTAATTATTTTAAAAGTGGGTAACAGCAACATATGAATCAGTCTTCTTTACTGAAAGAAGCACTATTTAGTTAATTTAACCAATTTGTGTCTCCTCAACTAAGGAATGGCTCATTGTCAGATAAAGAAAAGAATGAATCTAGGTTTCCAAATGCTTCTGTATTTTAAAATACCATAGCATGTAAAAATTTAAAAAAATTTATCATATCCAATTATTCGAAAGAGTTCCTTATTGTTTTTGAAGACAGTAATTTATTTTCAATTGAATTTTAGGTCAAATAATCTTAATATTAATTTTATAACAAAAACTTTAAAATAAAATATTTTAGTGTTATTTTACATTAACTAATGGAATTTTGCTTAATAAAGAGATGATTATGAATCTTAATTCACGTCAGATGCAGCAGAGAAAAGTGATATATATCAAGGAGCCAAACAACCTTGATACCACGGGCCATTTAATGTCTCTGTAACTTAAGCTCTGCCTATGTAAAGTGAATCTAGCAATAGAACCTACCTTCCTGGAGGTTTCTGTGAGGATTGGAAGTATTAATATAAGAAAAAAACATGGCACAATGCCTGGCACAGCAGATGCTATGTACATTTTTGTCATCACAATTAATAAAGCACTATAAGTATGGTATATAGAAAAAATGATGGGAACTAAAAATTCCTTAAAACAAAACTATAATTCATTCTGTGCAGGAATAAAAATCAAACAAAATGCAAGAGATGTACCTCAAGTAAGTATCTTAGAGAATATGGGAGAAGATTCCGCAGAGTGAGAGGAGGATAAAGATGAATAATGTAAGCTGGATCCCAGTCTTCCCCACGTGGACAGATATAGCTTAATTCATCCGGCAGAGCAACTGTATTCACCACGAGAGGCAAGAAGTTGACTTCTGTTGACGGACACTGCAACATGCATCTGACCTCCCTGCTCCTGTGAAGCTCTTCCTTCCAGGAAATGTAAGTGGTGGATTCTTTGTACTGATGCTCTAAGAACCCAGCAGGTTTGATAAACAACTGACACCTTCAGAAAAAGAGAATCACAGCAGATAGAGGGGGTTGTTTTAACCAAGAACTTTAAAAAAAAAAAAAGTGCATTAAATCATCTTGACAACACTACAGAGTGGGTACTAGTATTCCTGGCTTTTCAGATGAGATAACCATGTCTAAAAAAGGTTAAGAAACTTGCCCAGGCCAGAGTTGTGGTACAGCTAAGCCACCACCTGCCATATGGGTGCCAGTTAGAAACTCGGCTGCTCCACTTCCTATCCAACTCCCTGCCAATGCCCCTGGGAAAGCAGTGGAAGATGGCCCAAGTGCTTGGCCCATGCACCCACGTGGGAGACCCGGAAAAAGTTCCTGGCTCTTGGCTTTGGACTGGCACAGCCCCATCCATTACAGCCACTTGCTGAGTGAACCGGAGGATGGAAGATCTCTCTCTCTCTCTCTCTCAATCCCTCCCCCTCTCTGTAACTTTGCCTTTTCAAATAAATGAAACAAATAAAAACAAATCTAAAAAACAAACTTCCCAAAGTCACATAACTAACTTATGGAGGAATTTTGTAGAAAAAAATTCCAAAACAAGAAAAACTTTTAAAACACTTTTCATTTCAAATACAAGACAATCTAATAAATAAGAGTTTAAAAAAGAAAACTCTGAAATAGCAAACATACAGTAAGTACTTTTCATTTGGTAAGTTCAATGTTAATGTAAATTTTCCGTTACTCTTTAAGAGTAATAGATCTTTATAAAGTGGAAATAGAAATCTCAATTTATAATAATAGGAAAAAATGGTGTGAATTTTTTAGAGCTTAGTGTATTCAAAAGTATCTACCTATATGAATCTAAAGGAACATGGAACTCCTCTTCAGGTCTGGCTATTCCAATGCGCTCCAACAGTTTCACATTCTTAACAAACTTATAGATGATAAATGCAATAGAAAAATGATTTTTGATCTGTCAGACAAAAAGACAGAAAAGTTGTTAAAAAGATGTTATTAGTTCAAAAGAAAAATGTGAGAGTTACACAATTACTTTTAGATCTACAATGCTTCAAAGAATATTGGAGGTTATTTTTATTAACAATTGAAAACTGTGCTATCTATATTAAACTGTAAGCTTGACTTAAGCTTAAGTGGATATTCATATGCTTAGAATATTACATATTTTCAAATGTGTATCTCTTTTAAGATTTCAGTCACATTTTGTCCACTACAAATTTTCTCCAGTTTATCACGTGACCAAGCAGAAAACCACAGAAAAAGAATTATGCGAAAAATAGTACAAGTGTTTTCTGGACTTACAGTGTGACACATGCCACAACAAAATATATACACAAATATATATGAAACAAAATAACACAAAATAAGATATATATAAATAAGAAATAACAATGGCCAAAATTTGAAATCTTTGCATTTATTACCTGAAATTATATAGGTAGAAAGATATTCTTTTGCTGACCACATACTAAAATCTATAAAAATGCTTTGATAAAGTTTTAAAAGTAGAAAACAGAATATTTGTATGACTTTATTAAGGGGAAATAATCGTTCCAACATTAATTCTGATAGATTTGAAACATGATCCCAACTGATATACAAAGAAAACAGGATGTTATTCTGCTTAACGACCAACTATAATTATAGTTTTATTCCTTATTTCTGAATCTTTAATGGAATATACAAAAACCTTCAGTAATTTTAAACCAAGAGACAGCAAAATGGGCTTTAAATGAACAAACCTGTTTACAGATATTTAAAATAAAAAATACTGCAAAAGCAAGTTAAAGAGAAAACTTTAGTTTACTATTCAATTCTGAATAATCAGTACTCAACTAAAGAAGTTTTACTATACTCTAATACCCAGCCAAATGATTTAATGTTTCCAGACATACTGAAAGGGACACAATTCACTCTAAAGTGTTACCTGCAGAGGAGAACGAAGGGTAATTACTTTATTCCCTTCAGTTGCATCAATCTGTACCAAGACTGAGTCAGAACGATTGGCGCTGGGATTCCGTACGTTGTACAACAGCCGTCCAGGCCGGGCTACCGGGATATTTGCAACTTCTGTATATCCATGAGGTACTGAGGCACATCATAAGTGAAAAGAATTCCAAACAATAATTTATCAATATTGCTCTGCGACAGAATCATCATCAACACCTCAAAACAATGACAAGACTATTTGTTTTCATTACTAGAAATGATGACTAAAAACTGTTTTAACACATAGGAACTAAAGGAAAACAGTTATTGATATACAATTTTTGATTTAAAATATAAAGGTGATTATATTAAAACAAGTCAAATGCAACTCACATCAAGTATATTGCAACAATCTCCAAGTTTCTTTATTTGTAATGGTAATCACTAATGTCAATATTTTAGAACTTCCAAATATAGTTACCTTCTATCTTCACTGAACTCCCTTCCTATCCGATGTACACTCCTTACTTTATTATTGAAGGGTACAGAAATAATCCCTAGCTTTCTAAGGTTCTTCTTAAGTTAATCAAGTTAACTTTTCTCAAATTTAGAAAAAGACAAAAGAGTTTATCAACAATTTGTTTCAAGCCTTTAGAAATAGCATCCCCCAAAATATGTGCAGCAAAATATTTCTTTTATTATTTTATCAAAAATAGGTCCATAACAACAGTTCCTGAGATGATCTTACAGCAGGATAAATACCATGGCGTACCAAAAGTCAAAGTGAAGAAGGAGCTTTCCTGGCGGCTCAACATGGAGAGTCTTCCTGGTTGTGAAGGTTCCGTACTGGCATACTCCAATTCCAAATTCTGACCAGCAGCAACATCGTAAATATCACTTTTCTCAACACAGCCAGTTACTCTGAGATTATGATTGGGCTGCACCTTAATGGGAACACCTATGGCATTTTTTACTGTAAAAGGAGCTCTGTCTTTTAAAGAGTAGTCAAAAGTGGAGGCAGTGCCCTCCGAAAAACCCTGAAAAAGAACATATCATAATACAATTTTTGTAAAATGTACTTTTTAAAATCTGAATTTTGGCCCAAAAAATCCATATATGCTTCAGATTAAAATTCTACTTGAAATATTCAAAGCAATAATCAAACATACTTTTGCTAAATTGTTGAAAACATTAAGACAACTTTTAGATATTGTAATATTCATTGTATCGCCTGAAGAAACACGAACTGCCATTTGTGGCTCGGGAATGAAATCATCTCCTGGCATCAAACTTTTATCCTGGACTGGATTCTTCTTTACCTATGGAGATAAATAATATAAATTTCACATATGAACCAATAATAAAACTAAAATAACAGTGTTAAATCCTCCTTGGCTGGTCACTTTCCATTATGACTCCACAAACGTCTTTTCAAAAAGACATAGAGCATCACTCTGATCGGTGCAAAGCACATTTCTTTCAACACTCAGTCCGTGCACACGGCAGTGTTCAGAATCAGGTCACAAATGTGTTCAAAGTCAGCTACAGTATTTGTCTCCAGTGAGTTTCCCAGAGCATGGCTAGTTACTCCGTGGGGCCTAACTGCTGATTATGTGTTGATGAGTAATCTAAGATGAACCTGAGGTCTAAATTCACCCATCTGGAAGGTTTCTCTCCTACTTTCTAATAGTAACATGCACCACTAAGTCACAAGATTTGCTTTCAGTTACCTACCAGATTCCAATCAGTTTTTGTTTTAAAAGCATCTCAAAGCCTTGTGAAACATTCTTGGTTACTTTAACTTTATTCAGAGAAATTAGGACATAGGCTAAGTGCCTAACACAAGAAATATGCTGAGTCTCTTTTAGGGCCAGATTCCTCAGTTAAAGGATTACAATCTTTTCAACTAGAATTTAAAGATTATGTGCTGTAACAATTGTTAACAGTTTGCAATTCACATTCCTGTTACCCTGGAATTATGTGCTTTGATATCAATAATTCTGAAATGTTCAAGACATAGCATAAAGAGATAATGCAGAACAGTTCAAGCACTAGAGTAACAATTCTCAAAACTTTCTGGTTTAACCCTTACAACCCACTGACTATCTCAAACAGCTTCATTCCTGTGAGCTGCACCTATATGGATTCTATCAGAAATTAAAACTGGAAAAAAATTAATATCCATTTAATAAAAATTACATGTTAATATAAACAACATTTGAAATGAAAAATAACTACTTAAAAATATAAAAGGTGAGAAGCCAGCATTTCTGATCGGGACAGTCACATGCCCTTATCGATATGCTTGGGTTGGAGTCCCGCTTTTCCGCTTCCAGTCCACTTCTGGCTAACGTGCTATCTGAGAGGCAGTAAATGATAGCTCCAGTACGTGAATCCTTGCCTCCGACATGGAGCAGGACTGAGCTGCAGGCTCCTGCCTTCAGGTTAGCCAGCCCATGCTACTGTGGACCTTTGGAACTGAGCCAGCAGATGGAAGATCTCTGTCTCTTTATATATACATAAACAATGAAATGTGGTGCCTCCTTAAGAGAAGAGAGAGGAGTTACCATTTCTGTCCTGGCTCAAACTGCTCCAATCTCATATTCATATAATCTCTGAAAAACTCTACTGAATGCTCCTAAGAGAATACAAATTAAAATGATACAAATGACTAAATATTATTACAGAAGTAGAATTTGACCTCATGAACTTCAGGAAAGGCCTTCCAGGATCTTGGAACACATCTTGCAATGATTGAACTAAAAAGTATCAATAGATATGTATAATGTCACTCTATACAAAGATATTTAACCATTTCCTTACTTCAAGACTTAAATTCCACTGTCTCTTCCCCTCCACTCTTTCAATCAGTGGTTCCCAGACAGCATGGGTCTCATTGTAATAATGAACCTGGAAAGGCACAGAAGTATAACACATGACTTTCTCAACTTTTCTTAAATATTTCTGTAACCAGCTGGAAAAATATTTAGTAACTGATATTATATCTCAATAGCCATTATGAAATTCAGTTAAAGACATAAAATTATAGAGCATCTTTTCGTTTACTCTATTACTTGTTGCAACAAAAAATTATTTAGCAAAAACTCTTTAAAAATAAGTATGAAAAAATACTAAGCACCAACAAACTAAATGTTAGAATATATTCTCCATCCACTTACTTACTTGCTGTGGCTAGATATAAACAACAAAGGCCTGCATCTTCACTCCACAGCTGCATTTTCAAGAAGCTGGCTCTGGACTAAGAGCTATGGCCATACCTGTAGTGTCATGTCAGCAGCAGCAGCCATCAGGGAAGTCCAATTTTTAATTTTTCCTGAAAACTTAGACTCAGCCAGTAATAAGGGTACAGTTCGATGTCCAAGGCCGCATTCCAAGGTAACCTGAACTGTCTCCACAGCAAGAGTACAATTCTCTTCTATGAGTGGATTTTCAATGTCTTTGAAATTTTCAGTTATTTCTGTTGCCGTGTCAACACCAAGAAACCAAGAATTATAATCATTAATAGACTTGATACTCCAAAGGTTTTCCATTTCCTTAGTTGTATCTTTGGATTCAACTTCTTTTGGTTTTGGAGACATGGCAGCCATGATTGTCATCACAGTATTAAGAATTATGGGTGAAATCTTTAAAAAAAGAAAGCAAACAATGTTCAGAATAGATTCCTTCTCAGCTGAGAATTAAAAAATACAGGACCCAAAAGTTAAAAACTTAAAATGTAAATGTGTTGAATCTGTAACTCAGGAACAAAAGAGAGAATACAAAATCATGTGTTGTGTCAACTAACTGTATCACACAGATTTCCACTCACTCAGTTATCTAGAACTAATCTGTGTTACATATTGAAACTTACACTGATCACTTCAGAGTAAAATAATGTTATATGAATGGACAAATATGAAAAGTATAATCAACTTTTCCATTCTTCAAGCAGCTGTATTAAGTAAGCAAAGTGCCTGATCTTTGTTGAGTTATACCCAGATAGCTCCCTTTTATCTTACTGAAGATCTGTGAGTTGCGCCTTATTTGGGAGCAGTATCTTTGTTCACCTTCCTCACCATGCTTTCATTATACAAACAATGGCACTTTGTGTGTCCACTCATCACCCTCCCAACAGCTACCAGCCATTTCATTCTTAGGCTTGAAATCTTCAACAACTTCCTCTAACTTTCAGGATAAAATATAAACTCTCCATATGGCTTGGTACACAAAGCTCTTTGTGACCTAGTATCTAATCAGCTAGCCAGAGATTCCCACAGTTCAAGAAACACTGAGTCACGTAAGATAAATGCATTCCTTCACGTTTCACTTCTCTCCACCTCTACTTACCCAGTAGGCTAAAGAGACATAATTACATTACCAAAAGGAAGACCTAGTTAGCAACATTTTCCTAATTTCCTGTCAACTAAATCAGGTTTCTTCTTGACTTATTATACTAATATTTGATGACCTCAGTCCTAAAAACTCTACCACACCATCTGTCTGGACATATGGAACTACTACTCTAAGTGCTTAAAGAATTATTTTCATAATTCATATTGTCAGTTCTGTCTGGAGAAACCCCCCCCCCGCCTTTCCATCTTTCTAAGTTTCATTGCCTTTCCCAACTTAGTTCAGGTAGTCTCACCCCCAGTTTTTCCTGATGTCTTGGTCTGAATTAGAGGACCTGTGCTTATGCTCCCAAAAGCACCTGCAGCATGCCTCTACTGAAAGCTATAATCACTGAGTTACTTACTTCCTTCTCACACACATGTTTGCTGAATAACAAAGTTTTGTACAAAAAAGTGGAAGGTCCTCTTAGCACCTAATCTAGTACTTCAGGGATTTAAATATATGCAAAATTCAAGGAATTTCCCCTCATTTACTACTTTATATCCTAAAAGCATAATCTACTTTATATCCTATAATACTACTTTATATCCTAAAAACATAATCTAAGACTACATCGTGTTTTTAAATATTGGACAAAAATTACAGTGTTGCATACATGGTACATAAAATGAAATTAATGTGAATTTCAATTCCACGACTGTTGGTCAAAGACCTATGAATAAAGCTACTATCATTACTGGCATTAACAATCTCATTTCTGTGTCCTTTGGACAGAAATAGATTTCAAAAAACATTCTGTATCTTCCATTTTTAGCTGGGTATAGGGTTGTGCTTAAAAAATACAAATGTTGCTAAAGAACAGAAACTGTTTTTTCAATACTTTAAATATAAGGGATTTTTTAAAAAATCCTAATTTATTTCTAGCATACATTCGTTATTTCAAATATTTTATGAGCTAAACAAAATATCAGTTATGAAATTCAAAATATACTTAAATAAAAGCCTAAAAGTAACAATAACAGCAACCTCCTCTAATTCTTTCTCCCCCCACCCCAGCTCTGCTCTCCTCTCCAACTCAACCTCTCCAACACACATGTGCAAATATAACAGAACACTACCTTGTTCATTCATAAATATTAAAAGCGCTCTTACAGAGAAAACAGAAACAAACATCTGCATTTAAAATATATTTTAATGTTAGAACTGTTTACTTATTACTGAATGTGACTATCACTGATACTCAAATTATGAAAAGACAGCAAAAGATATCATCTCAAGGAACAACAAATATATAATATTGTTACAAAAACAAGAATTTTTACCCAAAAATATGACAAGCACTAACCTTAATTATAAATTCTTTGACCATAATATTTATATTTTGTTTTCCTGAAGCCCATGTACATTTTTCCATAAATAAAGAGCAGGGATGCAATACCTAGTAACAAATAAGTGAAATTCATATGACTTTAGTGATCAATTCATTATACAATTAATACATACTTAGAAGAGCCACAGCTTATTTAACTTAGAGCTTTAACTATAGTCTACTATCAAAAGCAGAAACGCAAGGCAAACTAGCCTAGAAGCTCTTGGTCAAGCTCTGAACTACAACAAATTGTGAACACTATACAGCACTTGAAGCACTTCTGATGGATTTCTTTACACCAAATCCTTAAGGGAAGGTCTACTTCAATAGCAGAAGTTTAAAATGAATCCTCTTGCTGAATCATATTTCACAAGATGCCTCCTGTAAGTATCTGTAAAAATCAGCTCAAGAATGAGGTAAGAAAGGTAAATGAAAAGTCTCTGGATAATTAACAGGCCAATCTTCAATATCATGTTATGTCCTTATTAGAATAAATTTCAAATATTCAAACTTGATGACGTATTAAAAATATAAAGTCTATGCTCTCACATATCATTAAACAAATAAAAGAACCATGCCTCTGAACTGACCAGAGTAATCAGAATTATTACATAATTTTCATTTTTAAAATAATGAGGATAAGTTTTAAATGCAGTATAGGCTTTCTGTGATATGTTAAAAGATAATCCTGTCCGCCGGCACCGCAGCTCAATAGGCTATTCCTCCGCCTTGCAGCGCCGGCACACCAGGTTCTAGTCCTGGTCGGGGCGCCAGATTCTGTCCCGGTTGCCCCTCTTCCAGGCCAGCTCTCTGCTGTGGCCAGGGAGTGCAGTGGAGGATGGCCCAAGTGCTTGGGCCCTGCACCCCATGGGAGACCAGGAGAAGCACCTGGCTCCTGGCTTAGGATCAGCGCGGTGTGCTAGCTGCAGCGCACTGGCCATTGGAGGGTGAACCAACGGCAAAGGAAGACCTTTCTCTCTGTCTGTCTGTCTCTCTCTCACTGTCCACTCTGCCTGTAAAAAAAAAAATCCTGTCCAAAAATAATTCATAACATATAGACAAAGCCAGTCAAGTAACAGCCCATACCTTTTTAAATTTAAAATAACATTGAAAATGAGTCATGTAATATATATTTTCTTATCACAAAATTATCAACTTAACATTAAAAGTAATGAATCTAGTAATTAACTAAAATAATAGTTTAATAATAATGTGAAAAAAAAAACTTGACATTTACATTTAAAAGATTTCTGCTTGTCTATTTTTTTGGCTGAAGACAGGGAGAACACCCATCTGCTGGGTCACTCCTCAAATCCAATCAATGGCCAGGGCTAAATCTGGAAGCCAGGAATGCAACCCAGGTCTCCCACTGGCAGAAACTCAATTATGACTTGGGCCACCACTATTATCTCCCAGGGCAGCTTTAGCATCAAGCCGGAGTCAGGAGATGGAGCCAGGAATCAAATTCTGGTACTCTGATGCAGGTTGCAGGCATCATACAAGTAGGCTAAACATCTGCCCTGAAGTTAATTTTAATAAATAACCACAGAACTCCATCTCTTTTAGTCCCATAGATCTAACTGAATTTTTCTCATTCTCAATAGAGTCATTTACCCCTTAGGCATATTATATTGGACAACATACACTGACTTACAATAAAATGTAAATACTATTCAATAGAAGATAGCATAATGAAAAGAAAACCACTCTGGAGATAGCCTCCAACTCTGTCACTAGCAGCCATGACAGTCATTTCACACACTGGAGCTCAACACCTTACCTATAGAGCCCCACGTCTGTAGTAAATATTCTTTCAAGTCTCTTACTCTAGAATTCTATGAATCAACCACTTCTGCCATTTTCAATCCACGACTAGGAGACAAGGTAATTCTTACTGTGGTAATGCTCTTCCCTCTCTTTTCTCTGAGAAAAGGGCACGCGAGCACTTTGAGATCTCGCACAGAAGCTTCCATCATCTGTTCGAGTCTGGACGTGGACAGAGAGAGGTTACACTGGAACGAGGCTGACAGAGCAGGGGCATCAGCCTTTGTCAGGTTGGCCACAAACACCACTTCAGGATCTGTGATCATGGCCTTTAATGTCATATTGGATCTTACAGAGTCCTCTGAACAAACACAGGGAACAAAAATATTTTAATGTAAATCGTGTTACTTAACCAAAATCATGTCAGTTAATTACATGTTAACTACAAGTTACTAAACATTTCTCAACATTTTGCTATAACAGATTCAAAAATGAACAACTGCAGCAGATAAATTCTGCTAACCTTTCTCCATCTTGACTTTCCCCATGGCAGTCTGTCTTCGTGGAACATGTGTTTCTTTTGCAATATTTTCTGGACTCTGAGGCACAGCTTTGATAAAGAAATCTGCCACAGTCATCAGAAACTCCACACTGGCACATACATACAGCTTGTCAAGAACAGCGTCAATTTGGCTTCCATTTTTGTCTTGTTTGTAACTTATATCAATCATAGAACTATTGTTATCTTGGCCATTCTTTTTGTCAATCATTCTGAAAACATATACAGTATTCATTATTTTATTCCTGATAAAATAATTAAAATGATGAAAAGCTTCCCATATATTTCAGTATCATTTTTCTTCTTTCAGTTTCTTATATGAATAGAAAACAAGACACTGTTAACTGGAATCTAATTATGTAGTAGCAACCAAGACATGGTCTCCTAATCTCCAAGCAAGATTCATGCTATTAAGTAATTATAAAATATTTTATATTTACAATGCAAAGTTGTACTAGAGAACCGAAACAATGACTGCTAGGAAGGCCAGTTAACAAAACACACCCATATGGTTCCACAAAATGTAAGATAATGTCTTTACAATTTTTCTTTACAAAATATAACCTCTCTGAAGGAATTCACCTCCAAAGATCATCCTGTACAATTGGGTTCTGACAGTATTCAATGCAACTCAAATCAGCAAGTATTTATCAAATGCCTGCAATGATAGTTTCTATAGGTCCTCAGTCATGCTAGAAGAACAGGCTACCAAAGAGATGGTGGCCATGTATTCTCCTGGCTCACAGAGCTGGGAATAGCTACTCCAGACATGAAATTTGCAAACTGGAAAAGCTGGTTAGTTGGTAGCACTCTTTCTTCATTTACTTGTTCTGAGAAACAGAAGATTCAAAAGCATTTCCTATGTATTCAGTAGAGTCCAAGTTTAATTATTAACAGTTTGTTTCAAAAATAAGTTTTTAAATCAAGTACAAAATTATTTGTCTCATCAGCTGAGAAAGGAATAAAAACATAATTAGGCAACTGAAGCTTTTGTCATGATGTATTTCATTAGGATGATATAAGCTAATTTTTCAAAAATGGGTTGATAGAGTAATTTTTTAACTCATCCTTATACCTTCCTACATTTCACAAAGGATATAACGTAATTGAACCACATTCTATTTTATGAAAACTTTGAAAGAAATTTCGCAGAATTGCTTTAGAAGAAATAGAAAAAAATGCCTGAGTTTATAAATCTGCTAATACAGTATTTTATAAAACTTTTTTTAAATACTTCACAGAGTGACAGGAATTATTTACTACTATAACAATTATGATTTTTTGTCTATTTTAAAATTTACTTTATGTGAGTGACACTGAACATCTTTTTCTTAAATACTGATGTATTGCTGAGGTCTACATTCCTGTTGGGCTAGTTTTTCAACTTTTTATTTGTTGAACTCTTTATTTAGTGGAAATAAGTCTGTGGCTGTCATATAAATTAAAAACATATTATCTCAAAAACATAAAAAAATTTTAAAAAAACAAGAGAAATAGACAAAATAAATAAGACAAAGACAAGACCTAAAGCTTTTTAACAGAACTGAATTCTATTATATACTGGAGACAATTTGGAAAAATACATTATTCAATGCATCATCCCACATGGAATTAACTATTCAAACTTTTACATGCTCTTAGTTCCATTTTTAAGATGGCACTCCATTTTACTAAGAAACTTACACTTAATCTGTGGAATGAAATAATAACACTTCTTAACACAATTCCAATCAGGAAGTATGACCCAA
This sequence comes from Sylvilagus floridanus, assembly GCA_949820135.1. Taxonomy (NCBI): domain Eukaryota; kingdom Metazoa; phylum Chordata; class Mammalia; order Lagomorpha; family Leporidae; genus Sylvilagus; species Sylvilagus floridanus. Next base: position 69,928,337 of record OX463239.1, read on the forward strand.
AGACAGAGACTCTTTTGATGATCCCAGGCCTAGCGATGTCTGATGGTAATAGCAGGTGCAGTGTCAACCTTAAGTGACCTAGAGCAAATCCAGATTTGACAAACCTCGAAGTTGCTCTCTCAATGCCTTCTCTGAGGTCATCAAGGGTGCATGTCTTCAGTTTAACGCTGACGTTCACCGAGCCATCCTTAAACATCTTCCCTGTGGAGGCCATCAGATGTAGTCTGAGCTCACCGAGACGGAAACTGTCATTATGAAACGAGAGTTTGGATTCCTGTAGTGTATTTTTCAAGAAAAGAAATCAGTTATCTTTAAATATCATGTAATTTATTTTATACATATTGCTTAATTCAAACTTTTGAGGCAAACTAATCTCATACATTTTAAGAATATGGATGCTAAAACACATAAATGGAACCGAACAATACACACATTTATGAGCTGGCATGGACATACAGATAACCTTATGGTTGTTGGTAAAATTCAAGAATGGTTTGGTTAATATTTATAGTTCAATGCAAATAAAAACAATCAGGAAACACGTTGCCAATTAATCAATCTAACTTCTTAGTATCTAATGCACTCTGTAAAAAACACTATGAGACAACTAGGGGGCTTCCAGGGAAGGACCAGGTGTGTTGGTGACCTCAGAGAGCTTATACCTAAATGAGAAAACAAAACAGAAAAGCACGGAAAGGAACATCACAATGAATGCTACAAATGATCAAATACCTTGCCTTACAGTAATTTATTTAGTCATCCTTATACCTTCCCACATTTCACAAAGCATATTAGGTAATTAGGTTAAGAAAACAGTCAAAGCTCAGAAAAGGCAAATGGATCGTTGTTGTCTGGAGAAGTTGGTGAAGAAGGAGGAAACTTAACTGAACCTAGGAGGCTGACCAGAATCAGAGTAAGAAGGTAGAGGACAAGGTAGAGGGGAAAGAATCATGAGCAAACCATGCAAGACGCTCAGAGGGCACAGAATACAGGGTGGTTAGACTTGAATATTCCAATTGAAGAAGGGTAGGGACTGGGGAGAAAAGAAACCTGGGGTTCTATACAATCCTAAACTAAAGATGTAAACTCCTATTTATAGGAAAATGAACTTCAATCTTTACTCCACTCTAACATTAAATTCCAAATTCTTTAGATATGCCCAGAATTTAAAAGGAACAGAATCTAACCAATAAACAAATAAACAAACAAAAAAAACTTGCAGGAAAGTAAAGAACATATGTCACATTTGCTCACTGGAGATTATGGCATTGAAAAATGGAATGCTGATGACAAAATCCTTGAAAGTTCACATCTTCTCTTGTGTATGACAGTACAGAACATGTAGGTGGAGAATGCATTATTACTGACATATTTTGAATGCTTTAACTTATAAAAATGAGTAATTCACATGCTTCTGTTCTGTAACCATTAGTAGAAATTATCTACGACACACTATTTCCTAATACAAGTTACTGAAGTACACAATTTAGTCACTAGATTTTTTTTTATAAGGGGAAATTCACATAAAATCATATGGAACATTTTTAAGTAAAATGAGAAGTTGAAAATGACTATAATACTCATTTAGGAAACTGAGCTTGTCAATATCTAGGATGGATTAAAGGGAAAAGAGTGACCAACAGTCACTAGAATACTCTAAGTGTAAGCTAAGACTCTCAAACAAAACTAGGGAAATGACACAAAGAACAAATGCTGGGGCCGGCGCCGTGGCTCACTTAGTTAATCCTCCACTTGTGGCGCCAGCATCCCATATGGGCGTCGGTTCTAGTCCCGGCTGCTCCTCTTCCAGTCCAGCTCTCTACTGTGGCCTTGAAAGGCAGTGGAGATTGGCCCAAGTGCTTGGGCGCCTGCACACACGTGGGAGACCAGGAAGAAGCACCTGGCTCCTGGCTTCAGATTGGTGTAGCCCTGGCCGGAGCGGTCATTTGGGGGTGAACCAATGGAAGGAAGACCTTTCTCTCTGTCTCTCTGTCTCTCTCTCACTGTCTAACTCTGCCTGTCAAGTAAATAAAAATAAATAAAAAATATTTAAAAAAAGAACAAATGCTGACGTGAAGAACAGTGCTCAGTATCAAAATGATTTAGCACAGCAAACAGAGAAGGAAATAAACAGGACCATAAGATTCTACATCTGGGGGTGTAGTAGAAACTGGCAGATTAAGTGAAATGAAGAATGCTTTCAGGGCAGGTGCTGTGGTGAATAAAGCTGCCTCGATGTTGGCATCCCATATGGGAATTGGTTTGAGTTCCTCTGCTCCACTTATGATCCAGCTCTCTGCTATGGCCTGGGAAAGCAGTGGAAGATGGTCCAAGTCCTTGGACCCCTGCACCCACGTGGGAGACCTGGAAATAGCTCTTGGATCCTGGCAATGGTTCGGCGCAGCTCCAGCCTTTGTGGCAATTGGGGAGTAAACCAGCAGATGGAAGACCTCTCTCTCTCTTTCTGCCTCTCCTCCTCTGTGTAACTCAGACTTTCAAATAAACAAATCTTAAAAAATTAACTAAACTGTTCATTTTCTACAAGATTGTTTTCTGGTGTTTTCATGAACACCAAACACTATAAATTTTTCATGAAGGCAGGTCATTACCCAAATGATGGACACTAACCCAAAGTTCAACAGTAGCAATGTATGAATACTGTAAAATTTTAAAAAACAATATGAAAGCTGAATTAGCATATAAAAACTATATTACAACCGATATAATATCCAAAATCAATGAAATATGGGTATTATAATATGGCATGTGTGTTATGGGTGTTAACATATAATTACATAATCAAAAATATTTACTGGAATTCACCATTTACAAAATTAAAAAATTTCCTACAATACTACAAATATATTATTTAGTTCAATCATCATGACACTAGATCTTGGTTCTTCAGTATTTTAATCTGTATCCCTAGTATGTATCTACTATATATAAAATTTACTAAAAAAAAAAAAAAATGACAAAAAAAAAATAAAATGTGGCAAAATAAAAAAAAAATTTACTCAGTAAAAACACAATTAATATTTATATATCAGAAACAACCATGGATTTAAGAATAATTATATTTTAGCTCCAAAACCACAATTATTTTTCTTAAATAGTTATATATACACATATTTCTAGCTGTACAATAAAATTGTGCATGCAATTAATCACATATCAAATATATTAGCAACGAATTAAAATATTTTATTTCTGATGTCACTCGTGAAGAAATAAAATTCTAAGACCTTTCCTCTAGCCTAATAATATTAGGAACACTAACAAGGTAACAACATAGGGCAGAACAAATGCACACTCTGTAGGCCAAACAGAATTTTAAATTTTCTAACAATCACAGCACAAAAAAAAGTCAGTATTTAAAACTGAGTATCTAGAGCTCAGGATTTATTTTTGACTTCAGAAGTTTATTACATACCTGGCTGATGTCATTGTTATAAAGTGTAACAGAGAGAGACTCAAAGTGAAAGTCAAACTGGAGGGTGACGTTCTGGTCCACAGAGAGCTGGGAGTCTGTCAAGTCTTCTTGCTCTACAGGTTCCAACACAGACAAGAAAATAAAGCTTTTAAGTTGGCATACTGATTTACATATTTTCAAAAAGCTATGATAACTTTTATTATAAAGTTATATAGGCCTTCTAGGATTACTTAACTCATACTTTGAAACAATAAAAGTGGCAATAATTATTTCATATGTATTTAGTAAATACAAGGCAAAGTAGATGAGATAGATTACTCACTTTTTTTTTTAAAAAAGATGGGGCTTGTAAAGACTAACAACAACAACAAAAGTGTCTCAAAAGCAAAGCTATTTCTTATAGAGCAGCTTTTAGTTAGCAAGGTATTTTCACCTAACTGGTTATAGAAGCCCAGAAAAGTCAAATACTTTGTCCTAGATTAGACAACTAATAAAACAGCTCCTATTAAATTAGTATACTTTTCACTATCTTTAGCTATCTTTTATACCAATCTTTTATACCAATCTATTATACCTCTTTAAGAAGAATAGAATAGAACTCCATAGTAGAATCAAAGAGAGTTCAAAAATGGTAAGGTGGGATTGAAAATTTTTTTTTTTTGACAGGCAGAGTGGACAGTGAGAGAGAGAGAGAGACAGAGAGAAAGGTCTTCCTTTGCCGTTGGTTCACCCTCCAATGGCCGCCGCAGCCAGTGGGCTGTGGCTGTCGCACCACACTGTTCTGATGGCAGGAGCCAGGTGCTTATCCTGGTCTCCCACGGGGTGCAGGGCCCAAGCACTTGGGCCATCCTCCACTGCACTCCCTTTAAGGTTAAAGAAACTTCAAGAGAGCCAGTGCTGTGGTGTAGTAGACAAAGCTGCCGTCTGCAGGACCGGCATCACATATGGGCGCTGGTTCTAGTCTCAGCTGCTCCTCTTCCGATCCAGCTCTCTGCTGTGGCCTGGGACAGCAGCAGAAGATGGCCCAAGTCCTTGGGCCCCTGCACCCACGTGGGAGACCGGAAGAAGCCCCTGGGTCCTGGCTTTGGATTGGCGCAGTTCCAGGCATTGTGGTCAACTGGGGAGTGAACAAGTGGATGAGAAGACCTCTCTCCCTCTGCCTCTCTGTAATTCTGCCTTTCAAATAAATAAATAAATATTTATTTATTTATTTGAAAGGCAGAGTTACACAGAGAGAGGAGGGAGGGAGGGAGGGAGGGAGGGAGGGAGGGAGGGAAGGAGGGAGGGAGGGAGGGACAGAGAGCGAGAGAGAGAGGTCTTGCATCCGATGATTCACTCCCCAGTTGGCCTCAATGACTGGAGCTGTGCCAATCCGGAGCCAGGAGCTTCTTCTGGGTCTCCCACATGGGTGCAGGGGCCCAAGGACTGGGGCCAGCTTCCACTGCTTTCCCAGGCTATAGCAGAGAGCTGGAGCGGAAGAGGAGCAGCTGAGACTAGAACCAGCGCCCATATGGGATGCTGGTGCTTCAGGCCAGGGTGTTAACCCACTGCACCACAGTACCAGCCCCATAAATAAATATTTTTTTTAAAAAAAGAAACTTCAAGAAGTAGTTAGTCTTTTCTCTCATCTGCAGACAGAACAGGCAGAAAAGTTGTTACTTTCTAATCTTCTGGGAGAGTGATTCTATATGTTGGTTATTCCACAGGAAAGCGTGTTCTTTCAAGTTACTAGAAAAAGCCAACACTGCATAACTTTAACTACATAAGGATTTTCCAAGTTAGAAAATATTAGATATTTTTCTGCAAGTTTCCTGAAAATAATTTATAGACCAAAATTCATCATCTTTGCAGCTTTCATCTCAACTTACCAGTTTTCCCAAGTACCAAATCCACCACATATGGAGAAGCAGATACATAAATCTGACCCCAGCTGAACATGACATCCCTAATCTCAGCAAGTCTGCCTCCTGCAGTGTATCTGGGTCCACATAATTCCTCCCTTACTGACCTAGCATTTGTCTATAAGGTGGCACACACGGCACCAGGGGAGAAGATGCTGGCTTCTTCAGGCTCACATTTTATTTCTTCCAGTCAGAAACTACTTTTGCTCACTGGTCTATTCATTTCTGTGATTTCAAAACACACAGGAGTAGCAACAGAAGCAGTGCAGTTCTGTGGTGTTGCTGTCAGAATAAAGAGCTGATGGACTGAACGCATTATAAAAGCACAGTCCTCTGGGACCATTTATTTTTAAAGCACTCCTTATTTATCTCTTCTTAGGGAAATACTGACCCATTTACGGTTTAGAAGGTCATATGATATTCATGAGTGACTTTAAATAATAAGGCTGCCATACTTCATATAATCTGTTTAAGAAAACTAGAGGAACTTTATATTTTAGAAATGGTGTTACTTAAGAAATTTCTGCCTTTGAAAGGTTCAAATTATTATTATTATTTTTTTTTTTTGACAGGCAGAGTGGACAGTGAGAGAGAGAGACAGAGAGAAAGGTCTTCCTGTGCTGTTGGTTCACCCTCCAATGGCCGCCGCGGTCGGCACGCTGCGGCCGGCGCATCACGCTGATCCAATGGCAGGAGCCAGGTGCCTATCCTGGTCTCTCATGGGGTGCAGGGCCCAAGCACTTGGGCCATCCTCCACTGCACTCCCTGGCCACACTAGAGAGCTGGCCTGGAAGAGGGGCAACTGGGACAGAATCCGGTGCCCCGACCGGGACCAGAACCCAGTGTGCCGGCGCCGCAAGGCGGAGGATTAGCCTAGTGAGCCGCAGCGCCAGCCCGAAAGGTTCAATTTTAATAACCTGAAAAATCCTCCTATGTTTCTAACTACATGATTTTCCAATAACGCCACATAAGATACAACTGTTGCTACAAGGAATATCTTCCTTTCTCACAGTTCAAGTGACTATGTGTAAGACGTGATACTAAGGTCTGTTTCTTTCTTACCATTTTGGGATCTTACTACATTGCATGGCTAGTTTGCATTTTCTCTCAAGACATACCACCCTCAGTGCTTGGTGAACTCAGCAAATTAAGCTTTCACAAGAGCAAACAAGCAGCACACAGGCAACGCAAGGTGAATGTCGGCCTGTGGCAGCAGTGGGCAGATCTTCCCCTGGGAGCTTCTCAACAGGCAGCCCTTAGCATGGCAGATTTCCACAGTAAACAGCATAGTATCACCTCAGTTTATACCACACTATGCTGGACAACTAAAAAGCACTAAATATGAATAATACATTGGGGCCACTGTTGTGGCATAGTCAGTTAAGTCACTGCCTACAACACCAGCATCCCAAATGGGTGCTGGTTCATGTCCAAGCTGCTGCACTTCAAAACTAGCTTCCTGCTAATGGCCTGGGAAGGCAGTAGAAGATGGCCCAAGTGCTTGGGCCCCTGCACCCACGTGGGAGGCCTGGAGGAAGCTCCTGGCTCCTGGTTTCGGATCAGCACAGTTCTGGCCATTGCAGCCATTTGTGGGGAGAACCAATGGAAGGAAGACCTTTCTCTCTGTCTCTTTCTCACTGTCTGTAATTCTACCTCTCAAATAAATAAAATATTTTAAAAAGATGATATTAACATTCACTTTTCTCCACAAAGCAATATCCTCATCGGCTGATACCTCTGAGGTGGTCCGGTCCACTTGGAACTTCCTTCCTCACTCTTACCGCCTCCTGGGCAGACTGGGTAGGGCTTGGCTGTGGAGAAGCTTCTCCAAGGTTTTCCAGCAAAATTTTCATCAAAATTGTTAAGTCATCTTCACTGAGAGCAACCTAGAAACCAGGAAAAATTTGTTGCTAGCATAATGTCATAAAAAATGCAAAATATCAGACCTAATTCTCAGTTTATGTTTTTCCACATTAACAATGTGCTGATCTATTTAAAACAGAAAATAAACAGTCAGTGTTGAGACCCCAAATATCAGGAGAAAATTCCATCTTTTCTAAGAAGAGACATGCCTCCTGGGTGTAAATACACTCCTGCCTGCACCGTATCCAAGCCCCTGTCTCTGGCACACGAAGACCCCCCCTGCCTGATCTGTCACCACACGGTACCACGCCTCTCCCTGTCTCCCCACCTCTCTCCTCACCCAGAACCAGTTCTTTCCTCTAGACCATGTACTCCTCCCCACACTCAACATAGTGCTTTTCAGTTTACAGTCACAATTCGGAAGTTAATAAGGATGTGTGTATATGGTTCTTATTCCCAATTCTTACGTGGTCAGACATACATAAAACATTCACTGAACTTACCAAAAATAGTATCTCTTAGAATAACAAATTCAAATAAAAATAATTTTTATGAACAAAACAAAGAATCCTGCTCATCTCTCGTCTTTGCAGAACTGGAAGTATGGCAAAAAGCCAAAAAAAAAAAAAAAAAAAAAAAAAGGCAGCACTTATAGCAGTTCCACCACTTTAAAACTGGTGTTGACTAAGTTTCTCAGCCTCCTCAATTCAAGTTTGTCTTTAAAAATGGGAATAATATCTTCTTCACAGGTAGCTATAGAACAATATGAAGCAGCTAAAATTCACAAAGCTGCTCCCGGGCTATTAAAGTCTATAAAATCAGTGCTTTCTTTGGAGCTTCTTACCCTTCTACCTTACAAAAATTTTCTCTATGGGACAGTGGTCCAAAAGCCTGTTTCAGGTGTTTACACACAAATTCATACAAACATGCAGGCACACACAGAGCACCTCCTCTGAATGCCGCAGGACCCTGTGTGACCCAAACTAGATCCCTGTCACCAGGGAAATCGCTTGCTTGCCAATCTTGTTGAAATAGGGACATTTTTTAGCTTAGGATAATAATCAGGCACTTCTCGTTTATCTCAAACCACAGTACTTAGACAACAGGTCTAACTGTAACACCCTAGAAATTCCTGTGGATCCATCTCTACTCAGGACAGCAACCACGTTATCACAGCTGCCTGAAGAACAGCTAACTACACTGTCTCTGGCACTTCGCTGTTAGTAAAAGAACAACTCTGTCACATGGGGCAATTCAAAAAGTTCATGAAATAATAGAATTAAAAGAAGAGTTCAGTTTGGTGCAAAAATACTAGAAATACATGCATAGTTTTTTCATAATACAGATTTACTGTGAACTTTCTGAGATCTTATTAGACTGATCTTCACTGAGTCTGATAATCCTGAAAGGTAGCTCTGCAGTGCTTTCACAACCATCAGGAACAGGCACTTAGCCTAGCAGTTAAGACGCCTATTCAGATCCCTGTGTCTCACACTGGAGCACCTGGGTTCCAGGACGGACTCCAGCCCCTGAAACCAGTTTCCTGCTAATGCAGACCCTGGAAGGCAGCTGTGCCCCTGCCATTCACATGAGACATCTGGACTGGCTCCTGACTACTGGCTTTGACACAAGACACTGGCACTGAGGGACACTGGACAGGAACTCTTCCCCCATCTCTCTCACACAGTGTGTGTGTGTGTGTGTATGTGTGTGTGTGTGTGTAGAGGGGGGTCCTGAAATAAAAATTCAAAGAAAAAACACTAAAAATAAAAAGCACCAACCTCTAGCATTTAAGCAAACAAAGGAAAAAGAACTGTCAGACTGACTGACCTTAAGCAACTTAATGGTGTAACCCAGGTAATACTCTTTCTCAGCTGCCCCGTAGCCCTGAAACACTACACAGAATATGACTAAAGAGAGGGTGTTTAGAGACGTCGACAGGGCTGACCAATTAGGCAGTGGGAACATTATCCAGTGTGTCTGCATTGTAGAGATAATACGTGTCTTTTTCGGTTAAAGTAAGGATCATACATAGGGGCTAAACCGTTAGATCTGTTTCTTTCCATGTTTGGGAAACTTCAAACACAAAGCCCAAGGACAGAGCACACTGTAGTCCTCCCCTAGGCTCTTTCCACCTAACTGTGTCAAAACTTAACAAGCAGCTCTGCTTCCTTCAGGTGTCTTCCCCTATGACAGATATGGCTGAAGCCCCTGCGTGTACCACTCAGACTCCAGTCCCTTCTCCTTTCGTCCCCAGAGAAAGATACTATCCTGAGTGAGAGAATTATCACTCCTATGAAGACTTTCTTACATTTACTACTGCCTCCCCTATAACAATATAGCATTGCCCTGCTTGCTGTAAAATGTAACAGAACAATATCACCATTTTGCAGCTCACTTTTTTCATTTTTATGTTTAAAATATACTTATTTTGTTTCATACAGTTCTAGTTCATTCATTTTATATGCTTTGCAATGCTCATGTGTGAATATATCATAATTTCATATACATTCTCCTACTGATACACATTTAGATTTTACTTTTGCTTTCAGCAAACCTGTGACCACACAATCTTTGGAAGAAAAGATCAAATATTAATCTTAGGACCCAATCTTTTGGCTATAAGGGAGAAACTAAGAAAAGGCACTCAGATTCTGGAATAGAGACTTCTCCATCAACACTCCCAACAGATACAATTCAGTATGTTTCTCGTGTAATAAATCCAGTCTTGCAAACAGAGATAAAATATCCACTTCTACAATAAGCTTCAATTTCCTCCTTAGTAGAATTCCTCTCTATTTTATTATAGAATTTACCCTAAAATAATCATAGATATAAAAAACTTCTCAACTACTAAGTTTTTATTTGATTTTCCAGCACTCTATCTGCTTAAGTCTCTCCCTCTCCAGCCCCAACCCCTGTTGTTTGACTTCAACAGTTTCACTACAGCCAACACAGAACACAGGATGCCTACACTTCCAGAACTGCCTTTACCAGTCTCACTTCCTCCTGTAAGCTGGGATGTAATCCACTCACCACGCTGTCACTACTGATGCCAAATAAACACATATGCCTGTTCAAAATGATGTTCACTTCTCTAATTAAAAGACAGTATCTGGCAGGAAAACCCGCTGCCTACAGCACCAGCATACCATCTGGGTGCTAGTTTGAGTCTCGGCTGCTGCGCTTCCAACCCAGTTCCCTGCTAATATGCCTGGGAAAGCAGCAGAGGATGGTCCAAGTACTTGGGCCCCTGTATCCACGTGGGAGACATGGAAAAAGCTCCAGGCTCCTGGCTTCGACCTGGCCTAGCCCCAGCCATTGTGGCCATCTGGTAAGTGAACTGGAGGATGGAAGATCTCTTTCTCTATCTCTGTGTAATTCTTTCAAATAAATAAGCATTTTTTTAGAAGAGGGATTCTACACATTAAAAATACTAAAGTGCTTTCAATGTTTATCTGAACCTCACTCTGGACTCATACAATTTAACTGTGTTAAGACTTAATAAAATTTTCCAAAGTGAAGACTATTTTTACTATACCACAACAAGTTCATCTCAGTCTCCTTGCTGTTTCTACCAAACATATAAATAAAATGAAGTACAGAAAAGCATAGTAAACAAGGACGATCTTATTTCAGGTAACCAAGTATTCCTTTCTAATGTAGCATTATTTCTGATATACACTAGAACTTCCCTGTGATCAATGACAAAAGTCTATACAGCAATTTTCATAAATTTAATACTATATGCTTACCTGCATAGGTTTTAGTTTTCCTTTTATCTCCATACCTGGAATTTGCATATACCATGTTGCAGATAAATTTCGTTGTACAGACAAAAGCATGTTGACTGGCTTTAAAATTTCAATGTCAGGTTGTAGCAAGTCATCCTGCAAAATAGTTCTGAAAGAAAAACAAGAGGTCATGGAAAAGGGAATTAAAAGATAAGTTTATTTTAGTGCAAAGAATCTTGAAATCTGTATCTTCATAATATACATTTCCATAAACCTTCTGAAAACTCCTCATAGGGTGACTTTGCATCAAAACAAACTCATCTTTTAACTCTATATTCCATGAACTTTCTGAAGTGCCTTTAAATAAATACATATATATGACATATATAAATATATTTATACTTTTTAATCTGTACTTTAAATGGGGGCTATTTTCATATTGTGTAACAATTTCCATATAGCATTTTCCTAAGCACCTCAGGCTGCTATCAGAATTTTGTAGAAAACACTTCTTTGTCACAAATCGGCCAGAGTCAGTTTAAATCAAATTTATTATGCAGAGGTATCTAAAGTAAAGTCTGTAATATACTGATTTCAAACACAGTTTTCAGAAAGTATGACTATTGCATTATTTACTTACACAAAGACAATTTATTATAGTAATGCCATGCAAATAAAAGTTATATCCTCTTAAAATTAGAAGATAAAGAAAGTTATCATATATTTAATCCTGATTATGTTACTGGTACTTCTCCAAAAACAAGGAGAAAACTCACCAAATCTAAAAGTTAAATGTATAATATTGTTATTTTCAGCGTGCCTGCCAATAAACATATACAAAATCAAATAAGTATTCCTACAACCCTTTCTCATCTGGATTTAATAATCCTTTAGACAACTCAATGAAAACTCCCAGGGAATTTTTACAGAATGGAAAAAATACACATTATAAATTTAGCAAGACAAAATGCAGGCCCTATGAGAAACACTACTATTAACCACTAACTAAAAACCAATAGTCAAGGTTTCAAAATAACAATAAGAAATGAGCATGACAAAGCAGTAAACTATGTTAACACAGGCAAAAAATCTACACAAATCCTATACTACATAACAAGATGCTGTATTTATACCTGGAAAGCTTCAGCTGAGTGAGCTGGATGTTCATCTTATCAATGACTGGAGGAAGAGAATAATGTTCCACAGCAATCAAGCTAAAGTTGTTTTCAACTCTGATTAAACCCAGATCTGCGATAACAGCATTAGGTGACACTGAAGACTGAGGAATAATAATAACTGGGGCCTTCAGATTGATGTCCATTAAAAGGCGGAAACTCTTTTGAGCCAAGTCCTTCACGCTGGAAGCAGCTCTTTCTGCAGCCTGGGCTGTGGCTGTACTCAAAGCTTCTTTGGCAGTTTGGAAATTGTTGAGGAAATTCTGTTGGAGGACACTGTTGTTTAGAGAATTTTCTCAAAAAGCAAGTATTTTTAAAAGGAAAAGCTTCTTAAAAGCAGTTACTTTAAAGAGAAAAACTAAAGAAAATAGGTCATATGAAAGACATGTTGCTTATGGCTGTATATATCACAGAGTAAAGCCTAGAAATATACATTCTGAGCTACTAACAACAGCTACCTCTAGAAGAGTTAACTTTCATTTTCTCTATTTCAGAACTATTTAATTTTTATGACAAATTTTTCTAGTAATTCATTTTTATACCTTTTTTTTTTTTTAATAAACACTGGTCACTGAAAACTCAAATTTAAATGAAAAGGTTAGGGGCCAACATGTGGCACAGATGACTGAAGCCGCCTCCTGCAACATCAGCATCCCCTATCAGAGCACCCAATCAAGTCCCAGTTGCCCCTCTCATGACTCAGCTCCCTGGTAATGTGCCTCAGAAAGCAGCAGAATATGGCTCAAGTATTTGGGTCCCTCCCAGACCCAGATAGTCTGCCCCAGCCCCAACCACTGAGTCCTTCTGGGGAGTGACCCAACAGACAGAAGATCTGTCTCTCCCTATCTTTTTCTCTGTCACTCTGCATTTCAAATAAATAAATAAATCTTTAAAAAAAAAAAAAAGGAAGAAAAGAAAAGAAAAAAGCAAATAAATGAAAGGGTTAAAAGAAAGCACTTCAGGGCCGACGCTGTGACACAGTGGGTTAACGCCTGGCCTGAAGTGCCGGCATTCCATATGGGCTCCAGTTCTAGTCCTGGCTGCTCCACTTCCAATTCAGCTCTCTGCTATGGCCTGGGAAAGCAGTAGAAGATGGCCCAAGTCCTTGGGCCCCTGCACCCATGTGGGAGACCTGGAAGAAGTTCCTGGCTCCTGGCTTCAGATCGGCACAACTCTGGCCATTGTGGCCATCTGGAAAGTGAACCACCAGATAGAAGACTTCTCTCTGTCTCTACCTCTGTAACTCTTTCAAATAAATAAAATAAATCTTCAAAAAAAAAAAAGAGAGAGAAAGCAAGCACTTCACTTTTCCCAAATTGGATTCAGTTCTTTACTTCTGGGTCAGAGGAATAAAGTTAATTCTTAAAAACTGAGGTTTAACAGGCTAATCCTCCGCCTAGCAGCGCCGGCACACCGAGTTCTAGTCCCGGTCGGGGCGCCGGATTCTGTCCCGGTTGCCCCTCTTCCAGGCCAGCTCTCTGCTGTGGCCCAGGAGTGCAGTGGAGGATGGCCCAAGTGCTTGGGCCTTGCACCCCATGGGAGACCAGGAAAAAGCACCTAGCACCTGGCTCCTGCCATCGATGAGCGCGGTGCGCCGGCTGCAGCGTGCTGACCACGGCGGCCATTGGAGGGTGAACCAACGGCAAAGGAAGATCTTTCTCTCTGTCTCTCTCTCTCACTGTCCACTCTGCCTGTCAAAAAAAAAAAAAAACAAAAAACTGAGGTTTGGGGGCTGGCATTGTGGCATAGCAGGTTAAGCTGCCACCTTGTGACACTGGCATCCCATATGGGCACCAGGGTTCACCTCGGCTGCTCCACTCTCGATCCAGCTCCCTGCTAAAGCACAGGGGAAAGCAGCGGAGGATGGCCCAAGTGCTCAGGCCCCTAACCCATTTAGGAGACATGGAAAAGCTCCTGGCTCCTGGCTTTGGCCTGCCTTGGCCCTGGGGCCACTGCAGCCATTTGGGGAGTGAATCAGTGGATGGACGATCTCGACCTCTCTCTCTCTCTTTGTAACTCTTTCAAATTAAAAAAAAAAAAAAAAAAGCACCTATGGTTCTGTCAGCTACTTTATAAAGTTTTTTAAAAATGTACTCAAGCATTCACAAAGATATTTAATTCTTTATGATACTACAATTAGTAAGACTCAAAAGTTCTCTAAATGGTAAGAACCATTTCATTCCAATTTCAATTAAAACCAGACTTTCCTCTCTCAAGAAAAGGTCATTCTTAGAAGCAATTTTTTATGCTCATTGGTTAATAAATACAAAAGCAACTTAATCTCTCTCCCATTCCCCAAAATAAATTATCTTCTACAAAAGTAAACATGGTGGTTGTGGTAGAAATTCCTGACTTGAAAGCTTTGATTAGCAGCCACAGGAAGAGGCAGAGGCAGAATGAAACTCTTCTGCCCATGACACACAGAATTATAAGAGAATTTCATGGCTTTGTTGATCACAAATAAACTAACATCTGTTAAGTTCCATTATTAGTCTTTCTATTGCCTAATGAGCTTCCTTTCAGCTGAATACCTGTCAAGACATTTCATCAAACAACAGTGAAAAGTCCTAAATTTGATCAGAAAAAATTTTAAAGTATGTAACTATGAAAATTATAGAGAACAGTTCCTATGTTCAAAACAATGATTTTTAAAAATTCATGGAATTAAAAATTTTTATTTAGCATTTGGGAATTTATCACACTGCCCTATTAGTGAAGATTATGATTATCATGGTTCAATCACATAGGCAAACTATTTAAGACTCAATGAGAAAGAAGTATTTTTTTAAAACACTTACCAAGAGAGACATGAAGAATTTATGAACATAAACAATTTGAATACAACCCACTTTGAGGCTCAGCCTGCCGTCCACCTTAGTCACATCAGCATATCCCTGCCCCTCAGTGGCATCTGGATAAAGAGTCATTTGGAATCTAAAGACTTCATCTTCCAAAATAGAAACAGCCTAAAAAGATGAGGTTAACCAGTTATGACATCAAAAGGGCTGAATAGCCTTATCACTATACCATAGTTCCCTTACTACAGACTGACATAGAAAGGAGCAGCATACAAATTCAACCTGAAAAATAATTATTTAAAAATATTTAACTTGGAGGCTGAGGTTGTAGCACAGTGGGTAAAGCCACAAGCCAACCACCAGCATCCCATATGAGTGTTGGCTCATGTCCCAGTGCTCCACTTTCAATCCAGCTCCCTACTAATGGCCTGGGAGAGCAGCAGCAGATGGTCCAAATGCTTGGGCCTCTGTACTTACATATGAGACCCGGAAGTTTGGCCTGGTGCAGTCCCAGCCATTTTGGCCATCTGGGGAGTGAACCAGTGCATGGAAACTTTCTCTCTCTCCCTCTTTCCCTCTCTGTCTCTCTCTCCTCTCTGTAACTCTGCTTTTCAAATACATAAATAAATCTTTAAAAAAATTGTTAATACTTAACAGTAACATTTTCCTGTTTCTATGAAATTATGAGTGGAAATATCAACCACATAACTGTTCAGAAATAACTTTTACTGCAAGTAAGGAGATTTTACCTGTGCAAAGTGTGAAAGCAGACTGTTACCATGCTCACCCAAACCCTAACAAAATGCCTGACATATGACAACTAATATGTCTATACCAAATAGACTAAATGGATCACAGTATCTCAAATCCAAAGAACAAAATAAATTTAAATATAAAAATCTATTTTAATCACCTTTTTATGAATGGACAGCAAATCAGCATTTGTAACTACAATATTCCGAAGTCTAGCAAACACATCAGTCTGCTTTGGCTTCACAGAAATAGAGGTGTCCATCCCTATGGGAAACATAACATTTATAAAATTTTCACTCAAAGTGAATCAATTCAGTATCTTAAGACCACACAGATACCACCAAGATACAGAATGTCACAATTAGACATATTAACAGTATCAACTTCCAGGTGTGAGATACCTAAAGTCTGTAATATCTTTAAGTGCTACAGACATCTCATACACAAAAATGGAAATTTTGAAATAAAAAAAACACTAAATTTCAAGGAAAAAAATCACATTTCAAAAAGTCAAATAATTAGGGTCAGCCTTCTGGCATAGCAAGTTGAGTTGCCGGCATCCCATATGGATACAGGTTCATGTCCTGGCTGTTCCACTTCCAATCCAGCTCCCTGCTAACATGCCTGGGAAAGCAATGCTTCCATAGTCCAAGTGCTTGTGCCCTTTTACCCGCATGGAAGACCTGAAAGAGGCTCCTGGATCCTGGCTTTGGCCTGGCCCAATCCTGGCCATTGTGGCTATTTGGGGAGTAAACTAGAGGAGGGAAGACCTGTCTCTCTCCATCTTTCTGTAACTCTTTCAAATAAATAAATAAATCTTTTTTTAAAGCAAACTTAAAAAAAAAAAAAGTCAAATATCCTATGCAATGGCAAGATCAGAACTGGTCATTTGGAAAGATATAATATTTGTTAAACAGCCACTTAATAATCTTGTTACACTATTAAAACTGTTGCTCCAGTAATTAAAAATAAATGAGGCTGGCACCGTGGCTCACTAGGCTACTCCTCCGCCTACGGCGCCAGCACCCCGGGTTCTAGTCCCAGCTGGGGCACCGGTTCTGTCCCGGTTGCTCCTCTTCCAGTCCAGCTCTCTGCTCTGGCCCAGGAAGGCAGCGGAGGATGGCCCAAGTGCTTGGGCCCTGTACCTCATGGGAGACCAGGAGGAAGCACCTGGCTTCTGATCTGCACAGCACCCAGGCCGTAGCGGCCATTTGGGTGGTGAACCAAAAGAAGAAAGACCTTTCTCTCTGTCTCTCACTGTCTAATTCTGCCTGTCAAAAAATAAATAAATAAGTAAAATAAATGAAAACTATTTAATGAGTTATTACTCCTATTTATCTAATAAATTGTAACCACAATAAAGTCTTCGAGGACTTCTCTCCAAAGAGTTTGTCATCCTCAAAATTTCTAAAGGCACATGAATTTCAAAGTAAAGAGAGAATGCCTGCATCTAAATAATGTTCCCAAACCATTACCATTCCTGCTATTAAACAGATATACAGTACTACTTATTAAATGGAGATAATTTTTAACCTTTTTAAAGAGTATTTACTATAGTACTAGTCATTTTCTAAGCCTATGAAAATGTGCAGATTTTACTTATTCCTCAAAACAGTCCCATGAAAAATTATTACTATCTGCATTTTACAAAAGGGAGAATTAAAGCATAGACAAGCTAATCAATTTTCTCACTATCAGTGAGTATCACAGCAAGGACCTGAGCCTAGGGGTAGGCTGGCTCCCAAACCTATGGTACACTCTGCACCGCTCAATCAGGCTGCCTTACTCTTACATCAAGCTGATGACAAGAAAGGCTCACAAAATGTCCTGTAGAAACTTCCTGCTGCTATACTGATACAATAAGAAAACACTGGTGCAATAAGGATAATGACATTACTCCTCACTCTGTGAGATGTACCACGATATTCTGAACTGCAACCAGTACAATAAGAAATTAACTTCAAGTTTACTCTGAAATTTTTTAAACACATAAAGAATGTCTCAAGTCAGCAATGGATTGTAGCAAATTTACCTCTAATATTTCAAAGTTCATTTTTGAAAACTATGCATATATCTTCAATATAAGTAAACTAATAAATGACTCATGAGACATTTACCATTCACAGGCACATTTTTCCAGTATGTTATTGTAAAGGAACAGAAATACCAACACCAAGGAATAATTATTTACCATGTATTCTGATATCTGCAATGTTACAGTTCTGATCACAAACAAAGATGTTAAATGCATTCAATTCAGCTGTGACCTTCAAATCAAACACATCCTCCTGGGAAACGGTGCTGGATACTGAAAAGTCACAGAAATGTTGTAATCAGCAAAGTGCAAAGATAGTGCAAAGATAACAGGACACATAAAATAATCATTTAAATCATTAAGACTATGTAAAGTACAATGTGAAACCAAAAAGTTCCCCATTAAGGTAACATATAATTAATACAGATTTTGACTCAATTTTAGGGTGTCAATCAGACAGAAACTAGCATGTTCCCCTTTAAGAACAAAGATAAATATTAGCAGCACTTTAAAACTACAATTTGCCGGCTGGCGCCGTGGCTCAACAGGCTAATCCTCCGCCTTGCGGCGCCGGCACACCGGGTTCTAGTCCCGGTCGGGGCACCGGATTCTGTCCCGGTTGCCCCTCTTCCAGGCCAGCCCTCTGCTGTGGCCCAGGAGTGCAGTGGAGGATGGCCCAGGTGCTTGGGCTCTGCACCCCATAGGGAGACCAGGAAAAGCACCTGGCTCCTGGCTCCTGCCATCGGACGAGCGCGGTGAGCCGGCTGCAGCGCGCCGACCGCGGCGGCCATTGGAGGGTGAACCAACGGCAAAGGAAGACCTTTCTCTCTGTCTCTCTCTCTCACTGTCCACTCTGCCTGTAAAAAAAAAAAAAAAAGATAAAAAAAGATAAAAGATAAAACTACAATTTGCAGGACAGAAACTTTACTATAATTTTTCTCATGGGAAAAAAGGAAATTCTGTTTTTAGAATCTTATTTTGAATTCCTTTTTGTATCATATATTAAAGCAAAGAATAATTAATGAAAAGCAAAAATGAATAATAAAATTCATATGTACCATGGCACATACATGTAATTATCTGCAGAATCAATTTCAGGTTATATAAAATGAATTCATAGAGAAATGAATACAAATGGCAAAAGTTAAAAAAAATTAAAAAGAAATATCTCCTGGTATGTGTGTGTTCTGTGTGTTTACAAATCTCAATTTAATGGATTCCCTGAATCCACATTTGTGCAGGTCCTGATTAATAAAGTTAGAGAGTATTTTGCTACAACTCTGTCCCACCTGAAGGAAACAGAGCCTTCTTAAAACACAGCAGGGGCTGGCTCTGTGGCACACGTACTAGGCTGAACCTCCTCCTGCAGCACCATGTAGCATAATCAAATGATAAAAACTCACTATATCACAAAACTGGAGACTGTTTTCTTTGGACTAATATTATTTGTAGTACCATTATGCTCTTAAAACTGTATGTATGAAATACATGAAATTTGTTCCCTTTATATAAATAAAGGTAAAAAAAAATAAAATAACTTACATACTACAAAGAAAAATAATGATTTTCTGTAATTTATTCAACTAGATTCAAATAATCTAATAAAGGTCTGAAAATTAAAGTATTAGATATTTTATATATATATATATAATATATATAAAATGTAACATGAAAAATATCCAAATAGTTCTTGACTTAAAAAGAGCCATATGGGGCAGGAATCATGGTGCAGTGGGTTAAGCCTCCACCTGGGTTGCCATATCCCATACTGGAGCACCTGGTTCAAATCCCAGCTACGCCATTCATCTGATACAGCTTCCTGTTAATATGCCAGGGAAGGCAGCAGACGGTGGCCCAAGTACTTAGGTTCCTGCAACCCCTGAGGGAGATGCAGATGAAGCTCCTGGTTTCTGGCTTTGGCCTGGTCTAGCCCTGGCTATCAGAGGCATTTGGAGGGGAGTAAACAAGTGGATGGAGATCTCTCCTTCTATCACTCTCTGGTACTCTTTCAAATAAATAGATTTTAAAAACAGGTGGCCGGCGCTGTGGCTCAACAGGCTAATCCTCCGCCTTGCGGCGCCGGCACACCAGGTTCTAGTCCCGGTTGGGGCGCCGGATTATGTCCCAGTTGCCCCTCTTCCAGGCCAGCTCTCTGCTGTGGCCCAGGAGTGCAGTGGAGGATGGCCCAAGTGCTTGGGCCCTGCACCCCATAGGAGACCAGGAAAGGCACCTGGCACCTGGCTCCTGCCATCGGATGAGTGCGGTGCGCCGGCCGCAGTGCGCCGGCCACGGTGGCCATTGGAGGGTGAACCAACGGCAAAGGAAGACCTTTCTCTCTGTCTCTCTCTCTCACTGTCCACTCTGCCTATCAAAAAAAAAAAAAAAAAAAAAAAACAGGCACATGTTGTTTATTCACAAAGGCTATTTCCAATCTAATATTTTTTTATATCCTAACTCATATCTCTAAGGAACATGGTGTGTGTGATCAACATACAACTTTGTTTAGAAATCAAATTCCATCTGTCTGTCCTGTGAACTCCCTTCTTCGGTGTCTCTTAAAATACTTAAAATTGTTGGGGCTGGCACCATGGCGCAGCAGGTTAAAGCCCTGGTCTGAAGCACCATATGGGCTTCAGTATCCCATATGGGCACCAGTACTAGTTCCAGCTGCTCCTCTTCTGATCCAGCTCTCTCCTATAGCCTGGGAAAGCAGTAGAAGAAGGCCCAAGTCCTTAGGACCCTGCACACACATAGGAGACTCTGAAGAAGCTCCTAGCTCCTGGTTTCGGATCACTGCAGCTTCGGCCATTGCAGCCATTTGGAGAGTGAATCATCTGGAGATGGAAGACCTCGCTTTGTAACTCTGTCTTTCAAATAAATAAAATAAATCTTAAAAAAATACTTAAAATCGTTGAGTACCAGGTAAGACTACCTGAGCAAATTAAATAGACATGATTGTATCCATATTCTAACTTCTTTTCTCATTGTCAGTGAGCTGAAGACTGCAAAGAAAAGTCAATGTAGGGTATACACAAATTCTATTTTATGCAAAATCTAGATAGTGACATCAAATAGTAAATATATATTAAACTTTTTAAAAAATTCTTCATTTAAGTGCCCTATAATCCCAGAAGGACAAAATTTGCTTTATTTTGAAACAAGTCTAATTTATCAGATCAGCTCCACTGTCAGGGTGCTAAATATTTATCTCAGTTTCATATGTAAGTTAATATGTTGACCAAATTTCAGATACAAAGTAGGGGACAATGACTCAAAAATGAATACCTGCTTTAACAGCAACACTTCTGGACTCTCCGACAGGTGGTTTCAGCTCAGAGGAGGAAGGTGCAGAACATGGAACGGCAGATGATAAAAAATCCATAAACGAAAGTAAAGCTTCCAAATGAAGGACTAAGTCTAAGGACGTAAATGAAACCTAAAATAATGAAAATAGGCAGAATTCAGATATGGTAACATTTTTACCTCAAGCTTCAACATACACAGGTAGCACAAGAATGCTCCAATTTTCAAGAAATGGCAATTACAGTGTCAACCTTTAATTGACAATAAACCAACATTCTGCCCACTCTCAAGTATCCCTATAATTATAACCTCAACAAAACTTGAAAAGCTTTAAATAAAGGTACAAGAATTATTATCAGGCCTTAAACTATATTTCAGATGATTCCATGACTGACTACTTTTGCTTAAATGGACCTTGAGCAATGTCTGAACCAGGTCATGCATTATTTTTCACCTTAATCTTATTCTAATTGTAAAGCAAATATATAATTCAAATAGTTAATGCTTATATCAACACCGGGCCAAATGATCACGGTGGACAGAAATTAACAAAACACTCTTAAAAATGGATGATTTGTATACTCAACAAGTAATCATTAATTCACATCTTGGAAACAAATAATCTTGTAGGAATCAATCACTTTTTTGTATGAATTATATTTCAATTCTATAACTATTTTATCTACAAAATTAGATCTGTTGGCACTGCCACCCTTATTCTAATATTAGAACTCACACTCTCACAACTGAAAATGGCTATGAAGCTATATTTAATCACTCAGACAACCCAGACTTACCTTCAACTTCTGTTTAGTACTGTCATGAGTAGTTCTGAATTCTGGTCCATCACTTTCTGCCTACAAACAGTGGAGAATTAAACCCCTGGGTTACAGACACTAAAAAAATCACACAATTAAAAACACATCATCTTTCTTTTTATAGGATGCATTTAAAGTAGTATACACCAGTTTCTTAATGGTAAAGAACATGACAGAAAACTGACAACATAAATAGTCCTCACACTCTACAGAAACAAAAACTCAAATCCCTTATCCTACTCTGGAGGAAATGCTAATATATCTAGATTAGGCATACTAATAATCTAAAAGATCAGAAAAAATGCTAGTACATCTAGACTATAACACACTTCAATTTAGACTACAGTGGGCCTTTGTTTATTAAAACAACCTAGAGTAATCAGAAGGTTAATAAAGTACTCAGGATTTTCAGATACTTCCATACAACAGAATCAACAAATTCAATCAACTACAATCAACAAATTCAGGAAGAAAAATTTTAGAGGAAAAAAATGAAGTATTAAATAAAAGGGAGATAGATATATACAGATGTAACTTTACATATTAAAATATGAGAAAATCTTAAAAACAAAACTAGGTACCTTTGTCAGTAACATCTTTAGGAGGGGTTCATCAGTTATATTAGAAGAACTAATAATATGAAGAGGTTCTCCATTTGAACCTGGTACAAAACAAAACAAGGTTTGATCCATTAAGTCTCTTAAACATGTCAAACATACATATTATACATTAAAAAGGTGAATCATACTGTACATAAATCATGCCTCCATAAATCTGGCTTTGAAAAAAAAAAATAATGAAGTTCCATGAAAACATCGGAGATGGTACCAGTTACCACCTTTATAACATTTGGTACTAACAGTATTATTCTCACTTAAGTAAATCATTAAAAAAAAAGCTATATTATAATAGTCGGAATTAACTCAAGTCTACTTTACTTAAATATATCCCACAGTATCCCTATTAATGTTAAACACCCACAGCAACTTTAAAAGTTGGCTTGGTACAATTTAGAAAGGGAATTTAAAAGGTGGTAAGATATCTATTAAACAATAACTTAGTATTTATTTGGAGGGGATTATAGGTAATTTTTAATTAACATTTAAATGATTCCTTCTAGATGTTTTTAATTTTTCTATGCTTTTTGATTTTTGTTTTTCCAAAGAATATATTAGTATAATTAAGAAAAATTTCTAAAACTCACAGAATTTAAAAATAAATAGGAACAAATAAAAGTTAGGTTTCCTATTAAACTAAAATAAGTTTTCAAAAGGAGTCCTGGGTTCTGTAACTGGGAGTTTCACCTGGATTCTGATTTCCTATGATGCCAGTACTCGTGGCAAAATTATAATAAAACGGCATCTTTTACAAGTCCTGAAGTGTTATAAACACTGAAGACATATGCTTCATTGATTTGGATTTTTAGCTAAAAAGATATTTGTTTAAATATACTGTTGGAGGGGACGGCGCTATGGCCCAATAGGGCACCAGCATCCCATAGGGGCACTGGATCTAGTCCCAGCTGCTCCTCTCCCGATCTAGATCTCTACAATGGCCTGGGAAAGCAGCAGAAGGTGACCCGAGTGCCTGGGACCCTGTACCCAGAAGACGCTCCTTGCTCCTGGCTTCGGATAGGCTCAGCTCCAGCGGTTGCAGCCATTTGGGGAGTAAACTAGTGGATAAAAGACCTTTATCTCTCCTCCTCACTGACTGTAACTCTATCTCTCAAATAAAATCTTTAAAAAAAATGCATATACATATAGATACACTGTTGGTTTATGATAAC
The DNA here is from genome assembly GCA_949820135.1 of Sylvilagus floridanus. Classification (NCBI taxonomy): domain Eukaryota; kingdom Metazoa; phylum Chordata; class Mammalia; order Lagomorpha; family Leporidae; genus Sylvilagus; species Sylvilagus floridanus. The sequence continues at coordinate 69,951,936 of OX463239.1, forward strand.
TACATAAAATGGTAGAATTTTTTAAATCAAATTTTTTTTTAATTTTTTAAATCAAAATTAATAGAAATCCTTTGTACTAATGTGATGAATATAAATAATGGTGACATAAATCAATATGTTTAATACTGATAAAAAGGTAAAGACCATCAGCCTCCTAAACAATTTACACAGACAACACTTAACACTTACCAGTGAAATCAAAGCATCGCATACTAATTTTTTTTAGATAAGCTTTAGCAGTCATGTCATAAGTTCTAACTCGAGCTTCCACTCCAAGCTGTAGGACATTGAGTTCATGTAAAGGTCTTCCTTTCTTTTCTGTTTTTTTCACCAAAGTAACAACAACCTAGAAGAATGTACCAGAATTACCACAAACTATCTCATTAATACACAATGAAGATAAAGTCGAGAAAATTTAACAACCATCCAGAGTAATGTTACCAAGAGACTAATATATTATAAAGAAATTTGCTTTCATCTGTGCCTGAAAATTTCCTAGCCTTATTTATATCTCAAAAGGCACATTTGCTTATTTAAACTTTTTTTTTGAGGCATCACCACTAATTCTAGTGGTTTTAAAAGTACAAAATAAATAAATAAATAAATAAAAGTTATTCCTAGAAGTTCTAGTCAAATGGTTAGTCTTTCATCTGAAAGCTCATGAGAATAGCAGCCAAGCTTTAAACAACTCCTAAGGCAAGGTTTCTCAACGCTGCTCCTACTGACATTCTGAGTTGTCAAGGTTTCCTAGTAGGCACAGTGCTGTGTAATGCAGATGTTTAGCAGTGCCCCGGCCTCAATCCACCAGGTACCAGGTAGCATCCTCTCCTGGTAGGGGCTGCAAATTTTGCTTCCCCTCCACCTCAACCACTGTCCTAAGGGAAGGTAATTATTGTAATAAGCATTACAGGTGATATTACAAAGGATTTAGGAGTCTTCTATGTACTTAGGTTAATTAAGTAAATTTACAAATAGAATGATTTACCAATGTTTCAATTATCAAAGCGTAAATACCTTCAATAACTATAATATTAACCAGAAAAAACATAAGTTTACCATGAAAGAAGTTACTTTCAAAGCATGTATTTCAATTTAAAAAGTACAAATTATATGTTTAACAGTTTAATTTTTTTTTTATTTATTTGACAGAGTTATAGACAGTGGATAGAGAGACAGAGAGAAAGAAAGGTCTTCCCTCTGTTAGCTTACTCCCCAGATGGCCGCTATGGCCGGCACTGCGCCAATCCAAGGCCAGGAGCCAGGTGCTTCCTCCTGGTCTCCCATGCAGGTGCAGGGGCCCAAGCACTTGGGCCATCCTCCACTGCCCTCCCGGGCCAAGCAGAGAGCTGGATTGGAAGAGGAGCAACCGGGACTAGAACCTGGTGCCCATATGGAATGCCAGCACCGCAGGTGGAGGATTAACCAAGTGAGCCACGGCGCCAGCCCCAACAGTTTAATATTTTTAGCTCAGAACAAAGAATAAAAGCACTACACAGAACTGAATAAAGGCGGCACTGGAAAGAAGTTCTTGCAGGTGTCTGTACCCACTTTGCTTTTCGGCACAGACACTTATGCTCATTCCTCTTCCTACCTGGACCTAGGACCTTTCCTGATCTCCTTCTCTCTATTTATTAATTTTCTTCAAAAACCCAACTCAAACGTAGTTCCTCCAGGAAATCTTTCCTGACGCCCCAAGTATGCCTAAATGCTCCCTCCCTACCATCAACATCACAAGCTCCAACAGTACTTTATACACATTTTTAGAACACTTTAAAAAAGTTTAATTGCTTGTTTTCTTGTTTGAGTTCAGAGTCTAATTCTTACACCAAGCTTATACAATGAATACTTGTTGAATGCTCAATGTGTGAATAAACCAGAGGAAATCCAATTTTGCCTCAAGCAGTTCTAGACGGTAAGCAGACAGCAGTAATGTAACATTTTTAAAAAATGTAAACGAGGCCAGTGCTGTGGCGTAGCAGGTAAAGCCGCCGCCTGCAGCACCAGCATCCCATATGGGCACCAGTTCGAGTCTCGGCTGCTCCACTTCTGATCCCACTCTCTGTTATGGCCTGGGAAAGCAGTGGAAGATGGGTGCTTGGGGCCCTGCACCCATGTGGGAGACCCAGAGGAAGCTCCTGGCTTCGGATTGGCCCAGCTCCAGCTGTTGCAGCCAACTGGGGAGTGAATCAGCGGTTGGAAGACCTCTCGCGCTCTCTCTGCCTCTCCTCTCTCTGTGTAACTCTGACTTTCAAATAAATAAATGCATCTTTTAAAAAAATTGTAGACATGCTATTATTTACTCTATCAACAGTGCCTACACTTGCAAAAGGGTTTCTATCACTATTTCCCATTCCTTTCTTTCCAATGTGAAATTCGCAGCAAGTCAGATTCCACCTGTCCTATAGTCACTAAAAAGCATGTTACAAGGAAATGCTACCCTTTTCTCTGTGATATGATATCCCTCTAAAATTTTAAAACATCACTGCTATATGTTAACAGCCTATATAAGACTTTTTATCCACATCATAACCTATGCTTATTTTAACAGAGGATGTTCTAAGTATCCACTATTTATTCAAAAACAGATGAAAAGTACAGACCTCTTTAATTTCGAAATTCAGGAGTATATTGACGATGTCCACAGATCTCATTGCTTCCATTCCAACTATTAAGGTGTCCTGTGAGGCATGTGCATCTCGATGGGGGACAGAGATCACATGGGGCTCTTTAATTTCACCTAAAGATGTTTAAAAGAAATTCATTCCCTTCTGTTCACGTATTTCTTCCATAAGTACTTAGAGGACATATATGTGTGTTCTGGACCTGGCATAGCCACTGAAAATTCACAGATCAGTAACAGCTCTTGCCCTAAGAGAACACTCAGGTTAGTACTAGAGACAAATACTAGAGAAGGTGTCCTGGCCCAGCAGATTAAACAACAGCTTATAATGCCGGCATCCCATTATCACAGCACCTGGTTTGAGAAGGCAGCTAAAGATGGTCCAAGTACTTGGGCCTCTGCTACTCATTTGAGAGACCTGGATGGAGTTCCTGGCTCCCGATTTCAGCATGGCCCTGCCCTGGCTGGATGGAAGATCTCTTTCTCACTCTCACTCTGCTTTTCAAATAAACAAAAAAATCTCTTTTTAAAAAAGAGATCAACAGCTTTAAGATAACAAACAAAATAAGCAGGATATACCTACTCATGTGAAGAGGAAAAATGTTAGAAGGGTCTGTATAAAACTCTTAGGAAGCACAGGTTAAGGTACGCCATTGTTATGAAAGAAAGGCAGGCATCATTCAAGCAGGGTGGAAGACCCTCCTTCCACAGAGAAGACTTCCAACAAAGAAGGGTAGGAAAGTGTGGGAAATCACAGAGAGATTACACACGGCGGGTTCTGCATACAGAAGGGATTTGGATATGGTTACATCATGAGGAGGATATCAAGTAGCAAGGCTGTAAAGAAATAAAATAAAAAAAGAGAGAGAGAGAGAAGTTAGGGGCTGGTGCTGTGGCAAAGTCCTGGCCTGCAGCGCCGGCATCCCATACGGGCACCAATTCAAGACCCAGCTGTTCCACTTCCAATCCAGCTCCCTGCTATGGCCTGGGAAAGCAGTAGAAGATGGCCCAGGTCCTTGGGACCCTGCACCCATGTGAGAGACCCAGAAGAAGCTCCTGGCTCCTGGCTCCTGGCTTCCAATCGGCGCAGCTCCAGCTGTTGCAGCCAACTGGGGAGCAAACCATCAGATGGAAGACCTCTCTCTCTCTGCCTCTCCTCTCTCTGTAATTCTGCCTTTCAAATAAATAAATAAACCTTAAAAAAAAAAAAAGAAGTTAAGGCCTCTTACACCATACTAAGAAACAAATAAAGCTCTTTGGTGCTGTTTTTCTGAGAGTTCCCCTAAAAGTGCAAAAAACTGTTTCCAAACTGTAACACATAAAAACAATGACAGCTACTACTTGCTAAAGTAATGTGTGCCAGATACCATGCTAAGGGCTGCACATGGATTGTCATACAAAGTTCTCACAACTTCCTTCAAGGAAGTTTATCATCCTCAGTTCACAGATGAGCAAATAGGTTTGGAAAAATGTTCCATGCTGTCCAGTTATTACACAGATGGCAACTGGTGAAGATCAAGTTCATCAGTCTGACCTTATTTCCTTCATTCTCATCTATCCCTCAATATCACCACATCACTTACTACTGTGACCACTAATGCAGCACACAGGAACCCTGCAGTATAAACCACACATACAAGCCACTGCTGTTAATTATTGCCTTTAATAAAACAAGACTCTGGCCAAGATTTCTTAACTGTCACCTTAACTAGCACTGTTCCAAGCATAATGTGAAGTAGGAAATTTCCAAACATATTGTGAACCGGGCAAAAGAAATCTAGCAAATATTTTGTCTTTAAAAAACATTTCCTGGAATAGGCAAAGATTTCTTAAGTAGGAAACAAAAAGCACTCATGTAAAAAGACAGTAAGTTGGAATTTATTAAAATTAACAAATTCTCTTCATCCGACATGTAACACATAGAACTTCCAAAAGGTTTGTGTTCAGAATCAATACAAAATCTACTGTATACCAATAAGAAAAAAATGATGAATACTTTAATAAAAATTAATCACTAGGCTTGAGAAGTCATATCACAAAAGATATCTATGTGGAAGCTGATCACATAAAAGTGCTCAACTTCATCAGTAATCAGGTAACACACAAACCATAGTGGGATCCCACTGTATATGTATCAAAATGGCTAAATTTAAACACACAGACAATTCAAAGTACAGGCAGAATATGAAATACCTGGAACTCTGATATACTGTTAGTAGATAAGTATTTGGTATAATTACCACTTAGAGAGCTGGCTGGTATAATCTGACATGTGCTACTGAAGTTAACAATAAACCTACCATGACCCAGGCATTCTACTCTTACCCAAGTGGCCAAAATAAAGGAGTATGTGAGTACAGCATTACCTCCTTTATCACAGAGCATTCATTCAAAGACCCCAAGCGGATACCTGAAACCAAGGGCAGTATCAAGCCCCACTCAGATGTGTATCATGATTTTTCCTATATATATGAGGTACTTCAAAAGTTTATGGAGCATGTAATTAAAATCTAAGTTCATTTTTGTGCAAAAATCTTTGAAATTCATGCATAGTTTTTAGATTGCTATGTTTATATAAAATATATAATTTTAAAACAGACTATTCATGTCACATAAATATCTTTAATTTTAGGTTAGCTGCTTATAGTCAGCAAGATTATCAAGTGTGACTATTAAGAATAACTTAGAAGACTGTCACTAAGAGGCAAGTCTAAAGTTCTAAGACTCATCAAAATTTCAGATACTTGAATACTGTAGCTATTTTGCCAGATTTTAAAGTATTCCTTTACTTCCCACAGTATACTTTTATTTTAAGTCGTCAGTACTCAAAATTGAAATAAAAGCAAAATAATTTTTTCTTCTACTCATTTTTTTCTTCCAACTAAAAATTTCATCAGGAAAAAGGTGGTCAACTGATATCAACTCATTTTTATAGTAATAAAATGGTAAATCATACTCCTTAAAATACTTTTACTGTTTCCAAACTGTAGTATTACTCATACACTGGAAAGAGGGACACATGGCAACCCAAAGATACCAGTACTGTACTCATATGCACAGACTTCAAAAATTTTGTACCAAAATAAAATTAACATTACATTTCTCCCCAAGTATATCTGTACATACCCATGATAAAGTATAATTTACAAATAAGGCACAGTAAGGTATTAACAACAGTAACACAATAGAACAATTACAGCAATATCCTGTATAAAACTGCAAGCATCACCACTCATCATTAAGGGCCACAACGTTTCCTGAACCCAAGCACAGAGATACCATCACAGGACAATCAAGACTAACTGATGGCTAGTGTGTATAGTATGAGTATGCTGGGCAAAGGAATGATTCACCCCCCAGGCTAAACAGGCCAGACTGGCACAAGACTTTTTCTTACTCAAACTACATACAACTTAAACCTATAAATGGTTTCCTTCTGAAATGTTTCAGTTCATATCTCCAGACGTCAGCTGACCATGAGCAGCTGCAGAGACCTTGAAACCTAGGGAGAAGGGGTAACTACCGAATGCCAAGGAAACGTATAAGAACACCCAGAATAGATTTGTGCATGACACAGCCAGACACACTGGAGAATAACCAAGAGTCCAACAAAAAAGAAGGGATAAAATAAATTTTGAAACATTTAGGGGGCTGGCACCGTGGTGTAGCAGGTAAAGACGCCGCCTGTAGTGCCAGCATCCCATATGGGCATGGGTTGAAGTCCCGGCTACTCCACTTCTGATCCAGCTCTTTGCTGTGGCCTAGGAAAGCAGAAAATGGCCCAAGTGCTTAGGCCCCTTCACCAGCTGGGAAGACCCAGAGGAAGCTCCCGCTTCTGGCTTCAGATCGGCACAGCCCCAGCCATTGCAGTCAATGTAGAGTGACCCAGCAGACAGAAGACCTCTCTCTCTTTCTCTCTCTCTCTCTCTCTCTCTCTGCCTCTCTGCCTCTCCTTCTCTCTCTATGTAACTCTGCTTTCAAATAAATAAATAAATATTAAAAAAAAAAGAAACACTCAAGACAACTGAATACTGCACAGGACTACAAAAAACAAATTACTGCTATATACAAAATGGAGAAACCTCACCAAGTGCTGAACAAAAGTCAAACACCAAAGAGTAAATTCTGAATACTCCATTTATGTGAAAATCAAGAAGAGGCAAAACTAATCCACCTGCAGTGTTATGAATTAGCATGGCAGTTACTACTGGGTACATCTAGTGGCAGGGTGGGTGGCTGCTACTGACAAGGAAGGGCAACAGAAAGTCTTCTGCAGAGAAAAGTGCTATATGACAGGTCTTCAAAAAGCTCATGGAGGGACCGGCATGGTACAGCAGGTAAAGTCACCACCTGAGATAACAGCACCCTATATCAGCACTGGCTTGAGTCCCAACTTCTCCACTTTGGATCCAGCTCTCTGCTACTGGCCTGGGAAAAGCAGCAAAGACAGTACAAACATCTGAGCCCCTGCTAACCACAAGGGAGACCAGATGAAGTTCCTGGCTCCTGGCTTTAGCCTGGCTCAGCCCTGGCTGTTGCAGCCATCTGGGGAGTGAACCAATGGATACATCTCTCTTTCTTTCTCTCTTTCTCTCTTTCTCTCTTTCTCTCTTTCTCTCTCTCTCTCTCTCTCTCCATCTTTCTTTCTTTCCCTAAATCTGACATTCAAACAAATAAATCTTTAAAAATAAAAAGCTTACTGAAAATGCTATTATGAAAAACTATTGATACCAAAAATTTTTGTACCAAAATAAACTCATACTACCTTGTTACAACATATATGAAGAAGACCTAGTTGGGGGCAGGAAGAAGGGTAAGACATCAGTTTGAATAAAGTCCCTATTAGAGCAACATGAATTCTGCTAAAATGGAAACAAGAACAAACACCAAACTGATGAAGCCCAGACAGAGGACCGGTGAAATCACTGCTGCTTTACAAAAAGTTTATTGGGATACTGCCCCAAAGAAATCAGCAGTTTACAAAAGGACAGCCTGTTTTAAGAAGGGATGTGACAATGCTGAACACGAAGCCCCAGGAGCAGCCCACATCAATACGTAAGGAAAACATGAGCTTTGTTTGTGCCCTAAATAAAAGGACCAAAATCACCACAATTAGCCAGCACCACAGACATCCCAACTGACTCAGCTGACAATTCTGACTGAACAATTCAAGGGCGCCCAACTTTCCACATGACGGGTACCAAAACCCAGATGAGCTGCAGACAGGAGCAAGGCTATCAACGGAAATTTTCAAAACGTGGGAACAAGATCCTGAAGTGTTTTGTTTTGTTTTAAAGAAGTGTAACAGGAGATGAAAGGCGGCTTTACTAATAAGATTGTGGAAATGAAGCACAATAAACCAATGGCTACCAAGAGGTAGACGCAGTGCCGTCAAAGCAGAGGTGGACTTGTTAAAAGTAAAGGTCATGCCAAATGTTTTGGGAGTTGCTCAACACATTTTGCTTGTTGACTTTATGAAGGTCAAAGAAGGAAAACATCTGCTCTGGGAAAGCCAGACATCCAGTAGCAACACCCCTAGGAAGGCTTCGCCTGAGAGTCCTGCTCCATAACACTCGTGCTCATTCCTCTCATCAGACACAGACAATTCTGCCAGAGATTAAATGTGAAATCAGTAGGCATGCATCTTACAGTCCCTATTTGGTTCCTTGTGACTTCTTCCTGTTTCTAGATCTTAAGTCTTTTCATGGCACTTGCTTATCTTCAGTTAATAATGTAAAAATGACTGAACTTACATGGCTAAATTTCTCAGATCCTCAGTTCTTTGGGGATGAACTGACTAAAAGATTATAACATTATTAATAAAAAAATCCATTTTAAATTTTCATTGTATTCAAAAGGCAGAGAGAGAGAGACCGACAGAGAAAGATGTTCCACCTATTGGTTCATTCCCTATATGGCTAAGGCTGGGCCAGGCCAAAGCCAGGAGCCAGGAACTCCACCCAAGTATCCCATGTGGGTGACAGAGGCCCAAGCAGTTGAGCCATCATCTGATGCCTCCCAAGGTGTATTGGCAGCAAGATGGATCAGGAGAGTCAAGCCTTGAAACAGGCACTTCAAGTATGGAATGAGAGCATCCCAAGTGGAGTCTTAATACCGTACCAAATGCTCACCTCTACAAAAGTATTCTGAACTTGAAGGAGACACTTATGTTAAGAAATACAGTCTTTTAGTATTAATTGTTAAATTAACAACAGGACTCTCTGTGCACTAACTCTCCATGCAGGACCTCTGTCCTCAATGAGTTATAAGAGTTAACTGTTAACAGGCAAGACCTCCCTTTCAGAGCAAAGGGAGAGAAAGTTTTAAAGTAAGGACATAGCTTTCCTCATGGGCACGTTTACCTCAGAAAAATCACTACCAGAACATGTCTATGACTACAGACTTCTAGTTTAGGCCACCAAAGATTGGAGATGGGACTTGAGCACCTCCTTGACTTGCATCCTCCAGTCTGCTTGAACAAAAACCAGGAGGAAAAAAAAAGCTAGGCATCAGAAGCAATGTGAAGATAGGTGGCAGGCCTATGAAAGGCAGCTCTGTACAGTGGTTTGCCCTCAAGGAGACCCAACAGGCCAGTCCACTGCAGTGGCTTTCAATGTGGTAAGCCTGGGCTTCAGCAGAAGTCAGCTTACGAAAAGCCCCGGCAGCTCTGCCAGCCAAGAGTTGGATCACTAAATAGAACTGCCCTCGTGTCGAAGGATGCCCAAGTCAGAGCCATAGATCTTGCTGGCTCCAAGCTGAAAAGCTCTTCACTTGACCCAGTTTCCAAGGTGACCATTACTGCTGAGGGGATGGCCAAGTAGGGTCAGTAACACTGCAGGCAGAACTGTAAATTTCCTTCAGAGTTGCCACCTGCCTTTACCTGGCCAGCTTTCCTCCCAAGCCAACTAGGCAATGGAAGTCAACAGGGTACCTTCCCAAGAGGTTCACACCTCCCTTAGGATGTACCCCATGTGAAGAGATAGGTAGGTCTGGGCCTCCTGTCAAGGCCTTAAAGCCCACCATTTTATTATCAAGCCCTTCTGTCAGTTTCTATTTGCCTCTCAATCGGATAACTTGATTGTGGCTTAGACAGCACCTCTCTTATGTTCTCTAATAATGACTCTATCTTTTGTTCTAGACCCTATCTAGCCCATCTAGGGCCTCATTCTTTTGTAATCATAGCCTCTATTCTTAATCAATGGCTCTACTCCCGACCTTTGTATATTGATGGTCCTCTCCCCCACTCAAGGTTATGTGATTGTTCAGGATATTCTCTACAAACAAACCTCTCTACCTGCCAAAGATAAGTGGCCTTTCTCCTGGTCTGGGTTGGGATCAGCTTTAAACCATGTCCATCAAACAGTCTGCACAAGGGTCCAGAGACAACCCCCCACCCCCCATTTCCTCTCCTCTATGAAATCCTCTCATTAGTTGGTTAATGCCACTCTTAGGATCATTGGTTGCTATTGTCACCCTGTCTTTTATACTACAGTGTCTGTTTAAGTGTTTACAGCAGGTGACACTGGAACGAACCAGGCCTTCAGCAACCAGGTGATCAACCAAATGCTGCTGCAAGGATATACGTGGCTCCCCACCCAGGAGACAGCAGCTTGAGACACCGCCCCATGCCAGCAGGAAGTAGAGCTAAAGAAAGAACATTGCCCCTCTACCCCTCATGGACTTTTGGGACTAATGTAATCCTATACAACTCCTGCTTTATAAAAAACAAAAGGGGGGAATGTTAGTAAAATGGCACAGTCTTATCTCTGGTGTGACCTATACCCTGATACCATCCTAGGCTCTAGCCCTCACCACCATTGCTGGAAGCCAGGTGGCCACATGGCCCAACCACCAGTGTCAAGCTCCACCCCCATCCTAATGGGATTTGCTGCTCCTACTTCCCTGTCCACCCCCAGTAAAGTTTTAAAAGGACCTGGTCCTGAACACATGGCTTGCTCTCTCTTTTCTGTCTCCTGATCTCTTTCTCTCTCTCTCTCTCTCTCTCTCTCTCTTATGCTCTCCTTCTCCCTCTTTTCCTTCTTCACCTCTTCCCTCCAGTCTGTCGGGTTTCCCCCAATAAACTCTTTAACGTTAAAAAAAAAAAGTTAACTGTAAAACTAGTTCTCAGTTTGTGTGTTTGTGTGTGTGTGTGTGTGTGTGTGCAAACTGTTGAAATCATTACTTAGTACAGAGCTGGTCTTCTGTGTACAAAGTTAACTGAAAATGAATCTTCATGGAGAATGGGACTGGGAAAGGGAGAGTGAGGAGGAGCAGGGGTGGGAGTATGGGTGGGAGGGCGGGTATGGTGGGAAGAATCACTGTATTCCTGAAGTTGTACTTGTGAAATTTGTATTCCTAAAAAAAAAAATTTTTTTTGAAAAAGAAATACTTTTTTTTTTCACTTATTTGACAGGTAGAGTTACAGACAGTGAGAGAGACAGAGAGAAAGAAAGGTCTTCCTTCCATTGGTTCACTCCCCAAATGGCAGCCATGGCAGGTACTGCGCTGATCTGAAGCCAGGAGCCAGGTACTTCCTATTGGTCTCCCACTTGGGTGCAGGGGCCTAAGGACTCCAGCCATCCTCCACTGCCCTCCCGGGCCACAGCAGAAAGCTGGACTGGAAGAGGAGCAGCCAGGACTAGAACCTGGCGTCCATATGGGATGCCAGCACCACAGGCAGAGGATTAACCAAGTGAGCCACAGCACCAGCCTCAAGAAATACATTTTTCTTATTTTTTGTCTTTTAATTCCATTTTTAAGAACTTCTTGAATTTCCTTTATACCATGATCATGGTGATTACACAGAGATTTCCTTCAGAAAATTTCCTGAACTGTACATTTACAATTTGTGTAAATCATTCTGTGGATTATCACGCAATAAAAAGTTTTAAATACGGGGCCAGCATTGTGAAGTAGCAAGTAAAGCCACCACCTGCAGTGCCGGAATCTCATATGGGTGCCAGTTCAAGACTCAGCTGCCCTACTTCCAATCCAGTTCCCTACTAATGAATCTGGGAAAGCAGTGGAAGATGACCCAAGTCCTTAGGCCCCTGCATCCACATGGTTTCAGATCAGCTCAACTCCAGCCACTGTGGCCATTTGGGGAGTGAACTGGGATGGAAGACCTCTCTCTCTCTGCCTCTGCCTGTAACTCTGCCTTTCAAACAAACAAATAAATCTTTAAAAAAAAAAAAAGTATAGAAAAACAATCAGATGGGGACACAAAATCAGTAAAAGTTCCATGGAGGGTGGGCTGGCGCTATGGCATAGCGGGTAAAGCCACCGTCTGCAGTGCCAGCATCCCACATGAGCGCCGCTTAGAGTCTCAGCTGCTCTACTTCTGATCCAGCTCTCTGCTATGGCCTGAGAAAGCAGTAGAAGATGACCCCAGCCTTTGGGCCCCTGCACTCACATGGGAGACCCAGAAGAAGCTCCAGGCTGCTGGCTTCAGATCAGTGCAGCTCCAGCTGTTAAAGTCATCTGGGGAGTGAACCAGCAGATGGAACTCCCTCCCTCCCTCTCTCTCTGCCACTCTGTAACTCTGCCTTTCAAATAAATAAATAAATCTTAAACATAAATTAAAAAAAAATTCTATGGAGGGAAATTAACAAAAGCTCTCAAAATCTTATATTAACTTTATTATACTTACTAATAAATTACTAATAAATTACATTTGAATGAGATTATTTGAATTATTAGTTAAATTTGAATGAGATAAAATTGCATGCCCTTTAACTGGTATTCTCCAATAAACCATCACTTGTAAAAGTTTATATGTAAGTCATTTGTCTTTGCTTTGTTGGGAAGGCTCAACAAAGCAGAGAACTCCCTTATACCACAACAAACTGGACACTAGACAGTACCAGTGACTAATAAAAAAGTTTATATGAAATAAGCACATTCAATCAACATGATAAAGGCTAAAAAAAATCTTAAAAGGTTCATCGCCAGGGATTTGCTAAATAAATTAAGACTTCAACAGAACTGAAAACCAAGTAGCCATTAAAAAGAATGAAATATACATAATAGACATACATAAAAGGAAGGCACACAGATACAGTGTTAATTTTTTAAAAACCAACAAAGCAGATAAATACATTAACTCACACATAGGTGTTACCATTTTTTTTTGAGAAAGAGAGATTATATGTTTATGAATGCATACATGGTATCAACATAGACATCTTCACAGCTTAAAAATAAATCTGGTAGTTATTTTAAGCCATTATAACTAATTTAAATTCCCTTGCATTTTTATTGAAATATAATTTTAGTGCCTTTCAGAAGTAGTAATTTATCATTTCAATTCCTATACATATTTACTATTACTAAGCCTTATATAAAAATAAGATACAACATGATACCATAGCCTAGTTCCAACTTAAAATGTTTTTCTACCTAAAACAAATTCAGTAAATAATCCACCACTAATCTGAATCTTCTTTCTGGTTTTCTCCCAACTCAAGAAATCTAGAAAAAGCCTGGAACTGTCACTGACAGATTGTTTAATAAAATCAATCAAGGCACAGGGATTAAGATACTGCTTATGACTCCACATCACACATTAGAGTGCCTGGGCTCAAGTTCAAGATCCATTCCACCTTCCAGCATCCTGGAAAGTAATCAATGATGGCTCAAACAGCTCAGTCTCTGCAACCCATGTGGGGAGACCTGGACTGGGTTCCCAGCTCCCAGGCATGTGAGAAGTGAACGAGTAGATGGGAGAGTTTGATTCTCTATTTCTTTCTCTCTCTCCCTCCCTCACGCCTTTCCTCCCTCCCATCTCCATCTCTCTGCTTCTCAAATAAAATAAACAACTTTTTGAAAATAACCTTGCTGTGTTCGTTGGTAATACAAGTAACAGTTTACAGATATGTATTTATTTACTTCATTTTTATTCTTCCTGACTAAACTGTAAACAGACATATGTATATTTTGCCACCTGCTGTCAGCCTCTTACCTCTGTCTTGTATTCTTGGTTTTACTTTATTGAAGTCTTCAGACGCCTCACCAAGATTTTCTACTAATATTCTAAATAAAAGATTAAGATCTTCTTGATTGAGACTAACCTGTGAAGTATCACATTAAAAGATAAATATATTTCATTTTAAAATGAAACCATTCTAACAAAGGAATAAATTCCCTGTAATAAAACAGAATAGTACTACAGAAGCTGAAAAGTTGCTTAATCACTACTCACTCAAGTATTTCACTATTTAATTCATGATAATATTTTTATTTTCAAAGATAAAACTGTAGAAAAATGTAATTTATAAATCAGTATTAGTTCTACTAATTATACAATATTCACTAAAATTAATTATGATCAAAGATCTGAACATATTTTTAAAAAGTGAGAAATTCAGAAACCACATGATTTCCTTTTCTTAAACATTAAGACTTTCTCAGGGCCAGCATCATGGAACAACAGGTTAAGTTGATGCCTGCAAGCCCAGTATCCCGAGTGAGTACTGGTTTGAGTACCGGCTGTTCCACTTCCAATCCAGCTCTTGGCTAACATGCTTGCAAAGGCAGGGGAGGATGGCCCACGTACTTGGGCCGAAGCCACCCACACAGGAGACCCAGATAGAGGTCCAGGCTCCTGGCTTCCACCCAGCCCAGCCCTGGCTTGTGACCATTTGGGGACAGAACCAGGGGATGGAAGACCTCTCTCTCTCTTTCTCTCTCTCTCCCTACCCCCGTCCAACTCTGCATCTCAAATAAATAAAATAAAACTTAAAACAAAAATAAGAATTCCAATGATATAAAAAGGATGTCTTCACCATGAAAAATAAGCATTTCTCTTACTGTTATAATTATCTCAGGAGTACTTAGATATCCCCAAAAATAAAATTATGTGTATAAATTTTCCATATATAATTCAAGGTAACAGTATACTGATAAATAATTTGCTTATAGATCTCTACCAGTGTGTACACAGAGCAAATTTATGTTAACATTTAACTTAATTAGACTCTCCTGAAAATAGTAACAATTTCATTGGACATTTCACTGAAATTTTTCTACCATTCATTAAGACCTTCTTCATTTGGATCTGTTTAAAAAAAAGTATTTATTGTTTAAAATTTCAAGTTCTTTTCACTCTTATACTTACATTCATTGAATCAAGATGTCCTTTAATTTCTACAACAGGCACCTTGTGGTACCAAGATGCAGCTAGATTCCGATTTACAGAAAACTCTAAGTTAGTTGGATGCAAGAGCTGAATATCAGGATGTGAGATGCCTGGCTGGATCACTGTCCTAAAGAAAAGCAAAAATAACAAACTTGCATAAATAAAGGGGGCGGATGGAATATTAAATAAGGTCCAGTAGTTATTTCCTATTCTAAATATCTCAAAACAATGCTGCTTAAGTGCTTTCAAAATTGAATTTACAAACAGCTTAATCTATAATCCACTAGTAAGGAGAGATTCAACTATGTGATACTATAATGAATCATTAAGAAATTTTTTCATTAGAGAACAGACATGTGAAAAGTCAAATTTTTTTAAAAATGAATATATCTGAAAGGCAGAGATATATATATGTATATTAGGTATATGTATATGTGTGTGTGTGTGTGTGTGTGTGTGTGTATATATATATATATATATATATATATATATATATATATAAAGAGAGAGAGAGAGAGACGCTGCTGATTCAGTCCCCAAAAGGCCACAACAGCCAAAGCTGAGCCAGGCCCAAGCCAGGAGCCAGGAGCCAGGAGCTTCAACAGGGTCTCCAATGTGAGTGCAGGAGCGCAAGCATTTGGGCCATCTTCTGCTGCTTTCCTAGGTACATTCGCAGGGAGCTGGATTGGAAGTGGAGCAGCCAGGACTAGACCTAGCGCTCATATGGAATGCGGTCACTGCAGAAAGCAGCTTAACCTTCTAGGCCACAGAGCTGGCCCCAAATAAATTTTAAAAGTAAATTATCAATATAGAAGATATGGAAGAAATAATCAAATACAATTGTTCAGGATCATAGCTTCTCAGGAATAACAAGAGGGTATTTCAAAAAGTATGTGGAAAGACAAATCAAAAGCTTGGGGGTATGTCAGATGGTTAAGATGTCCCCGACCCATATTAGCGTCTGGGTTCATTTTACCCAAGTCTGGCTCTCAATTCCAGCTTCATAGGAGGTAGCAGGTAACGGCTGAAGTAACTGGGTTCCACTCCCACTGCAAACACAGAATGAATTCTCAGCTTCAGGCTTTGATCTGGCTCAGATGTGGCCATTGTGGGCATTTGGGGAGTGAACCAAAGGATAAGACCTCTCTCTCTCTCTCTCTCTCTCTATCTCTCAAATAAATTTTAAAAAGAAAAAAAAAAAGCTATAAAAGAGAAGTTCACTTAGTTACAAAATAACTGTTTGAAGTGAATGCATAGCTTTTGTTCATAATACACTTTTTCCATGACCTTAGTGAAGGTCGCTCATACATGTGTCAGTACAAACACTAACGTAAACAGGACATTGTGGCAAGGATGGTCAAGCGACCACCTGCAACACCAGCACTCTGAAAAGGGAATGCCACATAGAGTCTCAGCTGCTCTGCTTCCAATCCAGCTTTCTCCTAATGCATACCCTGTGTAGCATTGGTGACAGCTCCAGTAATTGGTCCCCTGCTACTCATGTGGAAGACTCAGATGGAGTTCCTCGTTCCTGGCCTCAGCCTGGCCCAGCCCTGACTGTTGTGGAGTAAATCAGTGGATGGAAGATCTCTCTCTCTCTCTCCCTGTCTTATTGTCACTGCGTCTTTCAATCAATGGACCAATTAATACATCTTTAAAAGAAAACAATGGTGAGGTGAACAGTTAGCATTTCCTAAGGCATTTCATAACTCTTCTCCAAGATTATTTTCCGGACTTGCTATCATGATCATTATTTTTTTATTCTGGATAATGTTATATTAGATGGGCTAGACAGTGACTTTTAAATAAATTACATACACAGTACATGAATCACCTAGTGTGAGCACTTAAGGATATAACATTACCTATACAGGATTTCAATCAAGAATGTATAGGCTCAAAGAAACTAGGAAGAATCACTCAGAAGTGTTCTATGGAACAACTTGACTATAATGTTCAAACTGTCATTATTATGAGAGATTAAGGCTAAAGAGCAAGAGTGTATTAGTAAATAAATTCCCCTCAGTTGTACCAGGTACAGTTAAATGTCATTTGTGACCCTAGAAAGGGAGAGAAATTACAGTATTGTTACAGCTCATAAAATCTGAATATTGACTGAATGTTACATAATACTATTAAACCAATAGTAAATTTCCAAAATTGAGGTTAATTTATAAAATTGATATCCTTTTTTTTTTTTGACAGATAGATTTAGATGAGAGAGAGAGACAGAGAGAGGTCCTCCTTCCGTTGGTTCACTCCCCAAATGGCCGCTATGGACGGCACTGCGCCGATCTGAAGCCAGGAGCCAGATGCTTCCTCCTGGTCTCCAATGCGGGTGCAGGAGCCCAAGCACCTGGGCCATCCTCCACTGCCCTCCTGGGCCACAGCAAAGAGCTGGAATGGAAGAGGAGCAACTGAGACTAGAACCCAGTGCCCATATGAGATGCCGGCGCTGTAGGCAGAGGATTAACCAAGTGAGCCACGATGCTGGCCTGATATCCTTTTTTTAAAGGAACAAGCTGAAGTATTTAAGGGCAAAAGATCAAAGAAGTCTATTCTCAAATGGATGAGCAAAAAAAAATGGTTTAAATAAAAATATGGGGGCTGGCACTATGGCATAGTAGGCTAAGTGTCCGCCTGCAGCACTGGCATCCCATATGGGCACCAGGTTCAAGTCCTGGCTGCTCCTCTTCTGATCCCACTCCCTGCTAATAGCCTGGGAAAGCAGTAGAAAATGGCCCAAGTGCTCCTGGCTCCTGGCTTTGGCCTGGCCCAGCTCCAGCCATTGTGGCCACTTGGGGAGTGAATCACAGATGGAAGATCTTCCTCTCTGTCTCTCCACCTCTCTGTCTATAACTCTGCTTCTGAAATGAATAAATATTTACATAATGTTAATATGGTTATATACAAATTAAAAGCAAATGTGAATAATCTAGATGAAAGTATGCACTGATGGTACTTTTTCTGCAACTTTTCTGTAGGTATAAAATTTTTCAAAATAAAGCAATTTTTTAAACAATTTTTAAAAATTATATGTTATACAAGTATTTTGGGTATGAATTTCAAAATAAATTCATGAGAAATTTTAATATGAAACCCATAATTACTGAAAAAGCATACCTAGAAAGCTTAAGTTTTGTTAGCTGCACATCCATTTGATCAATTACTGGAGGATTCAAGGAGTCTTCACCAGAAACTAAACTGAACTTATTTTGAACCCGGATTAATCCAAGATCTACCACAACTGCATCAGTGGACATGGAAGACTGTGGGATGACTATAACTGGTGCTTTCAAGTCAATATTGATCAGAACACGAAAACTCCTCTGGGCCAGATCTTTCACACTTGTGGCAGCCTTTTCCGCCGCCTGGGCTGTGGCAGCACTCAGAGCCTCTTTGGCGGTCTGGAAATTGTTCAGGAAGTTCTGTGACACAAAACATCAAAGGAGAAATTCAACAGAAAACAGGCACATCAGTCATTAACAACACCTCCTTTCAAACATGCTAATTTTTTTCCAACAGGTAATTTTCAGCTGAGCCCTATTTTTCTTTTTCTTTGAAAAAAAAAAATGTATTGATTTACTTGAAAGAGTTACACAGTGAGAGAAGGAGAGGCAGAGAGAGAGAAAGGTTTTCCATCTGCTGGTTCACTCTCCAGTTGGTCGCAACGGTCGGAACTGTGCCTCTCCAAAGCCAGGAGCCAGGAGTTTCTTCCAAGTCTCCCACGTAGGTGCAAAGGCTCAAGCGCTTGGGCCATCTTCTACTGCTTTCCCAGGCCATAGCAGAGAGCTGGATCTGAAGTGGAGTATCCGGGACTCAAACCGGTGCCCGTATGGGATGCTGGCACTGCAGGCAGCGGCTTTACCTGCTACACCACAGTGATGGCACACCCCTATTTTTCTAATGTTAAGAAGGTGTAACTGGGGCCGGCGCTGTGACATAGTAGGCTAAACTTCCACTTGTGGCACTGGCATCCCATATGTGCACGGGCTCATAACCTGGCTACTTCTAATCCAGTTCTCTGATATGGCCTGGGAAAGAAGCAGAAGACAGCCCAAGTGCTTGGTTCCTGCACCTGCAAGGAAGACCTGGAAGAAGCTCCTAGCTCCTGGCTTCAGATACGCCCAGCGGCTGTTGCAGCCATCCTGGGAGTGAACCAGCAGATGGACAATCTCTCTGTCTCTCCCTCTCTCTGTCAATGCCTCTCAAATAAATAAATAAAATCTTAAAAAAAAAAAAAAGTATGACTAACAATCCACCCATAGTTATGAGCACCCTGACTAGAGCTAATGTTATAGGGCTAAGAAAAAGAAAAAAAAAAAAAAAAAAACTGAAAAAAATAATTTCAGTTCTAGACAAAAATTATTAAATTATTCAGATTTCAACTGTTAAAGGCATCTGACTTGCACATTCATGCATAAATACCATATCAAAACCATGCCCACACTTATTTCCAAACATTTTTACTTTTACAGTCATAATTATCAGACTTAAATATTTCTAAATTCAAAAATCAATACATAAACAGTGATTTTACCAGGAGTGACATAAGAAATTTATGCAGATAGACGATCTGAATACAGCCAACATTCAGGGATACCACACCATCCACTTTGGACATGTCACTATAGGACTCTCCCTCAGTAGCATCTGGATACAAATCCAAGTTAAAACGAAAAACTTCATTCCCCATTATGGACACAGCCTGAAAAAGAGAGATCTGAATGTATCTTATCCAAGAAGCTAAAGATAAAACACAATTTCCTTAGAAAAGAGTTTATATTTATAACCTTAAAAGAAATATTTTTCTACTAAAATATATTTTTGATTTTTAATAAAATATATTTTAAAGCAGAATCTCAGATTCACTCATCAAAAACTATGAAGTGTTCACCATCACTTACTTTTTTATGAACTGTCTTAGGATCAACATCTGTGACAATAATATTTTCCAGTCTGGCAAACAGTGACTGTTTCTTTGACTGAAGAGAAAGGGAGGAATCGAGGCCTGGGAAAAAAATGGTATTATCTCAAAACTTATATATGTCTACCTGATCACAGGAAGCTGGTAAAGACAGGTCTGAGGAAACAGAGGTAAGTTTCCTCTTACTATTAGCAGCTTTTGCCTAAAAGAATATACTGAGTTCAGTGGTTTTGTTCTTTATTTCAAGCCTGCTTTTCATAAACTATAAAACTATAGTGTATACATACATGTACAATTATGTCTAAATATATAAAGGTGAAAAATAAATAGAAAAAATGGGTGAATAAATGCATATTTAGAGAGTTTCACATGCATTCTGGATTGCCACTTATCCCAGCCCATCAGCAGCATTCCTACGCTGACGTGAGTGCCCTTCTCCCTCACAGACAATTCCCACAATAGCAGGGTCTGTGTGGGTTCAACTGCATGATCAGACTATCGCCTACATCCACATCTCAGAGAAGAGAGCATGCAGTCCCAGGACATCTCAGAGAAGAGAGCATGCAGTCCCAGGACATCTCAGAGAAGAGAGCATGCAGTCCCAGGGTGTCCTTCTAGCTTTCAGAGCCAAGAGCCCTCCGTATATATATTCCTTAGCACTGCAGAAAAGCAAAGCCCATCTTCTGACCGATTTTCAGTAGTATCAGAACCTTTTACCTTGAATCTTGATTTCAGCAATGCTATTCTTTTCATCACAAACAATGACACAGAAAGCGTTCAACTTGGCAAACAGCCTGAAGCCAATCAAGTCAGTGTCTTTAGAGGATACAACCACTAAAAATAAAACAAAGCATTCAATCACAAAGAAATCTAGAAAATCTAATCTCTACTACTACAGGTTTCTTCCCTTTATTAAGTGAATCCTAATTCTATTAAATCATCATAAAATTCTCAAACTCTGAAAGATACCAAATATTTTTTCCTCTCTATACATTTCCTTTTTTTGGTTTTTTTTTTTTTTTGCATTTTCATTTTCTTTTCTTTTTGTTACTCTCTATACATTTTCACATTTTTAATAGTGAGATTCTAATTTGAAAGTAAGAAAAAAACACTATAAATAAAGAAGGTAAGATAAGGACACTGAAGCTCAGGTAAGTGAATAAAGAGCCCAAGGTCACACAGCTTAAGGAGCAAGGCCAAGATCTGAAATGACTTCTTTCTGACCCAAAATCTAGGTTCTTGGCCAAAGAGGCGCTATCCCAAGCCTCCACCTTCATGCCCTGGGTCTTGATTTCTTGTATAAAATAAGAAGAGGGGCCAGCATGGTGGCGTAGCCAGTAAAACCACCACCTGCAGTGCCGGCATCTCATATGGGCACCAGTTCAAGTCTTGGCTGTTCCACTTCCAATCCAGCTCTCTGCTATGGCCTGGGAAAACAGTGGAAGATGGCCCAAGTCCTTGGGCCTCTGAACACGCACAGGAGATCCAGAGGAGGCTCCTGGCTTCAGATTGGCACAGCTCTGGCCAATTGGGGAGTGAACCAGTGGATGGAAGATCTCTCTCTCTCTCTCTGCCTCTCCTATACTCTCTGTATAACTCTGACTTTCAAATAAATAATTAATCTTAAAAAATAAGTAAGTAAGAGGGAGGATCAAGCTCTCTGTGGAACCCTTCAGGAGCCACTGAGATGAGAGGTCTTCTTCCCCTGTCACCTACCTATCATCCCCCACCACCAACAAAACAAGAAGAAAAATAAACATTTTTAAAAACAACAGTATCAATTACAAATTTTCCTTACATATCAGGCTTCCTTAAGCAATTTAATTTGAAGAAAAGGGAGGAAGGAGAGGGTACCATTTAAGTGACTGAATCTTACAATCTCTAAGATTCCTAGTTTAGATCTAAAACGCTGAAACCCTTGCAAACCAACAACAAAGCACTTTTCACACCTTTCTGCAGAGTTGAACTGGTTTGTTTCCCAGTCGGAATCTGAACCTCCTTGGCAACATCTGTGTTTTGCTCATCTGACGGAATAATGGCTGTCAGGTAGTTAATTGAAGAGAGCAGAGCTTGTGTTTGCAGCAGCAAATTTAAAGATGAAAAGGTCACCTGAGCATGTTTTAGAAAGAAAATTAGTCTTCCTTGGTGAATCAGAACCTGTAATCTTTATGATAAACCCAAAAGGTTCCCAGTTTGGTTGGCATCACTGCTTTCCACAGCTTGGATGGAAGAGGAGGAAGAAAGTGTCATAACCCTTCCATAGGGAATATGCAGAGAGTGAATCACACAGACACACTTCAGCACACGGCAGAGTATCACAGGACCCTGATTACTCCATTTACAAGCATAATGATCACGGAGCACATGAACATACTTCAAAAAGTTCTTGCAAAATGAATTAAAATGTAAGTTTCCTTCAGTGCAAAGTTTGAAGTCTTTGCATAGTTTTTTCATGACATGCCTCTTCCACAAACTTTTTGAACACCTATCATATAACAAGATCTCAAAAATTTTCTGCACCAAAATAAACTTCTCTTCCAATTTCATTTTCTAAGACCTTTGTTAGGTTCTCTTGTATACACTGCTTCTCAGTCATTTCATTATTTTACAACATATGGCTTGCTTGATCTTTAGTAAACTGTTTACTAGGACTATCTAAAACACATAAGTCAGAACTGAAGTTCCAGGGGCCAGCACTGTGGTATAGTGGGTAAATATGCCAACTGAGATGCCAGCATCCCATATGGGCAACGATTCAAGTCCTGGCTACTCCACTTCCGATACAGCTTCCTGCTATAGGTGTCAAAGCAGCAGAGGATGGCTCAAGTCCTTGGGCCCCTGCACCCTCCTGGGAGACCTGGAAGAAGCTCCTGGGTCCTGGCTTCAGTCTGGCCCAGCCCTGGCCGTTGAGGACACATGGGGAGTGAATCAGTGATAGAAGATCTCTCTCTCTCTCTCTCTCTGTAGCTCTGCCATTCAAATAAATAAAATAAATCTTTTTTTAAAAAAATGACGTTCCAGAGCCATGATGTCTAGAAATGATTTAGCATTCGTGAATTTAAAATATAAAAAGCACAATTATGAGAGAGTTATCATTTACAAAATGATCTTCTAAAAACAAACACAGAATGTGCCAGTAAAACAAAGAGGAAGAAAGTACTTTTTTTTTACAAAAAAAAAAAAAAGACTAAAAAGCTAAGATAGCAACACAAATTGCTTTCAAGAATGTGTTTTTCTAAACACTCAACATCACTAATCATCAGGGATAACAAATCAAAACCGAACAAGGTATCATCTGACCCCAGTAAGAATGACTATTATCAAAAGAAAATCAAAGGGGTCAGTGCTGCGGCATAGCAGGTGAAGCCACATTGCCTGCAGTGCTGGCATCCCATATGGGCTCCGGTTCGAGACCCCGCTGCTCCACTTTCACTCCAACTCTCTTGGGAAAGCAGTAAAAGATAGCTCAAGTGCTTAAGCCCCTATATCCACATGACCCCAAAGAAGCTCCTCACTCCTGGCTTCGGACCAGCCCAGCTCTGGCCATTGCAACCATTTAGGGAGTGAACCAGTGGATGGAAGACTTCTCTCACTCTCTCTCTCTCTGCCTCTGTTTCTCTGTAACTCTGCCTTTCAAATAAATCTTAAAAAAAAAAAAAAAAAAGAACAAAAAAATCACTGCCAAGAATTTGGGAAAAAAACAAAATTTTCATACATTGTTCGTAGGAATGCAAAGTAGTACAGTCATTTTGGGAAGAACTATGGAAGTTCCTCAAAAAATTAGAAATAGAACTGCCGTATGACCCAATAATCTCACTACTGGGTATGGATTCAAAGGAAAGGAAAGGAAATCGGTACACTGAAGACATACCTGCGTACAAATGTTTATCACAATACTATTCACAATAGTCAGGATAAGCAAAAAACCTAGGTATCCATCGACAGCAGAACAGATGGATAAAGAAAATATGGCATATATACACAATGGGATATTAATCAGCCATAAGAAAGAATGCAATTCTATCATTTGCAGCAATATGGAACTAGAACTGGAAAATATGGATGGAACTGGAAAAATTTATGTTAAATTAAATAAGTTGGGTATAGAAAGACAAATACTGCATGTTCTCACTTACATATGGAAGCAAAAAGTCAACCAACAGAAGAACTGAGTAGTAGTTACTAGAACCTGAGAAGGGTGTCAGGGAGAAGGGGTAAGAGGGAGGACGACTAACAGGTACGGGAGTGTGGCTGGACCGGAAGAGTAACCACTAATAATGTCATAGAACAAAGCAGGTAACTATGCTCAAAAACAATTGATGACTTCACAATATCTAGTAGAGAAAATTTTTAATGCTCCCGCCACAAAGAAATTATATCATCTGGGTAATGGATATGCCAGTTAGTCTGATGCAGCCATTACATATCACATGCAGACACTGAAATGTTACATTGTGCCCCATAAATATGTGCTGCTACTATGTGACAATTAAAATCTTTAAAATGGGCTAATAGAAAATTAAAAAAATAGAAAATTAAAAGAAAAAATATGTTATAGAAAATAATTTTTCATTCTTCTCAAAATACTAAAACTACATAAAAATCTGTAACAAACCTCACAGCAAAAGATCACAGGGGATTCAAAACATACATTTGGATAAAGAAATTATGGGACATGTACTCTATAGAATACTATATAGCAGTCAAAAACAATGAAATCCGGTCATTTGCAACAAGATGGAGGAATCTGGAAAACATCATGCTGAGTGAATTAAGCCAGTCCCAAAGGGACAAATATCATATGTTCTCCCTGATCCGTGACAACTAATTGAGCACCAAAGGGGAAACCTGCTGAAGTGAAATGGACACTATAAGAAACAGTGACTTGATCAGCTCTTGTGCTGACTGTTGTTGTACAATGTAATACTTTATCCATTTTAGTATTTTTTTATTCTAGTACTAGTGGTTGAACTCTGTAATTAACACACAATTATTCTTAGGTGTTTAAATTTTAACTGAAAAGTGATCCCTGTGAAATATAAGAGTGGGAATAAGAGAGGGAGGAGATGTACAATTTGGGACATGCTCAATCAGACGTGCCCCAAATGATGGAGTTAGAATCATGCCAGGGGATTCTAATACAATCCTATCAAGGTGGCATGTACCAAGGCCATCTCACTAGTCCAACTGATCAGTTTCAGTTCACAACTGATCATAATGATAGGTCTAAGATTCAAAGGGATCACACAAACAAGACTAGTGTCTGCTAATACTAACTGATGGAATCAAAAAGGGAGAGAATGATCCAACATGGGAAGTGAGATACACAGCAGACTCATAGAATGGCAGATGTCCTAAACAGCACTCTGGCCTCAGAATCAGCCCTTAAGGCATTCGAATCTGGCTCAAGAGCCCATGAGAATATTTTAGGCATGGAAAGCCAAGACACTCTGGAAAATAAAGAAGACCTAAATGAAAGATCTCTGTGAGTGAGATCCCAGTGGGAAGAACGGGGCCATCAAAGAAGGAGGTACCTTTCTCTGAAGGGAGGAGAGAACCTCCACTTTGACTATGACCCTGTCAGAATAAGATTGAAGTCGGCAAACCCTAAAGGCTTCCATAGCCTCGGTAACTCATGACTAAAGCCTAGGGAGATTACTGATGCCATAAACAAGAGTGTCAAATTGTTAAATCAACTTCAGGAGTCACTGTGTACTTACGTCTCATGAGGGATCTGTCCTTAATGTGTTGTCCAATGTGAAGTAATGCTATAACTAGTACTGAAACAGTATTTTTACACTTTGTGTTTCTGTATGGGTGCAAACTGATGAAATCTTTACTTAGTATATACTGAATCGATCTTCTTTATATAAAGATAATTAAAAATGAAAAAAAAAACTTGGTGTTAAATTGGAAATTGCATAGAAAATTAATCAATTTAAAAAATATATATCATGTAGGATCTCTGTCCTTAATGTGCTATACATTGTGAATTAATACTATAACTAGTACTCCAACAGTATTTTTCACTTTGTGTTGCTATGTGAGGGCAAACTGTTGAAATCTTTATGTAATATATACTAAACTGGTCTTCTGTATATAAAGAGAATTGAAAATGAATCTTGATGTGAATGAAAGGGGAGAGGGAGCAGGAAAGGGGAGGGTTGCGGGTGGGAGGGAAGTTATGGGGGGGGGCATTGTAATCCATAAGCTGTACTTTGGAAATTTATATTCTTTAAATAAAAGCTTTATAAAAAAAAATCTGTAACAAGGAAACTTCACAATAGTACAATATTCTCCCACCCCTCAAAAGTGTCACCTAAAGCTCATCTCTCCCATTTTATTTTTAATGTAACCCACAAATACCCTTTGACTCTTCTTGCTCTGTGCTACTACCAAAGCAGCACGGCTTCAAAGTACTCAGCATTGCTCCTGGTTATTTTACATAATTTTTTTAACTCCTGCATTAAATGATGATATCTGCTTTATTTAGAACTCTGTTAGATCTCTGTAAATCAACGTTCCTTTGCCTATAGCATTCCCTTATTTAATATAATTTCTTACCTTAAATGTTTGTTCTGTTTTTTCAAAAGTAGTTTGAAAACTAGGTCCATTCTTATCAGCCTGAAAAAAGAAAAAAAGTTCTAAAGAGGGAATCATGTCAATCACATATTTGTGATCTCTGCTTAATTTATTCATATTTGAGTACAATGTATTTTTATATACATCCAATATTTAAATTATGTTCACTGGTTTAATGTCACATTTAAATAACTTACTTATTATAAGAGTCCAAAGGCATTCTCTTCAAACATGAGAGAATATTCACTTATGAGAAACGAATTTAGGCATCAAAAGGGGAAACTCAGAATCTTGGGAGCTATAATCCAGTTAATCCATCAGCCAACACTGCAATGTTGTCTATGTTGTCTGGCACATCTATTTTTTGCTATCTTCAATGAAAAAAAACCTCATTTTCTTATAAACTCAATCTGGATCTAAAGAGATGTCTTTAAAGAGATCAAAAATTGACTTCCCATGGAGAAGGCACTGTGATGTAGCAGTTTAAGTCAAAGTCTAGGATGTGCCCATCTCTAGTTAGAGTGTGACTCCACCTCTAACCCCACTTCCTGCTAATGCATCCTGGGACACAGCAGCTGGCTCAAGTGCTTGGGCCCCTGTCACCCAACTGGGAGACTCAGATGAAATTCTAGGGTCCTGGCTTTGCCCTTCCCCAGTACTGGCTCTCTGGGCATTTGGGGAGTGAAACAGTAGATTTTAAAAACCTCTCTCTCTCTCTCTGCTTTTCAAAAAAATGAAAATCAACATTTTCAAAACTCTCTCTCATCATAACTACACATAGTTCTAGTTCTGTACTTCAGGAACACAGTAAATGCTAACTACAAAGATGCACCCCTGTGAGAAATCTCTGATCTGAATAATTCCCATGCCACTCTGACCCCATATGGTTTTGTGCCTTTCTGCAGTCAAAAATCAATCACATCTCCTTTTTTTTAATTAATTAATTTATTTGAAAGGCAGAGTGGAGAGAGAGAGAGAGAGAGAGAGAGCAAGAGAGAGCTAGACAGACACAAAGAGAGAGAGAGATTTACTGCCTATTGGTTCACTCCCCAAATGGCAACAATGGTTGGGGCTAGGCCATGCCAAAGCCAGGATCTAGGAACTCTATCCAGTTCTCCATGTCGATGGCAGAGGCCCAACTACTTGAGCCATCTTTGGCTGCTTTCCCAGAAGCATTAACAGGGAGACAGACTAGAAGTGGAGCAGCTGGGACAGGAACTGGAACTCATATGAGATGCCACCACTGCTGGCTGCAGCTTAACCACTGCACCACAATGCCAGCCCCTCGCATTATACTGAGTTTCTGTTTTCTTGTCTATCTCCCTACTGAATTTCCTTGAGAACAAGGAATATTTTTTCATCTCTGAATCCCAAGTACCTATCACTACAGGCATGTTTGGTCAATGATTAAACAACTGATCTTGAATGAAGCTAAACAGTATCAGCTCCCTCAGCATTTCTCATGTATTTCTGAGTCCCTTCTCATTCCCAACAGTCCTCTTATGAATCTGATCCAATTTGGCCTTTCCAGTTTGATGCAGAATACTCAAAACACATCACCTATATATGTAAGTGTGTATATATAAACATATAGGCAGAGAGAGAGACAAACAGACAGACATGTGAATATGCCTAAGAAGATAGAAGCAGCTCCTACTTCATCCCAGGTTTCAATTTCTGGGGACATGGGCTTAGAGGCTTTTTAACAGAACTGTACTCAGGTGAAAAAGAAAGGAGGTGTACAAATGGACAAAGAAATACTAGATATCCTGACAGTTAAAAACTGTGACACATATCTAGAAACTGTAGTAATATACTGCTATCTTCTATTTTCCAGGAGTATAGTTCAAAGATTATAATAAATGTAACTGTCGTCCTTACCTTAATGTATTCTACTTTTAAAAGATCTAGTCCAGGCTTATCAGAAGAGCTTATCAAGTGAAGAGGCTTCTTTTTGGATCCTAAAATAAAGAAAAACAGGAAAAAAAGTGTATTTCAAATAAATTACTCTTAAACTTTTTGAACTTTCAAGGTACTTTTATATTTTTAAATAATTACTAATTAAGCTCTGATAGAATATCTGTACTTATCTTCATGGCTATTAAATACTATGGCCAACATTGCTGAAGGCATAAACCATTCTAAACCTCTGCCCAAAGCATCCAACTTTTAAAAATGTGCATATTTGTATTCGTTTGATTTCTTATCTATATTCAAAAATACTCAAAACTTTTATAAGTACTTGTAAAGCCATCTGTGCATTTGCAGGAGAGTTTGAAAGACTAAAGGTCTAACAATCAGGAAGTATGAATTCTAATTAATCTCACCCTTATCAAAAGCTAATTAACTTAAATTTTTAACAAGGAAGCGAGATTAGGAAAATCTCTAATATCCTGCTGAATTCCAAAATTCCACAGTTTATTTTATTTACATTAAATAATTTACATAAATTTCCTTTATTTTGACAGAGTGGCATCTTACACAGAAACAAAAGTTCATTTTTAAGGGAGAAAAATTGTTAAGCTTCTTTTTAATTGAAAAACAGCAGATACCACCAAATGCCCTCTATGAAGGTCTGTGGATGTACCAAGAAATCTCTAAGAGCTGAGGAGGAAGAAGTTATTTCTTCATCATTTCATCCTTATCACTCTGGCATCTGAAATACCTCTAAATTTTCCCTTGACCTGCAAGGGTATAACCTTCCCTAAACGAAAAAATTAGTCTAGAAAGTTTATTATTTATATTTTCCCTCAATACAGTAACATGAACTCTACTTTAATACAGTACCTACAGAAAATTACTAACATATAAAATATTGTTTTTCTTCTAAACTAAGGTATTTTTAATTTCAATTATGAAAAATTACAAAACATAGGTTTTCATATTTGACTAAAAGCACTAAAAATATTAGGAATTTTTAGGAATCAGTATAGATTCATCAATCCCTTCAAGTCTCAAGTATCTGAGGCACACAAAATAGACACTTATACGAATAAACTACAAAAACTTTTAAGAGTTAATTTTCCATTTTCCATTTTTATTTTTATAACCTGGTGCTTCTTGTTATATACAAACACTATTTAATAGAAAGAACAAGGCCTTTAACGTCAGAAGTCCAGAGAGAGAATCTCGGCTTGGCCATTCACAAGATGCACAAAACTGAGTAAGCTACTTAATGTCTTTATTTCATTGTTCTTTTATAGGCTAGAAATAGCACTACTTACATCAAAGCAATATATACGGAATGTATGAAGCAACAGAGCATACTAGTTGAGTGTAAAGAAACCTAGGGTTATACTTCAAGGGTTTTCAAATAGCTTACTAGTTGTGCAACCATGGGTACCTCATAACAATCCATGTTTTTGTTTATGTATATGTAAACTGGAGACAATAACGCTGCCTACTTCACAGTATTGTTGTAAAGAGTAAATGAGGAGCTGGCATTGTGACAGTGGATTAAGCTGCTGGGTATAATACTGGCATCTCATATGGGCCCCGTTTCATGCCCCAGCTGTTCCACTTCTGATCCAGCTCCCTGCCAATGGCCTGAGAATGGCAGTGAAAGATGGTCCAAGTGTTTAGGCACCTGTTGTCAGGTGAGAGAGACCTGGATGGAGTTTCCAGTTCCTGGTTTCAGCCTGACTCAAGCCATTTAGAGAGTGAACCAGAAGATGGACTATTTGTGTCACTCTAACTCTGCCATTCAAATAAATAAGTGAATCCTTAAAATAAAAATGCTTCAGGCCAGTGACGTGGCTCACTTGGCTAATCCTCTGCCTGTGGCGCCGGCACCCCGGGTTCTAGTCCCAGTTGCTCCTCTTCCAGTCCAGCTCTCCGCTGTGGCCCCGGAGGGCAGTGGAGGATGGCCCAAGTGCTTGGGTCCCTGCACCTGCAGGAAGACCAGGAGGAAGTACCTGGCTCCTGGCTGCGGATCGGCGAAGCGCCGGCCATAGGCCGTAGCGGACATTAGGGGAGTGAACGAACGGAAGGAAGACCTTTGGCTCTCTCTCTCACTGTCTACAACTCTCTGTCTCTCTCTCTCTCTCTCTCTCTCTCTCTCTCTCTCTCTCTCTCTCTCACTGTCTAACTCTGCCTGGCAAAAAAAAAAAAAAAAAAAAAACAGCTTCATCCACAAGGCAAAAAATAACACATCAACCCTGCTTCATGAATCTAGTATAAACCATTTAAAAATTAACAAAATAAAAATTAAGCAAGTTATCTGAAAAGTGCTTTAACAGTGTCAGCTATCATGTATTACAAACATGACTGTGAGAGTGCCACTTTAACTCCAAAGTGCCACTTTAACTATTAGTTACTTTTGTATTTTTCACAGCAATTACCTTGAATTTCATGATAATCCAAGCTAATTTTCTTTAAATAAGATACTGCAGTTAAGTCGAAGGTTCTCACTGTAGCCTCTGTTCCTAACTGAGTAACATTAAATACTAGAATGGTATCTTCTTCTTTCTGTTGTTTAGTAAATTCCAAAATGACCTAAAAGAATAAGCACAGCCAATGAAAAGTTGGTAGAAAGTCTGCGTCACACTGAAAATGACAGAAACAGAATCTCTGTCCATACACATCACCAGGCAAATCTGATTAGAAATTATCACTTCAAATTCTGTCATTGAGAATATAATACATTGATAAGACAGTTGAAATTTATCATCCATTATTGATTTACTTTAATTTACTAAATTCTTTAATTTACTAAAGTAAATTCCTTAATTTACTAAAAAGAAATGTAGGAGTTCTTCCTTAATATGATTTTCTTAAAGCTATATCCAAAACAAAAATCCTGATCTGTAATGATAGAATCATTCCCACCAAAGTTAAAAAGACAAGAATATTTACTGTCATACCACCATTTACATTAATTCTAGAAATGATGGCCAATATATTTAGCCAATAAAAAATAAAACACATATGCAGCAATGTTTAGAAGAGGTAAACTCCTCCATATTCCTACTAAAAGATGGAGGCTTAGGGTGGACGGCGTGGCGCAGCAGGTGAAGCCACCTCTTGTCAGAGTGCCTGCAACTTCCTGCCAACGTTCCTGAAAGCAGCAGAGGATGGCTAAAGTATTTTCGTCCCTGCCACCCACACAGAAGACCCAAAAGGAGGTCCCAGCTCCTGGCTTGAGCCTGACTGTTGCAGACCTCTGGGAAACAAGCCAGGGGATGGAAGATTTCTCTGTCTTGCCCTCTCTTTCTCTGCCTTTCGAGTAAGTAACTAGATAAATAAGTAACAATTTTTAAAAAGAGAAACAGGCTTTATCCCAACCCTTTGAGTCTGGGCAGCCTTGCGAATGCTTTAATCAATAATCAACCCCAGTGTCCATCATCAAATGAAGTCACGGATGATGAAAATGTGGCAGTTACACACACACACACACAATGGAATATTACTTGGTTATTTTAAAAATTGTAATTCTATCATTTGTGGCAAAATGGTTGAATTGTTAGATATCAAGTTGAACAAGCCAGACATAGGCAATTACTGCCATGTTTCCCCTTACATGTAATTTAAATTTTTTAAA
This sequence comes from Sylvilagus floridanus, assembly GCA_949820135.1. NCBI lineage: Eukaryota > Metazoa > Chordata > Mammalia > Lagomorpha > Leporidae > Sylvilagus > Sylvilagus floridanus. The sequence goes on from OX463239.1 coordinate 69,983,740, forward strand.
AAATCAAAAAAAAGAAAGAAATGCCTACGTATCAGTTTTGCTGCAAACAGTGTTTGTCAAACAAATAGGAATTACACAGCACTAGTTGCAATGGTTTTGTGACTATATTAAAAGTTATTTTCTATAAAGTTGAACATCTTTTCATTTGATTATTGTTTATAGTCCTTGCTTATTTTTCTGCTGAACTACACAATCATTTTAATTTTATTTGGTTTTTTTTTTTTTTTTGACAGGTGGAGTTAGAGAGAGAGGGACAGAGAGAAAGGTCTTCCTTCCGTTGGTTCACCCCCCAAATGGCAGCCACAGCCAGCGTGCTGCACCGATGTGAAGCCAGGAGCCAGGTGCTTCCTCCTGGTCTCACAAGCGGGTGCAGGGCCCAAGGACCTGGACCATTCTCCACTGCCTTCCCTGGTAGTAGAGCATTAAGCCTTTGAGTGTAAATTTTAAAGTATCTCAAAAAAATAAAATATTAAGTTGAAAAAAAAAGAAGAGTACAGAGGAAGTGATACAAAATGAATTCTGATCACAGACACAACCATGAAACTCTTACTGGCAATGTTCAGAGAACGCTAACTGCAGTGCAAAAAGCTCAACTATGCTAAGACTATCCTCCTGGGAAGGTGGGTGTCTAAGACAAGGGTCCCAGCTCAGCTCCTAGTCAACTATCAGCATCAAATACCAGCTTCAAGAGTATGCCACCACTACGAGCAGGCGCTATCAGATGTCAGATGACTGCAGTCCCAGTCAACAAAGCACTACAATCAAATGGAAGACTTCTCACAAAATTATCCAGCTTGGCCCTTCCAGAATTCATAATCCACAAATTGGGAGCAAAACAGAACAGTCATTTTAAGCTACTAAGTTTTAGGTAACTTGATAAGGAGCAATAGTAGCCATAACAACACAAATACTGAAAAAAAATTAGTATTATTAACAGATGTTGTAAACCAATGGTATCAACTGAAAAATAAGGTATTAAGCACAAAACTGACGTACACAAAAAGTTTTGCAAAAATATAATGTTTAAGATGAAAGTAATGAAACCATATAGTAATACATAAAAACCATGGGTAGATGTCTTTTCTGACAGAGAATTTTCTAAACACATACTGACCGCATAGTGTATTTTTATAAGAGACGCCTTAGCCTTAGCATAGCCATGATACTAGCCCTCAGTAGCATGTACAATAGAGGGTTGCAAAAAACCCAAAGGGGCCAGCACCACAGCTCAATAGGCTAATCCTCTGCCTGCGGTGCTGGCACACCGGTTTCTAGTCCCGGTCGGGGCACCAGATTCTGTCCCGGTTGCCCCTCTTCCAGGCCAGCCCTCTGCTGTGGCCCGGGAGTGCAGTGGAGGATGGTCCAAGTGCTTGGGCCCTGCACCCGCATGGGAGACCAGGAGAAGCACCTGGCTCCTGCCTTCGGATCAGCGCGGTGCGCCAGCCACAGCGCACTGGCCACGACGGCCATTGGAGAGTGAACCAACGGCAAAGGAAGACCTTTCTCTCTGTCTCTCTCTCTCACTGTCCACTCTGCCTGTCAAAAATAAATAAATAAATAAAAATTTTTAAAAATAAACCCAAAGAAGGTCAACTGCCCAATTTGCTTTGCAAACCCTCACCATTTGTTATCTTTGTAACCTTCAGCAATTCTGTAATCTGTAACCACTGCATGCCTGTTACACAGCGCTCTCCTGTCTCAGTCCCGGGAGTCCTGAAGATACCATGATGTAACTCCCCTTCTGTCCTAGCCCTGCCCAGCAACACCCACTACTATTATTTCTCCAGCACCAGCCTTAGGCACCATGCTGGGTTTAGATCATACTTCCCAAGTTTCCCAACCAATGAGAAACTTGAGGAAGGGACCCCTGCATGCCAGGGATAAAAGGAGCTGGTCACTGCTCTCAAGTCCAGGTAACAATAAATGCCTCACTTTCTGCATCCCTCATGTTTCTGAGTCCAACCATTGGTGAGTGGGTAGTCTCAGGCTGGTTTATCTCCAACACATATTGTAACTAGAACATAAAGAAAAAACTGACAAACTGCACTGCAGAAATGTTTAAAACATAGAATAGCAAAAAATAAAATCACTCTGGGAAAAATACTTTCAAAGCTCTACTATTTTTCCTTCAATAGTTTTGACTGCTTTCTACCTCACTTCATTCATTCAACACTCAATAAAATATTTACTGGGCATTATCTACCATGAACCAGGCTATGCCAGCAACTTAGGAATCCTAAAGTGACCAGTGCAGAGAGGGTCCTTGTCCTCATGAACTTTATGTTTAGAAGGAGAGTTGGGAAAAGTGAATGTTGCTGTCTTACGTTGGGTGGTCAGGACCTTCCAAGACAGTATGTGAGCAAATACTGAAGGAGGTAAAAAACTAAAATAAAATCAAGCTATGTAGGACAAGAGTGTTCCAGGCAAAGGAAAAGGGAGCACAAAGATGTGCTCTTCTGCGAGGTGGGCATTTAGCCTACTGGTTGAGACTGCTACATCCCACACTGGAGTACCTGGGTTCAGTACCCTACACTGACTCCTCATTCCAGCTTCCTATTCATGTGGACTCTGGGAGGCAGCAGCAACAGCTCAAGCAACTGAGTTTCTTCCACTCACACGGAGAACCTGGATAGCACTCCTGGCTTCAGCCAAGCCCAGCACCAAAAAAAAAAAAAGATGCTGCAGTATCTGAGGAATGAATCAGCAGATATGAGCCTCTGTCTCTCAAATACATGCAAATTAAAAAAAAAAAAAAAAAGAATACGCTTCAGTCTGCGTAAGAAAGAACAAAAGTATAAACTCTGTGAGGCAAGAACTTTGCTCATTTGATGTTTTCCAGCAACCAAAATAACGTTGGTTATACTTAAGAAATAAACGAAGTAAGATTAGAATACAGTGAGCAAGGCAGGGAAGAACTGAAGATAAATCCAGCCACATGGGGTGACCCCTGTAAAGCCTTGTAGTACATGAGACGATTCAGTCTGAGCAAGATATCAAGCCAGTGAAAAGTTTTGAACAGAAGAGTGACATGATCTGACTTTTACTTTAAAAAGATCACTTCAGCCACCATATGAAGAACTGAGCACCAGAGGAAAGCAGATAGGAGTTGAGACAAGAGATGATGATGACTTGGGCAGTACGGATGCAGTGAGGAAAAAAACAATCGTCTGAATGTATTCTGAAGTTAAGAGTCAAGTTATTGGTATTTTGTATGGAAATATGAAAGAGAGAGAGAAGTCAAAGACAGCTAAGGTAGAAAACATACCTTTCTTTAAAAAAAACAGTAATACTTAGATTTCTACATACAATTCAAATATGGAACTTCTGGCTTTGTATTTATAGTATAAGCTCTCACTTTAGGATAATAATCAATAAAGAACATCTACTTTCTATCTTTTCCATTTTATTATCAAGGCAATACATATGTATTATAGAAATTTCAGAATACATGGAAAAACTAACAGATAAAAATAAAAACCTATAATGACATCACCTAAACACTGCCATCTACCAAAGAAGCATATACTTTTCAATGGAATTATAATGTCCTTAGTATTATTTTTCCCAAATAATGATATATCATAAATGTCTCTCCATGTTTATTTTTATGTGGCTTTTTTATTTATATAAAGACAACAGATTTCATATCTTTTACATACACAACATTAAGCACATAATGATAATTCCCACTCTCCCATCCTCCTTCCTCTTTTTTTCCTTTTAAATTTTTTGATAATATATTTTCAATTTACTTTAATCAAAGGCTTAATCCTACATTAAATAAAATATTCAACAGTATAAGGTAGAAAGACCATTATTCTGCAGGAGTATAGCCAAGACCTATTAACAATCAAATCTCAAGACATCAATTTCACTTATATACCTGTGACTTTCAAAACCTATAGGGAGCATGTTGGAAATTTAAGTTATTCACATGTTTCCAATCTTAAACATGACAATCAGCAATATTATTTAGCTTGGAAGTAGAAGTTATTTAAAAATTTAAGTAATTACATCCAGAAATATTCTGTAGAAAATCAAACCCTAAATAAGAGTCTTGAGCTCTTCTAAAATATATTAGATATACCACAGATAATTCTTGTGTGAGTTTTTAAGAAATAACATTTAATATTTTAAAAATGCTGTGTGTATGTGTGTATACATGTGCATGCATGTTTGTATGTTCTGAGGAGTAGAGAAGACACCATTCCACAGTTTCAATATACTTAACATTTGAGTCTAGCTGGCCTTAGCTTATAAGACAATAGCAACAGAATATATTTATGAGCAAAAAATGGACATACTTCTCTAATTTCAAACTTGAGTAGAAGATTAATGAGCTCTTCATTTGGGACCTCTGTAGCTTTTTTCTGTTCTGATACCTTCATACTTTTACCAGTCTGTAATTCTCCATCTTCAGCATCAAAATATTCATCCTCAGAATCTAATGGAAAAAGACATTCATTTCACCTCAGACAATGTTCAAGGAAAACTACAAAAGGCACTCAAAACTAAATCTCCCAAGACTAAATGCACTTATAATATATATAATTCTCATATTGAAAATCAGGACAGTTTCAATGTTTTCTTTACAAAATCCCATAAAGTGATGCAAGATGGCACGTAATAATCAAATTTAAAATCAGACTGCAAGGGCTGGTGCTGTGGCGTAGTGGATAAAGCTGCCGCCTGCAGTGCCAGCATCTCATATGAGCGCCGGTTCAAGTCACGGCTGCTCCACTTCCAATCCAGCTCTCTGCTATGGCCTGGGAAAGCAGTGGAATATGGCCCAAGTGCTTGGGCCTCTGCACCTATATGGGAGATCCAGAGGAAGCTCCTGGCTCCTGGCTTCAGATCAGCCCTGTGGCGTACCTGGTAAAAGCAGTCACCTGTGGTGCCAGCATCCCATATGGGTTCCGGATCAAGACCTAGCTGCTCCACTTCCAATCCAGCTCTCTGCTGTGGTCTATGAGGGCAGTGGAAATGGCCCAAGTGCTTGGGCCCCTAAGCCCATGTGAGAAACCCAGAGGAGGCTCCTGGCTCCTGGCTTCGGATGAACACAGCTCTGGCCATTATGGCCATTTGGGGAGTGAACCAGTGGATGGAAAAATCAATCTCTCTCTCTCTCTTTCTCTCTCTTTCTCTCTCTCTCTGCCTCTCCTTCTCTGTAACTCTGCCTTTCAAATAAATAAATAAATCTTTTTAAAAAATCAAACTGTAGTATTCTTTTTTTTTTTTTTTTTGATGATTCTGACTTTTTCACTTTCCTTCATCCATTCAGTATTCAATTAAAGATTATTCTGGGCATCAGCTACCATGCCTCAGGTTGTGTCAGCCATTAAGGACACCAGAAGCGCCAGGAACGGCACAGTCTTGTCCTCGGAGAGTTTATACAGTAGCTCAAAATCAAGAGATCTGTTAGGCCAGAGCTACAGAAAAGGATCACATGCAGACTGGCAGGCTGAGGCACAAGAGTAGCTTAATCAGAATCTCAAGTAAGCACTGCCAACAACAAAAATCCCTCATTTATCCAGTAAAGAAACAGAGTTAAGAAAGGTAAGTGACCGAAGGCACACTGCTGCTTGGGCAGTACAACAAGAACTAAAACCAGTAAGTCACTATTATATTTTCACAAATTCTTTATTTTTTTAAAATCTTTCTTCCACATGATAATACACAGGCTTGGTTTCACAGTATTTTATACCCCTTACCTGATTCCACTCCCTCTAGTAATAGTGAAGCACCAAGTAAACTTTTGGTCCCACCTGAAATAACAGGAATTGATGATACCTAGCAAAGAACACAAAAATATTTCTTCAAAACACTGACTTAGCAGGATTCAGTGCACACCAAGGAAAGAAAAATCAAAAAGTAACAGAGCACAGAGATATGGAAAGCCACATACACAAAGAATACAACAAAACACATGGAATTCACTAACTCAGCCACTAACAGGTGGTTGAGATTTCAAAATTATTAAATTATTCTTTCTAGGACAAAACTATGTACAACTCTAGTATGGAAGTCTATTTATCACTGCATGTCATTTAGTTGTTGTCTATTACAATGTTAAAGTACACATTTATTACAGGGTCCCAGGAAATGATATCAAATGATGTCACCAGTTGGCTCTCTCAAATTTCACTTCAAAGTAAGTGGAAATCCAACATTTCTTTTAGGCTATAAACATCATTCCAATTAATGTGAACTAGAACATTTAAGTCTAACATATAAAAAGTTTTATAACAACTTTTACTTTTTAAAAAGAATTTATTTCAAGTTTTATTTAAAAGAAACTTTATAAATCTGAAAGACATATTCCTTTCATTTCTCTATTTTTGGTTTATTAAGCTTGCCTTAAAACTGACTTTCTACCACTAGTCTAAAACAGTAGTGAAAAGAAAAGATTAAGCATTTTCACTGTATCCATTTACCTGTCTCTCTGAAGGCTGGACAGATGATTTCTGTGGCAAAGGTATACTGTTAACCAAACACAGCATATCTTTCATCTTCTGGTCAGAAATTCTCACGTGCATCAAAGGAAGTCCCCCTGATACTTTAAACCTAAAAAAAAAAAAAAAATCAACTGGATAAGTTTTTAATAAGGTCAGCTTCTCCACACTCTAGTTATAGAGGGGTAAGGGACTGGAGGAAAAAATGATACTGCAGAGGGTAAGTACTTTGGACATGTTTATATTTAATCAAACTAATGCTTCATTCCTAAACCATGCTCAAGGAACTGCAAGAGTGTCAAGGTAATTTAAATGTATTGTCAATCAGCCAGATCTTTTTTTTAATTTTCATTTTTTTTACTTTTTCTTTAAAGTTTATTCTTATCTATTCTAAAGGCAGACCAACAGAAAGATAGAGAGAGAAAGGGGCCAGCGCTGTGGCATAGCGGATAAGGCCAAATGGGTGCCAGTTCAAGTCTCAGCTGCTCCACTTCGATCCAGCTCTCTGCTATGGCCTGGGAAGCAGTAGAGAACGTGGGACCTGTAGGAAGCTCCTGGCTTCAGATCAGCGCAGCTCTGCCCATTGCAGCCAACTGGCTGCATCGGATGGAAGACCTCTCTCTCTCTCTGCCTCTCCTTCTCTCTGTAACTCTTTCAAATAAATAAATAAATATTAAAAAGAGAGAGAGAGGGAGAGAGAGCTTCCATCCATTCTTCATTCCCCAAATGCCTGAAATCCAGGACTTGACAAGGCCAAAGCCAGGAACCAGGAACTCCATCTGGGTCTTCCACCTAGGTGGCAGAAACCTAAGCAATACAGCCATCATTTGTGGCTTCCCAGGGTGCGCATTAGCAGGAAGTTGGACTGGAGGTAGGAATGGATCCCAGATATTCTGAAATGAGATCTAGGTGGCTTAACCTACTTGACCACAATGCCCGCCCCTCAAATCTTTTTAAGTTAACTATGTTTTATTTTAAAACACTCCAAACTCAAGTCTCTACATTTTAAAACCAAAAATACTATATATAATTTATTTCCTGTTATCAAAGATTTATATTATAAACATCAGCATATCCACCTCAGCATTCTCTATCATGCTTTTTCTGTGTGTAAAGCCTTTAACAGCACCTGACACAAATCTGTTTATTTTATTTTCTTCTGATGAAAATACAAGCTCCGGAGCCAGCACTGTGGTGCAGCAGGTTAAAACCTTGGTCTGCAGTGCCTGCATCCCTTATGGGCATCGGTTTGTGTCCCAGCTGCTCCACTTCCTATACAGCTCCTTGCTAATGTGCCTGGGAAAGCAGCAGACGATGGCCCAAGAGGTTGGGCCCCTGCACCCACGTGGGAGATCCAGAAGAAGCTCCTGGTACCTGGCTTAGGCCTGGCCCAGCCCCGGTGCAGGAGCCACTTGAGGAGTGAACCAGTAGATAGATGATTGATCCACCTCTCTCTCTCTCAAATAAATTAACAAATCTTTAAAAATATAAAAATAAAAATAAACAAATAAAAGATTACTAAAAAACACAGAGAAGCAAATACATGAGATAAAGAAATCCATACATGATATGGATGAAAAATATTGTTGGGAGATAGAGGTACTGAAGAGAAATCAAACTGAAAGAAATGAAGAATTCAATAGGCCAAATAAAAAATTCAGTGGAAAGAATTAACAACAGACATGGTGAAGCAGAAGAAAGAATATCTGAGCTAAAAGACATATCTTTGGAAATATCTCATTCAGACAAAAACAAAAAAAATTTAAAACTAAAAATAGCATTCAAGATTTATGAGATACTACTAAACAATCCTAACATGTGTCTTGGGAGTTCGTGAAGGTGTGGAGAGAGAGAATGGATTAAAAGGTCTATTAAGTAAATAACAGAAAACATCCCTAATTTGAAGAAAGGGACATCCAACTACAGGAATCACAGAGAATTCCTAATAGACATGACCAGGAAAGATCTTCACCACAACACATTATAGTTAAACTTTCAGCAGTAAAATATAAAGAAAAGATTCTACAATATGTACCAGAGAAACACCAGATGATCTTCAGAGGATCTCAAATTAGACTGATAGCCAATTTCTCATCAGAAACCCTACAGGCTAGGAGAATGAAGAGATACAGTCCAAGTCCTAAAAGAAAAATGCTGTCAACCTATAATACTATACCAAACAAAGATCTCAGTTATGAATGTAGGTGAAGAAAAAACCTTCCAAAACAAACAGAAACTGAAATTATTTTCACCATTCATCCAGCCTTTCAAAGGATACTTAAGAACATGCTATACACAGAAACACAGAAAAATAGTCACCATTGGAAAGAATGTGAAAACAGAAAAATCTAGTAAAAGTACCAAGAAAATCCAAAGAAAAACAATAGGAATACTCATGAAAAAAATGTCAGGATCAAGTCATTACTTACCAATAATAACACTGAATGAAAAAGAACTAAACTCTACAATTAAAAAATACAGACTGGCTGAATGTATTAAAAAAACAAAACCCGGCTGGCGCCGTGGCTCAACAGGCTAATCTTCCGCCTGCGGCGCCGGCACACCAGGTTCTAGTCCCGGTTGGGGCGCCGGATTCTGTCCCAGTTGCCCCTCTTCCAGGCCAGCTCTCTGCTGTGGCCCAGGAGTGCAGTGGAGGATGGCCCAAGTGCTTGGGCCCTGCACCCCATGGGAGACCAGGAAAAGCACCTGGCACCTGGCTCCTATCATCAGATCAGCACGGTGCGCTGGCCGCAGCATGCCAGCCGCGGCGGCCATTGGAGAGTGAACCAACGGCAAAGGAAGACCTTTCTCTCTGTCTCTCTCTCTCACTGTCCAGTCTGCCTGTCAAAAATAAAAAAATAAAAATAAAAAAAATAAAAAATAAAAAAAAAAACATTTATTTGCTCCCTACAAGAAACACACCTCACCAACAAAGATACACACAGAGTCAAAGTTAAAGGATGGGAAAAGAAATTCCATGTAAAAAGAAAGCATAAACAGAAAGCATATCAGACAAAACAGACTTTAGCACAAAAATGGTTAAAAGAGACAAAAAAGGGCATTATGTAATGATTAAGAGATCAATTCAACAGGAAGATGCGACTATAGTAAATATATAAGCACCCAACGTCAGGGTGACCGGCTATTCAAAACAAGTGTTAACGGATCAAAAGAAAGACATATCATCCAATACAGTCATAATCGGAGACTTTAATACCCTATTGTCATCAATGGACAGATCGACTATAGACAAAAAAATCCACGAAGAGGGGCTGGCACTGTGGCACAGTGGGTTAACGCCCTGCCCTGAAGCGTTGGCATTCCATATGGGCGGCAGTTCGAGTCCTGGCTGCTCCTCTTCTGATCCAGCTCTCTGCTATGGCCTGGGATAGCAGCAGAAGATGGCCCAAGTCCTTAGGCCCTTGCACCCACGTGGGAGACCTGGAGGAAGCTCCTGGCTCCTGGCTTCAGATGGGTGCAGCTCTGGCCATTGAGGCCATCTGGGGAGTGAACCAGCAGATGGAAGACCTCTCTCTCTGTCTCTACCTCGCTCTATAACTCCTTCAAATAAATAAAATAAATATTAAAATAAATAAATAAAAATTAAATAAAATAAACAGAATTCTAACCTCCCTTTCAAAAAAAAAAATCAACAAAGAAACAACACAGCTAACGTACACCACGGACCAAATGGACCTAATTGATATCTACAGAACATTCAGAACAAAATCCTGTCTTTTACAACAAAATGGATGCAACTGGAAATCATTATGCTTAGTAAAATAAGCCAACCTCAAAAAGATAAGTATCATGTATTTTCTTTGCTATGTGACAGTTAATATAGATTACAAAAAAAAATGTGTAGGAGTGAAACAGACATTTTATGATATGACTTGTTTTTAGCCCTTGTTTATACTCCTATGGAACTGTGTTTACTCTACTTTTTACTCACTGAATATTATGCTTAGTGGTGAATTAACCTGTGATTATAGAGTGGACTGAAAGCATGTGTCTGAAAAAACAAAAGGAAAAAAGGAAAGAAGGGAGGAAGGGAGGGAAGAAAGGAGGGAGAGAAGGAGGAAGGAAGGAAGGAAGGAAGAAGGAGGGGGATGAGGGAAATAGAGGGGGAGGGAGGGAAGTATGGATATCATCTTAGAATTGTACCTATGAAATACATGAAATTTCTCTTTTGATTAATAAAACATTTAAGAAGAAAAAGAAAAAAAATCACAGGGCTCATATACATATTGCCCATACAGGACAGTATGGAGCCCCAAGAAGGCAGGAAAAGGGGTGGGAATCCCCAGGGGTTTGGCCTTTGAAAGGGAAAATTCTTTTCTAATCTCTGGAAAGCAGATAATTAGCCAGGCAACACTTCTGGTTAATGGTGGCCCTAGGGAAGAAATGGAAGCACAGGCTTTACTACAGGAATCAGGCCTTCCCAGGCCCTCTGCCCACCAGTGTGGCCCGGGGGAATGACATGTGGCCAAGGAACCATCCAAAACTGACAACATCCAAACTGGAAAAGTGAACTACTTAACAGAACTGTAACTCTGGGTATTTTTTAATACGCAAAGGGGACTAGAATGCCATGTGACTGCTACCATGTTAGTCATCTGCCTAGGAAGCATGACAATGAAATTAAAAGCCCACACATTGTCAGAGTTTGTGTTGGGGACTCAGGAAAATTACTTGAACAGCCTCAGCTTCATCTGCATAAAGACTCCTACTCTCCAGTGTTAATTAACATGAGTGCCTGGCACACACACATGAAATGAATACATATTAGTTCCTTTCCTAAGGGAAATGCGGATCAACTTGAAGAGTCACATTTCCAATTTCTAAACAAAAGTCACTGGGAAGATGTAATGCTTCCAAATGGCATACTTAAAAATGGTTTTAAGAAAGAAAAGTTGATAGCCGGCGCCGCGGCTCAACAGGCTAATCCTCTGCCTTGCGGCGCCAGTACACCGGGTTCTAGTCCCAGTCGGGGCACCGGATTCTGTCCCGGTTGCCCCTCTGCCAGGCCAGCTCTCTGCTGTGGCCAGGGAGTGCAGTGGAGGATGGCCCAAGTGCTTGGGCCCTGCACCCCATGGGAGACCAGGAGAAGCACCTGGCTCCTGGCTCCAGATCTGCGCGGTGCGCCAGCCGCAGCACGCCAGCCACGGCGGCCATTGGAGGGTGAACCAATGGAAAAGGAAGACCTTTCTCTCTGTCTCTCTCTCTCTCACTGTCCACTCTGCCTGTCTAAAATTAAAAAAAAAAAAAAAAGAAGAAGAAAGAAAAGTTGGTGGAATAACTCAAATGGGAAATCATTCATTCAATAAATTCCATTATGCAACAACAACAAAAAATAACATAACACAGATCAATATCCCTTACAATCATAGATACAAAATTTTTTAACAAAAACTTTTATAAAGCAAAGATATTTTAAAAGAATAATACATCATTGCCATCATCTGGTAATATAAGATTGGTTTAACACCCACCAGGTAAAGGGTATAATTGAACTATTGAAACATGCAACATGAATGAATTTCAAATTAATTATATACAATGATCTCAAATTAATTATGAAAGAAATTAAACAAAAATTAAAATTCTTGTGATGCCATTCATGTAAAACTCTATAAAATTCTAACAAATATACAGTGTCAGAAAGCAGAACAGGAGTCAGCAGTACAGTTAAACAGGTTAAGTCACCATCTGTGCTGCCAGCATCCCATATGACTACTGGTCCAAGTCTGGCTGCTCTGCTTCCAATCAGCTCCATGCTAATGTACCAGGGAAAGTAGCAGAAGTGAGCCCAAGTACTTGGGCCCCTGAACCCATCCGGAAGAAGCTCCTGGCTCCTGGCTTTGGCCCAGCCCCAACTGTGTGGCCATTTGGGGAGTGAACCAGCAGATGGAAGACCTCTCTCTCTATAACTCCACCTTTCAAACAAATAAATCTTAAAAAAAAAAAAAAAAAACTTTAAACAGGACTTGTGATAGAAAAGAGGGGATATATAATTTAAATACACATTTTACTGAAATGTATTTCTACTGCAAGACAGAATAATCATTATCTTTTTTCTGTCTCCTTCATAAATTTTTGCTTCCTTAAAAGCCAGTAACAGATGCATACATTTCACTGTGTTGATTTTCTAGTAACAAAAATAACTCATACATTACCTGGCCATTCTAATGTCTTTTTCTACCATTGCTTTTGCCAACTCAACATGAATATCCATGGGCTGCAATATATGCATAGATGATGGATGTTGAAATCGACATTTTTTCCAGTTTTCCTCTTTAAAAAAAAATTTTAATATTAAATAACTTTTTAAATTATCAGATACTTTGTGGAGAAACTATGTTACTAGAAAACAATCATTCAATGAACACCAATTTTTACAAGTTAAATAATCTATATTTTTAAATACAGGTTTCAGGAGATATAAAAATTCTGAATATGTGAAGAATGTTCATATGCTATCATCTTGCATTTCAAAACAAATAGGAGGAAAAGCCCAACAAGTTAATGTTTGGATTCCAGAAAAAGTGATCAAAGTGGGTGGTGACAATGAGAAGAAGGGGAAAAAAATAGAAGGAAAAAAGGGCATTTATGAGATTCCTAACTGAAATAATTAGAAAAGCTTAGCACACAATTCCAAACTAAAAATGACTTGCAACAAGCAATATTTTATGTTAAAAATGTGTGATAATCACTTTCCTCTAGGAAAAAAAAGGTCCCAAAGACAGAATTTTCTAATGGCTAACAGATCTTCATTGATGACAATAAATGAAAATCTTCAATCATTTATAATTCAAAAAATTATTAAGTACATACAAAAGAAAAAGGTAGCTTTAATGGTCTGTGTAAGTACTTCCCTTCCAGGAATTAACAGACTCCTAATGTTACTGGCTAATGCTCCGAGCATCTCAAAATTCTTTATTATGATTTGTATGTACTTCAAAACCCTAAAGCTTCCAAAGCACCTACTGCTTTTCAAAGCTATCTTTTAGATTTTTCAGTTATGAGCCAAAGAAGAAATACAGCCACCAAGTATCCTGAGCTGGTCCAGATCCTAACAGAAGGGCAAGAACTGTGCAGGTGGGTCTCAAAGTGTGTAAGGGTCACCCTTCATTTGATTCTAATGCTAAGATCTCCACCCCAGGGGGAGCTTACACCTTTCTACCATGTGATGTATGTAAAGGCACGTTTCCAAACCTCGCCTGGGTGAGTGTGTGTCCCCCCCTACATGTGATGGCAAACACTTGTCCTGTTGCACATCCATTTTCCCCTAAAATAAGAAACCAATTTCTCTACGCTGGAGAGTCATAGCTTTGGAAGGGATTCCTGATGGTCTCTTTATCATTGCAAATAAAGTATTTGGTGTGACAAATGCTTCTGACTGACATTTTGATTTCTACTCAGGAAAAAAGCAAATAATTCTGGTTCAATGACATTACATTTTAATACATCTCATCACTTCTACTAGACTATAAATTTTACACTTTCCACCAGAAACCTATCACAAAGTGATAAACTCAAGAACATTTAATTAATACTTAATGCTTCAAAAACCTAAAGAGGTAAAAAGAACTAAAATTCTTTACTTAAGGAATAAAAACACAAAAGCTTTGAGAAGGCAATTAAATTAATTACCTTCAAGGTTTTAAGGCTATATCTACTGGTTGAATATTCCATACCCTAAATACTTAGGACCAGAATTATTAACAATTTTCGTATTTTCTTGAAAGTTGGAATATTTTCATAAACATAATGATATCTTTGCAATGGGACATATATCAAGATGAAATTTAATTATGTTTTAAATACACTTTATACACATAACCTGAAGGCTATTCTACATAATAATTTCAGGGCACTTGCATTTTAACTAAGATGTGTCAAATAAGGTAATCTGTGGAATTTTCTATGTTGTAGCATCTTATCATGCCTCAAAAACTTTTAGTTTTTTGAATCACTTCAGATTTTTGGTTTTCAGATTAGGGAAGCTCAATCTGACTTATCTGTAGATGTATATTTCATAGATATCTGCAAATGGATGAGATATAATGTTGCTGAAACAAAGAACAGACCAGTAAGAATAAAATATTTAACAACAAATGTAGCGAGGAAAACAGCACTGAAACATCCCAAAAGCACTGGGACAGAGGAAACTGAACCAAATGCAACTTCCATTTTGTGTTCTGCACAGTTTTAGTCACATCACAAAAATGCAGACCATAAATAGACTTAATCTAAATGGTGCTATGTACTGTTAAAATGAATATCCAAATTTTTATTTCTATTTGAAATTATGACAGTGATTTTGCACTAATAGGTTCTTCTTTGGTACTCTGAAGTAAACAATAGAATATGTGTGCGAAATGGTTGTCAGAGTTGATTTACATGCACATACACACAAACACATCCATCACCAAATACATTCAACATAATTCCAAGATGCTAAAAGTTGAGACATGGTTTACCTGCTCGTGCAAAGAGTAGTTGCACACTCTTTATTTCAACATCAAATTTGTCATATGCTTTATCCATTATTTCTTCCAGAGATGAATTAGTAGTCTTCTGTAAACCTTGATCTTTGCTGTTGAGCTAAAGTGGAGAAAAAAAATTTTAATTTTTTTCACAGTATAAAATTCATACATCGGAGCTGGCACTTTGGCACAGTGGGTTAATACCCTGGCCTGAAGCGCTGGCATCCCATATGGGCGCCGGTTGAAGACCTGGATGCTCCACTTCCAATCCAGCTCTCTGTTGTGGCCTGGGAAAGCATCAGAAAATGGTCCAAGTCCTTGGGCCCCTGCACCCATGTGGGAGACCCAGAAGAAGCCCCTGGGCTTAACCCACTGTGCCACAATGCCAGCCCCCTGCATAAATTATTGATACTTATCTGCAAATACTACATGAGTAATACAGTATTTCAGTATATATCTCTATGGAGTACTAAGTGTTCAACACATTTTCATTAACTAAGAGACCAGTTAAACAGCTGTACATCTCAAAAAGCAACTCTTCTTCCTGGATCTCAGCAGTTACTGCCACTAAGAGCTCAGCTACCTAGCAGCCATCCTATAGCCATCAACAAGGAATAGCAGGGTTGGCACCTTCTTCCCACTATATCACAAGAATAGTCAGGCCACTTAGAATTTAGCTCCAAACTCTTCCATTTGTCCATACCCCACAGAGACAAGGATTAATTCAGGACAATTTTTTTTTTCAAATCTTTACCTTTCCATGGAAGTCTGGATTCTTTAAGATTCTAACTCCTAAATTTAGGAGTTTTTTTTATTCCACTTAGACACCAACAATAGTTGAACAAATATTCATTCAAATGTGTATAATTTCTTATTGTCAAAATATACATGTAACAAATAACACTGCATAACTAAATCATGAAAACTAGGAATGCTCCTCTCCAATTAGGAAAAGACAGACAGAATCCAAACTTCGACATCAAATCACCTATTAGCAGAAAAATTCTAGTTTTTCTTTGTTTTAATAACCATGACATATATAAAAAAAAACACTCTAAGGTAGGGTTGACAAAAAGGTAAGAAAAATTAGTGTAGGTTTGATTTAATTTAATTCTGAGAACCAAACAGAAAGCTAACACATAACTAGCTACCAAGCTAATCAAAGATGGGCAGAGAAAAATGTGCACATGCCTACCCGAAATGTACCAAAATCTAAAATGAGAAGATCTGACTTTTCGTGATGGAAACCAGTCTGTGGAACTATTAGATAAGAAGGCTTCAGATTTATTCTTAAATCAAGAACTTTTCGAGTTTCAATAATATGTGTAAGTCCTAAAGGCAAAGAAATAATGAAAAATTAGATGGTCAATTTGAATACATAATCAGATAATTACAATAGGAAAAGAGCTTTACTTAGAAAACATCACAGAGAAATATCATTTCCGATTCTCAATTCAATGTGTAAGATGAAAACTTCAGTTAATGCACAACAATCACATCATAGCACAGTACAGTAAAGCCAACAGAGCTAGTATTTTATACAAGAACAGTTTATAGATGTCTTGATTAAACAACAAAACAACATCATGAGTAGTTTGAGTTTACAGGCCATGTTATAAAAAAAAAGTATATTTAAAATTAGATTCGCACACAGTTGAGTGAACCATTTTTTTAAGAACTGAAATGAAAGGATGCTTTCTGCCTCAAGCCCATTCAGAGACATAGGCTTTTTTTTTTGGACAGGCAGAGTGGATAGTGAGAGAGAGAGACAGAGAGAAAGGTCTTCCTTTTTTGCCTTTGGTTCACCCTCCAATGGCCGCTGCAGCCGGTGCACCGCGCAGATCTGGAGCCAGTGCACCGCGTTGATCCGATGGCAGGAGCCAGGTGGTTCTCCTGGTCTCCCATGGGGTGCAGGGCCCAAGCACTTGGGCCATCCTCCACTGCCTTCCCGGGCCACAGCAGAGAGGTGGACTGGAAGAGGAGCAACCGGGACAGAATCCGGTGCCCCGACCGGGACTAGAACCTGGTGTGCCGGCGCCACAAGGCAGAGGATTAGCCTAGTGAGCCACGGCGCCGGCCGACATAGGCTTTTGAATCTAATTTCATGCAGAACCATCGGAGCTCACAGTATTCTTGTCTCACAAGTATGTTTGACTTTAAGTAAGCCATGTCCACTGTTTAGTAAAGCCTAAGTTTAAGACAGAGAGAAACTGCAATCCATACTATTTAAAATTCAATGTTTACATTAGAACATACAAAATTTTTGCTTATGTAGACACACAAATTCTTTACCTGTTGCTGTTCTCTCTTTAATTTCTTCTAACTTCATCAATGTAGCTGATGTTATTTGCTCAAGATCCAACCCTTTATCTGACTGAAAGAATTCAACCACTGCATTGATGGTTTTCTGCAAAATAATTAAAACACAATCATGTTACAGATAGTATTTCAATATCACAAATTTTAAGCTGCCACTTCAATTCTAAAGAGCTGTGGATTTTAACTAAGGGACTCCAAAGATTCTCTGTCCCGTTGCACCTCCCTCTATAATCAAAGAGGACTTAGAGAAAAAATAGCCCAAGCAAGCTTACTGGACTTGCTTTACCCGCTAAGCCACAGTATCAGCCCCTGCAAGAAAACTCACCTGAAAAGTAAATCAATGTGAAACTTGAAAGAGAAGAAATAATAAATCCCATGTAAGAAGTATAAGATGGTTTTAATAAAGATTCACTTTTTCTTGGCACTTACAGCATCATAGATGACTTCCACAGGCTGAGACTGAACAATCAACATCTGGTCAGCAGGACTATTCTCCGGGTTGGTTTCAAATTCAATTTTAAGCAAGGATGATGCAGTATCACCAATAGAAGCCACAAGTGATGGTACAATGTTTTGTTGTCTCAGACCTGTTATATACCAGTGTTCTAATTTTGCTTCCACCCTATAGTCCAATAATGAAAAAATAAGTCATATAAATAAGATCTTTTGTAATTCTTAGGCAAAATAGCCATTCTCTGTAAAAAACTCATTGAGAGCAATGACTATGCCCATTACCCAGAGCTGAAATTTAATCTCCTTAGCTTGGCATTCAATTACCCACACAAGCTGTTTCTGTTGCTTTATTGTTATTAACTTGTCATCATCCACATCAAAAACCCACTGCAGCCAACTCTAGAACACTAGAGAAGTTCTGATCACCACTGTCGGGAACATGGATAAACTTGTCTCCCTCCATAATTCCAAGGCCCTCCACACCCTCCCACCTCATCCCTACCTTGCTTACTCTTCTCCATTCAGCTAGCCTAAGCTTTCTTCTAGCTCACATTTCTATTCCACAACTGAGCCTACATAATCAACTACGAGGCTTTTAATTTGCAACTAATGTACTACACTGCTATTGAACTATTAACTTTTTATACACCTTCTTTCATCAACCATAACAAAAACTTGAAAATAAAACCTTACTATAAGGCCGGCGTCATGGCTCACTAGGCTAATCCCCCGCCTTGCGGCGCCGGCACACAGGGTTCTAGTCCCGGTCGGGGTGCCAGATTCTGTCCCGGTTGCCCCTCTTCCAGGCCAGCTCTCTGCTGTGGCCAGGAAGTGCAGTGGAGGATGGCCCAAGTGCTTGGGCCCTGCACCCCATGGGAGACCAGGAGAAGCACCTGGCTCCTGCCTTCGGATCAGCGCGGTGTGCCAGTCACAGCGCACCAGCCGCAGTGGCCACTGGAGGGTGAACCAATGGCAAAAGGAAGACCTTTCTCTCTGTCTGTCTCTCTCTGTCCACTCTGCCTGTCCAAAAAAAAAAAAAACCTTAGTATACCTATGCATGGCTTTTTAAAATATTAAGCCTATAAATTAAGTGGTAGACATTAAATATTTGTAAAGGGAAGGTGAGGGGGTAGAACAAATGATGAACTTCCCATATAGCTCCAAAATGAAATACAAGAAAATATAAAGAGATTACCTTGGCATAAACAAAGAAATCAAAAAAGACCATTTAATAATCAGTTTTTTCATGCCAAATTACATTCCAGATTTTCTGACTTGAAATCATAACTAGAAATAAAAACTGAATCAGTTTTTCAAAACTTACCTAAGGGCTTGTGCTCCTGGTCGCTGAGATACTTGGGTACCCAAACCAATTATCTGAATTTTTAGTATTTCTGGAACATTTCTGTTTTCTCTGATTGTAACAGAGGTGCTTACCAACTTGAGGGTCATTATATGAGCAACATACTAAACATAAAGAATGAATGAAAACTGTTATTCATTGAAACAATTATAAAAAATCTCCTTATTGAAATCTGTTGAACTTCAAAGTGAATGAGCAACTAGAACATGGTAGATTCTGGCATCCATATGCTAACTTTAAGTGAAGAACACCAAAACATACAATATGAAATAGCCTACCAAAATAGGCCATTTATAAATGTTCTAAAAATCCATTTCTCTTAAAGGTAATAATAATGAAACAATCACAAATCATTTGTGGCATAAAAATTCATGATGGTAGCTTTCATTTAAGCAAACAAAGTACTTCAGACCAATTGTCTACTTGTGGAAAAGAAATCATGGGGGAAGGTACCAGCAACATGTCTAACAAGTAAGATTTCATGTCTAGAATATAAAAAGAGTTCTTATGAACCAAGAACAAGAAAGAATCTAATAATGAAGAAGAAACTCAAAGGCCACTTCACAAAAGAGGATACCTAACAGCCAATAAATACATTAAAAGTACAAAACACCTTTAGTCATCCAGGAAATGTAAATTAAAATCGTAACGAACTACTGTACTGTATACCACCATTTAGGATGGCTGAAATTTTTTTTGTCTGTTTTTTAGGGTTTTTTGTTTTTGTTTTTGTTTTTTTTGACAGGCAGAGTGGACAGTGAGAGAGAGAGACAGAGAGAAAGGTCTTCCTTTGCCACTGGTTCACCCCTCCAATGGCCGCCGCGGTCAGCACACCGTGCTGATCCGATGGCAGGAGCCAGGTACTTCTCCTGGTCTCCCATGGGGTGCAGGGCCCAAGCACTTGGGCCATCCTCCACTGCACTCCCGGGCCACAGCAGAGAGCTGGCCTGGAAGAGGGGCAACCGGGACAGAATCCGGTGCCCCGACCGGGACTCGAATCCTTTGTGCCGGTGCCACAAGGCAGAGGATTAATCTAGTGAGCCGCGGCGCCGGCCAGGATGGCTGAAATTTAAAGACTGATGATGTCAAGTATTAGTGAGTAAGTACAGCAACAAGAATCTCCACAGGCCAGCGCTGCAGCTCACTATGCTAATCCTCCGTCTTGCGGCGCCAGAACACCGGGTTCTAGTCCCGGACAGGGCATTGGATTCTGTCCTGGTTGCTCCTCTTCCAGGCCAGCTTTCTGCTGTGGCCCGGGAGTGCAGTGGAAGATGGCCCAAGTGCTTGGGCCCTGCACCCCATGGGAGACCAGGAGAAGCACCTGGCTCCTGCCATCGGATGAGCGCGGTGCACCGGCCGCAGCATGCCAGCCGCGGCGGCCATTGGAGGGTGAACCAACGGCAAAGGAAGACCTCTCTCTCTCTCACTGTCCACTCTGCCTGTCAAAAAAAAAAATCTTCACATAACACTCACAGAAATTTTTCCACACTGGGAAACTCTTTAATAGATTATGATATTGGGCCGGCACCGTGGCTCAACAGGCTAATCCTCCGCCTTGCGGCGCCGGCACACCGGGTTCTAGTCCCGGTCGGGGCACCGGATTCTGTCCTGGTTGCCCCTCTTCCAGACCAGCCCTCTGCTGTGGCCCGGAGTGCAGTGGAGGATGGCCCAAGTGCTTGGGCCCTGCACCCCATGGGAGACCAGGAAAAAGCACCTAGTACCTGGCTCCTGCCATCGGATCAGCGCGGTGCGCTGGCTGCAGCGCGCCGTCCGCGGCAGCCATTGGAGGGTGAACCAACGGCAAAGGAAGACCTTTCTCTCTGTCTCTCTCACCGTCCACTCTGCCTGTCAAAAAAAAAACAAAAAAAAAAAATAGAATATGATATTAAATATCTACTCTTAGCCGGCGCCATGGCTCAATAGGCTAATCCTCTGCCTTGCGGCGCCAGCACACCGGGTTCTAGTCCCAGTCGGGACACCGGATTCTGTCATGGTTGCCCCTCTTCCAGTCCAGCTCTCTTGTGGCCTGGGAGTGCAGTGGAGGATGGCCCAAGTGCTTGGGCCCTGCACCCCATGGGAGACCAGGGGAAGCACCTGGCTCCTGGCTCCAGATCAGCGTGGTGTGCCGGCTGCAGCACGCCGGCCGCGTTGGCCCTTGGAGGGTGAACCAACGGCAAAGGAAGACCTTTCTCTCTGTCTGTCTCTCTCTGTCCACTCTGCCTGTCAAAAAAAAAAATATATATATATATATATATATATATACTCTGATCCATCAACCCTATTCCTAAGTACACATTGAACAGAAAAATCTTACATATGCACATAAAAAGACACTTACAAGAAATTCAATGCAGCATATCCACAATAACCACAAACTAGAAACAATGCAAATGCTCAGCAACCAAAGTATGAATAAGCTGCGGCAGCTTTCAGATGACAGAATCCTATACGGCCATGAAAATGAGGCAAACACAGCCAGCGTACAGGTCTCACATCAACACAGACAGACACAGAAGAACACAGATCCTGAGTCTACTTATACAAAGATTACAAAAATACAAATCAAAATAATTATGCTGTAAAAAAAAAAAAAAAAGAACAGAAGGAAGTAAGTACTAGAAAGATCATTTTAACACTTACCTTTCCAGAAGCAATAACAGGGAAGCACAGGGCCTTCCACTATGATAGCAACATTCTAAATTTTAACCTTGATAGTCACTGTATAATTTTTTTTCTTTTTGGTCAATCAAATGAGCAGTACATTTTTGTTCTACTCAAGTTATAGTTCAAAGTCAGGAAAAATTTATAACAAATATTTTTAAGATTCAATTTATCATTATAAGAAGTACTTTTCATAAAATTAATCTTATATTAACCAAAGCAACCAAATCTAAAACTGAAGACAGTATTCTAAACAGGAGAGCCTACCTGGAAGCATTTAACAATTAAAAAGTGAAACAGAAACTAATGATAATTCAGTTATGTTAGCTACTCAAAAAAAAAAAGAGTAATTTATTTAATTTTATTCAAGATAATACAGTAAACTGAGACAAAATACCTATAAAAGCTACCTCAATAATTACCTGTTTAGGTAAAGTTAAGTTGTGGGTGCTCTCACTATATCCAATAGCAGTGAAGAGTTTATCTTTTTCCTCTTGAGTCATAAGGTCATCAATAGCTATAAAGAATAGACAATATTTCGAGAAATGAGTTTCTTAATTTTTTACATGACAATGGAAAAAACAAACTAAACAACCATTTTAAAATCAAGAGTCATAAATGCTTAAGCCAACGCAGCCCAGTAATTTCCTCTAACATACTGCTCTGACTTGTTAAAACAAGCATCGCATCTTTGCTTACTTGTCGATAAAATGCAGAGATACTATTAAGCAAATTCAGTTCTCTCATAAGGATTTTATAATTCCCTATTTTTTTAGATTGATTGATTTATTTTGCATGACAGTTACAGACAGCAAGAGATGGAGACAGAGATATCTATCTGCTGACTCACTCCCCATATGGCTAAAACACAGGGGGCTGGACCAGTTCAAAGCCAGGAGCCAGAAGCCAGGCACTTCATCTAGGTCTCTCACTTGGGTAGCATGGCCCAAGAACTTGGGCCATTCATCACTGCCTTCCCAAGAGCATTAGCAAGGAACTGGATTGGAAATGGAACAGCTGGGATTCAAACCAACTGTCATGTGGGATGCCAGCATTGCAGGAAGCAGCTTAACCACTGTGCCACAACACTGGTCCCATTTGCTAAACATTTTAAAATTTAAATGAAACTTGCAAATAAATTCATGTAAAAGGTAACAATAAGGAATGCTTAAATGTTGAGATGTCTAAACATTTACATTTAAAATGTAAACATTTTAAATTTTATATAATTTTTCAAGAAAATCTGTTTTATTTTAGTTAAATACAGAACGGTCCAGTCTACATATTCACTACACTGAACTAACTTTATTTCAAAAGTATTATTTAAAACATTCAACTGACAGGCTGTGGCATAATTTACACTTTTTTTTTTAACACTGTACAATAAATGATCTGACTTGGAACTTACTTTCAGGAATCAATGACTCTTCATCTTTTTGCTTAGACTCCTTCTTACCCCAAAACCCACTAAACCAGCCTCCACGTTTCTCCCCTGTGTCAGCAGACTTTTTCCTTAATTTCTGCCCTGACCGAATCACCTGAAAAATAAAAAATTTGAGAAACAATAGCCTCTTCATTTTCAAGTGCAGCCAGTGAAAACAATGGTTATTTTTTTAAAAAAACAGTCATGAAATGGGTTTCTCCTGAAATCAGGCTCACAACATGTGTCTGTGATAATTTACTTCCCACACCAACTGAAAACATTTTGATGAGGCTGCATTTGACCAGCAATATCATTAAGGTTTCAATTTTTTCCCAAGGAATGGAATTTTCAAAATTTTAAGTAAAGCCGCCATCAGAACACTAAGAAGTTTATGACATGGAAAGTCCCCTGAAAGGAAGATGCGTCCACACCCAAAAAGTGTTAGTTCAAAACAACCAGACACCAGAATTCAAACATATTTCTTGTTTGCTTAACTCCGGGCATGGTGAGGGAAGGAAACATACAGTAAAAAAACTCACTGAATTTCATTTTGTTCTCTTTTTCTCAACAAATCCTGACTTGATTTTCAATTGTTCCTTATCTTTGCCCACTTTCAGTAAAATATTGGTGGATAACCAAAAAAGCAGAAAACAGAGAAAGAGAAAAAAAGAAATAAGATTCTATGTCCTCCTCAAGTCACTCTATCAAGTAAATCTTAATACTTCTCCCACTCAGAATTTAAAACATTTTAAGTCGATGGTAAACTGATAACAAATATAAGCTACTGTGTGTAATAAAAACTAAAATAATCTAAAGGAGAAGTTAAAAGAGTTGAATCCTATACCAAAGACTGATTCATGAATATAAAGGCAAAGCATGTGGAAAATGTTAAACCTCTGTCACAAACCAGGCATGAGTGCATACAGTCAAGCCCTGTTCAACTTTACAAAGCGAACCTTACACATCAACTACCATGGATACCCCAAGCTCGGCGGCATTTAATTGTTGCTGCACAAAAAATCATCAAGAAGCTTTCTGAACGATGGCAGATGCCAAAAGCCCACCACATTCCAATTAAATCAAACTCTGAGGGATTGGGTTTCAGGAATCAGTATTTTTTAAAAGCTTGCAAGTATTCTCCAGAACCAGTGAGATGACAAGGAAGGTTTCCTTCAACAGCTGCACACATTTTCAAGCAGGAAGTTTAACTACTCAACAGGATCACAAGTAGATGAAAGTGAGCTGTTCTGGAAAAAGACACCCAATTAAATGTCTATCATCTCAGTTTTTTAAGCGGCCAAGAACCTATAACCAATTCTTTTAAGGAAAATGCAAGCAGAGACTGCAAGCTTAAAGCACTCTTACATATTCTGTCTTAAACAGATGGATATTTGAAGAGTTCTTTATAAATCTAAACACAGAAATAACTATAAAGTATCTGAATATTTTATGAACATCTTTTTAAGTACACTGATAGTTGTTTTAGTAGAGCATTATCATCCTTTTATTCTCCACAAAGATTTTACTCTACAACAACACACAAGATGTATTTTTAAACATTAAGGAAGAACATTTTTATTTTGGAAAAATTAATCACCAAGTACCGAAAACAGTATATCCTATCAAGATAATGTGTTCACAAACTCCCCACACTCAACCTTCCCCCTCCCAAATCTCTACTTAAAAAAAAAGTAGGGGGAAAAAAGATAAAGATGCTATCAGTATTGAAATCTTGGATAAAAGTAGATCAGCATGCTATAAATTTCAAGGAACTTCAAAGTAACTCAAAACGTAAAAAAAATTAACAGAGAAAAGCAGAAATGAATTAACAAACACAAGTAAAAACATTAATTTTAAACAGTGACAAAGGCTATGAAGAAAATAAATAGAAGACAGTATTTTTTTAAAGCATCCCTGTAAACTGACAATTTACCATTTAAAAAAATACAAATTGTTATTTAAAAATATGAGAGGCAGGCATCTGGCAAAGCAATTAAGATACCATTTGGGATATCTACATCGCATAGTGGGACGCCTGGATTTGAATCCCAGCTCCCCTTCCAATTCCAGCTTCCTGGTAATGTATACTGCAGAAAGCAGCAGATGATAGCTTATGTACTTGTGTCTCTGCTTCTGCAGTTTGGAATGGCCCAGCCCTGGATCCTGCAGGCACTGGAGGAGTGAACCAGTAGTGGGAACACCTCTCCTTCTGCCTTTCAAGCAAAATATAAACAAATATATAAATGGCAGCAGGAGCAGCTGTTTGGTCCACCACTTAAGACACTGATTGGGACATCTGAGTCCTGTATCAACATAAACAGATTTGACTACTGATTCCAGCTTCCTGCTAATACACATACTGGGAAGCAGTAGCTGATAGTCCAAGTAGTTGAGTTTCTGCCACTATGTAGGAGACCTGGATTGAGTATCTAGTTCTTGCTTCATCCTTGTTCATCCCTAGCTTCTGAAGGCATTTGGGTAGCAAATCTAACTCTCAAATACATAAAAAAATTTAAAACATGAGAGCAATCATAGAACCATACATACATAGTACCGATGTCAAATTATTGTTTTGATATTAGACTATAATTATATAAGATGTCATCATTGGGGGAAACTGGGTGAAGGGTACCCAGAACCTCTATAAACTATCTTTGCAGCTTCCTGTGAACTTATAATTATCCCAAAGTACTACATATGAGACCACAAATAAATGAAAATATACATATTATCTTGTAAACTCAAACTGATCTTGCTCATCAGCTTACAGATGGAGTGAGGCTTTCTTAGCCAATGAAGACAGCTTGGATTGAGCTCAGTGTGCTCTGGATTTAAGTGAGGGTACACTGAGCAAGATGGCACTAGGCTACTTGGATAGAACTGAAGGAAGGGTACTCAGGGTGGACAGAAGCTGCCAGATCGAAATCTGACCTAAGATCCTGCAAGTTACACATTTCAGGGCAAACCCCTAGCCTGGTTCTAAATAGATCTAGAGAGCTCTACCGATTAAGTCTCAATCACATGAGCTGGAAACACCCAGGGGACCAAGTACCTGAGGCACATTTAATTGTTGACAAAGATCCTAACACAGGTGACTAGCTCTTACCAACAAAAACAACAGAGCCAAAAAATGCAAGTCATAGAACCTGGGCATGCACTTGAAGAGGAAGCCTGTAATCTCAAGTAACACCTGGAACCACTGCTTCCTCCCTGTGGAACCGGGAAGACCTCAACACCGAACCCCTTCAGATATGATGGGAATATCTGCTGCTAAAGCCCTCCAAGCAGAACTTGCCTTGCTAGTTCTCCCACACACCAGCTGGCCCGCCCCCGCCCAGGAGGTCTGCCCTAGATCACAGAACCGGAAGACAGAATAAGCCTGCCTCTTCTCTCCTTGCTTGGTGACCTCACAACAATAAAGTATTTCTTTTCTGCGAGCATCAGAAAGGGAGCCCTTGGTCAGTACGAAATCTCCTATGAAAACAGAGGCAGCTCCCTTTCACTTCTTCCCAAACACCCTGCTGTTGCCTGCACTTACTTCCCTGTCCAGCTAAAAGCCCAACTAACTTCAGACTATCCTCTGCCTGTATTTAAAACTATGGTGCCATGCACTTTTCATTACAAGGAAAAAACATCCATCTTGGATGAATCTAATTGCTTTTTCTTTAATCCTTCCTTCTTTGTCTACTGTATCTAATAATTAATCTTTCTTCAATTTTTAAACTACTGTAACTGGTACTAAGAATACATAACTAATCTGAAGTGACAAAAATTAGGGAGGAGTAAAACAATCTGTTTCCTCCAATGACTCACTCCAGTGACTATTTGATAAGAACAATGCACAGCAGTAGCAAATACTTTTTAAAATATTCAAACTCTCTGATCCAACAACCTTGAAGAAACTGTCCTTAAGAAAATAAGAGAGGGGCCGGCGACGTGGCTCAGTTGGTTAATCCTCTGCCTGTGGCTCTGGCATCCGCGCCGGGTTCTAGTCCTGGTTGCTCCTCTTCCAGTACAGCTCTCTGCTGTGGCCTGGGAAGGCAGTGGAGGATAGCCCAAGTACTTGGGCCCCTGCACCCGCATGGGAGACCAGGAGGAAGCACCTGACTCCTGGCTTCGGACAGGCGTAGCTCCAGCCGTAGCAGCCATTTGGGGGGGTGAACCAATGGAAGGAAGACCTTTCTCTCTGTCTCTCTCTCACTAACTCTGTCAAATAAATAAATTTTAAAAAAAGAAAATAAGAGAAAAAAACATAGGGACAAGACTATTTATTGTAGTATCACTTATGAGTAAATACAGTAACTAGGGGAAAATAGGCAAATTTTGGCATATTCACAGAACAAATACTATCTAGTTATTTATTTAACTTTTTAAGATTTATTTTCAATATTTATTTGAAAGTTAGAGTTATATATAGAGAGAAGGAGAGGCAGAGAGAGAGGGGTGGGTCTTCCATCTGCTGGTACACTCCCTAGATGGCTGCAGTGGCTGGAGCTGCACTGATCCAAAGCCAGGAGCCTGGAGCTTCTTCCAGGTCTTCCACAAGGGTGCAGGCACCCAAGGACTGGGACCATCTTCTACTGCTTTTGCAGGCCATAGCAGAGAGCTGGCTCAGAAGTAAAGCAGCCGGGTCTCTAACCAGCGCCCATAGGGGATGCCGGCACTGCAAGCAGCAGCTTGACCCACTATGCCACAGCGCCAGCTCCAGCTATTTATTTATAATGATGTCAAATAAATTATTCTGCTGCCATTGAAAATGAAATACTACAATAACCTAATTTTTTAAAAAAAGAAAAGCAAGTTTTAAAACTTTCTCTTGACTCCACATTCCACACCATCTACCACTCGAGTTACCAGCTCCCCATACAGCAAACAATCATTCTGTTTATAATTACTCCAACTCCTAATATTTCCTTCTTGCTTATTCCCATCAAGTTTCTTCTGTCCACATGCTTTAACAATAATTGCTCTTTAAGAGACTTCTTTATTCCTAAATCCCATGGAAAAGTTTCAGTTCCATGACAGCATAAGTCCTCCTAGCCCAACCTTCCTACTGATTACAACACAAAATTCTAGACTATATAAAAACTTTCATCACAGACTGCAAAGTAAGGAAAGCAGGCAGATTTGTGGGGGAAGTCCAACTTGGAGAAGTGACCTGCAAGAGTGAGTGTCCAGTGCCTTTTGTTTTCTCAGTGTCACCCCACCGTGACTCTGCCCCTTAGGTCCCTGCATCGTGGCAGACCCTTGTCTTGAACACAGGCCTGGCCTATAACTGGTGAGGAGATTTCTGTGATTCTGTGTACAAGGGCTTTGTTACTATGTAAGACCATAGCCGCCATCCTGGTAGTCTGTCTCTCCCAATGAAAAAGAAAGCTGGCACGCTGTGCACAGTCTATGCTGGGGAGTCCACTGGACCAAGAACTGAACATAAAACGTGTGAGATGGCAGCAGTCTCTAGCTAGCAGCCAACGAAACTAACGTTTTATCTACTAAAACCACAAGAAACTAAATTCTGCCAACAAAAGCAGATCCTCCACCTGTCACCCTTCAGAAGATACAGTCTCTGTTAGTATCTTCCAACATCTTGCAATCTGATCAGCCAAAGCAAGCTTAGACTTCTGACCCACAGAAACTGTGAAGTAATTACTGTGTACAATTGGGCAGGTAGCTAAAACCCTGAGAGAAACCCTTTATTTCCAGCCAGCAAACCAGAAAACAGAGTCCAAGAACACCACAGAGTATAGGAGAAGATGCCAGAGGGGAAAGAGCCAGAGAAGAGTGCATCTCGTCATTTCGTGTATGAACCTGACTATACTCAAAGGTATTCACAGCAGTTCCCTTCAGCACAAGAGCCAAGGAGACTGTGAGGAATGCATGTTTCTGTTTTCTTCTTTTGTTGCTCTATAATTTTCTAAATTTTTCTATATTTAATGGTACTGTATTTGTCATTCATCTTTTAATTACCAAAAAAAGCCATGTCATAGAAACACAGCTTATAATTTATAATCACATCATGGAGCAATGCACACAGGGTACCAACATATAAGCAGTTATCAACTATTATGAACAGGCTGATTCCAACTGTGGAAAGAAAGAAAATAAGAAAGGAGAAAGGAAGGTGAGAAGAATGGAGGGAAGAAGAAAGAGAGGAAGGAGGAAAGAAGCCCAAAGGGAAGGAAGAGGAAACAAAGAAAAAAAGTAAAAGAAATGGGAGAGAAAAAACATAAAGAAGAAGGTATATAAACATGGAGCAAAAATTGGAAATCTATATGCCAAATCATTAACAGTAGCTTTCTAAATTACTAGGATTATGGATGAACTTTTGTTTATTTTCTTTTTGGTGGTTTTCAAATTCTGGGTTGTAAATTTTTTCTTCTTTTTCCTAGGGCCAACATTGTGATGTAGCAGGATAAGCCTCTGCCTGTGGCATCGGCATCCCATGTGAGTGCTGGTTCGGGCCCCAGCTGCTCCTCTTCCTATCTAGCTCTCTGCTTACGGCCTGGAAGGCAGTGAAGGATGGCCCAAGTGATTGGGCCCCTGCGCCCACATGAGAGACCCAGGAGAAGTTCCTGACTCCCGGCTTCAGATGGGCCCAGCTCTGGCCATTATGGCCATTTGGGGAGTTGAACCAGCAGATGGAGGACCTTTCTCTCTTTCTCTCCCTCTCTGTCAGTAACTCTGTCTCTCAAATAAATAATAAAATCTTAAAAACAATTTTCCCCTTGCATGTTAATGGTTTTTTCTAGTATTGCATTCTTTTTCTCCTGAGACAAAATAAGTGATTAAAAACTCAACTTTTATTATCACTTGGGTAAATTTCAACAACTAACTTGTCATGA
Source organism: Sylvilagus floridanus (assembly GCA_949820135.1). Lineage (NCBI taxonomy): Eukaryota > Metazoa > Chordata > Mammalia > Lagomorpha > Leporidae > Sylvilagus > Sylvilagus floridanus. Next base: position 70,013,742 of record OX463239.1, read on the forward strand.
AACTTTCCCAATCATATGTTTCAATATTAACATGTTTAAAACATAAACTGGGGCTGGGGCTGTGACTTAAGAGGGTAAGCCTCCTCCTGTGACAGCCGTTTTGGAGACCCAGCTGCTCCACTTCCAATCCAACTCTCTGGTAATGGCCTGGGAAAGTAGTGGAGGATGGCCCAAGTGTTTGTGGCCCCTGCAACCACATGGGAGACCCAGACAAAACTCCAGGCTCCTGGCTTCAGCCTGGCCCAGCCCTGGCCATTGCAGCCATTTGGACAGTGAACCCACAGATGGAAGACCTCTCTGTCTTTCCTCCTCTCTCTGTAACTCTGCCTATCAAATAAATAAAAAATAAATCTTTAAAACATAAAAGCAATTAATAACAATGCTTACCTCAACTTGTGCTTGTTGTCTTGCTAAAATTATGTTAAAAACATCCAGAGACTTCTCCAAGTCCTACAAAACAGATACATTTATAAACAGGAAAATGATCAATAAACAAAAAAGTGTTTCTTTTAAGTTTTCTAGGCTCATCCAGTCCATTACCAGTACATTATCAAATGAAAACTTAAGTATAAATTTGAACATATACTAGGTTCTTAAAAGTTTATTAGAAAATAAGTTTTCCAAGAAATTCTCCATTAAATACAATATAAAAATTTTTCTGTGAAGTTATTATAATGCACAGACAGCATATATGTACATGCCAATAAGAATATTTAGGAAAGTGACTTGTCTTCTAGATGCTTTATATATTATTTCCTGCAATCCTCATAATTCTGTAAGACAAATATTGTATTCATTTTACAAAACAGAACAGCAGACACGAGAGGCTGAGAACTTGTGTCCATGATCAGAACACAATACCTGAATCCATCTGAACCCGTATCTATCTGATTCCGACTCCTATGCTCTTTTCTAAGACAACATATTAGAATAATTTCGGAAAAACATAAATTCATTATTGACATTTTGAGTGAGTAGCAGAAATAATTCTAGATAATGATAACAGCAACTTATGTATCCAGTGTATGCCTTCTCCATTTAAAAAAGGTAACTGAGACTCCCATGCAAAAATTCTTTATAAATATTATTTTTGAACTTTTTAAAAATCCACGAATTTTCACTAGCAAAATGAGGTAGATCTAATAAAAACATATTTAAACAACTCCAATACTGATTTTCTAAACACTACTACAAAAAATGGGCATATTTCCCAAAACACTTCATTGGAACCTTATGATGTCTGATTAGGAAAATGGTTTTGTAAAAGAAAAAAAAAAAAAAACTAAACTAAAAAAAAACATACTCCGTATTTTCCTGGGAAACTCTCTCTGAAAAAGAAATGAGCTCTGTTCTTTCTAGAATTAATTTTTTTCAAATTAAGTGTAAAACAATTAATTATAAAAGATGATTAGACAAACAGCAGCTGTTGTTAATAAACACAAGATGTACCTGAATTTGCTTCTGTATTTCCTCCGAGACTTTTGTCTGGGTCAGCTTGGCTTTGTAGGCACTTCTGTAACTCCTGAGCAGCTGCCTGTGCTTCTTTATGTTACTCCATGACCACATCTGTGTGTATCTTCTTATGTGAACCTCAAGGACACAATCAATCGCATACTTCCACCTGAAAACCAAATGAATGCCTATTTGAATACAAAAGTTTAAGAAACAGCAAGAAAAGAGCTTCTTCCTAATCTTTAAAATTTTCATTAATATAAAGAGAATAGATTTGACATATTTCATAGACACAATTCTAAGATAACCATACTTTCCTGCCATTCTACCTTCCTGAATCTCCCTCCTTTTTTAAATTTCTGTAATAACATACTTTTAATTTACTTAATAATCACAGGCTTAATGAACCACTAACCATAATGTCCAACAAGTAAAAAATAGAAAGACCACTGTTCCACAGGAATAGAGACAAGGATTACAAATAATAAACAAGTTTTGACGTTTTAGATCTCACATTGTCAAGTTTTTTGTTCTTAACGTTCATTCTATAAGAGCTCAATAATAACATTTCAATTCTCCAGTATAATTCTATGGCTTAAGGAGTTACTTCTGGGGCCGGCACTGTGGCGCAGTGGGTTAATCCTCCACCTGCAGTGCCGGCATCCCACATGAGCGCCGGTTCTAGTCCTGGCTGTTCCTCTTCCAATCCAGCTCCCTTCTATGGTCTGGGAAAGCAGTACAAGATGACCCAAGTCCTTGGGCCCCTTCACTCATGTGGGAGACCAGGAAGAAGCTCCTGGCTCTTTGCTTCAAATCGGCACGGCTCCAGCCATTGCAGCCATTTGGGGAGTGAACCAGAGATGGAAGACCTCTCTCTCTCCTCTCCCTCTCACTGTCTGTAACTCTACCTTTCAAATAAATAAATAAAATCTTTAAAAAAAAAAAAAAAAAAAGGAGTAACTTCCAAGAAGAGAGAATGCCAAAGCAAAATCACAAGGGAAGATACAACACAAACAATAGTCATGTCCTGCATAACGATGGACTGCATATGACAGTGCTCCCACAAGACTGTGTAATCTAATGATAAGCTCGTCATCTCGCTGGGTGAGTACAGTATCCACCGTCCCCAAAAGATACATTTCTCAGAACATGCTTCCAGCATGAAGCAATTCACTACCAAGTCCATGTAGGAGGCTGACTGATAAGACTTCTTTTAAAATGTTGAAAGTCTTGAATTCTAAGAATTTGGGAATCCAGGAAGGAGAGTACAAGAGTGTTTATCAAGTAACATGAACCTATAAGGATATTTCAAAAAGACTATGAAAAAACAGAATTAAAAGTTTTTGTGCAAATCTATGAAGAGTTGCTTCTTAACTTCACATGAACTGTTTTAATCTCCCATGAATAAAAGATATTCCCTTCTTGTCTATTAAAGAAAGAAGGGGCCAGACTACACAACTTCAAAGGTCTCTTGACTCTGAGTGTACTGAAGTATACATTTATACATTTCTCACAAAATTAAAAACAAATTCTAACTCACCATTGTCGGCTATTGGTATGAAGTGGCACATAAGGCTTATATTTCCTGTAAGGGGCATTTCTAACCATATAATCCACTGACTCCAAAAGGTCAATCATACTTAAGTACTGTAAAAACAAAAACAAAATTAGGTTCTTTACATTACATACAGGAATAAAGGTCAAATTTTACTCCATTTTCCAACTACTGAGATGCCAAATACCCTGAACAATGTTGACTGCAAACTCTGTAACATGCTGTAATCGATCAACTTTAATACACTCTAAATTATATAACTGATCAAGTTTAATACACTATCAATTGTAAGTTGTACCATAATTTTTTGGTTCCACTACAAAAGAAACCAGTGCCATCAATTAAATTGTTATGTCATCAATATTATACAGCCTATTTTCAGGTATGTTAAAATGTGATATAAATGTGCATCTTAGAAACAATGAGACACAGTATCTGGTAATACTCCTGTTTCTAAAAGTATTTTTCCTCTAGATCACCATTTCAGCCGTTGCTAACAATGAACTGATTTTCCAATTACTCTCAAAAATTACTGCCTAACAAAAGCAAGGAAATGACATTTAAGCACCCATCTCACCACCAACACAGAAACTCTGTGTGGATCTGATAAGCAGCTCAAAATGGAAGGAAAAACATCCAGAGAGAGATAGTGAGACCACAGGGAGCTGGAGAACGCCTAGCTTCCTCCCCACCACCTCTCTTAACCCAATTTTAGCTAAGTGATACTTACCGTGTGGGCAATTCAGCACCTGAAATATTCTAGACGGGACTTAAATGCTTTGTAAACAGAAAACATACTCCAGATTAAAGACTTAATGGAAGAAAAAGGATACAAAATGTTTCATAATTTTTATAACGATTACATGTCAAAATGATACTACTGCAGGAATGTCAGCTTAAATAAAATGTTATTAAAGTTAATGTCACCTGTTTTTGACTTTGCTACTGTATCTTCTAGAAAATCTGTAATTACAAAAACAACTTGCATTTGATTTTTAATGTACATCAGTGTGCCAAAAGCTCAATTATCTAAATTTCTTGCCTTCGTTTCACCTATAATCTTCCAACTCTCCTTCTCAAATTCCCCAAGCTGCTCCACTTCCGATCCAGCTCTCCACTATGGCCTGGGATAGCCGTAGAAGATGGCCCAAGTCCTTGGGCCTCTACACTCACACAGAGACCTGGAGGAAGCTCCTGCTCCTAGCTTCAGATCAACCAACTCCGGCCCTCGCGGCCAATTGGGGAGTGAACCAGCAGATGGAAGACATCTTTCTCTACCTCTGCCTCTCTGTAACATTTAACATACAACTACAAATTCAACAGAAATAATGTCATTCACTTTCCCACCATTTAGGGAAAAAACCAGATAAAAATAAGTTATTTCTGAAACTTGAAGTTTATTTTCTTGCAAAAATAAACAAAGGTTTTTTTTTTTTTTTTTCAATAAAATCTCAACATAATGAAGTGAATGAACCACCAGACCATTAGGGAGGAAAGAATTATTAAGAACGGAGAAAACCGGGGCCAGTGCTGTGGCTCAGCAGGTTAACACCCTAGCCTGAAGCGCATCCCAGAGAGCGCTAGTCCCAGCTGCTCCTCTTCAGATCTAGCTCTCTGCTATGGCCTGGGAAAGCAGCAGAAGATGGCCCAAGTCCTTGGGCCCCTGCACCCACGTGGGAGACCTGGAAGAAGTTCCCAGCTCCTAGCTTCGGATCAGCGCAGCTCCGGCCATTGCGGCCAATTGGGGAGTGAACCATCAGATGGAAGATCGATCTCTTTCTCTCTCTCTGCCTCTCCTTCTCTCCCTGTGTAACTCTGACTTTCAAATAAATAAACAAATAAATCTTTAAAAAAAAAAAAAAAAAACAGAGAAAGTCAAGACCAAAAGTTACTCCAGGTTAAAATGTCCACCTGAATCTCACCTGAGGCTTGGTCAGCTCAATGGCAATATTTTGCACTTCTATGTTCCCATCCAGTTTGGGTGTTTTGAGTTCATTTTCTGCATAAGGATTCATGTAGAGTTTTGCAGAGGCTGATAATGGCTGGAAAACTGACATCACATGGGAAGACGTAAGACATTTACATGTTCTTTCAAACAGCTGTAAACAATTATGAGAACACTGCTACTCCAAAACTAAAAAGAAATGATCAAAGCTGCGTCTAACAATGTCTCTACAAGGAAAGTATTTAAGCATCTATTTATCTACATAGTACCAACTGTTACCTTCAATAAAGTGAAGAAGAAACTAGAGCTTATTCTAGGTAACAAACATACAAAACACAATCTACTCCTGGTTATTCACTGAATGTGTAAAATTAGGCTTGCCTTCCTCGCCATTTTATTACTCATTAAAAATAGTGGCTCCTGGCTTTGGCTTGGCCTAGCCCAAGCAAGCCACTGTAGCCATCTGGGGAGTGAACCAGCAGATAGAAGATCAATGAATCGATCAATCTCTCTCTTTCTCTGTCTGCCTTTGAAGTAAATAAAGAAATATTAAATAAGAAATACTACTACGGGCACAGGTGTTTGACAGATTCAGGCACCACTTGGGATGCTCACATCCCGTATCAGAGTCCTCGGGTGCAACTCCTGACTCTATTTCATATCCAGCTTCCTGCAAATGTGCACCCTGTGAGGCAGCAGATGACGTCTCCAGTACATGGGTTCCTTTCACCTACATGAGAGACCCAGAAAGGGTTCCAGGCTCCTGGCTTCAGCCTGGCCCAGCCATGGCTATTAGACATTTGGGGAACAAATCAACAGATGGGAGATTTCTTTCTCCCTCTTTCTTGGACTTTCAAACAACTTCTTTATTTTTTTTTCAAGATTTATTTTATTTATTTATTTGAAAGGCAGAAATACAGAAAGAGAGAGAGACAGAGACAGAGACAGACAGAGACAGAAACAAAAGTCTTCCATCTGCTGGTTCACTCCACAAATCGCCACAATGGCCAGAGCAGGGCCAATCTGAAGCCAGGAGCCTCTTCTGAGTCTCCTACATGGTTGCAGGGGCCCAAGCACCTGAGCCATCCTCCCTTGCTTTCCCAGGCCATAAGCAGAGAGCTGGATGGGAAGAGGTGCAGCCAGTACATGAACTGGTGCCTATATGGGATGCCAGCACCACAGACAGAGGCTTAGCCCACTACACTACAGCATCGGCCCCAAGGTGATAAATTTTAATTTGAATAGTATTAATTTTATAGAAACTGTGGAACCTTATGGTAAATACAATTTATGTAAGACTGTACAAAAATTTCAACTGTATTTATAAATAGAAAAATGCCTAAAAATGATATTATAGGTTTTTCTGAACTAATTTTCTCATCAATGAGATAAATGCTGTAACAAAACTAGCAGCATCTGAAAACACTGCCCATTGTGTAGTAGTGAGTAAAGCTGCCACCTGCAATGCTGGCATCGCATATGGCTACCAGTTTGAGTCTTGGCTGCTCTACTTGCGATCCAGCTCCCTGCTATGGCCTGGGAAAGCAGCAGCAGATGGCCCAAGTCATTGGACCCCTGAACCCATGTGGGAGACCCGGAAGAAGTTCCTGGCTCCTGGCTCCTGGTTTCAGATCAGCGCAGCTCTGGCCAATGCAGCCATTTGGGGAGTGAACCATCAGATGGAAGACCTCTCTCTCTCCCTGCCTCTCCTTCTCTCTCTGTGTAACTCTGCCTTTCAAGTAAATAAATAAATTTTGGAAAAAAAAAAAAAAACACTGCCAACATTAAACACAAGGCTCTATGAACATAAGAGAAAGAAGCAACTGTCATCCAATGGCTATAGAAGAGGAAAGGAACAGTGAATCAGTTAATATGGAATATGGGAGAACACAGGAGTCAGGGCTAAGAATAACAATGGGGTACACAAAACAAAAATGAAAACAAAAAGCTTTAGACTAAAACTGAAATGGAGAAAGCAAATGGGATTAATGAATAAATAAGCAGGCAGCTTTGTCAGAGATCTATTTTTAAAATAAAGGTGAGGCCGAAAAGAAACAGAAAGGCTCACTTTAAAAAATGTCTAGAGTTGCTGGTTTGTCTTAACACCGCAATAGTGACCTTACTAGGAGTAACCTAGACACCATGATTTTCCCAGTTATCTAAAAAATCAAAGCACAAAAACCTAAATCCTATATCAAAGAAAATGGCTAACACGTATGAAGAAAACGTGGAGGTCAAAGCAGGATGCAAGGAGAGAGCTACAGCTACACTAACCTTTTTTCTCTTACTCTCCTAAATGGTGAGTTATGTTGTATCACAAAACTAAGGTACAAAATTAATATGTTCTGTTTGTGAAAGCAAATTTATCATAAAAAGTACACTACAAGCAAGTATTAAATTACATGTTTCTTCCTGTAACACAAAATAAATGTTGATCATTACTTACCATATTGATGGTTTGGGGGTATATTTCTACTTGTAAGAATTTCACTTTTCAGCTGATCCTACATGAAAAATTAAAATTTTATGAGAAGGAAAATGAAAATGCACACATATTCACCACACACAGAAAAAAAAACTGGTTCTTATGTCAGTATCTTTTTTACTACTAGCCTATATAAAGAATACACTATACAATACAGATAAATTTTATTAATATATAGACTCAAAATACCTAGAAACAGTATTATAAATACTGTATTCCTCTCTGATTCTTAAAAAGACTTGTTTTGTTTTTTGGGCTCTTTAATTTTATTTAAGGTATACAAATTTCATGTATTTCATAGATGCAGATTTAGGAGTATAGTGATACTTCCCACTCTAACTTCCCTCCTGCCCACGCATCCTTTTTCCTCCTCCCTCTCCTATTCTCTTAATTTTTACAAAGATCTATTTTCAGTTTACTTTATACTCATAAAATTAACTCTATAATAAGTAAAGAGTTCAACAAATAATAAATAATAAATGAAGAAAAAAAAACACTATTCCTCAATAGTAGAGACAAGGACTATAAACAATCACTGAATCTCAAGAAAAAGATTAGTTACAGTATCTTTCTGAAAAATACAAGACAGAATCTTGAAATTAATCCAGTTCAGAGAATTCAACCATTCTTCCTTTTACCTATAAGTAAATAAAGATGACTAAGACTGGCTTAGCATATTCAGACTGTAATCTTCAACTACTCAGGGAATCATCAGAATGCTTAAAACAACTGCCAACATATATGCTTTTTCTGATAAACTATCATCATTAATAATACTCTTAATCATTCTCATACCAAATACCATAACGTAACAAGAATGCCATCAAAACAAATGTAAACAAACTAAATGCAGTTTTATTTCAATAGTATAGATTTTCAAATCAATGTTTAGTGATTAATTTCTCAAAGATCTTCAAAAACAAAACTTCTTTTTTGAAGAATCAGATTAGAGTCCAAAAAATGTCCTTAATGCACATTATCATTTAGCGACACTCCGGTTAAACAAATGACTGCATCTTGTCCTCACTCAGGACTTCTTATGTTCAGCTAACTCAGGAGTCTGTTTAGCTCTTCCAGGTCTAAGTGGGAATTACCAAGATCCGCTCCCTTGATCCCCGGTAGGACATGCTGCAGTTCACGTTCCAGTAAGCACTGAGGCTATCAAGTTTTATAAGCTAAAAAAGAGAAATGAAGGCCATTAAGCAACACATTGAAAATGTTATGAATCAACATTAAAAAGTACTCTCATGTTCACTAAACTGCCATTTTGAACTTTCAAAGGAAAAATATAATACACATAAGAGGGGGAGGGGATTATTCATGCAATTCATAGACTTTATAATTAACACTTGCTAAACTGATTCTAGGAACACAATTTCCAATAGGTCTATTCATTCAATTATCAAATACTTATTGAGAATTTAGCATGTAACAGAACTTGTAAATGCTTTGCTGAATAAGAAAGACAGGATCCCTCCAGCAGATGTGAATGACTGTCACAAGAGGAGGGACAGCAGCAAGGGATTCTATAATTAACAAGGCGGGAAAGCTACATACTAAATAACACAGTTTACAGAATCACGTATCTATTAGCATATTTAATGCACTGTGAAGTCCTGTAGTTTAAAACAATATGAGGGGTGGTACTGTGGTGCAGTGGGTTAAAGCCCCAGCCTGCAGCACCACCATCTTATATAGACGCCGGTTCAAGTCCTGGCTGCTCCACTTCCAATGCAGCTCCCTGCTAGTGTGCCTGGGAAAGCAGTGGAAGATGGCCCAACTCCTTGGGCCTCTACACCCACACTGGAGACCTGAAAGAAGCTCCTGCTCCTGGCTTTGGATCGGTTCAGTTCCAGCCATTGCAGCCATCTGAGGAGTGAACCAGTGGATGGAAGACCTCTCTCTTTCTCTCTGCCTCTGCCTTTCAAATAAATAAAATAAATCTTCAAAAAAAAAAAAAAATGAAGCACGCTGTTTAATCATGTATAACTGAGTACTTTATTTATTAATCTTATGCAACTGGAGAATGCTTTTTCTGCAACATCTAACAAGACCTCACTAACACCATTTGGCATACACAAATCTTGTCCAGTTTCTTCATTTTACAGTGAAGAATCTAAGCCTCATAGTAGGGAATTTTGGAAGGCTTCCTGGTTAGTAAGACACACAGTCTAAGCCAGACCCCAGACTTTCAACTCAGTACGATGGCATGCTCTGCTGCATCACAGTTTCTTCCAGAAAACACAATAAATGTTCACACTTAGGAAGCTAACAAGAAATTTTTATTTTAACAATAATATAATACCTTGTATATAATTTTTTCTTCTTCATTTAATATGCATGGTGTCCAATGTTCATTTGTAGTCTGAAGAAAAAAGACAGTAATTGTGAAATGTGGTCTATATGCCACAAAATAGTGCTCTAATATTTGCAAACTACAGCAAAAGCTTAGTAAGAAAAGACATCTAGCTAATGTTGGCTGTTAGCTATATGTTTCTTTACAGATTTCCAAGTACATGGGAAAAATCTAAGAAAAAATTAAAAATAAAAGAACAAGAGGACTGAATTCATTCAGAAAATAACTAACAAGGCTATTATGTGTCTAGACTGTGGAAAGAATAAGTATGAATAAAAACAGTGCTGGCCTGCACACTACTGAAGAAGCCACACATCCTCTTAAAAAGAAGCTGATGAACTGTGAAGGAGGAAGGAAGCTGGCAGAGGACAGAAAGCACAGCATGACCATGTTTCCAGAAAGAGCAGACAGCAGTGCCAAAATACTAAACTTAACTAAGGGCATTGCTGATGAACAGGTAAACAGAGTTTCAGAGGAGCCCTGACGTGCAGAGGGTAAGGAGTCAGCAGTAGGTAAAGAAAGAACAAAGGCAGAACATTCTCTCCAAAAGTCTAGCTGGAAAGAGAAAACAAAGAGAAGGCAGCAGTCAGATGGAAGCTGGGGGACAGGGTGGGGGAAGGGGTGGCTAAGAGAGACTTTTTTATTTTGTTGTAAAGAACAAGACCTCAAGGTATTTAAATTCTTACACAGAGTAGAAAGAGATTTAGGAGAGAGAAATTATGAAAGAAGGAACAGAGAGAGGAGGGGAGGCTGGGAGGCTAGAGGCTGGAAAGGAATAGTTGAGATCCAGAGCAGAAGTAAGATCACCTTAGATCTAGTACAATTATAATTCAGAAGAAGAAAACAAGTAGGTTAGCTGTTTCTGTTACTCTTCTAGCCACTGTAGTAGCTGAAGCAGAAAATAAATGAGCCAGACAATATGCCAAGTGCTTTACACAATCTATGGCATTTAATCAATACTAAAAGATAGGTGCTATTGTATCACTGAATGTAGTTTCTCTCCCTACTGAGGCCCTACCCACACAACTATTCATAAAGGCAAACCCATAACAAGTATGATTTACTGTTCACTGCCCTTAACTTTTAATGTGTATAAGTGAATCACATATTTTGTGCTATAGAAAAACCCAATTTCTTTCTTTTTCTTCACTACAACATATTATCTACAATTTATTTGCCCATAATAGGAAAGAAAAAAATGCCCTGCCTGTATATACACAACTCCCTATCTTTAAAAGATATTTAAGGGGGTCGGTGCTGTGGCACAGAGGGTTAATCCTCCACCTGAGGCATCAGCATCCCATATGGGCACCGGTTCAAGACCTCTGATCTGGCTCTCTGCTATGGCCTGGGAAGGGAATAGAGGGTGGCCTGAGCACTTGGGCTCCTGCAATTATGTGGGAGACCCAGAGGAAGATCCTGGTTCCCAGCTTAGGATCAGCTCAGCTCCAGCTATTGTGGCCATTCGGGGAGTGGACTAGCAGATAGAGGACCTTTCTCTCTGTCTCTCCCTCTCACTGTCAGTAACTCTACCTCTCAAATAAATAAACAAAGCCTTTTTAAAAAATATTTAAGAAGAAAACAAACCAAATTATAAAACACTTAATCAAAATGAATTAACATACACCCCCCATAACACAGAGACATGTAGCTATGTGTATCTACCTATACCAGGTAAGAGTACATAACTACAAAAATTTATCTTCTTTTCCCAAATGTTTTAGATAAAGCTTTTAATTTCTATCACATTGTTTCACATTCATATTTGTTACATGGAAAGACAAAAATTATTAGAAAGTGTTAATAATAGCATCATTATGAACAGTGAACTTCTAGAAAAGCTGTACCCAGATAATGTATTAAAAATATAACAGCTATTTGTAGCATTATTGATTTTAAGCAGTTCAGCCTGTGACTTCAAAATAATACAAGATCCATAGAAAATTTAAACAACAAGGCCAACATTACCAATAGACTAAGTTCTCCAAGTGTGACACCAAACGAAAGAGGTCGCTTTGGATCAGTAACCTACCAAAGAAAAGGTGACATTATATTAAATGATGGTGGGAGTGAATCCACCCACACCCAACCCTGTACAACATGCAGCAGAGTACACAAGTCAGTCACACAACCCAGCCTGGTGTGTGGTAAAGAAAGGGGAGGAAAGCAATAACGTGGCCATGAGGGCCCACATCTGGTAGACTTCTTACACTTCTACAACATTAATACCATACTCTCCCCAGGAACTCTTCTTACTAGAAAGCAGACTCACGACTAGGATCAAAAAGACACCACTCGACAAAGTTAAAAAGAGACAGTCTCCTCATGTGTATCACAAAAGATGTTCTCCAAGACAAATAAAACAAGGTGTAACCGACAACAGTACTGCCGATAATCATTTAAAACATTTAAGGTTTTCATGATTAGAAATGTGAACCATTGGACCAGCTTTGCAACATAGTAGGTAAGCCGCCAACTGCAACGCCAGTATCCCATATTTTTTATTTATTTATTTATTTATTTTTTGACAGGCAGAGTTAGACACAGAGAGAGACAGGAAGGTCTTCCTTCCGCTGGTTCACCCTCCAAATGGCTGCTTCAGCCCGCACGCTGCACCGATCCAAAGCCAGGAGCCAGGTGCTTCCCCTGGTCTCCCATGCAGGTGCAGGGCCCAAGCACTTGGGCCATCCTCCACTGCCTTCCTGGACCACAGCAGAGAGCTGGACTGGAAGAGGAGCAACCGAGACAGAATCCAGCGCCCCAACCGGGACTAGAACCCAGGGTGCTGGCACCGCAAGCGGAGGATTAGCCTAGTGAGCCATGGCACCGGCCACCAGTATCCCATAGGGACACCAGTTCATGTTGTGGCTGCTCTACTTCTGATTCAGCTCTCTGCTAATGGTTTGGGAAAAGCATTGGAAGATGGCCCAAGTGCTTGAGTTCCTGCAACCCATGTGGCAGACTTGGAAGAAGCTCCTGGCTCCTGGCTCCCAGCTCCTGGCTTCGGCCTGCCCAGTCCAGGCCATTGCAGCCTTCTAAGGAGTGAACCAGCAGATCAAAGGTCTGTCTCTCCCTCTCTAACACTGAGTTTCAAATAAATTAAAAAAAAATCTTTTAAAAGAAAAAAAGAGAAAAGTTAATTGTCTTGTTACTTCAAAATTACTGGGGTAGGCATTTGGCACAGTAGTCACCACCTGAGATGCCAATAACCCATAATGTAGTGCCTGGTTTTGAGGTCCAGCTACATGGCTTCCAATCCAGCTTCTTGCTAGTGCACACTTTGGGAGGCAGCCAATGATGACTCAAGTTCTTAAGCTGTCGCCACCCAAATGGAAGACCAGCATTGAATTCCAGGCTCTTGGCTTCAGCTTGGCCCAGCCCTGGACGTTTCAGAAACCCAGTAAGTGAACCACTAAATGGAAAATCTCTGTCTATCTGTCTCAAACAAAATGGAAAAAAAAAATTTACACCATATTAGGAAAAACTCTGGATTCTTTTTTAAGGATTTTGTATGTACTTGAAAGGAAGTGTTAAACAGAGAATGTAACAGAGAAAGAGCTCTTCCATCTGCTGGTTCACTCCCCAGATAACTGCAATGGTAGGGGCTGGGCCAGGCTGAAGCTATGAAACTGTAACACCACCCGGGTCTCCCACAGGAGTGAAGGGGTCTAAGCACTTGGTCCATCCTCCATTGCTTTCCAAGCACATTAGCAGGGAGCTGGATGGGAAGTGGAGCAGCCAGGACTGCAACCGGCACTCATGGGATGGCAGCACCGCAGATGGTGGCTTACCTTTCTGCACCACTCCAGCACCAAGATTCTTAATAGTTAATTTCTTCAATTCCTTTATCCAAAATCTTCCATTATTAAGCTTCTACTCAGTTTCTAAATGGTATATGATTTATGATCTTCACAGTGATTAAAACTACACCACAATGTACACTATTATTCTTTTAGACATTTTTAAAGATGTTCAAAAATCATAAAAAAATGGTATGGTCATGAGGGGGCTCTGTGACACAGTGGGTTAATGTAAACCAAATAAATCGAGGTTACTTACATCATCTTCATATTTAATGTGAATGTCTGTGATTTTTACTTGTACATTTTTTATTATTTGAGTTGCCAATTTTTCAAAAAATGTGTCTTTTTTTGCTTCTTTTGGCTTATCTATAAAAAACAAAAAAACCAACTTCAGGAGTTGAAATTCTCACATACCTTACCATCAATGATCAAAGAAAGAGCTAAGGCATACTTGATGAAAATGACCGCCTATTTTAGGGTCTTTATTTTAGATTTACTTCAGATTTTATATACATTTGCAACTTTAAACTTATTTTTGAGTTACATTATAATCTAACATTCATTTTCACCTTCCAAGACAGAAAGCAAGTGGCAATGTGTATAAACAACACATGGCATAAAAACTACTTTACCTACCTTTTGAGCGATCAAGACCTTTAAAACGTTTCTTAAAATGTTTTTTGTGCTTTTTACGTTTACGTCCTTCTCAGTGGAAGCATTTTAGTGAGAAAAGGATAAAATTCAAGTTAGCAGACTAGAGGACAGAAAACAAGAGAATTCTTCCCGACAGCAAATTCTGATACAAGTAACCTTATTCTTATTCTAAACTGACCTGTTACTTCAACACAAACACAAACTCACAAGCTTGCATCTGTCTAGAATAACCTTCTTCAGTAAAGATTAACCTACTTTAATCTAGAAAGTAGCTTGGCAGTTGCAATTACACAAAAATTGGGTAAAATTTCTACTTGCAACGCCCTTTATATTATTAATGACTTCATAATACAAAATTTCATTTTAATTTCAATATGGAGCCAAAATATGGGAAATGTAATAATGAGAGAATATAAAACTTTCAGAGGAAAGTTTTCATAAATGTGAGGGAGGGACATAGAACACAAATGAAATGAATGGGCAGGTTGTGGACAGATGAATTCTTGATGACTCACCTCACAACCAAAAATATTCATTAATTAAGGATATGAAGCATATAAAAATGGCAAAAAAAAAAACCACACTGAATTAGCTGAGTACTTTTGTTAAAACTTCATCCTTTTTCATTTGGTATTTCTTCACTACATTTTAGTATAACCCAACTTTCTTCACACTGAACTATGTACTAGGCATCACATCCAGTCTGAACTTCTGAAGCAGTCTGTTTCATTTGCTGGCCTCTGGACTCCAGCCTCACCTCTACCCTCTATACTACTACCTGACAGATCCTCTAAAACGCTAGTCGTCAACTCAATCTCTTGTTCAAAATTATTAGAAGGCTCTCCCTTCAGAGGCTGGCATTGTGGCATAGCAGGTTAAGCCACAGCCAGCAACACTGGCATCCCATATGCACGCGCATTCAAGTTCCGCTGCTCCACTTCTGATCCAGTTCATTGCTAATGGCCTGGGAAAGCAGTGGAAGATGGCCCAAATCCTTGAGCCCCTGCACCCACATGGGAGACCTGGAAGAAGCTCCTGGCTCCTGGCTCTGGATCAGCCTAGCCAGCCATGGTAGCCATTTGGGGAGTTAACCAGTGAGTGGAGCATATTCTCTCTCTCTCTCTCTCTCTCTTGCTCTGCCTTTCAAATAAACAAACAAACAAAAAAACCTTAAAAAATAAGTAACTAAGTAAAATGCTCTCTGCAGCCCCCCAGATGAGATCACAACATGTCTGCATGACAAAGACAGTCCTTCTATATGACCCCTAACTCCCTGTCCTATCTCCTGCCACTCTTCCTGCACTGGAAACCAGAGAAACAGGATTTGTACTTTCCAAAACAAGCCACACTTTCTACTGCCTAATGCCTCTCAACACATTTCATTCCATAAACTTGGAATGCCCTTCCTGAAGCTGTCCACCAGGCAAACTCCAAAGCAGCTTCCAAATCTCAGACTTAGCACTACTCACTTTGAGGCTTTCTTTAATTCCTCTAAGCAGCTCCAGGGCCGGTACCTCATACAGAATTCCAGAGAACAATGACTACACTGTATTTGAAGTACCTGAGAAATCCTCTTGCCATCACCCAGGAGACCTTATAAGAGACTTATCAGTTTAAAGGAATCCAAAAAATCCACATAATGAACATTGTAACAAATATATACACAATTTATATTATACATATTTAAGAGAATATATGTGACATTTAGCTTGAACATTTTGATTTCTTTTTCCTTGATATATTTAGGCAAATTGTCCTGCTACAAAAATTGAGAAACAAATCCTGGATTTCAAGAATAAAATCTTAAGTTTCAAGAACAAAATGTTTATCTAGTATATAACAGAATCTGGACAATGCTGATACTAAGTATTTCTTACCACACTGATAGTCCCCAACTCTGTTTCAGGCATAAATTAATACATAGAAAAAGTTCCAAAAGAAATACCATTTGAAAAGAACCAAGTTAAAAAGTCAGACTTGCCCTGGAAACTACCCCACCGCACCAGAACATCTTTCAGAGACAGGTTCTGCTGCCTGGGTACAATCTTCATGGCTGACATCCTGACTTTCTGTTTTCACATTTGTTCTAGCCCCTCTTCAGCCTTTAATCTCAATGCTAGATGCACCAGGCAGATTTAAAACTCTTCTGTCTCCAATATAACCTAAGCACTACATAATTCTTTCTTGGAGAAAGTTTCTCTTTAAGTAGATGAACAATAAATGTATGATGCTCAATCACACTCTAATGCAGTTTCCAAATATTTTGTCCTCAGAATCCTTCAACACACTTAAAACCAGAAGAGCTCCATGAGCTTTTCGTTTATGTGAATTAGAACTACTAATACTTTACCATACTGGAAATCAAAACTGAGAAGTGTTTTAAATGTTTACTCAATCATTTAAAAGTAAAAAAAAAATATGTATTACATGTAGTTATTAAAAGCATATTTTCTTGGGGCTGACTCTGTGGCATAATGGCTAGAGCCGTTGCCTGCAGTGCCAGCATCCCAAATGGGCGCCGGTTCAAGTCCTAGCTGCTCTACTTCTAATCCAGCTCTTTGCTATGGCCTGGGAAAGCAGAAGATGGCCCAAGTCCTTGGGCCCCTGCACCCATGTGGGAGACCCAGAAGAAGCTCCTGGCTCCTGGCTTTGGATCAGCACAGCTCCAGCCATTGTGGTCATCTGGGGAGTGAACCAGCAGATGGAAGACTTTTCTCTCTCTGCCTCTCCTCTCTCTGTGTAAATCTTTCAAGTAAATAAATAAATCTTTTTAAAAAAAGTATATTTTCTTAACACAAAGTTTCGTGAGAAAAGTGGCATAGATTTGCAATCCAGGGATTAACCTATTAAGATACTCATATGCTGTTTTAAATTTTTGATGGAAATCTTATCTTCCTACACATATATAATAAGAAAAGGGAGAATCATTTTCACAGCCTTTCCATGTAATCATGGATATTACATTCAAACTCAACAAGTGGTAGTTTCTTAAAATTAGTTACCATATGAAATATGACACCCTACCAATGAATCTTCAACCCCGAATTAAAATTGCCCTACACTATCTTTTAAATAGAACTTTTATACATGCATGAGTTTTTGTTATTCATTGGTAATACAGAAATACTGATCAACTGAATTACACAAATCTTCCACATGTTGTCACTTCATTGTTTAGTATTAAAAGTTGTACTTGTTACTATCACCATCAATCTCAACAGGAAAGTCTTTAAGTATTGACAAGCTGTCAGGCTCACGGTGACAGATAACAGTTTTCTGAAATTCTAATTTTTCCTAATAAGTTCAAATTCTATAATTGGCAACAAATATTGCTAGTTGCTGTTGCTTGAGGTTGCTTCTCTGAAGTGTCTTCCACATGCCCAAATCAGAATAATGACAGTCAGTCAGTCATTCTTTTAAGCAGAAATTGTCTTCCATCTAGAAAAGCAACTAGCTCAAAATTCAAACTGCACAAACACCTTTTCTTGAGACAATCATTCTACTTCAATATACAGAAATGCTTTCTGCATACTTTCTCTGCTGCTGCACTGACTATTAAAGAGCTAAGTGTTCAAGAGTTGAAGTTAACTAAAATTAAAAATTCCCTACTTCATCAAGAAAACCTTTAAGTAAAACCAGCACTTGGCTGGTAGCATTTTGTTTTTCCTGTGAGTACATGGCAGTGAAAATACAAAGACTACTGCCACAGTTAGACTCTGCTACCTTGAATCAGGCATGCTAGGACAGCCTGCAATTTTACACATGGATGTTTACACCAGCAGTGCAAACGAGAGAAAAGTGAAAAAACAAACTATCTTATTACTGTAAGCTTCAACTTTGAGAACTGCTACTCGAGAATGTATTAAAAAAAAAAAAACTGACACCAAATTAGGCAACAGACACCTAGAAACTGCAAAAGGGAAATGATCATGAAACATACATTGAGTCCTACAGACAATGGCATGACGACACCATCAACAAAATTAACCCTTGTCATCTCAAAACCACCACCATTTACCCAGGATAGGATACCCTACAAAAAGGTGGGGGTGGGGGAATTGAATGAATTTGGTTTTCCTACATATTTATCTCTGACTGCTGCCACTCAATGAGTTTGTTAAGATACCTGAACAGGCCACTAGAATTCATGTGTACCTTAGAGGAAGGTTACTCACAGCAGGATCAGAGGCACCAACATCAGCACACAGCAATGCTTGATGCTTACTAACTCCTGGTGAACAGAATACTGTGTACTAGTAGACCTCAGAAAGCTCGTTCAATTATAACCTACAAAATTGGATAATGAGCCATGAGCATCTCCATGCTTTCATATTAAATGAAGGAAGTGAGACACATTTACTAAACGAGCAGATCTGTCAGAAGAGAAACTGCTTTCAGGGTAATTTCACTTAATGCTATGAAAAAGTCACGCAAATTCTAGTCCCACTTGTCATAATGAACCTACCTACTAAAGAAGTTTCTAACTACAGAATTCTAATGTGATGTCTATGGTTTAAATTTCCAGAAAAAAATCTCACTTGCCATTTTATCAAAATAAATTTTAAGTGTGATTAAGTTACTGAACTGTTAAACAGAACATGAAATTTAATAGATCAAATCACTACTGAAAATATTTTAAATTATTTTAATGTATTTGGCAGATTTCTTCACTAGGAAAAAATTTTCTTACTAGGAAGAATCCTGTGAATCCTAAAACAATTAGCCTTCTATGAAGTTGAAAAAATGCAATGTACAGGACAGTAGACCAAAGCAACTTCACAGAGAAAACAAATCAGGCAAGATATGAGAAGAAGCTCAGAGGAGCACCTCCCATCGAAGTTCTAAACAAAGTCTCCAAGAAAACACTTGGTTTTTCTGAGTTGTCAAAAACCACTGCAGAGGCCAGGTGAAACACCACTGCTGTGGGCGGCAGCTAAAGCCACCGCCAGATGCCAGCATCCCATATGGGCACCAGTCGTGTCCTGACTGCTCCATTTCCGATCCAGCTCCCTGCTAATGGCCTGGGAGGAGCAGCAGGGGATGGCCCAAGTATACGTGGCCCTACCACTCCCATGAAGCTCCTGGCTTTGGCATGGCCCAGCCCTGGTTATTGCAGCCATCTGGGGAGTGAACCAGCAGATGGAAGATCTCTTGGTCAGTCAAGGTCTCTCTCTCTCTGTGTAACTCTTTCTTTCAAATAAATAAATAAATCTTTAAAAAGAAAAAAAAAAAAAAAACCCTGCTACGAGAGAAGAATTGCTTAATTGAGAAACTCTCACTGTAGTATGGAGCTAAAATCAAAAAGGCAGTCTGAAAGTTAGCTGGGGATCAAGCTGGGTGTCACAAAGGTAGTGAATCATGTTTGTTTACCCCACAGAAACCCAGCATCCAGCACCGTGCTTGCTGCAAGACACACAAATATCAGCGAATGAATGAATGACTGCAGAGGCAGAGCAAAGGAAATGATGGTCAGGAGGGACACGTGAATTACATTTCCATATTTTCTACAAGGATGGCACATCATCAAACAGACCAGACTGAAAACAACGTGGAAAAGAACACAGTTTTCTGTAGGTGAACAGAATTAACCATGCATACCCACCAGGCTTGATGTCCTTGTAAACAAAGTTTTCCAAGCCATATATGAACTCCCCTGAATGTGCGCCTGCATCCGCATGGCAGCAATAACCAAAATGCAAAGCATTTAAAATACACCTTTAATTTCACATGTAAAACATGCCCAAACTTAATTCAAAGAATTAGAACTCACGTAACAGGACAACTACAATTTAGTGACACCAAAACTATTTATATCTAAGGAAATATTCACAGTGACATCATTTTCCCTCTTTCAACAAATAAAATTTCATTTTTAGAATATTAAAATTTTTTAATAATTAACAAAAACTTCAAATTAAGAAGGAAGGCAAAATCAATGTGGGCTAACATTTCAATGAAACCTTTGATTAATTGTCAAACACAGTAAAAATTTTCCAGTTTGGTTTTCTTTTTGCCTATTTTGCCCACTTTAAGACTAAAAATATTACTGTGATATTTTACACTAATTTTAGAGTCAGTTAAAATGATCTCATCTTGAGTGCAATCTGTTCCTTTTAGATACAGTGTTTGAATCTTCTATACCCATTTTTGTTAATGAAGGTTAGAAAGCACCATCTTCTGTTTCCCTCTTAGCACAGACACCAATGCAAGTTTACTCAAATTCACAGCTTGGATCATGTTACTTCCCAGATTTTCAAAGACAAGACAACTTGGTGATTCCTCACTATTGCCTAGGGTTCAGAGTATGGATCCAGAGCCAGACTGGATTCAAATTCCAGCTACACTGTTTTCTACTTGTGTGAACTAGAACAAATTATTTAACTCTCGCTGTTTTCAATTGTAAAATGGGAACAGTGACAGTATCATAGGAGTGGGACTATTAAAGGAGTTAACTCACATAAAGCACTTTGAGGAATGACTGGCAAACAGTAAAAGTTCAAAAGATGTCAACTGCTATCACTGCCATTTTCATTACCATGATTAGAGCATCCAAATCTCTTAAAATTGGCCCATACTTAGCTTTCCAGCCGTATATCCAACTACTCTCTATCAAATTCCCTAGTTGTTAATTGTTTCCCAAAGACTGTCTATATTTTTCCAGGGTCACTGTCCCCTGTGCCTGGAATGCTCTCTTTTCCTCCTGTATACCCATCTCTGAGACCTCCCTGAAACATATACCTTCAGTGTCTGCCCCCATCTCTTTGGTTGAACTTGTGTTCATTCTGCACTTCTGTAATACTCTATCTATACCTCCTCAACGGGAAGCAACACTTTCTCTGCTTACTATTATGAAAATATTTTATTGTGCCTATTAAAATATGAGGTCTTGAACAGTAGGGTCCAGAGATTTTCTAATCTTTGTGTTTCCAACAATGTTAAGACTGGCAACAAACTTCTGAAATACACCTGGAAGCTACAGACATTGCCTTCAAAACTAATTATTAACCTAGCACTCTGTCTCCACACAAATCAAATGAGTGTAGAAGTAAAATACAAACATATTCATACGTGAGAGAATTTTCGTAATTATACACAGTCCTTTTCTTAAAAGCTGCTAGATGTGCTTCCGCAAAACAAAGGAGTGAACTAAGAGAAAAAGAATTAAATACAGAAAAGCTACAAAGACCAGCCTCAGGATGACATTTGTGCAGCAGGCACAAAAGCTATCTGTTCAAAGGCAGAGCTCCAAGAAAATGGGGGCAGGGAGAGCACCAACAGATGTGAACAACTAGAAAATAATATTCACACTCATTTAATACACTTCATGCAGCTTACCCAGAAGACTAAAGAAATATAAAAAGAAGCACTTACAAACTCAAGAAAAGCAAAAAATTGT
Source organism: Sylvilagus floridanus (assembly GCA_949820135.1). Taxonomy (NCBI): domain Eukaryota; kingdom Metazoa; phylum Chordata; class Mammalia; order Lagomorpha; family Leporidae; genus Sylvilagus; species Sylvilagus floridanus. The sequence continues at coordinate 70,035,388 of OX463239.1, forward strand.
ATAAAAAAGGAAACACAACCTTAGTAAATCCTTTGGCCTATGTAATGAACAATAATTATACTGTCACAATTACATAAATGTTGTGCAACACTTGGCCAAAAATTATATATGGATATTATAACAAAATGAGGAGGGGTGACTTTAGGATGAAAAGAAACAGAATTAGAATAAGCAATTTATTTAAAAATTAAAGATGTATAGCCTTTAAAAAAAAGAATTTTTCTTTCATTTTTATTACCTACTGCTTTAGTTGAATTACCTCTTACCCTTACTTAAGTCTCTATACATGTACAATGGTGTTTCTGTGCTTTTAAAATCAAGAAATAAGAGAAAATTAGTCTGATAATAAAATATGATTATAAAGTAACAACTAACTTAATAATCATAGAATGTGAAGCATCTAAAAGCCAGGGTTCTCTTTTACCATTCACATGAACATTTTATGAAGATAGAACTAATATCCACAGAAACTAAAGGAATATTTACATATACTCAAGACTATCAAACGTATTTTTAAATAGTTGAGAAAAAATTGCTGGGGGTCTGATGCTGTGGTACAGGGGGTAAAAACAATGCCTGCAGTGCTGGCATCCCATATGGGCTCCAGTTTAAGTCCTAGCTGCTCCTCTTCCCATCCAGCTCTCTGCTATGGCCTGGGAAAGCAGTGGAAGATGGTTCAAGTCCTTGGGCCCCTGCACCCGTGTGGGAGACCCAGAAGCTCCTGGCTTCGAACTGGCGAAGCTCGGCAACTGCAGCCAATTGGGGAGTAAACCAGCGAATGGAAGACCGATTCTCTCTCTCTCTCCCTCTCTCTCTCTCTCTCTCTCTGCCTCTCCTTCTCTGTGTAACTCAAATAAATAAATAATTCTTAAAAAATGCATATGGAAGATTATCAATTTATCAAACTGACAACTACCAAAAGAGATAAAAATTGTTTCAAAACCATTCTCAGCTTGCTTTGACAGAAAAAAAGCGATACAACAACATTATTTTCCTACAAATATAGATAATCACCCTGAGCAGAAAGAAAAAATATGCTCAAGTGTGCAGAGAAAGGGAAAAAAAGTTTAAGCTTTTAAAAAAGTCTCCCTTTGTGGCACCCTCTGATTTTAACTAGTTCAGGAGTAGTTTGGTAACTTTATGTGAAACAATTAATACTTCTGCATAAGAAAAATACTTGAGACAAAAAGAATCAGAATCAGTGGTAAAGCACTTTAACAAGTAAACAATTCTTAAGGTAGATGATAGATTTCTTACTAATTTAATTAAATATCAGCAGCCTATGTTTTAAAAAAGAAATCTTGTCATGTCTAAATATAATTTATGTCATTTCTTTTTTTTTTTTTTTTTTAACAGGCAGAGTGGACAGTGAGAGAGAGAGAGACAGAGAGAAAGGTCTTCCTTTGCCGCTGGTTCACCCTCCAATGGCCGCCGCGGTCGTCGCGCTGCGGCCGGCGCACCGCGCTCGTCCGATGGCAGGAGCCAGGAGCCAGGTGCTTTTCCTGGTCTCCCATGGGGTGCAGGGCCCAAGCACTTGGGCCATCCTCCACTGCACTCCCGGGCCACAGCAGAGGGCTGGCCTGGAAGAGGGGCAACCGGGACAGAATCCGGCGCCCCGACCGGGACTAGAACCCGGTGTGCCGGCGCCGCAAGGCGGAGGATTAGCCTGTTGAGCCACGGCGCCGGCCTTATGTCATTTCTAACGCGACAGTCACCTTATCCTGTAAGAAAGGTCACCTTCCTTCATCATAGAAATGTGTACACCTGCCAATAAAAGACCAAGAAAGATATGAAATGCTAACAACTCTTATATCCCAATCAGCAACTGGAGTATGATTTGACATTTAAAAAGAGAAATAAACAAAATGCTTAGAAATGTCATTCAACTCATCACTGCACAGGCTGTTCTTTTTCATCTTATCCTTGTGCTTGCTCCAAAAATCAAAATTTAAGATAATTAAATCATATTTCTTTTCATATAAAAACAAAAATTAAAACAAATCAAAATGCTAAACCACTGAAATGTGCAGAATCAAGTCTTTTTAAAATATTCTATACAATAAAAGGACTACTGTACTAGGAGTACAGTAGTACTTCTTCTAGACATCAGCTCACAACAGTAATATGCTTAACTTCAGAGGTGCACACACACAGAGACTGTAAAACTGTAGCAAAAACACACATGTCTGCAGTAACTCATAAAATCCGGAAAGTCTCTGGAAGTAGCATAGTAAAAATGGCTGGTTAAGAAGAATGTGAAGTACCTTACTGGCAGTAAGATAAAACGTCAGAAAAAAGCAATTATTCCTAAATAAGATTACCAGAATATTTACAAACAGTATTTTGAGATATGATTTTTAAAGAAGATTCTTTCCTTGGAAGTACAATTTATGGAGGCCTATGAAAACATACTATAAAAGACATTAAGTGTATCTGCAATATAGGTCTATCTAAATTTCTATAAAATACAAACATTGTACCTTTCTCTGCTGCCTTCTGAAGGGCCTCTTCAATTCGGGAAAGTTCTTTCTGTTTAATATCCTGCAAGGATTTTTCCTCCTTTTCAGCATCATATTTAATACCTGAAAAGTGTTAACCCACAAAAAAAAAAAAAAAAAAAAACCACTCAGAATTAGTAAACAAACACACAGGCAAAGTTAAGCTTCATTATGACTGGATGCATTTAATATAGGTAAGCTTGTATGAGCTTAAAAATATTTTTAGATTCTTTATATTATTAATTTTTTTAAAAATTTAGTCAAATGATTCCTATGGATTTATAAAACTTAGATCATAAAGGAAGGAAGGAAGGAGGGAAAAAAGGCTAGGGAAAGGGGAGGGAGGAGCATAGACAGGTAAGAGGAAGGAACTGAAGAAAGGAAGAGGAAAAATCAGAGTATTGCCCGCTATTATCTCTAGATGGTAAATTGTAACTTCAAAAAAATTAACATCGAATAACATCTGGCATCAATGTAGACTGATAAGAAGACTTTCAGAAAGTAACTCAGGAATATGTATCAACAATCATAAAATACATATGTGCATATGTGTATATATACATGTCATTTCACAGTAATCTCACTTCTGATGATGTATCCTGCAGAAATAATGCAAAAGAATAAAAAAAAAAAACCTTATAACAGGGGAGGCTGCAGTGTTCACTATAATAGCAAAACACTGCAGGAAGGCCACCAAGGACTGTCACACAGCTTTTCAAAATTGCCACAATCACCATAAGAATTGTGAAACGTACCCAAAATACATGTATGAAGTGAAAAAGCAAAGTCAATGCTGTATATTTAATGTGATACCTACTACTTAAAATCAAGTATGTACATGGAAAGACTTGGTAGGCAAAACATAAAAATAAAAGTTGCATTTGTATTATGATTGAGAAATTGTAATATTCCCTTAAACATCTATACTTTTCTTCGTATTATATTTCCTTTATAATGAAAAAAAAAAACTAAAGATATTAAACCACTAGTTTAAGACATCCATTAAAAATCAAAATACTATAATTTCTAAGTCAAAAAATTAAGTAGTTTACACACGTTATTGAGAAAACATTGTCCCACATCAGAAGCAACACAATCCAATCTTGGGGCCAGCATTGTGACACACAGGGTTAAGTAACCACTTGCATCCCATACTGGAGCACCAGTTCAGTTTCTGGCTTCCAATCCAGCTTCCTGCTAGTGTGTCTGAGAAAGCAGTGAAGATGGCTCACGTGCTGGGGCCCCTGCATCCACATGGGAGACCCAACCAGAGTTACAGGTTCCTAGCTTCATCTTGACCCAGCCCATGCTGTTGTGGGCATTTGGGAAGTGAGCTGACATACAGGAGGACTGTATCTATCCATCTCTTTCTATCACTGTGTGTTTCAAATAAATAAGTAAAGCTTAAAAAAAAATACAGAAAAATCCAATCTTGAAGTCTATATGTTAACATATTAGCACATTTTTAAAATTTCATGTAATTCTCCAACAATAAATCTGCCTTTCAATTAAACGGGCAGGAAGCCTTAGATGCAAAATAATTACTCCTAGAAACAGAATAAATTTTAAACAGATTGAATGCATTTGTTCCAACAATAACATAAAAATATTTTATATACCGACGTGGCAATATATACGTGCATACATCTGCAAATGTACCTAAGAAGCCTACATGGTATAACTTAGTTTACTGAAATTACCTTCAATCTGCTGTTAAAATAATTAACCCAGTAACAATTTAATTGCACTGTGCTGTCACTGAATGGTTACCACGTCAAGAAACATACTTGCTCCAGGGACAACAAGCAGGTACAATCCTTCTAGGGTTGCGACAACTGCTTCTCCGTAAAGGTTTTTCCAGGGAATCTTCAAAGTTAATTTATCTAAAGAAACATAATTTCAACCTTTGATTTCTCAAGAAGACATAAATTTCTTGCTCCCCATTAAGAGAAAAAGTATAACAAAACTCTTTCTGGACATAGCACACACATCAGTCAGATAAAACTTAAAAAAAAAAAAATACCATCACTAAAGCTCATAAAAATACTTTAGACATAATATTACTGTAAGTATTCAGATTGTACTTTATAGTTTTCAAACTTTTTGATAACTATGATCTCATTTAATATTTCAAAACTATATGATGAGTGAGGTAGGTATGAACTTTGATAAAAAGGACACTCAGTCCCAGTGAGGTTAAACTAACTGCTTATTGACCCAGTCATCGGTGTGGCTGCTGGAACCAGAACTCAGTGCGTGACATCTGAATGTTGCACTTGCTCTTCTGCCCACACCAACAACTGAATCTCCAGTGATGAATTCTGAAACAATGCCTGTACACGACTCCTGGGACCGAAGCAGCGACACCGAGGGGGATCCCAAAGGAACAACTTCCATAGTACGCCAAATTGGCCCAGCCACACCAGGACGGCTCTAAGGCAACGTGTATGAATAGTTTTATGAATAGTGTTATAAGTTACATGGAACTCAGACCAGTTACAGTCCAAATATCTGCTTGTAAACCACTTGGAAAGCAGAACACATTTTCTTGGAAACAATGCATTAATGTCAGGTCATTCAGAAAAGAAAACTCAAAAACTTTCACTCATAATGTAAATGAACTATGGCACTAATATTACCAAGCTGTCTGGGACTTTCTAAGGAAAAGGTTGTCAGGCAGAAGAGAGAAGACAGCTATATTTTGAAATGGACAAAATCAGCTTTAATATCTTCCCATATTTCTTTATCTTTTTCCTAATCTCTGGTATTCCCTATTTCTAAATTGCCAAGGAGCAAATGCCCCAGTTGCCCTCAAGAGTTTTACAGTCATTCTGTCCAGACGATCCTAGCTCTGGAGTTTCCCACGTTCCAAAATAAAATCCCTTCATCATCATTTAGAATAGTAACGCTACAAAAACTTTAGTTCCCCTCAGCACTGCTAATCAAAACTATTAAAAGAAAAAAGTGATACAACTAAGTCATGCTAAAACACGAATAAATCTGACAACTCCCAAATACAATGGTATTTTTAAATGAAAAGACAGAGTCCAAAGAACTGATAAACAATACAAGCTGAAGAGGAAATAGGACAATACAATGTACGGAAGGACATTCTGGGTCACCTGATAGCCATGTAAGCAGGTCTTAAGAGTCTAGTCCCAAGGTTAAAATATCAAATTATTTCTCCACTAAAAATTTCATTTCTCACTGGCTTGTAAACATGCTGAGTTTCTTAAATGGCTCCCAGGTCAGAGGAGTCTAGAGGTAAAATCGGTATACTTCTTGGTCAACTTCCATATATGAAAATTTTACAGGGCATACCATCTATATTTATAATGAGTACTATTCACAATTTTCTCAGTATCAGCTAACAAAATTTATCTGATGTCTTTCTTGATGAGTATAATACAGGGAAAAAATGAGAAATGTCCTTTTAACACGGGTTCAAGTCCCAGCTGCCCCTCTTCCAATCCAGCTCTCTGCTATGGCCTGGGAAAGCAGTAGAGGATGGCCCAAGTCCTTGGGTCCCTGCACCTACGTGAGAGACCCGGAAGAAACTCTTGGCTCCTGACTTCGGATTGGCACAGCTCCAGTAGTTGTGACCATCTGGGGAGTGAACCATCGGATGGAAGACCTCTCTCTCTCTCTCTCTCCACCCCACCCCGCGTCTCCTCTCTTTGTGTAACTCTTTCAAATAAATAAATAAATCTTTAAAAAACAAAAAAGAAATGTCCATTTAAGCACACAGAAAAAAGGATTGTTTCCTAAACCTTTTCTTCTCTCCATCTATCCTAATTCATTATCCCATGCTCCACCCCTCCTCCTCCATCAAAGCATCCTAGAATTTAGTGATTATATTATTATCTCCTTTTATAGATCATAAAATGTTTAAAATTTTAAATAAAGGATAACCCATGTACATCTATGAAAATGTCCAGCTCTTAGAAAATCAAATCATGCTTGTACTTACTTAGATCCACTGACACTACAGGTAGGTATGGTATTTTTTTTTTTAATTTTTATTTTTATTTATTTATTTTTGACAGGCAGAGTGGACAATGAGAGAGAGAGACAGAGAGAAAGGTCTTCCTTTTTGCCGTTGGTTCACCCTCCAATGGTCGCCGTGGCCGGCACACCGCGCTAATCCGAAGGCAGGAGCCAGATGTTTCTCCTGGTCTCCCATGGGGTGCAGGGCCCAAGGACTTGGGCCATCCTCCGCTGCACTCCCTGGCCACAGCAGAGAGCTGGCCTGGAAGAGGGGCAACCGGGACAGAATCCAGCGCCCCGACCGGGACTAGAACCCGGTGAAACGGCGACGCAAGGCGGAGGATTAGCCTGTTGAGCCACGGCGCCGGCTTAGGTATGGTATTTTAAGGTAAGCAGAAATCCAATAACTGATAACTGATAATAATAACTGATAAAAATCCTCCATAAACCAGGAAAACCAGGATAACTGATAACTGATAATCTGATAACTAATAAAAATCCTCCATAAACCAGGAAAAGGATAAACATAAAGAAAATACACTTTGCATCCTTATACGTAATGAGCCTCTCATAACTCAATGAGTAATCCTAGAAGCTTTAAACATTATGATACTTTAAAAAATCAAAAGAATAAATTCTGAACCATTAGAAAACTTCCTTCCAAATATAAACCTACGTGCAAGAATATAACAAATAATGCAAATTTCCTTTAATTAACTCAACTCATCTGATATCCTGGAAATACAATGTCAATTTATATCCTAATTGTAGATTTCTATAACTTCCCTAAAGACAAAGATAATATATTCACCCCTGCCACTCCCACGGCTACCTACACTGTCTCACACATAACATGTGCACATAAATACTTCAAAGGTAAAAGAATGAAATAATGGCTGCAACTTCTACACTCTAGGATTTCAATTAACCCTGTAATGCCAAAACAATACTTCCAGAACAGTGTTAAACATCATCAACACACTCAGAACTACTCTGCAAGCAAGAGAGAGCTCACTCCCCAGAGCTGCTTTCAGTCTGAGGGAATGTCTCCTGCTTCAAGGGACAGAGACATGAAAATGTTCCTTCACATTAAAAAGACATGTAGATGAGTATGTGATGTTACATGGACCCCAGCAGATGTAACTGTGGTGAAACACAGAACAGTAGATGAAGAAGGCAAGTGACATGGTGAGATAGCAGGGTGACAGGGGTGAGAGGAACGCTGTCGCACAAGTGAAAACTCTTAAAGGAAGTGCAAGCTATCTGGGGTCATAATTTATACTTAAGCAACAACAACAAAGTAAAAGTTAGCATGGACTAGCTGTAAGGATTCTGTGGATTAAATCTGCCATAAAACAATTTCTTTAACAAACACATATGCTTGGTTGTACATAGTTTTAATACAAGAGTTCAGCTGCAAGAACAAAAGGACTTCATACTTACCCAGACATATCCTCCATTAGCATACTGCTGCATAGTTTGGCAAGTAAAAATGGTTAAACAAAGCATGAGGGGAATAAGCTACATTTTAAACTTTATTTATTAGAGCTTGCAAATTACACAGTTTCACATATTAAAGAAATACCACATTTGCATATCAGTTCTGAAAATAAAGATATATTTTATAGAACCAAAGCCTCAAGTACATAACTGCGGTTAAATGTCATTAAATTTTAGAGGGAGATTTTCTACTTTCCTGTCAAAAAACCGAAGTATGTACGTATCATATAATATGCAATAAACTTAAAAGTCCACAAGACCTAATTAATGTAAGAGCCAAAAATCTTTCATACTTTTCGCCAACCTAAAAAAGCTTTCTTTAGCTTAAACTGCACAGGCAAAACAAAAAGCTAAAAGGACCAAGAACAATTCAAATGAAGAGTGAAATACTCACCAATCTGGCCAGCCTTGACTTTAAAAGGAACATCCAATTCACTCTTCAGAAGGAAAAAAAATTTAAAAGAAACACTAAATGATTAAACCCTCCAAAAGATCAGTTTTGTATAATCATTCAAATACACTCATCTCTAAAGAAAAACAAAAAATAAATTTTCTATGTTGGACTAACTCATTAATGATGTCTTTTGGCAAATAAAATAGCTTTTATTAACTTAAACTTTGACATTGCAAAAAGTCACAAAAAAAGAAAATAAGAAAAAATAACAAGTATATACAAAAAAGCTATTTAATAAGCCAAGTAAAATGGAAACTCAGTTAAGTTAAACAGATGTACGCTGTTTATCTAAAATACTAAAATAGGAAAAGGAATATTTTTACACAAATTAGTTGAAAACTAATAATAATTTCACAAAAATTAGTTGAAAACTGATCATTTTCTCTCAAATATTTTCTAAATAAATAATTTATAAGAAAAGGTATTCCCAATATATTATTTATCAAATTAGCACTTCCTTTAAATGAATTATAGGTAAGTATTAATAAATGATAAATGTTCACTTATCTAGATCCTAAACCACTAAAAGTTCAGGTAACTTTTTATTCAGAGTACTAAACAAGCAAAATTCATAATGATCACGTAAGTCTTTAGAATACTGAAAATTAAATCAGAAGGTACAGACTTTCTGCTGAGTATACCTTAACATATGTGAATTCCATGGAAACATGGCTACTGCAACACAGCGCTTCAAGTAACTAGTATAAGAATCAATTTGTCAAATTATCTCATTACTTGGGCACTGTAGTTGAAGCAGAATTGAACAAAATACTAACAGTTTTTGACCAAAAAAAGTCTTTTTAAGGCACCACTTGGGAAGCCTGCACCCCATATTGAAGGGCCGCGGTTCAAGTATCAGTTCTGCTTCTGATTGCAGCTTCCTGCTGATGAAGCTGGGAGGCAGTAGATGATGGCCCAAATACATAGGTCCCTGTCACCCACGTGGGAGATCCGGTCTGAATTACAGGCGTCAATCTGCCGCAGCTGGGCGGGCATCTGGAAAGTGAGCCCACAGACACACTCTGTCTTCCTGCTTGCGTATGTGTCTGTGTGTGTGTGTGTGTGTGTGTGTGTGTATGTCTTCTCCCACTATCCTTTCAAACAAATAAAATAAACCCATAAAGAGTCTTTTTAGGCTGGCATCGTGGCTCAACAGGCTAATCCTCTGCCTTGCGGCGCCGGCACACTGGATTCTGTCCCGGTTGCCCCTCTTCCAGTCCACCTCTCTGCTGTGGCCCGGGAGTGCAGTGGAGGATGGCCCAAGTCCTTGGGCCCTGCACCCCATGGGAGACCAGGAGAAGCACCTGGCTCCTTCCATCAGATCAGTGCGGTTCGCCAGCCACAGCATGCTGGCCGCAGCGGCCATTGGAGGGTGAACCAACAGCAAAGGAAGACCTTTCTCTGTGTCTCTCTCTCTCACTGTCCATTCTGCCTGTCAAAAATTAAAAAAAAAAAAAAATTTAAAGAGTCTTTTTAGACTAAAAAATAAAATCTACACTGGCAATAAGAAAACAGCTCTCCTTTCCTGGGAAAGATAAATGCAAGGAAATTCACATTGTACAGGATATAAACTGTAAACTACACAGTTCTCACACAGCCATTTCAATCCTCCTAAAATGATTTTCACACCAAATAAGTATGAAGAATCCACATCAAAAGTAAAACCTCACCATCTTAGTTAAAGTGGGGAAAGGAGGCCAGTTTGAATTAATGGAGAATATAAATTATAAAATATTTTATGATATTTAATTACAACCAAAATTCATATAAGGCTATCATAAATCCAAACTATGTTCTAAGCATGTTAGCTATATATCCTGTCACCACATTCTATTTATACTTTTCTTCTTTATTTTTTTTTAAAGATTTATTTGAAAGACAGAGTGACAGAGAGAGGAAGAAACAGAAAGAGTGGTCTTCCATCTGCTGGCTCACTACCCAGATGGCCCCAAAGGCCAGAGCTGCGCCAATCTGAAGCCAGGAGCATCTTCCGGGTCTCCCATGCGGGTGCAGAGGTCCAAGGACTGGGGCCATCTTCTACTGCTTTCCCAGGCTGTAGCAGAGAGCTGGATCAGAAGTGGAACAGCCGGGACTAGAACGGGCACCCATATGGGATGCTGGCGCTTCAGGCCAGGGCTTTAACCCACTGCGCCACGGTCCCAGCCCGTATACTTTTCTTCTTCTATTTTTATACATAAAGAAAAAATGGGCTTTATTCCAATCTCCAGCAATAAAATCACCATTTCTAAATATATGGATGGGGCTGGCCGTGGCACAGCTGGTTAAGCCTCTGGCTGCAATGCCAACATCCCATATGAGTGCATCTACGTCCCAGCTGCTCCACTTCCAATTCAGCTCCCTGCTACTGCACCTGGAAAGGCAGCAGAAGATTGCACTTAGGGGCTGGTGCTGTTGCGCAGCGGGTTAAAGCCCTGTCCTGAAGCACTGGCATCCCGTATGGGCACCAGTCTAAGACCCGGCTACTCCACTTCTGATCCAGCTCTCCCCGCTATGGCCTGGGAAAGCAGTTGAAGATGGCCTATGTCCTTGGGCTCCTGCACCCGTGTGGGAGACCCAGAAGAAGTTCCTGGCTCCTGGCTCCGGATCAGCACAGCTCCAGCCGTTGTGGCAATTGGGGAATAAACTATTGGATGGAAGACTTTTCTCTCTCTCTCTCTCTCTCTCTCTCTCTCTCTCTCTGCCTCTCCTTCTCTGTGTAACTCAAATAAATAAATAAATAAATCTTAAAAAAATAAAAAAGAAGAAGAAGAAGATGATGATGATGATGGCACTTGGAGACCTGGAAGGAGTTCCAGGTTCCTGGCTTCTGCCTGGACCAAACCTAGCCATTGTGGACATATGGGGAGTGAACCAGCAGATATATGACCTCTCTCTGTCTCTCCAACTCTGCCCTTCATGAAACAAATAAACCTTTTTTTAAAAAAATAAATATGTGGATAAAACTTTAAAAGTTGGAGCAACCTATATAAAGAAAGGAAAAGAAAATTTAAATATTTTGAGCACATAGTATATGACAGGCTCTGCTTCTCATCCTATTCAAACCACAGACACAGATACCGTATTGTTTCATAATTAACTTTACTTCAAAAATGATTAAACTAATGCTCAAACAAATTACCAAAGTAGAAATTAGAAACATGAAATATTAAACACTCTTAAGTGATTTCGTAACTCAAACTTAGCCCAACACTCTAAATATAAACCTAACAGGGAGATGGAGGGAGTGTATTGTTTTGTTTTTAGTTCAAGAATAAACGACACAAATCACTTTCTGGAATCAGAGTTGACAACATTCTACTTTAGCTCTTGATATTACCATAGTATTTAGACTGCTAATATATCATTTCCTAAAAATATAGTTATTTTTTAGGTAAACTGTTAAACATCAAGCCCTTATTTACTTGAAAAAGATGTGAAGATTACTCAAAAAAAAAAAAAGCATTTCTGTGAGAAAAACATCAGCTACAAAGCTGGACAAATTAGGTCAAGAAAAACTACCACCGTTTCCCAAAGTATACTATTTTGATGATTACAGGAAAAACAAAAATCTACATCTTTAATCTCAGACTTTCCAAGGACAAGTCGTTAAAAAAACAATCCATTTTGGAGTGACTCAATTTCTTTATCTGGTACCTGGTACCAGATGCTGAGTAACCAAGCGTTTCTAGGAGCTGACCAAATTAACTGAGTTATTAGCATAGTTAACTTACCAGAGCATTTTCTTTTATCTGCAGATTATCTAAAGCCACATTTCCTTTACAAAAGAAAAAGGGGGAAAATATAACATTAATACACCAGTTATTAGCATCACTTGTCATAAGCAGAAACCAAACACAAACATATTGGGCTAATTCTAAGAATACAATGCGGAACAGCACTCTTGAAGAACTTTGGAGGCTATTGGCCAAGACAGCTGAAGTACCTGGGCAACAATTATTACTTATAGTATACTCAGGTTAGTCCAATGTGAAAGGAATGTCCACATATTTAAACTGGCTAACGTTTAGATACACAACGAGTAAGAATTGGGAGCCTTTTACTGAAGAACTTTAACACCGACAAACCCCAAATTTTTAACAATTAAGGCAAAATCTCAGCAGAAGGACACAGACAAACATGAGGACAGACAGCAATCACGACTAACTCAAGACTCCTCCCTTAATTATGGCATCAATGAACATGTTCTTTAGGCACACAGGGTTAGTCTTTTATGGCTCCAAACCTCCCACCTTCCCCATGATTACTGCTTATGGTTCTAAAGTCTTTAATTAGTACAGCTTTCCTTAAACCTAGTCAGATGATGTACAAACTAAAGTCAGGGCATAGCTATTACATACCACAAATTAAAACACTATACCTATATTTGGTGCCATGCTACTTAGACACTGTACTAATACCTTAACTTAAGCAACATGCTTTCATTTCACTTGAATTTTCTAAAGGTTAATAAAAACAGTTTCAAATTAAACACAGGCATACATGTGCTATAATTACTTGTGACTTTTTCTTTTTAATACTACAGTACCTATAGTCTCTATTAACATTTTTCAATCAAGTAACTTTGTCTTCATGGTATTTAGCAGTAAATTTGAAGTGTATTTAATTTTATTATGCCTTTTTAAGAGATCTGCATTTCCCTAGACCTCAAATTTATTCAAACAAACATCTATTAAAAATGCTCAATATCTCTACACATCAGGGAAATGCACATCAAAACCACAACGAGATAACACTTCATCCCTGTCAGAACAGCTAATATCCAAAAGACAGAGAGTAACGTATATTGGCAAGGATGTGAGAAAGTGAATTGGCCGGCATCGCGGTTCACTAGGCTAATCCTCTGCCTGCGGCGCCGGCACTCCGGGTTCTAGTCCCAGTTGGGGTGCCGGTTCTGTCCTGGTTGCTCCTCTTCCAGTCCAGCTCTCTGCTGTGGCCCAGGAAGGTAGTGGAGGATGGCCCAAGTGCTTGGGCCCTGCACCCACATCGGAGACCAGGAGCTGGCCGCAGCAGCCTTTTGCGGGGTGAACCAACGGAAGGGAGACCTTTCTCTCAGTCTCTCTCACTGTCTATAACTCTACCTGTCAAATAAAAATAATAATAATAAAAAAATAAAAAAAGAAAGAAAGGGAATCATGTATACACTTTTGGGAGGAATGTAATTTAGTCCAGCCACTGAGGAAAACAGCACTGAGATTTCTTCAAAACCTAGAAATGGACTTGCCATATGATCCAGCAATTCCCCTACTGAGTATATACTCAAAAGACACAAACATGTTGTATCAAAGAAAAACCTGCACCAACATGTTTATAGCAGCACTGTTTTCAATAGGCAGAATACAGAATCAACCAAAGTGTCCATAATCAGATGAATGAATAAAGAAAATGTGGTGTGTGTGTGTGCATATTATTCAGCAATTAAAAAAAAAAACTTTAGTATTTGCAACAAAATGGATACAACTGAAGGACATCACCATGTGTGAAATAAGCCAGACACAGAAAGACAAATACCACAAGTTCTCCATTATACCTGGGAGCTAAAATTAAAAAAAAAAAAAAAAAAAAAGAAGAAAGAAATGCCTGTGTGTATCAGTAATGTTGCAAATATACTTTTTGTCCAACCAATGATTAACAGTGTTATCCTACTATAGTTTTAATAGTCTGTGATTTCTTTAACATTTACTGCATATGAGTGAAATGGGCATCTATTTGATTATTAACAGCCCTTGCTTATAATCCCACTGAACCAGGGTCTTTTTACTTTTTACTTGTATTCTTCATGTGGTGGAGCTTTAAGCCCTTGACTGTAATGTAAATAAAACACGTAATCTCAAAAACAGAAAAAATGGGAAGGGAGGGGAGGGAGGGAAGCAGGGGCTACCATATTCTTAGAATTTTATCTCTGAACTACATTGAACCGGTTCTCTTTGTAGTAATAAAGATTAACATAAAAATATATATCAGATGGTTTAAAAAAAAAGTACTACTATGTGTAGAGTGCTGTAAAGAAAATGATGACTAGAACAATATCCCTACTCCTGAGGTGCTCACAGCCTACCAACAGACTCACTCCAAAAATTTCAGAAACATTGTTTTGGCATTCCATCAGAAGAGTGCACAAAATGCATGGAGGGACCACCTAATTCTGTCAAGGGCTAGGCTGGAAGGCTGGGTGGGTAAGAACAGAGCAAACACATGAGTAAGACGCACTTTAGAAAACAGATGAGGGCTGCTGTATCTGGAGGGTGTGAGCAAAGAATGGGCGATAAGGTCAGAAAGGCAGGCAGAGCCAGATTTAGAAAGTGCAAACCGGGCACACCTGGAAGATGAAACACATACAAGAGAGAGGACAACATTCCGGAAATAGCCACACAGCTGTGAGGATACTGCAATATTGGTTGTAAGGAAGAGTGAGGACAAAGGAGAGGGAAGTAGGGACCTAAAGATCTAAATGCCCAGTGAGAAGACTAAGTCATAATATACATACCCTGTAGATGAATGCTGTAAAAAATGTAGAAGGGCTTGGGAAAACATTTACAGAATGCTGTTTTCTAAAAAGGTAAAAGAATGCCCAGATTGAGATAATGTTAAAAATATATGTGCAGGGGCTAGCACTGTGGTGTAGCGGGTAAGGCCACTGCCTGCAGTGCCAGCATTCCATAAGGGCGCTGGTTTGAGCCCTGGCTGCTCCACTTCCGATCCAGCTCTCTGCCGTGGCCTGGGAAAGCAGTAGAAGATGGCCCAAGTCCTTGGGCCCCTGCACCTACATGGGAGACCCAGAAGCAGCTCCTGGATCCTGACTTTGGATCAGCTCAGCTCCGGCCACTGCGGCCATCTGGGGAGTGAACCAGCAGATGGAAGGCCTCTCTCTCTCTGTTTCTACTTCCCCCTGTTACTCTGTCTCTCAAATAAGTAAAATGAATCTTTAAAAAAAAAAAAATATAGCCGGCGCCGTGGCTCAACAGGCTAATCCTCCGCCTTGTGGCGCCGGCACACCGGGTTCTAGTCCCGGTCGGGGCGCCGGATTCTGTCCTGGTTGCCCCTCTTCCAGGCCAGCCCTCTGCTGTGGCCCGGGAGTGCAGTGGAGGATGGCCCAGGTGCTTGGGCCCTGCACCCCATGGGGAGACCAGGAAAAAGCACCTGGCTCCTGGCTCCTGCCATCGGACGAGCGCGGTGCGCTGGCCGCAGCGCGCCGACCGCGGCGGCCATTGGAGGGTGAACCAACGGCAAAGGAAGACCTTTCTCTCTGTCTCTCTCTCTCACTGTCCACTCTGCCTGTCAAAAAAAAAAAAAAAAAAAAAAAAAAAATATATATATATATATGTTCACACACACATACACATACACACACACACACACACATACAGGAAACAAATTAAGACAAGAAACCCTAATGCTAATTTTTACATAATAAAGTTCATTTTCTTTGAATAGGTAATTTTCATATTTTCTAAACTGTTCAAATTTGAAACTCTTGAAAACTGCATTTAAAGGAGAAAAGAGGTAAAAAACCTCAAAAATGAGAAGAAAATACTACAGAATTATATTAGGAAGGATTTTTATTAGGCAGTCAGATAACTTCTACAAAATCCTGAACAGAAATTGAAACCTAAAATGAGGCAGTAACTCCAGGGTGAAAGGGGAGATCACAGGAAAGAGTTATTTTGGAAGCATTAGTGACCAGATGCCATCACTGCCCAGACGCAGGGGTAACAGAATAGTCAGGGAAGGTTGACAGATTTGGCAAATTGGGGAGAAAAAAATCCTTAAGCATAAGTAGAAAAATACTGCTGAGTTTATACTGTCACATACGGAATTATGTGGTTGCAACTGGGAACTCAAGTCGAGCCAACAGAAACGATGAGCACAGGTCCCAGGGCATATCTGAAGCCAGTCAAACAAGCTGAACAAGCTCCAAGACCCATGTGGAAACGTCCAAACCTGCTCAGGAGTTCTGACTGTTCCACTCAGCGACACTCAGAAGGCATCTGCATTAGAAATGAAGTTCTAACTTCTGCTACGGTACTAATAAACCGTGTGCAAAAATATAAACATCCTTATAAAAATGGGCTGATTCTCTTTTTTTTTTTTTTTTTTTTTTTTTTACAGGCAGAGTGGACAGTGAGAGAGAGAGACAGAGAGAAAGGTCTTCCTTTGCCGTTGGTTCACCCTCCAATGGCTGCCACGGCCGGCGCGCTGCGGCCGCCGCACAGCGCTCATCCGATGGCAGGAGCCAGGTGCTAGGTGCTTTTTCCTGGTCTCCCATGGGGTGCAGGGCCCAAGCACTTGGGCCATCCTCCACTGCCTTCCCGGGCCACAGCAGAGAGCTGGCCTGGAAGAGGGGCAACCGGGACAGAATCCGGCGCCCCGACCGGGACTAGAACCCAGTGTGCCGGCGCCGCAAGGAGGAGGATTAGCCTGTTGAGCCACGGCGCCGGCCAAAAATGGGCTGATTCTCATTGTAATCCATAAACTGTACTTTGGAAATTTATATTTACTAAATAAAAGTTTAAAAAAAAAATCACAAAAAATAAAAAAGGGCTGATTCTACTTAAGTCCCACTGTGGTTCTTTGATGTTTAAGATATGAAATACTGAAAACTACCATTATGAGTATCATGTTTCTTAAAAAGTATTTTCAGAGACTGGCGCTGTGGTATAACAGGTAAAAGTCACCACCTGTAGTGCTGGCATCCCATATGGGGGCCAATTCGAGTCCTGGCTCCTCCTCTTCCAATCCAGCCGTCTGCCTGGCCTGGGACAGCAATGGAAGATGGCTTGGGCCCCTGCACCCACATAGCAGACCCAGAAGAGGCTCTGGGCCCCAGGCTTTGGATCAGCCCAGCTCCAGCCGTTGTAGTCATCTGGGGAATGAACCAATGGATGGAAGACCTCTCTCTTTCTCTTTCTCTCTCTGCCTCTGCTTCTCTGTAACTCTGCCTTTCAAATAAATAAATAAATAATTTTTAAAAGAAAAGTATTTTCAGAAAGACTAGCAAAGAAATTACAGGAATTATCACAGGGTGGTAGAATTATGATTATTGTTTATTAATATTTTATTGTATTTTCTAGATTTTATAATAATCATCACTATGTAAAATTATTATACAAATTACAATAAAGGAAATGGAGGAAATAAAACAAAGGTAAATCTTAATGTCAATATGACCTCGATATTTTTATATATGGTTTTCCCCTAATATCTACTTTACCCACAGACACATGAAACAAACAAAACAATCTACTTCCACTACTCAGAGTCTAACAAACAAATTCGTATTTCCTCTCTGAAAAATATGAATGTTATCTAACAAACAGTAATAATGTAACTCCATAAATTATTTGCACTGAAGGAGGAGTCACTGATCCTAACACACACACACACACACACAAAGGGAGGAATAACAGCAAATTCTAGATTAACACTGGCAGCAACGGGGTAAAAGTGCATTCATTCTCTGAACCAGAAGATGAACGCCTCACCTAGGTACAGCATCAGGCTCTCCACTGAACTGCACACTATTCTGACAGATCTGCATGTAGCAGTTTCATCGTATTTCCTATGATGCCAGGAATTTCATATAAATAAAAAAAATCTGTAAACTAAATTCAAGTAGATCTCCTTCAGGGCCAGTGCTGTGGTGCAACAGGTTAAGCCACCATATGCAGCACCAGCATCCTATAAGGGCACTTCCTATCCAGCTCCCTGACAATGCACCTGGGAAAGCAGTGGAGCATGGCCCAAGTGCTTGGGCTCCTGCACCCATGTGGGAGACCTGGATGAAACTCCTAACTCCTGGCTTCAGGCTGACCCAGCCTTGGCTGTGGTGGCCATTCAGGGAGTGAAAAGACGGATGGAAGATCTCTCTCACTCTAACACTTTCAAATAAATAAATCTTAAAAAAAAAAAAAGTAGATCTCCCTCTAAAAATCAATCATTTTATATTGATATAATGAAGAAAAAATTCAGATTTCCTTTTCTGCATCAAGGTAACATAGTAAGTCGACATATGAACAAGTAACTTGACCACAGTTAGCAAGACCACCAGAGCTAACATAAAAAAGGCATACGGAAGTTTTTGGAAAAGTGAAGAAAGGGTAAATATTTCTGTTGAATCTTTGAAAAAATTAGGGGGAAGGAGAAAGAAGACCAATTGCATATAGATGAAACTCTTTCAGCAAGGTATAAAGTCAGCCCCACAATCACATAGGTGTCTCTAATCTAGATCCAAGTCAAAAAGACCCAAGTGAAAGACAAGTAAAGAACTTCAGTGTAGGGATCGCCCTCTATGCTGCACAGGCTTAAAGGACAAGATTAAGTAATAATCTGCCTTTTAGCTAAGATCAAGTGTAGCAAAAGGTATGGTCTGTGCATCACAAAAGACCCAGTATGATTCTGAGTAACAAAATATCAATATTTTGGATGAGCATACACCACTAGGAAGCTGCAAATACAGCTTCAAAGTCAATACTGAAGGGTATTTTAAGAAACACCCTAAAAGGCTAAATGTTGAACCAAACTTTAATAATCTTCATAAATGAACTAGAAGCTGGAAATGAAAGCAAATTCACTAAATTAGCAAATGCCACCAAGAACAGAAGTTACATAAACAATAAACAGGGAAAAAAATCACTGCCAAACTATTTTTTAAAAAAACAACCAATTTAGCTTGTTTATGAAAATAAATCAAACGAGGGATGAGCATTTGGTATAACAGTTAAGACACAATTTGGGAGGTACACATCCAGCAGCAGAGTACCTGGGTTCAAGTCCCAGCTCTGGCTCCTCACTCCAGCTTCGTACTAATGCACACACTGGGAGGCAGTAGTAATGGCTGGAGTACTTGGGTCCTTGCCACCCACACAGACGACCTAGACTGAACTCCAGGCTCCTGGCTTCAGCTTAGGCCAGCCCTGGATGCTGCACCCATTTGGAGTGACCCAGCAGAGGAATGATTAGTCATCCTCTCCCTCTCACTGTCACTCTCTCTCACTGCCTTCAAATAAATAAAAACAATTTTTAAAAACATCAAATGATACTATCATAATATGAAATGAGCCTGTCTAAGAAAGGTTTCTAAAACATGTACTCATAAAGGTCTACTAAGTCAATGTAAAAAATAAAGTGCTGATGTTAAATACCTCTAACCAGAAATAATCTCTGAACTTTCCAAGAAGTTTAGGCTCTATTTCCTTACTATACTTACCACTTTTAACTTTACATAAATCCCTAACATTGTTATAAGCAACTCACCAACTGTCTTCATATTAGGTACTCAACAAATACTGACTTAATTGATTGTACTGGGGTGGAAAATACAAGAACATAAACTTTTGTGTTTTATAAAACACTGACAGATCTACATCATTCAGTCCTCACAGCTTCCTGAGCAGAGAGCAGAATGTACATATTAAACAAGAAAACCTGAGGCCTGGAATCCTATGGCACCCCAGCGAGTGGCAGAGCCAAGACTCAAATCTTCTGAGCTTCAGTGCTGAGTGTAGAAACCCACACCCTCCCAAACAGCAAAGCAAAAATGGTATCGGATTTTAATTCAGAAGGTAAATCTACTTCCCCTTGGGGGGGGGGGGGGAGGATGTCAGCATTGAGAGGCTTTTGGTCTTTGCATCTTAAAATAAGTAAGGAAAAATCCAAAAACAAAAAGGGCAACTAAAATGAGCACAAGGGCGTAAGTAGAAAGTTACAATAGAGTCAAGGAGTTACACCAGAGCATTACCAGAAGGAAGGACAGTGCCACAAGGGAAAACACTGACGTAAGAGAGTTGCCAAATGGTCATTTTTATACTCTGTAAAAATCTTTTCTCTCAACACAAAAGACAGAAATTCATAAGTTATGTTTCAGAAATAGTCAGACCACAGAAATATTTTAAGACCAATCCCTTCTCATTTTATACATAAAGAAACTGAAGTCTAAGTTATACAATTACTCCCTGGCAGTACTAAGAATAGAATTTGTCTCCTGACTCCTTGGTCAGTGTTCTTAATATAAAACATAGAGATTAATGATTCAAGACAAAATCAATCCACATTCAAAATCGCCATCTCTAATCCCTGAAGCTGCATTTGCATATTGTAAAATAACCAAAAAGTAAAGTCCATGTACTCAGTTTTCAAGATTTCACTTATCTATAAAATGAACACTCATTTATTTGAAAGTAAATCAAAATGTGCAGATACATTCATTTATTTCCTAAAGAATTAAGAAGCTAAAGCAAATGAGCCATTTTTAAAAGCATAAGTCAGCTTATTTTAATGACAGAACTTTTTGTAAACACTGAAGAAAATATTGGAGCAATGCATTTCAGATAAATCTAAGCATCTCAAAGTAACCTATCTCGTCTTCTCTTACTAGGAGTTCCTAGTGATCTTGCCTTGGGAGAGAAGATGAGAGAGAGAAAGGCACCAGCAAACTTTCCATTTCCCAAAGGAAAGAGGAAGTCTTAGCAGACAAAGGGGGAAGGCCCCAGTGTCTCCAACATACTTTCGCCCTGTCAGTACACTTAAGGACTCTTGTAACAGTGAGCAGTGTGGCACAGCTTCCCAGCAGAATGGTGACCAAAGAAACTACTCCCAGTTCAATCTCTAGAAAAGGAGTGCATTTTACACTAATGATGCTATTTAAATCTGTAGAAAGCTATTTTCAACTTAAGTTAAGCACTGCTTTAATTAATAGTAATTTATTCTCAATCTATTACATAACAGTGCTGCCTAAAGAACTGCTTGTTATTTTCTATGTGACAGAACAAGCTAGTATGAAAACAGACCACCTTCACTATATCAAGTATTGGCTGAGAGGAAAGGACTGAAAAACAGCTCCCTCTACGTTTAGAAATACCTGGGCACTGGCTTATTTTACGTGAAAAGGCAAAAAGAGAACCAAGGGGCCGGCACTGCACACTAAGCCTCCACTTGCCGCACCTAGGTGCTGGTGTGTGTCCTGGCTGTTCTTCCAATCCAGCTCTCTGCTGTGGCCTAGGAAAGCAGCAGAAGATGGCCCAAACCCTTGGGCCCCTGCACCTATGTGGGAGACCCGGAAGAAGCTCCTAGTTCCTTGCTTCGGATCGGCGCAGCTAACGGCCATTGTGGCCAATTGGGGAATGAATCAGCAAATGGAAGACCTCTCTCTTTCTCTTCCTCTCCTTCTTTGTGTACAACTCCGACTTTCAGATAAATAAATCTTTAAATAAATAAATATATATATGTATAACTTTGCTATTATGTGTCAATGAGAATGCAGATGAAGCAGCAACATCTACCTAAGGAAGGAGCTCAGCTGCACAGGCCTTGTGCAAGCCAGAGAACTTGAAAACCACAAGAGATGACCTCGTCTGATCTTTTAACTTACTGATAAGGAATTAACGGTCACGGGTCTGTGGCTTGACCAAAGCCATATAACTAAGCATTATCAGAGAATCAGATCCTCACCCCTTCCCTTCCTTAGGAGGCCCTACTCCACAGTATAGGCTGAATATCCCTAATCTAAAAATCAAAATTCTGAAATGCTCCAAAACCCAAAACCTTTTGAGCACCAACATGTTGCCATAAACAACAAATCCCTCGACCTCACATGAGTCACGGTCAACAGGCATACTTGGGTGGGCACTGAGGTACAGGAAGTGATTCAACCACTTGCAATGCCCCCACTCCATATTACAGTGCCTGGTTTGAGTCCCAGCTCCTCTGCTTGCATTGAAGGCTCCTCATAACGCATCCTGGAAACAGCAGATTATGGCCCAGCCACCCACGTAGGACACAGGGATGGAATTACAGGCTCTTGGCTTCAGCCTGGCCCAGCACCATCTGTTGCAGGCATTTAGGGAGGGAACCAGTGGATAGAAGATCTTGTTCTCTGTCTCTTCCTCCCTCTCTCATATTCTGCCTTTCAAATAAATGAATAAATACATTTTTTTAAAAATGGGCATATTAAAAGTACTGCATTAAATTACCTTCAGCCTTTGTATATGAGGTTTATAAAAAACATAAATGAATTCTGTGTTAAAACTTAGGTCTCATTCCCAAAAACATCTCATTATGTATATGCAAATATTCTAAAATTTTTAAAAATCTGAAACCCAAAATATTTCTGGCCCCAGGCATTTTGAAAAAGGGAAATTTAGTCTGCATCTGGCAGCTGATGGAGAAGTGTCAGGAAGAGGACAGACAATACAGGAAACAGCACAGGCTCAGTCTGGTGCGGAGCTACACACTCTGAGGTTCCGATTCCTGGTCTCCACAGCCAACCACTGCCCCCAGCACATCACGGCCGCTGTGTTTATTCCACCTGTCCAATCCAAGTGAGAGCAACAGAGTTCCGAGTGGAGGCTTCTCCTGCCCTTCCACAGCAAATCATTTTGAAAAATCAAACTGACAAAGGTCTATGATCCAACAATACTACTTAAACCAAATTACAAAAGATGCAGCATTTCAACATACCTTCTTCAAATATGTTACTCTCAAAAACAATTACATCTTGGACACACTGCCAATTGCTGAGGGCTATGCAATTCATCTCCTGCTACCAGTCTGTGGGAGACAAAAACCCAGATAATCCTGCCTGCCTGCGTAGGCAGCACACGTGTACCAGGCACTTTGAGCCTTTCAAAACCTGATGTACAAACTGGCTGGCAGGTAACAGAAGTAGTCTCAGCATAAACTCAAATTCAAAAAGCTTTTTTTTTTTCCTTTAAGAAATCTGTTTGTAAAATAAGAAATGTTTAGATACTTAATGTTAACTCTACACAAAATTGTCACTCTATATACAATATAAAACTCCCAAAGGCTGAAGGTAAAAGAAGCATACTTATGAAAACAAAATAAAACAAAATAGGCTTTTTTCCATCATTCTGCAAGGTTTATCATCAGTACTGCATTATTAACAAATACAAAGAATTTTCACATCATTTATCTCATAAATACCATGTTACACATCCTTTCTGCATATTAGGAAATGGAGGCTTGAAGAATTAAAATATTTTGGGGCTGGCGCTGTGGTGTAGCGAGTAAAGCCGCCGCCTGCAATGCCAGCATCCCATATGGGTGCTGGTTCAAGTCCCAGCTGCTCCACTTCCAATCCCGCTCTCTGCTATGGCCTGGGAAAGCAGTAGAAGATGGCCCAAGTCCTTGGGCTCCTGCACCCACGTGGGAGACCTGGAGGAAGCTCCTGGCTCCTGGCTTCAGATAAGCGCAGCTTCGGCCATTACAGCCATTTGGAGAGTAAACCTGCGGATGGAAGATCTCTCTCTCTGCCTCTCTGTAACTCTGCCTTTCAAATAAATAAATAAATCTTTAACCAAAAAAAGGTAGAAACAGGAAAAAAGATGGCAGCTGTTTTGTTTTTCTCAGCTCCAACTTAAAGGCGCTATCCAGGGAGGTGGGTGTTGGGAACAGCAGTTGAGACACTGCTTGGCAGGCAAATGTCTCATATCAGAGTGCCTAGATTGGAGTCCCTGCTCTGCTTCTGATCCTGCTTCCTGCAAATGCACGCCCTGAGAGGCAGCAGGTGATGTCCAAGCACTTAGATCCCTGCCACCCAGACAGGAGACCAGGATGGAGTTCAGGGTTCCTGGCTCCGCCTGGCCCAGCCCAAGCCATTATGGAGATTTGGGGAGCAAACCAGCAATTGGGAAGATCTCTCTCTGTTGCTCTCTCTTCCTTTCTCCTTCTCCCTCCCTCCACACAGTCATCACTCTGCCTTTCAAATAAATAAATAAAACATTTAATTTTTTTTTAGATTTATTTCTTTGAAAGACAGTTACACAGAGGCAGAGGTAGAAAGAAAGAGAGAAGTCTTCCATCCACTGGTTCACACCCCAGATGGCTGCAATGGCCAGAGTTGGGCTGACCTGAAGCCAGGAGCCAGAAGCTTCTTCCGCGTGGGTGCAGGGGCCCAAGGACTTGTGCCACCTTCTACTGCTTTCCCAGGCCACAGCAGAGAGCCGGATCAGAAGTGGAGCAGTTGGGACTCAAACTGGCACCCATATGAGATGCTGGCACTGCAGGCGGCAGCTTTACCCGCTATGCCATAGTGCCAACCTCTAAATAAAACATTTTAAAAATACAATT
Source organism: Sylvilagus floridanus (assembly GCA_949820135.1). Taxonomy (NCBI): domain Eukaryota; kingdom Metazoa; phylum Chordata; class Mammalia; order Lagomorpha; family Leporidae; genus Sylvilagus; species Sylvilagus floridanus. The sequence continues at coordinate 70,059,928 of OX463239.1, forward strand.
AAATAAAGGCAACATTTCTGATTCTTGACATTTGAATAATTTTTGCCTATTGTAGATTTCATTGCCAGTGCCTATACATGTATGAATGTGTGCATTTTTCAAATCATGTTACAGTATTCTGAATGGTAAGCAATTTCCTGAGATCACCCAAAGATCATGCATTCTTACCAACTTGATAACTCTCAGTCACTTCCTAAGACTTCTCTTTTGGGCCTCTCGCCATGGCTCACTTGGTTAATCCTCCACCTGTGACCCCAGCATCCCATATGGGCGCCAGGTTCTAGTCCTGGTTGCTCCTCTTCCAGGCCAGCTCTCTGCTGTAGCCCGGGAGGGCAGTGGAGGATGGCCCAAGTGCTTGGGCCCTGCACCCGCATGGGAGACCAGGAGGAAGCACCTGGCTCCTGGCTTCGGATAGGCACAGCACCAGCCATAGCGGCCACTTGTGGGGGTGAACCAACAGAACGCCTCTTTCTCTCTCTCTCTCTTTCTCTCTCTCACTGTCTGTAACTCTACCTGTCAAATAAATAAATAAAAAATCTTAAAAAAAAAAAGACTTCTCTCTCTCAAGTTATACATTTCGTAAGAGCAACATACTCCCTAAGTCCTTTATTTACTCCTTATGATAGTTGGCTCAACACCCAGAAGGCCTCCTCTTAAAGCAGAAGAGTATTCTCCTTAGAGCAGGGTTTCTCAACTAACATTTAAGGCTGAATAATTCTTTGCTGCAAAGAGCTGTTGTCTGCATACGAGGATATTTACAGTATGGTGTCACGAGCTCTATCCAGTGCGTACCAGTAGCACACATCTCTCAGTGTGACAAGCAAAAAATATCTCTGACTTTGCCAAGTATCTCCCGGGAAATAAACTGACAAAGTGTAAACTAAGATGAAGAAACTGAGGTGCAGTAAAGTAAATGATCTGCCAACACAGCAACCTACCAGGTCCAAAACCCAATGCTTTCTCAGACTGCAGATTTGCTAACCCTCAGCTTTCACGTTTTTCAAATAATGTTTACTAGTCACAAGGAATACATGGCAACATCGCCAATATTCCAAAGAAACCCTTGATCTCCCCAGAAGGCACTGGATACTTAACTCTGAGAGGTCTGTCTTCACTTCCCTTCCTTTTGCATTGTATTTAGTGGTGGGAGGAAAAGAGTAAACAAAGTTATGCATTGCTGGACAAACCACCGTGAACCAATCATATGATCAGGGACCTGGGTCCTCTCCACAGTTCCTGGCAGCATTCAGGGTTCTGTAACAGCACGGCTCAACATAAACATATGCTCCAGGCGTATAATTACAAATTTTATAATTACAAAGTTTAAGAGTCACGCCAAAAAAAAAAAAAAACAGTAGAAAGAGGGCAAATGGGTTTTAATAATACATTTAACTTAACCCAATACAAATATTCTCATCGCAACAAGTTATTAATATTATACTTCCTTCATTTCATTAAAAGAAATAAACATATTCAAAAGCGTTGTGCTTTTTATGCTTGTAGAATTTCGCAATTCAAAAGATCCACACACTGCAAGTGCTCACTAGCTACAGTGGTTAGTGGCTGCCCTAATGAACAGCACAGGTAGGTAACGACTAGTTGACCGAATTAAAGGCAGTTTCATTCACTTAAACAGTTGTTCTGGTTTCTCTCCAAAGGTGACAAAATCCGCCAAACTTTTTTAGAGTGACAAAGTATCCAATATCCCCAAACCTTAACACGTTAATTCAAGCAACTAATTTAGCTCTTTGCAGGATAAGCAAAAACATACAACTGATTGTCTAGCTTTCCCCACTTAATCTCCAGGATAAAAAACGTTGGCACGAACTCCTGGGCATGCAACCAAGCAGGCACCTAATTAACGATGATGCTGGTCACGGCTTGATTTCTATCCTTCCAAAACAAAACTGAAAGCCTTCTTCACGTTGAGAGAAAAGTATTAAGAAATGACTTCTTCAAAAGCTAAAAGCACTGACAGTAGGAATCCCTGCGGGCACGCCTTTCTGAAGGCTCTTCCCCTCTCAAACCCTGCAGTGCCTGTTACCAAGAAGACAACGGCGAGAGGCAACCTTCCTCTTTTTCCTGGGTGCCACTTAATTGGGCCATGGTCACGAAGCTGTGGTCACTCCACCGAGACGCACGCAGAAATGGTTTTTGGTTTTTGGGGGGGTTTGTTTGGTTGGTTGGTTGGTTGGTTGGTTGGTTTTGGTAAGGCTGTGGCGCTAAAAGGGCCGGGCAGAACGCAACGGGAGGACCCCCGAGGTGGGCAGGGCAGAGCAGGGCAGAGCAGGGCAGAGGCTCGGACCCCGGGACTGGAGGGCCAGGGAAGGTGGGAATCTGCACAGCGCGGGCGTGACCCCGCAGCATCGCCCGCGACCTGGGAATCCCGGGAAGCTGCGGGAGACAGGAGCGGGCAGAGGCTCCCCGCGCCCCGCACCGACACGCTCCGGAGGTGGAGTCCCGGGCGGCTGGCGAGCACCGGGCCCCCGCCGCAGCCCTCGGCGCGGGCCCCGCAGCGGCCGCCGGCCGCGCCCCTCTCAACTCACCGCCCCAGATGCCCAGCTTCAGCTGCGACTTGTTCAGGTTCTCCACGTAGTCCCCCAGGAAGCGGTTCAGCAGGTCCGCGACCACCGACTCCAGCACCATGGTGGGGCTGAGGCGGAGGGAGGAGGAGGAGGAGCCGGAACGCACCGGGCGCAGCGGAGGGCGGCGACCCGCGCCGCGAATGACAGCCCCTCCGGCGCCGGCCCGCCCCCGCGCGCGCGTGACCCCGGGTGTGCGCAGGCGCGCTGCCGCCGCCGCCGCCGGCGCGCCAGAAGTGCGTGGGCCCCGGCCGGACGCCGCGGCCTCCGGGGTGCAGCGGACTCCGCCAGCTGGAGCCCCGGGGAAGCTGGTTTAAGGGCCCGCTTTAGCAGCTGCGCCCGGGCGGCCCAAAGGAGACAGAGAACATTCGAGAAGGAAAAGGGCGCGCAGGCGTTCCCGGGCGCCTGGACATCTGCGGGGCCGCTCTGCGAGCCCGCCGTCACCTACTGCTGACCTAGGGCCGGAGGAGGGCACTGCCCGAGCGAAGGCCACCCCGGAGCCGGCGCGCGCGGCTGCCCACGCTGGGCGTCTCCTAAGCAAACGAAAGGAGACCCCGGCTTCCCGTCCTTTGACTTTGCCCTCCGCCTGGGGCAAGGGCTCGGCTGCCTTGGGCTTCTGGAATACACACCTTACTAAGGGGCGAGGAGGCCGAGCGGAGCCGCATCGAGATGGAAGACCGAACGGGGACTGCTCGGGGGTGGTTGCCGATTCAGCCCCCTCCAGAGCTGCTACTTCCCAGGCCGGAGCACTCCCTCCCCCCTCTTTTTTTTTTTTCCTTCTCCCCTGTGAGTGCGGGTTAGCCGTTATTCATGTCACTTTCTTCTATGCTGGCATGGAACGGTCCCTGGGCCAACCAGCCATTCAAAGCGCGGCTCGTGTATCGCAAGGTCCTGAAACTGTGGTGAAATGCAACCACCCTCTGATAAACCAGATCTCCTGAGAGAACTGGAAATTTTTTTTTCTAAAATTTGTTTCAAAAAAAAAAAAAAACTGGAGCAACAGTAAACAGAAACGAAGAAATGCTGAGCATAGACACAGGATTTATTAAATGCTTTGCTAGGATAGATCTGAAAGAAAAAGGCTGTATTGTTGTTTAAATCGGCTTCTACAGGATCAAATAGAACATTTCCTGAAAGTGCTGGAGATGGAAAAACAAAATAACTAAAAGAAGGAACCAGAGTATTAACAGGTTTATAAATATCCACCTCCTCTTTCACTCCTGCCACAGAGGGGGAAAAATCCTTAACTGTTTGTTTTCCCACTAACACAAATACCTAGGAGGCACTTTAAAAAAAAAAAAAATTATTTATCCGAAAGGGTTGCACAGAAAGAAGAGAGAGAGAGAGATGTCTTCCATCTGCTGGTTCACTCCCTACTTGGCAGCAAGGAGAGCTGCACCAATCAAGATCCAGGAGCTTATTCTGGGCCTCCCATATGGATGCAGGGGCCCAAGCACTAAGGCCATCTGCTGCTGCTTTCCCAGGCCACAGCAGATTATAAGTGGAGCAGCTGGGTCTGCAACCGGTACCCATATGGAATGCCAGCACTGCAGGCAGTGGCCCCACCACTACCCCACAGCACCATCCAGTTAGGGGACACTTTGACACACAACGCATTGACTGCCATACCTACCTATTCTGTTTTTCCCTTAGCTCCTAAATTCTCATATCTTCCCTATACCATGCAGTCACCCTGATGGTTCTCCCAGTCCCCAGATTTGTCTTGCTCCAATCTCTTGTTCACACTGACATCAGAATTAGTTTCCCAAAGCACACCTGACCTCAACTTAGTCACCTGCTCAAGAACATACTGGGTCCCAGGTGTTCCTCTTCCAGTCCAGCTCTCTGCTGTGGCCTGGGAAGGCAGTGGAAGATGGTCCAAGTCTTTGGGCCCCTACACATGCGTGGGAGACCCTGAAGAAGCTCCTGGCTCCTGGCTTCTGGTCGGCACAGCTCTGGCCATTGCAGCAAACTGGGGAATGAACCAATGGATGGAGGATCTCTCTCTCTCTTTATCTCTCTCTCTGCTCCTTCTCTCTGTGTAACTCTGACTTTCAAGTAAATAAATTTAAAAAATACTGGAACTTGCCAGTGTTCAGAATTCCCTCTTGAACGTATCCCCAAGTTATTTCTACTGATACTCCCTAGCAATCTCCCAGCCTTTTACATTCACACTTTCTCTGCACAGAGGCAAATGTAAAGAAACTCTTTGGGTCGCAATAAGGCATGCGTAAAAGCTTCAGGAAAAAAAAAAAAAGCTTAAGGAAAACCAATGCAAGGATGTGTGAGTAAGTGAGTAACAATACCATAACCATGCAGGAGATGGTACAGGCCTCACGGCCTGGACTGGACAGTGGAATGGCATCATCTAGTGGGAGACATAAGCTCTATTGATGCCTGTGTGATAATTGAAAGCATAAATATGTAAAAGTGCTTTTTATATGCCTCATTTCATTTTACAGGCTGAGTATCCTTTATCCAAAACTGGTTGGGACCAGAAGTGTTTCAGATTTTGGCATTTGGGGGGTAGTGAAATATTTACATAGACTTCACCAAAATTCTCTAACAAAAAACTGAAATGCTGCAAGACCTAATCTAAAGCTTTTTTGACTGTCATGTTGGCACTCAAAAGGTTTCAGATTTCAGAGCATTTTGTATTAGGAATACTTAACCTGAATTTTATCTTTCAGTTCCACCTCATGAGCTATAATCTTACCAATATGCCAATGTAGGCATATTATATAGATCACAAAAAGACCTGTGAGGTAAGTAATGCAGGTAGTATTGTCCACACTGTATAGAAAACTGAAGCTCAGGAATGTTAAATGACTTACCCTAAAGCACACAGCAGCTGTTCATTGCTTCCCTGAGCACTGTCATATTTTCTCTTTCAGTAATTACATTTAATCACAGCTGGGCTACTATTTCTCAGAAATATCACTCTGAATAATGGCAGAATAAAACATCCTTCAGAAAAGTAAGCTAAAATGTTTAGTACAGGGGACAGCATTTGGTGCAGTGGAGTCAGCTTAGGATGCTGGCTGGCATCCTGTATCAGTGCTGCTTCCAGTCCTGACTGCCCCACTTCCAATCCAGCTCCCTGCTAATGAGTTTAGGAAGGCAGCAGATGATGGCCCACAGAGCAGACCAGGATGGAGTTCTTGGCTTCCGCCTAGTCCAGACTTGACTGTTTGCAGCCATTTGAGGAGTGAACCAGCAGATGGCAGATGTCTGCTTCTCCCTCTGTCACTCTGCCTTTCAAATAAATACAGAAATCTTTAAAGAAAAAAAAAAGTGCAATGCTGTTACTATAATATAGTTTTGAATTTCAGTATTTTCCACTATTAGCATGTATTGAGAGATTGGTATTAGATGTATACAATAATGCCTCAAACCTTGTTTCACTAAGAAGTCAGAAATTCCCAATCCCAATTTGAAACAAGCTAAAATGTCAGGAAACACCACTTTCTGGCACTGTGCCAGAAACAATTTGCATGCACAGGTTATCTGAAGAAAATATGAACATTCTCATTCTTAAAGTTCTTCCCTTCATTCCAGCTTAAGAACAAGAAGGCTAACAAAGGCAGTTAAAAATTAAACTACAATGAGGGACTGAGTAATAAACACTGCTACACAAAAGTCAGAGGACTTTTTTTTTTTACTAATGAACAACTCTTTAAAAGTAAGAAAATTCTAACTTCAAACTACCTTGCACTCCATTGCTCAACCTGGAGTTTCTGAAGAAAAACAGAATGGGTTTGGGCAGAAAAAGACAGCAGGAAATGTAGGGGGAAGCTAATATAAGCCACAGCACCATGGCCTGTGTAAAAATGGAGCCAGGTCAACCTGGAGCAAGCACAGGAATACACTGCACAATTCAGAGCCAGAAGGCCACTTTAGATCATCTGGGTAACCCAGACCCCCCACTTGACAGACAGAACTGGGTGCCAGAGAGAATAAAGCCCCATCAGTTACTGACTGGTCTGAGTTAAAAGCCCTGCCTGGACTCCCTGGTTTGTATTCTTTACAGTCTTCCATACTTCAGTTGTTGAAATCTCTGTACAAGCCAGAACACTTGCATTTTATTGGTCATAACCTCTTCTTCCTTTCCTTGAAATGCAGCCTTCTATACACAGGTGTGTGAGTCTGCTTTAAAATGTTCGTTTCTTTTTACTCTGTGCATACCTCTGGTCTCTCCCACATGGGCCCTGTTTATGTCTACTTCACTGAATTGTTTTCCAGCTCCGTGACTGGATGTTCTGTGGCTCACACTGTGAGCTTAAATGGCCACAGTCTTCCTCTGAAGATTTTTGCATGTCCAGGTACTTGGCCTGACCCTGTTGAACTATCCTCCCAAGTACTGGACGGCTCACACTTCCGTGTTAAGTAAAACATAAGGCTTAACGTGGTCACAGGGAACCAGTCACATAAGGACACATCTCTCCTGTTTGCAAGAAGTCTTCCACAGGAAATGCATCTAAGGTGTTACTGAAGATGAACTGTTGGCAAAACAAAACAAATTTGCTTTGGTTGGCCGGACAGAGAAATGTTGAATGAATCTGTGTGTGCATCAGCTAATCTTTGACCAGGCAAACATACATAACAATAATAACAGCTGTTAACTGGCACTTACACTTTGACAATGATTTTCACATATATCTTTTTGACTCTTAGAACAATTTTATGTGGTAGGTATTATTAACCCCACTTTACACCTTGGACTCAAACATGTTAAATAAATTTGCTTAACAACTTCTTACCCAAATTCTCTGATCGTAAGCTCTGATCTGTCCTCGTTTGAACTGCAGGCTCTCTGAGATGTCACTTGTAGAGCCAACAGCAGCTTGTCTCCTGAGAAAAACTGAGAGCACAGGCATATGACCCTTGAATATATAATTAGGTAATCATGCCCCCATAGATTTAGCCCTGGCTAGAGATACCAAGACATAGAAGTAGCTACTACAGGGCAAGTAAAACCCAGGGACCCACTAATACTTCCCCCAGAGAATATATATAAATAGCATTCAATAGCGTCTTTGCTCTCTCATCTCACCATTTCATCCCTTTTCTGATGGATGTACATAGCTGACCCAGTCTTGTACATCCTGGATTCACTTGCCTAGCATGGTGGCAGGAACCCAAAAAGCATTCATAAAATACTGGCTCAAATGAATTAATGAGCATTTGCTCTCTTCTGTAATAAAAAATAAGTTTCATATCTGACATTGTGATTCTCAGGCTCTATGCTAAACTCTGATGTGCATAATACTCTTGACAACTCTATGGTACTTGCAGGTGGATACTATTGTCATTTTTACATTTGATACTAAGGTTTATAGAAAGACTAAGTAACTTGCTCAAGGTCAGAGTGGCTACCATTGTGGAATCAAAGTGAGATACGATTTAAGATCTATTTTTCCTTAACCACTATATTCTACAATGCCCCTTCCATTTTATTATTAATACTGCTTCTGTGTATTTAGCACTTATCACGCTCCAGACAGCAAAAAATAGTTTGTTATTTACTCCCTAAGCCAATTTATACCCTTTAGTAGGTATTATTTCCCATCATTTTGTGATTTTGGACAAGTTAATGAACCTCTCAAAGTGTCTCTCATTTATAAAACAAGGATGATCAGAATGTACAGGGTTTTCTGAAAGTTCTATAGACCATCACTAAATCAACTGTCTCAGTGCCTTTATGTCCTGGAAACTAGGTAAAAATTGTGTGTGTGTGTGTGTGTGTGTGTATCCTGAACATGTATTTGCATGAATGCAGCTGAATTCATTGAATATTATTTGGAAAAGTAATTCATTTGCAAGACAGTCTCCAAAGTGGAAATAACACACTGCCAAACTCTGCTTAAAATGCCACAAATCTCCTTCAGCCTGAACTAATGGGAAGCAACTCTCACAGAATGAACACAGGTTAGTTCTGAAAAGGAAGAAAAAGGGTCTGTTGGGTAGGCACAGCCTAGAAAGGTCACATGTGATGAGGGGGCCTCCCAAGGATGAGTCGAACAGCACAGACGTCATTGAAACTACATTCATCCGGTCAAAAATCAGCACACTTGGTTTCAGAAGCAGGTTGAGATTTTTCTAATCTGAGGCACAACTCACCTACAATAAAGTGCCCTATCTTAAGTGTACACTAGCTGACTTTTTTTTTTAAATACCATACATCACACCACTGTAACCCCACCCAGTGCAAGATACAAAGTTCCCAGCACCCCTTAAGGTCTGCCCAAACCCATAGTGGCCAGTGACCAACAAAAAACATTTAACACCAGACTGCAAAGCGCAAAACCAAGAACTTCCAAAGATGGGCCACGGGGAGGGCTGGATTTGAGGAAGGGTATCGGCTAAGAGACAAACCCAACTTCCGTCTTCATTTTCTTGGAGGAAGTAGAGTGCTTCCACGATCAATGTGTGCGGTGGTCTTCACAGTGATGCCGCGATACCATTGAAACTTAACCCGCTTTTGCCCGTAAGGAAAGAGAAACCTGATCGGAGCTTCCCACACCTCCACCTGTTGCAAGATAAAGAACCAGGGCTCCAGACCCGTGCCGCAGATCCAGCCACGTGGCAGCGGGAAAGAGGCGGGCCTGGAGTCAGGTTACCAGGCGGCAGCGCTCCGTGGCTGGCCCATTGGCCCGCGCTGCCCGCAGCGGGTATAAAAGCTCGGACCCGCTGTCCTTGGGCCCGGGTGCTGAACCCCGCCGCGCGCGCTTTGAATTTCAGGGACTGCGCGTCTCGCCCACTCGGTGCCCCGGGCAGAACGCTGTGGACACCCGCCTGGCTCCAAACCCCAGGTACCTTACTAGGGACCCATCCGCTTGCTTAATCCTTCCAGGGGCGGGGGCTGGGAGGAAAGGGCTCTTTACGTCTTAAAGGAGAGAATAAGCCTCAAGGGATGATCCTTATTCCCTGCAAGAGATGATCATTATTTTAATTTTCGCTGTGGACTCGAGCACAAAACTCCCTTAACTCAGAAAACGGTCGCACAAAGCAAAGCGCCTCTCCACACCGAGGACACAGCGATCAAAGAAGCCAGCACTTCGGGGCCAGCGGGGCGAATGAATATTTAAAATAAGCAGCCCCAAAGTGCACATGCAGCCGAGACTGCCCGGGGTGAAAGACGGTTGGTTTTTAATCACCGAAAAACTAGGGAAGTGAGGTGCAGTTTGCCACTTACCCGGGAGGCAGGGGGAAACACCCCGAGGAGTAAGAGGGGGGACAGAAACGACTGCGCCCGGTGGGGCTCGCTCTGACAGCAGCTGTGCGCTTGTGCTTTGCAGGCTAACCAGCTGCAGCGGAGGGCCGCCCCCACTCCTCCCACCCCGATCCTGCACCTGACGCCCAATGTGGTGCCTGGAGCGACTCCGCTGGAGTCCCGAGCGTCTCCTGAGGAGCGGAGATGGATTTTTCCCTGGCCGGGCTCGCCTGGGCAGGCCCCGCACGCCCGCCGCGTGCATGAACGTGCTCACCCCTGATCGCATCCCTGAGTTCTGCATCCCGCCGAGACTCGAACCCAGCCTGGCCTTGGCCGCGCTCCGGAATTCTTGGAGCGAGGAGGCAGGGGCCGATGACAGCGCCGGCCGCACCGACTGGGACCCGCGCTCGCAGGCCGCGCTCTCGCTGCCGCACCTGCGCCGCGCCCGCACCGCCTACGGCTTCTGCGCCCTGCTCGAGAGCCCGCACACCCGCCGCAAGGAGTCGCTCTTCCTCGGCAGCCGTGGTGCCGCGGCGCTCCGCCGCCGGGCTCACACCTACGGCGGCGGCGGTCGAGGAGGGGGAGGAGGAGACGGCGCGCTCGTGCCCCAGCGCTGCCCGCGAGCGCTGAGCGCGGCGCTCGCCACCAGCCCCGCAGCCCCCGGCGGCCACCGCCCGCCCCAGGAAGCGCTCGCCCCGCAGCTCCGCGGCCGCTGCCTCCTGCGCGCCCCCCACGGGCTGCTGAGCCGCGCGCTGCGGGCCCGGGGGAGCCCCGGCCTGGACCGTGCCCGCTCCGTTTCCAGCGGGGACGAGGACGAGGAGCGCGGCGCCGACCCCGGATCCCCGGCCCCCGCGTCCCCGTCGCCGCCCCCGAGCCCGCGGCCCGAGCGCCTGGAGGCCGAGGGCACCGTGGCTCTGGGACGCGCCGGCTGCGCGCTGCGCCTGGCCGCCGAGTACTGTCCGGGCAGCGGGCGCCTCCGCGTCCGGTTGCTCCGCGCCGAGGGCCCGGCCGGGGGCGGCCCCGAGCCCCGCGCCGTCTGCTGCCGCGTCAGCCTGGTCCTGCAGGCGCCCGGCTCCGCGCGCAAGCCGCGCCGCGCCGTGCTGGGCCGCAGCCGCAAGGGCGCCCTGGACCAGGACTTCTGCTTCGACGGCCTCACGGAGGAGCAGGTGCGCCGCCTGGCCGTGCGGGTCAAGGCCGAGAACAAGGGCCGCGGCCTGGAGCGGGGCCGCCGGCTGGGCCAGGGCGAGCTGCCGCTGGGCTCGCTGCTGCTCCTCTGAGGACTGGCGGACGCGCGGACGCTGACAGCCACTGTGTACAAAAGAAACGCGCGATTTTTCTAATCGGGACTTTGTTTCGGCTGAGTGCTGGCAGAGGTCGTAACCATCACAGGAAGGATGCAGAGGTATCTTCAAAACTATTTGCAGCCAATGGAATGGGGCTCTGCGGTGTAGCCCTGGGTGCAGGGCCAGTTGCGTTTCACGTGCACCACACGCTGCTGCTGAGAAATCATGAGCCCCAGGAGATGTGAGGACCGAGGGTGTCTGGGCGATCGACTTGCTGATGTCCTCGGTTTGTTCTTTTCCCAACGTCCATCGAGTCCCTCTGAGGGCGTTAATCATATCTGAAGCATGAAGACCTCAGATAAGAAAAGGTCAAGTGATCTGTCAGTGTGCACAGCGAGTTATCAATAAGCACTTCGAGTTACCAGTAAGCATCTCGGTGTGAAAATCTTAGGAACACCTCGCTGGAAAATCACTGGAGAAAACCAAACATTAGAAATGAAATCCTAGTGTTCTAAGTTTCAGTAATAGTCATAATAGCTTTCCAAGTATTACTTCTTCAAACAGCCAGCAAATGTAGGCTATGCTGTGCCCACTTTACAGATGAGGCTACTGAGGCATAGACTCCCCAGTAGTCATGATCTGAATCCAGGCAGTCTTTCACTCGTGTCTAAAGGGCTCATCTGGGCAATTTCTGAAGTTGTTGCTCTGAGACATCACATTGCTCTTACTCTAGCAAACTGGTTGGAATGAAGGTGGTATCACCTCCTGCTCGTAACTTGGGCACTGACTTGAGCTTGTGGGTCTAGGACTGTCTGGGGAGGAAGCAGACTGGCCCCAGGGGCGGGAGGCAGCTCACCAGCTGCCAGGGCTGGCCGTCTAGAGCAGGCCACAGCATCCTTCCACCCCTGGCTTGCGGCCATCCCACCCACAGCCAGCCAGGCCTAGTTCTTCCCTCCTTAGGCATGCTGGAAGGCAGGTGTCCTACAGGAGGGTTAGGGGAGTGGAAGACAGAACACTGTGTGGGTGGTGGTATAAATGCCATCCCAAGGCCTGTCTGGGCTCAGAAGCAGTTTCTGTTTTCCCTTTATTTGTGGACAGTGTTATCATGGGTGCTTGTGAAAAACTGTATCCAGAGAGAGTGTCACCGACAATGAAGGCATGGATGGAATCTGGGTTATTGTGATGGGTATTCCTAAGGAAGACCCTTGAATGATCTCAAAGAATAATTCTAAACTCAATGAGCCTATCAAAATCAACCGTATTCGGAAGCTGGCAGCACTTGCGCAATGGAGTCACGGCGGTAGTTTAGTCTAACGTGTCCTTTCATCTAATCAAACCCACTATTTCCTTGGGCCTTCAAACCAACCATTTTTTAAAAATTGTATAACATTCATGATTTTAGAATGTTGATGGAGTAACTACTATTGAGTTCACATATGTAGTGGTTTAAAAGGAAAACTGTGAAAACAACTTGACTGATATTGTTTTTTCTAGTTTTTTTAAAAAAATAAAAACAATTTGCATTAATGGCTTAAAGTGCAAGATGTTATTCCAGAAAATGTTGCCACCACTATTATCACAAGGTTATATGCAAGTTATTTTATTAATGAGACTTTTAAAAAATTAATTAATTTGAAAGGCAGAACAACAGAGAAAAGGAGACACAGAGAGATCTTCCATCCACTAGTTCACTCTCCAAATGGCAACCAGACCAAAGGCAGAAAATTGGAACCCCATCTGGGTCTCCCATGTGGTTGGCAGAGGCCTAGATACCTGGGCCATCTTCCATGCCTTCTCAGGTATGTTACCAGGAAACTGGACCAGAAGTAGAGCAGCTATGGCTCAAAACAGCATTCTGTTATGGGATGCTGTCATACCAATGCCCACCCCAGTTTTTTTTTTTTTTTAAGAAGTTAAATAGGGGCCAGCACTGTGGTGTAGCAGGTAAAGACATCACCTGCAATTCTGGCATCCTACATGGGTACCCATTTGAGTCCTGGCTGCTCCACTTCCAATCCAGCTCTCTGCTATGGCCTGGGAAAGCAGCAGAAGATGGCCCAAGCCCTTGGGCCCCTGTACCCACATGGGAGACCTGGAAGAAGATCCAGTCTCCTGACTTTGGATCCTCCCAGCTCTGGCCATTAAGGCCATCTGGGGAAGGCTTCTCTCTTTCTTTCTCTGCCTCTCTATAATTCTGCCTTCAAATAAATAAATAAATATTTAAAAAAACATAGAATTTCAGAATTAGAAAGAACATTAAGAATAATTTTATGTAAATCTATACATCATAGAGTGGACCAGAGGCAAGTTTTAGATTGCTCCAAATTACATGTTAGTAAAACAGCTAGAGCTAGAAACAAGTCTATTTTGCTCTTCAGCCTGATGAGCCTTTTCATCATTACATTAAGGGAGAAGGATCTGTGCATAAATCATTTTACATCCCTGAGCTATTTAAATTGTTTACATTCGAGAAATCTTGTTTGCAATAGGAATGTGATGACATCAACCCTTATGGAGGCAAATTTAAATGTGGCTTATACTTGCTGCCCCCTGGTGGCCCTCATGTGCATGTCAGTAGCACTATGTAGTATTAGACCTTCGCAATTAAAAACCAATCTATGTTAGAACTCAGCATTCTCTTTTTGTTTTGTGTAGACTTACTTTTATTTATTTTAAAGGCAGAGTTACAGAGAGAGAAGAAGGGAGGGAGGGAAGGAGAGAGAGAGAGAATCTTTCATCTGCTGGTTCAAGCTCCAAATGACAATAGTCAGGGTTGGGCCAGCTCAAAGCCAGGTGCCAGAAGCTTCCTCTGGACCTCCCACATGGGGGCCCTAACACTGGGGCCATCCTCCACTGCTTTCCCAGGTGCACTTTCAGGGAGCTGGATCAGAAAGGGAGCAGCCTGGAGGAACCAGCACTAACGTGGGATGCCAGTGTTACAGGTAGTGTGTTCAACCTACTGTGGCACAACACCAGCCCCGAATTCAGTGTTCTTAAAGACAGTTGCTAATGTTACCTTATAGTGAAGATTCACGCAGAAAAATAATTGAATAAGGAGAGCAGAAGGTGCCAAAAATATTTTAGATTATAAGAAAGGAAGAGAAAATGTTTTCAACTCCTTTGAATTAGTTTCTCACTGGGCAATACTCACATCTCCACAAATTATATTACACCATCTTGCCTGTTTGTGTGTTTTTTTTTTTTAAAGATTTATTTATTTGAGAGGCAGAGTTACAGACAGAAAAGAGGAGAGACAGAATGAGAGAGAGAGAGATGGTCCATCTGCTGGTTCACTCCCCAAATGGCACAATGGCCAGAGCTGGGCTGATCCGAAGTCAGGTCTTTTACATTGGTACAGGGGCCCAAACAAGTGGGACATCTTCACTGCTTTTCTGGTCCATTAGCAAGGGTTTGGATCAGAAATGGAGAAGCCAGGACTCGAACCGGCACCCATATGGGATGCCAGCACCACAGGCAGACACTTAACTTACTATACCACAGCACCACTCTCTCGGTGGCTTAAATATCTGAACATATTTATTGAAAAAAAATCTATGTAATAGGGAATATGAGAGTTTAAATGGCATTAATTCAGTAAAAAAAAATCACTGCTCTGTCAGTTTTTTTTTTTTTTAGATTTTTTTATTTATGTATTTGAGAGGTAGAGTTACAGTGGGAGGGAGAGACAGAGAGAAAGGTTTTCCTTCCAGTGGTTCACTCCCCAGTTGGCTGCAACAGCCGGAGCTGTGCCGATCCAAAGCCAGGAGCTAGGTGCTTCTTCTGGGTCTCCCACACAGGTGCAGGGGCCCAAGCACTTCGGCCATCTTCTACTGCTTTCCCAGGCTATAGCAGAGAGCTGGATTGGAAGAGGAGCAGCCAGGATTTGAATCAGCAACCATATGGGATGCTGGCGCTTCAGGCCAGGGTTTTAACCTGCTGTGCCACAGCGCCGGCCTCCTGACAAACTCTTTTTTTAAAAGATTTATTTATTTATTTGAAAGTCAAAGTTACACAGAGAGAGGAAAGGTAGAGAGAGAGAGAGATCTCCCATCCGCTGGTTCACTCCCCAACTGGTTGCAACGGCCGAGCTGCGCCGATCCGAAGCCAGGAGCCAGAAGCTTCTTCCGGGTCTCCCACATGGGTGCAGGGACCCAAGGACTTGGGCCATCTTCTACTGCTTTCCCAGGCCATAGCAGAGAGCTGGATTGGAAGTGGAGCAGCTCGAACTGGCGCCCACATGGGATGCTGGTGCTTCAGGCCAGGGGGTTAACCCACAGCGCCGGTCACCTGACAAACTCTCAACCAAAGTGTGTTTCATTTTACTTTCCCACCAACAACATATGAGAGTTTCTCTACCTACTCACTAGTTGCACTTCCTTTTTCAAGAAAACTTCATTTAAAGGTTCCAGTTTTTGTTGCCTATGCGTCCTGACAACCATATATTTCAGCTCCCTTCAGAACTGTGAGCACAGCAGGAGTTGGAAAGTTCTTGACCATTGCTAAGGCCAGAGCGGAAGAGCATGAGGCTCAGGGGTCACGCTTCATCCCCAGCGTGCTATCAGTCACTTCTGTACATTAGAGAAATCTGTCCAGCAGGGCTGCCAACAGAACCCACTGCACAGGAATGCTACAAGGATTATGGGAGTGTACTCCCTGACAAGTCTGTACTCGGAAGGGAGTCTGGGCTGTAATTTACACACTGCGTGCACATGTCCAAAGGCTCCTAAATGAAACAGGCATGCGTCTTGGTGGCATATTCATTAAAATTAAGGATGAAAGACTTTTTAGAAAAGAATTTTGACCTAAAGTTAACTGTAAAGTGATCTCTGTTAAATATACGAGTGGGAATAAGAGAGGGAGGAGATGTACAATTTGGGACATGCTTTAGCTGACTTGCTCCAAGTGGTGGAGTTAGAAATGTGCCAGGGGACTCCAATACAATCCCATCAAGGTTGCATGTACCAATACCATCTCACTAGTCAAAGTGATTAATTTCAGGTCACAATAGACCATAATGATAGGTCTAAGAGTCAAAGGGATCACATAAACAAGACTAGTGTCTGCTAATACTAACTGATATAATTAAAAAGGGAGAGAACAATCCAACATGGGAAGCAGGATATACAGCAGACTCATAGAATGGCAGATGTCCTAAACAGCACTCTGGCCTCGGAATCGGCCCTTGAGGCATTCGGATCTGGCTGAAGAGCCCATGAGAGTATTTTAGGCATGGAAAGCCAAGACACTCTGGGGAAAAAAAAAAAAAAAAAAAAACCTTAAATGAAAGATCTCTGCGAGTGAGATCCCAGTGGAAAGAATGGACCATCAAAGACCATGCAAAAAACATGAAAGAAGGAGGTACCTTTCTCTGAAGGGAGTTGAGAACTTCCACTTTGGCTATGGCCTTGTCAAAATAAGATCAAAGTCGGCGAGCTCAGGGGGCTTCCATGGCCTTGGCAACTCATTACTAGAGCCTGGGGAGATTGCTGACGCCATAAACAAGAGTGTCAATTTGTTGAGTTAACAACAGGAGTCACTGTGCACTTACTCCCCATGTAGGATCTCTGTCCTTAATGTGTAGTTCAATGTGAATTAATGATATGATTAGTGCTCAAACAGTATTTGGCAATTTGTGTTCTGTGTGGGGGCAAACTGATGAAATCTTTACTTAATATAAACTAAATTGATCTTCTGTATAAAAAGATAATTGAAAATGAATCTTGATGTGAATGGAATGGGAGAGGGAGTGGGAGATGGGAGGGTTGTGGGTGGGTGGGAAGTGATGGGGGGAGCCATTGTAATCCATAAACTGTACTTTGGAAATTTATATCTACTAAATAAAAGTTAAAAAAAAGAATTTTGACCACAGTTTTCCTTTAATAATTAAAAAAGCAGCAACAGCAATTAGGCAAAGGCCACATTTGGGACAGAAGCATTATCTGGATATGAACTATCCGTAATACCTGGTTCATTAAAAGTCCTGGAACTTCCGGATTTTTAAATACTCAGTGCTGATTCAATAGCACTAGAGCTCAGTAATGGTTTCCATTCCTTCTGAAAGGCCACTAATTTAGTTGGTAAAAACCAATGCAAATAAAAGAGCTCTTCCACAGGGCCGGACCAAATTATGTAAAAGTCAAGTCAAGGAGATAATAATTGCATCCCTAGAGACAAGTCTGACTAGAGGCGGGGCCTGGAGCCTCCTCTTGCTCTGCTTCCAGGTGGATTAGCAGAGAGCACTGTTGGCAAGCAGGTGACAATCCGCTCCCTTCCTTTCTGATTCCCGGGCAGCTGCTGGGGCAGAAATCCGAGCTAACTGCTGACCTCAGAGCCAGCAGTGAAAGGGGCACCTCCAGCTCCAAATCTGGTAGCACGTGGTAGCAATTCTGGGAGTGCTGGCTGCTAAAGGGGAATTCCAATTCAAAATCAGAGGACTGGGGGTTCCAGATATCAGGTGTCATTGATTATCTGTGTCTCTGGTCACCTCAGCCTGTCTACATGCCATTGCTTTTTTTTTTTTTTTTTTTTTTTTTTTTTTTTTTTGACAGGCAGAGTTAGACAGTGAGAGAGAGAGAGACAGAAAGAAAGGTCTTCCTTCTGTTGGTTTACCTCGGCTGTGCCGATCCAAAGCCAGGAGCCAGGTACTTCCTGCTGGTCTCCCATGCGGGTGCAGGGCCCAAGCACTTGGGCCATCCTCCACTGCACTCCCGGGCCACAGCAGAGAGCTGGACTGGAAGAGGAGCAACCAGGACTAGAACCCAGAGTACCGGCGCCACAGGAGGAGGATTAGCCTAGAGAGTCGCGGCACCGTCACCATTGCAATAGAGGGGGGTAATATTAACCACTGTAATGGATGTTTTTACTTTTTTTAGTTTTTTTTTTTTAAAGATTTATGTTATTTATTTGGAAGACAGAGTTCGGGCTGACACTGTGGCATAGTGGGTAAAGCCACTGCTTGCAGTGCCAGTATCCCATATGGGCGCCAGTTCGAGTCCTGGCTGCTCCACTTCCCGTCCAGCTCTCTGCTATGGCCTGGGAGAGAACTAGAAGATGGCCCAAGTCTTTGGGCCCCTGCACCCATGCGGGAGACCCAGAAGAAGCTCCTGGCTCCTGGCTTTGAATTGGCAGAGCTCCGGCTATTGCAGTCTTCTGGGAAGGGAGCCAGCAGATGAAAGACCTCTCTGTCTCCCCTCTCCACCCCCTGCCTCTGCCTCTCTGTAACTCTGCCTTTCAAATCAATCAATCAATCTTTTACAAAAAGAGTTACAGAGAGAGGTAGAGAAGAGGGAGAAAGGTCCTCCATCTTCTGGTTCATTCCCCAAATAGCCGTAACAGCTGGTGCTGGGCCAGGCTGAAAGCAGGAGCCTAACTCCATCTGGGTCTCTCATTTGAATGACAGGGGCCCAGGCACTCGGTCCATCTTCTGCTGATTTCCCAGGTACATTATTAAGGAACTGGTTCTGAAACAGAGCAGCCAGGACTCAAACCAGCACTCTGATAGAGGACGCCGGCATTGCAAGCAGTGGCTGAACCCACTGCGCCATAACGCTGGCCCCAGCACATGGGATTTTTGTAAGGATAAGAGGAGACAACATTTTCAAAGTCCTCATCATAGTGACTGGTACATATGGCCACTAAATAAATAATGGTTCCAAATTTTCATGTGATTACTGGATTCTTCACCCAAATTGTTAGCATGTTCAGTAGGTGCTTAACTTATAGCTGTGGCCCTATATATAAGAGTTACACAAGTTACATTCAATAAAAAGGTTGTTAAAGTCATAACACAATTGTACTATAGACAAGGATTCTGAAGCAAAGAGACAGAGCTTTTGTGCGCAGCTTTACTCCCCGAATACCTGCTGAGCTGGGAGCTCAGAACTCAATCCAGGTCTCATGTGGGTGGCAGGGAACCCATTACTTGAGTTATTATCTGCTGCCTCTGTACACTAGCAAGAGGCTAGATGGAAAGCAGAGTAGCCAAGAGATGAACCAGGATTTTCAGCATGGAATGTGGTCGGCCCAAGCAGTGACTACAGGCCAGCGCGTGGACAGGGATCTTTAAAAGAAGGAATCAGGAATTGAGAAAAGTTCTGACATTTGTTAATACTCACCGTGTTCCAGGCACCGTAGTAGGCACATGACGGACTAGCTCCCTTTGTGCCAGTCACGGGAAGAAGTGCTTGTTGAGTAGATCCTGCTGCTCAGAGAAGAGCTTGATGGTGCAGCTGGGGAAGGGAAGGCACTGACTCAGGCCAGGGTATGTGATCCCAGAGCTCCTGCTAGGCCTCAGGTACCCAAAGGGTGGGGCGCCTAGAGGGGTGGGGAGAAAAGGCATCAGGGCAGCCTTGGAAATGGAACTCGATTTTGGAGCTATGTAAAACGGATTCTGGAACCATTGCTTCTTGGGTCCCAGTATCCCTGGGAGAAATCTTCAGGGGAGGTCCTCTGGGTCCTTCAGGGGAGGTCCTTCTACTGAGGACTAGCCTTGCTGACCTTTTTTTTTTTTTTTAAGATTTATTTATTTATTTTAAATGCAGAATTAGAGACACACACAGAAAGAGAGAATCTTCCGTCCACTGGCTCACCCCCCAAATAGCCACAAAAACCAGAGTTGGGCCAATCTGAAGCCAGGAGCTTCCTCTGGGTCTCCCATGTAGGTGCAGGGGCCCAAGCACTTGGGCCATCCTCTGCTGCTTTCCCAGAGCATTAGCAAGGAGCTGGATCGGAAGTGGAGCAGCCCAGACTCTAACCAGCGCCCATACTGGATGCCAGCGCTCCAGGCAGTGGCTTTACCCACTACACCACAGCACTGGTCCCTAAAACACTTTCTTACTCTATTTAAATTAACAAGAAAGGAAGTCCGTAAAAGATGACAGAATTTAAAACTACCAGTCAAATGAGAAAACTTGCTCAGAATCCTAATTTCACAGAGGAAATGATCAGATCGGAATGAAAGGATTTTCCAGATGTATGCTGCTGGCGAGTGGCACTTCCTGACTCCCAGACTGACACCCTTTATGCTTCGATATGCGTAGTAATCATTCCAGTGAACTAACAAGTTATTCCGTTATTAAAGTACACTTGAGGGCCCAGCACCATGGCTCACTTGGTTAATCATCCACCTGCGGTGCCAGCATCCCATATGGGCGCCGGGTTCTAGTCCTGGTTGCTCCTCTTCCAATCTAGCTCTTTGCTGTGGCCTGGGACAGCAGTAGAAGATGACCCAAGTCCTTGGGCCCCTGCACCCACATGGGAAGACCCAAAGGAAGCTCCTGGCTCCTGGCTTCGGATCAGCTCAGCTCTGGCTGTTGTGGCCAATTGGGGCGTGAACCAGCGGATGGAAGGCCTCTCTCTCTCTCTCTCTCTCCCCCTCCCTCCTTTTCTCTCCCTCCCTCCCTCTCTCTCTCTCTTTCTGCCTCTGCTTCTCTCTCTGTGTAACTCTGCCTTTCAAATACATAAATAAATCTTTTAAAAAAGAAAAAAAAAGGGGGAGGGAGGAAGGAAGGAAGAAAAGAATAAAGAGGTGGATTTAAAATCCCTGACATGGGATTTTACTTCTGGAAAACAAAACGATATGTACTGGATATAATTTGAGGGAGCATATAAACAGAGGGGCATTTGTGAGCTGAGTGGCAGGTAGTAGACAAAGAAAAAACTGTAGATCAAAGCGGCAGGAGAACGGTTTTGTTTTGGCCATGCTGATTTTTCAAGTATTCTTTTATTTTTTTAGATTTTTATTTATTAATTTATTTGACAGGCAGAGTTATAGACAGTGAGAGAGAGAGAGAGACTGAGAGAAAGGTCTTCCTTCCGTTGGTTCACTCCCCAAATGGCCGCCATGGCCAGCGCTGTGCCAATCCGAAGCCAGGAGCCAGGTGCTTCTCCTGGTCTCCCATGCGGGTGCAGGGCCCAAGCACCTGGGCCATCCTCCACTGCACTCCCAGGCCACAGCAGAGAGCTGGACTGGAAGAGGGGCAACGGGGACTAGAACCCGGCGCCCATATGGGTTGCTGGTGCCACAGGTGGAGGATTAACCAAGTGAGCCATGGCACCAGCCCTCTTTCTTTCTTTCAATCACTCTGCCTTTCAAATAAAGAAATGGATTAAATTTTTTTAAATATTTATTTGAAAGGCATAGTTACAGAAAGAGATTTTCCATCTGCTTGTTCACTCCCCAAAAGAGCCAGGAGACAAGAGCTTCATTTGAGTCTCCCGTGTGTTGGCAGGGGCCCAGGCACTTGGGCCTGTTTCCACTGATTTCTCAAGTGCATTAGCAGGGAGCTACATTGGAAGTGGAGCAGCCAGGAATCGAACAGGTGCCCATGTGTGATGCTGGTGCTACAGGCAGTGGCTTAACTTGTACACCACCTTGCCAGCTACCATAACAACTTTCTTTATTTACTGATTTGTTAAGTGCCCGATAAAGTGCCTAGAGAGGAACAGGTAGTTTGGTTTGAGTCCTGATCCACTTCTGATTGTGATGTCTTGCTAATACACACTCTGGGATGTAGCAGGTGATGTCTCAACCACTTGGGTCCCTGCTTCCTTTGCGGGAAACCTGGATTGAGTTCCTGGCTCCCCGCTTCAGCGTGCTCCAGTCTTGGGTATTTGGGGAGTGAACCAGCAGATATGAGTTTCTCATTCTCTCTCTCTCTCTCTCTCTCTTTGAAATAAAATGGAAAGAAAGAAAGGGAGGGGGGCCGGTGCTGTGGTGTAGCAGGTAAAGTCGTTGCCTGCAGTGCCAGCATCCCATATGATGGAAGGATGGAGGGAGGGAGGGAGGGAGGGAGAGAGGGAGGGATGATGGTAGGGAGGAAAGGAGGGAGGGAGGAAGAAGGAAGAGGGAGAGATCAAGAGAAAAAGATTGTCTATCCACGGGTTCACTCTCCAAATGGCCACAATAGCCAAGTCGAAGCTAGAAGCCTAGACCACATCCTGGTCTCCTACATGCGTGGCAGGGACCCAATCACCAGGCGCATCAGCAAGAAGCTGGATTTGGAGTGAAGCAGCTGAGACTGGAACCGGCACTCTGATGTGGCACGCTGATGTGGCAAGCAGCAGCCTAACCCCCTGCGCCACAACATCGGCCCCTCCAATACCGTGTTTAACAAGGCTGGTTTTGTGCAACTACGGTTCCACGCGTGGACTTTGGCAAGATTTGAAATGGAGTGGTGGCACATACACAGCAGAGAGGTGGGATATACTTGGTGGAACCTCACTGTAGAAGAAAAAGAAACTAAAGCCCAAGTAATACATAGTCATGAATTGAGCTGCCACCCAGGAAGAGCCAACAATATTAAATGACAATGTCAACAGCGTCGTGCAAGTGCTCTGCTTTCCAAACACCTGAGTAAACCCAGCTCCCAGAAAGACGGTTACAGGTATTTGATGAGCAGCAGCTATGACCTCAGCAACTGCCCCAGGCAGCTTGCATGTGTTAGCAATGCAGCACGCTCAGTGGCACTGGAGGACAACTGATGAGACGGTATTGGAGAAGGAAGCTCGACTTTGGCTTTGCACTCTCTATGGGACTTCAATGTCTCCTTCTGGAAAGTGAGAAGGTTAGAGTAGACGCAGCATAGCAAGTCGGTTTATCTCAGGTGTAACACCGCTGACCTTACAGCTGCTGCCTGCAGTACCATGCTGAAAACGATTCCAACGCAACACCCGGGCATAGGAGGACAGAGCTCCTGGTGGCTCCATAGGTGTGCTACTACTGATTCCCCTGGGCTCTGGAGCTCTCCAGCTCTGCTGTTTGTTGGTGTCATGAATACCAGATTCCTTACTTTCGATTGCCAAGTGACTGACAAACAGGGATCGGTGCTGTGGCATAGTAGGTTAAGCCTCACCAGCCTCCCACACGGGTGCTGGTACGTGTCCTGGCTGCTCCTCTTCCAATCCAGCTCCCTGCTAATGGCCTGGGAATGCAGTGGAAGATGGCACAAGTGCCTGGGCCCCTTAACCCATATGGGAGACCCAGAAGAAGCTACTGGATTCAGATCGGCTCTGTTCTAGCCATTTGGGGAGTGAACCAGAGGATGGAAGACCTCTCTCTCTCTCTCTCTCTCTCTCTCTCTCTCTATCTCTACCTCTCTCTGTAACTCTCTCACATAAATAAATCTTTAAAAAAAGGAGTGAATACATCATGATGGAGTAATTATAAGAACTAATTTTTGCATAAAGATGATAAATATAAAAAAATCTAGAAAAAGATCTGTAAGGACTTGAGTAGTCAAAGATATTTTCTTAGAGGAAAGGATACTAGGGACTGGGCTCAAGGACCAGGGAAAATGAGAAATACAGTTGGTTTGGGGCCAGTGCTGTGGTGCAGCAGGTTAATGCCCTGGCCTGAAGCGCTGGCATACCATATGGGCATCGGTTCTAGTCCTAGCTGCTCCTCTTCTGATCCAGCTCTCTGCTATGGCCTGGGAAAGCAGTAGAGGATGGCCAAGTCCTAGGGCCCCTGCACCCATGTGGGAGACCCGGAAGAAGCTCCTGGCTTCGGATTGGCACAGCTCTGGCCGTTGTGGCCAATTAAGGAGTGAACCATCAGTTGGAAGACCTCTCTCTCTCTCTCTCTGTCTCTCCTCTGTGTAACTCTGACTTTTAAATAAATAAATAAATATTTAAAAAAAGAAAAGAAATACAGTTGGCTCTCCTAGCCATAGGTTTCATTGATTCAAGCAACCTCAGATCAAAAATATTCCCCAAAATTGTGTCTGCACTGGACAGACTGTTTTCTAAACAATACAGTATAACAGTGACATATGTTTATAATCATTTATATTGTCTTAAGGTATTTTTAGTACTCTAGAGATGATTGAAAGTTTATGGAAGGGTCTGCATAGGTTAACTGCAAACACCATGTGATACAAGGGATGTGATCATCCTCAGACTTTGGTATTCATGCAAGGACCTGGAACAAATCTTCCACAGATACCAAGAAATAACTGTAATATAAATACCTAAAAGTACTAAATAAGACAATGTAATTTTTATATATTATAGTTTATAATTTTATAGAAATTTAGAGTTTACACACCATTATAGTATATTATCAGATCTTAAGAGGATTCCAAATGTGTATTGTAGTTTCAGGATGTTTTATAATTTACAGTTTTTACAATGATAATAACATTCAATCTTTAGAATAATCCTAGGGTTAGGCACCACTGGTCCTCTCTTACAAATGACATATGTAAAGATTATTAAAGTTAAGTGACTTAAGAAATGTCACAAAGTTAATAAATAATTCTAAAAAGATCTGGAGTCCAGACTAAGACATACCAGTAAGTTCCCATTAATTTAGAAAAAGATTCATTGTTACATAACCATGGTAACAAATTATCAAAACTGATTTTATTCTTAACAACTCCCTTCAGTGTCCCTGCTTTTGCAAGCCAACTAATCCATGTCAACACTGTTCTAAAAGTCAGCCAGTCAAGAGTGGGGTTCACTTCATTACACAGTCCTCTGAGAGCCAACCAATCAACAGCCCCAGAGAATCACCACGCTTCTACAGACAATGCCAACACATTTAAGTCTCCAAAAAGCTTTGGTTCCTGAACTCCACGCTCCTCCAGAGCTTTGTTTACTAACAACGGATTGCTCAGCTCACAGGTAACCTCCTCACCGCCCATGTCAGAGTAGGCAATAAACTCAGACTTGTATTTTGTTCTGAAATTCCAGGTACTGAGTGGACCTCTTCATCCTCTAATACTTCCAGAGTTTCTGCCAAGATGATTCTGAAGACTAACTTGGTAGTGTTCCGATCTGTCAGAGCACCTCTCTGTTGTGGGTGCCCAAACTGCATTTGTCCTTCAGACCCATTGCTAGGCAACTCAGTAACCCAATCACTATCTGAGTTATTGACTAGTTTCATCGAATGCTCATTGCTAACTGTAGGCAAGACGGTCTTCATGTAAGATCACAAAGCTTAGAGCTTTGTGTTCATTAATCCTCTTGGTTCAGAACTGCACCAGTTGGTAAACAATTAGACCCAGGATAACATCATTAGATTTTTTGTTTTGAAGGTATACCATTGGATAAACATTTTTTATCATGATCTTTATTGTTGTTCTGTTTACTTTGCTTTTGTTACTGTTTGTCAACATGTAAACAGTTTGTATCATGTGTTTTATTTTGTTCTATATTGTCTTTTTCTGTTGAATGTACACAGAAGTGGTCCATGGAAAACAGATGGAGGCATAGACCCCTGAGAACTAATGATTGGAAGTCCTCCACACCAGGGAGCAATGTGTGAAAAAGTGACTGGTCAAACTTGGCCTCCAATCAACTTCAGAAGCTTGAGGGACTGTTCCCGTCTTGTCAGTTTCTGAAAGATCCCTTTGGTCCTTCTTTGAGGACATTGGCTGAGTTGTTGATCACCCAGCCCCCTCCCTCTACTCAGTTGGGGAACACCACACAATGCTGACAAACACACACTGTTGACTCTCGTTTCTTGTCATGAGTTTGTCTGTGTCAAAGTCTCAGCTTCTTCTTGAAAGAAATTTGCTTCCCATATAAAGGCAAAGGCAAAACATTTTGACGTAGAATAAAAACAGCCATTAAGAAGGACTTTTGATCCAAAAAAAAAACCAAATAATCACTATTTCTTTATTTTTAAGATATTTATTTAATTTATAACAAATGCAGATAGACAAACTGAAAAAGAGAAGGCTCCCATTTGCTGATTCACTCCTCAAATGTCCAGAACTGCCAAGGCAGGGCCAGGCTGAAGCCTGAAGCTGCTAAGTCAATCTGGATCACCCACATGCGGCCAGAGACCCAACTATTTAAGCCATCACCTGCTGCCTCCAGGGTGCTCATTAGCAGGAAGCTGGGACCAGGAGTGGAGCCAGGATGCAAACTGTGGCACTCGGACATGAGCGGTAGTCATCCCAAGTGGGGTCTTAATGCTGAAACAAATGCCCAACCCTTTATTTACTTCTTGATATGCCCAAGCCTCAGACAAAAACCTAATGACAAGACAGGCTGTCTCAACAACTGTGCAACCTCTGACACCTAACCTTGCATACCTCTCTCTACCTAACCTCCTCTATGACTTATATTCTCTTCAGGGTTTTCTCAGGGAAAGAACAATCAATTTGTAAAATCTGTAGGCTGAGAAAGAAACATTTATAAGGTTAAATTAAAACTACTTCTCCATAATCAAATAAATGACTATAATCAAGGAGTTTACTAAGCTTCAGAAGATGTATAAAATATTACTACAGAATTCAGAATTTTGTAAGCCGCTTATTGTTCTAGACTACAGATATCTACCAAGTAATTCAATTAGTTTTTTGCCCATTAGATGGGAAAACATTTAAATCATCAAGGTTAGAAAGAAAACACAGAAATTATTCAGGAATAGAAATATTTTAAAACTAGAAAATATAAAACATACATTGTGGCACAGCAGGTTTCTTGCCACTCTGGATGCCTGCTTTCCACGTGGGAGTACCTGGGATCAAGCTCCACCTCCACTTCCAATCTGGCTACCTGCTAATATGCCTGGGAGGCAGCAAATGATGGTCCAAGTATTTCGGTTCCTGCCAACCATGTGGATGCTACTGTTATCTCCAACTACTTCATATTCTCCAACTACTGCTGCAATCTCACTACTATAGAACATCAGATGTTCAAAGAAACATTATTAAATTGTTTGAAAAACAGAGACAAAATTAAAGTTTAACTTAGAAATGATTGGTTGTGACACATTGTAAAAAATAACAAAAATTATAAAAGACAAATTTGAAGACACAACTGCAACTGATATTTTTGTGATCATTATCAGAAGAATTCACCATTATCCTCTATGATATAACACCTGCACAGTTGACAGAGTGAAATTCCAGATAAAGTGTGCTACAGTTCCTATACATAATCAAATTATAGTTGATCCAGATATAAGAATCCTGACACTATACAAATAGTTACAAAAAATATTTTCCCAGAATCCCTAGGGGCATAAGACTCCACCGATAAGAAAGACTAATCAGAATAATGGACCATGAAATTCCAAATTACACTGACCATTTTTTATATAAACATGAAAAAGTTAGGCCATGCTGTTGATAAAAACTCCAAACAGGGCTCACAACAAAGACCTGGGAGAGCTTAGCCTCTTTGCCTCAGAGCAGTAAGAGGCCTCAAGTAAACTAATTAAAACTAGATATAAAAGCCTGTAAATCTATGTTAGCATATACAGTAAATCCCCATCACTAACAGAAAGCACCCAACATTTTCCTGCTAAGTATTACTGTCAACTATTATTAATTTCTTCTTATATTACCACCCATTGGTAATAACATTCTTAATCCAGCAACTCTATATTCAATGAAAAAGGTTCCCATGATTATGTTTCTGTAACTCCAGAAGTGTTTGCGACCAGGAAACAAACATTTGTGTAAAAGCATTTTTTAAATTTGTCTTAAACTGGGTAATAGCCTACTGCAAGCATTTCATGTTGTACTTCAGTCAACTCTGTGGGTGAGATAAAACAACCTGTATCCAAGATAGAAGGATCTACACAAAACTATTGGAGAGCCACTGGGACCTGCTTTCTGATGCAAGCCTAGAAAATCCTGAGTCATCATTCTGAAGTAGCTAACAATTCCTTTTTGTAACATACCACTAATTACACTTACTTGTCTCATAAGTGTACAATGTTTTCTTTTCCAGATTCTTGAATGTTTCTGAGCAGCCATTAATGAAACACATTAGGAAACAAATCATTATCTGGTAAAAATGGAATGAAATCACACCGGTCAACGTGCAACCTGAAGACAGGTGTCCACAAACAAAACTTCATCCTTAAGGAAAATCAGTAACAGCAGTAAAGGGCTGCATGACCCTTGATGGTCTCCCCATAGCTTTGGCTAAATGAGGGCCAAAAAAGAGGGAATGGAATACACATATCATCAACAAAAATCCACTGGAGCAGAGTTCAGGAAAAAAAGGAAGACTTTATTTTTTTAATTTTACTTATTTTTTATTTTTAAAAAATTTTTGACAGGCAGAGTGGACAGTGAGAGAGAGAGAGACAGAGAGAAAGGTCTTCCTTTTGCCGTTGGTTCACCCTCCAATGGCCGCCGCGGCCGGCACGCTGTGGCCAGCGCACCGCGCTGATCCAAAGGCAGGAGTCAGGTGCTTCTCCTGGTCTCCCATGGGGTGCAGGGCCCAAGCACTTGGGCCATCCTCCACTGCACTCCCTGGCCACAGCAGAGAGCTGGCCTGGAAGAGGGGCAACCAGGACAGAATCCAGCACCCCAACCGGGACTAGAACCTGGTGTGCTGGCGCCACAAGGCAGAGGATTAGCCTAGTGTGCCGAGGTGCCGGCCAAAGGAAGACTTTATTTCAGGATGCAGACTGCAAACCAGAAAGATGCCACTTTTGGTGTAAAATGGAAGTGTGGTCCAAAGGAACAAAGGACTGCACAGACTTGTAGAGAGAAATCACAAAGCTTCCCATCAATGTCTTTCTGTAACTTCTGCCCAGGTTCCCCTTCTGGCCTATTATGCCAATGAGGGATGTAAGCTTGCAAGAAGTCTTCAGTCTGATTGGCTGATATTCAAAACTGACCACTGGTCAGTTCTTGGTGGTGGTGACTCCGGACTCGGTAGAGCCTGTTTATCTCAGCAGTTTAAGAAGGAACATGACTCTGCGAAGGCCACACAGTGTTCGTTCTAGGAACTCAGAGCATAATGAGTCCGCGTGTAACCTCTAGTCAGCAAATAGCTGCTTGGCTCCAGTTTGAATCTTAGACCCAACTAGCCACTCAGGATTTATCTGGAAGGTTCTGCTTTTCCTGGGGTTCACAAAAGAGTCCCATAAACTTAAGAAAAGACTGACTTCCGTAGCCATGATGACACAGAAGTACAACTGGTCTTAACCCTGTTCCACTAATCAACAAATTGCTTCAATAATGCTGCTTTTGCAAGCCAGCCAATCAGTGTCAACAATACCACAGTCGGCCAAAAGCCAGCCAGTCAAGGACGGACTCAGCTCAGTACACATGCCAACAAATAAGCATTTGTAGTCCTTTTAAAACTTTGCCAGGGGGCAGGGAAGTTGGAGCAGCGAATCCCATTAGGATGGGGGTGGAGCTTGACACAGGTGGTTGGGCCATGTGGCCACCTGGCTTCCAGCAATGGCGGCGGGGGCTAGAGCCTAGGATGATGTCGCGACTGCGCCATTTTACTGAGTGTCAACAAATCAACAGCAGCCAGAGTGTAACCTCGCTTCTGCGGGTTGTGTCAGCACGCTAGTGCCACTAAAGGACCTCTACTTCCTGAACTCCATGCTTCCCAAAAGCCTTAGACAGTTTCAGCAGATGCCTCTCAGAAAAGACACTACTGACCAGCCTGCTCTACCACAGTAAGCAACAAGGCAGCTTTGGTTTCGTTCACTTCTGTTTCCAGATATTGGGAGGTGGTGTCACCCCCTTTAACAAGGTCCCGTCATGAAACAGAAACCACTCTGTGTATCTCAAACAAAAGATGACTTAACACAGTACGTTGCTTGCCCAGGATACAAAGACTTGAACAGCTAAAGAAGGGTGGAGAGGTAAGCCAGAGATTAGTAACTCTACCCGAGCTACAAGCTTGCAAACTATTGGTGAAATCAAAGTGGGAACTGAACTCACCATACACCTGCTTCCAGGCAGGAGTATATTGGAAGAGAGAAGACAGATGAGACCCCGGCTCTCATCATCACAGAGCCCCAAAACCTGCATTCACTCACCTGAACCGCAGCAGCCAATTACTGACGTTGGGTGGTGAAAGAAAGTAGGTATTTATTTGCAAAGCCCAAAACAAGGAGGCCAGGTAGCTGTGGTTTAATTCCAAGTCTCCCCACAGGGTTAGGGGTTACATTTCGTACTTCAGGACCTGTGCAAGGTCTGCAGTTGGTCCCTTGCGCTCCTGGCTGTCCTTTGGCCGCCAATGCCATGTTCTTTTGGGGATTTTGATGGCAAGGGGGCAAGATGGGCTTACTCTGGAAACACCCTCAAGACAAGACTAGGCATCAAAGTTCTGTCTACAGAGGATTTATGACGTCATGCGTCCTGTGATCTGGGACTCCACGGGGCCTTGCTGCATCATTCCCTCAATTTGAGGAGTTGGTTTTAGTAAGAGGTTGATTTGCAATCACAGAAGCAAGGCGAGGAAACCTGAAGCTAAGGGAGGGAGACGGAACCCACGGAAGACGAGGGCCTGAATGCATGTAGCATCTGCATGAAAGGCGCTGCAAGGGGTTGGGTTTCCTTAGGGGGTCTCCATTCTGGGGTGTTGGAGGCGGATAGTACGTGAGTGGTAAAGATAGTCAAGGTAAATTCAGTTAGAGTAAGCAACACGAAGAGAAAGCATCAGAGCCAGGAGATGGAGGGACGGGGGTTGGGTCAGGAAAGCCTGTGGGGGATGGAGATAATGCGGAGGCAGCTTGGGCCAATCTGCCCAGGCCCCGGCACGGCACCAGAGCGCACTCTGCCCACTGCTCCTGGAGGGCGGGCGTGTGCTCCTCCCTGTTAGCAGTCCCTCAGTGTCAAACCATTCATTCTTAGACACCAGCACCTCACTCGGAGAGCTGTATTTTTGTGCAAGTTTACTTGCTTTGTTCCCCACCCCACTCACAGGGCTGGAAGTAGGATCAAGCCCATAAAACGTCGCCAGGTCTCTGGCCGGATGATTACTCAACTCTGTTCCCCATTAGGATACCACAAAGAGGCAAAAAACAAAGCATCTGCTGGAGAGAAAAATACATACCAGATGGCGGTGTTTACTGCCCCACTCACCTTTGCCTATGTGAGAAAGGCTTGCGAAATTTCTAGGAACGGGGAGTTGCCAGAAGAAAAAATATGTAAAA
The DNA here is from genome assembly GCA_949820135.1 of Sylvilagus floridanus. Lineage (NCBI taxonomy): Eukaryota > Metazoa > Chordata > Mammalia > Lagomorpha > Leporidae > Sylvilagus > Sylvilagus floridanus. Next base: position 70,090,876 of record OX463239.1, read on the forward strand.
GCTAATTACTAGTAATCACAGCACAACAAGCCTTGTCACACCTGACGTGGTTGGGCTGGAAACTGGAAACTCAGCTTATCACATCCTTACAAGCTTGTCACCATGCTCATCAGACCTTGAAATAGGGAGGGGAGCTTCCCAGAGTGCCACTCCTGCTATTTCCCAGCAGTGCAACTCTTTGGTTAGGTCCATGGTGCAATTCCGCTGCTTTAAAAGCAGGTGTGAAGATTTGAGGCAGGACTAGTGGGAGGTGTGTAGGAGGAATGATGTGTGAGAAACAGACTGACGGAGGCTAACAGTGAATCAAGAGAGACTGGCATCTCCCAGCCAGGACTGCCCTCACTCCTCCAAGCCCCAGCTCCTGTGTCTCTGGAAAGGGAGGCTGGGCCCACAGCTGGTTCCTGAATGTGCTTTTACACTGGCTGAATTCTCGCTGTAAGTGCCATCTTACACAACACCCACCATTGCAGCTCATTTTAAAGATCAACAAGCTGTTCTACTTAATGAAGAAGTGGTAGACTCAGAAACCTGTGCTCTCTTTCATTCTTTCATTCACCAATTCAACAAACACTCGCTGAAATTTTTTCAGGTGCCAAGTAACGTTCTTTCTGCCTGGGAAAGGTCAGTATCAAGGTCAGTAACAAGATGAGTATCACAGCTCTTAGAGACCTGATATTAAAAAGGAAAGGCGAGATGCCAAATAACAAACATACTAAGTCAACAAATTACACAGTACATTAGAAGGTGACAACAGAAAAGTGAAAAGTCCAGCAGGGAAGAAGAACCCAGAGTGGCCCCTGGGTGTGGAGGAAACAGCAAGGAAGCTGGAGACGGGAGCCAGAGCTGCAAATCAAACCCAGGTGCTCTGCCTCCTAACCAGTGTCTTCACTGCCAGGCTGAACACCTACCCCGATCCCTTTTCAAGTCTTGGCTCAGGCCTGTTTCTCCCTGAAGCCATCCTGAGTCCGCCTCCCGTCTCCAGTTTCCTGCTAATGCAGACGCTGGGAGGCAGCAGTGATGGCTCCAACTCTCTATGCAGGAGACCTGCACTGAGCTCCTCGCTCAATCCCAGCTGTTGTGATCATTCAGGGAGTGAACCAGGAACTGGGAGCTCTCTGTCTCTCCAAAACATAAATTTAAAAATATCCCGAAAAACGTGGGGGGCGGGGGGGAGAGAAGCACCTGCTAGACGCCAGGCAGAGCCAGCAGCTAGAGCAAAGTCCCTGCGTGTGGTAACGGCTCTGGGCGGCAGAGGAACAGCACGGAGGCCAGCATGGAGGAGAAAGCCAGGTGCAGCAGCAGGGGTCCTGGGGCCCGATGTCAGGAACCTGGCGGACGCTTGTCAGGAAGTCGACGCCTGCGCATGCGCTGAGCAAAAGCGGGAAGCACGCGGGGTTTTGAGCTCAGGGCAGACTTCATGCGACTTGCTGAATCTGGCTCCCGCTTGCACCTGCATTGACCATAGATGCTAAGGGTGGAAGTGCAGAAACCAGTGTTTGGCCTGGGAGAAAAAAAAAAAAAAATAGGTCCAGCAGATCCCATCCCCACCCCCACCGTGCCAGCTCCCTGAACGTTATCATCGCTCTGACTCCCGCAAAACTAAAGTCCTCGGCCAGGAGGGAGACAGGCAGGTCCCCAAGCCTGTGGACTTGCCAACAGTGCTCCTGGAAGCCCAAGGGAGACCAGGAGGTCCCAGAAGCTGCTGTGGGAGTGAGAAGGAGGCTGGCGGAGGTGGGGGAGCCTTGAAACTATGTCTGGATCCTGACACAGCTCCATCACCTCCACAGCTACTGTCCTCACTTCAGGCCTGAGTCGGCCCCGGCCTCCTCACTGGTCTCTTCATTCAAATGTTAGGGATGTTTTGAGGGGTAAACTCCATTTCTTCAGTGTGTATCTAGGAGGCGTCATCATTGTGGTGTAGCAGGTTAAGCTGCCACCTGCAACACTAGTATCTCCTACTGGTGCTGGTTCAAGTCCCGGCTGCTCCATTTCCAATCCAGCTCCCTGCTAACGGCCTGGGATGTAAACAGAAGATGGCCTGTGTGTTTGGGCCCCCACTACCCACCCTTGTGGGAGATCCGGGTGGAGTTCCAGGCTCTTGGCTTTGGCCTGGCCAAATCTTGGGTGTTGCAACCTTTTGGGGAATGAATCAACAGATGGAAGGCCTATCTCTCTATATCTATATCTATTTGATAAATAAATAAATCTTTTTACAAAAAAAAGTTGGTATCTAAATCTGTAATTGCAAGTAGCCTAGCTGCCTGGTTAGGAGACAAGTGTTGAATGAAAATCTGATATCATTCAGGCTGTTGTTTCCACCACCCTTTGGCATCATAGCCTTCATGAAAGCTACTTTTAAGCACTATTTGCAAGGCACAGTTAGGTGCTTTCCTTATATGATCTCAGATTCTCGCCAGAATCCAGCAAAGTACGCATGATTTATGTGCATTTTCCAGAAGTTTCTGGAATGTCTCACTGATAAAGGTTCTGGATCCAGTTCTGTCCACCTCCAGAACTTTGCTCTTTCCTGTTGTAAAACATCTGGAATCGGCCCTAGGAGCTCCAGCACAGCCTCTGGCAGGGATGGCTGACCCCCATGAGCCCACACGTGACAAGCTGTTCATGTGGAAGAAGACTCTAGCAGGTTAAGCCTGGTGATCTTTGTGATTTCACTACGTAAAGCCCTGGGGGCAATTAACACTGATTCAATAAAGGCCAAAGACCTCACCCAATCGCTTGTTTGCATCTCGTCCATAAAATGGAAATGTCAGCTGGACGTGACGCGCCCCATTCTGCTGCTGATATTTTCAAAGAGATGACTATTTTCTCAGAGCGCCCATTTCCTCTCTGGTCCTCCCTTGCCACTCCTCCCCATGCCACCTCCTGTCCAAGTGGTTGCCAGGGAAGAACACCAGGTGTAAGATTTCAAATGCTGAGCCAGGAGTGGGGAATTCCCCAGACATGGTGCTTAATTTTCAGGCCTGCGTTTCTGATCTTTATGGCTCATAAATGTTTAATTGTGGTTTCCACTGACACTGATATTATGAACTTAAGGTGTGAACAATGCATTTTCAGATGAACATTTTTGCCTAATGTATCCCTGATTTTTATTTATTTTACATGAAAAGCAAGACAGAGAAAGAGAAGGAGTATGTGAGTTAGATCCATTGGTTCACTCCCCAGGTGCCCACAATTGCCAGAACTGGTCCAAATCAAAGTTAGGAGACAAGAAATCAACCCAGATCTCCCACATGGTTGGCAGGGACCCAAGTACACCTGCTGCCTCCCAGGGTGTGCATTAGCAGGAAGCTGGAATCAGTAGCAGAGCTGGGTCTCAAGCCCAGGTACTCTGATGTGGCATGTGGGCATCTCAAGTGGCATTGTGACCACTAGCCCAAACACCTGCCCCTGCATCTCCAGTAAAGGCTGTGAGAGGGGACCCCAGCAGGCTTCGCCCACAAGCATTTAACCCACGAGCAACTGTTGTGTACTTTCTACTATAGCAGCCTCTGTAGAGGATGCAAGAGAAGCAGAGACTCAGGTTCACAGAGCTTGAACTTCACCTGGCGAGGCAGTGTGGGTACCAGAAACAGCTGGAGAGCAGCAGGATAATGACAGCTAACACTTACAAAGCAATCTCTGACGTGAAAGGTCCTGCTATGTGTGGTATATTACTATGTGACATACTAGCAAAAGTATGGGAAGTTAGGTGCACTTTTTTATCCCTGTTTTACAAATGAGAAATCCGAGGCTGAAATCACACTGCTAGTAGGGAGCCACGCTACAGTTTGAACCCAAACTCTTTACCACCACATCGTCCTGCTTCTTGTGTTGGCTGCTTGGTGAAGTGACCGTGTGGACAAATAAGGCTGAGACACAAGGAGGTCGATATGGCCTGTGTAATCAAAGAGGGCTTCATGGGGGCGGTATGGATTCCTGAATCTGCATCTCTCTCATTGGAAACTTAGCACCTGGCTGAAACTGGTGCCAGACCCCCTCAGCTTGAAACACAGCAATGCTGCTTGCTACCTGAGACTGTGGATGCGATGCTTAACTTCTCTGTGTCTCAGTTTCCTTAACTGTAAACCTTGTGGTTGAGCCCCTAAGCACTCTGGGGTGAGAACAAAATGACACTGGAGATAGCTTCATACAACAGAGAAGCTCAGTGAGCATTCATTCTTATTCTCATCACCTACTGTTTACAGTTGGGTGTGGAGTACGGTTAACTGTCACCTCCACGCCAGCACAGGAGTGGATAAGGGTATTGTAAAGCAGGGCAGGCTGAGAAGCAGAAAGAGAGAGAGAGAGAGAGAGAGAGAGAGAGAGATCCTATCTGCTAACTCATTCCCCAAATTCCTGCAACAGCTGTTGCTGGGAATTCAGCCCAGGGTTCCCACATAGGTGGGAGGAACCCAATTACTTGAGCCAGCACTCCTTCTTCTTGGGGTTAACCCTGCAGAAATCCAAAGCGAGAAGCTGAAGCTAAGACCCAGGTACCTTTTTTTTTTTTATGCTTTATTTATTTGAAAGGCAGAGTTACACAGAGAAGCGGACAGAGAAATCTTCCATGCACTGGTTTGTTCCCCAAATAGCTGCAGCAGTTGGGGCTGGGCCTGGCCAACATCAGGAGCCCGGAACTCTAACTGTATCTCCCACAAGGGTAGCAGGGGCCCGGGACTTGACCCATCTTCCACTGCCTTCCTAGGAGCATTGGCAGGGAGCTTCATCAGAAGTGGAGTAGCTGGGACTTGAACTGGCATAATGATACAGGATGCTGGTGCTATAGGTGGGAGCTTAACCCACTGTACAACAACACTGGCTGCCATATATGGGTGTCTTCATTGGCATCTTAACTGCCAGGCTAAACACCTGCGCTGGGTACTTGCATTGTTAAACATGCTTAGCTTCAGCAGTCAGTCAGCAGTCCTGTCGCTCTCCCTCTCTCCCATCGTCACCAGGCTTCTTGCGTGGAGTGGAGGGAGTAGCAGGCAGCAGCTGTGGCTGATGACATTTCTAGCTTGTTTTAAAGGAAGGAGGAGCAGCTCAATCCCTAAGGAAGCCGCTGATTGGCCTGGCTTGGTCACGTGATCCTCCTGGGCTCAGTCACAGTGCCAAGGGAATGGGAGTGCTTCTGTGGGCAGTGCAACAAAACCTCACTGAGCAGTGGGGGTGGAGGCCACCCAACTGGAGGGGGTGCTGTCCCAGAAGAGAGGGCAGGGACGCTGGTAAGACAAAAACAACAGATGTTGGTCCTCCAACACTCATACTTCAGATGCATAGAAATAAGCTTACTTTGCCACACATGGGTACATAGCTCTATTAATAACCAAATAACATGCTTTGTGATAAAAAAAAATTTACTATGTAAACGAACTTGGAAGCTTAAAGGGAAAAACAACAAAAAGGAAAACAAAATTCCACCATTGTGAAACAATTTTTAAAAATTTTTATTTTGGGGCTGACTGTGTGGCGCAGTAGGTTAATCCTCCTCCTGTGGCACCAGCATCCCATATGGGTGCCGGTTCTAGTCCCGGCTGCTTTGCTTCTGATCCAGCTCTCTGCTATGGCCCGGGAAAGCAGCAGAGATGGTCCAAGTGCTTGGGCCCCTGCACCCGCGTGGGAGACCTGGAAGAAGCTCCTGGCTCCTGGCTTCAGATTGGCCCAGCTTCGGCTGTTGCAGCCATTTGGAGAGTGAACCAACAAACGGAAGACCTCTCTTTCTGTCTCTCCCTCTCACTGTGTGTAACTCTACCTCTCAAATAAATAAAATCTTTAAAAATTTTTTTTATTTTATGTGAAAGGCAGAAAAGAGAGAGAGAGAGAGAGAGAGAGAGAGAGAAAGTTCCTATCTACTTGTGCACTCCTCAAACACCTGTACATGCCCAATGGGGCTGGGCCCAAACTGGGAGCTGAGAACTCAAACAGGAGTAGAGTGGAGTAGGTAGTGCACAACTCAGCACTGTGTCAAAGTGCCAACATCTTTTTCTTTTAAAGATTCATTTATGGGGCCAGTATTGGGGTAAAGCCGCTGCTTGTGATGCCAGTTAGAGTCCCGGCTCCTCCACTTCCAATCCAGCTCCCTGCTAATGCACCTGGGAAAGCAACGAAAGATGGCCCAGGTGCCTGGGCCCCTGCAACCATGTGGAAGGTCTGGAAGGAGCTCCTGGCTTCAGCCTGGCCCAGCCACAGCAGTTACCGCCATTTGGGGAGTGAACCAGAGGATGGAATAGTCTCTCTCTCTCTCTCTCTGCCTCTTCCTCTCTCTGCCTTTCAAGTAAATAAATCAATCTTTTTTAAAAAGGACTTATTTATTTATTTATTTGAAATATAGAAAGACAAGGAGACAGGGAGAGAGCTCTTCCACCCACTGGTTCATTACCCAATAGCCTAAATGGCCAGAGCTGGGCCAAACCAAAGCCAGGAGCCAGGAATTCTAGGCTGTCTGATGTAAGTGGCAGGGGCTCAAGTACCTGGGCCATCTCTGCTGCTTTCCCGGGTGCACTAGCAGGGAGCTGGATTGGAAGTGGAACAGCTGGACTCCAGCTGGCACTCTGATAAGTAATGCTGGCCTCTCAGATAGTGGCTTTGCCTGCTGCACCACACGATGGCCCCAAAGTGTCAACATCTTGAACTTGTATAACTTTCTAGGTAGATCCTTGACTTGAAACATTGCCAGGCATCCAACAGCAATCAGATCAGACTGAAGCACATGTATGAGCCAAAACAGGTGATATGAATTATTTAAAATGTCCATCTTATTTTTTTTTTAAGATTTTATTCATTTGAGAGGTAGCATTACAGAGAGAGAGGTCTTCCATCTGCTGGTTCACTCCTGAAATGGTGGTGACAGCTGGAGCCGAGCCAATCCAAAGCCAGGAGTCAGGAGCTTCTTCTGGGTCTCCCACATGGGTGCAGGAGTCCAAGCACTTGGGCCATCCTCCACTGTTTTCCCAGGCCACAGCGGAGAGCTGGATTGGAAGAGGAGCAGCCAGGACTTGAACCGGCGTCCGCATAGAATTCTGGCACCACAGGCAGAGGCTTAGCCCACTACACCACAGCGCCGGCCCCTAAAATGTCCATCTTTAAATAATAACTTCTTCAGGAGTAGCCAGTGGGACAAGAAACCAGAAGGGCTTCTGGGAAGCTGGCCATATCTCGTTTCTTTCCATTTAATTTCATTAAAAATAACTTAGAATAACAATGATTTTTTTATACCTTTTACTGTGTAGTTCCATGAATTTTATTTATTATTTTTAGAAATTTATTTATTTGAAAGGCATGGTGACAGAGAGAGAGAGAGACACAGAGAGAGATGAGATGTTCCATCTGCTGGTTTCCTCCCTAAACGGCTGCAACGGCCAAAGTTGGGCCAGGTCAAAGTCAGGAGTCCGGAGCTCCATCTGGATCTCCTTTGTGGGTGGCAGGGACTCAAGCACTTGGGTCAGCTCCTGCTGCTTTCCCAGGCACATTAGCAGGGAGCTGGATGGGAGGCAGAACAGGCGGGACTTGAACTTGTGTTCATGTGGGACGCCGGGGCGTCACAAGCAGCAGCTTAAGCTGCTGTGCCACAACACTGGCCCCAGTTCCGTGAATTCTAACACATGTATAGATTTGTGTAGTGACCATCACAACCAGGATTTGAGGGCCCTACCACCCTCCCCCAGATCCCTCGCGCTTGCCTTTATAACCATACTCAAACCCTGGCCATCACTGGTCTGTCCTCTACCACCATAGTTTTGTCTGTTCAAGAACATCACAGAAATGGATCATACAGGATGTAAACATTTAAGGAGTCTTTCGCTTCCCATGATGCTGTTGAGATTTATCCAAATTGTTCAACGTATGGATAGTTTTGTTGAATTGTGAAATGCTAGTCCACAGTACAAACATGCCCCAGCTGGCCTCTTCGGTCGTTCATGGAAGGACACTTGTGTTTCTAGTTTGGGGGTGCTTATGAACAGAGCTGGTGTAAATGTTCCCATATAGATTTTTGTGTAAACATGTTCCGTTTTTTGACCTGGGTGGTGGGTACACAGGTCAGTTTGTCTTGTGATTAATCATTGAGCTGTGCCTTTTTGTTCTCTTGCTCTTTTTTCTCTGAGCATGGCATATTTGATAATAAAAGGGGCCTTAAAATATCTGGTACATAACAGATAAGGGGAATTTTCTGTTGGAGAAAAATTTCCATTTAGCCATAGAAAAGTTCTATAGAGTCAGACGATGTGATTTTAATGGAGATCTCCATATCATCTTGATATCAGACTACGTCCCTGTGATGGGTCTTTATCTTTGCTGATTGGGACAAAAGCTTCCGAGCCACTATCTAAAAGATTGACAAAGAGGACAAAGAGGGGCCATTGCTGTGGCACAGGAGGTTAAGCCTCTGCCTGCAGTGCCAACATCCTATATGAGTGCCGGTTCGAGTCCTGGCTGCTCCACTTTCAACCCAGTTCCCTGTGAATGCACCTGGGAAAGCAGTAGAGGATAGCCACAATGGAGACCTGGAAGAAGCTCCTGGCTCCTGGTTTCAGATCAGCCCAGCTCTGGCCATTTTGGCCATTTGAGGAGTGAACCAGTGGATGGAAGATCTCTCTCTCTCTCTCTGTAACTCTGCCTTTCAAATAAATAAAATAAATATTTAAAACAAAGATCTTTCACAGGCTGGCGCTGCAGCTCAATAGGCTAATCGGGTTAGCTAATAGGCACACCGGGTTCTAGTCCCGGTCGGGGTGTCGGATTCTGTCCCGGTTGCCCCTCTTCCAGTCCAGCTCTCTGCTATGGCCCGGGAGTGCAGTGGAGGATGGCCCAAGTCCCTGTGCCCTGCACCGGCATGGGAGACCAGGAGAAGCACCTGGCTCCTGGCTTCGGATCAGTGCCGTGCGCCAGCTGCAGCACGCTGGCCACATCGGCCATTGTGGGGTGAACCAATGGCAAAAGGAAAACCTTTCTTTCTGTCTCTCTCTCTCACTGTCCACTCTGCTTCTCAAAAAACAAAACAAAACAAAAAAACAAAGATCTTTCACAGAAGCTCCGGACTTACTGGTAAAACGCGTATGATCTCCCTGAGCAGGCAGATAACCCAGGCAGCCCATTGTCTAGTCCAATAACTTGAGGAGCAACTAATGGAAGGACAGCCTTTGGCAGAAGCAGGAAATCTGAATTTCACAGAGAGATGCAGTGCTCTGTGGCCACATGAATTTTTTCATGAGTGCTATAAAACTTGACCTTACAACTGCCCAGCCATTTAGCATTTAGGAAGGGAGGACTTGGACGATTCTGCAAGTGACTGGGTGATTTATCGCCTGTAAGCCAATGTGCTTTGACACTAATGGTATTTTCTCCCTTCATTGTCACGAAAGAACAAAACCAAATCAAAAAGTGTGCAACAAGGCCATAATGCTATGGCCAAAAGTGCAAGGACATTTGCTATTTATTCAAGTGCAATTTTGTTTCAGGACTAAGGTCACAGATACTACTGATTTCCAAATGCCATCATCTATTCAGTTGAAACACACAGACGTCGTCTACTTTCCTGGGCCCAGTGGCTGGAGCACACACGTTGGCCACACTCACTTAGGGTCACTTTTGTGGCTGGTCTTCCCTTAGGGCTATGCAGAGGAGAGCTTCCTGGAATATTCCACGAAGGAATCAGGTCTGCAGCATCTGAAGACCGATTTAATGGGCAAGAATCTGGTACACTGATAGGTTTCCAGTCGTCTGGAGGCAGGGTGGGCTGTTAGGCCTGGGTGCTCATGACAACGAGATGGAAGGAGCTGGGACTCACTGTTGGTGGGCAACAGGGAGTCGCTGTAAATTCATCACCAGGGGAACGAAGTGATGCAAGACAGAGTGTAACAGAGGGCTTAGCCTGCCCACTCCTTGACTGATAATTTTGTTTCTTTCTGAATCTGTTGAAGGTCTGATGGTTGTAAGAACCAGAGCAACCTGATCATGCAATAAGGAAGAAATTTATAACCACTAGCCAAAACAGCCAAGCTTCAGATTTAAAAAAGTGTCCATCCACTGAGTGACCCCGGGATGGCAGAAAGCCTTTTTTTACCCCTGCACACCCTTAACATGACGGCGGTCACTTGGCTAATCTGCATTTCCCTCTGTAAGTTCTGTTCTCCTTTCCTTTACTGGGGGGTAGAATGCCAAGGCATTAACCTTCCACCTCCCCGACTGCTAGCAGCCTGAACCAAGTTGTCTCCCTTTCTTTCCCCCAGAGCCTTGTGCTCTGAGTTACTGGACTCTGTTGTGACAGATAGCAATAGAATGTCAGTAAGAAACCTGTGTCTCACAAGGTGCCATGGATTCTTAAGCAAAGGAAAAAGATACTTCTTTCCAAACACAAACTCTTGGGGAAACACCTATAATGCTAGTTTAATTTTTTTTCTTTAAAAATATTTCTTTATTTGAGAGGCAGAGAAACAGAGAGAGAAAGATGGATGGGTTCTTGGAACTCGATCCAGTCTCCCTCATGGGTGGAAGGAACTAACTACTTGAGCCATTACTGCTGCCTCCCAGGGTCTGCATTAGCAGGAACCTGGAGGCAGGAGCCAGAGCTGAGTATCAAACTCTCACAGCCTGCTGTGCGATTTGGGCATCTTAACCTCTGAACCAAACCCTTGTCCTGTTTTTTAATTATTATCATTATTATTATTTTATTTTGGGGAGTGTATGGGAGAAAGGAAATGAAGATTTTTTTAAAATGAACTATCAATTAAGATAAAACATATTTACATTTACATTCCAATTGTTCCCCTTAGTCATTTTATAAAATACATGAATATTTGTCTGTCCTCAGCCACCTCCATCTATACTATCTTTCTATGTTTCAGGATTCCCTCAGGTCCAGGGTTGAGTAGGACTCAAAGCCTCGCTCTCAACACAGAGGCTGAAAAAGTCAGGCTCATTTTATTACTAGGACAGGAGCCCATGGTCTGGCTAGACAATGAGCTGATCATAGATAAAGACTCAAAGAAGCAGATGCCATGTGACAGCAGCACTGGCTCTCCCTGGCAGCGAGGCGTGGTGGTAGCAACGGCAGAGTTCATGCCGATGGTGGCTGCATCAGTCACCTTGTGGGGCTTGATGAGTGATGCCCTTGGTCTTGATCTGACTACATAAACAGCTTTCATGTCCCCATTTTCCAAGTCTGATCCTCCAGCCTTCCTAGAGAGTTATGAGAAACCAGTATCTTAAATAAATTCCTGGGGCCAGCGCTGTGGCGTAGCAGATAAAGCCATCACCTGCAGTGCTGGTATCCCAGATGGGCACTTGTTCGAGTCCCAGCTGCTCCTCTTCCAATCCAGCTCTCTGCTATGGCCTGGGAAAGCACTAGAAGATGGCCCAAGACCTTGGGTCCCTGAACCCGCATGGGAGACCCAGAAGAAGCTCCTGGCTCCTGGCTCTTGGCTTTGGATTGTGCAGCTCCAACCATTGCAGCCATTTGGGGAGTGAACCAGCGAATGGAAGACTTCTCTCTCTGCCTCTCTTCCTTCTCTTTCTGTGTAACTCTGACTTTCAAATAAATAAATAAATCTTTTTTTTAAAAAAATTCCTGTTCTGCTTAAATGACTAGAATCTGTTTTTGTTTTTTAATTTTTGACAGGCAGAGTGGACAGTGAGAGAGAGAGACAGAGAGAAAGGTCTTCCTTTGCCGTTGGTTCACCCTCCAATGGCCGCCGCTGCTGGTGCGCTGCGGCCAGTGCACCGCGCTGATCCGATGGCAGGAGCCAGGTGCTTCTCCTGGTCTCCCATGGTGTGTAGAGCCCAAGCACTTGGGCCATCCTCCACTGCACTCCCTGGCCACAGCAGAGAGCTGGCCTGGAAGAGGGGCAACTGGGACAGACTCCAGCGCCCCTACCGGGACTAGAACCCGGTGTCCTGGCACTGCAAGGCGGAGGATTAGCCTGTTGAGCCGCGGCGCTGGCCTAGAATCTGTTTTAATTGCTTTCAACCAAGAACCTTGACTAGAAGGATCCCATACCAATCTTCCTAACGATTTTTGCATACTTCGCAAAAATCTTTCTAAGACAGGGACAACTTTATTAGCAGGCTTTAATCATGAGAGCTGTGTCGAGGAGCTCCTAGAGGAAAATACGATTACTGCATTTATGCCAAAGAACTAATTAAAGTCATTAATTTTTTCTTATTACAAGCCCGTAGTCTTCCCATGAGAGGGTACATGCTCCGTGCATTATTAGCTGAAAAACAAAAGGAGCTTACTGGGAAATCGCTTGAAGAAAATGCTCAGTAGATGCCCTGGGAAGCGATACATGATCCTTTGACAGGCCTCAAGATGAAATTGAGTCTCTTAAGGGCCAGAGGTTATAATACCCCAGCAAGACTGACATTCCAATGCTATTATGTTATATAGAAGGAAGTAATAAAAGCTCATATTTTTAAAATGTCTAAGTTGTCTATATCTTTCTTTCTAGTCTCGTCTCAAACCACTACTCTGACACTGGTGGAATACCAATTGAATCCTTGTTATAAAATCATAAAATCACCTGCAGGGGCCAGTGCTGTGGCATGGCAGATGAAGCCGCCTCCTGCAGTCCCGGCATCCCATATGGGCACCGGTTGAGTCTCAGCTGCTCCACTTCCAATCCATCTCCCTGCTATGGCCTGGGAAAGCAGTGGAAGATGGCCCAAGCGCTTGGGCCCCTGCACTTGCTTGAGAGACCTGGAAGGAGCTCCTGGCTCCTGGCTTCAGATCAGCCCAGCTCTGGCCATTGGGGCCATTTAGGGAGTGAACAGTGGATGGAAGACCTCTCTCTCTCTCTCTCTCTCTCTCTCACTCTCTGCCTCTGCCTCTCTGTAATTCTGACTTTCAAATGAATAAATAAATCTTTTTAAAAAAATCATCTACAAGGAAGTTGGGCAAATTATCTAACCTCAAGTTGGTGATCCAAAAGCAGCAGCCAGGGCAATAGATAACACTTTCCTTTCTCAAACTTAAGCAATGTTTCTCTTGATCCCTTTTTTATTTCCTTCTTCATGCTGAGCACAGAGCCTTGCACATAGTAGGTGATTGATGGATGATTGTTAATTTAACTCAGTGAAAGTGACCGGAGTCAGCAATGACCAGGAGAGAGCAATGGGCTGAATCACATCATACAGACGGACAAAGTCAGGGCCACCTGTGTGGTTGGTCAGACTGTGAATGGGGGGAGGAGAAATGGCACCAGGAATATTATTAGTGTAAGCAATGTGGATCTATGGATTTATTATGATACAATCAGTGTACTGCAGCATTTTCCTACAAAGATGTCTAGCATGGGGTACCATTTCATAATTCAGAGATTGGTACTGTCACCACCACTGACCACATGGGCTAGGAGAAGCCTGGGTAAGGCCTGAAAAGAGGAACTGATGGACAAGTACTTGACCTTAAAGAGATCTGCAGCAGCCCCCTACTTTATTAGGAGGGGACAGAACGGCAAGAGAAATCTTGCTGCTTAAGCAGTTGCTGTACTCGTTGCAGAAAAGGGTTAGCAGTCAGGATGCTGCGTCACCTTAGTGATGTACATAATGAAGGTCTCTGCCGCGCACTCTCCCTAGCTCACATCCTCAGTGGACTCCAGGCCACCTATTATTCTAGGAATGGGTGGGGGAGGTGCGAGAGCGGACTGTTGATGACGTGCAGAACCACAGCAGCTGGGTCACGCCCCAGGGAGGCTACATCAGCAGAGCGTAGGGCAACAGCCAGCAGCTCGGTCCCTAGGGTGGAGAGGAGAGGGGCTCAGAGTGGAACAGCTGGGCGACAGGCAGATTAGATCATCTCGTGGCTGAAGCTGCGGTTCTCAATGGGCTGATGTCATATCTCAGGGGGGACAGTGGTAATTTGAGGGGGAATTTTTGGTCAGCACAATGATTGTAGGGACGCCGCACATTTTGTAGGTAGCCTGGACATCTAAACAACCTGTAATGAGCAGGATAGTTTTATACAACGAAGAATTTTCACAGTCTTGCATAACTTTTGAATGTTCCAGCAGGCATTCACACACTGACAAAAACTTTGTATAATTATTACAGGCAAGAATCCAACTGTTTCACATATAATGTGAAATAGTTTTTGCATTTTTTTTAACACACACACGGGTTTTTCAGAGAATACAATGATTATGCAAATCAGGAGAAGTTAGTGGGTTTTTTCAGCTGTTCACCATGGTGGAGAGTCATGTCCCATGCTTTGGGCTGCACACACCTGTGCTACTCTGCATTTGTAGACGTCCCATTGGAAAATGGAACAAAGATTTGGGACTCCTCTTAGCAGATTCCGCAGGTTGTTTAACAGAATTAGGTCCAGTTACTCCTCAACTACAGGTGTATATTTTTTTTTTTTTAATTTATTACATACATATTAAATTCAAGAATCTCACTATATTTCATAAACAGGTGTTCTTTTAATATTTAAAACTTACCATGCCAGCGCTGTGACACAGCAGTGAACCAGCAGATGAAGGCTTTTCTCTCTCTGCCTCTTCCTCTCTGTAACTCCGCCTTTCAAATAAATAAATAAATCTTTAAAAAATTTAAAACTTGCTATTATTTATTTCTAACTTTTCAGAACAATGATTTTAAAATCTACTATGAAATCGTACAGTTATCTTAGGGTTGGGTTGCCTTTTGTTTTTCCAACTCACTCCACTGATGACACTCAGTGTCTACGCCATGGCCTCCTCAATGCTTGCTCTTTTCCCGGCCATCATTAATTCTCCATCACCAACCGAAGTATGCACGTGACCCCCAAGTGTTTTTTCTTTAGAGTTTTTTTTGTTTATTTGAAAGTCAAAGTTACACAGGGAGAGAAAGAGAGAGAGGGAGAGAGAGATCTTTCATTGACCAGTTCACTCCCCAAATGGCCACAACAACCAGGGCTGTCCCAGGCCGAAGCCAGGGGTCAGAAACTTCCTCTGGCTCTCCCACATGGATGCAGAGGCCCTAGCATTTAGGCCATCCTTTGCTGCCTTCCCAGGTACACTAACAGGATCAGAAGTAGAACAGCTGGATCTTGAACCCGCACCCATATGGGATGCCGGCGTTGTAGGCAAATCAAGGGATTTTGACGCAGGGAACAAATTACATAGGTGATGGAAAAGCAAGAAGCCAACAGGGTGTGATGAGGCAACCAGAGATTAGCAAGCAGACAATCGCCAAGTCCTCTAGACCAGGGAACATCAGGAAGCTGGAGCCATGCTGGGCTGTCCCACGGGAACTTGAGTGGCAGAGAATTCCAGCTGCTGCTGGAGATGCCCCCTGAGGCAGAGGGAGGGAAAAAATACACGCTGCCCTCAATGTTCATGGGCTTTACGTCCAAGCATTCAACCAACCGTGAATCAAAACCATTAAGAGAAAAAAAGTACCTGTACTGAACATATATAAACTTGTTTCCTAAGCAGTACAGTGTAACTGTTTACATTGCATAATTGGGGATTATAAATGAGGTGGAAATGACAAAGTATGAAAGAGGAGGTATATAAATTTATGCAAACACTACATCATTTTTTAAAAAGATTTATTTACTTATTTGAAAGGCAGAGTTACAAAGAGGCAGAGACAGAGAGAGAGAGGTCTTCCATCTGCTGGTTCACTCTCCAAATGGCTACAATGGCTGGAGCTGTGCCAATCCAAAGCCAGGAGCCAGGAGCTTCTTATGGGTCTCCCACGTGGGTGCAGGGGCCCAAGGACTTCTATTGCCTTCCAAGGCCATAGCAGAGAGCTGGATCAGAAATGGAGCAGGTGAGACTCGAACCAGCACCCATGTGGGATATGAGCACCACAGGCAGCAGCTTTACCCGCTATGCCACAGTGCCAGCCCCCACTACAACATTTTTAAATGAACAACTTGAGGATCATGGAGTTTGGTATCAAATTCACCGTGGACACTGAGTGATGCCCATACCCTGGCTTCTCCCTTCCTCCCACCAATCTTCTGGGGGCTGCCAGCTGACATGGAACCTTGGGGAGCACCACCTGCAGGGGGCAGCTTCCCTTTCCTGCCCCTACCTTGTCCCTTCTGCTCCCATCTCTCTGGAACAGAGCTGAGAAGGGGGGGGAGATAAGGCAGCATTGTAACAGGGGCAAGCCCAGGAGAGGCAAACCCTGCATGTGTTGATAAGCACTGGGGAAGACCTCCTGGGGGAGTTTGGGGGGGACTAGAGCTAGCGATGGCTCTATCAACCCCACCAGCAAGAGATGTAAGCGCCAGGGAGGGGGCTCCTGCTAGGCTTTCCCATGACACAGCTCTACTTACCCAAACAACCAAACCCAAAGGCGTCCAATCTTTTCCAAACCCCAATCAAAAGGCCTTAGTTAGTCATTCATTAAAATGCTATGCTTAATTACTTTTCGATAAAATACTATGCATAAGGGAAAAGTGGCAGGGCCTATAGTGAGATACTTGCTGGGGAGTAGGTGTGACAGTGGACAAGCCAATTAACAGTTTTAAATTTTAGATTCCTCAAGTTCCTCAATGCTAAAATAAAAGTATTAATACTTACCTTGAAAGCAAGTTACGTGAAGCATCTTCCACACTGTCAGAGATGAAGCAAGTTTCCGAAAAAATGGTAGGTATGGTACTAGTCCCCAAAGAGGCCATGAAGGTGTTTTATTTCCTCTGAAAGATTTGTGGCAATAGAGGAAGAAAAGCGTGGGACAAACCACCTTGCAGACGGAAGAGCTGAGGCAGGCATTTGGTGTAGACACCTGCATCCCTTCTTGGAGTACCTGGGTTCAAGTGCCAGTGGGGGCTCCTGACTCAAGTTTCCCACCAGCGCAGGCCCATGAGGCAGCAGATGACATTTCAGGAGACTGACTGCCTGCTATCCACGTGAGAGACCTGGATTCAGTTCCCACCTTCAGCCCAGCCATGCTCCAGCCATTGTGGCAAAGCAGCAGAAGGAATCACTCTGTCTCTCTTTGATGAATAAAACAATCACATACAAAAAGCCAGAGTGTCTTCAACCCAGTGACTTTCTATTTTTTTCTTACTACGACCCACAGTAAGTAATGCATTCACACCATAATGCAGTTTATGTACGAAACTAAAACAGGTCGGCGCCACGGCTCAATAGGCTAATCCTCCGCCTTGGCGGCGCCAGCACACCAGGTTCTAGTCCTGGTCGGGGTGCCGGATTCTGTCCTGGTTGCTCCTCTTCCAGGCCAGCTCTCTGCTGTGGCCCGGGAAGGCAGTGAAGGATGGCCCAGGTCCTTGGGCCCTGCACCTGCATGAGAGACCAGGAGAAGCACCTGGCTCCTGGCTTCGGATCAGTGTGGTGTGCCGGCCGCAGAGCGCCAGCCTCAGTGGCCATTGTGGGGTAAACCAACGGCAAGGGAAGACCTTTCTTTCTGTCTCTCTCTCTCACTGTCTAACTCTGCCTGTCCAAAAAAAATAAATAAATAAAAGAAAGAAACTAAAACAAAAGTTGCTAAGGATATTCCTTACCCTACTACAAAGGTGGAGACTGATATGTTCTAATCTATGCCACTCCATTCCATTTCACTCAAAAAAAAAAAAAATCTATTGAGGACCCAATGCCCTACATGAATGGAAAATTCCAACTTATTAGATTTTTTTTAAAGTGTGTTTAAAAGGAAGTCTGCCTAATTCATTGACGTCAGAGGAAGCCAGGCAGCCATGAACAACTCAAAAGGAAGTGATTGCTCTCCAGGAGCTTACCATGAATGTAAATCCCCCACTGGAGCTGCATTCATTAGGTTTTTACCACCTGACACACAGCCTAAATCATGCTTTATAGGTGCTCATCACGTGATAACGTTTGGACAAGCTCCGAGGAGTCCCAGTGATACGGACATGTCTCTGGTTGAGTCATTATAAATGTAGTATGACCCAACATCCCTATTTCCAGCCCTTAGGACAACGCTAGTGATTTTTCTATTTTAAGCCCTGAAGGATGTGCCTTCACATTCTGAGGCTATTTCTGAGCCATCTAATTGCCACCGGCTTTGGCGCAGTAGGTAGGCACTTAGTGAAGTCACATTACAAAATGAGTTGTTCAAATATTTAATCAGCTGTGCATAGAGCCCAGCTGTGTGGTTCCTCTGTGTAGCATGCTCTCTACCATGGCTGGGAGTTGCTAGGGGCTACAGCTCTCCGGTCAAACATGTCAAGCTGGAGTGGAGCATGGGTAGCAGAAATGGCTTCCTGTTGACAGAAGAAATCTTGGCGCCTAAAACTCTTGAGTCGAGAATCCAAAAGTCACATACTGTTGCCAGGTGTATGTCATTAGCAGTTTGCTGGGAAATCATCAGTCTTTTCCTTAGCTGCACTCATTCAGGGGGCGGGGCACATATTCTGTACCACATGCCAACAGGATTCAGACAGATAAAACAGCTTCTCCAAGGACATCCACTCAGCCAGCGAAGGAACCGAGACGCCAAAGCTACGCTGGTGTGGCTTACTTTGAGTGCTCATTACGTGCCAGGAATTGTTGGGTAAATGGCAGGGAAGAAGGACCTTTTGAAGTAGTTTGGGATCTAGCGGGGGAGACATACACTCACGTTAACATACACTCTCATGGAAGAGCATTATCGTGATGTGAAGGTGCACAGCACCATGGGAGTTCATAGGCTGAATGATTAACCCTGACTTGAACTTACAGGGTATCCACTTATAGATGGGAGGTTCCCAGTGTCACAGTGATTTGAGAAGCAGGATCAATAAGAACTGCCAGTCAGACTTCCACTGAATGCATAAACTTACTTAATGCTAATGAAATCCTAGTATTCCAAATCTTACCTTTTGGAGAAGTATCCTCTGAACTAAAATATTCTGTGCATTAAATGTGACTTGAAATTGAATGGGCTGGCCGGCGCGATGGCTCACTTGGCTAATCCTCTGCCTGCAGCGCCGGCATTCTGGGTTCTAGGCCTGGTTGGGGCGCTGGGTAGTCCCGGTTGTTCCTCTTCCAGTCCAGCACTCTGCTGTGGCCCGGGAGGACAGTGGAGGATGGCCCAAGTGCTTGGGCCCTGCACCCCATGGGAGACCAGGAGAAGCACCTGGCTCCTGCCTTCGGATCAGCATGGTGCGCCAGCCGCAGCGGCCATTGGAGGGTGAACCAACGGCAAAGAAAGACCTTTCTCTCTGTCTCTCTCTCTCTCACTGTCCACTCTGCCTGTTCAGTCAAAATCTCATACAGATCTTGAGAGTTGGGGAAGTATAAACTAACACATACTTTACATAGAAGAAAGGAATGAAATTAGAGGTAAATTTCTTATGAAGGTAATGAAGCTTAAGTTTGCCTTTTTCAAAGCAATCCTAAACATGCTACATGCATCACCAACAATGAGTTACGACTCTGGTGATTTTCTGAACTCTCAGTCATAACATTTTTTTTAGTCATCTATACTAAAGCAAAGACTGCCTTTTTTACCCTCTCTATGAAAATATTGAATTGCCATCATATAAAGAGGTGACCAAAAAATATAGAGCCAAAGACATGGGAAAAGACTGTAGACATGTGCCATGTATCAACTAATTAATAAAAATATTGAGCTGTTTTCCTAGATCTTGTGATGTTTTGTGGTATTGGTCAGCTCTTTCCAATTTGTAGTTTCATTTCTTCTCTTGTTCTAACTGAATATTTCATGTTTGCACTCAACTCTACCTTTGTAATTATGTGTTCACTTTCACAGACAACAAAGCTGTGTAAACTCCAGGCCTTGCAAAAACCTGCATTCAACCTGGACGCTGCCTGTCTGGCAACCAGCAGAGATGCCCAGGAGCTTTTAGTCTGCAGTCCGTTTCCCGAGGGCTCAGCATTGCTTGGCCATAGATCCTCCCACTACAAACAGAGAGAGGCGTAAGCATCCTGGCCGTGCACCCCCAGATCTTCTTGGGTCACTCTTCTTGGATAAGCTTAACCGAACAATCCCTGAGCCAACCATCCTGCTGGGAAGGCATCTACCGACCAGTTCAGCCCACCAGGGTTTGCTCCTGGAGCTGGGGCTGGGAGGATCCCCCATGGAGTGAAGATGGGGGGCTCATTTTCAAGGCAAACCCGTCCTGTCACCTGGGAGGGGATGAAATGCCGAGCACAAAGCACAAGATGTCCCACAGCTGGAACCACGAAGGGTCAGGAGGGGCACTTGGCTCAGGAGGGAGATTTAAGGGGGCACCAAAAACTCCACATGAAGATTAATAATATTTTAATGTAATTTTTTTTAAAAATTGCATGAGCAAAGTGTAACTGCCTGCATTTATAAGTTTTATGTCATAATTCATACTTTTTTAAAAAGATTTATTTATTTATTTATTTGAAAGTCAGAGTTACACAGAGAGAGGAGGGGGGAGAGAGAGAGGTCTTCCATCCTATGGTTCACTCCCCAAGATGGCCGCAATGGCCAGAGCTGTGCCGATCCGAAGCTAGGATCCAGGAGCTTTCCCCGGGTCTCCCATGTGAGTGCAGGGGCTATCCTCCACTTTCCCAGGACATAGCAGAGAGCTGGATTGGAAATGGAGCAGCCAAGACTAGAACCGGTGCCCAAATGGGATGCCGGCACTTCAGGCCAGGGCATTAACCTGCTGCGCCACAGCACCGGCCCCTCATACATTTTTATAACTTCCTGTGGGAAGCCCCCTGCCTCTTCACCTCCCAACAAAATTGCTAAGCTCGGCCCAACCGTTCCAGCCCCACACGGATGCTGCTCCAGCCCAGCTCATGCGGGAACCTGAGACAGGTGGTGAAGAGGTCGCTCCTGCCCGGCTGCCGCCAGCCCGAGCAGGCCTTGCTGTGCCGTGTGGGTGCGCTCAGGCATCAGTCTCTGTGACACCTCCCAAGCAGCGTGCCCACGCTCATGCTTCAGGAGCTTGGTGTCCCAGCAGCCACCCCAGGCGTTGGTGGGGGAGAGAGGCATCTCTCCAATGCCTGTGTGCGTGGAATCAGAACACCAGAAAGTCATTGGTAGGAGGCAGAGATAACCAGTAAAAGTGACTGGAAACTCACAGGTTAGCCAAACACAATTATTCCGGATAACAGTTTCTACTTCCCAGAAATTCAGCCCTGGATTCCACTAAGAGCCACATCTGAGCTCTGGGATGCCCGGGGACTCACTTAAATTCTGAATTATTTGGGTGCTGAGTCCCTGTGAGTATGAGGCAAAGGGCATTCTACCTGCTGGGGTGTCATCTCCCTGCCCCAAGGAGGCATAACAGCCCCCAGAGAGCTGGGGGGTCCCCAGGGTCAGAGAAGAAAACACAGCTTCACCTGTCTACAAGGTGAAGTGCCAGCAAGTGGGACCTAAGCCTAAAATACATTTGGGCTTATTTTGCAAGAAATATGTCAGTATTAGAGTTTCTATTTTGAATAATCGCAGGACTGTATTATTGTATCTCTAAATAAAATTGCTTTTCCCCTTGTATTTGTGATATTTGGGTCCTGTGAGAGAAGCAGATGCCAAGGCAGGATTAATCTGGCCAGAGATTTTGGCAGGGGAGGGGGGAACAGCTGTGAGGGAGAAGGAGGGGAGGAGGGGGCAGGGCCTCAGGCTGCAACTCAGGTCGCTCAGGTGTGAAGGGAGAGGGGCTGGAGGCTGGGCTGTATTTCACCCAGGCCACGATCCAGGCTGCTGGGGCACAGACCGGGCAACGACAACCACACACCTGTGTTTTCTCACAGCCTGTGGGCTGGGAGGCCCAGGCCTAGGGGCTGGCACGGTTGGTTCCTTCAGAGAGTCTCTCTCCTTGGCTTGTTGCTGGCCCTCTTCTCCCTGTATCTGCACACGTCTTTCTGCTGTGCATGTCCTGTCCCAGTTGGGTGAGGACACGAGTCATATGGGGTTAGAGCGCACCCATATGACCTCATCTTAACATAACTGCCTCTTTAAAGACCCTGTCTCCGGGCAGACGCTGTGGTGTAGTAGGCTAAGCTTCCGCCTACAGCGCCGGCAACCCATATGGGTGCCAGTTCAAGTCCTGGCTCCTCCACTTCCAATCCAGCTCCCTGCTAATAGGCCTGGGAAGGTATTAGAAGATGACCCAAGTCATTGGGTCCTTGCACCCATGGGGGAGAGCCAGAAGAAGCTCCTGGCTTCCGACTGGCCCAGCTCCAACTGTCGCAGCCATATTGGGAGTGAGCCAGAGGATGGAAGACTTCTTTCTCTCTTTGTCTCTCCCTCTCCCTCTCTGTAACTCTGCCTTTCAAATAAATACATAAAAAAAAAAAAAAAAGTAAAAACCCTGTCTCTGAATGTAATCCCACTGTAAAGCAATGAAGATAAAGACTTCAACATATGAATTTTGAGGGATAGAACTCAGCCCCAAACAGCCAAGCAGTGTCCTCAAAGCCAAAGCCATGCGTCAGAGGGGCTCTGCCACCTGCACAGGCATTGCTAGAATCAGCCCGCTTGCTTCCTAAGGGGCCACAGCTGGGATGGTGTCTAATTCTCCTTCTGCCAACAGGAGGCGCTCCCGAGTGACACAATTCCACCATCAAAACAGCATTCAAACTTCCATTTACTACCTTGATCAAAAAATAAACTGCCCTCCTAGGCACAGGTGACTCCGAGTCCTGATTATATTACAATCACGTTGCAGGTGGAGGTTTTGGCTTTTAGTGTATTTTTCTGGGGCCCATCTCTGCAGGAAGCCGCTGTGGCAGAGGACGGCTATGCCGGGGCCAGCAGGTAGGGCACCCACCTGGCACCCACGTGGACAGTCTCTGTCCACCAGGAACTCTAGGCTGGGGAACAGAAGTGCTGTCTTCACAACCATAAGACATTATCACATCCTGGCTAAATCATTAACTAGGATCAGCTGGGTGCAAGGAAGTGCTGTGGCTATTTATCGATCAGTATCAAATAAAAAGATCCACTCAGATAAGCTCAGAGATGCAGAACCCTTCTGCTTCCCGCTCAGCTCCTGCTTGCCGGGAATCTACACTTCTTCTGGCTCAAACCAAACAGTCCCCAGCTCAGAGTGCAGTGGATTCCTGCAAAGGCCAAAGCTCAAGACCCAACTGTTCACTGCTGTCATTTATACCCGGTTCACCTCCGGTTTTGATACGGGCCTGTGAGTCTTAATTTTTATTCCAGGTCCTTGTCCCTCCAGAGATAAGAATTCACAGAGTGGGGGCAGCCCTATAGATATTGCACAAGTGAGAACAGCATTTATTTAACAATGAGAGCAGAAACATATAGTCACATGTGAGTGTGGGCAGCCCCACACAGAGGAATACCCATGATGAGTGGGCCAGAGGGTTGCCCATGAAAGAGAGAAAAATAGAGTGATACCCCCAAGTGTGGTCCATTGTGAAAAGAGTGGCTCCTCCCCCAACCCAGCCCTATTCTCAGCCTTTTAATGAGATAGGGGGTGATGCCTATATCAGATACACAAATAAGGTGAGGTCCTAGTCCACGTCCCAGACTGGGATGAGAAAGAGGTGCACCCCAGGAAGGTGGACATTATCAAGCCTACAGTTAAAGAGATAAGGTTACATTGCAGGGTTCCAAGAGTTCCAGCTGGCCTAAACCTAAATAGCTGCCTACTTACAGCATACCACTTTCAATGGGTAATTTTCCACTTGGCTGTGCACACAGACTTCAGGCACCAAGGCGTGCGCAACACCCTTTCATTTGTAGCAAAAGGAGAAGAGGCTGCAGGCTCTATCCCTACCACAAATGGGGACCACAGAGTTTTTCAATCTCAGTTTGCCTTTTATCAGGCTGGTCTCTCACAGCATATCAATATCTCAATTTCATCATCCTGAATTTGGAAATAATAGGAGGGCTCAGCAGTGGTTTTGTGCAGATTGAAAACGTTGCACTTGGGCGAATGTTACCCAGCACCCTGAGTTCATAACTAGTAACCAGTGGACACAGATCCTCCATCCCAGTCCCAGTCACCAGAGAACATTTTTTAAAAATTCTGTTGCCAAGAGGGCCGGCGCTGTGACTCAGTAGGTTAATCCTTCACCTGCAACACCAGCATCCCATATGGTCGCTGGTTCAAGTACTGGCTGCTCCTCTTCCAATCCAGCTCTCTGCTATGGCCTGTAAAAGCAGTAGAAGATGGCCCAAGTGCTTGGGTCCCTGCACCCATGTGGGAGATCCAGAAGAAGCTCCTGGTTCCTGGCTTTGGATTGGTGCAGCTCCAGATGTTGCAGTCATCTGGGGAGTGAACCATCGGATGGAAGACCTCTCTCTCTGTCTCTCCGTCTCTGTAACTCTACCTCTCAAGTAAATAAGTAAAATCTTTAAAAAAAATCTGTTGGGGCCAGCGCTGTCGTGTAGCGGGTTAAAGCCCTGGCCTAAAGAGCTGGCATCCTGTATGGGCACCAGTTCTAGTCCCAGCTGCTCCTCTTCCGATCCAGTTCTCTGCTATGGCCTGGGATAGCAGTAGAAGATGGCTCAAGTCCTTGGGCTCCTGCACCCACGTGGGAGACCTGGAAGAAGCTCCTGGCTCCTGGCTTTGGATTGGCGCAGCTCCGGCCATTGTGGCCATTTGGGGAGTGAACCAGTGGATGGAAGACCTCTGTCTCTACCTCTCTCTGTAACTCTGTATTTCAAATAAATTAAATAAATCTTTAAAAAAAAATATGTTGCCAAAACCACTTAGGAAATCAAAAAGCTCCAGTTGCTATTTCTTTGAAGTCTCCCATTTCTACTCCATCTATGAATCCAGAGCCTTCTACAGTGGCCAAAAGCTACCCTCTGGGAAGGTTCTAATGCCAATCTTCCTAGGGCTCTCTGGACACCTCCTCCTACGGACAGGCATGAGAGATAGGCAGCCTCACCACGGAACAGACAGGCTTTGCCCCCTGCTAAAGTAAATCACAATGGTAGCAAGGAGTTCTCTGGTGGCCCAGAGTCACATCACACAGTGTCCCCTCGTGCAAGGGTGGCCTCGGCTGGAACAGCAACAAAAGTCGGAGGATGCAAGTGTTTCCAGCAGGAAACGCCTCTCTTCCTTCACGTTAGATTTGTCCTGTGTCTTGCTATGTCCAAAACAGACACATATCACGGTTTGCTAATGTAAGTCTATTCTAGTATAAGTTTATAGCAGTGGTTCACGAAAACCTGACAAAGTGTGAACAAGAGGCTGCTCTGGAATTGCGACACTGGATGACTGTCTCTCAACTTTAGTAACTTGTTGTTTCGTCACTGCTTGTGATTTGGTTGATGAGCGCCAGGAAAGCCCTGTTCCACAGAGAAGTAGCTCTTCATAGTTCCAGGGGTTTATTATCTGTTCTGTCAACCTCAGAGATACTGTGCTAAAACTGTCAGTAACGCTTGAGAGATTTTATATATATATATATATATATATATATATATATATATATAACATTATGTTTGTGAGAGAGAGATCCTGGCTATAGGGATGATGTCTTGACTCGGAGGAGTAAGCCACCATCTGCAATCCCAGCATCCCATATGGGTCCTGGCTGCTCCACTTCTGATCCAGCTCCCTGATAATGCACCTGGGAAAGCAGTAGAAGATGGCTCAAGTGCTTGGTTCCCTGTCACCACGTGAGACCTGGAAGGAGTTCCAGGCTCCTGGCTTTGGCCTGGCCCAGCTCTGGGCCATTGTGGCCATTTAGAGAGTGAACCAGTATCCCTCCTTCCCTCCCTCCCTCTCTAACTCTGCCTTTTAAATAAATAAAACACATCTTTAAAAAAAAGAAAAGAAAACCTGGCAATAAACCATCCAATAATCTCAGTGATTGCTTAAATTATCTATAACATGATGTTTTCAAATTGCAACATGTTTGGTTGGCATTTACTAGTTATTACACAAGTGAGACTTGGTCTGCAGTTAGTGTATGCCAGGTGGATGAATTGGAGTTTAGCATAGCTTTCAAACCAGTGTGGCCCACAGGAGCTATGCTAATGCATATGAATGGCCCTGATTTTAAGACAAGACCAGTGCAGACAAGCAGGCTTCCAGATCATTACACACACGCAAAAAATATAAATGTATGTGCAAGAGAGAGATGTAAAAAAGAATTCCAAGCCCCAGAGCAATTACACGTGCAAGTACAAGTGAATGTGCTCATACATCCTAATAGCAAAAATAATAGTCTAGAGGTGACTGCTTGGCACAGCAGTAAAGACACCACTTGGGACACCTACAGTGCACATCAGAGTGCCTGTTCAGTCCCAGCTCCTCCACTTCCTAGGAGGCAACAGATAATGGCTCAAGTATTTGGCTCCCTGCTGACCACAGGGGAGACCTGGATAGAATTCCAGGATCCTGGCTTCATCCTGACCCAGACCTGGCTGTTGCAGGCATTGAGCTAGTGGGTGGAAGATCTCTCTCTCCCTCTCTCTCTAACAAAATTAAAAAAAAAAAAACACAAAAATTTAAAACTATTTAAATATACTTTGTCATTGCAGTTTATAAATACTTTAATTTTTTAAATGAAATCTGATGCAAGAGTTTGCAGGGGCCAACGTTGTGGCGTAGTGGGCTAAAGCCTCTGCCTAAGGTGCTGGCATCCCATGTGGCTGCTCCACGACCAATCTGGCTCTCTGCTGTGGCCTGGGAAAGCAGTAGAAGATGGCCCAAGTCTTTGGGCCCCTGCACCTGCATGGGAGACCTGGAAGAAGCTCCTGGCTCCTGGCTTAGGATTGGCCCAAGTCTAGTCATTGAGGCCATTTGGGGAGTGAACCAGCAGATGGAAGACCTTTCAGTCTCTCTCCTTCTCTCTGCAATTCTACCTCAATAAATATTTAGAAGAAATAGTTAAAGTCACAAAAGGTTAGCATGATATGTCAAGTTTACAAAGAAAAAGTTTGCAGATCCCCTAGAGCACTTCTGCAGAATGATTGAAAAACCCAAGATCCCCAGCCAATCTTTACCCAGTGTCGATGGAGAAGTACAGGGCCATTCCCCCGCTCACACAGCTGGGGAGTGGCAGAACCTCAAAGCTCAGCCTCCCAGACTGATGCTCTAACCACTACCCTACACTGTCGGGAGACTCCTGGGCCTGCAGGAAGGGCAGTGGCAGGGATCAGCACGTAGCCAGGCGTGAAAACCTCTTCCCACGTGGGAGAGAAAAGGCTCAACATGACCAGTGACCTTTATGACTCAGCCTGAGTAAGAGAGAATGGAAAAATAATGGTTCGGTTTGTTTTTTGAGAAAGAGCAAGCTACATCACAGGAAGGTGTGGAAGGCTGGATCTGCAGTAATGAAGCCTCTCACTGAACCAGAAGGAGGGGGCTCCCTCTGCACGGGGGAGGAAGGTGGTGGCTTGGGGGCCAGCAGAGGAAGGGGGGGGAGGCTGCAGCAGCGAGCTCTCCACCTGCCGGAGATTTGCAACAACTACTCCAAGCTCTGGCCCCAGGCCAGCTTGTACGGATTTCAGAGATAAAATTACATGTTCCATGGGGAGACCAGGAAAAGCACCTAGCACCTGGCTCCTGCCATCGGACGAGCGCGGTGCGCCGGCCGCAGCGCGCCGGCCGCGGCGGCCATTGGAGGGTGAACCAACGGCAAAAGGAAGACCTTTCTCTCTGTCTCTCTCTCTCACTGTCCACTCTGCCTGTAAAAAAAAAAATAATAAAATAAAATAAAAAAAAAATACATTTAAAATTACATGTTCCAAAGCACGTCTGTTTTGGACCATAAATGACAAGGGGAGCTGTCACAGGATGCCAGCTTCGTCCCTCTGTTTGGGATAATGTCCCCTGCAGGAACAGTTGTCTGGTCTGCATGGATAATTCGTTTCGGATGGCAGGATTTCTGAGTCACTGGCAGCATAATTTACTCACATTTCTCTCCTTGTGTGTTCGCTTCTGGAGCGAAACCTTCCTGTTTGCCCTTGGACAGGTTAATATTAGTGTCAGCGATGGGCTGTGTTTTCTTTCCGTGGATATAAACATGAGAATAAAATAAAAGGCTGGGGAGGCCCTGCTTTTAACAAAGAAACCCTGGTTTCCTAATCAGGGAACAAAAGAAAGAAGATCAAGTTGCATAATAGCAAATAAATCCCACCTCCACTCCAACTGAGGAAAATGTCTTTGTAGAGCTGCCTGGGGAAGCCAATTTCCCTTCCCAGCTGCAGGCCCTACCTGCTCAGGAAGCCACTGGGCACTGCCAGTTTACTGGGGCTCCCTCCTCCCTCCCGGCAAATGCTGTCATTCTATCCCTGCGTCCAGGGAGGACCTTTGCCAGGGAGTTAAGGACACAATCCTTGCAAACCAGCTCAACAAATGTTGAGGGCTATGTTGGAGGCAAGTGGGGTATCTCAGTGAAGGCTCGAGCCGGAAGACTGAGCTCAGATGAGGTGGGGCATACACAGGTGCTACAAAATGCACTTGAAAATGGAATTAAAAGCTAGTTTTGGGTACAGAAATAAATGCATATGAAAAAATTTAAACGTTGATTAAATACTGGGGCTGGGGCCAGAGCTGTAGCCTAGTGGGCTAAGCCTATGCCTGCAGCACCAGCATCCCATGTGGGCACTGGTTCTACTGGCTGCTCCACTTTAGATCCAGTTCTCTGCTCTGGCCTGGGAAAGCAGTAGAAGATGGCCCAAGTGTCAATAAAATGGTGCAGTCTTATCTATGGCACGATCTACACCCTGACACCATCCTAGGCTCTAGCCCCCCGCGGCCCACCACCATCACTGGAAGCCAGGTGGCCACATGGACTAACCATCAGTGTCAGCCCCACCCCCATCCTACTGGGATTCACTGCTCCTACTTCCTTGCCTGCCTCCCCCACCCCTACCCCCCACCCCCCACCCCCCCCCCCGCTGCAAAGTTTTAAAAGGACCTGCTCTTGAACACGCATCTCTCTTTCTCTCCATCTCCTGATCTCTCTCTGTCTCTTGTCTCTCTCTGTCTCTTGAACTCTCACACTCTCCTTCTCCCTCTTTCTCCTTCCTCGCCCCTTACCTCTGGTCTATCGGGTTTCCCCCAATAAACCCTTTCGCCTACTCTGGTGTTTGGTGTGTTTTGTAGTAGCCTTACACAAAGTGCTTGGGTCCCTGCACCCATATGAGAGACCTGGAAGAAGCTCCTGGCTTTGGATTGGTCCAGCCCTAGCCATTGTGGCCATTTGGGGAGTGAACCAGCAGATGGAAGACCTTTCATTCTGTCTCTCCTTCTCTCTTTCTGCAACTCTACCTCTCAAATAAATATATTTTTAAAAAATTTTAAAATTGATCAAATGCTTATTATGAAACAAACTGTGCATGTATTTCAAAACTGTACACCAAAATAAATTTATCTTTTTTAAAAAAAAAGATTTTTTATTTGAAAGGCAGAGAGAGAAGGAGAGAAAAAGAGAGACAGAAAGAGATCTTCCTTTCACTGGGTCACTCACAAAATAGTCACCACAGCCGGGGCTGATCCAGGTGGAATCCAGAAGCCTAGAACTTCATCCCTGTCTCCCAAGTGGGTGGTGGAGGTGCCAGCACTTGGACCATCCTCTGCTGATTTCCCAAGTGCTTTAGCTAAGGAGCTGGATTCCAAGTGGAGCAGCCAGGACTTGAACCAGTGCTGCTATGGGATGCCGGCAGCACAAGTGGTGGTGGCTTTAATCCACTACACCACAATGCTAGCCCAATAAAGTATTCTTTAATTACATTTTCTTTTAAAATTTTTATTTTATGTATTTGAAAGAGTTACAGAGAAAGCCAGGCTGGTGCCAGGAGCCAGGAGCATTATCCGGGTCTCCCACCTGAGTGCAGGGCCCAGGGCTCTCTTGCTGCTTTCCCAGGCACATTAACAGGGAGCTGGATCAGAAGTGGAGCTATTGGGACTCAAACTGGCACTCATATGGGATGCCA
Organism: Sylvilagus floridanus; assembly: GCA_949820135.1. NCBI lineage: Eukaryota > Metazoa > Chordata > Mammalia > Lagomorpha > Leporidae > Sylvilagus > Sylvilagus floridanus. The sequence goes on from OX463239.1 coordinate 70,120,639, forward strand.
GCATTGCAGGCGGCGGCTTTACCCACTACGCTGCAACGTCAACCCCAATTGCATGTTTCATTAACTGTTTGAAGTCCCTTTGTACTTGTCAATGGAAACCCAAGATCACTGCTAAGTGAACTGCCCTTGTGCCTCTTGTCTCCCACTGTCTCCCCGGACAGTTCATGTTTAAAACCTACATGCAAGACTTTATATTTTGATGCTCAATCCTGACCTTGTAAGTCAGGGTGTCCCATTGAGATAGGAACTTTCAAAAGGCAAAGTGAAGGGCCTTCCCAATCACGTGGAAAGTTACAGGCCCTCCCAGAAGTGGCCCAACCAACAACTGTATGCATGTGCAGTATTACAAATACCTTATAGCAACCCTATAGCCTTCAAGTACCCAACTGGAATGTATGTTACCATAGAAGGGAGATAAAGGAACCATGATTGTATATAAGGCAATTCCCACTTTGTTCAGATTTTTGGATATGAATCCACTGGGCCTTGTGCCCATCAATAAACAAATCCCGCTCCCTGCTAAATCTTCCCTGTCATGTACCTCTGTCCAAGTATCCCACAACACTACCCTGCTGGAATTATTCTGTGTCCTAATTCTGCCATCAAAGTTAGCATCACACATCTTTATATACACCTCAGGTTCAGTTAGATCCATGGTCTGCACCCAAGTCATTGAGATAAACATTGAACCTGATCACTCAAGGGTACCTCTGGAAATCCTAGTCTGCCATCCAAATCCGTCAATACTTTTTTAGGCACCATCTTTGAGAAAGTTGCAAATCAACTCTCTCAAGTAATTCCACTAATATTTCTCCTTCTTGTCCCTAAATGATCGTGAGGGTCTGTTGGCTGCCTTCTTACAAGGCACATACCCTGTGTCTGTTACTCACACACTCTGACCTCACCTGCCCTGGATAACAGGAAACCCCCCCAGGATGACTTAGAGCGAACTCCTGCTCCTGCTGAATTTCCACTCACAACTCTGACTTCCCTAAACATCCATAGAACAATTGTGCAGAAATTCTCGACTCCAGCTTCTTTCCTTTTCTTGACCAGGAGCGAGGTGTCTTTCCAATCTTGTGGGACTTCCCTGTTTTCCATAATTCCTCAGAAATGACTGAGAGGCGGTTGGGTCTTATTTGCATGCAGTTTGCCTGAAGTAGATAGGAGCCAGCTCCAGATAGGTGCTTTTCTCCCATTCCTTTCCCCTAGCATGGGTTTCCATTTCCTGGCCTCCCTGTTTTCCATTCTACAGATCATTAACCTTGATAGAAGGGGGAAGCTGAAAAGCAGCTGTGCTTTCTCTTTGCCACCTGCACCCTTGCATTATCTCCCCAAACAGCAGGCTCTCCACCAAATTCACACTGCCCTGACCTGGGTTGCTGCTATTGTCTTCAAGCCTGAGATCATCCCACTTCAGCCAAAGTGATCACTTCATTCACCTCCTGAACTACTGGGGAATTGGTAATGACAGGGCACTGGAGATCCGGAGCTGGATAAATGACAGCCCTGTTTTCAAAGAACACATCTGTCATGGACGGGGAGACAGATATTTATGCTCTCATTATCCAATTTTTTCATCTTGTCCCCTGTTGAGATAATTTAGGTAATTGCATCTAACTCATACATTTTGCCAAGTTTTTTTTAATTGCTTATTTTTTTATTTGAAAGAGAGAGAGAGGAGTGAAAGAGAGAGAGAGAGAGAGAGAGATCTCCCGTTTGCTAATTCATTCTCCAAATGTCTCCAAGAGCCAAGGCTGGACCAGGCTCAAGCCGGAAGCCCTAGACTCAATCCAGGTCTCCCATGTGGGTAGTGGGGACCCGAGTACTTCCATCAGCACCTGCTGTCTCCCACGGTGTACATGACTAGGAAGCTGCAATTGGAAGCAGAACTGGCACTTGAACCCAGGCAGTCCCATGTGGGAGGAGGGATTCTCAAGCAGCATCTTAACCACTAAGCCAAATGCCTGCCCCTCCTTCTGCCAAATTACATTGTTTAGTTTCCCGCTCCTTCTCAGTCATCAGAGAATCATCTGTTACTTCCCTGGGGGTAATGAGAAACAGAGTTGCTGGGAGAAGACAGGGTGGTAGCCATGTGTCAGGGCAGGAGGAAAGGACTTCACAACTCCAGGAGAAAGAAACCGGATATGGTGAATGCTGACACCGTCGCTGCAATTTCCCATTTGAGAAGGAAGAGAGTGTCCAGGTGATTTTCTGGAACCAGGCAGGGGCAGCCGATGTAAGCCCCTAGGTTCAAGCCGTAAAATCAAGCGAGGAAGACAAAATAGTTCCTAGCACCCCTGTAGTGAGCAGGAAAGGAAACTGCTGTAGAGGCAGACTCAGCGACATTTCTAGGGAATGATTATATATTTACTAAGTACAAAAATATTGGTGGGGGCCGACGCTATGGTGCAGTGGGTTAATGCCCTGGCCTGGAGCGCCAGCATCCCATATGGGCGCCGGTTTGAGACCTGGCTGCTCCACTTCCAATCCAGCTCTCTGCTATGGCCTGGGAAAGCAGTAGAAGATGGCCCAAGTGCTTGGGCCCCTGCATCCGCATGGGAGACCTGGAGGAGGCTCCTGGCTCCTGGCTTCAGATCCATGCAGTTCTGGCCGTTGCGGCCAACTGGGGAGTGAACCATCGGATGGGAAGACCTCTCTCTCTCTCTCTCTCTCTCTCTCTCTCTGTGCCTCTCCTCTCTGTGTAACTCTGACTTTCAAATAAATAAATAAATCTCTAAAAAAAAAAAATAGGTGGGTTAGAAACAATACCTTTTACTTCAATATCAAATAAGGGTGTGTTCTAGATCTGTGACCTCAGAGACTTCAATGGTGTATTTCCTGCAAGGCTTTCAGTCATCACACTGCAAAATTCTCCCCTCCTAGAGGGGTCAGGAGCCTTGTCCTTGGGTCTAAGGAGTCAGTACAGGAGCCACGTGGAGGCAGAGGCCAAGGAGCCGGGAGAGTGACAAGTTTCTCATTGGCAAGAACAGTTGGTATGAACCTTGGAGGAATGGGAGTGAAGGGTTGGGGACACATAGGACAAGCTGGACAGAGGCTGAACTGCACAAAGGCATGTAGGGTGGCACAGGTGACACATAAGGGGAAAGCCAAGGGCTGATCCCTGGAGGGAAGGAGCGGTGGGAGGGCGGCCACAGTGGACCTGGCCCTGCCTCTCAGGGTCCCATTCGTCAAAGCAGGAAACCTGGGGTTCTCCTGAGAGGAAAGGGGAACCAGGACACTTTGGGAGCAGGGTGGTGAGCCACAGGCCTTGTGGCTTCAAATCACCATGGAGAAGGCAGGATCCCTGGAGAGCAGCTCTGGGAGCTTCCGCATCTACTTTGCCGTATGGCCCTCTTTTGTATTTTATCTTAGGATGCTTTGGCTGTCTGTTAGCCAGCTCAAAAAAATCAGGCATTTACTCTGCTCCAAAGAAGCTGTTAGTGAAACAGCATAGTCTTATCTGTGGTGTGATTTATACCGTGGACACCATCCTTGGCTCTAGCCATCCCTCCCCCGCCACTGCTGGAAGCCAGGTGACCAGATAGCCCAACCACAGGTGTCAGCTCCACCCCCACCCTAATGGGAACATTTTTTTCTGGCTGCAGTTTCTCTCTTGTCAGTTCATAATTCCTCCTCGTTACCATCTCTTTAGCTGTGATTTTGACATCTGAGTTTTGTGCATACGTAGCATCTCATTTAATCCTCAAACCAGGAGGGAGCTATTAACACCCCCACCTTAAAGAGACTGAGGTTCAGGGCCAGTGCTATGGCATAGTAGGTTAAGCCTCTGCCTCTGGTGCTGGTTCGAGTCCTGGCTGCTCCTCTTTCAATTCATCTCCCTGCTAATGGCCTGGGAAAGCCGTGGAAGATGACCCAAGTGCTTGGGCCCCTGCACCCATATGGGAGACCAAGAAGTAGCTCCTTTCTCCTGGTTTCAAATCAGCTTAGCTCCAGCCTTTGCGGCCATTTGGGGGAGTGAACCAGCGGATGGAAGACATCTCTCTGTGTCTGCCTCTGTCTGTAACTGTAGCTCTCAGAAAAATAAATAAAAATTTTTTTAAAAAAGAGAGAAAGAGATTGAGGTTCCAAGGTGGGATGGGACATCCCTTAGGATTCACAGGTCTAAGTGCCATGGAGATGCCCTTGCTGCATCTTTGCAAGGTGCCACACCCACTTTGGATTCCAGCTATCCCTGTGGTTATGGGGAACAGCAGGAGAACCTTTCATCCTGCCCAGCACAGGTTTTGCCTTCCCTCTCCTAGGAGACTGGTGCTGCCGCGTCCCCTTTAGCACAAGGTAATTTTTTTTCTTTTTAAGAAAATTTTTATTTAATAAATATAAATTTCATAGGTACGGCTATATATATTTATATTTATATTTAATAAATATAAATATATATATAAATTTCATAGGTACCCTCCCACCTCCATTCCTGTCCCACCTCCTTCTCCCTCTGCCATCCCATTCTTCATTAAGATTCATTTTTAATTATCTTTATAGACAGAAGATCAACTCTATACTAAGTAAAGATGTCAACAGTTTGCACCCACACAAACACACAAAGTATAAAGTACTGTTTGAAGACTAGTTTTACCATTAATTCTCATAGTACACCTCACTAAGGACAGAGGTCCTGCATGGGGAGCAAGTGCACAGTGACTCCTATTGTTGATTTAACAATTGACACTCTTATTTATGACATCGATGATCACCCAAAGGCTCTTATCATGAGCTGCCAAGGCTGTGGAAGCCGTTTGTGTCTACAAACTCTGACCTTATTTAGACAGGGCCATAGTCAAAGTGGAAGTTCTCTCCTCCCTTCAGAGAAAGGTACCTCCTTCTTTGATGGCCTGTTCTTTCCACTGGGGTCTCACTCACAGAGACCTTTCATGAGGGTATCTGGTTTTAACAACAGTTACTCTCAGCTCTCTCCAGAATACAGCAGTGAGGGGAACATGGCTCAGCTCTGGCCCTCAGCAATCCTGCAGTGGCGCTGGACGTCCTCCTGCTTAGCCAACACTGTGATGACTCACAAGTGTGTTGTCCTTAGGATAATCCTTGCTCGTGCACAGGCTGTTGTCCCTGACTTCCTGTTGGCTCTCAAGTTTACTTACATTGGGATGAAATGACCTACCTGAAGCAAAAGTCGAGCCAGAAGTCCACAAAAACCATGGGGGCAGAACCGGTCAAGTGGTTTTGATCTTATGGTGTTTTCCTTTAGTGAGAGATTAGGAATATGATAATATGAAGGTGGCTGCAGTGTGACAGGAAGAATGTAAGAGCTCAATTCAGTTGTTAACTTCCCTACCCCACCCCCACCCCTCTATGATGAATTTTGAGTTGTTTTGTTGATGGAGACAACATTTACCCACTGTCAAATTCCCCCTTGATAAAGCAACAGTTCTGGCGTTGTGGTAAAGCAGTTTAAGCTGCCGCTTGGCATCCTCAAATAGTGCTGATTGGCTGCTCAACTGTCCAGTCCGGATCCCTGCTAATGTGCCTGGGAAAGCAGTGGAAAATGGCCCAAGTGCTTGGGACCCTGCACCCATGTAGGAGACTGGGATGGAGTTCCAGTCTCCTGGCTCCAGCCTGGCCTAGTTCCATCTGTTGCAGCCATTATGGGGTGAACTAGCAGATGGAATATTTCTCTCTGTCTCTCTGTCTTTCTCTGTCTTTGTGTGTGTGGGTGTGTGTGTGTGTGGGGGGGTGTCTCCCTCTATCTTTGTTACTCTTTCAAATGAAAAATAAATAAATAAATCTTAAAAAGAGAGATTAGCCACTTTTCAATGGATTTTCGTATATTAGCTAAGTTGTGCAACTGTTACCTCCAATTCCAGGACATTTTAATCGTCCTCAAAAGATAATGCTATCCCATTAGCAGGCCCTTCCATGTATCATCTACACCTGTTTGTTCCTCCTCACCCCTCTTGTCTCCCTCCCCTGCATCCTCCTGCTGTCACCAGCCAGGTGAGCAGAGCAGAAATCCCTCTGGCTGCACACAGAGCTCATTGTCCTTTCAAAGAACACAAGTTTGGCTCTGACACTGGCCAAGCCCCAGCTTAGAACATGTGCGTAAGTTGAGAGACAGACGGGAAGTCCGGAGCGTGAGCTGCCCTCGCCGTGTACATGGTCTCTGGGGCCCAGCCACGCTCAAGAAGTGAGTTCACCAGGATACAGAAGGTTGGATGAAGCGACTAGGAACACTACAGAACCCCACTCTTGGCTTTGATCTGTGCTTCCTGTCTCTTGGGTTATTGCTGTTGAAGGGATCTCATCTCCCCAATCCCGGATTTTCAGGGAAAGGAAGGACTTCATGTATTGAGCATTAAGAGGTCCAGTGTTCTGAGATGCCTCTCTCTTTGGCCCCTTGTTTTCCACTTCCCAGGGGAGGTAGGCTTAGCACCACTTTATATGAAGGTACTTCAACATGTTCATGGCAGGATGGAATTTAAAGACAGAATATTTTAGGTGCAAAAAAACTTCTGAAAGTCATGCACAGCTTTTCATAGTATGCATTTTCCACAGATTTCTTGCAGTGACCTCATATGGCATATATGTGTCTTTATTTGTGGTTGTTTGCCCAAGTAGGCAGAGTTGGTTGATCCTCTTCAGGTACAATTGTACTGAAGCACAGCAGGTGCTCTGTGAACATGTGTAGGGTCAAGTGAAGATTAGAGGGTCAGGAAAACAGAAAAGTGATGTCAAATCAGTGTCACTAATATGAGAAGGTCTAAATATGGAGGCTGTTTCACAATTCTATTTTTATCGTGTGAAAATTTGGTATTTCATGAACACTTGGCACAGCAGGATCACTGTTTTGCTGGCTTAGATCCACAGCCAGAGTTACCCATGACAACCTCCTGCCCCTCTCCACTGTTCCTAGGACTCAGCTTTCAACCTTCCTCAGCCATGCTCAGCAGCATAATAGCCCAACAAGAGCATTCTGGTAAACAACAGGCAAATATTCTGGCTGCCTTTGAGTTTTGCTCTACTGAATGGAGTGTACACATTTGGACTTAGATTGAATTGCCAAGACAAGAGGGGAGGCTCTGGGTGGTGGTGCACCTGCCTCACTGCTGTGAACAACCGGCTATTCCTGAAGTAAAAATTCAACAACTCTTTGGTGGGTTCCAAACTGTTATTCTACCCAGGATGCCCATGTACCTCAGTCCACTCCCTGCCAACCACCCACTGTACCTTATGACGTCCCGTTCCTACTGATCTGTCTTAACCTCCATGGTAGGTAGTCTCACAAGCCCACCACCATGCACTAAGATCTATTAGCAGATAAAAAATGACATTTTAAAATTTAATTTAATTTACTTGAAAGTAAGTGTGTGTGTGTGTGTGTGAGAGAGAGAGAGAGAGAAAGAGAGAGAGAGAGATGTCCCATCCTCTGCCTTACTCTCCAATGCCTGTAATAGACAGGGGCAGGGCCAGGCCAAAGCTAGGAGCCCAGAATTCCCTCTGGGCCTCGCACATGGCTAGCAGAGGCCCAAGCACTTGAGTCATCACTTGCTGCCTCCCAGGATGCATTAGGAGGATGTTGGCTTGGAAGCAGAGCACCTGGGGCTCAAATCTGCACTCTCATATGGGGTATGAGTGTCCTATGCAGTAGCTTAACCTGCTGCATCACAATACCCACCCCAGGACACAAGGTTTAGCCAAATTTCCTCGAAATAAAGAGTCCAATCTACATTCAATGCTCTCCAAGAATAGCCCACGCTCAGCCCTACATTTCATTCAGTGGTTCCTGATGGAGCATTAGGGCATTTCACACCAAGTCTTTGACTCAACAGAACCTTAGTCTCAGTAGCTGCAGTAACCCAGGTGATCTGAATTCACAAAGAGAAAGTGAAGGCCTGTGGAAACTGGGTCAGTTTCTCTTAATGGTGTTGATTCAGCGGAGAATCTAGGTCAATGACATTTTGTCATGGCCCACATTGGGGCGGAAGCTTTCATTAGACATGGAGCTTGGGGCAAGGTTGACTTTCTTGGCCTGTAATGAACTCATTTCTCTTCATTCTTACCAAAGGCAGTGGAAAAGCACGTATAGGTCAGTCTACCGACTTCAGTCTTAACAGGTGAGGTGACCTACTTGGCCCTGGGCATCATCAGCCACCCCCTGTTGCCTGAGGGCCTTTGGGTGGTTGGTCTGCAGCCACCCATTTGTAGCCCGAAGTTCTCAGGATAGAGGCTCTTTATCTTCATGCCTTACCTAAGAGAACAATAACCAGAGTGTGTTTAACAACAGAAGAATGAGGGTAAGCAAACTTGACTTTCAGCCTATGACGTCAGACATGGTAAAGCACTGGTCTAGCAGGTGTTTCCAGCCAGAATTGGGTCATCCGTGGTCCACGCAGTGTCAGACCTAGCACTCCCTGACACCTACTCTACAGACACGTTGGAGTCTCTGGGACCAGGAAGTCTGTTTGCCTGAGGGGTAATTAATCTGTTCCTGAAAACGTGACTGTGACAAACATTGCTTTGTGCCATTAATTATATAAGCAGGCACCAACATTCACCAACAACATTCACAATGCCATATGGCCTATTAAGACCAATTTTTAATGAAGCAAACTCAAGTCCACAAATATTTTATCACTCCAAAATACACTGTCAGGCTCGCTAGTGATGGCTACTAACATTTTTCAGGATCTCTTGTTATGAAGTCAATTTTTCCTTCAAACTTTAGGTCAGGAAGATTTCACTGACTCCTTTTCCTGCCCATACATAGCTTTATTGAAGTGCAGATTGCTGATGCATCCATTTTTGACCCCAATTGCTTAAGCATATTGAAGGTCAAGGTTACTTTTTGAACACCTGTACTTTCTCAGTGCTTACTATGGCACTTGGTACAAAGCTGGGACCTGATATATTTTTGTTGAATATGTGACTGGAAAAGTAAATAAAAGAAGGACCAGTTAGCATGGAGGCCCCAGCTGAAGTCCTTAACTTCTTGATTTTCTGTTTAATTTTACCTGGAAGTTCTCAACTTCATTTAGTCATTAGTATCACTGAAAAATTGTTGTGTGTCTGAATTTTCTCAGGGACATGTATTTCCAACAGCTCGCCTATAATGCCAATGATTCTGGAACAGTCAATATTTGTACTGTCATTTGTTACTTAAGGTTGTAAATCATTGTCTACCAGAGTAAAATATAAGCCATTTCCTATGGCCTGAATATGCTTATTTTTTTTCTATGGTAGATATCATCTTGGTTGAGAAAGGAGCCATAGTAGACTGGCTACCCCAACATAGTGGTTAAGAACAGTTTCTGGAGAAAGAATCCCAGAGTGCGAATTCCGATTTCACTGTTCCAGCCACGAGACCTTGCAAGCCACTTAACCTCGCTGGGTGTCTGTTTCCTCTATAATTAGAATATTAGTAACATGGGCCCATAGCGTTATTATGAGAATGAAACATGCCATATATATGTATATACACACATATATGTATACACACTTTATATATATGTGTATACATATGTGTGTATACACACACATACATATACATATAGGATTAAGAGGCAGAGAGAGAAAGAGAAATTTCCAATCCATCGGTTTACTCCACAAATGTTGACAACGGCCAGAGACAGGGGGTAGCAAAAGCCAGTAGCAGGGAACTCAATTTGGGTGGCAGAAACCTAATCGCTTGAGCCATCATGGCTGCCTCCCAGACTCTGCATTAGCAGGAAGCTGGAATCAGGAGTCAGAGTTGAGAATGAAACTCATGCACTCCGATGTGGGATCAGGTGTCCTAACTGGCATCTTAACCACTAGACAGAACGCCTACCCCCACTTCAATCCATTAGAGAGCTGAGTAGCAGCTTCTCTCGTTCCACACCGTCCTCAGCCCCCTTCCGTTCCACACTCCCTGTTACTCAGCAGACGATCTTCCCTCTAATTGTCCACTGTTCCTAGTGCCCTGGGCCAAGTAAACTCACCGTTGCATCGCATTCTCCTGGTCCTTGCTTTGAACACATTTTCTAGGCTTGGATTGGAACACACACTGTGATTTGAAGAATTCAGCAGGTTGAGTGATCAGAAACAGCTGCTTTCAAGCAGTTTCCCAAATTCAGTTGACCAACAGGGCATGAGAACTGACCACACTTCTTTTCACGAAACCCAAGAAGCACCTCCTGTGTTCATGTTAGAAAAGGGGAGAGGGTGGGGCATGCGTTCTGCTTCATTTGTGTGCTGTATACGTTGTGTCTCTTGAGTCTTTACTCATCGTTACACCACTCACTCCACTCTGTCTGAGATCAACACTCACGTCATCAGGCTCTGGACTGCATCCTTTATAACTTACTTCCCTCCTATATTAGGGAGTATGGGTTAACCTTAACTTCCAATTACTCATTAAATACACTCATGGGTTTTCCTTTTGAGAAATGAAGATATTCCAGATAAGGCTGAAGCCCTGTAGGTAGTTCAAAGCATGAACCTTAAAGGAGGGGTCTGGGAATAGAAGCTTAAATGGGGATTGAAGTTGTGGTCAGTGATGAGATTATGGAGAGAATGTTCTCTTCTTTATTTTATTTACAGCAGCACCCAACCAGGAGGGAACTCAACCCAGGTCTCCCATCCGCATGGCAGGAACACAATCACTTGAGCCATCACCAGGATCGGCATTAGCAGGAAGCCAGTCAGGAGCCAGAGCTGGGAGTCAAATCCTGATATTTCAGAGTGGGGCACTGATGTTTTAACCTGTGTAAGTGTATTTGCATGTGTGTGTGTGTTTTAAGATTTATTTATTTGAAAGGCAGAATAACAGAGAGAGGAGAGATAGAGAGATCTTCCATCTGCTGGGACCCAACCTCCTGGACCATCTTCTGCTGCTGTCCCAGTGCATTAGCAGGGAGCTGAATGGGAAATGGAGCAGCCAGGACTCAAATGAGCACCCGTATGGGCTGCCAGGGTTTCAGGCTGCGGTTTAGCCTGTTACACCACAATGCTGGCCCCTTAACCTGTGTTTTAACCACTAGGCCAATGTCTGCTGCCTCAATACTTCACTATTTAACCACTTCTACCGAGAGTTTCCTCCCACTCAGCATAAATCACCACAAACCACTCTCATCTTCAGAAACGAAACCGACAAAGATTTCCGACCTCCCTTTCCCCCAGTCCTCTCGTGTGTACCTGCTTTCCCCTCCTCACTGACTCACTGCTCTGACAGTTTTCTCCACGTCTTCCCACTCCTGCGGCTTCACACGGTGTATCTCACTTTGGTTGGTGCTGGGTTAGACCTAATGACAAAAGAGCGCACACTCACACCAATAAAACAACAACAACAAAAAACTCAGGCTGAATGCATTACCACTTTCCCGTACCCCTTGTCCCCAAGGGCTGGGAGAGGGATCACACGGTCGCCCATCAGCTGTATTCTCAGCTGAGCGCCTCTAAGGTACAGAGAGAGGACACAGAGCACTTGCTCGTGGATTTCCCAGCACTGGCAGCACTTCACAGAACACTGGGCACAGCTGCAGAGCGGCCCACTGCTGAGTCAAGCACTTCCTCTGCCCAGGCCTTATCTGGGTGTAACTGTGGTTATTGCCGGAAGTGCCTGACAAACTCACTTGTCTGCGGCATCCCAGGCAATCAATCACACTTAGGCGGTTACTCGGACGTCAGAGTGCATCGTTGTAATAAGATTGCTTAGTTTTCCACCTAAAATCCTTCTAATTTACTCTGGTGAGCCTCAAAAGGAGTCTCAACATGCAGAGTTTTGACCCAGTAACTCCATAGCCTAAGAGGGAAGCTCCCAAATTTCCTCTAACTATATCAGAACACGTGCAAACAAGAGACTCATAAATTCTCTTTATGAAAAGATAGTTAACTTGATACAACTTAGTAAACATTATCTTTCTTCCAAATTTTTTTAAAGATTTATTTAAAAGGCAGAGTTACAGAGAGAGAGAGGGAGAGATAGAGAGAGATCTTGTAGCTGCTGGGTCACTCCCCATATGACAGCAACAGGGTTGCGCCTGGCAACTCGATCTAACTGATGTTGATGTAGCACTCTCATACAGGTGCACTTACCAGAGACTCTAGATTAAAAAAAAAAGAAAGTTTATTTATTTTATTTGAAAAGCATCGTACAAAGAGAAGGAGGCAGAGAGAGCAAGAGAGAAAGGAAAGATCTTCCATCTACTGAGCCAGGGCTGGGCCAGGCCAAAGCCAGGAGCCTAGAACTCCACCCAGATTTCCCACGTGGGTAGCAGGGGCCCAAGCACCTGGGCCATCTTCCATTGCTTTCCCAGGGACATTAACAGGGAGCTGGATCAGAAGCAGAGCAGCCTAGTCTCGAACCAGCGCCCTTACAGGACGCTGGCATCATAGGCAGTTGCTTAATCCTCTGAGCCACAATGCTGGTCCCGAGAGACTCCAGATTTAAAGTGTTCATTTGAACAGAGCGGCTCCAACAGTTTTCTCTGTTGGTTGACTGAAATCTGGACTCAATTCAATCATGGTCTCCATTAAATCCAGTAGTTGCCAGCACTTCCTCATCATACTGGCCCAACCATGGCTATTTTCAACATTTGGAGAATGAATCAGTTGTTGGAAGATTTCTCTCTCTCTCTCTCTCTCTCTCTCTCTAACTCTGCCCTTCAAATAAATATTTAAAAAAAAAAGACTCAAAAATTCTGGGAGAAAGTAACTGAGTTTTTTATGCAGCATCCTCTTTATTAAGTCTCCCTGGGGCACTCCCCTTAACAAAGCCGCATGTCGGTAAGGAGAGTCCAGCATGCAACAAAAGCCCTGTGGTGAGGCAGGCAGTTAGCCCACCAGTTACGATCCAGGTCAAGACGCTCACGCCCACATCAGAGTGCCTGGGTTCAGTGCCTGGCTCTGGCTTCTACTTCAGCTTCCCGCTAATGCAGACTCTGGGAGGCAGCAGTGAGGACTGAGGAGCTGGGTTCCTGCCACTCCTGTGAGAGACCTGGATTGAGTTCCCAGCTCCTGGCTTCGGCCCTGGCCCAGCCCTCAGCACTGTGCACATTTGAGGAGTGAACCAGTGCATGCAAGTGCTACCTCTGTCTCTCAAGAAAATACCTGAAAACCAAAGTTCTGTGGTGACGGTGGGGTGAAGTAGAAGCTGCTCTGTTGACATGAGGGTTCTGATTCCAGATAGGATAGTGCAACCCCAGAAGTTAGCCACCAGAGACAAGATACTACAGCCACCAGAATGGGCAGCAGAGCCCGCGTGGCCTGGCCTGCAGAAACTTTGGTGGTGGTTAGCTGACCATGTTCTTCTTTTTTTAAAGATTTATTTATTTATTTGAATGTCAGAGTTACACACAGAGAAAAAAAAAAAAAAAGAAGGAGAGGCAGAGAGAGAGGTCTTCTATCCGTTGGTTCCCTCCCCAATTGGCCGCAATGGCCAGAGCTGTGTTGTTCCGAAGCCAGGAGCCAGGAGCTTCTTTTGGGTCTCCCACGTGGGTACAGGGGCCCAAGGACTTGAGCCATCTTCTACTGCTTTCCCAGGTCAGAGCAGAGAGCTGGACTGGAAGAGGAACAGCCGAGTCTCGAACCGGCGCCTATACCCATATGCTGGCACTTCAGGCAAGGGCATTAACCCGCTGTGCCACAGCACCATCCCCGACCATATTCTTCTAAGGATGACAAAGATCCAACACCTACAAAAGCTGCTCTTGACCTGTATAATGATAACAATATCTTAGATACTGTGATCAGATGAATCAGTCATATGACTTGAAAACTACTATAAAACGCCATGATCTGGGCCCAGACCTATGCCAGTGTTGACAAGCCTTTTCTGCAAATGGCCCGAGAGTGGAGACTTTAGGCTTCAAGGACCCACAGTCTCTGTCACAACCTCTCAACTCTGCTATAGCCTGAGCACATAAAGGAATGAGTGTGGTTGTATTTTTATGAAACTTTATGGTCACTGACATGTGGGTTTCATGTAGTTTTCACACATCATGAAATAACTTTTCTCCTTATTTTTTTCACCCACTTAAAAATATAAAAACCATGGTTACCTTGCAGGCCATGTGGAAACAGAAAGTGGGTCTAACATGGCCTGTGAGCTGTAGTTTGCCAACCCTGTGTGTGCCGTCCACAAACCTGAAGCCTCTTGGATTCAAGCCATAGCTGGAATCAATCCCAAGTAGGCCAAGGCCCTCTGGGTGCAGTATCCTCCAATGCTAGCCGTGCTCAGCCAGCTCCACCTTGGTAGCCTCTTCCTCTCTCCCACGGACACACCGAGTGGTCACAAGACTCGTGGCTGGGCTTGGAGTGACAGGGTCTCTTTCAGCCCAACCTCCCCATTCCTCACCTCTTACAGTTTTTTCCTCATTGTTTTCTTGTCCGGCCAACCATCTTCTCTCTTCCTGCCCAACAGTGAGGCCACATCTGTACTCCCTTCAGGCTTAAATGGGAGTTAAGAGACAGGGTCTTGCAGAGGGGAGGGTATCTCAGTTGCAATGAATGATTTGCCCTAAAAATTTGCAGGCTCATTGTCGCCAGGTAGAAAGAGAGAGAGAGAGAGTGAAATTCCTCCCTCCACCCCTGCCTCACCTCTTCCAGACTTGCTTCAGGCTCTTGTCTCCATGTTTGAAAGAATTCAAGGGGGAGATACAGATAAAAGGAGCAGGGATGTAGATTTATTTAAAGACGAAGGGAAAGTATGCACTCAGACAGGAGAATAGGCAACCTCAGGACAAAATGAGTTTTGCAGTTTGCCAGATGGGGTGGTGTCCGAGGCAGGGCCTATGGAGTATCTAAAGGAGATGCAGTTTGGGGTGGGACTGGGAGTTTCATGGCATCTGGTGCATGTGTGGCTGCAGGGCACCTGCTGGAATCTAGGAAGCATCATGACGTCTGGTGCATGACGGGGAGCGAGTGTGCCCAGCCTGCAGCCATGCTGGACGGGCATAGAAGGGGCTGGGGTTTGGGTGGTACGGGTCTCAGCTCCTCTGTGTTCTTCCCTGCCTGTCACAGTAATTTCCCCTTGGCCTCCAAGCAGCACCAAACACAGAAGCAGGGGGAGCCCTTCTGCAGACTGGCAAAAACGATCACAGGGCATAACAAATGTTGGGCTACAGCTTTGCTGTGAGTGCCTCTCTGCTCTTCACTGACTGGCCTTCCTGTGCAATGATGCAACCTCAGAAGAACTGGACTTGGTTCTCAACTATTACCTGTCTGAGACGCTCCACTGGTGTTGGTAGCTTAGTTGCATCATCAGTATTTCCGTGTGCCCACTGCCCAATGTAAGACATAGTTGTGACCCTCAGGCTTCATCAGAACCTTCTTCAGTTCACTTTGTTAGTTTGTTTTACTTACATGATGCAAAAACAGCATCTTCCAGCCTGCTACAGCTCTGGTCCTTTAGTCTTCCAAGTTTCTTGAATATGTTTTTGTTTTTTTTTCCATTTCTTGGGACATCACCTTGATTTCGCTTCTCTACTCTCCTGCACACTGTGGTGCACATGATGGAAAGAGCACTGATTGAGAGTGAAAAGATGGGCCAGTGCTGCGGCTCACTAGGCTAATCCTCCGCCTGCAGCACTGATACCCAGGGTTCTAGTCCTGGTTGGGGCGCCAGGTTCTGTTCCGGTTGCTCCCTTCCAGTCCAGCTCTCTGCTGTGGCCTGGGAGTGCAGTGGAGGATGGCCCAAGTCCCTGAGCCCTGCACCTGCTTGGGAGACCAGGAGGAAGCACCTGGCTCTTGGCTTCGGATTAGCACAGCATGCCGTCCATAGCAGCCATTGGGGGGTGAAACAACGGAAGGAAGACCTTTCTTTCTGTCTCTCTGTCTCTCTGTCTCTCTCACTGTCTAACTCTGCCTGTCAAAAAAAAAAAAGAAGAAGAAGAGTGAAAAGATCTATGGAGTTCTTTGCAAATCATGCCCCTCTCTGAAACTCAGTTTATTCAGCTGGGAAATGGGATGATCCTGGATGTCCATCTCATTGGATTATAGTGAGAATCACATGAGACACCTCACATCACCATTCCCATGGAAAGGCCTGGTTTGCTCCTTTCTCTGAGTCATGCTGCAGTTGCTGGCTCCGTGAGCACATTCAGCCTTATGATGTGGCCGTCAGGAATCTCTCAACTCTCTTGGGGAATTATGCGTTCTCTTGGGAATGCAGTGTGGTTTCTCATTCACCATATGAAGGAGTAAGTCTTATGCCACACGTGAGGCATACCAAGACCAAGTGCATGGTCCTTCCCGTGAGCTCTGCGGTTGGGGTTAGTGGATAGGTAGGAAGTCCCTGACCACTGAAGGTCGTGTTGGTTAGCCATTTCATTTGCACACAGTCCCTCTGCCAGCACACATGGGTTTGCATGTGCCCAAGTATGAGGCATCACAAATAACAAAGTAAGACATGGGTGGTGCCTGGAAAAGGGGCTTGTTTACTCGAGTCATAGACGGCAAAGCAATGCCCTGATGGAAGAAGAGAGAGACAGAGGAGGGCTCTTACACAACAGAGCCCCAGACGTGGTTCAGGTTGCCAGTTGTATGCCAAGTCCATGGAGAAGTGTCCTGTCGGCCTCCATCTCTACAGTGTATGCCCCAGGGAGACCGCACAGAACCTCACTCGTTTCCTAGAAGGGCTCATCCTGGCAGACCCTGTGCAGTGGTCAATACTGCTATTCAGCAGTTGGAGGAAGCAGGAGAGAAGAAGGTAGCAGATATCAGAGAAGTATTAGAACCAAGGTTGCGTGGACCCAGAGGTCTTGCTTCTCTACATTACTTTCTTGAACATGAAAGAGGTCCTATAGAAGGCAGAGCTACAGGAGGATTTTGTAGCCCTGAGTCCGAGTTGATTCATACAGTATGTATTCATGCACTCAGAGAACACCTCTGCACCTCTGCTGCGTGCCAGGCACTGAGTTAGAAAGACGAACGAGGGACACAGCCCTGCCTTCCATCCTAGTGGGGCAGACACACAGTGCGGGTTTGTACCAAGCCTTGTGTGAACCCCGGAGGGAGTGTCAGCTCCACCTGGCAGTGGGGGAGAAGGCTGCACAGAGCCTCGGATGACAGATGAGAAATGCAGCGGGCTTAGGAGAGGGATCGGGGAAGGAAGGTGAAGTAGGAGCAGATACGGAGCCATCAAAAGGCACTGCAAGGTCAGGGAATGGCATGGAGAAGGGCCCTTGGCAGACAGGGGCGGATGTGGGGCAGGTGGCTTACCCGCGGCTGGCTGAGCCAGATAGCTGGCAAGAGGCAGAGTCTGTGTCCACGAGTTCACCCTCTGAGCCTTGGGGCAGTGGGAAAGCAGCTCGTTGATTGCAGACCAGAGAGGGTCTGACCTCCCCTACCCCACCTCCCCTCACATCATCAGGACTCCCTCCCGCTGTATTTTTCATAGCAGAAATCAACAGAAGCAGCAGTGTCCCCGCAGGTGGGGATGATCTGAGTGTTCCCTCTGAGAGAGCTCACCAGACACTTCGGGCATTTTTCCCATGTTAAAAACACTCCAGTTTCGCTTAGTGCCAGCGTTTGCCAGATCTCAGTCTGGAGCCATCTGCAAACAAGGCCTGGCCAGATCACTGCCAGGAGCCCCTGCCCCCCTTAAACTAACAAAAACACCCTTATCTCCCAGTCAGAAGAGAAAAAGTCCCCAGCCTCGTCGGATTGCACCCACTTCCTAGCGTTCCTGGCCCGCCGCCCTTTCTTCTTCACTGCCTCCTCTGGGTTTCCCAGCAGCAGCCAACACCCCCTGCAGGCTCTGCCCTGCGGTGGGGGTGTGTGCGTGCAGGACACAAAGCGTGGGAGGGAGACTCAGGAAGTGGGCATAGCAGGGCTCCTCGCAGCTCTCTGAGAGCCAGAGGCATTTACGAGGCTGGGCTGAGGAGCGTGCTCAACGCCAGTTCTAAATAAATGCTTGGAACCGTGGATAGAGTCCTTGCAAGTCACTGCGTCCACTGCTCAGTTTCCGAGGTGGGTGCCTGGTTTTCGCTTCTCTTCATTTTCATTTCTCTTTCATTTCCCCAGAAGCAGGATCTTCTCTTTGTTTCAAAGATGAGGAAACAGCAGCTCAGAGGATTTAAATGTTTTTTCCCATTTCAGTTCTGTGCCAGCAGAATCTAGAGCTGAGTTTAGGACCTCTGGACTTGGTGCTATGCCTGGCATCACCAAAGGGATAGGTGGATTTGAGAAGTCCGGGGTAACAGGTGTTCATGACTGCAGGTGTGTGCACACACATGCAGGCAATCACCGTGGTGCCAATTTCACTTTAAGAAACTTGCGGGCTGGCGCCACGGCTACTAGGCTAATCCTGCGCCGAGGCGCCGGCGCCCTGGGTTCTCTAGTCCCGGTTGGCGTGCCGGTTCTGTCCTGGTTGCTCCTCTTCCAGTCCAGCTCTCTGCTGTGGCCTGGGAGTGCAGTGGAGGATGGCCCAGGTTCTTGGGCCCTGCATCCCATGGGAGACCAGGAGAAGCACCTGGCTCCTGGCTTTGGATTCACACAGCACTCCAGCTGCAATGAGCCGGCCGTAGCAGCCACTTGGGGGGTGAACCAATGGAAAAAGGAAGACCTTTCTCTGTCTGTCTCTCTCTCACTTTGTAACTCTGCCTGTCAAAAAAATTTTTTTAAAATTAAAAAAAAAAAAAAAGAAACTCGCATCGAAAGAGGCAAAGCACTTAACTCAGTGGCTGACACCATACATGATCTCACCTGGGGTGAGACCGCCTTATGGTGACCATCCATTTCCATGAACAAACTTGACAGCAGTTTATCACACTGAAGGCCCAAGTCGCCTGCCCTCACCTGTCTGTGAGCTACTCCAGGAACTGCCTGAACTGTGCCCAGGACACACCACCAACCCTCAGCAGTTTCCCTTTGTTTTTAGTAAGAAGTGTGAGAGACATAGGGACAGATACATTGCCACTTTGGTCACCTTGCTCTGAATAGCATGCTAATATTAATTAATGCTCTGTGAATAATACACTCTTGACTCCCCAGGTCAGGTTCAGTGGGAGGAGGGTTGGGGAACAGGTGGCCAGAAATACAGTGACATGCGTCAGTTGCAACAGGAGCACCAAGTGAGTGCCAAGTGAGGTGCGAAGCCAGGATTGGGACAGGTGGCCAAGCTCATGACCAGTAGGGAAGGCAGTAGTGTGTAGCATCTGACCCGGAAAAGGGTGGGCTATGTACTCTCTACCATCCACCAGGTTCCAGCGGGGCCCTGGGGCAGGGTGTGGCTCTAGCTTGTCTGCTTTCATTTTGCACCATCCTGAACGTCCCCTGCCCTCCTCAGTCCACAGCCATGAGAGCAAATGTGGAGTAAGAGAATAGAGAGAAGGTCACAAAGTTCATGGAAAAATGGAATTCAAAGATGTTTATTTTGGTGCACCCTCAAACTCTGAAAGGCATGCATAGTTTTTTTCAAAATACTCATTTTTTCATGACTTTTTCAAAGAACCTTCATGTACACAGATTTCAAACTTTTTGTATTGAAATAAACTTATCTTTGAACTCCATTTTCCACAAATTTCTTTGAACACTTAAAAATTTAATTTTCATTTCATTTGATAGGCAGAAAGACAGATGGAGTATGATCTGCCACCCATCCCTTCCATATACTGGCTCACTCCCCACATGCCTGCAACAGCTAGGGCTCAGCCAAGCCAAAACTGGGAACCTGGAACTCCACCTGGGTTTCCCATGTTGGTGGCAGGGGCCCAATGACTTGAGCCATCATGTGCTGCCTCCCAGGGTGCACATCAGGAGGCAGCTGGATTTGAAGCAGAGTAGCCAGGACTCAAACCAGGTGCTCCACTATGGGAGGCAGGCAGGCATCCCAAGCAGTGTCTTAATGCTATTAACTCTCACCCCTCCATGATCACGATTTTGAAATAACATCATACACTGCTTGTTGGGCACAGCCGAAGCTAATGCAGCAATGGAGGAGTGAGGATGAAGTCCATGTGAAACCACCAGCACATCCCAACCAGGAAGCAGAGCCCAAAGACAACCGGGCCACAAATCAGAAACAGCAGAGGAAGCCTCTCCTCAAGGTCTGGGTCAGGGCCCCGGAAGAGAATAGGGTTGTGGGCAGTTTCCTAGAAGAGAGGCTTATCCTAGGGGGTGTGGGAGGGGTCCTCTAGGAGGGATGCGGACTGGGAGTCAGCTAAACAGGGAGAAGGTAGCAGGTGGTCTCCAGGAGCCGGAGCAAGCCAGGAACAACATTCTCCCCAGGAGCCCCCGGAGGGGGGGCAGCAGGCTCTCTGCACTTGCTGCTGCCTCACGTCCTCAGCTAAAGCATCCTGCAGTCTGGTCTCCCACACAGACAAAGCTGGGAGGGAACAGGAGAAGGTCTGAACAGCTGGGCTCAGGTGGTAGGATTCTGAGCGACTTCTCCTTTCGGTTTTCCAGCGCTCTGGAATGTTAGCAGAGTTGTCATTGTAAAATAATCTCAGCAAGTCATTTTTCATAAAATGGTGCAGATACAGGTGAACTGTTTATATCTGGGGTTCCTGAACCTTCTGATCCCATCTCTTCAGTTTTTCTGCTAGGCACCAAGGTTGTTCTTGATTCTTTTACAATTTTACGAGGAATGCTGTCCCTTTTGTCAACTCTCCCCCGGCGTTGCCTTTAACATTTTTCTCTCCTTCAGGTTAACCCAGATCTTTAAGAACTGTTTTTATGCTCATGTGTAGATGCCTTCTTTCTTTCTCTTTAGCATTTTGATAATTTTTGGTAAAACCCCTGAAGCTCCCATGTGATCACAAAATACCAAAGCGAGGTGGAAATGTGATAGGATTATTGCAGAAGCTTAGCAGAGCAATCAATAGTAACTCACAGCAACACAGAACTTGTTTCACTGGGCAAGAACAAACATGGGTTGGTTAAGAAATACGGTTCCAGTGGCCTGTTATCAAGACCTGGCGGGCCTTTTTCTGTTAAAGCATGTGTCCCTGAATATACAGCCTTCTGTTCATGTTTATTTTTAGTGTCAGTAGGACATGGAAATGTAAATATCATATCAGCAGACTGAGTTTTCTCACAATCTACCAGACCTTTCACTGATGTCTTTCTTTAGTGTTTTGAACTTGGCCTTAGAGGCCCTTAATATCGGACACTGAAGAGAAAAACCAGACAACATGTGACATACATGTAAACATCAGTGTTTCATACACAGTCTCCTGTTGCTAGGAAATGAATTACACTCCTTTCTCTTAACTGATTTTGGCCTTTATCTTCTTTTTTTTTTTTTTTTTTTTGACAGGCAGAGTGGACAGTGAGAGAGAGAGAGAGACAGGGAGAAAGGTCTTCCTTTTCCGTTGGTTCACCCCCCAGTGGCCTTTGGGGCCAGTGCGCTGTGGCCAGCACACCACACCGATCCGAAGCCAGGAGCCAGGTGCCTCTCCTGGTCTCCCACACGGATGCAGGACCCAAGGACTTGGGCCATCCTCCACTGCCTTCCTGGGCCACAGCAGAGAGGAGCAACCAGGACAGAATCCGGCACCCTGACCGGGATTAGAACCAGGGGTGCCGGTGCTGCAGGCAGAGGATTAGCCTAGTGAGCCGTGGCACCAGCCGGCTTTTATCTTCTTAAGAAGTGACTTTAGATATATATCTCATTCATTTCTCACAAGCACACTGAGAGTGTTGTGTTTGTCTTGTTTCAGAAGGCTAAGAGGTTTTCCAAGGGAGGGCCCACGTCCTTTGAATCCTCACCAGGACTCTTTCCATGGAGCCACACTGGGTGTAGATAGGGACGATTGCTGAAATAACATGGAGGCTGCTAGTGGGCAATCGTTTGAGTCCATGGTTAAGACAGCACTTAGGGGGCCGGCGCCGTGGCTCACTAGGTTAATCCTCTGCCTGCAGTGCCGGCATCCCATATGGGTGCCGGGTTCTAGTCCCAGTTGCTCCTCTTTCAGTCCAGCTCTCTGCTGTGGCTCGGGAGGGCAGTGGAGGATGGTCCAAGTGCTTGGGCCCCTGCACCCACATGGGAGACTGGGAGGAAGCTCTTGGCTCCTGGCTTCGGATCGGCACAGCTTCGGCCATTGTAGCCACTTGGGGAGTGAACCAATGGAAGGAAGACCTTTCTCTCTGTCTCTGTCTCTCTCTCTCTGTCTGTAACTCTGCCTGTCAAATAAATAAATAAAAATCTTTAAAAAAAAAAAAAAAAGACATCACTTAGGAGGCCTGATATTGGACTGCCTGGTTCAAGTCCCAGCTACTAGGCTTCCAATTCAGCTACCTGATAATGTACACCCCAGAAGTCAGCAGATGATGGCTCAAGTGTTCAGGTCCTTGTTACCCACATGGGAGACCTGGATGGAGTTCCAGGCTCCTGGCTTCCTGCTGACCCAGCCTTGGCTCTTGTGAGCATTTGGAGAGTAAATGATCAGATGGGAGATCTTGGTTTCTCTGCCTTTTAAATAAAATGAACATAAAGTATTTCTTTAAAAGAACCATGCAGGGGCTGGCATTGAGATATAGTGGGTAAAGCCACTGCCTGTGACCCCAGCTCTCCTTATGGGCACCAGTTTGAGTCCTAGCTGCTCCACTTCCAATCCAGCTCCCTGCTAATGGCCTGGGAAAAGCAGGGGAAGATGGAGGGGAAGATGGCCCAAGTGCTTGGGCCCCTGCTATCCATGTGGGAGATCTGGATGAAGCTCCTGGCTCCTGCACCTGGCCAAGCCCCAGCTGTTGTGACCATCTGGGGAGTGAACCAGCAGATGGAAGATCTCTCTCTCTGTCTGTCTGTCTCTCTGTCTCTCTTCCTCTCTGTAACTCTGATTTTCAAGTAAATAAATTTTAAAAAGAAAAAGAAATGTGCAAGTGTGAATCTAAAGTCTTTCTTCAAATTCTTCACCATAACTCTCACAGAATTTTCCCAGCTTTCTAGGATGTAAGTACATACTTCAGAAGTGAACCGTGATCTTTTCAGAATTTCCAGATGTCTCCAGCCACGCTGCAGGACCAGCTCCGTTCTCCTCTCCTGCTGTCACTGTGATGTGACAACCCTCACTTGTTCTCTTGCTCCTTCTGCTTCCCACATGTAGATGCCTCTCTCAACTCCCTCCCCTTATGAATGCCTGGCTGTGGGCCCTAAGGGTCTTCAGAGGGGAGGCCAGCACCAAATCTTTTAGCTCCTGGGTGCAAATGGAGAACCTCTCCTTCTCTCCCATTATCTGTGACTTCCCTGACAGTGACAGCCAAGGGGAACAAAGCAGGAGCCCCAGGTGGGACTCAAGAGTTTAGGAGGCAAACTCAGGTATGTGTGGAGAGTTCTTGAGCTTGGAGTTTCTTGAAACAGGGAACATAGTGCAGAGGAAATAAGGCCACAACCAGAGACAGAGGAAGGAACGTGGACCCCCGGTGCCGACCTTGAAAAGTGGCATCTGGTGAAGCAGCTGCCCAGTTATCTTGTCCAGGGAGGGAAGATGTCCTCGTGTCTGCTTTCTGTAACTCCAGTCGTAAATCTTTCCTAATAAATCCGCTCCAGGTATCTCCTTCATAAACATACCAGGCCCACCAACCACTGCAAGTGTGGTCTGGAGTCACGTAGCCAGTTTCCCACAAATGGTCCTAAGTCACGGGCTGCAATTTAAACCCACAAGTGCTGTAACGGTTAAGGTATGATGCTGATGAACCCATAAATATCGTAAGGAACTTGGGTTTGGTGCTCAGTTCTCAGGAAATGATTCCCACAGAGCCTGCTGGCATTAATAAACTGCCTTTGATCCTCTAGTGTCTCTGGTGCCTGTTTGAAGGGAGTTTGCCACCCCAGGTTTCTGTAACAATGGAGTGTGTATCAGTTGAGCAAAAGCTGAAAGGAAAGGCTGTGTGTGCCAGTGAACGCTGGTGCTTCAAGAAGTGGCTCAGAGCCTGCAGTCCAGGGCTGCCTTTCAATCTGTCTTCCAGAGGAACCCAGGCCCTTGGGCATCTGGGGGGATGAGCAGGAGACCTCTACCGTGGCTTTCCAGCCCCCTGTCTCGGCAACTGCCCCGACCCCGAATCTTCCCCTCCTCAGGGAGATCTCTGCCTCCCTGTTTCCAGTTTTGTGATTGTTCTCTTGTCATTTGCCAGGCAGGAAACTAATTCTCTTCATATACCAAACCACCTAGAAAATGATTGTCTTTTTTTTTTTTTTTGGTAAACTGAGGGAAGCAAGACCCATGCACGCACTTAGTGGGCATCCATGAGAAGAAGAGCCATGGGTTTGATGGGAAGAAGTGGGCGGCCGTCAGAGTGGCAGGACAGACAGATGTGTGGGACTCTTCTCCCCTGCTTGCCTCGTGATTCTAGGCAGCAGGTGCCGGCACAGCCCCGTGTCCCCAGCTCTCCAGGCCAGGCTGCAAGATCTGCTCCAGTGGAGTCCCCTTTGCCCCTTGTCCTCAGGCTCCCTTCTGCTCTGATGCAGAAAGGTTGGACAGTGGGGTCTAGCTTCAAGTCTGCTTAGCAGTTACTTTAGCCTCCAGGTTTGATCACTGGCTTCCTAATGGTAGTCCCCAGCCAGCAGGAGTGCCCCAATTCTTGCTCAGCTCTCATTTGTCACAGATTGCCCATCCCCCCCTGCCACATACAGGTTTTCCCCACTCTCAGCCTCTTATTTGCAGCCCAAATCTCCTCTTGATCTGCTCTACCTACAGCCAAACAATGGGGCGCATGGTGCTTTTGGAAAACCAAAGGCAATCAAAACAATAAGATACTGCAACAACTGAGACCCAAGGGTCTCCCAGTGTCACCCAGGTAAGCAGCATGAGACTCCTTGAGATGACAACTACAGCAGGTGCACGAAATTGCCCTCAAAGCCATAAAATCCCCTGGAAAACCAAGCCAGATGCCGGCTGGTGTAACCCAAGCCCAGGTGTTCAGCTCAGCCACCTGCTTCTCTAGAAACTGCCAACTCAGACCGAAGCTCAACCTGGTTGTAATTCCAACAAGCAGCTGCATTTCTGATAAATAATTGGTTATCAAATTCACTGTGGTCTTGGCACCTGCTAGGCCAGACTGATTCATAAGGATTTTTAGGGAGCAGATTTTTTACCATTCTGTTTTGTTATATGTGTTGTTTTCAAAATCACATTTTAAACCACTTGGTCTTAGATATCATCAGAGCTTTTTGTCTGGTGGGAGTCCTGGGTAAAGTATGAGTGTATATGTTTTGAGTCTAAGGTAACTCAGTGATTCTGTATTTAAACATGGTGAATTCAGAATTTAAACTTAGGCAGTTCAAGATTTCCCACCTCTTTCTACCTTTCAGGCCCCTTTGCAGTGATGATGTCTAGACCAGAAGCCAAAGGCGAGAGGGTGTGACATTGGGAACAGCAGCTTTGTGCCCCTCATCTGGCCCCCATCCTGTGAGCTACCCTTACAGTTGATAGTCGTGTCCTGCCAGAGCCTCTGCTCACTGGGCTTCCCCCTCACTCTCCCCCTTCTGGCACCACGCCTTTGCAGGTGATCAGATCACTCCCGGACATTTCTGAGCCCCTCTCAAGATGTCCCTGTCAGTGCCTCCTTCAAGTCCACAGGCTGGATCCCCTCTCCCAGCCACTATGTCCTCCCACGCGGAAGCTGAGATGGGGGCATCCACCTTGTTTATGTTTACTGTGGTTTTTAATACAGTCAGAGACATGAAAGAAAGAATATATAAACACATAGATGTAGATGCATCCCCCTTGCCTCCTTAGAAAGATTACCTGAAATCATTGGCTGTTTATGTATTCATCAGCAAATATTTGTTTACTTCCCACTACATGCCAAGTACTGCCCTAGATACTTGGAGTGCAGTAATAATCAAGACAAGCCATAAACCCTGATCTCATTAGATCCTAATTAGATTCTAATGCATCAGGACAGATAAGAATGGGATCTCATTTGACAGTGAAAACTGAGCTTATTTTGATTCCTACATCCAAATAACCCATGAACTCTTAAGCTCCCAGACCTCAACAAGCCTGAAAGCTCAGTGAGTTCTGAGCCAGTTCTCACCATGCAAGAGTTGCAAATTCTCAGAGTTATGCTGTCACTTGCTCTCTAGGGTATTGGGAAGCATAGAAAAGACCTTTCTAAAGACAAGATGAAGAGGCCGGCACCACAGCTCAATAGGCTAATCCTCTGCCTGTGGCGCCGGCACACCAGGTTCTAGTCCCGGTCGGGGCGCCAGATTCTGTCCCCGTTGCCCCTCTTCCAGACCAGCCCTCTGCTGTGGCCCAGGAGTGCAGTGGAGGATGGCCCAAGTGCTTGGGCCCTGCACCCACATGGGAGACCAGGAGGAAGCACCTGCTCCTGGCTTTGGATCAGCACAGTGCGCCGGCCGTAGTGGCCACTTGCGGGGGTGAACCAACAGAAAAAGGAAGACCTTTCTCTCTGT
This sequence comes from Sylvilagus floridanus, assembly GCA_949820135.1. Classification (NCBI taxonomy): domain Eukaryota; kingdom Metazoa; phylum Chordata; class Mammalia; order Lagomorpha; family Leporidae; genus Sylvilagus; species Sylvilagus floridanus. The sequence continues at coordinate 70,146,950 of OX463239.1, forward strand.
CTCTCTCTCTCTCTCTCTCTCTCTCTCACTATCTAACTCTGCCTGTCCAAAAAAAATAAAATAAAATAAAAACAAGATGAAGAGTTACCCATCACTGAGTGCTGTCTGAGAGCCAGGCACTGAGCCGGGGTCTTTGCAGATACTCTCTCTAATTCTTGGTGCAGGGTAGGTACAATCATCATAGCCCCACTTTGCAAATGAGAAAAATGAGGTGGATAGAATTGAAGGAAGTTACCTTCGATCACACAGGTGTTAAGTGGATAAGCCCAAGTAGAATCCAGATGTCCAGCGACCACTCTGCCTCCCTATGAATCCTTAATGACCACAATATTTTAGGTAGGAACTCTTGCAATGTTCACTTGTTTTTTTTAAATATTTTACTTTTATTTATTTGAAAGGCAGAGTGACAGAGAGAGAGATTTTTCATCCGCTGGATCACTCCCTAAATGGTCACAACAGGAACCATGAACTCCAGCCTGGCATCTCATGTGAGTGGCACACGGGTAGAGCTGGATGACTGCCCACACAATAGTGGCACTTGGGCCATCTTCTGCTGCCTTCCCGGGTGCACTAGCAGAGAGCTGGATCGGAAGTGGAGCAGCCAGGACTTTCAATGGTGCCCAAATGGGATGCTGGAACTGCAGATGGTGGCTTAACCCACAATGCAGACACCTTGGGGTGTTCCTTTAAACAGAAACTTTATTACGTAATCTAAGAGCATATATATGTAAGTTGGGGAATTACAAGGTGGGTTGGCTTGCTGAGGAGAGGATAAAAGACAAAATCAGCTAAGGCTAAAGATTTTAGAAACAATGGACTGGGGACCAGCTCAAGTGTTATGGCAGAGCGGGTCAGCCCCTGCACCCACATGGGTCATTGTGGACTCAGAAACTCAGCCTTCACATAAATAAGTAAATCATTTTTTAAAGATTTATTTATTTATTTGAGAGGCAGAGTTACAGACACACAGAGAGAGACAGAGAGGGAGGTCTCCTATACACTGGTTCACTCCCCAAATGGCTGCAAAGGCCGGAGCTGGGCTTATCTGAAGCCAGGAGCCAGAAGCTTCTTCCTGGTCTCCCACATGGGTGCAGGGGCCCAAGCACTTGGGCCATCTTCCACCGCTTCCCAGGTACATTCGCAGGGAGCTGGATGGGAAGTGGAGCAGCTGGGACTCAAACTGGCACCCATATGGGATGTCAGTTTAACCTGCTGTGTCACAGCAATGGCCCCAAATAAGTAAATCTTGGAAAGAATGAAGGAAAGGAAGAAAGGAAGGAAAGAAAGAAAGAAAAGCAAAGAAGTGATGAAACACAGCAGAAAGCACAGTGCAGGAAGGTGCAAAACTAGAATCCATTTTGCAAATATTTGACTCCCATGAGAACAGCTGGGAACAGACCCTGAGGAGGTGGAGGAGGAGATAGGGAAGCAGGCTCAGTGCCACAGCTCTGTAGGCATCTGGCCAACTCCGGGCCTTATGCAGCCCCCCTCGCAGGCTCCTCAGGCCCAGGGATTGTCTGCGCCCTTGCCAGCCCCAGGAAGCCAGCCTTCCCGTGGGACGCAACCCCTTTACTTGTATCCCTCAGGCATGTGCAGACTGCCCCAGACCACTCCATCAGTCCAGGATGCCCCATGTGCCGAGCAGACCTCCACCTCTGTGAGGACCGAATTCTCCACCCTCATCGTGCCCTCGTGTGAGCTGAATTCGGCTCCACCAGGCTGGGTCCCTGGGAGCTAGGAGAGAGGAAGCAGGTGGTGAGGGCAGTGGGATCAGCCTTTAAGTGTCAGCTCTGCTCTACCCTTGTCTTTGCATTGTCTCCCCTGATACACGTGGCTTTCTCCTCCTGGAGGTTCCATGTGCCTTGATGGCTGCACGGAGTTAGTGCTCCACAAATGCTCTGCGGAGTTTCATAAATATTCCCGTCCTTAGGAAAGGAGGGACAACAGTGGCCTGCTGCACAAGGCAGGTGCCATCAGATAGCTCAGTGGCTGAGGGCTGGGAGGCCTCCCCTCCTCTCCTCCACCAGCCTTTCCTGCCTGTCTCCCCTAATCCCATGCCTTTCTGGATTTTATTCACTGGAACAAAAATGACATTGTGACCATGACCACATTACTCTGAATGGAAACACAAAGAACAGGACTGATTAAGCTGTTTGGCATTCCTTGTCGCATGATCTACACGGAAACATGCCACACCAGATGTTCCATTCACAGCTCTGAAAGTTCTCCTCTGCTTTTGTCTCCACATGACTGGCCCACAAATTTTTTTTATTTGTTTCCTTTGTATTTATGATTTAATTTAAAACTTTATTTAAATTTCAGAGACAGAGACAGTTCCCATTCATTGGTTCATTCACCAAAGGTACGAAACAGACTGGGCTGGGCCAGGCTGCAGCTGGCAACACGGAATTCGATCCAGGTCTCCCACATAGGTGGCAGGGACCCAACTATCGGCTCCATCATCATTCCTTTCCCAGGGCCTGAATTGGCAGGAAGCTGGGGTCAAGAGCCAGAGCCCCGCATGGACCCCACACACTCTGATGTGGGACGCAGACATTTTAACCACCAGGCCAAAGTCCTGTCTTATAGTATTGGCTTTCAGGAAAAGTTTCTGGAGCATTTGCAGATATGTTTGATTTCTGGTGAAGTTATAGCACTGAGATCTTAGGGTAAATTGCTTTAGGACTTTCTTTCGACATTTTGGTTTGTGCAGTTTTTTAAAAAAGATTTTATTTATTTATTTGAGAGGTAGAGTTACAGAGAGGGGGAGAGACAGAGAGAGGTCTTCTATCTGTTGGTTCACTTCCAAAATGGCCACAATGGCCAGAGCTGCACCAATCCGAACCCAGGAGCCAGGAGCTTCTTCCAGGTCTCATGAGCAGGTGCAGGGGCCCAAGGTTGTGGGCCATCTTCTACTGCTTTCCCAAGACATAAGCAGAGAGCTGGATCAGAAGAGTAGCAGCCAAGACACAAATTAGCATCCAAATGTGATGCCAGCACCACAGGTAGGGCAGTGGCTGTTCCATGCACAGAGGCTGAAGGAGGCCGTCCAGCACAGCATCTTCGGCATATTTTGCCATGCAGAACTTTCTGGTGCTCGGCTTACTCGGTTTGCAGCCTGTATTATCAGACTTCAACCAAGGTAACCACCACAAAACGGCAAAGTGGTTTGAAATCCTTCTGTAAAGATATTTTAAAATATCAATTCCACAAACAATCTTTAAATGAGCACGTGGCTAAGCCGATGCTCTGCACAATAACTTTGAAGGTTCTAAGCCTCCTGGGGTTAAAAGCAGCAACAAACCCAGTACAGCAGACAAGAGATTGGCCAGGAAGTGAAAAAGTCATCAGCGTTCAAAGAAACCCCTGCAAGGGATGGCATTTTGTTTTAAAGCAAACCTCTTGCATGTATTCCCTTTTTTTAAAAAAAGGATTTATTTATTTATTTATTTATTTATTTATTTGAAAGGCGGAGTGACAGAGAGAGGGAGAGAGACAGAGTGAAAGAGAGATCGTCCATCTGCTGGTCCACTACTCAACTGGCTGCAACAGCTGGGCTTGGGCCAGGCTGAAGCCGGGAGCCTGGAACTCCATCCTGGCCTCCCATTTGGTTGACAGGGACCCAAGCACTTGGTGGTCATGTGCTGTCTTCCCCAGATGCATTGGCAGGGAACTGGATCAGAAAGCAGAGCAGCCAGAACTCAAACCAGCACTCTGATATCGGGCATGAGCATCCACCAATGCTGACCTTTAGGGAGAGCAATTTGAAAGTGTTTGGGGGCTGGCACTGTGGTGTAGTGGGCAAAGCCACCGCCTCCAGTGCCGGCATCCCATATGAGCACCAATTTGAGTCCCAGCTGCTCCACTTCTGCTCTAGCTCTCTGCTATGGCTTGGGAAAGCAGTAGAAAATGGCCCAAGTCACTGCTCATTCTCTCTGCCTCTCCTTCTCCTTCTGTGTAACTCTGACTTTCAAATAAATAAATAAATCTTTAAAAAAAAGAAGAAAGTATTTGAAACTATTTTATTGAGTGACTATTGTTCATGAGAGCTATGTAGGTATATCTTAAACCAAAAATATCAGTAACTGAATACTACCAAAAACTGGTGTACTTGATTTACTGGTTTGCTCAAAAATTATCCAACAATTTTTTATTAAACATTTTTTTTTTTATTTGAGAGGTAGAGCTACAGAGAGAGAGAGAGAGAGAGAGAGAGAGAGAGAGAGGTCTTCCATCTGCTGGTTCACTCCCCACATGGCTACAACAACCAGAGCTGGGCCAATTTGAAGCCAGGAGCCAGGAGCTTCTTCTAGGTCTCCCACATGGGTACAGAGGCCCAAGAGCTTGGGCCATCTCCTACTTCTCTGCTTTCCCAGACCATAGCAGAGAGCTGGATTGGAAGAGGAACAGCTGCCATGTGAGATACCATTGCTACAGGTGGAGGTTTAGCCTACTACACCAGAGCACCCAACTCCCAAACACTAGGTTTTAGTAGGCATCTGAGCCCATTCATTGAAAATAAAAGAATATGGGAGCTGGAGCTGTGGCATAGCGGGTAAAGCCTCAGCCTCCAGTGCCAGCATTCCATATGGACGTCGGTTGGCTGGCTGCTCCATTTCCAATCCAGCTCCTTGGGCCCCTGCACCTGCATGGGAGACCCAGAAGAAGGTCCTGGTTCCTGGCTTCGAATCAGCACAACTCTGGCTGTTGTGGCCAATTAGAGTGTGAACCAGCAGATGGAAGACCCCCCCCCCCTTTCTCTCTCTCTCTGCCTCTCCTTCTCTCTGTAACTCTGACTTTCAAATAAATTAATCTATTCTAAAAAAGAAAGAAAGAGAGAGAGAGAGAGAGAGGGAGGGAGGGAGGGAGGGAGGGAGGGAGGGAGGGAGAAAATAAAAGAATTCAAAGTTTGTGAGAACAACTGATCAATGTCATGCACACACAAAGCAAAGACCCAGGGCCTAACTGCTGGGACCATTGAAGACACAACAAGCCACTCAGATCTTCAGCCAGCTTACTTCCATAAGGAGCTAAAGATCAGCCCGAGGTGTCGGCTTCCTGCTGTCTGCACCACACACACAGAAAATCAGCAACGTGACGTCTGGCCTTCCTCATCATTCAGGAGCAATTCCAGACTCTGCTAAGCGATTCTGCAGTTGGAGGTCCTATTCTGAGAGGAGACCAGACAGACCATTGTATACCACCCAGAGCCTGGGTGGCCACAGAAACTCCTTTGTGACAGCCTTCCTGGGAAGACAGGCAGGTGCACAGAGAAAGGTCCTGTGCAGCTCCTGGCAGGCGTCCCATCCTGTAGCGTTCTGGGAAGACCATAGGGCAACCTGTCCGGAATCAGACAAGCCGCAGTTCAAGGCTTTGCCTTGATCTGTATGGACACACACAAGGTCACCAGGGCACCAGGGCACCATGGCAGAGCTGTTCCTCTACAGTTAATGATCAGGAATGATGGAAACTGACATGGAATGTCAGCAAAACCCTTTGCAAGTTGGTAGATGAGACTAAAAAATAAGTTCCATGATTGTGTGGTTGCAGCCAATTCATTTGGATCTAAATATCTCTGTGAGATAATTCCTTTATACCTGACTGCCATCAATTGCCATCAATTGCATCAATCACCAAAGTTTAAATCAGATTTTTAAAATGAAAAACATATCCAGTAACATTTCTCCCATTAGAAATACTGTTGGGACTGATGACATAGCATAGCAGGTAAGGCCGCCACCTGCAGTGCTGGCATCCCATATGGGCACCGGTTTGAGTCCAGCTGCTCCACTTCTGATCCAGCTCTTTGCTAGTTCACCTGGGAAGGCATTAGAAGATGGTCCAGGTGCTTGGGCCCTGCACTCTCATAGGAAACCTGGAAGAAGCTCCTGGCTCCTGGATTCAGATCTGCTCAGCTCCGGCCACTGTGGTCATCTGGGGAGTGAACTAGCAGATGGAAGACACTTCTCTGTCTCTGCCTCTGCCTCTGCCTCTCTGTAACCGTTTTTCAGATACGTAAATAAATTTTTAAAAAAGAAATGCTGTTTATGGGCGTGGCATGGCAGTTCAGATACCTGCGTCCTGTATCAGAGTGCCTGTACTCAAGTCCTGGCTCCAGCTCCTGACTCCAGCTTCTTGCTGGAGCCTGGGAGGCAGCAGTGATGTCCCAATTAATTGGGTTCCTGACCCTGACATGAAAGATCTAGACTGAGATCCTAGCTCCTGACTTGGCCTGACACAGTCCTGGCCACTGTAGCCATCTGGGGAGTGAACCAGCAGATGGAAACTAATTTTCATTTTCTCTCTCTTATAAATAAAAAAATTCACAATTACTAATGAAAAATATGCATTATTTAATGTCTCCTGCAGAGGCATTCCAAGTAATTATGGGAACAAGCTATTCTAAAGGAGTAGGAGTTTAACAGTTCCCCCTTGCTGGGCTATACCTGGTGACATCCTTTCCAGAGTATGACATGGGAGGGGGAAAAGAGATTGATGGTGAAACTGACAAATACTACTTTAGTCAGGTGATCAAATCAACAACAGTGATAAGTCAAACTGACAGTACGAACCCCCTACACATGTGATGAACATGACACCACCTGTGTGATCTTCCTCCCCAAAACCTGTAGCTCCACTGTAATCACAAGAAAATCATCAGACAGGGTGTGGCATAGGGGGTAAAGCTGCCGTTGCCTGCAGACCTGGCATCCCATGTGGGCACCAGTTCAAGTCCCAGCTGCTCCACTTCCAATCTGGGTCCCTGCTGATGGCCTGAGAAAGCAGCAGAAGAAGGCTCAAGTGCTTGGACCCCTGTACCCACGTGGGACCTGGAAGAAGCTCCAGACTCCTGGCTTCAGCCTGGCCCAGCCCTTTGAGGGGCCTTTTAGGGAATATACCAGGGGAAGGAATATCTATTCATTCTCTCTTTCTCTCTCTCTCTTCTCTCCTCTCTCACTTCTGCCTCTGCCGCCTCTGCCTCTCCTCTGTAGCTCTGGTTTTCAAATAAATAAAGGCGCCAGTTCAAGACCCGGCTGCTCCACTTCCGATCCAGCTCTCTGCTATGGCCTGGGAAAGCAGTAGAAGATGGCCCAAGTCCTTGTGCCCCTGCACCCACGTGGGAGACCTGGAGGAGGCTCCTGGCTCCTGGCTTTGGATCGGCGAAACTCCAACAGTTGTGGCCATTTGGGGAGTGAACCAACAGATGAAAGGCCTCTCTCTCTCTCTCTCTCTCTCTCTCTCTCTCTGCCTCTCCTTCTTTCTGTGTAACTCTTTCAAATAAAATAAATAAATCTTAAAAAAAAATGTGATTAACATGTAATACCTAGACATTCTTATGAAGTACACTGTAGTATTTCAACACATTACACAGTGTAAATGAAAGTGAATTCTTTACATTTCTTTCCTCAAGAAACACACTTTGGGTTTTCTTTAAGGTTCCTCGTATCACAGAGATAAACATTTCTGTATTCCTTATTCTACAGTGATCTCCGCATAGCCCTAAACTGGCTTCCGACTTTTCCAGAATTTTGTCTTAGTCCTTTTTTAAGTTCTGCCCTTTCCTCCACAGTAGAGCACAGGCATGGATGTTCCTGCGGCGGTCAGGACGCCCCTAGGTTTGCCCACATCTCATTGAGGGCCTGGGTTTCAGTCCTGGTTTTGCTTCTAGTCCTGGCTTTCTGCTAACGTGCGCCCCGCACGGCCGTGGTGACAGTACAAGCACTTGGGTTCCTGCCACCCATGCGGGAGATCTAGCTCGAGTCCCTGATTCCCAGCTTTGCCCTGCTGGGGACATTTGGAAAGGGAGCCGGCTCTCTGTGTGTCTCTGTCTCTCTGTGTGTGTTTCCATAAATGCATCCATCCATCCATCCATGAAATAGACAGAGAGAGAGAGAGAGAAAGAGACTGCCCCCAGCTGTGAGGACAAAGCTCTGCCCTCACTGTTGCTCCATTCCATTCCCACTACTTGTTGGCCCCGGCAAATCCCCAGTCTACTCAGGTCTGACATGGGATGTGCTGGAGCAGGAGAAAAGGCAGGTGATAAGTGGAAGGGTGGAGAAAAGAGCCCGGGCCTCAGCTAGCAGGAGAATTCACTCTTTCTTTTTTTTTTTTTTTTTTTTTTTTTAAGATTTATGGTTGGAGCTGGGCTGGCTAAAGCCAGGAGCCAGGAGCTTCTTCCGGGTCTCCCACGTGGGTGCAGAGGGCCATCCTCAGCTGCTTTCCCTGGCGTTAGCAGGGAGCTGAATCAGAGGTGAGGCAGCTGGAACTCGAACTGGCGCCCTTCTAGGAGGCTGGTGTCGCAGGTGGTGGCCTTACCTGCAACACCACAATGCCGACTCCGATAATTCACTCTTCTTATACCAAGAGGCTGCCCATCTTTACAAAGAAGGGTGGGAATAAGAGGGGACTTACATTCGTGGAAAATGGAAATTAAAAGATACACTTACGGGACCAGCACTGTGGTAGGTTAAGCTGCCACTTACAGTGCCCACATCCCCTATGGACACCAGTTCAAGTCCCGGCTACTCCTCTTCTTATTTTTTTTCTTTTTTTACTTGATAGAGTTAGACAGAGAGAGAGAGAGAGAGAGAAAGAGAGAGAGAGAGAGAGAGAGAGAGAGAGAGAGAGAGAGAGAAAGGTCTTCCTTCCATTGGTTCACTCCCCAAATGGCCACCATGGCCAGAACTATGCCCATCTGAAGCCAGGAGCCAGGTGCTTCTCCTGGTCTCCCATGCGGGTGCAGGGCCCAAGCACTTGGGACATCCTCCACTGCCTTCCCGGGTCACAGCAGAGAGCTGGACTGGAAGAGGGGCAACTGGGACTAGAACCGGAGCCCAAATGGGATGCCGGTGCCACAGGCAGAGGATTAACCAAGTGAGCTACGATGCTGGACCCCCGGCTGCTCCCCTTCTGACTGAGTTCTGCTATGGCCTGGGAAAGCAGTGGAAAATGGCCCAAGTCCTTGGGCCCTTGCACCCACATGGGAGACCCCGATGAAGCTCCTGGCTCCTGGCTTCGGACTGGCCCAGCTCCAGCCATTGCAACCATCTGGTGAGTGAACCAGCAGATGGAAGATATCCCGCACCCTGGCTCTGCCTCTCTGCAACTCTGACTTCCAAATGAATAAATAAATCTTTTAACAACAACAAAAAAAGATATATTTATTTTGGTGCAAAACAATTTGAAATCCATTCATTTCTCATGAACTTTATGAAGACCCCACATAGACCGTCTTGGTGGTCTGCCATTCTGAAGAGGCCAGAATGAGGAGCCGGCCTTCCCCACCCCCTCCACCCTTCCCTGAAACGACTCCAGGGCAGAAAATTCCAATCCAGGGAGACTGGGCAAGAAGAGGCAAATGGCTTCCCAGGCTGTCTCTGAGAACTTGACATGGACACTCGGTGACAGGAGGCCATCAGCAGGGCACTGTCCCTACAATCACACCTTTCCAAGATCTAGTGGTCCCTCACCAGCCTTCCAGATGCTGAGGAATTACAGCTACAGCAAAGGTGCCACAGTTCTGCAAACTCCGCGTTTTCTAGTGTTTTCTTCAAGACAAGCTTTTCCAATAAGAACACTTTTGACATGGCCACCTTTGTTTGCCAGATCAATGCTCTTGTGCAAACTTTCCACATCAAATGCATTATCCATCAACCATGTCTTTCAGTGTGTGTGTGTGTGTGTGTGTGTTTGTGTTTTAAAGATTTCTTTATTTGAAAGTCAGAATTACACACAGAGAGAAGGAGAGGCATAGATTGAGAGGTCTTCATCCGCTGGTTCACTCCCCAATTGGCCACAAAGGCCAGAGCCATGCTGATCCGAAGCCAGGAGCCAGGAGCATCCCCCAGGTCTCCCACGCAAGTGCAGGGGCCCAAGGACTTGGGCCATCCTCCACTGCCCTCCCAGGCCATAGCAGAGAGCTGGATCAGAAGAGGAGCAGCCAGGACTTGAACCGGCGCTCATATGGGATGCCGCTACGCCACAGCACCAGCCCCGTGGACTTGTATTTTGAACAGTGTTTCATTTCATTCTCATAATGAAAAATTCACACACCACAGATCTGTCTAGGGCCCAGTACAGACACATTCATGGGACAGCAGGTGGACTCTGTTCTCGTGTCAGAGGAACACTGAGGACAGGGTTCTGGAGAATAAGGTGGAGAAGCTGGGTTTTGTACTGTGCACATGTTGTGCTGCACCCATAAAAATGTACACATAGGGAACACGTTTGGCCCATCTGTTGGGGTGCTTGTGTCCCACGTTGGAGAGCCTGGGTTCCATATCCACCACCAGCTCCCAGGTCCTGCTTCCTGATGATGAACACCCTGGGCAGCAGAAGGGATGGCTTAAGTACTTGGGTTCCGCCATCCAGGTGGGAGACCTGGGTTGTGTTCCCTACACATGAGTTCAGCACCAGACCAGGCCTGCCCCAGCCGTTGCTGGCAGATGCAGACATCTGGGGAGGGAACAAGTAGATGCAAGATCTGTCTGTCTCATTCTCTGATTCTCTGTCATTCTAATGAGTAACAATTTTTTAAAAAGATTTATTTATTCATTTGAGAGGCAGAGGCAGAGAGAAAGAGAGAGAGAGAATTCTTCTATCCACTGGTTCACTCACCAAATGGCCATAATGGCTGGAGCCTGGCCAATCCGAAGCCAGGAGCCAGGAGCTTCTTCCAGGTATCCCAGGTGGATGCAGGGGCTCAAGGATTTGGGCCACCTTCTACTGCTTTCCCAGGCCATGGCAGAGAGCTGGATCAGAAGAGGAGAAGTTGGGATTTGAACTGGTACCCATATGGATGCCAGCACTGGAGGCGGCAGCTTTACCTGCTATACCACTGCACTGGCCCCGGGTAATGATTTAAAAAAAATAATTTGTCCATGTGTGAGTATTGCATGTCGATCAAAACTTTTAAATGACAAAATGATAAAAGAAGAAAAGATCAGAGGAGCTGGACAGGGGAGAGACTACAATCAATCTTAGATGGTAAGGATTCTTTTTGTTTTTTACAAATTGTTTCATTATTTAAAATTTTTGATGAGGCTGTCATACTTGTACGTTTTTGAGGGGTGCAGTGCAATACTTAACATGTGTGCAGGACATAAAGCAATCTAGCCAGGCAGCCAGACTTCCCATCCCCCTGTCTTTTCCTTGCCTTTGGAGTCTATCAGCTCCCCACCTGCAGCGCTGTATCCTGTGTGTAATACGTTTTTGAGTTACTGTCACCCCGTGGGCTGTCAAACAGAAAAACAGTAAGAATTCTGGATGATATAAAATCGCCGAAGGAATTTGTTTGTGTGAGAGCAGAGTGTTTGGAAAGTCAATCCGATGAGGATGCAGTTTAAACTCACCTTTCAAAAGATAGATTATGTATAGATAACGACCGTGCTAAAAGCAAACATGGGAAACTGCTAACACTCAGAGAATCTGGGTGGAGGGTAAATGAGAATCCTTTGTAGTATTTCAGCAACTTTTCTGCAATCCCGAATTATTTAAAATATTGAAATGAAAAAGGTACTGGGGGTGAAGAAGGGGTGCAGAGGCCCTGTGCAAAGGAGGGAGACACGGAGGCTTTGGCTCAGCTGAGGGGGAAGAAACAGCAGAGACCTGGAGCACCACATGGACAAACGAGGCACTGGCTCCGAACAGACAGAGGGTGGCAGGACACACGGATTCTTTTTAAAAGCAGAAATGGCTACCAATCTGCAAGACTCAACCTACTCTTTTTGGCAAATAAATTCAAATAACGGTTCTCCCTGTGAGGAGAAAAGAAAGCACTGGCTTGTGTTCCCGTGAGGGTGTATCATCAAGGCCTCACGGTTCACGACTGATGACCAGTCCTCGTGGGGTGGCCAGACTTGAGAAGCGCACATCAGCTGAGCTGTTGTTCCTCTCCCTGGAACACGGCAGATGGAGGCTGAAGCGTACAACCAGCGGAACGGAAAAATGTAATTCTTGGTGTTTGTGTCACTTAGTGCAGCCACCCAGACATGTTCCCAGTAGACTGCCCTTTGTACAGACTGAAGACTGCAAGCACAGGTGTGCATGCAGCCATTCTGCAAAATTACCTTCATCTGCATGAGCGAGAGATGGGCGCTCAAATGACTTCTGAAAACAAGAGGCTGCCATCCCGTTACTGGGAGTCTTGCTATGACTAAATGCACTTATGTCATTTAACCCTTCCCATCTTCATACTCAACATCTTAAAAACAACAGAACCAAAGTTCATAGTAAGGTAAGCATTGGCCCCAGGTCACACTAACTGCTGGCACAGCCTAGATTTTTTTTTCACAGTCAGAGTTAGACAGTGAGAGAGAGAGAGAGACAAAGATCTTCCTTCCGTTGGTTCACCCCCCAGATGGCTGCTATGGCCAGCACTGTGCCAATCCAAAGCCAGGAGCCAGGTGCTTCTCCTGGTCTCCCATGCGGGTGCAGGGCCCAAGCACTTGGGCCATCCTCCACTGCACTCCCGGGCCCCAGCAGAGAGCTGGACTGGAAGAGGAGCAACTGGGACAGAATCCGGTGCCCCAGCAGGGACTAGAACCCAGGGTGCCAGCACCGCAGGCGGAGGATTAGCCAAGCGAACCGTGGTGCTGGCCAAAGCCTAGATTTGAAGCTGGGGTTTCGAATCCTTGCTTCCCTCTCAACAGTAAGAAGCGCCTGGCTTAGCAAAGTACTACAGCTCATCCACAGAGAAAAATCCGAAGGCTATACCCCTACCCTTGCAGAAACTGGCTCAAACAGGGATAGCAGTTCCTTCTGAGCTGTAACCAGTCTGCTGAGGCTACCCAGGGAAGTGCTGCTCCAGCCTTAGGAGTGTTTTCAGGAGCAAAGCCTCTTCCCAGCCTGGATCCTGATAAATAATCAGAAGGCAGGCCCAGTGGTTGCTGGCCAGTATCCCGGGACCCCAAGAGTGACCTGCTCAGGATGCAAGGATGCTGGGCATGGCAGAATAGGACAGATGTGTGCCTGCTGACTGCTTCACCCTTCCTGTGCTCAGAGCCTTTCTTGCTCTCCAAAGACTCCCCTGCAGTTACTGCTGAATCCCCTCTCTGCCCTATCAATATCTCCCTCCATTCTGCATAGTCCGAGACGCCTGGGACTCTTTCACATCAGAACTTCCTTGATTACACATTTGCTTCCAGCTCCACCCCTTTTCTCATCTATCAAAACTTCCTGTCTATGCTCTCACCTTCCATCCACGTCAATGCATTCTACTCCTGTCATCGTTACTGTCCTTGAACTGCTCTTGTCAAGGTTACCACCGCTCTTCATCTTGTCAATGCCAATAGATGCTTATGTGTCTCTGTTCTCGTGTCTCTTGACCACCCGGCAGGACTTATGTTGCTTGGACACTTCCTTCTACTGAGAACAACTTCCTGTCTTGGCATCCATGACTACACACACACACACACACACACACACACACACACACACACACCTGCTCTTTCCCCTACCTCACTGGCTGCTGCTGCTTTCTTCCTACACATAGACCTCTCCTTCTCTACCAAATTTCTAACCATGGGATTACAAAGGCTTAGCCTGGTGCCCCCTACTCTTCTCTGTTACCTCTTTCTTTCCTCATTCAACACTCAATTTGGTTAATATTTAATGAAAGTCTACTATAAACTAGACCCTATTCTAGGCTCTGGAGCAACGGCAAGGAACCAGTGAACCAAGCCCCCAGCTTTACAAAGCATGCATTCTCATGGATTAGAAAATGAGCAGACTACAAAGTATTATAACATGATGCTAGGGAGAAAAAAATAAAGCAGTCTAAGTGGATAGTGATGACGGGGCTGCTTTCAGACAAGGGCTCCCTGAGACTGTGAGATTTATAGCCCAGTAAAGTGGACCATGAGAGGGAGGAGCCAAGGATGACCAAGGTAACAGGAAGAATGTGTTAGATTAAAGAAGCCTGGAAGAAAAGAAACAGAGAGGGGAGCATCAGAAACTCCACTGCGGATGTACGAAGGCACCACAGGCATGCGGGAAGCAGTCATTTCCTCCAATGAATGATTCCTCTTTCAGACCTCAGGGGGCCCTTCCAACACCATTCACTTCCACCCTCCCAGTTCACACAGTCTTTTTTTTTTTTTTTTAAGATTTACTTATTTATTTGAAAGTCAGAGTTACACAGAGAGAAGGAGAGGCAGAGAGAGAGAGAGAGAGAGAGAGAGGTCTTCCATCCATTGGTTCACTCCTCAATTGGCTACAACAGCCGGAGCTGCACCGATCCCAAGCCAGGAGCCAGAAGCTTCTTCTAGGTCTCTCACGTGGGTGCAGGGGCCCAAGGACTTGGGCCATCTTCTACTGCTTTCCCAGGCCATAACAGAGAGCTGGATCAGAAGTGGAGCAGCTGGGACTAGAACTGGCACCCATATGGGATGCCGGCGCTTCAGGCCAGGGCTTTAACCCACTGCATCATAGTGCCGGCCCCCCAGTCCACACAGTTTTAATCACCATCCCCAGCTTATTTCATGATAATCATCAAAATCTGTAGTAATGCTGGTTAATGTTTGGCTGTTCGCTTGTCTTCTTCACTGTTTCGTCTGCTGGGTTTAGTGCTGCAGCTCTCTGAGGGTGAGGGGTCCACAGTCAGCAGCTGGGTGAACTAAGGGGAGGTCAGTCCTCAGGGAACTCAGGCCAGCTTGGTTCTTGCCTGAGCTCAGTGACACACACCGGCCACATGGCTTTGGGCAATTTGCCTCTGCAGTGTTTTCTCTATCGGCCCTTTCGTCTTTTTAAATACTATTTAAAGTCTGGGATTTGTATTTAGTCCAACCAGAACTTTGCTTCAGAAACAACCCTAGAGGGTTTTTTGCTCCAGAATGAGTGCTGATGATTATTCCTGGGGAAACACTCTCGGAACCCTGGAGGGCACCACATTCCCATTGCTAGCCCCTCTAACCCGTCAGTCTCTAGCAGCCAACTATCCTGCCAGCCTCCACTGCAGAACCCAGAAAGCAAAGAGATGTTAATCCGTTTATTTCCTGGAACATTTATTTCCCAAGCACCAACTCAGCAGGAACAGCGCCAGACTTTTCAGATTGGCTATCACATTGCACATGCATTCCAGAACCAGCTGGTTTGTCAGACACATCTTCACTGTACCCTATGGGGTAAATATGACACTCCCCCCCACACACACACATACCGCTGTCACCTCCTTCACCAATGAAGTAAACGAGGCTGGGGAGACTGGCTGATTTGCCCCAGTTCAGACTAAGGGCAGGTAGCAAAATGAGGATTCGACTTCCAATCTGTTTATTATTCTGTTGCACTTTCCATTACAATTGTGGGTTCCTAGAGCCAGGGGTAAACTCCTCGGGTCTAATCGGTTTCCAGTAGACTCAGGTCTTGTGTTAAATCAACAAATAAAAATGGGATGGGCTTTTGGCAAAGCAGTTAAGCTGCCACGTGGGATGCCTGTGTGTGCTCCATAGCAGAGGAAGCAGATTCCATTTCTGATTCCAGCTCCTGCGAATGCACACACTGGGGTAAGTATGTAACGGCTCAAGCGGTTGGGTCCCTGCCACCCACATGGGAGCCCCAGATGGAATTCCCAGGCCTTTGAAATATGTGGAGAAAAATGGCACAGAAACACCAACGTGGTAAGAAAGGCAGGTCAGGCTCCCCAGGGCTCCTGGAGAAGAACGAGGGGGACACCAGGAACTCCCTAGGGTCCCTAAGCCATCATCTGCTGGAAGACACTCCAGTTTTTGCTTTGCTGTTTCTTAGCAGTTTTTTAATGGGGCATTCATTCCAAAAGAAATCCTTTGTCAAGAAGAAAGCTACTCTTCCCCGACCCACGTATCTTCATATGGAAGAGTCTGATGTGTATTGTGTGTGTAGTCGAGGGGGGCGTTAGCTGTGCCACGTCAGTGCATGGAAGCTGTGCATATGAACCCTGGCATTGGGTGTGATTCCAAACGAATAACTTGCTTTTTTTTTCCCCCCCTTAAAAACCGTTTACAACTGATATAAACAAGCAGGCAGGTTTATTTCTCTGCTTCCGGTCCAGAGCCAATCCTTTCCTCCTAACGATACAAAAAGTTCCACCTACACGACCAATTAACAATGGCAAAAGGGAACACCAAGTATCTAAAACGCCAATAAAGCAGCATCTTAAGTAGAAAAACGAATAAATAACGTTTCTTTTGTACATAGTGGCTATCAGCGTCCGCGCGTCCGCCAGTCCTCAGAGGAGCAGCAGCGAGCCCAGCGGCAGCTCGCCCTGGCCCAGCCGGCGGCCCCGCTCCAGGCCGCGGCCCTTGTTCTCGGCCTTGACCCGCACGGCCAGGCGGCGCACCTGCTCCTCCGTGAGGCCGTCGAAGCAGAAGTCCTGGTCCAAGGTGCCCTTGCGGCTGCGGCCCAGCACGGCGCGGCGCGGCTTGCGCGCGGAGCCGGGCGCCTGCAGGACCAGGCTGACGCGGCAGCAGACGGCGCGGGGCTCGGGGCCGCCCCCGGCCGGGCCCTCGGCGCGGAGCAACCGGACGCGGAGGCGCCCGCTGCCCGGACAGTACTCGGCGGCCAGGCGCAGCGCGCAGCCGGCGCGTCCCAGAGCCACGGTGCCCTCGGCCTCCAGGCGCTCGGGCCGCGGGCCCGGGGGCGGCGACGGGGACGCGGGGGCCGGGGATCCGGGGTCGGCGCCGCGCTCCTCGTCCTCGTCCCCGCTGGAAACGGAGCGGGCACGGTCCAGGCCGGGGCTCCCCCGGGCCCGCAGCGCGCGGCTCAGCAGCCCGTGGGGGGCGCGCAGGAGGCAGCGGCCGCGGAGCTGCGGGGCGAGCGCTTCCTGGGGCGGGCGGTGGTCGTCGGGTTCGGTGGCGAGCGCCGCACCCGCGACGCGCGGGCTGCGCAGGGGCACGATGGGGAAGTCCGATTCTGCAGCCCCTCCGCCGCCGGCTCCGTAGGTGTGAGCCCGGTGGCGGCGATGTCCCCCGAGAAAGAGCGACTCCTTGCGGCGGATGTGCGGGCTCTCGAGCAGCGCGCAGAAGCCATAGGCGGTGCGGGCGCGGGGCAGGTGCGGCAGCGAGAGCGCGGCCTGCGAGCGCGGGTCCCAGTCGGTGCGGCCGACACCCTCGTCGGCTGCGCAGGGCCACAGGTCCGGCTCGGCGGCACAGTAGCGGGGCACGGCGGCAGCCAAGAGCGGGGACTCGGGCGGGCTGGGCACGGACAGCCGCGGCGGGATGCAGAACTCGGGGATGCGGCCCGGGGTAAGCACGTTGGAGAAGGCGGGCTCTGGGGCCGAGGCGCGGAGTTTCCCGAGGAGCCGCATCCTAGGAGGCTGGCGCTGGGCGTGGTGGGGAGAAAGGGTCCTGCAGGGGAGAGGCGTTGCTGAGAATATGGCCGGGGGCTGCCGGAGCTCCTCCCGGACCCCCCTAAAAGCGCCGAAGTGTCAGCGACCCCAGCCCAGCCCCAGCCTCTCACGCACCTGCACACCCGCCCTGCCTTCCACTTTGGAACCGAATAAAAGAACACACAGAAATCAGACCTTGCCTTCTCCTTCAGCGTCTCTGGATCTGGTCTCAAGCCCAGAGCTGGCAGCCGTGGCGGTAGCTCGACTGCAGCTGGGACGCTGGCACGCCTTTCTTATATGTGGCCCGAGTCCCGCCCAGCCCCTGGAGACCGGGCGGCCCGCCTTCGCAGACTCCGCTTCCGAGGACGCCGGGAACCCCGCGGTGGGGGCTCCCACCTGCAGACACCGGCACCTGGGCGTGCATTCACTGGGCATGCGCGGAGCCCCACATGCAGGCCCGGGAAAGGCTGCAGGTGAAGAGAGGTCGCCTGTCACTCTGCCGAAGCAGAAGTGGCGACTGAAAGAGCTTGCGGCCTTCCTCAGGCAGTCAAGCCGGATGAGGAAGCCGAAACGCACAGGAAGTTTATTCTGCACGGACGCCCCCTTCACTCCCCCGGGGTCACATCCCACTGAACCCAGATAAACTGAAAATACTGGAAGTCGTTGGGGGTGCTGGTAAAGCGCCGCTGTGATGCTCGCATCCCATATGGACGCCGGTTCGAGTCCCGGCTGCTCCACTTATGATCCAGCTCTCTGCTATGGCCTGAGAAGGATGTGCTTGGGCCCCTGCACCCATGCAGGAGACCTGGAAGAAGCTCCGGGATCCACGGGCACCTGGGCAGTGAACCAGTGGATGGAAGATCTCTCGTGCTCTCTCTCAACTCTTTCAAATAAATATTTTTTTTTTTAAAAAGAAAAAACTGTAAGTCGAAAGTGCATTAAGTACACCTAGCCTACTGAACGCTGTCCCTTAGCCTGGCCTACCTTCAGTGAGCTCCGAAAGCCGACATTAGCCAGCAGTTGGGCAAAACCATCCTCCACGAAGCCTGATTTATCATAAAGTGTCCAATGTCTCATATAATGCACTCAGTGCTGTACCGAATGTGAAAAACCATGGTTGTATACGTGTTTTTGCGTCATCATTGTTAGTCTAGAAATGATTCAATCACGGTAAAGGTTGGGGGGGGGCGTATCATCCTGTTATTTGCTTAGTCTGTCTCCCTCTGCTGGGCTGCCGCCTCCTTAACAGTAGATGCCCTTCACCAAGGGTGAAGTGGGAGGATGAATGCAGGTGAGCATTTCCAGTTGCCAGCAGGCCTGGCATCCCGATTGCCACAAAAGATTAGGGCTTCCGGCTCATGCCCTAAAAGGATGGCTTGAGCTTTCCAAAGCTGCCCCTATTCTTTCTCCTCCAGCAAGAAAGCTTCCAGTCAGGAAGCAATTTACGGATAATCCAGGTGGCCTCTTTCCACCCCAAGCTTCCTTCTTCTGAGCTGAGAAAACTGAACTCCCAAAGGCGCTCCAGGAAACCCCATACAAGTGACAAAGAGCTAGTTAGTGGCAGAACTTGGAGCTAGCGATTTCCCTGTTTATCTGACCTTTCCGGTGATGCCTCCTGGTCTCTGGAATGCCCTTTCTCCACGTCTTCCTCCTGCAGGAACTCCTGCTGATTGTTCAGAGCTCAGCCACACATCATCGCTTTCAGCAAAGTGTCCTGCTCCCCTCCTGCAGGTCTTTGCTCCCTCCCGCCGCACATGTCCTGTGTGCCACCACCTCCGGGTTTATCATGCTGCTTTGGGATTTTGGAGATTTTTGGAATTTGTCTCCCCTAACAGGTCTGTGAGTTTCCTGTGAGCCAGGACCAGGAACAATTCAGTCAGAGAACAGTTTGGGGAACCAATTGGGGAAGAAGGTAAAATAAAACTGGTGCAATCCAGAACCTGGGTCTGCCTCCTAGTGTAAGCCCGATTGCCTCATTCATGGCTTGTTCAATTCCAGCACCAGGGATAAAATCCTAGGCAAACATCAGGGCTCAATAAATATTTGAGGAATTATATTGTGTTGAGTTGAGGCTGATCTAACACAACCTGGATCTTATGACTGTCAGGTGCTTTCAACCACTTATCTCTTCAATCGTATTGTTCTATTTTTCTCATATCAAATTAATGAGGCAGGCTAATGTTTCTGATGAGAAACTGAGGCCAGAAACAGATGAGAAACAGGCTCAGATTAAGGACCTTGTCTGTGGTCATTCAAGCTATGAATCATGCTTTTTTTTCTTTTTCCATCTAATTTCTTCCTTCCTTTGTTCCTTGCTGTCCCCACCCCCTTCTCCCTCTCCCTTCCTTCCTCCATCCATTCACTCGGTACAGGATAATTCACTGTCTATTGTGTGTTCCAAACTGTGTGGCTTGTTAGAGCACTTGACACCCAGATTATTATTCCTTAAAGCACCTTGGTCTACCATAACGAATTTTCCACTCTGCTTGCTTTGGAATAAGCCACATGGTTTCTAGATCCTTATAGGTAAGGAGAATGGATATTTTGACCTGGGTTAGTAATAAGTGCTGTGTTTCTTAACTGATCTCCTCCAGTGCAACGATACTCTGAAAAGCTCATGGAAAATGGAATTTTAAAAGTTTATTGTGGTGCAAAAAATTTTGAAATACAGAGTGTTTTTTTCATTTTCCAAACTTTTTTTAAAACTACTATATATAATTTTTTTTAAATGGGACTAGGGAGCAGTAGACATTCTTGCTAAAGCCAAATTTTCTTTCTTTCTTTCTTTCTCTGTTTTTTTTTTTTTTTTTTTTTTTTACAGGCAGAGTTAGACAGTGAGAGAAAGAGAGAGAGACAGAGAGAAAGGTTTTCCTTCCGTTGGTTCACCCCCCAAATGGCCAGGAGCCAGGTGCTTCCTCCTGGTCTCCCATACGGGTGCAGGGCCCAAGCACTTGGGCCGTCCTCCACTGCCTTGCCAGGCCACAGCAGAGAGCTGGACTAGAAGAGGAGCAACCAGGACAGAAACAGCACCCCAACTGGGACTAGAACCTGGAGTGCCTGCGCCGCAGGCAGAGGATTAGCTTAGTGAGCTGCGGCGCTGGCCTGCCAAATTTTCTGACACAGCATCCCTGAGGGGTTTCAGATACGATCATTTCCTTGTGGTTTGTCAGGCCAGTGTACAGACTCATGGCCGAGGGGGACTCCCTAAAGCAGACCACAGCTGCATTAGGTCCTGCAGTAGTTGCCACTCATTTCCAATTAGACCTCAGTGAGACTGGCTGTCATGGCCCCAAGGCCCTTTGTGACTTGCACACATGTGTCTTGTTTCCCATTGGGTGACCACCACCGAAAGCAACACTGCACTGCTATGGCTTCCCTGTTTGTAGCGGCAACAGAAATATGGCTATGAACATGATCTCTATCTAGAGTGTTTTCCAAAACCATTAGTTTCCCATGAATCAATGTTCTATGGAAGAGGAAGGAAGATACACGGAAATGAAGTTATATACTGCAGGCGCTCATTAATTTACTCATAACCATGGGCCAGATCCACAGTAGAAGGCCCAGATTCCACAATCACACTGGGACAAAGTAAAAAGCAACCCCTCAGTGGAAACTCATGGCTCTGCTTGTTTCATGAAGTCCATCATCATTTGTAGTCAAAGCTTTAAGATTGTTAAGTCAAGCAATTATTCACTGATACTATTAATGTTTGCTAAATACTCCATGTGGGTAGAAGTCACATTAAATGCTTCACACACAGGTTACCTACCCAAACAACCTTATAAAAGGTAAGGATTCGGAAACAGGATCACCAAAGGAAAAGCACTTGTCTGAAGTCATGAACAGAAAGAGCAGAGATAAGACTTAAGCCCAGATCAACCTGGCTCATGTCCTGGGTGTTTGGAACCACTTCCTTAGAGTTCCTCCATCAAAGCCGCTTCTCCTGGACCTAGCTCCTCTCTAGGCGGCTCAAGAAAAGAGAAGCAGGTACTTGTTCCAAGGTCTTGATTTGAAGCTTACATACTTTATTGACTATACCAGAAGCTAGCATATTGAAGCATGGGATTGTAATAAGCAGGAAATCACTAGTTACTCATTGCAGTGTTATGCCTTTTGTAAACACAATCTTTGTCCTCCCAGAAAGTCTACAAGGCATCTTCAAAAAATTTGTAGGAAATGAGTATCATGATAAAACTGTGTGTGGATTCCATTTTTTTCATCTGAATAAGCTTGTATTTTAGTTCCATTTCCCATGAACTTTTTGAAGTGCCCTCATATTCGTTTTCTTTATGCATTCCATAGGTAGTTCTCAAAAAAGGATTCAGGGTGATTTACGTAACAAAAATCCAAAAACCTACTGCAGCAGAACATGAAGATGGAAAAGGTACACAATGAGTTGAATAAAGAACCTGAATAAGGGACATGTCAGCACCTGTGACCCTGGATGGGAAAAGCCAAGTGTGAAGGCTGTTAGTCTCCAGTGAGCAGCTGGTGCTGGCACCCTATTACTTCCAAATCCAGCATCCCATAAAGTGCCTAGTTCAAGGCCTGGCTGCTACATGCTTCCAATCCAGCTTCACACTGGAAGGCAGCACTTGGTGGCCCAAGTCACTGGGTTCCTGCCACCCATGTGGGAGACCTGGTTGGAGTTCTTGGCTCTTGGTTTCATCCTGGCTCACCCAAAGCTACTATAGGCATTTGAGGAGTGAACCAGTGGATGGAAGATCTCTGTCTCTCCCTGTCACTCTGCCTTTCACATAAATTTAAAAATCATCTTTTTAAAAAGAGCCTCTGATAGGAAGGCTTGTGATGGTGTGGTTCATGCAAGAACTGGCCGGAATGTGCAGGGCCATGGCAATGGTCATATTCCCTAACAAAATAGAGGCATAGAAAATCATCAGCAAGAGTGTAGCGACATAAAATCATATTGCTGAAGGAGCATTCAGTGAAATCAGCAAAATACAAGACTATACATCCCGGCCGGCACCATGGCTAAACAGGCTAATCCTCCGCCTTGCGGCGCCGGCACACCAGATTCTAGTCCCGGTTGGGACGCCGGATTCTATCCTGGTTGCCCCTCTTCCAGGCCAGCTCTCTGCTGTGGCCCGGGAGTGCAGTGGAGGATGGCCCAAGTGCTTGGCCCTGCACCCCATGGGAGACCAGGAAAAGCACGTGGCACCTGGCTCCTGCCATCAGATGAGCACGGTGCGCTGGCCGCAGCACGCCAACCGCGGCGGCCATTGGAGGGTGAACCAACGGCAAAGGAAGACCTTTCTCTCTGTCTCTCTCTCTCTCACTGTACACTCTGCCTGTCAAAAAAAATAAAAAAATAAAAAAATTAAAAAATTAAAAAATAAATAAATAAAAAAGAAATGGGGGAAAAAAACTTAAAAAAAAAAAAAAAGACTATACATCCCGGGGCCAGCACTGAGGCATAGTGGGTAAAGCTGCACCCTGCAGTGCTGGCATCCCATATGGTCGCCGATTCAAGTCCCAACTACTCCTTTTCTGATCCAGCTCTCTGCTATGGCTTGGGAAAGCAGTAGAAGATGGCCCAGGTCTTTGAGCCCCTGTACCCACATGGGAGACCTAGAAGAAGCTCCTGGCTCCTTGGCTTCGGATTGCCTCAGCTCCAGCGTTGAAGCCATTTGGGGAGTGAGCCAGCAGGTGGAAGACTTTTTTTTCTCTCTGCTTCTGCCTCTGTGTAGCTCAGCCTTTCAAATAAACACATCTTGGGGCTGGCACTGTGGTGCAGTGGTTTAATGCCGCAGACTGCAGTGCCGGCATCCCATAAGGGTACCAATTGAGTCTCAGCTGCTCCACTTCTCACCCAGCTCTTTGCTATGGCCTGGAAAAGCAGTAGAAGATGGCCCAAGTCCTTGGGCCCCTGCACTCATGTGGGAGACCCAGAAAAAGCTCCTGGCTCCTGGCGTTGGATCAGCACAGCTCTGGCCATTGCAGTCATTTGGGGAGTGAACCAGCAGATAGAAAACCTTTCTCTTTCTCTGGCTCTAACTCTCTCTGTAACTCTTTCAAATAAATAAAATAAACCCCATGGGAGACCAGGAGAAGCACCTGGCTCCTGCCATCTGATCAGCGCAGTGCGCGGGCTGCAGCGCGCCAGCCGCAGCGGTCATTGGAGGGTGAACCAACGGTAAAAGGAAGACCTTTCTCTCTGTCTCTCTCTCTCTCACTGTCTACTCTGCCTGTCAAAAAAAAAAATCTTAAAAAAAACAACAAAAACTATACATCCGTTAAAATCACAATTGGATAGGGGCCGGCACTGTGGCGTAGGGGCTAAAGCCACTGCCTGCAGTGCTGGCATCCCATATGGGCGCCAATTCAAAATCCAGCTGCTCCACTTCTGATCCAGCTCTCTACTATGGTCTGGGAAAGCAGCAGAGGATGGTCCAAGTCCTTGAGCCCCTGCGCCCACATGGGAGACCCAGAAAAAGCACCTGGATCCTGGCTTCGGTTCAGCACAGTTCTAGCCGTTGTGGCCAATTGGAGAGTGAACCAGCAGATGGAAGATCTCTCTCTCTCTCTCTCTCTCTCTCTCTCTCTCTGCCTCTCCTCCTCTCTCTTTGTAACTCTGACTTTCAAATAAATAAATAAATCTTTTGTAAAAAATTACAATGGGATAAAGACAGGATTGGCTAAGGCTTAGGCCTGGAAGGGAATAGAAAGCTTTAAGTGACATATTGGAGAGTTAGCTGAGCAATTTTTCTCACTTATTATTTCCTTTTGTGGCTACTGAAGCTTTCATTGATTTATATTCTGGTTCATGGAAAGTTTGAGCAAGCCTACAGAAATATATGCAATTTGATCAGACAAAAACAAAAACAAAAAAAGCAGGTGGAGTGATTTGGCCAAAAGAAAAATAAAGGTACAGCAGAAATGAGGCTGGAATGGAAAAACACGTGGTGAAGTCTGATAACTGCACAGCACTACGGGAGGGGCCCAGGATCTGGCACTAGAAGACTTGACTTTGAACTCTCGTGTAGCAACTTTTTCCTGTGCCCTTGAGGAAGCCTCCAAAATGTCTTGTTTTCATCTGTAGAATGGGAAGAATGACGATCCCTTTCTGAAGATAAATAAGAAGTTACACTTTGAATCACTTCCCAAATGGCTGAAGCAGCCAGGACTGGGCCAGGTTGAATCCAGGAGCCAGGAGCTGCAGCTGCATCTACCACGTGGGTAAGGCACCCCAGGCTCAGGCTCTTCCCCTGCTTTCCCAAATACATCAGCAGGAAGTCTAGACAGTTATCTGAAAACATAAACAAATGGCTGCAAGAATCTTACCACTCCTCCTCAGCAAGAAAAAATGTTTGATCTGGTTAACCTTTACTTTCATTTGAATCTTGATTAATTTTAACTCTGATAATATTCTATTGCCTGCAATTCTTTGAAGTTCTTTTTGTAAAAAAAAAAAAAATGTATTCATTCATTTGAAAGTCAGAGTTACACAGAGAGAGGAGAGGCAGAGAGAGAGAGAGAGAGAGAAAGATCTTTCATCTGTTGGTTCACTCCCCAAATGGCCATAACAGCCAGCTCCAGGCCAGGCCAAAACCAGGAGCCAAGAGCTTCTTCCAGGTCTCCCATGTGGGTGCAGGGGCCCAAGCACTTGGGCCATCCTCTGCTACTTTTCCCAGGCTGTTAGCAGGGAGCTAAATTGGAAGTGGAACAGCCCAGGACATGAACTGACACCTATAGGGGATTCCGGCGTCGCAGGTGGCAACTTTATCCAAAACAACACAATGCCAGACTCAAAGTTCCTTCAATGTGGACAAGGAACCAGTTTTTTTTTTTTTTGAAGTTTCATAAGCTTTTCATAAGCAGTTTTCAAAATCTTTGTAATGTAAATATAGACAGCATGCTTTAGCAAACTAAGCAATTTCAAAAGTATAGTGTGGAAAGCTTTATCTAAAAAATTATTTCAGTAATGATTACCAAAACACACTGCATCCTGGTATGTGGCTTGCACTTTCTGTAGCCTGTCTCTAATCCTCACAAGATGGAGGCAACGCTCAGACATATGGCTACACATATTTAACAGATAATGATGGCTTTATTTACTTGGCCATGATCATACATGTAGAACACGGCAGAGCCAGGTTTATGAACACAAATTTGACAGATTCCAAGATTTACCATGCCACCTGTATTTTAAAGGAAGATCACAAAATGAGCCTGGGAAGCTGTGAGGGCATCCAGGAGGAAGTGCTGCTCTGACACAGTCCCGGAAGATGAACAGGAGTGCAGAAGGCAGAGGAGGTGTGAGGGCACATATGTGAAGGCATGCACACGAGGACACACAATGCTTTCAGGGAACAGGGAAGGATCTCTTACACTTCGTGGTTTTCTCACACACACAGTGTCACAGAGAGGGAAAACAGAGACAGAGAGATATCGCATCTACTGGTCACTCCCCAAATGGCCACAATGGCCAGGGCTGGGCCAAGCCCAAGCCAGGAGTCTGGAACTCCATCCGGGTCTCCCATGTGGGTAGCAAGAACCCAACTACTTGGGCCATCTTTTGCTGCTTCCCAGGCACGTTAGCAAGGAGCTGGAGTGGAAGCAGAACAGCTGGGACTGGATTCTGCACTCTGATACGGGATGCAAGCAGCAACTTTAACCCGCTATGCCACAACTCCAGCTCCAGGATGGAACTGCTGCTGCTTCATTCAAGTTATGCACACTGCTATCAATAGTATTTGAATTTCATTAAGTCAAATAAATCATCTTGTAGTGCTTCTATCATGCAGGCACATTTGTGTTATAAAAGTGATTTATCATGATAACTTTATATTAAACCGAGTACTTGATATGGCTTATTAAACTGGTGAACAGCGGTTAATGTGTAACTGCTTATGCCTCTCTCACAGCATATCCGGAAAACAAATTGTTTCAGCCTTGATCCCCAACTGCTTGATCCTAGCTGGTCACAGATGCTTTAAACTTACCTCCTCCCTAGGAACAGCAACTCAAGTTTCAGAGTTCCATCTTCTCTCCCATCACAGTCACTACAATGTTGGTCACTACAATGTCCATTCTTGGGAAACACCTGAGTTTGTTTTTCTCTCTGTGAGATCTATTCCACTCACATTATCTTCAATTCCTCATTTTTTAAAAGACTTTATGTAACTTTTATATATGGAAAAAGTATAATAAGCACCTGTGTGCCCACCAACTGACTTGAGAAATGTTATTTTCAATACAGTTAGAGGGGCTGCTGCTGTGGCATAGCAGATAGGGCTGCCGCCTACAGTGCTATCATTCCATATGGGCACTGGTTTGAGTCCAGGCTGCTCCACTTTCAATCCAGATCTCTGCTGTGGCCTAGGAAAGCAGCAGAAGATGGCCCAAATGCTTGGGCTCCTGCACCCACGTGGGAAACCTGGAGAAGGCTCGTGGCTTCTGGCTTCAGATCAGCCCAGCTCCAGCAGCTGCAGCCATTTGGAGAGTGAACCAGTAGATGGAAGATCTCTCTCTCTCTCTCTGCCTCCCTATAGCTCCTTCAAATGAATAAATAGATCTTTAAGAAAAAAATTAATATAGTTGCAGCCTTCCCACCTTATAACCTTTCTTGGCCTTTCTTTTCTGTTTCCCAGAAGCAGTGCTTTCCTGAATGTTGTACTTTTTTTTGTTTTGTTTTTTAAATAATAATTTTACTACCTATGTATATATCCCTAAAAAGTGTTTATGTTTTATGTTTTTGAACTTTTTAAAAATGAAATTAAGCTGTGAATATTCTACAGTTTGCTTCTATCCTTCTATATTCTTTTAAGATTTTTTATATATACATATATAAATCTAGTTCATTTGCATGACCTACATTAATTAAAAAATATTATTTTCCTGCTGGTGGATATTTAGATTATTTCCAGCTTTCCAGGGGATCATCATGTGTGTATCTGTCTTCCTAGTCACCTGTACGGAAGTTCTCTAGGATATCTCCCTAGTAACAGAACAGCTGGTGAGAGGATAGTTACATCCTCAATTCTAATGCAAAACACTTTCCTATTGCATCATGCCCTCAACTATATTATTATTATTATCATCATCATCAAATGCTGATGGACTCAGTGTCGCCTCCGAGTCCAGCAGTGAATTCTGACCTGTACTGAAGCGGTACAGGGGGTGGGAGAGTGGAGTCCTCAGGAATGGGACTGGAGCTTTGGCCAGAGTCCCCAGAGAGTTCTTTATGCCTTTCTGCCACATTGGGATAGAGCGGTAAGTGAGCCCTCACAAACACTGAACCTGCTTTGACTGTGGACTTGCCAGCCTCCGGAACCGTGAAAAACGCATGGGTGCCAGTCAAGCCACCCCTCCATGGTATTTTTGTTGTGCTAGTCTGAATGGCCGAGGACAGAGATTTTTTAAATATCACCAATATGGTGAGTGTCCTGTGGGATGAGTTGTGTCCCCCTAAAATTCAGAAGTTGAAGTGCTAATGTACAATATCTAACAATGTGATTGTACTGGAGGTGTGGTCCTTAAAGAGGTAATGGAGATTAAATGAAGTCACCCAGGCAGGCTCTAATCCCATAGGACTGATGTCCTTATGGAAGCCCTGTGAAGACGAGGGGAGGACAGAGCATCTACACATCAAGGACACAGGCTTTCAGAAGAAAACAACCCTGCCCACCCCGTGATCTTGAATTCCCAGCCTATAGTACTGTGTGTAAGTTAATCTCTGCTATTTAAGTCACCCAGTGTGTGATATTTGTTATGGCAGCCCTAGCAAACTGATTCAGTAAATAAAAATGGTGAGTCATCTGAGTTTAATTTTTTTAAGTTTAAAAGGGAGATTAATATTAGAGTCAAAGACCTCCAGCCACAGTGGCCTGGAGGGAGGTGCCAAAGGAGGCAAACCCTAAAAGGGCTGGTGGTGGTGTGCTTTTTCCTAGTTTAATTCACATTCCTTTTTGTTTTTAAAAGATTGATTTATTTATATTTGAAAGTCAGAGCTACATAGAGAGGGAAGGAGAGGCAGAGAGAGAGGTGCGCCGATTCAAAGCCAGGAGCCAGGAGCTTCCTCCTGGTCTTCCCATGCGGGTGCAGGGGCCCAAAGACTTGGCCATCCTCTACTGCTTTCTCAGGCCATAGCAGAGAGCTGGATTGGAAATGAAGCAACCAGGTCTTGAACTGGCACCCATGTGGGATGCTGGCACTACGGGCAGTGGCTTTACCCACTACACCACAGTGCAGGTCTCTACATTTCTTATTTACAACTAAAATTCAGAAAATCTGCAAATAAAGCCACTGAGATATCATCTATACAAATTGTTTAAAAGTCATTTCTTTATACATTTCCATTGTGTTGTTTCCTTTTCTGATATACATATTGGATGCTGCTATGTAGCCTATTCATTTATTTAAGGGGTGGAGAGAGGGAGAGGAAGAACAAAAGTTCCAACTGCTAGTTTACTCCCCAAATGCCCAGGAACTCAACCCAGGTCTCCCACATAAGTGGCAGGCACTAGTGGAGCCATTACCTTTTCCATCCCAGGGTGCAAAGCAGCAAGAAAGCTGGAAAGGGGAGCAGAGCCAGGACTGCAAGCCAAGCATTCTGATATGTGTAGTGGGTGTTTCATCTGGGGACAGCCAGGCCAAACACTCAACCTGCTTATCTACTTTTAGGAATAGTGGTAGTTGGGGCCGGCACCGTGGCTCACTTAGTTAATCCTCTGCCTGCAGCACTGGGTTCTAGTCCTGGCTGCTCCTCTTCCAGTCCAGCTCTCTGCTGTGGCCCAGGAGGGCAGTGGAGGATGGCCCAAGTACTTGGGCCCCTGCACCAGCATGGGAGACCAGGAAGAAGCACCTGGCTCCTGGCTTTGAATCGGCGCAGTGCTGGCTGTGGCAGCCACTTGGGGAGTGAACCAATGGAAGGAAGACCCTTTTCTCTGTCTCTCTCTCTTACTGACTGTAACTCTACCTGTCAAATAAAAAAAAAAAAAGTAATAGTGATAGTTAAGGCAATAGTAGTCTTTTGTTGATATTCTTATTACTATATCAAGTTACAATTCTAAGACACAGACACAGACAACTAACCTGAACAGGCAGCTATTCTAGAAGGGGCCCTTTACTGAAGATGTCTCCTCTCTCATCATCCCTGCAAGGTTATAATTATCGAACTTTGAAAGGTAAATTCTGGCTGAAAGTTTAAGGTACTTGGCCTGTAACTTCAGAACTAGGATCTGAACACTATTATCAAATGCAAAAGCCTGAAGTCTAATTAACTCCGTCTTTCAGAAGCTACCTGCCACTCAAACAAACCTGGGATCCACTCGCAAAGCCCGCCCTGCTCACCTTACTAGTTCTGATGAGTCACTGTAGAGCTTCCTCCGAGCTGCTTGCTGACTTTACACAACGCTTTACTCCATGGGAGTCCAGAGCTGGAGGAACTGCACTAGGCTGCATCTCAGGCAGCCAGGGCTCCAGCTCTGACCCTACCACTTAAGCTCTGGCCTCTGGACAAGTCATTCAATCTTCCTGGACCTTGGTTTCCGCTTTAAACCTACAGCAGAGAACCTTTCCTGGCCTCTGGACAAGTCATTCAATCTTCCTGGACCTTGGTTTCCGCTTTAAACCTACAGCAGAGAACCTTTCCTGGCCTCTGGTTGTGGGGGGCAGGGAAAGTTGCCCACAATCCTTGGCCTCCCTTGCCTTGCAGCTACAGTGTTTTGCTCTCCTCTCTGGCATCTGCAGCTGTGTGTCTCTCTCCTCTTTATTTATTTGAGAGGTAGGGTTACAGACAGAGAGAGGGAGAGCAGAGAAAGGTGTTCCACCTGCTGGTTCACTCCCCAAATGGCCTCAATGGCCGGAGCTGGGCCAATCCGAAGCCAGGAGCCAGGAGCTTCCTCTTTGGGCCATCTTCTGCCTGCTTTCCCAGGCCATGCGGAGAGCTGGGCAGAAGAAGAGCAGCCGGGAGTCAAACCAGTGTCCATGTGGGACGCAGGCACTGCAGGTGGAGGCTTAGCTTACTACGTCATCAATGCCCACCCCTCTCTCCTCTTCGTATAAGTACACAGGTCATATTGGATTACAGGCCCACTCTACTCCAGTCTGATTTCATCTTAATGAATGGCTCCTGGAAAGACTGTTTGCAAATAAGGTCACCTACTGAGGCACCATGGATTGAGAGCTCAATGTATCTTTTCTGGGGGGTGGGGAAACAGACACAACTTATCCCACAATAATGGCTTAGTTCTGTCTTCTCTGATCCATCCATCTCAGCCATGGTTTGCCAACCCAATTTAATATAGGTGAAACATTAAAACTTAAGCCAATTGGCCAGCACCGCGGCTCAACAGGCTAATCCTCTGCCTGCGGTGCCGGCACTCTGGGTTCTAGTCCTGGTTGGAGCGTCGGATTCTGTCCCGGTTGCTCCTCTTCCAGTCCAGCTCTCTGCTCTGGCCTGGGAGTGCAGTGGAGGATGGCCCAGGTTCTTGGGCCCTGCACCCACATGGGAGACCAGGAGGAAGCACCTGGCTTCTGGCTTCGGATCAGCGCAGCGCGCCAGCCACAATGCACTGGCCGTAGCAGTCACTTAGGAGGTGAACCAATGGGAAAAGGAAGACCTTTCTTTCTGTCTCTCTCTCTTTCACTGTCTAACTCTGCCTGTCAGGAAAAAAAAAAAAAAAGAACTTAAGCCAAGAAGAAAAGACAGGAATCCTCGCTGAATTTGAATCATTTCTCCCCAAGACATAAACTAGAGGTTCCTTCTGTATCTCAGCTCCCAAGAGGAAGAACAGTACAACAATATTACAGTTTACTCTCCTGGAGCCAGCCCAGCTAGGGCTCACCAGCTTACTAGGCTGCTCCAGACCGGCTGACACGCAACAGTCACTGCTTAATGGGTGGAATCCCTTCCTTGTAAGTAAGGAAACTGCTGAATAAGGACGGGGATTTCAAGGGAGGAAATAAGTTGTAAAAATACTTTTCATGGTAGATTCTAGAATGATCCTACTGTGCTGCTGCTGAGTCTGGGGAGGTCCTGAGAGGCACAGTAACCAATTCAGGGTTCAACAGTGGTAAAAGTCAGGAGCTGGAAACAAGGTTACATGTGTCTGTCACTGCGGTAGCAGCCAAGAAGTCCACAGGGGCTACAAAGAGGTGGCAGTGGTGTCACTGTGTAGAAATACAGAGACAGCATGGGACAGCAGGCTGGGAAGGCTCCCAGCGCGATTTGGGGACTTCTTATGGGAGAAGAGGGGTGAGGTAAGGAAGCCCCCCATTGTAACCTCACCACTTAGTGATAGGTCACAAGAGATCCTGTAACCCCGGTAACCAGATAGGAACATTCTAGAGAGAGGCCCCTGCCCAGCTCATTTGGCCAGACACTTGACAGAGCAAGATGTTCTCTTGCTGTGTCCTCACTTCCCAAGGCCATGGGCCGAGGAAACCATGGGGTGAGGGTTTTCAGCAACAAATCCGACGCTGGTTCTCACGTCACTCCCAATACCTCTGGCCATTTGGCAGGAAGCAGTCACAGGTGACCCAGCACCACCCAGAGTTGTCTAGGCCAGGTTTTCATGGTGAAAGCACCTGGGCTACCCCAAAACCCCTTTAGTGGGGTGGCGGGGATGGGAGGAATAGGCAGGTGAGAGGAGGGCCTATCATGGGCAGAAGGTGGTTGGGCCGGGAGGCTGTAACCTGATGGTCCTGGTGTGTTCACACCTCAGCACATGGCTGGCAGGGTGGAAGGGAATCATCTGGGGCATCCACACCTGCTCAGCTGTTATTCCACCTCCCGCATGCTGTCATGCCCCTTCCTCCAGGTGGTTTTCTGTGATGTAAGGGTCCCTGTGGCCAGGGGAGGAGAAGTCACGAGGGGCAGAAACAGAAGGAAAGGGAGCAGGCAGGGCCCGATGATTGCTGAGCACCTGCGGGCACTGTCTTTCCAGAGCTGCAGTTACCGCAAAGGCCAGGTGCTACTCAACAAGGTCCTGTATTCCATCTCTTTCATGGAGAGACAGGCGGCCCACAGAGGCTGCTGCTGGCTGATGGTGAGTATGGGGGAGCAGACGGGTGCCGCATCCAGGGCCCAGACGCCACTCCACGTGCTTGCTTCTCAGGGCCTTGCAGATGGGGGTGGGGTGGGCAGAGTACTGCTCCCAGCAGAATCTGGTGCCACCTCCTCCCTCAATGCCACCCCCTCAGCCCAGGCCCTGCCATGGCCACGTGCAGCATCCTTGCCCAGATGTTTCTGTGTTGTTCGGAAACCTAATTTTCTTCCATTTCACTTCACTTTGCTGCAATGGTTGTGCCTTTTGTTATTTTTCCATGTTTTCACCCATGTGTCCTGATGTCTCCATGGCCGGGGACCTGACCATCCTTCCTCCCCCCTGTCAAGTCTCACCCGTCCTCATGAGCATGAGGCTGTCTGTCTAAAAAGGACAGGTGGCTCCTTTTATCAAGTTCCTACCTCTATCTTTCTGTGCCCATGAGCACCTTCTAGGGCCCCTCCCCATCAAGACCTGGGGTCTCACTGGGCAGGACGGTGTTCCAGAAGGAGGGCAATTACCATAGCAACACAGCCTTTCCTTACTGGAGCCTGCAGCCAAAGTCCTATGTGTCCCAATACACTGATCCCCCTACCCCAAGATAAACCTGCTGGCTCGTGTCTGAACTGGACTGTTTGCTCAGGACTCAGTGAATTAAGCCTCTTCAAACAGGGACGAACTTCATGAGTTAGTTGGCTCACCCACAGATACTGATACTTGTAAATTTTCCCTTTGAACACTGAGAACCACTTTGTTGCTTGCAACTCGGGACAAGAGTCACTGATGGCACTGGCATTGGTCTGAGCTCCAGCTCCCACCCTCCTGGTAGCTGCTGGTGCTGTAGTGACTGTGTGTCCCCTCCTCTCTCCTACCCTAGGTTAAAATATGGTCTAATTTGATTGTGTATGATGCCCACTTTGGGTGGAGGATCCAGGGGGGCGCATTGCTGAGGCTCGTGGACAGCCTGGTGCCTGCCTTCCTGGGTTGGGAACCCGCATATGTTCCCAATTTCCTGAGAACCTACAGAACCTTTGCCACCACCCAGCAGGTGTTGGACGCACTGTTTGCAAGGTGAGACTCCCACATCTCCAGGCAACTGTCACTTGGCCACCCCTAGCTGTGAGTCTTGGCAAGGTCACCCCACCTTGTTTAAGCCTCAGTTGGAGCCCCTGAACACTGGAGTGTTAAGACAAAACTCATAGGATTATACAGTGGCAGAATGGGATCCTCCTTGGAGAGTGCTTACCTGGTGCTGGGCCCACGGGAAGGTCTCCTATAGGGGCTACTGTTCTCATTATTTCCCCATCCCCGAAGAGGAAATTCTTGTTTTTCCCCTTTATGATTCTCTGAAATGGAGTTGAACAGGTTGGGTCATTTTTTTTTTTTTTTAATTTATCCATTTGCAAGAGGAACAGGGAGTAGGACTTTTTACAACTGCTGGTTCACTACTCAATTTCCCTGAGGAGAAATGGCTAGGAGAGACTGTAGCCAGAACCTAGAACTCAATACAGACCTCCCACATGGGTGGAAAGGGACCCCAGTGCTGAGCCATCCCCTGTCCCCAATGGTGCGCATTCACAGTGCACTGGATTGAAACAGGAATGATTGAAACTGGACTCCAACCCAGCAAGCTGGATATAGGATGTGGGCATTTCAAGTGGTGACGTAACCACTGCACCGGATGCCTGTTTCCTTATTTCTAGAGGATCCAGATTCCATCTATGTGTTTTTTTGGTTGATCCAGACCAGGAATATGTGGGGTGGGCAGGGAGACCCCAGACCCACTCAGTTGCCTTGGAAAAAGCTGGCTGGAGTTTACTCCTTCCAAGTCACACGATTTGCAGGACCTTTCTAGGCAGTGACCTTGATCCAAAGCACAGAGCAGGCCCCAGTCCTTGCTGGGCTTGGTGGGACTCGGACAGGCTCACTAGACAGGGGGTGCCCACCATGGGGCAGATGTGACACCCTCTTGGCCTTCTCTAGGTACCCTTGGTTCGCTCCTACTACTGATTGTGTACTCCAGGACACAGTGAAATAGTGAGTGGGTATGGGGCAGGTGGGGGGGACCCAGTTTTTTATGAAATTGGGCTGGGAGTGTGGTGGTCTGTGGGTTGGATGCAGCTGGAAGCAGCCTTGATTCTAAACATTCTGTGATGCTGCTTACAGAGCTGAGGTATGGGCGGTGCCCTGCAGGGATAAAGCAGCCAAAGAGAGCTGGGACTGGGGCCGCAGGCACTGTGGGGAGTGGAGTGGCAGTGGGAGGACAAAATAAAGCCATGAGGGAACCCAGCACCACCACATCTCATCCAAACCTGCTTACACCATGAGTCCATCCTGGGACCCAGAATGGGACTGGGGGCATCCTGCTCACTAATACAGCTGCAGTCCCACAGTGAGGCATGACGGGTGCTCAGAGGTTACAGTGGGTGCCCAGGGGTCAGGCCCCCTCTGGAGATGAACGGCACTGGGAAGAACAGACCCATTCACTGTGCTGTCGGGACTCATATTGGAGGTTAGTTACACAGGTCCCAGAGCCTGGGAAAGAGGCGGGACTCCCTTTGCTTCCTCCTTTTTCACTTCCTTATGTAGCACCTGCTGCGTGCAGGGAACCAAGCAGACAGCATCCCTCTCTGCCCTTGTGGAGCTGGCATTCCAGGGAGGACAGGGCACTCAGACACATACTGTGCATCAGGCTTCCCTGAAAAGGGAAAGGGGGGTGAGACCTTGGTCAAGGGCTCCCTCTCATGCAGCCATTTGTCAGTCCCCCTTCAGTGACCAGGCCTCTTTCCTGGCTGATTGAGAGTGCCGTGAGCTATGGGCAGGCAGTGGCTGGAGGCACTGGAGCCCAGCCTGTGTCCTAGGAGGAAGGCACGAAAGGGCAAGGCCTCTCACTGGACTGCTCGCCTGCCTCCCTGCAGCGCTCTTTCCTCCATCCTGGCCACCTGGCTGGAGCAATACCCGGAAGATTTCAATCATCCCCCGCATTACACCAGTCTGTACATGCTGCTGGACTACACACAGCTCAACCTGTGTGGCTTCGAGCTGGACCAACAGGTACAACTTCTCCTGAGACACCTGCAGCAACAGGAGCCTGAGGAGGCAGAACTAGAGGGTGAGGAGGACCGGGATTGGTGCATGTGAGTACAAGGAGGCGTGAAGGGTCTATGTTGCACTCAGAAAAGCTTTCAGAATCAGGGGTGGGTCCAGGAGCAACAAGGGACTCAGGTGACCAAAAGATATTCGGGAAGTGGCATTTGGGTCAAAGCCTTGTCTGAGAGTCAGAGACAAGGTTTTGTCTGTGGAAGGTATATGAAGAGTCAGGCATGCTGCTAATATGTTCTCCTTTGATGCCAGAGCCAGATGAAGCTCCAAGTCCACAAGAGCTTGTGCCACCTCCACCTCTATCACCAGATGGAGCTCCACAGCCAGAACAGGCTCGCAGACCACTTCTGGAAACCTCCAGGGAGCCCGCACCAGCTTCCACTTTGGCACTAGCTCCAGAGTGCTAGGAAGCGCCAACCGTTCCACCTGCAGAGCCAGCCAATCCAGATCCACATCCAGATCCAGAGTCACATTCAACCTCAACCACAGTCTCTATTCTATTGGAAACTCAAGGGCAGGAAACGCCTGCTGCCACATCCCAAGAGCTTGATCTCTTTGTAGCTCCACAGCTGGCACCTGTCCCCCTCCTTACTAAGGAATTTGTTGTAATGTCATCTTTCTCCTTCCACATAAAAACTTACTATACTTCATCTTCTAAAATGCATAAATAAAATTTGATATTTTAACTTAAAAAAAAAATACTTTGCCTGTTCCATAATGAGGACACCTGGGGCTACATGGAGAGGCTGTGGCAAGCACGTGGGCGAGCGGTACCGGAGGAAGATGGGCTTGCCTATAAGAAGACTGCAAGGGGCAGCCTAAGGGCCTGTCCACGTCCCTGCCAATTTTACTTAGACCCGAGACCTGGGTCTTGCTAAAGCCCAAATGGTGGGGAAAGAGCCATGGAGGATGGCTAATGCAAGACACTACTAGTTGACTTCTTCAAGTGAGAGCCCCAAGGGGATGTTCCACTTTTAGCAACAACAGTGTTGCAAGTCTGTAGCTATTATACTTTGCATTAAGTGTTATTTCACTCGTGCTGTCCCTGTAGGACATATCACACACACACACACACACACACACACACACTTGTCAGGCCATAAACTGTATCTTAGTGCCTGTCGCAGGCTGGATTCCCTGAGAAGCAAACACTGAGCTGGAGAAGGGCACGTAAGAAGGTGATTGGAGGGTGCCTAGGAAAACATGCCTATGAGGGAGTGAAAGGAAGAGAGCTGGGTGGCCCACGGCAAGGAGAGCTGCAGTACAGGCCCAGCACTGGCCATGAACAGTGCTGAAACGTGGTCAGGCCCAAACTGTCATCCTCAGCTGGGGGAAGAAGGGTAGGTCCCCCAATAACTAGCCATTGGATGTAAACTCCATTAGGGAAGGGGGACTTGAACTTGAATAACTTGAATCCAAGCCCTCCCAGGTGGATTGTGGGTGTCTCAAGTTTCTCAAGCACCAGGCCAAACACTCCTTCTTTCTCCTTTGTTTTCTAGGTCATCTTAATAAACATAATTTACATCTGTAATAGGGAAAATACTATTTTTCCTCTAAAATAAGAGGTTTTTTTTTTTTTTTTTTTTACAAACTCGTATTGATTTATTTGAAAGAGACAGACAGATCTTCCATTTGTTGGTTCACTCCTCAAATGCCTGTAACAGCTGAGGCTGGGCCAGGCTGAAGGCAGGAGACCAGAACTCAACCTAGGCCTCCTAGGTAGGTGGCAGAGACCCGAGACCCTGGGCCACACCTGCTGCCTCCCAAAGTGTCCATCAGCAGGAAGCTGGAATCAGGAGGGGAGCTGGGACACGGAATCAGGCATTCCGATTTGGGATGTGGGCCTCCTAACTGGTACGCAGAAGACCCACTGAGAAAAGCAGATACTTCTCGTGAGGAGAAAGCTTGTAGCTACATTAATCAAACAGTCACAGAAATCACAAATCAGACTTTAAATGGGCTTGTCTGTTAATAGTGGCCCCTTCACAGCCTGAAAGATTTAGGAAAGGGCAACTCTGAGTAAAAGAAGGTTTAGACTTAGGTTCTTCAAAACAGGGGTCACTTGCTACAAGTGACCCTAAGCACTTGAGACTTGGCTAGTTCAAAGGAAGATGTGCTGTAACATACACACTAGATTTCAAAAACCAAAAAATATCTGGATGGGCACTGTGGTGCAACAGGGTAAGCCACTGCTTGGGACGTTAGCATCCCATATCAGAACGCCTAGGATCAAATCTAGCCCCCGCTTATGATCCAGCTTCCTGGTAATGCGTCCTGGGAAGCAACAGATGATGGCTTGTGTGCTCAGGACTCCCACACTCTGGCCACAGTCTGGCCCAACCCTGGCTGTTGTGGGCATTTGGGGAGTGAATCAGACGATGAGACATATCTGTCCCTCTCTCTTTCTCTCCTCTTTCTCTGTGTGCATCATTCTCCCTTTCACATAAATGAAAATATTCAAAAATAAATTTAAAATTATAAAATATGTTCTCAATAATTTTAATATTACATCTTAAAATGACAATATTTTGGACAGATTTGGTAAAATTAAATACAATAAAAGTAATTTCACTTGGGGGCCAGCGCTGTGGTGTAGTAGGTTAGGCTTCTGCCTGCTGCACCGGCATCCCATATGAACACCAATTCGAGTACCAGCTGCTCCACTTCCAATACAGCTCCCTGCTAATGGCCTGGGAAAGCAGCAGAGCATGGCCCAAGTACTTGGGCCCCTGCCACCCACATGGGAGACCTGG
The DNA here is from genome assembly GCA_949820135.1 of Sylvilagus floridanus. NCBI lineage: Eukaryota > Metazoa > Chordata > Mammalia > Lagomorpha > Leporidae > Sylvilagus > Sylvilagus floridanus. The sequence continues at coordinate 70,185,115 of OX463239.1, forward strand.
AAGAAGCTCCTGGCTCTTGGCTTTGGATCGGCCCAGCTCAGCCATTAGAGCCATCTGGGGAGTGAACCAATGGATGGAAGACCTCTCTCTCTGTCTCTCTCTTTCTCTGTAACTCTGCCTCTCAAATAAAGAAATCTTTTTAAAAAATACAAAATAATTACACTTGGGTTTCTTTTTTTTATTTGTTTTTGTACAGTGTTGATACTTGGCAGGAAGCATAAGTTTTCTGAAATCCCTCCTAAAAACAGAAACAACTTGGAAAAGCATTTGTAACACAGGACATCTGCCAATCTTACAGGTTTATTGGGAGCTTCCATGAGAAAACCATTGAAAGTGCAGCTTGCTGCCAAATGAATTCTCAGCACTGCGAGGCAAAATGAAACCCATACTACCTGTGTGGTGCACAGTGATCCACGTAACTCAACTGTCAACTCCGGGCAAGTTAAGGAAACGATTGTGCTGTGGAAAGCCATTAATATCTTCCTCTGGGAGAAGCCCTCCAGCTTGTCCTGGGAGCTGTATAGCAACTGTCCCCCGACACCTACACACTGGAAACTGATTTGAGGTAAACAAGGCACTTGACAGAAGGACAGTGAGCCAGAGCCAAGGAAGACAACCCAGGACCTGGGAAGCTGTCTATGAGGAATGACTTAATGACATACATTGTTTGGAATTTATTTTGTTTCCAGAATTTTAACAGAAGTCACTGTCCAAAATTAAGACGCAATCACTGGTTACTCTAGTCTTGGATTTTTTTTTTAAAAGATTCTTAATTTTATTTATAAGAAAGGCAGAGTTACAGAGACAGACAGAAAGGGAGAGAATCTTCCATTTGACGGTTCATGGTTCACTCCCCAAATGGCCACAATGTCCAGGGCTAGGCCAGGCCAGAGCCGGAAGCCAGGAACTCCATCCTGGTCTCCCAATTGGGTGGCAGGCACCCAAGCATTTGGGTCATTTTCTGCTGCTTTCTCAGGTGCATCAGCAGGGAGCTGGATTGGAAGTAGAGCAGCTGGGAGTCTCTAGATTACTCACACAGGATGCCAGCGTTGCCACAGCAGCTTAACCTGCTGTACCACCACGCCACCACCCCTCCCCACCAACTTGAATTGTTTATTGGGAGAAACGCAAACTGATTTATAAGACACATAAAACAATCTAAACCTGGGTAAACTCTTTCTCCTACAAACCTAGATCCTAATGTGAGACTGAAAGGAAAGAAAGTTTTCGTATTTCTCAAAACAAATTTTTTGAAACTTCTGTCATTATTTGCTTCCCCTCCACCTTCTCTAGAACATTCTCAACCTCTCAACTTATGTTTTTATTCATGAAGAGAATTTAAAAAAAAAAAAAAAAGACTTTATTTGAAAGAATGACAGAGATAAATGGAAAGAGAGCTCTTCCATGCACAGGTTCACTCCCCAGATGGCAAAGCCAGGAGCTTGGAACTCCATCTGGGTCTCCCACATGGTGGCAGGGGCCCAAGCACTTGGGCCATCTTCTGCTGCTTTCCCGGGCACATGGACAGGGAGTTAGATTGGAAGCACAGTGGCCAAGAGTCAAACCAGCACTGCAATATGAGATGCTGGGGTTGCAGGTGGGCACAACATTGGCCACCACAGAGAGACTCATGAAGAATGTAAGTGCTATAAAATTCGTTGTGCAGTTAAAAGCCTTGAAGAGGATTTTAGAGTCATCCCTCACCTGGCATGGCTGGGCAAACACACAGTGGAGGGAGGACTCTGAAGTGACAGAGTCCTCTTCGAGGACGTCAGACTGCGAACCTGGCTCCCCCACTACCTCCAGCTCTGTGGCCTTAGGAAATTCATTTAATCTCAGATTGTTCTCATGAAAACCTTATGCTATAGGAATCTGATCATTCCTATTTTAAAGATGAGGAAACACAATTTTAAAAAAAATCCTTAAGAGTATACCCTAATCCTCCACCTTGCGGCGCTGGCACCCTAGGTTCTAGTCCCGCTCGGGGCACCGGATTCTGTCTCAGTTGCCCCTCTTCCAGTCTAGCTCTCTGCTGTGGCCCGGGAGTGCAGTGGAGGATGGCCCAAGTGCTTGGGCCCTGCGCCCATGTGGGAGACCAGGAGAAGCACCTGGCTCCTGCCATCGGATCAGCGCGGTGCGCCAGCCGCAGTGCACCTGCCGCAGCAGCCATTGGAGGGTGAACCAACAGCACAGGAAGACCTTTCTCTCTGTCTCTCACTGTCTACTCTGTCAAAAAAAAAAAAAAAAAAAGGTATACCGTATACCTTGGATAGCACCCTTGCTATTTGAGAGGATTAAAAAAAGTTCATGGAAAGTGGGTATTATTTAAAAACTATCCATGGATTTCAAAAATATTTCACACCAAAATGAACTTATCTTTTAATTTCACTTCTCCATAAGCCTTTTCAAAAGACATATTTATTTATTTATTTGAAAGGTGGAGTTACAGAGGGAAAGGGAGAGACAAAGAGAGACAGAGAGAGAGAGAGAGAGACAGAGAGAAACTGATCATCCATCTTCTGGTTCACTCCCCAAATGGCTGCAATGGCTGGGATTGGGCCAGGCCAGCCCAGGCAGAAGTCAAGAGCCTAGAACTTCATCCGTGGGTCTTCCACATGGGTGCAGGGACCCATGCACTTGGGCCATCTTCCACTGCCTTCCCAGGTGCAATAGCAGGGAGCTGGATCAGAAGTGAAGCAGCCAGGACTCAAAACAGCACTACAGTATGGGATGTGGGGATTGCAAGCTTCAGCTTAACCTACTGTGCCACAACGCCAGCCCCACTCCAAAAGCTTTCTAAGGTATCCTCATTTAGGGGTTGTTAAGTAAGTAATGACATAAAATAGAGGCCCGAAATCAGCACGACCGGCCCCACAAAGCCATACCACAACAGGATCGAAGGACCAAGTACCAGCACTACATCAAGACAAAGTTTCAAAATCTTTTCAACTCTAAGAAGCCAAGCATAGTTACCATCAAATTGTTTTCTGTGCCAAGAGTTAAATTCAATGCCTCTGCTGCTCGCTGGTCATTGAACACCACATAACCTCAATAATCACGTTCTTAAAAAACTCCAACTTTGGGATACAATCCTGCAGACGCGGAGAGGAGAATACCACCACCACAATGCGCTCCATATTTCATCCTAGTGAGACCTGGCACAGAAAAATGCTCTAGGTGGCTGCATAATAGGAGCATTTTTCTACGAATGCCAACTTTTAGAATTTACAACTTACAAGGCCGCTGTACCAGTTGGTAGCTAATTGGATACAAATATAGGAAAGCTGGGATTTCTGGGGTATATGCTGTATCGATACTTTGTCAGAGATTATTTCAGAACAACTTTGGCAGCCTACTCATTTTTTCAAGCTAAAAACCTAAGGTGCTATTTTTGTTTTAGGGTTCAGAATTAATAAGGTCATTATTGCATCATTACACTTGAACGTTAGAAGCATAAAGACTTATCTGTCTCCTTTTCTTTCCTGTATTTTTGCTCTGTTCCCTCCCTCTTCCTGGTCGTCTAAAGTATGCATACTAAAGAAATTAAATCTATTTTAAACTGTTTTCACATATGTATTATAAAGCATTTTTTTCTTGGTCTCAATTCAAATGAAACATTGAACTAGGCTCTCTAATTATAGAATAAGTTGATTTAAAATTGCACCCAGCTCCTTTTTATAAAAACTGGAATAATAAAAGTACAAAGATCTATATATATTAAAAAGCTACTTATCTCTGTAAATTTTTTTTTGATAATACAAGTATGGAAGCAAGCTCAGTATCTAAGTACATGGGAATAGTCAAACACAGTTCATGCATACTGTAGTATAACTTAGCACAGCCTGCAGTTGTCAAAAATGATTAATGTTGTAGACACCATTAAAAATTTCCAACACATTCTAAATAGAAAAAGATGCAGATGTCCAATCAAGCTCTCTTTCTATATGCTGGATGCATACAGCAATATTTCCTTTATGCTTTTCAAAGATGAACATGCAACATGTAGAGCAAGACTTGAGAAGATACCTTTCTGAAGATGCAGGAAAGAGAAGGACAAGAGAACACTCAGGCATATATTCTGTGTTTCTGCTTCCTAAGTGTGTGGAGGTGTGAGGACCACAGCAAGATTCTCCAGTTAGCTCGTCCTTCCCTCTCACCGAGCCTCTTCTCCAAGCCCACGTTCACCCCCTGCCAACAGCATTCTGAAGATCCTCTGTTATGTTGGCCGACTTGGGGAGTATATTATCTCATACTTCAAATTTATCACTGCCTTTCTCCATTAGAATTTTTTTTAAGATTTATTTATTTATTTGAAAGTCAGAGTTATGGGGGGGGGGGTCTTCCATCCACTGGTTCACTCCCCCAATGGGGGTGGAGGGGACAGAGAGAGACCTTCCTTCCATTCACTGGTTCACTCCCCCAGTGGCTGCAATGGCTGGGGCTGAGCCAGGTCAAATCCAGGAGCTTCTTCGCATGAGGGAAGGTCTCCCGTGAGGGTAGCAGAGGCCCAACGACTTGGGCCATCTTCTGCTGCTTTTCCTAGGCCATAGAAGGGAGCTGGATCAGAAGTGGAGCAGCCAGGACACAAACCGGCACCCAAAGGGGATGCCGGCACTGCAGGCAGCGGCTTTACCCACTATGCCTCAGCGCCAGCCCCCTCCTTTTCTGTACACCTTGCTTTCTTCCCAGATAAGTTAATGGTTACTAAGCATAACAAAGAGCTATCTCCAAAGGCCTCTAAAAATAGAGTATGAATCAATCAATAACATCTTACAGGAATACATCCATAGATAAGTCGTTTCCCGGTAAGAAATATCAACAGGCTCTACCTACATAAAAAGCAAAGCTAACAGAGCATCCAGCATCTGCTTCAGTTTGCTCCAGGAGACCCAGTACAATTCTAAACACACAGCTATGAAAGGCTCACTCTGCTTTGCTGATGGTACCCTTACACTCACCTGTATGCTGAGATGTTTCAAGGCCAGTATCTTTTTTTTTTTTTTAATTTATTTGACAGAGTTAGACAGTGAGAGAGAGACAGAGAGAAAGGTCTTCCTTCCGTTGATTTACTCCCCAAATGGTCACCACGGCCAGAGCTGTGCCTATCTGAAGCCAGGAGTCAGGTGGCTCCTCCTGGTCTCCCACATGGGCGCAGGGCCCAAGCACTTGGGCCATCCTCTACTGCACTCCCAGGCCACAGCAGAGAGCTGGACCCATATGGGATGCTGCAGGCGGAGGATTAACCAAGTGAACCACAGCGCTGGCCCCAGGTGGTCTTTCTAAAAATTAGTTCCTTACTACAACAAAACTCATACAGGTCTTTTTTTTTTTTTTTTTTTTTGACAGGCAGAGTGGACAGTGAGAGAGAGAGACAGAGAGAAAGGTCTTCCTTTGCCGTTGGTTCACCCTCCAATGGCTGCCGCGGTCGGCGCTGCAGCCGGCGCACCGCGCTCATCGGATGGCAGGAGCCAGGTGCCAGGTGCTTCTCCTGGTCTCCCCATGGGGTGCAGGGCCCAAGCACCTGGGCCATCCTCCACTGCACTCCCGGGCCACAGCAGAGGGCTGGCCTGGAAGAGGGGCAACCGGGACAGAATCCGGCGCCCCGACCTGGACTAGAACCCGGTGTGCCGGCGCCGCAAGGTGGAGGATTAGCCTGTTGAGCCACGGCGCCGGCCCATACAGGTCTTTTTATCACTCATCCCTCTTCTTCCCAAAGGAGCGCTAAGGACAAGAATGCAAAGGTGAGTGCTGGAAAGAAAGGTGAGGAAATGTCCCTATGGAGAAATAAGCGGCATGCAGCCTGCAGGAAGCTCTCTGCCAGCCCCTAAGGCAGCCACCCCCAGCAGAAGAAGGAATGCCTTGAAGAGGCAAGCCGAGAGCTCAACGTGCCACCCACCAGCCAGATTCCAGAGGTGCAAAAAAAAAAAAAAAAAAAAGGATCATTTATTCCTTTCCCCCCAGAGAAGGGAAATCATGCCATTCTCGTTCCCATCCTAAAGTTGGAGATTTCCCACGGCCACAGAAACCCTTTCTCTGTTATCCATTGTAGCGCGGCCTATCAGCTGAGCTAATCCAGTTCAGTGGACCCACGACCATAGCCCGAGGACTGAAGCAATGGGTCCATGGGGAAATGGCTCTGAGGTTATGGTCTCCCCACAAACATTCACTGAGCAATTATCCTCAGCCCCCAGACTGCTGGCTGCCGGAACCTAATCAGGACGGGGTAGACACCTTGGCCTTCTTTTCAGGGCAGAACTTCCTTCCATAGATGATATTCCCTTCATTCAAACCCATCCTCGGGCCACAGGAATATGCAGACTTCTCCTTGGATTGTGAGTGCCCTCCTGGGGCTTCTCCCACAGAGGGTAAAGGACTTCGGCCAGGCCCCCAGGTCAACTTCACCCTCAAGTTACACTCTGAACTCTGTGAACAAATTCATCTCTTCACCCAGAACAGGCATCTTAATCCATTACCCACACACTAGGCATATAAAAATGCTTCTTTCATTTCTTTTCTGTCACCCTAGGTTAAGACGATTTCTAATTATAGGCTTACTATTTTGTTACAAAAGCCTTAAAGAGTTCAATCTTTTAGGGACTTTTTGCATGAGTACTTACTTCAGACACAGTCTGGAAATTTTCTTGTGCCATTCCAGGAACGCCAGCTCATGAGAATTGAGGCCATCTGTAATGTGACATAAATGAGATGATAGATGATTTGTGACGTGATTTTTTTAAAAAAATTTTTTATTTTTTGTTTATTTGATGGGTAAAGTTTTAGACAGTGAGAGAGAGAGAGAGACAGGGAGAAAGGTTTTCCTTCTGTTGGTTCACCCCCCAAATGGCCTCCACGGCTGGTGCACTGCGCTGATCCGATGGCAGGAGCCAGGTTCTAGGTGCTTCCTCCTGGTCTCCCATGGGGTGCAGGGCCCAAGCACTTGGGCCATCCTCCACTGCACTCCCGGGCCACAGCAGAGGGCTGGCCTGGAAGAGGGGCAACCGGGACAGAATCCGGCGCCCGGACCAGGACTAGAACCCGGTGTGCCGGCACCGCAAGGCGGAGGATTAGCCTGTTGAGCCATGGCGCCATCCCTCATTCACTATTGAAAACGGACAGGAAAAAAAATGATGCCTTTCTCCTCATACCGTGGCCCCAGATGGTGCCGTTCTCACACCGTGGTCGCAGTAAGATGTGGATTCAGGGTTGACGCTGCAGCACAGCAAGTTAAGCCTCCGTCTGCGGTGCGGCACCCCATATGGGTGCTGGTTTGAGTCCCGGACGCTCCACTTCCCGTCTAGCTCCCTAGCTCCCCAGTCCTCGGGCCCCTGCACTCTCGTGGGAGACGTGGAAGCGGCTCCTGGCTTCAGGCTGACCCCGCTCTGGCTGTTGCGGCCATCTGGGGAGTGAGCTAGCGAGTGGAAGCTATTTCTCTTTCTCTCGGTCTCTTTGTAACTCTTTCACATAAAATAACTCTTTAAAAAAAAAAAAAAAGGAATGTGGATATGAAGCCCAAACAGGAATCAAAACCAGCCCTTTGCTAGCTTCCAAGCCTTCTGTGAGCCGCGTTCCAGCAGCAGCTCCGCGCGTGCGGCGGCTTTTTTTAACTTCCGGTGGCGGCTCCGGGCCGTTCCCTCAACTTCCGGTGGTGGCCCCTGGGCTTCCAGTTAGGGTTCCCCTAACTTCCGGCAGCTGCTCCAGGGCTAGCATCAAGGGTTCCTCTAACTTCAGAGGCGCGGCTCCAAGCGCTACAGGTAAAGCGCTCCGCGGCCTCTCCGCGGGGGTGGCGGGACCCCGTGGCAGGGATTCCTTCACGGACACGCGTGTTGCCGGCAGCGCACCGCTTAGGTGGGAAGCTTCCCAGGGATCGCTTCAGCAGCTTTTTAGAAAAAATCACCAAGGAAGCGTGTGTGCCGATTTCCTAAACTGAGCACCGGGGTGGCTACGCTTTATTTATTTTTTTAAATTATTTTATTCATTTACTTGAGAGAGAGAGAGAGAGAGAGAGAGAGAGGTCTTCCATCCACTGGTTCACTGCCCGAATGGCCGCAACAGTTGGAGCCAGCAGTTGGTTTCTTCACTAGCCGGCTGGATTCCTTCTGAAACGTTTAAGGGACTCTGAAATGTGCCAGGTCCTGTGTCAGCAATCAGAGATGTGTGAGAGACTGCAGTGTCGGTCCCCGGACACTGGCTGGTGTGTCTCCTTTGAGAGCTGCTCTACCGCACCTGGGCCTGTCTTCTGCCCTCAGCGGTGGCTTCCTAGCAGACCCACGAGCCCGGTACTTGGCGTTGAGCTACCAGGTCCAGAGCAGGCCCTGTTCCAGTTCCTTTCACAGTGCTCTTTCGGCCTCCTGGGGAGTAGAGTTAGGGAAGCAGGTGTCTCGCAACTGACGGCCACCATGCTGGCTGTCCTTTGTGCTTTCCCTTTGCTGTCCCCAGGGGTGGTTGCAAAGATCTAAGTGAACACTGCCCCCAAAAGGAGGTCTCCTTCCCGCAAATGAGGTGTCCGAATTCGGAAGGCAGAGTAATGGAAAGGGAGATCTTCCATCAGCTGGTTCACTCCCCAAATGGCCCCAACGACCAGAGCTGGGTGAGGCTGAATCCAGGAGCCAGGAACTCCATCTGGCTGCGGGTGGCAGGAGCACACATACTTGGACCATAATCCACTGCTTTCCCAGGTGCATGAGCAGGGAGGTGGATCAGCAGCAGAGCAGCTGGGATTCAAACCAGCACTCCAACATGGCATGCTGGTGTTGCAAGCAGTGTCTTAACCTGCTGTGCCACAACACCAGCCCCTACCTAAGACTTTTTTTTATATATATTTTATTTATTCATTTGAGAGGTAGAGTTACAGACAGTGAGAGAGAGAGACAGAGAGAAAGGTCTTCTGTTGGTACACTCCCCAATTGGCCGCAGTGGCCGAAGCTGCACCGATCCAAAGCCAGGAGCCAAGAGCTTCTTCCCGGTTTCCCACATGCGTGCAGGGGCTCAAGGACTTGGGCCATCTTCTACTGCTTTCCCAGGCCATAGCAGAGAGTTGAATGGGAAGAGGAGCAGTCGAGACTAGAAGCAGTGCCCATATGGGATGCCGGCGCCGCAGGCAGAGGATTAACCTACTGTGCCATGGCACTGGCCCCGAGACTTTTTTTTAAAGATTATTTATTTATGTGAAAGAATTTCAAAGAGGGAAGCAAGGAGAAAGTGAAAGAGAGTGAGCGGGAGGGAGGGAGGGAGGAAGAGAGAGAGAATCAGAGAGAGAGAATCTTTGCTCCCCATGGCCACAATGACTGGGGTTGGGCCAAAGTCAGGAGCCAGGAACGCCATCCAGGTCTCCAGACATGAGTGGCAGGAATCCAATTACTTGAGCCACCACCCGCTGCCTCCCAGGGTGCACGCTAGCTGGAAGCTGGAATTGAGAGTGGAGTCAGGGCTTGTATACAGGTGCTCTGGATGCCATCCCACGTAAGGCCTGAGCCACCTGTAACAATCTTCCTTCCCCTTGATTTTGAGTTCCTGAAAGCATTTTAATCTTTTATTCTGTGCCTTACATTTGCTGTTCCATACACCAAGAAAATCTTTTCCTACCCACTCTGCCTTCAAAATCCCTATTCATCCTACACCACTCTTCGAGGGCCGCCTCCTCATGGAAGCATGCCAGGCTCTCCCTTTTCTATGACTTGCCTCTGAACTGAAGAAAGAGAAAGCAGTGCAGTAGAAAGTGCGTGAACTTGAAACAACACACTTGACTTCCCAGGTCTGCTTCTGCTGGTGTTCCACTTGAGTTCCCTGGGGCAGATTAACTAACTAAAACTCTCTGAGCCTCAGTATTCTCACCTAGAGTCTCTGTTACCTCCATTTTATGAGACTGAGAGTTAAATATATAGGACACCTGACAAAGGAGATCAGGGTGGTCGCACAGGGGCTCCAGAGGGTTGGGTACTCTGCAGTTAGCATCTTGAAATTCTTAACACGAGGGGATTTCAAAAAGTTCATGGCAAGTATAATGGAAAGATAATTTTCTCTGCCCAGAAAAATGAAATTTATGCACGGTTTCTTCATAATACGCATTTTTCCATGAATTTGGAGACTCGTTATATGTTTAATGGGACAGTGCAGCAGGTGCCTAGGGCCTGGAGCTTTGACTTGTGTGGTCCTGCCTGGCACCACCTCTCTAAAACAGCTTCCCAGCCACCCACTCGACCACCTCTGGCGCCCTGGGTATCACTCGGCCGCCCTCCCTGCCGCCATCCAGTGGCGGCTTTGGTTTCTCCCCCTGGCAGAGGCCTGGAGGACTCAGCAGGGTACCCCCTGCACTCAGAGAGGAGGCCGCAGTGCCTTTGGGGGCAGTTCACCATGGATTGAGGCAGCAAATCCGCTAATGAAAGGAAAGCCGAAGTTTCACCGGACCCATTAGTAGCCAGCAGCCAGTCCTGACCTGAGCGGCTGCTGTCACCCAGGGTTCTTTTCTGAACTCCCTTTTCTCACTTTGGCCATGGTCCCTGGGGGAGATGTTCCATTCCCATTGGGCTCAGCCGACGGGTCTGTGTGCCCCTCCCCTGGATGCTGCCCTGGTCAGCCTCCACTCCTACCTCAAGTCGGCCTGCCTTGCTGTTGCTTCCACAGGAGCTAGAATGCAACCTTCATCAAATCATTCCCCCATTTCACAGTCTTCTGTGGCACCCAGTGCCTTCAGGATAAAGTTCAAACCCCCTTTCCCCGGCCGATGAGAACCTCATAGCTGGTCCACCCACCAATATCCCCAGCCTCATCTCTTGCCACCCCCAACATGCCCTTCAGTCGCTGTGCTGATTGATTGGCACACCTTGGTGCCTTGGCATACAGCTCTCCCTGGCATGCCACTCTTCTTCTGAATCTCCACACCAATTCATCCTTCAAGATCTAGTTCAAATGTCACCAACTCCTGAACGCCTTCCCTGACCTGCTCGGGCTGTAGTACGTGCCCTTCGCTGGGCTGCCACGTCCACATACTTTGCCAGTCCAGGAGGTTGCACACTCAATGCCACTTGCTATCTTCTCTCTCTTACTGGACTCATTCAAGGAGAGAAATTGGCCTCACGCTGCTTTTCCACATATGGGTTAAATCAGTATTCAGGTGAACTGAGGTCAAGAACTGTCTGCCATCCTCACTGCAATCAGTAATAACACGAGGGACTTCCAAACGTCAGTGGGAAATGGAATTATCGGATGTTTATTTTGGTGCACAAATGTTTTGAAATACATACATGATTTTTTCATCACATGAATTTTAATAAATTTTTCAAAGATCCCACTTAAATTTACTTTCCTTTGAAATAGATATTTTTAATTACATTCTTGTTTTAAAAGAACACAGCTAAAAAACTAGTACAAGTTTTTTTTTTTTAAGTTATTCATTCTGTAAAAGTAAATACATTTTCCCCCCTCTGTGGTCTAAGCATAACTATTGTGTTAATTCATGTTATTGATGCTGTGGTCACCATTGCTTAAATCTCCTTAAATCAATGGAATTGTCTTTAAAAAAAAAAAAAAAGATTTATCTATTTGGAAGGCAGAGTTACAGTGGGAGAAGGAGAGCCAGATTTTCCATCTGCTTGTTCACTCTTCAAATGGCCACAGTGGTCAATTCTGGGCCAAACTTGAAGCCAGGAGCTTCATCTGGGTCTCCCACATGGGTGGCAGGGGCCCAGTTACATGTGCTTTTCCAGGCACATTAGTAGGGAGCTGGATCAGAAGTGGAGCAGCCAGGACTTGAACTGGTGTCCATATTGGGATGGCAACACTGCAGGCAACGGGTTAACCCACTAGGCCACAACAACACTAGCCCCAGGAATTATCTTTTAGTATTTCAGAATTACAGGCACAGCTTATAAAAAATGTATTATGACGCTTTTATCTTAATTCAAGTAAATGATGCAACTTCCATTTAGTCAATTATATGTTTTAATGTTTCATTATGGAACTGGGAACAGCAGCCCAGATTACAACTCATCACTGGCACTCAAGTGGTGATCAATGAGCTAGCTCAAACCACATGCTTTCCTTGATTTGTGGTAACTAATATACAGGGTACAACAAATGTAATATTTATGAGCAAAGTTATCACTCTGTGATTTGATTATTGTTTATAGCCCTTGTCTATACTCCTGAGGAACAGTGGTTTTTCTATTTACTATTTGTTGAATTCTTTATTTAGTAGAGGGTTAAACTTGTGACTGTCAAGTAAATCGAGAGTATGTCATTGCAAAAATGAAAAAGAAAAATAAGGGGGGGTGAAAAGTTTCATTATGTACCTAGACTTATTAATATGAAATACATGAACTTTGTTCCCTTTATGTAAATACAAATTTTTAATAAAAAGACATACTTTTATTTGTCTACATTATACTGCTTTCACATTTTCCAGTTTTTAAATTATGAGATACTTTATGCATACAACTGTATACACGCAGTGTAAGAAATGATGTAATGGATTTATTTATAAGCCAAGTCACTTAAGAGTCTTTCTTACCCAATTGCAGACACATGGTACCTTCCTCCATCCCGTCCCCCTCTCCTCCACCTCGAAGAGTCAACTACAGGCTGAGATTTGGCTGATCATGCCCTTGCTTCCTTGCTTGTGTCGTTTTAATGTGTGTGGGGGGGTCTGTCTGTATTTCTACATAATATATTATTTGGTCCTGTATGCTTTACACATCACATGATTTAGCAACTTCCTTTTAAAATTGATCTCATGTGCATAAAAGGGGTAGCCCCACTTCATTCACTTTCATTGTTGTACAGAATTTCTTTACATATCAAGGATGAATTACAAGTATCTGGCAAGTGGGAGCTGTGTCTTCCTGGTGAAAGCACAAGTCAAATCAACTCCTTCAAAATCTTACAACAACTCAAATACAGGGGGAATATTTTCCATGAAGGGGTTTTGTTTTTTATTCAAAGAAATCATGAAAGTTGCAGATATTTCCATTCATATTTTAGGATCACTATGAACCAAAATTATATAAGGCAATATGCTCAGAATTTGAGAAAACTCTCATTACAAACTTGCTTATCATTTCATCTTCTCAGCAGTCTATTCCTCCCAGCATTTAACAACAGAGAGAATTAATTCCAAAGTCCCTGTCGGTAACAATTTTTTTTTTTTAATTAGAGACAACTAATAAGATTGTTGCTGCCTGGATACTGGTCTCCAAGTCCCCTCATTTCCCAGGCAAGTTGAATCCTGAACTAATTCAGGTCTTTGGAGTTCAAAGTCATAAGTTAACGTAACTAAGAGACTGGATAGTTAATCCAATGGTGGCATTTAGGAAGGGGGCCTCGCAGGAGGTCCTTAGGTCTTCAGGCACGTGCCCTCAGAAGGTAGTTCACATGAGCTGGTTGTTCATAAAAGCCTGGACCCAATCTCTCAGCTTTCTGGGTCACTGTGTGCTCTTTCCTCTGTACCTGCTCCTTCATTGCTAGCCACAGCCCCCTACAGAGGCCAAACCCGAAGGGCCACCTGATCTTGGATTTGAACCTCCAGACTGTAAGCTGAAGACATCCTTTTTCATTGTCAACTTAATTGCCTGTAGTATTTCACTGTAATAGTGAAAAACTGCTACATCGTGTTCCTGAAATTTCTCCTCATGGAGTCCCATCCGATGCCTGACTACAAGGTACTCACAGTGAGATGCAGTCTGCACCAAGCTTCTTAAACAGCTCTTGCTGGGACTCTGAAATTCTGTAAATTTCCAGAAGTTTGACGACAAAACTTAGCACATGGAGTGAAACAGCCAAGTTCTGTGTGCTGGAAAGGAGCTGCTAAAAAAAGCAGCGGGCAAGGGCTAAGGATCCCCAGACAGCAGTGGCTACAAAAGGGAAACCCTGTCCACCTTCCACTGGATGACAAGGATCCAGGGAGAACCTGAGGATAAACTGTCCAAGCTGAGGAAAAGGTGGACTCTGGCAGTTGGGACTTCGTTTCGATTGTAGCTCTACATTGGATACCCTGCTCACAGTTGGTATCTTGGAGGCAGAAGCATTTCGGAAAGGAAGAGGCCTGGTAGAGGGGGACTGTGTGCCAACCACAGAACTATTCAGAGTAGCTATTTGAAAGAGAGGGGAAGGGAAGGAGGGAGGGAAGGAGGGAGGCAGGGGGAGAAAGAGAATCCTCCATCCGCTGGTTCACTCCTCAAATCCCCAAAACAGCCAGAGCTGGGCCAGGCAAAAGCCAAAAGCCAGAAGCTCAAATCTAGGCCTCCCACATGGATGGCAGGAACCCAACTACTTGAGCCGGCAGAACTTTTGCCTTCCAGAGAGTGCACATCAGTAGGAAGTAGATCAGAAGCAAAAGAACCAGGACTCCAACACAGACACTCTGATGGGGCAAGTGGGCATTCAAGCAGCATCTTAACCAAGCCAAACTCCTGCCTACCTCCTGTTTCTCTTACAGTCAAGACCCAGGCTCTGTAAAGGGTTTTCCAGTAATTAATACAGAACATTCTTGATGCCCTTTATGGGTGAAGACTCAAAATTATCTCACACTTTTGAACCCCAAATAGTATGAAGAAATCCTTATATATTCCATACGGAACAAAATACTGTGTTGTCTCGAATATGTTTCACACAGATCAGTGCCTTGTCAGACCACATGTCATTGACTACAGTGTCCAAGCATCACCCTGAAATACATAACGCTGTGAGTCGACAGCTACGTCGAATAAGTTTTAATGCGGGATCTACACACTTTGGTGCTGTTGTGTGTCATGGCACCATTTGTTTCACAAGTAAAAATCCATAATTTCAAAGAAGCCTCTGCAAGACAGACTGCAACCATCCTGTACTTGTCCACAAACGCACACTCGCCCTTCTGCATCAGAGGACAGCTGAACATCTCAACGCAGGCTCCTTGTTTTCTGGGACTCCAGCTGTGGCCACCCGTCTTCAGTATGAAAATTCTCCTGGATGGGACCTGTGGACAGCAGCAGATCTGTTCAAGAAATAAATTACAATACACCTAGGTTATACATAATTCAAATTGATGCTGCCAAAGACTGTAAGCTGAGAAAAACAAAGAAGCTACAAGATAACATCGTGTTAAGTGACCCATTTTCTGGAAGAAGAAAAGGTACACCTGGGCAAATACTCTGAGGATATACACTGAAACAATGCTGGCCAAGTTGACTTTGGATGGTTGGATTACAAACAACCCTAGTATTTTTCTCTGCCTATCTGAATTTTCTGGATTTTACCAAAATGAAAATGTGTTACTTCTACAGTGGAAACTTGTTCCCCTCAAGAAGTAAATACTTCTGGTGAGAAGGAGAGTGTGAATGAGCTAGATTTACTTTAAGTACACGTTACATTTAAATGACCATAACTGAAGACAG
Organism: Sylvilagus floridanus; assembly: GCA_949820135.1. NCBI lineage: Eukaryota > Metazoa > Chordata > Mammalia > Lagomorpha > Leporidae > Sylvilagus > Sylvilagus floridanus. The sequence goes on from OX463239.1 coordinate 70,200,480, forward strand.
GATACCAAGACTAGGGTTGGTGCTATGGCGCAGCAGTTTAACACCCTGGCCTGAAGCGCCAGCATCCCATATGATCTCTGGTTCAAGACCCGGCTGCTCCACTTCCAATCCAGCTCCCTGCTAACGCACCTGGGAAAGCAGTAGAAGATGGCCCAAGAACTTGGGCCCCTGCACCAGTGTGGGTGACCCGGAAGAAATTCCTGGCTCCTGGCTTTGGATCGGCGCAGCTCCAGCCGCTACAGCCATCTGGGAAGTGAACCATCAAATGGAAGACACCTTTCTCTCTCTCTCCCTCTCTCTCCCTCTCTCTCCCTCCCTCTCTCTCTCTCTCTCTCTCTCTCTCTCTCTCACACACACACACACACACACACACACACACATTCTGGCCCTCCTCAATGCTTAAAGTTTTAATTTCTCAAAGAGCGATTAAATTGATAGGGAAGACTGAGAAAAATTCTGTATGACAAATTAGAGCTGAAAACTGCTTAGAAAGTGCCATGAGTCTTGTGATTCATTAAAAAGAGCATTAGGGGCAGGGGCAAATGCCTCATGGTTCACTGGCCTGTGTCCCATGGTTGAGTCCCTGGGTTTGATATCTGGCTCCAGCTTCCTGCTAATATAGACCCTGGAAGAGAGTGGTGATGGCTCAAAGTATTGAGTTCCTGTCCCTTGAGGGAGACCTGGGTTGCATTCCCAGCTCTAGGATTTAGCCTTAGCCCAGCTTTAGCCATTGCAGGCATTTGAGGAATAAACCACTGGGTAGGAGTGCTCTCTCTCTCTCTCTCGCTCTCTCTCTCTCTCTGATCTCCTTCCATCCCACCTTTTTTTTTTTTTTTTTTTTTGATAGGCAGAGTGGACAGTGAGAGAGAGAGACAGAGAGAAAGGTCTTCCTTTGCCACTGGTTCACCCTCCAATGGCCACCCTGGCCGGCAAGCTGCAGCCGGCGCACCGCGCTCACCCGATGGCAGGAGCCAAGTACCATGTGCTTTTTCCTGGTCTCCCATGGGGTGCAGGGCCCAAGCACTTGGGCCATCCTCCACTGCGCTCCCTGGCCACAGCAGAGAGCTGGCCTGGAAGAGGGGCAACCAGGACAGAATCCGGTGCCCCAATCGAGACTAAAACCCGGTGTGCTGTCGCCGCAAGGTGGAGGATTAGCCTAGTTAGCCGAGGCGCCTGCTTTCCATCCCACCTTAATAAGAGTATGTTGGAAGTTTTTTCAAATGACAGTTGTCAAATGGGGCTTTTCAGACACCAGAAAAAAGAGGCCCAGCAGCACCAGTCATTAAACCACAAGGACGCAAAGAGCTAGCCTTAATGTAAACCAAACCAAGCAAAAACACACACAGCAAACCCTAACACACACTATGGACTTTAGTTAGTAACAAGCTATTATGGCCGGCGCCGTGGCTCAACAGGCTAATCCTCCGCCTTGCGGTGCCGGCACACCGGGTTCTAGTCCCGGTCGGGGAGCCGGATTCTGTCCCGGTTGCCCCTCTTCCAGGCCAGCCCTCTGCTGTGGCCCGGGAGTGCAGTGGAGGATGGCCCAGGTGCTTGGGCCCTGCACCCCATGGGAGACCAGGAAAAGCACCTGGCTCCTGGCTCCTGCCATCGGACGAGCGCCGGCCGTGGCGGCCATTGGAGGGTGAACCAACGGCAAAGGAAGACCTTTCTCTCTGTCTCTCTCTCTCACTGTCCACTCTGCCTGTAAAAAAAAAAAAAAAAACAAGCTATCAACAGGGTTCCAAAGGCAGTAAATATTTTAGGCTTAAAATTGCAGGGGTGTTGGGGGTAGGGTGGGATTCCAGTCTACCCTAAAATAGAGATAAGAGGCTTAGTCCCTCCCAAAACAACTGCACCTTCCTAGGACTTACTTGCATCTTGCACCCATTTGGAGGGTCAGTGAGAAGCCTTGCCGTGTGCTCCTGGGGGGATCCGGAGTTCTCCCGGTGCAGGCAAGACAATTGCATTCAAGTGCTGAAGATCAGCTTGGGCGCTGGGCGAGTCAGTCCCACGGGGAGCAGCCGAGTCCCGTGCCTCAGAGTGTCGGGTTGTACACAGCGGCCGGTCAGCTTTTCATCCTGACCTGAAGGGGTGCTGCCTGGCTGCTCTGGCCTTCCCTCCACACTCCGATGCTCCTTCGCCTCCGACACAAAGCCTGGCTCATTTGTGCCATGCTGGGATGCTACCCATGTCCAGCTTTGATCTCACTTTCCTAGAGAATCCAAACCAGGAGCTTTGAGAATCTAAAAGGTCCCTTCCCTCACGTTACAGGTGAGCAAGCAGGCTCCCTGACATAAGGTGACTTTTCTTCATGCCATTAGAATTTTTAATGGTGTGCTTTATGGGCTGACCCATCTGCATCTGTCCAGGATTTTCACTTCAGTCCTGGTCTCCAATGTTCTGTTCAGTAGATGGGCCACATTTAGGAATTCACTCTCTAAGAGCTACTACAATGACTTTGGCAGACATGTTAAGAACCTTCTGGAAGCAACCTACTCCTGTTTACCAAATTCAAATTTCCACTCTGGAATAATGGCTTTCAGCTTTGTAGGGTCAAGTAGCCTCTCAAGGAAGCTCAGGACAGCTATGGGCCCTTCCCTCGCATACTCCCAGCAAAAGGCAAAATGTTGCTCTGGCGACGTGGCACCCAGCACCCACCAGTGAAAGCCCCTGGTCTGACAGTCACAATGTCAGAGCGTGTGGCTCTGTGAGCATAGCGCATTACAGAAAGCCATAGACCACAGGACACGTTTAATCCTCACAACAACCCTGTGAGGTAGGTATCAACTCCCCCCCCCCCCCATTTCCCCAGGAGGAAACCACAACAGAGAAATCTGGACATGTGTGCAGGGGCATCTGGCTTATAGAGGCGGTGCCAGGACTAGGGCACAGACTCCTCCTTCCCTGTCCAAAACACCTTCTTATTTAACACGCTCCATTTTGGGAGTCAAGTTTCCTTTGCTAGCTGCCCTGAGAAGAGCCAGCAGCGTCAGGGCCGTCTTTACTGCAGCAGTGGAGAGGGGGCGAGGAGAGACTACCGACGGCAGCCCATCGTGCTACGTCTGCTGGTTCTCTCCAAGAGTGAGTCTCCGGGCGAGGATACCAGAAAGCATGTCCTCATTGCTGCAGGCCCTATGGGCCAGAGATTGCACGTGATTTAAACAAAACCAAACAGAACCTGACGCCATCTGTGGCAAGATGCACAGTGTTGTCCTGTTTTCATTTTCGCCATTGCGCCGAGTTCTTTGGCCTTTGCCCAGAGAACGGTTGACAGGTAAGTGGAGGGGCCCAAAAGCACCTAAGAAAAAGGCAAAATACACCCTCCAAAGGGAAAACAGGAAAGCTGGAAAACCAACTTCCAAGCCTCAGAAAAGATGGAAGACGCTGGAAAATTTGCACAACAGCCAAACACCTCTAGAAGGGAAAGGCAGCATGGGAGCCCCTGACCAGCCCAGACACCAGAGATTCCAGATTTCCAAGAAGTCGAAGACTACATTCCTGCTGGCTCAGAACATCCTTTGGCAGCTTGCTGGAGGAAACAGTCGTGGGGAGCCTCTGTGACTTTATGCCTCTGTTTCTGAGACGGTGGAGCTGGGCTAGAGCAGGAGAAATCCAGGGTTGTCTGGGGCCTGCGGCAACCACGTGCAGGTTTTCGGGGGCCCATGACAAAGGATGATGCAATGGGCACGCTGTTTTAGTGAGGAGGGCCACCCCACTCAAAGCACTGGCCCTCGTTCCATGACCGCCTGCTGCAGGCATTCTTGGAAATCTTCTCCATGGTTAGGTTGCCTATGGGTTAGGGGTCTATCCAGCCAGTGCTTGGCTCCAGTTTCCTCTGGGCTCTGGGCTGCAAGGCCTTAAGCCCCTCCCACCCAGCATTAAGAACAAATACCTTCACGGGTGGAGAAAGGCCTCCCAGACCCAACCCTAAATCAGCAACCTTGCTTCCCCAGGCTCTGCAGACTCAATGCTTTTTCAGTGCCTGCTCTACAACCCCAAGCCCTGATCATTAACAAACCTGACCCCCTCACAAGGCCCACATTCTCGGGGACCCGCATCAAGGTGTTTTTTTTTTTTTTTTTGCTTTGTTTTTCTTTAAAGCCAGCACAATAGCACCTCCCCCAAGGTGGCTCTCATCCAGAAGTGAAAATCTAGGAGGTTTTTGTGCCCCCTCCCCAGAGCCAGAAAAAGACCTTTAACCCAAAGATCAAATACAATTAAGAGGTGGGGTGTTGGGATGTTTGGTCCTTGCCTTTCCTGTGCTTCAGGGACCCATAAATCAGAAACTAAGTTTTTTTTTTCTTCTTTTTTAATCATTTGGAGATAAAAGTCCTTCTTTGTGTTAGGTTATTTTCCAAATTTCTTACAACTTCTTTTTCCTCCCTTTTGCATGCAGTACGAGGGCCAAGACAGGACCCAACATCAGTTGCAAACTAAAACTACAAATGGCGCATAAAGGCAAGGAGACAGGGTAGTGCTGTCCCTGACACTGTACTTATGGGTACCACACGGGGGGCACAGGAACCCTCCCACCCCAGACCTACCTCCCACTCCTGCCCTGTACCCGTCTACCAGGCCCCGTCACCACCCAGAGAGAAGCCGCAAGAAGCGGCAGAATCCTTAGCCTGCGCAAGTCAGCTGGTCTTCTATCCTCAGCTGAATAGCCATTCAGAAGAAAACTTCTGAACCCAGTCTCCACGTTTCTCAGCCCTCTCCTTCTCTACACACTGAAAACAGAGGCCTTGCACACTCATCTCTCACCCTGCCCCCATGCCTTGTGTGGTCACTCTCCACACCAGGGGTGACGCCCCCACTCTGCTCCCTTCCAGCGCAGGGGCGCCACTCCTTAGCACATTTTATCCTCAATACCCAGCTACTCAGCATAGAAGAGACCCTCAGAGTTTGTCGGGAGGAAAGGAAGAACGCAGAGGGAGGGGAAGGAAGCATCATCGTTCCTGTCTCTGTCTCTGATTTTCTGAAAAGTGTCTGCCACTGCCTTCCCTCGGGTTGGCCTTTCCTCCATGTTCATTTTTCTCAAAACTAGATCATCTGCGCGCTGACCTCCCTCTGCCTTCGCTGCCTTTTGGACTCTCTGGCTGTAATCTCATCTCGGTATCTGCTTTGCTTCCTCCTCTCCTGGGGCCATCTCTGCCTCCTCTAATTTTTTCTTTTACAGTGAGAATCAGACACCCCACACCCCACCCGGACCCATCACCAGAGGTCTAGGGGAGGGGACGGAGGGGCAACAGCAGAGGAAAACCCCGGGGGGGCCTGCACGCAAAAGCAGCCTGCTACTTGACACTTGCCTGACTTAATCAGAGGGCGACCCCAAAAGCTCTTCCAATTACCATCAACCTAGGAACTGGCCCCTTGCAAGGGTTTCATGGGGGGGAGCGAGCAGTGCTTTGTCTTTGAGCACGTTGCTCCAATAGGCCTCCTGCAGGCCCCACTTTGACAGCAAAGTCTTCCCAAATAGCACCTCAAGGCTGGAAGAGCCCAGGACTGCAACACCCCAACCACGCTCCTCAATTTCTGATCAGAATTCCACCTCCCATAGGGCTGGCCGCTGCGGGAGCTCTCTCTCCCAGCCCCCAACCTGCCGGGTACCACAAGTTCTTCATCTCCTCTGATCTCTCCTAAGTAAAGAGGCAATGACACGGCTTCGGAGGCCTAAGCCCTCAACCCCAGGTTCCTAACTGGAACTCACACTCTCTGCCACGTGGTCCTGGAGAACAGAGAGGGCAGAGTGGGGGGCAAACGGCACTTGTTCCTTTCTTCTTGCATTCTGGTGATGCTAAAATGGACGAGAGGGCTGAGAGAGAAATGAAGCAAATTGACAAGAGCGACTTCCTCACTTCCCACGGCGGGTGGGTGGGTGGCTGACTGGCCCCACCCCACATTCAGAGTCCTCACATGCATGACCAGGAGACTAGCAGGCCAGGGAGAGTCCATCCACAATGGCCTAACAGCAAATTCCCTGTGCTGTTCCTAGCCTCAGAGCCCTGTGACCCTGAGCCCACACTCCCCAGAGGCTGGTCAGCCTCACAAGGCTGAACCCCAAATCCACAACAGCTCTTGAGAATTACACCTGAATCGCTCTTTATCTCTGCAATATTGCTTCTATCCCCCCAGGACTGGTGGTTCTAGCCAGGTACTCCATCTGGAGAAAGGATGGGGGCAGCTTTCAATTTAGCTCAGGTGTAAGATGTTTTATCCTCTTTTTAATTTGGCTTCCCAAAAACTGTGGGTAAGTCTCCCACCACCACCAATGGGTGCAAATCTGCACCGAGAGGGCCGACCTGCTTTAAAAGGGGTTTTAAGGACACCCCCCACCCAGGATCCTAGCGGGGTCCCTTCCTCCCACTTCCTTTCCCCTGTTTATCAGAACCCATATCGCACGTCTAGCCTTGGGAAAGATACCCACCCACCATGTCCATACTCAGATCCTGACTGATATCATTTTAGGGTCCCGGGTTTTTAGGGACCATGGCTAATGTCTGCTTTATAAACTTCAGAACCCACGAGCCAGAGTGCCTCCCCCTCTGGTTTAATACCATGTTTCACCGCTAAGGGACTCCCTCCAGGGACATCGCTGTGATTGAAAAGTCACTTGGGGGATTATGTTCCTTCCTGTCTAGTAAGGAGAGTAAGAAAACCGCATCGCTGTATCCTAAGAGATGAGAGAACCAGAGGGCTTTGATAGTACACAGGAATAGAAGCAAGGTAGTTAAAAACCAACCCGAGGCTCTTCTGACTGAGAGCAGCAGCAACCTGTACCTCGGGGACAGGGGCTGGGGTCCCCGGGGAGCTCCACCTCATTCTAGGGTTCACCAAGTTGAAGAAGAGTAGAAAGCCTGTCTGCTCTCTTCTGGAAGTCAGAAAATCCGGCTAAAAAACCCTCCTATTTGAGCCTAAGAGGGCTGGCCAGGCCCCAACACCACCACCACCCCGCCCCGGGCGCAGAGTTCATGGGCGCAACCACAAGCTGCACCCAACTTAGAACCCGCTGCATCGACACCCTTCCCACGGCGGGATCTGAAATTCTCCGAGGAGCCTCCGAAAAGGGCCATCGCTGCAGCGGGTCGCTTCATGCTTCGACAAGGAGAGGCTGCATCCCACCCTACAGACCGACGCTTCCCCTAAGGCCACGGTCACCACAAGAATATATGGTTCTGCTACAGTTCAAGATCTCCACGATAGTGGAGGATGCGGGGTCTCCGGGCAGGCAGAGCTCCCCCGGGGAGGCGCCTGCCCGCGGGGAGGGGCCGAGCATTAACTGAAGGTGGCCGGCGCGCCCCGGCCAACGTTCCCAACGGCAGCCACTCGCCCTCGCGCAGCCGCCTGGAGCTTCAGGGTGACCCGCCTGTCTCTCAGCGCCACCCCAGGGCGCGCCTGTTTTCATGGGCGGAGCACCCAGCACCTCCGCGTTGTCCTGGCGCAGTGGCCTCTTGCCCCCCACCCCCACCCCGCGCACTCCCGCCTGGCTGGTGGCAGCCCTGGCTCTGGCCTGCTTGAGGGTCCTCCCCGCACAAGCACCAACCTGGGGCGCACGGGGTGCCCTCATTCACTCCCGGCTACTCCAGGGGAGAAGACGCCCTCACCCTCGTCCCCTTTCCCGGGACTGTTGGACAGTCTCCCGCTCTCCCGGGTCACAGCGTGGGTCGGCGCCATCGCGTGGAGGAATTGCCAGTTCTGAGGCATTCGGGGCATCCGTGCTCCTGTCTCTTGTCCTAGACGGGTCCTTTGTAGGTCTTTTCTGGCATCTTCCATGCAGCTCTTCTACCATCCTCTGCCAGCCTCATTAAGCTGGTGTGCTTGGTGTTGAGACACCTTAATGTGTTGAATCTCACTCATTACAGGTTTGATTATCAAATGTCCACCAGCTTACGTAACAAAGTTAGTGTGGTTTTCTGAGTACCCGTTGACTTAAGGTGTGGACCCAACACCTGGATACTACAAAACCCAAGCTCCTTAGAGTAAAATGTTAATAGATTTATAGCCACCCAATGCAACAGTGAAGCTTGGATAAGTCTTTGCCTTGGAAGAGCTGAGGGTCAATGCAGTCCAGGTGAGGGCGGTAGTGGAAACACCTGGAGGCAGACACCGGAGACACCGGGTCAGAGGTGTCCTCCTGGGGAGGCTGTGCCAGGCTGGAGAATGAGCAGGACTGGGTGAAACGGGGGTCTCGAGGTGGTGAGGGGACCATGTCTGCTCTAGAGGGCAGAGCACGCTTAGGGGGAAGAAGTGTCAGTTCCTTAACAGCTGTAGCCCTCAGGCCAGACTGAAGCTTGAGTAGTAGCTTTTAAAAATGGTAACCAAAAAAGAGAACCCCCCCACCCTGGCATCCTGGCATCATAAGCTCCTTCTTCTCTCTTGGCACTCTAAAAGAGACAGAAACATATATCCAAGAAGTCCACAAATACAGAGCAGGACACACAGAACAAGTGAGAAATGAGATTCCAGAGATGAGCTTACAGTGGCAAAAGCAGACAAGAGGTAGAGGAAAACAAACGGGTCCAGCAGCAAAAATGGAAACAGAGGGATGCGAGTGAAGAACAAATACTGGGAGAGCAAAAGCAGAGAGGAGAGCCATGAGAGACGAAGCAAGAGGGCACGGTAGGGGCCTCAGAGCCCCCCAAGAGGCCAGAGACAGGGAGAGGTTCAGACCGGAAGGCTCAGGGTAGGTGATGGTCCTGGATATTCAGAGCGGGCAATTGACATCCTACCCAAGCCTTTTGGGCCCAGGTTTTGCCTCTCTTAGAAAGTGCCTGTGGCTGTAGGTGGCACCTCTAGGATTTGCTTGTATTTTCTTTTCCGGGTTGGCCCAAGGGCCTGCTTTGCAGTAAGGAAGTCTCTCTGGGGTGCAATCCTTTGCAGAGAAACCCCCTCTTTCTATCAGATACCCACCGTCACCGTGGGCTGCTTCTCCCTTCCAAATGCCTGTCTTTGTGACGGGATCTGATCACTTGGAGTAGGAGGGTGAAACAGGCTGATGGGAGCCCAAAGTCTTCCAGGGATTTTGATTTGAGTAGGGGGCAGTCCCTTGGATAGAAAGGGGGCTGGAATTTCACTTGTAGGAGAGGGTCTTTCTTGCTGAAGGTGGCTCTTTGAAGACGGGAGAAACTTAGTTGCAAGCCCACTTCTGGTGCGTTTCATTAGAGAGTATATTCCTCTTTAACTGTGCCTCCTATCAACCCTTCCCGTGAAGACATTTGAAAAGTGTTAGCAAGTGTGGCTGTTTTAGACCAACAGAGTGTGGCTGGGTGGGGCTGGTGTTCAGGCTGAAAGCCCTTCTCAGATGCTGCTTTTTGAAAACTCCTACCATGTCCTCAGATGGTAGCCAATCAAGTGCCCCAGGGCCTGGGGACAGTCACTGGTCAGGTGACAGAGATTGGCTCTTACCTTTGCCATAGGTTTTGGAAAGAGCTTGGAACAAAAATGCCACCAGGGACCACGTGAGTAGCTGCTCCCTGGCCAGGAGTGAAAGAAGAACCCTGAGCTGTTTGGCTGACCTGGGGTTTGGCTGACCAAGGCTGGATGGACTGGGGGTGGTGGGGTGTTGGAAGGCCCTGAGAGAGCTGGAGACAGGAGCAGGCGGAGGTTGCCCCCAACTAACCAGAGAGTCCTAGGAGCAGATATTTCTGGAACTCTTTGAAGTCAGCGCCGTGTGTCATAAGCTTGCTCAGAGCCTGGATTATAGTTAGATGCTTGTGAAACGTTTGCAGAATGAATGCATGAAGGAATGGAGGTGGCTGAGGACAGCTTCTCTCTAGAGGCCTCCCTGATTAGCAAGAGTCCATTCTCAAATCACCCGAAAAATGGCAAATCATCCTGGAGTTAGACAAGCTTGAAGACTGAATTGTTTCAAGGCTGAATTAAATTCACACGCACAAGGCTCTCGGGAGGGTTTTTCACACAGTGAGCTCTGGAGGTGGCTCAGCCAAAGCCCAGGGACTCAGCCACTCTTGGCTCCCTTGCAGGAGGCCACTGATGGGAACAGGGTCACCTTCCATTTCCCTGCCTATCCTGGAGGGATAACTCTTGGTCCACCTAGTGGGACAAAGGGGCTGGGCGATGATAGTGCTGCCATTGTGGCCTTTATCATGGAATCTGCACCTCAGGACAAGTTGTCAGCCACTCACTCACCTAAAATCAGGCAAGGAGCCACTGGCAATTAAATGCAGGGAAACTTGACTGGAATGTGACTACTCTGGCTTTTTAAAAAAAAATGAATAAGTTTGGGGCTTTCCCTCAAAGATACCAATCTTCTAAGAATTCAGGAGTTTTTGATGGGCCAAAATAAGGTCTTAAGGGAAAAAAATATATAGGGAAAGGGACAGGAAGTCACCGTGGTGGCCCTATCCGTATGGGTTTGGGATTAGGGTCAGAAGCAGAGTCTTTGGTGGGCTTGAACTGAGAGGCATAGAGCTGGTAGTGTCCCACTCAGCAGTTGGGATCCCTGGAAATATTTCATCCTCCTTCTCCTGCTGATGGAACTTGGGAAAACAGTGCATCCAGCCTGGAGAGACATCTTTTGAGTGTCCCTTCTGAAATGTTTTATGACTTTCCTAGGCAAGTCGAAGCGTTTCTCTCTTTCATGGGAAAGTCACACCTTAATCATGGCAGGCAACTTCACTCTTTGTGAGGAGCTTTTTGTCTCCGAATTTGCCCCTGGCTCACATGCACAACGGGGAAGTTTAGTTACAGATCTCTAATTCTACGTTTGCGCACCCTCCTAGAACCTCCTCCCCTGTGTTGAGGGGATTGTGACCCTTGACTGGGCTCAGAGAGATCCCTGGCTAGACTTAGCCCAAGTTCTTGTCCTCCTGAGAGCAGAAATACAACTGGGAGATGCAGAGAGAGTGAGCAGGAAAGCAGAATTTATTGAAAGGTGAAGGGATAGTACAGCTCAGACACGAGCGCAGGCAACCTTATGGAAGAGAATGCCCACCATCCCTTCCTGCAGGAGTCTCTTTATAGGATAAGGGGGTGGTGCTCAAGTCACAGCCTGATTGAATGTTCAAAGGAGGTAGGGACTTGGGTGGGGCTGTTGTGCATGTGGTGGTCTCCAGGGGAAAAAAAAATCAGGGCTCCTGGTGCATGGTGGAAAGTGAGGCTTAGCTGTGTGTTGGGGAGATGGTGTGCTGAGATTTTAGCCATGTTGAATCAGCGCAATAGGTCATGAGATTTGAGAAGTCCATGCTGCTTGGGTGCTGATCATTCTTAACCCCTCGCCACTCAGTAGCTACCTGCCTACCCAATCATTTCTCCTCTATGAGATTTTCATTCCTTCATCTTTATGGGAGGGGAGAAAGGAAGGTCCGTCTTCTGTAACTTCTTTATGTGATGTCAGGCTGTCTTCCCTGCCCAGCCAGGGTACAAAAATCCCTTGCTAACTGACCTAGAGATTTTGTCTGAGGAGCTAGGGCTTTGCCATTGGTTGTTGGCAATGACTGGAGTCTCTGCATGACCATCATTTTTGCGTGAGACTGTTAAATTTTGGAAAAGATAACTTTGGCAATTAGGATGAGCATCCTTGGGCCAAAAAGAAGGAACAAGGATAGGAGCCATGTCAGAAGAGGGAGAGCACTTTTCACTGCTTCCCAGAGGGTGATAGCTGAGGGATCCCCCTTACCAAAATTGTGGAGCCACTTGACTTGATCACAAATCCTTTTGATATCTTTTTCCATGAGCCCACTCTTGTCAGTGTAACTGCACACATTCTGCCTTGTCCTGCCAGTAGGCAATCAGGGGCTAGTCAGTTGTCCATGTCCACTTTAGCCAGGGAATCTACAGAATCATCACCAAAGGGCCTGCCCATCGTTCAAGCAGTTTCCCAAGAGACTGGGAGAAAAAGTTGGAAAAATGTGAACACTAGCAAGCACAACAGCCCTACTGCTTACCGTTTTGCTTTCTGAAAATGTCCCTGGAATCCTCAACTGGCTCGCATGAGTAAGCAGCACCGTCCTCTGGGTGCACCGGTGAAGACTACAAACCTGGGGTTTAATTCCTGACAGTTGTACCAGCCGAAGATTCCTTTAGGAGGACCAGGATATGCTTAGATCCAGGACTTGTGGAGATGCTCTGTTTTGGACTTCAGCAGGGAGGTCATGCAAACGGGGACTTGGATCATGGGACTTACTGGCACCTTGCCAAAAGATTTCGACTTAGGAGGGAAGAGCCCAGGGAACAGGGCAAATCACTGCCAAGGAAAGAAGTGGGAGACTCGGGTACCCCCCCCCCCCAGTGGTGAGAGATGAGAATACCTCAGGCCTGTCAAACCAGAGGCAAAGTAAATTTGGAGGAGTGAGGCTTACCCTCGACTCCTGTGATGACACAGCTCTTTGAGAATAAAGGTCCTGTGTGGGAATTCAGAACAGAGTAAGTGGCTCTAGTATCAATCAGACAATTGATGTTCTCAGCTGCAACACCCGAGGTCACCCGGGGCTCAGAAGTGAGATATTTATATGTCTACGGGAGCCGCCTGAGTTCCTGGGCTCCCATCAGCTGACAGCAAATCCGTTTCCAGCACCCCTCATTTTACATCAAGGTCAGGTGATGGGTGGGCTTTTCAGGTCGGGTAATTTCCTGCACCAGTAACCCAGCTTCCCACACCCAGTCAGTCTCTCTTGGATGCCCCCTGGGTTGGTCTTGGGGTCTCGAGGTGCTGGTGACAGCAGCTGCCCTCATATGAGTCTGGTGCCTGCACTGCAGTTTCCCACGTTGGAGCCCCTTTTCCCCTTCAGCCCTGTCTCTATTATTAAGCACCAGAATTGCTAAAGCTAGCTCATAGGAGTCTGGGGTTCTGTGGCTAGTTTCTGTGGAAGCTGAAACCCTAACTCCTGCAGCAGATGAACAATGCCAAGATCTGCCCCTAACAGAGGCTGTGCCTGGAGCTCCTTCTATCCTGGAAGATCCTGGAAACAAATTTGCATTTCTCTGTGCCTCTGCTGAGCCTGTGATAGGAAGAGGAGCCTGGAAGATCTCTGAAATGCCTCCAGGATCTTTCTTCCTTGTCTTGCTCCATTAACACTGACCCCTTTCGCCTAAAAAGGTTTCTCAATGACCTAGACACAGCAACACCTTTTCATTCCTTCTTTGGCCAAGCTGTGAATTTTCTAACTCTCTGCTTGATCCCTTTCTGCTTCTGATTGTCATGGTGATATGTACTAAGAGCAGCCATTAACATCCATGATGCTGCCTGAACACTTAGCTGCTTTGAAATCTCCTCTGCTGGGCCGGCATTGTGGCACTGTGGGTTAAGCTGCCACATCCCACGTGGTTGCTGGTTCCAATCCCAGCTGCTCTACTTCTAAGCCAGCTCTCTGTTAAAGTGCCTGGGAGAGCAGTGGAGGATGGCCTAAATGCCTGGGTCACTGCACCCATGTGGGAGACCCAGAAGAAGCTCCTGGTCTTTGCAGCCATTTAGGAGTGAACCAGAGGATGGAAGACCTCTCTGTCTTCCCCCCTCCCTCTCTCTCTTTCAATATCTCTGTCTTTCAAATATTTTTTAAAAAAAAAATCTCTGCTAAACTACCCATCTACCATCTTTAAGTTCAGCTTCTCCCAATGGGGACACAACACAGTCAATTCTTTGTCACCATGTAACTGGTCTTTGATCCAGTTCCCAATAGGAATCTCATTTCCATCTGAAACTTCATCACCATGGACTGATGACCTGCATGAAGCTCCTGGCTCCTGGCTTCAGCCTGGCCCAGCCCTGTCCATTGTGGCCATTTGGGGAGTGAACAAGCAGATGGACGATCTCTCTCCCTCTCTCTCTGTAACTCTGCCTTTCAATTAAGTAAATAAATATTTTTTAAAAAGAAAGTAAAGTTTAGCTGCATGATGGAGAATGGGTGTACTGAGTCTTCAGGTAAAGGGGTTTGGGAGATGTGTGCAGCTGGAGTGTTGACTTCCCGTCCTTAGCTGCTTGCCACTCACTAGCTACCTGCCAACCCCCTGTCACTCGTACCCCTGACCTTCCTGTTCTCACTCCCCATCTTCTCAGAACTTACTCATGTACCTTTATAAAAGATCTATCATTCGTTTGCCAGAGTATTTAATTTTTGAGAAGGTGCAGGCCCTTCCTCTAAGGAAACAAGGCTCTACTGATACATACAAAGGCGTCACTACTGGGGCTCCCTTCAGCTCTGTATCAGGGTGATGTCACGGGAGGAGGACAGTGTCAGTCCCCATCCCACGCCAAAAGAGAATTTCCACATGGACAATGAGAGTGAGCAAAGCACAGTGTCACTGAAAGGAGGGAGCCCCTCGATGTGGAGTCCTCCCAAGGGAGGAGTAGCCCAAGTAGCTTGCAAGTGAGGGTTCTTTTACATTCAAAATTGTGCCAAGTAGAGTACCTTGTTTCTGGGTTGGCTAGTTTAAAGGATTGAAACTGTGTGCAAGCAGACTCCTAGAATGACATTTGCTGTAAATAACACTCTGACCTCAGAATCAACCCTGAAGGCTTCCTGGTCAGGCTAAAAGGCCTGTGAGAGAATTTCAAGCATGGAAAGACAAGACTCTGTAAAAAAAAAAAAAAAAAAAAAATCCTACACGGAGGATCTCTGTGAAACCTCAGAGGAAAGGAGGGTTCATCAAAGAAGGAGACACCCTTCTCTGAAGGGAGAGGAGAACATCCTCTTTGCTTATGGCCATGTCCAAATACCGACGGAGTCTATGGTCACAAAAGGCTTCCATAGCCTTGGCAGTCCAGGGCAAGAGCCTCGGATGATCACCGACATCATAAATAAGAGTGTCGATTGTTGAAGGAACAACAGTAGTCACTGTCACTTGCTCCCCATGTAGGACTTCTGTTCCTAATGAATTGTAATATGAGAACTGACTGCAAATTCTCTCCCCAAACTGTACTCTATATGTTGTGTGTGTGCGTAGGTGTGTGTGCAAATTACTGAAGTCTATGCTTAGCATGGAGTTGGTCTTCTGTATATAAAGTCATACTAAAAATGAACCATAATGAAGAATGAGATGGGAGAGGGAGAGGCAGGTGGGATGGGAGCAGGGGAGAGGTATGAGGGAAAGAGCCACTATATTCCTAAAGTTGTATCTATGAAAAAATGCATTCATTAAATAAAAATTAAAAAAAAAATAAAGCCATTGGAAGACTGAAAAAAAAAAAAAAAACCTGTACAATTGGTGGAGCAGAAAGGGTCATGGAAGCTTACACTTTTGATTGGTCGATAAACGTAGGGGATAACACCCAATCAGGTCTCATTGCTTCTCTGTCCTGTGGCCAGGGGAGTATTTCCGGGCTTCTCTCCACTGACACCCAGCTTTGCATTCCTCCTTCATGGTGAAGCCAGTGAGGGCAAAGCAGCCCCCAGGAACAAACAGGCATTTTCTTCCCCTGCAGGAACCTTGCCCCTTTTCTCACTTCCACAGGGGCCTTACCTAACCCATCCAGTTCCTCACGGGGAGACTTCGCTGATGATCCTAAAATTCCCAAAACATTTGTTGTGTTCCGGATTGCCCAGATAGAAAGAACCAGCGAGACTCACCATGATGCAAAGAACAAAGGGACTTTATTTGTGGGTCCAGCATGCTGGGGCCTGACCTCCGGTTCGGTGTAGTGCTGGGAGACCAAGATCCCCTTCTCCTTGTTCTCGGGGGTTTTTATAGTTCCCAGGCAAACAAGTATTATGTTGCATTCCTTCCTTCCCCTGACCCTGCAGGACCAAGGATGGCCCACCTTATTGGTTGCCTCCACCTGGTCCTGCAGACCAGACCAAGGACTGTCCGACTGCCCGGTGTCAGGTTTCATCTTCTCACACCAGGCGCATCCTGGGCCTAGCCAGTTTTTTTTTTTTTTTTTTTTTTTTGTCTTGTGAGAAGCCTGTCATGGCGTGGCTCTGGCCTCTCACACATTATCACATGGATGTGTTCCTATTGGCCAAGGAGCCTGTCAGAAGTCCACGTCCAGTCACTTCTTCAAGGGTAAAACCTTCCAGGCTTCCAGGGGAGCAGCACTGACTCATGGGGCCCTGGACAGGGTGGACATCGTGACCTCAGTCTGACCCAGGCTGGGGGCTCTGCCTCTGTAATTGATCAACAAGGGCGCCTCTGTGAGCTCTTCTGCCCTTCATTGCTACCCTGGTCCTAATCTGCCTGTAACAGTGAAGCAGAAGGCAGTTTTAAAAGCAATAACAGCAAAACACTTAAGCAATAAGAGTGGAGAGTGGACAGGAGGGTTGACAGAGGCAGAGAAAGATGGACACAGAGATAAAATGCGCACCTATAGGGGGCAATGGATACAGAAATCCGCTGTGAGCAGCAGACATGAGAGGGCAGCGGAGAGTAATCAAAAAATAGAGATGCAACCCCAGAAAGGCAAGAATGGTCCAATAAACAAAAATTAATCAATGTAATATATCACATTCGTAGAATACAGAGGAAAAAAGCATTATGTCAATTGATGCAGGAAAAGCACTCGACAAACTTCAGCGATCTTTATTGTGAAGCACAACGAAAAGCTTTGACAAGGGGCAGGCATGGGTACACTTGCTAAGATTCCTGCGTCCCACCGCAGTGCCTGAAGCCCAGCTCCTCCCTTCCTGCCCAGCTGCCTGCTAACGCGCACCTGAGAGGCATCGAGCGCCCTGTCCTTGGGTCTCAGTGCTTGGCTCTGCCACCTGCATTGAATTCCTGGCTCCTGGCTCCAGCCTGGCCATGGTAAAGGGCACTTAGGAAAAAAAAAAAAAAACACAGTTAACGTCATACTCCGTGGTCAAACACTGAACTCTTTTCCTGAAGACCTAGAATAAGAAAAGGAGGCTCACTCTCACGACTGCATTGTCCTGCATTTTCTAGCCACAGGAATTAGGCAAGAAAAAGGAATGCAGCATATGCAAATTGGGAAGGAAGAAATAAAATCCACTTATTTTGTGGATGACAAGGATCCAACACATTAAAAAATTCTAATAAAGTTGATTCTGCAGAGTTGCAGGGTACAAGAGAAAAATCAATTGTATTTTTATAGATAGGCAATAAACAACTCAAAAAGGAGATTGAGAATGATTCAGTTTACAATAGCATCAAAAAGAATAAAATACTTAAGAATAATCTTGACCAAGCAGGCACAAGACTGGTACATAGAAAACTATAAAACATTGCTAAAAGAAATTTAAGACACCAAATAAATGAAAAGATAACCTGTCTTTATGGACCAGAAGACATAGTATTGTTTACATGGCAATACTGCCAAAAGTGAGCTAAAAAATCTTTTAAAAAAATTCTAGTGTTCTTTTCTGCAAAAAATGAAAAACTTATCCTAAAATTGATGCAAACTTGCAAGGATCCTCAAATACCCAATTAAAAAAAATAATGTTGGATGACCAACAATTCCTGATTTCAAAACTTCCTACAAGGATGTAGCCCTCCAACAACGGTGGTGTTAGTGCAAGACTGACAAATAATGGAATTGAATTGAGAGGACAGAAAGAAAGCTATACATATACCATCAACTGATTCTCAACAATGATGCCAAGACCATTAAATGAGAGAAAAATTCCTTTCTACAAATGGTGCTGAAACAATTGGTCATGTGCAAAAGAAGTAAGCTGGACTCATTATACTATACATAAAATTAACTCAAGATGCATCAATGACATAAACTTAGCAGCTAAAACCGTATAGCACTTAGAAGAAAACATAGAAGTAAATCTTCATGACCTCAGAATTAGCAATGATTTCTTCAATGCAATGCTAAAACTGTTACTGGAGAAATTGCAGGGTTCTTGTCTTCACGCAAGAAAAAATTCAGGCGTGAGACAGAGAGTAGTGGGAGGTAAAATAGCAAGGTTTATTAGGGAAGGGACATCCATAAGGATGGATGGGCACCTCTCCAGACAGAGCCTGAGAGGGTACCCAGTCATTCGGACTGGGTTGGGGGGAAGGAGCAAGATTACATGTTGAGTGGAGAGATTATACCTGGCCAGGAAGTCGGGCGACTCAGCAGAGAGGCAGAGGGTTGAGCCGGGGGTTTTTAAGGAGATGGGTCTTTGTCTTCACACATCTCCTCCTGAAACAAAGGATTTTATGGCTGTAAATATTAAGAAGCTCCTATCTGAGTTTTCCCTTAAAGGTATCAGAGAGGAGGAAGCCTAGTTGGCACCATTCTGGGTTCAGAGGAAGGGTGAGCAGGACTCCCTAGAGAATGGGGATCCAGAGCAGGGTGTTTGAAATGCAGATACTGGGCTGCATCTGGGAGATTGTGGAAGATTTGTCAGGCAGAAGGGGTGGGGACCTCCACCTGGCAGGTTATCAGGTAGAAGGGGGCAGGGCAGAATGTGAATACTGGCTGCCCCTGAAACATGGTCAGCAGATGTCTTCTCTTTAGGTCTTTATGTCACACACACATAAGCTCATAACTGACTTCCTACCTAACAAAACCATAGCAATAAAAGAAAAAATAAATGAATTATACTTTGTCAAAATTTAAAACTTTTGTGCATCAAAAGAATACCATTAAGAAATTGAGGCCGGCGCCATGGCTCAATAGGCTAATCCTCCACCTGCAGCGCCAGCACACTGCGTTCTAGTCCCAGTTGGGGCGCCGGAGTCTGTCCCGGTTGCCCCTTTTCCAGGCCAGCTCTCTGCTGTGGCCCAGGAGTGCAGTGGAGGATGGCCCAAGTGCTTGGGCCCTGCACCCCATGGGAGACCAGGAGAAGCACCTGGCTCCTGCCTTCGGATCAGCGCGGTGCGCCGGCTGTGGCAGCCATTAGAGGGTGAACCAACGGCAAAGGAAGACCTTTCTCTCTGTCTCTCTCTCTCACTGTCCACTCTGCCTGTCAAAAAAAAATAGTGAAAGTCCACCTGCAAAACAGGAAAAATATAAATTTAAATCATACCATATATGTGATAAAAGTCTAGTGTGCAGAATATACAAAGAACCCCTAGAATTCAACAGCAAAAGACAAATGACTCACTTTAGAAAATAGCAAAGGACAGGGGCCAATGCTATGACTTAGTGGGTAAAGCTGCTGCCGACAGTGCCAGCATCCCAAATAGGCGCTGGTTTGGGTCTCGGCTGCTCCGATCCAGCGCTCTGCTATGGTATAGGAAGGCAGTGGAAGATGGCCCACGTCCTCAAGCCCCTGCACCCGCATGGGAAGACCTGGAGGAGGCTCCCAGTTCCTGGCTTCAGATCGGCACAGCTCTGGCTGTTGCAGTCTGCTGGGGAGTGAGCCAGCAGATGGAAGACTTTCTCTCTCTCTCTCTCTCTCTCTCTCTCTCCCACTCTCTGCCTCTGCTTCTCTGTCTGTGTAACTCTTTCAAATTAAGTAAATCTTTAAAAAAATAAATAAATAGCAAAGGACTTAACAGACATTCCTCCAAAAAAGATTTACAAATGGCCAAAAAGCACATAAGAAATGTTACCCTTAGATCTGGCTAAAAAGCCCATGAAGAGTGTCTCAGGCATGGAAAGCCAAGACACTGTGGCAAAAAATGACCTACATGAAAGATCTCTGTGAGTGAGATCCTGGTGGAAAGAAAGGGCCATCAAAGAAGGAGGTACCTTTCTCTGAAGGGAGGAGAGAACTTCCACTTTGGTTATGCCCTTGTCTACATAATGTCAGAGTTTGTGAACTCAAGAGGCTTCCATAGCCTTGGCAGCTCATGACAAGAGCCTCGGGTGATTACTAACTTCATAAATAAGAGTGTCAATTTCTAAATCAACAACAGGAGTCACTGTGCACCTGCCCCCCATATAGGACCTCTGTCCTTAATGTATTGTACCATGAGAATTAACAGTAAAACTAGTATTCAAACAGTACTTTATACTTTGTGTGTCTGTGTGGGTGCAAATTGTTGAAATCTTTACTTAGTATAGAGTTGATCTTTTGTCTATAAAGATGATTAAAAATGAATCTTAATGAAGAATGGGATGGGAGAAGGGAGTAGGAGATGGGATGGTTTGCAGATGGAAGGGTGGTTATGGGGGAAGAACTGCTATAATCCAAAAGGTGTACTTTCAAAATTTATATTTATTAAATAAAAGTTTTCTATATAAAAAAAGAGAAATGTTACCCTTAGTCATTAAGGGAACACCAATCAAAACTGTTCGGTAGGAAGCTAGACGTTAGCCTATGTATATGAGAGGAAATGAAGAACAAAACAGTTGGCATTTGCTGTGGATGAATGGGGAAAGAAATGAAGCATGCCTGGGGGGCAGATCAGCCCTGCCCAAGTCCCACAACCTCGTTGGGCAGGTCTCAGCCCTCCCTGGCAATTAGGTCCCGTCACACTGTAGATAAAAGCCCCTGGAGGAGTTCTGTGGATTGCACACCCAGATAGCCCGGTGCCCAGCGATATCCCTGCAGGGGAGGAAAGGGGTGGAGAAACAGTAGGTTTATACCTTAACAATTCCAGTCTCTACAGACTCTGTTCTTTCCCGAGATGCCCACTTGGCCTGTACTCTCTTCCTTGAGCCTTGCTACCTTGCTTACTACTCTCTGTCTCACACCTGGAGTTCCGTTTAAGACAAAGACCTCTGGTAACAAAACCACAATTCGATGACCCTTCATACCTGTTAGGCTGGTGATGATTTTTACGAAGTGGAAAGTAATCAGTGTTGGTGAGAAGGTAAAGTCACCCTGACACACTGTTTGTGGGGACATCGTACACTGTATTGGCCCACTTTTAGTTACTTTATCTTAAACACTCGGAGGAGCTTATTTGTGAAAGAAAATGCTGATTTCAGCTTACAGTTAGAAGACTGTGGTTCAGGATCAGGTGGCCCTGCAGTCTGCCATCTGTGGAACCTGGTCATGGTAAGTGCAGAAGCCTGATCACATGCTGAGCCAGGAAGTGGAGAGCGAGCGAGGGAGCAAGCAAACGCTAGGTCAAACTTGAACTGAAATAACAATCAGCCCTCTCATGGGAGCCGCTTTCCAAGGGCATGTCCCAATGATCCAAACACTTCCCACCAGACTCACCCCTAAGAGGCCACAATTAAATCAGTGGAATTTTATAGTCTAAGATTCTGCCAGCTCTGGTTCTTAAGGGCTGCCCCCTTGGCCAGGACATCCTATGAGCATACACTGTAAATTGTTGTCTTCGATAAACACCTGTCGAGGGGGTCTTCCGTCCCGTCCAAGGCTACCTTATTGCAATGGACTTAGGCCTCCATGGCCCCTGCCAACAAACAGCATAAATAGGCTGTTGCCCACCGCCTGGGGGGCTGAAATGAGTTCTCAGACCCCACCCTCCACCCCCACACACAGACACGCACCTGCTCTATGGGCAGGCTGCAACTTTGCTTACCACCCCTCACCCTCTTGCTGTCCTGTCTTTAATAAAAGTCTTTTCTGCTTTTAAATGGCCACCTCCTCACCTTCTTAGAACCATAAAAAAAAAAAAAAACTAAAACTAAGATTTCTCACCGTGCAACAAACAATCAATTCCACCCCAAAGGTCTCAAAGTCTTAACTGAGTCCAAGTTAAGCTACTTTAAAAGTCCACAGTGCATAGTCTCACCTGAGACTCAAGGGAAACCCTGTTAGCTGTAAACCTGTAAAATCAGAAGCAAGTTACATAGTTCCAAGCTACAGGGGTGAGGCACATAAGGATTAATTGGCCCATAGGAAGATTGAAATCCTGCAGGGTAAATATTAACCCCTACAATTCCACACGTGACATCTTCACACTGTGTTGGGGGCTGGGGTCCCAACAGGTTGTGACGCCACACCCCTACAGCTTTTGCTGGTCACAGCCCACGTTTCGGTTCTCACTCCTGCAACTCCACTAGGCATTGCCCTCATGGAAGCTCCTTGTCATGACTCGGCCCCTGGCACCCATCTCTGGCCACCCCCAACCACCACCACCGAATGTCCAAAAGCATTCTTTGAAGTCTTGCGGAAGTCTCTGTGGTGCCAGGGTCCCCTTGGCCTCCGCCCACCTGGCTGTTCTCTAGAGCTGCAAGCTGCTGTCTGCAGAGCCTTCCCAGGCTGGCCTGCCCCCTACTGGCAGCTTTTCTTGCCAGGCATCTCTACCATTTCCGGGTTTCCTCTGCGTATCCACTCTCGCAATTTCACAGTGTGTTGCTCCATGCAGGAGGTCCCAGCCCCACAGCACCACCACTGCTCAGCCTGGCCTCCCAAGCTTCCCTTCGAAGTCTTGGTGCAAAGTGCCATGACCCCATAACTCCGGGCGTCCTGCATGCCCACAATGCTAGCCACCACAAGGACAATGCCAAGATCTGCTACCATCAGGTAGCATCAGATGTGGTCCAGCATGAGCAGGGTGCCGCGGGGGCTCCTTCATGAGAGAATTCTACCTGGAAAATGTCTGAAACAAAGTTGGATCTCTGTGCCTCTGATGCACCTGTGACGGGAGAGGACGCTTCAAAGATCCCCCGGGGTGCCTGTGGGGTCTTTCTCCATTTGTCTTGCTCAGTAACTCGTGGCTGCTTTTTTTTACCTGAACTTATCTCCCTGTCCCAAACCATCTTTTTTCTTTCTTTATTCGCTGGCCAAGCTGCAATTTTTTCAAATCTTTCGGCCTCGTTTCCTTTTGTCTTGATTCTAGCTGTAGAATGTACAAAGAGCGGCCTTTAACAACCGCGCTGCTACCGGATCCCTTGGCTGCCTTGAAATGCCCTCAGCCTAACAACTGAGCCCACCGTTTTTTTAAAAAAGGAATTATTATTTATTTGAAATTCAGAGCTACAACGAGAAATAGAGACAAAGAGAGGTCTTCCATCCGTTGGATCACTCCCCAGATGGCTGCAACAGCTGGAGCTGGGCCAGGCCGAAGCCAGGAGCCAGGAGTTCCACCCAGGTCTCCCACATGGGTGGCAGGGGCCCAAGCACCTGGGCCATCCTCTGCTGCTTTCCCAGGCCGTTAGCTGGGAGCTGGACGGGAAATGGAGCAGCCTGTCTATGAACCGGCACCCATATGGGATGCCGGCGCTGCAGGTGGTGGCTTTATCCACTATGCCACAGCAACAGCTCACTGCCTCCCCCCCCTCTTATTTTTTTTAGGATTTATTTATTTGAAAAGCCGGGTGAGAGAGAGGGAGAGGTGGAGAGAAAGCTTCCATCTGTTGGTCTACTCCTTACACGGCCTCAAGAGCTGGGGGGCTGGGGCTGGCCAAAGCCAGGAGTCAGGACCTCCATCCAGGTTTCCCACATGGGTGGCAGATTCCCAAATACTTGGGCCATCTTCCACTGCTTTCCTAGGCAGGGAGCTGGGTCAAAAATGGAGCAATCAGAACTCAAACTGGACCTCTAATATGAGATGCTGGCGCCACAAGAGGCAAGTCAGCCCTCTGCGTCACAACGCCAGTCACAAGGCTGCTCCTAGTCCGGTCCCCAGTGGGCCCCTCATCTCCGTCTGACAGCTCCCAAGCATGGCCTGCACTGTCTGCATTTCTACCAGCATGCTAGTCTACTGAGTGCCCTCCACCCTTGACCCCACCCCTGGCACGGCTCACAACCTGGACCAATGTCTCCTGCCTTGCCCAGGAAGTCAGTTCCAAAGACTCGGCCCCATCTTGAGGTGTAGTTGACGCTAATGCCCCCTACTGCTCAGGGGTTCTGTATTGCAGTCGGCTTATCATTATTTGAACTAAAGCACCCAAGAGGAGCTTTTTGGGAAAGAAAAGGCTTATTTTGGCTCAGAGTTTGGATATTGCAGTTGAGGCCGAGGTGGCCCCCAAGCACAGCATCAGTGGAGGCCGGTGACGGTGCCGGATCTGGTCCCCAGCTGTTGCTTGTCGTAGGCGAGATAAGCATTCAGAGACCCAGGTAAAGCTCGAGGACCGGAGCAGTACGTACGCAGGGAGGCAGAGCTCGCCTTCAGAAGTGAGTGCAGGCTGCTGCACACCTGACCCGTTCACCATGAGGCGGAGACTCTTCCCCGGGGGAAGAGGGTGGGAGAGAGACACCCCCCGTTCAATGGGCCCCTTTATTGGTTACGGGTTGGTGCTACCCTAACTGAAGGTACAAACTGGGTGGAGTTGGGCACCCTCTTCACACTGGGGGAGCCTCAGGTATGTCCTGGGAAGGTGGGTCTGTGGGATACCTCCCAGTTCTTCTGCTCCCTGATGGACTCCCTGCCGAGCCCTCTGCAATGGCAGGCGGGGACGCGTGATCACAAGGCAAGCTGGGAAGCAGAAGGAAAACCTAGGCAGGACTTGGACTCAAATAACAATCAGCTGTCTCACGAGAAGCCCCCTCTGAGAGCCCGCCCCCATAGACCTCCCCCGGGCCACCTCCTAGCTACCTTCATCCATCAACCATTAGTATGGAGACATCAGAGCATAAACACTGGCGTGAGTCCTGATGTACCCGTAACAGCCAGCAGACAGATGGGAACAGGTTCACGATCACAGCCATTGGGAAAATGCAAATCCAAACCACAGTGAGGGAGAATCTGTCCCAGGACAAAAACTAAGGAATGGTGGCAAGGATATGGAGGACGGGGAACCCTATTAACTCTAATGCTGGGAACACAAATTAAGTCAGCCCTTATGGAGAACAGCATAGAAGCTGCTCAAAAGAATGACAAATATATTTACCCTATAATATAGTCCAGTTGTCCCATTTCTGTGTATGTAGCCAAAGGAAGTGAAATCAGCACACAGATGAGATTATTTGCACTTCCATGCTCTTTGCACCACTGTTCCTAACAGCCAAGACAGGAAAGCAAAGCTAGGTGCTCGTACATGGATGAGTGGATAAAGAAAATGTGGTGTACATATACACAGTGAAATATTATTCGGCCACGAAAAAGAATGAAAATCTGTCATTTGCAGCAACAGGGATGGAAATGACGGCCACATGTCAAATAACCCTACACAGAAAGACACATACCACACATCCTCCCACATTTGTGGAAGATTTCAAAACAATTGAACTGGAAAGGGAATAGTGATTACCAGAGACTGGGAAGGAAGGGAGGAGGGGGAAGAGTGGGAGGTTGGATAAAGGCTACCAACAGGCACTTAGTTAGAAGTCATACGTTCCGGCATTTCATGGGCTAGTGGGGCACCTGCAGATCACGATGACAAAGTGCTACCATGTGCTGTCTAGAGAGCAGGCCAGCTGCGAGCCTGGAGGACGGCTGGTGTGGCCACACAGTTGGACACAGTTGGGTGCAGGCGCTGAAGTATTGATTGCCCTGGGCCCTGTGAAGATGTGCCAGAGCTACATGCCAATTACCACTTTTTGATCAAACAAAATTGCAAGCAAAGGGGGGAATTTATAAGCAAACCCCTTCCTTCTTGTCGGCTGACCTTTATCCTCATTAGGTGCAGGTCGTGGCACAGCTTGAGGGTTGGAAAGAAAGCCCTCGAATGGGCAAAGGAAACAGAGAGAGAGGGAGGGTCGAGCAAGGACGAGAGGTGTGGGAAAGGACTGTGACCAGAAGAGACGGGCAGACGCGTAAGTTCAGAGAGAAAGCAGGAGGGACCCCGGCAGGTCTAGAAGCAGCTGGCAAGGACCTTGGTCCCCACCAGGCTGTTTTCAGGAGTCGCTTTAGAGAGGTGAGGCCCATGGAGGTCCGGCCCACCTTCTGGGCGCTCCTCCTACCATATCTGCTGTCCTTCAATTTTCCCTTCTCTCTTCCAGCCTCAAAAACCACTCTTGCCCTTTGGCTCTTTTTGTACATTATTGTTTTCATTTTATTTGAAAGGCAGAGATCTTCCATCCCCTGGTTCACTCCCCAAATCCCTGCCACGTCCAGGGCTGGGCCAGGCCAAAGCCAAGAGCCTGGGACTCCATCCGGGTCTCCCACGTGGGTGGCAAGGACCCAAGTACTTGAGCCATCACCTGCTGCCTCCGGGGATACGCATCAGCCGGAAGCTGGATCGGAAGCGGGGGAGCCGAATGCCCACCCCTCCGATGGCTTCTTATTCTGCCCGTTTTGGGGACACGCCAGCCTCTCCTGTTGTCAGTACCTCTGGGTTCTGTATACAGAAGAGTCTCGCTCTCTTGCACTTCTGAGAGGCGTGGTTGTTGTGTGTGTTTTTTCCCCCTGTTGTCCCATTTCTCTTGTTGGTGCTGAAGCATTTTCCCAGGTGTCACCTCCTCCGCCATCAAAACGGGAGAGCAGGCATGCTGCGAGTGGGCACTGGGTGTACCGCACGAGGAGAAAGAGACCCCCATCCTCATTTTGACACTCAGCCAGCTGCCCCCATGAGAGTGAAGAAGAGGCCAACAGGCCATTTTGTATGGGCTTCAGGGGTCTCTGCATTGTTCCTTTTGCGGGAAGAAAGGGAACAGACGCGTGTCTGAAATCTTTGAGACACAGACAGACTGTGTGCTGTTTTGCACGCCTGGTTTGGGATATGCGGTACCAGATCCCGAGCCTAGGGTGACCTCTTCCCCCAGAACCAACCTCGATTTCTGTAAGAAATCGCTCTTTCCCCTTCTACTTGGATGGGAACCCCCCCCCCCTTCTCTGCAGGTGCCCAGCACGGTTGGCATTCTTCTCTCCCAGCTCTGAAAATCTGGGCAAAGCTCTCCTGGTCAGAGACCAGCTAACCGGCACCGCAGTGAGAGAGAGCCACAGCTGGCCGCTTCTCCTCGTACCCTGTGCCCCGGGGAGGGTGGCCTGGGATGAGGAAAGTGGCCTGCGTTTATTGGAATGGACATACTTGCCCTTCCTTGGAGAGGAGTAATTTTGGGTGCCTCTGTTGGAATCACCGGCTTGATGTGCAAGTTGTGGGTTCAGCTGCCTTCCGCTGCGGGTCAGGCTGCCTGCTGTGCAGCAGGTGGCATCGCTAAGACCCAGGATTAGGAGCAGTCCCCAGGGTCTGTGTCAGACTTGCTGGGGGTCTTCTGGCTTCTGTTTCAGGCTGTTGAACTCCTGAGATCCCCACTGCAGGGCCCAGGGTATCCACATTCTGTCCTGTGCTTGACGCAGATCCCCCTCCCACTGCCCGCCGGAAGCAGTTTGTGTCATGCCCACCAAGGCAGGGGAAACACAGCCCCAGCTTTCGTGCAGGGTTTTCTTTGGTAAGTTCTGCTTGTGTGGTTGTTTGTTGCTTCTCCAAGCTGTTGAGCAAGGAATTAGGCAGTGACCCAGATCACGGCCGGACTTCTGTTTTTTTTTTTTTTCCCCTAACATCCCAGGAAACGGCTAATGACTCGCTTCAGAAATCTCTGAGTCAGAGATGGCTCTGAGGGGGTTCCCTGTATGTGCATCGGCAGGGAAAGGAGGACGGCACGTGATGTGCACTCCCAAAATGAGACCTGGCGTTGTCTTTCTGGATGATCAAAGCATTTGGGCAGGACTTGAAGTTCTGTAGGAATTAGCTGAAAGTGAGAACTCCCCCGGGGGAGGGATGACGCAGGGGTGGGGTCAAGAATGTCTGCTGCCCTCTCCCCGGTATCTAAATGTAGGCTGGGGACAAGGGGCAGGGCCTGGGTCCTTCCCCTTTCCTAGCTCCGTCCTCCTGCTGCCGGGTGGTCCCCAGAGCTGGCCCATTCTCTTGTAGCCATTCTAGTCGTACTTGGATGCAGGGGCACAGAGGAGGGACATATTGGAAAACCAATATGTGAATAAAAAACACAAACAAAACCCTGAGAACCAATTTTAACCCAAAGTCATAGAAAACATTCTAAGAGAGAAGACCGTACAAAAAAAAAAAAAAAAGAAAGAAAAAAAAAAAAAAAAGAAAGAAGACCGTACAGACCCCAGGCGTCACAAACTCGTAAGGGTGTACACATGGGCCTCTGGTTCAAGCGCCCTTACTTTTTGAAGGCTCTCACACAGGCTCGGGAACACGGTGTTAGGGTGAACCTTGGCGTGGGCGTGGGAAATTACCCTCGCCTTTGCCACTCGCGAGGAAAACCTGGGGCTGGGGGGGGGGGGCATTGCGAGGGCTTTGGATTTTCCCACGCCCCCTCATGGATTGGACCAGAACTGCACGTAGTGGGTGTAGCAGAGTTGGCCTCCTGCCAGAGCCCAGCTTTGTGGGGCGTCTGAGTCCCAGAGAGTGGCGACCGGCCCCAGGAAGAGGGGCCCCGGGGTAGGGGTGCTGTTGAGAAGTGAGTTGGTATACGGAGGCAGTGGGCTAGGTGCTGCTTCCTGGGCTGCGTCTTGATGTTCCTTGTCCTACCTAGAGGCTGCGGCCCGGGAGGCAGCGTTTCTCCCCGGTCTCCTTTGCTTCTGGCCTCTGTCCGCATGTCTCCTTGCTGTGAAAAGAGAACAAAGCGGGGTCGGAAGGGAGCTGCGCGCCTCCAACTGTGCCCTGTGGCTGGAGGAGCTCTGGGGAGCGAAGGTACTGGTACTGCCGCTGTGGTGGCGAGGGAGGGGGCAGCGGAAGGAAGAGACTGCACTGGGTGGAAGGGCCAAAAGAGGTTTCCAAACCAATCCCTGGCCGGGAAAACCCGTTTGTCACAGGCAGCGGCAGAAGAGAAAGGATGGGCGGGATGCCCATGCTGTGTGGGAGACAATGACCAGAGTCCCCTATGCCCCCGATCCTTTTTGTAATATGGCACTGAAAGTCGGCCGAGGAAATTGTGTTCCAGGCTTAAAGACTTTCGTGGATCAAGGAAAATTTAACATTAAGGGGGGGGGGGGGACCAACAAACTAATGTATGTGGGGAACATTGTATTTAGCCTAGAAAGAACCTTATAACAAAAACTGGGGCACAAAGAAGCTTTGATTACTAGATTTTGACTTTATTTTCATTTTATTTGAAACATAGAGACACTGACAGGCAAACAGACCTAAGGAGCTCTCCCATCTGCTGATTCCCTCCCCAAATACCTGCAACAGTCAGGGCTGGGCCAGGCCAACGCCAGGAGCCTTGAACTCTAGCCAGGTTTCCTATGTGAGTGACAAAGGCCCAAGCACTTGAGCCATCAGCTGCTGCCTGCCAGGGAAAGCATTAGCAATGATGCTGGCTCAGAGCAGAGGAGCCGGGCCTCGAACCCAGGCCTCAGACAAGGAGGGGATGCAAGCTGCAGCAAACACCACCCCTGAATCATTTCTCTAGATATTTTTGACACCGACAAGGAGGAAGGACTGGGTGTCAGAATCCGGGAAAAGCCTTGAGCAGATAAAAGCTCAACTTTTCAATCCAGTTGATGGTTTGAACTTTCCTCCTTTTGCTTACTTGAAGCAAGGTTTTCCGGGAGCTTCACCCATGCTTGCTCTGGGGTTTGGCGACCTCACTCCTCACCAGTTCTGATGCCCCAGAAGCCGTCTCCAGTTCACATAGCACTGTGTGCCTCTCTCAGCAGTCTGCCCAAGTCAGAGGTTGGCGTTTACGGTCAGCTCCCACAGACCCGCTCTTTCCCTTTGCCCGGGGGGGAAGGTAAGGGCTACCCACTCAGGAGGCCTTGGCTTATGGAATGGACGCTCTGTGCTCTCATCCCATTCTACTCTGGACGCTGCTGCACTCCACGGGGGTGGGGGCAGGTGTTTCTTGGGTTTTTGGGATCTTTGTGTCCCATGATTTGCTGGGAAACACAAAACCTCCTTTTCCGGGTCTCCCAGCTGCTGCCTGTGCACTGTTTGTGCCTCCCTAACAGGCACCTGCTAGGTACTCGTTCTCTTGATAGTCTCTCATGCACCTGCACGATGACCGGCTCCAAGGTGCTGCTTTCAAAGATCAGAGCATTGGCTAAGGGGAAGATCACAGGTGCCTGCACCACAGCTGAGCTCTTCCTAGGGGGCAGGTGCACAGACCCTCAGGAGCCTGGTGGGGGATGCTCAGGAGTCTGCACTTTGCTCCCAGACTCTGGGGAGGCTGATGGTGTTGTTTATGAAACAATCAGATTTAGAAATGGGTCATGGGATCTCATCCAGCAGGCTTGAAGCTGCACTGTGCTCCCTGTAGCAGGTGTGTCTAAGGGTCTGCCCCAGGCCTTCAGATCTGCTTGGGAGGTTTGGAGCTTTGAGCCTCCCCTCCCCTCATGCTGGTGGGCATTGTTCTTCACAGCTCTCTCGCTCGCTCGCTCGCTCTCTCTCTCTCTCTCTTTCGGGTGCCCGGAGCCACGCTCTAAGATCAAAACCTACTCATAGCCCTCCTCAGGGAAGAGCCCAGATTATTAAAATGGAGAAGACCCTTGTTGCAGGGGGTCAAGGTAGAGACATAGACTGTGGGCAAGCTTTCAAGAGAGAGTCACCGTCAATAGGGTTTGGCCTCACTCTTCAATCTGATCTGGGGGCATAGGGAGTGATGTCTGGGCTGCAACTTAATTGAATGTTCAAATAGGGGGGACAGAGTATGGGGTGGTGCTTGAGTACCATCCAGTTCTTAGATCTCGGGGAGTGTCATGGCACCAGGGGCATGGTAGGGGTGGGAGTGTCGGCCTTGGTTGTAATGCACTAAAGGTCATTGTGAGGATGCGCCTGGCAGCTGCCTTGGATATGTGTGACTGGCACCGGGTCTTGAGTGATGAGCCCCAGGGGCTGTGGTCTGCCCGGAAGCAGGTGGGATGTGGCACACCCACTGCCGCCCAGGTGCTGGCAATCCTCAGCTCCTTTTGTTATGGGCGTGCCAGAGTAAAGAATACACCAAGAGACAGTCTCTCATGCAAAACGCAAGTAGAGTATTTAATTGACCAGCATGCTGGGGAATCCCGTGAGCACAAAGCGTACGGGTGCAGGGTACAGATAAAATCAGCTATTGGCCAGATTTACAACAGGTAAGGGTCACTTTTACCATACATTTCCTAAGGTTAAATAAAACCCTAAGTTCATCAACCGGATGCCTATCAAGGTGAGCATGTTTGTCTGGGTCCTAGTTTCGGTGGTCCATTCCCCTAATTTTACAAGGCCACATTCCGGTATTATCTCTTCCTATCCCAGCATCATTATGTCTGTTCAGTAAGAACAGGCCTCAACCCCTCCTTGAGTCAGGAATTTAGAAAGTAGGTCAAAAGTTAATCTGGCAAGGGTCAGAAGAGGAAGGGGGGGGGGTCCTGCTTAGTTTTAATATTCCTTCACTCTCTGCCAGCTACCTCCCTGTACACCTCACCCTCAAGTTCCCCCACCCTCTCTGAGTCCTCTTGGTCCAAACTGTTGCTCTTAAGAGAGCTCAGTGATGAGAAACACAGCCGGAAGTGCAATGTCTCTCGTCTTGGGCTTGGGGGAGGTGGTATCACGTCCAAGTCCCTGACACGGGCAGATCATTGGGGCCTCATCTTCTCCGCCGTGGAACCTGCTGCCCCTCCGCAGTGAGGGGAATCTGTGGGTTGACACAGCACCTGTATTCGGGGCTGCCCGGGGTCTCCTTGTGCAGTAAGGATGCTTTTGTGTTTGATCTCCCAACCACCTTCAAAGAGCTGCCCTCCCTGTCTCGCACACTCTAACAGCAAGTGCTCCGCACTGTTTTGATTCTGCTCATTCCCCCCCCCCAAAAAAAAAAAAAAAACACCTCAGCTTTCCTCTGACAAAAAGCCAGACAGCCCACATTCAGTTACCAGAGACAAGTGGTTCCCAGATTTGGTCTCTCCAAGGTGCTGGGTCCTGTGATTATCAGGAGTGATACCTGGACTGTTTTAATTTCTTGTGCTTGCTTGGGGTTGATTAGAAGTATCACAGAAAGAAGGGGTCTCTGGCACCCTGCTGAGCTCCTCAACCAATAGATGGCCCTGCCATGTAGTCCTACTGCCCCACGTGAAAACCTTTTTTCCTCTGTAAACTAGGTAAAACTGTGTTTTCTTGCTCCCCAACTCTCTTTTTGGCACTGTTATCTAAGCTTTTGGCAGGTGTTCTGTGTCCCGCCTGCTTTTTTAATACCATCCCTCCTTTGTCCTGGGGGTTCCTTTAGAAACAAAAACAGTTCTTGGGACTGAAGCACTAAAGCTGTAAGGATGCCAAGTCAGGCAGCGCTGCTGGTGGCTAACTCTTGGGAAAGTGCAGTTGTGAGGACGGTTCTGAAGTCCTTAGCCTTGGCAGGCTTTGCCCTGGTGACGGAACGGTTAGCATTCAGGCTGAGCCCCAACGGTCTTAGGGAACTCGGAGCACGGGGGAAGATGTGGGTTGTTTCATAACAGCCTTCCTGGTAGTGCTCCCCAAGACTTTTTTTTTTTAAGATGAGACTCTAAAGTGATGGGAATTTGAAGAGTTGGCATTCCATCGTTCTCATCACCAGGGCAGAGTTGTTAACCCAGGGTACAACTGTGACAAAAGTCTCTCTCCATTCTGGGTCTGCTGCTTCCCAGTGAAGTAAAAAATCGTCTCCAGGGCTTTCTTATCTCTTTCCTCGTGGGCAAAACTCAGAGTGCTGCCGCAGACCCCACAGTTGTCTGACTCTTCTTGGACTTGTGGTACTCACAACCTGAGCGCTCCCAGCTTGCCCCTGCACAGCCCTCACCGGCTGTGGCTCTGCCATCCTCTCCTACCAATACTGACATTTCTACTTTTTTCAAACCCCCAGCATGCCCACCCCCTAAAGCTGTTTTGGAACTGTAGCAGCAGAGTTCAGTAGACAGACAGAGACTACTCTGGTTCACAAAGCCTAAAGCGTGCGCTGCCTGGAGCTTAAAGAGAGAAAGTTTGCATTCCCAGGGCTAGACTTTGGCAATTGCTATAGAGCAAAATGAAGCCAGGAGGTGAGATAGGGAGGGGACAGAGTTGGGGGGTGGGGCTGCAGTTTTGCATAAAGGGTCCCACTGGACCTCATCAGGATGACATTTGAGAGCATCCTTTCTGAAGGCAGTCACAGTGGGCTTGGCGACGACGAGGAACTGGGATACCCCAGCTGATCCTTCTGAGTGAGCTGAGCCACGTCACTGGGCTCAGTGTCTTGCGGGAGCCATGGGCTTTCTGTGTTGTCCAGCTTCCCCGCCTCCTGGAGTTGGTGCTGGCCCTCTGGATTTTCCCGTTTGCACCTGAAGTTGAAGTACTTCAGAGAGGAGGTGAGCTTCTGGTGTGGTAGAAGTTTGGTCTATACCACTGCCAATGCACTGCCTGCGTGGCTGCTGCAGTCCCCAGACCAGGGCTAAGCGGCGAGGGGGAGTGCCCCGTTGGTACCTGAAGCAGTTCTGTTTTGCCGTCCGGGGTTCTGAATCTTTGCAGGCACTGGGAAGCTTTAAGCACTCTGTCAAACCCTCACAATTGCACAAGAAAGCGTTTGTGGAAAGGGGAGTTTTCTGGGGAGATGGTTCATAGGTGTTTCTCAGAAAGACTCTCAACAAGAGAACTGGAACCTGAGAGTGAAGCCTGTGGTTTCCTTGTCGGGAATCCTCCTCGTGGGGTAGGTCTAAGGGTTCTAGAAAATTGAAGTGTGTGGTCTGATTGTGGGTTAGGACCTTTGACATTGGAACTTTTAGGAAACTTGAGAGCTGTGTTCTCTGGTGTGAGATTGTTACTGGAGAAGCAGGGGATCTTCATGCAAGAAAGAATTCAGGCATGAGACAGAGAGTAAGTGGAAAGCAAAATAGCAAGGTTTATTAGGGAGGGACATCCGTAAGAACCGATGGGCACCTCTCCAGACAGAACCTGAGAGAGAGTGCCCAGTCGCTCAGACTGGGGGAGAGCAAGGTTACATGGCTGAGTGGAGAGAATACACCAGGCCAGGCGGGCGGCTCAGCAGAGAGGCAGAGGGCTGATCGCACAGTCTGGTTGAGGCCTGGCTTTTTTTTTTAAAGGGATGGAGTCTTGCCTTCCTGCCTCTCCTTCTAGAACAAAGAACTTTTGGGATGTAAATACGAAAAATTCCTTCCTGAGTTTCCCCTCTCTGAAGATACCAGACCGGCTGGCGACTCGTCCTGGTTAGAGGAAGGATGGTTACCTGGTAGAAAGGGCAGGGCGTTTGAAGTGCAGATACTGGGCTGCACCTGGAAGGTTATCAGGATGACTTTGAGATACTGATGCTGGACATGGATGACTTTCAGGTATTGATGCTGGATGTGGATGTCAATGCCTTAGGCCTTTGTCACACACACACATAGCTCATTTCTGACTTCCTACCTAACAAGATGATCTGCTGGCTTGCATGGGGCTGTTGCCAGTGCTCTGTTGTCCTCGGCTGTCTGGCAGTGAGCAAGACCCTCCTCCTCCCTGACCCCTAAGGCCCTCATCTGGAAAACGAGGGGCTTAGCCCCCAGCTTTCTGAAGTCCCCCTAACAGCTCTAAAATAAACACAGGTCTCTTAGGAAGCAAGATACAAGCAGATCCAGAGCCCCAAAGCAAACAAGGATGCATCGAGAGGAAAAGGTGTACTGGGCCTGCAGCTTCTATGTTCTGGGAACCCCACCTGGGTGATGATGTGAGAGCTAGTCTGCTGCTCAGAAAGCCCGCAGCGCGAAGAAAGCCAGAGGGCTGATGGGGGAAACTGAGGGAGCGGACACTGGACCGCTGCACCCACACAGGAAAAAGCTGTCAGGCTGAGCAGCTGTGCAGGGCACAGCCCCATAGGCCTGAGCCGGAAGGAATCTCTCCTTGGGTCGTGAGACCTGCGCACCTGTGCTGTGGCGCGTCAGCGCCTCCTTAACCTGCAAATACCTCAGTCCACCTGGATGTCCTCGGGGCTGCTGCACACAGCAGCCTGGGAGACCCAGGAGAACAGCCAGGGCCCCTGGCCTTGTGCTTCACACTCTGCCTGCCTCACTGCTCCCCGCCCCCTCTAGCTTCCCAGGAAGAGGAGGCAGAAACCACAAAATAAGTGCACTCACTCTGGGTGGGATCACTGATAGTTTCTAACGGTGACGATACATCGTCCATCTCATTTTCACATGTGTGTTTAAAAAACTATTCACAGATTGGGATAACTGCCTGAGAAGCTGCAAGGTAGCTTTTGTCACAGATGACTATCCATTTTCCCTTGAGAAAAAAGGAATTTCGAAGAAGGGGACAAGGGCAGATCAATTCTGTTAGGAGAAAATGTCTGGGTGGGTAGCGACGTTGTCCGCTGCCGTCACTCAGGCTGGGTGACTTTGGGGCTGGAAAGGAGCGATGCACCGCAGCTGCCCTGAACGTGAGTGGGAGAACAGGAATGTGAAGATTGGCAGAGCAGAGAAAGGGAGACACCGTGCTTGCTACCCGTGGGCCACAGGGTCGGGCCACAGCCAGCCACCCCTGTGGAGGGCTATTTAAAAAATTGCATTTGGCCAGTGCTGCGGCTCAATCCTCTGCCTGCAGCACCGGTACCCTGGGTTCTAGTCCCAGTTGGGGCGCCAGATTCTGTCCCAGTTGCTCCTCTTCCAGGCCAGCTCTCTGCTGTGGCCAGGGAATGCAGTGGAGGATGGCCCAAGTCCTTGGGCCCTGCACCCGCATGGGAGACCAGGAGAAGCACCTGGCTCCTGCCTTCGGATCAGCGCGGTGCACCAGCCGCAGCGGCCATTAGGGAGTGAACCAATGGAAAAAGGAAGACCTTTCTCTCTGTCTCTCTTTCTCTCACTGTCCACTCTGCCTGTCAAAAAAAAATTGCATTTGTAGAGTGTCATGTAAATATCCAGGAGTTAGGAGGAATGTGAAGTCAAAGAGGAAGTCCTCTTTCCCTCCACCTTGGCCCTCAGAGGCAGTCACTGTCGCCAGCCTCCCCCTCAGCCTTCCTTGCTTTCCAGCATCTACACATGAGCAATAGAAAGAGCATCTTGTCCAAGAGGAGATGCCTCAGCGGGACGCTGGCTTTGAGAAAGTGTCCTGGGTTTTTAAGGCATTACTGTCTGCTCATTGGGTTATCCTGTTGGGGTGCCCATTGTGTTATCTGTGAATGACAGGGTCCTTGTCTTCACACAAGAGAGAATTCTGGCATGAGACAGAGAGCAGTGGAAAGCAAAATAGCAAGGTTTATTAGGGTAGGACATCCGTAAGAACGGATGCACACCCCTCCAGACAGAACCTGAGAGTGCCCAGTCGCTCAGACTGGGGGAGAGCGAGGTTACATGGTTGAGTGCAGAGAGTACATCTGGTCAGGTGAGGCAGGCGGCTCAGGAGAGAGGCAGAGGACTGAGTGCCCAGTCCGGTTGAGGCTGGGGTTTTTAAGGGGATGGGTCTTGCCTTCCTGCCTCTCCTCCTCCTGGAACAAAGGACTTTTTGGATGTAAATACGAAAAATTCCTTTCTGAGTTTTCCCCATGAAGTTATCAGCCAGGGGGAAGCCTGGCTGGTGTTGCCCCACCTGAGAGGAGCCTCAGAGGAAGGATGGTGGAAGGGGCAGGGCAGGATGCATATTGGAAGTGCAGATATTGGGCTGCACCTGGAAGATTATTAGGCAGAGGGGCAGGTCCCCCACCTGGCAGGTTATCGGGTAGGAGGGGCAGGGCAGGATGTAGGTAAGGTTATTGGGATGACTTCAAGATGCATATGCTGGACATAGACGTCTTCTCTTTAGGCCTTTGTTACACACACATAAGCTCATATCTGACTTCCTACCTAATAACTGGACAGGGGGTTTCACACATGTATGTTGATTTGTTTGGGGATCATGCAGGGGCTCAGCACCTTCCCCTGCCAGCTCTGCGTGAGATTGCAGCCACCTTGAAGGTGTGATTCAAAGGCCACAAGGTCACACATGCTGCACAAGAAGCTATTAGTAGGCCGGTGCCATGGCTCACTGGCCTGGTCCTCCACCTGCGGCGCCGGTACCCCAGGTTCTAGTTCCGGTTGGGGCGCTGGATTCAGTCCTGGTTGCTCCTCTTTCAGTTGAGCTCTCTGCTGTAGCCCCAGTCCTTGGGCCCTGCACCCGCATGGGAGACCAGGAGGGGGCGCCTGGCTCCTGGCTTCGGATCTGCGCAGCACACTGGCGGTGGCAGCCATTTGGAGGGTGGGCCAACAGAGGGAAGACCTGTCTTTCTGTCTGTCTCTCTCACTGTCTATCTCTGCCTGTCAAAAAGAAAAAAAGGAAAAAAAAAAAAAAGAAGCTATTAGTAGGAGGGATGCGAGCCGGTCTGGAGACAGGCTTTCCAGCCACAGCTGATGGCTTCCTTGTGAAGGACACTCTACCTATATGTGAGGGACCCCCAGGCCCCCAGCCCCACTGGACAGCCTCAGACTGTTAAAGTTATTATCCTATCACAACCCTCACAGAGACCAAACTCCTGCACAGTTTGTTTTTTTCTGTATGTGTGCAAGTCTATTAGCTCACAAAAAGGGGCAGGAAGCCTTGTGAATTGAATGAGTCTCATGTGTTTCTCTCCTTCATAAAGGAAGAACTCTGGACTATTACATTCAGCACTTGCCTGTTAAGTGAAGCGCCCAGAAATAATGACTGAATGATGATATCAGATACACAGTAGCTAAAAGGGAAGAGAAACAAAAGGGGAACCCGGTGAGGGACAGACAATGCCTTCATGATTTCCCAAGATCTATAATACAAAAACCGAGTGTATTCCCACTAAATGCAAAAACACCTTCTCAGCTTTTAAATTTAAGAATTGGTTACCAAAAAAAATTTAAGGATTGGTAGATTTTAACATGTTATACCCTACTGATTCAAAAAGACTATTTGTTCAAAGGCTCTTGAAAACATAAAATCAACAATTACTCATACCAAAAAGAGACCAGAGAATAAAGCCCTCCAAGTAGAAGTAGTAGATTGAAAAATTTGCAGACAATCTTGTCTGAATATAATTGACAAAACTAAAAATTAGGAGATGAAAAAGGTGACCACCTAGAGAAAATAAACACTAACATTGCAGAATACTCAGAAAATAATAGAAGCATCAGCTATCACAACCTCTGAGAATCAGCCAAAGCTCTTCTCAGAGTAACATAGCCCAAAATTCATTTGTCATATAATTAAAGTTACCTAATTATTCATTCAGCTCCAAAAATCTGAAAAGCATACTGAAGGAATTTATTAATAAAGTTGAAAATGAAAAGTCATTAAACAGGAAATGGTAGAATTAATGTAAGAGCTGGTTCTTTGAAAGTTAAATTTAAAACAGTAGATTCTTTTTGTGTAAAAAACAGATTTTATGTACTTCATAGATATAATTCTAAGAATATGATACAATTATTTGAAAAATAAGCAGAGAAGAGTACAAATACTAAAATAAGAAAACCAAAAGAAAAAAATAATAAATGAATTCAATTAGTTCATTCGACATGAATCAAATGTACTTGAAAATGTGGATGACAAGGATAATCTTCTAGGAAATTACAAGAGCAACCCTCACCCTCCAGAAATGCACTGGGCCCAGGTGGTTTCACAGGGAAATTGTATGTGAGCTATAGGAAGTGGGGTAATATGTTCAGAATCAGCTCTCTGCTATGGTTTGGGAAAGCAGTAGAAGATGGCCCAAAGACCCTGCACCTTCATGGGAGACCTGGAAGAAGCTCCTGGCACTTGGCTTCAGATCGGCCCAGCACCAGCTGTAGCAGCCATTTGGGGAGTGAACCAGCAGATGGAAGACCTCTCTCTCTCCTTCTGCCTCTCTGTAAGTCTGCCTTTCAAATAAAACTTTAAAAAAAATCCAACACAAAGTCTATTTTATAATAAGAGAATCGAGTATCTCATGTAATTAAAAAAAAAAAAGACTGTGGCACTGGATACAGATAAACATTCAAAGAAATATACAAGAGAATCAATACAACCATATGGGGTAGACTGATTTTCTACAAATTTTCCAGAGTAATTCCATGAGGCAAGGAGAATCTTCCACAAGTGCTGCTGTGTGGGATAAAACAAATCTCCTCTTTTATCTCATACCATAGCAGAAATTACTTAAAAATAGACCATAGGCCTAAATGTAAGGATGAGGGCAGATGTTTGGCCTAACAGTTAATGTACCACTTGGAACACCTGATCCCTTGTTGGGGGGCCTGGGTTCAGGTCCTAACTTTGTCTCCTGAATCCAGCTTCCTGCTAATGTGCACCCTGGAACGCAGCAGGTGATGGCTCAAGTCCTTAGGTCCCTGCCATCCATATGGGAGACCTGGCTTGAGTTCCAAGCTCCTGTCTTTGGCCTGGCCCGGAGTCATCTTTCATAGGCATTTGGGGGAATGAACCAGTACCCTGGAGCACTTCCTGTTACTCTTTCAAACAAAAAATAAACGAAACAGTGAAACTGTAAAATTTCTAGAATCCAGAAAAGTAGGAGAACATTTCTTAGATACAGCGCACCAATAATAATAAAAAAAGAAATTTTTGAAAAATTACAAAGGGAGAGAAAATAATTGCAAAAAATATGTCAACGAAGGGCATATGCGAAAAATATATAAAGGACTCCTAACAATTCAATAACAAGACAAAGAACCTGAATGTTTAAACGGGCAAAATATTTGAACAGATGCTTTCTCAAAAAAAAAAAAAAAAAAAGACACACAGGTGACGAACTGACTCCAGGGGACCAGGAGCACCACTTTTCTGAGACTTGGCTACAACCTGGGGCCCTTGGAGAACAGGGTCGGATGGAAGGCCTGGGCGCTGCTCAAGGCCTCTCCCCTGGGGGGGCGTCTGGGAGCCGGCGGCTCCCTCCCAAGGAACAGGGCCTTGTGCCGGCCTCCCCCAGGATGGCCTGCAGATTGTCAGCCCCCCCCCCCACTCCGGCATCCGGCCGCTCTGTCTCACCGGCACTTCCGGCTCGCTCTTCTCCTTGTGGCCTGTTTAAGTAATTATCGAAATACAAAGCGGTCAGAGGAAGCAGTTGGCTCTTGGCCTTGTCTTGGGGGGTGGGGACGAGGGCTTTGTGAAGCCCCTCCCTGGTTGATCCACATGTTGAGCCTCAGAGCCTCCCAAGGGCCCTCACCGCACAGGCAGCCCCTAGGGGCCCAGAGAGGAGAAGCCACCCGGCCAAGGTCAGAGGGTAGAGGTCAGAGGCTGGGGCTGGAGCCAAGCTGGTGGCCCTCTGCCTTGTGGCCATGGATCCCAGCTTCCTGTGAGACTCCAGGGCTGGGCTGTGGCTCCTCCCAGCCCCTGATCGCTAGTGGGTCACGTCCCCTCTCCTGGCCTCACTGGAAAGATGTGCCCGTGGGCGCGGGGGACAGGAAGCATTTTTGAGGTGAAATATTGTAAAACAGCCAGGAACGGAAAATACGAAAAGCCGAGTGGCGCCAAGAAGGCCCTGGCTGGCTGTTGTGGGCACTTGGAGAGTGAACCAGTAGATGGGAGATTTCTCTCTCTTTCTGTCCCTCTGCCTCTTAAGCAAATAAGTAAATCAGTAGAATTGTGTGAGCGGAACCAATTGAGATGACTGTGATGTCGGCTATTGTTTCTTCAGTCCTCTGAAATTAGGCTACAAACAAGATAAATTTTTTCCTCTGAAATTGATGTAGATTGTCTGCTGTTGCGGTCTTTTTTAATGTGATGTGCCTTATCTTTTTCTTTTTTTAAAAATTATGTATTTATTTATTTCAAAGAGTTACACAGAGAGAGGAGGAGAGGCAGAGAGAGAGAGAGAGAGGTCTCCCATTTGCTGGTTCACTCCCCAGATGACCACAATGGCTGGAATTGTGCTGATCTGAAGCCAGGGGCCAGGAGCTTCTTCTTGGTCTCCCACGTGGATGCAGGGGCCCAAGGACTTGGGCCATCTTCTACTGCTTTCCCAGGCCACAGCAGAGAACCGGATTGGAAGAGGAGCAGCTGGGACTCCAACTGGTGCCCACATGGCATGCTGGCACTGCAGGTGGCTGCTTTACCCACTACACCACAGTGCCTATCCTGACTTGTCCCATCTTAAAACAAGCTTATCTATTTGTAAACCGCTGATTTCTTTGGGGCATTGACCCTATAAACTTTTGGTAAGGCATCAATGATTTCCCCATTTCACTCAAACGCCACCATCCATTTGATGTGCATTTGCGCTTCAGTTTTAGCAGAATTCAAGTTGCTCTTTTTTTTTTTTTTTTGACAGGCAGAGTTAGACAGTGAGAGAGAGAGAGGGAGACAGAGAGAAAGGTCTTCCTTCTATTGGTTCACCCCCCCAGATGCCTGCTACGGCCTTTGCACTGCGCTGATCTGAAGCCAGGAGCCAGGTGCTTCCTCCTTGTCTCCCATGTGGGTGCAGGGTCCAGGGACCTGGGCCATCCTCCACTGCCTTCCCGGCCACAGCAGAGAGCTGGACTGGAAGAGGGGCAACCGGGACAGAATCCGGCGCCCCGACCAGAACTAGAACCCGGGCGGAGGATTAGCCTAGTGAGCCACGGCGCAGGACCAAGTTGCTCTCATTGGGGCTGTTTTCAAGCTGATGCCCTCCGAGCTCAGAGGAGGCCAAGGATATACAGGTGGTGTGGCCGTGGACCAAACTGATGTCTGAAACTTCTTTGTGCCTCCAAGCCAGATCCTGTTCAGACATGTTAAAACAAACTAGTATGAATCTGTTTGGGTGCAAACCAATTTGAAATTCATGCGTAACTTTTTCATAAGATGCATTTTTCTGTGAACTGTTTCTTTGTGTTTAATGATTTTGTCCTGCGTCCTATGCTGACTGTGTGAGAGTCCCCTAAATGTCTTATCGTCTGCGTTTTCCAACAGTTTATAAGATCTCCACAAGTAGAGCTCTTCAGTTGGCAATCCTTGGCACTTATATGGCAACTCTTAACTGAAGGTCCCACCCACGAAGGAAATAGCTGGGCAATTCCTGGAGACCCCGCTTTCCTGCAGCTTTGGCTGAGAGAAGACCAAAAAAAAAAAAAAAAGTTAAGAAGTGAAAGTGCACCGGCGCCGTGGCTCAACAGGCTAATCCTCCGCCTTGCGTTGCCGGCACACCGGGTTCTAGTCCCGGTCAGGGCACCGGATTCTGTCCCGGTTGCCCCTCTTCCAGGCCAGCTCTCTGCTGTGGCCTGGGAGTGCAGTGGAGGATGGCCCAAGTGCTTGGGCCCTGCACCCCATGGGAGACCAGGAAAAGCACCTGGCACCTGGCTCCTGCCATCGGATGAGCGCGGCGGCCATTGGAGGGTGAACCAACGGCAAAGGAAGACCTTTCTCTCTGTCTCTCTTTCTCTCACTGTCCACTCTGCCTGTCAAAAAAAAAAAAAAAAAAAAAAAACGGGGGAAAAACGTTCTTTTACCAAAGTTCCAAATTGGAACAAGTAACCACCATTAGCTGGAAACAACTTCAGATCAACGCACAACACAGTTTGAAAGAGTGAGACATTGCCACATTATAATGTGGTGTTCAGTATGGGAATCCTGAAACAGAAAAGAGAAGACTAGGTAAGAAAAAACTACACGGGGCTGGCATTGTGGCACAGCAGGTTAATGCCCTGGCCTGAAGCTCTGGCATCCCATATGGGCATTGGTTCGAGTCCCGGCTGCTCCTCTTCCGATCCAGCTCACTGCTATGTCCTGGGAAAGCAGTAGAAGATGGCCCAGGTCCTTGGGCCCCTGCACCCACGTGGGAGACCCAGGGAAACTCCCGGCTCCTGGCTTCACATCGGCGCAGCTCCGGCCGTTGCAGCCAATTGCGGAGTGAACCATCAGATGGATGACCTCTCTCTCTCTGCCTCTCCTCTCTTCTCTCTGTG
Organism: Sylvilagus floridanus; assembly: GCA_949820135.1. Classification (NCBI taxonomy): domain Eukaryota; kingdom Metazoa; phylum Chordata; class Mammalia; order Lagomorpha; family Leporidae; genus Sylvilagus; species Sylvilagus floridanus. Next base: position 70,242,816 of record OX463239.1, read on the forward strand.
TAACTCTCACTTTCAAATAAAATAAATCTTAAAAAAAAAAAAAAAAGAAAAAACTACAAAAATTTGAAGTGTGGGCTTGAGTTAATAACATATAGATATTGATTCATGATAAATATGCCATATTTCAAATAAAATATTAATTATAGGAAAATTGATATGTGGAGACTTTACTATCTTTGGACTTTTTCCATAAATCTAAAATAAAAAGTTTATTTAAAAGTTTTTAACCCTTGGGCAAAGACACCACTGAGTTTCCCTGGGCAGAAGCGCTGTGTGACCCCTCGTGGGAGAAGGAAGCGTAAGGCAGCCTGCACGTTGGCTTTTCCAGTCTGTTCTGGTGTCTTCTCGCCCTCATTATGCTGCTCTGAGTCCTTGCCAGGCCGCTCTAGCGAGCCCGTGAGTTTGAACCGACTTCTGAGAGTGGGTGTAGTCTCACAGACCCCTGCCATGGCTGTCATTCATTCTTCGTGGGTTCTCCAGCATTCTCGCTGGCTCCTTCAACAAATGCAGTCGATGTTTGAAATCATGCAATGAGCAAAGCCTACTAATTTCTTGTTGCTAGCTTTCAGCATCTCTTTAACAATAGGATTATGCAAATTGGAAAGAGAGTAGATAGCACTTTTGAAGTACTGCACTGCTTAAAGGAACTTGAACACGTTAAAAAAAACATTGACCAAATCAGAACATATTATGGCATCCCAATGATTTTTTAGAACATCATAATTGATTATTACATAATATTGGTGGCTTATGACATAAAAAAGATGACATTGCAATGGTATTATGACAGCACACTAAATGTCAACATCATGTTGTATTTATGAACTCACAATGGCAATTTTATGACTTCAAAGATTTATTATAGTACAATGTATTTATGATATCACAGTTATGGCAGTAAAGTATTAGTTTATGAAATCACCTTATATTTTGATATCATCATTGTTTACGACATGATATTGTGTTTTATGACTTTACAATTGCCTATATCACAGTGGTAGTTCTTAAATTTGAGAATTTATTTGTGCTTGGAGTATGTTAAAAATGTGTTTAATATCTGTTCCCAATTTCTGGTGAGAATATATTAAGGGTTCAAACAAATTACATCCTAATACTGTGACTTTCATTTACTGAGAAGACAGAATATGCCTTTCTGTTCATGGATCCAATGAATTTTATATTCAATTATTTACTTTTGTTGAGAACTTTGATATTGATAGTATTCCTCTGTGTATCTAATATTAGCTCTTTCTTTCCTCCTATAAATTTAAATTTTCATGGTTATAAAAAAAAATTGACCAAAAAAATTTTAAAAAACCCTACCGCTTTAAGTGTTAAGGCTGTCCTTAAAAGGAGCAATGTTATCTGTGAGCAGGGAAAGAAATTCCTACTTGAAGTGGATAATTATATGGCACTTGCCCTGTCTTTTGAAATGGCCTCGTCCTTTGAAGAACGCTTGTCTCTTGTCACATGGATGATAACTAACTACTCTTCTGGGAAAGGAACAAGTGAAATTCCCAAGTGCTGTTTTGAGAAAGAAAGGAAGAAGTTAATGACAACGCTCTGTATTTTGTCAGGGAACATTTTAAGAAGTCCTTGGCTAGGAGTTGAAGTGCAGTCCTGGAGAGTGGAAAAGCCACATACACCATTCAAGACAGTCTCCTGTGCATCGACAGATGGGATTAGAAGAGCAGTTCTCGGAGTCGCTGACTTGACGCCGGTACATGCTCTCAACACACTGGCTCAGAACACTAACGATGGGGTCCGGCACTGTAGCTCTTGCAAAGTCAGCATCCTGTGTTAGAGCACTGGTCTGTGTCCTGGCTGCTCCACTTCCAATCCAGCTCCCTGCTAATGCACCTGGGAATGCAGCATATAATGGCCCAAGTGCTTGGGCCCCTGCACCCATGTGGAAGACCCACAAGGACTTCCAGGTTCCTGGCTTCAGCTTGACCCAACCTCAACCATTGTGGCCATTTTGGGTAGTGAGCCAGCAAATGAAACGTATCTCTCTCTCTCTCTGCCACCCAAATAATAAATGAATCTAAAAAAAATCCACTAATGCTGAGAAATTTTCTTCATTAATAAAGGTCGAACGAACTGAAAAATGAAATGAGTTGGATGCCACCACTGCAGAAGCCATTACAATATTATTAGGGCTTAGACTGTAAACATAAGGGATTTTTTAAAGATTTATTTATTTATTTGAAAGAGTTACAGAGAGAGAGAAGGAGAGGCAGAGAGAGAGAGGTCTCCCATCTGCTGGTTCACTCCCCAATTGGCCGCAACGGCTAGAGCTGGGCCAATCTGAAGCTAGGAGCCAGGGGATTCTTCTGGGTCTCCACGTGGGTGCAGGGGCCCAAGCACTTGGGCCGTCATCTACTGCCTTCCCAGGCTATAGCAGAGAGCTGGATCGGAAGCTGAGCAGCCGAGACTCAAACAATATGGGATGCTGGCACTGCAGGTGGCAGCTTTACCTGCTACGCCACAGCACTGGCCTCATGAGGGATTTTTTTTTAAAAAGATTATTTATTTGAAAGAGTTATACACACACAGAAAGAAAGAGAGGGAGAGAGAGGAAGAGAGAGGGAGAGAGAGAGAGAGGGAGAGAGAGAGAGATCTTCCATCTGCTGGTTCACTCCCCGATTGGCCAAAATGGCCGGAGCTGTGCCAATCCAAAACCAGGAGCTTCTTCCAGGTCTCTCATGTGGGTGCAGGGGCCCAAGCACTTCTGCTGTCTTCCCAGGCCATAGCAGTGAGCTGGATCATAAGTGGAGCACTGGAACTCGAACTGGGCCCCATATGGGATGCTGGCACTGCAGGTAGCTGCTTTACCTGCTACGCCACAGTGTGGGGCCCAACACGAGGGATTTTATAACCAAATTCTCAGAGCAAGGAGCCCTTAAGGAGAACCAGTGCATTATGGAAACACGTTTAACTGTAGAGGCATTCAATTTGGATAGTTTATTTCAGGTAAACAACGTGTAATTTTTAGTTTAAATATGTTCCGTGCAATGTTTTTCTTACATCTCAGTTACATATACATAGGCAGAAATAATTAAAACATCACTGGGCACTTGTATTTTTATTTGCTACATCTGGCAGCGTTTGCCACACAGGTTGCTTGGCCAGAAGCACAACTAGTAAGTGAGCTAAGATCTGAGCCTTGTTTCCGAGTCTGACCCCTTACTTCCCTGTAGTAATGGAAAATCATTTCCAGCCTGGAATTCTCTGTATAGCTAAACTATCACTAAAGTTTAAGAGTAAACTTCGGGCAGGGTCAACGCTGTGGCACAGCAAATTAAAGCCCCGGCCTGCAGCATCGGCATCCTATATGGGTGCTAGTTCAAGTACCAGATGCTCCACTTCCCATCCAGCTCTCTGCTATGGCCTGGGAAAGCAGAAGATGGCCCAAGTCCTTGAGCCCCCTGCACCTGTGTGGGAGACCCGGGAGAAGCTCCTGGCTCCTGGCTTGGAATCCAGGAGCCCAGCTCTGGCTATGTGGCCATTTGGGGAGAGAATCAGCAGATGGAAGACCTTTCTCTCTCTCTCTCTCTCTCTCTCTCTCTCTCTCTCTCTCTCTCTCTGTGTGTGTGTGTGTGTGTGTGTATAACTCTCTTTCCAATAAAATAAATCTTTAAAAAACAAAAAGTAAACTACAGGCATATTTAAATAGGTAGTGAGGCTTTTGGTGGACATGTACAGAAACACTGATTGCCACTGGACTAAGCAAAACTTTCTTTTAAATTTTATTTATTAAGATTTATTTATTTGAAAGAATTAAAGAGAGAGGTAGAGACGGAAATCTTCCATCTGCTGGTTCACTCCCCAAATGGCCATAATAGCTGGAGCTGCACCAATCCAAAGCCAGGAACCAGAGGCTTCTCCTGGAGTCTCCCACATGAGTGCAAGAGTCCAAGCACTTGGGCCAGGTGGTACTGCTTTCCCAGGCGTATTAGCAGGGGACTGGATGAGAAATGGAGCAGCGGGGACTTGAACCAGCACCCCTATGGGATGCCGGCACTGCAGGCCGGGGCTTTAACCTGCTTTGCCACAGCATAGGCCTCTCTCTGCCTTTTGAATGTAGTTGTATTTAATTTTACTTTTTCTTGGGAAACTGTTCACCTGCAGTTCCACCAGAATAAAAGACTAAACCACTGAAGCACTCAGGACCCAGGCAAGAGACAGATTGCACACGCACACAGGGCCCTCTGCATAGAGTTTACGAAAGAAGCTTCTGGCAAAGCTGACGGCAGAGTCTGAGGAAATTAGCACGATGTGGTGTAGTGCCCCTGGGAAGTCAGCCCTCCAGAAAGAGCAAGCAAAGGAGCGCTTGTCGGAATCCTGAGAGGCAAGGGCCCACCCCTACGCCCGGACAGGAGCTGGAGCATGGCAGAGCCAGTCCACAGCAGCTGGGCCTGGCAGGAGCTGGTGTCATCAGTACCTGCCCCCCACCTCCAGCCTGCCCTCCAGTCTCCTACCTGGGCTTCCCAGCCCCCTAGAATCTGCAGGCGAAGGAGGGACATTTAGGCAGTGCATACAAGTTAATGCTCTGGGGTTCAGAGTGGTATCAAGAACTAGTCTGGAAGGACAAATGGAAGATACCCAGCACAGCAGGTGGTTCAGGATCGAGAGGGTCCAAGCAGGAAGGAGGCCGGAGGAACTCCCAGGTAGCTGATAAAGCGCCAGCGGCCGTGCAGCAGCCTCCAGACCCAGCCGCGGGGGAGCAGGACCGCAGAGGTCTCTTGCAGAAGCAGGCCCAGTAGACTCTGATAGGACTGACCACATGGGACAGTGAGTGCTTGTTGGGGACACTGGGAAATTAGCCACATCGTTTAAGAAAAAAAGTTAGCCACATCTTTTAAAAAAGCACTTAGCTACGTAATTGGGAGAACGTGCATTTACTCATTTCAGAAGGAAGCGGTTTCTCGGTGCAGGAGACAATGGTAGTGGTCTACTCGAAGCACACAGTGGCTTCAAGTGTGCAGTGACTCCAGTGCACGAGGTTTGCAGTCAGACCCTGCGTACTGGTGTAACTGAAACCTGCTATGAAAGTAGGTCGGGGGGACAGACATTTGGTGCAGTGGTTAAGACACCACTAGGCAACGTCACATACCAAAGGACCTGGGTTCAAGTCCCGGCTTTGCTCCCAATTGCAGCCTCCTGCTAATTTGTACCTTGGAAGGCAGCAGGTGATGGTGCCCATGTGGGAGACTCGGATGGAGTCCATAGCTCTGACCTGGCTCAGCCCTAGAATGTTAAAGGCCTTTGGGGAATTAGTGAGTGGATGGAAGATCTCTGTCTCTCTGCTATTTAGGAAAAATAAAATGTATTAGAAGGATGGGGTGATGGCAGCGCTGTGTAAGAAGCAAATCCTCGCCTGTCATAAGATGCCACACATTTTTGTGTTAAATGAGTCAATCGGGAGCTGGAGCAGAGATAATTCCAAGGTGCTCTGAAACATGCCTCCTGTTTCTTCCTCCCAAACAGCGGCTTCTCTTCGCTCACAGCTGTTCTGCCTCTCCCAGTGCCAGGTCCCATGTCTGGTTCCCCTTCACTTTGCTGTTAGCACTGTTGCAGTCTTCATCATCAAGTAGTTACTGGGCCAGACGCTTTTTAATGATCCTCCCCACAGTAGAAAACAATTAACTTCCTGACCAGTCAGTGTTGAAACATGGTTTTCTTCTCTTCAGACCTTGTCCACTCATCCCCAGAGCACAGGTGAGGGACAGGGGAAGGGAAACAGCCCCAGAGGGCTTTCTCGCTTTCTCTCCCCGCTCCCAGAGCCTCCGTCCTCCTACCCACACTCTGGCCCCTTGCCTTCTAAAGTCCTGCTCTGCAGGGCCCACCCACTGTCCACGCTCCATTCTTAGATTTATCTGAACACCAGGCATTTTCAGAATCACCCCTATGAGTCCTTACCTCCCCAGAAGGAAGCATTTACCCCCAAAAGCTCTTACATTTCCCTTATACAGGACTTCACCGTGCTCAGAGAATCCTAACCTACATGGTTCAAGGCCTCCCCAAGGCCCACAGTCTGTACAGTCTTCAGCCACTACACACTAGCTCAGTGATGACAATCCTGAAACAATTCCAGACCAGGTGGCAAAGAGCTAGTGCTCCAAGTCTCCTAAGTTTCTCTGCTATTAATTTTTCAAGCTGTTGTCCCAAAGCCTCTGCCTGCTCCCAGTTGTCCTAACCCCTCAACCAGAACTTGCTGAACCTCATTGCATTCCAGCATGTATAGCGTTAATCCCTAGCACAGCAAGAACCACGAGGACCAGCCTCAGATGGGTTCAAGCTGCCACACTTTGATCAGCATGTATCTGAATACCATCCCTTGTTACATGGCTGACCTAACACCACATGACTAGCTAACAGCTGTAGTGAGGAAACACACTGGTATGAAAGATGCAGAACTCTCATATAACAGAGCAGGGAAGCAGAATAAAACCTGACCCGGCCCCTCTGTCTCCTCCCTCAGTCTCTTTTCCCAATGTTCTGACAGCCAGGTGTGTGAGGTGTGTGCAAAGCCATCTGATGCTAATCCCCACTGTTTTTTTTGTTTCGTTCTGTTTTGTTTTTTACTCTTACAGCTTCCTGTGCAATCAATGGCATGGTTACACAGAGTCAGCTTCTGTTCCTTTTACCCTGAGTTAAAAGTTTTGTGATTTCAATACTTAACTTCTCAGTTGGGTCAAGGCTCTGGGAAAGACACATAAATCAGTTACCTGTGATGGCCACAAGTCAGGAGCCAGCAGGTCCGCTCCCAGACACCTGCTATGCTCATGGACAGGTGTGTGCGATAAATCACAGGCAGCCACAGGAAGAAACCATCAGCAGATGAGATCAGTCGGGAGTAAAGGGCACACCCCCCACGTCTCTCAATACTGCCTCCTGGCAGGACGTGGCACCTGGGTTGTGACGGAGTGGAAGGGGAGCTTAACTGGAACGGCATCGTGCAAAGGGCCTGGTCGGGCACAGGGGCTCTCAGTTACATCAAGCCTATGACAGGAAGCATACATCTGAGTCAGGCTAGCAACGCAGCTAGCCACGCAGCCAACGAGCTGCCCAGGCAGGTACGATCACCCAGTATGTGTGACCCCGGGAACCCCAGACGCCATGGCTACTAACGTGGAGATCAAAGATCTCAAAGGTCCTAGGTCGACCAGCAGAACCGTGGCAAGAACTCAGACTAAAAAGGGCACAAGCTCAAAGCTGGTGAGAACACATCAGAGGAGAGAGGCTGGTGACACTCAGACACTGGAAACGAATGGACAAGAGAGGACTGATTTAGTGGACCTGGGAGAGTCAGAAATGAAGACAAGAGCAGTCTACAAGAAAGCAAAACAGTTTTGGCCATGGGCCCATAAAACAGGAGCATTGGGCATCTTGGAACTCAGCTGTGCTGGTTGCACTGGGGTGACACAGAGTGACACAATCTTTTACTTTTTTTTTTTTTTTTTTGACAGGCAGAGTGGACAATGAGAGAGAGAGACAGAGAGAAAGGTCTTCCTTTGCCGTTGGTTCACCCTCCAATGGCCGCCGCGGACGGTGCGCTGCGGCCGGCGCACCACGCTGATCCAAAGGCAGGAGCCAGGTGCTAGGTGCTTTTCCTGGTCTCCCATGGGGGTGCAGGGCCCAAGCACTTGGGCCATCCTCCACTGCACTCCCGGGCCACAGCAGAGGGCTGGCCTGGAAGAGGGGCAACCGGGACAGAATCTGGCACCCCGACCGGGACTAGAACCCGGTGTGCCGGCGCCGCAAGGCGGAGGATTAGCCTGTTGAGCCACGGCACCGGCCAACAATCTTTTACTTTATTGAGGTAAAATTTACATATAACATTCGTTCATCTTACGTGTAAAATTCGGTGATTTTTGCCAAGCTGTAGAAGCATCATCATAATACAGTTTTAGAACCCTTCATCCCCTAGGTTAGGTCCCTGGTACCCAGTCAAGGTTAATCTCGACTCCTAACTACAGTCCCGACAATGAATCTGTTGTCCATCTCTGTAGGTCTGTCTCTTACGGACATTTGATATAAATGGAATTATTTAAAATGTGGAATACTTTTGCAGTTCATCCATGTGTGGTTAGTATCAATAGTTAGTTATTTTATCTTTTTTTAAGATTTATTATTTGAAAGTCAGAGTTACACAGAGAGGAGAGGGGGAGAGAGAGAGAGAGAGAGAGAGAGAGAGAGAAAGAGAGAGGTCTTCCATCTGACGGTTCCCTCCCTAATTGGCCACAATGGCCGGAGCTGCCATTGTAACCATTTGGGGAGTGAAGCAATGAATGGAAATCTCTGTCTCCCTCTTGTCTCTCCATCTCTGTGTGTTTGTGTCTGTGTGTGTCTGTCTGTTTGTCTCTCCCTGTATGACACTCTACCTTCCAAATAAATAAAATATGCATATATCTGCAAAAATTAATTCTTTGCCAATAATGCAAACACGATATCATACCAAGATATTGTTCCTTGGCTCCTGACTGAAATGAATGAAACAGTAATGAGGAGTAGACCAGAGAGCTCACTGCCCAGCAGCTCCACATCCTGTCTCTTTGTTCTGACTCACTGGAGTGCTTGGTTGAAAATAGCATACTTAAGGAGAACGGCTCCTCCCAGACTGCAGGTGCTTCTGCACTTCAGTAACAAACAGGGAGAAGAGTCACTCCCAGCAACACTAAGCAAACTGGTCCTCAGGATGGAAACCGGGAAGGGACAACCAGAAAACCCTAGAGCTTTGTACATTGTTTGGGAAATATTACCCACGTGGGTCAGGTGGCAGTGGTCCTACCATAACCCACGTGTCCACTTGAACCAGCCTTCCCCGCGCCCTGACACCTGTTGGAGCAGACTCAAACCCTTTGGGTGTAAGGTCCTTGCAGGGCAGATGGTGGACAGCAGCAGGTTTATTTTCTAAGGCGAGCAGAGCCACCTTGTGGACAGTTGAGAGAATGGCGTTAGACTCCGCAGTTCTGCAGAAACAGCATGAAATGACCCCAGAGGGAGGAGGACACGAAAACAGAGCAGGCAGGAACCTTGGAAGAAGCGCTGTCTAGTAGGGAAAATATATATAGGGCCCCATTGGCAACTAAATCTGGGAAATTTGAAGTTAAATGTCTTCTCAGACCTTCTAGTCCGTTCTCATTGACTGTGAATCACGAAAAGAAGTACCAGGGGTGGGTGTTTGGCCTAGCTGTGACGATGCCAGTTAATAAGTCTGCATCCCACACCGGACTGCCTGGGTTTGGTGTCCTGCTCCTGCTCCCAGTTCCGGCTTCCTGCCAATGCAGACCGTGGGAGGCAGCGGGGATAGCTCAAGTGGCCAGGTTCCCATCGTGTGGGAGAGCCAGCTTCAGTTCACAGCCCCTGGTTCCAGCCAGGCCCAGCTGTTGAGGATATTTGGGGAGTAAATCAGTGGGTGAAAGTGTGCTCGGTCTCACTCTCTCTCAAATAAAGAATTTAAAAAATAGATTTATTTATTTGAAAGGCAAAGTTACAGAGAGAAGGAGACACACACACACAGAAAGAGAGAGAATGAGAGAGAGAGAGAGAGAGATCTTCCATCCACTGGTTCACTCCCCGTATGGCCACAAAGACTGGAGCTGAGCCAGGCTGAAATCAGGAGCCTGGAACTGCATCCGGGTCTCCTATATGGGTGACAGGGGCCCAAGCACTTAGGTCATCGTTCGCTGTTTTCCCAGGTGCATTAGCGGAGAGCTGGCTTGGAAGTGGAGCAGCCAGGACTCAAACTAGAGCTCATCTGGGATGCCAACATCACAGGAGGCAGCTTACATGCCGCACCATGGATCCCTTTTACTATAAAGTATTTTAAGGATTGGTATTTAGTGATCTGAATGTGATAGTGTTTAGAGACACATGGTGAAGGACACAGAAGTCACACCTATGAATATGTGTATGTGTAGATAATACTGGCCGGTGCCGTGGCTCACTAGGCTAATCCTCCACCTTGCGGCGCTGGTACACTGGGTTCTAGTCCTGGTCGGGGCGCCGGATTCTGTTCCGGTTGCCCCTCTTCCAGGCCAGCTCTCTGCTGTGGCCCGGGATGCAGTGGAGGATGGCCCAAGTGCTTGGGCCCTGCACCCCATGGGGAGACCAGGAAAAGCACCTAACACCTGGCTCCTGGCTTCAGATCAGTGTGGTGCGCCGGCCGCGGCAGCCATTGGAGGGTGAACCAATGGCAAAAGGAAGACCTTTCTCTCTGTCTCTCTCTCTCACTGTCCACTCTGCCTGTCAAAAAAAAATAATAAAGATGATTGAAATGAATATTGATGAAGAGTGGGATGGGAGAGGGAGTGGGAGATGGGATGGTTGCGGGTGGGAGGGAGGTTATGGGGGAAAAAGCCACAACAATGCAAAAGTTGCATTTTGTAAATTTACATTTATTAAATAAAAAATGCGTAGGGACCAGTGCTGTGGCATAGCAGGTAAAGCCACCACCTGCAGTGCCAGCATCCCATATGGGCGCCAGTTCAAGTCCCAGTTGCTCCACTTCTGACCCAGCTCTCTGCTATGGCCTAGGAAAGCAGTAGAAGGTGGCCCAAGTCCCTGAGCGCCACTGCACCCACAAGGGAGACCCAGAAGAAGCTCTTGGCTCCTGGCTTTAGATCAGCACAGCTTCAGCCATTGTGACCATCTGGGAGTGAACCAGTGGATGGAAGACTCTCTCTCTCTCTCTCTCTCTCTCTCTCTCTCTCCTTCTGCCTCCTTATAATCTGCCTTTCAAATAAACAAATAAATCTTTTTTTAAAAAATGTTTTGGCCTGGGATGGGCTACAGACATCAGTATCATCTGAGCACAAGGGGCAGTGGGATTTATCTGAATATTTTACAAATATGGAACATATTTGTATTAATGAAGTCTAAAATATACTAGAATTTCCAGCTTTTTGAACAGCAGTATCCTGAGTTCATGAAATCTCTCTTTACATTGTTGCTAAGACAGGAGTCCCACATTCTGTATATTTTTACATGAAGGTTTATTTTCAACACATTGATATCATACTTTGTTTAATCCTAATTAACTAGTTGACGTTAGCCAGCCCGCCATTTTAGCTTCTTGAGATTCTCTTCCTTTCCACTTATGTATTTTTTTCATCCTTCCATTGATTCAATAAAGATTTATTGAACAACTTTTATGTGTCGGTCATTTCTTAGGCCCTAGGGATCCAGAGACATGGTCTCTGTATCAAAAGACCTTACCATGAAGTAGAAGGGTGTTTATTTTATTTGAAAGACAGAGTTACAGAGAGAGAGAGAGAGAGAGAGAGAGAGAGAGAGAGAGAGAGAGAAGGCCAGGCTGAAGCCAGGAGCCAGGAGCTTCATCCAGGTTTCCCACATGGGTGCAAGGGCCCAAACACTTTGGTCATCTTCTGCTGTTTTCCCAGGTGCTTAAGCAGGGAGCTGGATTGTAAATGGATCATTCAGGACTCAGACCAGTGCCCATATGGGCTACCGGTGCTACAGGCAGCAGCTTCATCCACCGTACCACAGCACCGGTCTCTGCTCACTGTTGTTTTGTTTTGCTGATGTCATAGGGTTCTGCAAACAGTCCTCCAAAACAAGACTCAGCAACAAACTGGTTGGGTGGGGTGGTTGTAGCAGATGAAACTTTCTCTGACGTTACCATGAGAAATTTGCAGGAGTCTCATTGAAAACAAGATGAGGGCTACATTCCAAAACCAAGAAAACGTACCCCACACTGAAAATCAAAGAGGAAGACTGAATCAAAGCCTAACAGTAAATATAGGCACAATCAATTTAACCTTGCTCACGTAACACCAGAGAAGAAGTCATTCAAGCAGCCTTTGAAAACCATACAGTTAAAGCTGGTAACACCCTAAGGACCAAAAGAGCTACCAAAAAAATCTCGAATTTTTAATTGGTAAGTTTATAGTTAGCAAAGTGACCAGCGTAACGATTCTTAAACTATTTTGTGTAAAATTGTAGAACAGATAAATAAGCAAATATATTGATATTTGGGGGAACCAAAGTTCTCCCTGTGGGAGCATTTAAAATGGAACTAGGTAAGAAAGATAACCCTGTGGTATTGGATTTGAATTGGAGGTATGATGTGATAATTTTCTATAATAGGTATAGCAAGTATGCCCGCTACAAGGGCCTGGAAACAAGGGGGCCCTGGTGGCTGGGGCACCTGTAATATTTTTTTAAAATAGTTTCTTCACTAAAAGGAGCGAGGGCTCCTTAGAGAAATAACTGATTCCAAGAAAGCATAAGACAAGCCTGGAAAATCGAATTGTGCCAGAAGCCAAGGACGTGTTCAAAGACGATGCAGGCTGGACGAAAGAACACACAGCAGCCGGCTTGAGGAGGCGCCCGTGGTCCAACCCAGGGCAATTTGAGCATCAGAATTAATAACGACAGTAATGGGCTGTAATGGACTGTATAAAAAAGGGATCCATTTGTGTAGATACTGCAAAACCCGGGTGGTAGCTCTTCTCTATAAAAGAATGACAGTTCATAAATGTAGAAAACAATTGAATTTTCCTAAATCACTCCTGTGGTTTGAATCTGGCTTGTCCCCCACCCAAACCCCTGCTGAGGGTTAATTCCCTGAAATATGGAGCTGCTGAGATCTCAGAGGCATTGAGGCCCTAGGGGCTCCATGCTCATAAATGGATTGTGCTTCTAGACAGACTCAGCTCTGGATTCGGCCTGGCAGGACTGGCTGAGTTCCTGTGGCAGGCATTGTTAGAAAGCAGGTGCGGCCTCCCTGGCTTGCTCTCTTGCTTCCTCTCTCTGGTGACCTCTCTCTCTTCTCTCTGCTCGTGTTCCCACCAGGTATAGCCGTTGCGGTGCTGTGACCCTGCAGAAGGCACATAACCCAGGACCCAGCACTTCCACACTCAGGTAAGCCTAGAGGAGCTCCGAAGTGTGCACTAAGAGAATGGTCGTGAAAGCCCAGTTTGGAACTTTGCAAAATCAGAAGCAACCTAAATTCTACCAACAGGAGAATGAATTAAGAATGACGGTATAACCACACAATGGAATCACATTGCACCACAAAATTGAATGAACTGAAGTTTGCGTATCTCAAAAGCAATGTTGAAGGTGGGAAAAGAAAATCAGGTTAGTAGAAAAATGTACCCAGTGTGATTCCACTTATATAAAGGTCTACAACATGGAAAGCTAAATAATATACCAGCAAGGTCTCTGTACCTGTGGGTAAAGCTATAAAGAAAAGTAGGGGCTGGCACCTACTGGCTCACTTGGTTAATCCTCTACCTGTGGCGCCAGCATCCCATATGGGCCCCAGTTCTAGTCCCAGTTGTTCCTCTTCCAGTCCAGCTCTCTGCAGTGGCCTGGGAAAGCAGTAGATGGCCCAAGTCCTTGGGCCCCTGCACCCGCATGGGAGACTGGAAGGAAGCACCTGGCTCCTGGCTTCGGATAGACGCAGCTCCAGCCATTGCGGCCACTTGGGGAGTGAACCAACAGAAGGAAGACCTGTCTCTCTCACACACTGTAGCTCTGCCTGTCAAATAAATAAATAAATAAATAAATCTTTTTTTAAAAAAGAGAGAAATAAATGAATAATTGACACAAATTTCAGGACAACTGTCTTTTCTTTTTCTCATTTTATTTTTTTTTAAAGATGTATTTGTTTGAAAGGCAGAGTAACAGATCTTCCATCTGCTGTTTCACCCCACAGATGGCTGCCAGGGCTGGACTAGGCTGAAGCCAGGAGCTGGGAACTCCATCTATCCAGGTCTCCCACTTGAGGCAAAGCGGCCCAAGCACCTGGGGCATCCTCCACTGCTCTCCTAGGTGCATCAGCAGGAAGCTGGATCGATGACAGGCACCAGCCTAACCTGCAGCTGCACAATCCTGGCCCAGTCTGCCTTGTCTGAAGGGAGAGGAAAGGATGCTATGGGGCAGACATTCAGAGGGTGGGTCTTGGAAAGTACGAGAAACTTTCTATTCCCCATGCTGAGTGCACAGTGCACAGGGTCTGCTTTGTTTTCATTCTTTCATATTATACACATGCATTTTACTGTCTGTGGCATAACATTCTTCACAACATTTTTTTAAAAACCCATTTTTAAGGGCCGGTGCTGCGGCTCAGTTGGTTAAAGTCCCAGCCTGCAGCACTGGCATCCCATATGGGTGCCTGTTGGAGTCCCAGCTGCTCCACTTCTGATCCAGCCCTCTGCTATGGCCTGGGAAAGCAGTGGAAGATGGCCCAGGTCCTTGGGCCCCTGCACCCGCGTGGGAGACCTGGAAATGAAGCTCCTGGCTCCTGGCTCCTGGCTCCTGATTCCTGGCTCCTGGCTCCTGGCTCCTGGCTCCTGGCTCCTGGCTCCTGGCTCCTGGCTCCTGGCTTCGGATCAGCTCAGCTCTGGCCATTGCACTCATCTGGGGAGTGAACCAGTAGATGGAAGACCACTCTCTCTCTCTCTCTCTCTCATTCTACCTCTCTCTGTAACTCTTTCAAATAAATAAATCTTTAAAAAAAAAACCTCATTTTTTAAAAAATTCATTAACTATCAACACTTGCCTTTTCTCAACCTTACACTGAACAAAAATACAACCATGAGTAATCACATCTTAGGACTTTGAAATTGATTTAGGAGACTAGATTTCTTTCCATTGAAAAAACAAAACCTTCTATTTTCAGCCTTAAGTACTGATTTAAGTTAAACTAATTCCACATGCTTTTGCGTCTTGGTCCCAGGCTTTAACATAAATCTGAATTGATGCCATTTATTCAGACTTTTCAACTTCTGCCACAACTTCTCACTTGTGCCTGAAAGTATCAGCTGTTTACATTTCCTGGCTGCTGTAATCAGTTGGTTTCCCTTTATGTTCAGTAAATGGTGCCGATCCACATACCACTTTGTATGTATAACAGAGCAATAGCACGTAGTTAACAACAGAACTGTGTGTGCCTGGGAGGAAAAATCATGTACTGACAACATTTGTTTTACTAAGAGGATTTTTTTCATTACAGTTATAGGCTATTTTTTTTAAAAAAAGACATGTATTTATTTGAAAGTCAGAGTTATAGAGAGAAGGAGAAGGGACAAGAGAGAGAGAAAAAGATACACAGAGAGAGAGAGAGAGAGAGAGAGAGAGAGAGAGATTGCTCCCCACTTGGCTGACTGGCCGAATTGAAGCCAGGAGCCTGGAATGTCATCTGGGTCTCCCATGTGGGTGCAGGGGCCCAAGCACTTGGGCCATCTTCTGCTGCTTCTCCAGGTGCATTAGCAGGAAGCTACATCAGAAGTGGAGCATCGAGGACTCGAACCAGTGCTCATATGGGATGCTGGCATCCAAGGCAGCCGCTTAACCAGGCTGTGATTCTAAGATGATGAAAAATGCTACTGAGGTTGATAAAATAACAGTCTGAAACTTCTCCTCATTTGCAGTCTCATTCTATGCCACATCGGGGGTCATGGTAGAAAGTTGCCAGAGGTAGGCAGAGCTTCCGCTTTGGATGGTAACCTAGACACAGGCATTGGTGCAGCCGTGCACAGAGCATTGCACCGCTAAGGACATCAGCTGCTCGCACCAGAGGGCCTAGGTTTGCTCTTTGTCCACTTCTGATTCTGGTGTGACTAGCTCTGCTGATGCACACCTTCGGAAGCAGCAAGTGGTGGCCCAAGTAGCTGTCTCCCCGCCACCCACAAGGGAGCCCTGGTGGAGTCTTGGCTTCAACCCCATTGTTGTGGATATCTGGGGAGTGAACTAGCGAGTTGGAGGATCTCCACCTGCCTGCCTCTGCCCCATAGCACCCAGCCTTTCCAGAACAAGCACACAAAAACCCCACAGTCTAGAACCCTGACTGCCAGCCTCGTGGTCTGCAGAGAACGGGCTGGGCCCCTCCTCTCTGTTCAGCTGCTGGGCAGGTGAAACCACCATCATTCTCTCCTTCCAGCCTCCAATCCACAGCACTGTGCTTGGGGTAGGGTTTGGCCCCAACAAGATGAAACATACCAGCGTTCAGTTCAGCATCTCCAGGGTCAGCTATTTGCTGGCACAGCTCTAAGTAATCAGAGCTGACTTGCTAAAACAGTTTTTAAACTAATGCATTGATTAAGTTATTTAGAAACAGAGCCATTTCTACACGCTGGTTCATTCCCCAAGTGCCTGAAAGCCTCAGACTCAACCCAGGTCTCCGTGTGGATGGCAGGTACCCCGCCACGTGAGCCATCACCTGCTGCCTCCCAGGGTGCACATTAGCAGGAGACTGGAGCCAGGACCCGAACGCAGGCACTCTGCTAGGGATGCACTTGTGTTCAGGGCATCTCGAACTCCACGCCCAATGGCTGCCTCTCGGAAAGTCTTAAAAGCCCTCTTCCTCCAGGGAGATGCCTCCCAGGGACAGCTGGGCTTTTAAAACTGCCTGGCTTGGCTTGAGTTCCCCACAAGCGAATGAGGAGAAGAGAATCCAGGTGCCCACGACGTGTAAGTTGTGCTCCAGGGCATGTGGGGAAGCAGGGCAGGGAGCCCTCAGGTGAAGCCCTACAGAAGGAAGCTCCAATCTGAGGCATTGGGAGCTCCGGCAGGTGAGCAGTGCTGAGCCAGTCCAGGCTGAAGGCAAGGGAGCCAGGCTCCAGACACCAGCACTCGTCACTGATTGGCCAAGGGCCACGGGGTGGAAACTTCCAGACATTTCTGACTCTCCATGAGCTCATGACCAAATGACTCCTGAAGCCCAGAGCTAGGTCCCAGCAGTCGAAACTCCACCAAGGAGTGGCGAGGGACACACCCAGCAG
The DNA here is from genome assembly GCA_949820135.1 of Sylvilagus floridanus. Taxonomy (NCBI): domain Eukaryota; kingdom Metazoa; phylum Chordata; class Mammalia; order Lagomorpha; family Leporidae; genus Sylvilagus; species Sylvilagus floridanus. The sequence goes on from OX463239.1 coordinate 70,259,573, forward strand.
ATCCCATGGAGCACCAGGGGCTTGCAGGAAGCCAAGATCCATGCAAGAATTGGAGGTGACTGGGCAGGGGCAGGTGCTCGGGCCTCCGTGTGGCCAGCCAGGACTTGGCAGAACCTGTCTTCGATTGTGACGCAGCCCCAACCTTCTGGTTTGCTCTTGACTCTGGGTCTCACTGGCCTGGATGCCTACAACCAGAGATCCCTGGGTGGTCTGGATCTCCTGAGAGGAGGGTCTGGGAAGACCTCCTCTGCAGGCCCCGGGGAGTGCTAATGCTCTGCTTAGGTCTAAGCAGTCCCCTGATTTCAAACTCTGGATCAATGAGCCTAAGAAACAAAGTGGCCATGTTTTTAAAGGGGAAGTAACTGCCTTAACCTCTGCACAAGCATCCTTATTGCACCGGGTCTCAGTGACACCAGAAAATCCTGACTTGGCATCCTTGGGCCGGCCTTTGCTTCTAACGCCCACCCCTGTCCCGTTTGCTCCCCTCCCCACTCCCTGTTTTTGGTTTTCTGACCCCACTGTCCTCCCAGTTGTTGCGGCTGGCACCCCCGAGACACAGGTGGGGCCACCTGTTCCTGCCAGGCCTTTCCGCCCTGCCTGCAGCAGCTGCGAGCTCTCAGGCATCCCAAAGGCCCAGTCAAAGGGAGGGAGGCCGGATGAGAGGATGAAGCAGGCTCCGCCAGGCCAGGCCCAAGTGCTGGCCGGCAGCCGTCAGCAGCCCGTTTTGGAACAAAGACAACATTTCCAGCCAAATCCATATCATGGCTCCTATTCGGAATCACCCAGAAGCGAATTCCAAGCCGCATCTGCATTCTAGGTGATGCTGAGTGAAGCTTGTTTGCAGGTGAACCGTTTTTTAGCAAAGATCCTTTCGCTAGCAGCTCGTTTGAGGAACCAAAGCAGGCTTCTGTGTGACCCCACGCCTGCCGCCAGAACTACTAAGGGGTCCCGGGAGCGGATAGAAGCTGGCTGGGTTCCGCTGGGTACTCAGGAGGCTTCTGGGCAGGCAGGATGCTGTCCCTGCCCCACGACTGCCCCACAGCCCAGAGCACAGAGACTTCAGTCTGCGCCTTCCTTTGGTTTCCTTGGGGACCTTGGCTATTTTCACTTCTCACGTTAAGAAGAGTGCTGCCTTTAAACACAGATGTGCGAAGTACCCGAGAATCTTTTCGGTGGGCATTTTTCTGTGATTTCATCCCAGGGTGTCTGGTGAAGAGCAGGTTCTGGGCTGGCTGCTGTCTGTCACACTGCGCTGCCAGCCTTGGCTAAGGGAAAGCACAGACTCACTGTTGAGACATTTACTGCTGCACAAGGAAGTGTTCATAATGAAGATACTGAGGCAGCAACAGGTGGGATGAGTGAGGAGATCAGTACAATATGTGATGAAATATTTACCTTTTAATTTTAAAATATTTATCCTTGCATTTCCTTTCATCTGATCAACCAGAAATACCTACTTAGAAATAATGGTGTAAGTGTGTGTGTGCCTGTGTTTTAAGCAGACTACAGAAAATAATTTTTGCAAACTTCTGGGCCCATCATAAGCTTGAAATATGGAAGTTTAGGGCGGCATTTAGCCTCGCAGGTAAGACATTCTCATCCCATATCAGAGTGCCTGGATTCAGTTCCCACTCTCCCTCCTGACTCTGCCTTCCTACAGTGCAGACCGTTGGAGGTAGCAGTGATGGCTCAACAAGCTGTCACCCACGTAGGAGACCTGTACTGAGTCCCCAGCTCCTGGCTTCAGCCCAGTCCATTGTAGCTATTTGGGGAATGAAGCAGTAAATGATTTCTTTTGCTCTGGCTCTGGCTCTGGCTCTTGCTCTTGCTCTCTCTCCCTTCCTCCGAGTCTCAAATATTTTTAATTTTAAAAAAATAAAATAGGGGCCGGCGCTGTGGCACAGTGAGTTAATGCCCTGGCCTGAAGTGCTGGCATCCTATATGGACGCCGGTTCGAGACCCGGCTGCTCCTTTTCCAATCCAGCTCTCTGTTATGGCCTGGGAAAGCAGTGGAAGATGGCCCAAGTCCTTGAGCTCCTGCACCCACATGGGAGACCCGGAAGAAGCTCCTGGCTCCTGGCTTCGGATCAGCACAGCTCTAGCTGTTGTGGCCAACTGGGGAGTGAACCATTGGATGGAAGACCTCTCTTTTCTCTGTGTAACTTTGACTTTCAAATAAATAAATTTTAAATAATAAAATAAATATGACAGTTTATTATTGAGACATGGGAAAATTACACAAGATCCATTAAAGTTTTGAAAATGTTGTTCAAACAGAATTAATCAGGTGTCTTTCCTTAATCAGAGTCATGTATATACTAACACACCTCGTGCCTCTCCAAGAGGACCAATGAGCGTGCTCTGAATCCCAGCCTTGGAGGGACATGGCATTACAGAATCCACCCCCACTCTCCCCACCCTGCCCCGCTGCTTGAGTAAACTCCAGTGCTCTGCAGAACACACCCCAGGAGATTCTCACTAACCCATCCAGAAGCACAGATGTGGAGCAGCGCTGTGGCACAGTGGTTCCAGCCGCTGCTTGTGGTGCCAGCGTCCCCTGTGAGAGCACCAGTTCCAGTCTCAGCTGCTCTGATTCTCATCCAGCTCCCTGCTAATGTGCCTGGGAAAGCAGCAGAAGATGGCACAACTACTTGGGCCTCTGCCACTCATGTGGGAGACCTGGGTGGAGTTCTAGGATTCTGGCTTCAGCATGGCCATTTGGGGAGTAAGCCAGCGGATGGAAGATTTCTCTCTTCCTCTCACTCACGCTCTTTCTTTCAAATAAATAAATATTTTTAAAAAGAAGTACAAATGAAGGAAGATACATTGAAAAATACATTTTAAAAGCCATTATTTCACACATTTTGTGAAATATAGATTCTCACTCTTACTCACCTGCCACTATCCAGCTGTCTTTATATAGTTTTAAATCAGTTTTTCTGATCAATTGTATGTTCTTACAAATTTTGGAAAGGGAGGATGTGTCAGTAGACTTTAAAATACATTTTTTTTTTTTTTTGGCCAGGCAGAGTTAGACAGTGAGAGAGAGACAGAGAAAAAGGCCTTCCTTCTGTTGGTTCACTCCTAATGGCCGCCACGGCCGGCACTGCGCCAATCCGAAGCCAGGAGCTGGTTACTTCCTCCCGGTCTCCCATGTGGGCGCAGGGACCCAAGCACTTGGACCATCCTCCACTGCCTTCCCGGGCCACAGCAGAGAGCTGGACTGGAAGAGGAGCAACCGGGACTAGTACCCGGCACCCCAACCAGGACTAGAACCCAGGGTGCCAGCGCCGCAGGCGGATGATTAGCCAAGTGAGCCATGGCGCTGGCCTTAAAATACATTTTCAAGGACAACCTTTATTGAAGATTCAGATTAATATTCCCATACATATGTGTAAACATATATCCATATTGAAACAAGATGTCAATACTAGTTTAATGCTTCTGAATGGCTTCCTGATGAGTACTTTGCTAGATATCAAAGACAGAGGATTTAGTACTGGTAACTACTCAGTAAAGTGCTGAAAGGGGCTGGTGGTGTGACACCAGCATCCCTCGTGAGTGCAGGTTCAATTCCCGGCTGCCCCACTTCCAATCTAGTTCCCTGCTAATGCACTTGGGAAAGCAGCCGAAAATGACCCAAGTCCTTGGGGCCCTGTACCCACTTGGGAGACCTGGAAGAAGCTCCTGGCTTCAGCTTGGCCCAGCCCAAGCTGTTGTGGCCATTTGGAGAGCTTCCTCTGGGTCTTCCCACGCAAGTGCAGGGGCCCAAGGACTTGGGCCATTTTCCACTGCTTTCTCAGGCTACAGTAGAGATGCTGGATTGGAAGTGGAGCAGCCGAGACTTGAACCTGCGTCCATATGGGATGCTGGCACTGCAGGCAGTGGCTTTACCCACTACGCCACAGCGACGGCAGTCAAGTAAATAAATCTTTAAAAAGAAAAAAGTGTTGAAAGGGCTGAAAGAACAAAAAGAACCTAATTACTAGTGACCTGAGGAAACGCCGTGACTGCAAGGGAGAGAGGGTTCTCATTTACACCCTCGCTGCTCTGCCTCTCTGCTGCTGTGGTGCCCTGTGTTGGAGATGGGGGCTCCAGTTAACGCGGGAACCGCCAAGTCAGAGTCCAGGGCAGGAGGCACTGTGGGTGAGGAAGGGTCTGCACGCCTCTGGAGCTGGGGGCTCAGAGCAGGAAGGGGGACTGGCCCCTCCCCTCCCCCTGCCTCAGTCTGCGGGGCTTCCGGGGGTGGAGTGGACGAGAAAGCCCAGGGACAGCAGCGTCTAGGGCAGGAAGCTCCCAGCTATGAGACGCACAGCTCTGAACAGAAGGGAGGCGACTGAGCGAAGGGCCCACAAGTGGCCACCACCTGGGCGTCGAGACCCTGGAAAGGGTACACCTTACAGTAAACCGATTCCTTTTCCTCTCCTGATTTAACTTTGAAAATCTGAATTAATAATGAAAGTACTAAATTAGCATGAAACTAAGATGATTTCGGGGTATATAAGGACTTTTTTTTAAAGAAAATACTTTCAATTCGTATTCGAGGGAATGATAAAGTGAAATAAAATTTTTATAACTTACATTGCAGCCTTAAACTTCTTTAAAATATGAGCACCTGATTTGGCTGGGCATGAAATTTTAATATGCGCTAAGGACATCCTCTCATATCTCTCCTTCCTTTTTTAAAAATGTTCGTGCCTCTTGCAAACATCACTCCTCTCTCAGGTCGTCGGAACCGTTAATATCCACCCCTCAGCTCTTCCCCGGGTCAGCGCTGCCGCCTGGCCCACCCGGCCCGTGCTCGTGTTAAATAACTGAGCCGACAGGCCCGCTGGAGCAGAGATCACTGTGGCTCTAAATTATGAACCTGAGGCGCTCCAACTCCAACCTCCTTCCTGAAATTATTACAGAAAGATTGAATTATGTCTGGTTAAATTTGTGTGTCCCATTTCCTCAAAGATAGTCTGTAAATCTGAAGTTCCTAAGGCTGTTCACAGGGCTTTACGGGGTGTCTTTGTTCCAGTAGGTTTGGGGCAATAATTTAAACTGGCTCTTCTCAGACTGTGGTAAAGGACCTATTTACCGATTTACCTGCCTATTTATTTACTTGTTTATTTGAAAGGCAGAGCAGCAGCGACAGAGAAAGTAGAATCTTCATCTGCTGGTTTCCTCCCCCTGTGCCCACAACAGCAAGGGTTGCACCAGGCTGAAGCCCGGAGCTTCTTCCAGGTCGCCCACATGGGTGCAGGGACCCAACCGCCTGGGCCATTTTCCGCTGCTTTCCCGGTCTGTTAGCAGGGAGCTGGATGGGAGTGGAGCCAGGACTCTGCAATACGGGGTACAAGCGCCACAAGCGGCCGCTTGGCCCGCTGCACCACAATGCAGGCCCCAGGGACCACAGGTTTTGTTCAACTTTCACTTTGCCTCAGACCAGTTTTTGTAAAGCAGAGTAAAACAAATGATCATATAAGTGAAGTTTTAAAAGACAAAAAATAGTACCGCATTTTTTTTAAATAAGGATGACAAACACTAAATTGTTTTGATAAATTTTTCTAAGGTCTATAATACTTACCCAGTTCATTTCAATACTTAATCTTGTCACTGACCAAAAATGAAGCACTTCAAACATTCTGCTAATCTGCACACTACATTTTGACTTTAAACAAAATGTAAATATTTCATTACCGAAATATTTCTGAGATGTTGAGCACTATGTATGTGTGTGTATTTGCCACATGCGACATTGAGGATTTAGTATATTTACCCAATTAAGTAAGAGAACACAAACTTCTCCTCCCTTCAGGTGGTTTTACCAGCACATCCTGTGAAAGCTCTTTTCCATGGAACACACCTTGAAAAACACTTCTTAGTACATTTTGTTAAACAACTCCCTTCACTGATGGTTCCAGGCATGCCCTGTAGGCCAACTTTTACTTCTTAGCACACCTGGGTTTCCAAATTATAAGGGGTCCCGGGAGAGGGATGGGGAGGAGGGGGAAAGGGGAGGGGAAGGGAGGGAGGAAGGGGAGACCTAGTGTTTGTCTTGTAAAGGCAGGAACTGAGGAGTGTTCACACAACTGACAGAGAGAAAAAGAGCCTGCGGGGCTAATTCTCTGGAAGATGCCATGATCACGCGATTCTCTTTCTCAAGCACTTACTCTTAAAAGTAGATGCCTGTGGCACAGTGCGTTAATGCCCTGGCCTGAAGTGTCAGCATCCCATATGGGCGCCGGTTCTAGTCCTGGCTGCTCCTCTTCTGATCCCGCTCTCTGCTATGTCCTGGGATAGCAGTGGAAGATGGCCCAAGTCCTTGGGCCCCTGCAGCCACGTGGGAGACCTAGAGGAGGCTCCTGGCTCCTGGCTTCAGATCAGTACAGCTCCAGCTGTTGCAGCCATCTGGGGAGTGAACCAGCGGATGGAAGACTTCTCTCTCTCTCTCTCCCCCTCTTTATCTCTCTCTCTCTCTCTGCCTCTCCTTCTCTCTCTGTGTAACTCTGACTTTCAAGTAAAACAAATAAATCTTAAAAAAAAAAAAAGTAGATGCCTGGTGCCCAGACAGGGGGAGCTTACCACAGAACCCACCAGAATTCTGTGTCCCCTGTTCTCCTGAAGAGCTGTTGGTCACACACTGGGAATGAGCTCATTCCTAATGAGAAGCTCATGACTGTGGCTCAGGCTCTGGAGTTCACAGGACTGAGACATGGGGGCAGCTAGGAGGTGAGCTCCCCAGCCCAGCACAGGTGCCCTCACTTCTAGTTTTGCCACCACTGAGCTCTCAGAGTTGGCAGCCTCCCTGCCACCCCTGCAGTCGGTGGGCTCAGAAGGTACGCAAGGAAAGTGCAGGTGGAAAGTTAAAGAGTCCTCATAGGAAATAGTGAACGACACAGTCAAAGAGCTCAAGGGCTGCGGGTTGCCCACACCTGTTGGTATGGGGTTGCCAGTCCCAAGCCCTGTTCCGGCTGAGAAGTTCTGGGTTCTGGCACAGTCTCAAGGTGGGAGGGTCTCATTGGACAGGTCAGTCACCCTCTCTGGACCACACTTCTTCCTCTGTGAAGAGGAATGGCCTCAATGGCTCTTTCCAGGAAATAAATCTGTAATCCTAAGCAAATAAATAAGGTCTAGGACAAATATAAGAATTATACTGGTATCTAAAATACATGACTGTCACACCAGCATTCCATATGGGTGCTGGTTCGAGTCCCGGCTGCTCCACATCTGATCCATCTCCCTGCTGATGTCCCTGGGAAAGCAGCGGATGATGGCCCAGGTGCTTGGGCCCCTGAACCAACATGGGAGACCTGGAAGAAGCTCCTGGCTCTTGGCTTTGGCCTGACCCAGTCCTGGTCATTGTGGCCATCTGGGGAGTGAATCAGTGGGTGGAAGATCCCTTTCTCTCTGCCTTTCAAATAAATGGATAATTTCTTTTAAAGCCACAGTGAAATGGAAAGATGTCTGTAATAATTTAAATAGGTATTATAGAGTAGTATTTAAAAAAATAAAAGTACAATTACAGCATAGATTGTGCATTCTTAATTAAATGGATAATTCACAATTAAATTGGAGATAGTAACAAAGTGGAGTTTCCACAAAGAGCCATCTTGATACAGAGTTCAAGTTGACAGGAGTGGGTGTTTTGCACAACAGTTAAGTCTGCTTGGGACACCCACATCCCATATCAGAGTGCCCAGCTCAAGTCCTGGTTACTTGGCCTCTGCTCCAGCTTCCTGCCAATGGACACCCTTGGAGTAAGCAGGTGATGGCTCAAATGCTTGGGCCTCTGCCACCCAGGCAGGAGACCCAAATTGATTTCCAGGCTCTTGGCTTTAGCCAGGCCAAGCCTTGAGTGTTACAGGCATTTGGGGAGTGAACCAGCAGATGGAAGAACTCTGTCTCTTCCTTTCAAATAAAATGAAGTCATTTCCTGAAGATGTTTTTACTTACTTGAAAGGCAGAGTGACAGATCTTTCCATCTATTGGTTCATTACCCAAGTGGTGCCCGGATGAGGTGCCTGAAAGACAGACTTCCCTGCGAGGAGGCTTTGTGGTGGGCCCAGCTGAGCACCTGCCTCATTATTAAGCTCTAGGACCACCACCAGCAGCAGCAGCACCGCCTGCTGGGAGCAGGTTAGAAACCCAGACTCTCAGGCCCCACCCTAGACCTACATTTTTACCACATTTGTGGGTGATTGTGCGGGCCAGCCACACCAGTCGAACAGAACCCGAAGGAGGGAGTGGGAATGAAAAGAGGGACAAGGGCGTAGAGAATGCAGCCAAGACAAAGGGCTGATCAAGGCTCGTTCATTCCAGTGTCTCAGCGATACTTATACATAACACCGGCGGCACATCAAGGAAGCACAGAAGGTCCACAGACATCAGCACACGCGAGGGGCTTATCTGCTCTCCCGCAACATCGGCTATTTTCCACAGAATGTTTTTGACCAACATCCTCCCTTGACCTTGACTTGTCCAAAGGCTGCCTACATTTCCCCCTTTTTTATTTTTTTGAGGATGGCCTCTGTCTCAGGTTGCCCTCAGTCATCTCTGTCCTTTCCCATCATTGGTAACTCTGGCAGCTTGGCCTAGAGCCCTGTCTTAGGTTGGTACAGGATGCTGAGTGTCTTACCCGTCTCTGAGGACCATTCCAGCTCGGCATTAAGTAAAAATCTTGGATGGACGAAATGTATGACCAAATAACAATTATCTTGATTACAAGGGAGGTTTGGTACGGAGTTTTAAATAATGAACCTCGGTCCATACAGACCGAGGTTATGCATTTTGCATAAGTTGAAAAACACATGGAAGGCATCCCAAACAAAGTAAGAAAAGCAGCCATGGTCCAGCCAACATCAACAACCAATGAATCCCCTGAAACGCTCCAAATGACAAAAGGGTAGTGATAAAGCTATGTTGCATTTCACTTTTAAGCTTGTCAATAACGGAATCTACTTAAGGCACATTATTAGCAATGTTAAAACAACATCTCCCTGGTACAGCTTCACAGCTTATATGATCTTTCAACAGCAAGTAATCAACAGCTGCACGGTTGAAGAGTACTCCTGAGCGAACTTGGTCCAGTTCTTCAGCTATATTGGACAACACAGGAGCAGCAAAATTGATTGTTTTGGTCACCAAACATGCAAGCCTTCGCAGTCCACGGTTATTTCCAAAGGCCAATCCAGGAACGCCTACTACTGATACAGCCACAGCAAGGGCAGTGTCCTCTCCTACCAGGATGACGTTGTCATTACAGTCTTCAGGTAAAGCACGTGCTCTGTCCACCACTGTAAATACAGATGTCAGCATCAGGGCCACACAGCCCAGGGAGCAATTGCGGAAGTCATCAGAGGCTAAGGATATGAAGGCATGTTGGTTACATAGAAAAACCCATCCCTTAGGAGCCCGTGTCCCATTGGATGGTAGAAATTCCCTACAGCCTGTTCGGTTAAGTTGCCAAGGTATGGTAAATAATAAGTGGGTAACATTATCTGCCTTGAGGGAAGTTATATTAAGGCCTGTTATATTGGTAAACTCTCTACTAGAAGCAGGTGTCCCTATTAGATTAGCAGTAAGAAGACGAGAAGGAGAATCAGCTGTATTAACACAAAAAGAAGACGTGTTAGTTGCTGCGGCCAAGTGCAACCAAAAATTGCTAGATTCTGTAGAAAAGGAAGCATTAACAAAGTTATGTTGATAGTTCCATTAAGGACATCAGTCGAAGCTTTTTTCCAGTATTGGCAAGAATATACCCCTGCATCTGATAACATGGTTAATTTTGTTATACTAAAGTCGGTATTATTTCTCTTTGATTGATCGGTCACATTGCGTCACTGTCAATTAGGTATACTCTTCTGGCGAAATATAGTTTGATTATTATGCACCCACTGAACAAACCCTGCTGTGCCACTCCCATTTAGATAAACACAAGAGTGATTTAAAATCACTGGAGCGCCCACGGGAACAGTGACATTGGCCTGGTTTGTGGATAGATGACAGGATTCATTCGTCCTCGAGAAGATTCCGATCGTGAACAACGTTTCAAGGAGTATTGTCGAAAGACGCCGCCAGGAGAGTGTCCACTTGTCGCACCAATCGTTCTGGCAGCCATCGCACCGCATCATCCTTTTGGGAAAAAATAGAAACATGTCCTCTCCTCATACCAACACTGCATCAGGTCCATTCCATTGACTGGTGATAGGATCCTTCCATTTCACCATTGGTCTCTCCACGGTTGCTTGTAGATGCCAGTGTCGATCAGCTGCAGAACGACCATCTTTGTCCAATGTGAGAAAATTTATAATGAATAGAGAATGTGAGAGCCATTTGTTAGGAGAATGGGCAGAAACCCCAAACTCTCCCTTTTTTATTTTATTCAAATATTGCTTTAAGGTATTATGTGCATGCTCAACAATGCCTTGACCCTGAGGATTATAAGGAATACCAGTAACATGAGATATAAAAAAGGTTGAGCAAAAAGTTTTAAAAGAAGTAGAAGTATAAGCAGGTCCGTTATCCATCTTGATTTGTTTTGGGGTTCCTAAGGAAGCAAAAGCTTGCAAGCAGTGGGCAATAACATGTTTTGTAGCTTCACCTGTATGTAAGGAAGCAAAAATAAATCCAGAACAAGTATCGATAGACACACGTATATACTTCTGTTTACCAAATTCCATAAAGTGAGTAATATCCACTTGCCATAGTTGATTGGGGAACAAACCACGAGAGTTAATTCCATAATAAAGTACCGGTAATAGGATGGAGCAAGTAGAACAGGATTTTACAATTTGTTGAGCTTGTTCTTGAGTAATTTTATGTTTTAAACGGAACGTATGAGCATTTAAATGATGTAAAGCGTGATCTTTTGTAGCTGTTTCAATAGAACAGATTCGGAGAGCAGAATCTGCCAAACGATTGCCCTCTACCCAAGGTCCAGGAAGATGGAATGTGCTCGGGTAAGACCTATAAAGAAAGGCAAGTACACTGTCGAATGATAACACAAATGCGAGGAAACAAAGGAGAAGCAGCAGAGGACTCAGGAAAGAATGAACAAGTTTCCAGTTGAGGCACCGATGGGAACACGTATTTGCTGTCGGTGTGTATGGTAACCGCTACATCCAAAGTAGACTGCAATGCAAGAGCAACAGCAGCTAATTCAACCAGCTGTGGAGATGAAAAAGGGTGTTACTAACTGTACGGTGACCGTCACAAACTACAGGAGCTTGACCAGTGTTGGAACCGTCGGTAAATATCAGGGCAGCATTCTCTAAGGGTTGAAAGCTTGTATTTCGTGGGAATACACAGGGATGTTGTTGTAAAAATTGTATCACTTTATCTGCTGGATAATTATTATGAACTTGTCCTGAAAAAGAAGCTAATGCAAGAGGCCAGTGTTCGGTGAAAGACAGGAGCCATATTAGCTGTTTGTTAGTATATGGTTGACATATGCATGTCAGCTCTATCCCAAATATCTTTCTACATTCTAATCTCTCTTTAACTATAATCTCAGCTATTGCATTATAATATGGTATAACATTCTTTTTAGGCGTAGCTTGCAAATATATCCAAAGTAAAGGAGCCTCTTGCCACAGCAAAGCGGTGGGTAAATAATCTGTAACCAAAATAATAAGAATTAAAGGCTGATTATAATCAATATAAGAAACGAAGCTCTGAGATAAGGCCAGCCGTGCAGCGGGGGTAAGCACTCGTTGGGAGGTAGGGGAACTATCTCTCTTTAGGATACTGAACAGAGGTTTAAGGTCTCCTGTTGTAAGACGGAGATGGGGACGAAACCAATTAATATCCCCTAGAAGTTTTTGAAAAAATTTAAAGTCCATAAAGAATCCAATAGTAAGGTGACTTTCTGTGGAAGTATTTTTCGTGGGTACAATTGGAAGCCTAGATATTGATAAGGGTATTTTTTTTTGTTGTTTTTATGACTACTTGATTTTATTTTACCCTAGGTGGGCACAAAGCAATCTTTAATAAAGTTGACAATTAGCTTCACTCAGAACATTTTTAATAATGCACATAAAAAAAGTATTCATCTTACAAATTGTTCTGCAACCCAAATATACAACAGCTTGGAAAACAACATTTAGAAAACATAAGCCAATGTAAAAAGGCAGATTCAAACTGCTAAGACATCAGAGGTATTGCATCACTCAGGTTTTACAGTTTTCTTACTGCATCATCAATGTCAGAAATCTGTTCCTTCAGCTGGCTCCACTGCTCTGGAGTTAAAGAAATGCCTTTTCTCCCTGGTTTCATTTCACCTTCTGGAGCCCTCCAGTACTCTCGGATATCAATTAGAACTTTCCCTTGGAAGTCCCGAACACTGATGTACCTCATTTTCCCAATCTGAAGCGTGTTATCATCCCTGCTGCTGCTGCTGCTCCGTTCGGGAGATGACAGCGCTCTTGAGGTCTCACCAGTCTTTGGCTTCTTCACAGATTTTTCTGGAGTAATTTGCTTTTTCCTCTTTAACTTTTTGTCAGCTTCACTGTCAAGATCACTGCTGGATGAGCTTGACGAAACGAGCTCCTTTGACTTCAGCATCGCTCCGTCCCTGCGGCCGAACACTCTGCTACTGCTCGCCACTGATCAGGATATTGACGCTGTATTTTCTCAGGGGCTATAATAAGACCAAAGGCAGATAACTGCTCTTTCATTTCCGTCATACATTGCATCACCAAAAATTCCTCGGATCCAGCCATCAAAGTATCATCCATATAGTGTATAATATATAAATTACTATATGTCTTACGAATTTTTGTGAGAACGGTAGCAACGAATTGTTGACACAAAGTAGGATTATTGGCCATTCCCTGAGGTAAAACCCTCCATTGATATCTTTTCATAGGTTCTCTAAAATTTACTGATGGACCACTGAAAGCAAATCGGGGACAATCTTCTGGATGTAAAAGTATTGTGTAAAAACAATCTTTTAGATCTAGTATTGCAATACAAGAGTCTTGGAACAGCAGTAGGCAGTGGTAGACCTGGCTGCAGAGCCCCCATAAGTTCCATAGTAGCATTAACAGCCCTAAGGTCCTGAAGCAACCGCCATCTCCCGGATTTCTTTTTGATTTCAAAAATAGGACTCTTCCAAGGAGAATTAGAAGGAACTATATGCCCTGCTGTCAATTGTTCTTCCACCAATATCTGTGCAGTGGCTATCTTTTCCTGCGGGAAAGGCCACTGATCCACCCATACGGGGTCATCTGATTTCCGTTTTATTTTTTCTGCATGGGGCACAGGTTGATCAGTGGCCATCAAGGGAAACCTAGGCCCTTCTGGTCATGATTCAGTTAAAGTAATCGGAGATGTGATGCCTTGTTGTTGCTTGCCTAAGCCTTTTCCCAGCAGGTGACCCTGTTGAAGCTTATTAATGGTAACAATGTCATTTGGACTACACATTAAAGCCCCCATTTGAGTTAAAATGTCACGTCCCCATAAATTAATAGGAAACCCAGCCAAGATGTAGGGGCGACAAGTCCCAACATTACCTGCTTCATCCTCCCATGGCAGTAACTCGGAACTTTGTTCTAACCCCTGACTCTGACCAATACCTCGCAACTGAGTCATAGTTAATTCTTTCTTCCATCCTTTAGGCCAATTTTTTTGCAGAAATGACAGAAACATCAGCTCCTGTATCTAGTAACCCTACGAACAATTTTTCCATTTAATTTCAATTGAAATTCCGGTCTGTCCTTTGTTATAGGCTGGACCCAATAAGCATCTGAAGACCCAAAACCTCCTTCCCCGCGGGAATTTGCCAATGTGGCTCCAAATAAGGCAAGAGGAAGAAGGACCAGCTGAGCAATGTGCTGTCCTGGAGAAAGTGTGACAACGGTACCATTATCTTGTGCCATGATTTTTATTTCCCCCATAAAATCTTCATCTATAACCCCAGGGAAAACTTGCAACCCAGCTGTAGTAGTACTGCTTCTTCCTAGCGGAAGCCCAAAGAATCCCTTAGGCAACGGCCCACAGATCCCCGTCCAAAGGGCCTGAGGTCCCATTTCGAGCGTTAGAACTGTGTAGGTGGGGGTACTGAGGTCCAGTCCTGCACTCCCCCTAGTGGCTCGCTGCAGGGTACTGACTGATTTAAGGTGTTTTCCTGAGGAACAAACGTCATGGTCCCAAAAAGTTGTCAGTTCTGTCAGGCTGGAGCCTGGGGCTGGCCCCACTTCTAGTTTCCTGAACTCTGTTCTTTTAATGAATTACCTTCTTTATCAGTTTTGGAGCGACATTCATTGGCCCAATGCCTTCCCTTTTTGCACCGGGGGCAAATCCCAGGAGGAGCCTTATTTTGATTTTTAACTTTTGGACAATTTTTTCACACATGTCCCAGCTGCCCCCATTCATAGCACCCTTGCTTATCGGGCATAGCTCTCCTTGCCGATTCTTGTAATGAAATACCATGCAGAGCAGCAGCCATTGCTAGTCCTTGAGTATAAGAAGATCCAATATCAGCACACAGCTTAATGTACCCATCCAAATCTGTTTTTCTTCTATAGGGATTTTTTTTTTGACAGGCAGAGTTAGTGAGAGAGAGAAAAAGGTCTTCCTTCTATTGGTTCATTCCCCAAATGGCCGCTGTGGCTGGCTCGCTGCGCCGATCCAAAGCCAGGAGCCAGGTGCTTCTTCCTGGTCTCCCATGCGGATGCAGGGGCCCAAACACTTGGGCCATCCTCCACTGCCCTCCCGGGCCACAGCAGAGAGCTGGACTGGAAGAAGAGCAACCGGGACAGAACTGGTGCCCCAACATTGGCATTTTCATAAGCTAATTGTTTTATAAGATCCATTCCTGCTTGCAGATTCCCAAATATTTTCCCTGCCACCTGCAGCAAGCGATTAACAAAACCAGCATATGGCTCATCAGGCCCCTGAATGGTTTTTGAAAGCGACTCTCCCATTTTTTTCTCCTTTAGAAGGGAGAGTGGTCCAAGCTCAGTGCGCTGCCACAGCTGTCTGCTGAAAAACAGCACTGGGCTGCACTATATGAGCTAAGATAGCCTCATATGCCCCTTCCCCTGCCAACATATCAAAAGTCCAGCCAACATTAGCTCCCTGAGCATGAAGTCAAGCAGTTTTGCGGCATTGATCAAAAAACTCTGATTTCCATAGCAGATAATCTCCCCTAGACAAACATGCTCTAGCTATCAACTTCCAATCAGCTGGCGCAAGTACCATGGCTTCTAAGCTCTGTAGCAACATCATTGTATATGGGGCTATAGGACCAAAAGAATCACATGCAAATTTCAGTTCTTTCAACATTTAAACGATACGGGAATATGTCTCCTCATGTTCTGCCCATTTGGTTGATACTCTTCCACGGGGAAAGCTCCCAAAAACACCTCCGCCCCAGCCTCTCCTGCGTCCACAGCATTTCAGATAACTTGTTCGACACCAACAGGAGGATGATGGAAAGTAGAATTACCTGGGAAAGAAGGTACCTGTTGATCACGGAGATCTTGGAGTTGTTTGGTTAAATCTTGCTTAGCCTTTTCTAGTAAAATCGGTTTCTCTAACTGTTCAACTTCCTCTTTAAACTGGCCAATATATGAAGGTGGAGCAGAGGTTTCTGGCCATGGCTCCTGTCTGGAAGGACCCGGAGGGTCCCTTTCCTGTGGTCCATATTCTGAAGCTTTTCTTTCTGAATTTGTCAGTTTTTGTGGCACAGTGTCACAAGGGAGCAGTCTCCTGCCTGCGACGCCTGACTGCGCACCTCCTCGATTGTTTCCTGGAGGCTCCGTGTGGCCAACCGAATGCTAACCTGAAGATCAGCGGGACCAAAAGCCTGCAAATGGGCATTCAACTCTTTTCCTAATAAATCCCAATGTTCTTCATCCACAACACCCTCTCTAGCAAACCAAGGACTAATCTTTTCAACCACGCTAACAAATTGCTCTACAGTTTGTTTCTTTAGCCCTATTCCCTGCGTCTGGAGCAAATTTTGAACGGCCTTAATTACCTCTCTTTGTCCTTGTGCTTGTCCCATGTGGCCCCATCTATTGCTTACCGAGGATTACGGGTAGCGGGTACGCACCTACTCCTCCACAGTATTGAGCGGCAGCTGCCTTCCTTTTTCGGGGTTCCTCACGCAGTTCCCCATATTCAGGTCCCTGTTTGGGCGCCACCTGTGCAGGCCAGCCTCACCAGTAGAACGGAACCCGAAGGAGGGAGTGGGAATGAAAAGAGGGACAAGGGCGCAGAGAATGCAGCCAAGACAAAGGGCTGATCAAGGCTCGTTCATTCCAGTGTCTCAGCGATACTTATACATAACACCGGCGGCACATCAAGGAAGCACAGAAGGTCCACAGACATCAGCACATGCGAGCGGCTTATCTGCTCTCCCGCAACATCGGCTATTTTCCACAGAATGTTTTTGACCAACATCCTCCCTTGGCCCTGACTTGTCCGAAGGCTGCCTACAGGTGATCTGTTTGCACCTTCCAGATCAAGAAGCCCAGACCCAGCTGGACATCGCATTCTGTGTGCGCTGCATGTACAATTGTGAATGAATGAATTGCTCAGCCCGGAGGAGTTCTGTGTAATCCAACTGTGGTTGGCCTGGGTGTAAGCCAGTCAGCCTGAGACTGGGGACAGAGATAACTCATTGGCCACTTTTGCATACAACTCAATTAGCTCTTTATTATTTTTTCTCATTTTGATTTTTTAAATGGAGCCATTGTGACTCAGGTCTACTGGGCTCAGAGTTGTCCAGCCACATGATACCAAGAACTTAGTAGTTTCCTGTCCCTTCCTCTTTAACATCCTGTCTTTTTGCAGGTTGGAGAGAAGTAGATAAACTCCCAAATTGTCCAGATCAAGGATCCTTTCCCGGGGGTCTGTGACGTGGGGTGTGTGAGACAGCCAGAGATGCCAGGTACACAGCTTCCAGCTACCCTGGGTTCTAACTTACACTCCGCAGCTTAGCAGCCATGTGGTTCCAGCCATCTGCAGCTCAGACAGATGTCCTTTCCCTCTGCTGCCAAATGAGAAAACAAACACTTAGCAGGTCCTCATGAGTGAGTCAAATCTGAGTATAAAACACCTAGTGTGGGTTAAGTGATTGCAATCATGTAGCACAAGTCAGTGCCTTTCTCAGACCTAATGTGTCAGAAAGCCTTCGCCCCATCTGAGCCCCTGCCCCACCCCCATGGGCTCTGTGTCCGGTGGTTTGACAGTCACACGCTGAGGGCCTTGGATGAGCCAAGTGAATGAATAAATAACAGAGCCCTGGGGAGGTCTTCATCCAGCAGGAGGTTCATATCGAGTGCAATCATTGAGGTTTTCAGATTCCACAAAAAAATGAAAGAAACTTAGGGCAGTGATATACAGGGGCCAAGTTTTTTTTTTTCCTATTATTAAGAAAACACAGCTTTAGATTCCCATTGTTTTTAAAAGAATAGCCTATATTAACATCAAAAAATAAGATATTTGAAGGCAATCCATTTATTTGAAGAAACTTAATTCTTTGTTTTTTATTATTTTTTTCAACTTTTATTTAATAAATAAAAATTTCCAAAGTACAACTTGAAACTTAATTCTTTGAAAAACCTTGCGCTGTCCTTGCAGTTCTTCCACCTTGACAAGGACAGATAGAAACTTTTCCCCAGGTCTTGGGTATTTGGTGACCACTCCCTTTTTTTCTTCTAAAGATTTTATTTATTTATTTATTTATTTATTTATTTGAAAAGGAGAGTTATAGACAGTGAGAGGGAGAGACAGACAGAAAGGTCTTCCCTCCGTTGATTCACTCCCCAAGTGGCCGCAACAGCTGGAGCTGAGCCAATTGAAGCCAGGAGCTTCTTCCAGGTCTCCAGCACGGGTGCAGGGATCCAAGTGCAAGTGCTTGGTCCATCTTCTACTGCTTTCCCAGCTGGATCAGAAGAGGTTCCCATATGGGATGCCGGCGCCGCAGGTGGAGGGTTAACGTACTGAGCCACAGCACCAGCCCGACCACTCCCTTTTAAAACCCCAGAAGGCTAAGAGGATAGATCTTATCCAGAAGTTGCTAGAAGCTGCCAGAAAGTCCTGAGGATTGCTGACCATATCTGACGCCCTACCTCCACCACAATGAAAGGATTTCAGTTGAGGAGCGTGTAACAGATGTGACAATGGGAAGGCTTACACCCTGACTCTCCCAGGCATCTCCAGTCTAAAAATCACTTCCTTTGCTTAGTAGGAAGCGTTCTGTAGGCCCACGCTCCAGCTGTGCCTTGGGAGGAAGCTGAAGTGGCTGGCAGGTGGGAGACGAGATGCAGCTAATTAACACAATGGAGCTATTTACTAGGCAAATATATATGTTTTTAAAAGAACTGAAAGAAACCACATCCAGATGTTATTACTAGCTGAGTGAGATTACAGATTATCTTTATGTGCATTGGGGTTTTCAGTACTTTCCACATTTCCCCCAAGGAGATACATTATTCATACGATAAGTAAAAGAGTACATCTTGAAAAAATAAATTCAAGAAAAATTTTGACCGTGGGTGTGAGGTTCTTTGAAATTGTGCAATACACGATTTGCATTGCTATATGCAGCATACCCTTGTGAAATACACTCACTGCCACTGTTCAGGTAGCTGGGTAAATAGGGAGGGAGGGAGATAAATAGATCAGTTTCTATCTTTTGCATGTTGAGCCTCATGCGTGTGTTATCTATTTTAAAAATACTGAATTAATGTCTGGGAGAGGAGCCGGTATTGTGGTGCAGCAGGTTAAGCCTCTGCCTGAAACTCCGGCACCCCTATGAACAGCAGTTTGAGGTCCAGCTGCTGCACTTCCAACTCAGCTCCCTGGGTTGTGTGCCTGGGAAAGCAGTGGAACATGGCCCATGTATTTGGGCCCCTGTCACCCACATGGGAAGCTCTTGGCTTCGGCCTGGCCCAGCCCAAGCTGTTGCAACCATTTTGGGAAGTGAACCAGCAAATGGAAAATCTCTGTGTGTCTCTTTCCCTCCCTCCCTCCTTCAATCCTTCCCTCTCTCCCTCTTTCTCTCTCTCTCTCTCTCTCTCATCCCCTGCCCCTCTACCCAATGCTGCCTTTCAAATGAATAAAATTTTTAAAAAAATGTTTAGGAAGGAAAATAAAGAGCTTTGTGAAATGAAGCCACTGATGCGTTTGAGTGAACAGAACTCGGGGGTCTTCTGGTGCCTGACCCAGGTCTTTGGGGAGGGCTGAACTTTCATACTTACTGGTATCTGTTTCAGATGGGAGAATACTCCTAAGTATTCTTTTTTCCAGAGCATCGGCTTGGATTTCAGGAGACCAAAGGCCGGCACAAGGTAATGGAGATGGAACCAAATTGCAGAAATGTTTGCTGTGCAAGAGAAAAGATCAGGATCGGTTCTGGGAGTGTGACCGGGAGCTGGATTTGCTGTTTCTGTCTTTTCTTTCAGAAGAGACACACTCCTGCCAAGAGGCATTTAACGCACACTGCATTTGGTTAGCTTTTCCTTCAAGAACTTAGCAGCTTTCTCCCTCTCTCTCACTGGATAAACACAGCGCCTCGCGGTTCCCCGGAGCCACACACCTTTTGGGTCCTTGGCAGTGGAAGACACTTGAGCGTGGTTTCCTTACGCACGCCTTGGACATTCCAGGAGGTAAATGATTTTTTTTGCCATGTTCTGGAAAAGTCCTCATTCCAGCCTTTTACAACCTTCTCTAAAGGTACACCCTCCCTTGGGAGCCAGAATTTCCCTTTGTGATCTTTCTTTCGCACACTGAAAAGACCGCTAGCCTCCCCCCCCCGTGGGTGCCCCCCAGGTTCTCAGTGCCACGTGGTCTGCTGAAGGCACCTCCGCCTCTGATGGGGCCTGGGCGGCCCTGGCTCTTAGGGCTTTAGCTGGGGAGAATGCCTGCTTTTCCGGAACATCTCATTTCTGTAAAGGATTTCTCACGCTGGAAAACTCCAGATACATTTCACCTTGATTGACAAATCAAAAGATTGTTTCAATTAAGGTTGGGGGAGGTGGCGGCACTGTGGGAGACCAGGATCGAGTTTCGCAGCCCTGGCTATGGCAGGCATTTGGGGAGTGAGTGGATCAGTGGATCAGTTTCTCCCTCTCTGCCTCTTAGGTAAATAAGTAAATAATTTAAAATAAGTAGAATCTGTGCACAGTGATTCTTCAGTCTCTTTTTTTACCTGTGGGACCACAGCTACTGCATGTGTATTCATGTTACCTGAGACAGCTGGGACAGAGGTCCTTGTCTTCCTGTAAGGAAAGATCATCCGATGCAAGACACAAAGGCAGTCAAGGGTGCTGAAAATACGCTGGGGAGACCAGGAAGGCACCCGGCAAAGGACACAGGGCCCGGTCTATATTGAGACTGGAGTTTCTACCGGTCTGAGTATGAGTCTCATCCTCGTGAAGGTGATCAGACTCCATTTTTCATTCCGGGCCCCGTTCCCCACCCCCTCCTCTACCACCACCTCTCTGCAGCCTCTGTCTCTACAGTGTTGTGGGCACATGGCTTTCTGGGTGTGGAGTTCATGAACTTCCCCCCAGGGCTTTCTCATCACAGTGCTATTGGACCTAATGTCTGCCCTGGTGCAGGGCTGGGAAGATTCCCCTGCGGTATCCCCAGGTGGGTCCTACAAGGTTATTGTTCATGAAAAATGGAATTAAAATTATGGTACAAAAGTGTTAAGTCCATGAATAGATGTTTTTTCCATAATGTGCATTTTTCACAAACTTTTTGAAGACTTCTTTTATACAGAGGTTTCAAAAAATTTTTGCACCAAAATAAACCCTCTTTTAAAAAAGAGGTTTATGTATTTGAAAAGCAGAATTACAGAGAGAGAGGGAGAAAACACTTCCATCTGCTCATTCATTCCCCAAATAGCCACAATGGCCAGGGCTGGGCCAGGCCAAAGCCAGGACCAGGAACTCCATCTGGGTCTCCTACGTGGGTGGAAGGGTCCCAAACATTTGGGCCATCTTTTGCTGCTATCCTAGGTGCATCAGCAGGGAACTGGATGGGAATTGGAGCAGCCAGAACTACAACTGGCACCTATAAGTGATGCTAGTATTGCAAGCAACAGCTTAACCTGCCATGCCACAACACTGGCTCCCCAAATAATACCTCTTTCAATGTAATTGTCCATGGACCTTTTAAAGTGCCCTATGTGTGTATATATGTACACAAGGTCTTCAAAAAGTGCATGGAAAATGTGTCTTAAGAAAGAACTGAAAGGCTTTTGAGGTTTTATTTTTTTGCATCAAAATAAGTTTGTCTTTTAATTTCATTTTTTCCACTAACTTTTTGACATCCTTTCATGCATCACACGCATACACACATAATATTTGACCCTAGGTTTTTAGCTAACTGATCACTCCACTGGCTGGTTATGTCACTCCTGCTGTGGGTCTGACTCAAAGGGAGCCTGGTTTAAACTCTCAGCTGCCCCTTGTTCTGAAGCTCTGCTCCTTGAGTCTTCATTAACTTGGGTTCTTGTTGACCCTCTTGGCCTTGCTCCCTGCTCTTTATTCCCTTCCTAGTATTCCCCAGCCTCCCCATGACCTATGGCTAATGCCTTTCCCTACTCCAAAGCCCCCTAAGACAGGCCTCACCAAGCCAAGTTCAGCTGGTTTGCCTTCCACGTGTGTGTGGCTGCTTCATTTCCTCTCTCCACGCCCTCTGCAACGGGCAGCCGCACCATCTTTGTTGATATGATCAGGCCCCATACCTAACCTTCAAGACTTGCAGTTGGGGACAAACTGGGTCCCTGAGGAGCTGAAATCTGCTGTCTTTCTACTTCAGTGGTGGGTACCGGGCACCACCTAAACCTTGCCTCTAGTCAGGTTGTTCACCGCTTACAGCTGCAAAAAGTCCCCAGAATTCTGCAGTCCAGGGGACCCCAGTCAAGCTCAGAAAGCTCTGCTGCACAGATGCAGCGCACGTGGGAAGATGCAGTGGAATAAGCTGGCGCGGAACACAAGGGCAATTCACGCTGAGGTTCACAGTAACATCGATAGAGACTTCTTGAAAAGTTAGGGAGCTATGTTTTACCTGCAGGGTTTCCCAGTGTGGCCGAGAATCAGAAACACCTGGAGAGCTTCCATAGCTCCAGGTTCCTAACCAGACATCCACCATTCTGATTCGGCCCTTCTGGGATCAGGCCATGGTCTGATGGTTCCTTACTTCCAGTATGTAAATGTTTTGTGCTTTTTCAATATTTTTCCTTTCTTTTTCTTTACTCGAAATCATTGTTCACTGACTGGTTTGCAATTGTTGGTTTATTTCCAAAAATTGTGCTGATCTGTTAAGTCAGACGCTACTGGTTCAAGCTGATTGGTTTAGGCCGGTGGTTTTCAAACTTGGTTGCACCTGAGAATCAGCTGAGCGCTTGGAGAAATCCTGATTCGCAGGCCTTACCTTGATCAGTGACATCAGAGCCGCCAGGGGTGGCCCTGAACGTCAGCGTCTCAGAGCTCCCCAGGCAGTTCCAATATCAGCCCAGAGAGAGCCCTTGGTGAGACCCAGCACCAAGCACTGACTCTGCTGAGACCTCCAACAAAGGTCTAAGCTAAGCTGGCTGTGCTGATGGAGGGGCCTGCCGCTCCAGACCATCAGCCAGGTGTGCTCACAGCCATGCTCTGGGGTACTCCAGGTGGACCTAGCCACGCCCCTCAGAGTGCCCAGATCTGCCTCTTACAGCTGCCAGCAATCCACTTACCCCCAAGATAAACCAACAAGAAGAAGCACTGTCCCAAGACTTGGGCTGCTTTTCTCCCCCTGTTCTCTTCCCTCCCTCCCACTCTCTCTTCCCTTCCTTTCCTCCTCTGTCCATCCACCAAGGGACTCCTCACATCTCCCTGAACAGTTAGAATGTCAAGCAAGGTCTCTGCGTTATTCTCTGGCACCGGTTTCACAGGCACAGCCTCCGTGGGTCACAGAGCACGCTGATGGTCAGATGCTGGGCAGGCCCTGCGAATTCCCCAGCTCATTCAGCCCCTGTGAGAACCTCTTCAGGTGAGTACCCTCATCATCCCTTAGACACGGTTGGAGAAGCCGAAGCTTGGAGACGTGTACAAGCTGCACACTCACCCTTCACGCTGGGCTGTGTGCGGCTCGGGGATGGGACAGTGCAGACCTCAACCTGCTTTGCCTGCTCGGGCTCTGACAGCAGGGGTCCAGGAGGAGCTGTGACTTCATGGATTTGCTTCACTGTCCCAGCAGTGGCCTTCACCCAGAGCTCTGAGCTCCTGCCCCATTTTCCTGTGGCCTCGGAGGATATGAAAACCCAGCCGCTTCCCTTTGTCACTCCCACCCTAGGGGCTGGCCGCTTCCTACGGTTTTACTTTCTGCCCTCAACTGGTGTTGCCTTTTCGCTTTTGCAGTCCTGCAACACTGTTTTAACCAATTCCCTGTGTTTAATTCTCTCTGTTAAAATAGACAGTGGGTTTCTGTTTTCCCAGCTTGCGAAGAAGCAACACAAGAGTACTTTAAAAGGTTCTGGAAAAAGTGAAGTTGAAAGCTAAGTTCAGAGGCGGGTATTTGAAATCCACACATAGATTTGTTCCTATTAAGCATTCCCTGAGCTTTTTAAAGCCCTCTGTTATACTCAGGGACATACAGCAGGCAATGGCAGAATTCAGATCCAAACCCGCTCCACCTGGTTGCAGAGTGCGTCTCTCACCTGCCATCATCAGAGTCTGTGGCTGGCACTGAGGCCGGAGGGAAAAGGAGGTAGAGAAAGATGTCTGCTTCACACCACTGGCACCAGCCTGCTTCTGGAACTCCTGTTTCTAAAGGTATAAAAAAAATCTTTATAATCATTAAAAGCAACCTTAAAAGAAAAAAATGACTACTAGCATATGAAACGGATAAAAGTGATACTCCCTGTGAGACACAAACATTTGGTTCATTTTCACAGTAAGGTGTTTAGCTGTGAGTAGACAACTAGCTAGCCAACAGCTAGGTTAACATGAGTCTGGAAAGTTCTTAGGGAAACAGGATGCTAAGGCTGAAGCAGCTGAAGCAGGGAAGATTATAACCATGTAGTCATCAGCCAATGAGGATTGAGGGGAGGGACCTGCCTGCTAGGAAATAAATACTTGGCTGGACACCACCAGGCACCTGCTGGCCCACCAGGTACCAGGTCTTGCAAGATCATTAATAACTAAGTTTGGCTCTTGCTGCACTGAGTCTGAGTAGGTCCTTTGAGTGGGCGGTTGAGGCTTGTTTCTCACAATTGCCAAAAGTCCTGAAGGATAGTTGCTTTTAATACTCAGTGAAGTCCTGAATCCCTGCAGTAAGACTGTTTCGTGTAGCCCGGTAGAGTCTCTACATTGAGGTTACATTTCAGTGAATGCAGTGTTGTAAGGGACAATTCACAGCTTTACATTCGTGTGTGTGTTGGCAGCATATTTCAGTTTGTAATTAGTTGCCTAGAGGAGAAATAGAGCTCTAAAATGTCAGGACTACCAAACAGCTTGCCTCGTTGGTACCCTTTAGAACGTGGGGGACCAAGGCGGCATGGTGATCCAGAGGAAAACTCCAGCTTTTACACCAGCTCCGAGCCCAGTTCCCTCCCCCAGCACGTCCAGGGCCCGTTTCCTCTTCTGCAGACACCTCCTTCACAGCGTGAAAAGTGAGATCTATGAATGAACAGTGGCTGGCACAGTGCAGGGACTTGTATTTCGCAGTTACTTCATCACACACACACACACACACACACACACACACACACACACGGTAACCAAACGCTGTTGTAAAGTATAACAGTGACAGTGAACCCACGAAGGATACCATGGGCAAGATGAGGAGAGAAGCTGTTCTAAACTCTGTGGAGTTCACATACAGATGTAATGCAATCCAGATTTTAAAATTTGGAGTTTCTGGAGAATTCAGTTACATCTTTTTGTGGCTATAAAAATAATATATCTGATGGGGCTTGAAAAAAATCTAAAACTTGAAAAGCATGAGCCAAGAAAAAAATATGCCAAGTAAAAAAGAAAAAGTCCTCTCTCTGGCTCCATCCGGCAAAGGCAACCACCATCAGCAGACTGGTATATAAACGCTTCGAGATTGTTCTCTCTGTCAGCCTGAGATCTCACTGCTCTGTGGCTACTGCCGTGGAAGGGCTGTCGAGTCTATGGCCACGGGACCACTGCTAGGCATTAAGCAGATTCGAAGCATCTAGAACTGAGGTCTGAGCAGGGAACCCATGAACCCGGAGGAATCCTCACACCTTCACCCACACCCACCTCACAGGGGCGCAGGGGCAGCTTCTGCTCCAGGATGTGCTAAGTTCCCGGAGTAAAGTGATTGATAGCAGGGTGCAGCCCAGGCTCTGTCTTTCTCATTCTACTGAGACAAGTCTGTGTTCACAGGTCTACAGCTTGTTTACTGTTTGCAGGAATTTAATAGTTGCCTGTGAATTCACTGAGTACCAGCATCACACGTGGTCTAGACAAGCTTTACCAAAGACAGTGTCTTGGCAGAGAAAAACATAGCCACGAAGGGTGATGCTCTTTGTCTTGGGCTGCTATAACAGAGTCTCTGAGACTGGGGGGTGTGTAGAGAACACAAGTTCATTCTTACACAAGTTCTGGAAGCCGGGCAGTCCCAGATCAACGTGCCAGCCTCTGGTGTGGGCCTTGTTGCTGTGTGCTCACGTGGTTGAAGGCAGAAGGGCAAGAGTAAACCAACACTGGCTCTTATGAGCATGTGAGCACGGCAGAGAGAGTGAAGCCACGCCTACAAGCCCTTTAGAAATACATTCATGACCTGAAGGCCAAGTCTCCAAACACTGTTGCACTGCCCCCCCCCCCCCATCTTCCGCTGCAGCCTCCAGCACAGACAATTGACTTTGTGGAGTTCAATGCACACCTGGTGTAGCTCCACTGCCTCTTTTTTGTTTAAAGATTTTTTAAAATTTATTTGAAAGGCAGAGTTGCAAAGTGAGGAGGAGAGATAAAGAAAGAAGCTTCCATCTGCTAGTTCACTCCTCAAATGACCACAATGGCTGGGGCTGGGCCACGTCGAAACCAGGAGCCCAGTGCTTCTTCCAGGTCCCCCATATGGGTGCAGGGGCCCAAGCACTTTGCCCATCCTCTGCTGGGCATTAGCAGGGAGCTGGGTCAGAAGTGGAGCAGCCGGGTAAGAACTGGCGTGCATATGGGATGCTGGGGTTGCAGGCGGAGGCTTAACCTGCTGTGCCATAATACCGGCCCCTCTCCACTGACTCCTGGCTCAGCCACTTATAAAGTCCTCCTACTTCCACTTTGAGCCACAGCCACTCTAAGGCCTCCTTGTCATTTGCCTTGCTTGGTACTTCGTCAGCTCTCATTCACCAATTGGAAATGCTCCCCCCACCCACTGTTTGCCAAGTGGTCGAGGACCTGGGACACTGCCCCTGCAAGGACCCCATGCAGAGCCAACTCCTGACACACAGCAGGCTCATCACCTCAGCTTGTAACCCACACAGAGCTCTTCAGAGCCCGTCTGATGCACCCATCCCTGTAGCTTTTCCTTAACTGAATTGCATGCTTGTCACTTCCACACAATTCCCTTTAACACTCTGCATTCTGCCCCCTTCCCCTCCACCACCATCACCAAAGCCTCCCCTTTTGTTCTGGGAGGAAAGTGGGCTCCCTCATTCCCCTCCGGTCCTGGTGACTTGAAGCAGCTGCCACAGTGGCTTTGGTCTGCTCTGGTCCCCCCGCCGGTGCTGAGGGACAGCTCGTGGATCCACTTGCACTCTCTGAGTGCAGCCCAGCTTCCCTGCTGCTAATGATTTAATTCACTTAATATTTACAAGGGTTTCTCGAAAGTTCCCAGAAAACAGAATTAAAAGATAAATTTATCTGGTGGCAAAAATATTGGCAATTGGAGTTGGTTAAGCTCCTGCTTACGACCCCAGCTCCCTGTGTTGAAGCGCCAGTGTGAGTCCCAGCTGCTCTGCTTGTGATCCAGCTTACTGGCTTTGTACCTGGAAAGGCAGTGGAAGATGGCCCAAGTGATCGGGTCCCTGCACCCGGTTGGCATTCCAGGTTTCTGGCTTCAGCCTGGCCTACACCTGGCTGTTGCAGCCATTTGCGGCATCTGAACCAGCAGACGGAAGATCTCTTTCTCTCTCTGACTCTCCTCTACCCTTCTAATAAATTTTTAAAATTTTTTGAAATTGATAAACATTGGAGTCTTTCAAGAAGTTCATAGAAAATGTGTATTATGAAAAAGCTACACAGTGATTTCAAAATTTTTTGCACCAAAATAACTTTAAAAAAATCATCTTGTAGATTTAATTATTTGGGAGGCAGAGAGAGCGAGAGAGCAAGCTCTCATCCATTGGTCACTCCCCAAATGTCCACAGTGCCTGGGGAGCTGGGAGCAAAACCAGTTGCTGGGAATTCTATTTAGGTTTCTCACATGGGTGGCAGGAGTGCACTTACTTGAGCCATCCCTGCTGCCTCCCAGAGTCTGTAATAGCAAGAAGCTGAAGCGTGAGCATCCCACTGACATCTCCAACACTGGGTCAAGTACCCATGTTAGCAAGTGTACATTAACTCTATTCTTCCACAAACTTTATGAAGTACCCTTGCACACATATAGACACATTGAATGTATGCACACTCTGAAGATAGTACCCACTGGGCCTGGTGTTGTGACATAACAGGTAAAGCCGCCACCTGTGACACCAGCATCCTCTATGGATGCTGATTTGTGTCCCCTCTGCTCCACTTGCAATCTAGCTCCCTGCAAATGCACCTGGGAAAGCAGCAGAAGATGTGCTTGGACCACTGCACCCATGGGGGAGACCAGGAAGAAGCTCCTGGCTTTGGCCTGGTTCAGCCCTGGTCATTGCAGCCATTTGAGGAGTGAGCCAGCAGATGGAAGATCTTTCTCTCTGACTCTTTCTCTCTAACTGTGCCTTTCAAATAAATAAGAATAAATCTTATTTTAAAAAATAAAAGGTATTACCTAAATAGATACACAGCTAGATTCGTCTGGCTGAAATCTGAGAATCAGTTGGAGGTGTTGTCCCCTTTTACATGGAAATACTTCAATATGTGTCTTTGGAGCAATAATTTCTCAAAACCATAACGCAAAACAAGTGTAACCCAGATCTAAGGCCATTACATAATTACATGGATGATATTCCCATTTTAACACTTCTCTCAGTGACTTGCTTGGAATTCTTTTTCCTGGTCCTACTTCCATTCAACATCAACATTGCATTGAGAGCTCACATCTTTCTGAGTCTCCTTTCTCTTGGCGTTTTTCCTTCGTGCCCACTGACATTTCTCAAGAGCACAGGCCACTTGTTTTGTAGCCTGTCACTCAACAGGAGTCTGTCTCTTTGGGGTCATGCTCAGATGAAGGCATATTGACAGGAAAGCTGCAGAGTGAGCTTCTCAACGGATCTGATTCTAGCCAGGGTAGTGCTGGAGAAATTAAATTGTTCTTCCAATAGTGTCCCTCCCCCAGCCCCTATCTGACAAGGTGAAAGGTTCTGGCTTCCTTAGCTCAGGGGAGGTTTGAGGCAGGGCAGGAAGGGCAGGTGCCCTCCAGGCACCCTTTCCCGGTTTTCATTCTTCAAGGCTAGGCCTGTTGAGAAGAGGTGGATTGTGGGGGATGCCTGGAGCGGAGCAAGATGAGGAATTGCCTCCAACGGCAAGGAAATTCCTCCGGACTGAGACAGGGCCAGGGTCTTGCTCCCTGGCAGAGCACGAGGGAGTGGCCAGACCTCAGAAGCATTTCAGTTCCCGGGGCAGGCCTGGGCCCACAGCTGGGCCAAGACTCCTGTTCTCTGGGAAGGGGGAGGCCCCTTAGAGCCACCAGACCTGCGGCCTAGCACAGATGAGGACAGCAGGTGCCTCCTGACCGAGACCTGGAGAACCTCACCTGCATCTGGCTGCAAGAACGTCCTGCGTGGCTCCAGGGACACGGCCCAGTCCTCGGGATGGCTGCCCAGCAGAAGGTGGACTTGGAGGCAGAGCTCAGTGGAGTTGAGAACAGCAGAGGAAATGCAGTATTTCACTTTTGTTCTTTTTTTTTTTTAAATATTTATTCGTTTATTTGAAAGGCAGACTTGCAGAGAGGGAAGGAGAGAGAGAGAGAGAGAGAGAGAGAGAGAGAGAGAGAGAGAGAGAGAGATCTTCCACCTACTGCTTTACTCCCCAAATGGCCACAACAATCAGGACTGGGCCAGGCAGAAACCAGGAGCCAGGAGCTTCATCCAGCTCTCCCACGTGGGTGCAGGGTACCAAGTACTTGTACCATCTTCTGCTGTTCTCCCAGGCGCCATTAGCAGGGAGCTGGCTCAGAAGTGGAGCCCCTGAGACTTGAACCATATTGGATGCTGGTGCTTCAGACCACGGCTCAACTGCTGAGCCAGAGCACCGCCCTCCCCCCCCCCCAAATATTTCTCTTGTGCCCTTTATGGCTGAGATTCAGGCCTGAGGATGCTCCTCTCCCCAACCCAACCCCCAGCACCCAGAAACAGGTGTGGTTCTAGCTGTCCGTCTCAAGGAGTTTGGATCCTATGCCATCTTCACGGCCCTTGCCCATCACTGTTTCCTCTTGTTTATTTGTCTCCCATGCTCCTCAGACTCTCAAGGGATCCTGCCTTCCCTGGGTCAGTCTTCCAGTGGGTCATTCACCTCTCTCCATCCACGGCTGAATGGGACCCATGCTCTGGATCCAGACAGAGGGGGAAGGGGGTGGGCAAGGTAGAATAATTGTGCTAGTTATCCATGCTGTGTAACAAATGACTCCAAAACTCAGAGGCTCATGGAAACATTTGTTCTCTTGCAGTTTCTATACGTTAGGGATGTAGGTATGGTTGCTGGGCACCCCAGCCCTGCCCTGCGGTGTCTTCCCATGGAAGCAGTCATCTCACAGGTCAGCTGGGAGGGGTCTGCTTCTGAGCTCAGCCCTGAGGCTGTGGGAGGGAACTACCTCCCCAAGGGCTGGTGCTGGGGCTGCCTTCGGTTTCCCGGTTTCCCGGTTTCAGGCCCCTGAGCCTCCCCACAGGGCAGCTGGCGTCATCAGAGCCGGCAGGTGAGCACAGCCGGTTCTGGAAGGCACACTAGGGAGGCAGAAGTCACTGTTCCATCACCCAACATCCCAGAGCCTGCACAGACAGGAGCAGGCTCAGCCGAGTGACTGGGAAACACTGAGAAAACTGTTTAAAAACAACTTCTATTTGGGTAACACTAAACTGATAACCCAGACAACATTTTGACTTTTTTCAAAAAAGTCTCCTCAAATCCATCTTAACGCTAAGATATTTTCAAATGAGAGTGTGTTATCAAATGCACCTAATTCCAGTGTGTGAAATCCAGCTTCTCATGCTCCCCTGTGTCTACAAGGCCACGCCGTGGGAGGGCGTACTCGGCCTTTGGGAACCTGGTGGCTGCTTTGCCTCTGGGTGGCCCCTCTCTGACACCCCTGAGGAGGTCCCCACCTCCCTACTGCCTCCTCCCTCTGACCCTCTGATGCACTTCTCCACACTGGGCCTCAGGTCTCCTGCAGGTGACTGCTGTCTGGGTCCCATACTCTTCCCAGACCACATCCCTCACTTGTCTGCTCGGCTTGCTTCTACCCTGAGGCCTTTGTTCTGGCCCTGTAGGTATCTGGATTTGGGATCGCTTCTCTCCTGTTCCATCCTTTGCAGTTCTTCAGACCCAGTCGTGAAATCAGCACCCAGCTCTTCATATGAGGGCGCTTCAAAAGTGAAAGATAAAATTTATTTTAGTGTAATTTTTTTTTCAATCCATGAGATTTGGGGCAACCAGGTAGGAAATTAGAGAGGCATGCATGAACTGGAATTTCTGCTGGTTCTACATTGTAACTCCACCCACTTGTCAATTGAATATGCCTACTTTCCCATGATGCACTTGTGTGTCATCCAGGACCAGGAGGGAAGAGACGCCATGATAGCCAAGTGAAAGTTAAACTCCATGTCGCAGTGCCATGAAACGTGTAGAAAACATCACACGTGCTAAACTCCACCCAGTTTGTATATTCAATCCTGGTACCAACCCTTCCTCATAAAAGAGGCTGATAACATAGGCTGGGCCCTTCCTTTGCTCTTGACTGTTCTTAGGGATCCTTTGCTGGAGTCTCTCTCTCTCTCTCTCTCTCTCTCTCTCTCTCTCTCTCTCCCTCCCTCCCTCTCCCTCTCTCTCTCTCTTTCTCTCTCTATCTCTCTATCTCCCCCCTCCTTGGCAACTCTCTGGCACACTCAGGACAGATACCTCCGGCCTACATTCACACATGGATGTATGTTCACTCTTCCTTTCTCTTTTAAATAAATCCTGCTCTCACCTGTGCACTGTCCTTATGCCTCTGCTTTGAATCCTCATCTCTGCGAGGGCAACAGCCTGGAATAAAGATTGAATATCTAGGCCCTTAACACATGCATAGGAGGGTTCTTCAAAAGGCTTGTGGAAAATGTCTATTATGAAAAAACTATGCATGGATTTTATGATTTTTTGCACTGAAAAAAACTTCTTTTAGTGGCATTCTTCCATGGGTTTTTAGAAATATCATCGTAGCTCATGCAGCACAAGATTTCATGGGGAGAATGGGTTGAAAGGACTGGGGAGACATCAGGACACTGGAGTCCAGCCAGCACTCACCACCCACCTGCTGGGATTTGGCCCTCATGATCAGGAGCAACTACTGTTGCTACCATGACCTGCTTTCCCTCCTACCGGAGGCCACTCCCGGGCAGAATCCCAGCAGGAGCAGCTGGCAGGGCCAGAGTCTGGGAAGTGTTAGGGTGGATTCTGCCGCCACTGCTGCTGCACACACCTGCAGCACCAAGGATCCATGGCAGGGCAGGAATGGACCTGGTGACCCAAAAGAAGCCCACACAGCTCCCCTCCACACAATGCACCTGCCACCTGGTCCTTGGCACTTTGCCATGGCTGCTAGGAAAACACCCTCCCGTGAGTCTCTCACCTGCAGAAGAGGGCTCACATGTTAACAAAAACCAGAAGAGAAGAATAAGGGCCATACCAGCACAGGTGCAGGGTCCACTCTGGGCTCCCCCAAGGCTTTGCACAGTTCAGGCTGACCTCCACTCTGTCACCTGTGGCGATCCATGATTAGGAAAACCTGCTGCTTTGTTTCTCTAGCAACCATTCAGGATGGCTTTCTTTACGTTTTTCTGTTTTGATTTGTTCTATATTTCCTAGGAGATAAGGCAGAAGTAGTTGACTCCGGTGTTGCACAAAACAGGAAATTGCATTTCGTGGGGGTTTATCATTGCTGGTTCCGATGTACTCCTAGTGAGCTTCTAAGCCAAATGTCTACCTCTGAGCAAGCAGTGATCCAGAGACCCTTACTGAATGCTCACTATTGGCCTCATCCTGAATGAAGAATTTTAAAGGAAAAAAAATTAAAGGAAAAATGGGGGTGGGGAGGCACTTCCCTTAGCTTTCTTTTTTTAAAGATTTATTTTATTTGAGAGACAGAGTTACAGAGAAAGGGAGAGAGAGAAAGAGAGAGAGAGAGAGCGCGCGAGCGCGGGAGTGGGAGAGGGAGGTCTTTCATCCACTGGTTCATTTCCCAAATAGCAGCAACAGCTGGAGCTGCTGATTTGAAGCCAGGAGCCAGGAGCTTCTGCTGGGCCTCCCATGTGGGTACAGGGGTCCAAGCACTTGGGCCATCTTCCACTGCTTTCCTAGGTGCATTAACAAGGAGCTGGATTGGAAGTGGAGCATCCAGGACTCGAACTGGCGCCCATATGGGATGCTGGCACTGCAGGCGGCAGCTTTTACCCACTGCACCACAGCACTGCTTACAGCTCTCTTAGACATGAGGGTTATGCATGTGCAACTTCAAAAAACAGAGTACATTCCTCAATGCCAGAGTCTGTGCAACAGAGTCTAAGGAAACAGGTCCAAAGAGCAAGGTTTAGTTGTTAAAGATGCCAGCAGGGGCAGCTGCCTCCCACATGGAAGCACCTGGGTTTGAGCGCAGGCTCCAGCTCCCAGTTCCAGCTTCCTGCTGTTGTAGACCCTGGGCAGCAGCAGGTGATGGCTCAGGTAGATGGGTCTCTGCCATCTGCTTGGGAGACCAGAAGGAGTTCTGAGATCCAAGCTTCGGGCTGGCCCAGTCCCAGTCTTTGTGGGCATTTGGAGAGTGAACTAGTAGGTGGGAGCTCTCCATTTCTGCGTCTGTCTCCGGCTCCGGCTCCAACTCCAGCTCCAGCTCTCTGAGTTTTGCCTGGGCTGGGAGTTCCATTCCTGCTCTGTCACGGATCTGTGTGCCTGCCAAAGAAATAATTAAAAAAAAAAAAAGAATAGAAAATGCAATGTCTCTAAAGAGGAGATGACGTTTGGAAAGCAAAGGGGAATGAGAGGTACCTTCCTGTCTTGGACCACAGTGAGAGCCAAGGGAAGAAATGAACAGTTTCGGGGGGTCAGCTGTAAGATTGCTTAGCTGGACAGGAAAATGTGGGTAATAGTATTGAGGGTCTTGAGCATCTGTTTAGGGAACTTGAACTTGGTTCTGTAACAGCTGAAATGGGCTCATGAAAACACTGATGATTATCCACCATGCTGTCATCATTCTGGTTTTGTAGAATAAAGCATAAAGCAACCTAAAAGATGCAATATTTTAATCAGCATGACTCATAAGTGAACCATTTATTTTTCTAAGCCTAGTCATTAAGTTTGATATGTTTTCTGTCAGCAGGTATTTTATTATCCGTCATCTGAAAGTATCTTTCCTCCTAAAAAGGAAGTACAAAAAACTGTCACTACCTTTACCCATTTGGTTCTGGAGTTGTAAAGTGAGTCTCAAAGCAAGGGGATACCTTGGTATGGAAATCTGTCTGTTCCCTGAATTAGGAAAGCGAAAGATTGAAGCTCTACTTGTAAAAATGTGTCCCAGCCTCTGGGTGGCACAGAGAGCACCTCAGGCCAAGTGAGAGGGGTCGACCCCAGGTTTTCCAGAGCTCCACTCCTGTTCTCTTGTCTGTGCTTCCCCCGGCTTGACCCAGGCTGCTGAGCCAATGCCTAGAGCTCCCCTCAGGCCAGCATCTTCCGCCACTTGCTCCTGGGGGAGGCAGCGGTAATCAAGCTTTGAAGCTCACGCCTCACCCACTCCCCACCCTGATCCACCTCCTTCCACACAGCCTCCTGCTTCTGAGATGGGTCCCTCCAGTGGCCACCTCTGCAGTACCCTGTGGGGACAGGAGGGTTCCCGAGAGAGAAGTGAAATGAAGAAACTGGGCCGGCGCCATGGCTTACTAGGCTAATCCTCCGCCTGCGGCACCAGCACCCGGGTTCTAGTCCCGGTTGGGGCGCCGGATTCTGTCCTGGTTGCCCCTCTTCCAGGCCAGCTCTCTGCTGTGGCCTGGGAGTGCAGTGGAGGATGGCCCAAGTGCTTGGGCCCTGCACCCCATGGGAGACCAGGAGAAGCACCTGGCTCCTGGCTTCGGATCAGCCATTTTGGGAGTGAACCAACAGAAGGAAGACCTTTCTCTCTGTCTCTCTCCCTCACTGTCTAATTCTGCCTGTCAAAAAATAAAAATAAAATAAAATAAAAAAGAAATGAAGAAACTGGCTCCGGCCAGACTGTGATGGGTCCTGGGCCTGGACAAAGGACTTCAGCCTTTGCTGTATAGACAACAGACGTCGGGTGTCTGAAGTTGTAGAGAACAGAGTGACCCGTTCTTGATTTTATAAAGATAAGGCTTCGTTTCTGACGTGATAACTGCTGATAATGAAAATAGCTCGCTGAAGAAAGGAAACATAGGGATGGGTGCTTGGCGCAGGGGTTTGTCGTGCCCTTGAGACACCTACATTCCATAGTCAGTGCCTGGGTTCCAGTTCTGGCTGCGCTGGATTCCAGCTTCCTGCTAATGCTCACCCTGGACTGCGGCAGGTGATGGCCCCAGGACTCGGGTCCCTGACACTCTCACGGGAGACGGAAGTTGACTTCCAGGCTCCTGGCTTCAGCCTGGCCCAGGTCCAGCCCAGCCCTGGCTGTCATGAGCATCTGGCGAGTGAACCAGTGGGTGGAACAGCTCTCTCCGTCTCTCTGCCTCCCAAATACATAGAAATGAGTAAACAAGAATTTTTAAAAAGGAGTAGAAAATGAAAATAGTTGGGGACTTCTCTGCCAGTGCCCTGCTCAGGGCTAAGCGGGGGACAGCACTGCCCTCTTCCTCGTTGGCCAGGCTGCCCCCCATGCCACGTCCTTTGTCACCAAGGAGGTGTCCCCGCCCTACCACAGCCCTCAGCCCTGTCACAGTCCCCCCACACAGGCCTGCCCCATCACAGACCCCCACCCCCGTCCTGTATCTCAGCCCCCCACCCCGCCCCCATTTTGATGCAGGGAAAGTCTGTTAGAGCAAAGATCAGGAACAACTGAAAAGGGAAGGCAGGAGGAAGTCATCAGCAACAGACGCTGTGCAGTCTGTGTCAATTAATGTGAGGTTTAGCATAGAGTAAAATTTCTGAAGTAACAGTGGCTTCTTCTTTGACAGAAGGGTTTTTTTGGCTTGTTTTGTGTGGGTTTTTGTTTTTCTCTCTCCTCATGTGAAAGTCTGGAAGAAAACAATTCAGGGATCCTCAAAGTTCTCAGGGAACTTGCTGCTACCCCTAGAAAGTAGTTCTTATCTTCATAGTCCAAAAAAGATGCCAAAACTCCAGCCATTGCACCTAGGTTTCAGACACAAAGTGATAGAACGAAGAAGGGATGAAGAGCACATGCTGGGTGTTTTTAGGCATGTGTCCTGGATGCTGGTTTAGCTCTTCTGCTTGCACATCATGGCCTAGGATTGAGTCCCATGGCCTCCTGAGGTACAAGGAGGCCTGGGAAATTCTAGGAGCCAGCTATGAAGTCCATGTGCTGGGGAAAAGATGCTGTGATCTTGTCTTCACCTGTCCTGTCTGTAACTCCCTCTGTCCATTGTCCCACTGTGTCCAAAGCTGTGTTGTCCCAATATTCCAGGACCCACTCCTTCCAACGTGATCTGCAGAGACACAGGACCCATGTGGCTCCATGTTTCCTGCCAGGAGCTCAGGCTGAATGGGTCTCTTTAGAATAAGCCATGTATGCCCTAGCACATGCATTGGCAAGCATTTTCTCTGAAGGGCCAGAGAGTCCAGGGAAAGAGAGAGAGAGAGAGGTCTTCCATCTGCTGGCTCACTCCCCAATTGGCCGCAATAGCTGGAGCTGCACCAACCCGAAGCCAGGAGCCAGAAGCATCTTCCTGGTCTCCCACGCAGGTGCAGGAGCCCAAGCACTTGGGCCATCTTCTACTGCTATCACAGGCCACAGCAGAGAGCTGGATTAGAAGTGGAGCAACTGGGGCTCGAACGGGCACCCATATGGGATGTCAGCACTGCAGGCGGTGGCTTTAACCACTACACCACAGTGCCAGGCCCCAGGAGAGCGCACTTTCAACAGACATACCCGGTGATTATGAGGCATGCCAGAGTCGGAGAGGCACAAGTTAAGGAATCACAGCAGCGGTGCAGCCCGTGGAGGGAGTGGGAGCCAGCTACAGAGGCTGAAGCTGTGACCGCTCTCCGAGAGAATCACAAAACAAATGCTGACTTTGTGTTTCAATATCCAAACCAGTTTTGAACCCAGTTTTGTTAAAATTCTATCAGACTGGGCTGACATTGTGGTGCAGTGGGTTAAGCCGCAGCCTGGGACACCAGCATCCCATATGAACGCCAGTTTGTGTCCCGGCTGCTCCGCTTCCAATCAAGCTCCCTGTAATGCACCTGGAAAGCAAAAGAAGATGGCCCTAGTGGTTGGACCCCTGAACCACATGGGAGACCCAAGAAAAGCTCCTGGCTTCAGCCTGGCCTAGCTCTGGCCATTGTGGCCATTTGGGAAGTGAACTAGCAAATAGAAAATCAATTCCTCTCTCTCTCTCTCCCCCTCCCTCCCTCCCTCCCTTTCTCCTTTTCTCCCTTTCTCCGTCCCATCTCTCTCACTCTGCCTTTCAAATAAATAATATTTTAAAAGGCATAAAGTGAGAGACACAGAGACAATAAGAACAGAAAACAGCATGAGAAAAGGGAGGAACAGGCAATGGGAGAACGGGGCAAGGCTGCGACAGAAAGAGCAGGAAAGCTAGCCGATCGGGCTCACAGCCCCAGGTCTCAGGCGTGTGGCCTTTCTGGGGTCTCCCTGACCTTGCAGGGGTTCCCGGACCCTGCAGTTTGAAGCAGACCTGCGGAGAAGCTGTCGCACACGGCGGGTGCAAGTGATGTCAAAAGCCGTAAGAGCCAGGTGTGGGAACAAGCAGACATGGAGAGGCAGCCACCGGGCAGCAGAGAAGGGCTGGTGGGCAGTGAGGGAGTTCTCTCGTGGTGTGGAGGTGGCACACGCAGCACGCAGTGGGGGTCATCAAGATGCAATGGGACAGGGCCTGGGTAGCACAAGGGAACTTCAAATGTGGAACGTGGAATTAAAAGGTAAGTTTGGGGCAGGCCTTGAGGCATGGCAGGCTAAGCTGCATCCTGCATCAGAGTGCCTGGGCTTGAGTCACTTCCAATGCAGCTTCCTTGCAGGCAGCTCAAGTGTTGGGCATTGCCTAAAATTTTCATTACAATATGGCATCTGGCGGGTGTTCCAGGGCGTGTCTGCAGCTGCTGCAGTTAAGCTACATAAGATCAGACCACTGGCAGGGATAGGTCCGCTTTAGTTCCAGGCATGTGGACAGTGCGTGATCCCTATCCTTTGCTTAAGATGCCCCTGTGCGTGGCCCACCCACACCTGCATGACCTTTTCGCTGATTGGCTCCCCTATTGCGCATGTCTTTCGTAAGCTTTATAAGCCTGTACACCTCCTCGATTAAGTAGTTCCTGTTTTGACAGAACTCACAGGTGCTTGCTGTGGTGTGCTTGACCTGTCGACTTTACCTCTTCCATTCGCCTTGTCAGGGAGTGCCTGTACTGTCCCCTGCTGGTCAGGGGCCAGCTTCAGGCTTAGGACCCCAACACTCAAGTACTTGGCTCAAGTACTTGGGCTTCTGTCACCCATATGAGAGACTTGGTTAGAGTTCCTGACTCCTGGCTTTGGCCTTTCTCAGCCCCAGGAGGTGCAGATATTTGGGGAATGAAGATGTCTCTTTCTCTTTCTTCGTCTTTCAAATAAATAAATAGATTTTTTAAAGGTACATTTATTTTGATGTAAAATTTTTTTTTAATTCATGCATATAGAGATCCTTCAAAAAGTTCCTGAAAATACATATTATGAAAAACATGTTTGGATTTCAAAAACATTTTGCACCAAAATAAGCTTATGTTTTAATTCCACTTTTCTTCTAACTTTCAAAGGGGCCCTCGTGTTACCACAGCAGCAAAGACTGTTTTGAGGAGGGTGATGGCTGCGTGTCCTATCCAGGAGGCCACGGGAACAACAGGGAGCTGATCCAGTGTGGAGGGAAAGGGCCAAAGAGGAGCAGAACTCCATTCCTGGATTTCTTTGTTGAGTGGCTGTTGGGAGATCCAGCCACCAACCAACAGGGAATAACAGAAAGGCAGATTTTATAGAACATCATCTCTCTTTTGTACATTTAGATCTGTGCAGAAACTGTTACAAGCCAATAAACATGAAAATACAGCTAATCTCACCATTAACTAAAGAATGGAATTTAAAACAAGATCATCTACTCATCAGACTGGCAAATGTGTAAGACTGGAAATATCCAGTATTGGCAAGGATACAAGTTAACAGGTGCTCTTATCCATTGTTGATGAGGGTGTCATTTATACAACCATTTCTGTGGGCAATCTGCAAAGATTTATTAAAAAAATTTTTAATGTGCTTTCTGTTTGACCCCATTATTCCACTTCAACAAATTAATTCTAGAGCTTGCAAAGATAAAAGCACAAAGCTACTCCCTGATGCATATTGTGGATTAGCAAGAACACCCCGGTTCCTCTGCTTTCCAACTGGGTGATCTTGGGCAAATTGCTTCATCCGCCTGTGCATCCATTTCCTCACTTACAAAATTGTCAGTACCCACACAGTACTGACATCATTCGTTCATTAGGAGGAGTACATGAGAAAATGCAAGGCGAGCTAAGCCCACAGCCTAAGCTGTGGGTGATGGGCCCCCAGCTGAGGTTACCAGTTGCAGCCCCAGGGATGGCAGGAGGTTCCTAATGGCACATTTCCGGAGGGTCTCCTGGTGAGAAAGGGGTGTGGGGTGGGCCTGGGGTCAGTGCTGCTGGGTGAAAGCCCAGAGCAGACTGGAAAGAGGATGAACCTGTTTCTAGGAGTCCACTTCACTCCCAGCAGAGAAGGAAGGAGAGGCTGTGAGACGATCCAGAAAGGTGTGGAAGGGTGATGGGTGGGGAAGAGATAGGTGACTGGGCTCTGTGTTTTCATTGAATAAATATGAATCCGAGGAGTGTATGGCAAGTGGAATTGAAAGGTAAATTGGCGCAGGCCTTCGGTGCAACAGGTAAGTTGCTGCTGGGGCTGTCCACATCCCACATCAGAAAGCCTGGGGTTGAGTCCCAGCTAGTTCTCCACTCCAGCTTCCCTGATAAACGCCCTAGAAGGCAGGGCAGTAGTGGCAGTGTCTCAGGTAGCTGGGTCCCTGCCACACACTGCGGCCTGAGTTGAGTTCTGACTTCCTGGCTTTGGTCTGGTCAAGCCCCAGCTGCTCAACACATCCAGGAAGGGAAGCAGCATATGGAAGTTCTCTCTCTGTTTGTCTATCTCTGTCTCTTTGGCTTTCAAATAAAAAATGAAAATATGTTTAAATAATAGAAGATACATTCATTCTGATGCAAAAAAAATTGGAAATCTATGTTTTCCTAATATGCATTTTCCAAGAACTTTTAGAAAACTATTCATATAAACCAAACAACTTCAGTTTCTTGCTGAAAAGCCAGCGGCCTGGGGCAAGCCCTGGAGTCTGGGGGTGCGTTATGGCAAGTGTCCTCACGCTTCCGGAGCAAGCAGGGGTTGGGACGGGGCAGCAGAGGAAGGGCTACTCTGCAGCATGCCAGAGCCGAGGTCACCACCTGGGGCGACACCATGCCGGAGACCTGGTGGAAGAGTTCTGGAAGGATGCAGCAACCTGCAGGGTCTCAGGCTCCTTAGTGGGAGGCAACTTTCCATGTCATAAACCTGACTTTGTGCTCAGCAGACACTGAGCGTGGATGGGGCACAGCTCTTGAGCACTCTATTTTTTCTCTTTCCTTCCTTCCTTCCTTCCTTCCTTCCTTCCTTCCTTCCTTCCTTCCTTCCTTCCTTCCTTTCTCTCTCTCTCTCTCTCTCTCTCTCTCTC
The DNA here is from genome assembly GCA_949820135.1 of Sylvilagus floridanus. Lineage (NCBI taxonomy): Eukaryota > Metazoa > Chordata > Mammalia > Lagomorpha > Leporidae > Sylvilagus > Sylvilagus floridanus. The sequence continues at coordinate 70,299,813 of OX463239.1, forward strand.
TCTCTCTCTTTCTCTCTTCTTTTTTTTTTTACAGGTAGAGTTATAAACAGTGAGTGAGAGAGAGAGACAGAGAGAGAGGTCTTCCTTCCGTTGGTTCACCCCGCAAATGGCCACATGGGAGACCGGGAGGAAGAACCTGGCTCCCGGCTTCAGATCGATGAAACTCTGGCCATTGCAGCCACTTGGAGAGTGAACCAACGGAAGGAAGACCTGTCTCTCTCTCTCTCTCACACTGTAGCTCTGCCTGTCAAATAAATAAATAAACAATTTTTTAAAAAAAGTAAATAATTGACACAAATTTCAGGGCTCCTGTCTTTTCTTTTTCTCCTTTTTTATTTATTTAATTTTTATTTTATTTGACAGATAGAGTTAGACAGTGAGAGGGAGAGACAGAGAGAAAGGTCTTCCTTCCATTGGTTCACCCCCCAAATGGCCGCTACGACCAGAGCTATGCCAATCTGAAGCCAGGAGCAGGTGTTTCCTCCTGGTCTCCCATGCTGGTGCTGGGCCCAAGTACTTAGACCATCCTCCACTGCCCTTCTGGGCCACAGCAGAGAGCTGGACTGGAAGAGGAGCAACCAAGACTAGAATCCAACACCCTTATGGGATGTCGGTGTCACAGGCAGAGGACTAACCAACTGAGCCACAGCACTGGCCCCCTATTTTCTCATTTTTCTTATTGTCATTGCTCGTGGGTTCTGAGCTTAAGCAATGTCCTGGGCCTGAGAACCTCCTCTACCCACCCCTCCCACACGCCCTCACTGTGGAGCATCCAGAACAGACTTTGAGTAGCAATCACACACCTGACAAGGTGCTTTTTTTTTTTTTTTTAAAGACTTATTTATTTATTTGAAAGGCAGAGTTACAGAGAGGCAGAGACAGAGAGAGAAAGGTCTTCCATCCACCGGTTCACTCCCCAAATGGCTGCAATGGCCAGAGCTGCACCAATCTGAAGCTAGGAGCCAGGAGCTTCTTCCGGATCTCCCACATGGGTGTAGGGCCCTAAAGACTTGGGCCATCTTCTTCTGCTTTCCTACGCCATAGCAGAAAGCTAGATTGGAAGTGGAGCAGCTGGGACTTGAACCTGCACCCATATAGATGCTGGCACTACAGGCAGCAGCTTTACCTGCTGCACCACAGTGCCAGCCCCAACAAGGTACTTTGTGTGACCAAACGTAGCATGGAATTTCCACCCTTGGAGAGTCCAGAGTCTGGGGCTCCCACAAGTATCCCTGATGAACGCATTAAATAGTGATTTATCACTTCACATCTAGGTACAAATATATGTAATCCCATTGCTTTGCCCTTGGAGCTACGATCTTTCAGAAAGACAAAGGGAGATGTGATGGGTGGAGGAACAGGATGATAGAAACTTCAGAACCCTAGCTGGTCACCAAGGGGACACAGCCTTAGCTTGAGGGTGAGATTGGGATTTTCTAACTATTAAAAAGCCCTGGAGCTCAGAACAAGAGGTCAGCAACAGGACAGAGGGTCTCTGAAATAAACACAGCCAGTTCTGCAGGTTAATCTGAGACTGGCAGAACAAGGAGCTCACTGGGCTGGGCCTTGGGAAACCTGCCTTCCTGTCTCATGGCTGCAACTTCATAGCCCCACGGCTAATCATCCCTTCCTTTAGCCACGAAGGAGGTCACCCATGCCTGCCCCAACCTGTTGGCTTGAGCATGCCTGTGTTTTGAAAAATATTCCCAGTGGCACCCAAGCACAGCCTTTTTTAAAGTGTGACCATTGGAAATATCTCTTGGGAGCTGGCCTCAGCAGGTCAGCAGGGAGGTGGATGGCTGGGGCCCACTGGCCCAGCAAGCTTGGCGGCAGGCCTCTCCGAGTTATACACAGGAGCACCTAAATGACCCATTCATCCTTGCTGCCATCAGAACCTTACATAGAGCAAGTCCAGCTGATAATGAGCTTCCTTCAGGGAGTCTCAGTGAACAATTCAGGACCTGCTGATGCTGGGATAAGACGGACAAAGAGCTCTCGGTTTCAGCTTCCGGCCTGGGGAACAGAGCTGCCCGGGCAGTCAGCAGGGCCCCAGCATGTGAGGTCTCTAGAGACCTAGGAACCAGGCAAGCAGGAGCTTTGTAAAACTGGTTACAGGGTACACAGCCTGGGCTCCCCACATCCCGTATTGCTGTGCCTGATTCAAGCCCCATACCACTCCACACTTCCAATGATGCAGCCTCCTGTTAATGTGCCTGCGTGGCAACGCCTACTGACTCAAGTACCTGGGTTCCGGCTACCCATGTGGAAGACCCAGATGGAATCCCCACCCCCTGACTTCAGCCTGGCTTGGCTCTAACGGCTGTGGGCATTTGGGAGAGTGACCCAGGGGATGGAAGATCTCTCTCTCTCTCTCCCCCTCTTCTCTCTCTATCACTCTGCCTTTTAAATAGAAATAAATAAATCTTTAATAAGTAATAAATAAAGCTAGTTACTCCTGGGCTGTCCACAGAGCCCTGATCTACCTGACAGTGGCCCCCTAGCTCTGCCAAACAAATGTGGGATGGGGCCTGCACCAACGAGGCCAGAGCCCTCTGGGCAAGGCATTGTGGGCACCATAAAGCAAACATGTAGGGCTGACCCTGCTCTTGTGAAGGGAGGGAGGCCTCAGATGCACAACAGGTGGAGTGCCATAACATTTATTTATTTTTTAAGAAAGTAATCTTCTAGCTCTTTTTTAAAGTCTTTATTTATTTTAATTTTATTTCAAAGGAAAAGAAAGCACTGGCTCACTCTCTCAAGTACCCACAAAGGAAGCCAGGAGCCTGGACCCTATCCTGGGTCTCCCACATTGGGAGGTGGGGACTCAAGTACTTGAGCCATCTCATGCTGCCTCCCAGGGTGCTGCTGGCTCAGCAGAAAGCTGAAATTGGAAGTGGAGCCAGACTCAAACCCAAGCACTCTTGTAAGATAGGGGTGTCCTAGGCAGGGTCTGAGCTGCTGCACCAAACACCCACACACCTCTCAATGGTACTTTGTTTTAATGATCAGTTCTTTTTTAAAAATTAATTTATTTGAAAGAGTTTTATAAAGAGAGGGAGAGACAGAGAGAGAGAGAGAGATATCTTTCATCCACTGATTCACTCCCCAAGTGGCCGCAATGGTCAGGGGCTGGGTCAGACCAAAGCCAGGAGCCAGGAGCATTATCTGGGTCTCCCACATGGGTGCAGGGCCCAACCTTTCCCAGGCCATTAGCAGGGAGCTGGATTGGAAGTAGAACTGCTGGGACTTGAACCAGTGCCCGTAAAGGATGCCAGCCTTGCACACTAGTGGTTTTTGCCTGCTACCCCACAGTATTGTTCCTCCTATAAGGATAGTGGTGACGTAGGCAGAAGAGCCCTGGCTGGATGTCATGCCTGGGTTCAAGTCCCTGTTCTATCACCAACAACCTTCCGCTGCCTCCATCTCCTTAGCTGTAAAAACAGAGAGGAGGTTGCGAGTGCTGTTCAGGCCGCAGATATGTTGATATTTTGGCTCAATGAGGTGGAGCACAGACAGCTCTTCCCCATTCCTGATGCACTACTAGTGTCCCCGTGCACTGTGAATGACCCAAGTGCTAGAGGGAGCTCAGTGGAGGAGGCGAGATGTGTAGCTATTTGGTCACCTTGATGACTGTTCATAAGTATTTCTAAGAACGTTTGTTTGCAAAGGATCACTTGGTTTTACTGCACAATTACAAGAATCCTAGAGAACTCTAAGCTGGGGAGACATGGATCAAGCATCTGATTCAAACATCTTTTGTTCTAGGGAGGCCAACAGAGGCAGAGACCAGAGGTTTACTCCCCAAATGCCTGCAATAGCCAAGCTTGGGCAAGATGGAAACCAGAAGCCTGGAACTCCATCTGGGCCTCCTATCTGGGCAGTAGGAGCCCAAGTACTTTTGCATTCAGTTCCTCATCCAGTGCCTCTTAGAATGCATTAGCATGAAGCTGAATTGGAAGCAGAGTAGCTGGGACTCGAACCAGCTCTCCAGTGTGGGATGCAGGTGTCCCACACTGGAGCTTAACCCACTGCATTGTAATGTCCACCCTTAACTACAAGATTTACAGCACTTTCTATGCTCACCAGTATATCCATAAGAGAGGACACAGTAGCATCCTGGATGTCCTGATCTACAGGCTAGGAAATCACCACCTCCGTTAACCCCGTTGCAGCCTATGAAGGCGGACCTCACAGTTTCCTTTGGAAATCTCTCACTCTAGGTGATTTGAGCCTCGCCTATAGAGTCAGATTTGACTCTAGCCTTCCTAACATAGAAAACAGAATTCTTCCCTTCTCTACATATTGACATTGCAAATATGTGACCGTCTAGAGTCTTCTTTTCAGCCAGCCACGAATCTTCAGTCTGTTAGCACTTGCTGACCGCCTGCCTTCAATGGAGAGAAGGTGTCATCACCTGTGTGTCTAGCCTCCAGCCCAGGGCTCTGCCAGCTCTATATGATTTGAGGAGAGTCACTGTTTCTATGGCTTCTGAACATGTTCCCATTTGCCTGCATGCATCTTAAGGTACTGGCCAAAATGCTGGACCAGCACTGTGTACCTCCTTCTTTCCATTGTCTATATTTCCAGTAATGCCACCTAAGACCTCACAAGCTTGACAGTGTCCACTGGTGATGCATCACGAGTCCTGTGCATTCTTCTCCTTTCTTCCTTGCAGAGCTCCTGTTGATGCAATAGAGTGTGGCCGGCACCTCGGCTCACTAGGCTAATCCTCTGCCTTATGGCGCCGGCACACCGGGTTCTAGTCCCGGTTGGGGCACCGGATTCTGTCCCAGTTGCCCTCTTCCAGGCCAGCTCTCTGCTGTGGCCCGGGAGTGCAGTGGAGGATGGCCCAAGTGCTTGGGCCCTGCACCCCATGGGAGACCAGGAGAAGCACCTGGCTCCTGCCTTCGGATCAGCGCAGCGCGCCAGCCACAGCAGCCATTGGAGGGTGAACCGACGGCAAAGGAAGCCCTTTCTCTCTGTCTCTCTCTCTCACTGTCCACTCTGCCTGTCCAAAAAAAAAAAAAAAAAAAAAATAGAGCGCTACCATGTACTTGATTTCAGGCATAATTGGAAGACATCATGTTGCCGCATTGGTGTGGCTCTCAAACTCTTCCCGAGTCAGATCAGCAGCTCCATGAAATACCACGTGTTCCACACTGAGAAGGGTGACATCATTTGCAAACAGGTCCCCTTAGGGTGGCAAATACTCCCTGAGGCAGACCTGCAACCCCCTTCATGCCTGAGTATGAAAAGGTGAAGGTCTGAGACTTGAGTCAGAATTTTGTAAAAAGCCACCCTCTTCAGTCCTCGACTCTGCTGCCCGGAACTGCGACTGCATGCATTGTGCAGGGCCTGCATCAGGCAGGCTTTCAGCTCTTAGCATGAGATGACTCCCCAGTAGTATGAGCCTGGGCACATCCTTGCTAATGCATGCAATGCTGGCAGAAAGCCACAAGACGGGACATCAAACACAGCTTCCCAGTCTTTCAGCCCAGACCAACTGCAGAACCAGTCAGTCTCCCACTTTGTAATAATTTCTCTATGGGGAACATATCCTGACCCAGCGCGGGGACAGACGCAATGATTTAACTTCTTTTTCCCGTATTCAGCTTTCATGAGCTCCATGACAAATGGGGAAAGGATCAGAGCGTGCTGAGAACTAATGAACCAGAGGGAGAAATTCATTTAATGACTTAAGTGCGTTTTATCTAATGTGAAATGTAGGTCAATTCACTTTAAATGTATTCATAGGGATTATTTGTCCTTAGCCTGATTACATGGCAGGCATTGTAAGATTCCAGCTCTTCGTAAGATGGAATGGCCCCTGCCTGTCCTAGTCCCTGCCCCCAGTCCTACCCCCCCCCCAACACACACACAGGGTGGTGGCATGCTCCATCAGACAAAAAAGACTGCATTTATAAACCATTCAAAGATTGACTTGGGGCTCTTTTTCACATTTTTGGAGACACTTGGAAAAATCTAGAGCTGGACACCTACACAGAAATTCAGGCATATTGCTACGTACAAGCCAAAAGAAGGATCAGGCAACAGAATTTCTATACACCATGAGTCCAGCTGGGCATGTGTCCCCAGAGACAAACTTGTCAAACCTAGCAACCAAGGAGTTAGTCTTCAGAGGCTTGGCTAGTATGTCTTTCTCAACTCTAATTTAAGAAACCCAAGAGGACAATCTTATGAGACTCACCACTATCAGCGATATTACGATTCTGTACAAAATGAGTAACTGAACAAGCAAGCTTCAGTCACGTCCCGTGATGCCATTAGCATCTCTCCCTCTTAGCGTAAGAAAGCATCTTCAGTCTCCGGGCCTAAGACGGGAGCTGTAAGGCGATTTGTCAAAGGCTCAAGAAAAGATGCTGATTTGTTCAAATACAAGCCCACTTCGTCCATATTTGGGGAAGAAGAAATTTTAATTATTATTTTAATTAATATAATTTGTGGTATAAGGCAGGAATATGAAAATTCTACCATCAGAAACCACCTATTTGAAAAGAAAATATAGAATTGCAAACTTCTAATTTGAATTTAGGGTTGATTTTAGAAGATGTAGGGAAACACAAAGGAACATTAACTTGTCATTGAGCACTTAGCAAGAAAAGCCAAAAACGTCTTCCTGTCTCCACACCACATTTCACCTTCAAGACAAAGAGCAATATGATCTTTTTAGAATTCCATACGTTTCCATGCATTTTTACAGGAAAAAAGTCTATTATGTCTTCTTCTACATATTTCTAGTAAAGGAAGGAGACCAATCACAGGTTAAATGTCTTCTCCTTGTATCCCCCTTTTGGAGAATGATCTCCCTTCCTTTTGTGGAAAATAATGGAGAACTCTAGAAAAGCTCCTAATTCACTGCTTTCTTAAAAATCATTGTTAGCCTTTTTTAAAAAAATTATTTTCGTTTATTTGAAAGGCAGAGAGAGAGTCTTCCACCCATTCTCTGGTTCACTCCCCAAATGCCCACAATACAGGAGCTCGAGCAGGCTGGAGCTGGAGTTGGAATTCAATCCCGGTCTCCTACATGTGTGTTAAGGATTCAGCTGTGTGAGCCATCATTGCCTCCTGCCTCCCTGGGAGCCCGTTAACAGGAAGCTGGCGTTGGAGTGGAGTTGGGACTGAAATCCTGGCGCTCCCATATGGGATGCGGGCTTCCCAAGGTTTTAGGCAGGAAGGTAGACACTAGCCTGTGTGCGTGAGAGCAGACGAAGGAAAACAAACAGGCAGTTCCTGTGGTTGCATGAGGGAAGGACCCAAGAAGCACACTTTGGAAGCAGCCCAGTGTTTATGCATCACAAGTCTTGCCCAGACCCAGTAAGCTTGTGGGTGGTTCCAACCCTCCACTGGGGATGACTCAGGGGAATCTTCCCAGCCATATGCGAGGTCCAGAAACTCAGAAAGCCCTCTGCCCAGCAGTATCCCAGAAGAGGGCTGGGGAGGAGGAGGGGTGGTCCCAGCCCAGAACAACGGCAGCCTCATTGTAGACTGGACTCCTGGTTCTTTGCTGAGGTGACTGCCTGGTCTGCCCAGTGTATTCTCTTCTCTAAACTTCACAAGCTTGCTTAGCAGGGAGGACAAGGCCCTCTGTTGCAGCTGTCTCCAGTGACAGCATCTTAATCACTATATCAAATGCCCACCTCCAAAATAACTTATTAAATCCCCCAAAGGGCTTACACTGGGTTGGGTGTTATGGTATAGCACAGCAAGCTGCATTTGTGATGCCGATCCGAAGCCAAGGGCCAGGAGCTTCCTCCAGGTCTCCCACATGGATGCAGGGGTCCAAGGACTTGGGGGCCATCCTCTACTGCTTTCCCAGGCCACAGCAGAGAGCTGGATCGGAAGAGAAGCAGCAGGAACTTGAACCGGTGCCCATATAGGATGCCAGCACTGCAGGTGGTGGCTTTAGCTGCTACACCACAGGGCCCTGGATAGTTACTCTTAATACACAAGAAGAAAGGCCTGAGTAGTCAACCAAGTGGTCCTCTGGGCATGGGGAGGCTCTAGGAGTCCTGTGTAGAGTCATGGCAATGTCAGGTCAGCCCTCAGGCCCCAGAGATGGGTTGCAGGCTTTCATTTTTCCCATGTCTTTTTTTTTTTTTCTATCAAAAGCAAGCAATTTGTTCATAGTCTAGAGGCTAAGGAAAAATTACAGATAACCCATGTTTCTCTGGAGATCTCAAAATTGTTACTTTTCTCTTTGCTGTGAGCCTTTTGCCACAGGGGGAGAAGGCAGGCAGGCATTTTGTAGGTAAGACAGCTGTTGCGAGTGCCTGGGTTCCAGCCCCTGACCCAGCCCTGACTCCAGCTTCCTGCTAATAAGCACCCTGGGCGGTAGTGGTGATGGCTCAAGGAACTGAGTCCCTGCACACTCTCAAGGGAGATCTGGATTGAGTTCCTGGCTCTCAGTTCAGTCCTGGCCCAGTCTCGGGCATGGTAGGCATTTGAGGAGTGAATCAGAAGACGAGAGCTTTGTCTCTCTCTTTCTCTCTCAAATTAAAAAAATAAAAAATAACCTTTCTTTTCTCTTTCTCTTTCTCTCTTGTATCCCAACAGCTTTCTAGTATGGCTGCTGATAAAAGGTTACAAAACAAAACACCTCAAAACCGCAGACCAAGAAGTGGAGAGCAAGAATCTGGGGAAACCTCGAAAGCAACTTGTTTTCCCTGATTCTCCCTTCATGTCTCTCTGAACGGCCTCTCCTCACTGGTTGCCTGGCCCCAGGGATGTGGGCTAGGCAACAGGTCAGTTAGGAACAAAGGACCTGAGAGGATTCTAGCCTGCTCCACGGTTCTCATAGCTGTGTGCCCTAACACCACTCCTTTGCATGCTAATTCAGCACACTCACTTTCCTGTGGTGCGCCTGTGCCTCCTCCATGGACACTGTAATGAATAGGTGCACACTGAGCTCCACCTGGTGTTGCCAGGAAAACCTTCCCAAAGAACATCAGGCACACTGAACCCCACCCAGACGACACCCTGTGGGTATGTTCAGTTAGGACAACACCACCCCCTACCTGATAAAGGAGGCTACTAAGCTGGGGAGGGATGCATTGTCTGTCAAGAGAATTCTCTCCACATTCACCCCTAAACAGGTACTCTTCTTTCTCTGTAAGCAAAAACCACTCCTATTCTTGTTCTTTGCGTCTCTGTTCGGAATTCTCTGGGATGAGAACAGTGGGGGCGCTGTTTCCCCATAACACCAGCACTAACCTCAAACAACAGGGGAGCCTTTCCCTGTGCCCTTGACTACTGGCATTCTCACCCTTCCTGTACTGAACAGGAATGGCCGTGCATGAATGGCAGGGCGTGACCTAAAAGGGCAGGCTCTCAAAGCTGCGTGGCATCGCTCTTGCTGTTGTAGCACTCTGCCTGGGCGAGAGCAGCAGCCAGCTGTGACGATGCTCAAGCAGTCCCACGGAGAGGCCCGCACGGGAGGGCACTGATGCCGCCTGCCAACAGCCAGCACTAACTGTCCAGGCTAGGGAATGAACCACCCTGCGCGCAGCTCCTTCAGCCTCAGCTGAGCCCTGGCTCCGGCTGACAACCACCTCACCAGAGTCCTGGATCCACACCGCCCAGCAAAGCTGCTCATGGCTTCCTTTCGTTTCAGAAAACTGAAACGAGAAAAATGTTATTGTTTAATCCACCAGATTTAAGGTAACATGTTATGATAGATAATGAATTCAGAAAGCAACGTGAGGATGTGGCTAATCCTCAGATAGGTTTGGTCAGGACATGATTCACTGGATTCCAGTGGCTGAACTTTCTCCCAGGTCCTCTGCAGTAGAGAAGATGGGCTGAGAGAATGGAGACCAGTAGATTGGACATTCATTTATTTTTAAACAATGTCAGTCTGTCCTTCAATTTTGGATGACTTTGCTGGTTTCTCTCTCCTCTGCTTTCTTTCTGGGAATAGAATCCAGGCTGGTGTTGGTTAGGGGCACACCTCACTTGGATTTAGGGTGAGATGTGCTCCAAAGTGCATTGTAGACACTGTTGAGTTTAAGTGAAAGCCATGGCTTTTCTTTCTATTGACATAAAGAAGAGAGAAGGACATTCTACTTCCAGAGTCTACACTAGAATAAGGTTGACTTTGATTAACAAGGAACCTAATGTCTCTTAGGTTTACTGATATATTTACATTTTATTTGAAAGGTGGAGAGCCAGACAGAGGCACCGCCCACTATGTATCATTCCCTAAGTGCCCCCAACAGCCAGAGCTGGGACAAGCCAAAGCCAAAAGCCTGGATCTCAACCTGGGTCTCCCATGTGGGTGGCTGAGAACCAGGTGCCTGAACCATCACCTACTGCCTTTCAGGGTATGCATTAGCAGAAAGCTGGATCAGAAGTGGAGGAGTCAGGACTTGAACCAGGAACTCCATGATATGGGATACAGGAGGCCCCAGTGGAAACTTAACCTCTAAACCAAATGTTCATCCCTGTCTTTTTCTTTATTAAGTACAAATAACAGCTAAGCACCATGCCATGCAATCTTCCTGTAAAAGCCTAGATATGCATATAAACACACACATTCAGGACATCAAGGATGGAGACATTCAGGACATCCAGGAGGAAAACTCAATTATGGAGACTGTTTCAAGGATCAGTCCTGGAAATTATGATGCATTGGGCAAATGCAAAATGAGAATAAGAGAAGAAAAATACTTGAGAAGTTGGGGCTGGCATTGTGGTGCAGCAGGTTAAGCTGCCACCAGTGATGCCAGTATCGCATATGAGCTCCAACTCAAGTCCCCGCTGCTCTGCTTCTGATCCAGCTCCCTGCTAAGGCACCTGGGAAAGCAGCAGAAGACAGTTGTGAGTGCTTAGACCCTGCCACCTATGTGTGAGACCCGGATGAAGTTCCAGGCTCCTGGTCTGGGCCTGGCCCAGTTCCTGCCACGACTATTGTGGCCATTTAGGGAGTGAACTAGCAGGTGGAAGCACTCTTTCATTCTCTCCCACTCCCTCTCTCTTTGTAACTCTGCCTTTCCAATAAATAAATAAATAAATAAACAAACAATTTTTAAAAATGCTTGAGAAGATTTCTCAAATTTCAGTGCATGTAGAAATCAGTTGGTGAGGGCAGTTGGCCCAAAATTCAGATTCCCATAGGCCTAGGCCCAGACATTCTGGTTTAGTGGGTCTGAGGTTGAGCATAGGAAACTATATTTAAAAAAATGTAAAAAGTATTTATTTGAAAGGCAGAGTTATGGAGACAGAAGGAGGGAGGGAGGGAGGAAGAGAGGAAGAGAGAGAGGAGAGAAAATCTTCCGTACACTGGTTCACTCCCCAAGTGGCCTCAACAGCCAAGGCTGGTCCAGGCAGAAATCAGGAATCCAGAGCTTCATCCAGGTCTCCCACATGGGTGGCAGGGCCCAAGCACTTGGGTCATCTTTGCTGCTTTCCCAGATGCATTAACAGGGAGCTAGATTGGAACTGGAGCAGCCAGGACTTGAACTGACACCCATATGGGATGGCAGCATGGAAGGCAGCTGCTTTATCTGCTGTGCCACAGCGCCCGCCCCTGGAATCTGTATTTTTGATGAGTATAATAAATATATTTCTATTGTCAAAGGTCTGCACAGTACCCTTTGAGAATTTGCTTAAGATGTTGTGATTACATATTGTATTGGTTAAAATGATTGAAACCACACAATGTCCAGAAGTTTAGACTGCAAAGAAGCAAGTAGAATACAACACTGGCCAGGGTTTACCAGGCACGCCAATTTCTCTTAACTCTTTAGTGTACTATTCATCTCCAAAAATAGAATGAAGCTGGAGTTTTTTAAAAGATCTATTTATTTACCTGAAATGCAGAGCAATACGCATACACACACACACATTCATACACATCTTCCATTCACTGATTCACTCCCCAGATAGCAACAATAGGACTACAACAGGGCTCTGGGCCTGACTGAAGCCAGGAGCCAGGAACTCCATCTGCATCTCCCACATAAAGATGAACAATCTGCATGTACTTGAACCATAACCTGCTGCCTCCCAGGGTTCACATCAGCAGGCAGCTGGAATTAAGAGCAGAGCCAGGATGGGTAAAATAAAAACAACAACAACAACAACAAAAAACAAACAAACAAAAAACTTTGCATAGATATCAAAATTTGTGTGTGCTAAAATACACTTTTAATTTCATTTCCCCTTGTATTACCTTTCAAAAAATTTAATGCTTGTAATGTTTATTTATTTACTTGGAAGGCAGAGTGACAAAGAGAAAGGCAGAGAGGGAGAGACAGAGATCTTCCATTCTCTGGTTCACACCCCACCCCCCCCCACCCCATGCACAAAATAGTTGGAGTTGTGCCAGGCCAAATCCAGGAGCCAGGAACTCCACCTGGGTCTCCCACAAGCGTAGAAGGAACCCAAGGCTTGAGCCATCATTTGCTGCCTCCAAGTGCATTTGCAGGAAGCTGGATTGAAAGCAGAGGTACTCTGCTGTGGGGCCCTCTGATGTGGGATGTGGGCATCCCAAGTGGCGGCTCCACCTGCACTACAACGTCTGTCTCCAAAGGAGAAACTGTGAAATCCAGTTTTCGAAGAGCATCTAAATGTTTAATAGGAAGAAGATGTGATCTGTAACCATGACTACCTCTGCTGCTCCGGGTGTGGATAGGAGGAGTGCATCTCCTTTGGAGAAGAAAGCCCTGAGGACGCAGAGGCACACAGCTTCACTGTCATCAGCTTGGACAGTCAGGTGTTTCCAGCCATGCCCACCTTGACAGACTGACGATTGGATTTGTGGAGCAGTGACCCAATTCAGTCACTCAGAGAGTTAAAAAGCACAAAGATGTCATAACACAGGCAAAACCAGGAAAATGACAGAGTGTGAAACACAGTGGCGAAGAGAGGAAGTACTCACTCCAGGGCTGAAGGGGATCCCAAGGGACCCCAAGTCCAGCACCTTCGTTCTATAGGTGGGAAATGGAGTCATGGGCAGACGGAAGCTTTTCTACGACTGCAGGGTGTCTGAGCTGAAACTCAGACCTCTCAGCTCCGTGGGGGACCAAGGATTACTGGTTTGGTAACGATGGAGTCAGCACCAGCCTGCCCCAAAGACATGGGCCTCTGAGCATCTTTGCTTCTCTGCACAAGGTACTGCCTTGAGTAATTATTTTTTTAAAATTGTATCTGTTATCTCATCCTGGCATAGGAAAATATTTTGTACACAAGCATAAGAAAATTTTTCCTTTAGAAACTTTATTTCAAACATTGCTATAAAGTGATACATTATAATTATATACATGTATGGGTACAAAATGGTGTTATGACACATAATACAATGTGGAATGATTAAATCAAAATAATTAAGCTATCCATCACTACCCATACTTATTTTTGGTGGAGAGCTCATTTGAAATTTCTCTCAACGATTCTGAAATGTACACTATTATTATCTGTAGTCACCATACTGTTCAACATTTCTGAAAACTATATCTCGAATAGATGCGCTTGTTTAATAACTTCCATGAGTATGAATTTATAAATGCAGCCCTGTACTCTAATGGTCCTGTGTGTTCTTCTAACCTGCTCTATCCCTTATTCCATCATCAGTGTTCCCAGGGCAGCAGATCTAATGGCTCACTGTCCCCTAGGATGGGCCTGCTCTGTTCTGATCCTCTCTGCATCTGCAGCCTTCCGCACCATGCCTGTTCTGCAACAGGCACTGAGAAACCATACGTGCTGAATGAACTAATTACTAGAATATATCATCGTTCAACTTATCCTTTATTCTGATGCACTGTGGTTGACGCCAGTCTTGTCACAATTATTAATACTGCTGCACTGAACATTCTTTGATGAATCTTTGCACCTACTCCTTATTATTGCCTTTTGATAAATTCCTAGAGGTAGACTTATTAGATCAAAGGCGCTGGATACATGTTGCCAAAGTGTCCTTCAGGAAAATGGTTCCTCCCCATCCTGCTGCCGAACTCCCACTCCCTTTTCTTTCTTGCTTCTTGTTTCATTTCCTTTTTCTTTTGTTTAACACTGAAGATATTTTTTTCTCTTGGGAACTAAAGTTAGTGCCAGCCAGACATTTGAAAAGCACACTGTCCATTCTGATGGAATGAAAACAGCTTTCAAACATTTTACGTCTGTATTACATCAAACCATGCCTGTAATTTATTCTAGAGGTGGAAGGTCACTGAAACCACTGCTACATCGTTTCTGCTCCCTGGACTTGTTCTGCTTTGTAAGAGTAATAAAGGGAGAGCCTGTGGTTTTTGCTAGAAAGAGAGCCAGTGAGCCAAGACTGGCTGTCACAGCGGCACTGTGGGATGCAGCATGGAGAACCATGGCCACTGAAGGCCACCAAAGGCCACGGGGGATGTGCCTACCCATGAGTGTGGGCAGATCCTAAGAGCACAGTGTCTTGGAGGTATATAAGCAATGAAACCCCCACACACACACCAGACGCATCAAGACTGGTAGTCTGTAAGGGAGGAAGGAAGCAGTCCTGGCCGCTGAAATGTGAGCAGGACAGTGCCCAGCTCAGGGACACTGCTAATGTAACACCCGGGTAGTGTAAGCTGAGTGTGAAAAGAGAAGCAGAGGGGCTGGCATTGTGGCCCAGTGGGGTAAGCTGCTGCTTGCAACACGAGCATCCCATACTGGAGCGCTGGTTCCAGTCCCGGCTGCTCTGCTTCTGACCCAGCTCCCTCCTAATGCATCTGGGAAGGCAGAAGAAGGTGCCTGAGTGCTTGGGTCCCTGCCACCATGTGGGAGCCCCTGCTGGAGTTCCTGGCTTCTGGCGTCAGCCTGGCCCCGCCCTGGCTCTTGCAGCCACATGGGCCGTGAACCAGCGGATTGAAGATCTGCTGATGGAAGATCAGAGAAACACTTTGGGATGTGTTTCTCTGTCTCTCCCTCTCTCTCTGTCACTCTGCTTTTCAAATAAATAGAGTAAATATCTTTTAAAAAATAAAAACAGAGAAACAGAAAAGAAGGGAGGGAGGGAAGGAAAGAGAAAGGAAGAAGGAAGAGAAGGAGGAAGGAAGGAAAGGAGAGAAAAAGGGAGGGAGAGAGGAGGAAGTGGGAAGGGAGGAGAGGGGAAGAGGGGGAGGGAGGGAGAGAGGGAGACTGGAAGGAAGGGTGGCCGGACGGGGCACCCTCTGAGCCCTGTCTCTGGCATTGACTCCCGTGGACTTCCCTGGAGCTCCTTACCCCTTTGGGGCCTCATGGGACAGGACTAGATGATTTCCAAGGTGTGGGCAGCACACCCTGATGCAAAGCACGGGCAGGACACGCAGCGTAAGCCCAGCTGTCATGTTTGCCCCATGTACCCCAACAAGCGCCACCAAGAGAAAGCCTTGCGTTTACAAGAAACTATGTGCTTTCTGCAAAGATTTCCACACTAGTCTGAGCAGATGGGAGCCACTGATGAGATTCACAAGCAGCACCGTCCCTGCTGACAGGCCTCCCCGCGATGGCCGGCAAGGCTTTGGCAGAAGTCCAGCAGGAAATCTTCCGGTGTCGATGCTCTTCTTCCCTCTTGGAACCACACAGCATTATACAACATCTGAATTATTTAAATACACCCCGAGTCTGTAGTTCATTGTCGTATCATTCCAAAGGACTGTGCTCCTAGAAATCATATGAAAATCTGAGCTTTAAACTGAAAAAAAAAAATCGAGTAAAAAAGACAAAAACCCCACAGAATAGGCAAAAAATATCCCCCCCCCTTTTTTTTTCAAGATTTATGTATTTGAAAAGCAGAGTGACAGGGGAGGAGAAAAGACAGAAAAAGAGATCTTCCATTCACTGGTTGTTCCCTAATGCCTACAACAACCAGGTCTGGGCCAGGTCAAAGTTAGGAGCCAGGAACTCCATCTGGGTTTTGCTTGTGGGTGACAGGGGCCCCAGCACTGAGCCACCATCTACTGCAGGAAGATGGACTGGAAGCGCTGAGTAGCCAGGACTAAAACCAGGCACTCCGATATGGGATGCTGGCATCTCAAATGGCGGTTTAATCCACTGTGCCACAGTATCCACCCCCCAAAGCTCCTTGCTGTTGAGGGACAGTGTACAGCAGACGCAGGAGGTGATATGGCATGGTGAAGGTGAGAATGCATGTGAAAGGTTTATGTTAACACAAGATGACATAATGCAGTCGCTTGGCTGAGTGTAAAGATGCGTCTGTGTGTTGATTCTGCATGAATCCAGTTAAAACGACAGGACGCTCTCCTAGGAGCAACAGCAAAGCGAAGGTGGAAGACCAAGGGGGAGCCAGGGTTGCCTCTTTGTTACAGAAGAGAACCGTGGGCTGTGCTGAGCCTTGACCCCTTCTGTGCTGACAGATCCCAGACTGTCACCGTGGGCAGTGCTCATCCTTGCTTTCAGTGGACAAAGGAACCGGCTTGGAAACCAAGGGTTTTGTCTGGCTCGAGAAGAATAAGATGATCGGGGCCAACCTTTGAAATATTCTGTTTGTCATGGTCAAATTATGTAGGATCCAGTACCGCATCCCTTCCACCGCCCCCTCTGGCTGCTGCTGGGAGTCAGATCCACACAGAGAAAGCAGCCCAGGCCTTGCCATGACAGTCTCTTTCTTTGTTCTTCGCTTTCCTGGTACAGAAATTTTATTAGCCTTTCTGGACCCAAATGGTAGGGCTTCGGGCTGGGTGTTTGACCCAGTGCTGAAGACCCTTCTTGAGGCATTCGCAATCCAAATCAGAGTGCCTGAGTTTGAGTCCTGGCTCTGTTCTCAATTCTAGCTTCTTGCTCATGAATACCTGGGAGGCAGCTCTGATGACTTCAAGTACTTGGGTCCCTGCCATTCGAGAGAAAGACTCGGATTGAGTTGCCAGCTCTTGGGTACTCACCGGCCAAGCCTTGGCTGTTGTGGCATTTGGGGGAGAGGGTGAACAAGGCTCTGTAACTCTATCTGTCCATTTCTTTCTCTCCCATAAATAAATTCGATTTTTTAAATATTTAAAAAATTTTTATTTTAAAGGTAGAGTGACAGAATGAGAGAGAGACAGAGAGAAATCTTTTGTTCAGGGGCCAGTGCTGTGGCATACTAGGTTAATCCTCCGCCTGCAGCACCGGCATCCCAAGTCTTGTCTGTTCCACTTCCAATCCAGCTTCCTGCTAATGGCCTGGAAGAGCAGCAAAGAAGGCCCACGTTCTTGGGCTCCTGCACCTAGGTGGGAGACCTGGAAGGAGCTCCTAGCTCCTGGTTTTGGCCTTGCCCAGATTCAGCCATTGCAGCCATTTGGGGAGTGAACCAGCAGATGGAAGACTCCTCTCTCTATCTCTCCTTCTCTCTGAAACCCTGCCTCTCAAATAAATCTAAACAAATAAATCTTTAAAAAAATCTTTTGTTCACAGGTCTACTCCTCAAATGGCTGTAATGGATGGGGCTGGATCAGGTCAAAGTCAGGAGCCAGGAACTCCATGCAGGTCTTCCACATGTGTACACGGGGGTCCAAGTACCTGGGCCATCTTTGCTGCTTTCCCAGACACATTAGTAGGGAGCTGGATTGGAAGTAGAGCAGGTGGGTCTCAAACTTGCACCTATATGGGATGCCAGTGCCACAGGCGGCAGCTTAACTCACTGCACCATAACACTAGCCCCCCAAATTGTGTGTGTGTGTATTTTTTTTTTAAAGATTTATTTATTTCCTGGAGAGGCAGAGGTACAGATACAGGGAGAGACAGGGAGAGAGGTCTTCCATCTGCTGGCTTACTCCCCAAATGGCCACAACAATTTGGGCCCTCCTCCAAATTGTTTTAAGAGATCAGGGCTTCAGGGCTGCAGCTGTGATGTAGAGGCTTAGATCTCTGCCTGCAGCATCGCCATCCCATATGGGTACTTGTTTGAGTCCCAGCTGTTCCACTTCTGATCTAGCTCCTTGCTAATGCACCTGGGTAAGCAGGGGAGGCTGGCCCAAGTGCTTGGGCCCCTGCACTCATGTGAGAGACCCGGATGAAGCTCTTGGCTCCTGGATTCAGCCTGGCCAAGCCCCAGCCATTGCAGCCATTTGGGAATGAACCAGCAGACGGAAGATATCTCTCTCTTTTTTTTTCTCTCTCTCCCCCTCTCCTTATCTCTGCCTTTTGAATAAATAAATAAATAAATCTTGAGGGGAAAAAAAAAGAAAAAGAGCAGGGCTTCTCCCAGTGTGGGCTTCTCTTGTCTATAACAGCTGCTGTGTGCATTGCACAAGGCTGGGAAGAGAGAGGAAGGTGGAAGGAATGTAATTACCATCACCTGAGAGTCTGGGTTGACTGGGGGATGCTCTCAGGAACCACATCTGCAGGGGAGTCAGGACAGCAGATAATGGAGGAAGACACTGGACCCAGGTGCAGCTGTAAGAAAGACCCCAGCAGATCCCATGGCAGCTACCATGCTGAGAAAGCTCTTCCAAGTTGACTCCATTGGCTTTTCTTATTGCCCAGCCCCCGCTCATCACCAGCCATGTAGCTATGGATGTTGGCTGCAACGCTGTGCCCCCCCCCAACATCCCTCCTACTGGGAGGAGGTGGGGAGGGACCCAGATGAGAGCCACAACACTCCCAGCCATGGGGGGCAGGGAAGATAGCTCAGGGAATGCTGCCCAGCTTCCGCTACGTGTATAGGCGAAGAATTGCCATGGAATGCTCACACGCCACTGGAGAGACCAGGAGGTGCATGGCCTGCAGTCTGAGGCGGTAATTCTGAGAGTCACAGGAGTGGCACTGATTATCCAGTTTATAGATGCGTACAGAAACGATAGAAAGCTAAGTGCTTTGAATTTAATTATTTAGCACAACCTCCTCCACTGACACAAAAGCATGCTGATGTTAGCAGTGAGGGGATGTGTCCAAGAGGGTGTATCCACTGTGGAACGACCAGGAGAACCTGGGTTTCCTGATTCTGCTTCTAACTCTCATGTTCTTCTTCAGTAAACTGTCCCCAGGGGAGACGGTCACTTTTGGTAGGACCAATCTGAGCAATCTGGAAAAGGTGAAGTGGGAACCAGATGCCACCTCCCCATAGGTCCTCAGTTGCAGAAGAATTCAATTCAAATCAGTATCTTTGATCTTCACCCCAACACATAGAGCATCATGAAAGCACCGGGAAGATTCCCCCTCGTTGTCCACGATTTCGTGTTCCACCACGTGCCTGTGTGTTTGTGGCAGTGCAGGAGGCCACCAGCTCTTCTGAAGAAGTGGGCAGCTCCAGCCACGCTCATTTAGTGGCATTCAGAAATGGCTTCAGGGTCTGTTCTTGGAAAACACCAAAGGACACGTGAGGAAGAAACCAGCAGAGTCCAGAGCAGGCCACACTGCGGGTACCAACCTCTCTGCAGCTTACCTGGAAAACCACAGCTGTCATTGAAACGGCAGTACGACTTGTGGGGGTCGAGGGAGGGGTCTCCTTTTCTTCTAGAACCTTCCAGTTTACCCCCTCTCCCACCCATAATATAAGCTACTTCTTCAAATACGCTGTGAGGGCATGAGAAGGCAGAGTAGATGACATGAAATTGAGTCAATAGTAGAGATCTAATACCTTGACGAATTGCTCCCTGTCCACGCCTGCATCATGCAGGTACAGGTGTTTGCTCAGCGCCTACTTTGTGCAAAGCTGTGTTGTAAAAACACAGGACATGAAGGTTAGTAAAATGTGGCCCCTCAGGAGCCAAGCCACTAGGATCCTAGCTTGACTCTGGGCAAAACAGATGTGTGAATATGAATTAGGTTAAGCTCAGCGATTAGAATCGCAGTAGTGGGGATATCGGTTGTGGGCTGATGCTAGAGATGCGTATGGTACAAAGAATTGAGGCCACTTGTTTCAACTTGAACTTTACCCACCATTTGCTTATTCACCCAGAATTTATTTGGAGCTTTCTGAGGGCTTCAAATTACATCTCATTGAATGTGTGCTAGCAATATTTTAATATTGAAAAATTTTAATTAATTAAAATATTTAATCTGATTGTTTTCTGAAGCATACATACAGAGAGTATCACAAATGGATCACATCCATCCCACATTATGCCCCATTGCAGACCACTCAGGTAGAACCAGAGCTGGCCTTCTCTCTGACCCCTGGTTCCTGCATGTTTTCTCTAATACCTCAACTCTGGGCTCTGCTCCTTACCTCTCCTGACCTGGGACCCTCCCAACTCTGCTATTGAGACATTCTATGGCTCCTTCTGATCTTATCTCACTTCCCTGGAACCTGAGAACAAAGAATGTCCCATCCTAGTGAGTTTTTCTCTCCAGCCCCCCTTCCCAGTTCAGTCACAGATTTGCATTACCCTTGCCCATCCTAGTAGAAACTGCAGTCCCAAGTGCCTTCAGTGTTTCTGGGACACATTCATGGACACACCTTTGACATTTGGGAGTTTTCCTTCATAAGTCGTGCCTTTTCCAGCCCAAAGAACAACGTAGTAGTAAGCTGTTTTGAGCAGAAATGGGTGTGGACTGGGGTGAGATTGTCTCACTAACTCAGCAGTGAGTGAGGTTGCTATCACACTACCCCTGTGCAATTAGATGTTCCCAGCATGGTCCCCTGGTGGTCGCTCCTCACTTCTCTTCCAATCTCTGAAGTCTCAGACACTGCTTTCTCACTGGGCCATCCCCACAGCTGCTGAATCTCTCAATACCCCTCATAGTCCAGCAAGGCTTGCTCCATCAGCCCTTTATCGGCCACTGCTCTGTGCCCTGCATTTTCTCAGCCCCTTCCTGGGAGGCCTCGGAGCTCCTGTATCACATGTGTTCTCACCTGCATGTGTGGCTGTACCTGTTTCTCCATGATGGATCTGAGCCTAGACTTTGGCCAGACACAAAAATGGCAGAACGTGGGGCTTGGCATGGACCAACTCTGCTGCGCGATGCAGAGATGCTCACTGTCCAAGAGGACACGCTGATGACACGTGAGTACAGAACCCTGCGATCACCTTCTCAGGCCAGTGTAATGGATGCTGTTCTGTAGTTCCTCAGGTAACACGTCAGAGACAAATGGTGTGAGAATGGATCGGCTGTATTAGATGGTGTGCAATGGGCCTGGGGAGGAGACTCAGAACGCCCAGCACTGGTTATGCCAGGGTTTTCCCAAATGTGGTCTGCAGCCCAGCTGTGTCATTGTCACCTGGTGCTGTCAGAGAAGAGACGGAGTAAGTCTGGATCTTGTACAGCAGGGCTGAGGCCTGGCGAGCCTCGCTTTGAAAGCCCCTGCTCCGTCAGAGACACACCTTGTTCCAGAGAGAAGCCCTCCCTTCTCCATCCTGCTGGTGGCACAGGGTTCTGCCCTTGGCTTTGCCTGCAACCTGCGGATGTTCATTTCCCTGAAGATCTCCTCCCCAGAGTGGTCTTTTCCACCTTCGATAACTTTCTATAAAATGACTAATGCTCTTGTTTCAGGGTGGGCAAGAGTATTTCTTCTTGCAGATGTGGATGGCTCTGTTATAGAAATGGGGAGGATTCCCCTGCAGATAATCCTTAGAACATGACATAGTGACATATGGCAATCAATGAAGGGACAATATCAGTTGCTCCCAAACGGACCTCTATTTTCTAGATTTTTAAAAGCAAAACAGGGGCCTCATATGGCTGCCTCTTATGGGTGCCTGTTTGAGTCCCAGCTGCTCCACTTCTGATCCAGCTCCCTGCTAATGCACCTGAGAAGGCAGTGGAAGATGATCCAAGTCCTTGGGCCCATGTCACCCACGTGGGAGACCTGGATGAAGCTTCTGGCTCCTGGCTTCAGTCTGGCCCAGTGCTGGGCACTGTGGCCATCTGGAGAGTGAACCATCAGATTGGAGATCTGTCTTTCCCTCTCTCTCTGTAATTCGGCCTTTCAAATAAATAAATGAATCTTAATTTGCAAGGAATTTAAAGGGATTTTGAGTCTTCTTAGTGTTTAATTCTTGGGATGATATATTTCCATGGACACTGTAAATATTCCATTTCAACAAATTCTTTTTTTAAAAGATGTACTTATTTGAAAGGCAAAGTGACAGAAAGAGAGAGGGAGACAGAGAAAGATATCTTCTACCTGCTGGCTTGCTTCCCAAATGGATACAATGCAAGGGCTGGGCCACGCTGAGTCAGTAGCCAGGAATGCCATCTGGGTTTCCCTAATCAAACATCAATTCAGGTAACACTAATCGACAGATGCAAACACTGGATAACAGGCTTAAAAGAACTTTACAATGGCAGATGCAACTACCTCCTCATGACCTACTGGTTGATCACAGCTTCACTAAAAGGTAGACACCCGGACACTGTGTGTCCCTGGTATATGCACACAGCACCAGCTATAAAGTACATTTGCCTGAAGGTCAAACCTGAACCTAAGTAAGCTGCTACAATCAACGCTGTTTATACAGGAGGACATAGGACCAAGTTAAACAACATCACAAGGTACAATACATAGGTCCAGAAAATGCCACAAGACAATTGAATAGTGTTCTTCAAGTCAGTGCTATTAAAAAAGCGGGGGGGGGGGGGGGGGAGGGCGTTATTCTAATTGTCTAGATTAAAAGCGACTTAAGCACAGGGAACAAATCTGTTTGGCATTTTAAGGATAAATAGGAAAATCTGAATATAGATAGGATGTGATTGTAATATAGATGACACCAGGGAATTGTTACTCATTTTATTAGGTATGGTAACAAGATAGTGCATATGATTTAGAGAATGGATTATATTTAGTGAGTAGGGGTGAAATAGTACTGTGTCTGAGATCTGCTCTAAAATACACACACACAAAACAGGCAAAATGGCAGTATGGGGGCTGGTGCTGTGGCGTAGTGGGTAAAAGCCACCATTTGCAGTGCTGTCATCCCATATGGGTGCTGGTTTGAGTTCTGGCTGCTCCATTTCCAATTTAGCTCTCTGCTATGACCTAGAAAAGCAGTAGGGGATAGCCCAAAGTGTTTGGTTCCCTGCACCCATGTGAGAGACCTGGAAGAAGCTCCCGGCTCCTGGCTTTGGATCGGCCCAGCTCTGGCTGTTGCAGCCAACTGGGGAGTAAACCAGCAGATGGAAAACCTCTCTCTGCCTCTGCCTCTCTGTACCTCTTTAAAAAAATGGCAGTATCTTGAAACTGTTGATGTTGGATGGTGGGTTACATGAGTTTCACTGTGTTAATTCTTTTTATTTTGTTATATATTTGAAAGTTTTCATCATAACATATGAAAAAATTTACAAAATTATCTACAAAGAAATAACACACACACACACACACACACACACACACACACACACACACAAACCAAAGAGCAGAACAGTGTGCTAACATTTGTGGGAAAATGAGAGAACATACATCTGTGCTTGGGTGTGCTTAGACTCTCCTAGGAGGATATAGAGAATCTGGTGTCCTTGACTGAGGAGAGAGGAGCTCCAGGATGGGGGGCACACTCTTCAAGTAACTTTACACAGGGGACAGAGACATCCTGGAGGAGAAAAGAGTTTTACAAACTTGCCCTCTTCTGAGCTTGTCTTTCCGTGCCCAGTGTGCTAGTCACCTACTGTTTGTGAAGTGAGCATTTCTGACCTACAGTCAGCTTCTGAAAGAGAGAATTTATCTAAACCATGGTAGAGACACTTAATGAATGCAAAGTCCATGGCTGCTACCCTGGGTGCTGGGTCCTATGGGACAAAGAGATGAGTCAGATGCTTGTCAGCACCAAAACGATAGCTTACCGCCCATTCACTAACGATTTACTTCTGACTTTAGACACAAAAAGAGGGAGGCTTAGTACGACCAAATCCTTTATTTTTCTCGTCCTTCAGAGTCATCAATAAATCTATTTATCTGTAACCCAATGGGATGGACAACAGTCAGTAGTATGAGTGAAGCCAGTGAGATGCAAAGTTTAGAACACTGGGTGCTTTTATTTCAGTGCTGTAGCGATAGGGACCCATTAAGGAGGAGTTAGAGGGCTGTGGAGTGATGGATCTATTAAAATTAAATTAAAATCCCGCTTTTATCTCATTGATTATTGTAAACAGCCTTGTCTTTCTGAGCTACATGTGAATACCTTAAAAAAGACTAAAAACCTTAAATTTCATAGGCTACCAAAACAACATTTCTGTAAATAATCTTTCTGTTGTTAGGGAAGACACAGTGTTATCTCATTTTTTCTATTTTACCTTGGAATGAAAACAAATTAGGTATTTGATTTGGTGCTGGAGGTTTTGGTTTTGTTTCAATCTTAATTCAGATTGCATTTGGGAAAAATCTCCTGTGAAGAACTAGTGCATTAAAAATAATCTGGAGGGGGGCCGGTGCTGTGGCATAGCAGGTAAAGCTGCCGCCTGCAGTACCAGCATCCCATGTGGGTGCTAGTTCAAGTCCTGGCTGTTCCACTTCCAATCCAGCTCTCTGCTATGGTCTGGCAAAGCAGTGGAAGATGGTCTAGGTCCTTAGGCCCCTGCACCCATGTGGGAGACCCAGAAAAAGCTCTTGGCTCCTAGCTCTAGATAGGCCCAGATCCAGCTGTTGCAGCCAACTGGGGAGTAAACAGCAGATGGAAGACTCTCTCTCTCTCTCTCTCTGCCTCTATATCCCTGTAACTCTACCTTTCAAATAAATAAACAAATCTTTAAAAAATAATCTGGAGGAATATTTCCTTCTTTGTCCTCTCCTTGGCTGCCTTGCAACTTGTCTTTTGCACTGCTCTGTAGTGTGCCAATTTACAGCCTTCACAAAGGTGGTTCTGAATAACGCTGGAAATTCTGGGCTTGTGAAAATAAATACGGACAAATGTGAAAGTGCCAAAAGTCTGCCTGAAGAAAGTCAAAACTTCCCAGACTGATAGAGCTCGAGGGGATGGATCTGGCAGGCAGCAAAGGTTCGTTCAAAATGGAGAAACAAACGACACAGGAGCCAGAACAGCTCCCACAACACAGTCGATCTCACGGTCTCAGGGTCCTAACACCTGCTGGCACTGCTCTGGGCCCCACCATGCCTCTGTGCTAGGACAGGTCTCAGGAGGGAAATGTGTCTCTCTTGATGTTTTCTAAACCCTCAAAACTTGTGACTCAGAGAGAAGTGATAAGATGAAAGGCCCCTTATCATCAGAATCAATTTGAATATCTGCTGTGGCTTCTCTAATTCTAGAAAGGGAATGTGGGCCCCCCAGGAAGACAGCAGTTCTATCTTACTCAGCTGGCTTCTGTCTGGGACAGCCAGGGCTGGGAGGGAGAGTGTGCTCACAATGTGTCCTGGCACCCACTGATTAAGTTGGCTTAAAGGAAAAAAAAAAAAAAGGCAGAAAACCAATGTGCTGAACATATTTTGTCTTTGAAGTAAACCTGAAGTCACCATTTACCTTCTTGGAGGTACCTTAAAAATATCTAAGTAATTTCTGCTTACATAGCCTGTATTTCAGTTGAGCACTTTCAATGGCATAATGGAAAACAATCAGTGATTCAGACATGATCAAATTATACTTTACTGTGAACAAATCCATTCCGTCTAGGTCTACTCAGAATGCTATTTGTATTTATATAACGATACATGTGTTATTTTAAAATTAAAGTTGTTCTGATCACTGTCACAATGTTTCGATATTTTTCTGACACCTATAAATCAATCAAAAAATCTCTGAAGCCCAAGAGGCCAGTTTTATTCAGCTTACTTTAGTCTGTAGGGGCAACTGTCTGGATTCACACCCCAAAGAAGTTGTTTCTGTCAGTATACATCTCCTTACTATATCTTGGTATTATAGAACTTTTTAGGAAAACTTGTTTAAATCCCAAATGTCCAGAGACTTATATGTCTCACATTTAATAAGAGTTTTGATGATCTGCATAAAAAACAACTCAAAGCTTTCAAACCACAGTATGATAACCGCAAACATGTCTTCTCAAATCAGGGAGCAAGCACCAAGAAAGGAAATACTGCCTGTCACAACTCACTGTATATAAACCATTTGATTTAGACTTAAATCAAGTCTGGTTAAATCATTACTGGTATTCTTCCAGTACAGTGTTTCAGAGACATTTAAAGAAGCTTCTATATGTATTTTCTATACTATAGGAAAAAATGAATCTCAAATATATCCTGTAATAGGTACAAATATAACAATTGTCTTCTGAATCTGAACAATGCCCTCTTTAAAAATACATTTCCTTGTTTTTAAAAAAATATTTACTTTATTTGAAATATGGAGCTACAGGGAAAGAATGGAAAGTTCTCATCACTCCATCCTGAATAATTAGGAATGAGATAAGGCTTAGAACAGCCAAAAAAAAAAAAAAAGTTAAAATATGTTAATTCTTGAAAAATGTCAAATATCTGCCTTTCAAATACAATAAAAAGAACTCATGACTAAAGCCGTACTGCAACTCAGATAATATTCCCTCCTATAATTATTAGGTAGCATTCTCTCCTGTAACTTAGAAAAGAGATGGAGACAGATGTCAAAGGAGAACAGAAGCCCGGGTATCTGGTTTCCATCTCTGGGTCTGAGTAATCGGCAATTTTTAGAAAATGTGGTTCCCGCCTCACCTTGCTCCCAGAGAGGCTGAAAACATTTTCAAAAGGGGGAAAACCAGCAGCTGCTGGCGTATTGCAGCAAGATGTTTCAATAGGCATTAAAATACAGAGACAAAGCCAAATATTTGGTGGCATTGCTTTTTAAAATTTTATTGAGATAACATATTTTCATTTTACATTATAGTCAAAGGTGTGATGCTCCACTAAATAAAGAGTTCAACACACAAAATACAAAAAAGATAACAGTTCAGCAAGAACACGGACAAGGGCTGTAAGCAACAATCAGATGAAGAGATGTCGACTTTGCCCATATACAGTAAACTTCAAGATAGCCACAGATCATCAAAACCATCATGGTATGCAATACCTAACACTTTGCCCAGCAAAGATTCAAAGTAAAGTTTGACAAAATACTTTATTGGCAGCAAAAGTGATACAGGCATTTCCTTTTTTGTTTTCCTTTTTTTAAAAAATTAGTTCCCATGTATAATGGAGAATATGTGGTATTTGTTTCTGCATATGGATCATTTCACATAACATGTCCTTCTGTTGCAACCATTTTGATGTAAATAATGGGATTTCATTCTTTTTTATAGCTGAATGATATTCCATTGTATGTATGTATATATATTGTATATATATACACACACCACATTTTCTTTATGCACTCATCTGATGGGCATCTTGATTGCTCCATATTTTGGCTACTGTCAACAGTGCTGCTATAAACATAGTGGTGCAGGTATCTCTTTGATACGGTGCCTTTTGGGTATGTACCCAGTAACGGGATTGCTGGGGTACACGGCAAGTCCATTTCTAGTTTCATGTAAGAAATCTCCATGCTGTCTTCCGCAGTGGCTGCACTGATTTACATTCTGGTGGCACTTCTTCTTGCTCTTCAGTTTGGACATAGTTGGATTTGCTCAGGTATGAAAGCTGAGGAAAGGTGGCCCCAGATCCACACACGTGCAGACAGGATGTTTGGGGGTGAAGGCTCACGTGCCTTATGAGAGTAATTTTATCATTCCACTTTGGGCCACCAAAAAATGTTTACTTTGGTAATGATAGATCTAACTTGTAGAAAAAAAAAATTGTTCCATATGTATTTATTACAAGTGTCTTAGGAGCTGTCTCTTTGATATTCTTCTACAAATGTCCACTCTTTACTCAAACAAAATACATACATTTCCCTGTTACTCATGATCTGCTTGGTAGGTCTTGGGACACGACAAAGGCTTGGGAAATTGCTTAGAAGAAGTGAGCTTTCTCTAGGGTCCTAGATGCTGTTAAGATAAATGAGCAACATGTTTTCCTTTGGTGGATGGAGACACAGCCCCCAAATGTAATCTTCAAAGAAGTTAGGTTGTTGAAGCACCATGAACAGGGATCACTGTGACTAGTCAAGTCAGGGGCTACTAGTAGCTGCTCTAAACTTAGAAATAACAAACTTTTCAGCTTCAGCGGGGGCAGTTTCAAATACAGATGCTACTATAGGTTACTGATAAATCAATTTGTCTTCTATGGGGAAAGTTATTGAAAATACATGGCTAGGCAATAGAATGGTCCTTTGGGGTTTCTAAAGAACCAGTGAGTGGTTTTGAAGGAATGAGTGGTTTGAGAAGTTGCAGAGCAGTAACATGAAGAAGTCCAAGACTACTGCAAAGAACTCTAGGACTAATGTTCTTCCAGTGGGGAAAGGGGTTTACTTTATCAGAGAGCCACAAAAGAGTGCTACCTGGAGTCGTGGCACACAAGTCAGATACTTGCACCTCACCTCTTTGAGTTCCTCAGAGTTCAGTTATACTGAAGAGTAGTTATTGAACTAAACCAAGGCTCCAAGTCTACCAGACAATAGCATCCTAGGGTTAGTTTGACAGTCTAATAGAAGAGATAATTTTTCAAATATTTCACAAACTAGGCAAATACGCTGTTTCCATGAAACAAATATTTACTGAGCATCCGCTGGGTGTCAGGCTCTTTTAGGCCCAGAGCCTACCTTCTAATACTGAACGGTTTCTCACGGGTGGGCACAGGGAAAGCATGAAAACATCCACAGGAAGACAGATTAAACAGTGGAAAAACTTGAAACACAGAATGCAGAAAAAAGCAAGCAGATTCTGAGAAGCTTCCTGGGAAGCCATAGGGCCCTGGGAATAATAGAAATGGAAGGGAAAATGAATTCAGTGGCAATGGATGTTTCCCCTCCCTCTTGAAGAGCTTTGTACAGAAACCCAGTGTTTGGGTTACAAACATGTGGTTTTCAGGAAACCAAGGGATAACCTAGGTGGCATTAATTAAATGAGCTTACTACCAGGCTTTTGCAGAAATCAATAAACATCTATTTTTTTTAAGCACTCCCTGAGGTGACTCGCTGTCACCACTAGTTATTGTGTTAGATTGGTGAGAGTTTAACCAGATGTGAAAAGGAACATTTCACCTGTGCAATTACAAAGTGTGTTCTGCAGCTCCAAGCCTTTCTCAAACCGCCCAAACTGCTTATCTGACGGTGCTTTTTGACTCACAAAGTTTAGAGAATCAACAACCCAGTTGTACTCTCAGGTTATAAAGATCTTGAAGGGGTCATAATACAATCAGGTTCATCAGTCTGAATAAAGATGTGCAATTGTTCTTACAGAATATTCAGTCTTGTCTAACTTCCAGTGGCGTTTTTCAAGATAGCTGCAGTGTACAGAATCAATTCGCCCTGTGGTTTATGGTGATAGCAGTCATATGCTCTGAGCACTGTAAAATGCAGTACACTCATCTGAGTAACTGAAGAGATGGACCACCTGTTTCTTGAGACGACAGTTCTATCCTGGTCATTTTGCATTGGAATGGAAAAAACAGCCAACTCTTTTCGCCAAAGTGTTTTTTTTTTTTGAAATTAGAAAAGTGTTTCCTTCCAGAAAAATCAGTAAGAACTACATGGAAAAAGAAAAAAACAAAACACAACTCCACCAATCACAAGAGATCCAGCTGTTTCTTGGTGCTTCTATCTCCACACACCGAGGTTTTAAAAAGTGGGATCCTGGGGCCGATGCGTGGCGCAGCGGGTAACGCCCTGGCCTTAAGCACCGGCACCCCATATGGACACCGGTTCTAGTCCCAGCTGCTCCTCTTCCGATCCAGCTTTCTGCTATGGCCTGGGATAGCAGTGGAGGATGGCCCAAGTCCTTGGGCCCCTGCACCCACGTGGGAGACCCGGAAGAAGCTCCTGGCTTCAGATCAGTGCAGCTCTGGCCCTTGCGGCCATCTGGGGAGTGAACCATCGGATGGAAGACCTCTTTCTCTCTCTGCCTCTCCTCTCAGTGTAACTGACTTTCAAATAAATCAATAAATCTTTATAAAAAAAATGGGATCCTATGTTGCATAGCGTTTGATTCGTCTCTTTGCCCCCTTAATGACCTTCACAGTGTTCCACGTCATCCTAACAGCATTTCCCCATGACTGTGTAAACGCAGGGGGCATACAGCCGACTTTATCCAAGGGCACAGTACGCAGTCAATTCTTATGTTCTTGGGAATTTAACAGAGCTCGTCCCCCCTTCTGCTCAGCCTCATGGTCGTTCTCCAAATCCCTCCGTGACCTCGTCCCGCCCCCCGAAGTGGCAGGCAGGCAGGTTGGCTGGGGGTGCCTCCACTCGCGTCGCTGACCGCCCGACACGGTGCTCGCGTCCCACCCACACCTCGTTTCTTCCTCCAGGACCCGGCGCCGTGCGGACCCCGGGGATCCCACCCCACGAGACGCCGAGTCCACCCTCCCATCACCTTGACACGGCAAAGCCCGAGTCCCAGGGCGCAACAGTGACCTCCCCCGTCCCGCGCCCGCCTGGTCGTCTTCCCTCGGGAACCCTCCCAGCTCCGCAACGGGACCCCGGACCCCGGGTCGACCCCAGCCCGCCTGCTGGCCGGGCCCGGGTGCCGTGCGCCGCCGAGGCCGGCCGGGAGCCGCGCGGGGCCGCGCCGTCCCCGAGTGATGACGCGCTTCCTGCCCTCCCGGCGCTCGCGGGCCGTGCGCTCGCGCTCGCCCTCGGCTCTTGTTCCGCGCCGGGAGCCAGCGGCGGCGGCAGTGGCTGAGGCGGCTGCGGGAGCGGAGCGGTCGCCGGGCGCGCTGGGGGACGCCGGCTGCACTCGGGGCAGGCGCTCTGCAGTGAGACAGTAAATGCATCCCCCGGTAAGGCGCACGGCTCACTCGGGCTCTCCCCTTCCTCCAGCTGCATGCACGTTGCATGAATTTCTCGTGTCTTTTCCCTCCCCTCTCCAGAAGGAAAATGTGGGTGGGTTTTTTTTTTGCCTCCCCTTGCATCTCGTGAGTGATGCCAATGCAGAAAAAAACCCTCCAAGCACCCAGATTTCATGTCCTAGGAGGGCTTTTTGCAGGAAAATAAAAATAAAATGAAATGAATGCACCTGTCTACTGCACATGTATGTTTCACGGCGCACGACCCGGGCGCAGCGGCTTGCAAACAGCCTCGCCGCCGGCGCCCTGGCCGTAGGCAGCCGGGTCCGGGCCGGGGGCTCCCGCAGGGTTTCCGGTAACCGGGCTCTGAAAGCGGCCCCGCCTGCATGGAGTGTCCCCGCGACCCCGGCCCGGCCCCCGCGCCGGGAGGGGTGGTCGCGGGCGGAGCGGCTTCATTCCAGCACTGGCCGCCCAGACTCCAGAGCCACTTTGCAAACAAGTCTCCCGCCGGGGTTCGGGGCAGAGACCGCCTGCCGGCGCGGAGCTGCCGCTCGGTGCGGGACTCTCGAACCCGCGGCTTGCACGACTCCCTTCGCTTGGCACCTCGGCGGCAGCCAACTGCTGACCGCTGGGCGCCCGGGCAGTGCCGGGCCGAGGGCGAGGGCGGGACCTGGATCCTGCGCGGCTGGCCTCGCACCGTCCCCGCGAGCCGAGGCTTCGCGCCCACCGGGAGTCGCGGGGACCTGGGAGCCTGGCATTTCGGGATCCCTGAGGGGCCCGAGGAGCGACGTTCGAGGGCGCCATGTTTTCGGTGGGTCTTGGCTGAGGAGAGAGGGGGCGTGCAGTTTGTGGGCCCCGGGGACCGCGCGGCGCCCCACCGGGGAGGCAGGAGCGATCGTCGCTGGGAAAGTTTGCGCGCCCGGTAGGCGCGGAGCGCGCACGGCGGCCGTCCCCGCAAGGGCGCGCGGGCTGCGGCGCGGCGCCAGGCGGGCCCCGCGGGGCTGGGGGGCGGCGGGCGGCGGAGGGTCAGGGACAGCGCGCGCGGCGGGCCGCCCAGCCGGGTGCTGCCGGAGCAGGAGAGCCCCCGGGGTTGGGAACACGCCCCTCTGCCCGGCCGCAGCGCCCGAGCCCTGCGCCTGGCGGCGTCTCCATGCCGGGGGCAGCGCGTCCACACGGCGCCGGGGCTCTCCTGACTGTTCGGCGGGGCGCGGGAGCCCACTGCCTGCCGGAGAGGAGGCGCCCCGGGGCGCGGATCCGGGTGAGGCCCTGGCCGGTGCCGACCAGCCAGAACCTCCAGCGGCCTCGGTGGTGTGGTGGCGGCGGCGGGCGCCCGCGGCTGCGTGCTGGGCTCCCGCCGGGCTGCCCGCCGAAGCCGGCGAGGAGAGGGGGGCGTTCCCAGAAGTTGGGGCTGCAGGTGACACGTGGGGAAAGTTGCATTCCTGCTGCCGGCGAGGAGCCGGGATGGCCTGGGGAGAGGGAGTTGGGGCCGCATTCCTGCGTCTCGGTGGTGAGAAGTCACCTCAGGTTACTCACATGGGAGAGGGGAGGGAAGGGTTGACGTGGGCGCCCACAGGCGCGACTGAACGCGGGGCGGCGGGACGGCCGCCCCCAGATGCTCTGCATTACACGCCCTCGAGTGCGCTGGGCGGCGGGACGACCGCCCCCAAATGCTCTGCATTACACGCCCTCGAGTGCGCTAAACACCACTTCACTTTGCTTCCGATGGCCCCTGGGCGCGCTGGGGCGCGGCACTCGCCAGGTGGCCCGCTGGCCGCCCTGCCTCGGCGCGGCTGGGACGGAGGGGACCCTTCGGGTTGACACGGACCGTGCTGCTTTGTGAAGGGGCAGGGGGGCGCGTGTTTGCAGAGCGCAGGGACCGGCCTGCCTTTCTCCTGGGCGTCTCCGTGAAGTCCTGTCGCAGCACGGGGCCCTCGGCACTGGAAAGGCCGGAAGGGGACCCCCCCAGGCCCTTCAGAGCAGGGCGGCGGACGGGGCGGAGAAGTAGCCAGAGCTGGAAGCGCCTCCCGCGGCTGCGGCGGCGGGGGTCGCTGTGTCCACCTGGGAGCCTTTACCGCCCCTGCTTCCAACGCGCCGAGGCGGGGAGTCGGGTGTGACCCGGGCTGGCAGGGAGGAAGACTCGCCAGAAGGCGATGCGTTGCTGCTCCGTCCAGCTCCGTCATAGTGGGAAGCACTCAGAGCCGAAATTGGCGTCGCTGCCTTGGGAGAGAACCACAGCAGTGGCAGCCAGCCGGTATGGGTTTGGTACAGATGGATCCTGGAACCACAGAGACATGACAGACTCTAGGAAGCCACTGGTTTCCCTCCACCTACGTAGTCGTGCAGGTTATAAAGAAGATCCTAAAAGAGGTCTTACATCTGTTTTTTTTTGAAGCTGATGCTGTCTTAAAGGGAAAGCGAACTTTTCTCTTAACTTGGCCCTGTTACTGGGATATCCTGGACGGGCATAATCTCCCTTCCTCTGTGTGTTTTGAATTCA
Source organism: Sylvilagus floridanus (assembly GCA_949820135.1). Classification (NCBI taxonomy): domain Eukaryota; kingdom Metazoa; phylum Chordata; class Mammalia; order Lagomorpha; family Leporidae; genus Sylvilagus; species Sylvilagus floridanus. The sequence goes on from OX463239.1 coordinate 70,332,965, forward strand.
TACTGAGTCTACTTTAGGATTTTTCAGACAGTTCTTTAGTGTATCTTTAAGTTCAGTGAAGGTATAGGAAGAGAGGGTATGTGTTATTGCCAGTCTAGTTTCTTTTTTTTTTTTTTTTAAATCTCTTAATGATACTGATTACTCTGCACTCCTTCACTGATCCCAAGGTCAGTTAAGGATTGTTACAGGGGCTGAGCAACCCCTCAAAACCTGTACATGCAATGATGTGCTTATTCACTTTAGCATATTGCTTTGTACCTACATAGGGGCCAGTTAAATTTTTGTGCATATGTTGAACATTCTATAACTTAAGAAAACACTTACAAAAGAGGAGCTTTATGGCAAAACCCTTCAGTCTTCATTTACAAGAGTTTATTTATTTATGACCTTGATATCTATCTGTTTTTTATGCCTCTCTCAACAAAGCGTAATAAATTATGCTTTGTTGCCTCTTGCCCGACTCTTATTATCATAACTTCAACTTCGTGGCTTGATCAAAGTTGCTGCTTTTTTCCCTCTATTACGATTTTGTAACTTCAAGAAGTTAGAAACTGACTGTGCATTTTGGAACTTTGCCTGTTGGTTTACCAGGCTGCCTGGTGTGTGTGTTGTGGTGTATGTGTGTGTTTGTGGTGAACCCAAGCTCTTGGGACAGTTGTGACATTACAGCTCCAGAAGGTTTGAGTCATGGTGTTTTCTTGGAGATTTTGGGTGGTGTCTGGCTAATACAGGAAGTACTAAAAAAGAGTTAAATGATTCAAAGTTATTTTTATTGGATACAAAAAACTTTAAAGACAAGAAGGAAAACACAGTCAGCCCCGCCAGTATTACTGCTTTACATACCCAACTGGTGCCTTTTTAATTACAGTACTTTCCTCAGAACTTTTTAATCCCATTACTTTTATATTTAATAAGGAGACTAGTTAAAACATAAGCCAAAGGAACTGTTACAAATAATAGGGATAAATGGTGGGTATAACCAGATGTTTTGCCTAAAGTTAAACAAGTTCAGGAATCTGAGCTCTGTCAAATTTCCCTGAAGGGCCCACACCCACTCCCCAGTAAGCCAGATTTTTAAAGGCAGAAAAGTGTTAGAGAGGGGTGGAGACAAAAAAGAAAAACAAACAAAAAATATGTCCAAGATAGGCCCCTCTTGGCATTGACCATCGTAACAACCTTTGGCTTTGTGGCAGGTGCCATTTGAGTGACAGTTGGTGGACAAGCCTGGGTGCAAAACGCTTTGGTCAAGAGAGCTTTGTTTATGTGTCACCCAGAGCTGTGAATTAGGACTGGGTTTATTGGCTTACTGTTTTCATAGTGGATTTTTAGAGTCAGTGCCAAGACCATGGTTTTGTTTTTCTCTTAACCAACAATTTCATTTCAGCCAACCTAGTACTGTTCTGAAAATGTCAAACAAGTAAGAACATTTGTATTTCCCTTTGACTCTCCTAGCTATAACTTTAACAGATAGAATTCTCTAGGCTGCTGTGTGCTTTATGCCAAGGGGACATCTCCTGCCCTCACCCCACATGTTGTGTTCCTACCCAGTGATCATCTTTTGTACTTTGTGTGTCTAATAGATTGCTGATGAGGGATGTGTGTGTGATTAAGTGGAACACGAAGTGCAGGGCAGTAGAAGGATGAGGAAGGGATGTGGACAGGCAGTTCCCCAAAGGAGAGTTGCCAGTGATGGCTAAACACGCACAGGTTCCCAGCCTCCTTAGTGGCTGAGAGATACAGATCTAGAAACAAGGAGGTCGTACTGATCTGCCCACTGGCCCGTCTTTGGAAATGGTTGGTACCATTCAGGCTGTGTTGGGGACAGTGTGAAGTGCTGCCGCCTTTAGGGAGAGCATGCGTGCCTTCTGCCCCAGCAGCCTGCATGGGGAGCGCTGTCCTACAGAAATGCAAACCTTGGCCTGTAAGGCTGTGTGTGTGAGGCTGCCTATTGCAGGTTTATTATAGGAATTGAACTAGCAGTAACATGAATGTCCATTAGTAGGATGGATAAAATTCAGGTCCCTGTGTACTGGAGATTATTTTGTGAGGGATGTCATGACATGCTGAGTAAAAGTGGTGTGTAAAATAAAAGGTAGCTGTAAAATATTATATGTAGTGTGATCCTATTTTTAGTTTTAAGTTAGAAGCCGAAGTATGTGTGTGACCTGAGAAAGATGTAAGAGGACATGGAAAATTTTATATTGCTTAAAATTGGCAGTCGGGGTGGGGAGGAAGTTAACTTTCTGTACCTGTATCTCAGTTGGCTGTCTTGTTCAAACATGTAAGCTTTTCTATATGATTATAACTTTTGAAATTATTTGGTTAATAAATAGGAGACTCACCAGCATTATTTCGGAAACAAAGGCTTGGAAATACCACTTACTTCCTCTGCTGCCGCCTACAGAAGTCTCTTATCTCTGGAAATTTGAATGAATTGCCTTCTAAAATCATGAGATTTCCCAACATTTACCCGTGTTAACTGTAGCTTCAGGAAAAGCTGTTTGCCTCTGCCCCCAGAAGAGGATTGAACAGAAACACTCAGGAAAGCCCCAGTCGAGCACGCGGCATGGTCTGTACTTTCTCCCACTCATTCCCAGGCAGACCAGGCGTGGCACTTGAAGAGGAGAACTTTCAGCCAGACAAGAGTCTTCCCAGGAATAGCAGCATCTCCTTCACCTTAGTGTTTCCAGAGGTGCTGTCGGGTGCTGTGCTGGCACTGAACCCGCATCTCTCTCTCCGCTTGCCCTGGACCGTTTTCAGCCCCGCCTCTTACTGTGAGTTTTGAAATCTTGATAGGATTGGTGAGTTCTTGGCAGTTACAGCTGAAACCAGATGGTGCACAGCAGTGGCACCTCCATGAGCATTTTAAAAGTTGCGACAGAGGACCCTGTGGATCCTGGTGAGAGATAGAATCTCAGTCCTGCAAGCCCCAGGCTGCACAATTTGAAAAGCGTTTTTGAGACTGGGTCAGTGGCTGCCAAACTCAAAGTGTGTCGGGATCACTTGGAGGAATTGTTCATAGCCAGGTGTTGGGCCCCGTTTCAGCTTCTGTAGGTAGGCCTTGGGTGGGGCCAAGTTTGATAATTTGCATTTTTGATGAGCTTCTAAGTGGTCTGGGGCCATACTGTGGACACTTGAGCTACCTCTGTTATGTAGAACTTTTTTTTTTTTAAAGATTTATTTATTTATTTAAAAGGCAGAATCAGAGAGAGACAGGTCTTCCATGCACTGGTTCATTCCCCAAATGGCCACAATGACAAGGGTGGGTCAGGCTGAAGCCAGGCGTCAGAAACTTCTTCAGGGTCCCCCACATGAGTGCAGGGACACAAGGACTTGGGCCATCTTCCGTTGCTATCCCAGGAGCATTAGCAGGGAGCTGGATCAGAAGTGGAGCAGCTGGGACTCAAATCGGCATCCACATGGAATGCCGATGCCACAGGTGGTGGCCTTACTGGCTTCACCACAGCGCCATCCTAATGTTTAGCAGATCTTGTGCTCTTCCCAGTCATTCTTCTGTCCTATGGATGAAAGTTAAGAACCTTAATTAGGGCATATTTAACTTTATCAGTTTCAGTAAGATGGCAAAAATAATTATCTAGGGGCCAGTGCTGTGGCATAGTGTGTAAAGCCACCAACTGCAGTACTGGCATCTGATATAGGTGCTAGTTCAAGTCCCAGCTGCTCCATTTCTGATCCAGCTCTCTGCTATGGCCTGGAAAAACAGTAGAAGATGGCCTGAGACCTTGGGATGCTGCACCCACATGGCTGACCCAGAGGAAGCCCCTGGCTTTGGATCTGCACAGCTCTTGCCGTTGGGGCCATCTGGGGAGTGAACCAGTGAATGGAAGACCTCTCTCTCTGCCTCTACCTCTCTGTAACTCTGCCTTTCAAATAAATAAATCTTTAAAAAATAATTATCTATGTTATTTTTTTGTTTCTCTTTAAAATTTGTTTTATTTATTTGTAGGCAGAGTGACACAGGGGGAGAGACACAGAGAGAGAGATCTTTCATCTACTGGTTCACTCCCCAAATGGCTGCAATGGCCGGCGCTGGGCCAGGTCAAAACCAGGATCCAGGAACTCCGTCTTGTCACATCGGAGGCAGGGGCTCAAGCATTTGGGCCATCTTCTGCTGCTTTCCCAGGTGCATTTGCAGGAGCTGGCTTAGCAGTGGAGTAGCCAGGGGCCAGTGTTGTGGTGTAGAAGGTTGAACCTCTGCCTGCAGTGCCAGCATTCCATATGGGTGCTGATTTGAGTCCTGGCTTGTGATCCAGCTCCCTGCTAATGCAGTGGGGGAAACAGTCCTTGGGCCCCTGCACTCACATGGGGGACCCTGAAGAAGCTCCTGGCTTCAGCCTGACCCAGCTGTGGGCGTTGTGGCCATTTGGGGAGTGAACCAGTGGATAGAAGACTCTCTCTCTCTCTCTCTCTGCATTTCAAATAAATAAATAAATCTTGAAAAAGAAGTGGAGTAGGCAGGACACAAACCAAGCGCTCTGATTTGCGATGCTGACATCACAGGGGGCATGCTTCCTTAACCTGCTGCACCACAACAGGGGTACCGGGGTGCTGTTCAGTAGATGGATACATGTCTGTACTCAGCAGTGAAAGGGTCCTTCATGTTGTTTTAAATGTTCTCTAATGAATTTTCATAGGCTGTCATGACTCTCATTCCTGTTTACTTTTTCCCCTTGATATATCCATATTCAAGATTTGGTGTCATTGATTTCTTTTAATAAAAAATTGGCTACCAGTGGGGGCTGTTAAGAATAAAATGGAGAGCAGATGATAAATGTGACATAATCGTGCTGTAATCTGATCGCGGGTGCATTTTCTGGAGGAAGTTTAAGTGCAATAGCCATTCATTTCAACATAGACTTACCGCAGTGCCACCGAAGGGGTTATGTTTCGAACGATGCTTATCAGGGACGCTTGAGTGCTTGGCAGTCCTCCGGGATCCTCACTTGCCCGGATGTCCTTGAGAGGAGAGGGTTCCCCAAAGGACTTTCCTCCTCCCTGACCCCCAATACTAAAATTCTTTAACAGATGAACACTTGCTCTGTTCTTAGCCACACGGTCTTAGAGCCTTTTATTCCTCTCTAGTGATTTCACTTGTAAGTGTTAAGCAAAGCAAAATCGGTGGTGACAATGGGGTGCGGGAGACAAGGGAACTGGAAGGGAAATTTCCACAAAGGAGGAGACACTTGAGTGGCACCTTGCAGTGTGGGTGTCTGCTGTAGGCTTCTGTGATCTGACTGCACACTGGGACCATAGCTATTTTGGGATGGGACCTGAGCACACACACAACTGAAGCAGAAATTCACACAGCAGCATTTATCCTAGGTATAATGTATTCTCATACTGTTTATTATTTCATAAAAAAATTGCTGGTCATGACCTGCCCATTAAACTTAGGTCCCATCATTTGAAATCTGTGGTTGTAGACCTCATTACCAGTAAATGCACCTCCTCCTAAATCTTTAAGAAATTTTTATTTGAAAAATAGAGAGTCAGAGACAAATAGAGATAGATCTTCCATCCCCTGGTTCATTCCACTAATGCCTGAAGGAGCCCAGGGATACATTAAACTGAAGCCAGGAGCCTAGAACTCAACCCAGGCATCCCATACAGGGACCCAAGTGTTTGAGCTGTCACCTACTGCCTCATAGGGTGTGCGTTAGCAGGAAGCTGGCATTGGAGCTGGAGCCGGGATTCAAAACTAGGCACTCCAGTACTGCCTGTGAGCACCCCTGGTGGCATTTTAACCACTACACTGCTGCCTGATCTTCCACCCAAATCTTGATAAGCCCGACCCTCAAGTTTCTTCTTCCATCTTATTCCCTTCCCTCTAGTGTCCAGTTCCACCTGGCCTTCCTGCTTTAAGGCTCTCTGGCCTGGTGACCTGTCCTTTATCAGCATCCATCACCCTTCCCTCGTCCTCATTTTCTCTGCTCAACTCAGGTTCTTGGATACACTCTCACCTCCCTGGTCCTTTCTCCCTTCTTTCTTTCCTGTGAAAACTCCTTTGATTAAAGCCAGCCTCTGCACACCCTGCCCCAGTCTGGGCCAATGAACCTGTCTGGAGAAAACCCACAGCCGTCTGCATCATCCTGCTTTTGATTTACGACCACAAACCTCCAGGGGACTTTTGACGCTGCCACATCCAGATGCTTCTGGCCTCTCATCACTCTCAGCTGATGACCTGGCATGTTTCACGGTGAAAAGACAATTAGAAACTAGCTTTGTTATCGTCTCATACCCAATCTACTAATGTACCAGCACCTGTAACCACTGGGGCATTGGATCCTGTTGTGACTTGGCTTTCACTCGTGCAGATGTCTGCTTCCCTTTTGCATAGTCAGTGTCCTCCCCTGCCTGGTCAGCCCATCAGAAGCATCCTGTAGGCGCCAGTGCTGTGGCGTAGCGGGTAAAGCCGTCACCTGTGGTACCAGCATCCCATATGGGTGCCAATTTGAGTCTCAGCTGCTCTACTTCTGATCCAGCTCCCTTCTAATGCACCTGGGAAAGCAGTAGAAGATGGTCTGAGTGTTTGGGCCCCTGTACCCACGTGGGAGACCCAGAAGGGGCTCCGGGCTCCTTGCTTTGGCCTGGCACAGCCCTGGCTGTTGGGGCCATTTTGGGGCATGAACCAATGGATGGAAGATCTCTTTATCTCTCCTTCTTTCTGCTTTTCAAATAAATGAATCTTAAAAAAAAGTCCTGTAGTGTTTCTTTTTGCAAGGAAACTATGTACCAATCAGTTGTTACCTCATTCCTCAGTTGTCCTTTCAAAACAATGGTCATACTCCCCGATACCTTCTTGCTTGGACCCACTGTGCTCTGGCCGTTGGCTTCACCCCTTCATTCCAAGCAAAGGTCTTAAGATCTTTGATGTCCAAGTGGCCAAGTCCTGGGGTCAGCTCTTACTTGTCATCTTCTGCAGCCTCCTCACAGCATGTAGCCTGCTGATTGCTCGCTTTGGGATGCTTTTATCACCCGGATTCCCTGCCACGGCGCCCCCTTGGTTCTCCTTCTACCCTCTGGCCACTCTGACTCTAGCTACCTTGGGCAATCTTGTCCTCCTGGCTTCTGAAAGTTGGAGGTGCTCTCACACTTCCCCTCAGGAGCACTTGCTTGCATCCCTTTACCCCTCCTCAGAGCTTCTTGTTAGTGTCCTAGCGTTCATCTTCCTTGACGTTACACGCATGGCTTATTCCTCCCTCCCTCCCTCCCTCCCTCCCTCCTTCCCTCCCTTTCTTCCAATAAGATTTATCCATTTATTTAAAAGTCAGAGCTACAGAGAGAGGAGAGACAGAGATATTCCACTTGCTGGTTCACTTTCCGAATGGCCACAGTGGCCAGAGCTGGGCCAGGTTGGAGCCAGGAGCTTTATCTGGGTCTCCCACATGGATAGAGGACACCAAGCACTTGGGCCAGTTCCCACTGCTTTCCAAGGTGCATTAGTAGGGAGCTGAATTGGACGTAGAGCAGCCAAGACTCAAATGGTCGCCCATTTGGGATGCCAGTGCTTCAGACGGAAGCCTAACACCCTGTGCCACTGTGCTGGCCCCACGATGATTTCTTGTCTGTCTCATGGCACTTAGAATACCAACTCCAGGAGAGAAATCATCTCTGCCACTGGGTCCCCAAGGCCTAAAACAATACCTGGCGCCTAGCAGGAACTCAGTAACAACAAAATCCAATGAATAAATGATCGATCGATTGATGAGGAAAACTTGGTGGTTACAGAGGTTAGCCTTGGATGAGGAAAAGCGAATCTTGCAGAGTTGACTAAGGAAGAGTGAATGTGGAGTAGAGACACTGCCTCACAGTGCATTGTCTGTAGGTCACTTGCTGACAGTGGGGTTTCTGGGATGATTTGGGGGAGCACATCTTTGGGAAGCAACTCGTTGAGCAATGGAAGGCACCTGCGGAGGACTTCTCACTGCAGAGAACAGGTTGCCTCTCCCGTTTTTTCTTTGTTTTATTTTTTTCCTCGTGGAGTGGGGTACTTAGCAGTCCACTTGGAAACTTTTGTTGCTGGCCTTGAAGACTACGTGGCCTGATTGGCGTGTTTATCATCAACGGGAACGTTCTGGTGACTCGCTTATCCCCCGAGTCCACTGGCTGCAGGCAGGCCATCCCTTCTCCACAGCGTGGGAACTCGGTGAGGAGTGAGTTTCTGCAGGTGGCTGGGGGTGGTCTGTGGTTCCTCCGAGCACCCGGCATGCTTCAGGCCGAGCTCTTCACCCCTCTTGCTGTTTGCAAGGCCTCCTGAATCACACAGCTCTTTCTCAGCCATGGCCTGAGGTCATGCATGGCAAATCTTCCCAGGCTGTGTGGCTTAGTCCTGGGTTTGAGAGATTACATCGAGGGCACTTTAAGAGGCTTACTTTTCTCCTTGAAGGGCTCTTTACTGGACACGGTGCTGTCACTCCTGGGCCTCCCCAGCATTGGTGGTGGGGGAAGGAAGCCCACCCGTGGGTCACATGTCAGCCTGGGGAAGCGTGAAGTACAGCTGCCAGGCCGTTGGGCTCAGTATACCCGAAAAGACAGGGAAGGCGTCTTTGTATTTATTTGAGGCACAGAGACAGAGATTTTCCATCTGCTGGTTTGTTCCCCAAAGGCCCATAACAACTGGGTTTGGGCCAGACTGAAGAAGCCAAAAGCCCAGAATTCCTTTAAGGTGTCCCGCATGGGTGGTAGGGACTCAAACGCTGGAGCCATCATCTGCTGCCTCCCAGGGTGTGCACCAGCTGGAAGCTGTGTTGGAGGGAAGCTGAGCCTGGCACTCTGCTATGGGATTTGGGCTTCCCAAGTTGTGCCAGGTGTCTTCCTGGGACATGTTGGGCTGGGTTTAGGATATTTGGTTTTATTTTCAGTATTTTTTTTTTTTAAAGAAAGGAGGAACCTGAGTGGGTCTAGGTCGGCTTCTACATTTGATAGGAAGAAAGCTAAGACCCAGAAGGGCATGTGCTTGACAGAGCTGGCACTGGAGCCTCCAGGTTTCTGACCAGTGCCAGGCAGTTTCTTCTTGTTTTGGAATGCCCAGCTGGGCCCTGTCTTTGTTTCAGGGCTGTGGTTCTCAGTCCTGAGTGTGTGTGAGCTTGTTAAAAACACTGGTTCCTATACCCCACTGAGTTATTGAGCTGAATCCCTGAGCTGGGGCCAGCACCCTTGGAGGACTCCTGGGGGAGGTTGCCCAAGAAGGCTACGTGGGGGGCCAGGGCAGCCCGGGGATGAGGGACCAGTGCCCTGCAGGTCAGGTACCTGCCACCCTTGCACACTTGAGAGCTCTGTGCCTTTGTCCTGCAAGGCACCCACTTCAGCCCAGCCACAGCTTGCTTCTGGCCTTCCCTGTCTGCCCTGGTTACTAAGATCCCATAGGGTTCCATTTTAGTGCATGGAGAAAGGGCTTTGATTTTGAGGGGTGGGGTATTTACTTTTCTGCCATTTTCCAGTGATTGACAGCATAACCCTGTAGGGCGGGCTTTATTATCACCACTTGGAGGAGGCAGAGCTGTAACAAGATTTCTGCACTGCATCCCAGGGAAATCTGACCTGAGCTCAGCTCTATCATATGTTCAAACCTTGACGTGAGAATCTCCTTGGGCAGCTCATTAAAAATATAGATTTCATGGCCAGTGCCGCGGCTCAATAGGCTAATCCTCCACCTTGCAGCGCCAGCACACTGGGTTCTAGTCCAAGTCGGGGCGCCGGATTCTGTCCCAGTTGCCCCTCTTCCAGGCCAGCTCTCTGCTGTGGCCTGGGAGTGCAGTGGAGGATGGCCCAAGTGCTTGGGCCCTGCACCCCATGGGAGACCAGGAGAAGCACCTGGCTCCTGCCTTCGGATCAGCGTGGTGCGCTGGCCGCGGCGGCCATTGGAGGGTGAACCAACGGAAAAGGAAGACCTTTCTCTCTGTCTCTCTCTCTCACTGTCCACTCTGCCTGTCAAAAAAAAAAAAAATACATAGATTTCAGAGGCTTTTTTTAAATACTTTTTTTATTTATTTGAGAGAGAGGCAGACAGATTCTCCAAATGTTGGTTCAGTTTTTAATTCATGCAGTCCCTTGGCTCCCTGCTGAAGCCAGGAACTGGGAACTCACTCTGGGTTTCCCACTGGAGTGACAGGGAATCTACCACTTGAGCCATGGCTGCTGACTCCAGACTCCTCTGGAACTGGAGTGGAGTCGGGACTTACGCCTTGTATGGAGCCTAGTATGGGATGTGGACATCCCAACCTGTGGCTTAACTGGCAGATCAAATGCCTGCCCCAGGTTTGAGGGGCTCTGTGGGGTTCTTCCAAATCAGAAGCTGAGGGTGCAACTAAGAAATCTGATTTTTTCGTTTGTTTTGTTTGTTTCCCCTGGAGATTTTGATGCACTTAAAAATGTGAGAACTGGAGGCGGGCACTGGGGCACAGCTGATTGAGCTGCTGCTTCATCACCAGCATCCCATATTGGAGCTCCAGTTTGAGTCCTAGCTTCTCTGCTTCAGATCCAGCTCCCTGCTAGTGAGCCTGGGAAAGCAGCCGAGGATGGCTCAAGCACTTAGGCCCCTGCCATGCAAGTGGGAGAACTGAATGGAGTCCCTCTATCCTGGCTTCAGCCTGGTCCAGACCTGGTTGTTGTGGCCATTTGGAGAGTGACTTAGTGGTTGGAAGATCTCTCTCTCTTTCTCCCTCTTTTTGTCACTTTGCCTTGTGAGTAAATAGATTATTATTATTTTTTTCAATGTGAGAGCTAATATACCCTACCAAGAGCATAATATTTTAGAGGGAAAACTACCTGCACCAACAAGTTCTCTTTGATTTTTTTTTTTTATTTGCATTGCAGGCCCTCAAGGGGCTCAGGGAAAGGTGCTGGGGGTGGGTGGGTGGGTGGGTATTGTCAACTTCAGTGCCCCAGGGGATGGATGGGCCTCTTGGTTAATACTCTGTGGCTCTGTACTGATGGGCATGGTCTGAGATCTTTGGCCTACCGAAGACCATGCAGATGGTCCCTCAGCCAATGGACAAGTAAATCTGGCATGAGCTTCTGTGCTATGTAGATGCACCTTACCTTAGAGTGGAAGGTAAATTTAATAGGTGTGGTCACAAACACTGTGCCTTATCAAAGCAAAAGTAAAACCACAAGAAAATAGTTGTGATTATTAGATATGTACTGTTCCAGAATACATTTATATGAACTCGTAAGTGCTGGAGCATGCACAGGGCGGAACAGTCGCCTGGAAAAAGTTTTAACACAGGGACTCTTGTTTCTTTCCACCAGAGATTTTCTTTTGGCTGGTCTGAGATGGGACCTGAAAATTCCGAGCTATTGGTCTTAGGACCACCTTAGGAGCAGGCAACCCTATATAAGAGGACTATCGTCACTGCACCCTTCTGTTGACTTTCCAGCATAGTCTCTGAATAATGAGAGTATTTCTGAGAGTTGACCATCAGCCTGGAGATTGTAACCCAGTGTCCAAGTTATTCGCCACCTTAACTTTATTCTAGTGATTATAGGGGAGTACTTCAAAATGTTGGTGAGGAAAATGGCATTAAAAGATTAGTTTATTTTGATGCCAGCGGTCTTTGAAATTGTATAGGCAAAGGTTTTGAAAACAGATATGGAAAATGCATGTTATGAAATAACTATGCATGGATTCAGAATTTTTGGCACTGAAAAAACTTGCCCTTTCATTCCATTTTCCATGACATTTTTGAAGTACCTTCATATGACAAAATATATGATCTCTTAGCTAGGGATGTATGAGGTCTGGGTCAGCTCCATTGGATTTATCTGGGATTAAGGCCAAGTCTTGTGGCTGACCAATGGCCAGAGATTCTAATGTGGTAGGTCAGTGTGGGGCCCAAGCATGTGTAGTTTTCCCAATCATGAGATTCTCAGGCATTTTGAAGTTTGATCACCATTGAACTTGGGCTTGAGGGTAGGTTCTGCTTTCTTTCAGAAGTCAGTCACACGGTGGGGGTGGGGTGGGAAGGAGGAGTTTAAAACCTGTTACGTTGTAATGGCATTTGTTCCCATTTCCTGCCTGGTAATGCTGTTGTCCTGTCTGGATCAGAGATCTAAGTTTATTAGATTGCTAGATTTCTATCTGAATAATCACCCCCCTCCCATTTTAAATAAGCTCATGCCCTTCATTTTTTTTTTTTTAAGATTTATTTTATTTACATTTTATTTAGTTACAGAGAGAGATAGAGAGGTCTTCCTTCTGCTGGTTCATTCCCCAGATGGCCGCAAGGACCAGAGCTGTGCCAATCTGAAGTCAGGAGCCAGGAGCCAGGAGCTTCTTCCTGGTCTCCCATACGGGTGCAGGGGCCCAAACACTCGAGCCATCTTCTACTGCTATCCCAGGCCATAGCAGAGAGCTGGATTGGAAGAGGAGCAGCCGGGACTGGAACTGGCGCCCATATGGGATGCCGGCGCTTCAGGCCAGGGCGTTAACCCGCTGTGCCACCACACCGGCCCCATGCCCTTCATTTTAACCTAAGTCTTAAAACAAAAAGTGGGTTCCTGGTCCAGGTAAATTCCTTGGAGCACTGGCAGTATATGAAACATACTAGAGATTTTTGGAGTTAATTCAAGGAGGCCTTGTGGTTTTAAGTGACACAGGTGGTTAGGGATAACCTTTGGGAGAAAGGTGTTTGAATTCTTGGGCTCTGTGTGCCTATGACATAGAAATCATGGTTGCTTTCCTGTGGGCGGGGAGGGGTTGCAGGAGGTACTGGTTTCCTGTCGGTAAGAGAGTCAGTGGCTTGACCACCGCAGTGCTCCCTGTCTTGCAAATTGATTCTCCCCACTCTGGAGACGGGAGTCTCGGTTCTGTGTTCTTCCTGCTGGCAGAGCGGAGACCTTCACTTTTAGAAAGGGCAGCCAAGATTAATTAATTGGGTGTGAGGAGGAGCGGGACTCCAAGGGGTGGCAGCCGCCGCCGCTCCCCATGGAGGGGAAGTAGGTGGGAGAGAGAGAACGCAGGTGCCAGGAAAGATGCTGGTGGCGGGAGAGAGATGGGAGAGGGAGCCGCTCACGGTCCCTGCACAGAAGAGGCTCCCGATCTCCAAGGTCCACATTGCCTTCCCTTTCTCCATCGAAAGAAAGAAGGGATGAGGAAAAGAAGGAAACAAAGGACGCCAGATGACTGAGCAAGACTTGGAGGGCAGCCCAGAGGAGAGAGAGGACCGATGTGGTGGTGGGGCTTTCGTCCTTTCAGTCCACAAAAGGGAAGAAGGAAGGTCGTTCTGTAAACGCCTGTGCCGGAAATGGGCCTTAGGAAGCCCAGGCAGGACGTGAACCGAAAAGATGGATTCAGCAGGCCGCTAGATTTCATCGCAGGAGAACGGAATAGTTGAAGACTGATTTTTTTCCCCTCATCTTGGTCAGAGAATGGATTTTATACGTGTATTTAATATGCATCAAAAAGATCTCAGTTGCTCCTCCTTACAAAGTCAGAACATCTTATGTATGATGTGTGTAGTGTACCTTGCCTCAGAAGCTGAAGGGTTGATGTTGGGTTTTTTTCTCTTAGGAAATACCACTGGGGGCAGTCATCCGCCCGTTTTGCTTGTCCTTAGTCCCGTGCCCGTGGAGAACATAGGTGCTTTCTTTTTGAATGCTCACTAGGACTTTTTAAAAAAAGCACAACATCTCTTGGCTTTAGCGCCGTCTTCTTGGACTCCTTCGTGCCACGTGTACCAAGTGGAGCAAGAAGTGAGTGCGCAGGCTGAAATGTGGAAGAAGAAAGGTGAGACAGAGGTGCAGGCACACTGCTGGCTTGTGTTCCATGATGGCCAAAGGGGCAGCAGAAAGAAGGACACTGGGACGTGTTGTGGGCTGCCCGTCTCAAAAGATCTGGAACTTCCATCGCCCATGGAGTGCTGAAACCACCTGTGAGACCCACTTTGCTGACACCAGGACAGTCCCTGATGGCCCTTTGACCTGGGCCTGTGACATTCTGGACTAGTTCTGTTCTCAGTTGTGGCCGAGTATAACATGTGTGCAATAAATTATCTCTCTGCTGTATTAGCTAAAGGATCAAAAACAAACCAACAGGCCGGTGCTGCAGCTCAATAGGCTAATCCTCCGCTTGCAGCGCCGGCACCCCGGGTTCTAGTCCCGGTCAGGGCGCCGGATTCTGTCCCAGTTGCCCCTCTTCCAGGCCAGCTCTCTGCTGTGGCCCAGGAGTGCAGTGGAGGATGGCCCAAGTGCTTGGGCCCTGCACCTGCATGGGAGACCAGGAGAAGCACCTGGCTCCTGTCTTCTTCGGATCAGTGTGGTGCGCCTGCCGCAGTGCACCAGCTGCAGTGGCCATTGGAGGGTGAACCAACGGCAAAGGAAGACCTTTCTCTCTGTCTCTCTCTCACTGTCCACTCTGCCTGTCAAAAAAGAAAATGGTTATGGTAATTTGGATGTTAGTTTCTCCAATAGAGCCACATTTCTACTCTTTTAAAAAAATTTTGTGTCATTGGACCCTGTCTGCCCCCATTGTTGTAGATTGTGTACTCTTGGAAAGTTAGGGCTAATGAATGCTTCAACAAAGCAGCAGGATCTATATGTGTTTGTCAGAATTTATAGAGCTGAACACCTAAAAGAGATTAATTTGACTGTATGTAATGAATGACACTTCAATCCGCCTATTGGGAACTTGTCACTTGAGCTGCGTTTTCTGTGAGTTAGTTTGTAAAGCAAAGATTGGATTTGTAGACCCAGTGGTCACTCCAGGGCCCTCTGTGTCCCCCACTTGTTTGAAAATAGTTGAGTCCTGTGGATGATGTGGGGTTGGTCCTGAGGGAGGACGTGGAACTCTTGTCCATTTCTCGTAATTGGTTTTTTCTTAGCATCCTGTCTGGTACGTGTTGGTGGTGCACAAAGGTCTGAGTGATGAATTAAGCCATCATATTGATGGGGAAGCTGAGATGCAGAGGGGCCCTGTGGCTTGTCCACTGTGATGGTGAGGTGGCAGGGGTGGGAGAAGAACGGCTCAGGTCTTCCATTGCCCAGCTTCATGCCCTTCTGCTGTGAGTTTTCCAACTTAGGTCTGGTCAAGTGCTGTTTGGTCAGTTGGGAGTCTTTAACTGGGGTGCACATGTATGCTTGTGAATAGGTTTGGAGGCCACCTGTTCTCACAGGGGACACCTGGCTTTATACTCGTTCCTCCGTTTCGCTGGTGTTTTCCAAGTGTCTCCTAAATGCACGGTAGGAATAGCCAGAAACAAAGAACCCTGTCCCCTTGGAGTGCACAGCCTGAAAGGGCATGGATGGACCGAGGTGGTAGAACAAAGCAGAAGAGGGACAGTGTTGCACAGGGTCATATGCATGCAGACTTGGGATCCTTCTGCACAGTGTCCACCAGTTCTAGAGTGACCTTGGGCAAGTCTCCTAACCTTGAAAGCCCTCGTGTCCTCATCAGTAAAAGGAGTCTCTCTTCTCCATGTCCACGGGTGGTTGTAGGTATTCAGTGGTTGATGCGCCTGTGCATGTTTCTAGGCACAAGGTAATTGGCTGTCATTCCTTAGCAAGGGTGAGCACCATTTCTTTCTTTCTTTTCTTCTCTCTCTCTCTTTTAAATAATCATTCTTTATTCAAAATAAATAATCTTTCTTACTTACAAGGGAAATACAAAAGTAAACTCTGTGCCCCAGCCTCTAAGAGGGAAGACACTCTCAGGATATGTTCATCTAAAAATGGAAGATTGGAGGTTGTCCAACTGAAGTCCACAACTTCAGTATACATTGTTTTCTTGGAAAACAAAGATGAAAAGGAGTAACTCAGGTCAAAGGGATAAACAGTTTTCCTTCTGAGGCACCTTTTGGCAGATTTTCCAGGACTCTGTGCCCAAGAGCTCTGTCCCCTAAGAAAGGACCCTCCCCATGGCCCTCCTGCCTAGACTCTGGGCAAGGCAGTGTTTGTCATGGGAGTGGCGGGCGCCTCCCACAGTTGCCTCACTGTGGGTCCTGTGCGCGCACAGGCAGGGGTACAGCCCTGCTTGCTGAACATCAGCTCACTTGGCTGAGCTTTGCTGCAACAGAGAAGCCCTTTCCTTAGCAGCCAGATTGCTGTACCATGTTTTCTAGTATTTTCCAGATCCACAGTGTGCTTAGAAGGCCACTGTTGTATTTCCAAAGCTTTTTTTTTTAGAATATTTATTTTTATTTATTTGACAGGCAGAGTGGCAGACAGAAAGGGGGAGACAGAGGTCCTCTATCTGCTGATTTACTCCCCAAATGGCCACATTGGCTGTGGCTGGGCCAGGAGTCTGAAGCCAGGAGGCAGGAACTCCATCCGTGTCTCCCACCTGGGTGGCAGGGGTCCAAGTGCCAGGGGCATTTTCTGCTGCTTTCTTGGGTACATTAACAGGGAGCTCGATGGAAAGCAGAGTAGCTAGAACTTGAACCAGCACTGCCATACTGGATACCAGTGATACAGGTGGCAACCTAACTCACTGCACCACAAGACGTCCCATCCTCAGGCTTTTAGAAAAGATTTTCACAAGTGTATCCAAGAAACCATTTCCATGGGATTCGTGGCTTTGAGGGCTACAACCACTGTTTCACATGCCCTGTCGTGCCAGCTTGTCTCCACATGCAGCTGTCTCACAGGATACATTAGACCAGTGAAGAACTGGGAAAAAAAAGAAGTCCCAGTAGTACCTCCTTACCCAGAATGCGAAGATGCACTGGAAAGATCTCCTCCCGGAAATTCAAGTTCATCATCCGAGAAGTTGCAGCCTCCAGTGATTCTTCCAGCTCCTGGGCATACTGACTATGTGTACAGGTGTTTGCTCCACATTTCTCAGTAGCGTGGCCCTTCATGGCCAGGGGCCTTTTTTTGTGGGGCCCCAGCTCCCCGACCGGCTCCTGCTTCCCATTCTCCAGTGTCGTCTCGTGTGCCTGCCCAGTTGCTATCACCAGCCCAACCATCTTGTGGAACTGGACTTGGGCTCTGGGGTAGTTGGAGATGCCCTCCTTGCCAACAATAATGGCTTTGTTCACACTGTGTCCCCCAGCGTAGTGGATGAGAGCAAAGGGGATGCTCAGCTCACAGGTGTAACTGACAATGGTGTGCAAGGTGTTGTCCGGCCTGCCTTGTTGACTGTTTTCTTGTGCTTGGGAGAGACAATGATGCACTTCAGCTTCTTTAGCCTCAGATAGTCGGGAGCCTCTCCCACCCTCATTCTATTCAAACCGGTGTTTGGTTGTGGCCTTGACTGGGTCCTGGTACGTACGGTCCTGGAAGCAGACCAGCTCCTTGAGTAGGATGGTAACGCAAGCATCTAGCTGCAGTAACTGCTGCATGTTGGGGAGGCCGGTGTGGTGGGGAGCAGGCTGGCAGGCCTTGGGATCCCTCTGCAACTCTGAGCTCCGAGGTTTTTCTGACTTGCCCTTGACCTTGTGTGGAGGAGGCTGCTTCCTCAGCTCCCCCTGGAGCTGCTCCTCTGCACACTCTGCACCCTGCGACTCATCCCTGACAGCAGTGGGGCTCACAGTGCCTTCTCCTGATGCCGCTGCCTGTGCTCTTGTTCTTTCTAAATAATCTTCGGGGAGGTCGACTTCCTGGCCTTGGGGCCCTCCCTTTGCTTCCCTTTCTTCAGTGGCAGGTGCAGGAACTCGGGAGTGTGTGGGGTCCTCACCTGCCTGGAGCTGCTGGTTTGGAAGGAGGGGCTGGTGAGAGTGCTGCCCATGGGGAGGACTGCTCTGTGTGCTGGGAGAGCCGCTGCTGCTCCAGAGCTGTCAGCACTGGAATCTGGAGTTTCCACTATTTTCTTTTCTTTTTTAAAGATTTATTTTATTTATTTGAAAGACAGAGTTACAGAGAGAGAGAGAGAAGTCTTCCATCCACTGGTTCACTCCCCAGATGGCTGCAATGACTGGAGCTGTGCTGATCTGAAGCCAGGAGCCAGGAGCTTCTTCTGGGTCTCCCATGTGGGTGCAGGGGCCCAAGGATTTGGGCCGTCTTCTACTGCTTTCCCAGGCCAAAGCAGAGCTGGATTGGAAGAGGAGCAGCCGAGACTAGAACTGGTGCCCATATGGGATGCCAGCACTTCAGGCCAGGGCGTTAACCCGTTGTGCCACAGCACTGGCCACATGCACTATTTTCAAAATTGTTTTGAGTGCCGGTGACGTGTTGCAGCGGGTTAAGTCACTGCCTGAGACATGAGCATTCCATATGGGCATGAGTTCAAGTCCTGGCTGCTCCACTTCCTATCTAACTCCCCACTAACGTCCTGGGAAAGCAGCAGAAGATGGCGCACGTGTTTGGGCCTCTGCACCACGTGGGAGACCCTGATGGAGTTCCAGGTTCCTGACTTTGGCCTGGACCAGCCCCAGCCATTGCGACCATCTGGGGAGTGGACAAGTGGATGGAAGATTCTCTTTCTCTCTCTCTTCCTCTCTGCAACTCTAGCTCTTGAGTAAATAAATAAATGAATCTTTAAATAGATGATTCTGTGGATGCCGTTGAGATCGGTGTCTTCTGCTGTGTCTTCTCTCGTATGCAGCTGCCAGATAGGGAAATTCCTCGGCCTCTCCAGCCCTTGGTTGCTCTTGAACGGTCACAATTTCATACTTTGCCTTAGACTTTATTTTACTGATTTTTTTCTTTGAGGCCTCATTTTGTTCAGGGTCACTGCCCTATGATGCTATAGACTTCTTTGTAGGATGGCCACCATGTTTCTCTTTGGTGTAGGAGAGATCTAAAGGTAGAACTTCAGCAGATGACAAACTAACCTTTTTAGCAGTGGTCTCTAGGCTTGTCCTGGAAACAACACTTTTAGGGCAGGTGACAGTTCTGTTGACTGTCTGCTGAGCAGCACAACCCATAGGTGTCCAGCATAAGTCTCTTGTAGGTGAAGGGGCATTGGTGGCAGTCCTGTCAGCTACAGGCTCGTTTGGATCAGTGCTGTTTCACCCTCTGATGCCTCTGCAGCAGGTGTCCCCACTTCTCCCATGAGAGAAACACAGAGGTGGAGCACAGAGGCCCCCACTCGGGCTGCGTTCCCTGGACCCTGCAGTTCAGGAAAATGCTACCTGCTGAATTCAACTCACGTTTGGATGTAGATGTACTTTTTGCAATGATTCTGGATTTCATGTCTGTTAATCATAATCGTCTGATTCCAGACTGTTCTCAGCATGAATGGGCAAATGTGAACCTTTAGCTGATTTCAGATGATCTTGTTGCATCAGCCCTTGTACTGTCAAACTTTGGCTCATCATGGCTTTCTTCTTTCCTCCCTTCTTCCTTCCATCCCTCCCTCCCTTCCTTCTGATTGATTGATTGATTGATTGATTTTTACAGATTTATTTATTTATTTGGAAGGTCGAGTTACAGAGAGAACGAAGGAGAGACAGAGAGCTTCCATCCGCTGGTTCACTACCCAAGTGGCTGCAAAGGCCATGGCTGTGCCAGGCCAAAGCCAAGACCCAGGAGCTTCTCCTAGGTTTCCCACACAGGTGCAGGGGCCCACGAAATTGGGCCATCTTCTGCTGCATTCTCAGGTGCATTCTCAGGGAGCTGGATCAGAAGTGGAGCAGCTCGGATTCTAAACGGTACCCTTATGGGATGCTGACACTGCATCCCATGGCTTAATCTGCTTAATGCCAGAGCGCCAGCCTCCTCTTCTGATTTATTTTATTTAGTTGAAAGACAAGGAGGAAGAGAGAGAGAGAGAAATCTTCTATCCACTGGTTCATTCCCCAAATAGCCTCAGCAGCTAGTGTTGGGCCAGGCTGAAGCCAGGAGCCAGGAACTCCATCCAGGTTGCCCACATGGATGGCAGGGGCCCAAGCACTTGGGCCATCTTCTGCCATTTTCCTAGGTACAGAAGCAGGGAGCTGGATTGGAAGTGGAGCAGCTGAGACTCAAACCAGTGCTCCCATTTGGGATGCTGGCATTGCAGGTGGTGGCTTAACTTGCTGTACCACAGTGCCTGCTGCATAGGATTTTTTTTTCTGAAACAGGCATTTTGTGTTCTGTGGGAGGAGGCCCATGTGCTTGTGTCGGGGCCTCATGGTCTGAAAGCCTGGGTAACCACTGGACTGGATATGTGCATCCTGGGTTATCAGGCACTGAGCAGACATTCTGTGCAGACTGAAGGTGGTTAGGAGACGCCCAGGAGTGCTTTTAAATTTACAGCTGCCCAGGCCTGCCCTGACATGTATGAGTCCCCCTTGCGATTCTTTCCAGGGGGCATTTGGGAAGCACAGAGTCAGGTGATACATGGTTCAAAAGTTGTCTCAGGTGGTAAATACTGAGGAAGGAGAGTTGAAGCCCCTAATGCAGTCTGTATTTTCTGTTCAGCCGCTGGTGGTTCCTGAACAGGAGCGTATGTGGCTGCACAGCTGGGAGACACACATGCTTCAGAGGACCTTGACCGTGCCACGTGGAGCCCAGAGAATCTGGGGACAAATGGTTTGACATCTGCTGATAACTTGGTGCTGTCCTCTCCTCTGGGCTCCCGTAGTCCCTTCCGCTGCCATGGTGGAAGCCTCCGAGGAGCCCACAGGGGAGGGTAGGGTGTGGCGAGTACACTGTAGAAGGAGCCCCTTACAGACAACCTCAGGATGGGAATTTGGTGTCTTTTTCTCCTGTGTTTTGGGTCATCTTCAGAACAGTGGGGAAATGTCCTGTAAGCTATGCGGCTTGCTTTTGCTCACTGACTAATGAGAGTGAGGCTGCAGCAGGTTTCTTACCACTCGGGGAGCTGAGTTTGCTTCCTTGTGTGCCGAGACGGTGGGCAGTGCTCTTCACTCCTTCCTCCCTCCTTTGGGGCTGCAGTGACTGAGACCCAACAAATCTGATCATTTCCCAAGTGTGCCAGGCCTTGGAGAAGTGTGGGAGCTCCTTCATCTCTGCATGTGTGGTCTGGGACCCCCAGAAACAGGAGCTAGTTTGTTAGATCATTCAGTTCCCTGGTGTGAGTGATGAAAAGGAGGCAAGGGCATCCAAAGGTTGTATTGGAGTTTTGTTTTTTCAAAAAAGTTTTTTTAAATTTATTTTTATTTTGTTAGAGAGAGAGAGAAAGAGAGAGAGAAAGGGAGAGAGGAGATGGGCAGAGAGAGCTCTTCCCTCTGCTGGCTCATTCCCCAAATGCTTGCATCTCTAGGGCTGGGCCAGGCTGAAGCCAGGAACCTGGAACTCAGTGGGGTCTCCCATGTGAATGACAGGGGTCCAAATACTTGATCCATCCCTTGCTGCCTCTCAGGGTGTGCATTAGCAGAAAGCTGGTGTGGGTAGCAGAATAGGCAAGATTTGAACCAGACTCTCCAGTGTGGGATGTGGGTGTCCTAAGTGGTGATGTAACCACTGCACCAAACCCCTGCCCCTGTGTGGGTACTTTAAGTGAACGATGCCAATGAGCTAGTTCAGAGTTTCTCAAACTCCTCTGGTTAGGAGACTTCCAGGAGTGCTTTTAAATTTACAGTTGGCCAGGCTTGCCCTGACATATACGAGTTCCCTCCTGTGATTCTTACCCTTGGCATTTGGGAAGCATGGAGTCAGGTGATAAAGCCTCTTTGTTCTTGCTATCTCCAGATGGTTCATGGCCCAGCGACCTGAGAGTCACCTAGGAACTTGCTGGGAATGTACAACACGTGGACTCTGCAATTTTGGCAGCACTTGTTAGGAATTGGGGGAAAGGTCTTGCCTAGAACACAGGGACACCTGTCAACATTATAAATTTTTTTTTTTTTTACTTATTTGAAAGGCAGAGAGAGAGGGATCGATCTTCCATCTGCTGATGTGCTGATTTACTCCCCAAATGGCCATAACAGCTGGGGCTGAGCCAGGCTGAAGTCAGGAGCCTGGAACTCCTTCTGGGTCTCCCATGTGGATGGCAGGGGCTCAAGTACTTCAGCCATCATCTGCTGTCTTCCTGGATTAGGAGTGGAACAACTGGGACTTGAACTGGTGCTCTGATATGGGATGCTGGTATTGTAAGCAATGGCTTACTCCACTGAATCACAACGCTGGCCTCAACTTATTAACATTTTAAATCAGGTTGTGTGTGGGGGGGGTGACGGGGTCAAGAGGAATGACAGCCTCTGCTGAGTAGCTGGGAGGTGGTAAATGGGGACTTCAACTCAGGAGTCTGGCTCCAAACAGTGCTCTGAGTTTCTCATTGCTAACTGCAATGACATCTTCCCCCGTCCCCCTCCCCAATGTGCCACCTGGAAGGATGATGCTGGGGATAGGAGAGCTTGTTGTCCAGCATGGCTGGGACCACACACGTGTATCCTAATTCTTGACTCTATTAACCCCTAACCCCTCTTCACTGTCATAGGGAGGCGACTCAGATCTAAACATACAAGTCAGCAAATCTGAGCTGGGTGGGGGGGACCCTGGGGAGTTTGCATTGCGCCAGAGGCGGGACCCTGAGAGAGTTGTTTTATTTTCATCTGAGGACAGGATCAGACGGAATACAATCTTTCTAATGCTCCTCCAGACTCCTAAATCCTCCTTCTCTAAGCACAATGTCAGAGAAATTACCCTGCGAGGCACTTGCCAAATGGTTTGAAATCAGCGTTCGTGCACATTTCCGAAAAGACAATTAAGAACTTATTTGAGGAACTCAAGGCCTGCTGTGCTAGATGTTCCTTGGAGAGAGCTCAGTGCCAATTGGGAAAGTCTCCTGGGGCCGCTTTCTCATCACAGCCCCTGCTCGGAGAAGCTGAGCTGGGGAAGTGGAGAGACCACCAGGCATGGGGAAGTGGAGGACAGGGATGAAGGGAAAGGGAGTAGCGTGCCCTGGAGGGAAGTGAACAATGCCTGTGTCTCTTCCAGGAGGAGTAACATCTTTGCAGATAGAATCAAGCAGAGAGGGAAGGTCATTATAAATTCATCAACACTTGAATCGTATTGCAAGTTAGCACTGGGGCTTTGGCCTAGAAATCCGAGCCTTGCTAGGCTGGGGCTCCACCCAAGGTCACCTGTTAGGTTAAGGGTAAGGCCTGATCAGGAGCCAAAGGACCTTAGTCCTGTGCGCTGCCCCTCAGGCTCTGCTACCTTCTGAGATGGGAGATGCTAAGAAAGTAAAATTACAGTGATGGGATCCAGATGTGCTAGCCCTACCCTTCTGCTTTTTTTTTTTTTTAATCTAGTTTTATTTACTTGAGATGCACAGAAGGAGAGAAGGAGAGAGACACAGACAGACTTCACATCTACTGGTTCACTCTTCAAATCTTCAAATGCCCGGAATAGCTGGGGGTGGGCTGGGATTGAAGCCAAGAGGTCTCCCACATGGGTGGCAGAGACCCAAGTACTTGAGCCATCAATAGGAAGCTGGATTCAGGAGCCGGAGCTGGTTCTCCAGTTCAGGGAATTTGGGCGTCCCCAGCAGTGTCTTGACTACTAGGCCAAGTGCCTGCCCCCTTTCCTTCCCTCTCTCCCCTGCTTTTTTAAAAGATTGATTTATTTATTTGAAAGTCACAGTTACACAGAGAGGAGAGGCAGAGAGAGAGGTCTTTGATCCACTGGTTCACTCCCAATTGGCCGCAACAGCCGGAGCTGTTCCAAAGCCTGGAGCCAGGAGTCTCTTTTGGGTCTCCCACGTGGGAGCAGAGGCCCAAGGACTTGGGCATCTTCCATTGCTTTCCCAGGCCGTAGCAGAGAGCTGGTTCGGAAATGGAGCAGCCGGGACTCGAACCAGTGTCCATATGGGATGCCAGCACTGCAGGCAGTGGCCTTACTTGTTATGCCACAGTGCCGGCCCCTCACTCTCCCCCTTTAAAACTAACATATTGGAGTTTCATTTGTTGTTCTGCTTTATGTGTGCAAGGAATAAAAGTCAGAGGAAAAAAAATCACAAGCTGGCAAACATTGTTAGTTTTGGGGATGTGTTTCTCTTGGTGTGAGACACCAGGCAGAGGGACCTATGGAACAGAGAATGGAGAAGCCTCTGTGCTGAGAGTGGTTCAGAGTTGGAGCCTGCATTTATGAATGCCATTGTCAAGGTCCACAGGGACAGGTGCATATTAATTTTTCAAAGTAAACTGTAGGAAGGCTGAAAGTTGGAGCTGATTCTCCTTAGCGTGAGTATGAGATCTCAAAGGGCTTTGGTCCAGACGCAGGGGGAGGATGTGGCCACACTGTGATGAAACGCCAGATTGCCTGTGTGGAAAATCTGAAACCTGTAATGTGTTGGCCGCACAGTTTGGTTGTAGATTGCACATTGTCTTGGTTGAGAGTGGTCTCATGTGTATGCTCTTTTTGTTTTTGTCTGCTAGGTTGAGTTTTGAGGACAGGAACCAAGCCCTTTGCTACTTTGCCAATCTCAGAGTGTGTTGGTAATTAACCAGAGCATCCAGCTGCAGTGGTCAAGCTGGGGGAGACCCCTGGGGCAGTGGACTCGAGATAGAGGTCACGGGCTATGAGTGTGGGTGTCCTTCCTGTGGCACCGGCTTTCTGCCAGCTCCTCACGACTTCTTCCTCTTGCGTCATATCGGGTGAACTCAATGAAATGTGAGCACAAAATATATAATTTGTTGAGAAATTAAATCCTTTTTAGATTATAGTCAGCCCTTCGTATCCACAGATTCAATCCCCATGGGTTGAAAATATTGAGAAAGATTGTGTTTGTATTGAATATGTCATTCTCCTTGTCATTAAACCCTAAATGATAGAGTATAACAGCTACTCACAGAGCATACAGATTGTAGTAGGTATTATGAATAATCTAGAAGCGATTTAAAATATACCAAAGATGAATGTAGTTTATGTGCAAATACTATGTACTATGCCATTTTTGTTTTTTCCATTTTATAATTTTACTTATTTATTTGAGAGATAGACATCGCCTATCCTCTGGTTCACTCTCCAAATGCCTGCAGTGGCAGGGACTGGACTAGGCGGAAGCTGAGAGTTAGGAACTCAGTGCAGGTCACTGGTGACAGGAGTCCAATTACTTGAGCTGTCGCTGCTGCCTCCAGGGTGCACATTCTACTTTGAGATGGGATGGAAGCAACCCAGGTGGTGCCTTAACTGGAAAGCCAAACACCTGTCCCCAGTGCTATGCCATTTTACAGAAGAACCGCCTTGAGCATCTGCAGATTTTGGTATCCAGGAGAGGTCTTGGAACCAGTGGCCCTCAAATACCAAGGGACAACTGTAGAGCAGAAGTAACCAGTGGTGGGGATGTTGCTGTGTGTAGCGAGTAAAACCACCACCTGGGGCTCTGGTATCCCACATGGGCGCCAGTGTGAGTTCCGACTGCTCCACTTCTGATCCATCTACCTGCTGATGTGCCTGGGAAGGCAGCAGACGATGGCCCAAGTGCTTAGACCCCTGTATCTATGTGGGAGACCCAGAAGAAGCTCATGGCTTTGGGTCAGCCCAGCTCTGGCTATTGTGGCCATCTGGGGAGTAAACCGACAGATGGAAGATCTCTCTGTCTCTCTCTGTAATTCTACCTTTGAAATAAACAAATAAATCTTCAAAGAAAAAAAGAGAAAAAAAAAAAAAAACAGTGGTGCCAGAAGTTTGATTTGAGCTGGACACCACAGCAGCCCTGGAGACCTTTTTCTTCTCTGTGTCCCTATGCCCTTCCCAGTAGTCAGACCCGAGGAGGTGCAGGACCCAAGAGCTGTCCTGACGGTTCTTTGACTGGCATAAGGGTGCTGCGAATGGCCCAGCTTCGACCGTGCAGCCTCCCACAGAGCTAGCCTGTCCTGACCCCCTTGTGATAGGATTGCTTCCCTTTATGGGGATCTGCCTGTGGCTTTTCCCGGGAAGACGGGGAGGGGCTTATGCTGTGAGAACTAAAGTCCTCGTGAGATTGTCCAGGGCACGATGCATCAGCAGGGCCCTTGCTGGTTCTGTGTGTACTGAACCTGTTCTCGACAGGATCAAGGGCCCTGTCCTTATGAGCAGAAAAGCTGCGTGAGAGTGTTGAAGGTCTAAGCGTAGAGTCAGCAAGTTACACAAGAAAATGAAGCTTTACTAAGTAAAAAAATAAGTAAGAGAGCAGGCAAGAAAACAATGCTATGCTTTCAGTGTTCCAGGTGATTGGGGTTTGAGAGCCGTCCAGCTTGCCTTGCAGCCCATTCAGTCCGGTGAGAAGCCGGGTCTGTGGAACACCTGCTGCCTGAGGTGCTGTGCTCAGCCCTGCGAGTGTGGAGTGTGGTCCGGGGGCCAGGAGCAGCAGCATCCAGGAACTCCCTGGCACTGTACAGTCTCCAGCCCCACCTACTCTGCCTGGGGCACAGGAACCTGCATTTTCTTTCCTTTTTTTTTCCCCGCTCTAAAGATTTGTTTATTTGAAAGGCAGAATTACCGGGGGAAGGTAGGGAGAGAAAGAGAGAACTTCCATCCACTGGTTCACTCCCCAAATGGCTGCAACAGCTGGAGCTGGGCCAGGCCAAAGCCAGGGGCTTTACACAGGTCTGTCACGTGGGTACAGGGGCTCAAGCACTTGGGCCATCCTCCACTGCTTTCCCAGGTCATCAGCAGGGAGCTGGATCAGAATTGGAGCAGCTGGGGCTTGAACCGGTGCCCATATGGGATGCTGGTACTGCAGGTGGCAGCTTTACCTGTTACGCCACAGCACTGGCCCCCAGGAACCTGCATTTTCACGGGTAACTCCCGTAGTTGTTCTTTTTTCTTTTTCTGCAGTGCACAAGTGAGAGCAGGATTTATTTAAAAGTCAGAGAGTGAATACACATTCACTGGAGTGTGGCCGCCCACCATGGAGAAATACTATGAGTGGTCCAGAGAGAGCTGCCAGTGAGGAGAGAGTGTGGGAGGAGGCCAGGGGAGGACCAACAAGGGCAGGGAGCCAAAGAGCAGAAGAGCTCCGTGGGGGGTCTAGGGCACGGCAGGGTGTGAGAATGGCTGTTGTGCAGTTCTTAGTAGCAAAAGCTCTTTTCTTCCCGTGGGTCATTTCCCAGAGCATTTCATGTTGTATATGTGTGTGTGTGTGTGTGTGTGTGTGTATGGGTGCGCACCCTGGTAGGGAGATGGGGTAGATAAAGCTATCCTTACCCATCAGTGCTCAGTACTCATGAGCAAGAGCCCTGAGGTCTGATGCAGACCACCCTGGAACCCACCTGAGACTTGGCCTTGCCAAAAGCTGCCTGCAGGTTGTGACTCAAAAGGGGGTCAACAGAAGAACAGGTCCTCATGAGGGTTCCTCTGACAGCCCCCTTCCTGTTGGGAGTCGACGTAGCTGGACAGATCTAGAGGAGCCAGGCTGGGGGGTGCGTAGCCCATGCCTGCAGAGGACTTGTCCTTTCCTGGCACAGGAAGTGGTGCCCACGAAGGGACCGGGCGGTGAGCTCAGGGCCCTGTGACCCTCAGGGACTTTTTCTCTGGCTGGAGCTTGTGGGCCCTACAATGTGTGAGGTTAAGAGACTTTCTTTCAGCTGAGTCAGAGGTCCAGGTTCCATCTTGTCTTCTAGGATCCTGGGCTGGTGTTTGGGGGGGTGCCCCTCCCCATCCCTAGAGTGAATGACATCATGAAATTTAAATGCATCTCCTTTGAGTGGAAGATGCAGTTGGCTTAAAATGACTTCCTGGCGGCCACGTGTGGGTAGGGGTTGGGATGAGGGTGTTGGGGAATCAGAATGAAGTGCATACTCTCTTCTCAGCTCAGAAAACCTGCCTACGGAGGTAGACGGGAAAGAGCATAATGGTGTGATGGAACAAGTGTTACACAGTAATAAGATGCATATCACAGGCAACCCACTAAAGGGATTGCAAAGAGGGAAAGACATTGTGCTCTTTCACAGAGCTAAGTGGATGCAGCCTACTGCATTCGTGTTTCCAAGATGAACTTGCTGATTTACATCTCCATGACTAGGATGAGGGAGTTGGGGGATGAGTCGGGCCAGTTACCCCCTGGACACTGGAAGCATTGGCTTCCTTCATGTTCTGTTATGAAGAGCTGGCTCTCAGACCTCTGAGAGAAGCCATAACAGGAGCAGCTCTGTCCCCTTGCCCTGGTGAGGGTGGATTGAATACTCTGGAATTGTGGACTTGCCCTGGGCTTGTGGAAGCTCCAGGGAGACCACGGGTGGCAGGGAGTTTGCCACCTCTGAGATCTCAGTGGTGGCAAAACTAGAAGTGAGGATAGCAAGGGCACCTGTGCCGGGCTGAGGAGCTCACTTCCTAGCTGCCCCCAGGTCTCAGTCCCGTGAACTCCAGAGCCTGAGCCACAGTCTGTGAGCTTCTTGTTATGAATAAGCTCATTCCTGGTGTGTGGCCAAAAGCTCTTCAGGAGAACAGGGGACACAGAATTCTGGTGGGTTCCGTGGTAAGCTCCATCTGTCTGGTCATCAGGCGTCTACTTTTTTTTTTTTTTTAAAGATTTATTTGTTTTACTTGACAGTCAGAGTTACATACAGAGAGAAGGAGAGGCAGAGAGAGAGAGAGGTCTTCCAACTGCTGGTTCATTCCCCAGATGGCTGCAATGGCTGGAGCTGTGCCGATCCAAAGCCAGGAGCCAGGAGCTTCCTTTGGGTCTCCCATGTAGATGTAGGGCCCCAAGGACTTGGGCCATCCTCCACTGCTTTCCCAGGCCACAGCAGAGAGCTGGATCGGAAGTGGAACAGCTGGGACCTGAACCAGCGCCCATATGGGAAGCTGGCATTGGAGGAGGCAGCTTTACCCACTAGGCCATAGTGCCAGGCCCCCCAATCATTCTTAATATTATGTAAATGCTGTGTAAGTAATTGTGCTCTATTGTTTAGGGAATAATAAGAACAATGCCTGTATCCGTTCAGTGCACATACAATTTTCAATATTTTCAGTCTGAACTTGGTTGAATCCATGGATATGGAGGGCGAATTGTGCTTGATTCTTGGCAACAACAGGGTTGGTGTCCTAGTGGGCCTTAAAGTGGCAGCCCCTGGGTGGATTGGGTGTTCAATGGGATACAAACATAAACATGAGGCTTCTCCAGCCATCTCCTCTCTGGTACCCTTGGTTCACCTGCCCAGTCCACTTGCATTTGCAGTCTAGGTGTGGTAATTGGAGTGCTCGGCTTTGCGTCATGGCCTGCATTGGATCTGCCTGCTATGTCTTAGAGAGAGGACACGACATGGCTTTCCCCCCATTTGCTTGGATCCTGGTGTGGGAAATAGCTATGGACAGGTTCTCCCATGTGGCTAAGCCCAGGTTCCTTATCTGTTGAAGACACCTAAAGATACGTCACCTCTGCGATGGCAGGCACCTAAGGGACGGTGAATATTCTGTGCTCAGTGCAGTGTGGGTCCACAGCAGGGGCTCTGAGATTTGCCTTCACTCCCTTCTCCTTGGGGCGCCCTCTCTTGTCCTGCTTGATTCTGCCAGACTCCTCCGATCCTTAAGCAGGTGCGGCTAGCAGTGACCTACTGCCCTAGGATCAAACTCCCTGGAGTTGCCCTCGTAACATCTGATGATTGAGAAAGCAAAGCCGGGATGGGCGTTGGTGCAGTGGTGAAGCCACTGCTTGGGATACCTGTATGCTATACTGAGTGCAGGTTTCAGTCCCAGTTCTTCTGCTTTCGATCCAGCTTCCTACTAATGTGCCTGGCAAAGCAGCAGAGGACGACTCAAAAACTGGGGTTTTTGCTACCCAGGTGGGAGACCCTGGTGGAGTTCTGGGCTCCTAAATTCAGTCTAGCTTAGGCCTGGCCTTTGGGGAGTGAACCAGCAGATGGAAGACCTTTCTGTCTCTCCCTCCCTCTCTCCGTAACTCTACCTCTGAGTCTCTGTGTCTCTCTGCTTTTCAAATATATAAGTAAATCTTAAAAAGAGATTGTTTGGTGAGGGGTGCTTTGGAAAGAAAGAAACTGTAGTCCTCTGTTGTGTGATAGCAATTGTCACTGCCCAGAATTTCCAGTTAAACACTTGGAATGTAGCTGGTGAGACTGAGAAACTACATTTCTCATTTTATTTTCATTTGAATTCTAAACCAGTGATTGGGAAACTTTTAAGTCTGTTTGGAATAACTGGGTATGTGGATTGGCTTTTCCAGCTGTAAATGTTACGAAATAGAAATATAGATCTCACATCCAAATGGAGGTGTGTGCTGTGAATGTAAAATACATGCTATATTTCAAAGCCATGGCAAACAGAAAGGAATGTAAGATATCACATTCATCATTTTTTATATTGATTGCTCATTGGCTTGATGATATACTAGATATATTGAGTTAAAAAATAATTCTAGCGGTTCACCCTTTTTAACTTTTCTGTGTGGTTATGAGAAAATGTGTTTATTTATTTGAAAAGGAGAGTGACAGAGAGAGAGGGAGAGACTGTGGTGGGGAGAGGAGAGGGTGGGGAGAGAGAGATCGATCTTCCAAACTGGTTTACTCCCCAAATGGCCGTGATGGCTGAAGCTGGGCAAGGTTGAAGCCAGGAACACCATCCAGGTCTCCCACATGGGTGGCAGGGTTCCAAACAGTTGGGCCATATTCTGCTGCTTTTCCCAGGCAATTAGGAGGAAGCTGGATTGGAAGTAGAGCAGCCAGGACTCAAACTGGCATCCATATGGGATGCAGGCGTTCCAGGTGGTGGCTTAACCTACTGTGCTACAATGGTGGCCCTGTGAGAACATTTTAAATCATAAAAATGTGTGTGTTGTGTTTCTAGTGGCCAGTACTGCTTCTGACCCTGGGGTAGTGTCACAGACTTGAAGACCACGTGGAAGCTGCTGGAGCCCTAATTCCTGGGGTAAGGGATGCTCTCTCTAGTCTTCCTCTGTGGTCTACCTAAGTCTTGAGCACAGCTGGCCCTGACAAATGCCAAGCCACTGAGCGGTCTCTTGATCTCTGAGCCAGGCTGGAGGGAACACCTTGTGCTGTTCTGCGGAGGGCCTGGATTCTGTACTTCCTGCCTGCTCTCAGTTGTACTTCCGGAAGTGCGGGCCTCAGCCAGGGCTCCCTGTGGATGCAGCTTTGCTTTGTTCGAGTTTCTCACTCAGGTGAAGAGCACTAAAAGCAATCAGCTTTATAAAACCGGAAGTTCTGGGAGACTTCCAAGTGTTGGCGTGTGTGTGTCTGTGTGTGTTCATTCCCCTGGATTTGTACTGGGCTGGTGTTGTCCAGAGGAGTATCCTGTCAGCCTCTAGAATTGTAGTTCTCATTTTAAAATGCTTAATTCAAAATGTAATGTGGTTTGGTTGAATTGAATAAATATTGTCATAGCATTTCCTGTCATTTGGGAGGATAATGATGAGCCAGGCTTGAGTTTTCAGTCATTGAGTGTGTGTTCGCAGGTCCTTAAGAAAACACTTTCTGAGATGCTCAAGGAGCGGTCTCATTTATTTTCAAAAGGACTACTTTTTTTTTTAATTGTTTATTTGAAAGAGTTGTAGAGAGACACACACGTACACATGCGTATGCGTGTGCACGTGCAAACACACACACACACACACACACAGAATGTTCCATTCACTGGTTCACTGTCCAGATGGCTGTAAAGCCAGGAGCTTCCAGGTCTCTCACATGGGTAACAGGAGCCCAAGCACTGGGCCATCTTCTGCTGCTTTTCCCAGGCCATTACCAGGGAACTGAATCAGTAGTGGAGCAGGCAGGATGTGAACCAGAGCCCATATGGAATATTGGCATTGCAGGCAGCCACTCTGTCTGCTGTGCAACAACATTGGCTTTGATTTAGTTTATTTAAAAAAAAAAAAAGAGTTCCAGAGAGAGAGAGAGATCTCGATCTTCCATCCATTGGTTCATTCCCCCAAATATCTACAACAGCCGGGGCTGGGCCAGGCCAAGGCCAGGAGCCAGGAACTTCAATCTGGGGGTTCCAGGAGGGTGGCAGAGACTTGAGTCATCAACTGCTGTCTCCCCGGATGTGCATTAGCAGGAAGCTGGATCAGAAGCAGAGTAACTGGGACTTGAACCAGGCACTCTGATACGGGATGCGGGTATCTCAACCTGCAACTTAAGCCAGTGTGCCAAACACCTATTCTGAACATGAATTTTAAAATTTTCCTATTCCCTAAATGTGCACATGAATGAAGAATGATTTCTGTTATTTCTTGTTCAGAAGAATGAACGCAGATGGTTGCTGTCACTTTAATATCACAGCGGTGACTGCACTGCAGTGCTTGTCAGCCCCAGTGCCCTGAGTATTGGGTCCTTTTCTGGACAGCTCTTCAGTCTAAGGCCACAAATGCAGGGGGAGCTCCAGGGGTCTCCCACTGCAAGTACCAGGAATGCCTCCTTTTAGGAGTTGCTGTTGCACTCTCACTCTTGTCTCCGTGCTACTGCTCCTGCTGTCCCCTGGGGGCCCAACAGCAGTGCAGAAGTCCCTGGCGTGGGAAAGCCCCCATGTCCCACTTCCCCCCCTTGTGCCATCTTCTACTCAGCCCATCTTCTGCTCCTCCAGTGTGTATATTTGGATTTTCCCACCTTTCTGGTTCCATCCTGTGAATATGGGTTCTTCCCTGGCTGATCAGAAACACCAATGGAAGCTTGCAAGTCAGCCTGGAAATGCTGATGGGGTAGCCAAGGAACTCATCTTTAAAACCACCCTATCGGCCAGCGCCACGGCTCAATAGGCTAATCTTCTGCCTGCAGCGCCGGCACACCAGGTTCTAGTCCCGGTCGGGGCGCTGGATTCTGTCCCAGTTGCCCCTCTTCCAGTCCAACTCTCTGCTGTGGCCCGGGAGGGCAGTGGAGGATGGCCCAAGTGCTTGGGCCCTGCACCCGCATGGTAGACTAGGAGAGGCACCTGGCTCCTGCCTTTCAGATCAGCGCGATGCGCTGGCTGCAGCACGCTGGCTGTGGCAGCCTTTGGAGGGTGAACCAATGGCAAAGGAAGACCTTTCTCTCTGTCTCTCTCTCTCACTGTCCACTCTGCCTGTCAAATAAATAAATAAAACCACTCTATCACTGAGACAAGGACACAGACAGCTGTCCTGGAGGCCCCCTGCACAGAGCAGCCCAGGGCTGGCTTCACCTGGCAGGAGGAGGTCGACCTGATGTAGCCCGGGATCATACTGCCTCTTACAGGATGCTGGGATCTGCTTCTCTGTCATCAGCACTTAGCCCTGTACCTGCCAATGTGTGCAAATGAATGGGTGATGGCCTGAAGCCCCAGATCTTTCCCTTTTACAGGTCTTTCCTAACCACACTGATAACTTTTTTTTTTTTTTAAGATTTTATTTATTTGAGAGGTAGAGTTATAGACAGTGAGAGAGAGAGACAGAAAAAGGTCTTCCTTTTTCTGATTCGCTCCCCAAATGGCCTGGGCTGATCCGAAGCCAGGAGCCAGGAGCTTCTTCTGAGTCTCCCACATGGGTGCAGGGGTCCAAGCACTTGGGCCATCTACTACTACTTTCCATACCGTAGCAGAGAGCTGGATCAGAAGAGGTGCAGCTGGGACTTGAACCTGCACCTATATGGGATCCTGGTACCACAGACGGAGGCTTAACCTACTGCAGCACAGCGCCGGCCCCACAACTCTGATTTTTAACACATCAAATCCAGGGCTTTGATTGCCTGTGTGCCTTCATTTGGTAACTTTTCCCACCTGTGAAGGCTGAACTTAAGGTTGTGACTATAGCAGAATGGTTTGGAGCACAGACTTAGAGCCACGATACCTGCATTTGAATCTTGGTTCTGACTTGGACTTGCTGGGAGACATTGGTAAGTTCTTAACTGTGCCTCAGTTTCTTTATCTGCTAAATGAGGATTATACTGGTCACTCCCTCAGTAGACTGTGGCGGGGTTAAATGAGACAATGCATACACAGAACTTAGCATGGAACCTGGCGTAGAAGTGTTCACTGTTTTCTTTAAGCCTTAAGATGGTAGCGAGGAGGTTATTTGGGAGCCCACTGATGTCATGATTTGCTGCACATTACACTCCCCCTCTGAGGACCATGGACGAGCTGCTCCTTAGGGAAGCAGATGGTTCTAGAAGGCAGAGGCAGACAAGAAGCTGAATAGTGCAGGCCTCAGACAAGCCTAGTCCTGGCTTCCTTGCGGGAGACTGCAGATGGGTCTGAGACAGGATTCTGCTAGTGATACCAAATGGGAGGAAGGCTTGTTCTGGGGCCAGCACATCAGGGTTGACCTCTACACCTCTTTCCACACAGTTCGCTCCCTCCTGGACTAGCCAATGGGCCTCACGGTAGTCTCCCCTGTGGGCCTTGAAGCTACACCGGTGTGATTGAGAGCCTGTGCTGCAGCCCAGGTGGACTGTGTTTGTGATTCTAATGTGCACTCAGGGATGTGTGTCCTGGACAGACCGACTGCGGGGGTGCTCTGAGCTCCTCCTAGGGATGCCCGGCCAGGCCCCTTCCTGCAGGGCCTCCTTAGCCTCCCTTCTCCTTGCCACTGTGAGAGTCATTGTTCCTAGCGGGACCTACCCAGAGGCAGCCTTCCCAGCATTCCTGAGGCCGTGTGGCTTGTTATAGGAGCAGGTTGGTTGTTCGCTGGAGAGACACTTGCCAAGAGACCGGGGAGACAGGGCTGTTTGTACATGGAGGTCCTGTGGCCTGGGGAGTGTCTCTTCCTGCCTCATTGGGCACTTCCTTCTGTACCCAGGTGATGATGATGGTGATCTTTGTATAAAGAGGATGATGTGCACATATTCGTGTCCTCCTTGGGTTGCATTACAACTCTGCCAGCGTGGAGGTGTGGAGCAGCAGGGGTGGACTCTGGCTTGCCTTCCTCCTGCAGCACCCTGGGCATTGCCACGTGCAGCAAAGGTTGTGCAGTGAACTTGCCCTGCTGTTTGTGGGAGAACCTCCTTGTGGTCCCCATATAATCAGTCATGGACAGCTTCAGCCCAGACTTGTGCTGCAACTTCTGGGAGGCCTTGAAACCATTGCCCTTGGGTTTGTGATCTTCAGCTTCTCTCTGAGCCCATGTGGCCTGGTAACTGCTTCTGCTGTGGGGAAAGGTGGTTCTGGGGATTGCCTTTTGCTAGTGAGGCCCAGACTCAGATAAGGTTTTGCCTGGTCTGACCTCTGTGGACCCATTTGTCCTAAGACCCTGTCTAGGGACAGCCCTGGAGCAAGCTAGGATGTGATGTCCTGGAAGTGGCTCCCTTTGTCACTCAGGTGTGCCTTCCATCCTTTATCTAGGTTGCCCGGACCTTTATTTTTATTTATTTTATTTATTGAATGCTGAGCCTCATCACTCTCCCTCCTTTGAATAAAGATGTATTTATATTTATTTGGAAGGCATAGGGCTAGAGGGAGAGATCGTTCATCTGCAAATTTACTCCCCAAACGGCCTCAATGGCCAGAGCTGGTTCAGGCCAAAGCCAGGAGCCCAGAGCTGCATCTGGGTCTCCCAAGCATTTGGACCAGATTCTGTTGCTTTACCAGGCATATTAGCAGGGAACTGGGTCAGGAATCGAACAGATGCTCAGGAGGCAACTTGAATCTGCTGGGCCACAACGCCATCCCCAGGTGCCTGTGTTTAAGGGTTAAACCAGGGACATTGCACACCCTGAAATGGCCTTCCGTTTCCCTTCTGTGTACCAGTCACCTGGGGAGGTGCAAAGGATCAAGGTTGTTGCTGCCTTCCTGGGCCAGGTGTGTGCCTCAGTGCCTTGGTCCTGACCGAGAAGGGCAGGGAGAGATGCTTGCCTTGGGCCTGCACTGGCAGGGGTTGAGATGGAATCGGAGGCTGGACGGGGGTCAAGGCTTTCCGATCCACTGCCCCTCTGCCTACAGCAGCTCATGATTTCCTGGCATCATGCTGGGGACCGGGACTACCCACGTGGGAATTTGCTGGTCACTGGTGGTGAGCTGTGGCTTTAATTATGTCTTTGCGCTGTGGTTTCTGATTGGTCTGCAGCTTCATGGTACTTTTTTCATTCCCTCAGCAAACATTTTTTTGGGAGGCCCTGCCTTGTGGCTAGTGCTGGGACACAGCCGACCCCGGTGCCTGCCCTCCCCGGGGCTGAGATTCCAAAACTGCTAGGCCAAGTGTGGTTTGGAAGCTTCTGCCCCAGAATCACTTTCTGTGCTTTTTAAGAGCTTGTTCGCTTGCCCCATCCCTGGCTACCCACTCTGCCTTTAAATAACGAGACACCTGGACTTCCTTCCCCATTTGTAGCTCACCACAGAGGCCGGGGAAGCCGTGCTCTGCCCGTGCTGCCGTCTTGTGGGTGAGAAATGCTGGAGACTGGAGGAGGCATGAGGCTAGAGAAGGGGGCATGGGGAGGCAGAGCCAATAGGACCTGGTGAGTGATTGGCAGTGTCCGGGAGACACTCTGGGGTTTTTGATTTGGGTGCTTTGGGAGTCAGTGGTGGAGAGGGGGAGGGTTTTGTGATGTTCATTGTGAGGTCTGTGCACAGTACCCACTGTGGGTGTCAACAGGCAGGACGAATGATGGGTATGACGGCCATGGCTGGGCTAGGGCATGTCTCCCGGAACACTGGGTAGTGACTGGTGGGCACTGCACGGGTTTGTGGCTGGGAAGCCCTAAAGTTCTGTCTCCTGGGGGTTCCCTTGCTTTCATCATCCCAGGCTTTGTTATAGTCCCTTTACAGGGTTAGCCTCCACATCCTGAGAGCTGTGAGCCCCTTCCTCCTCAACAATGGGATTGGAAGGTGGCAAATGAGCAGTGGAGGAGGACAGCCAGAGTGAGAGATGGACAGAACTTGTCCACGTTCCCCTTTGCCAGGTCAGAGGTGAATGAGATCCTGCTGGGCCCCAGAAGCGTCTGCCCTGCCATCTACCCTGAGCCAACTACCGTTGGTATTTGCAAATTTATTCTCTTAACCTAAGGTTTCTCACCCGTGGCACAAGTGACATTTGGATTGGATAAGTGCGTGTTCTGGGGACTGTCCTGTGCATGGTAGGATGTTTAGCTGCAGCCCTGGCCGACACTAGATGCTAGTAGCATTTCTTACCAGTGAGAACTATAGCTCTAACTGATGGCAACCAAGTCCGTTCTCTGTTCTGGGCACCAGGGTCGAGCAGCTCACGTTTGGTTGACACCAGATGTCTGGTCTGCAGAGGGACCGTCAGAGCTGCACTCTCAGATTTCCAGGAGACGGGCAATAGCTTGGCGGAGGCTTGGCATCAGCAGGTGCGGCTCTTTGTGCCCAGGTGTGCTCTCTGTGTCTGCTTCAGCCTCGAGTCAGAGTCAGGGGTTGCAGTTGAGCTTGCGTTTTCTTTTTTTTTGGCTAACTTCTCACAGAATAGCCTCCCTGCGGTGGTCGAAAGTGTTGCCACCCACTTCTCATCCACTCTTTGTTGCTCCTCTTTTCTTCAGTGTGGCTGATTGCCTGGCCTGTGTGAAGCCTAGGGGGCCGCCTTGAGTGTCTCCTAAACCCTCCCACTACTAGCCCTGTCCCCAGAGGAGTCTTGGGAGCAGCAAATCTGGTCCACCCGTCCCTTCCAGGACTCTCATCCTTCGTCCTGCAGACGATGCCGTCGGGATGCAGAGCTCTGCCGTGTACTTCCTGTGCCCTCGGCAAGTCCAGGGCTCTGTTTCCTTGCTCTCCCTCACTGTAGCCCATCAAACACTGTGGTACAGGTTAGGGGCCCTAGTCAAAAATCTGGATTGCTCCCAAATCCAAAACATTTTCAGTGCCAACATGACACCACAGGTGGAAAATTCCACACCTGACTTCTTGGAACAAATCACTCTCAAAACACACGTGCATCAAAAGCCTTGGAGAAAATTACCTTCAGGCCATGTATAAGGTGTATATGAAACATGAACAAATTTCATGTTTCGACTTGGGTTTGATCTCCACGTTATGTAGATGGAAATATTCCTAAATCCAAAATTGGTGGTATTTCTGGTCCCAAGCATTTCAGATAATGGCTGCTCAATCTTTTATGGTCCAGTTTCTTG
Source organism: Sylvilagus floridanus (assembly GCA_949820135.1). Classification (NCBI taxonomy): domain Eukaryota; kingdom Metazoa; phylum Chordata; class Mammalia; order Lagomorpha; family Leporidae; genus Sylvilagus; species Sylvilagus floridanus. Next base: position 70,370,725 of record OX463239.1, read on the forward strand.
CTTAGAAATTCTGTGAGGGTTGTTTCCAGGGTCAGACAGTGCCAGATACATGGGAATCTTTGAATGATTGATACAGGACATACAGGACATGTTCGTACCTTAAGTTCCCTCTGCAATTAGAGCTTTGCTTCTTCAGCTGGCATTGTGGTGCAGCAGGTGAAGCCACCACCTGTGACACCAGTATCCTACATGACCACCGGTTTAAGTCCTAGCTGCTGCTTTTCCAGGCACATTAGCAGGGAGCTGGATCAGAAGAGGAACAGCTGGGACCTGAACCAGCACCCATATGAGATGTCGGCAATGCAGGCGGACACTCAACCTTCTATGCCATAGTGCTGGCCCCGAAAATGAAGAAGCAGACTTCTGGTTCAGCTCTCTGATAACGCACCTGGGAAAAGCAGCTAGAGATGGCCCAAGTGCTCAAGACTCCTGCCACCCATGTGGGAGACCCAGATGAAGTTCCTTACCCCTAGCTTTGGTGAGACCCAGCCCTGGCTGTTGTAGCCATCTGGGGAGTGAACCAGTGGATACAAGATCTGTTTCTGTCTCTCCCCTTCTCTGTAACTCAGCCTTTTAAATGAAGAAAGCTTCTCAAAAGGGAGGCCCACAGGGTCCGTAAGTGGTGGGGAAGAGGTCAGGATCCTGAGTTTCCTGTTGAACGTTCATCATTGCTTCCCTGGTGGTTTTCATTTGCCTTAGACTCGTTGTCATGGTCTGTTTCCAAGCAAGGCTGGGAGATTGATTTATCTGTTGGAAGGCCAGTCTGGTTTAATAGTTTGTAAATGTTAACCTCTCCTGGGTACGTTTGCATTTTTTGTGGGGAATTTGAAAAATTAGAATGGAAGGAGGGGAAGTCACATCTGGCTGTGGAGGTTGTTACTCCAGCGACAGCTGATTGGCAACTTGAGTGGGATTAATGCAGTCAAGGGGCACAACCAGAAACACTATTTTCTTTTTTTTATTTTTATTTATTTGACAGGTAGAGTTATAGACAGTGAGAGAGAGAGAAAGGTCTTCCTTCCATTGGTTCACCCCCTAAATGGCTGCTACGGCTGGAGCTGCGCTGATCCGAAGCGAGGAGCCAGGTGCTTCTCCTGGTCTCCCATGGGGTGCAGGGGCCCAAGCACTTGGGCCATCATCCTCCACTGCCTTCCCAGGCCACAGCAGAGAACTTGACTGGAAGAGGAGCAGCTGGAACTAGAACCTGGTGCCCATATGGGATGGTGGTGCTGCAGGCTGAGAATTAACCAAGTGAGCCATGGCACCGGGCCCCAGAAATTCTATTTTCTTGTTTTATAGATGCCAATGTTTCCTCTTCCATTTTCTGTGGCTTGTGTTCAGAGTAGATGCAGTGTTTGTATCTGTAGCCTTGAATCCCAGCAGAAGCAAGGTTGCATATTTTTTCAGGGAAGAGAGCCTGTGAGGTTGACCTGCCTTGATTGGCTGTTAGCTTTCAGGTCAGCCTCATTTCCCGCCTTGATTGGCTGTTAGCTTTCAGGTCAGCCTCATTTCCCGCCTTGATTGGCTGTTAGCTTTCAGGTCAGCCTCATTTCTTGCCTTGTGTGTCTGGAGTGACTAAGTGTGACTTTCTGTGGTCACAGGAGAATCTCTTCAGGTGCTTTCCCACACCTGAATATGAGAAGAGCAGAGACTCTTTTTATAGAGCAATTCATGCTTATATCTCCAAAGATCTGGCACGTGGAACCGGGCAGTCCATCTGGGAGAGGTGGTAGCATACTGGTGAATGTACTAGGTATCATATATCAGGTGTTAGTTTGAAAGTATGGGCTGAGAGCCACTGTTGTTTCCTGTATACCAGGTTGTGATGTGTCCTTCAAATTCTTAGAAATATGAATTCAGGGCCAGTGTTGTGGCACAGAGGGTTAAACTTTTGCCTATGACACTGGCATCCCATATCGGGAGTTTTGCTTTGAGTACTGGCTGCTCTGCTTCCCATCTTGGCTGCTTAGCTCTCTGCTAAGGTGCCTGGGAAGGTAGAGCAATTGGCCCAGGTACTTGGTCTACTGCCACCCGTGTAGGAGACCTGGATGGAGTTGCATCTGCCTGACATCAGCCTAGGCCAGCCCTGGCCATTGTGGCCTTTTGGGGAGTGAACCAGTGGATGGAAGATCTTTTTCTTTCTCTCTGTTGCTCTATGTTTAAAAAACAAACAAAAAGCCCTGAATTTAGTAGAATTTAGTATGCGTTGATTCCTTATCCTAACCGAACTTCAAGAATCCCCTGAGAGAGCTTTGAAAATGAAGATTTTTTAAAAAAAGATTATTAGGAAGGCAAAGATAGAAGCAGAGAGAGAGAGACAGACAGACAGACTTGTTCATTCCCTAAATGGCCCTAGTGGCTGGGGCTGTGTCGCTCCTTCGGCCGCAAAAGGAACGATACTGCTCGCAGTTAATCGGTCTTCAGTAGACTTTTACTTAGAACGAGTGGGAAAGAGAGTGGGGGACCGGGAGAAGGGGGAGAGATGGCGCGCATGTTCCTTAAGGGGGAAAGCTGGCGTGCGCGTTCCTTCTCCCGTGGTCCGCTTATATACAGAATTCGACCAATCACAGTCAACCAATCACAGTCCATGCACAGAGTTCTCCAATCCGGCACTTGATCATGCTCAGCTGTGGAGTCACGCAGCAGGCAGGGCATCAGCACCATCTTGTTGTTTACCACGATCCTCAGCTAGATGGAAAGTTCAATCAGCTGCTACATCTGCATTACTGCTATAAGCCACGCCCACCATGGGGGGGGTCCCATGGCAGGCCTATCCATGGGTCCCCACAGGCTGGACCAGGTGAAAGCCAGGAACTTCTGAGTCTTCCACGTGGGTATAGGGGCCCAAGTACTTGGACTGTCTTCTGCTGCTTTCCAGGCACATTAGCAGGGAGCTGGATCAGAAGAGGAACAGCTGAGACCTGAACCAGCACCCATATGAGATGTCAGCAATGCAGGCGGACACTCAACCTTCTATGCCATAGTGCTGGCCCTGAAAATGAAGATTTCTGAATGTGACCCAGATAGGTAGGGTCAGAGCCTCTGTGGATAGGACCTCAGGCCCACTGAAAGCTTCCCAGAGGGCACTACTAAAGCTGGTCTGACTTATGTCTGAAGGTGCTGGAGCAGTGTGTTGGTCTTGACAGGTCGCCAGGCTGCCCACTCTGCTTGTTCCAAGGGCACTGGGGCTGGTTCTAAGCAACAACTCTGGGAATGCAGTGGTCTGATGAGGGCACTGTTTAGGAAGGAGATGGCTAAGGTGCCTGGAAGCTGCGAAGGAGGGGAGGGCTGTGTGGGTGTTCTGGCTCTACCTGACCCTTTTCCTGTAGCTACTTCAAAGATCTCAATTCTTGGGGCCCACATTGTGGCATAGTGGGTTAAACTGCTGCTTGCAACACTGGTATCCCATAGGAGCACCATTTCAAGTCCTAGCTGCTCTGTTTCCAATCCAGCTCCCTGCTAAACTGCCTGGAAAAGCAGCAAAGATGGCCCAGGTTTTGAGCCCTGCACCCACATGGAAGACCCATATGGTGTTCCAGGCTCCTGACTTCTGCCCGGCCCAAACCTGGCCATTGTGGCTATTTGGGGAGTGGACCAGGGACTGGAATATCTCTATCTCTGTCTGTCTGTCTTTGTCATTCTGTCTTTCCAATAAATAAATCTTTAAAAAACCCTCAGATTTTGGAGTTAATAAGTAGCGTGTATATTCAGATGGTGTCTGGACAGCTCTGTGTTGTGGTTTGTGCTGTGTGTGGCTTCATCACAAATTCCCCCCATCCTACACCTGTATCCACTTCCCCCTGTACAGGCTTTATTTACTTTTTAGGTTTTGGCAAGTCAAGGTTTATAGTTAAGCAGCAAACTTCACTGTTTAATTATCAGGTTTTTTTTTTTTTTTTTCCTTTCAGAAGCTAGAGGTAAAAAAGTCATTTGAAAGCATTTTTGAGACATGCAAACTGTTTGGGTTAGTATGTGGCTAGAAGCTAGATGATGCTCTGGCTGTCTCCTGGCTTAGGGACAGAGGACATCTTGGTCAGTTGTATTTCAATTGTGAATTCCAAAATATGAGGCACACCAATATCTGTAAAGCCAGAACTTGTCAAAGCAGTAGTAACTAAATACTGGAGTGTTGGCTCCGTGTTCACTTGCTTTGTCAAGGGTGACTCAGACTGATAATTCTCGTGTTTTCCTGAGGAGTGTCATCATTTCTATGAGTGACTTACCCCTAAATCACTGGTTAGTAACTTTTTATATTTGATACAAATGTGGAGGTTTCCTGAGATCCGGACCCAACTGATAGGGAAGACCTTTTGATTTTGTGAGAATTCTCATTTATTGATGTTCTCAACAATTACTCTAGTACTCATTTTGCTTTGTTGGAATATATAGGTGTGACCGGTTTCTAAAAGGGGAAATAGGTCTTGGTGGCTGAGTTTACATACTCAGAGCACTTTTATCATGAGCTTTGCTGTGGTCCTGAACTTGCAAGGGGAGAAAGTTCCATCATGGTTTGACTTAGCAACAAACCGTTGCTGCAAAAGTCAAACAACTGTTTTGTCTCTTAAGTAGAAAGCGAGTTTGTGAGTTTGGAAATAACATATCTATTTTATTGGGTCATTCATGGTTTACCTTAAAACATAGGAAAAAATAACTCAAAACAACTCTAAAATTTCCTATCTGGGCTTGCCTTGCTTAGATACTGGGCAATAGCATTTTTAAAAAAGATTTGCTTATTTGAAAGGCAGAGTGCCAGAGAGGGTGGGGGAGAGAGAGAAAAAAAGAAACATCAATCTTACATCTGTTGGCTCATTTTCCAAATGGCCACAATGGCCAGGGCTGGGCCAGGCCAGAGCCAGGAACTGCATCCTGGTCTTCCATGTGGGTGGAAGGGACCTAAGCACTTGGGTCCTCATCCGCTGCTTTCCCAGGCACATTAGCAAGGAGCTGGATTGGAAGTGAACCAACTGGGCCTCGAACTGGCACTCTGATCTGGATGCTGGTGTTGTAGGTGGTGGCTCACCCTGCTATGCCACGGTGCTGGTCCTGGTCGATACCATCGAGGGGACTGCTGTTGTGTATGTGGTTCGCTGTTGACTGAAACAACACAATGCAGTATGTGAATCTATTAAAATGAACAAAATGGAAAAAGACCTTGCTCAGTAATGCTAGTTTTCTTTTAAGTTTTATTTATTTGAAAGACATAGAGAGACCTTCTATTGCCTGATTCACTCCTAACATGGCCTCAACAGCTGGGGCTAGGCCAGGCTGAAGCTAGGAGCCGGGAACTCCTTCCTGGTCTCCCACGTAAGTGGTAGGGCTCAAGTACTTGGGCCATCTTCCACTGCCTTCCCAGGTGCATTAACAGGGAGCTGGATTGGAAACAGAACAGTCAGGATTCAAACTGATACTCCACTATGGGATGCCGGTATCACAAATGGCATTTTAAACTTTGCCCTACAATGTGTCCCCAACCTCAGAACAGATTGGATCAGAACAGCACAACCTTAGAGATAAACACCTACTTTGGGCTCGACATTCTCTACATATTTGTGGATGTACTTTGTACACTGTTGACATATTAAACATGAAACTAGCTAATTAAATAATTAGGCAGTCAGACTGTGTGTCGTAGCCCCAGGACACAGGAATAACGTCTGTGAAGTTGCATAACTGTGAATGGGCTTGTGCTGCTTGTAGGGTTTTTAAGATTTGTGCCAGGAAGGACCACGGGTCCTGGGGTTTTGAACCCAAACATTGACAAGTAGCTTCTTTGAGTTTGGTAGTTTGTTTAGATACTGAAGTCATCTTCAGTGCTCAGAAAATATGGGTTTGTGTGGCTTTCTTTAGCTTTCCCCATTTGGAATAAAGTTTTGAGGGAAGAAAGGGAAAATTCCATCAGCTGTTTCTCAGATAAATAAAAATAAATGAAAAGTCTATAAAAATGCAAGACCAGGAACTTAGGTGTATTTAATTCTGTGCTCTTGCTCAACTGGTGTTAATATTTTCTGGTTTTCATCTCCTTTGAACAGAATGTCAGGGAGGGTTGTGCTAAATGGGTGAACTGGTCCAGGTCTTGGGCGAGGGGGCATGGGGTACACAGACTTGTTGCTTTCTTAGATCCAGTGTGAAAGTAACAGACTGACTGGTGATTTGGAATATAACAGGCCTCATCTTGGTGTCACAGCTGCCGGGTCACTGTGTGTGTGCTGCGTTAAATCTTTCTACTTTGCTTCTTCCTGGTCTCCCACATGGGTGCAGGGGCCCAGGGGCTTGAGCCATCCTCTGCTGCTTTCCCAAGCCATAGCAGAGAGCTGGATCGGAAGTAGAACAGCCAGGACTCGAACTGGCATCCATATAGGATGCTAGTGCTGCTGGCTGGGTGTTTAACCCACTGTGCCACAGTGCCGGCCCCGACCTGAACACTTTCGAACATTGTTCCACTGGGGACTAAGTTTCTATCACAGGAACTTTGGAAGGACACTTTCCAATGGAAGCAATGACTTGGTGTGACAGGGGAGCTAGGATCGACTGTGAGTGAATCTTGTAATCCAACCATCCTGTATAAAAATGGGAAGGAAGTGCTGATCTCTGCCTGTCTTGTGTATTTCCAGGAAACTTGGATTTTACCCTCATGCATTCATTCATTGGCATCTGTACATTGACGAGCAGTTGTGTCAGGCCCCAGGATTCAGCCACACTTGGCTTGGGCTAGAAGTACTCAGAGTGCTGTCTTGAGATAATGTGTGTCGAAGCTCTTTGAAAGCAAGCAGAAGCATGTCAGAGTGTGTCACATGCTTCTTAAAATTTAATTTCACTTTTAAACGTTTTGAGGTTTAGATTCTTAGAGGTCAAGAAACTGTAGGCGGTATTTTACTGAGCCTTGACTGCGTTCTTGGCAATTGAGCAGGCGTTGTTCAGCTCACTTACATGCTTGGATTTGAAAACGGTTCTTGGCCATGCCTAATTTAAGGTCCTTTGGTTTATGCCCTGAAATTCATATTTATAGACTTTGTGCTTCTTATGAAACTTGCTGACTCCAGAAAATCTTTCCCATGACGGGCAGGGGCAAGAGAAGACTCCGTGCTCTATTTTCCCTACGAGCCAAGGGGAAAGCCCTGCCAGGCAGGCATTTGGAAGAACTTGGGCAGATGTGTTTGACATAGTTTCTCAAAAACAGACCACAGGCTTCATCGCTTGGCTTCTCTGCAGACGCTTGTGTGGGCAGAGGCACGGAGCCTCAGGGGCAGACTGGGAGGTGTGTACTCCTGGGTGACAAGGCGGGTGTCTCCACCCGAGCTTCAACTTCAAGAAGGGATAGCACTGTTTTCTAGGAAGAAAAGTACAGTCTGCTGAGGCCCTGGCTTGGGTCATTCGTTCACAGGCCATCACCTGTAGCTATTGCTAACCATTGGACCCCAGGGGATGGCCCAGCACAGAAGTCAGAGGTGTTGTGCTTGATCATTTCTTCCTGCATCTTTGTTGAGACTCCTTGGCTGGGGTGGCTTTCTGTATGCATCTGTCCCTGTGCTCTGGAAAAACAAATTCCTGAAAGTCTTAAAAATGTAACAGGGCCTGCTGAGACCAGAGGACCCATCCATGTACCAGATGACAGTCACCAGTGTAGATCCTTGGGCATGACCTTTAGTCTTGGTGTTAAAATTTCATGGACTGTGATATGTTGGTGCTTGCTTTGGGTCTACTCCTAGAGTAGGTGATATTTTCTGCTTCGAGTAAAGGGTGTCACCAATGTCTTCCCATCAAAATGAACTTTGTGTGCAAGGGACATGTTCTGGTATAAGGGATATTTCCTTCCCCCTTCCCTTCCCTTCCCCTCCCCTCCCCTTCATCTTTTTAATACTTATTTATTTGAAAGGCAGAATTACACAGAAAGAAGGAGGGACAGAGACACACACACAGAGATCTTTCATTTCTTGGTTCATTCTCCAAATGACCACAATGGCCAAGGCTGGGCCAGGCCAAAGCCAGGAGCTTCTTAAGGTCTCCCAAGTGGGTGCAGGAGCCTAAGCCATGGGCCATCTTCCATTGCTTTCCTAGGGGCATTAGCAGGGAGCTGGATCAGAAGTGGAACAGCTGGGACTAGAACCAGCGCCCATGTGGGATGCCAGCATTGTAGGTGATAGCTTAACCTGCTACAATGCCTTTTTCACTGCAGATTTGAAATGTTTTATGTGGTGAGATTTAATCTTTGCTTTTATGAATTCTAGATTTTGTGATGTTATTTTTGTCTGCCTTCTCCATTATGTCCGGATATTTCTCAGGCCCTAATTATTTCACACTTAGTTTACAGACACACTTTCTTCTGAATTCCAGCTTTCTTTGCATCACAAATCTGCTTGCATTATAATTAAGTCATCTGTGTTATTTATTCAGGCTTCTGTTAGTCGCTTGAGTCTTTCGTCTAGGTTCCAGGTGTTGAACAGTGCATTGGGATTATGGGGACCAGGGTCCCTCTGTCCTCCATTCAGATGTCCTGGGAAGCTTAGCCAGGGACTGTGCCCTGGTCCAGGCTAGGGCGGCTGGAAGATGTAGAGGTAGGGGATCTTTTTTCTGCCAAGGGCCATTTGGATAAGTATAGCATCATTTTCAGGCCATACAAAATGATCAGCTTAACAGTTAGCCAGCTGCAGATCTGGGCTCTTCAGGTCTCACCTGTGGCTGCCTTGGTAGGGTCAGACCACATGGTTGGAGACCTGTGGGCCTGATGTTCCCCACCCCTGGTACAGGGGTGACTTCCTGGAGGTGGTGAGTCTCAGCCTATCACCTGAGAGGGAGTTGGCCAGGCTCGTGGGAGTAGGTGGCAGGGTGTCCCCCAGGAGGAAGCTGCCTGAGGGTGGGCAGGAGCTTGTTGTGTTTGAAAAACTAATAAAGGCCAGTGTGGCTGGAGCAAGCCCAGGAGTGGAATGCACAGGACTTGGAGGAGTCAGGTTGTTGGAGGTGCATCTCTGAGGCTGTGTTATGGATCTGCTTGTTTGCTCCATGATTCTTTGATTCCATGCTTTGTTTTTTACAGACGTTGTCTGATAACATTTCACTGAAATCCCCAATGCATTTGTGCAGTGGACTTTTATCACTCAGGCCTTTGTTCTGTGCACAGCTCTGTTTCGTCTCGTATTGATCATAGGCTGCTTTAGGAACAGTACTAGCAAGGGCTTCTTGAAGAGCATCTCTCGTGCTGGTACACAGGCTGTCTGGTCTAGGGGTACTTGCTGATGAGTTCATTCACCAACAAGAACGTGAGCAGTTGCGCAGGGACACAGATGGGCTTCCACTTCAGCTTCACACCCTGTGATGGGCAGTGGCTGCCGAGAGGATGAGGTGAGGGAGATGCTGAAGCCGCGTCCCCCTGAGTGATAGGCTGGTGATGTCTGCTGCAGCACTGTGGACGTTACTGCCACGTGGCTTCCGGCTGGCCTTTTGTGACATGGAATGGTAATTAAAGAAAGATGCTGTCTTCCGCCCTGCCCTAGTCATCTCCTGGTATGCGTAGATTTGGGCAAGTGTCATGGTCACAGTGCTGGTGTTTTGGGGACATGTGGAGCCATCTCTTTCCTGACATGTGTTTCTAATCCTTGCCCTGGACTAAGGATACTTATATCTGTTTTGGGTCAGATTCATTTTTTTTTTCCTCTGTAAAAGTTTACTTTGAATAAGTCCCATGGTATGTGTGTGTGAGTGTGTGTGTCCACCAGCTATAGCTTCCACTTGAAATGATGAGCGTTAATAGCAGTGTCTGTAAGAATGTATTGATTAACACAGGTATGAATCATTTATGCTCTAACTGGCAGTGCAGTGCATTGATCTGCAGGCTTTTGGGTGTAGGAGGAGCATCAGACATCTGTAGTCCATCCCGATTGCCACCCCCGCCTTGGTGGAAGCTGACGCGCCCTGGTCCCCACAGCTCATCGGAGAAGGCAACCATTAGAGAGGATGTAGTGGGATGAGCTCAGGGCCAGACAGCATTCAGAGGACCATTACAAGCCTGGCTCGGTCAGGGAGTCGAGCTTGCTTCCAGGCCGTCTGGCGGTGAGCCGTGGTTCGCTGTGCTAGAAAGCATGCACGCCATGACCTAATCTAGTAGTGGTTATTTCACGGAAAACAGGGGCGCTGGGGAGCAAACAGACCACCTTCCTGCTTTGTGCACATTTGGCAAGATATTTAAGTGGAGATGATGACGCTTTTCCCTGTGGAAATATGTGTGTCCTTGCAAGCTGAAAACAACCTTGTCTGGAAACCCAAGTCTGTGGGAAAGGCCCTTTTTCCTATCCAAATTCCATTCGGCCTCATTCCCCTCTGTCAGCGGGAGTGCAGCTTGATGCGCTACAGGGTTGATCTAAACATGGGTCATTTTGTTAAAAACGAAAGAGTTGGTGGTCTGCCCGCTTTTGGGCATTGGGAGCATTTATTGTTTGCCCCAGATAGTTTGGCATGTAACTGACAAGCCCCGTGTTACCAACAGGGTAGTGGATGTAAGAGAGGAAGTTGAGGGCCAGTGCCGTGGCTCAATAGGCTAATCCTCCGCCTGCGGCACTGGCACTCTGGGTTCTAGTCCCGGTCGGGGCTCCGGATTCTCTCCCGGTTGCTCCTCTTCCAGTCCAGCTCTCTGCTGTGGCCCGGGAGGGCAGTGGAGGATGGCCCAAGTGCTTGGGCCCTGCATCCCATGGGAGACCAGGAGAAGCACCTGGCCCCTGGCTTGGGATCAGCGCAATGGCTTGGGATCAGTGCGGTGCGCCAGCCGCAGTGGCCATTGAGGGGTGAACCAACGGAAAAGAAAGACCTTTCTCTCTGTTTCTCTCTTTCTCACTGTCCACTCTGCCTGTCAAAAAGAAAAAAAGAGAGAGAGGAAGTTGGGAGTTGGGGTTGTCATTTGCTGTCTGAGCCTAAAGATGACTATAGGCTATAGAGATGACCAGGGTCCCCCGGGCAGTGCGTTGACCAGGGAATGAGTCAGCAGGGACAGTCCTTGCCCTGGCAGCTTCCCCTGTGTGTGAGCCTCCTGAGCCGGGGCAGGTACTCGGGTGACCCTGAGGACCAGGGCTAGAAGGGTCCTCGGGCTGGCCAGCCTCACACAGTTGGGTCTTCTTAGCAACAGCTGTGTGAACACATGCTGAACTCAGAGTGAAGTCAGGCCTCCTACTCTAAGCTTTCTTTTTCTTTTGTACTTATGTGTTAATAATATGGCTGTGATTTAGATGTCGTAGTTCGTAATACAGCTTTTCTTTAAGAATATATGGTGTATATATGGTGAATATATGGTATATATATGGTGTATATATATATATATATGGTTTAAATATAGGTACTTGTATAGGCATACATAATGTAATTATACAACATGAATAGATTAGGAGCACTTTTTAAAAGTAATTTATTTGTTTGAATGGCAGAGTTAGGGAAGGAGAGATGGAGGGATCTTCCTCTGGTTCACTCACCAAATGCCTACAATGACCAGGACTGGGGCAGGCTGAAGCCAGAAGCTCCATCCGGGTCTCCCATGTGGGTGCAGGGCCCAAGGATGTGTGCCATCCTTCACTGCTTTCACAGGTGCATCAGCAGAGAGATGGATCAGAAGTGGAGCAGCCAGGACTCAAACCAGCGCCCATAGGGGATGCCGGCACTTCAGACCGTGGCTTAGCCTGCTGTACCACAGTGCTGGCCCTGATTAGGGGCACTTTTAAGAAATGCATAGCCCCTCACCTTGTGCCTTGCTTGCATGGCAGACATTACGAGATGATCGTGGCACTTTCCCACCTGTTCTAGGAGAAGCAGCCACTGCCAATGGATTGGGGCTGCGAGTGTAATAAAACCTGTCTGTCATCTGGACCCAGGATGATCCTGAGATGCACAGCATTCGACCTGTCTGACTCCGTTTTCATGGCTTGGGTCAGCATGTCACTAGCCTCTGGAAGCCCCGAAGTGAGAATGTTTTTCTGGTGAATGGCCAGAGTCAGTGAGGCTCTGATGGTAAAAGCCTCTGGCAAGGGTTGGACTTTTCCCCTTTGGGTGTGTGTCGTCCCATTACACTGAGTTTTGGTTTTTTTTTTTTTTTTTGGCCTTGATTCCATTGAACTTGTAATTTCAAAAGTTGATTTTTGGATAGCCATAGACATTGCGAGTGTTTGTTGTCTCTGTCTCAGCCATCTCTGGGTTAACTAGGGTCAAAGTTATTCCAGGGCTAGGAACTGCCTGTGCTGGGACAGGAACTCTTGACACTGTGCCAAGCAGGTCTGAGGGGCACTGAGTGGATTTTAGACATGGGCAGAATAACTTGGTCCTCATTCACTTGGTTTTGCCAACATTCGTATTTACTCACTTGGCAGATGTTCTTTTTTTTTTTTTTTTTTTTTTTAAGATTTATTTATTTGAAAGTCAGAGTTACACAGATTGAGAAGGAAAGGCAGAGAGAGAGAGAGAGGTCTTCCATCTGCTGGTTCACTCACCAATTGTCAACAATGGCCGGAGCTGCGCTGATCCGAAGCCAAGAGCCAGGAGCTTCCTCCGGGTCTCCCACGTGGGTGCAGGAGCCCTAGGACCTGGGCCTTCTTCTACTGCTTTCCCAGGCCACAGCAGAGAGCTGGATCTGAAGTGGAGTAGCCTTGACTCAAACCAGCACCCTTATGAGATGCAGGCACTGCAGGCAGGGAATTTACCCACTATGCCACAGTGCCGGCCCCGACAGATTTTTTTTTTAAAAGATGTTATGAAAGTCAGAGTTACACAGAGAGAGAAGGAGAGGCAGAGAGGGAGAGAGGTCTTCCATATGCTGGTTTGCTCCCCAGATGACTGCAGTGGTTGGAGCTGTGCCAACCTGAAGCCAGAAGCCAGGAGTTTCCTCCGGGTCTTCCCACATGGGTGCAGGGGCCCAAGGACTTGGGCCGTCCTCCACTGCTTTCCCAGGCCGTAGGAGAGAACCGGATCGGAAGTGGAGCAGCCGGGACTCGAACCAGTGCTGGCTTTACCGGCTACACCACAGCGCCGGCCTTGAAAGATGTTCTTAAAGAGCCCAAAATATTTCCAGACCCCGTGCTGTGCTTGCCTGTCTTGCCACCCTCGTGGGCCTTCCTGTTCTTTCCACTTCTCAGGTGTAGTTCTAGCTGCCATGATTTGAATAGGTTCCCCAAAGTTCATGGTTTGAAAACTTAATCCTCCAGGAAGCTGTTGGGAGGTGGGTCATACTAGGAGGTGAAGGAGGCCCTGAGGGCTCCGACCTTATGAACAGATTAATGTTGTGACAGAAGGAGTAGGCTTGTTAGAAGATGCGTTTGAACCCCTCTTCTCTCTGTGTTGGAGTTTTTTGCTTGCCCTCTGCCACGTTATGAAACAACTTGAAGGACCTCACCAGATGCAGGCACTGTGCTGTTGAATTGTGAATCAAGTAAATGTGTATTTTTTTTAAAATAATTTACCCAGTTTGTGATACCCTGTTGTAGCTACAGAAAACAGACAAGACAGTAACTTAGATTTTAGTATGTAATGCTGAATTGAAAGATTGATAGTATACTTTGCTTTTTTTTTTTTTAAGATTTATTTATTTCTTTATTTGAAAGAATAACAGAGGACAAGGGAAAGAGAAAGAGCATGTGAGCGCTTCTTTCTTCGGGTTCACTCTCTGACTGCCTGTAACAGACAAGGCTGGTCCAGGCCAAAGGCAGGAAGCTGGAACTCCCATCGGGGGTGTCGCTCCTGGGTTTCAGAAACTCAAATACTTTTGTTATCATCTGCTGCCTTACAGGTGGGTTAGCAGATAAATGGATTGAAAGCAGAGGCAGAACTTGATCCCAGGTACTCTGATATGGATTCAAAGCTGTGGCTTAACCCTTTGTACCACATTGCTTTGCCCCTGTACCTTGCCTTTTTGAAACTCTTGGTATTTCAATTTGAGATTGAAATTGTCCATAATTCTTGCATAACTTCCCCTCTCCTTGCCTAAATATATAGTGTTTGTTTGATTTGGTTGAGGTGCATGGTGAGGGCCTGCATGCAGATCAGTAAATAGTCAATGACAGAGAGCACTTCTTCTAGAGTAGACCCCAATCTTAAGAATTGCCAGGTAGCTTTGTGCCTAGGGACTGAGAGGACAGTGCTGGCTGCCCTCCTCTGCTCTGGTGAGCACTGATTTCCATGGCAACCTCTTTCTGTCTCTATTCTCCTCTATTCCCATCCCTATCTTGCCCTTGGCTATGGCTTTCTGGGTCTTCATAGCAGGAGTTATTGACCATTGTACTTCTACTGGGGATTGATACCTCATTTCTAAAATGGAGCTGTCATGCTAGCTGCATGTGAGCCAGGTGTCCTTGTCTTAACCCTTCCAAAGTTAACTTCCTTGAGGCCATTTCAGCCATTTTTGTATCTTTCCCATGTGGTGCTCAGCAGATGTCAAAAGCACAGGTGAATGACTGTGACAGCAAATTCTGTTCTGGAGGAAACAGTCTATAAAACAGTCTATTTGTATCATTGGAAAGTAGCCCATGGAAACAAAGCCAGGTCCTGGATATGGTCACTTTGGTGGATAATAGATGGCCTCCTTACCAAGTACTTTCCTTACTTCTTGCCCATGTCATGTTCATGCTCTGGGACCAGTGTTTGCTGCTGTGTGCTCCACTGGGCTAGTGAGGTGTCAAGTGGTGGGTCCAGTCCAGACAGGGGTGGATCCCATGAAGCTATGATGTTAAAGCTTCATATCCCTCCAGGGCCTTGTGTGAATTTAGTATTCTCAAAGATAGCACCCAGAAAACAGGTAAATAGAAAACTGAGGCAAGCTGAAGTTGGAAAAACATATTTTTTTTTTTTTCTTGTTCTCTTGGTTACTCCATACCTCCCAGTCAAATGTGTGTAGGGTTTTGCCCAATATAGTAAGCAATTCTCCAGAATATTCTCCAGCAGATGCCAGCTGGGTATTTGCTAATTTAGCTCTATTCTGACACTGTCTTGTGACAGCATCAGTTCTGTGGTTTGAGAGTTCAGTTCTACTAGACTGAAAGACAAAAGGAGGGACAGAGGCCAAAGTTTGACTTGATCACCAGTGATTTAACCAGGGACTATTCCCCAGGTGAATGGATGCCACTTGGAAAGTTGCCATTAATGATAAGTATGTTGGGGATGAAAGGTAGGAGGAGGTGGTTTCAACTTGGATTGGATGGCCATGGGAGGTGCTGGGATTCCAGCTGAACCCCGAATGCTGGCACGGATGTACATGGTTGCTGAGGGTGGGAAGGGAGATCTGGAAACAGCTTGTGGCTGAGATGCTAACACAAGGGCACACATGGAATGAGGCAAGGGGACCTCGGTCACTGTCTTTGAAGCCTCTCACCCTCAGTCTTCCTTCTTAGAAGAGCTCCTTGGACAGAAGTAATATCTCAAGTTCCAACTCTGCTGAGAATACAGGAAGCACTGAACTCCCTGCCCTCCTTGGTCATGTGTCTTTGTATTTTATTTTTTAAATTTTTATTTTTCCCAAAGAAATCTTTTATTTAATGAGTACAAATTTCATAAGTACAACTTTAGGACTATAGTGATTCTTCCCACCACACCTGCCCACCCACTCCTACTCCCACCCTACCTCCTCCTCCCTCTCCCATTCCCAGTCCCATTCTCCATTAAGATACATTTTCAATTAACTTTGTACACAGAACACCAACTCTATATTAAGTAAAGATTTCAATGATTTGCACATACACACACACACACACACATGCACATACACACAACTGTTTGAGAACAAGCTTTACAGTTAACTCTCATAACCTGTTGATGACAGAAGTGCTGCATGGCAAGTAAGTGCACAGTGACTCCTGTTGTTAATTTAACAATTAACACTCTTATCTCTGACATCATTGATCACCAGAGGCTCTTGACATGAGCTGCCAAGGCTATGGAAGCCTTTTGAATCCACAATCTCCATCAGTATTTAGACGAGGCCATAAGCAAAGTGGAAGTTTTCTCCTCCCTTCAGAGAAAAGTACCTCCTCTTTGATGTCCACTTCTTTCCACTGAGGTCTTTCTCACGGAGATCCTTCATGTAGGATTTTTTTTTTTGCCACAGCGTCTTGGCTTTCTATGCCTGAAATGCTTTCATGGGCTTTTCAGCCAGACCAGAATGCCTTAAGGTCCGATTCTGAGGTCAGAATGCTGCTTAAAGCAATTGTCATTCTATGAGTCTGCTGTGTGGATTGCTTCCCGTGTTGGAACAGTCTCTCCTTTTTAATTCTATTATTATTACCAGACATTTGATCTTGTTTATATGATCCCTTTAACACTTAAGTAACACTTAATATGGTCACTTTAACACTTAAGATGGCATATTTATCACCCAGCTTAATGGGATTTGAGGTCCCATGGCAAGTTTTTAAACCATACCCTTAGAAGTAGGTCTGTAGAAATATATACACAACTATACGGCTTTACAATTATAAACTTCCT
The DNA here is from genome assembly GCA_949820135.1 of Sylvilagus floridanus. NCBI lineage: Eukaryota > Metazoa > Chordata > Mammalia > Lagomorpha > Leporidae > Sylvilagus > Sylvilagus floridanus. The sequence goes on from OX463239.1 coordinate 70,387,162, forward strand.
TTTTGTATTTTTTTAAAAAATTTTATTTGAATGGCAGGAAGAGAGTTTGTCTTTCTGCTTTTTTTTGCTCCCAGCAGTTGAGTCTATGCTAGGCTAAATCCAGGAGCCAGGAACTTGGTTTGGATCTCCCACATGGACAGCAGGGACCCAGGGACTTGAGCCATCATTTGTTGCTTCCCATGTGCATATGAGCAGGAAGCTGGAATGGAGAGCAGAGCTGGGACTTCAGCCCAGGTGCTCTGGTCCAGGGTGTGGATGCCTGGGATGACTGAAACACTGTGCCTAATGCCCACCCACTTTTCTCTTTTTGCTGCAGTCGCAACAAGCTCATGTCTAGCCTTACATGCTGTGACCTGCTTCTCTGAGTGGCTCATGGCACAAAAATAGAATTTGGCTACTGCTCTGAGTGGGCCAGGATGGAGCAGCGGTAAGTTGGCTCCAGGGCTGGCTGCCTTGGAATTAGTGGCCTTCAGAATGGGGCCCAGGAATCTGTATGTCCAACAAGCCCTAAGGTCATGGGCTTAGGAGGTGAACTTGGAGCGGAACCAGCCTGACTCTTGCTGCCCCATGAGCCTCACAGACCTGTCTGACCTAGATTTCACTGACGCCTTTGGATCCAGGGATGCCCTGGGGAAGGCTTGGGAGACTGCTGTGCTGGAGACTCCAGGCCACAGCATCAAACAGTAATAGAGTTCTCAGTTGTTAGGGACCTAATTCCATACAGTGTCTTTCAAATGAGTACCTCCCAAGGCCTTATATCATTTGGTAGCAGGTAATGCATTGAGTCACTCATTTGCAACTGTTGTTCTAGGAATGTGTGGTCGTGTTAGAGTGATCCCAGGAGGCAAGAGTTGTGGACAGGCTGTGCCCCTCGCCTCTGTGCTTGCTGCATCCTGTTGTGCTAGCTCTTCCCATTTCTTTTGTAAAACCCACGTGGCTTTATTCCTCATGGGGAGATGACGGCTTGATGACTTCTGCTGAAGGGCTACAATACTTGAAATCCATGGGGAACAAAGATGTTTACGTTTCAGTCCTATGGTACAGCTTTTTTTTTTTTTTTTTTGGACAGGCAGGGTGGACAGTGAGAGAGAGAGACAGAGAGAAAGGTCTTCCTTTGCCGTTGGTTCACACTCCAATGGCTGCCGCGGCCGGTGCACCGCGCTGATCCGATGGCAGGAGCCAGGTGCTTTTCCTGGTCTCCCATGGGGTGCAGGACCCAAGCACTTGGGCCATGCTCCAATGCACTCCCGGGCCACAGCAGAGAGCTGGCCTGGAAGAGGGGCAACCGGGACAGATTCTGGTGCCCCAACTGGGACTAGAACCCGATGTGCCGGCGCCGCAAGGCAGAGGATTAGCCTGTTGAGCCACGGTGCCGGCCTACAGCTTATTTTTAATCACAGAAATGCTGAGTTTACTTTTTGTTAGGAGGGCATAGCTATTTGATAGAAAATATTAGAAATAAACTCCAGGTATTAGGAATACTAATTCAGATGGTGTCTTGAGTTTGTTATCCCAAATCAGATATTAGAAGGTACTTTTGAAGCCCCAAATCCTAAGGACTGACTGACTTAGTTTACAATGTTGAAACAAAACTGATGTGGGGCAGGCACTTGGTGGAATGGTTAAACTGGTTCTTGGGGGGCCGGCGCTGTGGCACATTGGGTTAAAGTGCTGGTCTGAAGCGCTGGCATCCCATATGGGTGCCAGTTCTAGTCCTGGCTGCACCTCTTCCAATCCAGCTCTCTGCTGTGGCCTGGGAAAGCAGTAGAAGATGGCCCAAGTGCTTGGGCCTCTGCACCTGTACGGGAGACCCAGAGAAAGCTCCTGGCTCTTGGCTTCGGATTGGCGCAGCTCTGGCTATTGCAGCCATCTGGGAGTGAACCAGTGGATGGAAGACCTCTCTCTCTGGTTCTACTTCTCTCTATAGCTCTGTCTTTCAAATAAATAAAATAAATCTTAAAAAAAAATGTTCTTGGGATGCCCCCACCACATATTGGAGTGCCTGGGTTGAGTCCTGGCTCTACTCCTTATTCCAGCTTCCTGATAATATGCACCCTGGAAGGCAGCAGTGATGGCTCAGCTACTTGGGTTTCTGCCACCTACATAGGAGATCCAGATGGTGTTACAGACTCCTGGCTTCAGTCTGGTCTAGTCCTGGTGGTTGTAGATATTTGGGGGAATGAACTGGGTGATGGAAGATCTCTGTTTTGTTGGCTCATGTCTGCTCTGTCTGCCTTTTAAGTAATAAAATAAAAATTAAAAGAAGTCCTGATCCTGTTGCCAGATGACGAAGATGGAGACTTCTCTTCCAGTGTCTTTGCTTTTCTTTGTCTTGGGGGCCTCTCTCCAGAGAGAGGGAATTATTTCCATAATTTTGCCAGGCAGCTGACTTCTTACTCCTCAGTTTTGTCTCAGCTCTGCAGTTTTAGGGGAAATTAGCTTTTGATGTAGAGTGAAAATGATAACTGATTCTAATATGAAATAGTGAAAGCTTGGTATTAAATCTTTGGCAGTAGGAAAAATACTGTCAGAAAGCATTAATTTTCAAGACCTAAAAGGCAGGAGCTTAACTTAGCAGTAGTAGCCTTGTAGGAACAGTGAGCCCTGTGAGGAGGGGCCCACAGACAGTGGTGGGTGACAGGTGGAGGGCTGCCTGGTACAGTCGACTTGCCCTGAATGGGCCTGGGAACACAGGATGCCTCGCTTGCATTTTTTGATTTGGGAGGTGGCCATTATCAGAGTCTGGTCCTAATGCTGGAGTGCTTTCTTCCCCTTTCTCTCTCTGCTGCCAAGAGCCTTGGTGCTGAAGTAGATTCCTGATAGCCCAGAAAGAAGCGAGGTTGGCAGAAAGCAGGAAACTAGAAATCTCTGTGTAACACCTTCTATATCAGGACCGTGCCATTGTCCAGAACCACTGTCCCTCAAGTGCCACATTCCCAATGAATGCATGGATCGAAACATCACATTGTGGCCCACAAATATATACAACTACTACATGTCAATAAACAAAATCAGAAAACTAGCCAAACAACAGCACATCAAAAACAGAACCTTGGCGAGCACTACATATAGAAAAGGCTAGAGAAGGTGGGGAAGCAGCCATGTTGCACGAAGGTGTGAGGTTCCGTGTTTGCCATCTTTGTTTTTGCTAACCACCCTCTTGCCTCCCTGTCCTGGTTGGGAAAGGGCTGGAGCAGTGCTGCATGGCTGAGTTGAATGCTGCTGTCACTCGTGTTCACAAACCTGCAAGGCTTGGCTTCCTCCAGGCACCTGTGTACCCAAACTCCAGCTTCCCTTTCTCGGGTGGTTTTCCACAGTGTCCTGCAGCATCTATGCCTCACAGGCCAGTTTCTCACAGGGTCTTTGGGGTCCTGGAGTTCTCACTCTTGGGCTAAGATTTAGAACAGAGCCCTTGGCTGAGAGGTTCTTCTCTACCCCACCTCCTCAATGTCATCCTGGGGTGGAGGCAGGAGACTGAAGGTCTCTAGAACATGGCCAGGGAGGCTGAGCCAGGAGACAGATCCATAAAATGATGACTTAGTACAGTCACCATGCTCATAGAAGATTTATTTGTTTAAGGTTTTATTATTTATTTGAAAGGCAGAGCAACAGGTTGGGAAAAGACACAGATCTTCTATCTGCTGGTTCATTCCCCGAATGGCCACAACAGCCAGGGCTGGCCAGGCTGAAGTCAAGAGCTGGGATCTCCATCCTGGTCTTCACATGGGTGGCAGGGACCCAAGTACTTGGGCTGTCTTCTACTACTTTCTGAGACACATTAGCAGGGAGCTGGATTGAAAGTGAGCAGCCAGATTCAAACTGGCACTCTGCTAAGCTGGTGTTGCACATGGTGACTTAAGCTACTGTGCCACCACACGAGCCCCAAAGACTTATTCTTAAGTTAACTTGGGCACTGGTGGAGTTTACATATAAACACATGCTCTGCATAGATATGCCCTTACAGGATAGAAACTTTCACCTAACATCTGTGAGCCTTCCCCCATGATATTAAATCATCTTCTAATTTTTAAAAAAATCTCAGATCATGCTCATCATGGTTTATTACTTTAAAATATTTATTCAACTCCTAAAGTGCCCTCAGTGACTGGGTTCAAAGGCAGGAGTGGTGCACACACCCTGGGTCTCCCACTGGGGTGGTAGGCACTTAGTTACTTGAGCCATCATTTACTATCTACCAGGGACTGCTTTAGGAAGAAGCTAGAATCGGGAGCCAGGAGTCCAATAAGAGATGAGGGCACCTTACCTGGCATCTTAAAAGCGAGGCAAATGCTCACCCCGATACCCTTATTTTACATTCTTTTTAAAAAGAAGATGTATATTTATTTTAAAGGGAGAGTTAGAAGGAGAGACAGAGATCTTCCATCTGCTGTTTCACTCCCTAATTGCCTGAAAGAGCTAGGGCTGGGTCAGGCAGAAGCCAGGAGCCTGGAATTTGATCTGACTCTACCATATAGGTGGCAGGGGCCCAAGCACTTGAGCCATCTCCTGTTGCCTTCCCATGCACATTTGCAGGGAGCTGGATCAGAAATGGAGCAGCCGGGACTTGAACTGGTGCTGATATGGGGTGCCGACGTCACCTGCAGCAGCTTAACCCACTGTGCCACAATGCCGGCCTCTTATTTTATGGTTTAAATGTATGGTCTAAGGATCCCTGCATTTACAATTGCCTGAGATTCTTGCTGAACCTGAAGGTTGCTGAGTTCCTTTGTGTACCCAGGGCAGAACTCAGGAAGGGGACTAGGATTCACCTATGTGATTCTGAGGTCCAAGGTGTCCGAGAGCGGGTCCCTGAAGTTGCTGACTACCCCTGAGTCTAGGGCCTGATGTTGGGAGCATTTAGCAGTGTGGTGGGTCAGTGTGGGGCAGGCAAGAAAGGGCCACTGAGGAGACTGCGTTCACAAGAGGAGTTGTCTACATGGCCCTGTTTACCTTTCCTGCAGCTGCCCAGGGCTGTGGTGAGGGGGCTGTTCGCTGTTTCCTGCTGACCTCGGGACCTTCACAGAGATTCCTGAGCTTCAAGAAGGCAAGGGTGCTTCCCAGCCCTTGGCTCTGTCAGGAGGTGTCGTTCTGCTGATGATCGTCAGAGCCCCATCTGCAGTCCCAGGTCTGGATTTAAGTCTAACACCTTTCAATGCAGGGGACCCTGTGTCTTAGATCATAGTTTAGATCAAAGATCACATTGTTGTAGCACCTGCTCTGGGGCATCCAGCGTGTGTGTGTGTGTGTGTGTGTGTGTGTGTGTGTGTGATGTTCTTGGGATAAAGGAGTGGTCTGCTGCCAAGGCTGGGGAACCTTCTTCAGATGCCTGGGTTTCACCAGCCCACACACCTCCCTGAGGCTTGTGCCGATGAGCTTTACTGATTCTCGTGCGTTCTGTTCCTGGAGTGCCAGGGCTTGCTGCACCTCTGCCTAGGGTGATGCCCAGCTCCTAAAACACACTGAGGGCTGTGAGGGTGCTTCCATAGGACACGCTGGCCGTACAGAAAGTTCACCGAATTGCCAACCTGCTCCTCCCTAGCCAAGCTGGAAATGAGAAGGAATTAGCTTGTTTAAAAACAAATTACAGTAAAATATGCATAATGTAAAATTAGCCATTGGATCATTTGAGTGTTCAGTAGCATTAAGAACACTGACATTGCTGGCATTGTAATGCAGCTGTTGCTATGGTCTGTCGAGAGTGCTTCATCCCACCCTGAAGCTGTACTGTTCAGTACTGACTCCATATCCCCTCTGTGCGCCAGACCCTGGCAAACACATTCTCCTTTCTATCTCTGATTCTCACAACTCTAGCCACCTCGTGTAAGTGGCATTGTATGCAGGCACTCCCAAAACTGCATTAAAAGGTACTGGTTTTGGTGCAAAATAACTTGAAATCTGTACATATAAGGGTTCTGTAGATGGTTCATGGAAAATGCATATTATGAAAGATGATAAATGAATTTCCACATTTTTTTTTTGCACCAGAATAAACTTAGCTTTTAGTTCCATTTACCCCCATACGTTTTGAAGCACTGTTATGCAGTCTTTGTCGTTTGGTGTCGGGCTTGTGTTTTTAAGTTGACATTTCTCCGTACTCGTATTTGAAGTTAGCCCACTGAGTCAAGTAGAGGTGAATGGACTCTGGTTTCCTGTGGCTTCTTCCTCCCTTCTGCACGTCCTGGTTGTTGCCCAGGAAGGCGGGGCGAGTGGGCTATGTTAGTTATTCCTCCCTGTGGAATGAACCAGCCAATAGCTGGGAGCTTTCCAAATTTCCTTCTATCTGTGTCGAAGCTCTGATGTTCTCTCTGGAATGATCGTGACCTAGGATTGCCCTGTAAAATACGGTTGAAGTGCAGTCTTATAAACAGTGACTGATGTTTTACTGTGCGTGTCCCAAATGCTGTATCAGATGTGCTCAGACTGACTGACTATCTAAGGTTTATTTGAAATCCAAATTTAGCTGGGTGTCTTGAGGCTTTACTTGCTCAATCTGGGTGATCCGATGGTAAGCACAAAAATGAGGTAGTTTGTCAGTAAAAGGCAGGCCCTGGGCTTGGCCAGAGGATTTTGGCAGTTACTAAAAAATGCCTGGGATGCCCTCATCCCTTGACAGAGTGCCTGCCTTGAGTCCCGACTTTGCCTCTGGTTCCAGCTTCTTGTAAATACACAACCTGGGTGGAAGCTGACGGCTGAAGTAGCTGGGTCCCTGCCTCTGTGGGAGACCTGGATTGAGTTGCCTAGCCCAAAACTGGCTATTTTGGGCATTTGGGGAGTGAACCTACAGATGGAAGAGCTGTCTCTCTACCCTTCAAATACAATTGAAAATGAATAAAAATTTAAAAATAAAAGATTGCCAAAAATCAGTAAATTGGATGGCACAGAGAAGGGGGTGATTTGGCATTGTAAGCTTAATTTTTGGTAGAATGTTAAGTGCTTGGGCCTTAAAAGTGTTATTGGTTAGTACCTGATGGTGAGGCTGTGTATGTGGCAGGTGCTGAAAATGTGAGTCTTGGGAAAGGTCCTTTATTCCCGCGTGGGTGCTGTGGTATCTGGCTGCCAGTGGGGACCCAGCAAGGCAGGCTGGGAGCAGTTCCCAGAGCTGGTCGTGGGTCTGCTCCCGGCTGTGGCTTATGTTGGTGACTGACTGAGCCAGCTGTGGGGAGGCGATTTAGATGTAGTGAGAATAATTGAAACTTGACTCTGAGTTTCCCTCTTATCCCTTCCTGTTCAACCGTCCACTGTCCTCGGATTTATTTTTTCAGTGGTGTTTTGAGTCAGCCTCCCGTGTGAGAATCCAACAAAGATGGAGCGGATGCCGAGCGCCTGTGCCCAGTGAGTCAGGCTGGCCTTGGACCGCTCTGGGCTCTGCCATTGCTGTGACAATGGCACGTACCCCTCCCCCTTGGATCTCGGTTCCCGTGGCTCGTGTGCTTTTTGCTCAGTGTTTTGGAGGACAGAAAATGATAGTTCTTGGGATATGCAGAAGGTGTGAGCCCTCCTGTGGCTGCCAGTGGGGAGGTGGAGAACTCCGTATCTGGTGCCGTTTGCCCAGGGCCAGCCCCACCCTCAGATGCCCCTCGCTGCAGCCTGAGGGAGAGCGTGGGTAGGCTCCCTGCATCAGAAGGAGACGGGTGCACGTGGTGCTCCCTTCAGCGCAGAGGCAGACACACTTTATTCTGGGGTTTCGCAGTCCTAGCAATTTGTGGCTCGTTTTGGCCGTTCTCTTCCTCTGAGGGAGCTGTGCAATACTTAGTGACTCAACTCTATCCCCCGGATGTTCCCTGTCCACTGGTGTCAGTTTACAGAGCAGCGTGGACAAGGCAGGAAGGGGGCCCCGGGGCCCTTGGGACTCCCAGAGTGAGCTTCAGCTATTTGTCCCCCATAGCAGGGAGGTCAGGTTCACTGTGCAGGCATCTTGTGGGCGGGGCTGGGAAGAAGGCTACCTTGGGGCCTGTTTCTGGCAGGGCTGCTGGCGCTCTAGCCAGGGGTTTGGCTACTCAGTTTGTGACCCTGGAAGGCTGGTTTCCTTCCTCAGCCCTTAAGAGGAGGTGTGACTGGGGTAGCCTAGGAAGCACAGAGCTCCTCGGGATAAATGTCCTCGAGATGGCTTCCAGAACATTCTGCCCAAGGCTCTGCCCGCCTCTAACCCTGGGAGGAGGTAGTGCAGGGAAAGACGAGACTGACACTGGCATTGCCACTTCTCTGCCCCCGGGTTGCTCTTTGCAGATCCAGCTTCCCTTCTGTTCCCCCTGGGGGCTGACAGAATCAAATACGCTGGGCAGGAACTTGACATTGCGGTGGCGGGTGAGTACGGTTAGCTCTGTTACTGGGGAGAAGGCATTTGAGCAAAGGCGAGGGAAAAAGTAAAGTAACTGTCTTCAAAGAAAACCATGTTATGGCCGGCATTATGGCATAGTGGGTAAAGCCACTGCCTGCAGTGGTGACATCCTATATGGGCACTGGTTCGAGTCCTGGCTGCTCCACTTGTGATCCAGCTCTCTGCTGTGGCCTGAGAAAGCAGTAGAAGATTGCCCAAGTGCTTGGGCCCCTGCACTGGTGTGGGAGACCTGGAAGAAGCTCCTGGCTTTGGATCAGCCCAGCTCTGGCTGTTGCAACCATTTTGGGAGTGAATCAGCAGATGGAAGACCTCTCTTAATCTCTCTCTCTCTATCTCTGTAACTCTACCTTTCAAATAAATAAATAAATCTTAAAAGAAAAAAAAAAAAACAACAAAACATGTTATTCAATTTACTACTCTTTTTGTGAACGTGTCCTGGGCAAAGGATTATGGCACCTGCTGAAGGAAATACAGACCTTGCTGTGGCCGGAGTTTGTGATTAGATGGGAAGACACAAACAGAGCTCTGTGCAGACCAGGAAAGGGGTGTCCAGCAGGGAGGGGTTCACGGAGGTGCAGCTTCAGCTGAGCCTGCAGGTCCGGAAGATGTCGAGAGTGAATGGGAGACACAGTTGTGGGCACAAGGGTGGGAAGGCACAGTGGGGAGAAAATCAGAGCGCAGAGTTGTACAAAGTCTGGGCCTGCAGCGTCTGTGGGCAGTGGTGCGATTGTCCTTTCTTACCACTGACCTGGTGTCTGCTGTGAGGTGTCTGTTGGCAAACTGTTAGAGTAACCTGTGCTTCTGGTTGCTGCCGCTCCACTTGGGCAGTGACCGCTGCACCACGGAGCACTGCTCGGGAAGGCCTCCAGCTGCCCCTTGGCAGCTGGCTCCCAGCTGCTCCCAGGAGCTGCCTCCACGGCTGCCCTTCAAGGTTCAAGTTTATCATCCTCTTAACACCTGCTCCCTTGTACCTCTGGCCGTCTCCCCGGTGCTCCTCTGAGGTCCCTCTTGTCTCCACCTTCCAGGGTTCTGTTCTCAAGTCCTTACCCCCTCTCCTCCCCTCCACCTGTTCACTGTGCTGGGCCTAACCTCTCCGCAGGTGTTGGAAGGCTGCCTGGCTCCTTGATCTAGGCAAGCGCAGCTGGCTTAGCCCCTAGCAGTCAGGGTTGTGGGGTTGTGATCCCTAGAAGTTGGTGCCATAAACATCTCTTCAGAACCTATTGACGGCAAGTCACAGAGGGACAGGTGACAACCCTGGGTCCTCCAAGGAGCACCTGCTGCTTCTAAGCCTTTGGTTTAGGGCTTCAGTCCTCGGAAGCTCGGAGTCAGATGCAACTAAGAACACAAAAAGAGAGTGATCTTCTACCTATTGGCCCACTCCGCAGATGGCTGCAACCGCCGGAGCTGGGCTGATTCAAAGCAGCTATTTCTTTCAGGTATCCCACATGGGTGCAGGGGCCCAAGCACTTTGGCCATCTTCTACTGCTTTCCCAGGCCATAAGCAGGGAACTCAATCAGAAGTGGGGCAGTTGAGACACAAACTGGCACCTATATGGGATGCTGGTGTTGTAGGCGGTAGCTTTCTCTGTTACAGTACAACCCTGGCATTCCCTGCCCCCCTCTCCACCCCTTTTTAAAGGTTTATTTATTTGTAAGTCAGAGTTAATGAGACCTTGGAGTCATTCTTGCCAGCCATTGGGTGGAAGACGGGACACGGCTTGTGGATGTTGGACCAGGGGACAGCTGCACATGGAGGGCGGTGTACTCTGCTGTACGAGGTCCTGCCCACGGTTTCAAAGCGTGGCTGGGCCTGAGGGATGCATGTGTGATCTAGATCAGCATGTTGTGCAGGAGACTTTGAATTTGACACCCTTGTCACATAGCCAGTGCCTGGAAACCCTGAAACCATTCCTGGTATTCATACTTCACATCGGGTAGGCTGAGGCGGTATTTATAGCACTCCCAAGATGAGTTACTGCCAACGGGGGTAGTGACACGTACCAGGGCCCTTTGGAGACAAAGAGCTGAGTAGACTCTCTTGAGCTAATTTTAGATCCCCCATGTCAGGAATGGGGACACGGGCTTATCACATAGGCAGTGGCTTCCAGAGGAGACAGACACAAAGGTTTGGTGGCCGACTTGGTTCCCTGCGGCTTACCATCACAAGTATCCTGCTGCCCAGCTCTGCCCCCTCCTGCTGCCCTCTAGCAGGAATGAGACTGTGAGGGCTCCTTGACACCCTGGCCTCAGAGCACCAAGCTGGAGGGTGAGAACCTGAGGTGGGAGGGGCTGTGGCAGCAACATAGCAGGGACTGCAGGGTTGGAATGACAGAAATGACCTTGTTCCCAGTTCTGGAGACTGGACGTCTGAGTTCATGAGTGTTGGTGTGGTTGGCTTCTGGTGAGGGCTCTCTTCCTGGCTTATGGACAGTGGCCTCCTCCTGTGTCCTCATGCAGCAGAGGAAGGCAGAAGGGGGTAGGTGTGAGCAGGAGTTCTGAGCACCAATCCCGCCATGAGGACCTTCTCTTAACCGGATTGCCTGGCAGAGAGCTCATGTCTCAGTGCCATCACACTGGGCTCAGAGCCTCCACGTGGATTCTAGGGGGATACACAGTTCAGCTGCAGCAGGGTTTCTTAAATGATGGTGGCCTGTTGGTCAGTTGTCACTCACCAGCAGGTGTGGGCCTTGACTTCCCTTTCTTGGGATTTGGGAATTCTCATAGGAGTTCACAATGGAGCCTTTCTTGGTTGACAGCTCCCAGAGCAGCTCCTCTGTGGTCGCACTGGCATCTCAGTGGTTGGAGCCAGGGCTCGCATGGCCATGGTGAATCCCAACAAAGCTTGGTCTTGTGCTGGGACCTAGTTCCATCTTCTTCTCGTGCTGAAGGGGGGAATGACCCCTCTCCCCCTCACTGATCCCTTGAAGTGGGCCTTAGAAAGAGCAAGTCTGGAATTTCTGTAACTTGGGTGACTTGGTTTCTTGTGTGCTTGTAATTTCTTGTTCCAAGCTGGGCATGTTGATGGTCATCACAGAGATTGGTTGGTTGGTCATGGCTGTCCTGTTGCATCCCTGGAGGACTTCTCCAGTGTTGAGGAGGGAGAGGGGTTCTGCGTGAAGCTACTCGAAGCCCATGAGTGTAGTTGATGAAAAGTCAGTTACTCTACCTTCATACTATTCCTCAAGCCTTGACTCCTATTTAATTTAAAATAGAGGAAGATTAGCTAGAGTTTGCAGTAGGGATGTGTGTATGAGCCTATGAATGTACATGCGTAAGTATGCTGGGTAAGTCAAGTCCGAAGTTGAGTTTTCAGGTTGACATTAAGGCAGTTGTTGTCTGGGCCCCTCGATGCCAAAGAACATGTGAACCTGTTGTTGCCTTGATTGCCTCTTTGTATTGTCCTGGGGACCAGTTGGGCCTCTTGTGATTCTGTTCTGGGGATGTCCTTTAGGTCGTGGTTGGCCTGGGGCTATTGAACTGTCAGGTCTTAAGCTTTGGACTGAGCCGATAGGGCATTACTTTTTTTTTTTTTTTTTTAAGATTGATTTATTTATTTGAAAGTCAGAGTTATACAGAGAGAAAAAGGAGAGGCAAAGAGAGAGAGAGAGAGAGAGAGAGAGAGAGAGAAAGGTCTTCCATCTGCTGGTTCACTCCTCAATTGGCTGCAATGGCCAGAGCTGCACTGATCTGAAACCAGGAGCTTCCTCCTGGTCTTCCCACATGGGTGCAGGGGCCCAAGAACATGGGCCATCTTCCACTGTTTTCTCAGGCCATAGAAGAGAGTGGGATTGGAAGTGGAGCAGCTGGTACTCGAACCGGTGCCCACATGGGATGTCGTCACTGCAGTTGGAGGCTTTACCCTATATGTCACAGAGCCAGCCCTGAGGCCATTATTGTTGATTGTTTTTACTTTCCTGCCTGAAAGAAGGGTTTCTCAGTGAGCATCAATTTTCATGAAACAATTTGGAAAGAGGAAATTATTGAAAAGAAATAGCAGGTGACTGTTGACGGTTGTTTTTTCCATCTGGTGTGACCCAGGGTGTTGGGTCACTGGGCCATGTGCAGAGTTGGGCTCAGATGCCTGTGCAGGTGTTGCAACAGCATCCAGCAGTGACATTCCTACCACCTGTTTCTGTTTAAGGCCACTAAGATTTATTAGGAACCAGGTTTGCCTTTCTGGGGCTGATAGGGGAGGAAGGATTGTAGCAGCCAGACAGGTATCCTGTGGGTTTCAGATTCAGTCCTTTTTGTGTTCAAACTCACCTGGACAGCTACCTGAATGGTCCTGCATGAAGGAGCAGGTGCTGCCTCCTACTCAGCCAGAGGACACTCCATGTCAGATGCCAATCCTGTGGCTACCTCTTGTAAGGAGGAAGGAATCTCATGGTGACTGTGGATATGTTTTCTTTGTAATGAAGCTTTGTTGAAACAGAACATGCAGAAGTACAGAAATTGCCGTGGTACAACTTGACAGATTTTCACAAAAAAATGAGCATCCCTGGGTAACCTACATCCAGGTGAAGGAAAAGAACTTGGCTAGACCCTCAGAGGGCCCTTAAAGACTACAGCCAGGGACAGCACGCTTTCCCCAGAGTCAAAGCCTTGACTTCGTCATGCCTGGTTTTGAACCTGGTGTAAGTGGATTCGCCAAGCATGTCCTCTCGTTCGTTGTTGAGCATGACGTGTGTAAGATCCATGTACATTGTTGTCCTGGGAGTTGCAGAGCTGTCATTGTGGTGTGGCACTGATTGATGGTGTTCTTACTTTCTGTTCTTTTATCTGAGCATTTGGGTGGTTTCTAGATTGTGACTCTGATGGATAAAGCTGATAAGAATAATCTCATGTATGCCTTTGGATGGGAGTGGGTTGATGCCTTGCTGTAGTATTTCAGGTGTATCTATCTGTCCTAGCACAGGCGCTCATTGATTAAATACACAAGTGCTTCTTTATCTGCAGGGGTTTCATTCTGAAAACAGAGTTAGTGCTACTACATATGCTTTGTTTTTTTTCCATAAATGATAAAGTTTAATTTGTAAATTAAATTCTCAGTATGAGATTTACAGTAAATAATATAACAGTATACTATAATAAAAATTATGCACATGTGGTCTCTGATTCCTGAGTTTGGACAGATACTAATAATATTTTTGGACCATGGTTAACCAGGGATAACAAACCATGGAGAGTGAAAGTGTGCACGAGAGGGTTTTATTGTTATAACCGAAAATCTGCTGTGGTTCATGCTCTGCTCCAGGCCCTGTGGAGGCAGCAGGAGCAAGACCTTCTGGGCCAAGGCAAGGGAGAGGCCAGAGAGAACCATGGTGGGGGGCAGCTGTTTTGGGTGGGTCTCTGAAGAGCTGACCTTGAAGCAAAGACCTGGACAAAAGCCAGTAATACTCCATGCAGGTGGCGTGTGGGGCGGTGGGGGTGGGTGAGGTGGGGGAGCATGCTCCAGAACTCCGTTAGAGAGCTTCTGGCTCAAGGGTGGCCTGCTCAGCACAGACTAGTCCAAGTATTGGCTGGACCCTGTCCAAGCTAATGAAGTTACGACCCAGGATGCTTAACTTTACTCTATAGGAGTCAGGAAGGAGGTCTGTGTCTGGTTAGGTTGGTTGGTTGGTTTGATAAACTAAATGATGGGAAAAAGAGCCCCACAGTGAACTGTTTGAAGCCCCAGGCGAAGACCGGCAATGTGCATAGCTCTCTGTTCTCTGTTCTCCCCCGCTGCCTGGGTCTGCTGAAAGGCCCAGGGGCTGTCCACTAGGGGAGGGCAGCTGGGCATGTTTAATAACATGACTGTTTTGGAAACCAGCTCTACTCATTGGGTTCCTGGTTTTTAACCAGTGACTCATCTTCTCCAGGTGCCCAGGTCCCGGATTCCCAAGCTGGGAGTTTGCCAGGCCTGGCTGTCAGAGCAGCATCATGTGTCAGGGTTGCAGGGAGGTGTGTTCAGCCAGAGGGGACGCCTTGTTTTTGGGAGAAGGGTGGGTCAGTACTCTTGTAGCTCTGGGTGTGGCTCTTGCTGGCTGGTCCAGGCTTCTCTGGCAGGACTCTCAAATCTAAAGACAGCCTTACGTGGCCTGTGCTGGGAGTGGAAGCCACATAGAGACTGCATGCAGGGTGGACAGTGTCCTCCGTTACTTCTCTTCCTCTGGCATTGCCTTGTGTCTCCTTTTGCATTAAAATGCCCTTCTTGGGAAACTATCTCACTCTGGTAAAATTTTAGCTTGACTGAAGAGTGGCTACCCGCACAAGGTGATGGATGGGGAAGGAGGCACAAAGCCCCCTGCAGGCTGCCACAAGTTCCCTCTCTTCTGGGCAGGTCGAGCCTCCTGCCTTACTGGGGGCACTGATTGTCCTTCCAATCCAAGGACCCTCTTGCCTGTCCCCCAGCCCTGGGTCTCTGCAACCCTTTCTTGAACTTCTGCTGATGTTTTTCTAAGTGTTGCTTTCCACTCTGCAGTATTATTGGTGGGTAAGGAGACAAAAGGCTTCTCTGTACTTAATAAACCTGACAGTATCCTTCTTGGGGAGCAAGGCCACAGCCACCCACCGACTTTCCCTCTTGCGCACCTGGTGGCCGAGGACTGGTGAGATGCGCTCTGGGCTTCTTCTCTGCATCTCTGCCTCCCTCCCTCCTCCTTCAAAATTCAAATCACTGTTCTGGTTGTTGCTGAGAAGTCTTGTGAATGTGCAGGCCCCGGAAGGACCAACCGTCTCCTTCCTGGCCGGGTCGCCTTGGGTAGTTTGCCGCCGTCAGCCACTGCCTCGGTCAGACTCCAGCTCCTCATGGTGGAATAAACACATGCCTTCCAGATTTTCTCTGCTCACTTGTTTCCTCTTTAGTTCTCACACCAATCTTGATTTCCTAATACAGCTTGTACATGGGAAATGACCAACAAGGAAACCTCAGAAAGTCTGTGGAACGTGGGGCTGGAAGGGTCAGCTGGGTGCAAAGAAATGCTGCAGTCTGTGCCTACTAGGGCTTTTCAGAAAGTTCACGCAATAATGCGTGTTATGAAAAACACTCGCATGGATCTTACACTTTTTTGTAATCTTGCACCCAAAACCGCCCGATCTTTTAATTCCATTTCTCCACAAACTTTCTGAAGTCCCTTTATAGATAGTGCAGTTTGATGCTAGGGGAGCTTCGTGAGCAAGAGGAGACAGAGGTGACTTTTGTCTTTGTGGTGTTCATGTGACTTGCTGGTGTGGGAGAGTTACCGGTCACCTGGCTCAGAAGGAAGAAGGTGCGCTTAGCTGGGAGCGCTCTTTGATCTGCTAGCAGACCCCGACCCAGAGACTTTTGTTGGAATAGACATTCGGTGTTGTGGAGAATTGCTTTTATTCTTGTTAATGTTAGCAGTCTTCTTGGAAGGGCTGATGAAATGCTCATTTTAAATGCAAATGCTTTGCACAGTTAGGAAAATGCAATGGTTCTGGCTTGCACTCACTCTGCATTTTTGCCATTCCTTCTGGTGGCTGAGGGGAGGGCTCCTGACTAAATCCCTCTGCATCTTTATTATGATTTCAGATTTGTGCTTGTTGAGCCCCAGGATGTTAACTCTCTGTTGCCAAGGGACTGTGTGTGAGTGGGGGCCTGTGTAACTGCTCTGAGAGTTTTCCCTGGTTCCCTTCCTCCTCCCTCCATAGCCTGTGGATCTCCTCTCTGCTCTGCGCTATGGGGCATGGAGATGCCGGGAAACGGGGTGAGTGGAGTTTTGTGTGTGTTGAGCAAATGCAGTGTGCTCAACCGTGTGAGCTCTGGATGGCTTCTTGGAGTTTCTTTCTTGTTTCTTCTGGGAGTCTTGTCTCATTTTCTCCTTAGCATCGCAGCTTCCTCCCGGGTAGTCACCAGGAGAACCTTGGCCATGTAAATGATGGAGATGGAATTCCTGTGCAGCGTGGCTGGGAAGTGTCCACTCTCTCAGAATCTCCCAGAGAGGGAGTGCGAGGGTGAACGTGTGGAAGCTGTTGAGATCATGGGCTACTCTGCTGTCCCCTGAAATGGATGATTCTGGTAACACAACTCACGTCTTCCTTGGTTCTGGAGACCATGGCATTATGGGGCATGGGGAGGGGAAATCACTCTCTTTTAAGCTGCTCTCCTCCACAGAATTGTGTATAGGAGGGCACTTAAGTTGGTGGAAAAACAGAAATAAGATTACTTCCAGTACAAAATGAATTTGAGATTTGTGCATTCAGGGGTCTTCAGGAAACTCACAGAAAATGCCTATTGTGAAAAAATTATGTATATGTTTGAAAAAGGTGCATTTTGGTCCCAAAAATACCATTTAATTCCAGGTTGCACATACTTTTTGAAGTTCCCTCATATAGCTAGAGCCAGGAAAGTTTTGGGAAATGGCAAAACCAAAATGGTGGCTCAATCCTGAGTCTGTCTGTCTGATGGGCTAGAGTAGTGGGCTGATTTCAGGCTTGCTAATAAGCATTATAGAAATGCAAAATCCACATATGTATGTTGATGCGGTTACAGCCATGCTATTTTCTTTTACTTTTATTGTAAAGCTGTTCTTGTTGTTTTTCTTCTTCCCTGCTTGTGCGTTTTTGGAAAGGAGAACATAGCGTTGGGAATGAAGCTTCTCTGTCAGCCATGTTGTGCTGGGATGGACTGTTGTCCCTTGAGAAGGCTTGATGTCGGCTCGCTTCGTTTATTGCATAGAATCCTAGGGTTTGAGTGTCAGAAGGAGATCAGGGAGGCAGAAACTTTCTGTTTAATTTCTGAGGTTCTTGGGGGCTGTTTCAGGGGCTGGTGTTGTGGAGAAACAAGCTACTTTGAGCTTTGCTCCTTTTTTTTTGTTTGTTTTTACTTCTTTATTTTAAAGACAGATTTATTTATTCATTTTGAGAGGCAGAGTTATAGACAGAAAAAGGGAGAGACAGAGAGGTCTTCTATCTGCTGGTTCACTCCCCAAATGGCCACGATGGCCAGAACTGGGCCGATCTGAAGCCAAGAGCTTCTTCTGGGTCTCCCACATGGGTACAGGGTCCCCAAGCACTTGAGCCATCTTCTGCTGCCTTCCCAGGCCATTAGCAGTGAGCTGGATCGTAAGAGGAGCATCCAGGACTTGAACTGGCATCCATATGTGATGTGGGGGCTGCAGGCAGAGGCTTAATCCACTGTGCCACAGTGCTGGCCCTGCTTTGTTCCTCTTTATGACAGAAGAGTAATAGGGCTTTGAGAGAGCTGCTGGGATTCCCATCCTCCCTGCCCACAGCAGGAACGTTAAAGTGGGAGATGCTGGCTGTAGGCCTTGGAGAAACACTGTTCTGGACAGCTTTGAGAATGAAGAGCTGGACCCAGTCGAGGGATTGCACCCCACCCCCATGCAGGCCAGCCTCTGTGTGTAGTGACAGTGAAGCCATGGTCAAGCAGGTCCAGGGGCTCCTTCAAACCAAGCAGGCTGCTGGGGGCAGAATCAAGACACATGATTTTGCTGAGGCCTGTTCCTGCTTCCTGCATGTTAGGTATAAGGGTTTCATACCCTGGGCACCATCCACATTTTGGGCTGGATAATTCTTTATTGTGGGAGCTGTCATGTGCACTGTAGGATGCTTAAGTATTTAATTTCTTCTACTTGAAAGCCAGAGAGAGGGAGAGACAGAGACAGAGACAGAGAGAGAGAGAGACAGAGAGAGAGAAAGTGAGAGAGAGAGAGAAAGAAAGGAGGGAAGAGACAGAGAGAAAGAGCATCTATCCACTGATTAACTCCTCAAATACCCACAACAGCAAGTGCTGGGTGCAGGTCAAAGCCAGGGGGCTGGAACTCCATCTGGGTCCCCCACATAGGTGGCAGGTACCCAGGCACTTGAGCCATCATCTTGAGCCTTCCAGGTGTGTTGGCTGGAATCTGGATTGGAAACAGAAGAACCAGGACTCAAACCTCTACCCCATAGGGGCTGCAGGTGTCAGTACCTGCACCTGTAGGGTGCTCAGCAACTTCCTAGCCTCTACCCTGCTCCCTGCTTCGGTTGTGACAGCAACAGTGTCTCCAGGTAATGCCAGGTGTTCCTTTGGGGTCAACATGGCTCCTGTTGAAAACTGCTTTAGATGTAGATGGTGCCTGTTAGAGTCCTAAACCCAGCTTTTTTTTTTGTTGGCATGGCCTCCTTGCCTGTCTCACTTTGGAATGTGCAATATGCAGCTAAGATCTTTAGTGCTTATTACTGTTCCTAGAGTGATTAACAGGAGCTGAGAGGCCGTTTTAAGGGAGTGGTCAGCACATTTCTGAACATTATGCTGATACTGCTGTCACTGGAGTAGACTTGATGTTGACTCTTGTAGTTTTTATCTTCAGATTGTCCTCGCTCATGATACTGGCTCAGTTAACTCATCTCTACCAGGCAGCTTGGAACTTCTGGGTTTTGCACATGGGAATGAATGGGGACAGTGTCCAAGGTGGGTGGGAGAGAAGTCACAATGGTCCAGGTCAGTGAGGAATCAGGTCCCTGTTTTGTGAACCTTGGGTCAAATCTGGGGAAGGGGGCTGCTAACCAACTTAAACCTGACTCAGGAAAGAGCAGATGTGTGGGCAGACTTTAAAAATGACCATGGCCTTGAGGTGAGTGGTTGTGAATTGTACTGGATGCCAGTGAGCAAAGAACCTCAGACCGGAAGGCAGGGGCTTGAGTTCTGGACCTGGGCCTGTCTCCAACTCTCTTGCTGTGGTCACTGAGCGTATTTGGGTAGTAGGCTCCTTGTCTGGAGGAGGAAGAACAGAGACATAATTGCTGCTTGCCAGATAGGGGTGTAATGCTGAGCAGTGAGCCTGCATTTGCAAGACCACAAGATAAACCTAAGGTGTCTTACAGGAGTCTTCATTTTACTCAGAGAACTGGGAAGAGGAAGAGTTACTTCCATGTGAAAGTGTATGTGCCCATATTTATGTAAAGTTTGCATGGCACTTTTAAGCTAGGACATGTAACTTCATAAATGAAGGCAACCTCATGCCTGCTGCAAATCCGTGTGGCCCATTATTCCCTTTGGCCTTCTCTAGAATTCTGGCTGGAAGATTTGATAATCCCTGTGCTGGGGGATCTCCAGGTACCTTTTGTGTCTGGAATTTCTGATTGGAACAGAAAAGACACTGAATCTTTGGTGTGCAGTGTTGGATAAGTTTGCCCACCCATCATCAGAGAGGCCCGAGGAAGAATGGACAATAGAGCTTGTCTAGACTTCAAGAATCCATGCCCCTGAGTTTTCCATCCCATCTTTTGTTGTAAATTAGAAAGCTGTTAGCTTCCTTTCTGGAGTGTGAGCCCTTGACCCAAACAGAGAACAGAATGGACCTAGTTTTGTTGTTGGATGCTGAAGGCTTCTGCATGGTTACCTAGGAGCTGATCTGATCTAGGAAGCCTGCCAATGGGGTATTGTGATGATTGAACTTATTTTTTTTTAAGATTTATTTGTTTATTTGAAAGGCAGAGAGAGAGAGAGAGAGAGAAGAGACAGAAGGATCTTCATCCTCTGGTTCACTCCCCAAATGGTTATAATGGCTGAGACTGGGCCAGGCTGAAACCAGGAGCCAGGAGCTTCATCCAGGTCTCCCACATGGGTGCAGAGGCCCAAGCACTTGGGCCATCTTTTGCTGCTTTCCCAGGTATGTGAGCAGGGAGCTGGACTGCAAGTGGAGCAGCCAGGACTCAAACTGGCACCCATTTGGTGTGCTGGCATTGTAGGTGGAGACTTAACTTTCTGTGCCATAGTGTCTGCCCTTGAACTTGCTTTGAAATACCTCTAACAGAGTGATGATAAGGTTTCATATATGGGGTAAAGGTGAGAGTTACAGCTCCTGACATCCATCACAGCTGGGACTGACTTAGCTGGGGAAACTTGGGGTGTTTAGTCATACCATGAAGTTGGTTTTGGTTTGAAATTTTTGAATGTTACCAAGAAATTGTCTTTTGATGTTGACATTCATGATGACTGTTTAGAAACGAATGCTGGAGGCTTCAGACAGGAAACTCATCCTTGCGCCGTTGTCTTGAGAGGACTAAGGCCAGGATCTGGCAGAGAAGCAAAAGAGCACCTCTGAGTACAGAACTGTCCAGAAAACAGCGGCTGTAGCCATTTGCCGACAATTATGCTGTGAGACGACTCCATCGTATGACGTAATGAAGATAATTTACAGAGCTTTCATGCAAGCAGGAGTAGGTGGTAGTGGGTTTTTTTTTTTTTTCTTTGTCTGTCCTTGGCGTGTAATTGAAACAGAGCTTGGCCCAAATGAGAAACATTTGTGCGTTGTGGAAAAAAGATTCCAGAGGCTTCTTGACTGGGGTCAGATATTGCTTCCTTATTTTATTTGGAGCATGGAAGCAGACTTCCCATCTGAGAGACTGGTAAATGCATTTTCTGACCTAAGCACTATCTAAATTTTCGACCAGGCAGTAAGCCCAATGAGTCAGAAGAAACAGCGTGTGTGTTGGTCCTGTCTCAAAGAAATCTATAGCTTTTGAGTAGATTGGAAAGTGCAGTTGCTTTCACAGAGTTGCTTACCCAGAGGCTATATTTCATAAAGAAAAGTATTCCCCGTGTGTTCTGAAATCCGGATTTCTGGGGTTGGTCCCAGAGGAACCCTGGAGTTGGCGGAGAAAGTCTAGTTGTTCCGCCCCTGGGAAATGGAACCTGATGGAATGGACCCACACAGCTGAATCCTTTGTGTAAGTGCTGTGTGCAAACACAACCTAACCCCTTGTTCACTTGTGTATTTGGTGAGGTTCCGTAGCTGGCTCTCTGAAAGCCATCCACCAACACTTTGAACACTGTGACCATGAAGTTCATAGGCATTTGAATCTTGTTTGCTTAAGTTTACCTTGGATGCTGTGTAGGGTACAAAGGTGAAGGTATCCTTGCCTGCTGGGAACTCCATGTGTTGCAGGTAAAAGGCCCACAGTGTGAGATTGTTCACAGTAGGTCAGATTGGGAGGCTGGGGGATGGGATCTGGGTTTTGGGGGGAAATCAGTTTCCATCTGGGGCATGGGGTTGGAGAGGCCTTTCCTGGGAGGAATGGCCTGCCCCAAGGGAGTGAGGAAGAAGCAGGTGGTGGTGGTGAGGAGAGTCCCAGACCCCAGATGCCCTGTGGTTGGTGCTGATTGGTGGGGTGCGTATGTGACTGTGGGAAAGACAGGAACAAGAGCTGAGTCAGGGGAATGGGATGAGCTTCTAAGCATGAGGGCTTCATTTCCCAAGGGAGGAAACTTGAACTTCATCCTGAGTGCTGTGGAGATTGTCAGGCACCGGAGGGAAGAGGAGAGGAGGCGGAAGAGGCAGGCCTGCAGGCAGGGCAAGAAAGCAGCGCCTGCCCGTCTGTCTGTTCCTTATCCTTCCACTGCTGTCCAGCCAGCTGATGGGGGTGCTGGAGACTGTTGACTTTTTTTCTGTGTCTTTATTACAGTGCAGAGTGTTTAACTCTGTGGAGTCACTGAATCCTGCTGGACTCAGGGGAGAAGGTCCGCTCACACCCTTTCCACTCCCTCCCCAGCAGTGATGACTCATCCCAGTTCCCTGCCAGGTCCTCTATTAAAAAACCGCCTTCCCCCTCTTTGCAACCTTTCTGTCCTTATCACCGATCTCCTGGGTGCCAGGCGCCCTTGAAGGTACTGAAGTGGGACAGAGAGGAGTGTTCATTTTTTTTTTTTTTACAAAATATTTATTTATTTGAAAGATATGAAAGTTAGAGTTAGAGAGAGGGAAAGACAAGCAGAGAGATCTTATATCTGCTGGTTCACTCCCCAGATGGCTGCAACAGCCAGGGCTTTGCCAGCTGAAGTTAGGACCTTCATCCAGGTCTCCCATGCTGATACAGGGGCCCAAGTACTTGGGCCATCTTCCACTGCTTTTCCCAGGCCAATAGCAGGGAGCTGGATTGGAAGTGGAGCAGCCAGGACTTGAACCGGCATCCATATGGGATCCCAGTATTGCAGGCGGCAGCTTTACCCACTGTGCCGGGGAGGGGAATTCTTGTTTGACCCTTCAGGAACTTCTGGTTGGGAGAGGCAGAGGACAGAAGCTTCTAGCACGGGGTGAGGGATGCAGTGGCAGCCCCTCTGCAAGAGGAGTTGGAGGAGAGCTGTATAGCAGGTGCCGGAGGTGGCCATCATCTGCAGGAGATGTGGGGGCATGCAGGAGCATCTTCATGTGGGACCCGAGGCTGCTTTCCAACAGTGTGGCCTGTGAGCATGGGAAAGATGTGGGCTTTTCCACCCACCCCTACCTCCACACCTATTTGAAACAGAAGACAGGATCTTTTACTGGGTTGTGGAAATTATTCTGGGGACCCTTCATCCATATGGGTCTAGTGTTGCCTCTAGAATAAATTAATAACGTCTTTGATTGCTTTTTGTGATTTTAAAAAATTATAGAGAGGCTCTAGGAGTGTTTTTATCTTGGTACATCCTCTCTGCAAGGATACCAGGAGTCCAGGTACTGTGGTGTGTGGGAAGGTGTCTGCAGAACTTGTTGGCCTTCAAAGATACCTCATTCTTGGTCTCCCGGTACTTAGCGCATTGCCTGACACATAGGCTTGTAATAAAGGGAATGGGCAACATACCCCCGCATTCCACTCCCCTGTAGGGCCGTATGCCCTTTCCATCACCCCATTGTCCAGGACACTCTTACGGCTACTGGTTGACTGTGTTGGTGGCAGAGCTGTCAGGAGGCTTGGGTGTGTTTTTCCTCCCCTGTTCCATGAAGCACATGAGGGGCCTGCTAGAATGAGTCAGTAGAAACGTAGGCTTAGTATAGTCTAGTGCCCTGGAGATGCTTGGTAGTATTATCGGAAGGTCCACTTTCAGTTCTGGCCCAGGCCGTTAATGGAGAGGAACTCCCTGTTGGATGTAGTGACTAATGCCTGGGGACGTGCCAGTGTCTCACTCCTAACTGGGAGTGCCAGCCCCCTCTTTGGCTGGGGAGCTCAGGGCTGGATTTGGGTTAAACATCAAAGAACTGCCTCTGAAATCTGCTTTTGGCCTGGCCATCCTGCTGCATGGGTCCCCTAGGGTAGAAATGGGGACCATGTCTGTGAGTAAGCTCTCAAGTTTGAGAAGGACCCCACTGTGGGCAGGCTCCCTGGCAAAGGGGCATGAGATGGTGGTGGTCTTGTGTTAGCTGAAACTCAAAAACTCGTTGTCTTTCTGGAATTGGCAGGCATTTACTCTTCCCGAGCTCTAACCCTGGCTTTCCCTGACAAGCTATTGTGAGTCCCTGAGGGAGAAGGAGGGCATGCAGTGGGTATCTGTGATCGAACATGGGGTCGTGCGAGAGCCATGCGCGTCTTGGGGTCATAGCAGAATCTGGTGGGATGTTTTCCTTTTGATAAAGGTGGCATCCTAGAGAGTGGGCTCTCTGTTCTGAATTTGGCTTTTGCTTCTTTAAACTGCAGACTTATAGAGAGACAACTCCAAGTAGGAATTAAAGGACTGAAATATTCACTTCAATAGGGCATGCTTCTGCCCTTGATTCCTGCACTGGGTATAGGTATAGGCCATGCAAAACTGGCTTACCATGTTGTTGGGTGCTCTGTGGTCAGTCCTGGGCTGTTGTAACTTCTGTGGTTTGAATGTATCCCCCAAAGTTCACATGTTGCAACCTTAAAACGCCAGGCATCCGTGTTGAGACATGGGGCCTAAGAAGCAGTGTTTAAGTCATGAGGACAAAGCCCCTGTGTGGATTAATGTCATTGCTGGGAGAGTAGGTTGGTTAGTGCCAGAAGGGGCTCTGTTCCAATGCAAGTCAGGCTCTGTCTTGTTCTCTTGCTCTCTGCTTCTCTTGCCCTTGCACCTTCTGTGAAAGGACGGTGCAGCAGGCAAACCCTCGCCAGATACCCACCTCCCAACCTTGTACTTCACAGCCTCCACAACCGGAAAAAAGAAACCCATGCTTGGTGAATTACCCAGTCTTAGGTAGTTTGTTATAGGAGAACAAGACTGTGACTAAAAAATCAAAATGATGGTTTTGTCTCCTAGTAAGATTACAAAAGTTTTTTTTTTTTTAATGACTTTGCACAAATTATTAGGAAAGGAGCATGCTTTCCTTATTTGATCAAGATGATATTGGTTAGTATGGGGAGGGTTAGGAATTGAGACACACTGGTGGAGTCCCAGGGGTGACTTTACCATTTGTTGACTGAGCTGCACTCTCAAGAGGAGGCTGATGGTGAGAGCCCCCTGAAGGAAGTCAGGCCTCTGTATTCAGCAAGAAGGTGGCCCAAGGTTCTTCCCATCTCTGTGGAAGTGTCTGGATCCTCGCTCCCTTTACAGCTGTTCGGAATGACTCAATGAGGTTGTTCCTGATATTGGAATGTGCCACACGAAATAGCCCTGCAGAGTGAGTCAGAAGAAAGACCACTGGGTGAGCAGAAACCAAACACTGGTTTTCCCCAGCCAGACGGGCAGCCTCGGAAAGGTCGGCTTGGCATTAGCCCAGAGTACAGGAGTGTCCAGGGCGTGGGCCTGTAAAAACGAGGATGTATTTATAGAGGGTGTGCTGCAGCCAGGGTTCCAACTGACAAGTCCCAGTGTGTCTTAAACTGAGCCTGGGAATACCTCCTTCCAGGCCCTGTCACTGACACTAATCTGCCTTTTTCAGAAGAAGGCTTTATTGTGATATGCTTAGCGGCTCACAGATGAAATGTGTAGGTATCAGGGTCCAGGAACACCCGGATAGCCTACAGCCAGATTACAGAGACCTTACATGGCCTCCCCAGCCCCTCAGAGGTGACGAGAATCTGAGCTTTGTGTTTTAACTGACTTTGCTTTTCTTAATGTCCTTACCCGATGTGTGCATTCCAGAGCAACATGTGCTTTTGTTTATCATAAAAAATTGAGTACTAAGCCCAAACATGGCTGTGTCAGGGGAGGCCCCTTTGGAAACCGTGGAGCGAGGGGTCCTGAAGCAGAGACTTGAGCAGGAAGGCGTGCTAGGCTATCGTATGTGCTGCAAGAGGCTCATGTCCTCGCTGGGCCCTGCTCATGGGTGCCCCTTGGGGGTGGGGCTGTCATTCACAGCTCCTTTCACAAAGGGGTCCTGGGGAATCACGGAGAATTAAAGTAGGGTAGGTGTGTGGCATAGCCATTGAGGCACACCCCTCACCTGTCAGAGTGCCTGGTTTGAGTCCTGCTTCCACTCTTGGTTCTTGCATTCCTGCTAATGCACACCCTGGAAACACAAGGTGATGGTTCAAGGACTTGAGTCCTTGCCACTCTTGTAAAAGACCCAGATTGAGTTTCTGACTCCTGGTTTCAGCCTGAGTTAGCCTTGGCTGTTGTGGGCATTTGAGGTAGCAAAGCAGCAGATGGGCGATCGCTGTGTGTGTGTGTGTGTCCACCTTTCTCTGCCTTTCTATTTAAACAGTAGAAAAGAGGGCTCCTTATAACGTGTTAACGTTGCATAAGTCCTTAATCTCCACTAAAGAGGGGGAATTTCAGGGGGCTGGTGACCCCCTTGACCCTGAGTGCACAACTGTTGCTCTGTACTCATTTAGGGTGAAAGGGTCTGTGACCCTCTTTGTCCCCTTTCCCACTTGACTAGAGTGAGGGGTAATGTGGACGTTATGGAAGGGAAGTTTGTTTTTAAAAGACCCTGGGGATGTTGACGGTTTCTTGAAATGAGTTTGATTTGCCTGTGTGAGTCTTGATGGGTTTCCTACTCATGAGAGCGCCTGACTGTTGAAGGGCCGTGAGCAGTAAGTGAGATCTACACTTGTCTGTGTAGCATCCTTGACCGTGCTGCTGGTGGCCTGTAGCCTCGTCTTTTCTATGAAGGCTTCGTCTTCCTTCCTTGACCCAAAGCAACTAGACTGCTAAAATAGAGGGGGAAAGCAACTGGAATGGTTGCTGTAGTTTCAAAACAAATGACCTCACTGCCTAAATCCTGCTTTGTGTAAAAGAAACCCTAACTTTTGCCTTATAAATAATGCCGGACCTTTGGAAACACAGATCCAAATACCCATTTAGTGAGGGTGGGGGCAGGCTGAGAAGCAGAATCAGCCATTGCTACACCGACTCAGTAGTTACTGCCTGCAAGATAATGGTCACTTAACTGTGTAATGACTGGCATTCACTTCCTCAGGGTAGGCCCACCATTATACTTTGCATGGGCTCACGTACTGCGAAGTATTTTCAGTGGGGTTCCAAAAGGGTGAGGGTGTTTGAGAGTTCTGTGAGGTGAAGGACCCCTGAGTTCTATCCCCCTGCACACTCCTCCTTGAACAGATGAGGGAATTCAGGACCTGCAAGGTCAGGTGAGATCCGACGGAGGCTGCATTGATGGATTTGTCAGGGGCAGCTAGGACTAGAACCCAGGAGGAAGAGGAGCAACTACTTAGATGCTTATGTTAAAATAAGCAGGTAAAGAATAATTAAAAAAGGAAACATAACCAGATGCCTCATTTCCTAAAAAATTGCATTTTGATCATGCATTTCACATTCACCAAAGTGAAAC
Source organism: Sylvilagus floridanus (assembly GCA_949820135.1). NCBI lineage: Eukaryota > Metazoa > Chordata > Mammalia > Lagomorpha > Leporidae > Sylvilagus > Sylvilagus floridanus. The sequence continues at coordinate 70,413,958 of OX463239.1, forward strand.
TCGGATATGAGTCTTAGCCCTTGAACCTTTGAAATGTACCTGTAGTCAGCTGGGGTTCTGGTCGCTTAGCGCTGCACGCCTCATCTATGGAAAAGGTGCTTTCCATCTCATATTGCATTTTTCTTTCTTTCTTTTTTCTTAAAGATTTATTTATTTATCTGAAAGAGTTACACAGAGAGAGAAGGAGAGGCAGAGAGAGAGAGAGAGGTCTTCCATCCACTGGTTCACTCCCCAACTGGCTGCAATGGCCAGAGCTCTGATGATCTGAAGCCAGGAGTCAGGAGCTACTTCTGAGTCTCCCATGCTGGCGTAGAGGCCCAAGGACGTGGACCATCCTCCACTGCTTTCCCAGGCCATAGCAGAGAGCTGGATCGGAAGTGGGGCAGCCGGTTCGAGTCCCGGCGCCCACATGGGATGCCGACAATGCAGGCAGGGGTCCCAGCTGCTACACTGCAGTGCTGGCCCCTGCATTGTTCTTGGCTTCTCAGAAACTCAGGGTTTTTTTTTTTTTAGATCTTCAGTGTCCCCTCCAAAGTTTTTAGATTTTCTTCATCTGCTCCAACATAAACAGGTCTGTTTTTCCTTGAACTTTTTGAAGAAAACCAGGAGTTTGAGTGGTACAAGTCTGTTGGGATTAGCGCGAGAGAGCTGGGGGAAGTGCTGGGATTTAGAACGGCAGCCCCTCCTGTCTCCTCTTCCATTAAGAGCCAGACCCAGTAAGAATAACATTTGCTTAGAAGCTGAGTTTTACTAGAAAGCTAGTTTACAGATAGAGTTGGAACTTGATAGATGCGACTCTGCCATTCCACTCTCGGCGTTGCCATACTTGCTGCTTTCTGCATTTGGCCTTTCCTCATCTGGAAGACGAGAAGCTTGCACCTGAAGATTTCCAGGGTCCCCTTGTGGCCCTATCACTGGACACTGCAGTTGGGGTCTGCTGTGGAGCCACGGGACAGGACGGAGCCTTTCCCGGTTTGGGGGACAGTGGGTGTGCTGGCCATGTTGGTGCAGTGTTGTTTTCTTTTGGGGGCCTATCTAAAATTGGCACCCCATCTGTGTCGTTGACTGCCAGGAGAATGTTGCTTACCTGCTAACACGACCGCCTGCACTGACGTGTGTCATTTTTGTCTTCTCTGCCAGTGCACTGCTGCTGCAGGGTGACATCTGGACTGGGCTCCCGGCCTCTCGCACGCTCGGCTGCCCACAAGTGCCCGGATCAACTTGCTGAAAACCGTGAGTGATCTCTGACTCTACTTGGCAAGTGGTTCTCGGTTGTGGAATCTCAGTGCTGGGGATGGTTGTGGTCAGTGGGTATGGGGTCCAGCCAGTTTGGCCGATGGACTGCTTCCTTCCACGAGCTGCCCATCTCACAGCTGGCCCCGGGAGCCTTAGAGATGGCTCCAGACCTGGCCTTTCTCTGTCCCACAGTGGTCATAATGGACATGGGTGGGGCTTTCTCACTCTGCCTCCTTGTAGCTTCTTTGATCCACTACGAGGGCCAAACCCGTGAGTCTTGGCTGCTCTGTTTGTGGCCTTGTCTGTGTTCCTCTTGGGAGCTACTCCAGCTGTACTGGCCTTTCTCACGGGGCTGTGGGATAGATGCTTTTATCGTGGGGACACAAGCATGTTCCATTTTCTGCAGCCCACATCCTCTTCCCTGGTGCCTACCTCCTGTCACGTGTGGTCCTGATTCACCCCTTATCCCCACGCCTTACCTGATGACTTTATTTAAATGTCTCCCCCACTCCCAGATGTCTATTCATCTCTCTGTGTGTCTCTTGGATCCTTGCTCTCATCTCTCTTGGGTTAGTAGAAGGGTCATTCATCTGTTCCACAGGTATTTATTGGACATTTGCTGTGTGCCAGTGCCTATAGATTGTGCTGTCATTGGACTTCTAGTCCCTGAAGAAAAAATGAGACCTGCCTTAGGGTTGCCAAACTGGCAACTGTCCCCCCTCCAGGATCACAACTCTCCCTGGGTAGTTTGCTTTGTTATAAACACCAAGGCCATGTGGCCCAGATATCTTGTTAATAAGAACACAGGTTCCTGACCCAGTAGCTGTCTGGGGACCTTGTGTTCTACCCAGCTAACAAGCCCTGGTGATGCTCCTGCTGTGGGTTTAGAGAACCCTTGGTTCATGGTGATGCCTATAAGCCTTGTCTTTGGTTGTGACTCTCTGAGCTGCCTTGGGGGGGCTAGGGGGTGGGGGCTATGTGAAAAAACCAGAGACTCAGTGGGATTTCAGCTGGCCTTTCAGCCCCATGAGGTGAGTGTCTGATCTACAAATCCAACAGTGTCGTCACAGGCGGTGGCTTGATATGCTGTGCCACAGTGCTGGCTCCCCATCAATGTCTTAAACGCTATGCCAAATGCCTCCCCTGCTTATTGTGTTTTGTTATTTATTTATTTATTTTGACAGGCAGAGTTAGAGAGAGAGAGAGAGACAGAGAGAAAGGTCTTCCTTCCATTGGTTCACTCCCTAAGTGGCCGCTATGGCTGGCATGTTGCGGCCTGCGTGCTGCGCCGATCCAAAGGCAGGAGCCAGGTGCTTCCTCCTGGTCTCCCATGTAGGTGCAGGCCCAAGCGCCTGGGCCATCCTCCACTACACTCCCGGGCCACTGCAGAGAGCTGGACTGGAAGAGGAGCAACTGGGACAGAATCCGGCGCCCTGACTGGGACTAGAACCCGGTGTGCCGGCGCCGCAGGCGGAGGATTAGCCTAGTGAGCTGCGGCGCTGGCCAGTGTTTTGTTATTAAGAATAGCTGTATCAGGCAGGCTCCCTTGGCTCTTGCTGTTGAGTGTTGAGAAGAGAGACCACGATGGAGTGAGGGTCTGAGGGAACAGCGGGAAGGGCTCAGGGCACTGCTGTGAGGGGCTCAGTCTTGAGTCTGGCAGTGGCTTGGCCCCAGGCTATGCCGTGAGCGGCAGAGTGTTGCTGCAGGCTCAGCATGGTCAGGCCACAGCCCAGATCTTTCAAAGATCCACTTTCCCCAGCAGCTAAATTGATTCTCCACTTGAGTGATCAACAGTTCTAACGGCTGTTGACAGAGTACTTGCAGAGTCCTAGGCTATGCGTGGTGCACTGTGGCTTAATCCTCCAGGCAGCCCTGGAGGCAGATGCCGCCACTGTTGTATGGGGACAGGCAGAGGCCTGGGGTGAAGGAATTGGCCCCCAGTCCTATAGTAGGGGATTTTTTTGCCCTTTACTTCTTGGATCCTGTCTAGAAATTGGATTTTACTGCTGGTGGCAAGACTGGGTAGCTGATTATTTACAGCACAGGTTATTTGTTTTCTTCCTCTTACGCTCTTAGGCGGGCTGCTGTAGCGAAGTGTGCCCTCCTGCCCTGACGGTTTTGCCATGACAGATGGGAAACAGGCTTAATGCTGTTGTGTGCCCCCTCTGCTAAGTCCATGCCTGTACCTGCCTTCTGGTATGTTGGGATACCTCTAGCGATGGCCTGGAATTCAATCCTCAAGGCAGCTGCTTCTTGCTTCTTCAGACTTAGAAGGTTAGGCTGACTTTTCCATCCAGCTTCCGTGCTCCTGAGCGGCAAATCCCGGCTCTGGTGTGATAACTTTATGGCCGTGTGCACTTCTCTGGGCTCAGTTGCTCATATGGGTACCTGTGAGTGGCAACCCCAGTTTGTGAGTCTGTCTACTCCACAGTGAACAGGGAGAAGATTACACCGTAGGGTTGTTTTAGATAAAAGCTCTTAGACTTCTGAGTACTTACCCTGGCCGGTTATCCTTCAAGGACCAGCTCAAGTGTCCCTTCCACTTGTGTCTTGGGTCTGAGCTTTTCTTTTGTTGTCTGAAGCCAAGTTCTCTGTTTCTAGACAGTGATGCCCCTGAGGGCTGGGATGACACTGCCTCCATCTTGGGATCCACAGTCCGACCCTGGAACTCCAGCTCCATAAAACATTTATGAAATGAATGCATCAAAATAATTTCTTTCTCCCATTTGCTCACCGAAAGGCAGCCTCTCTGAAGGGCTGTGAATGGACAGGCCCTGCAAACCTAAGAGTAGTAATGATGGTCAAGTTGGTCTCCTGTAATTACAAGCCTACAAATGAAAACCCGATGGTGGGGGCTGGCACGTGGCACAGTGGGTGAAGACACCACTTGCAATGCCAGCATCTCAGATCGTGGTGCCGGTTTCAGGCCCACCTGCTCCTCTTCCCCTCCAGCTTCCTGTTAATGCACCTGGGAAGGCAACAGCTGAAGGCACAAGCTTGTGGGAGACCTGGATGAAGTTCTTGGCTACTAGCTTGGGCCTGGTGTGGCCTTGACTATTGAAGCCATCTGGGGAGTGAACCAGAGAATGAAAGAGTTGTCTCTGTCTCACTCTCTCTGCCTTTCAAAAAAATTAAGTCTTTAAAAAAAGAAAATAGGTGGTGTGTGTTTCCTTGTCGTTCATGGACTTCAGAAGTGAACACCTTTCTGGGGTCTCTAATTATCTGAGGTATTGGGACAGAGCAGGTAGAAGATGTTTGATGAGTAAACAAATGTACATTCTTGTATAACCCAGAGCCGATGGGTTTGTTTATTTAAAATGTCTTATTAACAGAGTTAAAAAAGGAACTTACAACCTGTTGAAATTTTTAAAAAATAAGAAAAGGTAGGACAAATATTTTTACAACTGGAAGACAGCTTCCCCATCATGTTAATCATCGCCCTGGTGATCCCTGTCAGTTTTTCCAAACTTTGGGTCCCAAGTTAGGGTTCTGGGACCTGCCTCAGAGTTGCAGACTGAGGCTGCCCCCCCAAATTGTGCTAGGATGCACTAGTTTGTTTCCTCCCTCCCTCCCTCCCTCCCTTCGTCCCTCTCTCCCTTCCTCCCTCTCTCCCTCCATCCTTCCTTTCTAAGAAAAAAAAATAATATAATAAATATTCAGCTTCCCAGAGACAGACACAAAGCTCTTTGCCCCTGCAGATGCAATGCTAAATAGCATCCTGGTACTTCTTGAATCGCTGCTTTGAAAGCACGATGCTCAGTGAGTTTCCCTCCTTCGGAAGCTCCCAGTCTCACAGCCAGCATCACTCACAGAGTAGTGAGCCTGGGAGCCAGAGAGGAGGACTTCGCTCCTGGTCTCTGGCTGAGAACCCATCGGCACTCCCATTCTATAGCCTGGGATGTTCAGGTCCATTTTATTGTTTCCTTGTCTGAAATGATGGGTCTGTTATGATGTCCAGTCACAGTTGTCTACCCCATTTGAGAGATGTTTGTTCTTTGAAAAACAAAACTAAAAACGCATGTTTCCTGATGAAAGGAGTGCCTTGCAGAGAGAGATGTGCCTGGGTTAAGAACAATGATCAAATTATTACCCACATTTGCTTTTTTGCTAAAAGGAAAAATACTTTTAAGGTGGTACCTAAGTGTAAAGCTTTTGGGACCCTTTGCAAGAAAGTTGCTTTTATTTTGCTTTACATTTATTTGTAAGGCTGGCAAGCAGGCAGAACGATTGTCTATCTGTTGGTTTACCCCCGAATGCCCACAATATATGGGGCTGGGTCAGACCAAAGCCTGGAGCTTGGAACTCCGTCCCAGACTCCTATGTGAACATCAGAGTCCCAAGCTATATTAACAAAAAATTGGAGACAGAAGTGGAACCGGGACTTGAACCCAGGTACTCTGATTCAGGATGTGGGGGTCTCAAGCTGTGTCTTAACCACTGTGTCAAATGCCAGCTCCAGTATAAATCTATCCCACATTTAAAGACTGCATATTTTTAAAATAAAGGATAAGTTATGTACCCATTTATTCCCCTGTTTGTGGGCGTTTTTCCCCACTCTGCCACCCACCATTCATGAGCAATGCAACAAGCATTTATGTAACACTTTCTGTAGCCCATTGTGGGCAGTTCTATGGAATTTCAAGGCCAGAGGATTTTCCATTTCAGGAACAGGCGTTGTGCACAGTGGGTTAAGCTGCCTTTTGGGACGCTTCTATCCCACATTGGAGTGCCAGTTTAAGCGCTGGTTACGCTGAGTCTCATCCAGCTTCCTGCTAAAGTGCATCCTGGGAGGCAGCAGTTGATAGCCCAAGTTCATGGGTTCCTGCTAGCCACTTAGGAGACCCAGATAGAGTTCCAGGCCCAGCCTGGCAAGCCCTAGCTGTTACAGGCATTTGGGGGAATGAACCAGTAGATGAAAGATCTCGATCTCTCTCTCTTCTCTCGCTTTGCTTTACAAATAAATAAATTAAAAAAAAAAAACTTTTTTTCCCTTTCAAAAGATGAAATAGTTTATAGTTTCAACATTCATGAGAGCTCTCACTAGCCTAGAATGTTTCATTTTAAGAGTTTTTGAAGTTTTGAAAGTTAAATGAATATTAGAAAAAGCCTTCTGGAAAAAACAAGAAACCAAACAGTGGCTGTGCCAGTTCTGGGCAATCCTCAGGGCTCCCAAGTCTTCTAACTAGCAGACCCAGAGGTTGCCAGGGAGCCCTTTCTGATCCTGTGGTCTCCCTGGGCTTCCCCACCCCTCGCTGCAGCGTCCCTTTCTCTGTTCTTGTTGTGCCCAGAGGTCGATGCTCAGGTCTGTATGAGAGGTGAGGTGTGGAGTGGCCCAGGCTGCCGTGGGTGTAGGCTGCTGCTTGTTGGGGCCCATGGCAGCCTGGGCCTGGCCCCCTTGCCCCAGCTTCCCCTGTCTCTTGTTGTTCCCTTGACACTTGCTGTGGCCATGCCGTCTGTCTCACAGGCACCCAGAATTGCTGTTGGTTGGGAACATATTTCCCCAGGGCAGAGTCCTTTGTCATTCAGCAGACATCTGTGTCAGAAGTGGAGGATAACAGGATGATAAAAGGCTGATAAAATCCCCTGTGGGGTGAATCCGGCTGAGCTATCCACCCCACAAAGGCTTCTTCCTTCTGAGTTGTTATGTGCCCTATCTGTGTGTAGACCTCTTTTGGACCAGAACGAATGCTGATACAAGTTGTTGGTTTCAATGTGCCTTTTCCTTAAAAAGTGATATTCTGGTAGTGTACCTGGTGGGTCTCAGTTTTCAGCAGAAGAAACACAAGATCAAGGTCGTCACATGCAATGGCTTCCCTTGTGCCTCTGGGGCTGCCTTGCCCTCCTTCTCCCAGAAGTGTTCTTGTTCTTCCTCTCCAGCTGTTGGTAAATGAAGGAGGAGGAGCTCCATACAGGCTCTACTGCAAAACAAGCTATCGACACAACAGTCGTCTTAGCAGGGCTGCATAGTAGTCAGGACAGTAGCTATCACTGATAAAAATACCCTGCACCTCCCTTCTGGGAGCAGAGGCGATCACTTAAGTAGCTCCCACTGTGTGGCTGGAGCGAGTCATCTACCCATGGATTCCACTTGGCAGTGTGTCCTTGGGCCAGCTGCACAGATCCCAGTAGACACCGTGGCCGTGGCTGCAGGAAGATGTTAGGGAAAATGATGGTCGTGGAAGTGGGGAGGAGGTGACCCCGTGTAGCAGCTGCATTCCCAGGGCTGGATTTGGGCTTTGCCGCCTGGAGTTCACAGTGCTGCTGCTGCTGCTGCTGCTTGGGCCTGCAGTGGTACGGATGACTCAGAAATCTGGAAGCCAGCGATGCTGATTTCATCCCGGGATCAGAGCAAGAGTGAAAGAAAGCATGTCGGATTGGGCGTGGTTGCTGGGGAGAGTTTACTGATGAAGTGAAGGTGACTTGGGGACTTGGATGCTAGTGCTTGGGGCCTTAGGGGCCTGCCAGTTACTTAGTAGCTTGGGCAAGTTGTATTTTTATGACTTAAAAAAAAAAATGAGAGCTCTGATGGAAAAATAGCATTCAAATTGAGGTACCAGATGAGTTCAGTTAACATGGAGGTCGATTGCTTTGTGATTTAATTGGCAGCAGAGATCATGTGGTGGGTTTTCCATGGATATTCCTGGGACTTCTGGGGGGTAAGGAGGTGCATCTAGACTGTAGGTGCCAATGTCATACAAAGGATGATAACCCACCCATTTCCCATGGTGAACAGGGTCTGTGTGAGCTTCCTGTGGCTGCTGTAACCAGCAACCCACCAACTTAGTGACTTACAGCAACGCGCATCTGTTAGCTTGTGATTCTGTAGGTGAAAAGACTGACACGAGTGTCATGGGGCTGCAAGGTGTGGGGAGGGCTCCGCTCCCGCTGGAGGTTTGAGGGGACATCCATCTTGCTGCATTTCCCAATTCCTCCCTCGCCTGGGGAACCCCTTCCTCCACCTTCAAACCGAGCTACGGCGTGTTTCCCTCTGGAGTCATCTTCAGGTCTCCTGTTGACCACAACTAGGAGAGGGTCTCTGTGTTTAAAGACCTTTGTGACCACCTTGGGCCCACCTGGATGATCCAGGACACCCTCCCCATCTTAAGATCCTTACCTGGAAGACACCTGCTAAGTCTGTTTTGCTGTGTGAGGTAACATGTGGAGGTTCTGGAGGTGACGAGAGTTCTGAGGACCATTACTTTGCCTACCACAGGGTCAGGCGGGTGGGGTCGATCACTGGATAGGCAGGAGGTGATTGGTAGGAGCAAGTCCAGTGTTCCAGGTCTCCTGATGGCTCAGATTCTCAGTCCCCCAGTTACTGCCATTGGCTGCACTCTGTGATGTCTGGTGAGTGGTCTCTGTCATAAACCTGTCGCTGCAGCCAGTTAGTCCCTGGAGCAGAGGCTGCCGTGGGCATGAGGAAAACAAAAGGGGCCATCATTTCCTGTGGGACAAGGGCAGCAGCCCAGGGTGGGTGAGGAGCCACATTCTGAGAGCTCTGCTGTGCTGTGGACTGGTTCCTCTTGACCTTGATCCCATTGTGTTGATGGGGGTTGTTGTCAAGGTGCTCAGTGTGAATGGGACAGAGACCCAGGCATGGAGTTCAGATGTTGTGGGTGGGGACTCTGGACTCTAGAGGAAGTGTAACCAAGAGGGTGGGACATATGCCAGAGGGAAGAACAGGGTCAGAAAATCTGAAAGGGTGTGCTCGCCAGAGCTCGTTTTCCCGAGGACATTCTAGGAAAGTTTGTCTTAGCATTGACTTCAGAGATGACCAGGCCCCAATAGAATAGGAAAGCTGCAAGCAACCAGTCGAAGTTGGGGTTTGGGACATGTGGATGAGCATGTGTTGCAAGCAGGCAGGGAAGGAAGGGCCTTCTTACTCTGTTTCTCAACCTAAGATGTGCCCCTTAACCTTTCCTATTTCTTTTTTTTTTTTTTTTTTAAGGCTTATTTACTTATTTGAAAGGCAGAATTACAGAGAGGCAGAGGCAGAGAGAGAGAGATCCTCCTCCATCCACTAGTAGGGCTGGGCTGATCCAAAGCCAGGAACTAGGAGCTTCTGCCCGACCTCCCACACAGGTGCAGGGGCCCAAGCACTCAGGCCATCTACTGCTTTCCTAGGCCATGGAAGAGAGCTGGATGGGAAATGGAGCAGCTGAGTCTCAAACTGGTGCCCAAATAGGATGCTGGCACTGCGGGCATCGGCTTTACCTGCTATGCCACAGTTCCACCCTCCCTTTGCTATTTCCTTAGGGAATAGTGTCTTCCTCTCTGTCCTTTCCTTGTCCCAAGTAAATACAGCTTCCCAATGAGCAGCTCCCGCTTGAGGTTGATGACTTTGGAACACCCGACCCGAGCAGACCCCTTATGTGTGCTCACAGCAGCAGCTCCTGGGGGAGTCTAAGGGTGCCACAACTCTCTGCTTGGTTAAGTCAGAGAAGCCCCTTGGCCTGCACTTGCCATGGTGACCTCATACATCCTCCACTGTTGCACTCGGCTGCTCATGGCTTCCTGGCTCAGCCTGTGTGTCTTGCCTCTGGTTCCCGCGAGGTGATTCTGAACTCTCAGCTGTTCAGGTGCCTTGGAGGTGGAAGTGGGGCCCAGTCACCAGAGTCGGGGGCTGCTGGTAAGTAGTTTCAGAGGAGTTTTTTTTTTTTTTTTTTTGACAGAGTGGACAGTGAGAGAGAGACACACAGAGAGGAAGGTCTTCCTTTGCCATTGGTTTACCCTCCAATGGCCGCCGCGGCCGGTGTACTACGCTGATCTGATGGCAGGAGCCAGGTGCTTTTCCTGGTCTCCCATGGGGTGCAGGGCCCAAGCACTTGGGCCATCCTCCACTGCACTCCCAGGCCACAGCAGAGAGCTGGCCTGGAAGAGGGGCAACCGGGACAGAATCCGGCGCCCCGACTGGGACTAGAACCCGGTGTGCACCCGGTGTGCCGGCGCCATAAGGCAGAGGATTAGCCTAGTGAGCCTGCGGCACCGGCTAATTAACTTTATATACAGAAAATCAACTTAGTATATACTAAGTAAAGATTTCAATAGTTTGCACCCACACAGGCACACAAAGTATAAAGTACTGTTTGAATACTAGTTTTACCGTTAATTCACGTAGTATAACACATTAAGGACAGAGGTCCTAAGTGGGGAGTAGGTGCACAGTGACTCCTGTTGTTGATTTAACAATTGACACTCTTATTTATGACGTCAGTAATCACCTGATGCTGTTGTCATGAGCTGCCAAGGCTATGGAAGCCTCTTGAGTTCACAAACTCCGACCTTTAAATTCGTCAATTCTAAATGCTTGGCCTTGCTTGCTTTGTCAGTTAGCAGTTACAGAGGGTCTGGTTTTGAACATGTAAAAGTTAGGACATATCACGCCCCTTGATCAGGGCATGTCTTTCCCTGCAAGGTTGTTCCTTTTAAGAATCAGAGTTCAATTAGTCAAAATGGGACATGTGGTACTTCCATCAATCATGAAGTTCATGTCCAAGTTTGTCACTTAACACAACCATGTCCTTGATAACAGTCCTTGGCCTGCCCTGGGACAATGTAGGATTACACACACTTTGCCTGGTAGTTCTCTCTCTCGAGTCTCTTCAGCATGAGCAGGTCTTTTGCTTTTCTTTGTCACTCCTGGCATTGATGTTTTTAAAGAATACAGGCCACTTACTTGGTGTCTTTTTGGGTTTGTGTATTTTCTCGTGGTTAGACGTCTCCCATTTATGTGTGTTATTGATAGGAATGCTAGATAAATGATGTTGGGCATCCTGCTTGTATACAAGGAAGCATATGGTGTCACTTTGTTCCATTATTGGTGAGGTTAGCTTTGATCCCTTGATTAATGTGATGTTGCATTTGCATAATTTCATCTGTCTGTTCTAGAGGAGCTGAGATTTAAAAGCAGGCTTTTTTTGTTTTTTCAGATTTATTTAATTATTTGGAGGCTGAGATGCAGGGAGAGACAGAAACAGATACTACAGACAGACAGAATACAGGAAAAGAGAGAAATATCTTCCATCTGCTAGTTCACTCCCCAAATGGCTGCATTAGCTGGGCCAGGCTGAAGCCAGGAGCCTGAAACTCCATCTGGGTCTCCCACGTGGGTGGCAGGGGCCCAAGCACTTGAACTATCTCCTGCCTTCGTAGGCATATTAGCAGGGAGCTGGATTGGTAGCAGAGTAACCAGGACTCAAACAGGTACTCATATGGGATGCCAGTGTCAAAGGTGGCAGCTTAACCGTCTGTGCCACAATGCTGGCCCCTAAAATCAGGAATTTCAAGAGAACATTTTCCTTCTCATAGAGTGTCTGGCTTGCCAAGTGCTTTCCTTACTTTGGGTTTTCCTGAAGTGAGCACTCTTGGTCTCTGCAGAGTGAGCTGTTGAGTACAGGTAGGAAGGCTAATGTCCACAGAAGCTGACGTCCTTGTGAGGCATACGTTGCCTGAGCCTGGAGCAAGCATGATCTCTTCCCTGGGACAATGGTGAGGTCTGTGCTGGAGAGAAACACCAAGGCAGTGTGTAGAGTGGGTTCCTTTGACTGCATCACGACTGGGCTTGATGTATTGGAATTTTCAGGAGTAGAAAATGTAAATCAGAATGTGGTGAAATCTCTTCTTACCACTCTTTTTTTAAAATTCTATTTTCATTTCATTTGAAAAGCTAAAAAAGAGATGGACAGAGATCTTCCATCCACTGGTTCAGTCTCCAAATCCTCACAACAGTTAGCCAGGCCTAAACCAGGAATCTGGCAGTCGGTCTCATTCTCCTACATGAGTGGCAGGGACCCCACTACGTGAGCCATCACCTGCATCTCAGGGTGCGCATTAATAGGATGCTGGACTTAGAGCAGAGCCAGAACTTGAACCCACACACTCTAGTATGAGGTGCGGGAATCCCAGTCAGTATCTTACCTGCTGTGCTAAATTCCCGCCTCTTCCTTGCACCTTTTGATGGTTCGGTAAATGTCGAGAGACTACAGCCTTCTGCCTCTGCACTCTCCATTGTGGATCTCTCCTCCCTGGCATCGGCTTGTTGGCCTGTTTGGTTTGATTGGCTTGTGTGTTGTGTGTGTATTGGGCTGCTTAGGCACATCATGGTTGCTCTTTGCTTGACTAAGACATTCCTGAAGAAGGGACTCTGGGGGCTCAGGGGCTGCTGAGTGGAAAGGCTGGGCTTCTGGGAGCCCTGTGAGTTGTCAGTTTGGTTACAGTTACTCTTATCCAGGGCTGGTGCTTCTCAAACATCTCCCGTTTATGAACTGTTTTATGTTGGGCATTTGACCTTGCTGACCCTGGTGTATTCTGTCCCCTTATGTCATTACAGATGCAAGCGCAGTGACCATATGTAATCCTCTTCTGGATCAGCAAAGAAAATAGTATTTTATGAAATAGGGTCAGTGACTCACAGATGATGCGTGTGCGTTATGAGTAATGGTGTATGTTGAGTATCCTGCCTTGTAACTTTTAAAAAGCTAGAGGGACATGTAAAGTGATGACACAGCACTAATGTCAGCATGAGGACCACCTGGGAGCAGGAGCCAGAGTCTGGAGGTGGCTCAGGTGAGATGTGATGAATTACTGAGTTTGGCACAGAGGGTTGCTGAGGGAGTCTAGCTGCTGGCAGCAGTGGGGACATCTTCTCAGCTGGAGAGTTCTGGGAAGGCCTGGCCAAGCAGTGGGTCTGAGCTCAGCCTGAGAGGACTGGGTGAGGATGGGAATGTGATGGGTAAGAGCAGGGCAGTGGTTAAAGGCTCATGATTTGGTGGCAAAAGCTCATCCTCGCAGACCCCCGGCCAGGTCCTCTGTGGTGAGACTGTGGGAATGACTGCAGATTGGCCAGAATCAGAGATTGTGGGGGCAATGTGAGTAATTATTGAGCTATTATTACTCAGCCTTGCCAATGTCAACAAACTTGGATGAGACTGCTTTTCAAATTCTGTCCGATGAGACATAAATGGAGGTCTTTATACTGTAGTACTGTTGCTGGGGTGATGATTTTCAGATTACAATGATAAACCAGAAGCTCCTAATTGAACTCAAGATACTTAACAAGCCCAGCGCTGTGATGGCTTTCTACTGAACTGATGGTTTAATCCTGAAAGGAAGACAGGAAGCACATCAATGTCCTATGTCTAGTGAGACACAAATGCTCATCCTTACAAGTACAAATACAAACTATGTGGCTCCATGAAAGATGTTAAGAGTGGACACCAAGACCCCCTTCTCTCTTTTCTTTATTTTTGCTGAAATGGTCCTTTGCTATTTTCAGTCTCACATACCGAAATAAACCAAATAGATATATATCAAACACAGATGGAACTTTTCAAACACACATAAGTTTATGGGTCCCAAATAATTTAGCAGTTGGTCTCTGAGCACCTTTAAAAATAACACTGTGGGAGGTGAGCACTTGGTGCAGCAGACTGAGCTGTTGCTTAGAACATCTACAGCCCATATCAAAGTGGCTGGTTTGAGTCATGGCTACTCAGTGCTTCCAATTCAGCTCCCTACTCATGTGCCTGGGACACAGTGTATGATGGCCCAAGTACTTGGGTGACTGCCACCTGTATGGAGGACCTGGATAGAGTTCCAGGTACCTGGCTTCAGCCTGGTCTATGCCTAGCTTATTGTGGACATTTTGGGGAATGAACTAGCAGATGGAAGATCTGTGTCTATCTTTCTGTCTTTCCGTGTCTCTTCTTTTTCTCTGTTGTTTTGCTTTTCAAATGAATACATCTTTAAATGTATTTTCTTTAAATCACATTGGGAAGCAGTTCTGTCCTAAGAGATATCTCCTGCTGGTTTGCACAGAGATGGTAGTTACTGGAGAAACCTGTAGCTCGTGGGTCCTGACTCTCCTTCTCCAAATACCAACTACTCCACTGCACTGGTTTCTGTGCTTACAGATATCTTCCCTTCAAAGGATAAAGCCCAGTTCTCTTTCCTATAAGTGTGGGCTGGACTTAGAAGTGAGGAGCTAATGTATAGAAAAAGAGGAAGTGATAGTGGTGACTGCAGAGACCAAGCCATAGAAAGTACTGTGGCTTTTTCATTGTGCTGTTCACTGAGATAGGAGAGTCCTTCAGCAAGTTTGTGGTTGCGGGGCGAGGATTTTGACAGCAAAAGATACGTTTGTATTGGCACAAAAAATTTGTGAAACCCATGCATACAGTGAAAATTCATGGGAAGTGCCTATTATGGAGAAACAATATGTATGGCTTTTGAAATTTTTTTGCACCAATCTAAACTTAGCTTTTAATTCCATTTTTTTCCCCTATGAACTTCTTGAAGTCCCCTCATCAGCCAGATGCCGTGGGGTGAGGACAGTGAGGCAGCCCCTTCAGGGTCCCACGTAGCAAGGAGCCATGTCTGTCAACACTGTGAATGCATAAGTTGGGAATGGGTCTTCCAGCGCTGGGAAATCTGGGATGAATGCAGCCCCTACTTGCATTCTGAGTGCAAGTACTTGCGACAACCACCACGCTAAACCCTCTCCAGTTAATGACCTGGCGTCTGAGATCATGTTTATTTTAAGCCACGGCATTTTGGGGTAATTTGTTATGCAACACCCACAGTCAATAGTAGACTGTACATAGTTGGCTGTGATTTTGGTGTTGTTGTAGTCAGAATCAGCAGCATTGAGTCATAATCCACAGGCATAAGTATTATTTTGCAGCTTTGCTTTTTGAAGCGATAGCTAACATGATAGACTGTATTTCCCCTGATATTTATTTTAAAGATCACATTGATTTATGGATTTGGGATTTGTTTCCTAAGGTTTTTTTTTTTTTTTTTTTTTGTACAGTTGCTAATGCTTGAACTTCTCTGTGGGGGTTATCTCTGCGTGACTTGGGATGCGTTTGTCCTTGTCCTCAGAGGAACTGGCAATGGCAGGAGGCTTCCAGAACATCCCAGAGACAGCTGGCTGGGAAAATAAATCTGCCTGGGTATCCATTCCCAGAGGTTGTGCTGGGATTGGAATAGGAGTTGTAGGCAGCCTTGAGAAAACTGGGTTTGGGGACAGTCTGTGTTCCCTGCAAAGATATTAATAATGTAGTTCCTTATCTTGTGCCTTGCCATCAGCAGGAGCTTCTTGGGGTGTGTCAAGGTGCAGCTATTTGTCCCTTGCTTTTCCATCTTGAGAATTTTTGCCCATGGAAGGGGCTTTGGCCAGTGATCTATTGCCATTTTTTTTTTCCCCACTGAGTTTTCTGTCCTGATGCAGAAATGCTAGATAAATGAGGTCTAGGGGGGGGGTTCTTGGTGGGGAGGAAGTGGGAAGGGAAGCCAAGGTCGATGGACTTAGGCTGAAGATGTCCCGGAAATGCCGAGACTAAGGTTTTGAGAAGAGCTGCAGTAAACATGAAAATGTGATGTGCCTCATTTATTTGTTATCTTCCTGAAGTAGCATTCAGAATGAGTGAGCTTTCTGAGACATTGATGATTTTTAGTTTTTCTTGCAAGCATCTGAAACATCTTCTATGCAAGTGCTTTCCCAATTGAGGAGCTGTAAATAAATATTTGTTTACCTTTTCTTTCCTTGTGACGTGGGATTGTGTGCTCGGCCTGTCAGGGTGGAGGTTCTGGGCCTCTCTTTGAGTGGCATCTTTGCCTCAGTCTGCTCAGGGGTCCTGATACCTGTGCTGTTGAAGTAACACCATAGTTTCAGGCCACGATATACCCTGGAACCAAGTGGGTAGATTCTAAGCTCAGGGAGATGGCTCCCTTCTCCACTGACTCCTCATATGTGGACTTCATGATGATGGTTGGTTCTGCTATGTAGAAGTCTTTTCCAATTGCTCAGGCTTGGTGGCTCTTCTGTCTCCACCTCTTAGTTTATAGAAATGTCACTGATGGCACAGATAAGCCAAAGTCATTGAGAGAAGATTTTGATTACTTAGGTCTCCCTTGTCGGGAAGGCTGGTTGGGAGGCAAAACGTAGGAAATGGGAAAATACCAAGGCCAGAGCCATTATTGGAGTTTCCATGGGAAGGGCAAAGCAGTGCAAACAGACAAGGATCAGCTGGTCTGTAATCCTAGTGGGCTTGTTGGTGGAGACAGGGGTCCTTTGCTTAGGGATTTACACAGAGGAAAGCATTTATTTACTTTTAGAGGTTAACTGTGAAGGTAAAGTTCCCCAAGAGAAGCTATCTCGCCGATCAGACTGGGCGTGCTCCAGTACATGCACCTTCACACATGGTGTTCATGTGGCACAGACTGGCCCTGCTCTAGCACATGTGCCTTCACACATGGTATTCATGTAACTCAGACTAGGCCTGCTCCCCGTACATGTACTTCACACATGGCGTTCATGTGACTCAGACTGGGCCTGCCCTAAGTACATGTGCCTTCACACATGGTGTTCATGTGGCACAGACTGGGCCTGCTCTAGCACATGTGCCTTCACACATGGTATTCATGTAACTCAGACTAGGCCTGCTCCCCGTACATGTACTTCACACATGGCGTTCATGTGACTCTGACTGGGCCTGCCCTAAGTACATGCGCCTTCACACATGGTGTTCATGTGGCACAGACTGGCCCTGCTCTAGCACATGTGCCTTCACACATGGTATTCATGTAACTCAGACTAGGCCTGCTCCCCGTACATGTACTTCACACATGGCGTTCATGTGACTCAGACTGGGCCTGCTCTAAGTACATGCGCCTTCACACATGGTGTTCATGTGGCACAGACTGGGCCTGCTCCAGCACATGCAACTTCACACATGGTATTCATGTAACTCAGACTGGGCCTGCTCCCCAAACATGTACTTCACACATGGCGTTCATGTGACTCTGACTGGGCCTGCCCTAAGTATATGCGCCTTCATACATGGTGTTCATGTGGCACAGACTGGGCCTGCTCCAGCACATGCACCTTCACACATGGCGTTCATGTGACTCAGACTGGGCCTGCTCCCCGTACATGTACTTCACACATGGCGTTCATGTGACTCAGACTGGGCCTGCTCCCCGTACATGTACTTCACACATGGCGTTCATGTGACTCAGACTGGGCCTGCTCCCTGTACATGTACTTCACACATGGTGTTCATGTGACTCAGACTGGGCCTGCTCCCAGCACATGCACCTTCACACATGGTGTTCATGTGGCACAGACTGGGCTTGCTCCCTGTACATGTACTTCACACATGGCATTCATGTACCTCTGACTGGGCCCGCTCCCAGCACATGCACCTTCATACATGATGTTGAGTATGTGATTCAGACTAATCTTATGCAGATTTTCTTGTGTGTGGTGGTCTGGGCCCCTCTGAGTGCTATATTGCAAGATAAGCAACTTTTGGCTGATCTGAAACCTCCCCCCCCCCAAAAAAAAAAAAAAAAAAAAACACAAGCTGAGGAGTATATGTTTCCAGTAGTTCCATACTTTCTGCCTGTGTTCCCTTGCCCCTCTTCTGTCTAAAAACCCTTACTCTTAGATAGAGGCTTTGCCCTGTAGGGGTGGTCTGTTGCATATTACTTGTCCCTGTGATAATAGAGGGAAGGGGGATGCTAGCTTGGTGTGATATTGAGAAAAGGAGACAAGGCACATGTGGGAGGCTATAGACTTCATCTCTCAGAATTGGCCAGTCCTGGGGGGGGTGGGGGGGAGACTTGTCTCTGTGTATGGCTCCTAAAAGCCAGAGTGGCAGGAATGCAGAAACAAGGGTAGGTGTTGAATGTAGCAGTTAAGACTGGGACACCTGCATCCCGTGTCAGAGTGCCTGGGTTCCAGCCCCAGCTCCACTCCGAATTCCAGCTTCCTGCTAATGGACACCCTGGGAAGCAGGATGTGAAGATTAAAGTACTTGGGCCCTTGCCACCCACGTGGGAGACCCAGCTTGAGTTTGGGGCTCCTGGATTTGGCCTGGCCCAACCTTGGCTGTTGAAGGTATCTGGCAAGTGAACTAGCAGGTGGAAAATCTGTCTCTTTCTATGCTTTTCAAATAGAATATAGGCAAATACAAATGTATAAAAAGAATATAGAAAATAGTTCATCTAATTGACCCCATGATAAGTGAATGCCCAATAGACAAATCCAGACTGAGAATACAGGGAACCATAGTTTTTTTTTGGTGATAGCTCGCTGGGTGTTGAGAGTGTCTGACTTACAGACAGAAGTCACATGGCTCAGGGCTGTTAACCCCTTGAACTCTCACAGCAGCGTGGTGTCTGGCAGCTTTGTGATGGTGGGAGCCATACTTCACTACCTGCTTCTTTCTAGAAGGAAGGTTCTCTAGCCCTCAGTGGAGGGTGTTTCCTGTGGTCTTTTTCTGTTCAAAAGGTCCTTTTATGCAGATGAAGACTTTTTTTTTTAACATGAATTTCTTTATTGAATTACATCATTTAAAATTCAACTGTGCCGGCACCGCGGCCCAATAGGCTAATCCTCCGCCTTGCAGCACCCGGCACAGCGGGTTCTAGTCCTGGTCAAGGCGCCGGATTCTGTCCCAGTTGCCCCTCTTCCAGGCCAGCTCTCTGCTGTGGCCCAGGAGTGCAGTGGAGGATGGCCCAAGTGCTTGGGCCCTGCACCCCATGGGAGACCAGGAGAAGCACCTAGCACCTGGCTTCAGATTGGCACAGCGGCCAGCCATAGCAGCCATTTTGGGGGGTGAACCAACGGAAGGAAGACCTTTCTCTCTGTTTTTCTCTCTCACTGTCCACTTTGCCTGTCAAAAAAAAAAAAAAAGTTCAATTATGTAAGGACTGTGGGGCCAGTGCTGTGGTGCATTGGTTAAATCATGGCTTGCAACACCGGCATCCCACATCAGACTGCCAGTTCAAGTCCTGGCTGCTCTGCTTCTAATCCAGCTTCCTGCTGATGCACCTGGGATGCAGCAGATGATGGCGCACATTCTTGGGTTTCTGCTACCCAGGTGGGAGAGCAGGATGGAGTTCCTGGCTCCTAGAACTTCAGCTTCAGCCTGGCTCAGCCTGGCTCCGACTTGTCATTTGAGGAGTAGACTTGCAGATGGAAGACCTCTGTGTGTGTGTGTGTGTGTGTGTGTCTTTCTCTCCTTCTGTCTTTGTTGCTCTTTCAAATAAACATAAATAAATAATTTTTTTAAAATATCAGTAGTAAAAGTAATAAATGGCACTCATGCATGGCAGATGACATCTGAACTCACAAAGGGTAACTAGGCAGGCAAATGGCCTCTGGAACTGAGGCAGTGGGTTGGACTGCCTGTAGGGACATTGTTTTCTCCACAAAAATTGTGTATGTGTGTGTCTGCCAGTGCACTTATGAACAGGCTAAGTTATTTAGATACACTTTACAATGATCTATTATCCAAGTAATAATTAAAATTATAGATAAATTAGGAAAGTGAGTAAAATAAAAGCCATGCTAATATCTCACCATGTGGGGACAGCCTCTGTTTTTAGAATTACAAATGCTCCTGTGCATAAATTTCCTTTGTAATTGTTTCTCCAGAACATTTTCCCCTTTAGATTCAGAATGTCCAGAAGTTGTGAAATTCATAAATGAGAACGTGCAACTGAGTTTCTATTTTGCATTCATTTATTTCAAATAATTACTTTCTCTTGTGGTAAGATTCTTGGAATCACAGATTTTCACCATAACAGAGCCCACAGAATTGCACAACAGAAGAATCCCTGGGATCCCACATGAAGATTGGCTTTTGGGAAAGAGCACGGGGTCAGGTTGTGCAGGTCTTGAGAACCCAGGACAGCGGTATGTGGCCTCTCTGTTCGAGGCTGCGGGACTGGAGGGATTGAAAATGTGGGAAGAATGAATGCATTTGGTTCGTGCTCTCGCCTGCCTTCTTTGGGGTGCTGAGTAGGATGTTTGTAGTTCATAGCTGGAGAGCCAGATAATGACATAAATCATGCGCTGGGAAGTCTGGTCCCTGAACAGCTGTCAGCCAGCTGCTGCGCTGGCAACAGGGCAAACAGTGAGTGTGTTTTCATCTGAGAATCTTGAATTGTATCAGAAACAGCAGAGCTGTGCTCCGAGATGCTTGTTTCATGTTAGACCTGAGTTCTAATCCTGCCTCTACCATATCATGGGTATGTGTGTACAAGGTAATTACAAAGCTTCTGAGCTTTGGTTTTCTCAAGTGTAAAATGCTGGCCACAAGGCCATCCCTGATAGGATTGTTCCAAGATGGGCATTAGGCAACATATAATGCAGATAAAGCATTGGGTTTGTAGTGATCACCTCATCGGTTCCTGCCCGCCCCCTGCTGCTGTTCCATCATGTAGATGATGAGTTTGAGCAGCTTACTACCAGGCATATTTCTGTCCTAAGCTTATCTTATCAAAAGACCCCAAGGATCTGCGTGGCACAGTCCCCTTTTTTTGTTTTCTACCATGTAAGAATGTAGTTCCACATAGGATGGATGAAAGCCAATACAATTAGGAGCTGGCAATGTGGTGTAGTGGGTAAAGCCACTGCCTGCTGTGCCAGCATTCCATGTGGGTGCCGGTTCGAGTCCCAGCTGCTCTACTTCTGATCTAGCTCTCTGCTATGGCCTGGGAAGGTAGTAGAAGATGACCCAAGTCCTTGGGCCCCTGCACTCATGTGGGAGACCCGGAGGAAGCTCTTGGCTCCTGGCTTCAGATTGGCCCAGCTCCAGCCATTGCAGCCATTTGGGGAGTGAATCAGCAGATGGAAGACAGACCTCTCTCTCTTTCTCTCTCTCTGTCTCTCTCTTCTCTCCCTGTCTCTCTGTCTCTCTGTCTGCCTCTGCCTCTCTGTAACTCTACCTTTCAAATAAATAAATAAATAAATAAATCTTTAAAAAATAAAAAAAGCTAATACAATTAGTTGATACTCCTTGTCGAAAGTTGGGAGGATACTAGGATCTAGATGTGTTTTCATTTAATTTTGTTTTTTAAAACAAGTTCCCATTTTCATTTATTTGAGAGACAGAGCAAGCTCCTATCCACTGATTTGCTTCTCGTATGTTTGCAATAGTAGGAGCACAGCAGGGACAGAAGCCAGGAAGTCAATCTAGGTCTCCCATAAGGGTGGCAGAGACCCAGTTACTTATACTGTCACTGCTCTCTCCCAGGGTGGTCTTCGGCAGGAAGCTGTTGTTAGCAGCCAAAGCTGGGAATTGAACCCACACACTCTTGTGTTGGACATAGGCATCTGAACCACTAGGCTAGCAGAGGGGTGCAGCCCACCCTGGCCTCAGTGGTGCTGGGAATCTCAAGCATACAAATACTCCTAGGGACCTGATCTCCTAGGAGACCAAGCAGGTAATGAGTAAGTAGTTTTCATGTAAACTTTTATCTTCAATGTTTTTAATTTTAATTTTTATTTATTTTTTTTATTTTTTGACAGGCAGAGTGGACAGTGAGAGAGAGAGACAGAGAGAAAGGTTTTCCTTTTGCCGTTGGTTCACCCTCCAATGGCCGCCGCGGTCAGCGCGCTGCAGCCGGCGCACCGCGCTCATCCGATGGCAGGAGCCAGGTGCTTCTCCTGGTCTCCCATGGGGGGCAGGGCCCAAGCTCTTGGGCCATCCTCCACTGCACTCCCGGGCCACAGCAGAGAGCTGGCCTGGAAGAGGGGCAACCGGGACAGAATCTGGCGCCCCGACCGGGACTAGAACCCGGTGTGCTGGTGCTGCAAGGCGGAGGATTAGCCTAGTGAGCCGCGGCGCCGGCCTACTTTTTGTTTTAAAGATTTATTTATTTATTTGAAAGGCATAAAAGACTGGAATTGTGATACGGCTGGTTGGGTTGCTGCCTGCAATTCTGACATCCCATATGAGTCAGGCTTGAGTCCCAGCTGCTGCACTTCCTATCTAGCTCCTTGCTGCTATGCTTCATAGACAGCAGATGATGGCACAAGTACTTACGCCCCTGCTACCAGGTGGGAGACCAGGATGGAGTTCCAGGTTCCTGGCTTTAGACTGGACAACCCCCAACCATTGCAGCCATTTGGAGAATTAGCCAATCTCTGTTTCTGTCTCTCTCTTTCTCCTCACCTTCTCTTCTCCCTGTCAAGTAAGTAGAGTAAATCTTTAAAAAGGCATAATGAGTGACAGAGACCTTCTGTGCTCTGGTTCACTCCCTGAAAGGCCACAACAGCCAGCACAGGGCCAGGCCAAAGCTGGGAGCCGGGGGCTCCATGGTGATCTCCCACATGGGCTATCTTCCCAGTTGCATTAGAAGGAAGCTGGATCAGAAGTGGAGTGGCCAGGTCTTGAACCAGCACTCTGATAATGGGATCAGCCTAACCTGCTACGCCACAACACTGGCCCCTTCTTCAGTGTTTTTAGTGTCACCCTGAGTGGGTGTTCTCCAGTTGAGGATTTTGTTGGGCACAGCCACAGTCTGCCACTCGGTAGTGACTTTCCCCAGGCTTGGGGGCGTGGACCCAGGGTTGAAATTTAATTACACCCTCTGCTTATGTATTGGACCTCAGCTGCTGGCTGGGTCTCTGGAGTTTTAAACAAAAGCGGGAGCCCCCCAGAAGTAGATTAGGGAGCTGTGCATTGGAGCAGGGCCTGTGTGCATGCAGCTAATCCTCCATGGAGCAGATGTCTGACTGTGAAAGGCTGTATGACCTTATTTAGAAAAATGGCTATACTTTGTTAACCCTTATTCCCTTAAGAAGGAAAAATCATTACATGGCAAAGGTTCAGGCCCCACTGGGGATTTGCTGGATGCTTCTCCCTTGTAAGAGTCGTGTTTCTACAGATGTAATAAAATTATCAGTAACTTCTTATTCTCCCCTCACTCATTTTAGGTGGAAAAAAAAAGTATAGTCCAGTCCCTGCTTCTTGTGTATTCCAGGACTTGTCTCTTTTTAGTTGGAGCAATCAAGGATAAAGATGATTTGTTTTTTTAAGTAAGAAGAGCAAAGACGTTCATCTGAAAAGACATTGCCTTGAGCAGCGGCCTCCCTCCCAGCAGGCTTTGATTCGGTACTGGATAGTGGCAAGCGGATTCTAAGCAGATTCATTCCATACAGAGGAGAGGTGCTGGTGGCCTCTTGCAGCCTGTGCAGCCCTGCCAGCGTGGCTGGGAGGTGGTTTGGTAGCCTGTGGAGTCTCTGCAGTCACCCTGCTGTCACCCTGTCCCTGTAGCACTGTGTGCTTCCTCTGCTGAGCAGGGTAAAGGGTGGGAGCTTGCTGAGCTGTGGTGGGAAGACCCTGTGTGAACGCAGGCTCTGTACCTGCTGGTGGGCAGCTGAGGACTCCTGAGCCTTCCTGCCTTTCACTACACTTACAAGGAGATGTGCGAGACCTCTTCAGTCTCACAGCTAGAAAACTTGGCTCCTGGAGGACAAGATGCTGTTCATCCTGTTACTTCCAGTCATTTATCTCTCATTCATTGCTTGATAGGATTACCCTCCCTGGACCCAAGGAGAGAGGGATGAGCGCGATATGAATGGGTGCGGGAGGGATTGTAAGCTGCCCTGCTTTATTTTTGAGCAGTCACATACGGTTGAGGAAGCATGGGGTCTTTGTCCCCAGAGTGTGCACAAGAGAGGAGTGGCCCTGCATGTTGACCCTGACTGCGACCCTCCTGAAACCAATCTCGGGAAAGCCTCTCCTGGGAAGGGCTTTTCCAAGCTGAGAGGTCAAGTGGGGCCTCTCTGTTGAAGTTACCCTGCCCTCGCCAGCTAAGCACGCCTAAAGCGAGGGAGAGCGAGCCTCAGAATGGGCTGGAAGCCCTGGGGTGTTGGGGAGGTGTCCAGAGACGAGAATTTGAAGTGCCTTGGTAAATGGAAAGCGGGTGCAGGAAGACATGTAGGATTCTGGCATTTCGAGTGAGTTCAGATGTATCAGCTCTTAACACCCGGGGCAGGTGGTATTACCCCTCCTTTGTCCAGAAGCAGTTTTGTGTGTCAAAGCCCTGCAGGACCACATTCCTCCGGTCCCTTTTATTAACAAAATTGTCCTCTGCAGGTGGGTGTGGCTGGACAGCCCTTTCAGGATGGAGCCTGGAGGTGCTGCCGGGGTAATTGCACCTTGGCCCCTTGGCTTCTTGCCAGTCTCTCATCATAGTGACCCCTTATCTGTAATTTCTGGGTGTCCTGCCCCCTCCCCCACATTCCTTTTTTCCTCTTTGTGTGTTTAAGACGTTAAACAGACTATGAAAATGATCTCGGCACTGGCTCTGGGGAAGCAGTCACAGTGGCTGGAAAGGGCTGAGGTGGATTCCATTCCCAGTGTCAGCTCACCCAGGCTGAGTCTGGGCGATGGCATGGTGGAGCTGACCAGTCTGGCATCCTTCTCCTGACTCAGTATCCCTGGGGGTGTATCAGGCTGCCAGGTTTTTTTTTTTTTTTTTTTTGTCTGCACATTTTTTTTAAGGTTTATTTATTCTTCTGAAAGGCCACAGAGTTAGAGTTAGAGGGAGAGATAGAGGTCTTCTGTCCATTGGTTCATTCCTCAAATGGCCACAGTGGCCAGGACTGAGCCTGGCTGGAGACAGGAGCCTCATCATGGGTCTCCCATGTGGGTACAAGGACCCAAGCACTTGGGCCATCTTCTGCTGCTTTCCCAGGCACATTAGCAGGGAGCTGGATTGGAAGTGGAGACCCCAGGACTCAACGTGGTGCCCACATGGGATGCCAGCATTGCAGGCTTAACCCACTCCACCACAGCGCCAGCACAAGCTGGAAAGGAACTCCTTTCCTGGGGTCAGACTGGGTTGATGGGGGTCACAAGCCTGGGTGTACCTCCCAGTCACCTGTAGAGCTTGGAAAGGAATTGAAGGGACCTGATCTCCTAGGGATCCTGTTTGAGTAGGTTTCAGGTAATGCATGTTCTTAAAGAGCCCAGCTAAAGATGGTCCCTGCCACTCCAATGGGAGACCTGGATAGAGCTCTAGGCTTCAGCACGGCCCAGCCTTGCCTGTTGTGGCCATTTTGGGAGTGAACCAGCAGATATAAGATCTTTCTTGTTCTCTGTCTCTCCCCCTTTCTCTAAAATTCTGCTTTTCAAATAAATAAAATCTTAAAACAGAGCTCTGTGGGTGATCAAGTGCATGACTGGTCAGGACCGAGAGTATCTGCCCGCTTCACCTTCACCGCTCACCTGGCAGGATCTGCATTGCCCTTGAGCTTCTCGGGCACATGGCGTCCTGCGACAGAGCCCACTATGTCCACGAGGTCCACGGGTTGTTGGTTTGCACGGGGAGGCAGAAGCTGCTCCAGCGCAGTGTGTGCTATGATGCTTGCGTGGTGGTTCCTGGAAAGGTAGTGTTCTCCCTGTGCATTTATGTGTTGTGGTTACTAATGATGCCCTTCCTCCTACAAGGGGGCCAGCATTTGCCCAGGATGAATGTTTAAAACAACTACAATGCAAATTGACTTTTTTAATGGACTGTGACCAAGGTTTGACTTCTGAGTTGTCTGACCTTCTATTGTCCAGTGCACATAGAATCCAACAGTGCAGTGCATTTAAATGCCATTCATTTGTCCTGTGAGCTGTGTCCTGTAGGAATCTAGGAGGATTTTTTTGCAGTCTAATTGTACTATCCTTGACTCTGGTTGCTGTGCTGGGACCCAGATTCTGGTGATAACTACCCCCTGCTGCACCCCTCCTGCCTCATATAGAGCTGATTTCTTCCTCCTCTGCATTGTGATTTTCTCTTTCTTTCATGACAGTCACTGCACTTGGCCTGTTATGCTGGAATTTTTTGTTGACATTGCTGACACCCATGGGAATGGGACTCATTTTTATTCATAGCTGCATCCCCTATGTTCAGGGCATACGGAATGCACAGTAGGGATTCCAGACGTGTTCATGGAGAGGAGGAATGAGTGCATGGTGGGTGATGATGGAGAGTTCCCGGTGTGCCTGGAGTGGAGATAATAGTAATACATTTGGGTTCCCCCCATTCCTCTGGGTGGAGGATGAGAGCCATTTCATTTTCTAATGGAAATTATACTACTTGAATCTAGAGGTTTAAATTTATGAAGGGGAAACAAAATTAGGTACAATATATGCACTTCTGTATTTAGAATTCATTTATTTATTTGAAAGGGAGAGTGACAGAGAGGGAGAGACAGAGGTCTTCCATCTGCTGGTTCATTCCCCCATGTGGCTGCAATGGCCAGGGCTAGACCAGGCCGAAGCCAAGGACCTGGACCTCCATTTGGGTCTCACATGTGGGTGGCAGGGGGCTGAGCATGTGGATAAACTACAATTTTCCCAGGCACATCATCAGGGAGATGGATTGGAAGTGGAGCAGCCAGGACTGACACCAGCACTCTGATGAGGGACACCACTGTCTGAAAGCAGTGGCGTAATCTGCTGCTGCACAACACTGGCTTTGTGGGTGGACCTGTAAGTAATTAGGTTGTCAGATTGCTAACCGAACACCTCTGGGTGATCTGTTTGCATGTTGGCCCTTTCCTTAGCTGGACTCACAGTTCCCTGCTGTCCTGTCCCATGGTTCCATGGTGGCGGAGCTTTGGTTGATGGCTTTTTTTTTAAAGATTTTATTTTATTTATTTGACAAGCAGGGTTATAGACAGTGAGAGAGAGAGAAAGAGAGAGAGAGAGAGAGAGAGAGAGAGAGAGAGAGAGAGAAAGAGAGAAAGCTCTTCTTCCATCGGTTCACTCCCCAAGTAGCTGCAATGGCAGGAGCTGTGCCGATCCGAAGCCAGGAGCCTGTAGCCCCCTCTGGGTCTCCCATGCTGGTGCAGGGCCCAAGCACTTGGGCCATCTTCTACTGCTTTCCCAGGCCATAGCAGAGAGCTGGACTGGAAGAGGAGCAGCCGGGACTAGATCCAGCACCCATATGGGATGCCAGCACCTCAGGCAGAGGATTAACCTAGCGTGCCACGGCGCCAGCCCGTTTGATGGCCTTTAAAAACTGTTCCTTAGTATCCCAGCAACCAAGACTGACAGCCACAGGCCACTCAGCGATAGCAAGAGCCTCTTGACAGCCAGAGTTCCACTGCTGAGTGTTGTTGTATGTGGAGAGATGCTGCAGTCAGCTTAGCATAACGCGGAGCAGGTTGCAGCTGAGAAGAGAGAGTCCGAGCTGGACATTCGGGAAGGCCTCTGAGTGCTGCCTGAGCTGGTAGGGATGCGGGTGCTCTTCTGTTACTCAGCATCTGGCCTCTCCGTGCGGATGCCCAGGCACTAGCATTTTCTTCCCCACTATGTTAAAACTGAGGAAAGACCCATGCTGCTGCTGCTTGTCTTCTTTTTTTAAAAAAGATGTAATAGAGAGAAAGCAAGATTGTCCATCTACTAATTTACTTCCCAAATGGCTACAATGGTCAGGGGTAGGCCAGACAGAAGCCAGGAGCCAAGAACTCTATCTTGGTCTCCCATGTGGCTGCAGGGGTCCAGGGACTTGGACCACCTTTTGGTCCTTTTCCCCAGGCAAATTAGCAGGGAGCTCGATTGAAAGTGGAGTTGCCGGGACTTGAACAGGAGCTCAGAAATGAGATACTGGCATTGAGGGCAGTGGCTTAACCCATTGCACCATGACACTGGATTCCATGCTTCTTGTCTTAATGGAGAAATTTAAAGTGTGGAAGTTTATACCTGTTAAAAATAAAAGACTTAAATTTGAAAATTTTAACATAGGGGCTGTCATCCCAGGGCAATGAGTTAAAGTTAAGTCACTGCTTAACGGATGTGCCGACTGATAAATGAGGTTTGCCACAGTCTACTGAACCTTAAAGTGCTACATTTTCTCCAAACTTAGAATCATACCTTCAAAATGGACGGTGGCCCTTGTTGCTTTGTCCTGTTGAGAGAAATGCATCAGGCCGTGCAGAGCTCCTGCTACTGAGGAGAGAGAGCTCATTGCCTCAAGTTGCTCCATGTATAGGGAGGCACCATTGCCCACAGCAGGTGGCCATGGTTGCTATGGATGACAAAATGTCAGCTAGGTTCCAGGTGGGCAAGAGAAGAGTCTGATTTGCCTTGGTCCTTGGTGACAAAACAGAGCCAGGGCCATAGGGGGCAAATATAAATCCAGACAAGGGGAGAAAGTGTTATTAAACCCAACACCCACTGAAATGGCTGAGGAAGGGCCGACCCTTTGGTACAGCACTTATGTGTCTGCTTGGGACCCCCGATTCAGAGTGCCTGGGGTTGAGTCCGGCTCCACCCCTGGTTCCAGGTTCCTGCTAATGTGCACCCTGGGAGGCAGCAGGTAATGACTTAAATATTGATGTGTTCTTGCCACCCAGTTGGGAGACCTGGATGGAATTCCTGGCTCCTGGCTTTGGTCTGAACCAACCCTGGTTCTTATGGGTAACTGAGGAGTGAACCAGCCATTGGAAGATCTCTGTCTATCTGCCTTTCATATAAATAAATAAAAAGTTGTAAAAAAATGAGAAAGATCTGAATGTCACTGTGGCAAGTCAAGGCTGTATCAGTGCCCACTTGGAATTGGGATCAATGTGAAATTCCTTCTTTGAGGGAGTGCTGTTGGGAAAGGAATTTTTGCCTCAATTGAGCAACTTTTCCCTAGTATTTAATATGCATAGTCTTCTTGAGCAGTTAAAGATGCAGAAGAAAGATAGCATTGTTTAAAGACAGTTCTCAGAGGCTGCTCTTGGCGTACTCCTGTGAGTGTGCAGGCCCCACCACAGCCCATATGTCAGCATGATGTGTTTGTTCAGAATTTGGTAACCTGAGGGGGCCTGCAGTCTTGCCAAAGCATTTCTCTTGCTCACAAACTGTGCCTCTGAAAAATGCATCTTGTGCAAGTTTGGGAGTTTAGAAATAGTCTGCTTCAAAGGGCACTGTGCTGGAGGGCAAGTTAGGGACCATCCAGTAGGTAGAAGACAAATGATCTTTTTCAGAAGGCTGAAGGAGCCTGGGACAGGTAAGCCTCCCTTTGTTCATTGTTTCAGAAAAGGAGGAACTTGGGTCTCCTCTCCTTGCTTCACTTGGCCCAAAGAAGTGGGCTGGGCCTCCCCTCTGCATACTCAGTATTCTACAAATCCCTTTTGTTCTCCTTTCTCCAGAGCAAATCACATATGTCTTTGTCTGAATTTCTCAGAGTCTCCAGCCAAGGCCAAGACTAATGCTGGGGTGAATGCCTGTGAGTGGTCAATGAGAACTGCCGTCATCTCCATTCCCGATGAGCTTGTACTACAGGAGCCACCCTACCATGAGGCTGCTGGATACTCTTGGTTGTTCTGTCGGCTCTCCAAAAAGGAAGTTTGCGTTGGGAAAACTTTGGTTCATGGTTATAGTTGTCCATAATTCCATCAACCCCTGAACGGCAGGGGCCACCCGCTGTGGTGCGTGACACTGCATCCCCAAGTATTCCTTGGGAAGGAAGAGGCACAGTTAGAAGGACCCATCCACACTGGTGTGACTGAACCATTGGAAGTTAATTTCTTTAATTGGTCATAGTTACAGGAGGAGGCTTTTCATGGTGAATGCTTCCATGCTCTGACTAGTGAAGGCTCACAGATATCTTTGTGGTTTTTCTCTAATTTTTAAATATCTATTTTGAAGGATCTCATAAGCCTTATTGACTGATTTTTGAGATGATTGTTTCCCATGCGGGGGGCTAATGAATGGACATCATCTCCGTGGAGGGTCAAATACTAAGAGCGTGGCTACAAACCAGTTAAGCTGGCATTTGGGTACATTGATGTCAGTGCGTCTGACATGGAGGTCAGGGCATCGCTTTATGATCTTTGTGTTCAGCCCATGATGGACCCAGTGGGAGACCCAGTCACGGTGGCTCTGCCTTCAGGCATATGCTCCTTGGGTGCATGGACTAGAGGACATTGCCACAACTTTGCTTAGCTGGGGGAAGCTTTATAAGGGTGGGGAGCTAACTCCCCTTGACAAGGCTGCTGCTTCGTTTGCATTTTCTTTTTAAAACAAGATATGCATTGTTTTTTTTCTAGAGAGAGGCTTGGTAGTTTGAATTTACTGCATTTGACAGCTTTTCTCAAATGTCTTGGAGACAGGTTTGCCAAAATACAACTGCAGAGCTCCTTGTGAGAGGGTGTGAAGTTATTTCTTAGGTTTAGGAGTTTCTGAGGGGTAAGGATGTCAGTGACATGATGGGGAAAACGCTGGGTAAGGAGTGAGCTGGGATAGCAACTGTGCTGGCTGCCCGACCTTGGGCAGGTCATTCTGGGCTCTGGACATCAGGTTCACGGCTAGAGCCCCAGACCTGGCTTTAAGTGTGGAGTCCTTAAACCGAGAACGCCAGACAGGAGTCAACTGTACTGCGCTGTTGACTGCAGCAGTTACCACAGCTGTATTGATCCATAGACTAACGTTGTGTCATCTGTCGCTTGACTCCTGGCCCAGCTCAGGAAGGGGAGAGATGGGTGTCATCTGGTGCCCTGGACCCAGGTTTGGAGATGGATTTTGGGAACACAGGGACACGCAGGCAGGCCGTGGGAACTGCCCTGTGGCAGAAATGCAGTTCAGTGTGAAATGGAAAAGCTGGATGATAGATGGCCTGGGGCTTCTCTGTTTCCCCATCACCTCTGCTGCCCTTCCTTGATCTTGAACATTGGGTAACAACGTTGAGATCAATTCTTTGATTTTAGCAGCCGTTGAACCCAGAGCTGGATAGGAGGAAAACAGTTTTGTGAAGCCGGGGAGGTTTGACTTTATGGCTCCGTTGGCCGTGTTTTCAATATTGGCTGTTCACTCTTCCAAGGCTTTGTGTGTCGTAACCACATGCTTGGATTCATGTGGCCAGATTTTGAGCTCTGCTGTGATAGTCCATAAACTGTCTTTATCGCCATACTGTATATATGGTGGTGTTTTTTTTTTTAATTATAAAACTAATGTGTATGTGCAGTATAGAAGATCTATAAGATGGAGAGAAATACAAAGAAGACAGTAAAGGTCACTCATTCAGTGTGAAACTGACAAACTCACCCTCATAGGACCTCAATCCTGGGGTCCTGAGCAATCCTGAGCAATATGCTCAGAACTAACCATCTACAGATACTGGGGATCAGTAGGACAGATCCACATGTTGCTGTGTGGTTTGTAGTCTTCCACCCTGAGTTTGAATACATGTCTTCCTCCAACTTTTAGCACTGACTTCTCTACTTCACCCAGATGTCCTTTATGCATTTAAAAATTCCTAAGTAAGTGATTTTGTTCCTGTGGTGTGAAAGAGGAATCAAAATCCTGCCTTGCTTCTTTGTTTTTCCCTTCTTGGAATTTTCCAGGCCACTTGGTGGATCTATATGTACCCTTCGTGGACCCTTGGCTGTGGTCTGTGAGCCCACATGGGCTGCCTGTCCCATTCCCTTTGTTGGCTCTTCTCCAGCTGGGGCCTTTCCAGGGGGTGTTTTTTTTTTTTTTTTCTCCTGCTTGGATTTTTTTCATTCATTTTGCTTTTTTGGTTCCTTTTCTTTCTCCATCATGTGAGCTTCTTTGAGAACCTGGAAGCCCCACTTAGCTCCCAGGAGCAGATGATCATCCTATTCCTGGGCTCATGCCTTCCCCAGTTGGCCTCCTCTCTGCTGTCAACCTCCCTTTGATTTTTGGTTTCTAGTGAGCTGTGAAATATCAAGGACCCTGGGATCTGAACTGGGGAGACTGGTTTAGCTTAAACATCTGCCTGTTGGTTGATCTGTTCATTTAAAAAAATTATTATTTTAAATTTATTTAATAGGCAAGGTCATATATAGAGAGAGACAGAGCAGTATGTTCTGTATGTTCCAAATGGCCACAGCGGCTGGAGATGGGCCAGTCTGAAGCCAGGATCCAGGAGCTTCTCCCAGGTCTTCCACAGGCCCAAGTGCTTGGGCCATCTTCTGCTGCTTTCCCAGAAGCATTAGCAGAGAGCTGGATTGGAGGTGGA
This sequence comes from Sylvilagus floridanus, assembly GCA_949820135.1. Lineage (NCBI taxonomy): Eukaryota > Metazoa > Chordata > Mammalia > Lagomorpha > Leporidae > Sylvilagus > Sylvilagus floridanus. The sequence goes on from OX463239.1 coordinate 70,445,962, forward strand.
GCAGCTGGGACTCAAACCAGCACCCATATGTAGCTTTACCTGCTACACCACAGTGTGAGCCCCAGTCTGTTCATTTTTGAGTATTTTTCAGCTGATCAGATTTATTGCATGGAGGGCTCATGAACCAGCTGTGTCAAATTCTAAGTTATTATTCAGAGGGTGGCTGTCCTCCAGCTCTTCTTCCTTTCTTGACACACAAGGTGGCAGCTCAGATTTTGCTGTTAATGTTTTTAATTCTGATGTATACCTTGACGACATGGGACGAGAGACTGTGTTTATGGGTTGGAAGACTTCATGTTGTTAAGATGTTCTCTTCACATATTGTGCCCTAGAGTGACTACCATCTCATGCAAAATTCCCAAAGGGATGTTTGTTATCACTCATTTTAAGAAGTTGGTGATAAAATTTACATGGCCATGCAAAGGATTCTGAGTAGCCAAGACAGTCTTGGAAGGAACATAGTTGGAGACTTTCCCCTGTCTGATTTCAAGGTTTGCTTTAAAGCTGCAGAAATCAAGACAGTGTGGTATGGGCACAAGGATATCCAGTGTTTAGATCCATGGAACAGAAGGGAGGTTCACATGTATGTGGTCAACAGATTTTCATCCTGGGGCCTGATTAATTGGAGGAAGTGTTAGCTTCTCAACAACAATGCTAGAATAGTTGGGATTCCATGTGGAAAAAGGTGAACCTTAGGTTGAAATGACCTCAAGATCCCAGTGCAAACTCTGAAATTTCCTTCAGGCTATTCCATCATGGTAAGGGGAAGCCAGGGAGCCAAGGGCTGAGAGGGAAACCAGAGGACATAGTTGGTGTTTTCTTTATTTGTCCTTTTAGCTCTAAACCATTCTAAACACTGCCCCACTGCCCACTTTTTTTGATTGGGAAATACTTTAAAACACAAACGTATTTGATGGTGGTTGTCTCAGCTGGTAGTTTTTGATTTCTCCCACCTTGTGTCTCTCTTCCTTCCTTCCTTTGAAAGTCCATCTTACTTGAGCTTCTGTCCTAAGCTCACCAAGAGTTGTCTTAAAACTAATGGCATGAATTTTAAATCTTTCAGAATACACTGAGATATTTTAGTGTTCAAACAATCCAATGACATTGTGTTTGCAAGGAATCCTGTTTAGCAGTGGTTTGTGAACGTTCCTGTCCTGTGTTTCTGCCTACTGGAATCCACTGTCCCTAAAGTAGGGTCTGGGAGTGGGGACCACAGTGTTGGGCAAGTACTCACACACTCTTGCTTCTCTGGTGGCCCAGGCTGGAGCACTTACTGATCTTCTCAGAACTACAGTGTTGATAGGTGAAACTTCAAATCTGTTTCAAGACTTCTTCCACATGCTATGTTGAGGATCCATTTGTGATATCTGTAGGGAGCAGATTACAGATTTCACAGCTGATATTTGAGGAAGGGTGAAAGAAGTTCTCCTTAAATTTAATCTGAACTCTGCAATACACAGTTTAGGGCTGTGTTACTCAGCCTCTTTGGGTAGCCTGCAGTTGGACCTGGCATTTGCCAGACATCATTGATCCTCCATGTCTTGAACTAATTGCATAATGGTGAAGTCATTCCTTCCTTTGTTCTTTTTATGGAACACATACCTAGTGAGCATTTCCTTTCTGGCAGGCACTGTCCAGATGTGGGATAAACAGTGTTCAACAAGACCCCTAAAGATCCAGTCCTACTGGGACCTACATCCTGGCAACCCAGCTCAAGTGCAGCCAACCTTGGCGTCTCTAAAAGAAAAGGATCTCTCTATCTTTTGAAGTCACCTGTGAGTTGCACGTCCCCAAAGTGTGGCAGTTACTGCAGCATATCTCGTAGTAGCTGTTTGTGTCCCCTTCCAAAAATGGGACTGTGTGATGTCTTTCTGGATGTGGTGGTTGGGGTAGGGAAGGAGAGTGAGGAGGATCTCCCACGGTGCCTTCCACGTAGGAAAGTTGAGCAAATATTTATTTGACAAAGGCATAGCTGCATGAGACAATCACAAGGGTGGTACTACAAACACTTGCCTGGATTCTGATTCTTCAGACCAACATTTTGAATTCCCAGGAAGCTTACTCAACCTAGTGAGGATGAGAGCCCTCCTGTCAGGACACCTTTTAGTTCGTTTCTGGAGCATTCCTAATAGAAAAGCTCTCCTGAGAATTGGGAGAAGTTTTAAATTGCTAGTGTGTTTGAAATAGGCGACATTGTCTCGTGACCTTACCCTGGGGGCCAGCACAGTCTGATAGGGCAGAAGTTGGCATTGCCATGTAGTTATAAATAACCATGCAATTTGATAGTTACACTGTAGGGCCCCAGGTTAAAGCAGCTGATTCCACTCCTACTGTAGAGCTGAAAAATCCTTTCCGAGTCATTTGTGAGCAGCGTGGCATTCACACAGGATGTTCATCTTCTAGAAGTGATCCCCAGAGAGCAGAATGCTTCCCCTGTGTGTCCCTCCCCTCCTACATTTCACTAGTTAGCTTGTGTGTGTGTCGTTTTAGCATGAGTGAAATGAACTATGAGGTTTTCTTTCTGTATTTACTGGTGACAAATGTTTAAATGTCTCAACTTCTTTCTAGCTTCAAAACACATAGTGAACTGGGATGAACTCCTTGAAGTTGTTAGAGGAGTTTAACATTGTTTAATCCAAGAACTGATCTAGGAATTGGTACAAAGTTAAAAGGAGAACAAAAAAAGGATGGTATTAAGATAAATTTAGTTCAAGGATTGTGTTTCATTAAAAGCTTTCATTCTTTATATTTTTTTATAAAGCAGTTCAAAATCACTGTTATGAATGAATGGATGGGTTGTCTGAGGTGGTTGTTTCAAGTGAGGACGTGAAAGACAAAGTTATTCGTAGGCTCATTTGGGGAAGAGTAGGGGTTTCTGCTGTGGAATACTGAGGTTTGGGGACTCTTGATCCTGAAGAAAGCCCTGTTGGATGTTTGGGTTGATCTCTCGCTAACCAAATCCCCACCCAGTAGATGTGTTTATATTGGGAGGTCCTTGCTCTGAAGGCCAATCGTTATTTGGCCATCACTGGCTGAGGCTGGAGAAGAGTCTTCTGTAGAACTCACATAAGCATAACCCAGCAAGTGCCTGGAAGGCAGGGTCCAGGCAGGAGGGGGAAAGTGCAGAGTGGGCTTTGGGTCAATGGTGGAATGATTTCCATGGCGAAAGCATAAATGCCCATGAGTTTGTGTTAGTGCCATGAATAAACTGCATGGTAATTAAATGCTAACACGGTTGATCAGAGGAACCGAAGAATTGAAGCATAGTAAAATGTGGTGTGCTTAGTAAGCAATTGAGTTGTCTTCCCAAGGAGGCAGGCGGTGCGGGGCAGGCGAAGCGCAGATGTCTTCAACAAGCTGTTCTTTGCGCAGTTTTGCCCTTTCATCTTCTAAGCGAGATGTGTGGTGTGTTACTGTAAAATAATGAGCCCAATCCACTGCCATACCTAAAAACCAGATTCACAATTTTTATGAAATGTTTTTATGGTATTTTGCTTATTGAATATTTACTTTTTAGCACTAGTAAAATTTGCAGTTTTTTCTGGCTCTAGATTTTTGGCTCTTCTTTGTATATCATTGAATAGGGGAATGCTCCAAGGGGATCCCACATAAATTCTCTGTAGCAGCTCCCTGAGTCGGTCTTAGTCTATTTCACAGAGCTGAATGAACATACAACTTAATCATGATGGGAAACTGAAGTATATGGTGTTCCCTTCTAAATGAGTGACTATTTAAGACCTCTCGATGATTGTTGAATTAAAGATCTCTTTTACAGAAAAATGTGCATTTTGAGACAAAAAGGAGTGGATTTGCTGTCATGTTGAAAAGAAACTGAGGGAAATATTACTGTAGACCAAAGGTGACTTGAATTTGAGTAAATGAAGTAAAATCTTTATAACTGAGATTGCTATCTTAAATTCTCCTTAAAAATAGGAGCGTAAATTTGAAGCAACATTTTTAATGAGTATAAAATTATTCCAGGCTGATGTCTTCCTGTTGAGTTTTTTCCCCTGTGATACTACTCTTAGACTTGTGAAGGCATGTATGTAGTCATTGTTTGTCCCTTCCTTCTGGGAATAGAATATGATGTATTACTTGTAATTAGTATTTTTTTTAGCTGGCCTAGTATATACATGTGATGGTAAAAGTTAACACTATTTACTGTATAAAAAGGTTAACAGAGGCATGGAAAGCCAAGACACTCTGGCAAAAAAAAAAAAAAAAAAAGACCTACATGAAAGATCTCTGCAAGTGAGATCCCAGTGGAAAGAACAGGCCATCAAAGAAGGAGGTACCTTTCTCTGAAGGGAGGAGAGAACTTCCACTTTGACTATGACCCTTCGGAATAAGATCGAAGTCGGTGAACTCAAAAGGCTTCCATAGCCTTGGCAACTCATGACTAGAGCCTAGGGAGATTACTGACGCCATAAACAGGAGTGTCAAATAGTTAAGTCAACAACAGGAGTCACTGTGTACTTACTTCTCACGTGGGATCTGTCCTTAATGTGTTGTCCAATGTGAAGTAATGCTATAACTAGTACTGAAACAGTATTTTACACTTTGTGTTTCTGTGTGGGTGCAAACTGATGAAATCTTTACTTAATATATATTAAATCAATCTTCTGTATATAAAGATATTTGAAAATGAATCTTGATGTGAATGGAATGGGAGAGGGAGCGGGAGATGGGAGGGGTGTGAGTGGGAGGGAAATTATGGGGGGGGAAGCGATTGTAATCCATTAACTGTGCTTTGGAAATTTATATTTACTAAATTAAAAAAAAATACAAAAAAAGGTTAACAGTATATTTACTGTAAGCCAGCCTGTAGTCTCCGTGTTTTACTTATGTAGTCTTGTAGCAACCCTATGAGCTGTGTCCTTTTCTTATCTCCATAATACATGTGAAGAAAATAAGTCATTGAAGGCGTAAGTAACCTGCCAAGCATTCCATAGATGTTCAGTGATGGAGCCAGGATTTGAAGCAAGGTGATCTGCCTTATGGGTCTGTGACTGTACTATTATGCTTGCTTGCTTGCTTGCTTGCTTGCTTCCTTCTTTCCTTCCTTCCTTCCTTCCTTCCTTCATTCCTTCCTTCCTTCCTTCCTTTCTTTTTTGACAGGCAGAGTGGACAGTGAGAGAGAGAGACAGACAGAAAGGTCTTCCTTTGCCGTTGGTTCACCCTCCAATGGCCGCCGTGGCCCGCACGCTGCGGCCGGCACACTGCGCTCATCTGATGGCAGGAGCCAGGTGACACGTGCTTTTCCTGGTCTCCCATGGGGTGCAGGGCCCAAGCACCTGGGGCATCCTCCACTGCACTCCTGGGCCACAGCAGAGAGCTGGCCTGGAAGAGGAGCAACCAGGACAGAATCCGGTGCCCCGACCGGGACTAGAACCCGGTGTGCCGGCGCCGCAAGGCAGAGGATTAGCCTATTGAGCCTCGGCGCTGGCCCTATTGTGCTTTCTAAAATCTGCATTTACCACTCATTCTAGCATGATGGCTTTGGAATGGTTCAGGATCTTTGGAATAGCTGCTTCATAAAAATACATTGTCTGGATTTCTGTAAAAATTTCACTTTTTTGAGAAAATGGCCTTTGTATATTGATGCCTTTGTTTGACAGTAGAGCCTGTTTGTTTATCCAGTCATGGGTAACAGTGTTTGTTGCGGTTATTCCCTTGATTGACCTCTGTCTCTCTTACTTGATAAACGTCTCTCGTGTTAACAATGAAAACATACCCAGTTGGCATCTTGCATATGTTTTAACTTAGTGAACTCTCAAGATGTCTTCTAATAGAATCTTGATTGCAAAGAATTATGTAGCCTTGGGATTACACAACTAGCATGGGTGGGCGATGCCTGTTAGTCTCTACTCCTGTTCTTGGAATGTGCTTTCTGTGGAGACTGGTCTTGCCGGGTGATCAGGACCCTGCCCTGTAGTCTCACTGATCATGGGAGGAGAGAGGCTTGGGAAGCCTGACAGGTGTTGGTCATCTATGCTTCTCATTTGTAGCCAGGACCGCCAGAGCCAGAGGCGGCTGCTTGGCTTGCCTGGGTCATTGCCCGTCTCCTTGCCCAGCATGCCCTCCCTCTACTCTGCCTCTTGTTATCCTGGCTCCCTTGAGACGGAGACAGCCCACTGGCTTTGGATTGAGTCTCCACACCCTGTTGTTTCCCAATCAGAAAGAGGAAATATTTAACTTGAGGTTTGGATCAGGTTATTCGTTTCAAATTAGTTTTGTACTGAAAAGTAGTATTTCTGTAAGACATGGGAAAAAACTGTTTTCTGGACGTGGGAGAGCCCGAAGGCTGCACTCCTCCCATGGGTCTGAATTTTCTTCTTCTTTTTGATGGCGTCTCCAGCAACTTTAGTTGAACATATCTTGGAATGAGGGCTGGTAATATGTGGTTCCAGTGCTCACCGTGGCCCATTTCCAGTGTCCCTGCTCAGGACATGTGCTTCCCTGACCCCTCAGGGTCAACACTGGGGGCCCACCAGAACACGCTGTTTGTCTCAGGAGCCTAAGAGAAGGGATCAGAAGTGTTGGCCCTTGATACAATGTGCCAGAGGGTGGGGGCACTAGCCCTTGGAGTCAGGAAGAATTGGGTGCTGTTTCTTCCCCTCCCCTCCCCTCCTCTCCTTCTCTTTTAAGATTTATTTATTTATTTCAATGGTAGAGTTACAAAGAGAGAGAGGAAAGGTCTTCCATCTGCTGGTTCACTCTCCAGCAGGCCATGATGGCCAGGGCTACGCCAGACTGTAGCCAGGAGCTTCTTTCTGGTCTCTTATGTGGGTATAAGGACCCAAGTACTTGTGCCATCTTCTGCTGCTTTCCGAGTCACATTAGCAGGGAGCTGGATTGCAAGTGGAGCAGCTGCGAGTCAAACTTGTACCCACATGGGATGCTGGCATTCTAGGTGGTGGCTCTACCTGCTGTGTCACAATGCAGGCCCTTGAGTGCTGTTTCTTAACTTTGTGGCTTTGGGCAATCATTTGATCCCTCTGGAATTGCATTTCTTATGCTGTAGAATGGGGCATCGTGGTGCTCACACATATGCAGTAGTTGAGCTAATTAGATAATGAGATGGTACAGAAACAGATTTTATAACGTATGGATTTTTTTTTATTTTATTTTTTTATTTATTTTTTTTGACAGGCTGAGTGGACAGTGAGAGAGATTGAGACAGAGAGAAAGGTCTTCCTTTGCCGTTGGTTCACCCTCCAGTGCCACCGTGCTGATCCAAAGCCAGGAGCCAGGTGCTTCTCCTGGTCTCCCATGGGGTGCAGGGCCCAAAGACCTGGGCCATCCTCCACTGCACTCCCAGGCCACAGCAGAGAGCAGTGGAAGCCTTCCAGAGAGCCTGGAAGAGGGGCAACTGGGACAGAATCCGGCTCCCCGACCAGAACTAGAACCACGTGTGTGGCGCCGCAAGGCGGAGGATTAGCCTATTGAGCCACGGCGCCGGCCACCAATGGATCTTGACAGACACACAGCAAAGCACAGTACATGAGCTGGGCCTGGGACTCAGCGTGCCATTTAATTTGTGAGTTCCAGGTGGTGTCATTTGGGCACTTGCATGGAGCCCGTGTTTCTTTGGTTGCACTAAATTGAGTGTGATGATTAATGTGGCTCCCCAGGGCGATGCTAAGGTCAGGTGATGGGGGGCTTGCTGACCTTTTGAGAGAAAGGGCAAGTGCCCGATCACCAAGCATTGGCCTGCCTCTGACCATTGTGTGCCTCTAGGTCCTTGGGAGTGACTGAGAATTAATTGGATATGTTTTTATAGATGTAGAAGAAAAGCACCTCCAGAGAGTCTGCATACTCGGTTAGAAGGGCACGTCACCTGCTCCTTCTAAGACCTGGAAGGGGATGTACCTTTGGAATGAGCCGTAATTGTTAATGTGCAGATTAACCTTGGCTCTTCATTCCCGAGAACATAGACTTCTAAGGCATTTGGACAAGAACTCCCTATAACACGAGCGAAATCATTCTTTGTTTCTCACAGTTCCTATCTCGCCGAGTGACCTCCAGCCTTGACCTCTCCTGTGACTGTACTGCTTCTGGCTCTTGTGATGAGGTCAGACTAGGAGGATGGAAGCACAACCAGACAACTACTAACAGTACTTGGTGTCCATGACAAATGAACAAAGTGAAAAATACGGGCATCTGTTTTTCATATTTAGGGGTGTTTCTAATTTAAAGAAGGACTGATGAGAATATAAAGATTATGCTGCATGTTTGCATGAAGACTCCAAAACTCACTCCCAGAAGAGCTGGCCTTACCTCCAAATTATCCACTGGGGTCTACTGCAAATTTCTTTGACTTGCATGCTGTTTGATTTTTCCCCTTAAAAAATACTTAGATTTCACTTTTCATCCCATGATAATTTTGTTGTTGTAGTTGTTTGAAAGTAAAAATATTTTTTCTTCCCAAATGTTAGAGGAGGATTGATTGGCCTGGAAGAGATCCCACATGTAACCTGCAGCTCCACACCTGTAGTGGACCCCTGGTGGGCACCCGTACCCCTTCACTCAGTCTAAGGAGTAGAATCCTTTTTGCCTCTGACAGACATTTGTAGGAACATGTAGCCATGCTTCATGGAGTTAACCTCTCAGTGTTTAGGGTTAGCCCCAATTTCCTTAATCAGTACAGAGTTTGTAGAGGTTAATATCTCTTAATTAAAAATGAGACAATTCGTCTTTAAACCATTCTTCTGAACCAGAGTGTAATTAACAACCCCTTTTTCTCAGATTTTATGTCTTGGTTAAAAAAAAATAGCTCTGTAACTTGCCTTCAGATGATCGCTTTTGGAATTTTTTCTGAGAAGCAGCTGTCACGAACGTGCTGTAACCCTGGTTCAGTTTGGATCATTTTTATTGGGAACTGTGACTAAGATGCTTCCCATAGTGCTCTGGGTTCCAGTGCCGAGCCCTGGTCAGTGCCCTCAGGGATACAGTTCATGGCCTCCCGGCTACTGCTCTGGGTCAGAACTGGAAGTTGAAAATACTGAGGCTAATAATGGTTGGGATGACTTTTTAATGCATTTGCCAGAGACACACTCATAACTTGCAACATTGTTCTGTGTGCTTTGGATCTGTCATAGCATTGGGAAGTTGCCTTTCAATGGGGCAACCACTGCATTTCTCTGTGAGGACATCATTTCTTGGGCTCCCTGCCTGTATTTATTATCTCTTCTCTTGGGGAACTTATTTTTGGGTCTCTCCTGGTAGAATCTTTTTTCTCTCCTTTGTCTTCTGTGTTTCATCTTGACTCCATTCTGGATAACGTACTGACCTTAAGTAGTGTGGTAGCTTGAAGAAGGCACCTAGCGTCCCACAAGAACACAGGTTGTAAGGCAAGCTTTTCTTTCCTGAATCTATCATTCTGTCTTGCCCCTGATGATATTTCATGGTATTCATGAAAATATATACATAGTTTTTCCTTAAAAAAAAAAGAAAATATATTCCTGCTAATTGCTTGGGCCCATGATTTGTCTTTCAGAATGTGCATTTTCTTTCTTCTGAAGGATGTGTTCCTGTTACAGTTCAGAAAAATATTTATTTCCCTTCACCTGGCCTGCAAAACTGAACACTCTGTCTGACTTCCAGCCCTTACTTCTTGCTTCTCCCAGGCCCCCTGAAACTCTTCATTCCCGACATAAATCCGGTTAGTCCTGCCCCGTCCTCACCAGGCAGCCCTGCGTCATGTATCCGTAGCCCCCGCCCTACCCTGCATTCTGTGCCTTTGCTCTGCTTTTCCTTTGCCTGGCAGGCTCATCTGCCTGTCTCCAGCCTTGTGTGTCCACCTCCTTTCCCAGAGCCAGCTCCCGGGGTTCCCTTTGATGGATCTTCCCACTGCCTGCGCACAGGCTGGAGCCTGTGACACATCTTCTCTCCGCAGCGTCCCTGTCCTGTGTTTTACCTGTCAGCGTCCCGCTCTGCTGTGAATGCAGTTTCCTTCATCTGCGGTGAGGATGTGAATGGGAGCTGGGGGCAGTGGAGGGAGTGTTTCCTGTAGCTACTCAGACCTGGGTTTGCGGGTTTGTGTCCTGCTGCTTCCCTCAACTGTGTCCCCTTGGGCAAGTCAGTTAACCAGCCGCCAGTTATCCCATCTGTAAAATGGGCCGTCATTCTTTCACTATGGAGGGACTGAGAATGAAACAGTAGGAGGTGACAGACGCTAAGGGGCCTGGCAGAGTAGAGTGTATGGCACATGGGGAGCACTCGGTCAGTGCCAGTTGTCTTCCATTCTTCAGTCCAGGTAAGGCCAAGGCGGGAAGCTCTGCATGAAGCTGGTGTTTAATGAGTATTGATCGAATCACAGACCCTCCCAGAGCCTGCCTGGCTTTCTGCAGCTACAGATTAAATTGTGTAAAAACCTCTGGCCCTGTCTTTCGGAGCTTGGACTCTGGCTCTGTTTCACTAATGACTGTCTCTATGAGCAGAGGGAATGTTCCAGGTCTTTTCCAGGTTAACCTCTTCCCTCTGCACTCATCAAAGCGCACCAGATGGAGGAAGAGAGAGGGAGAGAGAATACCTTGTTAGGGAGTGGGTGGAAATTCCGATGCCACTTCTGCTGAGACAAGGCAGACCTCGCCTGTGCTTTGTTGTGTGAGGTATACCCCCTGCACCGTGGGGCCTGGCCCCTTTGTTCACCCATCTCTTAAAAGCCCGTTGACTTGCTAGGCACACACCTCCACCTTCTTCCAGTCCCTGCCACATTCATTTCCTAGAGGCACTGTCTCTGACTACCTGGAAAAAGCTTTTCAATAGACTACAATTGACATTTTACTTGATTTTATTATATTGATGGCATCATGAAACTTCCTTGCGTATAAAAGTCAAATAAACTTGTGTAAGCAAAGTCAAGTCTCTGGGTGGGGGGGACCCAAATCTTCCTTAAAAGTATGCATGGTATGTTTTGGAACTAGGTTGTAAGGTGGTTTTTTTTTTTTTTTTTGGGTCTTAAAAGTCTTGGAAAATTTGTGTTGGGCAGATGAGTTTGTTTACTGAAGAGCGGTAATTAATTGAGGGTAGTCATTAGCATGTAAACAGAATATGACCGTTCAGAACTGAGGAGAGATTCTGCAGTACATGGGCATTAACTTTTGACAGAGGGGAGAGAACAGGAATTCTATCAGTCAGTTGGCTGTATTATTTCAAAACATGGAAATTAATTTTCTGTCAGGTTGTGATTATAATTGAAGTGTTAAAGACTTGGAGAGCTGCAAGTTGCATTTAATCTCTCAGTAGTCCTCAAGTGAGTGTTCCGCAGTTGCAGTCTTTGAATAATTGGCATTGCTAATAAGAAGACCTAAGTCAGCTTCTATCTTTATCCTGTTGGGGTGTGGAGTTAACCCAGTGGGGAAGCAGAAACCTGCCCGGGACAGAATGCACATCCCAGTGCCGTTTCCCTTACGTGCCTCTGTACCTCCAGGGGAGCAGGCATGGAAGCTGGGACATGTTGGGAGGCAGAGCAGGCATGGTGCAGGGGCACAGACCTGGGCTTGGCGAACCCCTGTGGCTTTGATCCCCCTTCCTGCCTCTGCCCTGACCTGTAAGTGAGCTGCCGAGCTTGAGATCGAAGGCCTGCTCTGATGCCAACATGTTCTTTCTGGTTCTCTGATTTTGTAAGCTTCTGTTGAAATCTCTCCCCCCACCCAGTGTCATCTCAGTCCTCCCCAAAATATATTTACCGTGGTGGCTTTTGCCGACTGCTAGCTCAGCGTTGTCACCGAGAGGGACCCGTGTCAGTGACGATATGTCTGGACTGCTGTGGGGTAACCCACTGTGTGCAAATGCTGTGAGTTACCCAGTTTTACTGTCCCTGTAAATCTGTGTGCTTGGGGTACCCGGAAAGGGCCAACTGTGTGTGGTCTTATTTTCTGGCACATGTGAGTAGACCAATTTAAAGTTCCCTTTTCCTCTTTTCTTCAAGATAAGCAAGTACTTCAGGAAATTCATGGAAAAATGGGATTAAAACATTTTGGTGCCAATTTTTTTTTTTTTTTTTGGACAGGCAGAGTGGACAGTGAGAGAGAGAGACAAAGAGAAAGGTCTTCCTTTGCCGTTGGTTCACCCTCCAATGGCCGCCGCGGCTGGCACGCTGCAGCTGGTGCACCGCGCTTATCCGATGGCAGGAGCCAGGTGCCAGGTGCTTTTTCCTGGTCTCCCATGGGGTGCAGGGCCCAAGCACTTGGGCCATCCTCCACTGCACTCCTGGGCCACAGCAGAGAGCTGGCTTGGAAGAGGTGCAACCAGGACAGAATCCAGTGCCCCAACCGGGACTAGAACCTGGTGTGCCGGCGCTGCAAGGCAGAGGATTAGCCTGTTGAGCCACAACACCGGCCGGTGCCAAAATTTTTGAGATCAGTGCATACCACAGGGTTTTCAAAAAGTTCATGGAAGTGTATACTATGAAATAACCATGCTTGGATTTCCAATTTTTTTGCTCCAAAATAAACACCTTTTAACTGAGTTCTCTCACCCAATTTTTGCAGTACCCTCATGTATTTCCTGAAGTTTCCATTTTTCATGTTTCGCATATTTTGTGTTAGTGTTTACCCTGAGGTCATGCTGGAAGAGCTGAAGCGTCATTGGTATACCTGATGTTATCCTTGGGTATTTATTTTCAAGAAATTATCCGTGTTACCAATGACTAAGTGATCTGTATTATAGAGAAAACACACGTAGAGTTTCTTTTTTCTTTTGTCTTCATTTTAAATGCCTTGTATACTTGGCATGCTTGGTTGGCTCCGCTCACTCCCCTTCCCCCCCATCGCATGTGTTTTTATGTCAGACTGCCATGAATTCTTGGGGCAGTGGACAGGTCATAAAGTATAAATAAATCCAGCAGAACATACTTGACATTCCTGGTGTGGGCGCCCTCTGCCTTTCCCGGGTGTCTTCGGGGCTTGCCACGGACCAGCGGAGCTTGCTGCGTGTCCCTCCTCAGAGCCCCTCAGCGTGGCTGCTGGTCTACTCCTTACCCAACAGGGTCCTGAGCAGGAAGGGCGGCGGCATTGGCATGCCATGGCCTGGATCCCCAGGGAACCAATCAGGTGTGGTGATGCATCACTGAATGGAAGACATTTAACCGTGCAACTCCACTTGGTGGATTATTCCAGCCCATCTCTTCTTACCAACAGAGGTGTGGGTTTAGAGAGGCTGAGTGACTTGTCTGAGTAGCACCTGTGTCTTTTCCTGCCTTTGTGTTATAGCTCATCTGAAATGATTATTTATTGACCATCATATGGCTGTATTGAAAGAAGGCTTCATATATACACTCACAATTTATTTTGACTTTGGCAATGAGAGCCTTTGCATGAGGTCTGGAGTATCATGTGCCTTTCTGGCCTCTCTCTGCATTGCAAACGACACAAAGCATCCCTCCGTCTTCCCGCTTTGGCTCATGTTCTCAATGTTTTGATGTGGGTTGTGGGTTTATTTTGGTCCTAATCACATTACACTGACATCCAGTTAGGAGTTTTGCTGTTCTGCTTGAAGAATTCCAAATTTCACTGAGATTTGTTTTGACTACAAATAAGACAAAATTGACGTGGCAGCCATGGGAGCACGCTCGCTGTCTACTGCTGGCAGTGACCTGTAATTATCCCGAGTTGTCTGATTTCAACTTTGGGTGCGTGCTTGCTTCTAGACAGCTGATGCAGCCTTGAGAAGCCCCTCCTGATTGCTCCCTGTGGTGAGGGCATAGTGGCCTTTGCATTCAGCCCAAGCAGTGTCTGCCTGGCTGGCTTAGTTGGACTGGAGGGTCTGGTGGGCAGGGGATCCCTTGTATCAGTGCTCACTTGCCTGGTGGCATCAGTCCTTCTTAAAGGCAGTGCCTTGCATCGTTTTGATTGCAGAGACTTTTGTGGCTTTTGTTTGTGTTTTGGCTATTTGTGTCAGATTTTAGCTAGGAGGTGAGGTAAGGCAATGCATGAATAAAGAGTTAGAATCGTGCTTCGATGAAATCGATTCTGAGTTTTCCTGCAGAGGTGCAAGTTGTACGGAGTGCAGGGAAACAAGGTTTTGGTTTGGACCATCCCTGATGGCGTTGCTCTACCTGGGCTGCTGTAAATGAGAAGATGCTATTGACCTGCCTCCTGCTTGATCGCCAGGTGGGCCCCCCGTCACTGCTGACCTTTTGTGAGCGATCAGTGAGGATGGGTGAATGAGCTAGGAAGATTGCAGTGAAGGCTGGACATCGGAACTAATGCAGAATGCACTTGAACTCCTTACTCTTCTCATTTTGTGCTTGTGCCTCCTTTTTTTAAAAAAATTAAGTCTATGTATGGAAAGGCAGAGTGACAGAGGGAGAGACAGAGACAAAAAGAGAAAGAAACCCATGCACAGGCTTTTACTTCTTAAATGAGTTAATTGGGCAGAGCTGGGTCAAGCTGACACCAGAAGCTCAGAACTCCATCCATATCTCCCACATGGGTGGCAGGGGCACAAGTACTTGGACCATCTTCCTCTGCCTTACTTGATGCATGAGCAGGGAGCTGGATGGGAAGTTGAGCAGCCAGGACTTGAACTGGTATTCCTAACTCATCACGTCACACTGCTGGCCTTGAACCAGTATTCCTAACCCATCACGTCACACTGCTGGCCTTGCTTCTCTGCTTTTAATCTGGTCTTTCCACTTTCCCTGCATATGAGGCTGTCCTTTCTCCCTTGTTCCTGTTCCTTTTTCTTCATTCCCTGAACTGTGGCTAATGGAAAATCATAGTAAAGGTTGAATTCTTCCTTCTATTTGGAATATAATTGTAGATTTCATGTTTTTGTCTGAAAAATGACATAGCTAAATCTTCACAGAAATGTAAGACATACCAAGAAAACTTGTGTCTGCTTTAAAATCATGTTTTAAAATGTATTTTCACTTTATTTGAAAGAAACAGAGCATGCATGGCAGGGAAATCATCTACCTACTGGTTCATTCCCAAAGCCCAAAACAGCCACAGCTAGGCAAGGCTGAAGCCAGGAGTCTAGAACTCCATCTGGGCCTCCTACATGAGAGCAGGGGCCCACAATTGGAGCCATCACCGGCTGCTTCCCAGGGTGCTCATTAGCAGGAAGCTGGGATTGGAAGCAGAGTCAGGACTTGACCCACGCTCTCAGATGTGGGGTTCAAGTGGCCCACGTGGTGCCAAGTGCCCTCACTCTGTTTTTGTGTATAAGTTTGCTGCGGGTTGTGATTGTGTACCTTTACAACCTTTGGGTTGGCAGGGGAGAAAGAGCAAGTAGGAGGTAAAGGATCTGGACAATTAGCTCCCCCCTTTATTTTCTGCCATTTTTTTAAGTAATAAATCATTTTGTCCTGGATATTGTTTCAAGATTCTATATTCTGGTTTTAAAACACCTGCTGGGGCTGGCACTGTGGCATAGCAGGTAAAGCTGCTGCCTTCAGTGCCAGCATTCCATATGGGCACCGGTTCAAATCCTGGCCGCTCCACTTCCAATCCAGTTCTCTGCTATGGCCTGGGACAGCAGTAGAAGATGTCCTAAGTCCTTGGGCCCCTGCACCTGTGTGGGAGACCCGGAAGAAGCTCCTGGCTCCTGGCTTCGGATTGGCACAGCTCTGGCCATTGTGGCCATCTGGGGAGTGAACCAGCAGATGGAAGACCTCTCTCACTCTCTCTCTCTCTCTGCCTCTCTTTCTCTCTGTGTGTAACTCAGACTTTCAAATAAATAAATAAATCTTTAAAAAGAAGGAACGAAAAACATCTGGTAAGGTTTTAAGAGAACTGAAGCTTGTTGGCTTACCATACTATCTACTCAGAAAAACAGACTCTTACTGATTTGATGGGATGAAGATTGGAAGTATTGACAGGTCTGTCTGCTTCTCTTTCTCTCTTTTGCAAATGCAACAGTTAAGAGATTGTACAGCCCCTTACTAGCTCTACTGTTTCAAATCCCTTGACAAACAAGGGGACTTTAGAAAGCTGGTGGGTTGTGGAATTAACAATAAGTTTATTGGGGTGTGAAAAAGTTTGGAAATGTGTGATATGCATCACTTCATGGGTAACCAAGGGTTTCCAAACTCTTTTGCAGCACAATAAATGCTCAATTCTGTTTTCTCTGAGGTTTTTGAGGTACATCAAGTGACCTCAACTATTGAAGCTTCAGTCTTTGAAAAATGGGAGTGATGATGTTACACACCCATGCTATTGCTGTGTGGAGTGAGTACATATGTGGTACTTACACCAGGCCTCACGTGCCGTAAACACTCACTGAATGCTGGCTGCCTGAATTCTTGATTAGTTATTTGTGTGTAAGACAGAGAGTACCATAGGGCATGGGGAGGAAGGAAGAGCTTAGCTTCTGGAAATAGGTTGACTGGGGCTCAGATGATTGCTGGCCTCTCGTGTCCGTGTTAGTGGATGCAAGGGGTCTGACTTCTTGGAGTGTCACTGAGTGAAGAGGAAAGCTCTGTTGTGCAAGTGGGAAGGTGGGGCTGGCGCTGTGGCATAGTGGGTAAAGCCGCCGCCTGCAGTGCTGGCATTCCATATGGGTGCCGATTTGAGCCTGGCTGTTCCACTTCCGATCCAGCTCTCTGCTATGGCCTGGGAAAGTAGTGGAAGATGGCTCAAGTGCTTGGGCCCCTGCACCCACGTGGGAGACCCAAAGGAAGCTCTTGGCTCCTGGCTTCAGATTGGCCCAGCTCTGGCCGTTGTAGCCATTTGGGGCGTGAACCAGCAGATGGAAGACCTCTCTCTCTCTCTTTCTCTCTCTCCTTCTCCTTCTCCCCCTGTGTAACTCTTTCAAATAAATAAATCTTTAAAGAAAAGAAAGGGGGAAGGCATGGCTCCCTAAAGAAGCCTGCCTTGCCTAGCAGCAGTTTGCCAGGGCTTTCATAGTGAGGTCTGGGGTTGTCCAGGATGTAGAGAAGGGGCAGCAGGAGAGCCTCTGCTGGTCCGGCAGTACACCTCTTCATACGTGTACACTGCTGCAGACTCAGGGACAGGCGTTTGGCACAGCAGTGTACTTGCTGCTTTGGACGCCTATATCCTGTACTGGGGTGCCTGGGTTTGAATCCCATCTACATCACTTACAACTGATCATGCACATCCTAGGTGGTAGCAAGTGATGGCTGAAGTACTTGGGACCCTGCAACCCACATGGGAGACCCTGGCCCAGCCCTAGCTGTTGTAAGCTTTAGGGAGCGTGAACTGGTGTGTTGGAACACCTCTCTGTATCTCTGCCTTTCAAATATGTAAAACAAATAAAATGAAAATTTAAATCTCTGGCTCATCCTGGTTTCTTGTGCCTTCTTTGGTTGACTGGTGGTCTGGCCCTCTCTGAGGACAGGGTTGCAAGATCAGCCTTCCCAGAGCAGCCTCTGAAAAACAAGCCCTAGTGAGTAAACTTGCTCTGGTTCCTGTCTCTCCTCTTTGCCTGAACGCCTCCCTCTTTGTTCCAGACCCAACTTCGTCTTCTACTGGAAAGTGAAACTCTTGACTGTCTTATCCCACGTGGGGTGACGGCTGCAGAAGTGCAGTGCACTGTAGAAAGTCAGCGCTAGCATTGCCTCTTTTAGTGTGGGGTGTAATGTCACAAGAATAAAGAATAAGCAATATTGAAGATTTGTTAGACACATAGGGGCATCACACATGGTTCTAAGTATAGTTATGGATGTTAATGTAAGCTTCGCAACAATTTTTAAGGGGTAGATAGTTAACACCATTATTCCCATTTTACAGATGAACAATCTGAGGGAGTAGATGGCTTACATGGCAAAGGCCTTGGGGTTTAATGTGGCAGAGCTGGATGAATTGTCTGCAGCCTACTGAGCCCAGAGCTAGGACTTGGGAGATGAATTCTTTTCTCTTGACTCTGTGTTTTATATAAAATACAGACGTTACCCCATTAGTCAGAGTTGGCCTGCTCAGTACCTTAGAGGGGGGTGATTAAGTATTCCTCACTGGCATTGGTAAATAACTCATAAATATTAACAGAAACCAAGCCAACATGTCTTGGCCCAGATTGTGTGTGTGTGTGTGTGTGTGTTACTGCTCACACCCTATTGTAAGCTGCATCCCTTGTGGCTCATAAATGAGACACTGAGGGAATGCGCTTCCTGTGCCTTTTCCGTGTTGGTCATTAGCGGGAGATGACGATAGCATAGGTAGTACGCTTGCCCTTGGAAGTTCTGTCTCTTTGCAAAACGGAGAGTGGTGATGACGCCAGCTTTCCCTCTCCCCCTGTGAGCCAACGCAGGGTGGGGTGCCAGCTCTGAGGATCAGGCCAGAAAACAGAAGTGATGGATAAAGAAAGTGGGCCTCGTCAGTGCTGCACAGGAAGGAGTATGATTTGCAGCAGCTCATTTCTCGTGGTGGTTGACGGCTATAAAACCAGCCACATGATTCTCCCTGAAGCACAGGCAGGCTCTAGAAAGACGTGTGTTGCATGCTTGTGCAGCTGAAATGGTATCTCTGGAAAAGTACTCCTGAAGCTTTCGAAGAGTCTTCTTAGTGTCTTAAAAAAAAAAAAAAAAAAGTTGAGCCAAGCGCTGAGGAGCATATGCATTGTTGTGGGGTGAAATCTGCACTGTTGCAGAGTTCTGTGTCTCGGGAAGGTATTTCCATTCAATGTCCCTTCTGAAGGGAAATGATGTGCTTGGTTCTCCCCACTTCTTGGGAAAACTGGAAAATCCCCAGGATGTTTGTGGGAAGTACGAGGGCTGTGTACTGTTGATGTGTGTGTGAGTGCCTCTGTACCCAAGCATGCACAGTTCCTTGAAGCGCTCAAAAGATAGTCCTATAGCTTCCATCTTTAACGTTTGAGAATATAGTGTTGTGAATAGTGTTTGTGAATGGTGTTTGATGATTTCTGTCCTTTCCTTGTCAATGCAACAGTAAATCAGACTTTCTTTCTTTGCAACAGAAGTCCTAGCTACAGCATAAAGACTAAGATGGAAAGATGGCTCTGTGTGTTATGAAGTGGGAAAAGGAGCATCTAATTACTGACTAAGGAATTTTCATGTTAGTCATTTAACAGTGTACAGGTGCTTTTTGTGTTTGCTTTTGTTTTTTGTCTACTTAACTGCTTTATTTTTTTAAGACCGATTTATTTATTTGAAAGTCAGAGTTACACAGAGAGAGGAGAGGCAGAGAGAGAGAGAGAGGTCCTCCATCTGATGATTCACTTCCCAATTGGCCACAATGGCCAGAGTTGCGCCGATCCAAAGCCAGGAGACATGAGCTTCTTCCAGGTCTGCAACACGTGTGCAGGGGCCCAAGGGCTTGGGCCATTCTCCACTGCTTTCCCAGGCCATAGCAGAAAGCTGGATCGGAAGTAGAACAGCCGGGTCTAGAACCTGCCCCATATGGGATGCCTGTGCTTCAGCCAGGGCGTTAACCTGCTGTGCCACAGCGCCGGCCCCAACGTGGCTGCTTTAGAGAGGGAGAGGAGAATCATTTCAACAATGATTTCTTTGATAGATTTCAGTCTGCTGTTACTGGGTTGCTTTGGGCAGACTTGTTACTTTTTATATTTTTGTTAGAGTTTTGAGAGGAGTGTGTGTTTAATTCCTTACATAATCTTGCCCTTGCCAGAGTGAATGGTTCAATGGTAAGTGCAGGAAGCTTCCCACCTTGCTTGCGTGGCTACCTCCAGTGGAAGGGAGAGGAGACGCTTCAGCTTTAAACCTTCCCTTTACCCCTCTTTCTCCCTTTTTTTCCCCCTTACTGTGTCATTCCTTTGACCCTTACATAGATTGGCAGTGAAGTATGTCTGCTCCTTTGAATTCTGGGACAAAGATACTTAGACTGCAAACTTGCAACTTGAAGGGAAAAGTGATGGTGATCATAAGTAAAGATAGTTGTGTGTGTGTGTGTGTGTGTGTGTGTGTGTGTTGTAGATTATATTCCATCCCCTTTTCCTCCTAATTTCTCACATACCTGCAGTGGTTTTTGTTTATCTGTTTGTTTTTGTAATTGAATGTTGTTCTCTCCTTCAAATGCCTGCAATGGCCAAAACTGGATCGGGCTGAAACCAGGAGCTGGGAGCTCCATCCACGCTCCCACATGGGTTGGCAGGGACCCAGGAGCTGAAGATGTCACCTCTGCCTCCCGGGATGCACATTGGCAGGAAGCTGGAATCGGGGATGGAGCAAGGCCTTGAATTCATTCATTCTGCTATGGGACACAGGTGTCTCATTGGTGACTTAACCACTGTTCCAAACACCTGCCCCAGTGCTATGGTTTTGAGGAAGCCAAAGAATGGCCCACGTGGGATTTGGGAGCCCTGAACTTGGGAGAGGGTGGGCACTTAGCAGCAGATTACTCATAGTGCTGCCTCCTTCTCTTTGACAAATGGTGGTAGGACTCTCAAGGATCCACAGAAGCAGGATGTGGCCATGGCTGGCATTTCCCTTTTAGTTTGGATGAAAGATACCAAACAGCGAAAGAGAATCAGTGTCAATAAATCCTGTAAAAAATTATTTTTCTCTGGCCTTAACAAACTGTACAGTTGGTTGATTTCTCCACTTCTTCAAGGGATTGGTGTGTACAGAAGGTTTTAGGCTGAGGTGGCCCCATTGGTGAAATTGTCATAAATGAGACAGGGCCAGTCTGCCAGGAGCCTGATGCAGCTGGTGTGTGGCTGGGTCTGTGTTGGGACTCACCAGCTGGACCTGTGCCCCCTGGGTACCCTAAATGTTTCTGCAGTTATGTGTTTCTTATTAATTTGGAGGTAAAAGCCTTGGTGCGGGAGTTGCTTTTCAAAAGGCATGGCTATTTCTCTGTTTTTATTTTTATTTGTTTGTTAAAGCAGACTTGCTAACCCCTAAGGCTTTCTAAGAATGTTCTTCTGTTTGGCAGGTTTTCTTGCTAGTTTATTCTGCATTTTTGGTTGTATTTTTTTTCTGCAGCTGACATTTTGAGGACAGAGTGACTCTCAAGTGTCAATTTCAGAGTTCAAAAGCCAGAGAAGAAAATTGCATCTTTTTTTTTTTTCTCTGATGTGCAATTAATGTTGACTTTGACAAAGATTCATTCCCCACCCTGGGATGTGGGAGGATGTTGTGGAGGAATTGCCTGCTTCCAAAGAAAGGGCCTGCCCTGAGCCTCCTTCCACACACATTTTAACCCCCCATAATTCCATGGATCCCAGGGCTGGCATAAGTTCTTGGAAATTACCTAGAATTTAGATAAGGACATGAGCTTACTTTAAATACACCAAATGTTTCTTGGAACCATGAGTTTATAAAGGGCATTGTTTTGTAGCTGTTTCACCAGAGCCCCCAAGCCAGCAACAAGGGGAAATAAATTCCAGAGAGAACAGGCTCAACCAGGCAATTAAGCTGGGGGAGATCAAGTGATGAGCTGACAAGGGACTTCCCAGTGCCAGGGAGGTATGGAAGTAGTGTCACCCTGTGCTTCCCGGACTGTAGAGTCCTGGAGTGAACACTTATCTGCCACCTCCCCCATCCCACTCTCTTGCCTGGTTGATAGAAGGGGGTCCCAGGGAATAGCTGTATGACCTGAGGCAAGTTGTGGCTATTATATTAGCAGAGCTGGGCACTGAGCTGAGTATTATACAAATGCTTTCATGTTTAATCTTAACAAGAACCCTGTGAGGTTTGAAGAACAGCTCCTTGCCATGCATGAGAGAACTGAGCCTTACAAATGGTGTAGGGATCAGGCAATTGGCCTAGTGGCTACAGTGCTGAAGTCTCATATTCAAATACCTGGATTCCATACTTGATTCCAGCTTCCTGCCAATGAAGACCTTGAAAAGTAGCAAGTGACAGCTTATGTAGTTGGGTCCTACCATCCAGGTAGGAGACCTGGATTGATTGAATTTACTGCTTCTGCCCTGGCCCAGCTGTAGCCTCTGCAGGTATTTGGGGAATGGACCAGTAGATGGGAGCTCTTTTCCTGTATGTCTGCCTCTCAAAAATAATAAGGAATATCGTACAGTTGGAAATCACACTCCAGTCTGTTCCATTCGCAAGCTGCTTATGAAATGAATGCTCTGCCTAAACCTGTGTTTTAAGTCCACAAAATACCCTTAATAATACATCTTTTGTACATGTTTGTACACACAACACATGCTGAGTTGACAAAAACATTGGCTTAATGGGAAAACTTAGCCTAACTGTCCTGGGCATTGATATAGAGAACAAGCAAAAAAAAAAAAAAATACAGATATGGGATGCCAAGCTTGATCCAGTGGGCATGCAAAGAACACAGCTCCTGTAACCTGGCAACAACACATGTGTCAGCCTACATGGGGGCATTTGTGCAGAATGGTCAGGTGCACATCTCAATTAGTGTCATGTGGGACACTTAGAGAAACACCTGTCAACACCAAGTATATGAAAAATTAAAGACCAGAGGCAAAAACTGGAACAGTGCTATATGCATATGAGTTGTTCTTTAATTCCTTTCCCATATTGGGCAAACCCACCCCAGCTGGGAGGAGCTCACAGCCTTGAGGACTGGTCTGCCGGGAGAGCCATTTGTGGGCAGAAATGCGCTATGGACCACCCCAGGGCTCCCGGGATTTAGATGTTGCTTCTGTTTTCCTTTGAGGGGCCCGGGTCAGGGTTGTTTGCTGTGGGAGCCACTCTGTGCTTCCCATTTTTAAGCATAAATCCTGACCCTTTTGCTTCCTGAAGAGGAGGGGCTCTGCAAACCACCTGGGAGTCTTTGTTGATGGGAATTCGGGGCTGTTCCAGCTTTCCTGTGTCCTGATAACATAGCCTCTTCAGTGCCGGGAAATAAAAGTGTCTTGTTGCTAAATAAATTAAAATCATTGGCTTTCACACTGCGGTGAATAGGGACTTGGTAAATGCGGGATGTTTTACTCTGGGTTTTTCTCTTAATGTCCGATTCTGGCATGTGTGCATGTGTGTGTAGGGAGCAGTGCTGGCTCAGGAGTGCTACTACGACAGTACAATGTGGAGAGAAGACTTGAGCTCGGGAGGCAGACAGAGCTGTGTCTCTTGGGATAAGAGCAAGCGTTTCTCCTCTCCAAGCCTTGGACAGGTTTTTAAACCTTTGTCTTGATACAGGCTCAGAAGGAGTAGATGAAATCATGTGTGTGTGTGTGTTTGTGTGTGTGTGCGTGATTTGTTAATTTGAAAGTGTGATGAGAGAGAGAGAGAGAGTGCAAACTAGCACCTCCATCTGCTGGTTCATGCCCCAAATGGCTGCAAGACCCAAGGCTGGGCCAGGTTGAAGCCAGGAGCCAGGATCTCCATCCTTCAGGAACCCAAGTGCTTGGGCCGTCATCTGCTGCATCCCACATGCACTAGAAAGACCTAGATTGAAAGCAGAGCAGCTGCGACTTGAACCTGAACTTTGATATGGGACGTGGGCATCATAAGCAGCAGCTTAACTTGCTGTGCCATAATGCCAGCCCCAGTGTCGTATATTTTAAACAACTCTAGGCCTAGCATATAAGAAATGCCAGTAAATGTCACCTGCTGACATTATTGTCACCTACAGCTTCATTAATTCAGACTCAAAGCTTTAGGATTGCATTAAGTATTTGCTTTTGTTCCTTCGTTCTTACGGATCTTTGAGGAATTGTGGTGGGACCTGGGAAGCTCATGTTGCTGTCTGCTGTCTGTGATGACTCACCCAAAGCAAATGAATGGAGGTGAGCCTCAAGTCAAAGGACTATGAATATGGAAAGGGTTTTCCTGCTCTTATTTTGCACTTGAAGGAACAAAGGTGCCCAGAATTAAAATGGTTTATCCTGAGTCTTACCCTGGAATGTGCCAAGGTAATGTTGTAGAAGTCATCAGTACAGTTATTTCTGTACATGCGTTTATTTCACAGCGTCCTCATGAGAATACGGTTGCTAGCTCAACTTTACACTTGTGGGAGCGTAGCTGAGAGAGTGTTTTACACTTGCGTAGGTCCTGTGTGTCCTGCCCCGTCCTGTCCAGCAACAGGTCTTTATCTCCTATCCAGAGCCCTACCTTTGTGATGTCTTTGCTTTGTTTCATCTGCTTATTCAAACTGATGTGCTCGAGTTGTCTGCGTGCTCTCAGGAAAGGCATCATCCTGCACAAAACGAGGGGGATGGGGAAAGTGTTCACACCTCGCTGAAATGCGTATCGGTCTCTTCCGGATGATCTAAATCTGGCAGGGGATTAACTTGCACATACAGATTTACGTAATGTGGTTCTACTGGAATTTACTGACTGTATCCCCCAGGGTTTGCTTCTGAAATGATCATTCACCGGCCCCCTGGGGACCTCCTCACATGGCCTCCTGGAAGGCCTAGTTCCCGAGGCCCTTGGCAGAACCATAGTTAGGTTAGTACTCTTCCTTATCTTGGATAATGTTCAGGATTGAGTTTGGTCTTTTCCTTAGTGAAAATGTACTGCAAACATCTTTTTCTCACCAGATTTGGCTGCTAACACTCTATTCTGTTATCCTACACCTTGAATGACAGTGTGCCAAATACCTTGGAGAAAATACGTGTTAGCTTAGGATTGTGTGGCTGTTTTGCCTGGAAGGACACTTGGGTGGTTGAAGGAACTAGAAGACTAAGTCCCTGGGAAGTGATATGTCTTCCTGTGCTGTGGCTAGCAGCACAGGTGAGGCAGTGGACACTGCTCTCACTCCCTAGCTCCACACTGTGCCCCCCTGCCCTAGCTCAGGCCTCAGCCAGCATGCCTCCCATGTGTCCTGCCCTAGCTCAACATGTTTCTTAGCCATCATGTTTCCCATGTATCCTAAGGAATTCAGAGAGTCTTCAGTAATCGGAAGTGCTAGCTGTGCAGAGTGGGACCCAACTCGCTGTTGCCAGTGGGCATTGCTGTAGGAGGAGCTGGAAGAGGTCTACCATAAAGGTTTTGGCTGGGAGTTAATAGTCGAGGGATGGTGGCCATGATGGGCTTGATCATGTAGAGTGCATGTTTATTTATTTTTTTCTTATATAAGCTATGTACTGAATAAACTACCCCTCTACCCCAACAAATAAGAAAAGAAAATCAGTAAGAACATTGCAAATGTTGGCCCTTTCTATCTAGAGAAAGCTACACATGTATAAGAATAGTCCTCGTGGTCCTCTGACTCAGTAGTGGGTGAACGTGTGCCCTGGGCCTTTGCTTTTTAAGCTCCTTGGAGTCCCTTCTGAGGCCCAGTGAAGCCAGGACCAGCACCTAGCCCAGGCCTCTGGCTTGGAGTGACCTCACTAGTCACAGTGGTCTCAGGGTCCTTCCCTCATTGACATCAGGAGAATTCTCTGTCTCTGGCACTCTGCCTTGCAAATAAGTAAATTCATTTAAAAAAAATGTAGTCCTGAAGACAGATGCAAGGGAGAAGAGAGCTCCCCACAACTGGATATTCCCATGGTCTCTTCTCCCCATGCCAGCCCCTGCCTCCAGTGTTCCGCATGGCTGTTCTCTCACTTAAGTGAAGTCAACCTGTTTATTTTGAACAGGCAATGTATTCCCAGAGGGCAGGTTTGTGTAGAGAGTAGTGAATTCTCTGACTTGTCTCTCTCGGGCACTAGTTGCCTTCCTCATAGGGAACCTTCCCTTACATTTTATGTGTGTATTTTTAAGCATGAGTAATAGTTTACTGTGTTTACTTATCAGCACTTTGCTATATAGTTCGGAGATCCTTGCACATAAGTAAATACAGAACTTCTGGTTGGAGTTTTTTATTTTTTATTTAATGGTTGCTTTGTATTCCATTCAAGTGGATGGATTGACTGTCACTTGCCCTGTCTTCTGTTGATTGATGTTTTTTGGTCTCTTATATTTTGCTAGTCCTAATGAATATTCATGAACAGATAACATAGTACACATATGTGAACTTACCTATAAGATGAATTCCTAAAGGTAGGCTTGTTGGGCCAAAGCAGTATAAATGACAAAGATGGGTCAGTATTACCAGAAAGCTCTTTTTAGAGGAAAGATGTTCTGGTTGCATTTCCCACTCTTTCATCTGCACTGTCATTTTTAGTCTATCTTTCTGACAAATGAAAAATAGTATCTTACAATAGTTTGACTTTGGATTTCTCTTGTTGGGATAGGGTACCTTTCTGCCTACTTGGTCAAAAATTCTCTTATTTTCTGTTTGCCTTTTTTGTTAGGTTCTTGGTCTTTTACTTATATATTTGTTAGAGCTCTAAGAAAGTTAGTCCTGTGTTTCAGATGTGAGTAGTTTTTCCTAGATTTATTTATTTATTTATTTGACAGGTAGAGTTACAGACAGTGAGAGGGAGAAACAGAGAGAAAGGTCTTCCTTCCGTTGGTTCACTCCCCAAATGGCCGCAACAGTCGGAGCTGTGCTGATTCAGAGCCAGGAGCTAGGAGCTTCCTGGTCTCCCATGGAGGCACAGGGGCCCAAGGACTTGGCCATCCTCCACTGCTTTCCCAGGCCACAGCAGAGAGCTGGATTGGAAGAGGAGCAACTGGGACCAGAACCAGCACCCATATGGGATGCTGGCACCGCAGGAGGAGGATTAACTTGCACCATGGTGCCGGCCCCCTAGCTTATCATTTAATAGTCTGTCTTAATAGTATATATGACCATGCAGATTTTTATAAATATTTATTTTATTTATTTTATTTATTTTTTATTTATTTATTTATTTATTTATTTTTGTGACAGGCAGAGTGGACAGTGAGAGAGAGAGAGACAGAGAGAAAGGTCTTCCTCTGCCGTTGGTTCACCCTCCAATGGCTGCCGCGGATGGCGCGCTGTGGCCGGCGTACCTCGCTCATCCGACGGCAGGAGCCAGGTGCTAGGTGCTTTTTCCTGGTCTCCCATGGGGTGCAGGGCCCAAGCACTTGGGCCATCCTCCACTGCACTCCTGGGCCACAGCAGAGGGCTGGCCTGGAAGGGGGGCAACCGGGACAGAATCCGGCGCCCCGACAGGGACTAGAACCCGGTGTGCCGGCGCCGCAAGGCGGAGGATTAGCCTGTTGAGCCACGGCGCCGGCCTGACCATGCAGATTTTTAAAAACTAGGATTTAAATCTAGCAATCCCACTTCTCCAGATTATGCAAAAGATTTGAAATCGGTATGTTGAAGAAATACCTGCACTTCCATCTTCATTGCAGAACTATTCAGAATAATGAAGCTATAGACTCTAACTGTCCATCCATAAGTGAATGGATAAAGAGTGTGTGTGTGTGTGTGTGTGTGTGTGTGTGTGTGTGTGTATAACCAGAGTAGAATACCATCCAGTTGTAAAAAAAGAAAGAAATTTGTCATTTGTGGCAAAAAGGATGGAATTGGAAAACATTATGCCAAGTGAGGGATGCCAAGCACTGAGAGACACAGAGACTACAGCTGTCACTTAGTGGGGGCTAAAACAATCAAACTGAAGAAGCAGGGAGTACTGTGGTGGTTCCCAAAGGCTGAGGGATGGGGGAAGTGGGGAGATAACAATTCAGTGAGGATGTGGTCCCAAGCCACAGTTAGATGAAAGGCATGAATTCCTCTTTCTTTTCTTTCCTTTATTTTTTTTTAAACTCCGAGAGAGTTTGCACAGTGAGTTGGAGATCATAAAAAGAATATATTGCACATTTCCAAATCCCTGAGAATACATTTCATATGTTCTCGTCACAAAAAATGCTAAGTATTGGAGGTGATGGATATGTTTAATTATTTCACATTGCTTTAGAAATCTCTGCATCACTTTGTACCCCATAAATATATTCAACTATAACTTGTCAACTTGTAATTAAATTTAGATTCAGTTGAATTTATCTATCTTTTCTTATATGGCATTTACTGTTTATGTTTCTCTTGGATCTTCCCCAGTCAACTTGAAAACATGGCTTTTCTTGTTCACCTGATAGTAGGGACTTCAAAACTTCATGGAAAATGTGCACTGTTTTTAATTTGATCTTGTATCAGATGTTTGGAAGCCCCCTTATGCTATAATGGATTTGTTTTTCGTGGCTGAATCTCCAAGAGGGATGGAGCATAGTAGTCTGTGTTCACACATAGCCAAAGGTGAGTCTGCTGGAGTTAGTCTGTTTGGTAATCAGTGCTATAGTGTGGGGTCTCCCAAGAAATGAGTGACCCAGGATTCTGGCATGGGAAAAAGAGTTGAAGCTACTGGGAGTAATTTGAACTTACTGGAAGCTAAGTGAACTCTCATCAGGACATGGGGAATGTATTGGGTGTCTGTACCCAGCCCTAGCCAACTGTTATGCACAATCTCACAACAGCTGCACGCTGTTCCCACTGGCAGTCATGGTCACGTCCTAGGAAGTAGGGCCTGCAGCAGTCCCTGAAACACTCCTACAGGAGAGAACAAATGTTCTTTTTTTTTGAGTAAAAGCGTTGCCGTTGCTTCACATGGAGATTAGTGATTTGACAATAGAACTGTGCGTTTCTGTGTGTTGGTTTTGTGAATTTGCAGCCACAGTCAAGTTGAAAGTGCTTCAGGTGGTGGTTTAGCCATGGTTGCTTACCTGCTGTCTGACCTCAGGCAGAATGCACCACTTACCAAATTGGCCCTGGCTCACGTGAACGGGCATTGCTATGCCTCATGGTTGTGAAGGTTAAGGGGTGAGTCTGATGGCTGTCCTGCAGTTGTGCATCTACATCACACGGCAGTGGCCTCCAGCTTTTATGTGTTTGGGAATACCTGAGGCAGCATTGTTCAGCATGTGGATTCTGGGTCTGCCATTGTAGCTCAGGGGGTTAAGTTCCAACCTGTGTCGCTGGCATCCCAAATGAGGCTGGCTTGAGTCCTGGCTGCTCCACTTCTGATCCAGCTCCCTGCTAATGCACCTGGGAAAGCAGCAGAAGGTGGTCCAAGTGCTTGGGTCCCTGCACCTACGTGGGAGACCTGAATGGAATTCTAGGCTCTTGGCTTTAACCTGGCCCAACTCTAGCAGATGGAAACCATTTGGAGAGTGAACCAGTGGGTAAAGACCAATTTCTCTATAATTCTGCCTTTTCAAATAAATAGATCTTAAAAAAGAGATATTTTTTAAAAAATGTGGATTTTAGGGCCCAGAAATGTGCATTTTAACAGTTACTAAAAGTGATTCTCAAGCCGGTGACCCAAGATCCACACTTTGAGAATGTTGATTGAGAACTCTCAGGGAAAGCAGGTGGGGAGGAATCACTGGGTGGCTAACATTGACCCATTTAGAGTGAGCTCATGTTTAGTTTTAATTCAGATGGTTAGGCTGCAAGGACTGTTACAGATGTAGATACAGATTGCTGAAGATAGATTGATTATCTATAGAGAGAGACAGACTGGCAGACAGTAACGTGATTATCTGCATTTTGTTCTGAGAATAATAACATTTCTCTTTCTTACCTCATTAGTTAGAGGTTTACTGTCTGTGGCTGTTAAGAAAAAGAAAAGGAGAAAAAAAATGCTAGGGATTTGAGTCACAGTGGTCTGTAGAAGTCTTTATGGATATTGTACAGGTGTTAGCACCAGGCCTGTTTCCCTGGCCTTTGCCAAGGGAGAGAGGTTGGTCTTTCTGTGGTTGGTGGGCTGTTTAGAAAGACCCATGCAGTGAGCACCCTTACTTGTTATGAGTTTTGGGGGTTTCAAGGCTCAGCCGCTTGCTGGTGTTGTGACCCACAGGTGTTTGATGATACCTTAATCAGTGAGAAGTGGACACATCCCTAGGATGGTGTGCACACCAGTGCTTCCCAGATGTCAGTTTGTATGCCAGCTACTAGAGGTTAAAACACAGTTCCTGGGAGTGCGCATTTGGCACAACGGTTAAGATGCCTCTTGGGACATCTGTGTCCTATGTTGGAGTACCTGGGTTCAAGTTCTGGCTTCACTCCAAATTCCAGCTTCCTACTGATACAGGCTTTGGGAGGCAACAGGTGGTGGCTGAAGTACTTGGAACCCTGCTTCTCCTGTGGGAGAACTAGATTGAGATCTTAGTTCCTGGCTATGTCCTGGCCCAACCCAGCCCCAGCTGTTGCAGGCATTTGGGGAGTGAGGATGGGAGTGCTTGTGCTAATGTGTGCATGCTCATTCTTTCTGTTTGTCTCACTCTCTTTGTGTGTGTGCCTTTCAAATCAATACAATAGATAATTTTTTAAAAACCTAGGAATCTATTTAAAAAAACACACAGAGGTTGCACTTCCAACAGTTCCCAAGTAGAATTCCTGTTATTGTGGGCTTTGGCTTTGAGTAGTGAGGGATTAGGAGGAGTCAGATCAACCTAGATGGAAGACCTGGCTCTGCCACTTCAAGCTGTGCTGCCTTGTGTGACTGTGCATTCCACTTAGCTTACTCAGGCATGGTCCCAGTATGAGAGACAGTACAACTGAATGGTATAATCTGCATAAAGCACCTAACTGAGTGAATGTCAGCTGTGCTCGGCTAGACGCTGGTTGGTGAGATGAGGAAGAAGGAAAGGGGCAACCAGTAACTGGATCAGCACCAGTGTATGAGAACAGCACATTCTGAAAAAATCAGGAGGCTGAATAGATTTTGTTTTAAAGTGCCAGAGGAAAACAGTTCTGCCTCCTAACACATGCGTATGGTTCATCCTGTTCTTAGACCTCTCAGAAATACTTCACTGTGTCAATACTCTCTGCTGGCCAATATAAGCTAGCCGTGCTGGCCTGGGCAGAGAGAGAAGGTTTGGAGCATTCTATTTCTGATCACTACATTTCATAATTTGGTATGGAGAAACTCAGTTGTCATGGATTTTTTGGTAACCTCTACTCAGGGATCTCAGGGAAACCCCTGTGTGTTGAAGAGAGGTGGAGGGTGAGATACGGGAGAAGGCTGCAGAGCTTCTGGGTCCTTTTTGTCACCCTCCCAGAGACTCCGTGGATTGAGCTGTGGCTGTCTGGATGCTCTCTGAACCCAAGTCCTTCTGGATTTTGATGGAAGCTTTGTTCCATAGGTGTGATTAGCTCATGAAATCACTGGCCACTGGTGAGCAACTCAGCCTTCAGCCCCCTGTTCCAGAAGCTGGGATGTGGTACTAAGTTGTCGTGCCCTTTGTCGTGTCTTTGTAGCTATTGGCTGTGGGACTTGCCCCCAAATTGCAGCCAGCAGGGAGCCTTCAGCCTTTGGGTCATCTCATGCATGTATGCCAGATGTTCCTCATTCTAGAAACCCCCAGGTCCTTAGGGCCTGAGAGTCTGAATTTCCAGCACATTCTTGGGGAGGGGCCTTGTTGTTGAGGGACCTTGCTGTGAGCACAGGGCTTAGGACTCAGATAGACCCAGGACTGAAAAGAATAGATTTCTTAGTGTATGGTCATTGCTGAGAACGGTTAAATAACGGGAATTGTTGCTTGGGTTTTGTCCACCTGTGCTGGAACCCCCGCTGGTCTCCGTAGCTCTCCTGTGGGTCGTCTCAGCAGCAGTTCTGTGGGTGGTGTTCTGGGGCTGTCTCTGTGATGGCCCCAGTAGGTGCTGTGGTTTATTGTGGGAGGGAGGGAGAAGCTGGGCTACCTCTGTGCTTGGCCTTGGTGAAGCTGCTGCTTCCCTGACTTTGCTGTCCCTGAGACCAGATGCTGTCACTGTTGTTTTAAAAAGGTAGTATTCAAGGAGCACCTGCAGGCTGATGATTCATGGTCTTGGGCAGTGTTTAGTCCACAGGTAAAACCAGCTCACCCAGAGGTGCTCAGTTCCTGGAAGGTGGGCTATTGCCATGTTTCATATAAAATTCATGTAAAACATTATGAAGAGAGTGGTCTCCTTTGACGATTAGAACATACCCATTTTATGGATGAGAAAACTGAGCGTCAGGGGAAGTGAATTTACTTGCTCAGTCAGTGAATTTGTTCTTATGTTCAGCCTGCAGTCTTAGATTGCTTGCCCAAGAGCCTAGATGGTGGATTAGAAACTGAAAAGATTGGTTTTAGGGGGTAGGTGAGAGGGGCAGCATAGTTCTGTCATATTCAGACCCACTTGCCTGGCTCCTCTACTCTAGACATGTCTTGGTCTGAAGAGCCCAGGTCAGACGTGGTGACAGGGCACACTCTTGTAATGGTGTTGAGGAGGCCCTGTTTTCTGGATCACTGCTCTCCTAGGCTGAGTAAACAGCGCCAGCCTTTTCTTTGTCTAGATCAACCTCATACTCCTACTGATGTAGTAACGGCCACGGAATATTCAACACCAGTGAGCCCTTCTCCACTAGCCCTGATACGTACAAGACTGTTGTGAGGGGGGTTGTCAGCACAGAGAGATGGACCAACACTTGTCCAAGGCCTCTGAGTCAGCAGTAGATGGGAACTCAGCTGAGTCAGAGATAAATCATTTCCAAACTTGGCAGTGAAAAGTTCATTTCAGGGACTCAGAAGTACACGTGCTGGGGCCAGCGCCGTGGCTCACTTGGTTAATCCTCTGCCTGTGGCGCCGGCATCCCATATGGACGCCGGGTTCTAGTCCCGGTTGCTCCTCTTCCAGGCCAGATCTCTGCTGTGGCCCGGGAGGGCAGTGGAGGATGGCCCAAGTGCTTGGGCCGTGCACCCACGTGGGAGACCAGGAAGAAACACTTGTCTCCTGGCTTCAGATCGGCACAGCACGCTGACCATAGCAGCCATTTGGGGAGTGAACCAATAGAAGGAAGACCTTTATCTCTGTCTCTCTGTCTATAACTCTACCTGTCAAATAAAAAAGAAAAAAAAAGATTACGTGCTCAGAGACGAACATCACATCTCTGGGGTCTGGGCTTGAGGGCCGCTGTATAATGTCCTCCTTGATTTCAGATTTGGGACTTTAGTTTCACTGCTGCATCCGCAGGGTTCAATGTGCACTTCTTAGAAGGAAAAAGAGGTCAGTTCCACCTGCCAATTAGAATATGAAATCCTCTCTGCTCACTTCTGTGTATATGTGGAAATATATCCTTACTTGATAGACTAAGTTCATTTGTGAATTCATATACCTAAGACTGCCAGTGTGAAAAATTGTTACAACTTCTAAGAACAAATGGAATGCTTTAAAAAAATCCAGGGGAAAATATATCTTATTTGATTTACTCTGGAGGGAGGTTGAGTACTTTAAATGTGTAGATTACCATAATAAAACATCTTTATTCTTCAGAGGCACATAAAATGATAGTAGATCTTAAAGTACAGTATCCTGTAGCTTGCTCTGGTGAGGCATGTGGGTGATTCGATTGCCATGATTTGCAAAGAGGGAATATCTGTGGGATCTCAATTTGAGGGCTAACTTCAAAGTGAAAACCATGGCTTTCCTGCAAGGAAGAGTTGTTGACTTTCATTGCCCACCTTCTTGCCATGCATAGTTGGATTATAAGTAGACCATTTAGGGAGTTTATGTGCTATGATCCCAAGGCAGTGCTGGTAGAATGAGATCTGCTTGCTTGGAAGCCATTTTGCTTTTGCATGTGAGCTGCTGAGGGTAGGAGAAGATTAACCTGTTAAATGATACATTAGATTAGGTGGTGGGTGGAACAGGTACCCTGACCTCATAGGCTTTGCCCAGTCCTCACGGTGCTGCTGGTGGTGTTTGTAACGCATCCCTTGCAAAGTGAATGTGAGAGAGGACAGCATGCATGACTGGGTTGATAGTGTACTTTCAGTGGCAAGGGACTCTCAAGAGATGAGGAGTCTGCAGTCAGAGGCAGACAAGGGACTGACAGAGGATGAGATTAAAGTCAGCCTCGCTGTGAAAGGTGTGAGCAGAGGAAACACATGCTTGTCTGTCAAAGACCTGAGCACAGCAATTAGTAGGCACCCGTGGAGTTGAAGGAAATTGTTCTGGTGCATGGTGGGTGGTTAACCAATGGCCTCATGACTGGGGTGGGGTGTGTCTGGACATCTGGGCATCTACCTGGCGTGGATCACTCACTGGGGGGTGACTTTGAAAGCTGAAGGTGTGCTCCATGTTAGCCATCTGGCCATGTCATTTGCTCTTTCGTTCAATAAACTTTCATTTATTTTTTATTTTTGACAGTAGACAGTGAGAGAGAGAGAGAGAGAGAGAGAGAGAGAGAGAGAGAGAGAGAGACAGAGAGAAAGGTCTTCCTTTTTCTGTTGGTTCACCCCTCAATGGCCGCTGCGGCCGGTGCACTGTGCTGATCCGAAGCCAGGAGCCAGGTGCTTCTGGTCTCCCATGCAGGTGCAGGGCCCAAGGACTTGGGCCACAGCAGAGAGCTGGACTGGAAGAGGAGCGACCGGGACAGAATCCGGTGCCCCGACCAGGATTAGAACCTGGGGTGCCGGCGCTGCAGGCGGAGGATTAGCCTAGTGAGCCGCAGTGCCAGCCTCGTTCAATAGAAGACTACCATGTACCTAGTCCTTTGTTAGGCACTGGGTGCTGAAAAGGAATCAAAATATATTGTGATTTAGCCACTGGTGTTCTGACTGTATGTGCTGCAGGCACGTGCAAATGCTTAACCACAGACTCGGTGGGTCCAGATGAACACATCGCTGTGTCCTGCTGACGAACTTGAGACAGAGGCAAGGGTGGAATGTAGGGGCCTTTCTTCCCGGGCAGGAGTTTGGATCTGATCCTGCAGGAGTTTGGGCAATGGATTCAGAGAGTCAGCATGGATGGCCTAGTTGGACAAACAAATTGCCAAGGAGTTCAGGAAGTGCCAGTACGAAAGTACATTTGCACATCCCTAATTATTTATGTGGAGGTTGGGATTTGGAGATTCTGCTCTCATCTTTTGGATGTGGCCACTCAACTCTGCTATTCTGCCAGTGAGTTGACACAAATCTGAAAGATGGATGGACGATGCTTCCATTCTGATGAAGGAGGTTCACATACTTCTGGAACCAGGTTCCAAGCCTGGGAAGTCGGGATGACAAGGCTGGTCCCATCCCTTCTTGGCTGGTGATTCTGGGGTGCTGGTGGTGAGAGATGGGTACGGTATATGGAGGAGTCCAGAAGTACCCTGAACAGATGATTTTTGTATTAAGTAAAAGGAAATGAGATTTCATTGTTCTCTTTACTTTTTCATATGTTTAGAATTTTCCATAATGATTTTAAAAATAAGAATAATAGCTTCCTGGGGTTTTGTTGAGAATTATAGAAATGACGCAAGTAATGATCTTGTACAGAACTGTTCTTGTCAGTAGTGACTGTTGCTGTTGTTGGCTGCTGTCTTGACCAAATTTTATTTTGTCTTCCCACTCGGTTATTTCTTGACATTTACTTCCTCATGTATTTGGCCAGAAATTTGCATTGTAGATTTTGGCCAATCCAGTCTTTCTGGTTTTGACCCTGTGTTGTGCCCTAAGGATAAGCACATGTCTCCTCTGTGACTCCCACTGCCTGACAACATCTCTGCCCAGGATCAGCCCCACATGATTACATCTTGCCCAGGTACCACGAGGTGGGGTGTGGCAGGGCAGGACGTTGAGATGGAAAGAGATGGAGCCAAACACGGCACAACAGGTAATATCCCTCATACAGAGTAGACATCCTCTGGAAATGTTTTACAGCAGTTAGACTGTCACTGCAGTATATTTGTGTATAGTTAGGCATAGGTACGATAGGATAGCCTGTGAAATTATAGAGACCTCTTACAGCTTTCAGGATGTCTATTACTGTTTGGGACTGAGCCTCCGTGATCATGTCTCAACATTTCAATGCTCTTACTTCTGGCTGCCTTCGCTGCTTTACTGTATTGTCATGATTTTTAAATGGGTTTTTAATATCCCAGATGAAAAGATGATTTAAAGAAACCCTGCAGTGAAGCCCTTATAGGAAGCTAAGATTTCATTTACTTAAGACTTATTAATGCCAGACAGTGTGCTACGACCTTCCTTGTCTCTTACTGGTCTGTGTGATGCCCTTTTGAAGTAAATGTTACCTCTATTTTTACTTTCCTAAGGTCATACACTTGTACATACTAGGATTCTTTTCCTTGCCAGTGAAGGAAATCCCACCCCAGACTGATTTAAATAAGAAGGAGAATTTAGTGGTTCTTGTGTCTGTGACGACCAGCCAGGGGATGTGCATCAGGCGCAGTTGAACTAGAGATTCGTGTTGGTGCTGGGGCTCTGGTTATGGCTGTAGGACTGCCCTGCTCTATATGTGGGTCTTATCCTTAAACTTTCTTCATACAAACTGCCCCAGAACTTTTAGGTTTGATAAGTGCAGTGTTCACCATGGAAGAGCAGCAACTCTGAACCAGTGTTGGAAGCCAAAGGCTTGAAATTCACTAAGATTGTGCAGGTTCAAGCCCTGTGATTGCCTTAAACCAATCATGATGGCCAGAGGCAGAGATATCACTGCTTTGCCTGTCAGGGCAAGTGTCTGAACGTGGAAGAGAGATGTCAACTTGAGGAGCATGAGCAGAAGCTGTGTGCTAGGAGGCAGTGAGTGCCCAGGGAGGCTATCACAGGTGATGTTGCAGGCACAGGGCTGGAGTGTGACTGCCATGCTGTCTGCTCAGTTCCAGAAACTTCTAAACCAAGTATCTGCCTTACAGTTGCTTTCCCTGAAGCTGAAGTTAATACCCTTCATAGTCAGTGTCCTTCAGGAAGCCTTGGGCCTTACTCCTTGGCACATCGCTGTTGAGTGGTGTGACTTTGCCCTCATCATCTAAGCGTTCAGAAACTCAAAATTCTCAGCTCTAAGGAGATTGGACTGTATGAATTCAGCGTGTATTTAATGAGTGCTACCCATGCCAGAGTCTGTGTTAGGGGCTGGAGGTACCATTACACGCACTGTGGACATAACTTGTGACCTTACGAGACTTACTGGCCGGTGGAAGAGACGGGAATTAATTAAATAGTGAGACAGTAGTGTGATGGAGCTTAATAGGGTCTTGGCAAACAGTGACTGCCTGAGTGACATAATCACACACAAACACAACTTTAAGCTGTATTCAGTGTGTCACTCGGGGACCACCAAAGCATCCATATGCAGTGAGAGGAGAACCTAGGACAGGACCTTGGAAATGTCCACATCTCAAGTTTAGGGCTGGCATGAAGGGCATTGTGGTCCCCAAGGCTCCTTTCAACCCTTACAGACTTGATGTCCTTCTAGTTGGAACCTTCCCAGAGTTAATAGGGAGTCAGAGAGTAGTTTCCTTCACGCTCCTGCTGTCTCCGAGGGCCCTGAGAGTTTTACCTGAATGGTAAAACTCATTTGTATCTTAGCAGTTCCATTGACACCTGCTCTTGATATTAAATCATTCAAATTTCAAACTTCTTAAAAATGATGTTTCCTTTTTCCCCAGACCTTTTAAAATAACTATGGAAGTTTCTTTCCTGTAACAGGTGGTCCTAGATGGACCCAGTGCAACTCAGTTTCTCTTCCTGTTTCCCCCTCACTTCTCAGGTTAATTGGGGCCCTTGCCTCTGGGCTCCCTAGAACTGATCTCTGCCTCCTACAGGGCATCTGCATCCTCAGCCATCCTCCACAGGTGTTTTCAAAAAGATTCTAAGCCATCATAATTGGAGGGGAGGGAAGTGTTGGGTTAAGCATGGATTCTTAGGATTGTCACCACAGGCACTTGGACAAAAACCTCCTGTACAATGTGTACAAGGAAAACCCAAGTTTTCCTGAAAGGGACAGATGCTAATTCCTAGGTCTTGGGAACATTCTGTGTTCAGATGTACTTGGAAATATTTCCCAATGTTCCCAATATTTCTTGGAAAACACATTCTGAACTTCATGGCCACCAAGCCATACTATGTGTTCTCTTCTCTCTCTCCACCCTGTGATCATCTATCTGCCTTTGGCAAAATTGAGTTGAAAGACTAAAACCACAGTCTGAAATTTCCATGGAAGTAAGAAATAGTGTCTGGATGGGTTTGTTTTGTTTGAGTTTTCCTTGCTTCTTATCAATAGTGGCAATGAAATCATTGTATTGACATAACCTGGAGGAATTTGGAGATATTCTCAGGATGGCTCACTGTTGTGGATTGTCTCATGTTGGCTGGTGTATAAATGAAATTGCAAAGTGAAGAGCAGTACATTTCTTCCCTCTTGTATCCATGTGGAAAAGTAAAGAGAGAGCAAAAGAGAGTGGGAAAATGCAGGCTAACAGGATAGGAAACATTACCAGTGAGACCACATCTTCTTAACCTTGCACTTGCATAGTGTCTCTTACCCTACTCTGTGTGTCCATTTGTTCTTTCTGAGTTTGCTGGCAGGCTTACAGGCATGGCAGAGCTGCACATATCCTGCAGATTTACATAGCCTTTTTATACTCAAGGGAATCAATGGACAATTGTTCCATATTCTTGGACAGAGGCTTGAAATCCCTATTGCTTTGTGTGCACTGGGAAACCTCATCATCTTTGTACCCTTTTGCAAGGCCTCACCTGGCTGGGAGCTAGTGGTATGGCATTGTTCAAACTGGTCACTCAGTAAATATTGGTTCTATGGGTAGGCAGGAATCAATTCCAGGTTGGGGATATTTGTATCCTAGACTGATCTGTCTGTTCTTTTAGTGTGCCTTGGGGAGAGAGCTAGGGGAGCACCTGGCTATATCTATGCAGAACAGGTGTTTTGACTTTGTTTCCTGTCTGTGCTCTGCTGGTTCTCTGTAGCAAGAGAGCCAGGCATGCAGGACATAATGGAGCTGGAACATTCTAGAAGACCAGAAACTCGATGAAGTGGGAATAGCTGTTTCTGCTTCATAGAGGAAGAGTGCATCTCCTGCTTTGATGTGATGGGGTTGATCTGCCTGGCCGACAGAATGGGGATGGAGGGAGGCATTGACGCTAGTCCTGACAGTCTGTGAAGGGAGCTGTTTGCTGGCTTGTTGGTAACAAAAGGAGTTGCTGCAAACCACTCAGCTTTGTTCCACCTAGATTCCTCCTGGAATTCCCTTTATACAGCAGCCAGACAGGTGAGCCGGGCATGGGAAATCTATCTGTGTTTTGGAGACCTGGGGAATGCACTGAAAACTGGATGGAGATCCTGTGGTTCTTGGTTGGCTTGATTTTCCTCTGATTGAACAGCTACTGTTTGGACTCAACCCTTTGCCTTTATCTGTATTAATTTTGGTATTTCATTTCTTGTCCCATGGTTGTGAACTACTAAGATGCTTTTGAAAGGAGAAGCAGAAAGGGAGGTGGATTTCTTTTTTTTTCTTTTTTTTTTTTTTTTGACAGGCAGAGTGGACAGTGACAGAGAGAGACAGAGAGAAAGGTCTTCCGTTGCCGTTGGTTCACCCTCCAATGGCCACCGCTGATGGCGCGCTGCGGCCGGCGCACCGCGCTCGTCTGATGGCAGGAGCCAGGAGCCAGGTGCTTTTCCTGGTCTCCCCATGGGGTGCAGGGCCCAAGCACCTGGGCCATCCTCCACTGCACTCCTGGGCCACAGCAGAGGGCTGGCCTGGAAGAGGGGCAACCGGGACAGAATCCGGCGCCCCGACAGGGACTAGAACCCGGTGTGCCGGCGCCGCAAGGTGGAGGATTAGCCTGTTGAGCCACTGCGCTGGCCGGGAGGTGGATTTCTTAACACACTCTTCCTGGGATCAGACTGTCCAAGGTTTCTTTTTTTTTTTTTTTTTAATTTTTATTTTTTGACAGGCAGAGTGGACAGTGAGAGAGAGAGACAGAGAGAAAGGTCTTCCTTTGCCATTGGTTCACACTCCAATGGCCGCCGCGGTTGGCACACTGCGCTGATCCGATGGCAGGAGCCAGGTGCTTCTTCTGGTCTCCCATGGGGTGCAGGGCCCAAGCACTTGGGCCATCCTCCACTGCCTTCCCGGGCCACAGCAGAGAGCTGGCCTGGAAGAGCGGCAACTGGGACAGAATCCAGCGCTCCGACCGGGACTAGAACCCGGTGTGCGGGCGCCACAAGGCGGAGGATTAGCCTATTGAGCCGCTGTGCTGGCCCAAGATTTCTTTTTTCTGTCCGGGACAGGCTCTGGGATCCTTTTAGCGGGCAGAGTCTGTAAGAGTCTGAGCAGCTCAGGAGGCAGTGTTGACTCCGTGGCCACTGTGGGTAGAAATGCAAGAGCAGGCTGACCACTGCCTCCGTGGCCAAGGCAAAGGTCCCTTAGAGCAGGGAAGCTTTTGAGAACCATCATTAGCAGGCACACGACTGATGATAAAGCTCATCGTCATAGAACAGAGCAATGAGACAGTTCAGCTCCTCATGATAAACAGAGGCCATGAGAAAGCGTGCAGTATTGTGGTTGACAGGCTGTGATCACTAATACAGGTTGAGTATCCCTTATCCAAAGTGCTTGGGACCAGAAGCATTGCAGATTTCAATTTTTTAAAAAATTTTTGGAATATTTGCATATGTGAGCACAAAACAATGGCTTGTAGGAGGGACCCAAGACTAAACACAAAATCCATTGATGTATCATATATTTGTACATCTTTGTACATCATTTGTACATAGCCTGAAAGTTATTTCATACAGTGTTTTTAGTATATCTGCATCCTTTGTACCCACAAAGTGAGGTCAGATGTGGAATTTTCTATTGGTGGCATGATGTCGGTACTCAAAAACCTGGAAATCATGGAGTACTTGGGATTTCAGGTTTTCAAATTAGGGATGCTCAGTCTATATTGTAGTTTGTCTGCAGGGGCTTTTTAAACCATCTGTGGAACTCTATAGATCCTGTTTAGGGCTCAGAAAGACACCACTATTCCTGAGGGAAGAAAGAGCATAAAGAAGCAGTATTGAAAGACTGAACCTGGCCACTTTCCAAAGAAACTACTGTTCCTTAGAAGGGAAGATTAACTGCTAATAAGCACTCAATCATTACAGGTTTAGACATAGTTGTAAGATATTGCTTTATTGGTTATTCATGGTAGTATTTTAAGTTTTGTCAGGCAGCCCTTAATTTCTCTAACTGGCCAAAAAACCACACTTGTATGCTGTTGTCCAGGCCCAGAATGGGAATTCAAAATCCTTGTGCAGGTCGGGATAAATGCACAAAATGGTGGCAATTTGGCCTGATATTATCAATCTGATGGGCATGTTGTTATCTTTGCTGCTTGTATGTGAACACACACACACACACACACACACACATACTTGACCTTCTCCCATGCTTTTCCTATCTGTAGTGGAGATGGTGCTAAGTCCGTACCTGACTCTTTAATTTACTCGTGATCTTCAGGTCATGTCTATGGTGGGGACAGTTCCCAACCTGTTTATTTTACATCTCATTTAAATCTCTTAGGTGGACCCTTTAACCTTCTATGGAGACCAAGGAACACAAGTGTGAAAGGGGATACAAAAGGCTTTGGGGTGGTGGTTTTTTGTTCTGTGGATGCCTTGGCTGTGTTTTTGTGTCTTCCCTTTCTGGTGTTGCCTACAGGGTGATTTTATGCAGATGTTTGAAAGGTATGAGTCTTGTCTTTATAGAACATG
The DNA here is from genome assembly GCA_949820135.1 of Sylvilagus floridanus. NCBI lineage: Eukaryota > Metazoa > Chordata > Mammalia > Lagomorpha > Leporidae > Sylvilagus > Sylvilagus floridanus. The sequence goes on from OX463239.1 coordinate 70,487,160, forward strand.
CTGGACAAGTATGCCTCTTCCTTGGAAGGACTTCAGCAATGTGCAGACGGGAAAGTAGCCTGATAAATTTCTGCTTCTCATCCAGCTGTTCCTGCCAGTCTAGTTGTGAAATGTGACAGGACCATGGCCAACTGTGTGATGTTGAAATATGTTGTGTCTGGAATTACTTTCTATCCTCTCCATTGCTATGTGAATTAAGAGGGAATGACTGCCAATGATCGGGGGGGTCTGAGTCATATTTGTAATTTGCCTACAGAGGATTTATTGGTTTTCTGCTAATCACAAGACATTGTTTGAGGGAACATGTGCGAGGGGGTCACAGACATATGGAGCTTGCATTCCACTTTGGGGCTGTGCTTGTGATAGGATCATTAAAAGTGGAAGGTACAATATGGAGGACAATTAGAATTAATCTTGTGCTCTAGGTTGGAACTCACAGGAGGCAAGAAAATAGGATCCTGGAATTCTGCCCTTAGAGGGGTTAAGGTCCAGCCTGAGTGTAGAAGACCAGACAGCATTTGAGTAATAAGGAAGGCGGGGGAACGACGCAAGCAGATGTGAAGGTGGGGTTGGAGAAGCTACATTGGGGCACAGTGCACTCTTGGAGCAGGGAGTTTGTATCACCCTGCCTGGAGAGGATGGGGAAAGATGAGGTTAAAAAGTAGGACGGGGCACATACCATGATGCTTTGCCTACTAGAAAACCTAAATTGGCTTAGGCAGTAAAGACGGTGCATTGGCGCAGAAACTGAAAAGACACAGACCTGTTTCTCTAGGTCTGCCATCCTTTCTCTAGATTTCCTGTATTCACAAGAAGGCTGCTGGCAGTACCTGACACCCCATGCTTTCATCTTCACATCCATAACCAGCAAACAAAAGACCTGAGCTTGGTTCCCACCCAACTGGTCATAACCATCATGATGGCCAGAGGAATGTCACTCGCTTAGCGTTGAGTTTCTGCTTGTCCTATAACTAATCATAATGGGAATGAAATTCTGCCATTTGGTTTACTCCAGCAAAGATCAACCTCAGACATTTGGAGCCAGCATCACCAACTCCTGTAACTGCTCTATAATCATTCCCCAAAGGAAAATGTAGGAATGGCAGTATAGAAGTTGGGTTAGCAATTAAAGAATGCCCATTCATGATCTCAAGTGATTCTAGACTTAATGGACTTGGGGGTTATTACCATATTTGTCTTTTGTCTTTGATGAAAAGAATGAAAAGTAGTTTGCCACTGGCCTTAACAAGTCTGCTTATGGCTACGGAAGTTCTTTGTAACCACTTTGCCTTTTCGTTACCCGTTTTAGCTGCTTATGAAAACTACACATGCTCAGTTAGCTAACCTTTGCTGAGCTCTGTCAGAGTGCCAAACATGGGTGGCTCTACCTGATCATCACATCTGTTTGCATCTAGTGCCTCCCCTCCTTCCCGTGGGGCTTCCTGACAGCCATATCCCACTTCTTTAAATTTCCTCTCTTACTTTATTCCACTGCGAATCTTCCATCTGTTCATGTTGGCATTAACCACAAATGGTTTCGAACTGCTAAAGTCTAACAGCTCCATTTAGAGGCAGGCTGGCTATTCATCCAGTGAGTTTCTTCTGTGTGTCATGAGCTATGCTGGCTTGTGGAATGAATTCAGGGATGGCACAAGGTCCTAACCCCTGAGTTCCCAGTCTGGTTGGGAAATCTTACAAATCCAGATTCTGATGTTAAGTGGTGCATATTATATACAACATGCTTTGGATGTTTAGAGAAGAGGCATTTATCTGAGCTAGAGGGGTTTCCTTGTTCAGGAAATGTTGAAAATGGGTTTGGAAGATGCAAGTGGACAGTGGGAAATGTGATAAATGAATCAAGGATACAAAGATGTGATCTCTAGGAAGCTGGAGGGCCTGTAGTTCCTAAATGACCTTGAAATGGGATGGTACTGTAGATTCCCCAGGCTTCCACTTCGGATTCTGATGCATATGTTGGGAATGTGGTCTGGGAATCACATTTAACTGTCCATGTCCCCAGCTGATTATGTTGATGATGGCCCCAGGAATACCGGCCTGGGTGCAGAGTGGGAGTACAGACCTGGAAGAATTGAGGGAAGAGGCTGCAAGTGGAGACTGGGGCAGGGGAAGAGTGGGAGTCTGGAAAGAGTGAACTGAGAGATCAGGGAAGGATCGAGACGAGGTCTAAGTCTGCAGGGTCCCTGGAACTATGTAGGAAGTTGAAGACATCAGAGCACATAATGTCTAACAGATCATATTCACAAAAGGAAGTAATGTCTTGGGCTCATTTTTGCATAGTTGAACTAAAACATGTTTCCAGCAAAAATAAATAAATAAAATCCTCTGGAAATAATGACCTGGTATGAAATGCATGCAGCCAAGAGTTAAGGTTCCAAACTTCAAGTGCAGTTTTTTCATCTGCTTGTTGGCCTCCTCACTGGGAATTATTTATGCTTGTGATGTTAGCTCAGTGATTTTGGGATACACTTGAGGAATGTTGGAGGCCACTGTACTAATTGCTTGATTCATTATTTAAAAGCATGATCAATGAAAGACTGAATAAATGGATAATACTGAATCCACATGGGGACATTGAAGAGGGTATACAGCATTTACACAATTAAGACTATTTTGGAGGCCACTTAATATTTGGAGAGCCTCTTTTTATAGAATTGTTAAGACTTAGCAAGACTTTTTAATTTCATGGATCAGGTAGGGTAAACAAAAGAAACTTCTCAAAATGTACTTGAATCTTTCTGGAAACTTCTTGGAATGAGCTAAGTTTTCCATCTCGCAGGCTGTTTGCTATGAACTACACATGTTACTGTGCAGTGGTGCTTTTACTTAACTGGTATTAAAACAAGAAATAGATTTCAGGCTGGCTCTATGTTTTACAGTATTATTAGAATGACCTAATCATCATTATAAGCACAGTAGAAATGGCTAAGAAAGTCACACTTCTCATTACAACTTTTTTTTTTTTTAAGCTTTGTTTATGTATTTGAAAGAGTTACAGAGAAAGATGGAGAGAAAGAGATCCTCCATCTGCTGGTTCTTCCATAAGTGAATGCAACGGCCAGGGCTGAACCAAGCTGAAGCCAGGAACTGGGAGCTTCATCCAGGTGTGTTGCAGGGGCCCAAGCACTTGGGCCATCTTTGGCTGCCTTTCCCAAGCCACTATCAGGGAACTGGATTGGAAGTGGTACAGCTGGGATACAAACCGGTACCCATATGGGATGCCAGCATCGCAGGTGGTGGCTTTACTCATTGTGCTACAGCACTGGTTCCCTGCATAAAGCTTTTAATTGCTTTGTTTCTTCAATGGCATTTAACAGCGGTTCATGAGATAAATTTGAAAATGTAGCACCACCATGTTTCATTCTTGTTTTAGGTATTACCATGTGGGTTGATGGAAAGTATGGGAAGATGCATTTAAAAATATATTAACACAGTAGCTCAGTTTGCATAGAGTTTCTCAGTGTAGATACTATGGACATTTTGGGCCCAGTTGTTCTTGGTTATGGGGGGACATTCTTTTGCATTGGTGGGTACTTTGCACCACCATGGACTCTACCTTATTAGTTGCAGTTTGAAAATCAACAGATTTCTGGGGGCCAGCGCTGTGGCACAGTGTGTTAAATGCCTTGGCCTGAAGTGCCAGCATCCCATACAGGCGCTTGTTCAAGTCCTGGCTGCTCCGATCCAGCTCTCTGCTATGGCCTGGGAAAGCAGTAGAAGATGGCCTAAGTCCTTGGGCCCCTGCACCTGTGTGGGAGACCCGGAAGAAGCTCCTGGCTCCTGGCTCCTGGCTTTGGATTGGTGCAGCAACGGCTGTTGTGGCCATCTGGGGAGTGAACCAGCAGATGGAAGACCTCTCTCTCTGTCTCTACCTCTCTCTCTAACTCTTTCAAATAAATAAAATAAACGTTTTAAAAAAATCAACAGATTTCTGCAGATAGCACCAGTTGTCTCCTAGGGAACAAACTAAGTCCCAGCTGAGAACCACTGAGTTAAGAGAGACAAAATGCTTTTTATGGGCTATGTTTTTATTTTCCTCTTTACCTATCTTTTATGAATTTTGTTTTATTAAATAAATACTCTTGAATCTCAGCGTTTGAGGATTCCATGTTTGAAAATTTGCCTACTTGGTAAAATGGATCTGTAACCCACAAATGAATACGCTAGCAATCATTCACATATGTACCAAGCAAAAATTTTGAACTGACCAACATGTATACGTCAGCTAAGATCCAACAAGAAAACTGCTTTCTTTTTCAAAAAATTCTCATGCCACGAATGTAATTTTAATGCCATAATTTTGACATTTTTGTGATTTTTGTTGATTTTGCTATGGCAAATGCAACCCCCACGTGAGTGGGTGTTTGGCACAGTGGTTATGACACTATAGGTGTGACCACATCCCATATCAGAGTGCCTTAGTGCTAGTTCTGGCTCTCGCTTCTGATTCCAGCAATGTGCTGATGTGCACCCTAGGAGGCAGCAGGTGCTGGCTCATGTGCTTGGGTCTCTGCACCCATGTAGGAGACCTGGATTGAGTTTTCTGGTTCTGACTTTGGCCTGGCCCAGCCCTTGCTGTTTTGAGCATTTGGGAAGTGAACCAGCGGATGGAGGATCTCTGTTTCTCTGTTTCCTTCCCTCTCCGCCTTTCTCCTCCTCTTTCTTTCGGATAAACAAATCAGTAAAATATAAAAGTAAAAATCTAAAATAAGTGACTTCTAAGGGTTCCTCAGCACAAGAAGACTGTGATGTGCCTTAGAGATAAAGTACCTTAGGTTAGATAAGCTTATGTGAGCATGACTTAGAATGCTGTTGGCCGTGAGTTCAATGCCATCAAATTGACAATATAAAGTAAAATGTTTTGAAGCACAGTCACACACAAAACAAAGTTATGTGTGGATCAGTTGAGGAGAATGTTTGACTAGAGGCTTGTAGCATCCTAACCATAGATTTCCTATAGGAGCAGTAGGTTCAGCATTTGCTCATTGAGAGTTGGCAGAGACTTTATAGAGCACAGTTATTGCAAATAATGAGACCTGACTGTAGTGTTATTTTTTTAGCCTATATGTATTTAAAAAACTTACATTTTAAAGATATAATGTGATGAAACTTGAGTGATTTTTATTACAAAAGATAGCATAGCCACATTGTGAAAAGTAAAATAGGTAATTGCTTACTCAAAGTATGTAAACATTTTTAAAGCTTTTATGTAACTGTTAAAAATGCTGTACTGATGGGTATGGATGGCATTGCCGTGTCTTTGCCAGCATGATTTTCAGCTTTTTATAATAATAATAATAAAATAATGATAATTCATACATATTTTAAATTATATGGATATGTTTAAAATACAACTTGTCTTACTCCTTCTCACCTTTTCCCACTTTAAGAATATTAAGAATTCAGTACTTGTCATTTTAAGCTTTTTTATAAAATGCACATAAAAATAGATGCATTATTCCTATAATTTACTTTTTGAAGATTTATTTTACTTATTTGAAAGAGTGACAGAGAGAAGGAAAGATGGAGAAAGGGAGAGATCTTTCCATATACTGGTTCATTCCCCAAATGGCTGCAACAGCCAGGCTGGTCCAGGCTGAGGCCAAGAGCCTGGAACTCTATATAGGTTGCTCAGGTGGCTGGCAAATACTTGAAGCATCTTATGCTTCTTTTAGCAAGGAGCTGGACTGGAAGCTCTTCCCTGTAGGCTCTGTCACAAATGTTGGTTTAATCTCCTATGCCACAATGTTGGCCTCTATAAATCTAATTTAATGGGATCACATATTTGCTCACTGTGTGCCCTTAGCATTATGTTACATAAAATTGAAATGGAAAAAAATGCTTCCTTGTGATTTATGAAATACTTTGAAGAGAATTGTGTCAATCATTTAATAGCTATCTAGTTTTTGTGCTGTGCGAATAGCTTGTGATAAGTATCTTTAAAAATTTTTTTTTTTTTGGCCAATAGCTAAAACTACAGAATGTAATATAATTGGCCAGATTTGTTTTCTTTGACCAGATTTGACAGAGGATTTCAGGAATCCAATTTTAAGATAGAAAACTAGTTAATGAGTGGATACAATTGGGTAAACATGTCCAGGGATCAGCCAGGATGCTCCATCTAAATTGGCACAGTAGATGCTGATGGAATGAGGAGGATGTGGGGAATGCTTTCGTGTCCAAGTGATCCCTTAACTCCTGCCCCCTCTCCAAGGCAGGGGAAAGGAGGACCTCAGGGGACAGTTGATCCTCAGAGGGACTAGTTGGAGTGTGACTTAAATCCCTGAGCATGCTAATCCCTTGGTCTAGCGTGAGGAAGTGAGACCTTCTTAAATCAGCTGGTGATACCAGAAACAGTTTTGGATGAGTTTTAAGCCTCACTTAAATCATCAAAGCTATGGTTTTACAATGACTGGAGATAGGCATTGAAAGTGCTACTGGGAAAGAGACAAAAATCTTAGTACTTTTGACTGATGGGAGACTCAACACTCATCCTTGAAATAAGTGGGGCTATTGTTTGAGGATGGTGGGATACAGAAGTTGGAAAGGTTTGGGGTTACCTGCTGACTATTTAGAAAGAAGTAAAATAAGAAACATGAAGATACTTGAGAAAATTCCTGGAAAAATGGAATTAAAAGTCAAGTTATATTTTGGTGCCAAAATTTTTTTGAAATCCATGCCTAGTTTTAAAATACATTCTTTCTAGCAGTCATTTGAAGGACCCCACATGAGTGCATCCTGAAAGTGTTTGCGCCAAAATAAACTTGGTTTTGATTCCATTTTCAGTGAACTTTTTGACGTACACTTGGATGATTTTTACCAAGGCCAGGGAAGAGTGGAAAAGCCTAGCTGCAGGGGTGGCTGACAAGTGGCCCAGAGTTCTGTGGCTCTTCCTTTTAACTGAGAGGCAGGCCTAGAAGACAGGGATCCGGAGCTGTGTGTTGCTGTAAGGGAGTATTGCTTCCATGCCACATGGAGGACTTGAGCAAGGTTCCCCTAGCTCTTTATGCAGCTGTTAAGAAGCCTTAAGGGTTTGGCAGAGAGGTGGATTAAAAAATTTTTAATACTTAATTTGCTATGGAAAAATTCATGGAAGTTTTGAAGTCTATAAATTCTAATGTATAAAGAAAAAGCACTTCACTATGGTTAGGGATTGTGAGAGCTCCTCCTATGAGATTCTTGGTTTATTCCTGGGATGGTCTTTTGTTTGTTGACTGCTACAGGCATTCAGATAATCATCAAAATCCTGGAGGCACACCCTTTGAAGTGCATAGTTTCTCTTCCAGGACATCCCTGGGAGAGGCTCTAAGAAGAATGTTGAAGAGAAAATATTTCAGATAATTAACCATGTTCTCTTATTTTTGTTCTTGGAAAATAGTAAGCAAAAATGTTTAATTCAGCAAATTTTTATTGTATTTATTTTTAAATGTCTTATTTATTTGAAAGGCAGGGAGACAGACACACAAAGAGAGGGAGAGACAGAGCAGAGCTGGCAGGCAGGCAGGCAGAGATTTCCTATGCACTGGTTCATTCCCCAAATGCCCACTGCAACTGGAGCTGGGCCAGGCCAAAGTCAAGATCCCTAAACTCCATCTGCCTCTCCCATGTGGTGGCAGGGAGGCAACTACTTGATATCACCTTCTGGAAAACACAACTCTGCAGCCCCTAAGGTCTCTCAGCAGGAAGCTGTGACTGGAGCAAAGCTGGGACTTGAATCCAGACACTCTGACATGGATGCAGGCATCCCAATCAGTGTTTTAACCACTGCACCAAATGCCCTCCAACAGATTTGTAATTCTTCAATATTTATGAAGAGACTTGTTTGAAATAGCCTTTTAACTTTTTGTCAAAAAGTTTTTTATCATTAATATTAGAATTCTTGCTTGTTATGAAAGATGTAAACATACAATGTTTTAGACTGAGAGGCACAGGATTGGTGTAATCATGATCTGTCTACAAAAAAAAAAGATATTATTTGTAAATAATCTTTGTTGTTTCTCTTTGGCCTTTGTTTATGAAATAATTTTAACTGTTGTGTTTCCCTGTGTGTGAATTTTTCCTTATGTTTTCTGTTTCACAATTATAAACAGTCTTGATACTTTCTCAGGTAGTTTTATAAATCTTTAGTAATTATACATCTTACCCACCCAGAATTTGTTTTTGTGTATGGTAGTGGTAGAATTGTAACTTGATTTTATGTGGATAGTTACTTTTCCCAATATAATGTGTTATATATATTATACTGGTTTTTGTCACGAGTGCAAATTGCTGCCTTTACTGTATCCTAAATATCTTTGTACAGTCATGTACTACATAACAATGTCACTACATAACAATTGTCACTCAATGACAAGCCACATATAAGATGATAGTTCCCTAAGACTATAATAGAGGCCAGTGCCTCGGCTCAATAGGCTAATCCTCTGCCTGTGGCGCCAGCACCCTGGGATCTAGTCCCGGTTGGGGTGCCGGATTCTGTCCCGGTCGCTCCTCTTCCAGGCCAGCTCTCTGCTGTGGCCCAAGTGTTTGGGCCCTGCATCCCATGGGAAACCAGGAAAAGCTCCTGGCTCCTGGCTTCGGATTACTGCGGTGCGCTGGCCACAGCGCGCCGGCCGCAGCGGCCATTGGAGGGTGAACCAGTGGCAAAAGGAAGACCTTTCTCTCTCTCTCTCTCTCTCTCACTGTCCACTCTGCCTGTAAAAAAAAAAAAAAAAAAAAAAAAAAAAAAAAAAAAAAACCTATAATAGAGCTAAAAAATTGCTATCACCCTGTGCCATTGTACTACAACCTGTTGTTCGCATATTTGTGGCAGTGTTCATAAAAACCTACTGTACTGTGAGTTGTGTAAAGATATAGCACATACAGGGGCTGGCGCTGTGGCATAGTGGGTAAAGCCGCCACCTGCAGTGATGGCATCCCATAAGGAAACCAGTTCAAATCCCGGCTGCTTCACTTCCAATCCAGCTCTCTGCTATGACCTGGGAAAGCAGCAGAAGATGGCCAAAATTGTTGGGCCCTTGTACCCACGTGGGAGACCCGGAAGAAGCTCCTGGCTGCTGGCTTTGGATCAGCACAGCTCTGGTTGTTGTGGCTGTCTGGGGAGTGAACCAGTGGATGGAAGATTTCTATGTCTGTCTGTTTCTCTCTATGCCTCTGCCTTTTCTGTAACTTTGCCTTTCAAATAAAATAAATAAATCTTTTAAAAAATATATAGCACATACAGTTACATAGGGTCCATGATAATGTTACTTGCTAATAGTAATAAGCAACTATGTCACTAGTTTATATATTTACTATACTACAGTTTTTGTATTTATTTGAGGGAATGTTCCTACTTAATTAAAAAAATGTGCAATATTCTGCTATGTTATACTGGCTGCAGCTTCCTGCATCTCATCATTACCTGAGAATAAATTGGTACAGTTGAAACTAAGAAAGTCCTCATTGTCAGATCCAAAGAGACTTTGGGGGTGGCGTGGGAATAGTGAATTTAGTTTTATAAAGAACCATGTATCAGAGGCTGAAATCCCACATCAGATCGCTGGCTTTTGGGTCCTGGCTACTCTGCTTCCAATCCAGCTTCCTGCTAATGTGCCTGGTAAGACAGCCGATGATGGCCCAAGTACCTGGGCTCCTGCCCTGGTATGGGGACCTGGATGGAGCTCCTGGCTCCTGGCTTTGGCCTGGCCCAGCCCTGGCTTTTTTGGCCATTTGAGTAGTAAACCAGTGGATGGAAGATCAATCTCTTTGTCTCTGTCTCTGTTTTCTGCACTGCTTTTTAAGTAAATAAATCTTAAAGGAAAAAAAAAAGTTATCATAGAGGAAGAGGATCATATGCAAGATGTAGAAGGTGACACTCATGATGCTGGCATTTTAATGTGCTTAGAGGGCTGTGAAACAGTGGGCTGACGGAGTTAAAGCCACAGCCTCAGAAACCGACCTCAAACCTTGTAAACCATCATTCTTTTCTGTTAGCAGATTTCACCACCTGGCAGCACTCTCATCATAGGAATTTCAGATTATTGTGGGTGCCAGAAAGTTAGAAACCCTAATGTCTTTGCATGAGGGATTTTGCAGTTGTGACTCCTGAAGCCCCATGCATCTGCAGAGGCTTCTGGGGTCTACATGGTGAAGGTTCCACGGCTCATCCCCCTTTGCCACCAGAGCCGCTTTGCTGTTCTCAGCCTCTGTGGCTGGCTGGGTTTGTGAGTAGAATTACATTTGAAGAAAATACTTTAAGGCTAAGGAAATTAGAAATCCATCACTATAATTTGTTTTACTAATATAAATCGTGTTTGTACAGTAATATTGATCTTGCCTGCATAACTTGGGCACTTTGTATTCTAACTCAATTGCATTTCTCAAGGAACATTTCCTTGCATGCAGGATTCAGAAATGATTTCCTTATCCATCTAGTGTAGACTGCAGAGGTTTCAGAGTGTGCAGGTGTGTGATGGGGGCCTTTGTAAGCCTGTCACATTGCCGCTGACAAATGGCAAACTACTTAAGCACCTGGTTGTGTTTTACTTATTGTTTTCCATCTCCACTCCCACCCTTACCCCAAACACCCATCCCATAAGTTCAAAATGGAGTTCTTGTAGGAGAAAAGATCTTTCTTCAACCTTCATAATTTTGGGAATGGATCCCTGTATTATAAATGCAGAGGAAGAAGAGGAAAACAGAAGTTGATTAACATACACATTTCACGTCTATGTGGAAGATGCCAAGTAATGATTATTTCTCAGAGAGGTGGCTTTGAGTTCCAGCTTGTATAGCACCTTCAGCAAAAGAGTAAAGTTTTAGAGAGGTAACAAGCCAAAGAGAAGGACTTTGAATCTCTAGGAGTGGCAAATTGGGGAAGGCCACTAACTGGCAGATAAAGGCCATGAATGCAGCCTGTTACTGTGGGTTCCCCTGCTACCTTCTCCAGGCTGATAAGAGTTTGCAGCTGTCCCCTGGTTGACCTTTGTTCTTCCTGGTATAAGAGGAGACCACATACCTTTAGTCTTGGCAAGTCTGTCTTCTGCTGTGAGGCTATAGAAGACAAGTCTACTGAAACTCAGTTTCTCCTACTATATGGTCACAGCCCTGATCACCTCTGGCACCAGATGTCTGGGGCTTTCTCTGCCCCGTGCCAGCAAGCTCTGCAGTGGATAGCAAGGGAGGGAGGGCAGGTTTATCATCCAGCTCAGCTCTGACCCTGTCTGCTTGGAGGTTGCAGGCTCAGTCCCCAAAGCTGTCTCCGGGCACACACCGTAGACACTAGTGGGTGGCCCCAGGTGGTTCTACACAGTGCTCTGATTCACCATCTATAACTCAGGGTTCCCATGACCCCTTCCCTGAGGATGACTAATTTGCCCCAGTGGCTCACAGAACTCAGGCTGACATGTTTGTTGGTTTATGATAAAGGATTTTACAAAGAATTGAAATGCAGAGGGTGGGGTGTGGGAGAGAAGGGCAGGGCTCCTGTGCTCGCTCCAGGTATGCCCCCTTCCAGGAGCCTCCATGTCTTCTCTATCCAGAAGCTCTCTGAAGCCTGTCTTTTTGGGTTTTTATGGAGACAGTTGCGTAGGCAGTGGTTGCTATGCGCTGGGTGGGAGTGGGAGGCTGTGTGGTCAGCCTCTAATGCAGTCCTTACTTGAGGGTATGGGGCAGATTCCTGTGGCAGGAGAAGGATCATAAGACCTGAGGGTCTAAGGCCTGCCTTGGGGAAATGGTTAAGGTCTGGGAATCGTGGACAACCACCAGAATGTACATATATGGTCAGATCATACCTGCTTTTAGGAATGTAGCTGCTGGCTGGCCAGCAGATCCTTCCTTTGTGTGCTGCTGCTTAGCTGCCTTTAATTCAGCAATCCTTCAGATTTCATGGTGGCATATCCTGTTCTCCTCCTGTTCCTGATTCTGTTGGAATCCCTGGGAGTGAGCCTCCCCTTTCCCCTCTGCCTTCGGCTAATGATGTCACCAAGAAGTTGAGAACACGGAGCCCTGAGGCAGCTGGACTTCCCTCCTGTCTCCTCTAAATAGCCTCCTGGGGGATTGCTGCGGTTGACTGGGCTCATCCGCACTCCAGGCTGCAAAGCTTGCCAGTGGAACCTCTCCCAGTTCTGCGTGGGCTACGCCATAAGTAACGGAGGCCAGCGGATGTGCAGTGAGCCCAGAGGACTTGCGGTAAGGAAGGTTTGGTTCACAATGGAATTATCAATGTCATCTTCAGGGTGTGATGCCCTTCCTACTTTTCATGGCCAGATTGGAGACCTTTATCTTCTTAGGAGTTTTTTCTGGCAAATTCACCCCACAGGGACTGTGCTGTCTGTTCAGTGTCCAGACTATATGCATTCAACCACCAGTACTTTGTTGTACCCCTGCCGCCATGTTCTGCAGCCATCCTGTAAGGGTGTTGTTTTCCACGCCAGCTCTGGGATTGTGTTTGCCACAGTGCCCTACTCACACTCAATACTTGGTTTTGGAAAGGTCTTTGGTTACTGTAGAAACCGATTTGTGTGCCTGTTTGGTCAGCAGAACAAGTTTCTGTATCTCTTTGGGAATGCAGGATTCTAGGATCATGGGAATTGGACTGAAGCTGTCAGGGGTCTCCAGACCTCCTATATCTATGGCTCCTATTTTCTTTTCTCATTTGGCCGATGAACTTGCAAGGTCATGATGACTTTCACCAGTTTACTGTAGCCCTCTGTGGCTGCTGCAGTCTATGACTTCCTACTTTTCCAACCACCTAGCTAAATGTTCACTAAATAGAACTGGCTCAGTTCCTGTGGGGGGTGGCTGGGCGGGGAGAGTGATGGGGATCCCCGTGCCCAGAATTGGTCCATGTGAGCTACCCTACTGTTAGGTCCCTTGAGAATGGACTTAGTACTATGTCAGGCTCAGCAATATAGTTTTGGCGAGAGTGTAGAGGCAGGGCAGGTCCCAGGCCACCCAAGGGAGCCCCTTTAGGCTGATCAGACCACAAAACATATTTCCTACGTTGCTCAAATATGTGCTCCGTAAACCATTGATTCTGAGTTGGGAGGTGAAATTGTCCTAAATTCCCATTCTTTGCTTGTTAGAATTAGCAGCCATTCCGGAGTGGGTCTTCCAGCTGTATGGACCATGACCGCGTCTCCCTGGGTTGGACCCTGCTGAATGGCACAGTAGAGGCAGCGCAGTGGCAAGGCAGCTCGGTGTTGCCTCCTGACAGGAGGCAGAGAGTGACGGCAGCTCTGCAAAGAACAGCCTTTGGAAAGATTGGGTGATGGGACTTTATTGGCTTGAATGTATCCCCCAAAAGCTCGTCTGTTGGAAGCTTGATCCCCAAAGTCATTAGCTAACGGTGTTTGGGAGATTGTTAGGCTTAGATGAGTTCATGGGAATGGGGACCCTTGAGAGTATTTGTGGCTTTCTAAGGGGAGGACAGAGTCAGGCTGGTACACAGTTCCATTCACCTTGCCATGGTGGAGCCAGGAGGCCCTGGCCAGAAACAGAGCAGATGCCAGAGCCTCCAGAACTGTGAGCCACAAGCACCTCTCCTCTTCTTTGTACGTGAACCTGTCGCAGGCATTTTGTTGTAGCGACAGAAAACGGTCTAAAGACTCAGGCTGCCTGGATTCCTTTATCCCAGAGCCAGGCAGCTCTGCACGCAGCCTGGGGAGTGCCCTGGCTTGCTTGGCTCTTTCCAGAGAGGAAGGGCACTGTGCCTTCCCATGTGTGCAGGAGCTCCCTGTGCCCACTCTTCCCTCAGCAAGATAGGAGAGAAAAAAAAAAATCAACATCCAAAAATGAAAGAAAAAGCCTTCAGCTCGTTTTTTGGGAAGTCAGGTTTCTGGTAGGGCTGTCCGTGGCAGCTCCATCAGATTTGCCTGTTATTTCTGAGCTGCAGGAATAATAGGACTTGCACCTAATCAGGGAAAGGAATTCCAAACAAAAGCTTGGGTGGGGTTTCCTGGGCAGGAGTGTGATATTGTAGTAAATGGGAAGCAGAGTTCTGCAGTCCAATCACTGGTCTGATTACACAAATTAAAGCAAGGGCCCCCCCCTTTTTTTAAAGGAATGTAACACACCCCACCCTGGCCCCTCCTCAGCAGGCGTGTCCACCTCTCCTCCAGCCCTCCCCTCGATGCTTTCCCTGAAGGAGCCTGGGCCTGATGTGGAATAATTACGATGCCTTCCCCAGTGTCTCTGCTTGGGACCCTGTTACAGGTGAGTTTCCCTATGTTCAGAGTCCTTGGAGGAACTCCGATGGCAGAATTCTGTACCCTTCTGCTGCCTGAGTACAGCCAGTAAGTGCAGGAGCCTGGCATTGCGGTAACTTGGGGGCATTTCCAACCCTAAGGAGCCAGAGGCTTGACCTGGAGGAGAGGAAAGTGTGCAGGTGAAAGGCTCCATCCTCTGCGGCTGTGCCCGGTGGCCTCCTGCTGTCTGCTGCCTGCAGGTTCACACCCAGGCGCTCTCTGCACCAGATTTTCGTGGCGTGGGGGGGTTCCCACCTGCTCTGGAATTCTTTCTCTGCTACTCCTCCTTTAAGTGTCCTTCCCCTGACTCCCCGTTTTCTCTCTTTTCCTCCCAGTCTTCAGAGTTGAACATCTGCTCCCCAGAGAGCTCCCCCTGCTGCTTGTCCGATCTGTCCATCCCCCCCTGTTGTGTGTTCCCTTGCTTGGCCCTTATCACCAGTGTTAGATGAAGCCTTTGCTGCTTTGTTCTCTTTAATGTCCAAGTTCCTTGAGGCCAGTGACTGCGTGTCCTCCAATTTCTAAGGTGTGTAATTGGGGTTACTCTCTCTTCTACAGAAAGTACACATCCTCATTTTGTTTTTACAAAGACCAATTTATGTCCCATATCTGATACAACTCATAGCCCTGTTTAGGATCGTAAAAATGTTTTTCCTTGTGCCACTTTAGTCTGTTTTTACCCATGTGTCTCTCTGTCTTATCTTTTCCCTGTCGAGCTTAAAAATGCCAGAAGTCCAGTGACTGTGTGGCCAGGAGTCACAGGGACAGTTGCCTGACACCTGCTGTCTGTGTGGAGTGTGACACTTATTTTCCTTGGGGATTTGTCCTGTTGCCAGCAGAGTGAGCGGAGTGGGAGGGTTATATCAGATCACACAGGTGGGACCTGGCTTCCTACCTGCCTCTACCTCTCTGAGTTTCTGTCTCTTCCATCTTGGTCTGCTCCTTCCCGCCTTCCTGAACTGCTCCCATTCTTTAAAACCCCGTTTGTTGCTGTTGTTAGTTTGTTTCATGCTGCTCTTGGCAGATGTTGGGCCTTGTGTCTGGCTTGCCCTTGTCCCTCTGCCGTGTTAAGCGTGCTGACCTGTCCTGGTTCTGGAGGCAATTTTACCTTGCAGCAGTCACATAGCCTTGTGTGGTTATTTAAGCTTCCTGCACCAGGGCCTCCAGCCCCAATATCCCCCATTGCACAGCACATTATGTTGTAGTCATTTCTTCATGGGCCTTTTCTCCCGTGAGATTGGAGAGGGTGGGATTCTCAGGCATAAGTTTTGCTTTACACTTTTAAGCAAATGAACATTTTTTAACATTTTTTAAAGAAAAAAATGCATTCAGAGAGAGAGAGAGAAAAAGTCAGTTCCCGTCTGCTGGTTCACTCTCCCAATGCCTAAAGCAGCCAAGGCTGCGCTATACTGAAAACAGGAGTCTGGAACTCAGTCCAGGTCTCCCAGGTGGGTGGCACAGACCCAGCTACTGGAGTCGTTATCCACTGCCTCCCAGAGTGCACATTAGCAGGAAGATGAATTAGGGGTAGAGCCAGGACTCGAACCCAGGCACTCCAATTTGGAGTCAGGCATTCCAAGTAGCATCTGAACTACTTATTCCAAGTACTACTGAACTACCAAATGCTGGCCCCTTGTTCCTCTGCATATTCCCCAGCGTCTAACTCAGTGCCATGCATGCAGTAACTGCTTGCTGATCCGTAGGTCACTCAGGGGATGGCATTGTGGCATAGCTGGTAAAGCCACCACCTGAGATGCTGGCATCCCTTATGGGTGCTGGTTTATGGCTGGCCACTCCACTCCTGATCCTGCTTCCTACTATGACCTGAGAAAAGCAACAGAAGATGCCTCAAGTGCTTGGGCCCCTGCCACCCACAAGAGAGAGCCAGATGATACTCCTGGTTTCAGCCTGGCTCAGCTCTGGCCATTGCAGCCACCTGGGGAGTAAACCAGTGGATGGAAGATTTCTCTCTCTCATCTCTCCCTCTCTTTCTCTGTAACTCTGCCTTTCAAATAAATGTTTTTAAAAATGGGGAGGGTTACGCATTTTCTTTTTTTTAGAATAAGTTTTTATAATCTTAGTTGCAATGTTTTTGACTTTTATAATACTGGACACATCCTAATGCAGTTGTGTGTTGCTTAGCCATGAGGGTGCTTTCTGAGAAACGTGTCGTTGGGCAGTTTCACCACTGAGCGATCTTCATGGGGAGAATTTACTCAATCTGAGACGGGCGTGCATCCCTGGGCAGTGCACCCTTGGGGGACGTTCGTCACATATGTGGTCTGTTGTTGAGACGTTACTCTGCACTTGACTGTGCTGTTGAAGGTTAGGTTCTGTGCAGTGTAAGTGCTGTTGTAAGACAAGGAGCCAGGTACTTGGGAGCCTCAGCCATGAGGCTTGCGTGAGGGTGATGGTGAATGCACTCAGCCTTCCTAGTCCTTGTCTGCTTTGCCCTTAGGAGACACACTTGCAGATGTGATGAAGATCCACACTGGTGGGTGATTTGGAGTGTTCTTGTAGGGCCAAGAGGGGGAGTCCCAGGTAGCAGGAAGGCACCAAGAATATCTCTGGAGGAGTGTGAGCTGGCCTTTTCCCACATTGCTGGTGCAGTGCTCATTTCTATCTAGAAACTGGAAAGATTTTAGAGGTTGGGTAGGTGTTTGACACAGTGTTCAGATGCCCCTGGGGTGTCAGCGTTCAATATGGAATTGCCTGGGGTTGAGTCCTAGCTCTGTTTCCAATTCCAACTTCCTAATAAAGCCTGTTCTAGGAGGCAAATGACTCAAGTGCTTGGGCCCCTACTATCCATGTGGAAAACCAGGAGTAAGTTTGGGGTTCCCAGTTTTGGCCTGGTCCAGCCCTGACTGTTTGGGGGGGCGGTATTTGCAGAGTGAACCAGCAAATAGAAGATTTTTCTCTGTCTCTGTTTCTCTGCCTTTTAAACAAAATGCAATAAATTTTTAAAAACGGAGATGAATGAGAAAGGGGAGATGGAGTCGTATGAGCTGTACTGAAGGTTAGCTTTGTTCCTCCTGGGTTGTGTACCTTATGTACCATAGGTTTGCCTTTTGTGTGGCTTTTCCTGAATGTAGTCATTTTCTTGTGCTGTATAAGAGACTGCATTCCCCCACCGGTACACATGCACTCAGAAATGCATGTAAATATCCCATTGTTGCCTTGGAATTAGCCCCAAGGAGGAGAGAAGTATGTGTAGAAACTGCTAATTTGTGTGCATGTCTGCTTGCAAGGGAGTCTGCAGCAGCTAACCCAGTGTGACCTCCCCCGGGTCTGCTAGCTGGGTGACACCCTGGCCATCACTCAGAGGACCAAACTCTTTCCTCAAGCCTCTCTTGATTGCTAGCGATCAAGAAAATTCTTAAATACCTTTTTGGTTTTGGTAAAGTTGCATTCATTTGGGATAATGGAAAGTCATCTAACTTAAAAGAACTAGAGGGAAAAATTTAAAATCTTATTTAAAACATAAACATAATAAATTTTGCTTGGCTGACAGATGATAGGCTGAAAATAGGGTTTTGAAATACAATCTGTGACACAAATTTAAGGCAGGATTGCCCTGTTTTCAGGGGATCTGTATTAATGGATGTTTAAGAGCAACAATTAACATACCACTTCATGATTAAGTACTTCTGGATTGCTTTAGGGGCACTGTCTACATTCCTTCCAGAGCCAAGTGTTAATGTGAATAAACTTGAAACTATTTTTATTGTACTTGTTTTGCTAGGCAGACCCTTTAAGTTTCCATCTGTGTGAGTCTTGGGTCATCTTGCGTTGTGAATTAGCGCAGTCTGCAGTGTGTCATCCTCCCATGTTTCAATCCCTGAGTGTTTGAGGGCCTGTGTGCATCAGTGTTAGGCAGCTTTTAACAAACAGTAAAATGGCTTGACTGCCCTCAAGAAGTTTTTAGTACACTGTGTTGGACAGATAAAGAACCTGGCTTTTGGCCCTGGCATGGTATTATCAAATTCTAGGTTTTGGAATCAGACAGCCCTGCTGCTTCCTGGTCATGTATGTTCTGTAACCTCTGAAGCTTCAGTTTCTTCGTCTGCAGGTTGGGGTTGATGATGCCTGCTAGGGTTATTGGGAGGAAGTGGGGGAAATCACCCACCAGTGTGGATTTTCATTACATTGGCAAGTTTGTCTCCTAAAAAGAAAAGCAGACAAGGACTATGTTAATTCTCAGGCAGACATATTTCTTGCTGGTCTGGTGTGGGGTTAGCATGGTAATGAGTTAAATAAGCTATAATGTGACAAATGGTGTGTTAGGTATGGTTTTTAAATTATTTTTTGTGATGTTTATTTATTTTCATCTACTTGAAAGGCTGAGTGAGAGAGAGGGAGACCTTCCAGCTGCTGATTCACTCCCCCAAGTGCTCCCAACAGCCAGGGTCTCCAACATGGGTGGCAGGGACCCATGTAGTTGGACGATTCTCTGCTGCTTTCTCATGTTCAGTAGCAGGGAGCTGGACCAGAAGCAGAGCAGCGAATCGGCACTCTGATGTCTGATGCTGGCATTGCAAGTAATGACTTAACCTGCTGAGCCACAGGGACTGAACATTGTCAACAATTTGAAAAATATCCTCAGAATGCTTCCATGCAAGGCTGTACTAGCCCAAAAGTTTCTCTAGACCTTGATGTGTCATTGCTGGAGACGGTGGAGACAGGGTGGAGGGGGCATTGGAGCAGGAAGGGGTCAGAGGGAAGGAAAGAAGTTAGCAGTAAGACCTCCCCTAAAGTGGCGGCAGTTCTGGGGAAAATGACAGGAGCTTGCTTGAATGGAAGAAGTGCAGGTTTATGGCCCACCATTGACTCTGGAGAGCAAGCAAAAAGAGTGGGCTTGCAGCCGAAGATGAGGAGTTTGGAATCAGAATTCCCCCTGGCCTTGTCCCCTGGATTCATTCATTCATTCCTTCATTCATTCATTATTTTTTAAATTTATTTCTTTGAAAGGCAGAGTTACAGAGAGGCAGAGGCAGAGGGAGAGAGAGAGAGAGAGGGAGAGGGAGAGAGAGAGAGAGAGGGAGGACTTCCATCCACTGGTTAACTCCCAAGTGGAGGCAATGGCTGGAGCTGCGGCAATCTGAAGCCAGGAGCCAGGAGCTTCTTCTGGGCCTCCCATGTGGGTGCAGGGGCCCAAGGACTTGGGTCATCTTCCACTGCCTTCCCAGGCCAAAGCGGAGAGCTGGATTGGAAGAGGAACAGCCAGGCCTTGAACTGGCACTCATATGGGATGCCGGTACCATAGGCATTTACCCACTATGCCACAGTGCCAGCTCCCCCTGGATTTCTTATGCCGTAATTATTTGTTTAAATGTCACGGCCCCCTGTTGAATGGAGTTCTCTGAACCCACGATCCATTTTATACAACTAATTAATGTTTCATTGAAGTCCATAAACCATGGGAGTGAAGGGAAGGGCGGCTGAGAAGGAGGTGTGACTTGGGCAGGAACATGGCCCTTTCCCCAGTGGCAGTGCTGGAGCATACTGTGGGGGAGGGGCAAGCTCCCTGACTTGGGGCCAGACCCAGGAGAATTCTGCAGGAGCTGAAGACATGGGCTCCTGGGTCATAGGTGGCCCTTGGCCACTGGGTGACCTGGCATGAACTGGGCAAGCTCTCTATGCCTCATTTTCCTCAGGCAGGCTAGTAGTGGCTTTTTTCCCCTAAACATCTGGAATGGGTCATGAATTATGTCAGCTTTGAGAAGGCTCTGTGCCAGTCTCTGTGTTGTTGTAATTTTAGTATATATGCAGCCAAAGCAAGCACTGGCAGTCTCTCTCCCTTGTGTATCATTGAGCAATTATTTGCAGGAGTATAGGTAACAGGAAGCAATGTTTTAAAGGAGAGAGAATGATGAAATCAAAAGGCACACAAGGGACCAGGGTTGGGGCACAGCCAGTGAAGCCACAGCTTGTGATGCTGCCACGCTGTATCAGTGGTGTTCCAATCTAGGCTGCTCTGCTTCCAACTCAGCTCCCTGCTGATGGGCCTGGGAAAGCAGGGGAGGTTTCCCCAAGCGCTTGGACCCCTGCCCAGCTACATAGGAGACATGGATGGAATTGTAGGCTCCTAGCTTCAACCTGCCCTAACCCCAGCCATTTAGGGAGTGAACTAGCAGATGGGCAACCTGTCTCTGTCACTCTGCCTTTCAAATAAATAAATAGTTTTTTAAAAAGATGCTGGCACTGCAGGTGGTGGCTTTACCCTCTAGTCCACAGTGCTGGCCCCAACCATTATGATCTTAATATCCTTAATTACACCTGCAGAGATCTTTTCAAATAAGGTCACATTCACTGGATTGAGGAATTAAGATGTGGATGTACCTTTTGGGGACCACCATTCAATTCCTACAGGTCAGAAGTTGGGTGTATTCTCATAGGAGGGCCAGAGGGTCCCCCCTGATGTTGCCCCCTATCTGTACAGTGAATTCATGGACACATGGAACAAGTCATCTCTGGCCTGACCATCTCACTTTCTTTATAGGAGAAGCTGGGAGACTATGCAAGTTCCCACAGGGAGGCAGGTGTTGGCTATAGCATTTGGAGTCCTGGACTGCCAGGGCAAGAGGACCCTCTTCCCAGGCACACTGTGGTACCCAGACTTCCATGCAGGGGTGGTATTGGAGGCTCACATGTGATGTCTGTGCGGTCCTTAGACTGAAATCTTTGCCTCTCACCTAAGCAGGTGGAGTTGGTGGTAGCCATTATAGCTATGATTGCATTTTCTGGCCAAGGGGAATGGCTGTGCATAACAGAAGCACGTGAGAGGAATTTTGTGATCGTTTAGAATGTGTTTCAGTTACTGGTAATTTTATAAACACTCCACACAGGTGAATGTAAACAGTATTCTAATGAGAAAGTACTGGTCATGTGAGAGGGTATCACTTTTTTGTTGTAGTTTAAGGGTAATAATTAAGCTAAAATGAATCACGCCTGGCTTTCAAACTGCCCTTGGTGGACTAATAATGATGTGCGAGTTTTTCCTTTGTGTCTCCTTCCGGTCTCAAAGCTCTGTAGGATTCTTTGGTAATCATTGTTTTCACTCTTTTCGCTGTCTGTGGTTTTCTTAGTGCCACTGCCCCTTCTTGCCCTTGTCTAGATTCCCAGGGCCATAGAAATGTTGCAGGATTGCCTTGTTGAGGACAAAGAAGTTTTAAAGTGGCTCTATCCAAAAACATAGGTGGTTTTCAGTGACTGTTCTCGGGCCCTGTTCCTTCCTCACCTCCCAGAGGAGAGGGTACCAGGGTGTCCTGGGGCTCTGGTCCAAGTGTGTCAATCGCCATTAGGTTTCCAGTTCACCAAGAGCAGGATAATCTTGGGTAAACATGACCGTTGGACAAAAGCAAATGTTGATCTTGGCACTGAGAGTTTCTCAAGTGTTAGGACCCTCTTGTGCTGGGGGACAGAGTAGGAGCTGCAGCAGAGGGTTTGGCATCAAATGCCATGTCTGCCTAAAAAGTACTAGTAGAAAAATAAATGATCTCTAAAAGGCAGTGGCCATCCTTTGCAACTGTACTCTCTTTACTCCCTTTCTGTCTCTTTCTCTCCCTCCTCCTCTGAACAAGTCTTTAATGTAGTTGCTTAATCCAGGGATTCCTCCTTACAGCTCCTGATAGTTTAGGCTAAATATGTCTTCGTTGTTTGGGGCTGTCTTGTGCATTGGAGGACAGTTAGCAAGGTCCTTGGCCTGGGCTGTGGGGCGTCAGTAGCACTCCTCCACTGTATGTGTGGATAACACCTACTGTCCCCTGGGAACAAGACCATCCTGGATGAGAAGCACTGACTTTAGCCAGTCCTCCCTAATGTGGTACGTGTGATGGTGGAGGACCCGGTTTAGAGATGGAAGGAGAGTCTATGCACCTGTATGGGTTAGATAGGCATGGTCTTGTGTCTCTGAACCTTTGCACTACTACTTTTCTTCTTATAATCAAGAAGCAGAGAGAGGTTTTTCCATCACCTCTGGTTTATCACCCACATGTTTGCAGTGGTCAGGACTGGGCTGGATGGAAGTTGGGAACTGGGAAATCCTTCTACGGCCTGGTATGGGTGGCAGGGTCCCAAGTACCTGAGCCATCACTGTTGCCTTCCAGGGTCTGCGTTAGCAGGAAGCTGGAGTCAGGAGCTGGAGCTGGGCATGGAACCCAGGCCCTGTTATGTGGGGCACAGGTGTCCCAAGTGGAGTCTTCCTTGTCAGACCAAATACCTACTGCTGGTGTTGACTTTCAGAGCAGGTTTTAGAGCTGCTTCCCGTTCAGGCCATTGCCATTCCTCTGGTGGTTCCGCAGTGGGAGTGCCAGACACACGGAGGGAGCTGGGGAGACAGACCTGACACCTGGCGCTGTGTGGCTGCTCTGTTCCTCAGCCGGGCAGCAGAGCGTGACAGCAGTGAGTCCGTCAGACTCTCTAGGTGGCACCGGAGGGGAAGGCGCTGACCTGTGATGTCGGGGTGACACGCTGTGTGGGCAGATGCAGTTCCTGGGGCTTCTCAAGCGTGACTGCACTGGTGTCCAGCCCACCAGTCTTCTCTCTTTTGAAAACTTAAAAGACTCGCTCTCTGTGGAAGTGTCCGTCTGCCTTTAAAGCCTGCAGCTTTTTCTTTAGCACTTTCAAAAGCATGCTTTGAGGGTTGAGAGTCAGTTGTAGTCTTGTCATCCCAACACAGGTTACAAACAAACTACCTCCATGTGTTGCCTGCCCTTTGATTTTGGCTGATGTTTGGTTTTTTGAAATTGCAAACCGCTGCCAAAGTAGATGGAGCGGTGTCCTGAGCTCCTAAGTGGCTCTCCCCAGCTTCTGTGACTGTTTGTCCTGGACCTGTTTTACTTCACGTGGTTGTTTGGAAGTAAATCCTCAATGTCATGTTATCTCTTCTGTGTACATTTCACATGCAACTCAGGAAGATGGGGGCTTTTAGCAGAATTGCTGAAAACCCTAACAATAAGTGAGCCACTGTTGCACCTAAGCATTCATTCATATTACGTATCCATTGCTGGAGAGCTGGGTATTGGGATGTAGCAGGTAAACCTGCCACCTGCACTGCTGGCTTCCCATATGGCCACTGATTCATGTCCCAGCTGCTCCACTTCAGGTCCAGCTCTCTGCAAATGGCCTGGGAAAGCTGCAGAAAATGGCCCACGTTCTTCAGCCTCTGCCACTCACGAGGGAGACTTGCATGATGCTCCTGGCTCCTGGCTTTGACCTGGCCCAGCCTTGGCCCAGTGGCAGCCATTTCAGGAGTGAACCAACAGATGGAAGATCAATCAATCTCTGTCTTTCTGTTGCTGTGACTTTCAAAATAAATAAATCTTAAAAATTCCATTGTATTTAGTTGATCCGTCTCTTATGTCTCTTGTAGTCTGCATGATCCCTTCTATTACTTAAACTGCCCAGGAGCAGGACAGATACCAGAAGTCATCTTTACTCTGCTTTGCTCCTGATATGCTGATGTGAGGTTGCTGGGCCCAGTGCAGGCACTGGCAGGAACCTGAGACACTTGCTTTGCCTATGATTCTCTGCCTTGTGTTCTTTTTTCGAGGTGCTGTGGCTCGACACTGGCACAGCAGTGTCTCAAGGTACATGCTCAGCTAGCAGGTGCCTTGGCTTGCCTGTTGGCTCCTCCCCGCACACCTGTCTTTGGTGACTATTGGCCTTTTTCTTTTCCCTTTTTCCCTTAGTTGAAACTTTTTTGAAAACCTACTGCTGGTCAGCCTTTTTGATGTCAGCATCTGTGGTCCCAGCCAGGGTTCTGAAGTGCGTGGAAATGTCAGACCAGCTTTGCTGTGTGTGCCAGCGGCAGCAAGAGTGAGCTGGACTGCTCTTCTCACATCTGCTGAGCAGGTGACTCTTAGGGGCCCTCCCCCTCCCCCTCCCAAGTCCCATGCCCTGGCAGGGTCTATGTGCACCTTTCTCCTGCCTTCTGTGCTTGTCCGTCCCCTCCTCCTGCCATACTGCCCCCTGTCCTGACCTGGTGGCTCCTCCCCTTTGGCTCTCCAAAGCCTCCTTACCAGTCACTGACCAGTTGTCACCTCCACACCCTCAGCCAGGTGTGCTTTTCCCACCATTTGGGCCCCTGCTGACTCTTTCTCTCCATCCTGGTTGCACGTGCTCCTCGACCTTGGACCTTGCTGGAGTGTGCCTGTGAGAACTGCTCTTCTTCCTCGCTCTCCACCTGGCACCCTTGCTTTCACTCCTTCCTAAGTCGCCTTGGAGTGACCGCAGCTCCACAGTGTTCTTGCCCAGGGCCCTGGTGGACGCAGGCAATGCAGGTCATCCCAGTGCACTGCGTGATGCAGAGTCGGGCATCAGCTCACACGACAGCCCGTGCTTCTCGGTCCTCGTCCCACACATGTCTTTTTAAGGGCCCCTGGTGCATGCTCTCACCCTCTTCCTACACCCCGGTGTTTGCTGGGATAGCAGAGTTCCCTGAGGTGCCACCTGCTTGGCTGCCTGCCCCTCTCCCTGCAGCTCTTCCAGCCTGAGATAAGAGCACTTGGGGTAGGAGAAGCTGCCCCTTTTTCTCTCTCCAGGGGCTCCTTCCTGCAGGAAGCCTCTTTGTTCCCTAAGCTATGGTCTCTCCTTTTCCTTTTGCTCCTTCCCTTCAATCTACAGCTTGCCCTGATCCCCAAATCTCTGAACAACAGAGAGCTCTCCCTGAAACCCTGGGGCGTGTGCCCTATCATTCCATTTTACAGATGAGGACACTGAAGGCAAACTGCTGGGCACAGAGAACGCTGGTGCATGTTGGAGGCAGGATAGAAGCTCAGGTACCCAAGTGCTCCCACACTGCCTTCACCTCAGGTCAAAGACAGGGAGGGGGAGTCCCCTCGGAGCCCCTTCTTAGTGCAGGGTTCAGGAGCTTTGAGGCTCAGTGGGACTGGAGGGACTGCCAGTGGCAGACACTGGAAGCTGTTGGCTGCTTAAGTCCCTCCTCATCTGGGTGCCGTCCATCTTCCCTTCTTGATCATGGATTCTGGAGGGACTCTCCACTTTTGTGTCTCTAAGAACGCTTTGTTCATAGTTGGTGCTTAATGATAGTCTCCTTATTTGCCAATAATTATTAGCTTTTAACCTCAATTTAGAAGGCTTTTAAAAAAAATTTTCCGTGTGTGTATTACCAATACTTTACAGTTTGCTTAGATGAGTTATAATACTTTCAGATTTGAGCTTCAGTGTGTATATAACTTTGTATTTCTAGAATCAGGACCCATCAACACTGTATTAGATCTCAGTGTAGTTTATGATCCGTGGCATTTTAGTTGTGGATGTAAAGATAGGTGACAGACCCTAATGCTAGGTGGATGCCATGGGTATCATTTTTTGACTCACTCTCAGTGAGGTTTTCCTCCTGGAGAGGTAGAGGCATCTTCCTTTGGCCATTTGTCTTGATGCCACAGAAGGAGGTCACCCGAAAATTGGGTCTTGTGTTGAGTTGGTCTGCACCACTGCTTCTGGGATCACCTTAAAGGAAGAACTGGTGTTTTCATAGATGTTGATATGCTTCAGTAAGATCCAATGAAAATGAGATGGGGGGAGAAAATGTGTTAAAGTTTGGCACATTTTTAAAAATGAGATGTAGCCTACGTACGTTACTGGATCACATTGCCAGAAAAGTTTCCAAAATGTTTATCATTGACTGCAGTAGTTGCACCCTTGCAGATCAGTCGCAGGCTGCTGCAGGCCATGCTGTGGGGAGCCCTGGGCTAAGTAACGGAAGTTTTTCTCATCCTTTCCATGGAGTCACTTTATTTATTTATTTTTAAACCAAGTGAGTCCACCTTCTGGTCCCTGCTGGCTGTTAGGAGACTGCAGCTAGGAAGCACCCTCGAGTCCCTCGACATTTAGAGGCTGGGCAGTAGCCTGTGTGTGACGTACCTTTGAAAGGACAGACGTGGCTCAATGATCAGATGTTTGTCATCTCAGCCACAGCAGGCCACTGCAAGGTAGGTGAGGGGCCCCTGGGGCTTACTAGGGAGTGCCCAGCCCTATTGTGTCTTGTGGGACTGTGGCTTCGAATGTTTGCTCAGCTGCGTGGAATGAAATTCTGGTATCCTATGTCAAAGTGGTGAGACAATTTTGTGATATTCTGATTGTGAGGTTAAAAATTAGGATCAGAATTGCTTTTGGAGTAGCACAGCAGTTAAATATTTTGACTCTCGATCTGGAAGGGTCTATTGTCATGATCCAATATTTTTATACTTAAGTGGCTGTGGATGTCTTACTGGGGCACTTAATATTTAAATCTTAATGACAATTGGCAAGAATTGTGGAAAGTATACAAAAGAATTCAAAGAAATCCAAGTGAATTAATTTTTGTTTTAGAGTGTTCAGCTAAGACTATTTATGGTAACTGACATGAAGCGTGCTTATGATGTTGTGAAAAGAATTAGAATCTAGAGGAGCAGCATTCTCAAAGTGCAACATCAAATGCATGTATAATTTTTAAATCTCTGCAGCTTCATTAAATGAGTAAAATTGTAATACTTTAACTATCTCAAAATATAATGAACCTGAAAAACATTAAAAAGCATTAAGGGGATATTTTACTTTTTTTTTTTTTTTTTTTTTTTGCACTAAGATTTTGAATTCAGCCACGGACTTGGTGCTTTTCACACATCTGATTTTGAAATGGCCCCGTTTCTGGTGCCCAGTAGCTGCGTGTGGCCAGTGGCTGCTAGAGAATCACAGTCCACCAGGAGGCAGATAATTTACCTAATTATTTGAGTAGTTTATATTTGAACTATGATTGGGCCCAACATGACTTTAAAATGACATCACTGTTAGCATGAACCCGCCAAGGAGGCGCCCCTTCCCCAGAGGCCTCTGGCCAGCTGTGCGGGTGCCTTTTTAGCAGCTGAGTCTTGTGAGGGCATTGGGTTTTCTCATTCGAAGGCCAGGGAGGGAGCCCAAGAATTGCTTTCATTTGTGCTACCAGGAGAGACTCAAGCAGGACGTGACTTTGTATTTTTTGCTTTTCATTTCAAGAGATTGGAGAGGAGAGAGAGGAATGATAATGGAATGATTCTTCCTTACTCCCCAAGTAACAGGGTGTCAGAAAGGAAACGTGGTCCAGGGAAGACTTAACTATTTGAGTATATTATATTCATTCTGTTTTTGACAAAGAGCAAGCAGGGACTAAGTTATTCAGGGTAGGGAAACTGGGGCTGGCAACGACAGACATAGAAATATTCAGGACAAAAAGGGGAAACAGAAAGGCCTGGTTGTGTCGTGAGGCCAAGAGCCCTGGAAGACCGGCTGAGGCACCAGGGCCCTGTGTTTGGCTGTCCTCTGCCCTGAGTGACAGCTTGGATGGGAGGTGTCCTGCCCAAGGTCACCCAGCCAGCCCCTGGACCATCAAGGGTCGTGACTCAGGCCTCCTGAGCCTTTCTTTAAGTCACCTGTGCTTGCTATGTGCAGCAGGGACAGAAAATGAAATCACTGTAACTTTATTTGGTAAGCATAGAACCTGTGTTTTTTTTCCCCCCGACTCAGTGATGGCAGCTTTATTGTGCTTTTTATGATTAAGAGTAATAATTTTATAAAATATTTGTATTTTGAGTTTGGCACCGTGGCGTAGCGGGTTAAGCCACTGCCTGCAATGCTGGCGTCCCATATGGGTACCAGTTTGAGTTCTGGCAGCCCTACTTCAAATCCAGCTTCCTGCCAGTGTACCTAGGAACAGCTGATGTGCAAAGGATGACCCAAGTACTTGGGCCTCTGCACCCACACGGGAGACCAAGATGAAGTTCCTGGCTTTGGCGTAGCACAGTCCCAGCCGTTGTGGCCATCTGGGGAGTGAACCGAAGGTGGAAGATCTTTCTGTCTCTCCCTCTCTCTGTAAGTCTGCCTTTCAAATAAATAAAACTATTTTAAAAAATTTATGTCTGAACCATATTATATCTGATAATTGCTTCAAAATAGTCTCCAGAGAGGGTTCAAGAGGAAATAGAAGCCAGTGTGGATGTGATAAGATCGGCTGTGAGTTGGTGACTCTTGAAGCTACGGGATGGGCACCTAGGGGTTCTTTATAACATCTTCTTTGTTTTGTATACGTTTGACTTTTGTCAAGCAGAAGTCATATCTGTTTGGCCCATGAGGTTGCAAAGAAAATAAATTCAAATGCTGTATAAGTAGTTGTTCTGTTCCTCACAGATAATAACAAAATAGTTTACACACTTTAAATATTGACACGATTTTTCATCTGCAGTTGGTTGAATTCATGGATGCAGAAGCAGCAGATACAGAGGACTACCCCTACTGAATATTCTACACATTGAAAATGCCTTAGAGAGAGAGGCAGGAGAGGAGTGAGTCCTGATTCTGCTGTCATAGTTTGTTTATTTTCAATAAAAAAGGGAGGGATCTTCCACCAGGTGATTCACTTCCCAAATGCCCGTAATAGTCAGTGCTGGGCCAGATGCCTGAAAGTCACTCCAGACCCAAGTACTTGAGCTATCACTGCTGCCTCTCCAGGTGTGCATCAGCAGGAAGCTGGAACTGGAAACACAGCTGGCACACAGTCCCAGGCGGGATTGTGGTATCCCACGTGGTATGTTAACCATTGGGCCAAGTGCCTTCCCCTTAGGCAGAGATTTTGTTCTAGTTGGAGAACCAAGAGAGTGCAAGCAGGGAGCAGAAGAAGTCAGTGTTGGTTGTAGGTGTGTTGTGCTCGTGTGGCCTTTGCATCAGCCTGTGTATGCAAGGAGACCTCCCAGCTGCCTGTCAGAGAGGAGCCAGCCACCCAGGCTGTGCTTAAACTCTCAGCATGTGTGAGAGGGAATGTGACGCCCAGGCCTGGGTGACCCGGCAGTGTCCCTTATAACCCTGTGTGTGGAACAGGTGTTAGAAAGAACACAACATAATATCATGAATTAACAAATTAGAGAAACCTATAAGACCTATGAAAATTCAGAGTGCCAAAAGTAAGGGAAGAGACATAGTGACAACGCAGGGACAGGAGGGAAGTGACACAGGGAAGTGGGTATACTGAGAGGAGGAGGACGGACACTAGCACAGTTGACTGGAGGTGGGCATTTGGGTTTTGAATGACATGGACCTTAGTCAATATGCAGAGAATTGCTGTCTGTATGAGGAAAGAGAAGAGGATTTTTGCTTTCTGGAAAATAGGCAGGCAATTTATGAAGACCGGGTTTCTTGTGCTAGGAGATTGTAGGGCAGTGAAATTGCTTTTGAAAGATGTGCTTTGAGGGTTACAATAGTTGCTAATCAGAGCCAAGAGGTGACAGGTTCTTATTTATCAAAGGGAAGAGTCCGTGATTTCTACATTATGTATACCTGAGCATCTGATTTGGTCTTGTTTAGCCAAACCATTGTCTGTGATGATCCCATCTTCTAGTTCATGATCTGTATCTCAGGTGGCTAAGGGGCCAGAGAAATTTCACAGTGCACTTTGACTCTTTGTTCCTTTGGCTTGACGTTGTGGTGCATCTGCTCCCAGCAGCCAGGCCCGCAGGCTCTGGGGGTTGGGGGATTCAATGGTTGTGGGTGATCCTAGGTATGTGCCTCTGCATCTTTTAGCTGTAGCCCCACAGGTGCTCGGGAAACTAGATGTTTTGTCACTTCAGGAAGTCAGGTTGTCTTAATATCCTTCCACTGGATTGTTTCACTAAAGGAAGCTATTCCTGGGGTACTAGTGTGGAGGAGTGGTCCTTTTGTTCAATGTCAGGGTGGTATGGTAGTACGAGTAGGACTAGTGGAGGGTGCGCCTTCCCAGGGTCAGCTCTAACATGGAGCTGTGCCTGTGTAGCCGCTGTTTCACCTGTGTGCTCGGGTAGATGCAGGTGGTCTCCAGTTGGGGCCCCCGCATTGCTGCTTCCAGAGCTGAGCCAACTGTGCCACTCTTGACCTTTCTCCATAGTTGACCTGCAATGGTAAGGGACTCCATATGAGGGTACCCTGGGGGCATCTGCAACACGATATATTCTTTCCCTGTATGCATTTTTTAAATTGTATATTTTAGTAGACTTTGTTTTGTGGAGCAGTTTTGGGTTCACAACAAATTTGAGTGGAAAATGCAGAGATCCCATACATGTACTTCAACCTTGCGCAACGCAGCCTTCCCCATGATCAGCATCCCATACATGTGCTTCCACCATCCTTCCTCCCACGATCAGTATCCCATGCATGTACTTCAGCCACCACATGTGCAGCCTGATCAGCATCATGGCCCAGAGTGCCACATTTGTTAGTGCCTCAATCTTTGTTGGCATATCCTTGTCATCTAAAGGCTATAGTTCACAGGAGGGTTGTTCTTGGTGTTGTACATTCTGTGAGTTTGGACAAATATATAAGGATGTGTGCCCACCATTCCATGTGTCTGAGGACACGTGTCCACCATTGTAGAACAGTTTCATGGCCCTAACTGTGCTTTGTTATCTGCTTAATCACCTTTTCCCCCTAGACCTGGGTGGCTGTGGGTCTCTTTACTGTCTCATCATTGAGCCTTTTCTGGGCTATCACCTATCTGGAATCCTGCTTTAAGTAACCCTTTCAGACTGACTGCTTTCGCTTGGTAAATGCGTTCAATTTCCTCAGTGTCTTTTGGAGACTTGCTACCTTGTTTTCCCCAGTCCTTGGTGAGGCCACCTTACACTGTGCCTTCTTGCCTTCTGCAGTGCAACTTCTCACTGCACACCACCCCCTGCACAATGTTATCACTCAATGGATGCTAAGCGGCACTCCAGGATCCATGTGTGCCAGCTTCTGCCATTAGTGCTCTGATATGACTTGTGTTCTCCCAGAGAAGTATGTGAGTGAATAACAGGCATGCTCTAGGGTTTAAGGACGGGGAAGAGTTTACAGGGAGAAGTCTTTCTTTTCCAGTCTCCAGTTGTTATACCTCAGAAAGCCATGTTTGCTCTGGAGATTAGAAAGAAGGCATAAATATGGAAGGGTATATTTCCTTAACAGAAAGCAAGCCAAACCTCAGATTTGTGGAAGAAGGGTGTAAATCACTGCCCAGTCCTGGAGACTGGGAGGCAAAGGAGAGTCTTAGCTGGGACCTTGAAGCCTAGTGCCTGTGTCTGCATGAGCGCACACACTTGTGTGTGCACATACACACATGCCTGACTCCATCTCAACTCAGAGCTATATCCTAGCATCTTGAGGACCCCTATGCCTGTCCTGCTCCCTTGCAGATACTACTCCTACAGATAACGTTTGTAACTTCTTCAGACAGTTCCTGCGCACTTACTGTGTTAGGAACTGGGCTTTGAACTGAAGATAAAAATATGGGAGAAGCACAGTTGTTGCCCTCCAGGAGCCCATGAGCTAGTAAGGGATGTAGGTGTCTGATTAGATGATTTCAGTGTACAGAAATGAAGGATCCAGTCAATGAAGTTGTCCTGTAGCAGGTGTGCCTCGATGAGCAGTGGGATGAGTGCAGGCGTGGGAAGGCTGTTCTAGGCTTGGAGGAGTGGACGTCAAAGGCCTGTTAGGGGAAGCAGCTCAGTGGGTGCAGGGCATGGGGAACACTGGGGCATTGGTGCCAGAGCACAGACATCCAGGGCAGGTTATGCTGGAGGGGAGGAGATAGGCACAGCAAGGCCTGCAGCCTGAGAGGTTAGCCTGGATTTTGTGGGATGGAGGACCCAACTCAAATGAGTGTCCTGGCTGGTTTACCCTGGTGGTGCAGGGAGGCTGGCAAGCCACGAACTGGGCAGCACTGTGGTAGTAGAGAAGCCCAGAGCCCAGCCAGAAGCTGGGATCACCTGTTAGGAACACCCTGGCCACACCCTGCTTCCTGTGAGGATTGAGGGTACAGAGGGTCAAATTATTATCATTTTCTGTATGACTTAGGAAACATTAGGAACTATTTTCCTGCTTTTTGCTCTCCTTCTGCCTTAAAAAAAATCCATGTTTTTCTAAAATGCATTGCCAGATTTTATCATAGTTAATTGAGTTGAACAAAAACATTGAAGTTTGTATTTGTTCATTTGGAGGTGCTGAACATCCGAGTTTAAACATGATGTTCAGAATATTAACTGTAAATTAATAGTGTCAGATATTTCTTGATATCTGTACTCCATGCTGAGTTGCTGTTTTTTTTTTCTCCCCAGCACATCAGTGGTGCTGACTTTTGTGGAGTAGCCTCTTCTAAAAAGATGAATGTGCTTTTTCTCTCTTCTCTCAGAGGAGAGCCTCTGTATAAATTTGATTAATTGAAAATTCCTCATCGTTTGAATGTTAGTTAATTAGGCTTTTATTGGAAACAATGGGCTGCAGTGATATACTTAATAAGGTGGTTGGTCTAGAGACAGAAAGTTTGTTCTTGCCCAAAAGTCATAAGGAAAAATACTTTCTCCACTCTCTTCCTTTTTGTTCTGGGCCTTGCAAAGAGTGGAAGACTATGCTGGGATTAAAATGGGAGAAAGAAAAGTTCTTAAGAAAAGAGAAAAATAAAAAAATTTAGAGCAAGTATTTCTAAGTTAATTTAAAACATACAACTATGGGATCAATGTTTCGGCCAGTTCAGGAAATAACAGGTTAAAAGATGCATTTTTTTTTAATGTATTTGAAAGGCAGAGTTAAAGGGAGGGAAAATCAGAGAAAGAGATATCCATCCTCTGGTTCACTCCCTAAATGGCTGCAACAGCTGGGACTACTGGGTCAAGCTGAAGCCAGGAGCCTAAAACTCCATCCTGGTCTCCCACAGTGATGGCAGGGATCCAAGTACTTGGGGTCATCCTCTGCTTTCTCAGGTGGATTTACAGGGAACTGGATCAAAAGTGGAGTATCTGGGACTGGAACTGGAATTCATATGGGATCCTGGCATTGCAGAAGGCAGCTTCACCCACTATGCCACAATATTGTGCCCAGTGATAGATTTAAGAATGGTTTGTTTCTTCATTCTTACTCGTGTGTTCATAAGGCCAAAATGTATGGAACATCTTTGTCCTTGGTCCATTGAAGTACTGGGGATGTGGCACTGTTTCAGGCAGAGTCCTTTGTTCTGGTGGAGTTTACATTAGGCAGATAGATAGGTGGAATTTATTTTTATTGTATGTGTTCATAAAATTTTAAGAGAATTACAGAAGAGCAAGGAATTCACGGCATGTCTGATTTTTGTTATGAAAAGCGTTACATGGACTGAGCCTGTAGAGCAGAATAGCACTCAGTGGTCCTCGTAGAGAGCACATGATCCATGCTGTTTTGCATTAAGATTATCTGCACCATTAAATGATCATTCTCTTAGTTACTGAGTTGTGAGTACAGTGGTCTAGTGCCCCTTCAGCAGTCATCTACAGGAAAGAACAAATTGAAACATTATTTTCCAAAGTGTTGTGGGGGCACTTGGACCAGAGAGAGAAAGAAGTCTGCGTGCAGATAAGGTTGGAGCCCTTCTCAGAGTCGACATTAGCACTTTTAAAGCATCTGAAATGCTCTGCGTTAGAGAAATTCCTTTAGTTTGCTGAAGCTGACATCTTTTGTATTTCCACTGAGAATCTGTTTTGCACATAATACCTCTTTGCTCTCAGGATGCAAGTTTTAGAGGAATAGAAAGGGATTTCTGGAGTTTTCCTATAGGGTCTCACTCTTTTCTCTGCAAAAGACAGGGAAGCATATTGCTTGTCATCTGTGAGGAATATCACTGCTGATGCTGTCTGCTGGTTCTTGATTGTTCCCTTTGACCTTGGCCCACCCACCAAACCTGTAGCAGATAAGTCATTGAGCAGAATCTGTGAGCAGAGAATTGGGCATTCCCCTTGGACCTTATGGCCCAGTCGATGTTGTGACCAAGTAGAGCCGGACTCTGTTGGACTACAAAGGAAAATGCTCTCACGATTTCAGCAAAAGCAGATGGACAAGTCCTGGGCAAGTGGTCAGAGTTGGGGGACACTGGGGGAATTTTGCTTTCAGGCTGTCTCTCTCTTTCTCTCTTTCTTTGCCTCTTCCCATTGCTACTGCAGAACTCTTTGATTAATTTCTTTGCTTTTCATGTTTTAAGATTTCGAGTGTCAAATGTTAGTGATACCTTCAGGCCCAGAGTATATTCTGTGTGTCTGTAGCTAGATGTAGGGGATTTTCTCCACTTGGGCTTGCACTTCTGTTAACTCTGGGCAGCAGCAATGCTTGGGATAGTGCCCAGTGTTCTGATTTTGATGCTGCGCAGGTGGGTGCTAGTGTAAAACATGAATGCAATGTTGTTCTGTTCCCTGCTTTGAATGAAATGTGTTCCAGACTACTTAGGGTTTGTGGCACATACTGAGGTTCTGTCCTATGCATCCTGCAGCTTCTTCAGATTCCCTTCAACTTGGACCCACCTTCCTGTGGGAATTATGCCAAGTGAAATATGGAAAACAAGAATTCATAAAATTCTCACAGTAGAAAAGTGTCTTGTACAGCCACAATCAGACTTCTTTTTTTTTTATAAACTGAGAATGCATTTTGCAATCTTTGTTTCTTAAGATTTATTTATTTGCAAGGCAGAGTTACAGAGTGGCAGAGAAAGAGAGAGAGAAAGAGAGAGAGGAGAGAGTTCTTTCATCCACTGATTTACTCTCCAAATTGCTGCAACGGCTAGACCTGGGCTGATATAGAGCTAGGAGCCAGGAGCTTCTTCTGGGTCTCTCATGTGGGTGCAGGGGTCCAAGGACTTGGACCATCTTCTACTGCTTTCCCAGACTACCAGCAGAGAGCTGGATTGGAAGTGAAGCAGCTGGAACTCAATTTGGCACACAAATGAGATTCTGGCACTGCAGGCAGTGGCTTTACCCACTATGCCACAGTGCTGGCCCTACCATCAGATTTGTTAATAGACGGCTTATTTCTTGAGTGCCGTTAAGATCATAATATTGGGTATATCATTTATTGAACACTTACTGGTTTCTAGGCATTATGAAGAGAGACCTTCACCTATAATCTGTCATTTCATTCTCACAATAGCCAAAAATAGCTGAAAGTTCCCCTCTGTGCCCTGGTGTTGAGCAGCTTTGTACCCAAGCAAATTGGATGTGCTCTGGGATGCAGAACGAGTTAAGTCTCGCAGGTGGGGAGGCGGATTTCAGCAGTCTCTGTTGACTTTGGGCTGCACCTTCCTGAGCCTCTTGGATACTCCAGAAAAGGCGCAGCATGCACGTTGCCAGAGGATTTCTCATAGGATGATCCAGAGAAGGTTACTTTAAGGCAAGCTTGCTTTCAGTAACAAACTGCTAGTCCCTCTGAAATCCATTCCTGTTTGCTTAAAAAGACCTTGTCCATGTTTACTATAGCATTTTCAGTAGTTAGGCGTGGCTGCAAGGAGACATGTTGCTCTGTAGACTTGACAGGATCAGGACTGTCGGTGAGGTTCTGCTGTGAGCTGTTCCCATCCTTGCTCCCACTGAGCAGAGTGACCACAGAGCATGGCTGATTGTATTAGCTTCAGTACCTCCTTTAATCCTTACAACATCCCCTTTTGTTGGGTTTGCTACAGAGGAGGAAACTGACGTGCAGAGAGTTTAAGGCCGGCTGAGGACAAGGGACAGTTAAGTAAGTGGTTGAATGAAATCAGACACTTTTCTCTTAACCACTGAACTGTCACTTTCCCTGTGTGCACCACTTTGTCTCAAAAATCTTAATGCATCTCAACTTTATCATGAACTTGATTGGCATGACGGAGGGATCAGAACAGAGAGGCCAGCAGCTGGCATTGGGTGGTCTGTGGGGGGTCTCTGGATTGTAGCCTGTAGTCATAGATACACTTAGTCCCTGTCAAGTCTCTTGATAGCTCATCTCTGAAATTAGACGGTGGTTCTTGTCCTTTGTCTGCCCTTCTTAGGGGCAGGGGAAGCCACTAGCAGATGAAGGGGGTTAATTAGGTTTGTAATTTATGTCCAGCCCACCTATGAAAGGATTTGTGAATCTGTGAAGAATTATGACTTTTAAGCCAAGCTTATAATTATGATATTAGGAGGATACATGTATTACATGAATCTCCCCAACCTTTAAAAATAAGAAGATGAGAAGAATCAATTTGTTGGCTGGAGATAAAGTGAGCATAATGGGATATGTCTCTGTATTTTATAATTGCAATAGAAAACAATCTTTTTGTAGATGATGTAGCCCAATAAAATAAGTGGTGAAGTGGTTAAACATGTAGTGGTGAATATTTTACCCATTGGAATGGCCCATGCAGACAATTAAGTCTCCTCTGTTTTTATTCTCTTTCAGGTAGTCTCTTTGTCAATCCCTTGTTAGGAATAATTGTATCTGTCTCTTTAAATAGTATCTTTGCCAATTTTTTACTAGCTCTGAGCTTTTTGCTTCAGTTACTTTAGCTGTAGGTCAGTTAGAAACATTAGTTGTGTGCAGTAAATCTTCATATGACCACAAGGTTCGATACTCTGTTTTCAAATGGAATGGGATGGTTGAGAAGATGGAGAATAGAAACATGTTAGGGCTTTCTTTGGTCACAGGTGACAGACTTGCCTGAGCTACCTCGAGTCACACAATACACCTCAGAAAGGAGGTGCTGCAAGGAGGCTGCAGTGACGTCCTAAGAAGCTGAGGGCAGGGATGAGGCGGCCCTCAGGAATGAGCTGGAGGTGAGGAAGGGAGCTCCCTGGAGCCATTCGTGCCAGCACACAGGCGGCATATGTGCTCATAAAACAAGAGAGGAAGGGTAGGAATTTATGTAGGATTTTATTGAAAACTTAAACACGAGATTTAAAAAGTTACACTGTGTTTCTTTAGGAAAAAAAGACACACATTCTGTAAGTTGAAACACTACAGGAAAATGAAATCTAAAATTCTGATAACCAGGATCTACTAAGAATTTTAATAAACATTCTTCTAACGTCTCTCTGGACACTCACGAACACACACGTGGACTTATTCTACGCATGATTATTTACTTGTTTCATTATCAGAAGTTATCGTAGCTGTCTTTTCCTAATGGTAAGTCTAGATGTCCATCTTCTTCAGTGTGTGTAGTATACTTAATATGTCTCCTATTTGCAGGCGTTTAGAGTCATTTGCCTTCTTTTCTGCTGTTACTACAAATGATGCAGGGTCTGGCGCTGTGGCACAGTGGGTAAAGCTGTATAGGTACCTGTATGAGTCTGGGGTGCTCTACTTCGAATCCAGCTCCCTGTTAACGTGCCTGGGAAAGCAGAAGAAGAGTAAATAACTTACTCCTTGCTTAACTACTGTATGTGAGTTGTTGGAAGGGGATTCCTGAATCAAGTGGTCTGCAGGTGCCCACGCTGATGCGGTTGTCCAAATGACTACAGACTGATTTTCCCAGTTTATATTCTCATCAAAAAAGTGATCGTAACATTGGCTGTTGTCAGTCTTTGGCATCGTTACTAATCTCATTGGGGAAAAATAAGATCTTTGTTTTCCAAGATTATATGTTTCCATTGATAATATAGTTGATAACTTTTTATATATTCATCAATATTATATTCCTTAAGACTTGTACAGGGCTTATTAATTTGCTGTCCATTTGAGGGGAATATTAATTTCCTTACTAGTTTTTAAGACATTTTTGCAAATTAAGGATAACAGCCTTTTTATGAATCATGTAAATAATGTTCTTAGTTTCTTTTATCTTTTGACAAAAGTGTCAATGATTTTTAAAGAAATTTTTTTGTGAGGAAGAGAAACAGAGAGAGAAAGAGAGAGAAGGAGGAGGGAGGGAGGGAGGAAAGGAAGAGAGAATGCTCCCACCCACTGGGTTCAGTACCCAAATGCCCACAGTAGCCGGGTCTGGGTCGGGTGCAGAGCTTGGAGCTGGAGTGCAATCCAGGCCTCCCGTGTGGGTGGCAGGAACCCAAGTACTTGATCCATCACCTGCCTGATGTGTGGATGCTGATGTCCTACCTTGAGTATTAACTTCTAAGCCAAGTGCTCACCCCTCAGTATTCTTTTTTATGTGTATTTTAATTGTACCATTTATTTATTTTGGAGTTTTCAAAAAAATGTAGATAGCCAAATACCTCAGTCTTTGATAGTTTAAAATTTTGGTATGATGCTTACAAGGACTTCTCCTCTTCCTCTATTGTTAAACTACTCGGGTACATTCTTCTGGTACTCACAGGATTCTAAGTTGAATTTGTGTTGAGAGAGAGACCTAGATTTTTCCTCTTCCTAACTAGCTAACCAACAGCATCTATCAAGTATCTTCTCAAGGCTTCCTAGAGTTCAATGCATGTACTTGGGTCTGTTTCTAAGGAATTCGGGATTTTTGGTTTAGACATGGTGGGGGTAGGTGCAGGAAGGGAGATGTATATATTTATTTTTTGTTGAAATCCAAAGCCATTAAGGCATTCCTTCTACAAGGAAGGGAAAAAATGTGTTTTGCCTCTTGGCCAAGAGTAACATAATTTTGGTCTTCTAAATAAACGTCTTGGGATGTCAATTCCCTGTTGGTAAGGAAAATTCTCAGCCCATGTCTTGAGGAGGAAATTCATTGTTTCCTGAGTTACTTCCTTTTGTGCTTATTGTGGGAGAAATGACCAAAATATATAGATTGAGTTGTTTAAAAAAAGTCAACAATGAAGCAGTCTTCTGTAGCTTTACTTGATTCCAGTGTCCTCTCACTGTTTTAGGTATTCCTGCTGTGGCTTTCTCGCTTGCTTCAAGAACATCTTCAGGGAAACCGGTCCTCTACATAAACTGAACATTTAGGTGAGTCTTCTGAAAGAGTACCTTATTCGTATCAGTTGCCAACCCCCTGCCTGGGGACAGTTATATAAAGTGCTGAAATGTTGTCTGTTCTGCTCTCCTGTTTAATCTTTACCTTGTTCTTAGAAGGTGGGTGTGCAGAGTGCCTGTTGTATTGTTCCTGTGGCTGTTTGGTTTTTCTACCTCGTTGCTTGGTGGGGTAATGGTAGGAGCCTAGAAGCAGAGTTGAATAGTAGGCTTTTGACCTTACTGGAGTTTAGTGCATGAATTCTTATTCATTTACACCTGTTTGCTTTATGCATCTTGTTGTTGTTGTGGAAAGTGAAAGTGGAAGGAGAAATGCTGGGAGAATTCAAGTAGAAACGCACGGTAGTCTTTGAACTGAAACCGTTGAGTGGCTCCTGGTGCTCTCTAGGGTTGGGAGACAGTTGCTATAGCCTGAGATCAAGGAAACTGTAGTTATAGATGCTTGGTTTTCCCTTCGGGTTGTCCTGGCTGGGATTGCCTCATCCCAGGTAGTGTGGGCAGAAACATGGAGAATCATCTCTGGGTCTTGGGTATAACTGGGTTAGAGTCTGACAAGGTTAGAACTTTGGTTTCTGTTACTACCCTCAGTAGTTTCACGGCTGTTCCTGTCCAGCTGCACAATTGGAGATAGGTTATTTCATGTGTTAGCCTCCTTGTCTTTTTGGAAATTTGTAGCTTGGCCTAACCTGGCTGTTAACTCATTTCCAGGTTTTATGGAAGAGGGAAATTATTTTGGGACCAATATTTTAAAAGTTTCTGAATGTTTATAGACAAAATTGATGATTGTTAAAGCTAGATGAATGCAGAGGTTCACTGTGTAATTATATACTGTTGTCACTTTGGGGGATGTTTCATAATAAATCATTTTCACAAGATAACTACCATCTAGCAACATCATGTCATGAAAAAGGAAATGTGTTATACTAACATGGTAGAAGTGTCATGAATTCA
Source organism: Sylvilagus floridanus (assembly GCA_949820135.1). Taxonomy (NCBI): domain Eukaryota; kingdom Metazoa; phylum Chordata; class Mammalia; order Lagomorpha; family Leporidae; genus Sylvilagus; species Sylvilagus floridanus. The sequence continues at coordinate 70,527,020 of OX463239.1, forward strand.
TCTTTAGTGGTCCATGTTTGTCATTATGAAAGCACTCTTTCTTTCCCCACTGTGACCAGTGATGCTTGGCCACGGATTAACTGTCACCATTCTGAGCAATTGCACTTGGGAAGTACTCGCCATGGCTGCTAAGATTCTTCTGCCTCTAAAATTGTGTCATTCTTTTGCAGTAAGAGGTGTTCTTTACCATATGCCATCTCTTTCCAGAAATGCAGCAAGAGCTAGCGTGGTTGAACTAAAATAGGTCAGAGGTTGTATAGAAGCAATGGTAGGAATCCTAAGGAAAAATGGCCCAGGGCTGGTGTTGTGACACTGGGTTAAGCCGCCTCCAATGCCAAAATACAGTAAGAGTGCTGTTTTGAGTCCCATCTGCTGCACTTCCTTTTCAGCTGCCTGCTAATGGGCTAGAAAAAGCAGCAGAAGACGGCCCAAGTGCATGGGCCCCTGCCAAGGCTTTTGCCTGGCTCAGTCATGGCTGTTGGGGCCATTTGGGCAGGGCACCAACAGATAGAAGATCTCTTTCAGCCTGTCTGTCCCTCTCTTTCTGTAACTCTGCCTTTGAAAAAAAGAAATAAGGAAATCTTAAAAAAATGAAAAAATGGCCCATTTATATGAACATTACATTTAGCTGTAAGTCACTCTGCAATCAGTATGAAAATGAAGAGTTGGCCGGCGCCGTGGCTAATCCTCCGCCTACAGCGGAGGCACTCCAGGTTCTAGTCCCAGTTGGGGTGCCAGTTCTGTCCCCTCTTCCAGTTGCTCCTCTTCCAGTCCTGCTCTCTGCTGTGGCCCGGGAAGGCAGTGGAGGATGGCCCAAGTGCTTGAGCCCTGCACCTGGCTCCTGGGTTCGGATCAGCGCAGTGCGCCGGCCTGCTGTCCCAGCCATTTTGGGGGTGAACCAACAGAAGGAAGACCTTTCTCTCTGTCTCTCTTTCTCTCACTCTCTAACTCTGCCTGTCAAAAAAAAAAAAAACTATTAAAAAAAATGGAGAGTTGACAGTGTTTTAAGTAGTCTGATGAAAGCATATATAATGTTGCACTCCCACTGTGGTGGGGCAGCCCTTTAGGTAGTATTTGACAGATAAGTATCTGCCTGTGTTATGAGCATGCTGACAGCTGGGCATGAGGTGAGGTGATGGCCAGACTCCAGAGAGACCTGATGCAAAGCCTACGTGTGAGGAGCTCTTGGCTTGGGTGGAGGTCAAGGGCACAAGCAAGATCTCTGAACTAAGGGTGGTAGGGTCAGATGCACGTGGGATAGGGAAACACCATCCTGTTCATGGATCATGTGAAGCCTCCTGGGTTGAGTGTTGGTCCTTGAGGACCGGTCTGGTGGACTGGCTCTGGCCACAGGACCTGAGGGCCAGTGGACAAGAAGCACATTGGATCTGTGCCTTCCTCTACAGGCAGTCAGCCAGGTGGATTCTGATGCCATGATCTGTAGAGAACGAAAACCCATGCTTTCTCTTGACTTCTCCTTGGGGTGGGGATGGAGTAATGGACTGAATTATCAGGGCAGTGGAATGTGAGGAGGAAGCAGCAGGTGCACCCAATCCAAGAAGCCTGCCAATCCTGATTGCTTCTGAAAATCCCTGAGAGTTGGCTGTGGTCTTGATGGGAACTTGGTGGTAGCATCCTTTGTCAATCCCCCTTTAGTGATTTCAGGCCTAGGTTTGTTTGAACATTCCTGGTTTCTGAGAAACTTCAATGAAACTTGACATATTTGCCTGGTTGTTTTCTGTTCTGCCAACCCAACAGTTGGTTTCCTGTCTACTTGGTGTGCTTCAGTTAAGTTGCCTTTACCCTGGGAATATTTATGTCCAGCCCTTTTTAGGAAAAAGTGACTCCAAGCAGCAGCAGAAACATTTGTGTTACATGTATGGGAATCTGAAAGATGGCCTGAAATCCTGACATTTCTGAAAGTATAAAATGTCATGAATAAGTGCTGGCAAGAGCTTGTAGCTTGACATAAACCACAGGGAAGAGAATTGTTTTAAGAGACTTGGCTCAGTTCAAGTTTGAATAAAACTTAATAAATGAGCAGTGTAACCAATCAGTCATCTTCTAGAGTCTTCCAGAGGACCTGGACATTCTGGAGGAGATCTTGTAGGGATGAGTAGTTAAGAGTTTGAGATCACCACGCTTCACAGGGAAAAAAATGTGGTGCTGTAAAACTCTCCTGTGTGTGTATGTGAGGCGGAGACTGATAGTGTCAAGGAAGGAGAAATGATTTGTTTAGCATTTTACATAATGTCTTGTGATATAATCTGGATTTGAGAATAAATGTGATATTCTGGATCCCTGGCAGGCTTATAAGAAAAATATTTTTAGACATAATTCAAATGAAAAACATTGTTTTTGGCTCTCTGGAAATTTTTAGTACCCGTTGATATTTAGGGAGGGTGTTAAATCTGTGAGATTCAAAGCAGGATCTATGTAGCTATCTGTCATGTGCCAGTCATGTGAGGACTGTGACGTCAGTAAAGATACATTGTTCCTTTTTTCCTTTTCTTTATGAAAAATGCAGTCCTTTATGCACTTTTTCTTTTGACAGGTAGAGTTATAGACAGTGAGAGAGAGAGAGAGAGAGAGAGAGAGAGACAGAGACAGAGACAGAGAGAAAGGTCTTCCTTCCGTTGGTTCACCCCCCAAATGGCCGATATGGCCAGCACTGTGCCAATCCAAAGCCAGGAGCCAGGTGCTTCTTCCTGCTCTCCCACATGGGTGCAGGCGCCCAAGCACTTGGGCCATCCTCCACTGCCTTCCCGGGCCACAGCAGAGAGCTGGACTGGAAGAGGAGCAACTGGGACTAGAACCCGGTGCCCATATGGGATGCCAGCACCACAAGGCGGAGGATTAACCAAGTGAGCCATGGCGCTGGCCTCTATGCACTTCTGTCTTCCTGCCCTTCTTCATGAGCTGGTTGCACTGGATCACTCTTCTTGTTGACTGTAGATGCCACCTGTTACCCCAGCCCCACTAGCTGCAAACTCTCTGAGAGACTGAGAGTCTCAATCAGCCCTGTGTTCTTGACCAGAGTCCTCTGAGCTGTGGTCCTTACTCTGCTTAAGAAATGCTTCAGAACAACAATGATAACATCCAGATGATTTTTCTTAACTGAACTAACTAATCTGTGCTGTAAAAGGATGCTGTTTCCTTGTGTTTTTAGATGATTATGTTCATAAGTTAATTTCTTTCAAAGGAAAACTCCAGATTTGAGGCTTTTCTGCCTAAGAATTGACTGGGTATCATGAGCTCAACACCTCTGGAATACTTGCCAGCATTTTAATATTCTACTGTAGAAAGTGAACCTTTAAAAGTCATTCTTTGTAGGCTGTGAAATACCATATTTTGAAGTCCTAAATGGGTTATCAAAGACATCCTGTTCTCTTTATGAGAAATCAGAATTGGACAACTTTGCAAATCCATAATATAACTAGTACCTTTTGGGAGTTTAAACATGACTTTACTGAGAGTAAAATAAACATACTGCAAGGCCAGCTGAAGTGTTGTTAGCATACTGCTGTAAAGCCTGGTAAAAGGTGAGAAAAAAGCCTACCAGTATGTTCTAAACAATGGTTATATGCAGGGCCTTTTATTTAAATTTGTCAGAGTTTTACATGCAAATGAGTGAAAGTAGAAATATCTATTTGGAATCACAAAAGACAAACTTGAGCAAAAAGGAGGAAGCTGGAAGCATCACATGCTGTGTGTCTTCAAAAATATATAGAGTTGTCCATGTTTGAACAGCATGATGTTGGCATAGAAACAGACATCCCGACCAATGGAATGGAATAGAGAGCTTAGATGTAAATCTGTATTCTTAGAGTCATTTGATTTTAACAAGGCAGAGAACATCCAATGGGGAAAGACCTGTTTCTTCATTAAATGGTTCTGGGACAATTGTACTTCCACATGCAGAAAAAAAGAATGAAATCAGATCCTGTCTCACACCATGTTATAAAACAACCCAAAATGGATTAAAGACTTAAATATAAGACCCAGAAATCGTAAGACTGTTAGAAAAAGAGACATAGGGGAACTCTCCATGACACTGATCTGGACAGCAGATTTTTGGACAGGAACTCAAAGAAATACACAAAAATAGACAAATGGGACTATATTAAACTAAAAATCTTCTACATAGGCAAGAAAACAGTTAGTGAAAAGACAATCTATGGAATAGGAGAAAATATTTGTAAACCATGTGTCTGTTAAGGGGTTAATATGTAAAATACACAGGAAACTCAATCATAAGAAATCAAACAATTGGATTAAAAAGTATATAAATGGTTATTTCTCAGAAGATGTTATACAAATGGCCAACAAGTATATGAAAAAGAAGTCAAAATCACTAGTCATCAGAGAAATGCAAATTAAAACCATACTGTGATATCATCTCATACCTGTTAAACTGGCTACTATCGTAAAGAAGATGATCCATATTGGAGGAGATGTAGAGAAAAGGAGCCCTTGGAAACTGTTGATGGGAATGTACAGCCATTATAGAAAGCAGTATGGAGTTTCTTCAAAAAATATAATTATCACATGACCCAACATCTGCACTGTCTAAAGTAAAGGAAGTTATTACATCAAAGCGATATCTACACTCATATGTCATTGCAGCCTTGTTCATTGTAGACAAAACAGATAATCAACTTAGTATGTATCAACAGATGAGCAAATAAAGAAAAAAAGGGACATGTACATGCAGTGGAATACTATTGAGCCTTTACGAAGGAACTCTTGCCATTGAGACCAAAGATGGATAAGTCTAGGGAATGTTATTCAAATGTTAAATGAAATAATCTGGGCAAAGAAGAGAAAGATGGCATGTTTTCACTTGTATGTAGAGTCTAAGAAAGTTGAACTCATGAAGTGGAGGTAGAGCAATGGCTACCAGAACTTGGAGAACTGCTGGTTGAAGGAGTGAATTCAAAAGATCTTTTGTGTATTATGTAGAGTTCGGTTAATAATGACGTATTACAGGGGCTGGTGCCATGGTGCACTAGATTGATCCTCCCCCTGTGGCGCCGGCATCCCATATATGCGCTGGTTCTAGTCCCAGTTGCTCCTCTTCCAGTCCAGCTCTCTGCTGTGGCCTGGGAGGGCAGTGGAGGATGGCCCAAGTGCTTGGGCGCCTGCACCCGCGTGGGAGACTAGGAAGAAGCATTTGGCTCCTGGCTTCGGATCAGTGTAGCTCGGGCTGTTGCGGCCATTTGGGGGGTGAACCAACAGAAAAAAGACCTTTCTCTCTGTCTCTCTCTCTCACTGTCTGTAACTCTACCTGTCAAATAAATAAATAAATAAATCTTTAAAAAAATGACATATTACATTCTTGAAAATTCACGAGAGTAGATTTCAAATTATTTTTACTCAACATGCATGTTATTTAGCTTTATTAGCCGTTCCACAAAAACAGCAGCTGTATCTCAAAACAACTTGTTGTATATGATCAATATATGCAGTAGTTATTTGTGAATTAAAAAATTAAATTTTAATTCAAAGTATTGTGTGCACATGCTTAAAAATAGGCAATATTACAGAAAAGTTTGTGAAAAGCAACATTTTTTGTAGAATGTTTTTTCTTTTTGGGTGGGGTTTTCTGCATGAATGAATATTATGCTTGCAACACTATTTCCCACTTGATCACTTCCTTGGTGTGCTGTTGTGATTACTGATGCTCTCATTGTTAACATCTCCATGCACTTTCCTCCCTGTGGCTGGTTCATGTGTCTAGGCCTTCCATTCCTTGCTCTGTACCCTCAGATGACATCAGCAACCTCTGTTGCATGTCCTACTTCGACACAACATTTCTGATCTAATAGCAACATTCCCCCATTCTAACTTCTCAATTTTGGGCAGCTGTACCTTGAATTTCATATTCTTAAAAGTTGGTAGAAATGCATAACCTGCTCTTGAATCCCAGGAAAGTCTTCTATGAGGTGATTTATCTATACATTCTGAATGCTCAAAGCCAATGAGCAGTGTTTACTCCATTATTCTTTTTTTTTTTTTAAGATTTATTTATCTTATTTGAAAGGCAGAGTTACACAGAGAGAGAAGGAGAGGCAGAGAGAGAGAGAGAGAGAGGTCTTCCATCTGATGGTTCATTCCCCAATTGGCCTTAACAGCTGGAGCTACACCTTTCTGAAACCAGGAGCCAGGAGCTTCTTCTGGGTCTCCCACGTGGGTGCAGGGGCCCAAGGGCTTGGGCCATCTTCCACTGCTTTCCCAGGCCATAGCAGAGAGCTGGATCAGAAGAGGAGCAGCAGAGTCTTGAACTGGCACCTATATGGGATGCTGGCACTGCAGATGGAGGCTTAACCCACTGTGCTACAGCACGGACCTCTACTCCATTATTCTGAAGCACATGCTGCTCACATTATACCTCGTTGGGTAGTAGGATTCTCATCCATCTCCCTTGAGTCTGATGTCTTCACAGTTTTGCACCTCAATGGAGTTTGGTCCTGGGCTGTGTAATGACATTTCAGTCAGTGATAGCCACATAGGTAGCAGTGATTTCACAAAATTGTAATAAAGCTGAAAAAATGTTGCTTCTGCTAGTGTCACAGGTGTCCTAACAGTGCAACACCTTTGTCAACAGAATAGGACAAATATCATCACAGCATCACGTTTGTGGTGATGCCTGTGTAAAAAGACCTAGTTGGCTGTCAGTCTTATGAAAGCGTAGCACACAAAATGCTGTTCAGTACACATTGCTTGATAGTGATAATAAATGACTCTGTCACTGGATTTTGTATTTGCTATACCATATTTTCTTGTTGTTATTTTAGAGCTTTCTTCTATTTACAAAAAAAAAGTTTCACTCTAAAACTATGTGCTAGGTATTTGAGCAGCATTGGCCTCATACTTTTCATGTTGACTTGATTGCATTGTACTATCTCAGTTTGTTAAGTACTCTATGATGTCCACACTTGATGGAACAACACATTTCTCAAAATGTGCCGTCTCAGTAAGTGGCATGACTGCATTTAGATGGATTCTCCCTTTCCCCGTGCACCATCTATCTTGAATCTAGCCTTGGGTTTATTCTAAGCTCTCAGTCCTCCCATTGCTCCTCCTAGGAACCCAACTTTTGGAAACTTCACTCTCACAGCCCTCATCCTTGGTCAGAACAGGTCCGTCCATCTTTAGGCATGTGGCCCATGTGGTTAGTGGTGGAGGGCAATAAAGACGAGACTGCAGCTGGAAAAACAGCTTGGGCTCTGGAGTCTTTGAAGGGATAGTAGCTTGATCTGTACAATTTGTCACCATTTATTGATGACTTGATGGGGTAGGCACTGTGGTCCTTGGGAACTGGTGTGTCTTAATGTCCTCCCACCAGCCCTGTAGAACCATGTGATGATGACATTTCACACCAAGCAGTTGCACTCTTGGTGGGTACTTTCCAGGTCCAACTCTGGGAAATACTGTTTAATGCCTTGGGCAGGCTGAGGCATGGTGGTCCACCATGATTTCTTAGCTTGGGAAAAACTCTCTTATCTTACATTCTGTAAATCTCTTCTGTGTTTAACCCAGAATACCATTGCTGCTATGGGGAAGAATCAACTCTGCCTAATTTAGGCCTCATCATTGTGATGAGTGTGGCCAGGAGGTCATTATAAAGAATTCTGCCATGCTGGGACATAGAAATATTTTCTCTATTTAATGCTCCCTGGGTGAATTTGAAGTGGGAAATGGAGCTTCATGCCGAACACTGCTGTTAAGTAGGAAAATGTAATTTATGAGTGATTGTTATCATATTGAATGTCTTCTTTTAGTCTCAAATGTGTGTCTATATGTACACGTGAGAGAGAGAAAGAACACAGAGTACATTTGATTATTTTAGCACATGGTGTGTTTTTGTGGGTACTTAGGAAAAAAGGTTGGAAAGATAATCGAGTTTTGTTTTTAATGCTTCCATTTTCTCCTGAATTCAGTGTCTGAACATATCTTCGGTATAACTGTGTTTGGTAGATTCCCTGCTTTGATGGGAACCAGATGGATGGCAGGCGCCTTGGGATGCTGGTCCCTTCCTGTGTTAGTGTTGTCCCCTCTGCACTCCAGGCTCCTAGCCCTCCCCACTAAGCATATCCCAGGCAAAGCCTTGACGATGCAACCTGGAGTCTCACAAACAGGCTCCACGAAGTTGTTCTACTTTCAGGCTGAGTAGCACATTGAGGAGTAGGTGGCTGTGGATGGACTTCTTCCTTCTTACCTTTCTTTTAGGTCAAGGTGCTGACAAGGCAGGCTCTGCCCCAGTGCAGACAGTGCTTATTTTCCAAACTTCCTGTTATATTTATGCCTCCAAATAGATGTTGGAAAAGTATTTAGAGCAGACCCCATTTATTTATGAATGAGATCTTCAGCCTTAGTGAAGCCCAGTCTTGAGGATAGAAAGCAGTCGGTATTTACCTTGTTGCTGTGATGACCCGTGGTGATGGTCTACCTTTTAACTGAGTGGTGGTCAGCAGGCCACCGTTGTCTTACTCTCATCTTGCAACAGTCTAATTCCAACTAGAAATTTTTTTTTATTTTAATTTTGATTGCTTGATATTGGTGATAGGATAGGACGATGAGCAAATAGAACTGTTGCCTATATGAGACATTTTAGCCTATATTATACAATCATATATTTTTCTTCATAGTTGTATGTGTCCAATAAAACTTGGAAGAAATTGTTGTAAGGAGACAAATCTATTTGAACAACTTTTTTTTTCTTTATAGAGTGACAGAGAAGGAAAAACAGGGAGAGCCGGATCTTCCATCCGCTGGCTCATTCCCCAAATGGTACAACCAGGGCTGGATCAGGCTGAAACGTGGGTGACAGGAGCCCATGCACGTGGACCATACACTACTGCTCTCCCAGGTGTGTTAGCAGGGAGCTAGATCCAAAATGGAGCAGCAAGGGCTCAAACCAGTACTATTGAAATGGGATAGCCACGTCACAAATGGTGGCTTTACCCCTACACCCCAGCGTTGGACCCTGTTTGGACAACTATAATCTAGCACAGACTCTCAACCCTTCATCAAGAGAAGGAAATAAAAGAAGTTTCAAAAAGTCCTTGTTATTCCCTGGTCCCATGTGTCCCCTGATCTCATATTATTCAACTCATTGACCTCTATGGGATAATGGACAACTCAGTCTCTCCACAGGAGGACTTGTAACCACAGACACCTGGATTGTCTGGGATTCTTGGTGCCTTTGGAAAGTGTGAGGCAGACGCAAGGGACACACTGTATAAACCTGAAAGTGAGTTCCTTGTTCTCTCTTTTGGCCACTCTTCTTGGAAGTTTGGATTCAGAGGAAGCAGATTCAATATCCTAAACAGAGAAGGAAATACGAATTGGCAGGGCATGGCTGATACATTGACTTGGGTTTTCCAAAACACTGTGGCAAGTGACCGATGCACAGAGAGTTCAGAGGAAGAGGAAGGGATCTTCCTAGGAGGAGCTGGTAGATTTCAAGACCAAGTAGAATTTCTTGGTTCGTTGATGTGAGTTTTTGCTGCTTACAGACAAAAAAAGAGACTGCAAACCACAGTCATTTGGACTAGGTAGAAGTTTCTTTTTCTCTTATCTATGTTGATGTTCTTGATGTGGGCTTCTTAGGGCTGTGGGGCAGCTCATGGAGGTCGGGCAAAGACTTGTGCTTCTTCCAGCATGAGTACGAATTCACTGTGATGCAATCCAGCCTCACCTGGGGCTGAACTTCCAAATTCACACACGGCAAAAATGCTCACAGATGTCATTGTCCATGAACATCCCTGAGGAAGGGTACATAGTACAAGCCAGTATTCTCTCTCCTCGTCAGTCCAAGGCCAGCAGGTGTTTCTTCTGGCTTTGGGATCGCTTGCTGCTAAGTAGTAGGCATCTGGTATTTAAGGACCATGTTGTAAACAATGAACTCACTCTTGATGTCAAGGTAGGACCCCAAGAGGAGTTTAACAACTGTGCAGCCCAGAGGCCTATAAATTCTGCGTTTCCTCTCAAGGTTGCTGTGGGGCTCACATACTTACTGAATGGAAAGGTGTCCAATTTATTTAGGTATACTCTTTTTTATTATGGAAACTTTCAAAGTTGTTCAAAAGTAAAGAGAAAGATGTAGCGAACCACACCACAGGCTCCTTCCCAGGTTCTATGCTGACTGATTCTTCACCATTCTTGCTTTTTCCCCCATAATTCTTGTTTCATGTATACACTTTGCTCTCCCCACCCACAATATTTGCAAACATGTTTGTTACTATTTCTTCTGCTAACATTTTAGTATATATGTCCACACTTGTTTCTTCTACAATTTTTTAAACATTTTACTACATTCATTTCAAATGTAAACGTTATATGCATATATGCTATTTTTTGAAAACATACTACTACCACAGAGTGAGGGATTCATGACAATGATCATATCGTAGGGCAAGAAGAATGTATTGTCATTTAAATGATATGTTTGATATAAATAAATATCCAGTGATTTTAAATTTATTTATTTATTTGAAAGACAGAGAAAGCTCCCATTTGTTTTTATTCTGCAAATGCCTGTGCCAGCTGGATCTGGGCCAGGCCAAAGCCAGGAGCCAAATACTCAGTCCCAGTGTCTCACAGGAGTGTCTGGGATCCAGCTGCTTGAGCCATCACGGCTGCTTCCCCCAGTGCATATTAGGAGGAAACCGGAATCAGGAGCAGAGCTGAGACTTGAGCTCAGGCGCTCCAGTCTGGGTTGCAGGCATCCAGTCGCTTCTTAACCACTATACCAAATGCTTCCCCTCCTTAATATCATGAAATATCAAGGTCATGTTCACATTATCTGTTGTCTAATTATTTTTAAATTGTCTTTGAATCAAGATCTAGATAAGGTTTATTCAATGCAATTAGTTGATATCTCTCTGTCTCCTTTTAATCTAATTAGGTTTTCCTTCCATCTCTCTCCCTCCCCCTGTGATTTGTTTGTTGAAATGGGGTAGTTTGTTATCTGAGCAGAGATGGTCAAACAAGGATGATTCTCTTTCCCCACCTAGGGGCACTGGCAGCATGGAGACAGATTGGGTTGTCACAACTCGGTTGCTCCTGCAATGTAGTGAGTAGAGGCCCTGGGCACTGATAACATCCTACAACGTGCAGCACCCCCACACCTCACTTAGATACACAGAACAAGAAGTTACCTGGCCCAAAATGTCAGTAGAGCCGAGCTGAGAAACCCTGCTGTCACGCCTCCCACAGTCTGTGTATTGGTGACTGCTTCCCCATTGTGCCATGTAACTCATTTCTTTGTTCTTCATATTTTCTGTGTCTCAAGGTTTGGTCAGCTTTGAATCTGTGAAGTAATTGTGTGTGTGTGTGTGTGTGTGTGTGTGTAGACTACATTATAGGCAAACTATGTATTTTCACTAAGAAATACTTAATGATTAATCATTGATCATCATTGCCCATATCATTCAATTCAGTGTTGATTGTAAGATAGGGATACTCCAATTCTACCATTTCTTCCTTTATATAAGAAAGGAAGGAGAATTCTCTGCAAAGAGGAGCTTTTTTCATTAAACTTTATTCCAAGTATTATTTTTTGAAGATTTGTGTATTTATTTGAAAAGAATAGTTATAGATGGAGAAGGAGGAGGAGAGGAAGATCTCTTTCATCCACTGGGTCTCTCCCCAGATGACTGACTGCAATAGTCAGGGATACTTCTGAGTAATCCTACAATTAATTTTTTGAATTCCCTTTCAGGCATTTCTTCAATCTCTTCCTCTTCACATTCTAGTATTGAGTGTTCCACTGAAAGCATCGTGTTGCCTTCCTTATTCTTGTTTCTTGAATTGCTGCATTTATTGTGAGGCATTTGTGGAAATACTTTTTTCCCCCCTATGATGGCTTTTATCTTTAGACTGTGCCTGTGTGAATTAGTGGAGTGGAGTCTCTGTTCTTTCAGTGAATACCCAGAGGTGTGTGCTGGGTATAGCCAGGGAGCTCTGTTCGGTGCTCCAGGGTGAGGGGGTGTCCAAGGTCGGATATGGTAAATCATATATATATATATATATATATATATATATATCAGAAGAAGGTTTGTTCTTCTCTGTTGGCATAGTCTTACACTCACCTCTCCATAGCCCCAAAGCGTACAATATTCATCTGCACTGCCACAAGAACTGCACATAGGATCTGTGCAGTCCTCGGTGTGAGCAGTAATGACCCTCACCAGCCAATCAGGGAGCCCTGAGCATATGGAGCTGCCCGCAGTGACTGATCAGAGACCAAGCCACACCCTGCACCCTCCTATGCAGCCACAATGTTTTCATAGTCCATCCCAGTGCACAAAGCTCCCATAGTCAGGAGTGCTCAACCCCCTGTCAGTTCTCAGCCAGACCAGGCGTCTCCTCTCAGGTGGTTGCTGGGCGCATGGACACAAGTTTCTGCAGCTGTTACGTATGTCCAAAGTGGCGCCTACCTTCTCTCAGCTAGTTACAGGATGCTGGTACCAGGTGGTTGGGGAGAGAGAAGTGTGGCCACCCACCTTTTTCCTCTGGGTTGGCAGGTACACTGTCCCCCACTGGGCTCCAGGCTGGACTCATGCCAGGCTCTTTCCACAGCTTTATTGCCAGTGGCTTGGTCTGCTATGGTCTGGTCTCACCTCACTCTCCAAAGCTGCTGCTGAGGCTCTCAGCTGCTGGGGTCTTGTGTAGTATGCAATCCACACCCTCTCTGTAGCTTCAGTTTCTAATTTGTGTGGAGTTTCCTCTGCAGTTTTCTCCCTAACTCTTCCCTGAGCAGTCTTTCCACTTTTTTTTTTTAAACTATCTTCCCCTACACTAGAGCAGTAAGGTTCCTCCCTGTTCTGTCATCTTGCAATCCACATTACTGTATGTGCCTTTCTATAGTTTCTGGTGTGTAAAATGTCACAGGGTTGTCTTATTCCATGCTTGGATTTGCTGCTACTTCGAGGAGCCGTGGTTCCTTTGGTATTTTGAAGATGTAATATCAAACCAGGTGTGAATTCACATTTTTCTGGATCTTTTCATTGGGCAGAACTAGAACTATGGTGTGTGTGTTTTGCCAGGGGGATGAATGTGCACATGCATGTACATAAAGATAGAGTTTTCATTCCTAAAGATACTTGCAAGTGAAATTCAGATTTAAGGGATTTTTAGCATCACCCAAAAGTATCACCAAAAAGCATCATCAGAAAGTCTTATCTATAAAATAAAGCTCATGCAGAAGCATCTTAGTCCCTTTGGGCTGCTAGAACAAAAATGCTATAGACTGAGAAGCTTATAAGCAACAAAAATGCATTGCTCACAGTTCTGGAAGCTTGCAAGTCCAGGATCAAGGTCCCAGCAGATTTGGTACTGTTGAAGCCTGCTTCCTGCACGATAGGTGGTGCCTTCTCCCAGTGTCTTTCCTATGGAAAAAGACAAGGGATATCTTTGGGGCACTGATGCCATCGCATTTAGTCCATAGTAGGAAGTGTTTACTTTTACCCTGTAGATAGCAACTGGAGAAGTTACTGGCATTTTGATCCTTGTAGTTTTGTTTTTGTTTTTTAAATGAAGAAGCAAATATATGCATGCTTTGGTCTCTGTAGCTTCCTTCCTTCTCAAGCAACAGCATGCTGTCAGTGTCCAATTGGCTTTGGTTCCTCCACTCCCTCTGTCCTGGTACTGACTACACAGCGGTGTGTAGAGATAGTCCTCAGTATTTCACGTAGCTGCATTGCCCTCCTTTGTGTTGATTTGCTTTCAACTTTGCAACACAGGCCCTGCTGGTGGGTGTTGGGCTGGTTTCTATCTCTCGCTGTGACATAGAGTTCTGTGGAGAGGAGCTTATACTATCACTTTTCTTCCAGGACCTGATAAAAGCCAAACAGCTTTAGGATGTGACTCCTCCTGTGAGGATGCAAGGGAGATGTCCATAGGCCTTTGGGATTGAAGAGAACCTTGGAGCAAGAAAGAGAGTAATGTTTGGGAGAAAACAAGAACACTTGGTGGAGCAGAATTAGGTCTTCAGATAGAACCAGTTATGACTTTTTAGGAAGGTTAGGTAGATCTACATTTTGATGACCTATCGTGCGGGGCCAAGCGCTATGGATTTTCTGCCATACACCAGGAGTTGGCAAACCTTTCTACTAAAGGACCAGCTTGTGTAAATATTTTAGGCTACAATCTATGCAGCGCCTCAGTTCTGCTGTTGAAGCACAAAAAACAGCCATGCACACTTCATAAACGATTGTGGCTGTGTTCCAATAAAACCTGATTTATGGGCACTGAGATTTGAGTTTTGTATAATGTTCAGGTATCATAAATAGAATTCTTCAGGGTTTTTTCTTTATAAAATTTTTTAAAATGTAAAAACCATTCTCAGCTTGAGGGTCATAGCTGGCCAACCCCTGCTGTAGGCATTTGGGAACTGTAGAAAATTCTTGAGGATGGGAGGGGCTTGCTCAAGATTGTTGATTGTATCTTCGGAGAAAGGAGCCCCAGTCCAGAAGGCTGTTGATGGTGTAGTTGGAAGGAGGTTGTGGGTTTCTTTCTTGTTTTGTTCCTTATTAGATGTCATTGGAGAACTTCTGGGAGACAGCAAGCTATTATATTATTTTATACTGAATTCACAGGTTGTTGTTGTTTGTTTTTTTTTTTTTTTTTTGGAAAATACAGAACACTTTGCAAGTTTGCATGTCATCTTTGTGCAGTGACCCTGCTGATCTTCCCTGTCTCCATTTTAGTACATGTGCTGCCAAAGCAAGGGCAGAATTTCATGCATTTCTTAAAACTATGTTCTCCAAGTTTCCACAGATTATACACAGAGAGAGCCAAACTCATCAGCCCACATTGTATGGGCTTACGACAAAATTGTCTCATTTTGTGCCTCCTTCCCCACTCCATTTTCTTCCCCTATCAAGAAACTCAATACTGAACCCCATTTGAAGATAAACCTTGTGGCACGTATTTGGCCCAGTGGTGAAGTTGCAGGTTGGGACACTCTTTATTTCTTATGGGAGTGCCTGGTTTGAGTACTGGCTCCTCTGTTTTGAATCTGGCTTCCTGCTAACATTTACACTAAGAGGCTTGGAATGATGGCTCAATGAACCCCTGCCATGCACCTGAGAGACCTGGGTTGAGTTCTGGACTCCTGGCTTTGTCCTAGCCCCAGCACTGGCTGTTGTGGGCATTTGGGAAGCAAACCGGTAGATGGGATCTCTGTCTTTCTCTCACTCTGTCTTTCAAATAAGGTGAAAATGAATAAATTAAAGAATTTAAGAGCTCAGCTTTTTATAGCAATTGTCTTGTATGGTTTTATGTCTTCCTACACTTGCAGGCTCATGATAGAGAAAATAGTACTTTGTTTGTAGGAGGAAAATCAAAGATGATGTAAATGAAAAAAGTACATTTTCATATAATGGAAATTATTAGAGCAACTTTTAAAATGTCACTGCAGATTAATGCAGACAAGAAGAAGCTGAATATATTAGAAAGTAGGTCAAGTTACTCATGTTTATGAATGAGGTGAATTACAGTATAGGTTTAAGTTTATAAAATTGGGCATTACTGTAGTTTATTTGAATTATCTTAGCCCAAATGGTATTATACCAAAATATAATTAAAATAAATTGAGTTTATTTTTTTGTCCTCTGTGGCTGAGTATCTTATATCTAATATTTCATAAATTTAATAAACTAGTAAAAAAAAAAAACCACGCTTCTTATTGTCGTTCACATTTCCTGTATTAGACACAGACTGGTCTCCAGGGAATTACAGATGGAGTAGATTTAATCCTGGGGGCTGGTGCTTCCAGAATCTTTGGAAGGTTTAGAGGATGTATCTGAGCTTGCAGGATGCTCCCAGTTCCCACAAGAGCCACTTCTTTTGAGAATCGAGAAAGGTGCTGCAGCCACTACCGTGGGATAGGAACCTAGTTCTTGAGTGGCTAGCTCAGTACTGCGTGTATTCTATGAGTAGGTCTCCCTTCTGGTGGATGCTCTTGCACTCTTCTTTCTTCCTTGTGATTTGGTTGCAATCAAAGTCACCCAGGAGCTCATGTGATCCGTGGAGCCTGTAAGTCATGTTAGGTGTTACAGCAGCAAAGTAGTCAGGGCAGTAGATAATGTGTAGCTCTCTTTCCTCTCCCTGCTACCAATGAGCCAGTCCACAGTGTTTGCCACAGTCTCTAGATTCACAGAATGTCTTCGAGATGGGCACACTCCCAGCATCAAGCCATTGTGGGTAGAGCTCCAGAATTTCCCTTCCTTAAATACGTGTGATATGTTTTGATAGACCTGTTGAGTGATAATAGTAAGTAGTGTTATATCAGTGTCACCAGTCACTAGTCGTATGGGTTGACAGTGCAACTGATGACATCCCAGGATGTATATTAACAGAAAGCTGGAATTGGGAGCAGAGCTGGGACTCAAACCCAGGCATTCCAATATGGATTGCAGGTGCCTAAACCAGTGACTTAACCAAATGCCAAATGCCTACCTCTGCATTTTTTTCTTTTAGACAAGACAGTCATTCATGAATATGGAAATGGAAATGGAAATAGTCTTTTAACAAGAAAGTCATTGATTTTGAAATTGAACAGACTTGGATTCAAGTCCTCACTCCACCACTTGGTACATTTGTGTAATTTGGCACGTGTTGACCTTCCTGTACCTATTTCTTGAGTCTCAGATGGAGGTAGCACTTCCCCCCTATCATGTATGTAGTAAGGTAATGCTGAGCACAGTGTAACATGTAGCAGGGACTGTGTGGCAGGCTGCTGCTGTCGGGATGGTGACACTGTCATCACTGGTCGACTTCTGTCTTCACTGTCAGTGCCTGGAGAGCTTTTTGCCCTTTTCCCTTCCCTAGTTGTGTTCACTGTCTGGTTAGGCTGCTTGTGTGTCTCTTTACAGCAGCAACTTTCTTGTCCATGATCCTGGCTGTCTTGCATGTGGCTTTCTGTTTGTGCTTGTGAGACTTCCTCCTGCCTTTCAAGTGCCCTTGGATTCCTGTGAGACTGTCTCTTTCCTCAAGGGAAAAAATCCCTCTTAATGCTTAAAGCCTCAGAGCAGTCATGAGGTCAGAAAAGTCATGGTAGCTTTCTGTCATCCAGGCATCCAGAGCTCCTTCAGAGGCTTAAAAGGCTGCTGGCCACCCACTTGCAACCTTGTGCCCCTTACCTTCTCAGTTAGATCTCTGATTCCATCTCAGTGGTGGTTTTAAGCTAAAAAGACCTTACTTCTGTTGCCTTTGCATTTTTCTTTCTTGACTCTGTCCCCTCTTTGACTTACCAGCAACTCCTAAGGCAAAGTGGTTAACAGTTGATGGGAGGATATTGGTTCCTTGTCATGCAAAGCCCCCGCAATGGCTGTATCTTTGTAGACTTTTAGAGAAATCAAATGAATCAGAAACCCCAGCTTCAAAATCATCTTTGCATCCTCTCGTGTGCCAAGTAAACTGCTGGGGACAGTCCCTATTTGGTCTTCATTTCTTTAGGTTCATTAGACCCCTTTGTGAAACAGCTCTGACTCTCCCTCTTCCCTGCTCTAGCAGGTGTATGTGTCCCTGAGTGATCATCCTTCCCTCTTTGGGAATTTACTATCAGCACCCCAAGGGCAGTGTGCCCCAAACATGAAGTCTAGTGAAACTGAGTCATGCTGTGGCATAACCACTTTCTGCTCTGCTGTGAGCAAGTGTGCTTCCCTTCTTCCTCTCTTATGGCTAACCTCAAAGACCTTGAACTTGAGCTGCTAATTATTTTGGGTAAATGCTCTCTGGCATCTTTGTTAAGCCTTTGCCAAGTTTCTGAGTTGTCTGCTTAATACTGCGAGATATCAGAAGGCTTCAGTTTGTGTGAAATAAGAGGTCGATCTGCCTTTCCCTCCTTCCTCCACTTGGCTTATTCGTTTGTCCAACAAACATGTATTGAACATCTACAAAATACCAGGATTTCTACTGAATGTGGGAAGCATTATTGTCAGTAAGGTAGAAATAGAATATATTTTAGTATAGCTGAGGCAGAGGGTTTAAGACAGAGTTGAGCTTAATAAGTAGATCTTGTAATATCTAACATGGGATTTAGAAATGTTCCAAAGAGCAGGTAGCATCCACAAAATGATGTAAGCTGTGTGAGTTGTGACCACATGGAATTTGGGAAGAACACTGGCTGAGATGTGGACAGTGTGTTGAAGTGCAGTGAGAATGCAAGGGGGAGGGCGGTGGGTTGCTGGGCGGGAGCCTGCTGCATGGATGTGGACAAGTGATGATGAGATGATGGTACCCCACCTT
Source organism: Sylvilagus floridanus (assembly GCA_949820135.1). Classification (NCBI taxonomy): domain Eukaryota; kingdom Metazoa; phylum Chordata; class Mammalia; order Lagomorpha; family Leporidae; genus Sylvilagus; species Sylvilagus floridanus. The sequence continues at coordinate 70,545,281 of OX463239.1, forward strand.
ATTTAGGAATTAGAGTTGTCAGGACTTAGGTGATTGTGTGTGAGGATGTGCAAGGGGGTGGTGTCCAAGCTGGTGCTCCCATTGCTGGCTTGGACAGCTGCGTGGATGGTCGCATCCTTGACATTAGGAACCCAGGAGGAGATTGAGTGCAGGAGCAAGAGGCCAGGAGAGAAGTGAGGAATGGGCTTGGGAATTAGATGAGTTTCATATGCTAATGAAAGGTCTTGGGGACGTGTGGAGTAGGTTGAGATCATGGGTCTGGCCTCTGTCTGCAGATCTGGTGATGTAAGTCTTGAGAGTGGATGAGATTGACTAGGTTGGAGTGTGGAGTAGTAAGGGGACTGGGAGAGAACAGGAGGAAAATGACATTTAAGCAAAAAAGAACCTGAAGGGGGCCTGGGAAGGAGGAGTCGGAGGGATGAGTGGAACCCACAAGTGTAGCAACTTTTGTCTAGTGCTTTGCAGACAAGTGAGGACTAGAAGGTGAATACCTGCTTTGTCAGCAGGGGAGCAATGGTAACCTTGGCCAGAACAGGTGCCAGGAGAGTGCTTGGCACAAGCCAGGTGAGGAATAAGATGAGTGTTTGGCAGTCTGCCTGTGTAGAGAAATCTTGCAGGAATTGCAGGTGCATGGGGGAGGACCCAGATAGTGCAGTAGCCTGGAGATTTGTAGGTCTATTGAGAGGGCTTCTTACTTTAGGGGTACATGAGGCAAACTGAGTTGACAGCTTCTCCTGTGATTCCTCCTTTGTCATGTTCACTACCCAGTTATATAATTTTTTTGGGGGGTGGATACTTTAAAAATTTTTTGAAACAATCACATACTTACAGAGAATCTTAAAATACCATGTAAAGACTGGTTCCCTGGACAATTTGATTGCTAAGTTTGTGACCTAATACAAGTTTATTTTAGCAGGTATTTCCTACAGAAAGACATTCTTGAGTGCAATCATAGTTCAATCATCAAAATTGCAACTCTATAATCATCGTATACATCATTAAGCTTGACCAGTTGTCTCAGCCATGTCCTTTAGAGGGAAGAGATCAAGCTCAGAATCATGCATTGCATTTACTTGTGTCTTTGGACGCCTTTGATTTGGAACTCTTCTTGAGTCTTTCCTTGATGGTTCTGCTTGGACCCTTTTATTTTTTTATTTATTTTTTTTTTTACAGGCAGAGTGGACAGTGAGAGAGAGAGACAGAGAGAAAGGTCTTCCTTTGCCGTTGGTTCACCCTCCAATGGCCGCCGCGGTCGGCGCGCTACGGCCGGCACACCGCGCTCGTCCGATGGCAGGAGCCAGGAGCCAGGTGCTTTTCCTGGTCTCCCCATGGGGTGCAGGGCCCAAGCACCTGGGCCATCCTCCACTGCACTCCTGGGCCACAGCAGAGGGCTGGCCTGGAAGAGGGGCAACCGGGACAGAATCCGGTGCCCCGACCGGGACTAGAACCCGGTGTGCCGGCGCCGCAAGGCGGAGGATTAGCCTGTTGAGCCACGGCGCCGGCCGGACCCTTTTATTTTTTTAAGACAGTTACAGAGAGAGGTGGAGACAAAGAGAGAGAGAGAGAGGTCTTCATCCACTGGTTCACTCCCCAGATGGCCTCAATGGCCGGAGCTGTGCCGATCTGAAGCCAGGAGCTTCCTCCGGGTCTCCCACTTGGGTACAGGAGCCCAGGACTTGGGCCATCTTCCACTGCCTTCCCAGGCCATAGCAGAGAGCTGTATTGGAAGAGGAGCAGCTGGGACTAGAACCAGCGCCCATATGGGATGCCGGCACTTCAGACCTAGGCTTTAACCCACTGCGCCACAGTGCTGGCCCCAACTTGGGCCCTTTTGAAGATGAAGGTTTAATTTTTTTGAAGCATCCCCCCCCTCAAGCTTGCCTCTGTCTTCCCTCATTAATAAATGCAGGTTGTGTATCTTTGACAAGAATGGCACAGAAATGACACTGTGCTCTTTCTGCATCCTTTTGTGTGTTGTGCAATCTGGATTGTTCCAGTACTGATAAGATTCACCTTGTCACTGATGAGGGTGATGTTGGCCTCTTTCCACCTCCATAAGGGTTATTCTTTTTCCTTCTCTAATGTAGAAGTATTTTGTGGGGAAATATTAATAGAGTATATTGTTATTGCATTCCTCATCACACTTACTTGTTGACATGGGCTCATGTGTTCAAATTTTATTCAACAAAATAGTCTCTTATTATGATGATGACCGCATTGTTTTTGATATGGATGATTAGAGCCTTTTCAATCTGGTTCCTGTGTGCTATTACATGTCTCCATCATTCTTGGAGCAGTTCTATACTTCCTGGCATAATAGGATGGGCCAGCGTCATCTTGTACTTCCATTTATTTTAAAAAAAAAAGTAATATGAAGCCAAGATCTGAGCATTGAGCATGCTTTTGGCCATTGGGTGAAACTTATCCCAGACTGCCTCAGGGGACAGAGCTCCAGGATTCAGTTGGTTCTTTTTATTAACAGTAGTTAGATTCTGTAAAGTCTTTTAAAACACAGAATTAGTACTGAGCCATTGCTTCTCAGTGACAGCACAGGATTATGTTCTGTGAGCTTCTGATCACCAGGACTTTGTCATCTTGCTCATCAGTACCTAATCTTGTTTTATGTGTTTCTATTTAAAGACACCTGACTTAATACACATGATTGATTCATTAACATTGAACTGAAGGCCAATATTACCATAATTCATGCTCGAATGAAGCTTATCTAATACATACATTTTCTGCCATAAGACACAAGACAGCCTTCTGTGATCAGAAACTCTTAAACAGCCCGTCAGCACTATGCGTGGAGCCCTTTTAAACAGTGGAATCAACAAAAGGCAGAAAAATGCAAAAAATGTGGCACTTGGTAGACTCTGAAAAGGGTACTTGTTCGCAATATGAGAGCCCAAACCAAGAGGCAGAATGTTGCCAAATGACCTCAGCTGGGAATGTGTAAATTGGGCAACTCCAGTTTTTCATTTCTGTGTGTATGCCCATGAAAAGCTGCAAAAGTGCCAGGGGTATTGATTTAAACATTAGCAAATGAGTGAATTTGCAAATAGAAATCTGCAAATAATGAGAGTTGTCTATGCATTGTATACTAGTAGGTATATGTGTGCTTGTACTACTACTAAGCGTGCACACACTTTTGTGTGTCTATGTTTTCATCTATCATGAAACTTACTAATTCACACTGGTACTTAAGATTCCAGTTGTGCACTGTGGAGTTTCTTCTTTTTTCTGTTTTGGGCTGCTGGCACCACCTTCCACAAACCTTGCCTGCACCTCAGGGCTATAAGGGAGAAGAAGGGGAAAGAGTGGGGTCACATTTTAGGATTCTATTTCTATTAGGCCAACTCATGATAACATGATATTACCATATTTATAAAGCCCTGTTTTGTTCTTGGAATTTAAAACAATGTAAGTATTGTCATACTTAAGGAGAAAAAAGGTAGCATGTCAAAGCTGGTGAGGCTCAAGGACTGGAGAGTGAGTTGATGTCAATGGCTTAGGGCGGCACCATGCTGTCTGGGAAACGGAGCGTTCATTGGTTTTTTCTAGACTCAGGCATGAGTGGTGGGGGCTGTGAGCTATGGTAGAGCTTCAGTAGGATGGCAGGCTGCTGGCTGGAGCTACTCTTATTGGAGGTTCTGCCTGCCTGCATACCCAGGGGGCCCTCAGAGGACAGAGAGCAGGTCTTGATTTATTCATTCCTGTGTCTCCAGGGGCTGGCAAGTGTAATAAGGGGTTGGGGAGGGGGGCGTTTGTGGAATTTATTTGACCACATGTCACAGAATCGTTGCTCTGCCCCTGTCTCAATTCCCATTCTTCTCCTCTACTACCCTTCCCTTCAGTTTCCCTGGAAGCCCACATCCTTCCTGAAGGAGGGAAGGAAGACTTCCAGGCCCTGACCGCCCAGGGGAAGCTTTCCCAGCAGCTGCTGGAGGCTGGGGAGAGCTCGTGGAGGTGGCTCATGGGGACCTTCAGCGGTGGAGCCCTGCAGAACCACGTGGGGTTCCCAGTCCCAGCCCCTGCTGGCTCTGGGGTCAGGAGTAAGTCACAGAACTTTGCTCACCAGTTCAGCCATGTGTGAAATGGAGATACGTTTATGAGGATTCAACGAAACAGCATTTTGGAAGTACTGAGCAAGTGACTATGCTTAGTCTATAATAGCAAGGATGTCAGTGCTGAATAGCTGGCTCTGTGGGACTGCAGGTGTCATGATTTTTTTCTCCTGTAGGCCTTTTCCCCAACTTAGTGATGAGCTCCATATTAGAGGAGGTTTTTTTGGTTCCTGCCTCTTGTTTCTTGTCAGTAGCCACCCTCTCCCCCAGCATGATGCAATGCTCTGTACCCAGTAAATAGTAAATGTAAATTTGTCAGTGAACAGTCCTCCTTCTAGTATCTTTTCACCTGTACATGATCTCCTAATAGAGCAATTTCCTCCCCTTTTGTCAGAGCTCTGGGGAGATAATCATTATTGTTTCCAACCTTTTTTTTTTTTTTAAATTATGAATCAGTAGTCTGTGTAGCATGGTCGATGTCACGGTCTGTGGCTGTTAGAAAGCATTCTCCTTGCTTTCCTCTTTAATGTGAGCATTGCCCTTGGTGCCTTTTGGGCTCTCATTAGACAGAGAAATGTCTGCACAATCACTCTCTATTTTTACTCTTTTAAGACTATGGCACAAACGCCAAGTGGTCTTAGAAAGAAGCCTGTTGATTGCTCAGCCTGGGGTCTTTCTGGAAAGGCCTGTTAGTAGCTGAATTGGATTTTGTAAAACCTCAGCAGGAAGAGATCCAGCTAGTAATGGGTCTGTCAGCTCCTGAGTTTTTTTCAGATTCTTTCTACCTGAAAAGCACTCTGTTCTTCGCACTTCTTGGGAAAGACTTCTACACTTCATAGGTGCCATCTGATGTACCGAATGAATCGACGTCCATTCAGCCATTGCTCTGAGGATTTTGTGTGATGCACAAATGTCGGTGCCTTAAGGAATTCAGCATTTGCTCTGATTGTTCCACTGCAGATGGCCTTCTAGGCCATACTTCGTGTTTTCTTTCCTAGAGGTTTGAAATCCGTAATCTTTGGGTTGGAACTTGAAGGCAATGTTAGTGATGGCTCTTAGGTTGGTGAGATAAATGCCCAGTGTTTGGGACAGCACTGATGGTAGCAGGGGATGCAGGCAGCAGGAGAGAGCTGAAGTACAGGGCTTAGGCCTCTGAGCTCACATCTTGGGGCGTCCAGTTATTTCATTAGCTCAGTGGCCACTGGTAATTCGTCTTCATTTTTCCTGGCCTATAAAGTGGATTCGATGGTTTAATTTTTATATCTACTCTTAAAGGATTATTATAAGGTGTTTATGAGATGGGCCACACAGATCAGGCACACAGTGGTCAGCACTCCATGCAGATGTGGGTCCTTCAAGAAGTCTTGTAACATGGAATTAAAAGATGAGTTTATTTTGAAATCTGGATATGAGGGTCCTCAGAAATTTCATGGAAATGTGTATTATGAAAAAACATAAGTTTCAAGAGAAGTTTAGTTTTTTTTTTTTAAAAAAAAACATTTATTTATTTATTTTGAAAGGCAGAATTAGAGAGAGAGAGAGAGATTTTCCATCGGCTGGTTCACTCCCCAAATAGCCACAACCTCCAGGGGTGGGTTAGGCTGCAGCTAGGAGCCAGAAGCTTCATCTGAGTCTCCCACGTGGATGCAGGGGCCCGAGCCCTTGGGCCATCCTCTGCTGCTTTCCCAGGCTCATGAGCAGGGAGCTAGGTGGCAAGTGGAGCAGCCAGGACTCAAACTGGCACCCATAAGGGGTGCCGGTACTGAAGACAACAGCTTAACCCGCTAGGCCACAGTGACACCCCCAATTTTTAGTTTAAAATTTTTTTTTCTTAGTTTCTAGGTTTTTAACAGTTTCAGTATAGTTCATGGATACAATTCTAAGCATATATTATTTTCACCAAAATGAAATTATCACTTAATTCCATCTTTTTCCATGAACTTCTCCAAGGACCCTCAGATGGCTCTTCTTAAATTGAAAATGAGCCTTTAAAATTTTTTGGAATGCTCACTTTAAGCTCCAGGTCCTATAAAGTAGGCAAATCAGTATGTAGTATATGTTGTATAGACAAGGGATCCTGTGTCCTACAAAACATCATGTACCTCATTTGGAACAGTGTAACACACACACACACACACACACACACTCTCACACTCTCTCTCTCTCTCCCTCTCTATCTCCCTCACACATACACACACATACACAGCTGGTGGGAATGGATAGTGGTCCAACCCCTTTAGAAAATAGTTTGGAGGCCAATACTGTGGCAGCAGGTAAAGTCGCCACCTGCAGTGCCGACCCAGCTGCTCCTCTTCCAATCCAGCTCTGTGCTATGACCTGGGAGAGCAGTGGAAGATGGCCCAAGTCCTTGGGCCCCTGTACCCATGTGAGAGACCCAGAAGAAGCTCCTGGTTCCTGGCTTTGGATCGACACAACTCCGGCCGTTGTGGCCAACTGGGGAGTGAACCAGCAGATGGAAGACCTCTCTCTTGCCTCTCCTTCTCTCTCTGTAACTCTTTCAAGCAAATAAATAAATCCTTTAAAAAAAACCAGTTTGGACATATCAAAAAATTAAATGTATCCCTTTCCTGTTTCTTGGCTATTCCACTTCTTAGCATTTACCGGAACAGAATATAAGTTATGCCCTTGCAAAGTTTCGCATACAAATGTCCTAGACAGGCCGTTGGACACATGTATTTGTTACTATGAGCTTTATTGGAATAGCCCCAAAATTGACAACTACCCAGATGTCCCTTTGCATGAAAAGGGATCAATAAATTATGTTTAATTCAAGGGAATCCAACTAAGAAATGAAAAGAAGTACACTATTGGGATATGCAATAATAGTGTCAGTCTTGAAATAATCATGCTGAGTGCAGTATGCCAGATCCCTTTTATATAAAATCCTGGAAAACGCGAACTATTATATAGTGACAGGAAACAGGTCAGTGGGAAGTAAGAATTGAGGGACCCAACTTACAGGCAGGCACAGGAAGACTTGGGGTTGGGGTGGGGGTAAGGAGTGTGCTCATGATCTTGACTGACCTGGTTGTTTCGCAGGTACGTAAACCGTGTTTGTGGACTTTAGTGCAGTTTACTGTATTTGTCCATTATGCCCACCAGTGGTGCTCTTTAAAGACCAGGTTTATTGTACCCAAACCCCAATACGCGTGCTGTGCTGCTCCAAGCACAAAGCTCATCAGCTCACTTCAGTGAACACTCGCTGAATCATTTATCAGCTATTTCGTGTTCTTCTGGAACTTCCAGTGCTTTATTTAGGAGTTTTTATTTGGAACACTGTGTCCAAGAGAAACTGAATTAATGACTTTTCTTTTGATCCAGTCCTCTGATTTGTTGTTACTGTATTGACCTTATAATTAGCCAGTACAGTAACTAAATATTCTAAAAGTTTTTGCAGACTTTGAACTTGGCTGCTTGGACCTCTAAGTAGCCTTTTCCCTTTTTTTTTTTTTTTTTTTTGACAGTTCTGCTTTGCTCACTCTTTGCTTCCGTTCCTTATCTGTACCCCACCATATTTCTGCTCAAGAGAATGTTCCCTACTCCGATGCAAAAGGAATGCAATGGAAGCTTCCTCATTTGACATAATGAGATTTTTTTTATTATTTTTTTATTTTTTATTTTTTATTTTTTTTATAGCTTTTATTTAAAGAATATATATTTCCAAAGTACAGCTTATGGATTACAATGGTTCCCCCCCCCCCAGAACTTCCCTCCCTCCCGCTACCCTCCCCTTTCCCGCTCCCTCTCCCTTTCCATTCACGTCAAGATTCATTTTCAATTCTCTTTATACACAGAAGATCAGTTTAGTATATATTAAGTAAAGATTTCAACAGTTTTTCCTCACATAGAGACACAAAGTGAAAATACTGTTGGAGTACTAGTTATAGTATTAATTCACAATGTACAGCACATTAAGGACAGATATCCTACATGATTTTTTTAAAAGAATTGATTAATTATCTATGCAATTTCCAATTTAACACCAAGATTTTTTAATCATTTCCAATTATCTTTATATACAGAAGATCGATTCAGTATATACTATGTAAAGATTTCATCAGTTTGCACCCACACAGAAACACAAAGTGTAAAAATACTGTTTCAGTACTAGTAATAGCATTATTTCACATTGGATAACACATTAAGGACAGATCCCTCATGAGACGTAAGTACACAGTGACTCCTGATGTTGATTTAACAATTTGACACTCTTGTTTATGGCGTCAGTAATCTCCCTAGGCTCTAGTCATGAGTTGCCGAGGCTATGGAAGCCTTTAGGGTTCGCCGACTTCGATCTTATTCCGACAGGGTCATAGTCAAAGTGGAAGTTCTCTCCTCCCTTTAGAGAAAGGTACCTCCTTCTTTGATGGCCCCGTTCTTTCCACTGGGATCTCACTCGCAGAGATCTTTCATTTAGGTCTTCTTTTTTTTTGTTTTTCAGGGTGTCTTAGCTTTCCATGCCTAAAATATTCTCATGGGCTCTTGAGCCAGATCCGAATGCCTTAAGGGCTGATTCTGAGGCCAGAGTGCTATTTAGGACATCTGCCATTCTATGAGTCTGCTGTGTATCCCGCTTCCCATGTTGGATCATTCTCTCGCTTTTTGATTCTATCAGTTAGTATTAGCAGACACTAGTCTTGTTTGTGTGATCCCTTTGACTCTTAGACCTATCAGTGTGATCAACTGTGAACTGAAATTGATCACTTGGACTAGTGAGATGGCCTTGGTACATGCCACCTTGATGGGATTGTATTGGAATCCCCTGGATTTTTAATTATTATTGAATTGCTGTCATATTTTAAAAAGTCAGTTAAAACTGGGAATCAAACAATTTTTAAGCTAAAACATGTGAATTTAAATTTTGACTTAAAACTTACATACACATGTGCATACATACAAGGTATATGCAAACAGTTCATGGTAAATGGTATCATGAAAAAAACCGCACGGGTTTCAAAAATTTTTTGCACCAAAATAAACTTTCAGTTCCATTTCCCATGAAGATTTTGCAGATTCTGTGTGTGTGTGCACGTATGTGTGTATATGTGTGTAACAGACTTCACTGAATGTGGTTTTTTAAAAATTTACTTGTTTGTATTTGAAAGGCAAGAGGAGAGAGAGACCTCCCACCTGCTGGTTTACCCCTCAAACACCCTTAACAGCTGGGACTGGGGCTAGGCCAAAGCCAGGAGCTCCAAACTTAATCTAGGTCTCCCAGGTGGGTGGCAGAAACCGAATTACTGAGGCATCATCTGCTGCCTCTCAGCGGTAACAGGAAACTGGAATTGGGGATGGAGCTAGGCCTTGGGTCCAGGTACTCCAGTATGGGATGCGAGCATCCCAAGTGGCTTCTGTCTTAACTGCTGCACCAGATGCCCACTCGTGAATGTGGTGGTAGCTGGACTTGCACAACAACTTCCCACCCTGTATCACCCTCATGCTGTGTGGCTCACAGTGTCTATTTTGGAGTTCTTTACAGTGAGTGCCCTTTTAAAATGTCTTTGAGAAATAATGAGTATAGACCCCTTCCCTTTTACGTTTAGGATCTGGAATCTAAGTTTGGCATAACAGTTGAGATGTCCATAGCAAGTACTTAGATTTGGTTCCCTGCTCCACTTCCTAACTCTGGCTCTCTGCTGATGCAGACCCCGGGAGACACTAGTGATGACTCAGTAACTGGGTGGCTGCCACTCAAGCGGGAGACCTGCAGAGTGATCCTGGATGCTGGTTCTGGCCCTGGCCTTGGGGGGGGGGGTAGCATTTGGGGGATGAACTTAGTGGATGGGAGCCAGTGTGTGCTCGCTCTCAATCTCTCTCTGCCTTTCAAATAAAAATGAATAAATAAATGAAAAACACTTCCCAGTCTATTGACAGATGTCTGGCCCTCACCTACTTTGGCAGAAATTTTCTTTGTTAGTGACTCCCAAAAAGCACTCTACTGAGTTTCCATACCAACAGCAGCTTTTCCTCTTTGCATTCATGTTTCTTTGGTCCATGCCACACTTAAATATATAATTATGCAATAAATACAACTGGCATGAAGGTTTAAGGACTGACTTAGGCAGGCTTGCCGTTTAATGTTGGATGCAGCCCACCCACTGAAGAGTGGCTTCTGGTTTTGCAGGTTCAAGAAGAGGTTGTGATGAGGCATCTACTGTATAGGTGCCTTGTAGGGAATTGAAGCATAGGAAGTAGTAAATCACTGTAAAGCCAGAATGTCAAGATAATAAAAATCACTGTTAACATTGAGATGGATTTTCTTTCCATCTTCCCTGTGTGTGTATGTGTAGGCAGGCCGTTCATACCGTTTTGTATCCTGCTCGTGCACAGAGCAATGATGAATGTCCTGGAACTTAAATATCTGTGCTTCTCTCTAATTACTTGCTTCAGTAAACAGCTAGAAATGAAATTATCTCTGAAAAGAGTGTGACCGTACTGATGACCTTTAATGAATATTGCCTGTTGATGACCAAAAAGTTGACGCCTGCTCTGGTGGGGAGTGTGCAGATCTGTATCTTGGCAACATCATGAGTGCTCAGATCCTGATAAATCATAGAGAAGATCTTGTTTGGGTTTGTATTTTAAAGGTGTTATGTAGAATCAGCATTTTTTTCTGATTTATTTCTCTGCCATTTGCATTTCTTCTTTCAAGAAAAATTTATTACCGTTCCTCAACCACTTTGCACTAGGGAGTTTGTTTTCTTGAGATTTTCAGTTCTCAGTGGTCTGTCTGTGATAGACTAGCCTTTTGTTGCAGCCTGCAAAAATATTTTCCAAGTTCATGGCTTCTCTTCTGACTTTATTTTGCAGTGTCTTTACTTTTTGTATCATGAAATCTCTTTGTGATTTCCTTTGTTGCACTGTTCTCACTTGGGCCTTTCTCAGTAGGATGCAGGAAACTGAGCTGTATGAACACACACATGAGTGTGAACATTGTGGGTGAAAGAGGCATTGTGTCTGTTTGATTTATCTGTTATGTGCCAGTGTGACGATGTAATTATTTCAGGTTTGTAAATTGCTTTTACTGTCTGGCAAGCAAGTTTCCATTTTTTTTCAACATTTTATTAACTACATTCAATATACTTTCTTCTGAAATAAATGTTTTTAGATGGGCTTAATCCAGGCTCCTTATGGTTTTGCAAGTTTTCCCTGCCTTCTGAATCTGTGGATAATTTCACTGGGAGTCTCATGTGGAGTTAAGAGCCTTTGTTGGCTCTCTTGAACATATGTCTTTTTGATTGTTTTTTTTTTCTTTTGAGAGGCAGGGAGAAAGAGAGGGATTGGTTCATTCCCTCAGTGTCCACAGTGGCTGGTTCTGGGCCATGGCTGCAGTTAGGAGTTCTGCAGACTATACTCCAGACCTCTCATGCAGGTGGCAGATACAATCACTTGAACCATCGCTGCTGCCTCTTAACGTCTGTGGCTGAGTCAGGAATTACAGCCAGGAAGTGAACCTAGGTACTCTGATGAAGGATGTGGCCACCTTAACTGCTAGGCCAGATGACCAGTCCCTGTCTTTTTGGGTTTCTTTACAATTTTTATTTATTTGTTTTCATTTTCATAAGAGAATGAGCACATGCAAGCAAGTAAGCTTTCACGTATTGGCTCAGTTCTCAAATGCAGTCAACACATAGGGCTGAACCAGACTGAAGCCTGGAGACCAATGCCGGTCTCCAGATGGCTGCCAGGGACCCAAGGACTTGACCATCACCTGCTGCCTCCAAAGCGCATTAGCAGGAAACTGAATCAGAAGTGGAGGAGGCAGACTCGAAGTTGGTCACTCCAGTATGGGATGTAGGTGTCTCGAGTGGCAACTTCACTGCTAGGCTGAATACCCAACCCTGCTTCCTATCTTTTTGATTCTTAACATCTGTATCCTTAACTTTTACATCTGAGTTGTCTCCTTAGTTCCTTACATAATTACTGTTTCAGTTACAGTGCAGTGATGACTTGTTCCTGCCTGGGGCCTGCATCGTCCTTGTCCATGGATCTGCTTTGACAGTGTAACAGGTGTTGCCTGTGTGTGGGTCTTCATGAAGGACTTTCTAACTGCTCAGGAAAGGAACTAGGACCATGTTTGTAAAATATCCTTTTTGAGGCTTGGAGTCGAATGTGCCGGCTTCACAGAGCTGCAACTGTTTGGGGTGTCCCTAAAAATCCCAGTGCCCAGGCGTTATCAGCAGTGAGATCAGCTGCTTTATTTTTAGCCTGTCAGCTTTCTGCCCTTTGGAGAACATCGTGCAGCAGCAGCAGCAGCAATGTGTCTAGGCAGAAGGCAGAGGTTAGCTGGGCCACGTGCTGTATGCCCCCTGTGCGTGTGAGGGGTGGGTTCAAAGGGTCTCCTTGAAAATGACTGCAGTGACCTTGGCACAGGCTGCCTTGGAACCATCTCTTGGACTCCTCTTGGCGACCACTTTCTGGCCTTGGCTTCTGAGTCTGGCTCAGTGATGCTGATGTTGCACCTTTCAAATCAGAGACGCCAAGGCTCTCGCCTATCAGCAGCTGTGTGTATAGAAATAGGTATTAACAGACTGGCAGAAAGAAGGAGCTGGGCTATAACAGCAGCAGGGGCACGCACGGGCCACTCGCTCCTCTTTGTCTTGTCTCAGCGAGCCGCCTGGCATGGAGTGTCAGAGCTGCATCAGCAAGGCCATCGCACAGGCCACAGCACCAGTGCTGCCCTTGAGCTTCTGTCTGGCTGGACCAGGTGGTGTGCGGTCACTTCCTGCCTGTTAGAAGTAGCTGTTAGGCTAATGGCTGTGCATTGGGGATTTCTGTTCTTTGTGGTTTTTCTGAGCTTCCAGATCAAATGCATGCTGGAGAAAGATTTTGGTGCTCTGGACATAAAGAAGGTGAGACACCTGCATTCCACATCTGAGTGCTTGGGTTTGTACCTCACTCCGGTTTTTGGCTCCAGCTTCTTGTTCATGCAGACTGTGGGAGGCAGTAATGGTGGTTCCCAGGAGTGAGTCCCTGCAACCATGTGGGAGACCTGGGCTGAGTTCTAGGCTCCTCATTTAGGTTTCTGTTCAGTCCAAGTCTTTTTAGCGGGGTGAACCAGTGATAGACATGCTCACTTTCTTTGTTTCTCTCTCTCTCTCTCTCTCTCTCTCTCTCTCTCTCTGCCTCTCAGATAAATAGTTGAATAAATTTTATATGTATTTAGGAGAAATGTGCTCCATAGCATTTTTTTGACAGGCAGAGTTAGAGAGAGAGAGAGAGAGAGAGAGAGAGAGAGAGAGAGAGAGAGAGAAAGGTCTTCCTTCCGTTGGTTCACCCCCCAAATGGCTGCTACAGCCGGTGTGCTGCGCCAATCTGAAGCCAGGAGCCAAGTGCTTCCTCCTGGTCTCCCATGTGGGTGCAGGGCCCAAGCACCCGGGCCATCCTCCACTGCCCTCCAGGGCCACAGCAGAGAGCTGAACTGGAAGAGAAGCAACCGGGACAGAATCCAGCGTCCCACTCCATAGCATTTAAAATATGAGACTGGAAACAGTTTGTAGTCGTGCAAAATAAAGTCCTTTCTGAAAAGAGTGAGGGGTTTTGAAGGGGAGGAGCTACCGCAGGGCCTCCTTCTTCAGGTGATTCTCCAGGTGCATCTTCAGCTTCTTCACCAAAAGCCAGGTGGGTCTTCGGGGCCCTTAGTTTTTTCCTAATATATGTTTTTCAGGAAATTTTTTGAAGACGTTTGTATGCTTGGATTTCAGATCTTTCACATCAAAATAAACTTATCTTTTTCTTTTAATTTTTTTTTTGACAGGCAGAGTTAGACAGTGAGAGAGAGAGACAAAGAGAAAGGTCTTCCTTTTTCCATTGGTTCACCCCCTAAGTGGCCGCTATGGCCAGTGCATTGCGGCCTGTGCGCTGTGCTGATCTGAAGCCAGGAGCCAGGTGCTTCCTTCCTGGTCTCCCATGCAGGTGCTGGGCCCAAGGACCTGGGTCATCCTCCACTGCACTCCCAGGCCACAGCAGAGAGCTGGACTGGAAGAGGAGCAGCGGAGAGAGAGAACAAGAGAGAAATTTTCCATCTCATACTTCACTTTCCAAATGCCTACAACAGCGAAGGCTGGGGCTTGGGAACCAGAAACTCCATTCCATTCTCCAACATGAATGATAGGTAACTAGTTACTTGAACCATCACTTGCTGCCTCCTAGGTGTGCATTAGCAGGAAGCTGGAAGTGGAGGTGAGAATTGAACCCAGATGCTCTGATAAGAGATATGGGCGTCTCAAGTGGGAGCTTACCTCCTGTGTGTGCCAGGTTGCCTGCCCCAAATTTAGCTTTTAGTTCCATTTTCCACAAATTTGTTGAAGCACCCTTATATTTTTCTTTTCTTTTTCAAGACGTAACGACCTTTTATTTACGTTGACGGTGTTCGTTGCAGTGGGTACATTTTGTGTCTGAGTTGTTGGTGTGGGTTTTGGAGAAGTGCTCATGGAGGCCCATATACATTGCAACCCCGGGTGCTGTTGTCAGGACTAACGCCCTTAGTGAGGCCCGCCTCACCCTCCATTCTGGGGAGGAGCAGCAGAGGAAAGCCAGCCCCGTGAGTCCAACCTCTGCTGGGGCTTCCTTCTTACAGATGCCTTCTGTTGTCATGAGCGGTTGATTTCTTGGGCCTAGAGGGTTTGTGGATGTGTGAGTGTTTTCTGAAGCTTTTCCGTTTTGTTTTTCCTGATGAGTTAGTTTTTGGAATGAAATATTGTACTGAAGACGTTGGAAACCTTTTGTAGCTTTATGGGCACAGAAGAAAATTCGTTTAGAAAACGTGTTAAAACAGCTTTCCTTCTTGAGTTACTATTAATGCTACAAGTTAACTCAGATCCATAAACCAGTTTACACAATGGAGTAGTTGAGCTTTTAATCTTTGTGGTGTAACTTGGAAAAGCAAACGATCGTTTCTAAATGCGGCTTGTTCTGTGCCCTGTTTTCTATTCTGAGTCTGGATTCATTTATGTTGCTTGGATGCTGAAATGTTTGGTTCTTAACTGAGCGTAGCAATAAATCTAGGTTTACAAAAAGCAGTGTTCGTTGGCTACAAATCACTCTTGGATTGGAGGGATGGGGGGGCAGTTGTTCGTGTTTTTCCTAAGAAATCTTCTTGAATTTCTCAGATTGGGCTCTGATGAGATTCTGCTCCTGTAGAGAAAGGTGAGGCATTGGAGGAGCCGGTGGCGTGGGCTCTTGGATACTGAGGCTTCTCTCAGCTCACCTGCAGTTTACTCCGTAGATGACATACCCCAGGTTCCTGTCTCCAGTTGGAGTGGTGGCTGTGCATATTGTAGTCTGCATTTTTTTTTTAAAAAGATTCATTTATCCACTAGAAAGGCAGCGTCAGAGAGAGAGAGAAAGAGACAGATAAAGAGGAGAGGAAGAGGTCTTTGATCTGCTGGTTCATATGCCAAATGACTGTAGTGGCTGGGACTGGGCCAGGCCAAGCCAGGAGCCTGGAATTCCCATCTGATCCTCCCACCTGGGTGGCAGGACCCCCAGCATTTAGGCCACCTTCTTCTTTCCCAGGTGCATTTGCTGGGAACTGGATTAGAAGTGGAACAGCTGAGACTTGAACTGGTGTGCATATTGAGTCCTGGTGTTGCAAGCAACCACTTAACCTGCTGTGCCACACTGGCACCATATGCTACTTTTTTTTAAAGGATGTATTTATTTATTTGAAAGACAGGATGATGGGATGAGGGGGGCCAGGGAGGAGTGTGCAGAGAGAGAATCTTTGATCCACTGGTTCACTCCACAAAGAGCCACAACAGCCAGGGCTAGAACAAGCCGATGCCAGAAACCCAGAATGCCATCTGGGTCTACTGTGTGGGTAGCAAGGGCCAAAGTACTTGGGCCATCCTCTGCTGCCTTTCCAGGTGCGTTAACAGGTAGTTGGATTAGTAGAGCAGCAGGAACTTCAACTGGTGCTTCCACATGGGATGCCAGTGTCACAAGTGGTGTCTTAACTCACTGTACCACAGTGCCAGTCCCAGGATAATTCTTGCCATGAGAGTTCTACTTGATGTTTTGTTCATGACTGTCATGCCTTGAACAGTGTCCTCATTCCCCTCCCACTCCCCACCCCCAACCATTCATGTCTACCCCAATTCTCAAAATGGGACCATATTTGGAAACAGCCTTTGCAGATGTAAGTACTTAAGGATGGAGACGCGATCACACTAGAGCAGGATGGGCCCTAAACCTAGTGAGTGGGGCCCGTGACACTGTCACGTGAAGACGAGGTCCCCAGACAATGGAAGGGGAAAGGACAGATTGTTCCCTGAAAACTTCCAGGGAAGTGTGGGTCCTCGGGTGTTTCATTTCAGACTTGTGGCTTCTCCAACTTGGAGAGAATCAACTCCTTTTGCTTGAGAAACCACATTTGTGGTGACATTTTCTGAAACCTCGAGGAAACTGATGGACCAACCCCAAATGCAGTGGTTGGAGGGCAGTCTCATATCGACTTTTTGTAGCACTCTGAGTCCATCTCCATATGAAACAGCAGCATTGAGAGATCGATATGGTGTAATTTTCCACAACTGAGATGTCCCTGTGTCTGGTGCACCCCCCATTTTTACATGGTCAATACATGGTGAAAGCAGGCTTACCAGAATCATCTACCACTGGAAAAGGCCTGTGTGGTCTTTGTGATTTTTTTTCAAGATTTATTTGTTTACTTGAGGAGAGAAGGAGTTCTTCCCTCCGCTGGTTCATTCCCTAAACAGCTGCAAGGACTGGAACTGGGCCAATACGAAGCCAGGAGCCAGGAGCTTATGTGCAGGGTCCCAAGGACTTGGGCCATCTTCCACTGCTTTCCCAGAAGCGTTAGCACAGAGCTGGATCAAAAGTGGAGCAGCTGGGACTCCTATATAGGACGCTGGTGCCTCAGGCAGAGGCTTAATCTACTACTCCACAGCGCCGGCCCTGTCTTTGTGATATTAACATTTACTTTGCCAGTATATATGCCTGTTGGCTTTGTTCTGTGGAAGTGAATTTTCAGATGCCCAAAGCCTGCTTCATGTAGCACCTCGAGACTAGAGCAATCAGTGGTATCTCCAAAGTGTGTGTGTGTGTGTGTGTGTGTGTGTGTTCACTGCTATCAGTCTCGAGGATTCAGATTAGAGCATTTTCTTTTTTTTTTTTTATTTTATTTTTTTATTTTTTATTTTTGATAGGCAGAGTGGACAGTGAGAGAGAGAGACAGAGAGAAAGGTCTTCCTTTTATTTTTGACAGGCAGAGTGGACAGTGAGAGAGAGAGACAGAGAGAAAGGTCTTCCTTTTATTTTTGACAGGCAGAGTGGACAGTGAGAGAGAGAGACAGAGAGAAAGGTCTTCCTTTTGCCGTTGGTTCACCCTCCAATGGCTGCCGCGGATGGTGCGCTGCGGCCGGCGCACCGCGCTCATCCGATGGCAGGAGCCAGGTGCTAGGTGCTTATCCTGGTCTCCCATGGGGTGCAGGGCCCAAGCACCTGGGCCATCCTCCACTGCACTCCTGGGCCACAGCAGAGGGCTGGCCTGGAAGAGGGGCAACCGGGACAGAATCCGGGGCCCCGACCAGGACTAGAACCCGGTGTGCCGGCGCCGCAAGGCGGAGGATTAGCCTGTTGAGCCACGGCGCCGGCCGATTAGAGCATTTTCAAGGTTGCAAACCCTGTAAAGGATGCAGGATGCTGCTGTATGGCTGTGTCCTTTCCCAAGTTCACTGGGAAACACAGCATTTAGGGCATAATTGGCTTGTTGGCCCACACTATTAGGATGAGGAGAAAGCAAAGTCAATACAGGTACTTAGAGCCAGAAAAATAGTGTTTTTCAGAGGGGAAACAACTCTCTTGGTCAACAGAGATAAAAACACAGATTCTTGGTGTTACTGATGCAGCCTCTGTAGGTATTTCCAGCCTCATGTTCTCAAGTGTATGTTGGAAGCTTCGATACAGATGCTTAAGGGCCTGATGCTGTGAGACTCAATTGTGCAGCAGCGATATGGTCACATGAAGGGTGGTAGAGGCACTGTTGTGGTTGAGAAACGTGAGCCCTGTGGCCTTACAAGTGAACGTTGGCTTAGGCTTCTTAGAACAGGGGCCCTGGGGCCAGCGCTGTGGCTCACTTGGTTAATCCTCTGCCTGCGGCGCTGGCATTCCATATGGGCACTGGGTTCTAGTCCTGATTGCTCCTCTTCTAGTCCAGCTCTCTGCTGTGGACTGGGATAGCTGTGGAGGATGGCCCAGGTGCTTGGGCTCCTGCACCTGCGTTGGAGATCAGGAAGAAGCACTTGGCTCCTGGCTTTAGATTGGCACAGTGCCGGTCACAGCGGCCATTTGGGGAGTGAACCAATGGAAGGAAGACCTTTCTGTCTGTCTCTCTCTCTCTGTAACTCTACCTGTCAAATAAGTTAAAAAAAAAAAAAAAAAAGAACAGGGGCCCTCTCATTTGCTCTGAAGAGCTCCCCGACCAGGGAGGAGTCTGTCCAATATAAATGGAATTTCATGTTTCCAGCACAGCCACTAAAAAGGAAAGGCAAAATCAGGGAGGTATCTCCATGCAGAATTTGAAGCTTATTCAACCAAGGGGATCTCCCAGACACAAATGAGCTGGAGATGTAAAATGAGTTTGCAGTGCAGACTCGCTCTGCTAGATTTAGGTACCCCATTTATGCATGTGTAGGAAAACCTTGCTGGTGTCTATTAGAAGGAACATGTTCTCCCCCCTTCCTAGGGGCACCATGCTTGAGCCAGGCCTCTCTTGGTCCAAAAGTCTAGGCACCGGGGTGTAGGGGGAGCAAAGGAAAGGGAAGGAACGTTTTTTGAATGTGAACTGTACCAGGTATTACTTATTCAGTTTATTTTTAGTCTTCAGTGTGATGCTATGCCTCGTAGACCTCAGCATTCTCAATGTGGAAATGATAATTAGTCTTAATTTGGAAACTGAGGCTCAGAAAATTAAAATGACTCATGCCAGGTAGTGTAAAGAAGTAATCAGCAGGGACTTGTTTTGGATAATAGAAGGAAAGAAATGGTGTGTGTGTGTGTGTGTGTGAATGAATGAATGAGTATATGCATATATCTAGATACATTGGAGAATTTTTGGCTGATTATTTCTGATTTCAACTATTTATTTACATATTTGTAGGATTCCTTCTGGTTCAGAGAGGTGAGGAGTACCCAGTATCCAGTCTCCATGCAGCCAGTGCTGTAGGGGAAAGGCTGAAGTGTGATCTGTGGTTCTTTTACATGTCAGCAGGTGCACTTTGATATGTACAGTGGGGATGCACCAGCAGCCATGGCTCCGCTTTCTTCCTGTCTGCCTTTAAACAATCTCATTAATGGTATAAATTTAGTCCTATAGAATAAAATATTTTTATTTGAATTTACTGGATAATTTTACATGTTGTTTCTAATTTAAAATGCAGACATGTGGCGTTTTGTAGTCCCCCATCTTGTACACCATGCACATTTGCTGACTTAATATATAAACTGATTTTTGTTGTGTTTTGTGCCTGTGTCAGTGATAACAGAGATTAAAGCTTCCTGGGTTCTGCAGTGTATCAAGGACAATCCAACTTTATCTTAATAAGAGAAGATGGAATTGGGGCTTCTCCTGGGCCAGTTCTGTGTCCTTCCTAACACTATCAGCTGTCCCAGAGCATCCATCACTGCCCAGGCCAATTGCTCGGACGCTGTCGACGTTGCCCATTGTCCGTCTGTGGACCCTGTGCAGCTGACCCTGAGCGCCAGCCAGTCTTTATCCGCCTAGCTGACAGGGCCAGTCAGGATGATCAATATGGGCCTCTTCCTCATGGTGCAGTCACTAAATGGATTTACTTTCCTTAATATCCATGTGGAGTCACTGTTTGGGCAGTGGAGAGTTGAAGTAAGCCCTGTGCTGATTAAGCTCTGCTGGAGTGGAAAAGCATGAAACAATACTGTAGCTATAAAAACGAAAGCTCTGCAGGACAGGCATCCCCACCAAATGAATGTTTGCAGATAATACAGCACTCTACAATGATTTTTCAGATGGTTTTCCATGACTAAGCGTGCATGGAGCTATTGGTTTGAACATGTGGGAAATCATTTGTCTGATTTTCATAAATCTCAACCTCCTCAAAGGAAAGAGCTTATCTCTCTGACAGCTCATCTGGTGATCTAGTACTGGTTCCATTTACCAAAATCAACTGTAAATGTGTGAGTGTACTTTTGCTATGTTGCTAGGATAATGGTTGATAAGTTCACTCTATGGTCCTTTCTTTATTTTTAACTGACAGATAATTGTACATCTGTATGGGGTCCTGTGTGATGCTTCTGTACATTTACATGTTGTGTAATGATCAGCACGGACTATTAAGGTTATCCATCATTTTTCTTACATGAAATACTAGACCTTGGAGTATGGCTGCCTCGTATCTAAACTAAAGCCTAAACTATAGCTCATCTTTGCCAACACCAACCAAGATCACCATAGGGTAAAGACATCCCTTTCTGGGGTTTCTTTTAACATTTATTGGGAAAATATTCAGCATTACATTTTCTTACGGCTGTTTGTTTCTTAGCAAGTTGACTATTAATCAGGCAGTTTTCTCTTTGATGCAGAATATCTTTCTCTTTGGTTTTACCATTTCTTATGGTTTTGTGTATTTCATTTGAGGCTGAAAATAAGTCTGAGAAGATGGTAGAATATAAGAAAAGGATATGTAGTCTCTCAGTTTCTGGACATCACTGGACTTACATTGTTTCACAGAGCAAATTAACCGCTAGTGCTGGATCTGCCCTTAGTTGGTTCTTTACTGGGATATTATTGTAATTTCTCCTTTGTTGTCAACAGGAGGATAGCTAGGATCAGGATTTTCCTCTGTGTCATTTAGTATAGAGGAGAGTGAGTCATGTGGTCTCGCAGGGGTCTGAGGATGTCGCTGATGGCCCTGATCCAAGTGATTTCATGTGAATTTTAGATCCCACTCAGATGACAATTGCTACTGGTTTTAAATGTCCATTTAACTATCACCTTCATTATTTCTGTGAAGATTCATGCTGTTTGATTTGTAACTTTATGTGTTGGTTCCAAATTGGAGAAAATCTTGGCTGCCTTGCAGTATTTTTTGGTTGGGTTTAAAATTTGCTGTAGTGCTTCCAGGAGTTCCTTGCCTCTCACCCACTGCAGTTGGCCACCTCTGCCCTCCAAGAGAATCCTCCTTCTGGGTCCCTCTGGGAGGAGGAACATTCTGGCCCAGAAAGGCCTTGGAGTGGGAGGGTCTCCGACATAACAGGAGCTGTGTTTGCCATTGGGCAGCTTTATCGCAAAGCTACAGCCTTCGTCCTTGTTGAAAAATCTAAGATTTTCTCTTCTGGAGTCAGAGAGGAGAGAAAATCTCATAGTTAAAAGAGAAGAACAGAGAAGGAAGAAAGAGATCTGCTGGGACATTCATTCTCTGAAGCGTTGTCAGGTTGTCTTAACACACTTTTCTGAAAAGCACTGGAGTGCTGGCTTCATTCTCCAGCGGTCCTGTGTGTGATACTGAAAGGCATCTGTGGGGCCAGAGCCATGGCTCACTTGGTTAATCCTCTGCCTGCAGCGCCGGCATCCCATATGGGTGCCAGTTCTGGTCCCGGTTGCTCCTCTTCCAGTCCAGCTCTCTGCTGTGGCCCGGGAAGGCAATGGAGGATGGACCAAGTGCTTGGGCCCCTGCACCCACATGGGGGACCGGGAGGAAGCACCTGGTTCCTGGCTTCGGATCAGCGCAGCTCAGGCCATAGTAGCCATTTGGGGAGTGAACCAATGGAAGGAAGACCTTTCTCTCTGTCTCTCTCGCTATCTATAACTCTGTCAAATAAATTTAAAAAAAAGAAAAAAGAAAGGCATCTGTGTGTGTCTGTGTGTAAATGTGTGTGTATGGAATTATGTGCATAAGCACATGATGGAAGTAAAAGCAAGAGAGGAATTTTTTCTTAAAGGTAGATTTAAAGACTGAAAGCACCACATTATTAGGATATCTACTGACCAAATAAAGAAAAAAAACAATGCAGCTCAAAAAGATCAAGGCCATCTTAATCAGCCCCATTGCCTTGGTCTGCTAGAACATAGTGACCTGCAGGCTGCTTGTGCCGATAACATCTTACATTGCTTTCTGTTTTTCTCCTGTTGCCTAAGAGGCATAGTGTTGAGCTTTCTGGACGACTGGAAGCCGCAGGGGTGTGCACTGTCATTGTACTGGAAATCAAGACAGATGTGGGGGAACCAGGGGAGTTGTGGCAGGAGGACCCATCTGCAAATGTCACTGCTTGCATCTTGGAACTCACAGGGTTAACCCTTTACTAGCCAGTGTGCACGTGGGGCTGCAGACTATGATTCAAGCCCCTGACCTACTTCCGTGGTTACTAAAGCCTAAACCAGCCATTAGGAGAGCTCTTCCAAGTTGGAGTCACCCTGGTCACACCTGGGACCGTTCAGAGCCCTCGCCTGTAGCAGAGCTCCCAGAACGGGATTGTGATCAGCCTTGGGTGGCTGTGGTATAAGCTGAGGATTTTTCAGTCCCAGAGACCTAATGAATTGATCCTTATGATTAAACTAAAGGTAGGATGCACAGGCTGTGATGAGAGCGAGAAATGGGAGGCAGTGCCTAGGGTCGTGAGATGGTCTTGGCCATTTTGACGTCCACTGTGTTTAAATGCAGTCCTGCTAGAGAGCCAGGAGGCAGTCGGCAACTGCTGGGAACTGTGAGGCCCCTGTGCCCTGGTGGACAAGGGCAGGCAGAGGACAGGAATTCCCACAGCATATGTTATGGAGATGGTGGGTGAGCGTGGGGCAGAGGCTGATGGGCAGTGAGGAATTTTAAATGGAGCCACCTGTCTTTTTTGAGAGTAAGACTCTTTCAACCGCAGGCAGTGCTGGGCTGTTTCACCGCCAGCTTTGCTTTCTGACTGTGATCTGATGATAACATTTGGCTGCAGCCTGCAGAGGTCTGAGTGGACAGCTGGGGGTGGGTGCTGAGGAAGGAGAGCAGGCCCATGGGACAGGGAGGCAGGGGATAGCACAGCATCTGGTAGGGCAGGGCCTGAGTTCCTAGGAGCTCTGTAGGCATTCAGCCCCAAACCGGGCCCTTGCCACAATCTCCCAGGGGCTAGAGGGCAAGGTTCAGAGTCTATGTCTTCTGCACCCTTGACACCTTGACATTCATCTTCATGATTTGCAAACATTTGGAATGATAGCACATATAAGAGTACACATGAGATGGGAGTATATATAGCAGTATAATGGGTTGGTCATTTGAGGCTGTAAAAATGATTGCCTTAGAATGTTACAGATCTATCTTGTATTTGCTAGAGTTGTGGTCTTTGTGGTTTAGGAAAATACAATTATTTTTGTTGCCATTGCTCCACTTGAACAAACAAAAAGATATTCACAAAAAATGCTTGCCTGTATCCCACATGAGTACTTGAGTACAATTCCTGACTCCAGCTTCCTGCTAATGTGTACCCTGGGAGGCAACAGTGAGAGCTTAAGTAAGTAGATTCTCGGCACTCACGTGGGAGACCTTAATTCAGTTCCTGCTTCCAGTAGGCCTAGCCCCAGCCATGGCAGGCATCTGGGGAGTAAACCAGCAGGTGGGGAAGTACTCATTCTCTTTCTGCTTCTCAAACTGAAATTTTTCTTTATTTAAATAGGTATTTAAGGTCCACTTTGCCTGGAATAAAAACATAAGTAGTTGACTGACAGCAGCCAATGTGTGGTCTCTCACCACTGAACACTGTAGTCAAGAACGCAGGCAGGCCCAGACACTGTTGACTTGAGTTTGGTAAACATACGACCAAACTCACTACTGCCCTTCCTTCTTTTCCTCCCTAATTACAAAGCCTTGAATCCCTTGAGACATCTGAACCTAAGAACAAGAAACTGAAGTTGGCTTTTGCTTGCCCTTGGCAAGTGTACTGTGAGAATGTGCACTGGACAGAATAGTGCTAGATGTTAGAAGCCCACTCTGAAGTCACCCAGCCCTCATCACTGACCTCCCAGGAGGAAGGTGAGACTCTGATGATTGATCTCTTGTTGAAGAACACACAGATGCTAGAGGCCCCTGCACTACTGTGTTGGAAATTGCAAAATGACCTTTTAGTTTTACTGGGTATCTGTGGCCACTCGTGTGATCTGATACTGGAGAGTGAATGCAGAGAGAAAAAGCCTTGAGTATGGGGTTAGATTCAGCACAAGGATGAATGCCGATGTGTTTGTTCTTGTCAGTTACATCAATATACTTAAACTCTGCTCTGGTAGAATAGGATTATGGGCCTATTTTGGAGGTGGAAATGGAAAGCTAAGCAAAGTGCTGGTGATAAAAGAATCGGGAACATCTTGCATTCTGGTTGCTTGTGCTAGCCATGCCTTCCTGAGATGCCTCTTTTACAGTCTTATTATCACTGAAGGCTAACACAGTCCTAGTGGGTAGGCCATTCTTGCTTCTTGGCAAAAGGGAATTCTTAAGAAGATGATCCGTCCTCTTGGATATGTAGGAAGCACAGTTAGGTTCTAAATTTTCTCTCTCATTCTGCCTTTTGGTAGGGTGGAGCTATATTCCAACTACCTCATTTGCTTTCATCGTGAGAAGAATTTATAGGTATTCCATTTTTGTCTAACTCTCTTTGTCTCTCCTATTGGAGTTGTTGAATTTTGGGAGCCAGCCAAGGAAGGAATTAGGTAAGCAAAATCTTTACATCTACTTTGACCTTATATTCGTGGGGTAGTAATATTGAGTAATTGCAGTTACCCTTGAGATAAGCAAGGAGACAGAATTGTATTATAGAACACTGATGTGTGCCTTTTAGGGCAGTGCAGAAATTGTGCTGCTCTGTGTGACATTAATTATTTTTAAAATAGAAGCCACCATATTACGTGCATGCTAAGGGTTTTGTCTTTTAGCTGTACCATAATCATATCTATTTATTGGAGTTTTTAAAAATTTGCTTTGAGGCAGTTACAGGATCACTATCAAGTACGTTAACATTTGCCTTTTTAAATATTCCTGAGTTTTTCTTTAAGAAAACATCCTGTTAAGAATTTCGGAATGAACGGTTTTTTGTTAGGTCATTTTCAGTTTGCTTGTTTCTCCTCTCTAAATTCCTTCCAGGTAGACATTGCATTGTGTTTCCTGTGCCTTGTGTCATGTGGAGTTTTGCAGTGTCTAGCATTGAAATTTAATCCATTAGGATTCTCATCTTGCTATGACTTTGGTTTTCAATATAGAAAATTACAAAAAGGGCAAAATCACATAAAGGCTAGGAAAATGGAAACTAAACATGCTTCTTGCCAATGGTACTGATATAGAAACCAGGATTTCATAATTGTATTAGCAAACCTAAATGATTTCCACTGAGACATCTAAGATTAATATTGATGCTAATTGTTAAATTTTGCTGTATCTAAATCTCATGCTGTAGTCTTTAGTCTTGGTCACATGGTGAGGACTATAATTTTCTTTCTGTTTCACTGATAGCTCATTATACCATTCTTGGATAAGACTAAAATGATTGTAGTTTTGAAACTATTCAGGAAAGCAGCAGATATTAATTGCATGGTGTTGTCACCCTAGGGTGCCTTGTACAGGGGAAATCACAACTAGACAATTCCATTGAAACGAGCAAAATGCGACATAATATTTGTATTAGAACATTGTATACAATAGACTTTCAATAAGTGAACTAAATGGGATATTATGAGCATGTGTGAATTATAGCAAAGACAATAAGGCAAAATTTTTCATGACCTTTGATTTGGCAATGTTATCTTAAATATGATACCAAAAGCATAAGCAGTAAAAGAGAAAAGTACATAAGTTGAACTTCATCAAAACTAAAAATCATTCGAGCATTAAAGTGTGCTAGCAAGAAAGCAAGAACACAACCTACAGAATGGGAGAAAATATTTGCCAGTAATTTCTGAAAAAGGTCTAATATTGAGAATATAAACACCTCTTATAACTCCACAAATAAAAAAAAGTTGGTACAGGATTAGAATAAATATGTCTTCAAAGAAGATACACAGATGACCCATAAGTAGATGAACATGTCATCATTAATCATCAGGAAAATGCAAATCAAAACCACAATGAGATGCCACTTCACCTGCTGGGGTGGCTGAAAAGCAAAGAAAGCAGCGCCACCAACAAACCGCTGACAGTTGGTAGATAAGACAGTGGGGCCCCTTTCTTAGCTGCTGGGATGGCTGTGGAGGCGTGGCTCCAACCAGAGTTTCCCGTTGGTGAGAATAGCCCTTGCAGGTAAAGCCAGACTTAAGATGCTAGGGGAGGGATGTGGAAAGCAGACCTGGGTTTTAGGTACCCCTGAGCTACCTTTACAGGTTAGCCAGTTGAGGAGGGCTACTCCCAGATTTTGTGTGCAAAGTGAGGACTTGACCCTCCCTGGGACTTTGGCTTCTCAGGTCCATCCCACTGTGTTTGCACCGCTCCCTGAGGCCAGTGGTCATGCAATGGGGACTGCATACATCTCAGATGAGGTACTGCACACACGTGAAGGCTCTTGCCAGCCCTCTCCATGAAGCAGCCATTTGCCCAAGGCCCGGGCCTGTGTTTGTTTTGACATCGATTTCTTGTTTCTGTTGCTGCATTCTCTGGCTATCTCACAAACATGTTTGATAAGTAATTTTTTTGGTCTGTGTTTATTAGGTGCATGAAGGTACATGACCTGGTGGCTTGAGTTCCACCATTGCCTTTTCTGCTTTCTGTTTATTAAGTACCACATAAAGTAAATCAATAAAGAAGAGAATGGAGAAATTGCCCTGTTCAACATTTCAGGGGCGAGGGAGTCATGCTGTCTATAAATATTTGTCTTTTCTTGAGAAAATTCCTTTTTCTTTTTGACATTCTGACTGGTTCGCTGAGAGGCATTGCTGCGTGGTGAGGGGGAAAGAAAAGACATTTTTCCCTCTAACAAATTCTGCATGTCTTTCAAGAGATGTCATAAAGAAAAAAGCTTGGAAAGAATTTTTCATTCTAATAAATGTTTTGCTTTTATCTTTCTTGGAGGCATTAAAATACCTAGGTAACATTTTCTTCCTTCTTTCTTTCTTCCTTTTTAAAAAAATATTTATTTGAAAGGCAGAGTTACATATAGAGAAAGGGAGACACAGAGAGAGAGAGAGGTCTTCCATCTGCTGGTTCACTCCCCAAATGGCCTCAATGGCTAGAGCTGGGCCAGAGCAAAACGAGGAACCAGGAACTTCACCCAGGTCTCTCATGTGGATGCAGGTGCTCAAGTAATTGGGCTAGCCTCCACTGCTGTCCAGGTGCAGTAGCAGCTGGATGGGAAGAGGAGCAGCTGGGACTTGAACCACCTTGAATACCTGTATGGGATGCTGGCTTTGCAGGCAGTGACTTAACAATGCTGGCCCCCTAGGCAGCTTTTTCTCAGCGTAGTAACAGTCAGGGAAAATGTGAAAATGTGGTCACATGCCTCCAAAAAGCCAAACAAACTTCCTCCACTTGGAGCGTCTCTGGGCTCTCTCTGCTGTTTGCCTCATCCCAGTGCCCAGTCTCTGCGCTTTGCTTTATAAAGCCTCCTCTCTGCCAGTCCTGACCTCAGCCCCTGGATCTGTGCCACCTCAGCTCTTCCTCTGATAGTCGCCTTGGATCCAGATGCAGTGGGGACTCCTCTGTCTTGGGGAGAGTGGAGGCCCAGGCAGGGTTCTTAGAAGTTCCTCCTGTCTAAATCAGCACATGAAGACAGGATGGAGGGATCCAGTAGAGATGCAAAGCTGTGCTGCTTCACTTGGAGACCCTTGAGCTTTTTGAATTTGAGTTCCCAAGATAGACATACAGGCAAAGGAGTGCCCTCGTCTTGGTCTTGGTTAGAACTGCAGAAGCTAAGGATAGGGATGGTGGAGACGCATGCTGCTCAGACTTTGGTCTTTGGTGACCGGAAGATGGAAAGCTGACCACTGATCATTGTAAATGCATGCATAATGTAATGATATATATTATACATGCATAATGTAAATGAAACAGCAGGACCATGAGATTTTTAAGAATTGGAGACCAACTCTATAAAGAGTCAAGATCCAGTGAAAGAGTGAGGGGATTGAGTACCCATGGGGCTGGGCCCCAGAGTTAGACAGCAGTACTGTGGGAACTTGACAGTAGACAGTGGCACTTGACATGTGCGTTCTTGATGGAGTGTCTTAGTCCATTTATGCTGCTGAAACAAAATGTTTGCCAGTGGAAACCTTATAAACAATAAAAATCTATTTCTCCCAGTCCTGGAAGCTGGGAGGTCCACGGTGGAGAAGCCAGCAGGTGTGGTGTTTGGTGAGGGCTGCTCTCTGCTCCACTACGGTGCCTCCCGGTGCTGTGTTCTCCCACAGCAGGGAGGACAGAAGGGGCGAGCTCACGCCTCACACCCTTTTGTGAGGCACTGTCCCTTTCCTTGCCCTCACAGAGCTCCTCAACACCCTTTTCCTTCATACTGCTGCTTTGGGAATTAAAGTTTCAACATGAATTTTGGGGGGAGACACAAACATTCAAACCACACACAGCATTCTGTCTCCAGAGCCCCAGATTTTATACATGTTTTTTGTACAAACACATTCCTTCTGAGCAGCCCCCAAAATGGGTCTTGACTTGTTCCAGTGTCAAATTGAGATTTTAAAGTCTGGAACCTCATGAAAATACCCAATGAGGGGCCGGCGCTGTGACATATTGGGTAAAACTGCTGCCTGCCGTGCCAGCATCCCATATGGGTGCCAGTTTGAGTCCCGGCTGTTCCACTTCTGATCCAGCTCTCTGCTATGGCCTGGGAAACCAGTAAAGGATGGCCCAGGTCCTTGGAAGAAGGTCCTGGCTCCTGGCTTCGGATCAGCACTGGTCCAGCTGTTTTGGCCATCTAGGGAGTGAAGCAGCAGATGGAAGATCTCTCTGACTTTCTCCCCCCCCTCCCCCGATCCCCCTGCCTCTCTATAACTCTGCCTTTTAAATAAATAAATAAATCTGAAAGGAGAGAGAAAGAGGAAAGGAGGGAGGGAGGGAGGAAATAAATACCAGGTGAGTCAGATATGTGGGTGAGCTCAAGGTGTGATTTGTCTCAAGGCAAGTTTCCCCTACCCTGCCTCCAATAGACTGTACTGGGGCAGGCATGAGACAGATATTCCCATTCCAAAAGGGTGAAACAGGCAAGAAGAAAGGGGTTTCTCAAGGGTTTCTGAATTCTAACAGCACAAATAACATTAAATCTTTTTTATTTTTTTATTTTTGACAGGCAGAGTGGACAGTGAGAGAGAGAGAGACAGAGAGAAAGGTCTTCCTTTGCCGTTGGTTCACCCTCCAATGGTTGCCGCGGCCAGTGTGCTGCGGCTGGCGCACCGCGCTGATCCGATGGCAGGAGCCAGGTGCTTCTCCTGGTCTCCCATGGGGTGCAGGGCCCAAGCACTTGGGCCATCCTCCACTGCACTCCTGGGCCATAGCAGAGAGCTGGACTAGAAGAGGGGCAACCGGGACAGAATCCATCACCCCAACCGGGACTAGAACCCGGTGTGCCGGCGCCACAAGGCAGAGGATTAGCCTGTTGAGCCACGGCGCCGATCTTATGGCTTGAAAATCATCACCTTTGACTTGGGGTCCCATCCTCTGGATACACTGGGGCAGGGGGCAGGCTCCCTGCACGTACTCCCCACCCCCGCCCCCCGTGGCTTGGCTGGGCACGACCCACACAGCAGCTGTCACAGGCGGGAGTAGAGTACCTGCAGCTCTCTCAGGCTAGTGTTACATGCTGGTGGTGTATAAGGTTGAGGTCTTGGTGGTAGCCCCTTCCCTTACAGTGTCACTAAGCCTAGCCCTAGTAGCGTCTCTCTGCATGACCCCACAGTTCTGCTGAGCATTGTCCTAATAGGGACTCCATTTGGAACCCTATCCTTATAGTGGTTTCCACCTGGGCACAGAGAGTTTGGAAGGATACTTTGAAACCAGGAGCAGGGAGCCGCTCCAATACTCCTGCGCTCTTGGCATCTGCTGGTGTGGCACCCTGTGGGTGCTGCAAGGTTTATCATGTGACCCCTCCCCTCTGGAGCAGCAGCCTGAATCACAGTTGAGGCAGCCAAGGAGCACTGCGCCAGGAGCAGAGACTTGAGATAACCCTAGAGCATGGAACCCGGGAATATTGTACACACGCTGGGACTCTACTTAGGTCTCGGCCACTCTGGGTCCATGTTGGAAGTGATAGCACTCACAGCCTCTGAAGCATCTTCATGGCCAATTTTACATTATCTGGATGGATGACATCTGGATTCCTTCTGCCCATACCAGGCTACCTCCTCCTCAGGTGGTGGCTTGGCCACAACCTGGCCATTCTCCCCCAGATTTGTTTTTGTTTTTTTTTTTATTCACATTCTGGATAGGCTGAAACATTTTAAAATCTCTTCTGTTTCCCTTCCAGTTATAAATTTTGTCTTTAGTTTCTCTCTTCTCATATATTACCATAAGTGGTCAAGATGAGCCACACAGCTCTTTTGACACTTTGCTTGGCTTTGGCCACATGTCCTACTTCATTACTTGCTGGCTCTGCTTTGCACCAAGTTTGAGGACACAGACACAGTTCAGACAAGTTTTTTGCCACTTAGCTTTAAGGATGGTCTTTCTAGTTTTCAATATCTGTTTCCTTATTTCCAGCAAAGGCCTTATTACAGTTCCCTTTCCATCTACATCTCTTTCTTTAAAAAAAATTTTTTTTTCTTTTTAGAAATTTCATTTGAAAGGCAAACAGAGAGAGACTGAGAGATAGACACATTTTCCATCTGCTGGTTCACTCCCCAAATGTCTGCAACAGCCAAGGATGTCCAGGCTGAAGGCAGGAGCCCAGAACTCAATCTGGTTCTCCCATGTGGGTGCAGAGACCTAGTCACCTGCTGCCTCTCAGTGTGCACATTAGCAAAAAGCTGGAATCACAAGCGGAACCAGAACATAAACCCAGGTACTCCAGTATGGAGTGTGGGCATCCCAAGCAGTGTCTTACCCTCTGTACCAACACCTGCTCTACCTTGTGCATTTCTAATGATAATTGATCACGACCACTTACACACTTATCCATGGTTTTTGTTTCTGTAGTTTCCTTATAGTTAACAAGATGATGTGGAGTACTGTAAGATACAGAGATCTCATTCATATGACTTTTAGTGCAGTATTTTATTCTAATTGTCTTATTTTTAGCATCTTACTATGATTTATTTATTCATTTATTTATTTATTTGACAGGCAGAGTTAGACAGTGAGAGAAAGAGAGAGAGAGAAAGGTCTTCCTTTTTCCATTGATGCACCCCCTAAGTGGCCGCTATGGCCGGTGTGTTGCGGCCGGCGCGCTGCGCTGATCCAAAGCCAGGAGCCAGGTGCCTCCTCCTGGTCTCCCATGTGGGTGCAGGGCCCAAGCACTTGGGCCATCCTCCACTGCAGGCCACAGCAGAGAGCCGGACTGGAAGAGGGGCAACCGGGACAGAATCCAGTGCCCCAACCGGAACTAGAACCCAGCGTGCCGGCGCCGCAGGCGGAGGATTAGCCTAGTGAGCCGCGGTGCCAGCCTCTGTGCCTTATTTATAAATTAAATTTATCATAGATGTGTTATGTAAGGAGAATCATGGCACATACAGGGTTCAGCATTATCCATGGTTTCAAATATCTATTGGAGTGCTTGGAATGTGTTCCCTGCACACATAAGAGGGTGGCCGCAATAATCTGTAAGAAGATTTAGACTATCCTTATATCTGCCCTCCTCGTCTTCTGAGCTCTCCCTGGAACATCCCTATACCATCTGCTCACGGCTGGTGAGGCTTTCTCCAGCTTGCTCTTCCAGGTTGTTCTCGTCTCTGCTTATTGCCTTCTTCCACAGCAACTCTCATATTTTAAGATCCTCATCTTAGGAACACCCTACTTTTTATTCTCAGTACCAAAAGCTAAGTGCATTTGTACTGTTACAGCACAGTACCTGAGACTGGATAGATTACAACCAGTAGAAACTTGTCTCTGCCAGTTCTGGAGGTCGGGAAACCCAGTATGAAGGGAGTAGCAGGTGCAGTGTCTGGTGAGGACTGCCCTCTGCTGTGGTGCCTCATTGCTGCATCCTCTCAGGGGATGTGCACTGTGTGCTTCTGTGGCAGGGCTGGTGAACTTGTCCCTCAATCCTTTTATAAGGCTCTGATGTGTTTGTGAAGACATTGCCCTCATGGCCTCATCACTTCCTGCAGCTTCCAGCTTTTATCCTGTTGCACTGGAGATTAAGTTCAGGAATTTTGGAGGGGACACCCACATCCAAACCCTGCAGAGTTTATTCAGTGAGTTCTTAAGTCAAGACTCCTTCTGGAGCAGGAAGAATCATCGTCTGTCATTTTTGCAAGTGTCATAGTTTCATAGTGAGATTTAAAAAAAAAATAATCTCCATGGGCCGACGCAGCAGCTCAATAGGCTAATCCTCTGCTTGCGGCGCCGGCACACCAGGTTCTAGTCCCGGTTGGGGCACCGGATTCTGTCCCAGTTGCCCCTCTTCCACGCCAGTTCTCTGCTGTGGCCCGGGAGTGCAGCGGAGGATGGCCCGGGTGCTTGGGCCCTGCACCCCATGGGAGACCAGGAGAAGCACCTGGCTCCTGGCTTTGGATCAGTGCGATGTGCCGGCTGCAGCGCGGAGGCCACAGCGGCCATTGGAGAGTGAACCAACAGCAAAAGGAAGACTTTCTCTCTATCTCTCTCTCTCTCACTGCCCACTCTGCCTGTAAAAAAAAAAATAATCTCCATGGAGAGTGGTAGTAGTGATGATAACACTAGTAGTGATGTGAGTGTGTCCAGGGATTCTAGAGTAGGCATTGGACCACCAGTGGGAGAGGGTAGCCATGGGCCTTTGTGAGTGCTAGGTGATAGATAATTAGGCTCTTTCCTGCACTTTGCATACAGACTTATCGTCCCAGCTTTCTAGAGAGCCCAGCAACTATTTTTAGGCCTTCAGTTTTTATAAATAAAAAATAAAGTAAGGACTCTTGTTGGGGACCTGTGCCACTGAATGGATGTTGTTAAGGTTGGACACCTCTGGCTTGCTGGTGTTGGAGTTGATTAGGACTGGCTCTTATCACTTAGCTCTATTCTGATCCACCTTGATGTTGGAGCCCTTCAGGAGCCTCAAGGCCACCTGAGCCTTGAGAGCTATGACATCATCCTAGGATCTCAGTCGTTGGAAGGGCTTTGATGAATAGGGCAACTTGGGTTCTCATTCAGACTCCTGACCTGTATTGCTCATGTGTGTCCCTCCCCCTGGACATAGGGGAGCTCTTGGAGGGCAAAACAGCTCCTCTGTGTGCATGCAGCATCTGGCCTTCTGTCACGTGTGCTGTGCAAGTTTAAGCCCTTTGAACCTCAGACTCCTGTTTATTTCCCTAATGTTCTCAGTGCAGTGCCTCATACTTTGTAAGTGGTTGACAAATAGGTGTCAATTGACCTTATCTTTACCCCCTGCAGCTGTTGTCACCATCACTCAGAATCTGAGTCTGACCTTCTCTGTCCTTGAGATTCATTGGCCCCTGGATACTTGTGTCTGAAATTTGAGGTAGTCAGGCTGAACGTCAGGGCAAATTCCACAGAGGTACTTCTAACCTCTGTTCCTTTACACCAGGGCTGGGGAATCATTTTTTCTACCAAGGGCCATGTAGATATTTATACCATCATTTGTGGGTCATAACAGAATTGCCAACTTAAAAATTAGGTTGCTCTAGGGTTTTTGATTTCAAGTTCTACCTACAGTTGCCTCGTTAGAGTTAGGCCTAATGATTCCAGGAGCCTTATATGGACATTGCCCACACCTGTTTTACATAGTAGAGGCTTAATCATGGAAGAAGAGAGCCATTTATTTCAACAAGAGCAAAGTAACTACCAAGTGGGCTGCTGTTAAAGTTCTATCCACCCACCCACCCATCCATCCATCCATCCATCCATCCACCCACCCACCCACCCATCCATCCATCCATCCATCCACCCATCCACCCATCCATCCATCCATCCATCCATCCATCCGTCTATCCATCTATCCATCCAGAGTCATTAGAGAAGGAGAGACAGAGACAGAGATTTTCCATTTGCTGGTTCACTCCTTGAATGCCCACAACAGCTGATATTGGGCCCAGCTGAAGCCAGGAGCCAAAATTCCATCCAGTTCTCCCACATGGATGGCAGAGACTCAAGTACTTAGACCATCTTCTGATGCCTTCCTAGGTGCATTAGCAAGGAGCTGTATCAGGAATGGAGGAACTGGGGCTTGAACCTGTGCTCCAATGTGGGTTGCAGGCTTTCCAAGAAGAGGCTTAACCTGCTATGCTACAATGCCCACCCCAAATTTACGTAGTACCTGAGAAAACACAAATTATGAAAAAATCTGAAATAAATGAAAGAATATAGTCCCTTTTTTCCCCCCTCAAGATTTATTTATTGGAGAGACAAAGTCACAGTGTTAGGGAGAGAGAGAAGTCTTCCATTCACTGGTTCACTCCCAGAATGGCTGCCAGGAACTTCTTCTGGGTCTCCCAGGGGCCCAAGCACTTGAGCCATCTTCCACTGCTTTCCCAGCAGGGAGCTGGATCAGAAGAGCAGCCGGGACATGAACTAGCACCCATATGGGATCCCAACACCACAAACGGAGGCTTAACCTACTATGCCATAGCACCAGCCCCCCAAAATATAGTTTTATCACTCCAAATAATATGTCACTTACAATGTCTCTTCTGTATTTTCCTGTATGCACTCTGAGTTGCTGACAGCCTTGGCTATCCTGTTGCCAATGACACTGGCCCGAGGTGCTGGTTCTTTTGGGTGATACAGTCTGGTAGTCATCAGCAAAGCCTAGACCCTGGAGCTAGCAGTGCCTGGGTCAGGGCTCCACTCTCATCACTTGCTGTCTCTGTTCCTTGAGCACAGAACTTGCCCAGGCCACTGCCTTTGCCTAGACCAACACCTGCATCTTTGCCTATCGGATCCTGTTCATAAACATGGTATTGTGATTTCTCCCTCAGCTTACCACTTATTTTTAACTATACTGTTTGCCAATTCATGTCACAAGACCGACATGAAGAGTATACTAATTACACTTCTAATCAGTCGTCATTAGCTGCCATTTGAGATAACATAGACCTTACCTTAAGTAATGGGAGTGCACTGTCTCACAACTCTGGCAGTGAGAAGTCAAGCCCAAGATCAAGATGTCAGCAGGCCTAGCTCCTTCTGAGGGCTTTGGGGAAGAGTCTGCCCCCACCCTTTCTTATTATATGGTAAGAGGTCTTGGCCCTGTGTCTTTGCATGACCATTTCTGTGTCCACATGTCTCCTAAGGAGACTCGAATGGCCTCATTTTAACCTGATGGCCTCTGGAAAGACACCATCTCCAAATACAGTCACAGTCTGAATCACTAGGGATTAGGATTTGCACATGTGAATTTGGGTGCACATTTGAGCCCAGAATGCTAGGTTCCCTTGGAATAAAATGAACTATCAGTTTTACTGCCAATGCCAATAGGTATCATAAAATGGGAGCACGGTTCCTGTTAATGAGGCACTTGCAAGGTTGCAATTTTTTGTAAGACTCATTTATTTATTTATTTATTTATTTATTTAAAAATCAGAGTTGCAGAGAGTTTTGACCACAATGACCAGGGCTGGGGCAGGCTGAAACCAGGAGCTTCTTCCTGGTCTCCCACATGGGTGGCAGGGACCCAAGTACTTGAGCCACCTTCCACTGCCTTGCTGGGCCATTAGCAGGGAGCTGGATTGGAAGTGGAACAGCCGGACAAACTGGCATTCATGGGGTGTTGGCATCATAGGCAGTGGCTTTACCTGCTATGCCATGTCACACCATTACCAAGGTTGAAATTCTTTAGGCCAGCTGCTTGTTTAAAATGTCATTGCTTTGTGTGTGTGTGTGTGTGTGTGTGTGTGTGTGTGTGTCTCGCTCTTTTGGCTGTTCTCTGTATTTCTTCTTTTATTTGTCTAGCCCTATCTTCAGTGTTCTGTTTGTCCAGGCTGCAGAGATGTGTAATAAAAGTGATGGTATCTCAGCGTGATTACGTAAGCTGCTGTGCTGTTCCCAGCCATGCTGTCAAGGGGCGCTCACTTCAGTCTCCTCCGTGGGACAGGGCTACTTCTTTCTTTGGTTTTGATGAAATGAAATTTATGTGTGCAGGCTTTCTTACTGTTTTGTTGTTGTTAGGAAATGTCAGTCTTATCCATAATTGACTGAAATTGGCAAGACTGTTGATCTGGTTTATTTTATTAAGATGATCTGGACACTTCACTTTAGTTCATAGCTTTTCTGTAATTTCTGATTCGATCTGCCAAGCAGTTCTAGCAACTCATAAGAGAGCACTGATATTTACCCTACATATCCATGTTATTTTCTGTAGTCTGTTCCAATCCTTTCTTGTTCTGTCATTTCCATTGTTTGCAATATATTTTTAAAATTGGGTTAAGCATTTATCTTTTCTCTGCCTCTTTTCTGTAAATCAGGTTTATTATCCATGCCAGATGTTTTCTCCCCCTTTCATTCCTCCGTCAATTCTGTGTCTTGATCTGGTTCCTTGCAGCCTGCACCCTGGCTGGCAGGTTCGTTCTATGCAGTAGATTGAACTATAAAATCTGAATTGATGATTGACCTTCCCAGTTGTTAATGCATATTCATTTAGCTAACCCATAAATCATACTGCTGATATCTATTTCTTGTTGGCTTCATGTCTTCTGGATTGCTCTCTAAAAATATTGATGATTCCTTTAAGAAAGGGACATTTAGCTAAAGAAAATCTGAAATAAGAAACAGAAGAGGTTATAAATACTTTTTGCAGCCTTATCTATTATAGTGAAAATGTACAAATAGCTGATATACAACAAAGACACAGCTAAGTAAATTATGAGACCTTACATTGCAATATTATGTATCTATTAAAAACTGTTTCTAAAGGGTTTGCAATACTATGGGAAATGATTACTGTGTAATTAGAATTGTAGAAAACTCAGGATATAGAATGAAACTAAGTATATTATCTTCGATACATGAAAATATGCATCAATATTAGATGCAGATGTGTCAAAATATCAGCTGTGCTTAGTCTTTTAAATGTTTATTCACACCTATCTGAAAGGCAGAGTGAAAGAGAGACCAAAGGATCTTACATCCACTTGTTAGCTTCCCAAATGCCTACAATGGCCAGGGTGAAGACCAGGCTCAAGTGAGGAGGCCTCCCATGTGGGTGGCAGGTGCCCAGCACTTGCTGTAGCACCTGCTGCCTCCCAGGGTGCATCAGCAGGGAGCTTGATGGAAAGCAGAGCAGCGAGCTCTCTAACAAGCACTTCCAGGTAGGATTTGGACATCCCAAGTGGTGCTTAACCCAAAGTGCCAGCAGTGCTTACTTTTGAGTAAAGTGTGATGTCTTGTGTTTGACTATTAATTATAAGACATAACCTCCCTTAAGCCTAATTTACCGAGAGCAAAGAGGACCTTTCCCACAGGGTCGTTAGGTGAGGTGCTTAGTCTAGTGTATGGCATACAACAGTGCCTTTTCAATGGCTCATGCAAACAGCATTTTCAATAATAAATCTTTCTCTCCTTTTACCACTGTCCTTATGCAAATGCTACACTTCTACATGTTGTCTCCCATTTTAAATAGCACACATTAGAAGGCAGAGTTCCCCGTCTCACTGTCTGACAAATCACCCAAGCACTGTGTCTGCCCTACTCAGGTGAAGACAACAAACCTCTGAGTATGGGTAATATTGAAGGGTCAGGTTCTTGACCTATAAAAAGGGTTTAGAATTGGTGCCAGGCAGGTAATCACTTACATATTGTTAGCTTCTCTTATTTAAAAAGTTTTAAAATCCATACATTTATTGGTGTTACTGCTTATATGCAGGAGAATGGGAAAATTACAGTAAGGATTTACATATCCTATAGAGAACAGCACTGAGTGACTTCTATTTATTTGAAAGGCTGAGTGAGGGAGAGAGACAGAGATTGGTTGGTTGATTGGTTGATTGATTTTCTCTCTGCCGATTCACTCCCCAAATGGCCACAATGGTTGGGACTGGGCCAGGTCAAAGCCAAGAGCCATTTACTACTCCATTCAGAACTCCTACATGGGTGGTGGGGACTCAAGCACTCTGGCCACCTTCCACTGCTTTCCCAGGCACATAGTAATGCAAGTAGCTGGATCAGAAGTGGAGCAGTCAGGGCTCTAACTGGCTTTAATATAGGATGCCAATATTGCAAGTGAGAGCTTAACCCAAGACGCTACAGTGTTGGCCCTAAACATTGCAATATTTAAGTATAAAGTAGGAGTGATCTTGTAGTCAGTGGCCATAGAAAATGAGGCTGGTTGGAAAATCTCATCTGTGAATGCTGTGTTGGCCGTGTGATGATTTGCCGAAGAACTTGGGGTCTGCAGAAATATGAAGTTTAGTTCCTTGTTAGGTTTCATTTTCCCAAATATTTGCCAGATTTCTCTAAATGCTTTTTTAGTTTTGCGGTTATGGGACCGACACAGATGAGTGACAAGAGTATGTTTTTAGTTTTCTCTTCCTTTTTTCTTCCAAATTCCTGCTTGCCAAAACCGTGTGCTGAGGCCCTTATGAGTGATGCATGATGTGAGTGTGTAGCCTTGATGTGCTGGTCCTTTTAGGCTTGAAGGTGGAGCCAGGAAGGGGGAGACTTTTTCAGTTTCTTAAGTGAAACCAAACATCACCATGTGGACGTGCATGGTCACTCGCAATCTGAAGCCACGCTGCTTTAGTAGATACTCTTCTGTTTTACTTTAGCAGAAAATGAAACACAAGCATGACGAAGATCCTTGAGAAGGAACTTGTGTGCGGTTTTCACCTACCCATCCAGGTTCCATCAGGAAAATGCTGAATTTTTGCCCCCCACCCCCAGTATGAGGGTACTTCAGAAAGTTGTAGGAAAGTAGAATTAAAATATAAGTTTATATTGGTGCAAAACAAAATGTGCATGTAGCTATAATCTTCATTTTCCATGAACCTTTTGAAAACACACTGTAGAAGAAAGCTTTTTTTTTTTTTCTGAGTAAAAGCCAGGGTAGCTGCACCCCCTGCAGTGATGTGTGCCTTAATGATGCAACTTGTTTATTGGCCTCAGCAGGAGTCTAGAGCATCCGCTTGCCTGAGGTTTTATAGGCTTGCCACCAAAGGTCAGAAAAACCAAATAATAGAAGAGTTATTCCCAGCAACCCAGATGAATGGCAAATAATTCACGGTTCTCATGGTCTTAACCTTCACTTTCATTTCTCTTCTGTTTTTCTTTTTCCCCCTGGACTTGACTTTTTACTTTTCTATCATATCCATTTTTGGAAATAGTCTATATTCAATCATTGGAATGAACTCAAGTATAAAAGAAATTAAGACTGGGCTTTAAATTGGAGCCGCCTTCCTTTGTTAGCGTGGAACGAGGAGACAGAAAGAGCAGGACTGAGAGAGAGACTGCCAGAGGACTGAGATGTGTGGATAATGCATTCAGCTGTCTTGGCAGCTGTAGATGGACTGTGAGCTTGCTGAGGGGGATCCAACCCAGCCTTCATCGCTGCACCCTAGCAAAAACAGAGTAGTTCACACACAGGCTAGGAGCCCTCGTATCCTCCTAGATTGTCCTTTTTTTTGGGGGGGGGGCGGGGGGATTGCAGAAAAGCATAGACTGTTTTACTGTCCATCCTGTTGAGTGCATCCTGTGAGATCCTATAGGTGGAAATGCCATGGGGCCCTGCAGTGCCCATGACCTTCAGGCGGTAGCAGCAGTGAGTCAGCCCAGGAGGGCTGGTGCTGGAAGAGGTTACAGCTGAAGGCTCCCAGAGCTGAGGGGAGGAGAGGGATCCTTGCTGCCCAGAATGGGCTGAAAGATGCACTGAGGAGCAAAGTTAGATGCTGAGCTTGATGGGTGAGGAACAGGGAAACTGGAGAGGAGGGTGGTGCATTTCAGACACAAAGACTGCAACAAGGGGGCCTGCGCTGTGGTGCACTAGGTTAATCTTCCAACTGCAGCACTGACATCCCATATGGGCACCGGGTTCTAGTCCTGTTAGCTCCTCTTCCAGTCCAGCTCTCTGCTGTGGCCCGAGAGGGCAGTGGAGGATGGCCCAAGTGCTTGGGCCCCTGCACCTGCATGGGAGACCGGGAAGAAACACCTGGCTCCTGGCTTCAGAACGGCGCAGAGCTGGCCATAGTGGCCATTTGGGGAATGAACCAACGGAAGGAAGACCTTTCTCTCTCTCTCTATCTGTAACTCTACCTGTCAAATAAATTTAAAAAAATAAAATCTTAAAAGGCTTCAACAAGTGGCATAGGAATTGGAAGACATCGGTTACAGAGTACTCATTGATGGGAGTGGGAGGTAGGAAGTGGGTAGGTGAGACTGGTTAGTGGATAGGTACCTGGATCCTTTGGCTAAGACATTTGAATCTGATTGCTCATACATTTCAAAATGCCATGTACATCAAAAACCAGCTCTGAGCAGAATGATCAAGCTATGGAAAGATAGACATCTGTTTCCTTTCGTTTCCACGGGTGTTTTTCCTACTTTCCCTGCTCTGTGCTCCTGCTCAGCAGTGCCAGAGCTGGAGATGTGTCCACAGCACACTGCTCTATCCTCTGCAGTTTCCTCTTAATTAGGCATTGTCATTAATGAAGGACAGCTGTCAGCTAATTTGCCCAAAGCCTTCTGGATCTTACCTTTCTGAGACAGTGATGGATGATAAGTGCCCATATGCACTTTGATATCAAAGTTGAACTGGGAGCAAATCTTTATGACCGACAATATCTATAACGGTGGAATGTCAAGGGCCAGTGT
The DNA here is from genome assembly GCA_949820135.1 of Sylvilagus floridanus. NCBI lineage: Eukaryota > Metazoa > Chordata > Mammalia > Lagomorpha > Leporidae > Sylvilagus > Sylvilagus floridanus. The sequence goes on from OX463239.1 coordinate 70,586,202, forward strand.
CACGAGCTGCCTGACCAGGCGGAAAGGCATGCTGGAGGGGTCCTTGGAGCATTCTGTGCACACGGTGTGACAGCCCTGTCTCTTCATTGTGGCTGTGTGAAAAGGGCTGGTGGTTGTGGTCCAGTATGTGTCCTGGGGAAAGGCTCTTGATGGCAGGTTACAAGTTTCTTCATCTGAAAATGGAAAACAGTTTCACAGGTCTTCACTCACTGTGTGTTCATGTTGTAGGCACTGTCTTTTTTTCTCTTGGTGGGGGGCAGAAATGCTGGCTTGTGCCTCCATTCATGCATTCAATAAGTGCATATTGGAACCTTTGTCCTGAGCGATCAGTGTAGGGTCTAGAAATTTCTCATTTTTCAAGATCAGGGACTTTTTTTCCTTTTGAAGACTTATTTATTTGAAAGAGTTATGGAGAAGGAGGGAGGGAAAGAGATTTTCCACCAGCTGATTCACTCCTCAAATGGCTGCATTGTCTCTGGCTGGGCCAGGCTGAAACTAGGGGCCAGGACCTTCAACCAGGTCTGCCATGTGGGTGCAGAGACCCAAGCACTTGGGCCATCTTCCACTGCTTTCCAAGATGCCATAGCAGGAAGCTGCATTGGAAGTAGAACAGCTGGGACTCAAACCAGTGCCTGAATGGGATGCCAGCACCACAGACAGCGATTTAAGCCTCTGTGCCACAGTGCTGGCCTCAGGGACTTATTGTAAGCTTCTGCGGTCTCTCCAACCAGTTATTGATAAGTAGACTCAGTGCGGCCTGCTGGACCTTGGCTGTCTGTTGGTCCTTTAGTTAGGATTTTCATATGGATGCTTCCTGATGTCTAATTTTTAAAAAGCTGGTTAAATCTTCCAATGGAATGTATATTCATTCTGCAAACATTCATGGAGTTTTCAGTGCTACTGGGCACTGTGCTGGGGCCTGGAGATTCCAGGGTGGCTGTCATGATGTAGTCCTTGAGGGGGAGGATGGACCTCCAATGGCAACAGTTTTTCTGATACCTCTTTGCATGTGTATATTTTTGCTGGTCTACTGGGAACAGATAAGAATATGTGGTGGTGGCCCTCTGAGTTACTGGTGGTTTGCAAACCAACACTGTGTGCTAAACACTTGCTGGAATTGTTATTGACCTGTGTGGCCTGCTAAGTTCACACCTGTGTGTGGGGCTAATTATCTCTCTACTTCTCCTTTGCCACTTGACTTTTAATAATTGTTATGTGTAGTTTAAATTTTCAGAGTTCAACAGTAATTGGCTTCTATGCCTCTTTGAAGGAGAAGGAATCAGAGATTCTTGGGGATGCTTCGCACTGGTCTCTGTGCTCTGTCTGCAAGTGAATGGTATTCATCTCAGTTCTTTCCTAAGGCTGCTGTAAGCCATGTGGGAAAATCATGTCAGCTGTGTGTGTTACTATTTACTTTGTGCTTACAATTAGATGGAGCTGTTACAAGTTGTAGCTTTAGGGCGAGGGACATCTCTCCACTCAGGCTGTATCCTCTGGGTTCACACGGATCACAAAGAGAGATGAGGGTTCCAGTGGAGAGATAACGTGATAATGAAGGGGCTGGTAACTCACAGAAAATGTTGTTCCTTGATAAAGCGTAACTGGAGATGAGCCACAGTGGGACTCTGCCCTACAGATAGCACCAGGGAAGGTTGGCGTGACTGACCTTGCTGGATGGCGACATACAGACACTGTATATGCCCAGTCTGTTCATAGTGAGCAGCCTGAATGTTCAAGGAGAACCCCGATGTGCCTGAGAACGGAGCGCTCTGGAGCTCAAGGTAGAGGAGAGCAGCCCAGCTTTTGCTGCAGGTTACCCAGTGCATGGCGGGTTCTCAGCTGCCGGAGGAGCTCCAGCTTCTCTTCCCTTGCTGAGCAGCAGATGAGGGGTGGAGAGAATGCAAAGAGCTGTCCTTGGCTTTCCTTGGAGAGGGCAGAAGTATTCATGGGAGACTGGGATGTGAATGTGGATGAGTGATGATCACGTTTCAGGCATCTGGTCTTGTGTTGTATGCTGTTTATCAGACAGGGTTGTATGAGGGCACTTAACAAAGTCCTTCAATAAATGGAACTATGGGGCTGGCACTGGCATAGTAGGTGAAGCCACCACCTGCAGTGCCAGCATCCCATATGGGTGCTGGTTTGAGTCCCAGCTGCTCCACATCTGATCCAGCTCTCTTCTAATAGACCTGGGAAGGCAGTGGGCGATGGCCCAAGTGCTTGGACTCCTGCACTGACATGAGAGACCCAGAAGAAGCTCTTGGTTCCTGGCTCCTAGGTTCTGACCGGCTAAGCTCCAGCCTTTGCACCATTTAGGGAGTAAACCAGCAGATGGAAGACCTCTCTCCCTGCCCCCCATCTGTAACTCTTTCAAATAAATAAATAAATCATAAAATAAATGGAACTAAATGATACATTTATTTTGGTGCCAAAAATGTTTGCTATCCATGCATGGTTTTTTCACTATATGTGTTTTGCCTCAAACTTTGGAATCTCTTTCATGTAACACCTGCTGAGAGGGGAACCAACATAAAGAAGGGGACAGGTGTAGCACGTGGCCTTCCAGTGGGTCATGGTGGAGAATGAGTGGCTGAAGCTCGGGAGAAGATGGGGATGGTGGCCAAGTCCTCACTGTCACCACTGAGGTGTGGTGGCCTAGCTCTGTGGTCTTGCTGGGTGGGCACTGGGACTCTGCTTTACAGGGGAATGTTCAGAGCTCCCTGAGTGCCTCCCCCTGAGCAGAGTTGATTGATAAAATGGGTTCAGGAACCCATTGTAATGCCAGCCTTGCCCCGTAGGGTGTGGGTTTTGTTTCTTTCCTCTATTGATCTGTTGGCTTAGAGGAACCAGCAACCTTGCAGCTGGCTGGTAGATGCTTCACAGATGTCTTCAGCTGTCCTTCTCATCCTCGGGGTCCTATGTCCAGAAGAATGCATGTGGTATGTCTGGAATAGGGATGAATGAAGGGCTCCCTGGAAGGTGAGCTGTGTATAGACAGGGGTCTTGTCTCTCCTTGCTCCCTCAGGTCTGTTACAGTGCTAGGTTATTGTAAATGCAAAATAAATAATAAAATGAGTTCTGCAGCCCAGATGGTAGCTACAGACAGTGTGCTGCTTCCAGTGTTTTCCTGCCCTCATGATGAATATTAATTCTAACGAACCCTTACCTAGCATTTTATGTGCCTTTGATATCGATTCTCATTTAATTCTCTAGCAACTTTATAAGTCCATCTATTAATATCACCCATTCTATAGAGGAGGAGACTGAGGCAGATGGAAATTAGAGAACCAGCTCTCATGTGTGCAGCTGGTAAGGCAGGGGTGGGGTTAGAGAACCTCATGGCCCCCACTAGCCAGGTGGGGATTGCAGGCATGGTGGTTCACTTTGATCAGGGGTGGACACTTTGGCTGGAGGCAGCATTGGCTGGAGCTGGACTTGTTTGTCTCTGGGTGGAGCAGGGCAAGGCTGGGCAGTCTGTGCTGTGGCCATCATCCTGGGATGTTTGCTGCTCCCTGTTGTCTGAAAGGTGTTTATTTTGAAAGGAGAATGTCTGAGTTTCACTGCTGGTTCCTTTGGCTTTTCTTCCGCAGAGGATGCCACAGGAGGGTTTTAGTGTTGGTGACCTTCACATGTACGTTGAGGGCAAAAAAGGTCAGAGTGAGAAGAGACCAGGGAAAGATAAATAATGCAGGTTTTATGAATGCATATTCTGTCTCTTAGCAAAAAAGACTAAGATTCAGTAAAAAGGATGCCTTCAAACTGGGGTAGAAAAAAAAGGAACAACCAAGATACCATCATAAAATAGAGGTGAGGATCAAACTGTTAACACTGCAAGATATTGTATACAGGTTTGGCTCTGAGCTTTCTTGAGGCCAAATCAGAAAAGGAAACTTGATTAGCTCTCTTAGGCTCCAATTGGGCACTATTAAATAAAAGCTTGGAGAGGCAGGAATTGGCAGAGGGCTTAGGATATGCAAAGTGGAAGCCAAGGCCTCTGGCAGGCTGCCCCCATGCTGTGCTGTCCTGAAAACACCCCCCCCCCGTGGGGGGGGGGAGTGCAAACCTGGATGGAGACACCTTGTCTGAGCTACATCCTTGTCTTGGGACTTTGGGGGATGTCTGCATTAGTCAGGTTTTGTTACTTTAACTACAGGAGCATCTTGGAAAGGAAAAGGAAAAGGTTTATTTTGGCTTACAGTTTGGAGGTTCACAGTTCAAGATCTGGTGGCCCCAGCAGTCAGGCATGGGGTGAGGCTAACAGTGGGGGAGCAAATGCAGAGATGAGCCCAGAAGCAGAGACACTGGGAACACACTCTTCTCTCTTCTACGTGGAGTGCCACCCTCACAACCTAACCCATTCAGACCTTCCCAAGGGCCCTACCTTCCGGTGCCATAATTGGGCCAAGCATCTACCCTAATTCTTCAGCCATTAATACTAATCTATTAACAGCTAATATAAGATGTTGAAGTTTTTTTTAAAGAAAGTTGTTTTTAATTTGAAGATCAGAGTGACAGAGAAAAAGATCCATCTTCTATCTGCTGGTCCACTCCCCAGTTGGCCACATTGGCAATGCTGATCTGGGTTAAAGCCAAGAGCCAGGAACTCTATCCCTGTTTCTCACATGGGTAGTGGGGGCCGTCTTCTGCTTTCTACTCAAATGCATTAGCAGGGGGCTTGATTGGAAGCAGAGCAGCTGAGATTTCAATGGGCAATCTGAGATGGGCTGCCTGCATTGCAAGTGGCTGCTTAACCCACTGCACCACAATGCCTGCACAAATACGTTAGGGTTTAAACATCTGCAGGAGAGTCCATTGTTGTGGCACAATGGGGGTTGAGCTGCTGCATCCCATATCTGCGCACCTGTTTGAGTCCCTTCTGTTCCACTTCTAATCCAGCTTCCTGCTGCTAATGTACCTTGGAAGGTAGCAGAGGATGGCTTGTATGCTTGAGCTCCTACCATCCACAGGGGAGACCGGATGGAGTTCCTGGCTCCTGGCTTTGACCTGGTCCAACTTTAGCTGTTGTGGCCATCTGCAGAGTGAACTAAAGGGTGGAGGATCTGTGTCACTCTGCCTTTCAAATAAAACAATAAGTTAAAAAAAAAATAAACATCAGTGTGGGTTTGGAAAGCCAAGTCCAGTGATTGCTCACAAGTGGTGAAAATACACAAGACTGTCTCTTTAGCTGACATTTCTGGCTTTAAGCTTTAATCCCAGCCTTTGTTGTCATAGGGTAAATCAGGGAGCTTAATTCCAACAAATGTCCATTTGTCAAGACTCCGATTCTGTGTGAGTGGTGCTCAGGACAGCTCATGGCTATGGTTTTTGGGGGAGGGAGGTGAAGTCATGGTGCACTGTGGTGCCAGACCTCAGCCAGGTTTCCCTGTGGGAGTGCTCCTCCTCCATTATGATGGTAAAAATACCTTGTCTTTGTACAGAGGCACATGGAATCATATGAAAGAGGGTCAGGAATAAGAAGGCAGCAATGCAGCTTTCTGTCTTAGACCTTAGACAAACAGCACGTGCTGTTTGAGGATGACAGGTTCAGTTTTGAGGTTTTCTGTTTGTTTTGGTAGACTGTGTTTCCATGTAGTAATACTGATGCTTTTTGCAGGAGTTGTTTGGGGAAATAGAAAAGTTGAGAACACAAATGTCACAGTTTCTGTTGAACATCTGTCTTGAACTAAGACATTTGCCTCTGTTGCATGGCCTCTGTATGCACTGGTAAGAGGAGGAAACAGAGGAATCTAATGAGAAGAGTTGGCCACACATTGAGTCTCCTCCAGGAAGATCCTTGAATAGGATCTGACTGCTGCTCTCTGGAAGATGGGAGAGGGAAAGTAACTGGTGCAGAAATCCAAGGCATGAACAGTCCTGGAATTGAACCTGAACCTCAGACTCTTTGGTCCTTTGCAAGGACCAAGATCTGCCCACCCATCAACCGTCCACCAGCACCATGGGCCAGGTTCAGGGTGGAGATCATGTGTGGTGAGGAAGGGTGCACACTTGTTCTGAGGCTGAGCCTAGAGTCGCAGTAAGGTGGAACCCATGTCCGTTCCTGTGGAATGGCCAGCAGATATGCAATGTGTGAGTTCAGACCCTAGGATCTCAGATCCTAAAAGCCTCATTCAGAACTCCCTCCTGTTGCCCTGCCCTCTTCCCAGCAGACCTGCTCAGGCGACCACTCCCTATCTGCTGTGGCAGCCCCTCCTCCACCTCTCTCCTGAATCAGCAGCTCTAGCTGCCCTTTGAAGACTCTCTTGCATGCACTGACAGCAACCTTCAGGTGGCCAGACCCCACTGTGTCTGTCACATGTGAACTGTGAGCAGTTGATATGCTGCATCTCTCCCTTCTGCTCGGTGCACGCTCTTGTGGACTCTGGCTGTCCTCCTCTCCTGCCTTCCCCAGGCTCCCTCTGTCGGTTCCTCCTCCTCTTGCTGATTCAGAGCCACTGTTCCAGAACTCAGTCCTCGGGTCAGATCCTGAATCTCTCTTCCTCCCTCCCAGGTTATATCTCCAGGTTGCCCTCGACTCTCCACCACTCCTTTCCATTGAACGCATCACAAACAAGCTCATCCCAAATCCTTGTTCCCAGTTGTTTTGGGCAGAGATTTTTCCTTCTCACCTCTCTGCAAGTTTCCTACAGGCTCCCTGTTTCTCCCCACTCTGTCGCTCCATCTGTCTGTCTCTACTCTCTGTGTGTCTTCCGCTTCTGAGCTCTGGCGTTAGGTCCTACTATTCCAGTAGGCTCCAGGGGCCCCGGTCACAGCTCTGTGTTTCCCATTGATGGATGCTCCCTGAATAGCCAGAGGGGAACACTCATTTGCTCTTGAGATAGTGCAGTTTCCAGCCTGGGCAGGGCAGCCCTCTGGCAGCGCCAACTGGAACACTTTTGTCAGAGAGCAGAAGGGATGAATCACCCCCTCCTTTCTGGTGCTTTGCATAAACAATGTCCATGGCAACAGTGAGCCGGGGTCCTCCCCACTGACCATCCCCCACCAACTATGTCTGTGGGTCTCAAGGCTAAAGGAAACCCTGCCCTTGTCACCAGCTCCAGGTTGGAGGTGTTCTCCATCACAGCAAATCAGACCTCTTATCTCTAGAATGCAAATTTGATGTCTCAAAACTGGGGAGTTCATTGGCTCACTTTCCCTGTAACAAACAAATAACACAGAGGGGTGGGAGAGCTTTGAATTAGTCTTTACTCTTGCAGGTGGAAAATTGTCAAGTAGTTGGACCCCTCTGCCATGCCTGTAGTCTAGCTTCTGCCCAGGCTATAAGAAATTATGAATTTCTTGTCTTGGCAGATTTCTCATGCACTTGGCTGTTGTTTGTTGAGGAGTGTATCTTGACATTTCTCAAAAAAGAAATATTTTCACAGACAAAATCCATTCCAAATGGAAGCGGAGGTCAGAGTGAACTTACAGTGGGATGCATGAGTGGTTGCTTCGTGAGACTTGTGTAAACTGTGCCCAGACATACTTGGGCATCTGTTTAAAAACACCCTCAGGGGACGTATGTTTGGCCTAGCTCTTAAGGTGCTGGTTAAGATGCCCGTGTCCTGTATTGGAGTACCTGGGTTCGATTCTCGGCTCTAGCTTCTGGCTAATGCAGACCCTGGGAGGCAGAGGTGAGGCTCAGGTAATAGGGTTCTTGCCTCTCATGTGGGAGAAACTTGGATTGGAGTCCCTGGCTCTCAGCTTTGGCTTGGCCAAGTCTCAGCTGTTGCGGGCATTTGGGGAGTGAATCAGTGGATGAGAGCTCTCTCCCTGTGTCTGTATCTCTCTCTCTCCCTCCCCTCCCTTCCTCCCTCTATCCTCCCTTCTCTTCCTCCTCCTCTCTCCCTATCTCCCCTTCTCCTTATCTCCCTCTTTCCTTCCCCCTCCCTCCTTCCCAAAGAAATACAAATTAAAAATCATGATGAAAACATTCCCTGCACCACGGGACCCAGTTGTGTCACTAGGAAGCCAGTGGATCAGGCTGCTGAGAAGCTGAGGCCCGACGGCACCTTCCTGGTCATCACAGCCGGGCAGCCTGTGGTCCTCTCTGCCCTTGGCCATCTCAGTGCTTCTTGCACTGGCCTCCTCCAGTGGGAAAGAAGCCTCCAGGACTTGGAGTCCAGGTTTGCTCCCTGCAGCTCTAGCGAAAGACCAGAAGGGAGTGTAAGTGTGGAACTGCTGCGGAGTTACGTGACTCCTGCCGCCCATGCAATGTGTTAGCCCCTGCCTGACTGTAATGGCCTGTGTTGTGTTGGCTGGGATGACAGCCCAGTAAATCTGCATGGTTCTCCAGGCACAAGGGAAAAAGGTGTTTGTAGCAGAGATTTTTTTCTCTGCCTCTGTCTTGTGCCCAAGGCTTACATTTATTTGACAGAAACTGGCAGGAGTGGCAGCAGACACTGTTTCTGACTGCAGAATAGAGCAGAGCCACCAACTGCAAGAAGCAGCGTGAAATTGTTGGACTTATTTAAGAAAGAAGGCGATTGTGAGATAATTCAAAGCTACCCTGAACTCATGTTTTCTCAAACCATTGATTGGTAAGAAGCAAAAGTATCCCAGTGACTTATCCGAATGCAGTCAGAACCGAGTTGATGTTTTATTTGCCTCGAGGCCTCAGAATTGTGAAGCTGTATGGCCCACGTGGAGTTTGAGGCTGACCACTGTGGCTGGGCCTTGGCCTGCCCTTGACTCCCCTGGGGGCTCTCTGTTGTGAGTTTTCGGGGCTGATGTCAACTACAGTGCCTCGATTTGTAGAGAAATTGCGGCACAGAGTGGCCACAGTGACTTGCTCGAATTGACACAGGTCCCTAGCGATGGAGCAGGGCCTGGAAGTCAGGGCTTCTGGGGAATGATAGAGCTCCATGGGCATCCATGAGCCTGCCCTGTTCCTGGAGCTGGTGTGGAGGGACCTGGGACCCTGGGACACAGAGGCTGCTGACAGAGGCATCTTAGCAAGACAACCGGGGGTGTCTAAGGCTCTCTGCCTGTGTCCTTGATTACATTAACTTGGGAATTCCACTCTTGGGAAACCCCAAGTAGGGAGAGCTGTTGAGAGGGAGGCCTGCCGAACGTCTGTGGCTCTTTCCTCCTACGGGAGTCTCCTCATCACCTGTGATAGTCACATTCTTTGATATGTGACTGTTTTCACTCTTCAAATTTTTCAAAGCCAATTTTTTTAAGATTTTATTTATTTATTTGAGAGGTAGAGTTACAGACAGTGAGAGGGAGAGACAGAAAGAAAGATCTTCCTTCTGTTGGTACACTCCCCAAATGGCTGCAATGGCCGGAGCTGTGTCAGTCCAAAGCCAGGAGCCAGGTGCTTCCTCCTTGGTCTCCCATGCACGTGCAGGGGCCCAAGCACTTGGGTCATCCTCCACTGTCAAAGCCAATTTTTAAAACTGTGCTATAGGGACCAGTGCCAGTGGCATAGTAGGTTAAGCAACCTCCTACAGTGCCAGCATCCCATCAATATGTCAGTTTGTGTCCCAGCTGTTCCTCTTCTGCTCTAGCTCTCTGCTTATGGCCTGTGAAATCAGTAGAAGATGGCCCAGGTGCTTGGGCCCCTGCACCCATGTAGGAGACCTGGATGAAGTTCCTGGTTCCTTTCTCCTGGCTTTGGCCTGGCCCAGCCTGGCTATTCCAGCCATTTGGGGAGTGAGCCAGCTAATGGAAGACCTCTCTCTCTGTCTCTTCCTCTCTCTGTATGTAACTCTGCCTCTCAAGTAAATAAATAAATCTTAAAAAAAAAAAACCAACTTTGCAATAGTAAAAATGATCTGTTTAGTTGTAGTTTTATGCTCTTGATGTCTTTTCTGTTGGAAGCAGAGTATGTTGAGGCTTTTTATTCATGCGGCATCTCTAAAAGATAGAGCCAGAGTCTCCCCTCCTCTTGCATCTTTGTGGTCAGTACAGGGAAACCAAGCTGGCCAAGCGTAGGCAGAGGGCTCTGGTATTTTTCTGGATCTTTCAGTTGCGTGTCAAATCTGGGGCCAATCACTCCATGCTTATTTAACCAGCTCTGTGATCATCAATGATTTCAGATTCACCAGTGTGATCTAGCTTCATCCTCACACTTAGAGACCTGTCAGTGACTTTGGAGCAGGAGCCCAATGACCCTGGCAACACAGGCATCCCATAGGAGTGCTGGTTCGAGTCCTGGCTGCTTCACTTCCAGCTCCCTGTTAATATACCTGGGAGAGTGTTGGATGATGACCCAAGTACTTGGGCCTCTGCCATGCATGTGGGAAACACAGATGGAATTCCAGGCTCCTGGCTTTGGCCTGGCCCAGCCCTGGCCATTGGTGCTATTTGGGGAGTGAACCTGCTGGTAGAAGATCTCTCTGTAACTGCATTTCAAATAAATTAATTTTTTAAAAAAAGTGGTGCTGGCCTCTCTTTTTTGCATTCATGTGCACTGTTACGGTAACATGGGAAGATGGCAGAAAAAACTCTTTTTAAGTTGACTTGAGAGTTGAGCATTCTCCCCCTACCCAAGTTGAAATAATTATAATTTGCCTTTTTGTTTTCCAGATATTGTAATTGAGACCTTTCCAATCATCAAGGAAGATGGTGGCCCTGTCCTTAAAGATCTGTGTCCGCCACTGTAATGTGGTGAAGACCATGCAGTTTGAGCCATCGACCGCTGTATACGATGCGTGTCGAGTTATCCGGGAACGGGTCCCTGAGGCACAGACTGGGCAAGGTGAGTTGTTGCTAATGCATTGGCTTCTTCAAATGTGTTACTCAGTTCTTTACCTTTTAGCTAAAGAAACAGAGGCCTGAGTGGTGCACTTGCCCACGAGTGTGCATGTTTTAAGTGGAGTAACATCTGAGACGGAACACACTTTGTTCCCTGGATAAAGAATGTGATGAGAATGACCACCTCTGAGTTACCATCATCTCCACACCCAGCATCTGGCCGTCCCACGCATCAGTGTCACTCACGCTGTGCAGCTGGCAAACCACTTTTGGATCTATCAGTGCATTTGCCCAGTAGAGTATGAATGAAGCTGTTGCTGGTTGTGTGTATCCTGAGCCCTGTTGTGCACACATGTACACCTGCCACAGCTGTTAGCACCCAGGGCAAGGCTTCTGGTTCAAGCCCATGGAAGGAGCCTTACAAACTTCTCCCTCAAAGTCATTAGAAGGGTTGGGGAGGCATTTGTTTGATATGCAAACTATAGGCCTCCATTAATCTAAATTTAAATAAAAGACATTCATGTTATTTTATTTTCCCTTTCCTTTGTCCTCTCTCTACATTTCCCTGCTTAATGTTTATTTGACTGATAGTTGAGAAATTGGGATCGTTCCCAACAGGACAGCTGTTAGTATCAATGTGGGATAAAACTTGCCTTCAAAAATTGCAAAGGTCAAAGCCCATCAGGGCTCTCTTTACGTCGAAATGGGTCTTTAAAAAGACCTACTTTTCAGAAAATGCTTAGGTCCTTTGTTTGGAAAGCATTATGTATAGTTTCTTAATGCTGTGTTATTTTGAGATTACCCAGAAATAAAGTTTGCTTACCTTCCAACCTTGTTCCAAGATTTGGTGGCATATCAGTTCGCTGCCTTTAGTTTTCAGTCCCTTTGTTGTTGTTTCTCTCTGATTTGTCAGTTTTCTTAGGGCTGCATTGCTGTACGGCTCCAGTTTGAAGGTAGAGAATTTGAAGACCTTGGAGTCATATTTCCTGAGAAACAGCAGGAGCTCTGGGTGTGCTCTGGGTCACTTAGGTGCCCATGAATTGCATTAAGGAAGCCACAAGTCCTTGGATACCACCTGATGCTGCTCCCTTCCTGCCAGATTCAGGGGTTCTGGGAGGACATGAAACTTAATTTTCTAGGCTTTTCCACAATTTGGTGGTCGGGGGGCAGGGGCAGTACCTGTCCTGTGTGATGCTGTGCTTGGATGATGGAGGGATCCACAGGTGTAACCTATCCCCCTATGCCTCAGTGGCCTTGGACTTGGGTGACACCTTCCTTAGTTTCTCCGTGCCATCTTATCATTCTTCAAGGAGTCTTGCCTGGTTCTCCCAGCAAGGAAGGAAGAACAGAGTCACCTCCAGTGAGAATGAAGTTTGGGCTGTGTTGCTCTTGAAGTTTCCTTGTGCTGTCGACACAGCTATGGCCCGTGGCTTTTTAGACACATGAGCCTTGTTTGTGGGTGCGTCTGCAGCTCGACTCTTAGCCTCAGCCCCAGCGGTCAGCTGCGTTGTCAGACGAATCCTTTCTGTCTGGAGAAGGACACTCGTGGGCCTGCCGAGTCAGCAGGCTCAGGGCCTGCTGCTCAGTGCTGGCTTTATCCCCACTGCATCTTCTCTGCCTCTTTCTGTTTACGTTCCAGCTTCTGACTATGGGCTGTTTCTTTCGGATGAAGACCCCAGGAAGGGGATATGGCTGGAAGCGGGCAGAACACTGGATTACTACATGTTGCGAAATGGGGTATGCTGCTGATTGCCTTTCTGTTTTCTTGTCTCCTCGCCCCTGAGTCTTCCATACGCGCCAACATTTTTATGCTGTTTTGGGTCAAGAGCATCTTACTAATATTTTCCAATAATGTGCTTTGTACAATAAGCACTGTCCAGGTGGGGACAGAAGATGTAAGCAACCCAGATACTTAGAATTCCCCGGAGGGATTGACACATTTGGGGTTGGGATATGTGTGTGTGTGTGTGTGTGTGTGTGTGTGTGTGTGTATTTCTTTCTTAATGAGGTTTGTAGACAATGCATGGTGCATTTAGGAATTTGAAGCTCCCTTTAATCATTTCAAAGGTCAGGAGCAGAGCTTTGAGTCCTACAGGCTAAGAGGTCTTTTGTCTCAGTCTATTTTCTTTCCTGGACTTGTGTTTATTTGAAAAGCAGAGAGACAGGCCAGTGCTGTGGCTCACTTGGCTAATCCTCTGCCTGCGGTGCCAGTACCCCGGGTTCTAGTCCCGGTTGGGGCGCCAGAACTAGTTCCAGTTGCTCCTCTTCCAGTCCAGCTCTTTGCTGTGGCCCGGGAGGGCAGTGGAGGATGGCCCAAGTGCTTGTGTCCCTGCACCCACATGGGAGACCAGGAGGAAGTACCTGGCTCCTGGCTTCGGATTGACGCAGCGCTGGCTGTTGCAGCCATTAGGGGAGTGAACCAACGGAAAGAAGAGTCTCTCTATAACTCTCTCTCTGTCTCTCTCTCACTGTCTAATTCTGCCTGTCAAAAAAAAAAAAAAAAAAGCGGAGAGACAGACAAAGATTGCCCATCTCTGGTGTACTCCTCAAGTGCCTACAACAGCTATGGCTGGGCCAGGCTGAATCTAGGAGCCTGGAACTCAACCCGGGTCTTCAACATGGGTGGCAGGAACCCAAGTACTTAAGCCATCGATTGCTTTTTCCCAAGATGTGCCTTAGCCGGCAGCTGGCAGCAGGAATGGACCTGAGACTGAACTCAGACACTTCCACGTAGGATGGAGGTATCCCAAGTGGGGTCTTAACTGCTAGACCAAATGCCTGCCCCTGAGTTAGCATTTGAAGCAGCTTCTGCATGTTGTTGGGCTCTGTAGTTGTGAGATACGACCCAGAATCTTTGTGTGGGAGGTGTCTGTGTGTCTGGTGGTAGAAAGTTAGAATAGAGAGAAAACAAAACATAATTATAAAGGTTGTTGGAAACAGAATATTAAGCAGTGTTTTGTTTGGGAAAAATAAATTTCAAGTTGTAAATGTGAGTTGAATGACTATCAGTCATAGTAACAGCCACCATGAAAATGGTTGTCTTATGAAGTAGGGAGAAGTGAAGAATCAACACAGTTAAGTTTTCTCCTCAATATGACCTCCAGGTTACTGGAGTTTTGATGAATAAGATGGAGTGGACCTATCAGATTGGTCAGTATTCCACAGAGCAAAGGTGAAATACCTGATGTCAGGTAATTCCCCCCTTTGCATTTCTGCAAGGGGTTCTTCAAAAAGTTTGTGGAAAATGTGTATTATGGAAAAAAATGTGCTTGGATTTCCATTTTTTTGTCCCCTTTTGATTCAGTTTCCCACCAGCTGTTTAAAGTCCCCCCATTCTTATAAAGGCAATAAAAAAAGAACAAGTCTCTTGTTTAAAAATACCTCTCGAACTTATCTGATCTGACCTCACCATTGCAAGTATTTTGTTGTACTCTTAAGAAAACCACTACCACTTTATGAAGAATTGTGGTATTTTTTGTGTCATTACATAAATACAGATTAAAAATTTTTAAACAATGTGCTTCGTATTTCACATGCAGATAAGAGAATTTGCTTATGACAATAGAAAGTAAAATGGGAGATGCACCATATCGGTTTCTTCAAAGGCATGTAGGCCTTTTTACAGAAAAATGAACAGATGTTAGTTTTTAGTTAATTGTGAGCTTCAAGCAGTTGCAAGATCAGATGTTTAAAAGAAATCTGTATGAAAGCAATGATTAAGGTAGTGCAGCAACCCGTGAAATGGGAGGAAGATTTTCAAACAAGTTTTGGAAGAGAGGAACACCATTGCTGGGGACTCACTTTGTAGACTTTGTTACATTTGCACACGGAGCGTGAGATGTGCATGTGATTGTGCTCCAGGATATTCTGGAATATAAAAAGAAACAGAGACCTCAGAAAATCCGCATGCTGGATGGGTCTGTGAAGACGGTGATGGTGGACGACTCCAAGACCGTGGGCGAGCTCCTGGTCACCATTTGCAGCAGGATAGGTGAGCATTCCCGTGCCCCCGTTACTCCGACTGCTCTGTGTTTAGTTACATGCTTCTTGCTCCCGCTCTCATGGGGCATCTGGAAAATATCTCCCGTGTCCTAACACCCTGTCCTCTACTGTGCCGATCTTCACTCTGATGTACACACACGAACTTCTCACTGAGTCACAACTGAGAAGTTTCCTTTCCTTTTCCAACACAAAGAGGTTTTCAGATTGAAAGCCGTGTTCTGATATTGTGTGATTACACCCTCCTCCGGCTCCCTGCGCTGAAGTTGCCTGCGGGATCACTGCTGTCCACCATCTCCTTGGTCACTCGTGGTGATGGTGTTGTGATGGACAGCTTTTCCTACTGTAGCTTCTGTCATTCTGAAAAGCAAGTCTACTCCCTATCTGGAGGAGCCCTTCCCGTGTGGAAAGAAATGACCTTGCCCAGCTCAGCTCCTCAGTTGCTCCTTGTTTGATCTTGTTTTCACGGTGCCATAGGCAGCCCAAGAGCCTTGGTCGGCACCAGAGGGACTTAGCCCGGTGGCCTCCCTGACACCTCCCTGTGTCACTAAGGCCTCTTTCTCCCCTTTGCCTCCCTTCACCCCTAGGGCTCTCCCAGGCTGAATGGGCTTGAAGGAATTTAATAATTTAGAATTACCACCTTATTTCCATTGCTAGGAATAACAAACTATGAAGAATACTCTTTAATTCAAGAAACTATTGAAGAGAAGAAAGAAGAAGGCACGGGTACGCTCAAAAAAGACAGGACACTGTTACGAGATGAGAGGAAAATGGAGAAGTTGAAGGCCAAGCTCCACACAGATGATGACCGTAAGTGCCTGAACAAGAAGCAGGGCTGGGGGCATGGCTTTGCTGAGCCTTGGCCCCACCTACCACCTGTAGGACCCAGGGCAGGTTTTTTTTTTTTTTTTTTTTTTTTTTTTTTTTTTTTTTTTAACCTTTTGGTGTTTTGCTTTCTGTCACTGAAAGACAGAAGACTCTGAAAGAAATAAAAAGTATCTATAATAGCAGTTACAAAATAATCCCTTAGTATCAAATATATAAATTATCTCAGCATTTTCTCCATGAGCTTCTAAAATATTTTTTAACTTTTTTTAAAGATTGATTTTGTTATTTGAAAGTCAGAGTTAGAGAGAGGGAAAGAGAGAGAGAGTGAGCAAGGTCTTCCATCCACTGGTTCACTCCCCAGATGTCCATAATAACCAGCGCTGGGCCAGGCCAAAACCAAGAGACAGGAGCTTCCATCCAGGTCTCCCATGTGGGTGGTAGAGACCCACATGCTTGGGCCATTTTCTGCTACTCTTTGAGGTCATTATCAGGGAGCTGGATCAGGAGTGGAGTAGCCAGGACTTGAGCCAGTACCCATACAGGATGCCAGAGTCCCAGGCTGTGACTTTACCCAGTATGCCACAGTGCCTCCCCTTCTAAAATATTTTTGATATTTTCAACTGGGAACAAAGTAGGGCATTTTACACTTAACTGAGTAGAGTCTGGTTCCTTTTATTTTCTTGCCTTGCCATTCTGTGTGTGTAAGACTTCAGATTGTGAATTGTATCCCACAGTAGTATGGATTTTATGGATTGCATATCTATGTTGTCATTTAACATGTTCCTCAGTCCTTTTAATTCCTTAGATCTGGAACCTTGGTTAGCTTCAGGTGTATCTGTTTGAGTTTTATCTCTTTTTTAAAAATGTATGTATTTGAAAGCAAGAGTGACACAGAGAAGGAGGGATGGAGAGAGATCTTCTGTTCACTGGTTCAATCCCCAAATGCCCACAATAGCCAGGGCTGCACCAAGTCAAAGCCAGAAGCCTGGAACTCCATTCGGGTCTCCCATGAGGGTGGCAGGGTCCCAAGCATTGGGGCCGTCTTCTGCTTCCACAGGCACATTAGCAGGGAGCTAGATTAGAAGCAGAGCAAGGGCCAGCACTGCGGCTCAATAGGCTAATCCTCCACCTTGTGATGCCGGCACACCCAGTTCTAGTCCTGGTCTGGGCGCTGGATTCTGTCCCGGTTGCCCCTCTTCCAGGCCAGCTCTCTGCTGTGGCCCGGGTGTGCAGTGGAGGATGGCCCAAGTACTTGGGCCCTGCACCCCATGGGAGACCAGGAGAAGCACCTGGCTCCTGCCTTCGGATCAGCGCCATACACCGGCCACAGCGCGCCGGCCGTGGCGGCCATTGGAGGGTGAACCAATGGCAAAAGGAAGACCTTTCTTTCTCTCACTGTCCACTCTACCTGTCAAAAAAAAAAAAAAAAAAAGAAGCAGAGTAACTGGGACTCCTTAACCCACTGTGTCAGAACACTGGCCCCTCCCATGTGTCTTTTAATAAAGATAGCACAGTGGTGGTGTGTGCTTCCATGAGCAGGTTGTGTCTGGTTGCCTTTGGCAGAGATGAGGGGTGAGTGGTAATAATAGTCATAGATGTCCATGGCCTAGATTCAGAATTTCCATAGCAGTTAAACATGGCGATGTAATTCTAGTATAGAAAGATCACATTATACAGCCCCGCTTTGTCCTTATGGAAAAGCTATTGTATAACCCTATGTGTCTCCACATCTCATGCTGTGCATACCTTGCAGCCTGGCCCTCACTGGTGGCCGCCATGACTGTCGTGTTTATAGCTCTTAGTGGGGCTGTTCTTCCCCCGACCCTCTCCTTACCCCTGTTATTTTTGCCTATTGCATTTCCAGTTGAGCCCAGAGAGTCATTCATGTGTGTGTGGTGAGGTCCATGGTTCGCGTTCCTTGTGCTGTACTTGCCGACAGTCTACAGAGGCTGGGTGCAAACACTCATCCACAGCCCAGGGGTCGGGCCTGGAGAGGAGGGCAGGTGAGCAGCTGTACAATGTGCAGAGGATTGTGACCAGTTCCCACGCATCTACATGTGAGGACAGGTGCTTGTGCTGGGTACAGACAGGGTTATGCCATCCCCGCCCTTTGTATTCAGTCTCCCCCAGCATCTCCCTAATTTACTTTTTCTTCCTCCCTTCTCAATGGGGTCATAGGTGACTCATTCTGCTCAGTGTCTCTAAAAGACTTCACTTGATGTGACTGAAGTCTCTATTCATTTTTTTTAAAAAAGTATCTATCATCTCTCTATCTATCTAGAAGGTAGAGAGTGACAGAGAAGGGGAGACAGATATTTTCCATCCACTGGTTCCCTCTCCAAATGCCTGCAATGGCCAGGGCTGGGCCAGGACAAAGCCAGGAGCTGGGAACTCCACCTGGGTCCTCCACGTGGGTGACAGGGACCCTGCTACTTAGGACGTCATCCACTGCCTTCCCAGGTACAATAGCAGGAAGCTGGATCGGAAGCAGAGGAGCTTGGTCTGGAACCAGTACTCAGAAGTGGCATGTCGGCATCCCTAGCAGTGGCTTAACCCACTGTGCCACAACGCCTGCTCCCTAAAGTATCTACTGTTGATTTCAAAGAGGACCCTGTATCTGTTTTTAGTAGGAGGAGCTGATGTCCTTATTCCCTCCCCTACCCCACCCCCTGGGAAGGCCCATGTTACAGATTCATTGTAGCGCTTCAGCCAACTGTAAAGATGACTTGAACTTTTTTCCTTTTGATCAATCTTATTTGAAAAAGCACAGCTCTGATGTAAGCAGTCATTCTCTGCATCTGCATTCACTTCTGTTTTGTTAAAACCCCTTTAATTAAGAGGAAAAATGACCACAGTTCTCCTATGTGTCTTGTTGTGTTGCAGTAAACTGGCTGGATCACAGCCGAACATTCAGAGAACAAGGAGTAGATGAAAACGAGACATTGCTGCTTAGACGGAAGTTCTTTTACTCCGATCAGAACGTGGATTCCAGAGACCCCGTGCAGCTGAACTTGCTTTATGTTCAGGTACGGTACTTCCTGCTCAGGTGCTGAGATGGGTGATGGCTCAGGAAGTGCCTGGCTGTGGCTTGTGGACAGGAGGAGCCCAGCTCTGGCTTCTGTCACATCTGTGGTGTCCAGTTTGCAGCAGGTGCTGCCCAGGGTTCCTCGTTTGTGTTTCGGTTCTGCTGCAGGTTGCTAGTGGACAACAGCTGCTGGCCCTTCAGAGCAGGCCCTCTCTTGTCCTCCCCTTAGCTTCCCAGGTCAGGGCCCATGGCCAGTGCTCTCTCTGCCTGGCCTTGAGAGACAATTGTGTGACATTTAAGTGGTTCACCATTACAACTATATTAAAGCTTTCTTGGCTAGCATCTTAGAATGCAAGAGGATATTGGTGAGAAAATCAGTACCACTCCCTTACTAAAAGATCACCTCTTGGGAAACCTTGATATATTTACTTTTAACTAATTGCTGAACCCCACGTGATTCACTTAATATATCTGCATCGCAATTGCTCCCTGTGAAAGATGTGGATTTTGCACACAATTGTCCTGAATATTTGTCTACTCAAGGGAAACAGCATCCTTCTTTTTCCCGCCTTGATACTTTCCTTGCATCCTTTCCTTTCCTCTCTTCCCTTTCCTCTCCTTGTCTGTCTGCCCATAAAAATAATGCAGGATCAGCAAACTGTAGCCACGCCCTCTGCTGTGTATGCAAATCATTTTATTGGAACAACTCATTCATTTCAGACTTCCCTATTGGTAACCCTGTTACATAGTTGTTGATTGTTTTTTGTGGCTGCTCTCAAGCTCCAGTTGCAGAGTCCAGGAGTTGCAGTGCAGGCTCCGTGGCCCTGGAGATCTGAAACATTTTTTCTTTGACCTTTTAGAGGGGAATTTTGCTGACTCCTGGGTTAGCAGGCGGAAGAACAGCGTGGAAAGGGGGCGAGGCAGGGAAGAGTTGAGAAGCTAGGAGGAAGAAGGATACTCAGACAATGCTTACTGGTTCAGCAATTAGGGTGATGGCCAAGAGTGTTCATTTCAGGGTGGTCTGGGGGTGGTTGAACTACAGAAAGGAACCATGGGAAAAAGATGGATGAGTAGCAATAGCAGGGATGGACTGGGAACTGGGAGGAGGGCTTGGCCACCTCAAGCTCCCCATCTGAGGACTGTGCATTTGCCTCCCTGTCCCCTAAGCATCTTGAGTCTTGAATTCTTGTCTCCCTCTGTGTATCCATGTGTCTTTCTCTGAATTAATGTTAATATTTTTCTGGAATGGATATTGGGTTTATTTTGCTTTTAGGTACTTTTTTTTCTGCTGACTTTGCTCTTTCTGAGCATACCTCGTACATTATGTTTCTATTTTGGCCTGAGTCCCACTGTTTCCCAGGATTTTCCTTTTTCCCTTTATTTTATGTCATGGCTTCTATCTCCTAGCTTCTTGTCTAGCACTGCTTCTGATAAACCAGACCCCTCCTCTCTGATTCCCATCTGTAGACCATTTGGGGCCAGGCTTACTTTCCTTTTGCCTTAATTCTGCTGTGATCCGTTTACCTGCAGCATCCTGGGTGAGTCCCTGTGGGCTGGCTGGCGCTTGCTCGTGCCTCGGGGAGAACTGGTGCTCGGGCACAGGACATGTGTCCATGAGGACAAATATGCCCCAAGCCCCTGATGCTTCTTCCCCCTTTTGTATTTCAGGCTCGAGATGACATCCTGAATGGCTCCCACCCTGTCTCCTTCGAGAAAGCTTGCGAGTTTGGTGGATTTCAAGCCCAGATACAGTTTGGACCTCATGTGGAGCATAAACACAAGCCTGGATTCTTGGAGTAAATGACCTTTGGTTTTGCTTTGTTCTTTTCTCCTGTTCTTTTCCTTTCATCTGTTTGATTTTTTTAAATATTTTTTTGGAAAGAGTTACAGAGACAGAGGATGAGATAGAGACAGACAGACATCTTTCATCCACCGGTTCACTCCCAAATGGCCACAACAGCCAGAGCTGAGCCAGGCCAAAGCCAAGAGCCTGAAACTCCATCCAGGTCTCCTATGTGGGTGGCAGGGGTCCAACTACTTGGACTATCTTCCTCTGCTTTCCAAATCTCATTATCAGGGAGCTAGATTGGAAGTAGAGCAGCTGGAACTCAAACCAGAACTTATATCGGATGCCACCATCACAGGCTGCAGCTTAACCTGCTCCGCCCACAATGCGGGCCCCTTATTTTTGAGCTAGATACTCAAAATGTGCCTGCACATTTCATTCAGTTGAGAGAGTAATAGCTTGTACTCAATTAAGTACGTGATCAAACATGTGGACCTTACTTTTTGGAAAGCAAGCAGCCCTGGAATGCAGAGTGAGTGTCACTGTCAGGGTCATCCTGCCACATGTGACATCCTCTGCACCCTTCCACACCTTGTCTCCTGTCCTGGGATATCTGTGGAATCAAGGAGCTTGCTTGCTCCGTCTTCCATCCGTATGAAATTCCTCCTTCATGGTAGACCAAACCCTGTCCCCTGTCCCTTTCGTTTCTTCTTCAGTTTCCTTTATGTTAACATCAGAGTATATTCTTTGTTGCTGTGAAAATATGATGTACAAGTGAAATCCTTGGGCTCTTCTTCACCCAGTTGGCCTTAATTCTCTGTTACAAAGTAGAAGATGATGGGTTTTTTCCTGGTTGCAAACTCTGTGATTCAAGAGAAAGTTCACCAGGTGGATGTACCAGGGCTGCACAGAAAGTGGGTGTTAAAGTTGGGTTTCCTGGAGATGCCCACCAGGGTGCCCCAGCCGCGTACATGCTGCCATTGGCTGACATGTGCTTCTTGTCTGTTGGGAATTTTCCAAGGACTTAATAGAAATATCTTGGT
Organism: Sylvilagus floridanus; assembly: GCA_949820135.1. Taxonomy (NCBI): domain Eukaryota; kingdom Metazoa; phylum Chordata; class Mammalia; order Lagomorpha; family Leporidae; genus Sylvilagus; species Sylvilagus floridanus. The sequence goes on from OX463239.1 coordinate 70,607,581, forward strand.
CTGGTAATATTCCTTTTCATCATCGTTAGAACCCACGCTCACCCTGTTTCCCTTCTTGTGGCTCTCACTGTGAATGAAACCTTTGGGTAAGAAAAAAAATCACCTTAGAACCATATAGAATCTCCCCATGTTCAATAGCAGGCTCTTCCTCCCAAGAGAATCTCCCATGGTCAATCATATGCTCTTCCCTGGAGTGGTACCTCTAGAGGCTTTGGAAGTGGATCCCAGATGTGGATGTCCACTGGCCGTGGAGCGTCTGCACTCTGGATGTCCCCTGGCCATGGAGCGTCTGCACTCTGGATGTCCCCTGGCCATGGAGCGTCTGTGCTCTGGATGTCCACTGGCCATGGAGCGTCTGTGCTCTGGATGTCCACTGGCCGTGCCAGCATCTGTGCTCTGGATGTCCACTGGCTGTGGGGGCGTCTGTGCTCTGGATGTCCACTGGCCATGGAGCGTCTGTGCTCTGGATGTCCACTGGCCATGGGAACGTGTGCGCTCTGGATGTCCACTGGCTGTGGGGGCGTCTGTGCTCTGGATGTCCACTGGCCGTGGAGCGTCTGTGCTCTGGATGTCCACTGGCTGTGGGGGCGTCTGAGCTCTCCTGGAGGGTATGCTGCTACCTGGCATGAGGTCATCTACTGCATTGAGTTCAAGTGTTTTGAGAGAAGAGTGTAATGAAATGGTATTTTTCCTTGACCTCTGTTTCACTTTGTTGGAGGTCATTGGGTCCAATCTATACCACTGAGTAAGAGGGAAACCTGGTATTTCTCATGGTGGCAGAGACTGCCTGTCCAGCATGCTGTTGGTTCTAATCCTTGTTGTTTAAAATGCTGTTGCGCTGATAGATACCAGGGAGCCTTTCCAAAATGATGTGTTGTCTTCCATTCTAGTGTATAGTGACCTGAGAATGGCTTTGAACATTTTCTGTTCCTTACTTTGCAATGTGTTCTTCAAATGTGACATCCGGCCACGTGTTCCTCAGATGTGTGTCTCCCTGCCTGGTCGGGCTGCCTTCTGCAGGAGTCCCTGGAGCTTGCCTTTCTGTTCAGACACCTTACCAAAGGCCATGTGCACACGTTCTTTCATTAGTTTCCATGTTCTCGTGTTCTACCTTGAGGATAATGACCACAGAAAGTGATGGACAGAACACCAAGAACTAATTAGACCTTGCTAAGTAGACCTTGTTTGTTTCATGTTTCTCAAGTGATTGATGAAGAAGAGGGAAAAAATAGAGGGAAGGATGATAAGCCACATTTAAATGAAATTATGACCTGTTTTTAACCTTGCGTAGCGGTAACCTGATGTGTGGGAAGGAGATCCTCCTGGTGCCATTCACTGGGTGTCTAACTGATGCTGTCGCTTCGTTAGTGTCTTTTCTTCAGATCACTGGGGGAGCTGCTTCTCAGGGTCCACTTGGGGATGAAGAAAGCCGTGTTTTATGGGGTCCAGAAGCAGTGCAGAGAGGGCAAGTTCACAGGTAGAGTTGCTCTGTAAATAGCTCTGATTTCTCATGTGGCTCCAGCATTTTCCAAGGCATTCCTGCTTCCAGGGCCAAGCTGCCCCTTTGATTGGTTTTCTAATCTGCAGCAGAATTAGGGATGCACTTAAAATGTCAATACACGCTCCTTTGCTCTCTTTGCTAGTGTCCTCGGTGCGCCAGCCAATTCCTGGTGATGTTACTGTATTGCTAACTGCTTGTGTCAAGATTACAATCTAATAATCAGTGCCTTGGCATTGGTCTTCTTAATGGCGTGTACTGCAATTTATGGTTCTACTGAGTGCTCTGTACTCACACTCCAGTAAAAATATGCTTCTCTTCATAAACTGAGGTAGTGGAAGTTAAGCAGTTCTATTGAGCCAGTTTTCTTTTTCTATGATTATATTGTAAAGCTCATGCCTCCAGTGGTACATGTACCCTTTCTCAGATTCCAAATTAAAATAAGCGTGTTATGCCTGGTGGCAATTATTTTTCCGTCTGAATTTGATTTACTTTTTAATTAGACCATATCTGGTCTAGGTAATGAGACATTTTCATTTAATGTAGATAGTTAATTGTGTATGTTCTTGCTTATGTGGTACAGGTAAAATTTCCTGAGGATATGAGTCCCTTCTTAATTAAAACAAAATAGCTAGGCCACCTTTCCTTGATTTGCAAGTTGTATGATTAGATCCTGATTCTGCCTGGCCTTTCCCTGGTGACTGACTGGGCTCTATTTTGCTGTGTTGAGGTCTTTGCCCATCTAGTTTTCGTGTGGGACACTCAAACAATCGAGAAGATAAAGAAGTAATAATAAGAGGTGGGCATTTAGTGCACAGTTAAGATATGGCTTGGGATACCCATATCCCATATTGGAGTGTCTGAGTTCAGGTCCTGGCTCTGCTCTCTTTTCCAGCTTCCTGGAAGGCAGTAGGTGATGGTTTAAGTGATTTGATTTGGCCACATAGATGCAAGATCTAGATTGAATTTGGGCTGCTGGTTTTGGCCTGGCCCAGCCTTGGCTATTGTGGGCATTTGGGGATTGAACTAGTGGATGAAAGATCTCTTTCTCTCTCTCTGTCTGTCTCTGTCTCTGTCTCTCTCTCTCTCTCTCTCTCTCTCCTCACCCCCCTCCATCTCTGTGCCTTTCAAATAAAAATTTTAAAAGATTAATTAAAAAGTAATAATCATGAGATTGAATTTGTGACAAAGACAGGTTGAAGGTACAGTTACCAAAATTTCAGTGACATAGGTTCTAATAAAGTACGTGGGGGTATATTTAATGAGTATTTTTTTAATCTTTACAAAATTTGTTTAGCATTTTAAACTGCAGAATATGAATATTTTTATGAGAGTCTTTTTCAGTTTTCTTCAGGCTTTTCAATGATTTCTAGATCCAGTACTATCTTAGCAAAGGTATTCATTTAGAATAATGAAAAACAGTCTAAAATAATAGATTTCAGGGATTTAAGGATTATTTATATATCTCATGTACTTTGTAGATGAGAGAAATAGGTGCTAGAGAGAGATGGTGACAGAAGTAAAGCACAGAGCTGTGTAGAGCTAGAAGCCAGAAGACAGCCAGGTCTCTCAGTTTGAGTTTGATGTGCTTTCATTACATGACATTTTTCTCAGTCACATCCATGGAGTCCCGGCGAGGGATGTTTTATTGGGGCATGAAATAGAAATAATGCATAATTGAACATCAGGCATTTACTTCATGTTCTCCTGTGTTTAGCAAATGCTTGCAGAAAACACGCCCAGTGTTCTTCTCTAACTCACAAAGGATGTGCATGTGTGTCCTGTCATGCCAGAGACAGGGAATGCATAAGGGAGCTATCACACACCGTTTCCTTGCCATCTGTGTGTCTGTAGCCTGTGTGGCCAGCAAACATATGAAGTGGTTATTATGGAGAGCCAAATCATGGCTGTAATTGTTTCAACACAGTTCATCCTTTTCACTAAGTTTTCAATGCAGGATAGTCTCCTTGGGATGCTGACCATTGCAGTGCAGGCTGTGGGGATGGAGTGAATTGTTCTTAGAATGGTAAGAAGCAATGTTGATCAAATAAATTGATATAATAGAATATCATGCTGAAGGAGAATCCTTAAAACAGCCGTAAGAATAAAATCTATTAAGGGTAACTCTCAGGGGTCTCAGAAACATGATGGAAAATTGGTAGTGACCAAAGCCAAAGCCTTCTGTACACCTTAGAGTCTGGGATAATGAGAGTTACTGATCCAAAGTTGAGAGCTTAAGTTAAGTGTGTAGGGTAAAACTGAAAGGAACAGCAGAGATGGCTATAGAATACTATAGATGGCTATAGATGGCTATAGAATGGCTGTAGAATTTGACAATAGAATATTGTCAAATGTGTTGATTTTAGTTTTAATGTATTTGACATGTTTCATAATAAAACTGTTGGGAAAAGTTGAAGAAAGCCCAAGAAAATAGAAATTGATTCTATAAGAAAATGAAGAAAACCAGACTTTGTCTTGAATAAGATTTTCAGTACTGTTTAAAACAAAGAGCGGTAGAGTCTAACTCTGGCCCAGTGCAGGAAGAGCAGGGAAGAAATAGAGAAAATTTGACTGTTAAAGTAAGAGTTATTTATTCAGGGTGGATTGTAGGAGCAGAGTGGGAGAGAGTTTGGCCAATAGAATGCACAAAATAGAACACGTATTTCTAAGTACATTAAGGATCACACCAAATACAAGTAAATCAAATCCAGCATTTCATAGTTTCTCATATTGGATAGAATTTTTGGAAAGTCTAGGTCTGTACCACTTCTCAGAGATACACTTGGAATTTTTGGACAGAGGAAAGTTTAAAGCAAACTCATAGAAAATGATGTACCAAGAAATTACTAACTAAAGCCAGAGAAGCTACATTTAAGTATACTTTAAAGCAAACAAAGTATGAGTCAAGATTAAAGATGAGGGGCTGGCATTGTGGTGTTAAGGGGTAAAGCAATGCTGCCTCCCATATGGGCACCAGTTCGAATCCCAGCTGCTACACTTCTCATCCCACTTCCTCCTGATGTTCCTGAAAAAGCAGTGGAAGATGGGCCAAGTACTTGGGACTCTGCACCCATGTGGAAGACCTGGATAAAGCTCCTGGCTCCTTGCTTTGGCTTGGCTCAGCTCAGGTCATTGCAGCCATTTGGGAAGTGAACCAGGGGGTGGAAGACATCTCTTTCTGCCTCTGCCTCTCTATAATTCCACCTTTCAAAAAATAAATGAATCTTTAAAAAAAAGAAAAGAAGAGGCTGAACTAGGGAACTGAGCCAGGACTGAAGCCCAGGCACTGGGATATCCCAAGCACTGGCTTCACCACTGTGCCACGTGCCTTCCTCATGATGAAATAATCTTGATGGTAAAAAACTTTAAGGCTTACCAGGAATCCATGTTAATATCTTCAGACTAATAAACAATATTTATAACAAGTATCAATTAAAATCTGATATTGGATACATTCCTTTTTTAAAAAAATATTTATTTATTTCTTTGAAAGTCAGTTACACAGAGAGGGGAGACGCGGGGTGGAGGGGTTCTTCCATCTGATGGTTCACTCCCCAGTTGGCTGCAATGGCCAGAGCTGTGCTGATCCGGAGCCAGGAGCCAGGAACTTCTTCCAGGCCCTCCACGTGGGTGTAGGGGCCCAAGGACTCGGGCCATAGCAAAGAGCTGGATCAGAAGTGGAGCAGCTGGGTCTCGAACCGGCACCCATATGGGATGCTGGCGCTTCAGGCCAGGGTATTAACCTGCTGCACCACAGCGTGGGCCCCAGATACATTCCTTTTAATGCCCAGAAGGATGCTGGTTCCCATTCCTGCTTATGCACACAATACTGAATATCCTAACAAGTGCAGCAGCAAAGGAAAAGAGATAAACACTATCATTCTTGATGAAACAAAAATGCCTTTGCTGCAGATGATGTTTATCTACATAGATAATCCATTCAGTATGTAGAGAAGTTTATTAGAATTGGAACCACAACTTAAGAAAGATCTCTGGGGGAAAAAGATCAATATGTAATAGCAAGTAGTATTCCCATATGTCAAACAATGTAAATGCAAAAAGGAGATACCTTTTATGATAGTAACTAAAAGTGTTAATTTAGCTCGTAGGGAAGCTGTCCAACAGTCTTCAATATCTAACCAAGAAAATTATAAAAATATGAAAATATATTGAAGAGCATAAAAGAAAATCTGAAAAAAAATTGAGTGATTTTTGCTATGTGAATGAATAGGAGCAGTTCTACCTAAATAAATAAATAGAGCAGTTCTACCTAAATTTTCCTTTGAATTCCATGTCATTCCAATCAGAATCCCACTTTGGTAGTTTGAAAACCTATTCTCAATGTGGATATCTTAATAAAGCTATTAAAAAATCAATATGAAGTAGTCAAGACTCAAGAATGGCCAAGGCTAATTGAAGGTATGTGGAGGATTCCTATAACCATCACAATTTTTTTAAAGTTAAGTAATTAAATCTTGTTAGCATACATTGATAAAGTAGTTCAGAGGTTTGGTGAGCCTACCTTTATTAAAATTATTTATTAGGCAAAGGGTATCACCAAGAGTGAATCCAAAATCAGAAAAAAAAATACATATTTGCATTGCATACTACTAAGAACAAATTAATATCCAGAAGATAATTAAAAAGCAAAAAATCCTCCAAGAAAAAGATCACGAGGCTATCAGTAGGCACTTTACACAGCAGAAATTTCAATTGGCTTCTAAAAATATAAAAAGATAATCATCCTAATAAATAATTCAGAAAATGCAAATAAGGGCATAGTGTTCTATGGCTGTCAGAAGGGCCTGAGTGTAAAGTATAAAAACACCAACATTCCTTATAGGGAAGACAAGACATTGCAGAATAGGAATTGTTGTACTTAAAAATATTCACATAAAGAGAAGCAGGATACATTATTGTTTTAGAAGACATTAAAATAACCATGGACAGTAACTTCAAGAAAGAGAGGACTGTGGGACTCCAGCTAGACCTGTCATCTCTGTTTCTTCCATAGAGGAAGGTGGCAGTTACAAGGCAAATGTGGCCACATGTTACCATGCATTTCTCCTCAGCAGTAGATCCACTTGAGTACTTCAGAAAAATTCATGGAAAAAAAATGGAGTGAAAATAAATTTATTTTGGTGCATTGAAAGCCATGAACAGTTCTCTCATCATAGCCATTTTCCATGACCTTTCTGAAGCACGATCCTGTAAGTTATGAGGCATAGACTTGTTTGTGATTTGAAATGTCTGATAATTAATGTTTCTTTGAAAAAGACCCTTGCAGTAGTCCAGGTGTGTATGCCTTGAGATTGGGTATACAACATGGGGCAAATGCAAAGCTAATAAATAAAGAAGGCCGGAAGAAAAGTTCCATCTGTCTATGTTATGGGGAAAAATGGGCCAGTGTTGGGTGCAGGCAGGCAGGTCCCTGGTGGAGGAAACCCTTGATGATTGTGTCTGCTTTGTCCTGGTGTGTCTTCCTCAGAAGTCTTTTACCAGGCAAACAAAGCAAGCCAGGCTGTGGATCTTTGTTGTGAAAGAATTTAGAGTGGACTTGGAAATTTTCCCCCACAAACTCAAGATAATTCTACTGTCAACAAGCAAAGCTTTCGACACAGTAGGAGGCCTCAAGTTGGTTTTTCGCTTGGCATCTGTTCAAACACATCTTCCCCCTTTGGAGTTGGTCCTCTGCGTGCTTTTGTCAGGATAATTTGGCTGTTGATTCTCTGTCTTCAAAGTAACAGTGAAGCAGGCGGTTTAGCTTGGCTTTTCTTTATCAGTGCTCTTTTAACTCTTGTTTCTCACCACCTCCTCCACTAAATGCAAAGTAAAATAGGCCATTTGCATACCTTTTTGCTCTGTGGTTTTCTTACTGTTCTATGCTGTCCTGTGTCCTCTCAGCTGATAACCATCTCCCAGCACAGCTCCTACACCTGATGCCCACATCCCTCCCTCCATTATACTCTACATCTTTGAAACCTTGACCTCAGAATCTCTGCAGCCTTGAGCCGAGTTCCTGGGCAGTAGCTGTCCTGACATCACACGTCACTTGCATTGGTTCAGGACCACAGGTCTGTTGTGATAGGTCTTCAGATGCACGTGCTGTGGTTTGGACGTGATCATAGTCTAGGTGGAGCCTTTGAAAGTGAGTAAGCCATGAGGGGTTCTCCCTCCAGATTTGGGTTAAGGCCTTGGTGGAAGAGGCTTCTTGGGGGCCCCGTTTGATAAGGCGTTGACTCTGGGATACCCACATCCCAGCTCTGAGTGCCTGGGTTTGAGTCCTGACTTAGCTTCTGTTTCCAGCTTCTTCCTGATGGATGCCCTGGGAGGCAGCAATGACAGCTCAAGTACCAGGTTCCCTCCACACATGCTGGAGGCCTGGATTGTGTCTTGGTTCCCAGGTGCTGGCTTCTTTCTGGCCTGGTCCTGGCTTTTGGAGGCATTTGGAGAGTGAACCAGTAGATGTGGATCTTTCTCTGCCTCTCTGCTTTTCAAATAAAAAGTGAACTTTTAAAGGTTAAGAAGTGAATGAGACTGCTTGCCGCATTTGGCTGGGCTCCTCTGCCTCCTGTGCCTGCTAGGACACAGCGTCCTTCCCTTCCAGGGAAAGCAGCTCTCACCAGGCACCACACCTGCTGGAACCTTGATCTTGAACTTCCCCGCCTCCAGAACTGTGAGAAGGAATTTCTTCTCATAGCAGTCCCAATGGAGTAATATACAAACATACATGCCATTTGCTTTCTCTAAGCGTTTCCTAACTCTGTATTTCCTTTGTTACAGCTTCAGTTAACAAAATTTAACCAGTACTCTGTCACACAGGCTTGGATTGAAATCCAGGTGTGTCTGGTTCTGTAGTCTGAGCTGTCAACCCCATGTCCCAGTGGCTGTCCAACTTCAGTCTGCATCAGGCTCCCTGAAAGCTGACCTCCCGCTGGAGCCTCTGCTTCCCCAGCTTTGTGAGAAAGCCATGAAGGAGTATTTCTACCACATTCCTGGGTGGTGCCGGGGCTCCTGGTCTTGGGACCGCACTTTGAGAACCTTGTGGGGTCCCAGATTTGAGAAGTTGCTGCTGACTACTTGGCGATGAACAAAGTTTGGAGAAGGAAACCTGGGTGCTCACCGGGTGCCAAGGTCCCTGTCCATTTCTGCCTTCTCTCCCCTCCATGCGTCTGCCTGCTGCTGTGTGGACGCTCTGCTTCCTCCCTCGTGTGTTCCTGTGACTCCTTCACCACTCCTGAATGAGGGGGCATCCCTTGTGGATATCTCATGTGGATATCTCATATCTCATAGTTGCACTCTTCAGTAGCACGCCTCCTGCTTTTCGGGTCATTAAAACAGTTCAAAGCAGGGAAGAGCTGCCCACTGTCATGCTGCTACAAGGTGGCCACTTGGGGCAGTTAGCATGCCCCAGGCCATAGCTGCCTCCCCATGTACTTGTAACTTGTTGCCAAACAAGTTTGTGCCCCCTGTTGGGGAATTAGAGAGGTTGCCTACATTTTATTTGAGAAAATGAGATTCTATTTTATACACCATGGAACATGATTTGGCCTTACAGAAAGGAGATTCTGCCATTTGCACCAAGCTGGAAAAACCTAGAGAGTATTATATCCTCAAGGAAAATAAGCCAGGCACAGAATTTAAAATCCTGCATGATCTCACTTATGGAAAGTAAGTTTTAAATAAATAAATAAATAAAATAAAAGGGTAGAAGGGGAAGCCGGGGGGAGGGTGGAGTGCGAAGGGTGCGGACTCCGAGTTACGTAGGCCAAGTCTGGGAGCTCCACACAGCGCAGGGGCTATGTTATTACTGCCCTACACTGGAAATTGGTTAGAAGTAGATTTTAGTTTCCTTTGCCACAAAAGTAACTTCATGAGAGGAGAGGCTTGTTCATTAGTTGATTATAGTAATCATTTCACTCTGTATATCAAAACATGTCATATTTTAAATATATGACATAAGCTAGCAACTGTTCCCTAAAATGAAGCAAGGTTTTCGTGAACATCTGGATTCGATTCCAGATCCTGCTCCTTCAAACCTGTCAATTATTAAATTCACCCTCCTTGATTCTGCCGATTTCAGGCAATTCTAATAATGCACCTGTACCATCTAGTCCCTGTTTTCCTGATGTGAGGAGTGTGTCTGGGGCTCCTCCTGTGGCGAGGGTCTCAGATATTCATCACCTGGGGTGGCATTTGATTGAAGGAGTCCTCGGAGGGCCAGGGTGTGCAGTGCACACACCACTGTCTTTGGAGCCCACCCATGAGGCTTCACTTGAGGGCTGGAACTCTGGACAACTCTATGTCATTGAGCTACATTATCCATGTATATAATGGAATTTTTTCTTTCTAGGGTCATTGTCAGGATTTAATTAATCTATTATATATGCAAAGCATCTGGAACAGTCAAAACATTTAACAAATGGTTTGGACTTTAGGTTGGATAATCCAAAAAGTTGCTTAAAGTGTAGAGTCATAGCACGTGCCATGTATCTTTCAGAAACCATTTATTTTCCCTTTGAACCTGGGCTTTCATGTGCCATTCTTTTGTTGCAGGGCCAAGATACTTTGAGTAAACTGGTTGGGTTTCTGCAGTGTCTGTTTTGTATGACTCACAAATAATACATCATCTAGGGGCTGGCATTGTGGCTCCATGGGTTAAGTGCCACCTGCGATGCCAGTATCCCATGCAAGCAGGTGCCCCCATTTATTCTGTTCTTTAAGACTTTTTATATTTATTTGAAAGGCAGAGTTACAGAGATTTTCCATCCACTTGTTCACTCCACAAATGGTCACATCAAAGCCAGGAGCTTCATCCAGGTCTCCCACATAGAGGTGCAGAGGCCTAAGCACTTAGCCATCTTCTTCTTTCCCAGGCACATTAGCAAGGATATGGATCAGAAATGGTGCAGCTGGACTCCACTTCCCATCCAGCTCCCTGCTAATGCTACCGGAAAAGCAGCAGCAGATGGCCCAAGTGCTTGAGCCCCTGCCATCCATATTGGAGACCCAGATGAAGTTGTGGATGAAAGATTCCCTACCCCTCAACCTCTAACTCTGTCTGTCAAATAAACAGATAGATAGAACAGACTAGTTAAAAACAACGGTGAGGCAGCCTCAGGACCAAATATTTGGAGATGTTTGTGAATTTTTTTTTCTATTCAGTTTTTTGCAGTTATCTCACCTGCATCTAATAACTCTTTGTAAATATTTACCATTAGGAAGCATTTGGTAGCTCACTTTTTATACTGCTTTAGCATGTAAAGCATGCTACACCTCTCAGTATGTTAAATAATCATGTCTTACATGAGAGTGCTTCAAAAGGTTCATGGAAAATGGAATTAAAAGATAGACTTATTGTGACACAAAAACTTGAGATCCATGCATACTCAGTTTATAGAAAATGTGTATCTTAAAACTGCATAGGCTTCAGAATTTTTTTGCAAAAAAATAAACTTATCTTTTCATCGCACATTTCCATGAACTTTTTGAAGTGTCCTCATACAGCCAGCTGGGCCAGTGTAGGAGTCAGGGTTCGTGAGAGAGGAGTCTGTTGGCTGCACACTTTCAACCTCCCATGGCTCTTAGAGAGTAAAAAGAGCCTTGATTGATCTTACGTTGGAGTGGAGGATGGGTTATTACCAATGCATTCAGATAGAACAGTCTTTTTAAAAAGAAAAGAAAAGCTGGCAGTTGGTTTTGGAGAAGTAAGATCTGAATGCAGCATTTTAAGGTAACTGCTCTCTTTAAGATGGGACTGACTTATTTTGAAAGTCAGAGATCGAGAGAGGGGCAGACACAGAGAGGGATCTTCTATCGCTGGTTCATTCCTCAGATGGCTGCAACGAACAGGGCTGAGCCAGGCTGAAGCCAGGGGCCAGGAGCCTCATCCAAGTCGCCCATGTTCCTTTCCCAGGCCATTAACAGGGAGCTACATCAGAAGTGGAGAAACTGCGGGACTAGAACCAGGGCCCATATGGGATGCTGGCATTGCAGGTGGTGGCTTTACCTGCTACGCCACAGTGCCAGCCCCTAAGGTGGGACTTTATTTTTTATTTTTATTTTTTTGACAGGCAGAGTGGACAATGAGAGAGAGAGAGAGAGAGAGAGAAAGGTCTTCCTTTTCCTTTGGTTCACCCCACAACGGCCGCTGCGGCCGGTGCATCACGCTGATCCGAAGCCAGGAGCCAGGTGCTTCTGGTCTCCCATGTGGGTGCAGGGCCCAAGGACTTGAGCCATCCTCCACTGCACTCCTGGGCCACAGCAGAGAGCTAGACAGGAAGAGGGGCAACCGGGACAGAATCCGGCACTCTGACCAGGACCAGAACCCGGTGTGCCGGCGCCACAGGCGGAGGATTAGCCTAGTGAGCCGCGGCGCCGGCCAAGGTGGGACTTTATAAGGAGCCAGTGGGAGGATCTGTGCTTGGTCAGTGCTTGCTAAATTAAAAATATTTCCAATCAGGTTTAACAATCTTACCCATTTCCTCGGGGAAGCTGAAAGATTTCACTTGCACACATATCCCAGATGCTCCGGAGCCTGGCAAACCCAGGATTGGTGACGAAAGCAACCATGGAGCTGCAACAGCTGCTTTGCAGAAAAGTTGGGGGGATGATGGCTACCTGCTCCTTCCCCCTCTGTAGCCCCATGCACCTTGAAGACTTACTGGGGAAATGCACACCTCGTGCACACCCACACGCATGCATGCACAGAGACACACATCCCGTATTTTTTTTTTTTTTTTTTGACAGGCAGAGTGGACAGTGAGAGAGAGAGAGACAGACAGAAAGGTCTTCCTTTTTGCCGTTGGTTCACCCTCCAATGGCCGCCGCGGACGGCGCGCTGCGGCCGGCGCACCGCGCTCCTCCGATGGCAGGAGCCAGGAGCCAGGTGCTTTTCCTGGTCTCCCCATGGGGTGCAGGGCCCAAGCACCTGGGCCATCCTCCACTGCACTCCCGGGCCACAGCAGAGGGCTGGACTGGAAGAGGGGCAACCGGGACAGAATCCGGCGCCCCGACCGGGACTAGAACCCGGTGTGCCGGCGCCGCAAGGCGGAGGATTAGCCTGTTGAGCCACGGCGCCGGCCACATCCCGTATTTTAACACACTTCAAATTCCCAGAATCAACATCAGCTCATGTCATGCCTGGAGGGTCCCTGTGGAAGCTGTGTACTATCTCTCCTGAAGAAAAGGTGGGTGGCCAGTTCAGACAGGTGTGTTTTGCAGTTTTAACGGGAGGGTCGTGTTGCAACTCACAGGGCTTTCTGGCCATAGGTGTCCAGCATGTTCTGTCCCTGCTGACCCACCACTGGCAGTCTCCTAGTAGTAATGATTGTTGTGAAAGGGCTTGCTGTGGCACCCCTTTGGGGCACTTTTCCCATCCTACGTCCTCGACCAGGTCTCTGTTGATGACATAGGAGCTGCTGTCCACAGGCCCATAGCGCTGGCCACCCGCAGTCTTCGTTGTTTCAGTTGTGTCCTGCAGGGACCTGCTCCTGGTCAGGCAGGCTGAGGCTCTCTTGAGCTCTCCACCATGATCTCAGCTAAGTCTTCACTTGTCTGTGACTCAGCTTCCCCTTCTGTCACGGTGTTTTCTCTCTCATTCATTCTTATCCATACATCCAGGCTGCTGCTGATAGATCCCTCCTTTGTACTGAGTTGAGATCCCGCGATAAAGCCACAATATATTTAAATTTTGTCAATAGAAGTGGTTTGTAGGTTGACCAGACTTCATTATGCAATTCCTTTAGATTACTAAGTAATTTCCCATGGTAGGGACAAACCACATTTTATTTGCCCACTTGTCAGCTGATGACGTTTGCTTCTGTCTTGTAGCTATTATGAATAAAGCTGCGGTGAATGTTTGTGTACAAGCTTTTGTTTGGGTGTACAGTGCATGAGGTTCCATTTCTCCATGCCCTTGTCAGCACTTGTTGTTGTCCACCTTTTTGACTGTAGCCGCCTTACTGGGTATGCAGGAGTATTGTGGTATGACTTTTCTTTGTAGATCCCAAATGCAATGGCTAATGCTGTTGAACTTATTTTCATGTGCTTATTGGCCATTTATTTACCATCTTCAGAGAAATGTAGGTTCAGATCTTCTGTCCTTTTTACTTAACTGGTTAATTTGTCTTTTTATTCAATTGCAAGCATTTCTATATATTCTGGATTCAATTCCTTATCAGATACATACTAGGGAAATTTTTCTTCCTGTGGGCTCTATTTTCTCTTGATGCCATCTCTTGCATTTCAAAAGTTTATAATTTTGATGCAATCAATTTTATCTATTTTTTTCTTCTGCTGCATGTGCTTTTGGGGTCATGTCTCAAATATCTTAGCCCACAGTAGTAAACATTTGCCTCTGTGTTTTCACTTTTTAATTTTATATTAATGTAAAGAGAACAGAGTTCATGTATTTCATGGGTGCAGATCTGAGAATATAATGATGCTTCTCTCTCCTCCTGCCTTTCTTTGTTTAGTTTTCTTGATAACATACTCTCAGTTTGCTTCATGATCACAGGCTTAATGCTGCAGAACAGATAATGTTGACAAGTAAAACATCCTGATTTGCAGGAATATAGACATGGGCTGTGCACAATAATCAAACACAAGGTGTCAGTTTCACTCTTACTCCAGTATTTTCTTCTGAGCATTTTATAGTTTCAGAAATAGTTATTTTTCTGATGAAGTTGTGTTACAGTTAAGAATTTCATCATTGTGAATTATTTGTAGTGTATGGTATGAGCCCAGCTTCTTCAGCATCCTCTCACTTACGCTCTTCCTCTCACTCTTCGTCTTCGTCTTCCTCTCCCTCTTCTGCTGCTGCTGCTTCGTGGCTTTTCGGGTGCCCCAGCATCACTGTTTTAAGAACAGATGAACACTCCGATTGTCTTAGGGTCCTCGTTGAAGGTCAGTTGGCCACAAATTCTGGACTCTGAATTCTCTTTCACTGATCTGTACGTCTCAATCAGTCCTGTACTGTTTTTGTTGCCGTAGCTTTAGGTATGTTTCTTAAACCTTGTATCATTTATTACTGTGTCCTCTCACCACCACCACCACCACCACCACCACCAGATCATTTATTTGTCAGGAACCCGGGTTATTTTTATACTTTTTCTTGTGTTTGGATTTGCTGTCTAGATCTTGATGGTGTCATTGACCATGTTCCTCTCTCCCTCTTTTTGTAAAAGCTAGTAATTAGATCTAGAGTGTAATTAAATTCAGATGCAAGTATATAGTCCTGTTTTGTTGTTGCCCAGAATACTTCCTAGGTGGTGCTATTGGTTCAGTTAGGAGGCCAGAATAGTCGTCTTGTCCTAGTTTCATTAACGCTAAGACTGGCCAGTGATGGTGCCAGACTCATCTGTGATAAAGTTCTCCTTCGGCTTATTTCCTGGTTTCAGTGGCTTTTGAAACTTGCTTTCCTCTTCTGATGATGTTAAGCGTTGTGAAGCAATGGTTCTCGCTTCCATTATTCTTGGTGCATTTATTTAGCTGTCACTTTCCCTCATCAGCAGATACAAATGCCTGCATTCATGCTTCTTTCTTTCCCTTTATCGGATTTTCAGTGTCATTTGTGCCCTGGCAACCTGTGATGCCCAAAGGTTTTTTTTAAAATCTGTGTGGATTTTATGTATCTGTTTTTAACTTACTACGTTCATGCTTTTTCTGATGCTGAAATTACCCCATTACATGAAATTAACCGTATGATATCTGGGATTGGCTTCCGATCAGTCCAGGACAGGGCCTGTGGGTGGAGAAGCAAGTGATTGGCCATGAGCTGGTAGTTGTTGGAGCTGGGCAGTGGGCTCATTAATTTGTTTTCCTTTTATGTAAAGTCATTAAAATTGTCTCATTTTTGGCCCATGGGAATGCTTTGACACTGTGTTAGCTTCCTCAACCTAAGATGCCAGAAGTTCCCAGAACATCTGATATGTTTCCTGACCAGACCTGGAAGCCATCATTTCTCCAAGGTTTTGGGTTCCTGTTGGTAGCGATGGTGTTTGAGACACCCCCTGGCTGTGGCTCTGGGTGGGGACTGAGTCCTACCAGGTGGTACTCATTCTTGGTCTTGTGCACGGCATAGATAGAAAATGTTTTCAGGAAAAGAAAATGAATTGCATCCAGGCCAGTCTTTCCAGTTCAGATGAGAATTGTGGCACTTTTTTCAAGTCTTCTTGCTTCACATTTACTTGTATCTCTTAAACTGAAAATTTTAGTTTCTAACAACAAACATAATCACTTATATATAATTTAATATCTTAATCATATATGTGTGTACTTATAGAGAGAAGGAAAGATGGTGTTAATTTTAAAATATCCATATTTTACTATGAAATATTTGATTCATTTTATTCTTAAGATGTGCCCCACCAGGGATGAATACTGCTTTTCAAAGTTAGAGGCCAGCGCCGTGACTCACTTGGCCCTCCACCTTCGGTGCCGGCACTCTGGGTTCTAGTCCCGGTTGGGGTGGCAGATTCTGTCCCAGTTGGTCCTCTTCCAGTCCAGCTCTCTGCTGTGGCCCTGGAAGACAGTGGAGGATGGCTCAAGTGCCTGGGCCCTGCACCCCATGGGAGACCAGGAGGAAGCACCTGGCTTCTGGCTTCGGATCGGCATAGCGTGCTGGCCGTGGCAGCCATCTGTGGGGTGAACCAACAGAAGGAAGACCTTTCTCTGTCTCTCTCTCTCTCTCACTGTCTAACTCTGCCTGTCCAAAAAAAAAAAAAAAAGTCAGAAACAATTCTTTGCCTTGTAGTTATGCTATCAGTATGATATACTGTTAAGTTCATTTGTTTCAATTTGCTTTAGATTTTTAGGTGTCCCTTTTTTTGTGACTTCATGTGGTTTCAAAGTAAAAACTGTAATACAAGGACTGTGTCTTTCTCCTCTTCGCCTTGTCTTTGCCTCTTCCTATGGAGACTCATTTTTTATTAGTACCTGGGTTAACAGCCAGCGTCTTGTGGTGCAGCCGGTTAAGCTGCTGATTGATGCAGACACTTCATATGGGGGCGGTGCTTCGATTCCCAGCTGTTCTGCTTCTGATCCAGCTCCTTGCAGGTGTGCCTGGGAGGGCAGCAGAAGACAGCCCAGGTGATTGGGCCTCCACCACCCATGTGGGGACCCAGATGGGGTCCAGGTTCCTGGCTTTGAGCTGGCTCTAGCCAGGGCTGTTGTGGGCATTTGGGAAGTGAATAAGCAAATGGAAAATATCTCTCTGCCTCTACCTCTTTCCTTGTAACTCTACCTTTCAAATAAATAAATATTTTAAAAAATAAAATTATGTAGATAATACAATGTTTTAAAAATAAAACTTATTTCCTTCCGTTTCTTACAAAGGGAAACATACTGTATATTCTGGTGCCCTTTGTTTGTTTTCATTTCACAACATATTCCAGAAATTTCTTAGTCTTTCAGATGTTGGCTTGACCTTTTTTAATCAGGCTGGTTTTTACCATGTCCTTGTCGAAATGCATTGTAGGATGCAGCAGTCTGTTATTAATTACACCATAAAATATAGGGTGAGTTAGTAACTTCACTGAGTTTTATTAACACTCTTTTCTTTGCTTCTCCTCACAGAACATGACAAATGCCTTACCTTTTTCTTATTTCTCTCTCTCAGTCTGAAGGAATTCTTGCCCAAAGAATACATCAAGCAGAGAGGAGCTGAAAAGAGAATATTTCAGGTATTGGAAATGGACGGAAATTTATTATTCTCCTCACTCCGTGTCCTCATTCATTAGCACGAGGGCCCTTCGCACGTGATGGTTTTGTACCCCGTGTGTGTGCTCTTATATAATAAATGATTAGTGACTCAAGAGTAAAGAAGCTGACAGTTTTACTTTGGGCAGATTTATTATCTTAATCTAGACTTTCTTGCTAAAGGTTACTTAGCCCTTCTGAGAAAGATGTGCATACATTTAATTTCAAAGGCATTTTCTTGGTAGCATTAAAACAAGGTGGTAGACCATTAAAATGCATTGAGAAGGAAATGGAAGTGGCTTCTTTGTTCTAAGATTTGAATTTTAAAGGTAGAATTTGGAAACTAGTGCTTCTTGAAAATCCAGGATTATTCTAAAAATCAGGGACATGTCTATCCTAAGCAGCTGGTAAAATAATAATAATAATTTTTAAAAAGCCCCATCACCTTGGGACAGCCACTCTCATGAATCTAAGATCTCAAAGTCATCTTTGAGCTGGAGATGTAAGTATAAACTACAATGTCCGTTTTATGGGTGTTGGGCTTACTTTTTTAATCCAGTGTGGTTTCCGGTCACTGGCATGCAAGGCATGCCTGTACCTTCTTCTCTGGGACATTTTTGGGTCCCTGTTATGAAGTGATGCTTCTCCCAAGAAGACAATTTTTCTAGCTATCATAATGTTGAGACATGGAGTCCTTGGAAAATCTGGTGACATCTGGGGACACTGGACCTGCCCTCCTGCACACATGCCTCCGTTACTGTGGTTAGTGGTGGAATATGCAGACTGTTTGGGCTCTGTCTCCAGTTTGAAAGCCTGAGCTCAAATTTCCTGTGTGCTTTGGTTCCCAGCCCCCAGAAGGAAGGGTCACAGAGGGATCATATTCACAGACACCACCTCCTGATGGTCCATGGCCAGTGTGTGCACCACGGGTGGTTACTGCCTCTCACCAAATCCACCTGCTGGCACAGCTGCAATAACGGGTCCCTGGCTTCTGTCACTTTTGCAGGAGCATAAGAACTGTGGAGAGATGAGCGAAATAGAAGCCAAGGTCAAGTACGTCAAACTCGCCCGGTCCCTCCGGACGTACGGCGTATCTTTCTTCCTGGTAAAGGTGAGTGGGGGGAGGGAGTTTACCTTGCCACCTCTTTTTGCTTCATGACAGCATTTGTGTTAAGCGTGGTTTGCTGTCTAGACCCATGGTCTTGGCACATGTGGCCTTGAGCCTGCGCAATGACCTGAGTTTAGCTGCAGCACGTACATGAAGGGCATGAGCTGCCAGGCTGACAGGTGAGTCCAACTGCCCACAGGCCTCCAGGCAGCTGTGCCTTGGCTTAGGTCACTGTCAGTGCTCTGTATTCACTTGACCTGAATTCACTTACCCTGAGAATGCTTCACAATGACTGTCAAGACCCCTGTGGACAGGGGTAGGTGTTGTGGTACCACAGGTTAAGCCACCACTTAGGATGCCTGCACCCCATAATCAGATAGCCTGAGATCAAGTCCTGCCTCTGCTTCCAATCCAGCTTCCTACTGCTGCACACCCTGGAAGCAGCAGGTGAATTGAAGCACTTGTGTTTCTGTACTCATGCAGAAGACCCTGATGGAGTTCCTGCAGCCCAGCTTCAGCCTGGTATAGACCCAGTTGTACCAGCAGATGGGAGTGCTCTTTCTCCCTCCCTCTCTCTGCTTTCTCTCTCTCCTTCCTCTCCCCCATCTCCTCGCTCTCTTCCTCACTCTGTTCCTCTCATCTCTCTCCTCTGTCTTCCTCCCTCTCCCTCTCCCTGTAGCTTTGTCTTTTAAATAAACAAACTTAAAAAAAAAACAGTCAGGCCTCACTGGACTAAGTGAAGATTGTTGACCACTGCAGGCTGAATCCCAGGTAGTACAAGCAGAACTGTAACTTGGGTGCTTCAGTACAGGTCATGGGACTGTCTGTGGCCTTCAGCTCTGTTCCATGGGAATTGTTTGTCTTCCTACTGGGAGAAAAGAAGTGTATCTTGGAAATTCAACCTCTGAGCCAGCCAAGATGGGCCCTCCCTGGGTGTCATCTTCAGTTGATTTATAAATCCCGCCCTCCGCTTCCTCCCGCCTTGGCTCTTCCCGACCTCAGGTTCTCTGTTGAGTCATCACCCATCTAGTGGGTTTCACTGATTTCTACATATTTTGCTGTGAATCCAGGCCCTGGAGGAAGCCCTGCTACGCTGTGACGTTTGTTGTGTTGCTCTTGGCAAGTGGGAGGGGCACCAGCTGTGTCATAGCTGCTCCTGGGGACTGAAGTTGGAGGGCCTCAGACAGGGAGGGTGGAGGCGGTTTCTTTGGCCACAGCTAAGAAAACTACAGAAGGAGGAAGTGGGGTTGTCCCCTGGGATGGCGTTCTTGGCTTGCACTCAAACTGGAGCAAGCTATTGCATTGAGAGGCAGGAAGAATCACAATGTTAGGCCTCAGAGAGACCTCTGCTTCATGCTAATTAGTTATGTCATACAAAGAGTTTGGTTTTACTCCAGCGAATGCTGGGCCCCCAGTGAAGAAAGCATGTGCCACTCACTTTGTTTTTAGGAAAAAGAATTAGGAGATGCATGTTTCATGGTGAGTAGGAGTGTGGCACGATAAATAAATCACTGAATGGCACTAATCTAAGTAGTAATGGCTCCACCTCCCAGTATTAATAGTAATGATCATATTTAGTCAGCTGTCGTATGACAGGCATATCTCACTCAAATCTATCAACAACCCAGTGGAAGAAATACTAATATCATATTTGTATAAATGAGCAGAGACCAGAGAGATCCAATGACTCAGCCGTTGCTCTAGGCTGATAACTATAGGAGCAGGACTCGAATTCAGGTCCCTCTGGTTTACAGGCCATCTTTGTGGCCACCAAGGATGGGGTGGCCTCACTGAAGAGGGGTCGCCAGGCTCCATGATCCTGCCTGCCTGCCGGCACCCTGGACACAGGGTAGAGCTGTTCATGCTTAGAAGGATCACTTTTCATTTCCTACTGAGAAGGGCTGCCAGTAGCAGATGAGTTGAATTTCTCAGAGAAAAGGGCAGACAGATTCTCAGGGTGTCTGATCATGTCATCAGTTGTCTTCTGCTTTTTGATTTTCTGTAATCCTTAAAGTATGAAACTCATCTTTTGAAGTCACTTCATCTTCTCTTAATGACATCAGCTTTTTTTTTTTTTTTTTTTGACAGGCAGAGTGGACAGTGAGAGAGAGAGACAGAGAGAAAGGTCTTCCTTTTGCCGTTGGTTCACCCTCCAATGGCCGCCGTGGTCAGCGCGCTGCAGCCGGCGCACTGCGCTCATCCAATGGCAGGAGCCAGGTGCTTTTCCTGGTCTCCCATGTGGGTGCAGGGCCCAAGCACTTGGGCCATCCTCCACTGCACTCCCAGGCCACAGCAGAGAGCTGGCCTGGAAAAGGGGCAACCGGGACAGAATCCGGCACCCCAACCGGGACTAGAACCCAGGGTGCCGGTGCCACAAGGCGGAGGATTAGCCTGTTGAGCCACGGCGCCGGCCAATGGCATCAGCTTTTATACAAAGTTCATTTTAACGATGTGCTAGAAAAAATGATGTGAGTCTTGGATATAGGTTAGTAAATTTAGAGTAATAACAGAAAACCTTGTGATTACAAAAAAAACATAATAAATTTGTTCTCCATAGACATTTCAGGGCTTAAGCAAGATAAGTCTGTGGTTGGTGTAGTGATTAGAGGTAGAGAATAGATGTGGTTGTAGCAAGGTGTGTGCCTTTCGGGGCTCGCTGTTGTGCTCCGTGATCTATTCGACTGCCCCTCTACTAATAACATGCTGTCCTGATCACTTGAGCTAGCTAGTGAGCCTCTGGCAGAGTGATTGCTTCTACTTTTCATTTTCAAAATGGGTTTAGTTATTTTAAGGTTCTTTCCATATATAAGCTTTTCTATATAGAAGACCTGTTATGGGCATTGCATTAAACTTACAGATCTGTTTGGGAAGAATTTTTATAGTGAGTCTTTGAATCCATGAACATGATGTTAGATCTGTCTTGATTTCTTTCTTTGAGCACACAAATCCTATATGTATTATACCACTAAGCACAAAACTAATTATTAGATTTATTGTTAAATTCAGTAAATTGGCAAATTGAATCAATTAGACATATGTCACCCATGTAAATGAACCTTCTATGTGCATCTATATATAGAAGTCACTAAAACCATTTAGAATATATGATAAAAGCTCATATACAGAATAGCATCACAAAACACAATGTGCTTGGGGCTGGCTCTCTGGCGTAGTGGGCTGAGCCTCTGCCTGTGGCACCAGCATCCCATATGGGTGCTAGTTCATGGCTTAGATGCTCCTCTTCTGATTCAGCTCTCTGCTATGGCCTGGGAAAGCAGTGGAAAATGGCCCAAGTGCTTGGGTCCCTGTATACAAGTGGGAGACCTGGAAGAAGCTCCTGGCTTCAGATTGGTCCAGGTCTGGCCATTGCAGCCATTTGGGGAATGAACCAACAGATGGAAGACCCTTCTCCCTGTGTTTCCCTCTCTATCTCCATAACTCTACCTCTGAAATAAGTAAATAAAATCTTTGGGGGAAAAAGAAAACCAACATGCCTTAGGGATAGTAGGGTTTTTAAAGCCAGAAAAAATATCTCAGACTTTGAACTTCACTATAGCCTTGAATCGTGAAGTAGGTCCATTGGCATAACTTAGGAAATAAATTGAAAGTGAACAATTCCAGCTTCACATTCACTACTTTCATTGGGCTCTATCAGAAATTCTAAATAAGTCAGTGCAATCACAATTCACTAAGTATTTAACCATTGATATTGAATGCACTTAATTGTCGCCTGCAGCCATGAGAGTAATCATACATATTCTGGGAGGACTTAGTTCAACATGTTCTTGGCTACCTTCATCATGTTTTCTTCTGTATCAGGACATTTTTTTGTCCTCGAATTCAGTGTGGTACTTTACGATACAAAGTACATGTTGGCACGTGGGGGTTGGTCTGGAATCCCAGCTGAGGCCTGAGAAATAGCAGAGACTTCTGTGCTGAGAAGGAATGTGGCTAGCCTCTCTAAATCTGAGTTTCTTCATCTGAAAAATGAGAATTCCATGCCCAGCCCTCATGACTGTTAAGTGACAAGTGTGGTGCCTGGTTGTACGGACATCTGATTTCAGTTTAGGTTATCCCAGGCACTTGGCCCTCCACACTCTTCCGCATCACTGGCTCTGAATCCTTCCACTTTCTTACTGGGCTTTAGGCATCCAGGGTGTGTAGGGCAGAGGTTGACAGACTGTCGAGGGCCGAAGACTAAACAGTTAAGGCTTTGCCAGCCGTGCTCCTCAGCTTTGTTGCCCTCATAGTGTGAACATATCTCCAGGCCATATGTAAAAGAATGGGCATGGTTATGTTCTTTAAAAAAAAAAGATTTATTTATTTTATTTCAGAGACAAAGTTAGTGGGTGGGTGGCCCGGGGGAGGGAGAGAAGGAGAAGGAGGGATGGAAGGAAGAAGAGAGGACTTCCATCCACTGGTTCACTCCCCAAATGGCTGCAACAGCTGGAGCTGGGCCAGTCCAAAGCCAGGAACTTCTTGGTATTGCACACAAGCACTTTGGTCATTTTCCACTGCTTTCCCAGGCACATCAGCAGGGCATTGGATTGGAAGTGGAGTAGCTGGGACTTGAACCAGCACCCATATGGGATACCAGTGCTGCAGACAGCAGCTTAACCCACTACACCACAGCGTTGGCCCCCATGGTTATGTTCTTATAGAGCTTCCTCTATAGAAAAGTCTCAAGTTTGAATTTCATGTAATTTTCATATTACAAACTATTTCTCTTCTGATGTTTTACCATTTAAAAATGAAAAATTTATTTTTAGCTGTCAGGCATAAAAAATGGGCAACAAGCTGGACTTAGCTGGGCTGTAGTTGGCTCACCTTGATACAGAGAATGTCTGGAAACCCTGTAAGAAATCCGCAGGGAACAGCATTAGGCAGCACTATTCTCATGGACTAAGAAATCCTGCGCTTTGAAAAGAAAGACCTGGGTTTGGATCCCGCCTTTACCATTTAGTGATTTGACTTTGGATGAGCCTGCTGTTCATCTCTGAGCCTCAGCTGACTCACCTATAACATTGTGACTGTTTACAAAGCTTAAATAATGTAGAAGACCACATAGCCCAATGCCTATGTTCTAGCTCTTGCAATGACTTCTGCATTTCCCCATGACCTGCTAAATCAAAGCCCCAGAAGCAGTTGTGTCAGGTGTTTCCCATGACCTGCACAGGATCCTGTTTCATTCTAGAAAAATTCTTCAGTAGCCCTACTCACTTCTAAATTTTACCTTTGAAAGCTCAGTGGTAGCCAGAGCCACATAGTGAGGCAGCTAGGAGACCTGACCCTTGATCTGGAATGTCCCCGCAGGGTTGGGGTGGGGACACATGAGTATGTCAGAGCCTTAAGTCAAGATGGGGCTGCCTGTCCTTTTCCAAAAGCAAAATGGCCAGTACAGCCATCCTTTGCTGCCGTGCCCTGAAGAAGATAGTATGCTAAAGAAAGAGCAGAGCAGCCAAGCCAGTGTGCTTTGGTGCCAGAGCCAACCTAGAATTCCAGCAGCCTTGGCTGGATAGGCAAGGAGGAGCCTTTGGGCTTAGGCCACTTTGAAGCAAGGAGCCAAAAGCCCCAGCGTGTCAAAAGCAGAGCCGGATAGCCTTCCTCCTCCCCATTCTCAGTCTTCTAGATGAGGAACAGGTGATGTAACAACCAGCCAATCTGCACACCTCTGAGAAGAGCCTAGCGCTGACCACAGAGTTGAGTCTGCAGGCATGGTTTAGCCCCGTTTGAAAGAGGAGAGGCTGGGCTCATTAGGGGTTCCTACCTCTCCTTTGTGGAAGGCCTGCCTTCTACCTCCATGGGCATCTTCAAAACAAAGCCTGTCTAACTGGGACACCTCAAGAAGCCAGCGTCCAGGAGGCTGGCAGAAATCACAGCTACAGTATCCCTCTGTGTGTCAGAATGTGAGCTAGATGGGTCTTCACTGGCACCTGCCGTGGTCTGCCTTTGTCTCCTGGAGGTAAAAGGATGCTGGTGTGTATAGTTGAAGGTTGGAAGGAGAGGTGTAGGGTAGACCAAGAGCCGAGGCACAGGATGGGACAGGGAGCCTAATTATCTTGTGTTCCTGTTCTGACATCGCAGGCGCTGAGGATCTAAGGCAAGTCCCTGCACCAGAAAAGATCCTACCATGTCCTTCTAGATCTGAGCCCTGTGCTATTTTAACTTTCTCCAGCTGCTCTGCATTTTGTGTGTAGGGCGCTGAAATAATTGCATCCTTTGATGGTGGGCTCTGGTGCCAGTTCCAATATTTTTTGAGTTCCCTCCATTCCCTTTCACTCAGTCATGATCTGCTGTTGGAATGTCCACTGCCCATTGTCTGTCCACCATGGCATTCCTCCCACAGGCTGGAATGATCGGGACAAGAGTCAGGGGCCATCCTTTGTAATTCTGTGTCCACGCATCCCAGATCCCCTCCAGTGGGGAGAAGTGCAGACGAGATAGGCTATAAAGGGAACAGCTGCAGACCATATTTTACCTCTGATCCTCTTCCTGGGTCCCAACAGCTCGGCTTGCGCCAAGCCCGTGTAGCTTAATTGGATGCCCAGAGCCTCTCGCCCTAGGTCTCTGCAGGGCTCCTGAAGCCAAATTGGATTAACTGTCATTGTCTGCCATGTCTTGATTCTACCCCTTGTGGAACTGGCTCTTTTTAAAAAGAATCTGACTGAAGGCTGTGGAAGTGCTGTGGCTGCCCGTCTCATCTATGCACAGATTCCTGGTACCTCCTGGGAGGAACCTGTGGATGTTCTGTGCCTATCTCCGGCTGAGTTTGTGAAGCGCCATAGGGGCTGTGGGAGTGGGAGCAGGTCGGCCTTGTCTCTATTCATGTCCACCCAAAGACACGAAGCTGTGGGGTGGACCTTCTGCTTTCAAAGTCACAGATACTTGGAGCAACTCAAATTTATGTTCAAGTTGTGGCTTTACCACACTCACCGCTATTGGCCTTGGGCACTTTAATAGTCTCTTCATTTGCAAAATGAAATATGATGATGGTACCAACATTTTTGCGATGCTGTAAGATTAATGGATAATGCTTGTTAAGTATGTGGCTTGCTCCAGTTCTGTGCTAAGTGTCTGTGCCTGTCGAGGGTGTGCACACACATCCATGTGTACACATATGCTTTGTGTGGGGGAATTGTGTGTGTGTGTGTGTGTGTGTGTGTGTATAAACCTCCGAGAATTGCAGTTGAGGCATGACTAGATTTCAGCAAATAGTATGTGGAAAGTATTTTTCCCAACAACACCAAAAACTTGTGTTTTAAGTGAATTTCCATATTTTGGAAATAAGGGAAAGGACAGGAAGATGATAGAAATCATATGACATGATCAGTGCCACCATTTTTTTCATGTAATGGACAAGTATCTATTTCACATAGGATGAGGCTGTGCAAATATAATTTTATTTTTGTGTTATATGTTGGGAATAACTTATTTGTGTAAAACCACTGGTTTTCCTAGAATAGGACTAATGTTGTAGACTAGTATGTTATCTGGATATACCATAATTTATGCATGAAGTCCTGTGTTACTGAAAATCTGAGTAACTTCTAGTTTCTCACTATGATAACTGATGGTTGACCTTCTTCTGTCATAATCTTTACACTTATTTGTAACTTGAAGAAAAGATTCTTAAGAATGACGTGTCAAAAATAGGATTATTTTTAAGGCTTTGGGTAGGTTTGATATCTTTTCTTCCATCCCTAGTGGTCTACCTTCACACTTGCCCCTACTCCGAGTATTAATTTTTTAGAAACCTCTAGTCTTTAATATAATCAGAATGTACTTGCCAATCATTTAGTTTGTTTTAAAAACATTTTCATATGTTTCAATAGTCCTTTTTGTTGATTTAGGAAAGTACTCCACAAGCAGTATAGGAAGTCTGTTACTATTATAT
This sequence comes from Sylvilagus floridanus, assembly GCA_949820135.1. Classification (NCBI taxonomy): domain Eukaryota; kingdom Metazoa; phylum Chordata; class Mammalia; order Lagomorpha; family Leporidae; genus Sylvilagus; species Sylvilagus floridanus. The sequence goes on from OX463239.1 coordinate 70,633,780, forward strand.
TCTTTGCAAATATTTTCTAGTTGTTGGATTTTTTTTAAGGTGAGAGTTTGTTATTTTCCTTCTGCTTCTCTTTCTCCCTCTCTGTGCAAGCTCCTGGTCTCTTGCCCTGTCTCAGATGTATCAAAGCATCTGTGTTTATAGATTTTGAATTAAAGCAATCAATCTTTTTCTTTATGGCTTCTTGTTTGAGTGTTTTTGCTATGAAGTCATATCTCACCCAGGAATCAGAAAAGTGTCTACATATATGTTCTTCCTAAAATACTAATCTGTTTTGAATTTGCTACAACATCATTGTGATGTAGGGATCTATTATTTTAATAGATACAAATATGCTGTCTTTAAACATTATTAAAACCAATCATAAAATGTTTTTAAGAGCCAATGGATACTGAAAATACCAGGCCAAAGAATGCAAATGGAAAGATGTTTCCAGAGACCTTTAAAAAGAAAAGGGGAGTTGGTGATGTGGCATAGCAAGTTAAGCCACTGCCTATGATACCTGCATCCCATATGGGCACTGGTTCCAAGCCAATTCTCAGCTAATGTGCCTGCGAAAACAGTGGAGGATGGCCCGAGTACTTGGGTCCCTACACCCATGTGAGAGACCTGGATGAATGGCTACTGGCTTCAGCTTGGCCCAGACCTGGCCTTTGCAGCCATTTGGGGAATGAACGAGCAGATGGAAGATTCTCTCTGTCTCTCCCTCTCTCTGTAACTCTGCCCTTCAAATAAATAACTTAATCTTTTAAAATAAATAAGATAAAAAGAAGAGACTGTTTCCTCATAATGCAAAGATTGTACTTTGGTAGAGTTGTTCATTTTAAATTACATAAATCCTGGCTTAGTCCCATTTTGTGACACACTGAGTTTGCTACTGGGAGTGATCACACCTGGAATTCACCTTTGCTGCTTTTACTGTAGGTATTTTTTCACTCCTGCCCCTGCTTTCTCACACTGTCTTGGGTTCTGGAACAACCTGCTCTGTGGATCAGCATCTCCTTCTGGGAAGCATGCCTCTGTGTAGGTCTTTTCAGGCATCTGATATCTGTTGTAGCTCCCATCCCTTTTTTTTTTTTTTCTGACAGGCAGAGTAGGCAGTGAGAGAGAGAAAGGTCTTCCTTCCATTGGTTCACTATACAAATGGCTGCCATGGCCAGCACACTGCACCAATCTGGAGCCAGGAGCCAGGTGCTTCTCTTGGTCTCCCACGTGGGTGCAGGGCCCAAGCACTTGGGCCATCCTCCACTGCCCTCCCAGTCCACAGCAGAGAGCTGGACTGGAAGAGGAGCAACCGGGACAGACTCCGGCGCCCTGACCGGGACTAGAACCCAGGGTGCTGGTGCCACAGGTGGAGGATTAGCCAAGTGAGCCGCGGCGCCGGCTACTCCCATCCCTTTAATTGAGTGAGCTACTCACCTAGCCTGAAAACCTTGGTTTTCTGTTAGCCTTGCTTGTTTTGAAGTATGGTGTATGTGGGCTGACTGCAGGTGAAACATGGGCAAGTTGCTGATTGCTTGGCCAAATGGAATGTGCTCAGAGGAGGAGCGCTGACTCTTGGTATCTCCTGTTGCAGGAAAAGATGAAAGGCAAGAACAAGCTGGTGCCTCGCCTGCTGGGCATCACCAAGGACTCAGTGATGCGTGTGGACGAGAAGACCAAGGAAGTGCTGCAGGAGTGGCCCCTCACCACGGTCAAGCGCTGGGCAGCCTCGCCCAAGAGCTTCACACTGGTAGGGACTGCCAGAGGCAGTGAGAGGACTGGGGGGCCCCTGGCTGAGAGAATGGGGGCAGGAGCAAGGCTGGATCCCAGCTCACTGAGCTTCTCTGGTCCCAGTGAGCCAGTGTGGAGGGGAGAAAATGGTGCCAGCCCATGAGCAGAAAAATGAGAGAGGTGACTGCGAGCCTGGGTTTCCTTGGATACCGCCGCCTCCCTGGTGCCCTACCGAAGTCTGCCTCTCGTTCATTAGCTAGGAAGAGCCACTCACCAGGAGCCTTCTCAGCTCTGTGTTCCTGAGAAGGCCACACCCAGGACCCTGTTCACCTTCATTCGTTGTGGACGCTCCTGCCAGTTGTTGTGTCTTCCTAAGGAGCGTTTTCCAGCCTGCCTAGAAAGAGCATAGTACAGAGAGGGACGGACATGGACTTGGGGGTGGTGCAAGAAACCCCAGTTTGTCATTTCCCAGCTCTGTGACCTTGTTCAAGTTACCACTCCTCTCTGAGCCTTCACTTCCTCTGCCATAAAATGGGGATGCGGCACCTGTTTCTCAGAGCTCCTAGGAGTAAGTAGGAGATGGTGCTAAAAGACATAGTGTGAAATTCATGGAGAATACGTGCTTGTTCCAGGCCTTCAGCCCTCTGAATGCCTCTCCCCACTTCACTGTTTGCAGTCAGTAGCTGCAACTGTGGAGCCTTCTGTGGTCATATTTATAAGTGAAAATTGATAGGGCAGGTGTTTGTGTGGGCAAGTTGAATAATACAACTAACGAAAAAATTTTGAAATTTGTCCATTTCTTCATAACTCCTGAGTGTCTGAATACTTGAAATATGGGTTTATATTAAAGCAGTATCTTATAAAGGATAGATTTTATTTAAAAAAAAAAGGTATAAGGAAGGGACTTGGGAGGAGTAATTAGATACCTAATTTGATTGATGGGCTCATGCCAGTTGGAAGAATTCTTTAAAAATGTACCTCTTTCTTAACATAGTCAGTAACAGCCATACCTGCATGTCCAGTGGTGTTCATCCTCATCTTCCATTATAGAAACTCAGGGATTATTTCTCAAACAGAAAAGCCAGAAAAGCCACAGAACATGTTGACATACTTGAATAAATTGCTGGGGCTGGCGCTATGGCATAGCAGGTAAAGCCGCTGCCTCCAGTGCCGGCATCCCATATGGTTGCCGATTTGAGTCCCTGATGCTCCACTTCTGATCCAGCTCTGTGCTATGGCCTGGGAAAGCAGTAGAGGATGGCCCATGTCCTTGGGCCCCTACACCGTATGGGAGACCCAGAAGAAGCTCCTGGCTCCTAACTTTGGGTTGGCCCAGCTCCAGTCATTGAAGCCATTTGGAAGTGAACCAGCAGATAGAAGACTCTCTCTCTCTACCTCTACCTCTACCTCTACCTCTGCCTCTGCCTCTCTGTAACTCTCTGCCTTTCAAATAAATAAATAAATCTTTTTTTTTTTTAAAAAATGGCTATGACAAGTGATAGTGATAACCTTTTGGGATTTGGTAGAAAATGAAAGTGCAAATGAGGACAAGGGACCACTACATTTTTAACATGTCTTTTAATGCAATTGGCTTTTAGAAATAGGTTTAAGTAATACTATATTTAAAAAAATTAATTTGAAAACAAGAATACTTATGATAACCTCTACCTCAAGAAAAAGAGAGAATACAAATCTATTTTAGTTGCTTGAAGGCTATAATATGTAATATTTCTTTGCTTCCTACTCTTGTTCTTTATTTAATTTCCAAGTGTTGGAGATTTTCCTGTTGCCTGTTATTGATTTTACTTTGATTCCATTATAGTCAATTGTTGGGAGATTTCCCTGTTGTCTTTCTGCTACTCATTTTTAGTTTGATTCCATTATGGTCAGAGACCAGACTCTGTATGGTTCCAATTCTTTTAAAATATTAAGGTTTGTTTTATGTCTCAGGATGTGATCATTCTTGGTCAGTGATCTATGAGTGCCTGAGAACAGTGTTTTTGTTTGTGGGTTTTTTTTGTTTTTTGTTTTTGTTTTTGCTGTTTCGGGGTACAGTGGGTTCTGTACACATGGTTGGATCTCTTTTATCGTGTTGTTCCAGCCTCTGATTCTGTTATTTCTGTCTAGTAATTCTGTCACTTACTGAGAGTGAATTTCTGAACAATACAGACTCTTCTGCTGCTTCTTGGAGCTCTGTAGTTTTTACTTCATGCATTTTGAAGCTTTATTGTTTGATGCCTGTACAATAAAGATTAGAATATCTTCTTAATGCATATATAATATTCTTAATGATTCTTTATAGTTATATAGTGTTCTTTTGTCCTAGTCATTTTTTTTTGCTCAAGTCTGACTTATTTGAAAAAGATATAGCCATTCATGCTTTTTAAAAAGTTTCTATTATGTATCTTTGTCATTCTTTTACTTACAGCTACATATACTGGTGAATTTGAAGTGACTTTCTGTGGAGAATATAATTAGTTGGGTCATGTATTTTTTTTAATTCATTCTGTCAGTCTCTGTCTTTCAGTTGTTATATATTATTTATATTTAAGCTAATTATTGATATGTTATGGCTTGTGACTATTTTATACTGTTTTTTTGTTTTTTTTTTCCTGCTTGCTCCCTGTACTTCCTCTGTTTTTCTTGCCTTCCTGGGGGCTACTTGACCATTTTATTTATTCATCATGTTTTTGGACGTTACTGCGTGGTGTTCATAGTGTTTATTCTAGATGTTTCCGTATATATTTGAGATTGATTACAGCCAAATTTCTCATGTTTTATTCCTTTAAGAAGTAAGAAAACTTACTTCCATTTAGGCCTCTTTACACTCCCCACCTTTTGACAAAATGAAGTTGTTTATTTAATTAATTAATTTTTTTAAAGATTTATTTATTTTACTTGAAAGTCACAGTTATACAGAGAGAGGAGAGGCAGAAGGGGGGGGGTGTCTTCCATCCAATGGTTCACTTCCCAATTGGCTGCAATGGCCAGAGCTGTGCCAATCCGAAGCCAGGAGCCAGGAGCTTCCTCCGGGTTTCCCACGTGGGTGCAGGGGCCCAAGGACTTGGGCCATCTTCTGCTTTCCCAGGCCACAGCAGAGAGCTGGACAGGAAGTGGAGCAGCCGGATCTCAAACTGGTGCCCATATTGGGAATCTGGTGCTTCAGGCCAGGGCATTAACCCACTGCGCCACAGCGCCAGCCCCTGAAGTCATTTAAATGTATCTTATCTACACACTATATTCCACATGGAATTGTGTTACAGCTTTTATTGCAAATATGACATATGATTAAAAAAACTGATAAGGTGAAGGTTAGTCTATTATGTTGACACCTATTTTTTAAAAATTTATTTATTTGAAAGAGTTAGAGCAGGAGAGACAGAGATCTTCCATCCACAAAGCTTCACTTGTGGATCTTCACTCCACAAATGACTGCTACAATCTGGGCTGGGCCAGGCCAAAGCCAGGAGCCAGGAGCTTCTTCTAGATCTCCCACATGGGGGCAGGGTCTCAAGCACTTGGGCCATCTTGCACTGCTTTCCCAGGCCATTAGCAGGGAGCTGGATCAGAAGTGGAATAGCCAGGACTTGAACGAGTGCCTGTACGGGATGTCAGTGTCACAGGTGGCAGCTTTATCTGCTGTGCTACAGCACCGGCTCCTATCTCTATTTTTTCTATTCCATTGTTGTTCTTTCTAAAGTTCCCATATTTGTTCTGTTCATCATTTTCTTTAGATTTGAAGAGCCTCTGTTTGCCATTTTTTAAGAGAGGTCTGCAGTCACTAAGTTCTCCTAGTTTTCCTGCATGCGAGGAGGTTTTTATTTGTGCTCCTTCATGAAGAATATTTTTACCTGTATGACACTTGGGATTGATAATTCTTTTAGCACTTAATGCCAGGCCACTTTTGTCTTAACGCCTTGGTTTCAGATGGGAAACTTGCCGTTATTCAAGTTGGAGTTTGTTTATAGGGAATACGTCATTTTCCTCTGCCTGTTTTTAAAATTGTTTACTTTTATTTGTAAGTTTCAAAATTCTTATTGTAGGCTTCTTAAGGTTTATTATATTTGCAGATCACTCATCTTCTTTAATTTGTAGGTTTATACCTTTTGTTGAGGAAGTTTTCAGCATTATTTCTTCAAAAACACTTTTTTGGCCTCACTTTGTTCTCTCCTTGTCTAGCACTATTAGATCTTTTGTTTTTGTTTCTTGGATCCCTGAAGCTCTATTTGTTTGATTTTTAGTTTTTTCATGTGTGTGTGTGTGTATGTTTTTTTAGTGTTCAGATGAACTAAATTCATCTCTTTCAGGTTTACTGAGTCTGTCTTCTGTCATCACTGCACTACTATTTTGTCTATCCTGTTTGCTTTCTACTTTGGTTATTTCGCTTTTCAGTTCTAAAACTTCCATTTGGTTTTTAGTGATGACTCCTATTTCTTTTGAAAAGTTCTATTATTTTCCTATGTTCCAAGAGCATCTATAATTGACTGCTGGAACATTTTAATAATGGCTACCTTAAAGTCCTTATGAGATAATTCCAGTATCTGATTTATTTCACCGTTGGCACTAATTGATTGTCTTTTCTAATTCATCGTGTGGCCATCTTGGTTCTTGCTATGATTAGTGATTTAATTTTTCCTAGGCGTCTGGGTTATTAAGTTAGGGGACTCTTGATCTCACTTGAATGTTCTATTTTGTCAGGCACCCACCTCGCTTAGTCTAGTGTTCTGTCCTGCTGTCATAGTCTTTAGTCAACATGGCAGTATCATTTGCTGAGCCCTTGCACTGCTGTTCTGGTTTGCTTTGTGCTTCTGACACTGCTGGGGCTCCTGCTGAAGCCCTGTGGATTCTGAGAGGAGGGCCGAAGGCGCTTCCTGGGCCTCCTTCTCTTGCTGTGTGACTTCTGCTGCAGAAGGCGGAAGCCGCTGGGCTGGGCCCGCTTCTCTTTATGCCAGCGGGTGGGGGCAGGGAGACAAAGCTCCACTGTGGCTGCTTCTGCAGAGGAACCGCCCACCCACCTGTGTGAGTGGTAGAGCGGAACCGGATCAGGCTCTGTTTCACTGCTTTGCGGCTGCAGGTGACCACACCCGGGGTTAGGACTCCCAACCAGGTCCCTGTTGGACTTTGCAGACATTGCAAGAACTTCCTGCTGGGGATGCACCTGTCTTGGGGCTACATGGCATGTAAAAGAAAACCCAAGACCTCACCACATGGAGGCTCCTCAAGTCCTTAAACCACAACCAGTAAACCTGCCTGGTTCTCAGATCCCTTTCCTGTTTCTTAAATGCTGGTGGCATTTGGAGGGGAGGAACTAAATTTTGGTGGCATTTGGAGGGGAAAACAGGGAAAAGTGAGTCTGTCATATTTTTCTAGAACTGGACCTTTTGGACTTAAAACAGCTGGAATATCTGTTGTGATTCTATTTCTCTTGATGCTATTTTATTTTTTTTCCAGGATTTTGGGGAGTATCAGGAAAGCTATTATTCAGTGCAGACTACCGAGGGAGAGCAGATATCTCAGCTGATTGCTGGCTACATTGACATCATCCTCAAAAAGGTATTTGGGATTGATGTAGGTTGGAAAAGCAAGGCTGCTCCCTGAAAAGTCTTTTTAGAGGATGTGGGTACCTTGAAAAAAATATTATTTGAAATACTTGTTTCTGGAATTTAATCTTTGATATTAAGGTGGTTTGACTAAGAGGTGTTTGATTTTGAGATCCTATGAGAATTTTATAATTTGCTATAGCAATATTGCTATCAATTACTGCCAGATAATGAGCAGTGGTGTGCCACTTAGCTAATGCATGAGTCCAGTAATCTTGCAGGATCTTCCTCTCCGTGTTCACCCTTCTCGTCTGTAGATACCCAGATGAGGGGCTAAACATTTCGCTGGCAGTTTTATTTACTTTTCCATTCTGTCCAGATGTAATGCAGTTATATGTCATAGTGGTGTACAGGAAAGGAATTCACTGAGGCTGTAAGATGGCAGTCCATTCAGTTAACTAAGTTCTCATAGAATATTGGTGTATTTTGACTTTTTATGTGGAAAACCTATACCCTAAAAAAGACAGAAGACTTTATGTATCTGTTAAATATTGCATTCTCTATTTTATTGTTAGGATTTGATACACTCATCACTTTTTAAATATCCTATACAAGGAATTTCGAGAAAACTTCCCCATGTTTTTGCCATGTCCTTTCAAAAGATCTTCTCAAAGGCTTTTGCATTGTGTTAAGAACAGCTCATTTGCATTTTTGTGTCATGTTTTACCTCCAGAAACAAAGTAAAGATAGATTTGGACTAGAAGGCGATGAGGAATCAACTATGTTAGAAGAGTCTGTTTCCCCGAAGAAGTAAGTATCGCGTGTGCTGGAGAACTGCTTGGCTGGGTTTCCTCCTGGCAGTTCCACTCCTTTCATGTCCATTACATGGAGGGAGAAGATCGTGGGTGGTAAAGATAAGTGGGTCCTCAGACCAGCACCAGTGTTGCCGGTGTCTTGGTTGGGTAGTTGAGGATTTCATGGGGAGAGAGCAAGGTGCAGTCTTCAACTCCATCTTTCAAGGCACTGGGTGTTGAGCATTTCTGATGTAAACCTCATGAATTGGGTCATTATGATAAAAAAGCTGGTGACTTTACTTCTCTTTGATTCTGGCCCTTTTAGGGAAAGGTACTGGAGGAGTTAATATCTGTGAAGCATGTACTCCATGCCATGGTGGCTTTCCTAGCTTCGAGGCAGCAGGGGAGTGGTTAAGGGCAAGACTTTGAGGGCCAGCATAGTTGGGTTCCAATCTGGGGTCTGTGTTGTGCTCTGCCTGCTGCAGCTCATCTATAAAAGTGGGTGAAGACCATACTACCCTATGTATTCTGTTTTGTTGATTGAATTATTACTGAGAAAGTCCATAGAACAATGCTCGGCATATACTATTTGATATCATCATCATCATTTAAAACTAGAACAGTCTTAAGTTAGCTCCATCTATGGGTTAGGAAACACTTATTAATACTAAATAACATCTAATTATTGATCCTTATTGGGAATCCAGTAATGGGCAGCCCTGTTCAGGTAGAGAAGTGTAAATTTTCTTGTCTATGCTTTCCTATGTGTCCAGTCTGCCAGCTCATTTGACTTCAAAGAAACTCCCTTTGCAAGAGGGAGGCCCAGTATTGCCCCTGATTTGTGAATAAAGAAACTAAAGCTCATGGAAACTGATTGAGATGCACAGAGCCAGGCTTAGCATTCAAATATTGTGATGCTTCCCATAGTGCACTAGACATTTCTGGCATGTTCCAGTATATTGAACTTGCTTAGCTATAGTAGTTATTTCTTTAACATTTACACCCCTACAGCTACTCGTTAGAATCTGCTTCCTACACACCCTGAAGATACTTTTCCATAGTCTCCTATGGGTGAGAAATGAATGTTGGAAATGAATTTGATGTGATGATGCATTTCAAGTACTTGCTAGTCCCTAGCAAAACACCTTGAGTTGTTGGACTTACTAGTGACCGTTAGTGGAAATTGGTAAGCTAGTGCTTCCTGGTGGTGAGCTGTTCACTCCAGAGGATTCTGCAGCTCAGTGAGCATTGGAACCCAGAGTACTGGGACCTTCATGTGCCTGGGACCACAGCAAGCAGGAAGAACGGTCCAGAGTGGCCCCCGTTACTAGACCTTCCATTTCTTCCGCCTTTGCGTGAGATCTCAGAATGCAGCTGACATCTTGCTGGATCCCACAGACCCACTCTCCCTACCTTTAGTCTCTCTGCAGACTCGTGTTTCTCCACAGATGTCTACTGTTTGGGATCTCACGTGGCTCTGAGCCTCACCCTGAGCTATGGTGCCTCATCCTGATCTGTGATAGTCTGAGGGTTTGGGGACAAGAGGCCCTTGCCCCTGGATGAAGCTGCACCCCCCCCCCATCCTCCTCCCTGACACACAGCTCCCTCCGCCATGCACAACCAACCCACACTCTCCTTTGGGGCTGCCCACTAGGCTTCTGGTGATGTTCCACCCCTTGAATCTTCTTCCCTCCACGTAGTCGAAGTTGCTTCCATTTAGTATTCAGTCTATGAAAATATCAATCAATAAAAGAATTAATTTTTGTGTTAGACACCTCCTATTTAGGTGAAGTCATCTGGAAAAGGTGCCAAAGTTGGTCACATGGTCAGAGCTCCAGAGGCAAGGGAACGTCCTCCTCGATCACAGCCCCCATCCTGAGCCGGGAGAGGGAAGCCTAACTACTAGAGTTCTGTTTCCGCTCATTTCCACCTTTATTATTCCACCTTTCTCCCTTAAAGCTCAGGGTCAAAAATCTGTGTCTCCAGTGCCTAGGATAGAACCTGGCATGAGCTAGGAGTTTGTTGAATGAATGTTCTTTCAGGTGCCTTTTACCAAGTAAGAGATCCATGTATCCAGACTCTTCCCTTAAACCAAGGGCATCATTATTGTAAGAATATATATATATATATATATATATATATATGTTCTTATATATATATTCTTATATATATATATAGAATATATGAGAATATAGGATATATGTGTGTATGTATGTTTTTTTAACATTAAGAACAGCTAATTGGGTAATACCATGAACCTATTAGATGGAGAGAGCAAGAGTAATTTTACTATTGACCACAAGGAGATTCATCTTGGAGCTCTCTCATGTGCTGTTTCCTCATTGTCAGTTCTGTGTGTGGTCTGCGCAGTGTAAAGCAGTGAACACACGTGACTTATGTGACTTCTCCCTAGAATACTCCATGTGAGTGTGCACCTCGCAGTGACCAAGCCACCTTTCCCTGCAGGTCTACCATCCTGCAGCAGCAGTTCAACCGGACCGGGAAGGCAGAGCACGGCTCAGTGGCACTGCCGGCCGTGATGCGCTCCGGCTCCAGCGGGCCTGAGACCTTCAACATCGGCAGCATGCCCTCGCCGCAGCAGCAGGTCATGGTTGGGCAGATGCACCGGGGCCACATGCCGCCGCTGGTGAGGCTTCTGGTGCTCGTCCACCACGTGTTAGCGTGCTGCTTGGGCGTGCAGGCGTGCACTAGCACCGTGACAGCTTGTGGGGGAGCTCTCGGTCACTCCCACCCAGCCATGCTGTCAGACTTGCTGCTTTTTAATTGCATGACTCTGATCACTGCCTGCCCTGGATCAGAGGATTCCTCTATGGTTGGAGCATGGGACACCTCTCACTGTGACTTGCGGTGGAGGGACTGACCCCTGCTCCTCTGCCTTAGCAGTCTCAAGATTGCCTAACCCAAATCCCCCTCGGAGAGTCTGAGGAAGAGACTGGGTCTGCAGTATTCCTGACGTTTTGGCAAAGGGGTCGTTGATTCTTCACGGTGCTGATCTGTCCCACTAAACGCCTCTCTCTCTCTCTCACTCTCTCTCCCTCCCTCCCTCCCCCTTGGGAATCCCATGCTCTTGGGAGCATTTTGAAACCTCTAAGACTCAAAGCTTAGAAATAATTTGTTCCAAAGCTTGCTGTCTGTTGACTTGGGTGGGATCCTTAAGTATTGAGCAGAAGCGTGCTCGTTAACTCCCACGTGACCCTGTGCATGAAATCTTTTGTCCTCACTACTCCAGGACTGAATCGCTCCAGTTCCCCTGCACAGACCCTTCCGAGCCTCCTCGTCGGCTAATTGCGCTCTCCACACTCGTCTGATTAGAACGCCTCTTGCAATCACCCTCCTCTTGCATTCTATTAATACAATGCCATGTCTATTTCTGGCCCCTGGGTTGAAATGGGAGGAGGTCTAGGTACTGATTGAGCTGAATGCTGGACTGCTGTGTCTTGAGCTCTGGTTGAGTTGGGGTTTGCCGTGCATGGAGGGCCAGGGCGCTCCCGGGAGTGTGTGTGTGACCGCCTCGTGTTCTTCCACCTTCGCAGACCTCAGCCCAGCAGGCCCTGATGGGCACCATCAACACAAGCATGCACGCCGTCCAGCAGGCCCAAGATGACCTCGGAGAGCTCGATGCACTGCCGCCTCTTGGCCAGGATATGGTAAGCCTTGTCCCTCCGTTTTCTTTGCATGTCTCAGCCCTGGCGGAAAACAGTTAGGCACTCCGTCTCAGCTAAGTGGATCCCCACCTCCAGCAAGGTGAAGGGGAAACTCATCTGTTTTCCAAGATACTGAGTGCTTGTCTGTCAGTTGCACCTGCAGAAAGAGAGACTATTAGGGTGCTACTGCCATGGGCAGTGTCTCATGGGGGCTGACAACTTGGACTGGAGAATCTCAGAATCTGAGGTCACATCCCAGCTGCATTGTCACTGGCTGTGTGAGCCTGGACACCTTGCCCTCTTGAAGCTTCTGCTTTGTCGTCCATCACAAGGGCTGTGGGCTATTCGAATCCTGTGTAGCATTCTTAGCACAGCACCTAGCATTTACTAAAGAGCTCAATAAGCACAAGCTGTTTTATTACTTTTTTTACTATCAGTGATTCTTAGACTTTAGCCTGCATCCGAGTCACCTGCTAGACATACTGAAACTCACACTGCTGGGCCCTCTCCCCATTCTTGCTGACTTAGTGGGTTTGGGGTGGGGTCTGAGGAGGTGCATTTGCAGCAGGCAACAGGAGAGGCTGGGCCCAAACTTAGAGAACCGCTGGGTGAGTGTTGTTGGCACTCTTCCACGGGGCAGGGGAAGTGGCCCAGGGACTTCCTTGTAGCCGCTGCTGCTTGAAATCATCTTACGCCTCACCGCTCCAAGTGTGGTCTCTGGGCCAACAGCACGGGCAGTACCTAGCATCCTGTGGGAGGTGCAGAACCGCAGACCTGATCCAGACGACTGAATCAGAGTCTGCGGTGTAGCCAAGTCCCAGCTCCATTGTTTGAGAAGCACCGGCTAGCACAGACGTTGTCATCCTTGCTTTGCACACCAGACTCCCCTGGGGAGCTTCACAGACAAAGCCTAAGGCCCAGATCAAATAAATAGGGGGGAGAGGGTCAACCCGTGTTTTTTATTCTCCCCAGGAGAGTCTAATGAGCAATCAGCGAATCACTGCTATAGGACTGGCTATCACAGAGGACAGAGCTGAGATACGAACGTGTAACCTCATCTTGTGCAGGCAGGCAGGACAGCCACCCTCCAAGTCCCCCTGGATGCTATGTTTATTTGCAAGCTCTGGAGCAGAGAGGTTGCTGTTGCTTCCAGGTCCCTGAAATCATTCAACCTTGGGCTTTAGGGAACTTCACAGTAGAAATATAGGATAAACTCCCATAACCAAACTGTTAGACAGTTACAGAATGTTTGGATTTAATATTCCTACTTTAACAATTTTCAGAGAATTAGAATGCAATAAAATATGTTAGCACTAGACACATCCTGGATCTAGACCTCTGTTTGGAGATATTTGGGGAAGCAGCGCCCCAGCGTGGGGTCATTATCATTAGTGTGAGTAGTGTCTGAGTAACAACCTCCTGTAATGCCACAGAATAGAGGATGTGCTATTTATAGGTTCAAAGGAACAAAGTATAAAAGCTGGAAAGGTTTTCTGAAACAGTGGAGTTCCTGCAGTGGGAGATAGGTAAACTATAGGACCCGGGTAGAATTTGTCCAAGTAAGTGGTAGAGCTGAATTGAGAACACTGGGCCTGGCCTGTTGCCCAGTCTTGCCAGGAAAGGGGCCCCATGGCCCTGAGCATGGTGCCTCATCATGTTGAGGGTGGTTCTTGTTGAGAACAGAAGACACTTGCTGCATTGATGAGAGCCTTTGTGAGCCAAAGCACCCTACTTGTAACCCAGCCCCCTGAAACACAAGGTGAAAATGAACAGCAACTGGTAATGTTAATTTGCAGCGTGATTATTGTGGGACATGGATATTTTTCCACCTTGTCATTCTTTTTCAATTGAGATTACTATGTAGAGCTATTTACAATTTTTTTTTTTTACCTATGATCTTAAAAGCTGAACATAATAGCAATTAGGATAAGACCCAGGGAGAATTTGCATGCCCAGCACCTTGTCTGATTAATGAGCCTGAGGCCTGTTAAGGATATTGTTTCAGATGACTCAGGGGCCCCTGGAGTGCCTGATTCGTAAGAGGAGTGCAGCCAAAATGCTGGTGGTGCTTTGTGGCTCTCCGTCTCTGGGCTCCCGGGGAATTGTGAGCTGTGGTGGCGTCATGCTCGTGTCTGGCTTTGCAGGCGTCAAGGGTATGGGTTCAGAATAAAGTCGACGAATCCAAACATGAAATCCATTCTCAAGTCGATGCTATCACAGCTGGAACGGCTTCGGTTGTTAACCTCACGGCGGGTAAGTCCCGAGGGGATTTGTGGTGTGTTGTGGTTTTGGAGGAAAAAATTACTCTTTGATTGAAACAACAGATTTTCCTATTATGAGAGGAGAGTATATTTTTAGGGACTCACAGTGCTCCAGGCATTTTCTCCTGATGACCCAGGAGAAATGTAAGGATTATCTCATTCATTTTAGTCTTTGTTATACATCATCATTAAAATATTTATGAGGGCAGGCATTTGGCCCAACAGCTCAGATACCAGTTAAGAAGTCCACATCCCACATTAGAGTACCTGGGTTCAATTCCTGGCCCTGCCTTCCAACTGCAGCTTCTCTCCGAGACAGCAAATGATGGCGCAAGTATTTGAATCCCTGCCACCCACATGGGAGACCTGGATTGAGTTCCCAACCCCTCGCTCTGGCCCAGCTCCAGCCATTGTGGCCATTTGGGATGTGAACCAGTGATGGGAGTACTGTCTTTGCATCTCTCCCTCCCTCAAATAAAAACATTTTTTTAAAGCTTTATTTATGTTTTTGAAAGGCAGAGTTACAGAGAGGTGCAGAGAGAGAGAGAGAGAGAGAGAACTTCAATCCACAGCCCCAAATGGCTGGAGTTGGGCCAATCCAAAGCCAGGAGCCAGGAGCTTCTTCTGGGTCTCCCCTGCAAGTACAGGGGCCCAAGGACTTGGCCATCTTCTACTGCTTTCCCAGGCCGTAGCAGAGAGCCGGATCAGAAGTGGCGCCCATATGGGATGCCAGCACTGGAGGCGATAGCTTCACCCACTATGCTACAGCACCAGCCCCAAATAAAAACATTTAAAAAAAAATTACTCTCCAAAGGCTATACTTAGCTCTTCTCATTGTTGGTCCATATTCTGGACATACTTGTGTCCTTTGAGGCACTTGAGAGCGTCTGGCCTGGCCATGGCTGGGAATGAGCAGATCGTCCCATGTGCCTTTGCCTTGTCTGGCAGCACCCGCCTCTGCCATGGCATGGTTCTGTGCCTTGCACTGTCGAGTAAGAACCAGGAGATGTGGTTCGCAGCCTAACGCTGTTTCAGGAGTTGAGTTGGCCCCTGCTCACAGGGCCCCCATGAAAGGGGTCAAGAGCTGCTGAGGCCTCCTTTGGAGTTTTAAAGGTGCTCATTCTCCGTGTTTCAATGTGTGAGGCCTGCAGGTGAAAGGACCTTTTTTGCTGCTTCGTTTAATTTGAGAAACTGAGCTCTGACCTGCTGGTTCATGCCGCAAATGCCCCTAATGGTCCCCAGCTACAACCGCAATCAGGAGCTGGAAACTCAATCCAGGTGTATCAGATGGGTGGTGGGAATCCAGTTTCTTGAGCAATCTCTGCTGCCTTCCAGGGTCTGCATTAATAGGAGGGTGGAGTAGGGAGCTGGAACGGAGAATCCAACCCAGGTGCTCAGACGTGGGACTGTGGCATCTAATCGGTGTCTTAACCACCAGGCCCAGCACCCATGAAGGACCTTTTCAAGTGCAGACAGAGTAGTTCCGTCACTGTGCTCCTGCAGACTTCAGGGTCTGATTCCTGCAGGATAGTGGGTGAGGAACCACCGCGAAAATTCTCACCAGGACCAACCCAGCCTCTCCTCACCCTTCCCCTCCTGCCTTCATGGTGATGGGTCCTTCTCTGTCCCAGGTGACCCCGCAGACACTGACTACACAGCTGTGGGGTGTGCGATCACCACTATTTCTTCCAACCTGACCGAGATGTCCAAGGGTGTGAAGCTGTTGGCTGCCCTCATGGACGACGAGGTGGGCAGCGGGGAGGACCTCCTGCGAGCAGCGAGGACCCTTGCTGGGGCAGTGTCAGACTTGCTGAAGGCTGTGCAGCCGACTTCTGGAGAGGTGAGCCCTGGGGACAAGTGCTGACTCAGGATCTAATGAGACAGGTGCATCCTTTGGGAGGCGCGTGGAGGGCCGCTGCTTCCTGTGCTGTTTCTTCCATCTTTGTGGGGCATGTTACCGTTGTAGTAGTTTGGAGTTATCGAACTGGACGTGAAGCTCTTGTTTAACCTTTGGGATTCATTGAGTGCAGGGCCGCTGGGCAAGCGGACATGATTAGATGCAGCCCCGAAAACCAAAGCCACTTGGCACATGTACCTTTGCACTGTAGTTTCCATGGAGTGCGTCTCACCTTCTTACCACCTGAAAGAGGCTTTGTAATTAATTAATGTCAAACCCATCCACCTGTTGCCAGTTTATGTGCCAGGGGGTGTTTGCCTGCACAAATTTCGCCAGGAGTTTTGTATCTCCTGCCTGGTCAACAGCATGAGAGTCTTGTTTACTGCAAGAAGAGCTAATCGTGGGGGACTCTTCTCCTGCCATGGTCCATGACGCTGCGTGGGGAATGCATTCTCTCTCCAGCCGAGTTGTGTTCTGTGTTCATAGCCCCGGCAGACAGTCTTAACGGCAGCTGGAAGCATCGGACAAGCCAGTGGGGACCTTCTGAGGCAGATCGGAGAGAATGAGACTGACGAGCGGTTCCAGGTAAGATACTCAGAGCGTCCCGATCCTGGAGAGGCGTCTCAGTGATAGTTGAGAAGAATAACGGAAAACAAACCAAATCTTGCTTGAGCTATCAAGTGAAAGATTGAGGTGGGTTATCCTGAAAGTGAGGTCTTTTTCCGTACATGATTTTTAGAAATTCCAATTTTTGAAGAGAAGCCTCCTTTCGCGTCATCATTGGAAAGCACTATTTCACCCTGCTGATTGTGCATCAGTGGATCAAGCGTTCTTTTCACACAAAAGTGGAGAACGTTGTGACTTAAGTCCCCTTGCTCACACCACCCAGACTCCACCGTCATCAACCCCTGGCCAGTCTGGTTTTATCTCTTTAGCATTGGTTTTTAACAGCATCATCCTTGGCTCCACATATAAGCCTGGAAATGTGTGTGCTCCTATACACACAGCCTCACATGCACAGTGTCGGCGTTCTTTTGTTCTCAGAGATGATCCTAGGCTCTGTGTCCGTATCCAAAACCACAAGCTTGCTGGGGATGCTTCCTCTGTGGCCTCTCTCGTGCAGTTCAGGGACATGTGCTGCAGGTGCTCCGCTGAACAGCTGTAGCCACTGTCAGCATCGCCAGGCCGCGACTCAGACGCGATCTCAGCTTGTCTGCCTTCTCAGCCCCCAGACCCAGGTGCAGGGGCTGGATTGAGGTGGTTCCAGCCAAGATAAGCTGTCATCTCACATCCTTGTGGGATGATTATCTCTACTCCTCCTTTTACGTCTGTACTTTTATAAGTAATTATGTAAATGCATCTACGCCGCGTGTGGCAGTTCTAGTCCAGGTCCCCTTTTCCAAATCCTGCATCACATTCACTGCTGAGGAAATCTGTTGGCTGAGTTTCACTGGCCTTTACTTAAAAAAAAAAAAGATTTATTTTATTTATTTGACAGTTACAGAGAGAGGTAGACACAGAGAGGTCTTCTATCCACTGGTTCATTCGCCAAATGGCTGCAATAGCCAGAGTTGAGCCGATCCAAAGCCAGGAGTTTATTCCGGGTCTCCCTCATGGGTGCAGAGGCCCAAGGGTTTGGGCCATTTTCTGCTTTCCCATGGCATTTACTTTTAATACTTTCTTACAAATCCTTAATTTTTTTTTCTTAACAGGCAGAGTGGACAGTGAGAGAGAGGGGAAGACAGAGAGAAAGGTCTTCTTTTTGCCGTTGGTTCACCCTCCAATGGCCGCCGCAGCTGGCGCATTGCGCTGATCCGAATGCAGGAGCCAGGTGCTTCTCCTGGTCTCCCACGCAGGTGCAGGGCCCAAGCACTTGGGCCATCCTCCACTGCACTCCCTGGCCACAGCAGAGAGCTGGCCTGGAAGAGGAGCAACCGGGACTAGAACCCGGTGTGCCGGCGCCACAAATAGGATTAGCCTATTGAGCCGAGGCGCCGGCCACAAATCCTTTTTATATGACATCGAAATATATAGTTAAATATCAGTTTAGAAAGGAGAAACCAGAAAATTATAAAAACTAAGCCCAAAAAATGACAGTGTGCTTATTAACTACCTGACAGCCCTCAGTACCTTCTGCCCATTTGAGTGACTCCTGTGTGACTGCTTCATTTTGGCAATGATTCTATATAATATCTTGTGAAAAGAGCAAAAAGGTCACTCAGCTTTCCTCTTGCATTCAGGTTTCAGGCTTCACGGTTTTGCATGCTATTTTATCTAGAACTGCCAGAGTCCATCTCAACACAAGAAGTGTCACAATCAGATGTGATCATGTATGTGGGGAGACATGCAGCTTGCACTCATCCACAGATAGGAGTGTACTTCAAAAAGTTGTTGGAAAAATGGACTTAAAGAATAAGTTTAGGGGCTGGTGCTGTGGCACACTGGGTTAATGCCCTGGCCTGAAGTGCTGGCATCCCATATGGGTGCCAGTTCTAGTCTTGGCTGCTCCTCTTCTGATCCAGCTCTCTTCTATGGCCTGGAATAGCAGTGGAAGATGGCCCAAGTCCTTGGGCCCCTGTACCCGTGTGGGAGACCCAGAAGAAGCTCCTGGTTCCTAGTTTCATATCAGCACTGCTCCGGCCATTGCGGCCAACTGGGGAGTGAACCAGCAGATGGAAGACCTCTCTCTCTGTCTCTACCTCTCACTGTAACTCTGACTTTCAAATAAATAAAAAAAATCTTTAAAAAAAATAAGTTTAGGGACCAGCCTTTGGCGTAACAGTTAAGGTACTGCTTAAGACTCAGGCATTCTGTTTCAGAGTGCCTGAGTCCCAGTCCTGCTCCTCTTCCAGTTCCAGCTTTCTGCTAATGCACATCCTGGGAGGTAGCTCAACAAACTGGGTCCCAGGTACCCACCTGAGAGATCTGGATGGAGTTCCCAGTTCCCAGCTTCCAGCTTCTGCTTGGTCAACATTAACCACTGAGGAGTAAACCAGTGGATGGCAGCTTGCTATCCATCAGTCTGTCTGTCTCTATCTCTGTTCATCTCCCTGCCTCTCAAATGAGTAATTTTTAAGATAAATTCATTTTGTTGCAAAAAGAATTTTGAAAGCTATGTACTGATGTTCATAATGAACATATTCCATGAGCTTTTAAAGACCCCCTCATATGCATGGATTTCACAATTGTTGCACCAAAATAAGCTTATCTTTTAATACAATTATCCATGGGCTTTTTAATTACCAATATAGTTATTTCTCCCTCACTTTCCACATAACTATGTTACTCTGGGCATAAGACTCATTCGTGTTCTACAGTGCACTGAGGCATTGGGTGCACATGCATTCGTGTCATGAGGCAGGGGTGAGTCCCCCTAAGAGGTGATCAGAGTATTCCCAAAAGCCGTTATCACACTCAGATGGCCAGTGGTAACCACACCATCAGACCTGCAGACCATGCAGATCCTTGTATAACCCAGCAACCCCAAGCTAGTATGTCCCCATCCTGACTCTCTCCCAGGTCCCCTAACTGCCCTTGCCTTGACCTTTAATTTTTATGTTGGCCAGGTAATTCTTTAATTTATTTGAGGGAAAGGGTTTATTGGGGGAAACCTGACAGACCGGGGGGAAGGGGGGAAGAAGGAAAGAGAGAGAAGGATAGTGTAAGAGAGAGATCCAGAGAGAGATTGAGAGACAGAGAGAGGGAGAGCAATCAGGAAACAGAAAATAGAGACATGTGGTCAGGAACAGGTCCTCTTAAAACTTTGCTGGGGGGCGAGCAGGGAAGTGGGAGCAGCGCATCCTATTAGGATGGGGATGAGGCTGACACAGGTGGTTGGGCCATGTGGCCACCTGGCTTCCAGCAATTGCGGCCAAGGCTAGAGCCCAGGATGATGTCGGGGTGTAGATCGCAGGCCAGGTAATTCTTTGTAGATTGATACCTACTTAGGAGTTTGTTCCAGTTGAGATTCAGCTGCTGGTTTATTAGACTTCCTGATCTTACGTTGGTCAACTTACTTTCTGTGAAAAATACTGCTTCCCTCAAAGTATTGAGGAGAACGTTAGGATGTTATGCACCCTGTGTTCTTTGAAGCTTTCCCTTCTTGTCTTGAGCAGAGTTTTCAGTGACTGTGAATGCAGCCTCTGCTACCTGGTGCGTGTTTCTGGTCCACCTGCTGGAGAAGCAGGTTCAGGGTGATGGTCCTGTGGAGTCTTGCTTACCAGCAAAAGGCTGGACTCCAACGTTTCCATCTGGGTTAGGCCTCCGGGTGGAGACCAGGGCAGTGCAGTAATTTGTATCTTTCCTGGTCATGGGTAGCCCCTGGCTTAACTGACCCTGGATCTCTTGCTCTGTTTTTCTGAATCTTGAGATCCTAGCTCAGAGCATCTCTTGGGTTCTCAATGTACCACATATTCCCAGAGTAAACAAAGATTGGTTTTACATGGGCTACATAATGCTGGTCTTGCTGCCAAGTTTCACAAAGGCCTTGTCAGCAACTGCAGCCCTCTGGAGTATCATGTTTTTGTTTTTGTTTGTTTAGCTGTATTTTTTTGGATGAAATTAATCAAAACAGAATTTCTTTGAATGGTTCTAACAAAGCCCTTTAGAACAATGATGATTCTATATAACCAAATCCTGGTCCCTTTGTGAAAAGATGGATTCATAGCAAGTGAGGGAGAATCTTTTTGACCCTGACATTCAAGCTGTGTTTTCCCTGAGCACTGAGATGGGGGTCTAAGGCCTGGAACTCTGTAGGCTATAATGGGAGTAATGCCCAAAACGATGTGGCAGATGGAGGCCTTGTCAGCTGTCAACACCACAAGCTTTGCTTTTAACTTGGGTGTCCAGGAACCATCACAGATCTAAAAACTGGACTAAACTGTTCCTTGAAGACTGCTTGGGTTTTGCGCATTTACAAATGAGCTTACTTAGTGGATTCTTGGGTTTCTGATTTGCCTGGATTGCATAAACTCTTTGTGTAAAATTGTACAGTCTGAACGCGTTTTCCATTATGTCTTCTCATTAGATACCTCCTTGTAAGGACTTAAAGCACCCTTTGTGTTTAGAATCCAAAGTGCTTCTTATCATCTGACGAATTAATAAAGACTAGCAACAACAGTTCCTGTAAAGTAAAAGCCTTGACCTGTATGTTCAAAATACAGATGGCTTGGATGTGTGGGAAGGCATTTCCAAATCAAATCAACCTCTCAGTGTGAAAAGCAAAGAAGGCAGGCAAATGCTGCCGTGGTGGTTCTTCAGGTCAAGCAGAGGGGTGACGAGTCTGGCTGGCTAAATTAAAGGGTGCACCGCCCTGCAAACAGCGTGCCTTTTCAGGGACTTGGAGCACGCCCTGATCTTTGAAGACACAGAGCTCCTTACCTCTTCAGTCAGATTGTCTTCTAGCTGGTTTGTTTATGTAGGATCCCTTTTCACTTTCCATTATAATTTAATTCCTCTCCAGAATGCTGAGATTAACTTAGGTTCAGAGTATCCTGTGGTTCTGGAGCTGTCAGTGTTGGGGCTGGCTATTTGTCTATGCCCGTCCAACGTTGCCCTCTGGAGGCAGCAATGGGCCTGACTTTCTGGTGATAACTTGGATCCTTGTAGAAAGGAGTATATCCAAAGATAAATTTGTGAGTCACAGTGGAGCAAGATGACTTGAAGGCCATGAATCATAGCCTTACAGCGTGTGGTGTTTGTGGCTTCTGGATGTATTTCCTTTTTTTTTTTTTTATAAAAGATTTATTTATTTGAATCAGAGAGAAATCTTCCATACACTGGTTCACTCCCCCCAAATGGCCACAATGGCCAGGATTGAGCCAATCCAAAGCCAGGAGTGTCTTCCAGTCTCTTTCCTGGGTACAGGGGCCCAAGCACTTGGATCATCCTCCAGTGCTTTCCGAGACACATTAGCAGGGAGCTGATCACAAGTGGAGCAGACAGGACTCAAACCGGCACCCAAATGAGATGCTGGCCCTTTAGACAGTGGCTTTACCTAGGCCAGAGCACTGGCCCCATCTGTCATGTTTTCAACTTCATCTGATCCACCCCATCGACCACAGACTCGGGAGACATGGCTAAGACTAGGTGTTGGTCAAGTATGTGAATATACATCGGTGGTTAGAATAAAAACCCTTCCCTCGAAGTATCCTATTTTTTATTCCAACCTATGCTGCTTAATGGATGTGTAAGAGATTATATCATTAGGATACGAGTCACCTTCCTTAATTATCTCTAAGGATAAGTTGACATTTCTCACAATGAATGAAAGAAATATTCCACAGTGCCAAAGGAAGAAGATCAAATGGAATTTTAATAAAACGTTTAGGTGGAGGATACGTTTCATTTTCAGGCTGTGAGGGATGATTAAGAAAAGCTAAGTGAATAGTCTTTGATTCCCTTCTTTTAGGATGTTTTAATGAGCTTGGCCAAGGCCGTTGCCAACGCTGCCGCCATGTTGGTGCTGAAGGCTAAGAATGTTGCCCAGGTGGCCGAAGACACCGTCCTGCAGAACAGGGTGATTGCTGCTGCTACTCAATGCGCCCTTTCCACCTCTCAGCTTGTGGCGTGTGCCAAGGTAAGCCAGCTGGCACTCCAGCCCTCTCTGCCAGTGTCACACGCTCTTGTGCGGCTGTAGTCATTTGGCAGGAGCAGGGGCAGAATTCGTTAAAGTAGCCTGAGACTCAGAGCTTGCTGCAGACGTCTTCTTTGAGGTGACATGATGGGATTTTAGCACAAACAACCTCATTCTGCTTTTATCATTTGTTCTTTGCTCAAGTCCTCAGGGAGATGGTACTTTTCTCTAATTCGTTTCTATATGCAAATTGCTCTGTCTGCCCTTCGGACTTCTTGATGTGTCTTATTTACACCTGCACACTGAATTCTTGGGCTGTGCCATCCTGCATCACAAATGGGCTTGGAGTCACCTGCAGAGTCTCTAGGGCCTTTTCTACCATGCAGCGTGTCTCATGGGGGATGTGCACACTGCCAGGTGTGCACTCTGAGTGTCCTGTATCACCTCATGGGATCTCCCTGGCACTCCTGCCAGTCCAGCACTGTTATCCCTGAAGGCTGAACCTGAGGCCCTTAGATGTTAGTAACTAGTTAACGCTGCAAAAGTAGCAAGTGGCAGAATTGGGGTTGTAACTCAGGTCTTCATGTGTTCCACCACCTGTGAACACTCAGTGAGGATATAGCGGAAGATGGAAGATGTCCACGTGTGGACCTGATGATTTCTGAGGTTGTCAAGATGCGATCTGGCTCCACCCAGAATTTCCTGTCTGATGGATCTGCAGCCTCAGCTAGTTCCCCCAGCTTCTCTTGGCCACTCTGCTGGGCTGTGTAAATCACTGGCAGACCCCTTCGGTCTTTAAAGTCCCGGGAGCAGAGTTCCAGGTGCCTCTGGAGAAAGCAGTACAACTCTTTGGGGTCATCTTAGAAGACTGCACCCAGAGGATCCCAGAAGGAAGGAGGTATCACTGGTAAATAACACAATGTCTCCCCGTGAAGGTGATCATCCTGCCTGACTGATGAAGACCTAAATTAGTGGGACAGCTGACCTCACAAAGACAAAGTAGAGCAGTGCCGTGTGAGACGCCTCAGCCGTGGTTTAGTTGGGTCCCTGCTAAGGAACCAAAGCCCAGGGCGTGGAGGGACTTGGGGGAGCTGCCGGACACACCAGGGACCTGACGTCCCATGCAGCTCCTGAGCCCTGCCCCTGTCTGTCCACAGGTCGTGAGCCCCACCATCAGCTCCCCCGTGTGCCAGGAGCAGCTGATCGAGGCGGGGAAGCTGGTGGACCGCTCGGTGGAAAACTGCGTCCGCGCCTGCCAGGCGGCCACCGCTGACAGTGAG
The DNA here is from genome assembly GCA_949820135.1 of Sylvilagus floridanus. Lineage (NCBI taxonomy): Eukaryota > Metazoa > Chordata > Mammalia > Lagomorpha > Leporidae > Sylvilagus > Sylvilagus floridanus. Next base: position 70,657,501 of record OX463239.1, read on the forward strand.
CTGCTGAAGCAGGTCAGCGCGGCGGCCAGCGTGGTCAGCCAGGCCCTGCACGACCTCCTGCAGCATGTGCGGCAGTTCGCCAGCCGCGGGGAGCCTATCGGCCGCTATGACCAGGCCACCGACACCATCATGTGTGTCACCGAGAGCATCTTCAGCTCCATGGGTGATGCTGGTGAGGTGCTGGGTGTGGGCACACGGGGGTGGGGGCCATGGGCTGGTGACTTGGGCCATCCTCTACTGCTTTACCAGGCCATTACAGAGAGCTGGATCAAAAGTGGAGCAGCCGGGACTTAAACTGGCACACATTTGGGATTCCAGCTCTGCAGGCAGAGGCTTAGCTTATCATGCCACAGTGCTGGCCCCTCAATTGGTTTTTGTCATAGTTTTGATGCACAACAAATGCCTTTTATTCTAGGAGTGCACATTCTGGGTAAGGGATGGCAAAGTCAGAGCTGCCAGAGGAGGACATAGGAGCAAGGCTTGGGTGGAGTTTACATGCAGGTCTCCTAGAGGGGATCATCCTGTGCTATATGGGGTCCCAGGGATGATCCCAGGTGACTCAGGAAGCAGCAGGATGAGAGGACAGCCTGGGTCAGAGCCAGGGAAACACTCTCTAGGATTGGCAAAGTTAAATATTTTCGCAGGCTCTAAGTTAAACAGGCGCTCACTGAGTTACCTGCAACAATCCAGGCAGGGGAATCTGGGCTCCTGGGGTGTCTGGGCCAGAGGGAGGTGGGTGGCTCTGGGTCAGGTGGTCAGCATGTCGAGGGCTTGTGCCTGCCTGGACCCACTGCTGTCTATGCAAACTGGCTAACCCTGGAAGGGCAGTGTCTCTCCTGCAAAGAGATTCTTTAAGGTGTCAGGATATCACCATGCATGGTCAACTTAAAGATAGACGCCACACACCTTTTCAGTCTGTCGGCCGCAGAGGGGGTCACCCCGCCCATCACTGTGCCCTCCGAAACTCCAGAGCTCACCACTTACCAGTTTTCTCTGATCAGAAGATTTTATCCTCCCTACATTCTTGTGTATGTGTGTGTGTGACAGAGAAAAAGTGAGAGAGACAGACACCTGCTTTCTTTTTATGTAAATGGAGTGCATTGTAATGCAAATTAACCCAAACTTTAAAAAGTGTTTTGTTACTTTTTTTTAAAGATTTATTTGTGGCACTGAGTTGTGGCGTAGCAGGTTGAGCCTCTGCAGTACTGGCATCCTATACGGGCACTGGTTAGAGGTCCCAGTTGCTTTAAAAAAATTCATTTATTTGAAAGGCAGAGTTACAGAGAAAGTTCTTCCATCCACTGGTATACTCCCCAAATGACCACAGTGGCCAGGGTTGGCCCAGACTGAAGCCAGGAGCTTCATCTGGGTCTCTCCTGTGGGTGGTGGGGACCCAACCACGCCCCTGTTCCAACTTTCACTGCTTTCCCAGGCACATTAACAGGGAGCTGGATCAGACGGAGCGGGGGGAGCAGCCAGGACTGGAAGCAGCACTCTGCTGGCATCACAGCCAGCGAGTTATCCACAGTGCTGGTCCCTCTGTTCACACTTTTTTTTACTTAATAGGTCTCAGTTTTTTTACATGTTCATTTTTTCAAATGGCAGCATAATATTCCACTTTTGGAACCATCATGATTTACTTAACCAGTTATCTTTCAAAAGACATTTAAGTAATATCCAAGTTTTTGTCGTTTATTTTGCATTTACAGAATGAAACCACAGTAAGCATTCCTGTCTAAATGCTTCAGTTTACCTTTAAGAATACATATGTTGGGTACATTCCTTTAGGTGGAGTTGCTGAGCCAATAGCTAAATACTTTTTTTTTAAAAGATTTATTAATTTATTTGATAGGGTTGTAGAGAGGCAGAGGCACAGAGAGGAAGAGACAGATCTTCCATCTGCTGGTTCAACCCCAAGGTGGTCACAACTGTTAGAGCTGGGCCAATGTGAAACCAGGAGCCAGGAGCTTCTTCCAGGTCTCCCATGGCTGGTGCAGGGGCCCAAGGACTTGGGCCATCTTCTACTGCTTTCCCAGGCCATAACAGAGAGCTGGATTGGAGGTAGAGCAGCCGGGACTCCAACCATGCCCATATGGGATGCCAGCACAGCAGGTGGCGGCTTTATCCACTATCCCACAGTGCTAGCCCCAGCACATACATTTTTTTAAATTATTTATTTATTTATTTATTTTTGACAGGCAGAGTTAGACAGTGAGAGTGAGAGAGATAGAAAAGTCTTCCTTTTTCCGTTGGTTCACTCCCTAAGCTGGCGTGTTGCACCAATCTGCAGCCAGGAGCCAGGTGCTTCCTCCTGGCCTCCCATGCAGGTGCAGGACCCAAGGACCTGGACCATCCTCCACTGCACTCCCTGGCCACAGCAGAGAGCTGGACTGGAAGAAGAACAACCGGGATAGAATCTGGCACCCCGACCAGGACTAGAACCCAGGGTGCCAGCGCCACAAATGGAGGATTAATCTAGTGAGCCATGGTGCTGGCCCATACATTTTTAATTTTAAATGTGTTTGCAAAATTTCTCTCTAGAAAGGATCCACAATTTGCACCCATAGCAGTGGTTTTTAAAAGACCTGTTTTCCTACTTCCTCACCAGCACAGAAGAATCCTGCATAACAAGTTTTTTTTTTTTTTAATATTAAATTTCCTTGTGTTCTTCTATATCCTTCTTAGATGATTTAGCAAGGTAGCAGTGATCTGCACATTTTGAATTTTTGTTTTTTTTTTAATAATCTTTTCTCTTGGGATATCTTACATTTACAAAGAAGCTGCCGAGGTAATACAGAGCATCCCCAAGTCCCTGAGCCAGTTTCCTTCCTAGTTAACATCTTCCCTAATGCACGGTGCAATTCTGAGAGCTTGGAGGCCAGCACTGGACATTCCTGTTAAGTAGGCAGCAGACAGGATTAGAATTTCATCCATTTGCTGCTGCTGCCTTTTTACCCTCCCAGGATCCCATCCAGGGCAGCAACTTGAGTTCAGGACATTTTGATTTTTATGAGAGCTTTTTCCTTTTACTTTAAGGTCACAGTGCTTCAGCCTTCTTCTCACTCAACCTCTGGGAGAGGAAGAAATCCCTTACATCTGAGTAGTTTTATTTCTAATGTTGATTAGTATACTCCTCTCACTTCCAAAAAGAGATTGAAAGAAAATTCAGTAAAATGGCAGACACGATATCAAACCATTTGTAATACAGGATCAAAACCAGCATAGGGAAGAAAAGAGGACGCAAAGAAAAGTGATAGGCAAAGTGACATGTGGGCATCTGAGTGTGCTTCTGGAGTCTGTGTTCCTGCTGGAGAGAGCAAGGTGCCAATATAGTGGATCATGTAATACAATCCATTTGGTGTTAGGTGGCATGAAAATTAATCCAAAATTAAAAATATTGTCCTATGCTCATTCTTGAATTTATTATAGGGAATTTTCTATAAATCTCAAAGTAGAAAGAGTGACAGAGAAACCTTCCATCCACTGGTGTACTCCCCAAATATCCACAAAACTGGGGCAGGGTCAAGACAAAGCCAGGAACCTGGAACTCAGTCCAGAACTTGCATGTGGGTGGCTGGGATGCGGGTATTTAAACCATCGCCCCACCTCCTAGGGTGTGCATTAGCAGGAAGCTAGACTTGGTATTAGAACTGGAACTTGAACCCAGATACTCTGCTGTAAGAACAGTGTCTTCACTGCTAGACCAAATGCTCACCCCACCAATGTTTCCAAACAAGAATTCACTAAAAGTAAATGCACGTCATTTATTCTCTGCCCTCTCTTTGCAGAGTGCCGCTCTTTGGCTACTATCTCCTGTTTATCCCTCATTGTTGAAGGATGGACTTGGATGTGTCTGAGGAGTACCCTCTTGGCAGCCACAGAGCATATTTTCAGTCCTGGGTCTGATTTGGGTGCATTGCTCAGGAGTACAGCATGGAGCTTCAGCTCCCTGCATTTCACTTGCCAGGGGAAACAGGGACAAAACTGTACTGGCTCCTGAGGTCTCACCGGCCTTTGGGAAGCAGACAAACAGCTGCATCCCCTGTGTCTCCTGCAGGTGAGATGGTACGCCAGGCCCGGGTGCTGGCTCAGGCCACGTCAGACCTTGTCAATGCCATGAGATCAGATGCAGAGGCTGAAATCGACATGGAGAATTCAAAGAAGCTCCTGGCAGCAGCGAAACTCCTGGCCGACTCCACTGCCCGCATGGTGGAAGCCGCGAAGGTATTCCATTGGGTTGGTTTATTTGAAAAGTGAACACTGTGGAGTACGTGCAGGGCAGCTGCGTGTGTGTTTGTGTTTCTTAAATACCTGTGTAGCTTTGTAGCCTTTAAACTTGTGCAGGTTGCTGAGAAGTTGTTGAACGTGGCAAGGAAGCTCATTGGGGCAGTGCTGCCAACTCGGCAGAGTCCCTGTGTGGTGAGGGTTCTTCCTCCATTGGGTCCATCACCATTGTCTGCATGGAACGTGGTGATGGATTTAACTCCGGGTTTCGAGTAGTCAGTTCACCTGTACCTGCTCTCTTTCTGCAGCCTGCGTGTCACCTTACCTTCCAAGTGACTTATCAGACAGCCATCAAGATTTCATGTGGTAGGGTGTTTCCTACCTCACTGTTCTTCAAATCCCAGTAGATATTTTAAATAGTATATAAGTCTGAGTATCCCTTCTGCAAAATGTTTGTGATTTGGGATTTTTGTGGGTTTTGGAATGTTCACATAGACTTAACTGATAGAAAATCCCTAATCCAGAAATCCACAATCCAAAACTTTTGAGCATCAGGTTACACTCAGAAAGTTCTGGATTTCAGAGCATTTTGGATTTGGGGTTTGCAGATTAGGAATATTGAACCTGTATAAAAGGTTGAGTAAAGAGTTGAGAGAGAACCTTGTGCTTGATGACATCTGTGCTATAGCATGATGTTTCTAAAATTCAGTGATTCTTAACCAGGAATCTGTTTCATAGTCTCACACAGAGTGCATGCCTTGTTCCCACCTGCGAAGATTCCATTTAGGAGGGCATGGGTGAGACTGTGTGTGTGTGTGTGTGTGTGTGTGTGTGTGTGTGTGAGAGAGAGAGAGAGAGAGAGAGAGAGAGAGAGAGGAGAGAGGAGAGAGAGTTCTACAGCATATTCTGCTGCATACCTCTGAATGAGAACTGTTTTAACTGGATAAGGGCATTTTTTTATACTTTTTTAAAATAAACATCTGACATACATCTTGCGAAATTAATAGAGAAGGCAAATAATTATAAAAAGGAAGATAAAGAGCACCTTCAGCTTTTTCCACTCCACAAAACATTATTTCTGTTTGTGTAAGATTCCTGAAATGTCTCCATACCTCATCCCAGCCCCCAGGCCTCCATCAGAGTAACAGGTGAGTTCATGCAAATGCAAGTCAGGCACCAGCATAGCGATGACTCCTTCAGCAGTAAGCCCTGAGCAGGAGAGCCTGTTCCCTAGTGACGTCACAGACGTCCTACTTGGTGTTAAGTACTGTGAGGCTGGTGCGACACAATCTGCGGACCACACAGAGAGCAGCCCTGTCCTTCAGTGGTGTCTGCCTGTGTGCGGATCCTCCCCTTACCGTGGGTTGCAATGTGCAGTGAACGCCGCAGGGGTTCATGCTCATCTGCAGCACTATGATGTCACGCGAGGGGCAGAGTTCCTAGTGGTTCTCCTAGGTAGGAGGGAGGGAGGGCCGGGGCCAGTCTGACAGCAGAGGTACCTATTAGAGTTCTGTACCCTGCTTGATGGTTTTTAAGGTTTTACTCTTTTTTCCCCTTCTTTCCTCTTCTAAGTTTACATGCAGGTATCTCAAACCCCCATTCTTACAAAATGTTACCTGTGCCAGACTAGTAAGGTAAAGTCTAGTCAGTGTCTTATTTTATAAACAAGAAAACTAAAACTCAAAAAGGGCAAACCTACTGTTAAATAACCTAGACTGCCCCAGGACCAGCATGCACAGTTATTTCTCAAGGTGGCTGCCAATCAGACCAACTGTTTTCTAAGTTATGAAAAACTTGCTTCTGTTGCATATTTATGTGACTTTGGAAATTTATATTAGTTAGGACAACATTAAGTGTTGTGAATTCTTTTGACTTTTAATTAAAAGTCACTTTGTTGGAATATTTTAATTTGTTGAATTTTATTGATAACTAAAGAATGTGGCTAGATTTTCAAAAGATATATTTAATATGAAGAAAATATAATTTCATGATCAGGAAAATTTTTGGCTAGAAATGCAGAAAAAATAATTTCATGATCAGGAAAAAGTCTGGCCAAGATTAATACTCTGTATGAGGATACTCCCAAGGATTCATGGAAAAGGAATAAAAAAGGTAAGTTTATTATGATGCAAAGGTTTTTTTTTAAATCTATATATGTTTTTATTTATGTGGTGCACATTTTCCATGAACTTTTCAAAGACCCTGATAGCCGATACACATTTGGCATGAAGACTTTGGTGATGAAGCCCCAGTGCATCCACATCATTGTGAAGTGTTTGGTTTGCATCTGCTGAAAATGCAAAACTAAGCTCACATTCTACCCAAGGCATCCAGGAAGGCACAGCATAAAAAATACCTGATGACCCGAAAAATAAAATGACTTTTATAAACTTCCTAAGGCATATAAAAGGAGCCCAACCGGTCCTTTCACACATAAAATGCAGAAATAAAACTTGTAATTGCTGGAAACATGAAATGCAGACAGCTCTAAGCAGGTGAAGTTTGAAGACCAGAAGATTCTGTTCAGAGAGCATAGCCAAAGCAGTTTTGTCACGGTTGTTAAAACCACTCCATCCAGTACGAATCGCTGTAACTTTTGTAAGTAGCTCAAAGAAATAGGTTCTTGTAAATTGGTATATTTGACAAATGGGCCATTTGGAAAATCCAGACATTGAGAAAATTGATTTTTGATAAATCAACAAGCTTCTCTCTGTCTTCCCTGCCTTCACTTGCATTTGTACAAGAAAGTATTGACCTACAGCATTCTTAGAAAGAAAGTTGTTGATTTGTATGCACCAAGCACTGATGGCAGAGCATCCAGGGCTGCGAGAAAAATCTCCATCTTGGCTTTTATGATAGTTGGGAAAGCAAGTCTGGATGGGCTTTAAGTCTTGGTTGAATTATTATGCAATAAAATTGTGTCCTCTCCCATATTCCCTTTAGCTTTTCCCTACTGGAGAATCCTACACGTCTAAATAAAACCTATGGAGATTCCTGAGAAACTGTGTACTGCACAACATAGTAAAGGGGCCATGGGTCATGGCCAAGGGCTGCACCTGCGCCTTCCTCCACACCGACCCCCCGAGGCTAAGGATTTCAGCTTTCACTAACCCATTGCATTTAGGTCCCCCCTATAGTTTTCTTGGCTTTCCAACAGGTCTCTCTAGGAATGAGGTTTCTAGGTATGGTCTTTCCTTGACAGCATCTTCTTACCTTCTTTTTGGGTGGTATTCCCATGTGGTCCCTGTTCTCTCCCCAGCCTCCCTCCCTCCACCATCACTGCCGTCACTTACCCTTGTGTTTATACTGGAACCTTAGTCTTGTACATTGAATTATGCCACAGAATGTCCCAGTTGTGTATATCACTTTTGTGCTTGTCGTGCCAATTAAAATAAAATTCTCCCTGAGACAGATGGATAGAGACGAGATTTATCTGAACGTCTTTTCAAGGATTGGTTTCTGACTGCAAGATAGTTTGTGTAGATCACCAAGGGATCCCCAGTGTCTTGTGGATACAGCTGGATTTCTCACTGTCTAGCCGTGCAGCTTTGAAATGTCTCCTGGGAGGTGATTTTTGTGGTGAGAAGAAACATCTTTATCAGAAAGATACTGTGCACAGCATTGGGCTTGCCCTGTCAGTCACTTTCTGTTCCTAGGAGAGACCGAAGGTGCAGGCGTGAGGTCAGCGCCTGTGGTGTGCTGCCCTCCGGACCATTCCCACTCTTTGTTTTCGCCTTGCCAGGGTGCTGCAGCCAACCCGGAGAACGAGGACCAGCAGCAGCGCCTGAGAGAAGCCGCCGAAGGCCTCCGCGTGGCCACCAACGCTGCTGCCCAGAACGCTATTAAGAAAAAAATCATCAACCGGCTGGAGGTCAGGAGCGGGGCTGGCCTCCTGGGACCCCTGTAGATAGCAAGGAGTTACTTGAAAAGTAGTCGAACCCACAGAGTGATGATGCCCACGTAAGGAAAGCTACATCCAGGATAACAGCATCATTCAGTGGTTAGGCAAGGGCACGATTTGAAAACTTGCCTCAGATCCTGGCGCTCAGAAAGCTGAGTGGAACATTCAGGAATAGAATGCGGAATTTTTTCCAGGAGGAAAACAGTATCATTGTTGTTGTTTTCTGGTATTTAAGGATGTGCACATTCGGGAAGGACCTTTTGCTAAAAATGTTCGTGGTTAGTTCGAGACAGCCACTTCCTTGGGGCTTTCCTTAGGAGGCAGAGACTTTGGAGTACTGGGGGTAGTGGCGAGGCTGGGGTGGTCAGGAGTACAAGGCGGTGAGAAATGCTTCTGTCATTTTTTCAGAATGGCACGGGTTGAAAATAGTAAGGAGCACCAATTATTTTGGGACAACAGTAGCCCTCAAGAGTGTGCTTAGCAAACCCTAAGTCAAATGAGGGGAGGCAGAGGCGAGACCCTGCCCGTGTAGGGACACATCCCTCCTGGGCAGTCCACTGTGGCCTGGAAGGAAGTGGAACCCTGTTGCCATCAGAAGACAGAGTAAACACAAGGAAGTGCCCTGGTGGGACGGACCCTGCATTTTTTTTTTAATTTAAAGATTTATTTTATTTATTTGAAAGGCAGAGTTACGGGGGTGGGGAGAGCAGAGAGACATTTTTCATCCACTGGTTCACTCCCCAAACGACCACCACTGCCAGGGCTAGGCCAGGCCGAAGCCAGAAGCTTCTTCTGCGTCTCCCATGTGGGTGGCAGGGGCCAAAAAACAGGGGCCATCTTCCACTGCTTTCCCGGGCACATTAGCAGGGAGCTGGATTGGAAGTAGAACAGCCATGACTCGAACCTGTGCCCATATGGGATGCCAGCATCACAAACAGTGGCTTAACCTGCTATGCCTCAACCCTGGCCCCCAAGACTCTGCATTCCTGAACCAAGGGTCCCAGGAGTTATGTGAGGGAGGTCACGGGCACCAGCATCTGTGCTTGACAAGGAGATCAGTCTGTGCTTCTTGTGGCAGATGTGTTTTTCCCCTAAAACATTTAGATGAGAGCTGCTTATCAGTGCCATGATGGTCTGGCATTGTCCCTTGTCTCACTGAGGAAGACAAATGAGTGCCAGACCTTGGGCTTTTCCCGTTATCACTTGCCCCAGGGAATGTGAACTGCAGGAAGACAACAGGGCTTTGTAAGGCTAGCCTCCTCCCTGATTGCTAGAAGGTAGACTCTGCTCCTGGGTTTCCTTCAGAGCAGCAGACCCATGCCAGTGCCAGCCCTGGAGTGGAGAGGACGCACGTCCTGTGCGTGTGTGCGTTTGCAACTACAAAATCTGGACTCCCGTGTTCCATTCTGCTTTGCAGGTTGCTGCCAAGCAGGCTGCAGCTGCAGCCACACAGACCATCGCGGCCTCCCAGAACGCAGCGGTCTCCAACAAGAACCCCGCAGCCCAGCAGCAGCTGGTCCAGAGCTGCAAGGTGAGCTGCCCGCGTGCTGGCCTCCGGGTCCGCTGTGGATCACCCCGCTGGCGTCAGAACGCCAGGTGCCCTGCTAACTCGGTTAAGACAGATTATCCGGGCCCCTAATCCAGTTTGTTCCTGCTCCCATGTTCCAGGTGGACACACGTCTGGTTTTTGTCCACTAAGTGGATGGGCCTGTGTTGGGAGGGAGATTTATGTGTTTTTCTCAGGCGTTGTCTCTCCTTTGTCCACATTCTCTCCTTCGCGAGAGACTGAATCAGAGGACCCGGAGGTCGGAAGGAAGCACTGAGTTTGTGCAGGGCCTCTCCTCGAGAGATGGGCCGAGGTTTTCAGCGTTCACTGACTGTAGCAGCTTCCCTCCTGCTTGCTCCTAATCACTCCTCGAGGCCTGGCCCGGTGTGGCGTCCGTGACATGGTGCTTTGGTGCTGTTGTGCCCACTTGCCTCTGTTTTCCTGGGGCCATGGCTTTGATGCTGTGATGAGGCTGTACTGAGATACACCCTCAACACCTTTGTGGCCTTCTCTGAGGGCCCAGGGAGTTCACTCTGTGAACTGTGCCAGGCACAAAATCCGAGTGCACAGCCTTTTCCTGGGTGTGGGTGGAGCGTGTGTCTGGAGTCCCCTGGAAGTGTTTGCACTTTGCAGTGAGAGCTGACTGGGGAGGCCTGCTTCTCTGTGCATGGGTGAGGAGAACTAATGACCCTCTCTCTCCTTCCTCCGACCTCTGTAAAATAATGGCTCATCCACGAGGGGTGTCACCGCTTCTGTTTCAGAGATGGCTTTTTTAATTTTTTTTGACAGGCAGAGTTAGAGAGAGAGAGAGAGACAGAAAGGTCTTCCTTTTGCTGGTGGTTCACCCCCCAAATGGCCACTACGGCCGGTGCGCTGTACCGATCCAAAGCCAGGAGCCAGGTGCTTCTCCTGGTCTCCGATGCAGGTGCAGGGCCCAAGGACCTGGGCCATCCTCCACTGCCTTCCCCGGCCACAGCAGAGAGCTGGACTGGAAGAGAAGCAACCAGGACAGAACCGGCGCCCCATCCGGGACTAGAACCCTGTGTGCCGGCGCCGCAGGTGGAGGATTAGCCTAGCGAGCCACGGTGCTGGCCTTTTTTTTTTTTTTAAGATGTATTTATTTGGAAGACAGAGTTAGAGAGAGAAGGAGAGATTTTGATTTCATTTTCCGTCTGTTGGTTTATTTTCTAAATGGCTGCAACAGCTAGGGCTGGGTCGGGTTGAGGCCAGAGCCAAGAGCTGCTTCTGGGTCTCCCACGTGGATGGCAGGGACCCAAGCACTTGGAACATCTTCTGCTGCTTTTCCCAGGCCATGATCAGGAAAGTGGACTGGAAGTAGAGCATCCAGGACTTAAATTAACTCACGTGCAGAATGCAGGTGAAACAGGCAGCAGCTTTACCTGCTCTGCTACAGTACCAGCCCCCAGAAATGGCTGTGTCCTTTAAGGTGGAACTTCTTGGCTCTTCCCGTTTCCGATGGTGGCCAGTCACCATGTTAAGGACGGAATGCGCCCCGGGAGGGAAAGCTCCACAGGGCCGAGGGATCCTGGGCTGTCCCTGAGAACTGCGCAGAAAGACAAGGGCTCTCGCTGAGGGTGTGGCCTCTGCAGCAGAAGAGTTTGTTTCCCATTGAGCTTTGGTTCCACTGCAAGTAGAGGCAGGAAAATGAAGGAGCGCCTGCCCCTCCTGTCGCAGAGGCCACGCCCTCAGCGAGAGCCCTTGTCTTTCTGTGCAGTTCTCAGGGACAGCAGGCCCAGGATCCCTCAGCTCTGTGGAGCTTTGTCTCACAGGACGAGCCCTCTCTGCCTCTCTTTTGCACAGGGACTGAGGGTTCTAGGAGGTCTCTGAGTGGCACTGCCAGGACAGGAGGAGGTTTCTGTTTGCCAGGTTGGAGTGGAGAAGGGAAAGTTAACTCAATCCCTGGAACCAGCGGGCCTCAAGGGGGCCTAGGAAAAGTCCACGGAAAAAATAGGGTTTGTTTTTTTTTTTTTTTTAACTCCTTGTGCAGTGGATTCCTGGAGAAAATGTGGGGCACAAGGCCAGGAAGCTCCAGACGCCTTTAGCAGCGGTGATGGCCATGGAGCTGGCAGCTCCGAGTGCGTGGTTGATCCAGGGCTGTGGGTGCAGAGGGGAGAGGTAGAAGGAGCACAGGGTAAGGGAAAGGGTGCCATCCAAGGCACCACAGGTGATGGTCACTTGCCAGCCGTCCCTTCACAGAGAGCTGCTCCCCTGGGCTTTATCCTGAGCGTGGGTTTTCCAGTTGGAGAAATAAGGAGAGAGGGAGGGGCCATGACAGCAGGAAAGCTGGCACCCAGGATGTATGCTAGCCCAGCCAGAGCCAGAGCATTGAAATGTGTCGCTGAGAGATTCTCCTCGCTCTGCTCTGATCCAGGGAGCCTGTGCCTACAGTGATCCACCTGTGAATAGTACAGATTCTTGGATTCTATGTTTGCAAACCTAGTGAGCCAGCAAGTGAGTTGCAGCCAGGACAATTCTTACCCAGACTTATTGTCAAGAGTCATCTTCAACCAAACATGTTGAGACCTTCGGGGCCAGCTGGGGGAGTGTATGTGGGAGGAGAGCACTGAGGGGTGGGGTTTGGTGATGGCTAGGGCCCAGCTGGCCGGGCATGTTGTGTAGACCCCCGGCCTAGCACTGTTATCTCCTGGGGCTGGGTGGCACATCCAAAAGACAACTCACTTGGGTCATTGTTCCCCTTCTGGCTGTGCTCAGCTTTGATGTCCTTGCTCCCTGTAGGCGGTGGCTGATCACATCCCGCAGCTGGTCCAGGGTGTGAGAGGGAGCCAGGCTCAAACGGAAGACCTCAGCGCCCAACTGGCTCTCATCATCTCCAGCCAGAACTTTCTCCAGGTAACACAGCCGTGACCTTGGTCTTGCCCAGAGCCCCTGCCGGGTCAGGAGCTGTCCTTGCCCTTAAGAAGAGGAATGAATGAAGTCCACAGCCTTAGCTGAGTCTTTGTAGCTAGCAGGCCTTTTCTTGTAGGCCTTTTCTTTTCATTTTCAGTTTGGAGAGAGGTAGGTAGCAAAGCAAAATGCCAGTATGCAGGGAGATTGCCCTGGGCCTGGAGGCCCACGACGCGTTTTTCTCAGGAGCCTCGCATGTATTTCTCCTCCAGGAGAGCAAATGTGTCATCCGACACACCTGGTGGTGAACAGCCCCGAGCTGGGTCTTGCTTTAGATTCCCCAGTGCTCAGAGTGCCTAGTGCTGTTCCTTGTGGGTGGGGAGCAGAGACGTGATGAGTGCATCTTCCCCAACGATGGGATCCTGCCGATAGCAGGTGTGCAGCTCACCAGGCTTCTTGGTCTCTGTGGCTCTGGCAGATTCATTGTAAGGAAAATTGAATAAATGAGAATGTTGAGTTGTGGGGAAACTCCTATTAATATGCTTTTTATATTTGAGTCCCTCAACTTTAACTGGTGCTTCTGAATACCATGTAATACTTGTGTATTTTATGTAGTGTTTTGTGGCATTTCATCACCTGTATATACAGTGGAAACGGATCAAACCAGGCAACTGGCTTTTCCATTTCCTTCTCTTTGTGTTTAGATCCTAGCAGCTCCTCTCAGCCAGTTCTTATAAAGAATATGGCAACATCGTTGAGAACTCAAGTGCTCCATCAGCAGTTCTTTGCTACTTGAATATCCTCAGCAGTTGATGGAATTATGCAGTTCAATTCCTCTTCCTTGTCCAGGTTCAACCCATAGTTATAGGACTCAGTGATGCATCTTTTTGGTTAATATTTCAAGTTCTTTCATGCCAACATGCATAGATAAAACATGACAGCTTTTATGAACTTCCTCAAATGTTAACCACATACATATATGTATGTATGTGTGAATGTGTATACTGCTATTATTTTTTATTTGTTTGAGAGGCAGAGAGACAGACAGCTCCCATCTACTAGTTGACACTCCAAAATGCCTGCAGCATCTAGTCTGGGATGGGGCCAGTTCTCCCACATGGGTGGTAGAAAACTTATGAGTTGAGCCATGACTGCTTCTTCCCAGGGTCTACATTAGCAGGATGCTGGAGTCGGAAGCCAAAGCCAGGCTTTGAACCAGAATATTTCAGTGTAGAATATGAGATGCCCCAACTGCTAGGCCTGACACCCACTCCTAGGGATTTATTTTATGAATGGAGTTTCTTTTAAAATTTCATGAAAATTGCTATTATGAGAAAATTGCATGGATTTAAATTTTTTTTGTACCAGAAATAACTTATAATTAGATGTTTGGGTAAATTCTTTTTTTTTTTAAATTCATTCCATTTATTTGAAAGACATAGTTACAGAGAGAGGTAAAGGCAGAGAGAGGGAGAGGGGTCTTCCATCTGCTGGTTCATTCCCCAAATGGCCACAACAGAGCTGAGCTTATCTGAAGCCAGAAGCCTCTTCCAGGTCTCCTATGTGGGTGCAGGAGCCCAAGGACTTGGGCCATCCTCTGCTGCTTTCCCAGGCACACAAGCATGAAGCTGGATTAGAAGTCAAGCAGTCGGGACTCAAGTGGGCACCCATATGGGATCCCAGTGCTGCAGGCTGGGGCTTTAACCTGTTGCACCACAGTGCTGGCCCCTTGGGTGAACTTTTTGAAGTACCTTTATTATATGCTAAAAGCCTTAGCAGTATGTATGCTCTGATCTAAGATTTTACTTTTTTTTTTTTTAAGATTTATTCATTTATTTGAAAGGCAGAGTTACAGAGAGGCAGAGGCAGAGATTTGGTTCACTCCCCAATTGGCTGCCACAGCCGGATCCAAGCTGATCCAAAGCTAGGAACCAGGAGTTTCTTCTGGACTTCCCATGTAGGTGCAGGGGCCCAAGGACTTGGGCCATCATGTACTGCTTTCCTAGGCAGAGAGCTGGATCAGAAGTGGAGCAGCTGGGACTTGAACTAGCACCCATATGGAATGCCAGCACTGCAGGTGGCAGCTTTACCCACTACACCATGGCTCTGACCCCTACTTTTTTTTTAAGATTCATTTTTTTGAAACTTCAGAGTTACAGAGAGAGAGTGGGAGAGACGAGACAAAGATCTTGTATGCACGGGTTCACTCCCCAGCTGGCTGTTACAGCTAGGGCTGTGCTAGCCCAAAGCCAGGGGCCAGGAAGACCATCACAGGTCTCCCATTTGGGTACCAGGGGCTCAAGCACTTGGGCCATCCACTGCTTTCCCAGGCACATTAAAAGGGAGCCGGATCAGAAGTGAAGGCTCCAGGACATGAAACGGTGCCCATGTGAGGTGATGGCTTTACCCGCTACACCACAATACCGGGCCTTAAAATTCTACTTTTACAAGCAAAGAGAATCATAAAGGTGTTCAAAAATTTTGCTATACATGTACTTACGATTTCTTAGTACAATGGAAAACATGGAAACATGCTGAACAGTAGGAGATTGAGACATGTCAACAGCTGCATGCTGTGGACGACTATACAGCCACTAAAAAGGTAGAGTATGGGAAATGGGAAGATAGTAAGACAGGACAAAATGTATGATCTTGATTTTGAGAATATGTATAAATACCCGGGCATCCATGCATGGTAGAATTATTTTGTCTTGGAAGATGTGTTGTTAACTTACTAGTTTTATTTATCTGCCTTCATTTTCCTAAAGAGCCCATTGGGTATGTATTAGACTCAAGAAAATGCCATCCCAAGAAACACAAACCTACTTGATAAAGAATTCTCTGTTCTTAACATTTCTAGAATGCACCGCCTTAGAGTACCTGATTTGTGGTGTTTGTTGGGGAGTAGGGACACCAGGAAAGTAACTGACGTTTCATGTTCCTTTTCTCAGGGGCAAATAATTTCTGTGTGCCAGGGGGGCATTTCTCTTGGGTCTCTGCTCTTACCTCTTGCTGCCTAGGAGCCACCTGACTTTGTGTTCCTCTCTCTACAGCCGGGAAGCAAGATGGTGTCCTCCGCGAGGGCTGCAGTGCCCACCGTGAGCGACCAGGCTGCAGCCATGCAGCTGAGCCAGTGTGCCAAGAACCTAGCGACCAGCTTGGCCGAGCTGCGCACCGCCTCACAGAAGGCAAGTTTAGCCTGGTCATTGCAGTTAGTGCAGGAGGAGTGGAGCTTTTGGATTCTCACTGCTGGTGTGGTGTGTGTGCTACCCAGTTCTTGGCAGACTTGTCCCATTGGTATGACTGCAACATACACACACACAGAGAGAGAGAGAAAGAGAGAGAGAGAGAGAGAGAGAGAGAGAGAGAGAGAGAGAGAGAGAATCTCTCACCAGCTGGTTCAGTTTCCAAATGGCTACGACAACCAAGACTGGGCCAGGCCAAAGCCAGGAGCCTAAAACTCTTCTGGGTCTTCCACGTGGGTGGCAGGGACCCAAGCACTTGGGCCATCTTCTGCTGCTTTCCCAGGAGCATTAGCAGGGGACTAGACTGGAAGTGGAGCAGCTGGGACATGAACCAGTACCCATATGGAATGCCCACATTGCAAATGTCACCTTAACCTTCTTGCACCACAATGCCAAGCTGTGTGTTTTCTTTCTTGTCCGGATGTTTCAACATCTTTCATGGAAACCTTCAACCTTAACGAGGACCTCAGTAGAACAGAATTAAAAACTAAATAAATTACTGTCTCTGGAATGTATTAATTACCAAAAGACCTCATTACTACTCTATTTGTGGTGTTAGCATGAAGTTCTAGCATAAATTCATTTTTCATCCTTGTAGCAATTTCTGCATAAAAGCAGGCAGCACTATAAATGGCTAAGAAGGAGGTAACTGACTTGAATTCTTAATTTGAACAGTGCATTACGTTGCCAAAGAAAATCATCCAGAACTTTAGACTCAATCCAACCAATAAATAAATAAATAAATAAGTAAAGTGTTTTGAGCTGTGGTTCTCAAGAGAGACCCTGAGACCATTTGCACTGGAATCACCTGGGGGTGCTTTTTCAGATGCAGGTTCTGAACAATCAAGTCAGTGCCTCTGGTCACAGAGCCTGAACGTCTACATATGGAGAACTATCCTTGGCAAGTCTTAGACAGTGATAGCAAACAGCTGATGTGGAGTAGTGGGTCCCAAAATGGGGCACAAGCAAGACTGTCCTTGGGGTACAGGAGGGCACTGAGAGCTATGGCTATTTCTAAATGCAAGGTAAAGATTAAGTGTCTAGGCTCCAGCATCCCACTGCCTGCATTTAAATTCTGGTCCTGCTGTTGACTGATTTTGTAGTCCAAGCTATGGATTTGAGCTCTCTGTGCCTCAGTTTCTCCCCTAGTAGTACTGGCACATAGGAATCAATTAATTAATGCTTAACTCCTACTGTAGTTACTATCACCTAAAAGAGAAAAGAAATGATGACTTCCCGTATTCAGTACACTGATCAGTAACTGTGTGTGCATTTAACATAGTGACAGGTGTGTGTCAGGGGCATGCCATTAAAGCATTTGGAGACCACTGTTGTAAATGCTCAAGAGAATAAAGTCATTTTCTTTAAACAACTTACCAAAGGATAAATACTTTTATAATCTTCTTTATTAAAGGGTAATACCGTGCACTCCAGGAATCT
This sequence comes from Sylvilagus floridanus, assembly GCA_949820135.1. Taxonomy (NCBI): domain Eukaryota; kingdom Metazoa; phylum Chordata; class Mammalia; order Lagomorpha; family Leporidae; genus Sylvilagus; species Sylvilagus floridanus. The sequence goes on from OX463239.1 coordinate 70,674,722, forward strand.
GTAAAGGTCGTCATAAGGTTGATGGAGACTTGCTCCCAGAGTTCTGGGTTTGATTCTTCATTCCTTCATTTACTACCTCCTTCCCAAGCCTGCATGTGCACACATACTGAGCTGGGTATCCTTTCTCTAGAACCCAGAGCCTCCGAGTCTAACAAGCAAATGCATTCTGGATAAAAATGGCTTCAAGGAGAATAGAAATGTATTCATTCATGAGATGTACATAGAAGGTCCTGACTGAGCATAACTTTGTTGTCTTGGGCAACACCTGCCATTCTGGTTTCCTACTGCAGGGTTTGGAAAATCACTGGGTCTGGCCACAAAGGCATATCAGGCATATCATGTGTCACTGAGTACTGGGGCGCATTTCCCTGGCAGACAGTGTCACCCATGCATCCCTCTGTTGCAGGCCCATGAAGCCTGTGGCCCTATGGAAATCGATTCGGCTCTGAACACAGTACAGACCCTTAAGAATGAGCTGCAGGATGCCAAGATGGCGGCCGTGGAAAGTCAGCTCAAACCACTGCCTGGGGAAACGGTAAGTCTGCGGCTCCTGCGAGGCTGGGGGCTCTGTCTGTGGTCAGGGTGGTATTGGGGAGGTTTTGGAAGTTGTAGGGGTGACAACTATACTGCGTTAGGAGTGCATTAAGACAGTGATCCCCCTGGGGAGGCCTCTGTTGGGGATTTCATGGGGTCTTTTTTAGGATTTGGCCAAGAATGACCCGACCTCTGTGAATGTTTATTCTTCTTCATAAGCAATGCTCCTGTTGCTGGCCAGCGTTCTAATCCTGGGTCCTTTTTCTGAAAAGAATGCCCAGTGCAGTGGGAGGAACTGATTCAGAGAGAGGAATTCTGGCTTCCAGACCCAGCTGTATCATCAGCTAGCTGTTCAGCAGTCCCATCTCCTGTGAGATGGTGGCAATGAGGTCATAGTGGTAAACACAGAAAAGATGACCCACAATCCAGAGTTTTAAGAAATAAATGACATAATGCAAAGTGCTGGGATGCACAACACCTTTAATTCAATGATAACCACCATGGCAAACAAAATGATCAGATTCTGATACCCCCCCAATGCTCGTGTTCGGGTGCTCTTGGCCAAATGTTACTGTCCTCCTCATCTGCATATACTTGCTTTCTCACCTTCCTGAACATTGCCAACAAAATGCCACCATTTATTAAGTACCTGTTAAACACTATACAAGCACACAGTCCAGCTTATCCTGATAGCAACCTTCACAGTCAGGCTCTGTGAACCCCGTTTACAGGTGGGGAAACTGAGGCACAGAGCTTGTCATTGTTCTATCAGTTAGTGACTGAACCAAGGTCTGGATCTAGATCTTCAACCCCATGCTCCTGGTCCTTCGTGTTGCAAGTCACTACACTTAACTACCGCTGCTCTTTGAATGAACAAAATTGTTTTAGCATGTAAAGTAACTTGAGGAGCATCTCATCAGAGCCTGATACACAGGAAGTAGTCAGAAAACGTTTGTTACATCAAGTTACCCCTAATTATACAGATGGAGAAACAGGCTCAGAGAGGGTAAGTCAGTTAAATAGGGACATCCAGCTAATGACAGATTTGGGATTGATTCTGGGGTCGGCAGCTTTGCAAAGGCATCTGGGAGTCTCTGCAAACACCTGTACCCCAGTGAACCCTGGAAAGACTGGCCTGGCATGAATTTTACCTTAATGTGCAAGAACAGAACAGTTAGAATGTGAGAAACACCATGCAACTTTGAAAGAAATGGTTAGCTTTGAAAGGTGTGTGCACCATGTTATTGGTGGCTAGCTTGCTTATTTGTGAAGGCGCTTCTCTCTCCTGCGAAACAGCTTCTGGGGTTTAAAATACAAGTGTTCCCGGACGCCTTTGTGTACTCTCGTGGTTCACCCAGAAATTCTCTTCCAAAATGTTACCCTCATGTCGTCATCAAGTAATTATCCACACCCCAGGCCTTGATCAACTCTGTTCTTTGATTGTTTTATTTGGTTTACTAAGCAGGGTGACACACTGTTCGTGGGAAGCAAGCACCATGCCCATTTCTGTAATCCCAGTTATCTCACCAAAGCTCTCTTTCCATTGTGTTTCCTTTCACTTGGAGCCGTGCAAAGTGTAATGATCCAATTGAGCAAGGTTGATGGTCCCCCATGTCAAGGAAGGTGGCACAGCTGGATGTGTGCCCACTTCCTGTTAAGGCATGATTAATCCCCACTAAGGATTTGTTGCAGACCTTTTAAATTCATTTCTAAAGGTATAATACTAATAGCTGCCATTTGTTGAGAACTGACATTAGTTCTCTGAAAACCTGAGCCTGTGTTATGATCTCTTCAGGAAACAGGCTTGGCGAGGTGCAGGAACTCACCCAGTCTCTCACAGCAAGTGACTGGAGGCAAGGGGCAGGCGTTCGTATCCAGATTGTCTAAAGCTGTGCTCTCTCCCCTGTAGCCAACTGCTCCTCTTGTTGAACACCATAGATGTATGCACTGGGAAGTAGCCAGGGCTCAAGGTTTGGGCTGCATTATTTTTCTGAATTGCACTAAAACCTCAGGATACCTTTTTCCTAAGTTCTCTTGCTCCTTGGATGTTCTTGCAGCTGGAGAAGTGTGCACAGGACCTGGGAAGCACCTCTAAGGCCGTGGGCTCCTCCATGGCGCAGCTCCTCACCTGCGCTGCCCAAGGCAACGAGCACTACACAGGTGAGACTGGGCCTGGCGCAGGCCACTCTGGGGGCTGGGGGAGGGAGGTCACGGAGTTGTCAGATAAGCCTGACTCTATGTCCCCAGCAGTTCACCACATACAGCAGACTCTAAAATGCTCACAGGGAACACTAGAATTAAAAGATAAGTTTATTTTGGTGCTAAGAAATTTGAAATCTGTGCGTATGAGGCATCTCCAGAAAGTTAGCAGAAAATACATATTGTGAATAAACATTGCATGGGTTTCAAAATATACATTTTCTGGAAACTTTCGGAAGATCCCTTGAATGCATGCATTTCAAAAAAATTTGGCACCAAAATAAACTTATCTCTTAATTCTCTTTTTCCATTAACTTTTGGAACTACCTTCATATTTTTCAAGTACTCTCCATGTCCTCCTTTGGGGCTTGATGTTCAGTATTGAAAGATTAATAAAATATGATTTCCCTGAAGCATCTGTGGCTCACCCCTAATAGGCTTATAAGCAAAGAATAATTAAATAGTAATTACACATGCCCAGATCTATCCATGATTTCTGAAATCCCACTAAAGAGAAAGAATGACTACAAATAAAATGTCACTGAAATTTTCAAAGACGGAAGGACCTAGATGAGTGATAACCTTTGAAGCCGAATGGATAAAAACCCCAGGGTCTCCAGGGCTGGGGAGGCCAATGAGAGGCAAACTTGTTTGTGCTGCCCCGTTACGGGGTGGGGATCAGGGATAATTGATTGAGTGTTGGTGATGCCTAGTGCCCCTGAAGCCAGGAGACTGCCTGAACAGGAGTCTCTATAGGGACCAGATTGTGCAGCCATCAGCTAAGAAAAGCAGAAACTCATACTAAATAGCAAATGTTACCATAGTAAGAAGTCTAAACATACTGAAAAGTGAAAAGCCGTGGAGATTCAATGTAAGCAGATTACCCAAAACTATGAAATACTGGAAGAAAACAAACTGAGCTGCTCTAGAAGTGGGATTCAGATGGGGAGGGGAGGATTTGGGATTATTGCATTTTATTATATAGTATTACTGCTTGACTTTTGCTTTTGAAATATAAATTATTATAGTATCATATACCAAAGACAGCATATGTCTTAAGTGAATGCCTTCCTAAGTTACCACAAATTGCATGCGCCCCATGACAGGTGTTTGGCATAGTGGCCGAGATGCTTCTGGGGATACTCATCCCGTATCGGAGTACCTGGGTTTGAGCCCCTGCTCTGCTCCTGAATCCAGCTTTCTGCTAATGTGCACCCTGGGACCCAATAGGTAATGGCTCAAGTAGTTGGGTCCTTGCCACACATGTAGGAAACCCAGATAAGATACACAACTCCAAGTCCTGGTCGTTACAGATGTTTAGGAAGTAAACTAGTGGATGTACAATCTTTCCATCAGTCTGTATCTCCCTCTGTCTCACTGCCTCTTAAATAACATCTATTGGATGCACCCAAGAAGCCTCTACCAAGATTAAGAAAAAGAACATTCTTGGTCTCTCAGATGTTCCTTTGCACCCCTCCCAATCTCTGAGCCTCTCCTTCTGCAAACTCTCATGGCTTCTAACAGCATCAATTTCCTTTTGCCTGTTTGAACGCTGAGCAGATGGGACCATACAGTATGTGTTCCCTTGTGTCTAGCTCCTTTAGAGCATTATTTTTGTGAGACTCCTTCACAGGACAAGTAGTAGTCTTTTTATTTCCAATGCTTTCTAGAGTGTTTTGTTGTACAAATGTGCCTGTTGTTAGTCTTTAAACCTTGGATGGAAATTTGGGTTGTTTAAAAAAAAATCACTATTATGAACAGTTCTGGTATGAGTTGTCTAGTGAGAGCAAGTAAACATTTTCAAGATGCATACCTGGGAGTGGATTGCTCACCCAAAGTCTCTGTTCAGTACACTTTGAGCAATGTTGAAAATTCCGCTTGTTCTACATCCTTGTTGCTACTTTGTTAGTTTTTGTTTTTGTTTTTTAAGATTTTATTTCTTTACTTGAAAGTCAGAGTTAGAGAGAGAGAGAGAGAGAGGTAGGTCTTCCCTCCACTGGTTCACTCCCCAATTGACCGCAATGGCCAGAGCTGACCCAATTGAAACCAGGAGCCAGGACCTTCTTCTGTGTCTCCCACATGGGTGCAGGGACCCAAGGACTTGGGCCATCTTGTACTGCTTTCCCAGACCATAGCAGAGAGCTAGACCAGAAGTGGAGCAGCCAGGACTCGAACCAGTGCCCATATGCTGGCACTGCAGGTGGTGGCTTTCCCACTACACCACAGCGCCAGCCCCTTCTTAGCCTTTTAATTGTAGCTATTCTGGTGCTGTATAGCAGTGTCACGTTATGGATTTAATTTAATTACGTTTCTCTGATGAACTATGCCACTGAAGTTTTCTATGTTTAATGGCTGTTTTACGAAGTGTATATGTTTTGCCAATGTTTGAAAACTTGGGTTATCCATCTTTTCCTTATCTATTGCTTAGATATCTATTTCTTGTATCTTGTGACTTGCCTTTTTATCCTCTTAAAGTTGTTTTTGGGTGATTTTTTTTTCTAATTTTGATACAAATTTGCCATTCTTTTCCTGTATGGTTAAGACTTTTTGTGTCCTATTTAAACATTTGGGACTGTATGAGGTCATGAAGGTGCTGTCATATTCTGGAACTTTGTTATCTCACTTGTCATAGTTAGTACTGTGATCCATGTGGAGCTGAGTTTTGTGTGTGTGCGGTAGGGGTTCACCCTGTGTTCCACGCAGCTACTCATTGGGCACAAAGCAGTGATGGAAAAGCCCGTTCTTTGCCCAGTGGTCTTCCATGCCGGGTGGTTGTCACCTGAACATCCATGCATAGGTGCACCTGTTTTCAGTGGATTTAATCCCTGTTATTCTGTTAGTACCACATCTTCCTAAGGACTACACTTCTGTTCCAAGTCTTAATGTCTGGTGAGACCAGCTGTGTTAGTCTTTCTCACATTTTTATTGACTGTTCTTGGCCCTTTTCATCTTCACATAAACTTTAGCTTCAGCCTGTCAGTTTCTACATACAAACACCCTGTTTTAAATTGGGATTATTATTGAATCAATTTGGGGAGAATTGATAATTTTGTGTTCCTGAGTCTTGTAATCTGTGAAGAGGGCACATTCTTCCATTTATGTAGGTCTTCCCCTATCTCTGTGCAGTTTTATTTTCTGTGTAGATGACTTTGTTGTGCTGATGGGTGTATGATCCAGCTCTTTCCATCCTCTTGTTTTCACTTTTTCTGCATGCAAATATTTCATGTGTGTCTTGTGAGCTTGTGGTTGTTCTTTGGATCTATGTGTCTTGGGGCAGAGGGTTGTATGTTGGTGTGACAGTTTTTTTCTGGACTGGAGTATTTTGTCTACTTATATGTAGTTACTGATGTGATGGGGTTTGTTTTCTGTGTGTTATACACATAGTCGTGTTCCTTACTCTCTCTTTGCCTTCTTTCCGATTCAATGCATTGGTTAAATTCTGCTTCCTTCCCCTTGATTAGTTTATTGGTTGTACATTCATTTACTATGCTTTTTTTTTTTTTTTATTTCTTTAAGGTAGGTTGTTCTGTGTAGCTCTTCCTGTCTAGCACAAGAATCTTGGGACACTTTAACTTCATTTACCTTGTTCTCCAATCATTGGCTGTGTGTTTTAATTCTGCGTAGATGTCAGTCTCAGTCCCATTCGTGTTTCACGCCGTTGGTGTTCACGTAGGGTCAGCCCCACCCTTTCCTGTGCTTCTACACAGGGTCATTTCCCTTCCACCTGGAGAATTTGCTCCATTATTCCCTTTACTACAAATCCACTGGTGACAAATTCTCTGTAATTTTGTTTGTCTAAAAATGCCTTTGTTTGGCCTCTAGTGTTGGTGGATAATTTCACTTATTATAAAATTGTAGGTTGGCAGTTCCTTTCTCCCAGCCCTTTGAAGATGCTATCCCATTGTCTTCTGGCTTCTTTATTTCTGTTATGAAGTCAGCTATACAGGTAATGTGGTTTTATTTTTCCCCTCTGCCTCCTTTTTAAATTTTCTCCAGCTTTGACTTTGAAGCACTGTGCCTAAATGGGTTTTCTTGAGTGTTTATCCTTCTTTGGGGTGTAGTACTCCTAGAAAGTGGGATTTGGTGCTTTACATCAGTTTGCAAAAACTCTTAACCTTTGTGTCTTCAAATATTGCTTCTTCCTCATTTTCTCTCTTCCTCTTTATAGATCCTAGTCCCCAGGTATTAGACCTTCACATGATGATTTTTGAAACTCCTTTTTCCTCTCCATGCTCCATGTTCAGTATTTGCTTTTGGTTTATTTCCCAGGTCACTGTTCCTCTCTGGAGGTGTGTCTGTTCTGCTTTCAGTCCCTTTTGTGAAGATTTGAATTTTTTAATTTTTCTTTATTCAAGAGACAGGGCGATCTCCCATCTCCTGGTTCACTCCCCATGTAGCCACAGCAGCCAGAGCTGGGCTAAGGCCACAGCCTGGAGCCAGGAATTTACTGCCTGAGCTAGAACTGGGGCTGGAGTCCAGACACTTCAGTATGGGATGCTGGGGCCTTAGCCAGCATCTAAACCACTAGGCCAGATGCTGCCTCAAGACTGATTTTAATTGCAAATGTCATTTTTTTTCTTTTAGTTTTAGAATATCATTTCATTATACAAGGGAATTTCCAGACATTTATGTAAAACAGAATTTAAAAGTAAGTTAATTTTGGTGCATGTAATTTTGAAATTCATGTACAACAAGGATGTTCAAAAGATTCGTGGAAGATACACATTGTGGAAGAACTATGTGGATTTCAAATATTTTTCTGTACTGAGTTCATCTTTTAATTATATTTTTCTATAAACTTTTATAAGTACCCTTGTATTTTGTTTCTGTGGGGGAAGTTCTGTGTTTTATTATCTAATTTCTTCAAGTCCAGGTTTAATAACTTTTTAATATCTGGATCACCTGTGGGCCCGTTTTTATTGTGTGTGGCTTTTATCCCCCTTGGTTTTTAGCCGTTAGTCTTGTCTCCTGGTATTTCTGAGATAAATACACACACATGCTTTAAAAAAAAAAAAAAGCCAGGCATTGCTGTTTTAAATTATGGAGATAATTTGAAACTCTGCACTGTTTCCTTCTGCGTGTAGCGTAGCCTTTGCTTCTGTCGCTTGGTTAATGCTAGAACAGGGGGTTACGTGTCTGGACTAGCAATTAAGACACAAGTTAAGAAACCTGCATCCTACATCAGAGTGCCTGGGTTCGATTCCCACCACAAAGTCCTCATTTCAGCTTCCTGCTAATGCAGACCCTGGAAGACAGCAGTGATGGTTCAAGGTATTGGGTTCCTGCCACCCATGTGGGAGACCTAGATCTGGCGTCAGCCCAAGTGAGTGCTGACCATCACAGGCATTTGGGAAATGAACCAGTGGATAGAAACATGTTTTATCTGTCTGTCTCTGTGTACCTCTCAAATAAATAACTTTCAAAAGATAGGAACAAATCACCATAAACATGCAGGAACTAAGCTGCCTGCAGCTTCTAGGGTGGATTCTCGAGTTGGCCTTTTGGCTGTAGCCCTCTGTGTGTGCCATCTGGAAGACTGTATTAACCAGGTCTGGTCTGAATCTTCCGCTCAGAACTTCATTGTTTTTCACCCTTGCCAGAGCACCACGGGAGGCTCTGCTCAGCTTCTCCACTTCTTGACAACAGTTAGCAGGTTGGGAAATGTCCCGGCAGGGGGGCGGAGCAGCCCTGAGCACTGTCTCACCTGTCTCTGCTGTCCTTCTTGTCAAGATCTTGGCCCTGCTGACATTATTGCCTTATATCTCTCCGGTGCCTTCCAACAGATGTTTTATGTAGTTTTCCAGTGTTCTTAGGTATTTCTCTGTGGGAAGGGTGACTTGAATCTGTTATTCTGTCAATACTGCATAAAAAATCCTCTTTGATTTTAAAACTGTACATTTATTACTTCAAAAACAAAAAGAGCAGATGAGGGGCAGGCGTTTGTTATAGTGGTTAAGACGCCCCTTGGGACACGCCCACATTTCTTGTCGCATTCCTGGTTTGAGTCCTGGCTCTGCCACTTCCCAACCAGCTTCCTGCTGATGTGCATCCTGGCAGGCAGCAGTGATGGTTCAAGTGTCTGGGTCCCTGCCACCTGTGTGTGGGAGCTCCAGACTGAGTTCTCAGCCCCTCGTTTTGGCTGGTCTTAGCCCCAGCTGTTGCTGGCATCTGGAGAGTGGAGGGGCTGGAAGATCTCTGAGTCTTTTTGTCTCTGTCTCTGTTTCTCTGCCTTTCAAATAAATAAACTGTAAAAGAGCGCAATAGGAACACAGGAAGTTGGGCTATAATACCTGTAATAGTAGGAATTTACAATTCTGTTCTAATGGGAAGGTCATGGAATTTGCCAAAGAGAATTGACACCTGACCATGTTGTGAGGCTTATTTTGGGCTCCTCTTGGCATTCTAGGAGGATGAAAGCGAATCATAGAGTATCTAAGAGATACTGAGGTTTTACAAAACATAGCGTATACGAGACATACTTAATGTTGTACAGATTTTCTACACATCCCATAATCTTGCAAGATTTTGCATGTCGAAATGCATGTTTGCTGGGGGACGATTGCCTTACACATTGCATCATCTGATAACATCATCTGATAACATCACAGCCTGTGTGGGTGGCATCTGAAACCCAGCCTCGGACAAACACTGCTTGTTTCGTCAGGCTGTGGGAGCCTCCACTGAGTGGTGTCTCACACGTGGGAGAGGAGAGGGCTGCCTGAGCAAAGGAGCTGGGGATGGGGTTGGGGGAGAGATTCAGGTGAAAAGCAAGGAGGACAAGTCTGTAGAGTTAGGCCAAGGTCACGTCCTAAAGGACCTCAGAAGCCTACCTAAATAATTTGAGGTTTGATGTAAGAACATGAGAAAATAGTAAGGATTTTCAACTGTAGCTTACAGCTCAATTGCCTTTTATACCTGTGCATACATAAGGCCTTCAAAAAGTTCATGAAAAACATGTATTGGGGTAGACAAGGCTGGATTTCAAAGTGGTTGTACACTAAAATAAACTTCTAATTCCAGTTTTCCATATACCTTTTCAAGTACCCTCACACAGGGTGCCCTTCCTTCTTTGTGTAGAATACGCTGGAGAGGAACAAAGTTGGGAAAGAGAGACCAGCAAACAGGCTGTGGTATAAACCCAGACAAGAACCATTCTGTGGTGGAGAGAGATCTGACAGTGCTTGGTGACAGGTTAGAAATGGGCAGGTGTAGAGGTAAGGAAGGTGACGTGAATGCCATACGTCTTGAGCCTGTTGACTGGAAGGAGATAAATTTGTCTATGGGGAGTAGTAGAAAAAGTTTTTTAAGTGTAACTCTGAAAAAACCTGGCCCCACTAGTTCAGAAGAAAGCTGAGCAGTAGAAATCTTGAGAAGAAATGAGAACGGCAGCCCTGAGGAAGGGCCTGGAAACCAGGAGACAGGGAGCTACTGCCCAGGAAGTCGTGCGAGAAGAGGGTTTGAGAAGGTTGGGGAATCAGAAGGCAACTGTTCCTCTCCTTGCAGGCAGTTTCAGGATGGTTTAAGAAAGGGTGGAGGCCGGCGCTGCAGCTCAATAGGCCAATCCTCCGCCTGCGGTGCTGGCACACCGGGTTCTAGTCCCAGTTCTAGCTCCTCGTCCAGTCCAGCTCACTGCTGTGGCCAGGGAGTGCAGTGGAGGATGGCCCAAGTGCTTGGGCCCTGCACCTGCATGGGAGACCAGGAAAAGCACCTGGCTCCTGGCTTCGGATCAGCGTGGCACGCCGGCTACAGCAGCCATTTGGGGGGTGAACCAACAGAAAAGGAAGACCTTTCTCTCTGTCTCTCTCTCTCTTTCTCACTGCCCACTCTGCCTGTCCAAAAAAAAAAAATAAGAATGGGTGGAAAGTGAGAAAAGAGCATGAATGTGGCCAGGTTCTCCCTGGGTCTGAGTTCTACCGGGCACACAAGTCACATTCGGAAGCTCCACTTGAGCTACCCACAGGGCGGCCATTTACGGCAGTGTTTGGTTGGCCAGTGCACTGTGCAGTGTGTTTCTGCGTGGCTACATCCAGCCACAATAGTAACCTTTTGCAGATGTTGTGGAACAGTTGGCTGATTTATGTCACACTTGGTGTTTACCTGGTGAGCTGTGTAGTCCCTATGTGACACATATGAACTACAGCCATTGTGAAGCATGCTCCTCTGTTTGTTATCACTTGGAATATCAGCTTGAGACTCTGCTACTGAATATAACTGAAGATCCAGATGGCAAGAAGACTGCAAGTCATCTGTGTTTTCAAAGGAGTGTGGTCATTGAACCAGGAGTCTTCTTTAGAATTTCCCACTGACCATTGTGGTGCCGTGGTGCTCACATGACCACAGGGACAGGCTCGTGGGGTCTAGGTTGTTTGCTTGGCGATCTGATCGTTGCGGATTACCACTGAGAATGTTGCTCTGAATTCAGCCACACGTAGCCCTGGGGATTCATGGGCTGTCTGGCCCTGCTGGCCTTGTTTCATCCTTCTGATGGTATGACTTCCTTGTTGCTGGAAACCCGATTCCTCCATGGAGCATCCTTGATGTGCCTTGAGATTGCACAGCGAGTCCTGAGTGGGAAACATGGGGGAGGGACAATCTGGGACTTTTGGAACTTAGCCCTTCCAGTTTGTCTTTTTAGCATTGTTGGAGCCCATAGAAAGAGTTTTCCATAAATGGGTCTTACCTAAACAGCCTTTTCTGGCTGCGTTTGAATGTTTTTTCTTCTGAATTCTCATACAACTCAAGTAGAATTGGATTAAAGAGTTTGTATGATGAATGGGAAAACAAGAAGAAGGTTCTAGAAGTCACAAGAAAGTTCTAGAAGTGTCAGAGCTAGCATCTCAGCTTCTCCTAAATACATCCTCTCCCCCACAGCCCCCGGCCCCACAACTCAGGGAAGCTGAGGCCCAGGGCAAAAGGCAGCATTCTAGGCCACACAGCTGACCAGCAGCAGAGCCAGAGCTTCAGGTTTCCAGGAACAAGGAAGTCATACCATCAGAAGGATGAAACAAGGCCAGCAGGGCCAGACAGCCCATGAATCCCCAAGGCTACGTGTGGCTGAATTCAGAGCAACATTCTCAGTGGTAATCCCGACACGATCAGATCGCCAAGCAAACAACCTGGATCCCATGAGCCTGTCCCCGTGGTCATGTGAGCACCACCCACACACCTGGTGCTCCTGTGAGCAGGAACAGCCTTTTGTCTTTCATCAAAATTTCACAAGAATGACGGAATGGTTGTTCTCCTCAGCCAGAATTTCACCTTCCCCTTTGCTGCATTTACCTTCATGTTTCTTCTTATGGGTTTCTTCTCTGCCTTAAGAAACACTTGTTTAAAATTCCTGGGGCCAGCACTGTGGCATAGAAGGTTAATCTTTTGCCTGCAGTGTTGGCATCCCATAGGGGCACCGGTTTGAGTCCTGCCTGTGCCACTTCCAATCCAGCTCCCTGCTAATGTGCCTGGGAGAGCTGCAGAGGATAGCCAGGTACTTGAGCCCCTGCACCTACAAGGGAGACCCGGAGGAAGCTCCTGTGACCAATTGGGGAGTGAACCAGCAGATGGAAAGTCTCTTTCTCTACTCTGTGCTCTGTGTCTCTGCCTTTCTAAAAAATACTCTTTAAAAAAATTCTTTTGGCATAGATTTTGAGTCTAGCTGTTAAAACACTCGTTAAGACACCTGTATTTCACATCTGAGTGTCTGGGTTCGATTCCCAGCTGTGGCTTCTGACTCCAGCTTTCCCCTAAGGAGCAGCAAGAGAAACTGGGTCCCTGCCACCCACCTGGAAGACTTGGACTGACTTCCCCGCTCCAGTCTCCAGCTCTGGCCCAGTTCTGGCCTTTGTAGGCATTCGGGAGTGAACCAGCAAATGGAAACACTCCCCCCCCATCTCAAGTTGTATGTGTACACCACACGCACATTTTATTCTACAAACTGCACTCGGGACTGCCATGTGATAAGCAGTAGATTGACAGCTTTGTGACCTGCCTTGATTAGCTCGTGGAGCTGTCTTCCATCTGTGCAACTTGCAAGTTTTCTGCACTACACGGTTGTCTTGTTTTGTGAGCCCAGAGACTTCTCCACTGTTGTATTACGGGGCCTTGTGCTCAGTGAGGAAAAGACCACCCATGCTCTTCTGCCAAAGGAGCATGATGAAAGCCATGCTCAAGGGCTGCTGGAGACCATCCCACTGGTCCTGTCGAAAATGGTCACTTTGAAGCTGAGTGAGACATTGCTATGTGCTTTTTTCATGCACATTCTGCATGTCCTAACAAGAAGCCTATCTCAAAGCACACTGTCAGGAGTAGATAAACCTTAGGAAACCTCAGGTCTAGCAATGAATTTAGAGAGAGAAGTGGGCCCTTGATGAAAGAGGACATTCAGATGGCCATTAAGTGTATGAAAAGATGATCAACGTCATTACTCATTAGGGTATAAACGTTGAAACCTCATTGTAATACAAGTACACACTTACTAGAAAGTCTAAGATTAGCAATCTGACAATAATAAGTGTGGGCTAGGATGTGGAGCACCTGCAGCTCTTGGGCATTGTTGGTAGTTTGGATGATGGCAAAACCATTGGAAAACTGTGGAATCATCTGAAGCTACCTATATTCTTATTCTGTGACCCAGCAATTCAACTTCCTGGTATTATATACAATGGAATTTTTCCTGTATGTATAAGGACTTTCTTGGTAGCTTTATGTATGATAGCTCCAAATGGGAAGAAACCCAGATGTCCATCAACAGAAGAGGAATAAGTAAATACTGGACCCTATGCAGTATGAAAAATGAATGAGCTGTTAGACCTAACAATGTATGTGAATCTCACAGCATTCTGATCTGAGAAGGAGGAAAAACAGATACCCTTGCTCCCTGGTGCTTGGTGTTTAGATTTAGGATTATGGTAACAGGGACGTCAGAGGGAAAAACTTTTCAACATTGCATTTATTACAATTTCTCTTGGATTGGCCCAGAAGCACAGCAATTATATTGCAAAATTAACCACGAAAGCCCTCCTGTAACAACACCTAATCCAGAGGGGCCCCAGACCTTGTTTGCAGTTGTGACTTTTAGACAGAATCTAATAGAAAGTCTAATGGGCTTTTATCCCTAGGAGTGGCTGCTAGAGAGACAGCCCAGGCTCTGAAAACACTGGCTCAGGCTGCCCGGGGAGTGGCCGCATCCACAAGTGACCCTGCAGCTGCCCACGCCATGTTGGATTCTGCTCGGGACGTGATGGAGGGCTCCGCCATGCTCATCCAAGAAGCCAAGCAGGCCCTGATTGCACCTGGAGATGCAGAGAGTCAGCAGAGGCTAGCTCAGGTGAGCTCGGACTGGGGCTTGTGGTCACAGTTAATATGGCTGTGCTGGCAGGTGTCTCCTGGGCTCCTTTCGCTGGTGTGAACACCCTGACTCCGCAGGTGTTTTTGGAACCTTGCAGCATGGCATAACCAGGCAGACCATACACGGTATGGACTTTTGAATGTGTTGGTTCCGGTTCCCCACACTTACGTGAGCTCTGCTTAATTCCCAGTCAATAGAGAAGACGAGGGGTCTGAACCCTATCTTTGGAGTTTAGGAGCCTGGACATAATGTGTTAGTGGACCTTTTCATGCTTATCCGTGGTCCTTTACCCAGGCTGGGTGGCATAGTAGGGCATCCATGCATTAGTTTTCAACTCTGACTCCCTATTACTTCTGGGGGAGGATTCTTTGACTACCTGATGACGCCATTGGCTAGGAGCCATCCAGGCAAAGTCGTAGATGAGGCTGGAAAGAGAAGGCTTAGATTAGAGGGGGTGACACAGCCCACCTCTGAAGACCTTGCTTAACTGGAAACTGAGAATATCCAGAGATGACAACAGGGAGCTGCCTGGACATCTTACAGGCAGCCTGTTAGCAACCCCAAGTCTGCCTACTTGCCACCAGGCAGTGGGGTTTGGGGGTGATGGCCCCCAGAGGTCACTGAGCAGGCATCAACCCCAAGCTTGTCTAACTGGGATCCAGAGAGCTCAGGAACCTTCTTCCACTGCTGTGTTCTCATCAGGGAGCTCACAGAAGGAAAGATTGCCCCGACCTTATGTTGTGTAGTTCTGTGTGTGATTCTGTATGTTGTGTAGTTCTGTGTAGCCTGGCTCTGGAGAGCAGGTGGCGAACGCTGTGTCACTGCATCAGGCCCTTCGTTAGGACAGAGCGAGAAGCCCAGCGAGAGAGTGGACGAGACAGGAGGCCTTGGGCGACATGAGCTACGGGAAGCCGCGTCGGGTGGATATTGGTGGCCGAGCTTCGTACCCGTCTCAGCTCTGCATATTGTCCCTGCTCCTTCCCAGCAGTGTGCAGTACGGCTTATACTGGAAGTGGCTTCCTAACGGTGCTTCCCTCTCCCCGCCTTGTGCCTCCAGGTGGCCAAAGCCGTGTCACACTCCTTGAATAACTGCGTGAACTGCCTCCCTGGGCAGAAGGATGTGGATGTGGCCTTGAAGAGTATTGGGGAGTCCAGCAAGAAGCTGCTCGTGGATTCGGTGAGGCTCATGGATGGGGAGGGATGCTTGGGGGACACAGCAGGCAAGGACATGGAGCCTTGTAGTCTCAGTGTCTCAGAAATGCAGCCCCAGGGAGCCTGGCTCCGCTCCACACTGCCTGTCTTCATCCTTCCCGAGCAAAGTAAGACTTCTCATGGGGTGTGCTGTCTGTCTGCCACAGCTCCCTCCCAGCACAAAGCCTTTCCAGGAAGCTCAGAGTGAACTGAACCAGGCAGCAGCTGATCTGAACCAGTCTGCTGGGGAAGTCGTCCACGCCACCCGGGGTCAGAGCGGAGAACTGGCCGCAGCCTCTGGAAAGTTCAGTGATGATTTCGATGAATTCCTCGATGCTGGCATTGAGATGGCTGGCCAAGCACAGGTGGGTGTAGGAGGAGACCACGTTGGTATTGAGCTGGCTGGCCAAGTGCAGGTGGAGGTGACTACCTGGAGTTGACCATGACCTTAGCTTGTCTGCTCTGATGACCCTTATACCCTTGTGGCCAATTGGACAAACAGGTGTTTCTTCTGTGATGGGAATAGGGAACCTGTCAACAGGCCACACAGTTGCATTTGTGGTGCTGTTGAGGGGTCCCCGTGACCTCACAGGAATGGCATTCCCGAAGATGCTGTCTGCTTCTGGGAGAAGCACTCCTGGCGAGGAAGCTTGGCTTTTCCCAGGACCCTTACAGATGCCATCCTTTCACCTCGGCGTTCTGGGGGCCGGGGGAGAGAATGCTTAGCAGAGATCGGGACAGCTCTTCAAATGTGGGATAGTAGAGTAAAAAAATGTGTCTGTGTTTGAGGTTTTGTGGGGCCGTTTGAATGCACTGCGGCTGACTCTGGGCATGAAGTGATTACACACTGGCTCTTCCGATGAACAGATAAGCAGCTTGTTCACAACCAGGGAGCCTGGCTGGTCTGGTGGCAGCTTGCAGAGCTGCTTTCTCCTGAGCTCCTGGCAGCTCCCAAACAGAGAGGCAGAGGTGTGTGTGTTGTTCTGTTAGGTACCTGGTTCGTTGCTCCAGTGGCCAGCCAGCCAGGTGAGAGACGTGTCTTTTCCCAAGTCAGGCACTTCTGGGATGCGGGCAGCTCTGAATAGTGGGGCAGTGCTGGGCGTTTGTGCCAGGCCGGGATGTCCAGGCCCCATGACAACTGCAGCATTGTTGAGCAAGACGCCGGAACGGGTGCCTGCTCTGTGCATTGCTGTGGCTCCCCCTCACCACGGCCCACAGTGCCTCCGCTTGTGAGAAAGCACAGCTCTTAGCCAACCCACTTGGAGAAGGATTTCATCGCAGGTTGTGCACGTCATGGTCTGAGCATCCTTTTGGGGGCAGTGTAGACCCTGGCAGCATCTCAGTGAGCTAGGTGTCTGCCATGAATTGGTTTTAACACAGTTGTACAGGTAACTTGGCCTGCATCTCAAGATGCTGCTCTGAGCAATCTGAGTGCTTCCTGGGAGAAATGGGCAGTCAATCCCTAATGCCTGTGGCTCCTGTTGACCTTCCAGACGAAAGAAGACCAGATCCAGGTGATAGGGAACCTCAAGAACATCTCCATGGCATCCAGCAAGCTCTTGTTAGCAGCCAAATCTCTCTCTGTAGATCCAGGAGCTCCCAACGCGAAGAATCTCCTGGCCGCAGCAGCAAGGTAAGAGTGGGGAGTGCGTGCCTTCACATGTGTTTCAAGAACGTGTTGCCATCTGTGGGAAATGCCGCTCTGACTGAGCAAAGAGTTGGTGCTGTCGTTATGTTGCTGTCAGTGGCATCGAGTGATGGAGAGTGTGGCATTTTATAAAACTGGCTCGTGTCCATGTTCCTTCCCCACTACTGAGGCCTTGTGTCTTCCAATTCAGCCTTTTGGTAGGGGCATGCAGACCTCCAGCTCCTGCTAACTTGTAAGCCTAATGGCTTAAATAGATTTTAAGTAGTGCTGTGTTTTTTCACACCATGAAAGTCACATTTGCTTATTGAAAAAGAAATCTGAAAAGACAAGTAGAAAGAAGACAGTTTTCAGGAAGTCATTCAACAGACATTTAAAAAGCACATACCATGTACCTGACGTTAATGTTGAATTGAATTTAGGGCCGGCTTTTTGGCCTAGTAGTGAAGATGCCTGCATCGCACTTGAGTCTCTGGGTTCAATTCCTGATTCCAGCTCCCTGGTATCACAGACCCTGGAGGGCAGCAGTGATGGCTCAAGTGGTCGAATTCCTGCCATTCACATGGGAGAGTTGTTTGCACCTCTTACCCAGCCCCCAGTCATTGTGGGTATTTAGGGAATGAACCATTGGAAGGGAGCTAGTTGTTTCCATGTGTGTGTCTCTGTCTCTCTGCTTCTCAAATAAATAATTGTTGTAATTGAACCTGGTCCATCCATCACCTGTGGGTGGGCTCCAGCGCGGGCTGAGTGGAGTCCCAGTGGGAGTAACTGTTTCTGGAGCTGTGTTACAACACGACTCTGCGTTGAGGATGATCTCAGTGTCCTTTCCTAGTGCTCTCCCCCAGGAAACTGAATGACACGACGTAATTGCTGTTCCTTGGGCTCAGTGGCTAGTGATTGAATGCTAGTGCTCACAGCAGCTGCAGCCACAGCCCTGGAATGTCTTCAGTGAGCAGCCTCCACTGGTTTTCCTGAACCCAGAGCAGAGCGTGTGTTACGATTCTGGGTGGTATAGGTGTTTTCTTAGCATGGTTTGATATCAGGTGATTCAGTGAGATAATGCAGGCAGGACTACTGGGGGTGTGCAATAGCTGGAGACGTTTCAAAACGTACAGAAGAGTGATTGTGGGAAAGGCTGAGCTTGGCGCTGACCTCTTGTGTGGTGAAAGGGTTTCGTTTGTGTGTTCCTTCATATCTTGATGGGGGCTCAGCCATTGAGTTTTGAGTGTGGAAGTCGGGAGTCCTAAGCATTAGCCTGAGCTTAACTGTTTGAGCTGCATGAGTTGAGTTGCCCTACCTCCTGCACTTGTACATTCGCAGAGTGCAGTCGTGGGCTGCAACATCCCTAGGTATTAGTGGCCAGAGCCTCTCATCTCCTCTTAGTTCATAGTTTTATTTTTCATGTGTGTATGTAGGACTAGATAAAGTCAGTGCAGTTTCCTTGCAAAACCTTGGGTTTTTTCATTGTTTGCCTGGTAATATATTTTAGCTGCAAACATTCACTCCAGCCGCTAGGGGATTCCCATTTCCCCACCTCATCGCTTGATTGTTCCTGTAAACTCATTCCTTCCTTTGATGGTGGAAGGCTCGGGATGGGATTGGGGGTGGTGGTGATATCTGGTCTGTTCTGTTCAGCACTAATTCTGATATAGAACCCCTCTTCTTGATGCCTGCTTTTTCCTAAGAGCCTTTGGCTGAGGCAACTGACATTTCCAGGTATCTGAGCTCAGATGTTTGTTATCATTTTTTGGCCTCATTCCCAATTTTTTCCTTCCACGGTGAAACGTGTTGTTCACTCTCTTAAGCAGTGGGAAGCAGAGGCGAGTACTGGACTTTGGAAATCCAAACACAGAAGGAAGCAGACATGGGAAGCAATGTGGGTCCCTGCAGGCCCCCTGGTGGTGGCTTTGAAGAAAACACCTGGAGCCCCAGTCACCAAGCTTTCTGTGCCTCCCTCCTGACTTGCAGCAGCTGACAGTTCCCAGGCGTGTGTTTTTATAGCCCAGGAGGCACTTAACAATCAGCATGGGAAAACTGTCCTCTTGGGAGGAAACTCTGCAAGGCAGATGACACATTCTCCTTGGTTTCTTGGCATGGTTTTACAAGCCTCTGCTCCCAAAGGCGGGGTGGAGGGTGTTTCTCAGCACAAATTGCATCCAGGTCACATGGGTCAGGCAGACTCCTCGTGGGAGGCAGAACTCTGCCACAGTGAGGGGGGGCAGTTATGGTGTGTTTGATGTGGGTGAGGCACAGCTCTGGCAGCTGGGCACACAGGATGCCTGTGACAGGGATCTGGTGCTTGCGGAGACAGGGCAGTACATAGCACTGCTCCATCTTGTCCTGGCCTTGTGCAGTGAACAGAGGATTGAGTGACAGTATCTGATCTCTTGGCCTGAAGTCTTCAGTTCCCTGCCGTCCATATTCTTGATACAGCCAAGCCCTCCCTGCCTGTCCTCTGTGTGCACGCCCCCATAGTCTCATGGATGCCACTGCCGGGATGCAGGCCCAGACTGCCTCAAGCCTGTCCTGCACCTGTGTCAGCAGACTTAAAACGCCTATCCTTGTGGTCTCTGGGCCTTTGTGCTCTGGGAAAAGAGGCTTGCTTTGAAAGGACAGAATGTCTTTCTTGGCTTGGAATTCTGCTCCCAAGCCCAGGTACACACAGGGATCCCAGGCCCTCAGTTTTTGATGTCTACAGGCAGAAAGTCATTTTCTGTTGGATGTCCCTCTGGGATGGGCTCTGGCTCTTTTCTGATCAGTTGTGGGGAGCTGGAGACCCTCCATTAGCCAGTCATCGGGCTTTTCCACCAGGGGCTGGTCTGGTGACCTTGAACCTAGGCAAGGGGATGGGACTTGAGCTTATAATTACAAAACAAGGGAGGGCCCTACGTCTGCGCATCCTCTCTGAGCTGCTGCTCCCACGTCTTCACCCCAGCCAGAAAAATGACAAAGCTGGGACACCTTCACGTCCGCAGCTGCCAGCCTCACTCCTGGCCCTGGCCAGTTGTCCGCTTCCCAACAGAGTTCCTGGGAATGTGTGAGCCGTGCCTGCCTTCCTAGCCACCCCCAGACTTTTGGTGTTCTGCTTTTAATTTTCATATAGGCATTTGAGAGGCAGAGAGAGACAGCATGTGCTTGCCTATTTGCTGGTTAGCTCCCCAAATGCCCACAGCAGCTTAGGGACAGAAGTATAGAGCCAGGAACTCAATCCAAGTCTCAGGTGTGGGAGTGGGAAAACAACTCCTTGAGCCATTACCACTGCTTCCCCAAGTGCACATTTGCAGGAACCAGGAATTGGGAGCAGAGCCAGGAATCTCACTCAGGTACTGTGATGTGGGGTGTGGGTGCCTTAACTGTAGACCAGACACCACCCTGTACTTGGGCTTGAGGGTCCTGCAGGGCAGCTCTCCTGGGTCTGGAAAAGGCTCATCCAGCAAGGAGCATGAGCAGGAGGACCGCCTTCACCCTCTCAGGGAGAAAATAGTCCTTGGAGCCTTTGCTCCCATGTTGGTCTCATCTAGAATGTTCTCCCCTACCTATCTCCATCAGGGTCTCATTCAGCCCTGACTGTTCCAATTGCTGCGGCTCACGTTGAGCACTCTCCTCCGTGCAAATCCATGCCTCATGGTGATTGATTTTCTTCCTTTCTGTGTCTCTTTGTCCCAACTGGAGTCCTGCCCTGGGCATCAGGCTCTTCGGTTCCACTTCTGTGTGTTGCATTGTCTCGCCTCTGCAGTTGGATTGGGTCACAGGCACCTTGCTGTCCTGGATACATTTAACCTGTTTTATTTTTTAATTCCCTGGCCTCGTGGGTAGCAGGACCCAGGGATACTCAGGGGTGATATTGATTTACTTTTGCTTCCCTTCCTAAGCTCCTCTCCCCTTGAGGAAGGACGATGTCTGGTGCTTCTGTTTGCCCTGTCAGCTGCTCACCTGTGGATTGGGCTTCAGAGGTTGTCCAGTGCACAGATGGCTCCACTTTGTCCTCCTATCCTGCCCCAATTCCACTTCCATTGTGAATTCCCAGACAGAATCCTCAATCTCTCTGGGCACTAAATGGATTTAGTTCGGAAAGGCTTCTTTAACTTTTGAGGTTGCAGCTCCCAATTTTTTAAAAACATAATGGCTAGATAGAACTCAAGATGGAAATGCAAGCTCTCGTAGCAAAATTATAGTAATTGAGCTTTTACTTTACATATGAAATGAATCTATTTTACTTTAAATATATTATAAAAATGAAATAAAATAATAAAAAACTTGTATAACTCTGAGCATTAAAAACACTATACAAAATAAAAGTACAGGGGCCAGTGCTATGACAAAGTAGGCCAAGCCTCTGCCTGTGGCTGGTTCACTCCTCAGTTGGCTGCAATGGCCAGAGCTGTGCCAATCCAAAGCCAGGAGCCAGAAGCTTCTTCTGGGTCTCCCATGCAGGTGCAGGGGCCGAAAGACTTGGGCCATCTTCTACTGCTTTCCCAGGCCACAGCAGAGAGCTGGATCTGAAGTGGAGCAGCCGGGTCTTGAACCGGTACCCATATGGGATGCTGGTGCTTCAGGCCAGGAAATATTTACATCTTTAATACAGAAACTATGCTTAAAAAAAAAAGACTGGGACTAACGTTGTAGCATAGTGGGTTAAGCCACTGCTTGCCATGCTTGCATCCCACATGACCACCAGTTCAAGTGCAGGCTGCTCCACTTCCAATCCAGCAAATGTGCTGGGAAAGCAGCAGAGGATGGCCCAAGTGCATGGGCCCCTGCCACACACATGGGAGACCCCAATGAAGCTCCTGGCTCATGGGTTTGGAGTGGCTCAGCCCCAGCCATTGCAGCTATTTGCAGAGTGAACTTGCAGATGGAAGATCTCTTTCTGCCTCTCTCTCTATCTCCCTCTGTCTCTGCAACCTGCCTTTCAAATAAATAAGTCTCTTAAAAGATACAGATAAACCAGAAATACAGAAACACGCTTGAATGAAGAACATCTCAATGACCCCCACACAGTAGAGGGCAACCTGCACCCATGAATGTCTTGACATAAGCTGGCCTGTCCACTCAGAAGCAAGTCTTTGAAGGCTACCATCAGGCCATGGTGCTGGGCCCTCTGAGGGACACTGCAGGTGCATAGATCGTGGCCACTGGAGCTGAGCAGGGCCCTGCTGGCTGGCTTGTCCTCCCGCTTTGCACAGCAGAGCCTGCACCTTCATTGAAGCACTTTTCCCCAAATAAATGAGTCGCCAGGATCAGTCTTTGAACAATGATGTATGGGGATTCTTTCCTGAATTCAGGAATGTTTTTCCTCTTCTCATCATCCCAGCTCGATTTGCAACTGCAAGCAGTCTTTCATCCAATAATTAAGCTGATTGCTTTTGTCCATTCACAACATCCTTTCCGTCTAATTTGATATTCGGTGGGAAGCTGCAAAGCCAATTTCACTAATAAAATGAGGCATCTTTTTTATTATACGGTGTTATGTTAGCAATTAACAACAATATGAGCCCCATTTTGTTTCTGTTTAAAGCTGCCTTGTAGAAACTGCATGGAGTTCAAGGCACTGCCAGAAGCGTGCACCAGGTTGGCCAGACTAAAATGGAGAGCAAGTCTGGCTCTGAAGTCAGAGATTTCAGTGTGTCAGCTCCTTATTTGTAGCTTCTCCTTAGGGAGTTGGTGCAGATCTCTTAGGTTTTTCATTTATGACGTGCAAGATATTCAGTTTTGAGACTCAGTATCAAGCTACAGCAGTGAAGACAGAGTGGTGTTGATGAACGGTTAGACACACAGGTTAATGGCACACAAACAGCCAGAAGTAGACCCTCATAGACTGGAACGTGTATGGCCGCTTCATGGTCAGCAGTTTCGCAGAAGCAATTCAGTGGATAGAGGCTCGTCTTTTCAACTAGTGGTGTTGGAACAACTGGACTTCCACATGCCAAAAGGAAAGAGAGAGTATTTTTCATACCTTATGGAAAGTTAAATCAAAATGCATCATGACTTTCTAAATTATCCGTGTTGTAACCTCAGACAGATCAAACAGGGGGTGCTCAGGAGGGGTGGAATCCTTATCCGTGTACAAGAAATTCTGCGATGCTTCCTACGTTCCAAGGAGAACAGAGCACACAGAAAACCGAGTGAGAGCCTCCAGTTTATCCTTTCTAAGTTTAACAAAGAAAGTAGATGTCTTAAAGAATCTGGGGTGGGGAGGTTACAGACACTGTGGTACAGCTCCACTCCCAGTTCCAGCCTCCTGCTAAGGCATGTCCTGGGAGGCGGAGATGATGATGAAGTACTTGGGTGGGTCCCTGCCACCCCATGGGAGACACAGAGGGAGTTCCAGACAGGCTCCTGGCTTCAGCCTGACACAGACCCCACTGTGGCTTGGAGGCGAGAACCAACAGATGGAAGATCTTTCTCTCTGCATTGCTCTACCTGTCAAATAAATAAAAATTAATAAGCTTTTAAAAATAATTTGGGGTTATCTTTAAGCAACAAGTTATTCATATACAACTTACTGTATAGATTTTGGAAATGATAGACAATTACTATATGAAGGTTCTTTAAAGCAGTCAAAGAATGGAATTTAAAAATAAATATATTTTGATGCAAAGAAATTCAAAATCTATATGTAGTTATTATAATATGCTTTTTATAAGCTTTTTGAAGACCTCTCATGTGCATGGATTTTAAAATTTTTGGCACCATAAAAACCATAATTCCATTTTCCTTATATGTCTATAATCCCTTATATGTCTGCTATGTTTAAAAATATGTATTGGGGCTAGCATTATGGTATACCAAGTAAAGCTGTCAGCTGCAATGCCAGCATCCTATGTGGATACCAGTTCAAGTGCCAGCTGCTCCACCTCCATCCCAGCTCTCTGCTATATACCTGTGAAGCTCCCTAATATACCTGTGAAGACATTGAAGGATGGTCCAAGTGCTTGGGTCTCTGTACCCACATAGGAGACCTGGAAGAAGCTCCTAGTTCCTAGCTTCAGTCTCGCCAACCCTAGCCATTGCAGTGATTTGGGGAGTAAACTAGCAGATGGAAGATCATTCTTTATCTCTCCCATTCTTTCTCTTTTTCCGTCTCTCCCTCTGTATCTCTGCCTTTCAAGTAAATAAGTAGCCCAAAATATGCGAAGGCTTCCCAAAATAGCCTTGTAGGGAAAATGTCATTTCTCTTGGGCTGCTAATGAAAGCCTGTGCTAATGAGATCTCTTCGCTATTTATGACTTCATTTCAAATTCTTCCTTATCACTATGTTAAGATATCACAACTTCATAAAAGAACCACTAGTACCTCATAAGAGTAAATGAGTAGGGGCCGGTGCTGTAGCTCACTTGGTTAATCCTCCACCTGCAGCACCAGCATCCCATATGGGCACCGGGTTCGAGTGCCGGTTGCTCCTCTTCCAGTCCAGCTCTCTGCTGTGGCCCGGGAAGGCAGTGGAAGATGGCCCAAGTGCTTGGGCCCTGCACCCACGTGGGAGACCAGGAAGAAGCACCTGGCTCTTGGCTTCGGATTAGTGCAGCGCAGGCTGTAGCAGCCATTTGGGGAGTGAACCAACGGAAGGAAGACCTTTCTCTCTGTCTCTCTCTCTCTCTCTCTCACTGTCTATAACTCTACCTGTCAAATAAAATAAATAAAGAGTAAGTGAGTGGCCGGCGTTGTGGTGTGGCAGGTAGAGCCACCGCCTGCTGTGCCAGCATCCCATGTGGGTGCCGCTTTGGGTCCCGGCTGTTCCAATCCAGCTCTCTGCCGTGGCCTGGGAGGGCAGTGGAGGATGGTCCAGGTCCTTGAGCCCCTGCACCCACAAGGGAGACCTGGAGGAGGATCCTGGCTTCAATTCAATGCAGTTCCGGCCATTGTGGCCATTTGGGGAGTGAACTAGTGGTTGGAAGACCTCTCTCTCTCTCTCTTTCTGCCTCTGCTTCTCTATGGCTCCGCCTTTCAAATAAATAAATACATCTTAAAAGAAAAAAGAATAAATGAAATGAAAACTCAGAAGCAAGATGGTTACACTGTATTCCCTGGGTGTGGTTTATTTTCGGTTATATGGAGCCAGTATAAGAGCTCTCAGGGGGCCCTCAGTCTAAATAGTGAATGAATTGCATGAATGTTTCTGGTGAAACCACAAAGTGTTGTTGGGGAAATGACTGTTGATCTTCACAAGAACACAAAGAAACAACTTTTCCTGTTTCCTTCACAGAGCTGTGACAGAGAGCATCAATCAGCTCATCACTCTGTGCACCCAGCAAGCTCCTGGCCAGAAGGAGTGTGACAATGCCCTCCGGGAGCTTGAGGTAGGTGCCCTGGGAGCCTGCACGTGCACCTGCGAGGATGTCTCTCCTGTTCTATGGGGGTTAATTTTCTCTCCTCTTGCCTTCTGTCTTTTCTGGGAGGCAAACATCTAATCCTAGTGGGAAGGATCTGGAGATAAGTGTGTTTGGGATAATCATTTCTGCTTCCTCTTAGTTCACAAAGATGAGGTGTGCAAAGATTCTTTATTTCAACTAGGAAAGGATCCTTTGGGGGTTGGGTATAGGCTGAAAATCAGCACTGTCTACCTGAAAAGTGCTGGAGAGATTATTCTAGAATAATTGGGAGAGAAATGGAGGTTGGGTAGGTGTGCTTTTGGAGTGAAAATGATTTCCCTATACACTTTAAGCACAAGCCCTTATTACTGTACAATCAAGGTGGCCGTGCAGCCCCCTCATGGCCTAGAAGGTGGTTGTGGGTGCTTTTCAATGTAAATTCACAGACTGGTTATTTGCAATTGAAAATCCAGGCATGCTCACGGCACAGTTTTGGATCCACATAAAATCAGGGTGCCTGGTTGCTCCTACAGCAGCCCTGCTCAGTGCTGGTTACATTCAGCAGCCCGTGGTGCTCTCGGTAGGTAAGGACTAGTTGTGCCCAGTGTACCTTCAGTCTGCTGGGTGGGTGATCAGCATGGCTCTGGAGTGAGGGGGATGCCCACTGCGGCTTCCCCAGCATTGGACTGAGGCTCTGTCCGACAGTGGCAGCGGGCCGTGGTGCACAGCTGGGTAAGGAGGGGATTGTGACCACAGGGCTGCAGCATTCTGAAAACAGGGCAGCGGTTCCTTGCCTGGGCTGAATGAGCGCCCTGTTCCCATCCGATCGCTTTGGCAAACCTAAATGCTGTGTGGGCTGTTGAACTAATGATCCCGCGTGGCCTGGGTACGCTGTGTTCTTCAGGGGTATCTTTGGTTGCCAGGATGTGACTATTTCAGGATTGCTGTTACTGGAATAGTTTTCATTATCCCAGCAGCGAATGCCATGGGCTATGCTTGCTACCCAGTCCACCTCGAGCTGAGTGGCTCAGCAGTTCCTGCTACTTATCATTCTCCATCCCTTGCTAACTCAGATGATGTTGTCTTCCTTTCTTAAAATCTTAGGTATTTATTTTTTGTTTTATCTGAAAGGAAGAGAGGGAGAGGGAGAGAGAGATCTATCCACTAGTTCACTCCCCAAGTGCCTGCCAAAGCCCAGATCCAAGACGTTATTTTGGGTCCCACACATGAGTGGCAGGGACCCAGATACTTGCACCGTCACCTGCTATCTCCCCAAGTGCATTTTAGCAGGAAGCTAGAATCAGAAGTGGAGCCGGGATTCAAACCCAGGCATTCCAATTTGGGATTCAGTTGCCCCAAGAGGTTTCTTACCAGCTGCACCAAACACCTGACATTGACTTTTTGTTGGCGGAGCTGTGGAATATTCTGGGCCCCAGTGTACACTCTGGGTGGACAGGAGTTGAGTAGATGTATCCCCAGGCCCTTCTGTCACGGCAAATGCCCTCCCAAGTTGCTAGCAGAGGTGATGACAGTCGGAAAGCTGGCACTGATTGTTGTGGCTTGGCAATAAGGATAAAGTATCCAGTCTGTACCTGTTTGATTGGTGGGGACCTGAACAAGAATAGGCATTTTCTTTACTGTTTAAATTTAAAACGAGTGGTGCTGGAACACTAAGGGAAAGCTTGGGGACAATTACTTGCTTTGATGCCTTCCCATGAAAAGGTTCCAGAATTGAGAAACTGAGGGTTCCTATCCTTCATAAAAAAGCAAATGAATCAGTCCTTGAAATTTAAACTCCGTAGAGTTACCCAGCTGACCATCAGTATGTTATGTCGCGCTAACTTTGAAACCTCATTTTAAAAAATCCTGTGCTTTGCTCCTTTAAAACTGAAAGCAAGCTCTTCTCATCTCTGCGAAGCCAGCCTGAGGCACCCGCTCCTTGCCCCAGCCTGTGTGGTGCTGCCAGCAGGCAGCGAGCAGCCCTGATAATGTCATGCGAATCCCACTCAGGAATCAGTTGAATGAGTGACCATGGCCAGAAGTGGAAGGCTTTGTTTTGTGTCGGATTTCTCTTGTTCGGTGACACCTGCTTGCTTGTTAAGTTGTGTTCTCCTTCTGTAGACTGTCAAGGGCATGTTGGACAATCCTAATGAGCCTGTTAGTGACCTCTCTTACTTTGACTGCATTGAGAGCGTCATGGAGAACTCCAAGGTAAGCCCATCTGTGCCAGAATTCGGAAGTTAACACTGCTCTTCAGGGTGGGGAAAAACATAGATGCACTGGTGTTTTCTGGGCCTGTGGCCAACCTGTGCGACTCTGCACACTGCATCGTAAAACCCTGTTGTGAAGCCCTTAGCTCAGGTGCTGCTCACACTACATCATGCATCAGAGTCACCTGGGGGGGCTTGCTAACTGAGGATGGCTGGGCCCCCTCCCAAGTAGCTGATACAGATCGGAGTGGGGCTGAGATTCTGCAGCCCTAACAAACTCCCAGTTCCCACCTCTGTGATGCAGGAAACCATCTTTTGAGAGCCACTACTTGTATCACATCACAGATGTTCTTACTGCAACTTGAATCGTGTATGTTTTCCACCTGGGGTTGAACTGCTGTTGAACTGCTGTGGCAAGCCCACCAGTGCCTTGGCTTGTGTGAGATCCTCGTGTGTGTGTGTGCGTGTGTGTGTGTGTCTGCATCCTCAAGAGAAGTGTAATTGTTTTGTTGTTTTGGCATGGGGCAGGGACTGTTAAAAAAAATTAAGATAATACAATGGCTTTCTTCACCCAATAAAGTCATAACCCTACCCAACAAAACCTTCTTCCTTAGGATATAATTTGATGGTGAAGGTGTCTAGGGGGAGAATATCTAAAAAGGCCTCTTAGTGAAACAGTTAAAGAAAAAGTCAGTTGAGAAATGTGTGTCTGTGGTAATCATGTTTTGAAAATGACTCAAAGACAAGAGGTTGGAGTGGAAATCAAGTGAGATGAACGGGTGTCAAGTTGCTGCGGTCCAGCTTTGTACCTCGAACATCAGAAGTGCTTGCTTGTTCCCATCACTTTTATGTTAGCTTTGAGAAACTTCCGTGTGGCTGATGTGGGTGGGGGGGCTCAGTTTGTGTTGAATTAAAGCTAGAATTTCCTCTGGCCAGCACCTTAGGAACTTAATATATCGTCCAAGAGGAGGTGGCATATGTTTTACATACACAGGTCTAAAGAAACAGTTCCTTCTAAAAGAGGAATGCAGGGTTAAGATGACTTCTGGCTTTTTGCTTTGCAAATCCTTATGGAAACTGAATTATTATTGTGTGTGTGTGTGTGTGTGTGTGTGTGTGTGTGTGTATGTATACACGTACGTATGTCATTTACTTATTTGAGAAACAGGGGGAAAGAATAGAGACAAACAGCTGAAGATCTCCCATTTGCTGATTCATTCCCCAAATTTCTACCATAGCTGGGGCTGGGCCAGAACAAAACCAAGACCGTGGCCCTCAGTAAGGGTCTACAACATGGGTGATGCTGCTTCCCAGGTGCTTTACCAGGATGGTGGAGTTGGGAGAAGAGCCGTAACTTGAACTTTAAGCACTTCAATCCAATGGCTCAACTGCTAGGCCAAGCTCCTACTTTGTTTATCTAAGCAACTTTAGGGAATGAATTCACTTCCCCATTCAAGGTGGTTTATTAACAAATGGAGAACTCTGAGTTGGACTCTAGGCTTGGCCATGCCATAATCTCTCCAAGAGATTGAACAGCCTTGGGTCCACTGTCTGTGACTCTGGCATGCACTCCCTGCCTCCTGGTGCCGATGAGGCCACAGAAGACGCCAGCTCTGGGCTGGGTGTCCTGCCTCTGCCCATGTGACCCAATGCAGGGGACTTGACCTGTGGGTTGAATTCTCAATGCTAAAAATCCCTTACAGCTGTTCTTTTAAAGACCTCTAAGGAAAATAGACACCAATAATTTTCAAAATGAGGCAAAGTACCTAAAATATTTCAGAAACATCTTTAACAAAGATCTGCTGAACTTGACTTTCGATAAGTCAATGAATGATATGCACAGGGGTACTCTTTCTGTTTGCTAAGTATGACTTCACCTGCAGCTCAACGGATGTAATTTTTATGTGCTGGAAAGTGGTAGTACTCAGTGTAGACCCTTTACCCTGGGACAGCTTGTATAGATTTTATTTTGTTGTCTGTGTATTAATTCTTTGGGATATACATAACTTTCAGATGACAGCTTCATAATTTCATTTACTCACTTCTCTTCATGAGAAAGAAGAGGTATAATTCTTTCAGAAGTCTTCATAATGCAAATAAAGGAGAAAATGGGACATTGCGTGGCCTTGAGTGTTGAACTTGGAAGTGTTGCCTCCTTTACCCCTTGGTTGGAAGCAGCACTGGGCAGAATCTCACTGATTGTTTTGCAGGTTCTGGGCGAGTCAATGGCAGGGATTTCACAGAACGCCAAGACCGGGGACCTCCCTGCCTTTGGGGAATGTGTGGGGATTGCATCCAAGGCTCTCTGTGGGCTGACGGAGGCCGCAGCCCAGGTAAGGGGCTGGTCCCTTTGCAGGTCTTCCAACCTTGAGTCCTGTGTGGGATGCTGGATGCCAGGGGTGACCAGATCCCTGCGGGAGGCATGGGGAGCCCTAGCTTTGCTCCTCCTCTAAGCAACACCACAGAAACATGGAAAAGTGAGTGGCTGCTGTGCTGGCCAGGGCATTCAGACAAGGCCTCAGCTGGTGACTGTGGACAGAGAGACTCATGAACCGATGTGGGGCCCAGCATACAGGCCCGGAGCCCGATGTTTATTTTTACTGTTTTCAATAATCGTTCTTACAGGCACATTGTTTTAGAGGGAAAAATAAGCACTAGCTTAAATTTTGCAAGGCTCTGTAGTTGCAGAAATGGAGTGCTCGCTTTAGGATCCGAAGGTGGAATAAACAGATGCCACAAGCTAGACTGGCGTGGCACTGCCATGTGCATTTCCAGTCATTGTTGGGCTCACGGGACAGAAGCAACAAAGATGTCAGCATTTACCTGGAAGGGTTTCTCATTTGGCAATTACCTGAACTGAGAAAATTTATACTGAACCAAAGAGAAGCAGCCCTAATTTGGGAGATGAAATTCTCTCCACTCGTTCTTCCCCACAGGCATCGGGAAATGAATTCATGTCAAAATCCCTGGTCATGAATTGGAATTAAAAATTAAAGAGAAGGCCTGCTCTTACTTTGTCCTCGTGGGCCAGAAGGCTGCTGTCCTTGTTGTTGTTTTCTGGGCCCTCCTACTCGTTCTTAGTTACCAAGGTTAGAGTCTGCCTGCCCTTGGAAATGCTGACTGGAACGAGGAGGACATGCTGAGCTGGGAGATGAGAAATGTCCCAGGACAGGCTCCAGGGTTGCTACCCCAGCCCCTCTACACTGTCAGTGCAATGATGCCATGCCTGTCTACCAGCCCAAGTCAGCCTTGTTCTGAGGCTGTGTATCCTCATGGTCATAAAAAGGCTGCAAGGAGCAATAAAGGCAGCAGGAAGCCCCACAGAAGAGCTTCTTGGGTCTCTTCTAAGAACATGGGGCTTTGTTTCCTGAAGCCTTGGCGAACTCCTGCTGCATAGGCCTGTCCGTCACTCTGTGCTTACTGGGAGCAAGATGAGGGTGCCCTGCCCAGTTTGCACCAGGTATTGACCAAGCGTGAAAACTGTGCCCTCATTCATGCAGGTTCTCCTAGGACCACAGAGCCTGAGCTGTGGGTTGCTTTTTCTCTCTTCTCTTTCCAGGCTGCATACCTAGTTGGTATCTCTGATCCAAACAGCCAGGCAGGCCACCAGGGTCTCGTGGACCCCATCCAGTTTGCAAGGGCAAACCAGGCGATCCAGATGGCATGCCAGAACCTGGTGGACCCCGGCAGCAGCCCGTCACAGGTAACCACGGGAGAGGGGAGTGACAGGTGTGCCAGACCCTAAGCTCATCTAAGTGGGTTGTGGGAGATGGTGAGAAATTGGTAGACTCCTGTTTTGACAGAACTTGCAACACCCACTAAATGCAGTCCTGTAGATGGTAAGTAGAAGGGATGTTGCAACATGGGGTGAAAGTGGATATTTGTAAATGTGTAAAAACAGGTGCTGGCAGGTAATCGGAGTGAAGTCATCACAGTGACACCTGAAGTCTCATGCTGCCTTACACTTCAGGGCACTCACACAAAGAACCTGCTTTGTACTGAGCACGCAGGGGTCAACATGAGTAAGACCTTATCTTCCACTCCCTTGGCTCTTAGTCTGTTGAGCAATGTTGGAATGCAGTGGTCTGGGTGTGATGGATTCTCTGAGGGGACCGTTGAGGGTCACATCACAGAGATGACAGCCCTGAGCTGGGCCTTGCAGTTGCATTAGGATCTGCAAGACAGAAAGGAGCCAGAGGGATGATTGAGCGTAGACAGTATGTGTGACACTCGTAATTCCCGAGTGCTATGGGCTCCAATCATTCGTAAACGCAGCATGCAGTGGAGGGAAGCAGACCTGGATGAGTGGGGAGAGCACAGGCAGTCTTGAGAGTGGCCTGTCCCTCATGAACCTCGGAGTCAGTGTTCTGGAGGCACAAGGAGGACCTAAGTCAAGAAGGCAGTCCAGGGACTGTGAGGACTGAAGCAGGCCTGAGAGCTGGCGTGTGTGTCTCAGTGCACCTGAGATTCCTTACCTGTCCAGTTAAGGCCAAAAGGTGCAAGTGCAGCAAAGGAGAGCAAATGAGTGAGCCTCTGGATCTTTCCTGAGTCAGGCCCCTTTGTACAGTGCATCCAGCCCACCTGCACTGGATAAGCAAGGAGCTTTCACACTTGGATGTTTAATTAACTCATCTAGATCTGGGCCCTCCAGTGTGATGGCCACTGGCTGCATATGACTATTAAACACTTGAAGTAGCGAGTCTAGATGGAGATGGGTTATAAATAAAAAATATACCCTGGATTTCAAAGACTTTGTATGAAAGAAAAAGAGTGAAAACTTGGAAGTAGTATATGTACATTGGTTATATGATCCAATATGTTGCACGTATTGAGTTGCATGTGATTTCTCTACATATGTTAATGTGGCTGCTTGAAAATTTAAAATTGCCCATGCCTAGACCCTGACGTCCCATCTGAAGTTCCAGAGCCCCGCTGACTGCATCCCCGTCAGACCTCTGGGAGTCACCCCCACCCCTGCTGTCGCCCCATCATAGCGTGAACACCTCATTTCCTTTGCTTTTATCCTTCACTCTCGCTTACTGCTCCTCACCCGCTCCTTTCTAGGAGTGACCTTGGGGCTGCAGAGCTAGGCACCCGTGCAATCACACAGGCTTGTGTGCATGAGTAGAAGAGCAGCCCAGGCTGCTCTGCGCCCCAGTGCAGGTGGAGCCCCCAACCTAGCCCCCTGCTTTGTAGGTCCTGTCGGCTGCCACGATTGTTGCCAAGCACACCTCGGCCTTGTGCAATGCCTGCCGCATCGCCTCGTCCAAGACGGCCAACCCTGTGGCCAAGAGGCACTTTGTGCAGTCAGCCAAGGAGGTTGCCAACAGCACCGCCAACCTGGTGAAGACCATCAAGGTAGGTCTCTGATGCCTGTGGCCCTGTGGCAGAGGGGAAGGAGAAATGGGATTTAAGCTCTGCTCCCCTAAGCCTCATCTCCAGTGAAGCTGAGCTTCCAGTTCAGTCTGATAATGTTTGGCACTGAGGAAGGTGCCTTAGCAATGGAGGCATTAATCATGCAGTATTGACAACCGTGGTCTCCACAAACCTCCTGGGTGATGGAGAGAAGGACCTTGCCAGCTTGTGTATGTGAGACACATGGGGACAGACATGCAGCTAGGAACGCCTGGTTATGAGGCCTCTCTGGGCTCCGTGCTTCGGTAACACACACACTGTGTTGACTTGAGCTGTAAAAGGGTCCTTCAGAAGCAGTATGGAAAAGTGGATTGGAAAGACTGGTTTAAGGGCAGGTGTTTGATGCAGAGAGTAAGATGCGACTTGGGACATCCATATTCCGTATCTGAATGCCTGGGTTCAAATCCTGGCTGTGCTTCCAATTCCAGCTTCCGGGTAATGCCCAGGGAGGCAGCAGGTGATGGCTTAAGTGATTGTTTCCCTGCCACCCATGTGGGAGACCTGGATTGAGTTTCTGAGCTTGGGCCTGGAGCTGCTGGAGCTGTAGGGGGCATTTGGGGAATCAGCCAGTGGATGGGAGTTCTCTGTCTCTGTCTTTCAAATAAATAATTTTTTTTAATTTAGTTTTGTGCAAAAAATGTTTTAAAATTCATGCATTTTATAATGCTTTCCATAAACTTTTTGAAGATAAGTCATATACATATATTTCAAAATACACTTGCCTTTTAATTCCATTTTCTATTAACACTTTAAATTTTTATTTATTTTCATTTAATATGCAAGGCAGAGATAGAGATCTTCCATCTGCTAGTTCACTCCCCAAATACTCACGAATGCCAGGATTGAGCCAAGCCAAAGCCAGGGACCTAGAAATCAGTCTGAGTTTTGGAGCTGGTGCTGTGGCACAGCAGGTTAACACTATGGCCTGAAGCGCCAGCATCCCATATGGGCACCAGTTCTAGTCTCGGCTGCTCAACTTCCAATCCAGCTCTTTGGTATAGCCTAGGAAAGCAGTGGAAGATGGCCCAAGTGCTTGGGCTCCTGTACCCAGGTGGGAGACCTGGAAGAAGCTCCAGGTTTTGGATTGGCGCAGCTCCAGCCGTTGTGGCCAATTGGAAAGTAAACCATCAGATGGAAGACTTCTCTCTCTCTCTCTCTGCCTCTCTGCCTCTCTGCCTCTCTGCCTCTCTGCCTCTCCTCTCTCTGTGAAACTCTGACTCTCATAGAAATAAATAAATCTTTAGAAATCCATCTGAGTTTCCCATGTGGGTGGCAGGGGCCCAAGTACTTGGGCCATCCTCTGCTGCTTTTCCCAGGCACAGTAGCAGGGAGCTGGATTAGAAGTAGAGCAGCTGGGATAGGGACCAGCACCAATATCCACTGCGGCACAACACTGTCCCCAGAACATCAGCTTCTAAAAATTGAGCATTCAGTGTCTCCCAAAGTCATCTTGGGATTGAAGTCCATGGGCAGAGTTGGGGTCAGAGGCAGGGTTAACTTGCAAAGAGAGGATTGACATGGCTGGGCTGTAGCATTTTTTCAGTGGTTGGTGAAACCACCATCACAGTCTGCCCTCAGCTGGGACCAGCAGGCAGCAGGCAGCTGTGGACAGACAGGCAGAGCCAGGACAGCAGACCCCAGGCATGAAGCCCAGCACCCACACTCCATGGGCCTCAAAGAAGCATTGTCACGGGAACCAAGCTCTGAGTCCTGTGTGAAGCCAACCGCTGCTGGGGCAGGCGTCGGCGGGTGGCTGCACTGGTGTTAATGCTTTTTGAGAGCTTGTTTGGAGGTTCTAGCATGGGAGTGCAGCTACTCGTATGCCCTTGACTGAAGACTGGTCCTCCTGTAGTGGGGAAGGTCATCCTCTTCGACGAGTACGCAGCTTCAGGAGGGATGCACATGGAGCGGTGAGGGAGGAAGGGGACACCTGCCTAGCCAGCCAGATCAGCCAAATCAACCCTGACGATCGATGGGGTGACGGATGTGGCAGCCAGATCACCCTCACATCCATGGTGTTAGCGCTTTTTATGGAAGGCTTCCACTTGCAGAGAGGTTGGAGGATCTTCTGTGTTGCTGGGGTGAGTGGGAAAGTAATGGCACTTTGCCTAGTTCTCACCTGAGTACAGGGTGTGGCGCAGCTCGTGTTTGGTTCACTGCACAAAACCTGTATGATCGTGTTAAGTCACTCAGGAGATGAGCCCGGCAGGAGCCAAAGGAGGAAGGAAGCTGGCTGGCCAGAGTGCAGGCAGTTCCATCTATCAGCACTTCCCTAGCTCTTAAACGAAGGATCTTTTTTAAAAAATGGAGAGAGACTGGCATTGTGGCACAGTGAGTTAAACCCTTTCGAATCTCGGCTGCTCCACTTCCGATCCAGTTCCTTTTTTTTTCCTTAAAGAGTATTTATTTATTTATATATTAATTCATTTATTTGAAAGGCAGAGTTACAGAGAGGCAGAGCCAGAGAGAGATCTTCCATCTGCTGGTTCACTCCCCAAATAGCTGCAATGACCGGAGCAGGGCCAATCTGAAGCCAGGAGCTTCTGGATCACCCACACAGGTACAGGGGCCCAAGCACTTGGGCTATCTTCCACTGCTTTCCTAGGCCATAGCAGAGAGCTGGATAGGAAGTGGAGGCCACAGGTCTTGAACTGCCGCCCATATTGGGTACTGGCACCATAAGTGACTGCTTTACCCCCTATGCCACAGCACCAACCCTGATCCAGCTCTGTTCTAATGTGTCTTGGGAAAGCAGTGGAAGGTGGCCCAAGTGCTTGGGCCCCTGCCACCAACATGGGAGACCAGGATGAAGCTCCTAGCTTTGGCCTGATCCAGTCCCAGCCAGTGGGTGGAAAATTCTATCTCACTCTCTCTCTCTATCTCCCCCTGCCTCTCCGTCTCTCTCACTGTAACTCTGCTTTTCAAATAGAATAAATCTTCAAAAAACATGAAGAAATAAGGAAAAAATACCCTGCCTGACTGAAGGCAATAGTGAGTAGATTGAAAGTAAAGAAATCGTTGAAGCCAGTGACCAGATGCCCATGACCCTGGGAGCAGCTGCCTTCGTACTTCTTGGTGTTAGCTATGAACACATTGTGCTTCTTAAAGTGTTGATTCTGGGCTTTGTGCACATCACTCATTCAGTCGACACAGCCAGCCTGTGCTCATGAGCCCCTCTTCGCAGGCGGGAAACTGCGGTGCAGAGAGGTTAAATCATTTTGCTAAGGTGTCGCAGCCAGTAAGTGGTGGCTGGGAGTTCAGACCCAAGCCCCCAGAGCTCCAGCTATCAGCCTGGCATGCTGTTCCACTCCGGGGGAGAGAGGCTGAATCTTCTCTGCAGGCTGAGGAGAAAGACCCAGCCACATTTGTGAGGGTTCCTGTGTGTCAGTTTGGAGGAAGAGCCATGCGGGTGTGGTTGAAAGCGGTGACGTCACTGGTGGGTGCTGCATCATGCACTTAGCTCAGTTAACATCAGTGCTTTTCTCTTCATTAAAGATTTAGATATGGACTCAGGGAAGACAAAGGTGGAGAAGCTGTTTATTCCGCAGGCATTCCCAGAGCTCTTTCTCTGCTACCACCTGCTTGGTTTTAAATCCTGACCCATTTCTCTATAAAGCATCTCTATTCAGATCTCATTTTCTCTTCAGATTCTGCTCACAGTGTCAAACCCTCTGCAGTTCTCTACAGCAAATGAGCTCTTGTGATGGCCTCAAAGATAGGCCTGTGCAGAGACACCAGAGGAAGGATGGAGGGTGGCTGTGATGTGCAGAAGATAAAGGCCCGTCTCCCGGGAGCGCCCCGGGATCGGGAGCGATGCAGCAGCGGCAGAAGCAAACACGCTGGCTCTAACTTGTCATTGCGGGCTTGGCTTTTCAGTTGGCCTTGTGTGGCAGGATTGACCAGGAGTTCTGAGCTTTGTTTTTAATTTGCTAATCAGCAAATGCTACAAAGGTCATTTCACCGCGCATGCTGTGCTATGTACTGAATAGGTTTCCTGTTTAGAAGGGATGGTAGAGTATCCTGTCAAACAGAAAAATGAATATTTCATTCCCTCAATACTTAGGA
The DNA here is from genome assembly GCA_949820135.1 of Sylvilagus floridanus. NCBI lineage: Eukaryota > Metazoa > Chordata > Mammalia > Lagomorpha > Leporidae > Sylvilagus > Sylvilagus floridanus. The sequence continues at coordinate 70,711,634 of OX463239.1, forward strand.
CAGCTGCCCCTGCCGCTGCATTGTACTCTCCGCTGCACACTTCTTAGCCTAGTGTTTTTCCTTTTTACGAAGACGCCCCTGTGCAAATCCCAGCAGCCACACCTGTGCAGGCAGAAAGGCGGGAGACAGATGACCTGGAGGGAGGTGAGCAGCCTCCGTAGACAAAGTGTGCATCCAGTGATCTTGATCTCTACCGATGGCATCCTTTAAAACCCCAAAGTGCGGCTCAACAGGAGCACACTGTTGCAGCTCCGCTGACTCCCAGGGATGGTTCTAAATTCCAGGTGGGTGAGGACACCACCCCTGGCCATGGCTGACCTCACTCTGCTGACCACCACATGTGCATTAGCCAGCATTTCTGTCTTGGGTCAGCTCATTACCTAGCCTTGAATCAGATGCATGGAATGGAATGTTGTTTTAAATGTGCAGTCACTCAGGTTTGGGTGCCAAGCAGAAATTATGCAACACCAGCTTTTGTTTTTCTGAGAAGTTGAAGTTTGGCCTTGTCCCTCTCGGCGGAGTTTGAGCTCAGGGCTCTGCCATGGAGCACTTCCAGTGCGCACCGCAGACATCCGAGGCCGCTCTCAGTCATCCAGTTTGACTTGGCTGTGAGTAGATTTTCTTGGTCATCTTTGGGTTGGGATTGCTAGAGTCAGTTTCTTTGCAAGAAAAATGAGGGAAAAATTGATCTGAGGATGCTGACGCCTTTTCTTGTTGCCTTCATCTGTGGTCTGTAGGAGAGGAGGGGGAAGCCAGGAGTCTTGGCATGAAGCGTAAGTGGTGGGGTGACCTTGACAATGCATGACACTTTCTAGGTGCTGATTTTATTGTCTGGAAATGTGGGGATGGGGATTAAATTATCTATAATGTTGCTTCAAGGTCCCAAAAAATATTGATTATTGCACACTCAAATGTGAGATTTTGCTGACAGCCCTCAGAGGAGCTGGCCCAGGGGTCTGGAGTACCCTTGTCCTGAGGTGGCTGGATTGTGTGGCTTAGTGGATTTCCCCTGTCGTTGTGGCTGGCCTGTTGGACCACCAGGAAACTTTTGAATGACCACCAGGAAACTTTTGAGCCTGCTTAAAGTTTCACCCTTGGGCACATTGGAGAATTTTGTGTGTTTGGGTGCCTCGGCCTGGCTCCATGAAGGGAGCATTCAGAAGTGAAGTAGTATCTGTGCAAACCATCCTTTCTGATGCCAAAACCATCTTTGGGAGGAAATATGTCTTTCTGGTTGAAAATGGAGTACAGCAGTGAGCATAACTTGACATTCTCATTGTTGTCCCAGCCATGGCAATGGGGTACAGGAAATGTCACTTTTTTTTTTTTAAAAGAAACTGCTCAAAAAAGCAAACCTAGTCTCTTCAACCTACTGGTGCACTTTATGAAACTGCATAATTAGAGAATGAGTGCTTGGGATGTACCCCAGGTTGTCACCTTTTCTGTTTAAGTTCATTGACGATCTGGTGGCTTGCTCCAGTGCCCTCGTTCCTGAAAAACTGAGAGGGTTGTGGGCAGTAGGAATGGGGAGAGGTCAGAGGCAGGGAGGAGGGGAAGTGGCAAGGGGAACTCAACATCTCCGGTGGAGCTGGAAGCTGTGTTGTCCCACTGAAGTGGTGTGGCTGGCAGAAGTCACCCAGCCAGTAGCAGAGTGGGGTGAGTGCCCTTCACTTGAGAACTCTCTTGCCGTCTGTCTGCTTCACTCATTCGCCTGTGCTTAGACCACTTATGTCAGGCTCCTGCTAGGTGGTGACCACTCTGCCTCCCTCTGGAATTCCCACGCGGCTCCGCAGCTTGGTGCGGGCCAGTCAAGGAGTGATGTCAGGAGTTTAGAGAGACTGGAGGCCTGGGTCTGGGTCTCTTGTGCACCACCAGTGCCAGCAGCATGAATCAACATTTGCTAAAAGCATCATTGGCAGTTAGAAATCAGGTTGTATAGGGGCAGGTGTTTGGGGGCAGAGTCCCAGCTACTGCACACTTCTGCTCCAGCTTCCTGCTGAAGTACCTGGAAGGCAGCACATAATGGCCCAAGTCCTTGAGTTCCTGCCATCCAGGTGGGAGACCTGGATGGACTTCCCAGCTCCTTGCTTTGGCATGGCCTAGCCTAACCCTTGGGTATTGAGGGCTTTTGGGAGTAAACAGATAGATAGATGAAAGATCTCTCCTTCTCCTTCTCTCTCTCTCTCTCTCTCTCCCCCCTTCAAATAAGTAAATAAATCTTAAAAAAAAAAGAAAAAATGAGCCAGGAGCCAGGAGTGGCAGCATGTTAAGTTTCCATCAGGCCTGGAAGAATGTTGGGGTCAGAGAGGTGAGGGTAGGGTCAGTGCGTGTCTGGTGGAGGAAGCCCTGTGCCAGTGCAAGCACTGCATTAGCAAAGATGGCGAATTAGCCAGGCTCATGAGAATTCCACTGGAAATTTAGCATTGTGGACGTGTAATTATTACCCCGCACTGCCAAGGCTTGATTGGAATGTAGTTATTATTGAGAAATAGCCTTCAAGCCGACCATGCTTGTCTCCTCTTGCAGAAATGCTCCCATCTCAGACCCAGTTTGCTGGGTCACTGCCTCTGGTTTTTCATTCTCTCATTGTCTAAATTGGCTTTTATATATTGCTCATGAGGATTAAGTTAAAAAGCTGAATTGGTCATCTAGCAAGGATGTTTGTGTTATGCAAATGTAGCTATCTTGTCCCTGCAGCCCTTGACCAGGGAGGCGGGGTACAGTTGCTGGGTCACAGGCTGTTGGCTCTAACAGTCTTGGTCTTCAGGAGGTGGAGCCCAGGGTTGAGCAACCTTGGATATAAGTGTTAACCCTTACTAAGGAAGCCTGCCATGCAGAGCACAGCCCATGATCCTGGATTCTCATCCATCCCCGCTGTTTATCAGCCATATAGCTCATCCCTTGATGCCAGTGTTAGCTACTGCTAATTTTGTTTTAATTATGATGCACTAGATAAATAGAAGGGGCTGCTGCAGTGGGTTAAGCCGCCACCTGTATCCCCTGTATCCCATGTTAGAGCATCTGTTTGAGTCCTGGCTGCTCCACTTCTGATGCAGCTCCGTGCTAATGTGCCCAGGAAGGTAACAGGTGATGGCTTGAGTAATTGGACCACTGACACCCATGTAAGAGACCCAGGTAGATTTCTTGGCTTCTGGCTTCTGCTGGCCCAGCCCTGACCACCATGGCCATTTGGGGAGTGAACCAGTAGATGGAAGATCTTTCTCTCTTTGTCTCTCCCTCTCTCCTCATCTTTCTGCCTTTCAAATAAATAAAATAAAAATAAATCTTTTTTTTAAATAATACATAGAGGTAAAAAAGATCATATGTAGAGCTCAGTTAAGTTTTTCAGGTTGAACATACCTTGGAGACCATAGCTGATGAAAAAACAGAATGGCACTTAGAAGCCCACCTGCCCACCCCTAGAGCTCCCTGTCATCTTCCCTACTCCAGAGAATGGTCTGATTTTCAACACTGTAGAGGAGTGCCACCTGTGTTTGTATTTTACGCTGATGGAATGGTATAGCAGGCACTGTTTTGTGTCTGGCCTTTTAAGCATATACCACGTGTGCAAGATTTACTCCTGTGATGAGGGCAGTACTTTTAGTCTACTCCATGCCATTGGGGTTTGTCGTGTTTGTTTGAACATGGCCGTCAGACCAGCCAAACCTCTACGCATTCAGGGACGTCCAGATACAGCGTCACACAGTGGGAAGCATTCTCATTATTCAGGAGGGCATAGACCTACTCTGAATAAAAGTGGAGGAGAGGAAGCCCAGGATTATTGACCCTCGGGTAAGGAAGGAATGGTTCAGCAAAACCGGTTTGGAGGGAGTGAGGAGCAGGGCACTGTTTGGATCTGCTGCTGCGTCCTGTGAGTCAGTGGGGGTGGGTACTGGCCGAGAAGCCTGCAGTCCCATGAGCTACACATCCACGTCTTAGGGCAGCCAGCAGGGCCCCTCTGCTCAATGGCAGCGATTTCTCCCATTGCTTCTTCCCGATTGTTTATAAATGCACTGTTTTCCCGTACTGCCATTGAACGGCCTTCCTTCACCAGGAGGAGACTTATGTGGTTCCGGGGTTGATTTCTGCTTCTTGGTTCGTTGAGGTCTCCACGTCTTCTCCCCTGCAGGCCCTGGACGGGGACTTCTCTGAAGACAACCGCAATAAGTGTCGTGTTGCCACCGCACCGTTGATCGAGGCCGTGGAGAACCTGGCGGCCTTCGCCTCGAACCCTGAGTTTGTCAGTGTTCCCGCGCAGATCAGCTCGGAGGTAGGGAGTCTCTGCAGTGATGGTAGCAGACGCAATCCCTGGCTGACTCTGTATGTGCAGAATGGGTATGGACAGTTAAGCTGTCTCTCTCATTACATGGGCTACTGTCCCTCTTATTGATGTTGCAAGCACAGAGTTCTGAGTCTCACTAACCATACATTTCTTGGGAGATAGTATCCTAGCTTTATATGTTGAATTCTGTGCACAGGTCTGGAGTTGAGTCTTTCTTGGAATGTGCCACACTTTTAAATGCTGCTGGAGGAGTGAATGTCCATCCAGCTCTCCACCATCCAGGCTCTGTATAAGCCTGACTCCACGGTTCACTGCTTTCTGTGTCTCCTTCCAAAGGGCAGAGGTGGTTACTTGGCAAAGAAGAAGACTTTCTAGTGCCCAACTCGTTCACTCGTGTCTGTGCACCCTGCCTGTGACCCCTCTGTTGTTTGATCTTAGGGTTCCCAGGCACAGGAACCCATCCTGGTCTCAGCCAAGACCATGCTGGAGAGCTCTTCATACCTCATCCGCACCGCCCGCTCTCTGGCCATCAACCCAAAAGACCCACCCACCTGGTCTGTGCTCGCTGGACATTCCCACACCGTGTCCGACTCCATCAAGAGTCTCATCACATCTATCAGGTCAGTTTCCCCTCTGGAGATTGCTCTGAGCCTGCATAGGAATGGGATAAGCACTTTTCATTCAATAGTAACACTGTTGACTATTATCTTCATCATGTCTCTCTTCATCTCTTTGAGACCAGTGGTCACAACAGTAACAGAAAATTTAAGCACTTACCACAGCCCTGCACTTTACCTGTAACATCCTATTTAATCATCATAATAACCTTGTTTTCTGCTATTGTTTCCATTTTACTGTCAAAAAACATCCAAAAGGATTTAGATGGCATTCCCCAAGACATGCTCACGCTCTCTCTAGACAAAGCCATCAGTTTTACCACATTGAGTATCCTTAGGAACTAAGGCAGAGAGCGTGAGTGACCACTTACTTAGCAAGATTTGGGGTTTCCTTTAGTTTAATAATAAGACAAAAAGAATGATCTTGGGGCTGGCATTGTGGCATGGTGGGTTAAGCCACTGGATGCTCAACCTCCAACCCAGCTCCCTGCTAATATGCCTGGAAAGGAAACTGAGGATAGCCCCAAGTCCTTGGGCCCCTGCCCCCATGTGGGAGACCTGGATGAAACTGCTGACTTTGGCCTGGCTCAGCCATAGCCTTTGTGGCCATTTGGGGAGTGAAGCAGGAGATGGAAGGCCTCTTTCTCCCTCTGTGTCTGTCTGTCTGTCTCTGTAACTTTGGCAGTCCCCCTCTCTGCCTTTGAAATAAATAAATCTTTATAAGAAAGAATATTCTAGTGCTTACAGTAACTCTAGGTGTCTCTGACCTTCTTGGTGACAGTAGGAGCCTAAAAAAGCATCCTTGAGTAGATGGAACTTTTCTGAAGTTGACCAAAGTTAGTATCTCACAGTGTGCCATGTACCTCTTCCCTTAGTTATATTTAGTTTCATGGTCATTTTTGAAACTCAACACTGCTATTATCTTTTTTCTTAATGCCTTGCAAAGACAAATATAAATATTTTTAACTCCTGTCATAACTCAGGACTTTGTGATTACTATGTAACATGGAGAACATAGTAAGTTTGTGCTGTAAATAGCTTTGACCTTTTTCTAAATATAAGGATCTGGGCTTAAGTCAGTGGATATAGAACCCAAGTCCAGATTGCTTTTTGCAGTTGCCTGGCATAGCATGAGGTGGAGGGCAGCACCATGTCTTTTGCACAGGAAGTAAGTGGAGTTATTTCAACTGTGGAGAAATGTATGGACTACATAGCCAGGCATGGCCCAGCAAGGATCAGGGATTCACTCTTTAAATAAGGTGACTGAGTGGTGTGCGAAATGGACAGGGGCTCCTGGCCCACCATTGCTGCGGCAGGTTGTGGGACTTGAGCCCTGTGGAGCCTGTGTTTGACTCCCACTGTCCCTTCCAGGGACAAGGCCCCTGGACAGAGAGAGTGCGACTATTCCATCGATGGCATCAACCGGTGCATCCGGGACATCGAGCAAGCCTCATTGGCAGCTGTCAGCCAGAGCCTGGCCACGAGGGACGACATCTCTGTGGAGGTAAACTGGGGCTCTGGGATGGCTCAGAACACTGAGTGCTGAAGAATCTCAGTGTCAGGTTTAGGGAGGCTGAATGAGTGGGGCCAAAATGTTTCTGATGCTGGAGTTTGCTTATTGGACAACCTTCCCTTGGGGACCACCCTGGAAAGGTCTTGGAAGGATAGGGCAAATGGTGAGCAGGCTGGATTGGGGAGGGAATACACCTGGTGTGAGGGTGTGGCTGAAATATGAGGGAGATTCTCCATATGTGGGTCATTTAGAGTGTGTGGGTAAGGCACAGATGCCATATGCAGTTTAACACCTCAGTAAGCCAGCCAGCACATGTACATTTCAAATGTTTCTCTGCTGTCAACAGTGCACCTATTCATCAGTGGGTAAGCTTGGCGCTAAACTCAGATAATGCATTTGGTCCACTCAGAAGTAAAGAATTCTAATCTTTTGATTTCAGTTACTAATTTTGAGCCATTTGTCCTTTCTTTTCCAAAGTTTGGAATAGAATTTTCCTGCTTTTATCTTGGGGTTTTTTTCTATTACCTATGCAGAACCTCTCGGTTCACCCTCCTTCCTCTATTGAAGCACAGGTGCCCTGATGGTGGTTAGTGAGTGTGTGTGGGCTAGTTGCTGATGTTTGCCATACTGCCCATGAATCCATTACCCAGGAGCTTCGGACACTGTCTCCAGGAACTTCAACAAAGAGCAGGACTATTTCTTTGCCAAGTTTTAGGGTTCCCTTCAGTTTGACACACAAAAAGAAGATTCTAAGTCCCAAGTCACTCTAAAAATCTGTAGCCTTCTTGTTGATAGTAAGAGTCGGAAAAAGCATCCCCTGGGTAGACAGGACATTTCTGAAGTTGACCAGGGTTTAGTATCTCATAGTGTAGAGTGTATCTCTTTCTTTAGCTAGGTTTAGCAGTTTTGTGGTTATTGTTGAAGTTCAAAACCACTGTTAAGTTTTTTCTTAATGCCTTACAAAGCAAAATGTGCTGCTGCAGTTGCACAGGACAGATTTGGTAATGCTCGCTTTTATTAACAGCCCTGTTACACTCTAACTCCCCTGCCACTACCCTAAGTCCAAGAAGAGAGGAGCAAGTGGACCTTCTTTCTTGATTTTCTCACTGGGAAGTGAATCCTCCCCTTTAATTGTGCTGATTTTGCCATACTTAATTTAGCAAAGCATCCATAATAAAACAATCCTGCTAGAATAGTCTTGCGTGCTTGACTGTAATCACACTATGAATATGAAGATAACAAGTCATGAACTAAATGACGTTGTCAGACTGTTTGGAAATTTCTGTCTACCCCCATCTCACTCTCTCTCACTCTTTCTGCTTTTCTTTTCCTAGTCTTTGTTTTTAAGTTTGCATATTCATACGTTCCTGTCATTGAGTAACCTCTGCCCAGAGATCTGCAGCCCACATGCAGTGTTGTTTTCTGGGGAAGGAGCAAGGGTTAGATTCTCAGTTCTGATGAGTAGGACATTGTTGCTTTGTCGGGAGTCTCCTACTTCCACCCTGGTGTGTACAGACCTCCAGTGTCCCGTGCTGGGGTGTGCCAGCCCCGAGTCTGTCGCAAAGCTCCTAAGAAGATTCCTACAGAGGGATGGGATCTGTCCCACTACTGGTTCACAGTCTTGATCCCCTCATCCTCCCAGCAGAGTCTAGCTCTGCTGCCTTACATAGTGAGTTCATGTCTTTGGGGTGGAGAAGTTGACATCTCGCAGATCTGAGAAGCAGTGCCTTAGGGTGTTGTTTTCAGTATTTGTATGCATACCACCAGGTGCAATGCGCAGGTGTCTGAGCTGAGCTCAGGAGACTGTCTCCCCTGGGGAAGCAGTCCTGCCTTCAGAGACTGATCTCATTTTTAAGTCGCCCTCCTTTCCCCTCACCTTAAGTTCTGAGAACACAGCAGCCTGGATGTTCCTCAGACTCCAGTTATGTGCCTGCATGTGGACCGAGTTGTCTTTCCTTCTTGGAAAGCCATGGCTGCTCCACGTTTCCAGTAACTGTGCTGAATAGCTCAAGGGAAAGATGCCAGGAGCCTCAGTTGGCAGGGTGGGCAGGAGCCAGGAGCCAGCAGGAAAAGCATTTCTGGGGCTCGCCTCGTGTCTCCTGGGAGGAGCGATAGAGGAGTCCAGCTTGGGGAGGGGAGTTAGGGCCTCACCGAGAAAGGCACGGAGCAGCCACTCAGTGGTGTGCGTCCAGCCACTGGTGGCTGGTCCGTGTGGCCTCCCTCATCTTGCCCACGGGCCTTTTGAAATCGGGGCGGCTTTGTGGGGAGCTGGTGTCAGATGAACTTGACCATTCTCTCCTTATCAGGCCCTGCAGGAACAGCTGACTTCGGTGGTCCAGGAAATCGGGCACCTCATCGATCCCATCGCCACAGCTGCTCGGGGAGAGGCAGCTCAGCTGGGACATAAGGTAATGGGCACCTGGGGGCTGCTGCTGAGAGCCTGTGTGTGTGTGTGTGTGTGTGTGTGTGCGTGCGTGAGACAGAGGTATCTCCCTGTTTTGTTGTTGTTAGTCCTGAAACCCGGCCATGCCCAGTGCCATGCCCAGGTCAGGGCTGGCTCAAGCTGCAGAAGATGGCACTCAGCTCCCTCTGGCCACTTCTCCAAAGATGATCACTTCAGGATCTGACTTCCCCTAGGCTCGAGATGAAGCTGTAGTAAAATTTCTCGGGTTGTGGGTCCAAGCCTTTGGGCAACAGGAACTTTAGAGTCATCAGCTGCTCTTGACCTTGGCTGAAAGAAGTTGCTACCTGAAACTGACAGTCCCTGCCTGGAGTCTTCCACCTTTTCTTGCTGGCTGGCTGACCGGCCAGCCTCCTTCCTGTGTGTCGAAGGGTACATTGTCCTCCTGTGGTTTCTTACACAGTGTATTCAGGAGCAGGTGAACTTGCAGACTTGGCTGCCCCACTCACCATAGTCACTCCAAAGGAGTTGTTTCTCTGAGGTCCATCCCACGTTGTTGGAGGTGCCAGCTGATTTTTTTAAGGTTTATTTATTTGAGAGACTGAGTTACAGAGAGGAGAGACAGAGAGGTCTTCCATCCGCTGGTTCACTCCCCAGATGGCAGCAACAGCTGGAGCTGGATCAGTCAGAAACCAAGAGCTTCTTCTAGGTCTGCCATGTCAGTGCAGGGGCCCAAGCACTTGGGCCATATTCCACTGCTTTCCCAGGCCATAGCAGAGAGCCAGATTAGAAGAGGAGCAGCCAGGACTCAAACTGGCACAGCGGGCAGAGGCTTAGCCTACTACACCACAGCACCAGCCCCCACCAGATGATTTCTTGACTCTGGGGGTTCACTTTGAAAATCCTTCCAGGAGAGCTGGATCTCAATACAGCCTGTGCCTCCAGAGGGAGAGGCCACCAAGTGCATTTTAAAAGCCACCAGGGTTTCCCGGCAGTTACCAGTGCAGCCGCCAGCATCGGTGTGCATATCGAGAGAGACGGTAGCCAGAGTCCTCTCCGCAGGTATTGATTTTACAAAATCAATGTTCTTGCTTCTTCAGATTACAAAATAGCTCCAGCACAGCTGAGTTTCCTGCTGGTTCTGAGGAGGGGTTTTGGAGATTGAACACGGCCAGTGTGTATCTGCCTTTTCATATGTGCAAAATTTTATTTTTCAACTGAGTTCCTTTATAATTAGAAAACAGGAGCAAACATCGGATGCAGCCATGGAGCTGCCCCTTGGGATGCCCACACACCATATCAGATTGCCTAGATTCCAGTCCCGGCTTTGCTGACGCCTCCGGCTTCCTGCTAATGTGTGCCCTGGGAGGCAGTAGGCAATAACTGAAATACTGGAGTTCTTGCCACCCATGTGGGAGACTCACATTAAGTTTCCAGCTTGTGGCTTTAGCTTGGCCCTGCCCCAGTGATTGTGGGCACTTGTAGAGTGAACCAGCAGGTGAGAAATCTGTGTGTGTGTGTGTGTGTGTGTGTGTGTGTGTGTGTGTGTAGGAGTGGGTGGGTATGTGTCTTTCAAACAAAATAGATTTAAAAAATTTTTAAAGACAAGGTTTTGTCTGCCTGCATAGAAAGAGGTTTGAGAAGTGGGAGAGGCACAGGCCTGGAGGATGGGCCCTTTTTGCCGATCGTGGAGAAACTGAGTTTGACAGAGAAGCCAGACCGCGTTTGAGCAGTTGCTTTTGATTCCAAGTCTCGTAGGAACGTGTCCTGGCCATCTCTGGGGGCAGCTCTCCTGTCTCTTTGGGCACAAAGCATGACTCTGACGTTCATGGGTAACATCAAGAGAAAACCAGGATCTTTATGTCACTTGACTTAGAAATTGACTCTGGGCCCTCTGGCTAAATCAGTCTCCCACCTTCCAAAAGAAAAGTCTTGGAGACACTGAGCGATGGGCCTGCTGTACCCAGGGCGGGGACTGAGTTTGAATTGCCACACTGCTTCCCCTGCCTCCTTGCAGCACAGGTCCCAGCCCAGCATCACCTGGAGGTGATGGGAAACGCACATGCCCAGGCCCCACCTGCACGGGCCTGTATCACAAAGTGGGTGTCTGAAAAGAACAGATGGTTCCCTCACAGCTCTGATGCGGGAAATGCAGTCAGGGTGCTGGGCGTGCCAGGCTCCCCCTGGAGGCGACAGAGCAGACTGCAGGCATCTGCTCTCTGCCTCCTCCCCCCCTCCCCCGATGTCTCCCTGATCACCTTGTCTCCTGGGTGTCTCCTCCTCTGTTTCTCATGTGGATGCTTTTGACTGGATTTAAGACTTACCCTTTAATTCGGAATGACCTTATCTCAAGATTCTCACTCAAATGCACCTGCAAAGACCTCTTCATGTGTACAGGTTCCAGGGATTTGGATGTGGATTTTCTGGGGGTCACCACTCGTGGTGCCTCCCTAGACCCACTGCATCAGCATTGTGCAGCAAATACTCACAATGCTCTGTTGTTTAACTCTGTGCTAACTCATAGAAGGGGGGCTGGCCCTGTGGTGTAGTAGGTTAAGCCTCTGCCTGCAGTGCCAGCATCCCATATGGGCACCAATTCTAGTCCCAGCTGCTCCACTTCCCATCCAGCTCTCTGCTGATGGCTTGGAAAGGCAGCAGAGGATGGCCCAAGTTTTGGGCCCCTTCACCCACATGGGAGACCCAGATGAAGTTCCAGGCTCCTGGCTTCAGCCTGGCTGTTTCAGCCCTCTGGGGAATGAACCAGCAGATAAAAGACATCTCCCTCTCTCCCTCTCTCCCTCTCTCTCTCTCTCCCTCACTCCCTCTCTCCCTTTCTCCCTTTCTCCCTCTCTCCCTCTCTCCCTCTCTCCCTCTCTCCCTCTCTCCCTCTCCCTCTTCCTCTCTCACTCTCACTCCCTCCCTCTCTTCTTTCCTCTCTCCCTTCCTCCCTTCTTCTCTCCCTCTCTCCTTCTCTCCTTCTCCCCCTATAACTCTGCCTTATAAATAGATAGATAGATAGATAAATTTAAAAAAAAGGCAACCATAATGGAGGTAACCAGATAAAGCTGTGCAGAGTGCTCATGCTAGTCTTTCTCACTGTCATTTCTAAAGAGCTTGGACTCCTCCTCACACACCTTGCCTTCCTCACCACAATCACCCTCATAATCCCCCTGGCCTGGCTTTGTTTCTGCCCCATTGACTGCTCCTGTGGTGTGGACCTGCTGCCTGCCTCTGCCCGGCACTCGTTCTCCTCCCTTATGTTAGAAAGAAGCAGTGAGCACATTGCTGGCTCAAGGTCTGAACTTAAATCCACTTGATGGGAAGAAGGTGGCAGTTTGTCACCGCCACCCAGAATGAGGTGCTGAACAAGAAACTGCGGCTTGTGACATTGTGCTTTATCAGAGTGGGAGTAGACTATGACTTATGAAGTGAACACAGAAAGTGTTGGAGTAGGATGTTGATATTCTGGGCGTATGCATTTGGCAGGGTGGTGGAGCCACTAGTCCAGACACCCACATCCTCCATGGGTTGGAGTCGCCTGCCTAGGTCCAAGCCCTGGCTCCAACTCCTAGGAGGCTGCAGGTGACAGCTCAAGTACCTGGGTCCCAGCCACCCACATGGGAGACCCGGATCAAGCTTCCAACTCTGGCTATGGCCCAGCACAGTCTTCACTGTTGAAGGTGTTTGAAGTGTGAACCTGAAAATGGGAGCGCTGTCTCTTTCTGCCCTGTCTCTAAATCTGTCTTCATATTTCTGAAATCAAATTTTTAAAGCTTTTTATTTATAAATAGAGTATTCTGGATGCTATATATAAAGGGTTCTACCAAAATTATTCTGGAACTTTATTTTAAATTCTTCACAGAGTTATAAACAAACACCAAACAGTAAACTTCTAAAGCACAGTATTGATACAGCAGCAGAGCTAGCTCACAGATGCTGCTCGGCTTATAACAGGATTACATTCTGATAAACTTTCATAGCTTGAAAATATCATGAGTTGAAAATACATCTAGGCTGGTGCCATGGCTCAATAGGCTAATCCTCCGCCTACGGCGCCGGCACACCGGGTTCTAGTCCAGGTCGGGGCACCAAATTCTGTCCCGGTTGCTCTTCTTCCAGTCCAGCTCTCTGCTGTGGACCGGGAGTGCAGTGGAGGATGGTCCAAGTGCTTGAGCCCTGTACCCGCATGGGAGACCAGGAGAAGCACCTGGCTCCTGGCTTTGGATCAGTGCGGTGCGCCGGCCGCAGCGGCCTTTGGAGGGTGAACCAACAGTAAAGGAAGACCTTTCTCTCTGTCTCTCTCTCTCTCTCTCTGTCACTGTCTACTCTGCCTGTCAAAAAAAAAAAAAAAAAGAAAGAAAAGAAAAGGAAACACATCTAATATACCTGACTTGTGCAATATCATAGCTTATTCTATGTGGGCAGAGCACTTGGTTAACCTACAGTTGGCAGTTGGGCACAGTCATCTTCAAAAAGCTTATTTTATAATAAAGTCTTTTTTTTTTAGATTTACTTATTTATTTGAAAGGCAGAGTTACAGAGAGGCAGAGGCAGGAATGGGAGTCTTCCATCCACTGTTTCACTCCCCAGATGGCCACAACAGCCACAGCTGCACCAATCCAAAGCCAGGAGCCAGGAGTTTCTTCCAGATCTCCCACATGGGTGCAGGGGCCCAAGGACTTGGGCCATCTTCTACTGCCTTCCCAGGCCACAGCAGAGAACTGGATCGGAAGTGGAGCAGCCAGGACTCAAACCAGCACCTATATGGGGTGCCGGTACTGCAGATGGGAGATTTAACCTGCTGTGTCACAGTGCCAGCCTCTATAATAAAGTCTTAAAGAACTCATTGCATCTATTGAATATTATGCTGCAAGTGAAAACTGGAGCAGTTTTATAGCTACAGCTTCCTCCCTGGGAAAATTGAAAACGCCTGAATTGAGGCGTCTAAGCCAGGGGCATCTATAATAATGGGAATCACAGAGAAGGTAGGGGCACGGTCATTGAAAGCCAGTCCTGCAGTCACGTGCCTGCTTCCTGTCTCCTTTCCAAGCAGCTCTACCTAAGCCTCAGTTTCTCCATTTGATCTACCTCTAAAGTTGTGGAAATTGAATCAGAAAATGTGTGGTAAGCACTCAGCAGAGAGCCTGCCATGTGGGATGCGCTCAGTGAGTGTGTGTGCCGTGGCCTGTGTGGTAAGCACTCAGCAGAGAGCCTGCCATGTGGGATGTGCTCGGTGAGTGTGTGTGCCGTGGCCTGTGGCACGTAGCTGGTGACCTTTGGTGCCTGCACCTGTTGTGCAGATGGCATTGTCCTCCTGCAAACAGGCCTATCCTGGTGCAGTGGTCGGCTGCCTTGAAAAGCTTTCCCGTCCCCCAGGTTGAGCTGATCATAAACAGAGCATATGGGCTCATGGGAAATCATTTTTACTTTTATTTTTTTCCCCCCAGTCCAAGTCTTGGCCACTGTGCTTGGAGCACAAGGCGATTGAATTGGCTTCCTTCGAAGCTTGAGAAGGTTCCTTCCATCTCAGGCTTGTTTCTCAACCCCTTGCTGTCCTGTTCCTCCTCTTCTCCCCCTTCTGTCATTGCTTCTTTAAAATTCTTTTTGTTTCTAAAAGTTCTCATCTCTAACTCGGGTCCCAGAGTGGAAGTCTTAACACCTCTACCATATGCAAAAAAGGAGATGAAAAACTTCCCAAAGGAAGCAGAAACTAAGCAGGAGTCTGTGAATTACACGTGCTTTCCAAAGTCAACCAGCAGGTCTGCCTCTCCCTGTGAGGCGCCTTGTCCTTGTCCCCAACCCTCTCCCCACCAGGGACGCCTCCTAAGGAGACACTCACGAGGTGCACCTGTGGCTTTCTTTCTGAAAGGTGACGCAGCTGGCGAGCTACTTCGAGCCCTTGATCTTGGCCGCAGTTGGTGTCACCTCCAAGATTCTTGACCATCAGCAGCAAATGACGGTGCTGGACCAGACCAAGACGCTCGCGGAGTCTGCCCTGCAGATGTTGTACGCGGCCAAAGAAGGAGGCGGGAACCCCAAGGTACGGTTCCGGATGTCAGGGGCCTGGGTAGCACCATTCTGCTTTCCTCCTGCACCGCGATCCTGCAGGGGAAATGCCTCCCGCTCTCACATGGTGGGATTTGATTTCCCACTCCAAGGTGAGAAGAAATAACCTTCTGTTGACCTTTCCAGAAAATTGCAGGGTGAGAACCAGGAAAGACGCTTAACGAGAGCTAGCTTATAAAGTGTGTTTCTCCTCGACATCGTGTGAAGACGTGTGTCCTTGGAGAAGGAGTGTGTAAGGTGTGATTATTGAAGGAATAAAATCTGTAGTTCTTACTGGGTATCTGTTCACTGCTGACACTTAGCATACACAAAGGAGAGCTCTGTTGTTTTCCAGGGAAGGTCATTTCTGTTACTGCTACTTCGGGGACAGTAATTAAATATGAAAATCTCCCTTTCCAATCGCAAAAGGAATATTTATTTATTTATTTATTTTAACTTTCATTTAATAAATATAAATTTCCAAAGTACAGTTTATGGATTACAATGGCTTTCCCCCCCATAACTTCCCTCCCACCCACAACCCTCCCATCTCCCGCTCCCTCTCCCATTCCTTTCACATCAAGATTCATTTTCAATTATCTTTATATACAGAAGATCAATTCAGTATATACTAAGTAAGGATTTCAACAGTTTGCACCCACACCGATACACAAAGTATAAAATACTGTTTGAGTACTAGTTATAGCATTAATTCACATTGTACAACACATTAAGAACAGAGATCCTACATGAGGAGTAAGTGCACAGTGACTCCTGTTGTTGACTTAACAAATTGACACTCTTGTTTTTGGCATCAGTAATCACCCTAGGCTCTTGTCGTATGTAAGTTGCTAAGGCTATGGAGGCCTTTTGAGTTCGCCAACTCTGATCACATTTAGACAAGGTCATAGTCAAAGTGAAAGTTCTCTCCTCCCTTCAGAGAAAGGCACCTCCTTCTTTGATGGCCTGTTCTTTCCACTGGGATCTCACTCGCAGAGATCTATCATTTAGGGTTTTTTGTTTTTTTGGTTTTTTTTTTTGCCAGGGTGTCTTGGCTTTCCATGCCTGAAATGCTCTCACGGGGTCTGCAGCCGGATCCGAGTGCCTTAAGGGCTGATTCTGAGGCCAGAGGCAAAAGGAACATTTCCTCAGCCCGTTCTGTCACCCAGCTCTCTAAGTGTCCAGAGATGATGGCAGCGTGTCACGGGTGACTTTATGCCGCATTCTGCTTGAAACCTGGGGACTTAGCAGGAGGGAGCAGCCTATTGCAAAGGCATGGATAGTGCTGTAAAAGATTATAACGGCAGATACTCTGATGTATCTGGAACACGCGGACTGTGGGGATGACCAGATGCGAGGACACACTGGGCTGTGTTTGGACAGGTGGCAGCTTCTGTGCAAACGCACTTGGCCTTTACTGTGTACTCTAGAGAGCCTTTGGCTGTCTTTAAGCAGCAGAATGACACAATCTTTCCATAGTTTAGAAGCACCAAACTGCCAGCAATGTAAGTGATGTCTTGGACTTAGATTTTTTATGTTCAAGTTTTCAATCACAAGTCTGGAAGTTACTAGGGCCCTAATTCCGAGGATAATAAAAGTTTTAAGAGCCAGCCACTGGCCCACAAGTTGTTCAGAGACTTGGGGAAAAATCAGTGTAGTTGCTGAATTGCTGGGGTAGAACAAGAACAGAGTGTGCCCTCATGACTGTGGGAGCTCAGCGAACGGTAGATGCCCTGGGTGACCCAGCGCCCTTGAAGCTCCCCAGAGCAGAACCAGAGCTCGCCCTTCTCACACAGCCTGGGCTGCCTCTTCTAGACTGGTGACCACCTGTTTCCTCCCTCTCTGAGAGGGGTTCAGCACCAGTGTGAGAGTTGGAAGTGGGAATTGTCTTGATTGTAGGATGTTAGCATATCTGCATGGCAGTTCAGAGCTCCCAGGGCACCTCATCTCTGGGAGCAGACATTGTCTGCCCCAAAAGCTTTGTGAGGACATCTGGAATGGTTTGCAGCCCATGTGAAACGGTGTGTAGTGAATGACGAGAAACCCGGGCTGATGAAGCGAGATGTGATGCGTGCTCACTCCTGTGGCCTCTCTGGGATCATTCAGCCTGAGGCCTCACTGCAGCCACTGGCGGGCTTGTCCCCAGAGATGCCTGCGATGCTTCAGGTTCGCTTCTACACATCCCTTCCTAGGAGTCCTGAAGCACAGACTTAGGCACCTTGGCTGTCATTCTTTGGGCATCTGTTCGCTAGGTTTTATGTGCTGGGTGTTAGGTGTTGTATATCCCTGTGGGTGGAGGTCATGAGATTAAAATTTTAGGTAGTTTATTTTAGGTAGCTTTTATTTGGAGAAACATAGCACCAGCTTTTTTTTTTTTTTTTACAGGCAGAGTGGACAGTGAGAGAGAGAGACAGAGAGAAAGGTCTTCCCTTGCCGTTGGTTCACCCTCCAATGGCCGCCGCGGACAGCGCGCTGCGGCCGGCGCACCGCGCTCATCCGATGGCAGGAGCCAGGTGCTAGGTGCTTTTTCCTGGTCTCCCATGGGTGCAGGGCCCAAGCACCTGGGCCATCCTCCACTGCACTCCTGGGCCACAGCAGAGGGCTGGCCTGGAAGAGGGGCAACCGGGACAGAATCCGGCGCCCCGACCGGGACTAGAACCCGGTGTGCTGGCGCCGCAAGGCGGAGGATTAGCCTGTTGAGCCACGGCGCCGGCATAGCACCAGCTTTTGGGGTCAGACATAATTAGTGCCAGATTCCAGCTCTGCCTCTCGCTGGATTGCTTCGTCTTTCTGTTTTCTTACCTGGACGCTGGGGTTCATTAGGAGGGACTCCTTAGCCTAACTGAAGAGAGGAAATGAGGTAATACAGCTGATGCCATGGATGGTTTTCTTTAAAAAAAAAAAGGTAGAGGAAAGAGGAGGAGCAGCAGCGCCAGGGCCTGAGGTTCATGGTAAAGGCGCTTGGTGTGCGATCTCTGCCTCACGCCTTGAACTCTCTCCTGCACTGAGCCTGATGCACCTGTTTACCTTCAGCAGTCTTGCTGGACTCCAGCACCTTCTGTCTGTGCCACTGGAGCAAAATCCCCAGCCCTGTCTCTCCACTGTTGGGCATTTCTAAATGTTGATGGGCTTTCCCCTTCACTAAAACTGAAACCTCTGCCCCCACCCCCCTGTCCCCCACCCCACCACTGACCCATAGCCTTTTCCATCTTCCTGTGACATCTGTGCCTGCCACCTGGGCTGTGTGGCTGTAGCCCTGTAATAAAGAAACACGGCCCTCGGAGTGGCAGACTGGAGATGTGTCCAGAATGAATGGAATCTAGTTGTTCTCATGTGTTGTGCCATTCGCACCGGGAACAAGGAACCCCTCCAGAATCAAAAAGAACCTGGTGGTTGAGCCTGCCGTCTCCACTTGGCAGACTGCTATTGGTTATTTAACTATGCCTTCATTGAGGTTCCACTGTGTCTGGGGGTTTCTGAAACCGTAGTGCTCAGGGAGCAGGTGTGCAGGATTCGGGATGCTTTCTGTTAAGGCTGGAACTTGAAGCTAAGAAGAAAAGGCCTGGATGAGGCCTGCGCAATGGGAAGCAGCTTCATAGAGGGATCCTGTAGGAGCCTGTAAACCTGAGACGTGTGCAGGAGAGCAGGCCTGCTAGAGAATTCCTGGATAGGCAACAGCAAGGGTATGCTTTTTTTTTTTAAAGATTTATTTATTCAAAAGTCAGAGTTACACAGAGAGAGGAGAGTCAGAGAGAGAGGTCTTCCGTCCGATGGTTCACTCCCCAATTGGCTGCAACTGCCGGAGCTGCGCCAGTCCGGAGCCAGGAGCTTCTTCCTGGTCTCCCACACAGGTGCAGGGGCCCAAGGACTTGAGCCATGCTCCACCGCTTTCCCAGGCCATAGCAGAGAGCTGGATCGGAAGTGGAGCAGCCGAGTCTCGAACCGGCACCCATATGGATGCCGGCGCTTTAGGCCAGGGCGTTAACCTGATGCCACAGCGCTGGCCCCAAGGAATATGCTTTTGTGAGTTTCAGTGACCCAGTCCACGGCAAATATCCTTAAAATTTCCCAAGCAGTTCACAGAGCAGTTTTGTGCCCCCAAAATTGGCTTCCAATGCTTTTCTGAGCCCGTGTAAAAGAACAGATTCTTGGCATGTTGCACTCGTCTCCCCCTAAAACATGTGCCTTGTTTTAGCATGATGTGGGATGGCTGACTTGTCGGTGTCGCCAGCAGTCATCCCATTCTAACAGACCTGGGGAAACACACACCTTCCATTTCACCTCGGTGGAGAGGAGGACGTATCTGAGTGGCGTGCCCTCCCTTGAGGTCATGTGTAGGAGAGACAACCTTGCAGGTGTCTGTCATCAGAAGGAAGCAGTGCGCACCTTGTGTCTTCCGCCCTCTGTGCTGTGAGATCAGCCATCCAGCTTAATGACCAGTTTGCTTCATTGCATCCGGAAGACACAGATCCATGCAATCCTGAAAGAGCTGCCTCCAGGATAAGCACCTATCACCAACACTTTTCACGTCTCATCAGACCCTGTGTTTAAGGGACTCTTCCTACTTCCCATGGCTTTTCAATTCAGAAAGGGCCAGCTCCTCTGACTCACACAGCCTCTTCTTGGAATTCTCTTTTATATAAAGAATCACTCATGGGTCAGGCCTTATGGTGCAGCTTGTAAGCCGACACTTGGAATGCCCACATCTGATATCAGGGGGCCTGCTTCAAATCCCGGCTGCTCTGCGCGCAGTCAGCTCCATGCTAATGCACCTGGGAGGCAACAGAAAATGGCCCCAGTACTTGGGTCCCTGCTACCCATGTGGGAGACCTGGATGGAGTTCCTGGCTTCAGCCTGGCCCAGCCCCAGCCGTTATGGACATATAGGGCGTGAACCAGCATATGGAAGACCAATTCTCTCTCTCTCTTTCTCTCTCTCTCTTTCCCTCCCACTCTCCTCCCTCCTTCTCTTGCTCTTTCCCTCTTCCCCCCTTCTCTCTTTCTCTCTCTCTCTTTCCCTCCTCCTTCCTTCCTTCTTTCTCTCCCTCCCTCTCCCCCCTTCTCTCTTTCTCTTTCTCCCCATATCTCTGTTACTCTGTCTTTCAAATAAATAAATCACCTTAAGAAGTTAATTACCATTTCCCAGTGACTTCCCCGGCTCTCTTATCTACCAAAGTAAAGATGCAGTGTCTCCTCCCAGGGGGCCAAGGCTGCGCTAACCACTCTGTGGGCAGACCTGACACCTGGGTGCTGTGAACCACCTGTCATTAGGTCACATGTACAGGGCAAGGGACGGCCACCTTCCAGAGGGCCTTTATTAAAAGAAGGCACCTGCACCCATTTCTTCAGCTCAGAATTTCACCACGTGGCATTGTTAAAATTATTCCACTTCACTTGGGAGGAAGCCAAGTCCAGGACCACTTACGTAGTTAGTGGTGGGACCAGACCTGGAATCCGGGGGCTGTGGCATAGTGGGTAAAGCCTCTACCTGTGACACTCACATTCCATCTAGATGTCAGTTCATATCCCAACTGCTTTACTTTTGATCCAGCTCCCTGATGGTGGCCTGTGAAAAGCAGGAGAAGATGGCCCAAGTACCTCGGCTGCTGCCCCCAACGTGGGAGACCCAGATGAAGCTTCTGGCTTCAGCCTGGCCTAGCCTTGGCCATTGGAGCCATCTGAGTAGTGAACCAGCAGGTGGAAGATCTCTCTCTCTCTCTCTCTCTCTCTCTCTTCTCCTCAACCCTGTAACTCTGACTTTCAAATAAATAAATAAATCTTAGAAACAAAACAGAAAGAGCTAGATCCCAAGTTTGTCTGACCATCCCGTGGCTCTTTGTCTTACTGCTGTATCTCAGGGAGCTCAGCACTAGGGTTTTGCCATCATTTTTTCCATTCATTTACACAGCCCCTGCTCAGTGCATCACACATGTGTGAAACACCTACAGTTCTTTTTTCTTAAGATATATTTAATTTATTTGAAAGGCAAAGCAAGAGAGAAATGGAGTAACAGAGAGAGATCTTCCATCTACTGGTTTATTTCTCAAATGATCCTAAGAGCTGGATTGGGCCAGGCTGAAGCCAGGAGCCTGCAGCTCCTTCCGTGTCTCCCACATGGGTAGCAGGGACCCAGAGACTTGGGCCATCTTCCCAGTGCTTTAGCAGGGAGCTGGATCAGAAGCAGAGCAGCTAGGACTTGACCCAGCACCCATATGGGATGCTGACATCACAGGTAGAAGCTTAACCCTCTGCGCCACGATGCCAGCCCCACTTGCTGTTCTTAACACACGTCTCTAAGGTGCAGTTAAAGGAACATGTGGGCTGCAGGGGCTTTGCCTAGAGTGTTTGCCCTTGAGGAATTTTCCTTATTCTCCTGTTTCTCCAGCCTCAAATAAGACCATTTTTTGCATAGTTGAAGAGACTTTGGGTTCTTCTGCAAGTTGATTTCTCTTGTGTGTGCTCACATTCTCATAATCCCATCTATTTATAGACACAGAATTACACCTTACTGGGCAACTCTGAAGAGATCTACATTTGTTAGAATACATTTTATCTTTATGAGAAGGGGTCTTTAAAGATAATATTAATGGGTTTTCTCATTAAATGTGTCAAGTGTTGTATTTAAGAACCTGTGGCATTCTGTTCCCACTATCCTGAACATGGTAACATATGTTAGTCATGTCATGAGACACTCTTTGGCCTCCACCTGCGGCACCGGCACACCGGGTTCTAGTCCTGGTTGGGGTGCCGGTTCTGTCCTTGTTGCCCCTCTTCCAGTCCAGCTCTCTTCTGTGGCCCAGGAAGGCAGTGGAGGATGGCCCAGGTGCTTGGGCCCTGCACCTGCATGGGAGACCAGGAGGAAGCTCCTAGCTCCTGGCTTCGGATTGGCGCAGCACGCCAACCATAGCAGCCATTTGGGGGCTGACCCAACAGAAGGAAGACCTTTCTCTCTGTCTCTCTCTCTCTGTCTAACTCTGCCTGTCCAAAAAAAAAGACACTCTTTGGTATTAAAGTTTTATTTTTCCTCTCCATTGTAAAAAGGGGTCTTGTTTTCTGATTTTTATTTGTTGCAAACAAATGTTCAAACAAAATCAAGGAAAGGGGAAGCATAGTACCTGTTGTTGCTGTGTTCTGTCTTGGAGATAGAGTGCTGCACTCGGCTTTTTCAGTTTGTTCTTCAGCAAAACAATTCTTGAAAGACTTGGCACCATTTCCTCCTGCCTGAGGAAGTGTTTCACAATATCCCCGCCTTAGGCACAGCACACCCACGACGCCATCACGGAGGCCGCCCAGTTGATGAAGGAAGCCGTGGACGACATCATGGTGACGCTGAATGAAGCTGCCAGTGAAGTGGGGCTGGTGGGAGGCATGGTGGACGCCATCGCAGAAGCCATGAGCAAGGTAGGCGTGAGCTCTCAGACTCCTCCACTGCTCCCCATCTGCTCCCTGCTCTCAGGCGCTGACCAGCAGTCAAGGCCGATCCCAGCAGGGCTCTCCTTGCCTTGGGCGTTCCAGTCAGCATACAGATGTCCACTCACATGTCCAGTGTATCGCTCATTCTTGATGAGCCATTGCTTTTAGAAGCCACTTGCCAACCTCCTTCCAGTTGTGCATGCGGGAATAATGGAGCTGTACTGGATATCGTTGGTTTCCTAGTTTGTAAAATGGACGTGATTATTTATCTCTCCTGTCTACTTCATAGGCTTACTGTAATGAAGGAAATCCCAAGTGCTGGCCGTGGGAAGCTTTTAGAATGCAGCGTCCACACCTGACCTGCTCGGTCAGAAACTCCCTGGGATGGAGCCTAAAAATCTCAGTACTTGCTAAGTGCACTCATGGTTCTGGTAGAGCCAAACACAGAAGCCACTGAGAGAGAGTGTATAGAAGCCCTTAGTGAACTCTGGCCGGAGTAGACGTAGAGGATAGCGTGAGCACTGCCCGCCACCCAGTAACCATTGTTGAGATGGGTCAGTAGGCACATGAGACTGCACACAGTTCCAGCTCCTTGTCTCCTGCTCTTCCTCCCAGGCGTCTGTCACCAGTCACATCAGCTTGACAGTCTTTAGGATAAACCGTCGATCATTGACATCTAATTACTACCTCCTGATAGTGTAGCCGAGAATGGTAGATGTCATCTGTGTTGGAACTGTCCACTGTCAGATTATGAATGTCTTCATGTGGTTTTGGAAGTTAGTAAGTGGCTTTTAATTGCTGATTTGGAGAAAACTGCTTGTTCAGATCTCCATGAAGAAAGGAGGTCCTGAAACTAATTAGAATAATTCTCCTTTCTCATCACTTAGTCATCATCAGACTGATGATGGAACAAGCTGGAGCTGGAATGCCCTGGCCTTCTGTTAGACAGCGCAGGCTCCACTTTGTCAAAGCATCCCTTAATTTACGCTGTGGGCTTCTTAGCCTCCAAATGTGGACAGTTTGGCATAAAATGAATGATTTTTCCCCTTTTCTCAAGGCCCTTGGGTAAGTACCAGTGGATTTGTTTGGGGGACTTCAGAACAACAGAGCTTTGAAAATAAGCCATGTGGCCGGTGCCTCGGCTCACTAGGCTAATCCTCCACCTGCAGTGCTGGCATTCCGGGTTCTAGTCCCAGTTTGGGCACCGGATTCTGACCCAGTTGCTCCTCTTCCAGTCCAGCTCTCTGCTGTGGCCTGGGAAGGCAGTGGAGGATGGCCCAGGTCCTTGGGCCCTGCACCCGCATGGGAGACCAGGAGAAGCACCTGGCTCCTGGCTTCGGATCAGTGCAGTGTACTGGCCACAATGCACTGGCCATAGCAGCTACTTGGGGGTGAACCAATGGAAAAAGGAAGACCTTTCTCTCTGTCTCTCTCTCTCTCACTGTCTAACTCTGCCTGTCAAAAAAATAAATAAAAATTAAAAAAGAAAATAAGCTATGTGTCTACCACAGACATTAAAGAACAGAGATTAGAAACTCAACTGGTAATCTTTGTGTTCTTCGGAGAACATATTTTTCCAAATTACTCTAATGATAAGGAAATAGTCCATAAATTCCTGGAAAATGAAAGCCAGGTCCTGAAGTTTTTGGTTGATGGTCCTTGAGCCTTAAGGACTGTGATGGGCTCTAGTCAAGGAAAGCAGCTCTTGGTTCAGCGTTGTAGCATAGCAGGTAAAGCTGCCACCTGTAACACCAGCATCCCTATGGGTGCTGATTTGAGACCCAGCTGCTCCACTTCTGGTCCAAGTCCCTGCTGTGTGCCTAGGAAATCAGTGACAGATAGCCCAGGTGCTTCACCCTCGGGAGACCTGGAGGAAACTCCTGCCTCCTGGCTTTGGCCTAGCCCAGCCCCTGTCGCTGTGGTCATTTGGAGAGTAAAACAGCAGATAGGAGATATTCTCTCTCTCTCTCTCTCTCTCTCTCTCTCTCTCTCTCTCTCTCTCTCTCTCTCTCTTCCTCTCTATGTCTCTTCTACTCTGTAACTCTTTCAACTGAATACATCTTAAAAAAAAGAAAGTAGCTCTTGTCCCATCTGATATCCATGGTGTAACTGCTGCTTGCTCAGTCCAGAACACGCTGGATCTTTCTGGAAAACTGGGGACAAATTGTGGTATTGTGTGATAGTAGTAATCAAAAACTGCTGAGGACACAAGCCACAGAGGCCTGGATGAAGGGTTTCTCTTCCTTGGTTGTTCCGTGGGGTGTGCAGTTGGACTTCCACTGCTGGCTTTCACCCTCACCTGCCCTGACCAGATCTCCAGGGCATCACCTCACCTCTTCCTCATTCCCCCTTTATCTAGCGTCTTGGGATTTCATGTTGCAGTCATATTTGTTTTCATCTGGGCCTTATTTTTTTTCCTTGTGGTCCAAGGAAAAAAATTAAAGAGATAAAATGAACAAAACCCTATGTCCTGTACCCCTACTATATCATGAAAGAAAAGGCACATTAATATCAAAGAAAGTAGGAGGGAGGAGTTAGCATCTCAGAATAAAATAAAATCTTTCAGCTAAATAAGTTTGAAATCCTGAAACACTCACCACTGTGTTTTTCACATTTTCTCCAAACTGGTTA
This sequence comes from Sylvilagus floridanus, assembly GCA_949820135.1. NCBI lineage: Eukaryota > Metazoa > Chordata > Mammalia > Lagomorpha > Leporidae > Sylvilagus > Sylvilagus floridanus. The sequence continues at coordinate 70,736,535 of OX463239.1, forward strand.
AAGGACTGTGGTGGGGGCCTGTGGCTAAGTGTCCCAAGCCACCCCTTGCTCCTGCACTCCCCCCAGGTTGGCCATAGTGATGCATCTCCTGGACGAGTCCTGGCACACTGTTCTGCCCGACACCTAGCAGGTACCCAGTCTGCACTGATGGAGTGCGTCCACAGCACAGTCCTCAATTCATAGCAGGACCCCATCCCATGACGGGGCTCTGTAGCAGCATCCAAATGCCTGCTGAAGAAACAGACTAGCGTGGGGTCTGTGTTGATGGTTCAGGGAAGGTTGTGTTCCAGGCTGTGTAGCCCCATCCTGATCTTCTGTTGCAGTCCTTACTGCAGACGTTGAAAGGTTCTTTTGCCTTTGGGCCTCTCGGTTCTTTGAGGTTCCTAATTCTGTAAATACAGATGATGCTTGGAAAGGCAGATTCTGATTTTTGGTTCTTTTTCTCTTTCCAATAGCTTGACGAAGGCACTCCTCCCGAACCAAAGGGAACATTTGTCGACTATCAGACAACTGTGGTCAAATACTCCAAAGCCATTGCAGTGACAGCTCAGGAAATGGTAAGAAGCAAAAGCTCCCCCTCCCGCTGCTGGTCACCCCCTTTATGCACCACCACCCCACGTCTTCAAGCCTGGGATCCGTGCAGGGGAGAAAGACTTGTCCTTGTTCCCAGGGCCTCCCGGTTCCAGCCTCTGTCCTCCGTCTCTGATCACAGCTTCTGCCTGTGGTCTAGAAGCTTAGTTTGCATCTCCTGAAAAAGTTCCAAGAGGGAATTAAAGGTGACTGAGACCTGGGCATGAAGATGGGTGGACAAAGGCAGGAGAGAAAGTGAGAGAACAGAGGCCACCGTTGTGGCGTAATGGTTTAAGCTGTTGCCTGCAATGTTGGCATCCATATGGGTGCCAGTTCAAGTCTCAGGTGCTCTGTTTGCTATCCAGCTCCCCGCTGGTGTGCCTGGAAAGGCAGTGAAAGATGGTCTGAGTTTCTCAAGCCACTGCTACCCATGTGGGAGACCTGGATGAAGCTCCTGGTTCCTAGCTTTGGCCTGGTCCAGCCCCAGCTGTTACAGCCATTTGAGGAGTGAACTGGCAGATGAAAGATCTCTCTCTCTCTCTCTCTCTCTCTCTCTCTCTCTCTCTCTCTCTCCCTCCCTCTGCAGAAAGGGCTACGGCAGGGAAGCTGGAGTTGGGGGCTGGGGATAGGGTCCTCTTCACCTCTCAGATGATTTGAGGGGCTTTATTAAAACTCTCATCCAAAGAAGATGTTTTCAGACAAAACCAAACAGAACAGAGATTATCCAGCACAGAGCTTGTCACTTTGGGAGGGCTGTTTTGTTGCTAAAATGCAATGCAGCCAGAACTGTATTGTATGGGTCCTTATATAAAAAGGGCCTTGAGAGACACTGAATGCTTTCTTGGTTTATTAAAACATGATTCAGATATGACAGATGGCATCCTCACAGAATAATAGACGTTCACAGTAAGTTCCCCTGAACTTTTGAAGGCTCAAATGCCACGGGATAGAATTTCAGAAGATGCCTCTTTGATGCTTGCCAGATAAACCTGAGTGGAGAGATCAGGTGGCCTTCCCAGCTGGGGGACCAGAACAAGCCCCACCCCACATGTGCTCTAGATGGCTTTGCCGTCATGTAACTGTGTGTCCACTAGAGGTTGAGCTTGGACCACGAAGGCGTCCCTGGCTGATGGATTCATTCGGAGGAGACACGTTGTGATTGTGCCGGGCTTCCTGCTGTTTAAAGGAACCAGGCTGGGGAGGGAGGTGAGAGGGGAACCCGTCTCGGTGTATTGGAAAGAGGACCAAGCTCGTCCTTCTTGGAACCAGGCCATGGGTCTACTCAGGCAGCCACATTGTGCCCGATGCCTGATGAGCAGGGAGCAGTCATAGCTGCGGATGCAAATGTTCCCGAGTGGTCTCCTATGTTTCTGAGTATCTCGTGGGCCAGGCTCCCAGCTCTCCTGCTTGGACCCTTGATATCCAAGATCCTAAGAGGCCGAGTCTCAGGTTACATGGCCACTCCTGAGATAGCTGGGCTGGTTCCTCGGATGGGAAAGAGCTTGTTGCCCCTCACCAGGTCATGCCCAGCAGCTGTGTGCTCCTGTCGGTAGGGAACAGGTGGAGCAGCCCAGGAGACCACCTCACTCTCTTGGGGTTCCATATACATTCCTTGGAACCCACACCTGGGCCTGAAGCCCTCAGGGTTTCCTGAAAATATGCCTTCTGTGGAACATGAAGTTGGGTGAGCAAAGGAAGGAGAGAAACAGTCGCTCCTGTCCTACCTCAGTGGAAGTGGGGTCATTTTGAAGAGCTTTTTAAAAATACTTTTTAAAAGATTTATTTATTTGAAAGGCAGCGTTAGAGAGAGAGAGATCTTCCATCCACTGGTTCATTCCTCAAATGACCACAATAGGCAGAGCAGGACCAGGTCATAGCCAGGAGCCAGGAACTCCATCCAGGTCTCCCATATGGGTGCAGGGGCCCAAGCACGTGGGCCATCTTCTGCTGCTTTCCCAGGTGCACTAGCAGGGAGCTGGATTGGAAGTGGCACATCCAGGACTCAAACTGATGCCCATACGGAATGCTGGCACTGCAGGCGAAGGTTTTACCTGCTGCACCACAATGCCAGCCCATAAAAACTCTTTATAGTCAGGGTGCCAAAGTGCCACAGGCAGAGACAGTTATCCGGAGCCAGAGAAGAGGTGGAGCAGGAGGGCAGGCCCTGGAAAAGGGACAAGGGTGCCTTTCTGGGTGACAGGTTAAAGCTGTTGTGATCATTGGAGGCATAAAACCAGATACTAGCATGTTAGCTAAGTAAGATACACTGAGGCACATTATAAAATACGGTCTTGGCCATAAAGAGGTAAAATCTGACCCTTATGGTACACTCTTAACTAGATCTGTGGCTGAAGCTTTGTCATTTGTGGGGCACAAATTCATCACAATGCTTTGTTCTCAGGATCGTTGCCCTTAGCGATGCCTTCTCCCTCATTTCTCATGCACGATTTCCTTTACAGCCCTGTCCTCGGGTGTCCTTCTGCCAGGGTGGGACCTGCCTCTGGGGGCCTGGAGCCCATGTGGGTTATCCACAGCAGCCTGGGCTCCTGGAGGTGGCACGCACAGGGCCTGTGCCCCTTGGTGGCTTCTCAGGGGACTTCCTCTGGTGACCCCACAGGGCAGGGCTGCCCTAGGCTGCCACCCTCACCTGCCAGAACTAAACCCGAGGGCCCGGCTCCACCCTGCACGGCCTGAACGCTAAGCACCTGCCCACCCGGCCTGGCCAGAATCTGCATGCCTGCAGGGGAGCTGCAGGTCTGCAAGGGCTCTGACTGGCCTCTTGCTGTGATGCAGCATGGGCTCCGCTTGAACTGCCCTCTCCAGAGTCCAGTCCCGAGTGCAAGCCCTGACCTTCACCTCATCGGGAGCTTAAAAGTGAATGACGTCCTTTGGCTTCCGGTGATATTAACACGTGGTTCTCATGCTTTTCTCTGTATGTGTGTGTGTATGTGTTTGTGTCTTGCTTGTTTTCTTTTTCCAGATGACTAAGTCGGTTACTAACCCGGAGGAGTTGGGAGGACTGGCTTCACAAATGACCAGTGACTATGGGCACCTGGCCCTCCAGGGCCAAATGGCAGCAGCCACGGCGGAACCAGAAGAGGTCTGCCACCTTAAGCCCCCTATGTTTAGAAGCACACGCTCCCTGGTGCTCCCCTGCCCCGGGGAGGGACCTAGCTACCACCCCAGAAGACCCAAGCCCAGTAATTAGAACTGAGTGTAGTCCCTAGCACAGTGCAGCGCATGTACCCACCTCGTAGCCCCAGGTGGTGCTCAAGGCTCTTTCCCTTTCTGGGGCTGTCTGGCTGAGAGCCAACAGCAGGACATGGTTTACGGTTTCTGCCAGGCCCCTATGCCTGGCCCATCACCTCTTGCCTCTTAGCATGCATGATCCTGGGGCTTCCAGTGTCTTCCCCCCAACACATACATCTGTGTGTTTTCCAAAGGCTCATTCAAGTAGGGGACTTGGCTGTCCTTGTCTACCTTCAGGGAACAGATTCTTGCCTGAATGTCCTTGGGCTTTCCCACAGCTGGCATGGATCCCTTCCTCTACCTCACCTCCTGGTGTAGGCGTGGCCTTGGATTGCCTGCTCCCCTCCCAGTCTCACAGTGGCAAGCATTAGGCCCCCAAGACCACTTACTGAAAGCACACATCTCTGGCATCTCTGAGAACCGAGAGGGTCACTGGATGGTGCCCAGGGTGGGCGGAGCTCCAGGGAGCCTGCTGGCACCAGTGACATGGAGGAGACTGGGGCCCAAAGAACCCGTGGCTCCTTTAAGAACACAAGGTCCATCTGAAACAGAGAATGCAGTGGAGTGGGTGGCAGGCTCCCTGGGGAGACAAAGGTGGCCATGCCATGGGATCCAGCAAGCTGTTTATTGAGCACAGAACGTGCAAGACATTCCTCAGTAAGCCAGGTTGTCGACGCGACAGGTCGGGACTGGGCTGCTCGTCTGCTTGCCACGATAGTCATGGTCCCCAAGTTCCTCTGGGCTGCTGTTTCTCCCTGGAGTCAGTTCTGAGCATGTCTTAACAAAGACTCCCAAGGAGGGGGCTGCAGAAATGAAGAGTCAAGGCAAAGTGACTTGCTAACGTGTTGTGTGACCATGCATGTGCCTCGAAGCATCACACGTGCTTGCATCCCTACATAGCTGGCATGGGATGACTCAACCCCTAACAGCGCCTGCATTGTGAGGTTTCAGGATGATTATTTAAGCTGCAGCATGAATAATTCTGTTCATAATGAGCACGTGAAGTCACTACCAAGAAAGAAGCTTATCAGAGACCAACATCAAGACTTGATTCTTGACACAAGCCCATCAAATTAAAAAAAAAAAAAAAAACAGACTCCCTGTTTTTTAGTAAGACTAGACTGTGGTTCTAGTCTATAATTTACCTAGACATGTGATTCATTTGATTAATGTGTAATTTTAGTATTTCATAAATAAGAGTAAGGGGACTTCTGTTACAGTTAAGTAAAGTTGAGTTGGAGCAATGCAGGAAAGGACTGGCTTTGAGAAGGGGAATTAAAAGCAGAAAGAGATGGTGATTACAGCAAGGTTTGGATCTTTGTCCCCAGAAACCTTGCAAAATGGAATGTACCCCTGACCCCATCTCCCTTCTAAGACCCTTTCCATGTCTGAATTCTTAGGAGTTACCCAGCCCATGTATGAAATAAGCAGATTTTCTTACTGCAACACAGATCATCAAGGCAAAAATATAAAATATTGCAGAGCAGCCAAGAAAGAAAAATGCACAGCCAAAAGTGCCCCAGCTGGTTGCTTGAGTTGCTGGCCCTGCGCAGGAAGCAGCTGAGGTTTTCATTAAGGTTTTCCCTTTTTGCCCTTGCATCTTGAGATGTAGTTTACATTCCTGACACACAAGCAGTGTGACCTGGAGCAACAGGGGGAAGAGAGAATATAAAATTACCAGCGGTTTGCAAAGGAGAATTCTTTGTGTGCATTTGCCAGACAGATATTTGGGAGGAAAACTGAGAAGGTTAGGAGATCCCTAAAGCAATGTAGTGTTGTTTCTGACTCCAAGATTGTGGGATTATTTGTGTACCCACAAGGATCCCACATCAGAGCATGTGTAAACGCTTATATCCAGGGCAAATAAGAAACTGGTCTCTTTCGCAGCAGCCGCGCAGTCTGCTGTGTGGAGTCAGCACTCTGGTCTTTTCCAGAATGTGACAATTACAGGAAAAGCCATAGCTGTGCCCTCGAACATCAAGCAGGAGCTTTATCTGCTCATTTTTCCATGGCAAGCTCGAACCTTTGTTAAGATCGCTCTGCATTAAAGTGACAGCCCTCTGGCAGCTGTGCAGTTACTGAAGAGGATGAGAAAAAAAAAGAAATTGAGATCGTAGGAGCTACAGCCCCTCGATCTCAATCCTAGGGAGAAGACTGGGTAACCGGAGCTTTGTCTCAGGATCAGCTGCCGTAACCACTTGCCATACTGGCTGTCTTCAAAGCTGACGGGTACGTTAGTTGAGTGCCTGTGGCAGCCACACGGCCCTTTTCCCAGATGAGCTGGGTGCCTGCTCTGGACTCGTCTAAAACTTTCCACTCCAAGTGCCTCTTCCTGGAGCTGGGAGACTGACAACCTGTCGCACAAGGGCACCTCACACCATCTGTGGGGGAAGAGACAGACTCAAAAGATTAAAAAAAAAAAAAAAAAAAACCTCAAAATCCCTGCAGGTTTTTTTTTTTTTATAATATGCATTTTCCACCAGCTTTCAGAAGACCCTCTCAAACACACCTTTCGTGTTTCCTTTTGTGTTTGCTAAGTTTGTCAGCTATGTTTTATTACTGCCCTTTTAACTGCCAAAGCCATCCCAGGCAAATGATATTTGCCCTGGCTTCAGAGGTAATTGCTTTTAAGTACTGAGAAGAATCTGGATGTTTTGCTTAGTTTTCGGCAGTAAGGAAAGATGATCATTATTTCTTAGACCCCCTCCGAGTGAAATCAGATCCAAAGCTTCATAAAGGCGGCACTCTTCATTTCCCTCAAGGCACAAAGCCAGCCGTCGGTTTTCTCCATTTTACTTTCATTTGGGCAGGCAGGGAATTGAGGGGGTTTTTGAGGCTCAAGTAAGGCTTCATGAAAGTTGCCAATTTAAACCCCAAGTTGAATGTCTTGGAGCCACATTCCTTTATAATCAACACTGGTAGAAGGCTGGATCACCCTGTGGTCTCCGGAAGTTGGGTCATGTTTGCTGAAACATTTAACATTGCTTTGAGAAGCTTAGCATTTTTTAAGCCCTTATCTGTTTGAATAGTCTTACAAATGCATTCCCTTTCTAGGACGTTCCTCTGGTAGAACAGAGTGTCCTTTAAATTTGCACGTAGACCGTGTTGCTTCTGTTGCCCTCCTTCATGGGTTGTCTTTGTGCCCCTGGAAAGCAATGGTAGAGTTGCTTCTCAAGTTGCAGCCACGGGTCAGAAGCTGTGTGGGTTCTGTTGCATCCTCCCTGGCCACCGCAGCGTGTGAGATAAGAATCATTCATCCCCCTTCCACACGTAAGCAAACTGGGGCTCGAGGAGCTTCATTTGTCCAAGACCACACAACTGCAGTGGTTAGTGTCGGTTCCCTTGCAGTAGCTTGAACTGCAAGGTCTTCTTTGTTTTATAAGTCCTGTGAATGTTTCTCCCACCACTTCCTCCCTCCTTGACTGGCAGTACTTCATCGCTGAGGGATCTAGGATCCTTAGAGCTCCTGCTCTTAGATGAACTCTGACCCTTGAGTACTTAGGGTTAACCTGGATGCATCTGGAAGGCATCAAGAGCCAGGCTGAATCTGAAACTTTAATGGGGCGTCCTCCTGCTTCAGCTCAACCTTGTTTATAAACCAGCAAACATGTGCAGCCCAACAGATACACGTAAGTTGCAGTGCTGCCGTGCGGGCTGGATTCCAGTGCCTGTTCCCTGTTGGCAGCAGCTTTATTGCTGCACCAGCCCCAGCCTCTTTGCAGAGCTGCTCATGTTGCATTCTCCGTGGACCGGGTCAAGGAGACAGCCCTGCCCGATGTACAATGTACAAGATGCCCAAAAAAGCAGAGACTCAACTTTGTGGCTCATGAAAATTTTCTAGTAAATGGATTTTTGAAAGTCCTTTGTGTCTTATGAAATAAAAGAACCTTTCTCCCTTAAATGCAGTAGGGGAGAGCATTGTTAGCCCCAGCCACTCTCCAGATTCACCATTCCTGAAACTCAGACAAGATGACACTGGAAGATAGTTTCCAGGGGGCCAGGTTCTGGTCACAGGACTTTAACTCTTGTAGGTAGTGTTTTGGGTAGTCACTGGAATGATGAGCCAGATTGTCTAGCTGTTGTGAAGTCTTCAAGATAACCAGACGCATGCTTAAAGTTGTGTTCTGTGTCTTTAATGGAGACTGGAGGGGAAGATTGTTTATGGCATCTGTGTTGATCAGACCAAAATGAGAAGTGACGCAAAGCAAAATTAGAGGAAATGCAAACTTTGGAGAGACAGCTGGAAGCCTACCCACAGTGGGACCTGCTCAGCTTGTCTTAGGCCAACTGCTTTTTCTAATCCCATAGCCCAGGAGTAGAATGTGTGCCTGCTGAGCCTTTAGCTTTGCAAATGTACCTTTTATGAAAACCTCAGACCTGGCCTACTGGAAGGGAAGCCAGGTTCCTACGGTCATCCTCACCATGTGGTCCAGCTGAGAAAGAGGGTTTTCTGGTTGTAAGAATCTGAACACTTTAAAAAAAATGCCCAAGACCAAAGCTATGTTTTGCACTTGTAATTAACCTTTAGTGCTGCTGTGAGAAATAAATAAAATGCATTGCCTGCTTCAAAGAGGCCTTGACACACAGTAGGGACTCAATAAATGCTTGTTGAATGAGTAACAGAATTATCCCACAGAGCCCATCTAATTACTTTTCTTACCTGGTGGCTCCAGATGCAGATAAGCCACAGAGAGTCAAGGCAGCTAACATCAGGGAGGCATTTTGCTAGCTTGCTTCATGAAGACTAGGGGCATTTTACAGTCTCTGAAGAGGGAAGCAAAATCAACCAAATTCCATACTTCACCAGACACGGGCTTCTAATAGGAGTGGAATTTTCCTAGCCAGGCTCCCATAGGGCGCAGGGAAATTTTCCACATAGGGAGGGCCTCGATGGCAGGGTCCATCACTGCTTCCCCATCCCGGGCTTGCCTCTGCAGATCGGCTTCCAGATTCGCACACGCGTGCAGGACCTGGGCCACGGCTGTATCTTCCTGGTGCAGAAGGCCGGGGCCCTCCAGGTCTGCCCCACGGACAGCTACACCAAGAGGGAGCTGATCGAGTGTGCGCGGGCGGTCACGGAGAAGGTAAGGAGTGGCCCTGGGGTCAGGTACAGGGAGCTGTGATTGAGAGCTAAAGCAGGAAAGTGAGCAGGAATCCAAGGCGCTGAGGCAGCTGTCTCGATGCTGCTTCCCTCCAGGGATGGGCGCATCGGGGCGCTGAGGGTGAGAAATCAAGAGCATGGGAGGGCCTGTCCTACGAAGCCAGCCAGTGCTCAACCTTCTTCAAGAGCTCACCTGCAGCCGGGCTGGTTGGAAGTCTCCAGCAGCAGCCCACAGCCCCTTGCTGACACTTTGTGCCCTCCTCCTCCTCCTTAAGGAGGCTCCTGGGTGCTCAGGGCTGAGTCTAGAGGACTTAAAGTTCCTTCCATGTCACCACCTGATCCACAACAGATAAGGAGGAGCGGACGGGGTACAAGATTGTAGAGAGGATTGCAGTACCATCCCCAGGCTTGGGAGATCCTAGCTCAGAGATCCTTCACGTTTCCAAGCCTCTTTCTCATCTGTAAAATGATGAAAATATCTAATACCCAGCTCATAAGGATTATGGGATACAATACAGTGTTGTGTGTGAAAGTGCTCGGCCCCCTGCCAGACACGTAGTTAAACGCTGAGTGATTACAGGCCACTGTGTTTTCTGTAAACTTTGTGCCAAACCCTTTTTCTCCCAGGATGTTTTCTTGCTTCTCAGTAGCACTTTTGTTCTTGCCTGGGGTACGAATATTTTTGTTGCGCCCATGTCACTGGCACATTGCTCAGGGCGGCTGTTTCACGGGCTGTGTGGAGCCCAGGCTGAAGGAAGCACACGTGTGTGTGGGTGGTCTTTCTCTCTCCTGTCACTTTGGTTCAGAGCACGCACACAGGTACTTCAAAGAGTTCAAGGAAAATGCAATTGAAAGGTAAACTTATTCTGGTGCAAAGAAACGTGCAAGTCAGGCACCGTTCTTTCATGAGACTTGGGAGACTTGGTGACGAGACTCAAGATGGATGGGGCAGGCCCTCAGCTGGAAGCTGCCCATAGAGGCTGCTCTGTCCACGACCCCCTCACCAAGGCCAAGCTTGACTGGCTAGCCGGCAGCCTCCTGTAGCCCGCAAGACTGCTCGGCCTCCCTGGGCTCCACAGGACAAGGAAGCAAGTGTCTGCTTGAGGAAGATATTTTCCCTGTCCTTTCAAAGCCCCGGCTTGTTGCTGGAGTGTCTCTGGCCAAGTTCCCCTGTAGAAGACCTTGTAGCAGGAGCGCTAGGGGCGGGAGAGGGCGTATTTGTGAGCGTGGCCAAGCAACACGATCTTCCCGAGCTGGCCTTGGCCTTGCTGCTGCTTAAGGCAAGAGCTCTGATGTAGGATGCCTGGAGGAGGAGCAGAGCTGGGGAGGTGGCTGGCTCTCTCGGTTGTCCACAGCCTTTTTGGTGGTTTCTTGCTCGGTGCCGCTGCTCTTCTAATCTCCCTTCCCACCGGCACCCAGTTGGCCTCAGGTCTTGGTGAGGTATACGGTGCAGCTCCAACCATGAGCCCCTTGGCTTTTCTCCCTTTGTGTGCCCAGCCCCAGAGCCCTCAGTGAGCACCTGCTGGCTTGCACAACTTTTGCAGTGGGTGGGCCTCTGTTTCGACTCATTTTTCCCTAACCTTGGCTAAGGACAGCTCCCTTCCACCCTGCCTGCAGACTTCCCGTGCCTTGTCTCTGCCTACTCTGAGTTCTTCTAGAAACTGGATCCCTCCTTCCCTGGCCAGTCCTGTGCCTGTCTGACTCGTCTTTTCCTGGTGGCTTTTAAAGGAGGATTGGGCAAGCGAGGAAGATAAAGAGTTGATTGTGGGCTGGTCCTGGGACATGCAGATGCTAGGCAGCCATCCCTGTGCCTCTCCTGCTGAGATCCGAGCAGCACAGGAAAAAGGACATCTCAGAACCTGTGCTTCTCGCTAATGCTCCTCTGCCCTGTACAGCATGTCTTATTCACAGGATCTATTCACAGGATATTTTCAGACCGTTCGTCAAGTCAGCTACCATCAAGGGTGCTGGTGTGGTACCCAGAATTGGGTATGAGAGCTCTTGGCCTCACAGTCTCCAGCCACTAGCCTGAAGTATACTGGGTTTTGTTGTTGTTGTTTTTCTGGGAATTTGAAAAGCTTATTTGAAAGACAAACAGAATTCCCATCCAGTGGTTCACTCCTCAGATGCCTAGCCAGGACCAGGTCAGGCCACAGTGTGGAGCTGGGAATTCAGTCCAGGTTTCCCAAGCAAATGGCAGGCACTGAAGTCCTTGAACCATCGCCTGCTGTCTCCTGGTGTGCGTTAGCAGAAAGCTGGGATTGGGAGCAGAGCTGGGTCTTAAATCCAGGTACTGTGCAATACAGAGCCACTGCCCACTGTATGACAGGCTGTTTTTAACCTTTGGGCAGTGGGCTACTCTGAGTGCAAGGAGAGTATGCTATGGAATCCTGGGAGGCAGCGCTGTCTCTGGCTGAAGAGACTCAGGGGAGGTGTCCCAGTAGGGATCTTGAACCTCCTCGTGCAACATGAGGAGGTCAGTGGCTGGACAAGAGGAAGGGGCCTTGCAAGCAGAGCACAGACCCAGAGAGCAGGTGGTGCGTCCAAGTAGCGAAAGGCAGGTGAAATTGACACGTGGTTGAGACCCTTATAAGCAGGGTGTGCCATGGTCAGGGATGCCTGCCTGGAACAGCGAAGGGGTGCTAGAGGGCTGGGAAGGGGTGCACACAGGTTTCTGCAAGGAAAAACACTAGGTTCACCCCTTAGCCTGGACCTCGAGTCCCTGGAATTCTTACTCAGTGGTGGTTGATGACTTGCCGGAGCCTCAGGAGTGGGGAGGTTACTTGGGTGGGTCCCCTCTGAACTCCAGCCCCTCCAGGATCCCCTCTGTAGGTGAAGGACAGGTGTTGGCACTGGGCTGTCCCTGTCACCATCTTAATGAAAGGGTGGAGGGGCCAGGCCTGTCACAGAAGCCTGCACTCTGACCCATCTTGGTTGTTTTAGAAACAGAATAGTAATGGATGAGCAGTAGCGTCTGCCCTCTGCTGAACTCCTCCTGTGTGCAGATCCTTGCTGGACACTTGGTTGCCCCCCCTCCATCTGCTCAACCACCCTGATTGCAAGAAGAAATAGCCCCATTTTATAGATGAGAAACCCGAGACTCAGAGAGGTGAAGCAGCTTGCCCAAGGTCGTGTGGCCCATAAATGGCCGAGCTGGGATTCAGACTGAGGCTGTGAACCCTAAGCTGTGTTGACTCACAGGAGGGAAGAGAATTGTGTCTTCAGAATCGACGTACTTGTGGGTCACATTCTCTCTGGTTCACGGCTCTGATTCTCACTCCGCTTCTGTCCCCAGGTGTCCTTGGTGCTGTCAGCCCTGCAGGCTGGGAACAAGGGGACCCAGGCATGCATCACAGCCGCCACCGCCGTGTCTGGGATCATTGCCGACCTGGACACCACCATCATGTTTGCCACGGCAGGGACGCTGAACGCGGAGAACAGCGAGACCTTTGCGGACCACAGGTAGGAGGCCTCCTACCGGGCTGGCCTGACCCTGTCACTCAGGGTTGACCTCGGAGCCACCACCCCAGGGTCAGAAATGCTGTTACCTGGTCTGATTTCAGCAAGATGCTCAAGTAGGGAAAAGGAACCCCATGACCCCAAGAAGCCACTGTCAGCACCAAGTCACACTTGAGCTTTGCCCTCAACAGCCCGAAGTGCAGCCGGTACCAGCCGAGGACATCTTGTTGAGCTTTCCCTCTCTGGACTAGGGAGGTCTGTTCTTCGGGCCGCTCCCCACCCCGGCAGGTTCCAGAGCACCAGCACAGGCACTTGGGGATGGTTTGGGGAAAGGTGCTCCCAGCCCGCTGCCTCTGCCAGCCTTGCTCTGAGAGCCCGGCTCAGAAGGCTGTCACTGGGCACTCACCACTTGTGCCTGGAGACCTCCAAATCCTCACCCAGAGCTGGGCTGGGGACAGATTCCCAGTGCCTCGCTGCGCCTCCCAGAGCCTGGCCCCTTGGACTCTGATCCCTGGACAACGTGCCCCAAACCAGGTGCCTTCACAGCACGTATTTTTTGTCTAAAGTCTAGTTTTTGGCTTTTAATAATTGTACGTGTTGAAGTCTGGACAGAGAGCAGGAGCCAAAGGAGCTGAGCTTTTGTTGCGTTAAACTGCTGAGCCTGAAACTGTTGCAGAAATTTTACTGCAGCTAATCCACTCTGTGCTTGCTGCTCAGCACTGCCCACGTGGAAGCCGAGCACCCCCATAGTGGGGCTGGGGACCTTTCTTCTGCCAAGGGCCATTTGAATATTTGTAGCATCTTTAAGTTATCAGTTCAAAGATTAGCCTGCTGTGCATTTCTTGAATTTTTTTGAAGCATTTGTTTATTTGAAAGGTAGACTTAGAGAGAGGGAGACACAGAGATCTTCCATCCGCTGGTTCACTCCCCAAATAGCCACAACAGCTGGGACTGGCCCAGGCCAAAGTCAGGAGCCAGGAGCTTCCTTTGGGTCTCCCGCGTGGGTGCAGGGGCTCAGGGACTTGGGTTATCCTCTGTTGCTTTGCCAGGCCATTAGTGGGGAGCTGGGTGAGAAGTAGAAGAGCCGGGACTTGAACTGGCGCTCACGTGGATGCTGGGGCTGCAGGTAGCAGTTTGACCTGATGCACCACAGCACAGGCCCCAGGTTTCTTAAATTTTGAGTCCTCCTGGGGTTGCCTTGGCAGGTCCAGACCACGTGGGTTCACAGGCCCTACACAGCCCACAGGCCACATGTCCCCTACATCTGCAGTAAGGCAAGGCAGAGTGCCACCTTTTAGCTTTCAAAGCCTTTTAACAAAAGCCCCCTGGGAAGATTCCCTTCTCTGCCTGACTCGAGTCCTCGCATTTTGCCCTTTCTCTCTGTCCTGCCCGCATCCCCAGGGAGAACATTCTGAAGACAGCCAAGGCCTTGGTGGAAGACACAAAGCTGCTTGTGTCGGGGGCCGCGTCCACTCCAGACAAGCTGGCCCAGGCGGCGCAGTCCTCAGCAGCCACCATCACCCAGCTGGCCGAGGTGGTCAAGCTGGGGGCAGCCAGCCTGGGCTCCGACGACCCTGAGACCCAGGTATGCACAGGGCCTGGGGAATGCCTTCCTCGAGATCTCACGACTGCCCAACACCAGGCCTCAGAAGAGGCTTTGCAGGGACCATTTGCAGCACACAGTACATGTGTGTGTCTGCTTTGGTGAAGCAGTGGAAAGCGTTGATCCAAGCATCCCTGAGGTGGAGTGTCATGGGGGTGGAGAAAAACCTACAGATCTGGGAGGAACCTACAAGGGGGCCTCAGCCAGTATGGTAAAGGATTAGACACAGTGGGCATTAGGAGATGAGGTAAGCATGAGATGAGGTTCCACACCTCACTGCACCCACCTCCAGCAGGGTGTGGATGGGGGCTCCATGGACCCAGGTAGGGCTCCCTGGAGGGAGGACCAGCCTTGGGGGCTGCTGGGAGTGCAGTCAGAGACGTGTGGCATTGGAGGTGCCAGGGAGACGTGCAGGTGGACCTAGTGATTGGGCATGCACCAGCCCAGGTACAGGAATGTGGATTTGGGAATCGTTACCCCCTAGATAGCCCTTGCAACTGCAGGAGAGGGAGAGAAGAACGTGGTCCAGGCAGAGGCCTGAGGAATTCAATGCTGAGGGCCATATTAAGGGGAAGTGAGTAGGGAGCTTGAGAAGTGGCAGCTGTGGGAGGAGAGTCAGGGGCCCAGCACTAAGGAGGAAGGGTCTGAACGCACCAGACATGGCAGAGTCGAGAAAGACCCAAGTCTGCAACCTGACCACGGGCTCCAGTGCCATCGAGGCCCATGATGGCCCCAGCTGCTGGGCGGGGTGGTGGGCAGCAGCTAGATGTGGGTGAGGAGGTGAACTCTACCACAGCTCACAGCCTGCCTTGAGCAGGTTGCCTCTGCAGGACTCCATGTTCCTGGGCCCTCAAGTTCATACACATCCCCTGCCCGTTCCTGGATCCCCCGTCCCAGAAACGCCTCAAGGCCACTCACCATAGTTTATTCTTTGGAGCTGGTGTAGCTGGTGCAGCTCCCGGCATGCAGTGGACGCCCCACAGATCCGTGCTGAACCAACAGCCAGCCACGGTCATCCCCACATAGACGCTACCTGCGCCTAAGGGTGCAAAACCCGTGACACACTTCTCCCTATGCTCAGCACCAGCCTTTGGTAAACACTTGGATTTTCACTGGTGAATTGATCTGTTTGGACAAAACCAAACAGAACCCCCTGCCGTTCAGTGCCCAGGTGGGCGGCAGTGACTGCGCTGGTTGACCTGAGCCCATGGACTTTGTTCCCATGTGGTCTGAGCCTTCCCTCCCGATGTCCTTGAGGGGAGCCGAGATCCACGAGGACACTGTCATGCTGCCATTAGGACCATTCTGCTGGATTTCTGATAACGTCAGAGAGCAGTCTGGCTGCCCTTGGGAGCTCTAGGCATTCACAGGAATCCCTGCCTGCAGGATTTTTTTGTCCACTCTGACGAAGGAATGGAAAGTTTAAGAACAAATCCTCAGAGTGTCCGTGGCAGAAGCACATGTTCCTGGCTAAAGCGCAGCGGCCTGCAAGGATCCAAGTGTCTTAATGCAGAGAAATGCATCGAATGGTTGCAGACACTTGGTTTTCCTGTTTGCTTATTGTAGTACTTCTCATCGCATATACAGTAGAATCGTAGGATGAGGCCCCTTGTATCTACTGCTCGGCCACAAAGGTGGCCAGCGCGAGCCTCTCCCTTGCCATCAACCTCTTTCCTTACCTATGTTTCTTTTTTTGTGTGTTAAAACCATTGATGTGCGATCCACCTCTGTAAGAGATTAGCAGGTGTGCGAAGCAGCCCTGCTGACCCCTGGCCCAGTGCTGTACTGCAGGGCGCTGGAACTCATATCACTCATCTTGTGTGACTGACGTGTGACAGTCTTCCATGGGAATGCTCATTGCCTGCCCCCCTGTGTCTGTGAATTTGAGTTTCAGGCTGGTCATGTGAGCGGAAATGTGATATGTTTGTTCTGGCTTGTTTTGCTTAGTCTCGTGTCTTCAGGATTCATCCACGCTGTGGCTCATTGCAGGGTTTCCTCCCTTTTTTGGGCTAAATAATATCCCATTGTGAGAGTTCACCATGTTTCATTTCTTGGGAATTATGCTGTTGTGAACACCGAAGTGCTCACAGCTTGTTCAAGTCCTGATTTCAGTTCTTTTAAGGAGAGATTGCTGGTCATAGGCTCATTTATTTGAGAGGGTCGTAGGGTCATTCTGGTTTTGAATTTTTTTTTTTTTTTGAGTGCCCTCCATGTTGTTTTTTGTGGTGCCTGGGCCATTTTGCCTTCCCACCCACAGTGCACTCTGGCTTCTTTCTCTGCATCCTCACCAACACTTGCTTTTTTTATTTTTTATTTTTTTTGGTAATGGTCCACCTTGCAGATGTGAGGTGGACATTTGACTTGCATTCCACTGACGGTGGGTGACACTGAGCTCCTTTGCATATAACTCTTGCCCATGTGTTTCTTCTTTGGAGAAATGTCTCTTCAAGTTCTTGGCCCATTTTTCTTTTTCTTTTCTTTTTTTTCTCTTTTTTAAGATTGATTGTTTGGGGCCGGCTCTGTGGTGTAGCGGGCTAAGCCTACACTTGTGGCACCGGCATCCCATATGGCGCCGGTTCATGTCTCAGCTGTTCCTCTTCTGAACTAGCTCTCTGCTTATGGCCTGAGAAAGCAGTGAAAGATGACCCAAGTGCTTGGGTCCCTGTACTCACGTGGAAGGTCTGGAAGAAGCTCCTGGCTTCTGATCAGCCCAGCTCCGCAGCTCCAGCTATTGTGGCTATTTGGAAAGTGAACCAATAGATAGAAGACCTTTCTCTCTATCTCTCCCTCTGCAAATCTCTCAAATAAATTAATCAATAAAATATTTTTTTAATTAATTTGAAAGGTAGAGTTAAGAGAGATGGAGAGCATAAAGAGATTTTTCCACCCACTGGTTCACTCCCCACATGGCCATGACAGTGAGGGCTGGACCAGTCCAAATCCAGGGGCCAAGAACTCCATCCTGGTCTCCCACATGGGTGGCAGCCACTCTCTGCTGCTTTCCCAGGTGCATTAGCAGAAAGCTAGATTGGAAGTAGAACAGCCAGAACTTGAAACAGTGCTCCAATATGGGATGCTGGCAAATAAACCCACTGCACAACAATGTGGGCCCATGTTTTAATTGGGTTGTTTAGATATTTATGTGCTGTTGCTGTAGGATTTTAACTCCCAGAAGTCTAGATATCCTGAAGTACCAACTTCTAATGAGATCTTGTTAATTTAAAAAGATGCTATAAGAAAGGTGTCGCTACTCATCAGTTGTCAAGTGACCAGGGATGGGACAGGGTGCTGGGTGCTGTGGGTGTGGGCAGCAGGCCTTGGCTGGCTGTGCCTGTGTCTGCCCTTGTCACCCCTACCCCCATCACTGTGACCTCAGGAATGAGTGTGAGGTCCATACAGGCACCTTCCTTGCGAGCCCTGGGCTGCCCTGTGGGCTCTGAGGCTGAGGTTGCTGGTCCCTTAAGCTGACAGGACACACAAGGGGATGGCAAAGGGCAGGGGGCTGCGAAATCGCTTCCTTTGATGCAGCTGTTTGGGCCTCCAAGTCCCTGGTAGGTTTTCACATGTGTTGTCCCAGCTCATCCTCCCAGTATTCTGTGGGGTAGACAGGGCTGATGCTGCTAATTCCACCTGTCGACAAGGAGTCAGAGCCTCTGAGCCTGATGTACGAGGGTGCTTCAGAAGGTTCGTAAAGAATGGAATTTAAAGATAGTTTTCTATTGGCAGGTATTGGGCACAGCATGTAAGCTGCTGCTTGGGATGCATGCATCCCACATCAGAGTGCCTGGTTCTAGTCCCAGCTCCTCAGCTTCCCATCCAGGGTCCTGCAGGTGCACACCCTGGGAGGCAGCATATGATGGCTCAAGTACTTGGCTTCCTGCCACCCCCATGGGAGACCACAATTGTGTTCTCTCACTCCTGGCTTCAGCCTGGCCCAGCTCCAGCTGTTGCAGGCACTTGAGGAGTGAACCAGTGGATGGAAGACTTTCATCTTTCAAATTTTAAAAATGTGGAAATTTTTTAAAAAGTAGTATATTTAGGGCCGGCGCCGTGGCTCAACAGGCTAATCCTCCGCCTTTCGGCGCCGGCACCCCGGGTTCTAGTCCCGGTCGGGGCGCCGGATTCTGTCCCGGTTGCCCCTCTTCCAGGCCAGCCCTCTGCTGTGGCCCAGGAGTGCAGTGGAGGATGGCCCAAGTGCTTGGGCCCTGCACCCCATGGGAGACCAGGAAAAAGCACCTAGCACCTGGCTCCTGCCATCGGATGAGCACGGTGCGCCGGCCACAGCGCGCCATCCGCGGCAGCCATTGGAGGGTGAACCAACGGCAAAGGAAGACCTTTCTCTCTGTCTCTCTCTCTCACTGTCCACTCTGCCTGTCAAAAAAAAAAAAAAAAGTAGTATATTTACTTGGATGCAAGTGAAATTTGAAATCTCAGTGTAGTTTTTAATAATAAGCATTTTTCATGAGTGCCTTGAAGACCCCACATATATATGGCCTTCAATTTTTGCCTCTAAATCAACATTTTTTAATTCCATTTTCCTTGAACTTTCTGAAGTACCCTCATAGTGTGGAGGTGAAGACTTTGGCCCTTCAGATCGTGGAAATCAGGGCCCGTACTCCCCATTCAGCCTCTCCCAGGCCCTGGGAGTGTGGGCTTCAGGATTGGAGTTCCTGTTGGAAAAGATGGTGGTGAGGATTAAATGAGGTGATGCATGCAGAGTGCTTGGTTCAGCACCCAGAGAGCTGCCAGCACACAGGGAGGTAGTTGTGGTTACAATCACAGAACTGTGGAACTGCTGGGCCGAGGTGACCTGAATGACTTACATGCTATGCCAAAATCACATAGGTCCTGCCTGTGACCCCTACTGCTGATTCCAAGTCCAACACTGTCCAGTTAGAGAAGTTAACATAGATAATGCATCTTTTCCTGGGCTTCATTCATTCCACAAGTGTTTACTGGTGCCTGTACCCTGCTCTGAGCATAGAACAGATAGAAAGTCCAGCCCGAGCCTCCTGGAGCTTGCATCTGCATCGAAGAGTAGACAGTGCACAAGAGAACAGAAAAGGCATTCACATACAGTGAAATGCTGTGAAGAGAGCAGTGCTCGTGGGGTGGGCTGATGGCCAGCGTGGTCAAGACAGGTGTCAGGACTTGACGTCGGAGCTGAGACCCAAACAACTGAAAGAGTCGGGTTCCAGCAAGAACAAAGGTCCTGAGTGGGAATCAGCCATGGGGAGGAAGAGCAACCTACATCCCCATCACATACTGAGGGAGGCAGAGAATCCTATAAGCCAGAGGGACAGGCATGGGTACCAGGGCGGCCTTGTGGCCCAGTGTGAGCTTGAGAGGATGTTCTCAGTGATGAGGGTGTCAGGCCAGGGTCAGTGCCATCTCCTCCCACGTGCCTTCACCCTGTCCCAGGCAGCTTGTCAGCAGAGTTGCCAGGTCTGTGATTGTAAACATGCTATATTTCCAGACTCAAGTTCCCCATTCTGTCTCAGCTTCAGCCACTCCTGGCAAGTCCACAATCCTGCACCAGAACGTCCAGCTGTGGCTTCCCGGGGGTAATGCATAACTTGCAGGCTTCAGAGCTGGTGGTGTGAGACCTGCCCTTCTCTCAATCCTCCTGTCCAAGCTTGCCCTTGGTGTGCAAGGCCCTAGGGAAGTCAGCCAGCGTCTGCTGACTGCTTACCTGACTCTGCTCTCTTTCAGGTGGTGCTGATCAACGCCATCAAAGATGTGGCCAAGGCCCTTTCTGACCTCATTGGTGCAACCAAGGGAGCTGCCAGCAAGCCAGCTGATGACCCCTCCATGTACCAGCTCAAGGGAGCCGCAAAGGTAATGGACTAGCTTGAGGAGTCGGACAGTCTATATGAGAGTACTGGGAGAATACACATCTGCATTTCTTTCTCACTTAAAGGACAAAGAGTTGTCTTGCTTACATCGTCAGGTCGGAAGTAAAAGGGCAAACATTCGGCCTAGCACTTGAGACACCGGTGAAGACATCTGCATCCCATAGCAGCATGCCTGGGTTTAGTTCCCAGCTCTGGCTCCCAATTCCAGCTTCCTGCTAATGCAGACCCTGGGAGGCACTGGGTGATGGCTCAGTCATGTGGGGAAACCTGGGTTGCTTTCCCAGGTTTGGTCCAGCCCAGTCCTGGCTGTTGTGGGCATCTGGAGAGTGAGCCAACAGATGGGAGCTCTCTCTCTAAAAAAAAAAAAAATAATAATAATAAAAGAGCTGAAGCGAGTAGTGCCTATTCTCTCTTCCTCTGCAGGTGATGGTGACCAACGTCACTTCTCTCCTCAAGACTGTGAAGGCAGTGGAGGATGAAGCCACCCGGGGCACAAGGGCACTGGAGGCCACCATCGAGTACATAAAGCAGGAGCTCACGGTAAGGGGCCCCCTCCCTGGGGCACCTGCTGACCTAGCAGGAGCTTGTGTGAGAATTGACACATAAAGAGGGGTCGCCTGGGACCCCTGAACAAGGGAAGCCTCCTCACCTTCCTGTGGATAGCACTGCATAGTTGAGACCACACGCAGCAGGGTCTGGCTAGGAAGAGTGTGTAGCGGTAATTAAGGAATTCACTGGACTGCATCATGTAGGACAATTCAGGCTTCATGCCACTGAAATCACAGCATGAAACCATAGCATCGTGGAGGATTCCTGGCAAAGGGCACATCAGTGTGGCTGTTAACACTCAGCCCGAGGTTCATTCACAAGTACATGTGTGGCCTCTCGTGATTCATGTGCTGTTGCTAACAGCTCACGCTGCTGCACATGTGTGGACTTTGTCAGATGAGGTTCACTTTTGGAGGTGGAAAGTGCTGGGAGCCTTTCCCTGAGACATGTGCCTTTAAGATCTAGCTCCTTTCTGTTGGAGGGGTCTGATCTTAGAGGCGTGGACCCTGTTCCTTTTGCTGCCTTGTTTCAGCAGTGTGGAGTGGCACCCCCTAAGTTGCTGTGGAGGGGATGATGTCTGTTCTTATGATCTCATGTCAGCTGTGTATTGACATATCTTAGTTCCTACAGAGAGAAATAGGCTGAAAAGGATGGTTTCAAGCTGAGATTTTTTTTAAAGATTTATTTTTATTTATTTGAAAGAGTTACATAGAGAGGTAGAAACAAAGAGAGAGAAAGGTCTTCTGTCTGATGGTTCACTCCCCAAATATAACAGACAGAGCTGAGCTGATCCGAAGCCAGGAGCCAGGAGCTTCTTCTTAAGCCATCCTCCACTGCTTTCCCAGGTGCATTAGCAGGGAACTGGATCGGAAGTGGAACAACCGGAACCTGAACCGGCGCCCACATGGGATGCCACTGCTGCATGCCAGGGCTTTAGCCCGCTGTGCCACAATGCCAGCCTTTGAGATTTTTTAATGGGAGGTCACATGACAGACTGAGTTTTGGGTGGGCAGGTGGAAGGTACTGGGGAACCTGCTTTTGCTTCCACTTGTTCTGTGCCTTTTTTGGGGGTCAACTGTTTAGGTGCCCTGAGGATCAGCACTAGAAACAAGTGATCCTATAGGTTTTCTTGTTGTTTTTTTTTTTTAAAGATGTATTTATTTATTTGAGAGGCTGAGTTACAGACAGAGAGATCTTTCATCCACTGGTTTCCTCTCCAGTTGGCCGCAACAGCCAGAGCTACGCTGATCGAAAAACAAGAAACCAGAAGCTTCCTTCAGTCTCCCACGTGGGTGCAGGGGCCCAAGCACTTGAGCCATCCTCCACTGCTTTCCTAGGCTATCAGCAGGGAGCTGGATCAGAACTGGAGCAGCCGGGATGCAAACCAGCACCCACATGGGATGCCAGTGCTGCAGGCAGATGCTTAACCTACTATGCCACAGCACCGGCCCTGGTCATGGGGTTTTGGGGATGGAGGCTTGGGTTCTGAGGTCTCTAATGGATCCAGGCCTGGCTGATGTTGTGATTAGTTCACACTTTGAAAGAGAAATGAAGATAGGGCTGGCGCCATGGCACAGTGGATTAATCCTCCGCCTGCGGCACCAGCATCCTATATGTGTGCCAGTTCTAATCCCAGCTGCTCCTCTTCCAGTCCAGCTCTCTGCTATGGCCTGGGAAGGCAGTAGATGGTCCAAGTGCTTGGGCCCCTGCACCCACGTGGGAGACCAGGAAGAAGCTCCTGGCTTTTGGATTCAAATGGGCACAGCTCCAGCCTTTGCGGCCATTTGGGGAGGGAACCAATGGAAGGAAGACCTTTCTGTCTGTCTCTCCCTCTCACTGTCTGTAACTCTAACTCTCAAATAAAATCTTTTTAAAAAAGAGAGAAATGAAGAAATACAGGAGCTACCCAGAGCTAGTGGTATCCTTACACACTTCGACCTGGCACCTCCCTGGCTGCATGGGCTAGACATTTCCTACTCAAGTCTGGGCACAGGCTCTGATAGGTGTGCGTGGGCCTGTTGGTGGCAAAGGAAGAGATTTGAACTTTGGAGCTCTCCCGGGGAGTGACTGACACTTGGTCATTCCCGGTAGACCAGTGGGATCTGGAATTCACCTCGAGGCTGTGTTTCCAGGAAGTGTGTGCTGAAATGCGGAGCACTGTGTCCACATGGCTTGAATCCCACTACCACATTCAGGAGAGCACCTGGGAGTTGGGATCCTGGGCTGCTTTAAATGCTCCTGCCTATTTTGAGGGTACAATGATGTTTGACAGTGGTGCCATGTGTCCAGGATGCTGGCTGTGTCCTTTCTCCCTGTCGACACACAGTTAGTTGCCTCGGACAGAGAACAGGGCAGCCCTATCTGTGATGAGGGTCCCCAAGCACAGGGACAGGTGCACATTCAGCTCACAGCCAGGCTACCTGTCCCTCTTGTTAGGACTTGGAGTTGAAGCAGAAACGACCAACTTGACTGACAGGTGAAGCTTCACACTCTAAAGGTTTGTATGCACACATGTTGTTACATATTCAGTGTCACCATGGCACGCTTGACACGAACACCTCTGTACAATTATGCATATTTAATTGCAAGATGGGCTAAGAATAGAAGGAGCCAATGCTTCAGTTCCCCACCCTCACAGCTTCCTGAACAGGGGGCGCGGTGCAGAGTGATGCATTCGGGTCAGCCCTGCTCCAGAACCAGCACCAGGATTGCTGAGGTTCTGGAAACTGCTAAAGCAGCAGCGGGGACAGAGGAAGGGAACCAAGAAGCCACACAAGCACCTGGGATGCAAAGTATGCAAATCCCGGCCGTGGGTTTCTGTTGACGAACAGATTTGTGCTGCAGACATTAACCTTTGGCTCCTGCGGATGTCAAGTGTAGCCTTGAGAATTGCATCTGTGCTAGAATCTTGAAAGCAAGGACATTCCTGTACTTAAATTTCCAGTTTCCTGCCATTTGGGTGTTTTTTTCCAGTAGCTGGCTCCACTTTCAGATGCTGAGCTACTGCCTGGCTGGATAAGAATAAAGGCTTGTTACCCTTTCCTTTGTGGGTTTTTTCACCCCTTCTCTTTCTGACTTGCAGGTGTTCCAGTCCCAAGAGGTACCTGAAAAGACATCGTCACCTGAAGAATCGATAAGGATGACGAAGGGCATCACCATGGCAACAGCCAAAGCTGTGGCAGCGGGGAACTCGTGTAGACAGGAGGACGTGATTGCCACTGCCAACCTGAGCCGCAAAGCCGTTTCAGACATGTTGACGGCTTGCAAGGTAAAGGCCTTGGCCTTGCTCTGGCTGGACGGCTTGGTGGCTTGTCAGGAGTTAAGTTGTTTGGTGTCATCGGAAGGAGAAGAGGGGCTGTACAGTGTAGCAGGGGGCAGCTCAGTGTCTGAAGCTTGGTCATAAGATACAGACTGAAGACAGCGTATGCTGTGGTGGGGGTGGTTTCTTGCATCAGATTTCTTGCATCAGGTTTCTTGCATCAATATGGGACTCACATCCCATATTGGAGTGCCTGAGTTCAAGTCCCACCTCCACCTGTAAGTCCAGTTTCCTGCTAAAGCACACCTCGGGAGGCAGCGTGTATCAGCTGAAGTACCTGGAGCTCTGCCTTCCGCCTGTGAGACCAGGGTTGAATTCCTGGCTTTTGCTTTTTGACTAGCCCAGTCCAGCTGATGTGAACATTTGGGGAGTGCACCAGTGGATGGAAGATCTCTGTCTTTCTCTCTGTCTGATTTTCCACTAAAAGGGAAAAGTTTTTAAGATAATTACTTTTTTAAAAACAATGTCTGCCTCTGTCTGTGGGAAGCAGCTCTCTCGGTGCTTTGTGTTGAAGAGGGAGGGGGCAAGCCCTGCTGGCCTGCCCTTTGCTTTCCCTAACTGGGCAGGAAGCCCTTCTCCCAGAGGGCAGCAGAGGCACATTGAGGGTAGGAAGCAGAGACTGCAGTGCTAATTGAGAACCCTCCAGATGAGCCATGCTTGCTCTTCTGCCTGCCCCCTTCGCTGCCTCCTCCACACATTTGCCGTTTTGCCCCAGGAAAAGGTGTGGCCACCACTGGATGAAAAAGTGGGTGAAAGCAGCAGTACCTTCCAGCCTGTGCTCTCTGCTGGGTGTCTCGGAGACTTCTGATCCTCAGGTGGATAACTAGATCAGCTGCCCTGAGCCCATGCCGGGCGGAGGGAGGCAGAGTGGGTGGGAGGGTGTGGAGCCCGGAGACCTGAGCCCTACGATCTTGCTTTTATTTTTATCTATTAAGAAAGTGACCCAGTGGTGGGCATTTGGCCCAGCAGTGATGACAACCACGTTCCCTATCAGAGTGCCTAGGTTCCATACCAGCCTCTTGATACTGACATCTGCTTTCTGGTAACCCACCCCTGGACGCAGTGGTGATGGCTTACGTAGTTGAGTCCTTTCCATCCATGTGAGAGACCAGGATTGAATTCCCAGCTCCCAGCTTTGGGTCTGCCCAGCCCCTGCCAGTGTGGACTTTTGGGGAGTGTTTGAGCAGATGGGAGCTCTCTCTGTCTCTGTGCGTGAAGTAGATATTTTTAAGAAGGTCCCCTGTACGAGCCCTCATGTTATCTTCCACTCACGGAGCATCCCCAGGCCTCCAGCCTCTAGGGACAGACTTGCCCCAATGCCTCTGACTTCTGTTCAGTGTTGGCTTGGTGACCACTGCTGTGGTGAGTGGGCGGTGGGGGGCGCTAGCCACAGAATTGGAAAAACAGCTGTTAGAGATTGGGGTCTGAGGGGGCCGAGCCCTTCTTTGTGGTAGTGTTGAGTTCTGTAGAGGTTGCCACTGTAGGGTCCAACTCTGAGGGGGGGATGATGTGTAGGTCAGTGGTACGTAACGGAGGAGGAGACAGACGGGCTGAAGAAATGGCCTGCAAGGACCTGGCCAGCGGGGGCAGTGCCAGTTGATGGGACTGCTTGTGCACTGGAGAGAAAGGGGCAAACATGGGGTTGGAAAGGCTGCAGTGGGAGGTAGGGCAGGCTCCTCCGTGAAGGACCAGGGTGCTAAGCCAAGGGGTTTGGACTCTGTCCTGAGGCCGCAAATACTCACCATTTTGTTATGCTTAGTGATTCTGCCCACCAGAGGGATAGCTTCCCCAGGGGTCACTCTATGAATCAAAGAAGAGGATTTTACAGGCAGGACATGCCCCGAGGACATCATGGTGTCCGCAGGGCACCTGTTATTATGCAGAGGCTGTTACTGTATTCTGTCATTTGCTCTTAGATCACAAAGGTAAAAGTCATTATTCTGATTTGTCAGATGATGAAACAGAGTCTCAGAAAGGTTAAGTGGCAGGGCAGGAATTGTGGCACAGTGGGTGAAACCAGCACTTGGGTCCCCTGCATTCCATTCCTGAGGGCCTGTTCCAGTCCTAGCTACTCGGCTTCTGATCCAGCCTCCTGCTGATGCACAGGGAGGCAGCAGATGATGGCGCAAGTACTTGGGTTGCTGCAGTTCGTGTGGGAGACCCTGATGCTGGCTCCTGGCTTCAGCTTAGACCAACCCCTCTGTTGCAAGCATTTGGGGAGGCAACCAGCAGATGGATGACCTCTCTGTCTCTCTCTCCCTCTCACTTTGCTTTCAAATAAGTAAATCGGTCTTTTCTGAAAGAGAGAGAGGTTGGGTGGCATGACCAACATCACATAGCTCTTCTCTGTGAAGACCAGAACTGGCACCAGCTCTTCCAGTTGCCCGTGGCCTCCCAGCCACAATACTCATGGTCTTTCCTGTTGATGAGTGACAGGCGCTTCTGTCCCTGTGTCATAGACTTGAAATAAAAGGGGAAGTAATAGCAACAACAAAAACCATGACTGAGGTGGAAATAGAATCAAACTCAAATTTTTAGGTCTCTTAATCGGAGATTCCCCCATGTCTTCATCGGGGGTGGGGGAGGTCCCGTAGAAAAGCACGGGGGCCACGTGCCCAGCTTCAGCCCCCATCTGCATCACAGCATCCTGGCCATGCAGGACAGACTAAGAACTTGGGTGTCCACCTCACACTGCCAGGCCAGACGAGAGGGCCAGTGTCTCCGCTAACCCTGTGGCTGCTCTTAGCATGGGGCTTATTGCACAAACTCAGTAACACTTCCATTCCTGTGGTCTCCATGTCTGGAAATGAGGCAGCTGGACAGAAACGGATGTGTGTGCAGCACATACACACACAGAGAAAACCAGGATGCTGACAGTGGCTCCGGAGGAAGCCGCGGTGCCCTCTGGGAGCCCCCACGCTGGGGCCGAGCAGGGCAGGCAGGGCAGACGGAGAGGCACAGGAAGCTACCCTCTGCTCACTGTATGGGACTGGAAGGTTATGCCAACCGCCCCGGCAGAGTCCCCCCTGAAACCTGAGTCAGCACTTGTGTTTTTCTTTCTGGTTACTTGCACATGTTTGTTTTGTTGGGTTTTGTGTCTGCTGCTATCAGTGACGTCACAGGGCTGTTTCTCTGTTGCTAGGAGTCATCAGTACTGACTTAATGACTGTAAAACCCTCTGCTAGTGAATATTATCTTTCCCCTATTAGCAGACGTCTAGGTCGTCTGCAGTGTTTTAAATCATGAACTTTACTGTTAAGAGCGTCTTGGGCCTATCTGTTTGTCCTGTGATTTGGGTTATTTCCTTAGGCGCAATTCCCAGAAGCCACATTTGTGGGTCAAATGTAACAATTTTAATCAATGCCAGATTGTTCTCCCGAGTGACACAGCCACCGCTGTGGATAAGAACGCCTCAACCTCACCTCTCCCAGGACCCTCAACGGGGGCCTTGCCTGTGACCTACCAGAGGTGACTGAGCGGTGGCGTAGTCTGTGTCGCTCCACACTGGTGTCTCAGCAGACATGGGCTCTGGCCTCACGTCAGACACAGGGGCTCAGGGCTGAACAAAGCATGGTAGTGCTGAGAACGGGCTCCTGGTTCCTGTTTCTGAGGCTTCAGATGAGCCATTCTAGCTCCTAAGTCACAAATGCTGGGGCCACTTACTGCAGGGGTGGGGGCCAGGTCAGTCCCCACCCACACCCCGCATTCCCAAGGAGAGGGGCTCCAGTGGATCAGTGCCTGGGTCCAGTCCCTCATCCCCTTCCATCTCGATCTTTTATCCTGGTGTGTGATTTGTGTCTGTCCCAATTTGTGATTTATGTGTGGTTTTCTATTTTATGTGTTTCTCTAAACCTCTAAAGTTCTTTCCAGAGGGAAGCCATAAAAGGTAGAATGGCTAAATGGGTAGGATTACCAGGTTCAGCAAATGAAAAATGGGGTGTCCCATACTTGCACTAAAATTTGTTTCACTGTTTATCTGCACTGCAGATTTAACTGGGGGTTTTATCTGGCAACCCTATGAATGGGCATGCTGTGGGAAACGCTATCTACTAAATGACTCGAGGTGCCAGGTCACAAGTGCAAGGAAAAAACTCTGTCACCCCAGTGCCCTGGCTCGCTTATCTCAGCACTTGCATAACGTAAGATGAGTTATGGGGCCTCTGGGGATGCAGGTGTACTTACTATCTGCAGTCTCCCAGGAGAGGAGCCACAGGGCCCCGGTCATGGAGGCCTCACGGTGACCGCAGGGTAGTCAGGTCAGGGGGTGGGAACCTGGGCTTGCTGAGCCCACAAATGGAGCCTTCGGGAATCCTCCCTCGCTGACCCCGGGTCAGTCCGTCTCCTGCCGTGGCCCCCTAATCATGAATCTTGCCTGGAATTTATAGTGCATGTGGCACTCTTTCCTGAACTTTTGAGTGTGTGGGGGGATTTTTGCATTTCAGTGAAAGGGGGTGGGAGAGAGGTAAAACAGGGACCAGAGTGAGTGGGTGAGTGGTTTCTATCCCTGTGGCCTCGGGGTAACACAGGCTGTGTCACAGAACCTGCAGTGGGGTGGGGGTCAGTCTTCGGGGTGTGGGGGCGGGTTTGGCAGAGATCTCCTGCACTGGGGTCCCGGTTGCCCCCTACTCTGCACCCAGGCTGGGTGACTCCTAAGCTGGCTTTTCTTGCTTTGAGACAGACGCCTTCTCTCTCCCTGCAGCAAGCATCCTTCCACGCCGATGTCAGCGAGGAGGTACGAAGCAGAGCCTTGCGCCACGGGACGGAGTGCGCCCTCGGCTACCTGGACCTGCTGGAGCACGTGCTGGTGGTAAGGAGGGTGAGGGGTGGGGGGCAGTGGGCATAGCCGGGCAACAGCTGCGTGTCCCGCCTGCCTGGTCCCACGGAGTCTGGTGCACATCTTCCCTCTTTGAGCGCGGTCTGGGCACACCTTGTAGGGCTGGAACTGGACTGAGCTCAGCGACCAGAGAAAGTGGTGGTAGAATCCAGGGGAGCTGGCTCTTTCTTACTGCAGAGAGAGGCAAGACTGGTGCCGAAGAGGAGGAGGAGTGGGCAGGGTGAGGGGCAAAGCAGGAAGCCTTCCAGGGCCACTCCTGGGAAAGCCAGGAGGGTGTGTTAGGAAGACCCCAGCACATCCAGACATGGAGGGCTTCTGTGACAACCTTGGGAGGCTCTCACTAGGCTACCAGTGACCTGCTGGCCTCTTGTCACCTCCTCCTGTCCTCCCAAGTGTGCCTGGCCTGGGGATGCACTAGGAAGGTGGGAGTGGCATGTGCCCGTGGGGAGTATGGGACAGTGGTCATGGCAGGTGGACTGCCCCCCCCCCACCGGGCTGTGCAAACTGCTGGTTCCTAGTGACTTAACTCGCCACACAGCTTGAGGACAAGACCCTGGAAAACAAGACAGATGGACGCTGAGTGTCCATCTCCCCCATGTCCTGGAAGCACACTTAGAACCATGTAAGTCGTGGAGTCCTGAGCGCACGGAGAAGAGAACACATTGATGCCTTCCCTCCACCATCACCCGGCTCGTCCCTGACCTCACCTGAGAGCCACAACAGGCCGCTCTCAGGCGCACGGTCACATGTGTCTTTCCTTGGCTGGCCGGACATTCACTGTTTTTTTCATCTTGGCCTTGTACCTTTGGCCGGCCAGGGAAGTGATCTGAGACTCAGCAAAGTCTGTCCTTGGTTGAGCTCACCTAGCTTTTCCTCAGCAGAGCTGGGGTCAAATCAATCCCACGCTGCTCGTTCTGGCACTCACTGCCTTCTCCTTAAAACCAGTTATCTCTGATGTTGAGCGTCTTGGGTCTTTTGGGGATCCTGGTTTTTATTCTTCATCCCAGTAACTGCAGTCAGTGCTGAGGCATAGCTGTGGGGAGAGTAGCCAGACTGGGACTCCTTCCTGAGCTTCCGAATGCTGGGCCCTTACAATAGAAATCTCTGCATTCTATATGGGCTGGGCAAGGACCATCCAAGCTGGACAGGGTCATGGGTGGGAGCCTCTGCGGCCAAACTAACACACATGTGATCATGTGAAGTGTTCAGCCCTCGAGTTTCCTAGCAGGAAATTCATGGGAAAGGGAAAAAGACGTCTGTCTTCCTGGAGCAGTTTCCTGAGTCGCGCAGGATCTTAACTGGCAGCCGGGCAGCAGAGAGGGGCCAGTGGATTTGGAAAGCTGAGGGCAAGAAGAACTGAGTTAAGCTCCTGGCTCTGCCGTCTGAGCAGCCACACGGCCACTGTCCTGTGTGGGCCTCAGTTTTGTCAGATGCTCAACAGGCAGTTTATGGAGGATTGAGCGAGCGTGTCTGGAAACCCAGGGCTGTGTGGCGGAGCGAACACTCTCCGGCTGCTGGATTGAAGTCTGCCGACTGGAAGGTGCCTTTCTTTGCTGGCTGGCGGCTGAGACCAGGCTTACGGCATTGGGGCCCCCAGCGCTCCCCAAGTGGGGGCTGTCCTCCTACCCTCCATTTCTCCTCCTTGTTGTCTCTCTTGTTTTCATCTCGTTCATATTGGGGGCAGGCAGGGAGACAGAGGGATCCCCTCATTTCCACTTCCCCACTCTGAGCCACGCTCTCTCCTGCACATGTACCTGCGGGCCAAGTCCTGTACCCGTGACCCTCAGGTCGGCACTTTCTGCCTTTGCTCTTGGTGAGTCCCGTGAGGAGAATGTTGTGCCCTAGGGGTCAGCCCCCAGCTTCGTCTCTGGCAAATCCACAGCCTGGGTAGAAAGTGGGCTGGCGGCCCTTATGATGGGTAGCGGACTGGTAGTCTCCTCCCTCCCTCTCCAGCAGAAAGACGGCTTGTTGCAGGGAGAGGGGTTCTTGCTCCCCAAGCGAGGGCAGGTGCCAGCACTTGTCATAAGGAGAAGTATATCCCCTGGGAAGAGGAAACTGGAGCCCTCACAGCCACTCCCCTGACCTCATGCAGACTGGAAACCTGCCCTGGTGTCTGGGAACCAGCTGCTGCGTGGACCCCTTGCTTCCTCTCTCCTCCTCCCCTCTCCTCTCCGTGCCCTGTGATGGGGTGAGCAAGATGAGACCAGACGTCCTTGATGCACGGTGTGTGTCTGTCTGAGGAGGAGGAGGAAGAGGCCAGATGGCAGGCCACTTGGCAGAGAGAGGCGGAGGTCAAATCAGGGTCGCTGGGAACGTCAGAGAAACTGGAGGAACTTTGCCCAGGCCACGCGTTCAGGGACCCCTGCTTAATGGCCGCTTGGTCCCTATTAGGCTTCAGTAACGACCATCAGTGGCTTTTTCTGTAATGGAAGACGGGCATTTGCTGCAGGGAGACACAACACCGCACAGAATTTAGCAGGTGGCCACTGCTTTCTTCTCCAGCCTCAGGCAAAACTGGCCTGTGCTACACAGCCACAGGTGTTCCTCCTGTGGCCATTCACCGTCTAGAAGACCAACGTTCTGTGACCGATCCCTCCTGGCGTTTACTATAGACCTTCTGTGTTGCAAACCGGGGTTTCTTTTGCTCATTCTGTATTATTATCATCATTGTCACCTGCAGTTACAGCAGACATTTGTATTGATGTCCTGTTTCTCCAAGGCTGTTAAGGAGGTGTATGGTAGCCAGTGCTCCACTGAAAATATTAACAAGAGGTAAAGCCAAATGATAGTGAAACGCCTTTTAAAAAATCAACAGAAATCATCTCAGGGTTTGCAGTCACGACTCTTCAGCCCCCAGGGTGAGACATGCTGGTGGCTCTGACTTCTATGGAGAGCAACAGAGGAGCACTGTGTACTCATTTGTTTGTGTTTTTGTTTTTGTTCTCTGGAAAGCTGGGCACAGCTCTCTTTGAAAGGTGTTTTCTGGCCGGTGCCACAGCTCACTTGACTAATCCTCCACCTGCACCACTGGCACCCCAGGTTCTAGTCCTGGTCAGGGTGCCGGATTCTTTCCTGGTTGTTCCTCTTCCAATCCAGCTCTCTGCTGTGGCCCGGGAATGCAGTGGAGGATGGCCCAAGTGCTTGGGCTCTGCACCTGCATGGGAGACCAGGAGGAAGCACCTGGCTCTGGCTTCGGATTGGCGCAGCGCGCTGGCCGAAACAGCCATTTGGGGGGGTGAACCAACGGAAGGAAGACCTTTCTCTGTCTCTCTCTCTCACTGTCTGTAACTCTACTTGTCAAATAAATTTTAAAAGTGGGGGGGTAGAAGCAAGGTTTGGAGAAAGTGCCCAATAATCCACACCACTCTGAGGTGGCATTGAGTGGTTCAGTATCTTCTTGAGTGGGCTACTTCTGTTAAATTTAGGTACATGAAAATATGGGAGAGACTACACTATGTGAACTTTGTTTAGATAAAATGCCATCGAGCCTTTCTTGGCTGGTTGGTCTATTTTAGTTTTACTTTAGAAAAATCTTAAAGAAACAGAATAATATTACCTGCATACCCGCCTTCTCTAATTGGTTTGGCTCATTAACATTTTATTTGATTTGCTTCAGGTGTTTAAATTCTAAAACAACATATCAGTAATAATTCTGTACCCTTCAGATTTCCCATTCTCTTTTCTCCCCTGCAAAGATGCAAATGACCATTGTGATTTTGCATCCTTAATCATGGGCCTCCAGAAAGCAAAGCCCTGGGCCATTTCTGGCTTCCCCCTCTCCCATCAAAGGAGCCTTAGCTCACTCCCACAGAAAGGGCCTTCAGTTGTTGAGAGAGATCCCAGACCCCAGATGCCCATTTGGAAGCTCCAAATTAATAACCCTTGCTTGGCCAGTTCTCTGGGGAATCCAGTTAGCGCTCAGCAAGCACAGTGTTGACCTTGGGCCCTTGCTGCCCTGGGAGCTGCTCTAGGAAGCTTTAAAGGTAGGTGCCCACTGCAGTGGTGTTGGCCTCCTGCACTTGCTGTTTGCTGGCTCACCCTGAGACTTGTGTGCAGGCCGAGCGGCAGCCACCTTGCGTCTGCAGCAATCACAGTTCAGGATTTTTGTAAAACCACAATACAGAGTCTCTGGCAGGGCCAAAATGACTGTCTCTTCCACTAGCAGAACTTTCACGTGAATCTGTCTTTTGATCACTATTAGAAGTCATATTGACTTAATAGTGGAATAAAAATAGAAGCCCTTTCTTCCTGCCTCACGTAAAGTTAGAGCACTTTAATTGAGGCTGGCCCCTGTGTGAGAGAGCCCGTAGGGTACACAGGAGGGGTCCTTCGTCTACATCAAGGGCTCTTCTTCTACAGCCAGAAGTCTTTAATCATTGTGCTTTGATGATTTCAGTACTTCTCTCCACACCTGTAGCTCTTTTTCCAGTTTTGGAGACATAATTAGTATACAATAACACATAGTTAAAGGATATGTTTTGGTTATTGATATGGGGATACATCTGTAAAGCCATCACCAGCAATCAAAATAATGAATGTATTCATCACCCCTCAGAATTCCTAGGCAACCACCGATCTGCTTATTGTTGCTGACTTGCGTGCATGTTCTAGCTGCTTCTATAAATGAAGTCACACAGCATCCACTCCTGCATTCAGCATCAGAATTTTCAGTTCCATCCATTTTGTTGTATGCATAAATAATGTGTCTATAGCTAAGGAGTATTTCATTGTAATGAAATACTGTTGGTGGTCATATGGGTTGCTTGCATTTTTTTTTTTACTACAATAAAGCTTTGAAGAGTATTTCATACTCAAGTCTTTGTGCCAGTATCTATCCATTGCTCTTGGGTAGATACCTACAAGTGGAATGTTTGGATCGTAGGATAGGTATATGTTTAACTTTTTAGAAAAAAACAAATTGTTTTCCAAAGTGTGTACTATTTTACATTTCCACCAGCAGTGTGTGAGAATTCTCCTCACTCTATATCCTGCTACCACTTGTCATTTTTAATTTTTTTTTTGTTTTAGCCACTGTAGAGAGTATATGGTGGTATCTCTTTGTGATTTTAATTTCTCTTGTTGAAAGTCTTTTTGTGTACCTGTTAGCTTTCTGTATAGCTTTTTTACTAAAATGTCTGCTCAGATCTTTTGCCTGTTTTTTGCTGGTTTTTTTTTTTTTTTTGAGCTTTAGAATTCTTTAGATTTTTCTAGATAATAAGTTTTTTGTCAGATGTGTTTTGGAAGTAGTTTCTCCCAGGGTGTGATTTGTTGTCAGTTTCCTAACAAGTTTTGTTGGGGCAACTGAGACAAAGATAAACTATTAAAAAAGAAAAATGACAACCCTACCATAGAGAATTTATGTGCAGCTATAACCTGGAAATTACAACAGTTAAAACTGTTTATATCATTTATATCTCAGACATGAAGCATTTAGAATGAGCTTATATAAACATTTAGGGTGAACTGAAGGTTTGTGTTTGCAGAAATCATCAAATTATTTTTAAGATTTTATCTCCGCTTCCTGTTATCATTGTATCTCATGTCACGTTGATTTCTCCTCTTAAACAGCCTTATTGAGACATAATTGACATCTGACAAAATTCATTCGAAGCATACAACTGATTAGTTTTAGTGGGTGTACAGCATTGAGCGACTATTACCGTATTCTGATTGTAGAGCATTTTGTCACCTTAGAAAGCTCATGTCAGTTAGCAGTCACTCCACTCTCCTCACAACCACAGTTCTCTCAATATTCCTTTGTGTATTCACTGATAGGATTCCACCCCAACTATACGAAAAGCACTGTTGTTGCACTTAATAAATAAGTCAGCTGAAACTTTGAGGAAGGGTGAGGAATTGCATGGCAGGTTAGGTAGTTGCATTGACCTTGACTCCTGAACTTAACTGCCTCCCCACCGGCTCTGTGAGAAACTAGTAGGCATTTGCCCCTCTCCTGTACCTCCCCATGGCTCTAGTCTGCTTTTGCACCTGGTCTAGGAAGCCTTCAATGTAGGAGTCCTAGGAGTGTGTTGGTCTGATTTTCTCTCATTCGTTTCCCTTGTGCTCACCCATTCATAGGTCTGTACAGAAGTCTTAGTATTTGTGGAGTGATAGATTCATAGGCTAAGAGAATTAACACAACTGATCATCTGGAATGATCAAACATCAGCAAATACAAAATAAACTTAAAGGATACCGGAATAAGGGAGAATGGAAATAGAGGCATGCGATGTAATGCTCAAAAAGCACTGGTTAATCAGTACAAGTCTAACTTAAGGTGTGTGTATCCACGAGGCTGGGGCTGCTCATGGTATAACCAGTTATCTACTAAGCTTCCTGCAGCCATGTGCAAGGAGGGGGTAGGCCCTGGGGTCCAAATGCCATCTTTTCCAACCCCCTGAGAGAGTGATTCTGCCACTTAGCCAGGTGACAATAGGTCTGAGGCACCCAGAAATTTGGAATTAACACTTAATGAATGCCTACTGTGATCCAGGCACCGCAGGAAGTTTTCCCAAGGGTTACTCCATTTGATCTTTATGCCAGCCCTGAGGGATAGGCATTGGCAAGTTTTACAGATGAGGAAGCAGGTGCCGAGGGGGTCAGTACTCACAAAGGAGCGACCTTGAAGCCAGGTATGAGCACAGGTCTGTCCCGTTCCAAAGCTCATGCTTCATCCTCGGCTCCGAGCCTCCCAGATGTCCAAAGACCAACAGTGGTCGAATTTAGCTCCTGGCTGTCTTAACATGCCTAAACCTGGAGCTTCCCGTCACGGGCCCTGGGGAGAAAATGCAGCAAAGGCTGCTGGGAGGGGAAGTTCCAAATTAGGACGGCCTGGGATGCTTCCATTGGGTCCAAAGTGCATGGTGGAAGAAAGTAAGCAGTTGTCATCCAGTTCCTGAGTTCCATTCTCGGACAAATTTGAACAGCAGCCAGCTGAGGGGATGTCCTTTAAGTCAACTTAGTGTTTGGAGTCACCCATGCCTTTTTAATAGCACAAAAAGCAGAAAACAATTTTTAAAGCTTTTGCACTGGTTCAAAAGAAGGCCGGCGCGCATGGCTTCTCCCTGGCAGGCAGAACCCAGAAGAGGATTGGTTTTTCAGGAACGGCCCTCTTGCTCGGTGAAACGCTGCCTGTGTGGGGATTTTTGTCTCCAAAACCCCCATGAGTCACACATTTCCAACGGTCTCACAGTTGTGGTGTCACAGCAGCTGCTGGCCCAGAGCTTGGTCTTCGGTGCTCACTCAGGCCGTGCGTGGCCTGTGAGTAATTTCAGGTGCTTGTATTTCTTCCAGGACAGAAGTGGACTTTGTCCCCTCTCTGGTCTTTGGGAACTGTCAGAAGCCACCTTTGAGGCACCCGTGGTTTCCACTGTCTCATTTCTCACTTAAAGAAACAAGCCCAGTGAGTCTTACATGTTTTCCCCCAAGCTCCACAAGTCACTTTGGGACGGAGAGCATCTGACGCCAGGTCCACCAGGGAGTGCGCTGCCTGTCACCATGGTGACCGTGCTCCTTACGCACTTGACTTGTTCTTCACCCATAGATCCTTCAGAAACCAACCCCGGAACTCAAGCATCAGCTGGCCGCTTTCTCCAAGAGGGTGGCCGGCGCCGTGACGGAGCTCATTCAGGCCGCCGAAGCCATGAAAGGTAGGTGCATTCTCTTGGGTCCTTATAACTGGGGCGTCCCCAGGGCCAGGCTGGCATGGCAGATGGAGCAGAGCAAGAGAGACAGCACAGGCGCTTCGTTGGCAGGTGTAGCCAGGAGGAGCACGGGGTGGGGGGTACCTGTTTAAAGCAAGGTGATACAGAGTTAGATATCAGAAGTGCAAGGCAAGTCATTCCTGCAGTCTGAATCAAGTATGTCTGCTGCACAGGTACCATTCCTATGAACTGCTGGCCTCTCCGAGGAGTCTGGTCGATTCTTTTATCTGTGCTCATTCAGCAGGGTATTTATTCCCATTTGAGTAATGCCCCGTGTGTAGGAAACAGCCATGTCTTCGCAAGTTGTCTGTGCTCCCTCCTTGCTTCCATAGAAGCAGTCAGCTCCCCGGGGACAGCGTTCCTCCCTGTGAGTTGAGGCCAGGGCTGTTCCCCGTGTGGGCCCAGAAGAGGGTGGCAGATCTCCACGTGGTGCGAGGCATGAGCTATAAGGCAGAAGTCAGAGGAAGGTTCGAGGCTTGGCCTGTGGGAGCTTGATTTTCACAGCTGATATAGATGACCGTGATAGGACAGTATGAGGGTACTTTACAAAGTGCACGGAAATGCAGCTACATTTTTCACATTTTTAGTTCTTTGTTATTTGAAAGGCAAGGGGTGCAGGGAGTAGGGGAAGACATGACAGGCAGGCAGGCACAGAAAGATCTTCCAACCACAGCCTCAGACCCCGAATGCCCATAACAATCCAGGCTGGACCAGGCTGAAGCCTGGAGCCAGGAACTACAGGCCTCCCACTTGGATGGCAGGCACCAGAACTTGAGCCATCACCTGTTGCCACCCAGGGTGCTCATTAGCAGGACCCAGAATCCAGGCTTGGGGGGCTTGAACCCAGGCACTCTGATAAGGGATGGTTTGTGATAAGGAATGAGGCATCGTAATTGCTGCACCAAACGCTGGCTTCACAAAACACTGAAAGATATTTAGGTGCAAAAAAAAACGGGTTTTTTTAATACTTTCTTTTTTTAAATTTTTTTTTTATTTTTTGACAGGCAGAGTGGACAGTGAGAGAGAGAGAGACAGAGAAAGGTCTTCCTTTTGCCATTGGTTCACCCTCC
The DNA here is from genome assembly GCA_949820135.1 of Sylvilagus floridanus. Taxonomy (NCBI): domain Eukaryota; kingdom Metazoa; phylum Chordata; class Mammalia; order Lagomorpha; family Leporidae; genus Sylvilagus; species Sylvilagus floridanus. Next base: position 70,773,847 of record OX463239.1, read on the forward strand.
AATGGCCGCCGCGGACAGTGCACTGCGGCCGGTGCACCGCGCCGATCCAGTGGCAGGAGCCAGGTGCTTCTCCTGTCTCCCATGGGGTGCTCCCAAGCACTTGGACCATCCTCCACTGCACTCCCTGGCCAAAGCAGAGAGCTGGCCTGGAAGAGGGGCAACCGGGACAGAATCCAGCTCCCCGACCAGGACTAGAACCTGGTGTGCCGGTGCTGCAAGGCGAGGATTAGCCTATTGAGCCGTGGCGCCAGCGCAAAAAAAACTTTTTAAATCCATGCATTTGCTTGTAATGCATACTTTCCAGGATTTTGTTTTGTATGCACGGGTTTCAGTGTTTTTTCACACCCAAATAAACTTACCTTTTAATTGTGTTTGCCTTGAACTTTGCAAAATACCCTCCTACAAACAACTGATTGAGAAAACCAGGTTAGCTCCCCGCCACGTTCATGAGAGCTTGAGAGAAGACAATATAGGCAGTAGACTCTCAGCTCTCCAGGGCCTCCTTGCATGGAAATTCTGTTGTTTGTAATTAAGCTAGTGCTGAAATCTGTAGTTCCCACGCATGACCTTTTTTTAAACTAATTTTAGGAACAGAATGGGTGGATCCAGAAGACCCAACCGTCATCGCAGAAACAGAATTACTGGGGGCTGCAGCATCCATTGAGGCTGCTGCAAAGAAATTAGAGCAGCTAAAGCCAAGAGCAAAGCCAAAAGTGAGTGTACACCCGCGGCTGCGCGCTGCAGTCTTCCAGTGAGGGCTGTGAATGGTACTGCGGGCGGGGCGGGGGCTGTCTCCTTCCCCCTGCTTAGACTGCAAAGCAGCAGCCCTACTGGGCCTGCCCAACCCCTTCTCTTTCAGAAAATAGGGGGGAAAAAACAGTGGGCGAGTCTTTCAAAGTATCCACCTGGAAAAATCCCTCTGGGTGTACAGGACGATCAAGCCTTTTGATTTTGAATACCCATTACATGTTTTCATTATATAAAGTAGGTGCGGGATGCTTCCTGTGAAAGTCCCTGCTCCTGGGAGACAGTCGGCATCCAGTTTTCTGGTTTCTATCATGCCTTTCACAGAGATGGCCATGCGGGGCCTCTGCTTGGCTTAGAAACCCACAGAGGGCCGTGGGAGCCTCAGGAGCGTGCCCCTCGCCAGGCTTCCGCATCGTGTGCTATCATCTGTGTGTCCCTTCTGGATCGGTGTTGAAAACACCGATCTGGGCTATATGTCCAGAGAAACAGCTGGTTAAAGGAAAGAGAGACTCGTGGGCTGGGCACCAGGAAGGGCAGGTTCTAATTAAAAGGGTGGCAGGCTGCTGCTATTTCCAAACTCAAGCCTGTTCAGGAGCTGTACCCACCCCTCTCCACCCCACCTGCACCCAGAGCAGGAAGACGTTGGACCCAGAGGAGGCCTCTCTTTCCTCCTATTCAAGCTGGTTCTTCCTGGTACTTGTAACTCCCCTCCCTTCTAAGAAACGCGTCAAGAAGTAAAACCTGAGCCTTCTCCTCAATGAAAAGTTAGATCCCCTCGTTTAGATATTCCTGAAATTCTGCCTGTTTTTCTAGGAGCGTAGAATACAGTCTGGGTACCGAAATACATCAGCTAGCTCAACAGCAGTACCCTGGCTGATGTTGACATAGAGTCAGTGACTCTGGGGAAGGTTGTTAAAACCTTCAGCTTCCTAGAATCCGTCTCCTAATAGTTGCTCTAGACTCGGTCAAATGTCTTATCAAAAGTCATTTAAGGGTCTTGACTTCTGATTTTTGGGCTCACCGTGGTTTTCTCTGCCGGCCTCTAACCTCCGAGCCTTGGGTTACCTGGTGTAGTCAGAGGTTTCTTTAAGAACTAAGTGTGGGTGTAGGGGCAGCTCCATTTTCTGGCTGTGTCTTTGTTCTGCTTTATAAATCGAGTTAATCCTGAGTGGAAAGTGAACTTTGGACTTCAGAATTAACCACTGACAGATTTAAAGGTTGGGTGCTTTCATTGTTTTTCCATTTCCTTATCTGATATGGCCAGGGGCTGCCTCCTACAAGGGGAAGGTTCAGTCTGCTGCTGCCCGAGGACTTGTCGCACTGGCATTCTGGAGAGTCGGCCTGGTGCTGGTTGCACAGGAGCACTTCACTATATCCTGAAAGCTCCCGTTTCAGCCACTTAGCCTTGGTCCTCCTGAGCCCTCGTGCATCTCTGGTCCTGGCTTCCCTCTGTCCAGTCATTTACGTACTCGATGAGTAAGCAAAGGAGGTACTGTAAGAACGCAGTGCCTGACATACAATAAGACTCCATAAATAACAGCTCTATCACCATTGTTGTCATTGTCATCACCAGAAATATGCATCTGAGAATTTTATCCCAGGAAAATGCCAGAAAGAAAAATTATTACATAGGCAGGGCTGGGGGTGGACAAAACTCACAAGGATATCACACAAGGCATATCTAAGCAGTCTATGGGTTCTCTATGGATGAGCTCATCTGATCCTCACACAAAGTCCATGAGGACTTGGCAACACCTTTAGGGACAAATTGCCTTGCCCCGGGTCAGACCACTGTGACTGAGCTGTGTGGGCTCTGGGTGGCAGTTTCCATCCATACCAACCCACCCCCTCTCCTAAGTCTGCTCTCGTCACATGGGGGCCCTTCATGTTTTACCTGAGCCATTAATTTCACCTTTGGGAACCTGTCCAAGGAAGGAAATCCAAGAAGGAAAGAAGGTTGTGTGCGTGTCAAGGCTCGTTCTCGCAGCCTTGCGTGTAGTGGTGAGAAGCTGGATGTGAGTACCCCCTGAAGGGAAGGTGGTGGAGCCGCTAAGAGCGCTGGACGCTGGGGCTGTGTGTCATGGAGCAGATGCTCAGGTACAATGTCCCGGGAACACTGCTGCAGTCACAGGCTCCTTCTGATCATGACAGTATGAGACACATCTGCCCAAGATGGGCAGTGATGATGGAACGGAGTCTGTGTTTTTAAGTTTTATAAAACATTATTTTCACAATATTGGCACTACAAATTAGGACTGGCTCCTGCTGTGGGCCCGTGAGGACGCCCTGCACTGCACTAGGTCATCCAGCCTTTGTGTTTACCGCGAGGGTTTTTACAGGAAAGTAGAGGGGACTTCAGCAAAGATCGAGGTTCACGAGGATTGGAGTCCCTTCCTTGCGGGTGCCTACTTGAGGCTGAGTGCATCGCATTTAGGGAGGGAGCTGGGTGTTTCTAGAATGCTTTAGAAGACGTGAAGCCTGTCCCTGCCTGATGACCACAGGCTCCCGTCATGTGGATATTATGTAAAATCATTTCACCAAACCACAGATTTTGTGTCTGTCCAGGAGGGCAGTCCACTTTGTGGTAACTTCTGCCTGAAATAGAATATTCCTCTTGCTCTTATAAAGGAACCTACTTCCTCAGTTTAAAAAAAAAAAAATCCAGCTCCAAAATCAAACAGTATTTTGAAGTTCATTGCAACTCTCTATCCTTGCTTATAACTTGAAAAATCCTCAGGATACTGCAAATAAACAATTGCTGTTACATCACTATTCCTATAACTCTACCCCCAACACACACACACACACACACACACACATGCACACACACACACACACACACAATCTTTCTCTCTCTCTATCTCTCAGTGTAAAGTGAACGTGAACCTGCCTTCCTTCCGTAGCTGGGGAGTGTTTGCTGATGATTTTGTTTAAATTGCTCTGCTTGCTGTGTCATCAGGTCTCCTGCTTGACTAGGAGAACGATGCATGGTTCATGAAAATGCTTTTGGTGCAGTCCCATGTCAGGCCTTCAAAGTTTAAGCATCTCCTTTTGCCTGGAATCTCTCAGACTTGAGTGACAAGCACTTGTGCCCCATTTTGAATGCACCATTGACTGGGGAAAGGGGTAAAAAGGGCAAAGCCAGAAAGCCAGTGAGCGCTGGTGTGTGTGCTGATCCCATTGCCAATGGCGCGGTTGCCCACCTGCAGGCAGACCTGCGCTCCCAAGAGAGCCAGGGGTGGGAGTCGCCGCACTGGTGACCACCCCCACAGCTGTCACCTCCATACTGTGCCTATTCTCAAGCTGGGTCAAACCTGGATGCCTTTTCTGCAGGCCTCTGTGTGATATGTTTGATATATTAGGTTGTTATTTAATCCAACTATATATCAAACATATTCCTACAGTGTCTTGCCCTGTCTCCGGGGGTTCCTAATAAAGTTGATAAGGCAACAGGGAAGAATATGTTAAAATCACAAGTAGGCTTAGAAGACCGAGCGTTCGCTGTACTTCATGATGTTACATTCCACTTCTTCCTGTGGCACTGGAAACCTGTGTCAGTATTGCTGGATTTATTGTTTACAGGAGAAGCAAATGATAGGTACTCCTGTTTCATAGGAGTTGAGGTGTTTTGTGTAGCTTAGTTTCATGCCGTAATGAATCTTTCAGAAAAGTACCTGGTGGAAAACAATGGAAAGTTCCAACCCATGTTTGTGACATGGGATCGAGGTCAGGATCATAATCCCCAGACACATCCAGTTTTACATTTTGTTTGGATTTATTTTTATCCTGACCTGCGGTTTGAAAGTTAGTCACTTTCATGATCAGCTTATCTGCAACAATTCCAGGAGCACTAATTATCTGTAACTTTCCATGCATAGTTACAAAATATATAAACCCAATCAACCATACCAAAACTGCATGGATGCTGAATCGCTGGGCTTGACATAAACCCTGGTTAGGACTGGATTTATCTAATAAAGATAATGTAATGTGGACTTCACTCTGTTGAATTTCCTGTTATAGGTTAGCTTGTCAGCAGAGTTTGATAATATTGAGTAAGTCAGCAATCTGCAAATAATTCCATTGCCTAATTGGCTCTAGAGGATGTTTGGAGTTAAGATATAGAAACTTTTTTCTCCTGCATAAGGTCTTTTCGGGTTGGTTTTGACCTCTCTGTCATAGAAGAGCTTGTGAAATTCATGCAAGTTTATTCTGAGCTCTGCTTTCTGGAAACAGAGCTACTGTGCTCCTAACTCAGTTTTTTGGGAGGAGAAAAGAAGTCATCTTAACAAGAATTCCTGAGTGTACCTGCGAATGCATTATCCCCACCAGAGTAACTTAAATACCTGAGAGGAGCTAACACATACCAGTTTTGGAGGTTCGGAGTACAAGATCAGGCAGCCCCTTGAGTCTGGCTGCTGCTGAGGGTGATGGATCCCAGACAAGTACAGAGGGAGGTTCACATGGTGAGCCACTAAGGGAAGGCCTGTACCTGGTCATTTAACTGCTTCCTGATTCAGTCATGGGCCCCTCGCTAGCAACCCAGTCTAACCTGATCACCTTTGCAGGCCCCACCTTTAGACACATTCCAGCCTTAACCATTAACATAAGACTTTGGGAGACCAAGTCCTTGACACATGGGCGTTTGGGGGACACCCAAACTATGGGCCAAACCGCAACAGGCTGTGACCAGTGCCTTAGATGAAAATGTCCCAGGCTATATCTGGAAGTCATTGTCAAGTTCCTCACAGGTGCAGGTATAGGAACAGGGTGACAGACAGCAGTGACAGAGGGGCAGTGACATGGGAGAGGGGCGTGACGTGCTGGAGCCATGGCTTTGAGAGTCATACAGTGGAACCTGTCCCTGGAAACCTTTTCCATTAGAGAGAGGCATCTGTGTGTCAGCTGGACTCTGTGGGGCAGGCTTCAAGATGCTGCCAATATCAACGCCAACTTCACCCAGTGGGAGAACGTTAGTTTGCAGTCCAGTTAAAGTTGTCTGGCTGAGATGACACATGGCCATGGAAATGAGACAGCAAGTTATTGGGAATACAGGAAATCAGAGCTTGGAGAAGACCCTCAGATGAAGTCCATGTGTCTGAGATGATGTGATTATTGTGTTTCTTCCTTGTTGGCCAGCATGTCCTCTGTGACTGATGGATACGGGGCGGGGGGCAGCCAGAGGTTCAGGGAGGAGGAAGAGCAACGACAGCATTTTCCATCTGGCAAAATTGTGGACTCACAGCCACGTGCCGCTTGTTGGTCCCAGACCACGAGCTGTGTAGAGGTTGAAAAGCAGAAGTGTGTAGAGATCTTAGCCAACATACATTCCCAGATGGCCCCCCTGCAGTGTAGACAAGTGGATTATTATTAGACCTTCCTTAGACACACAGAGGATTCTTACCAACGGGGCTAAGGGCAGAGCACATTTATGTGGTTAACTCCTCGGAAGAATTCTCTTTCCTTTGTCCAGGCTTCCTCAGTGCCCCCTGCCTCCCTTTTACTGAGAGCATGACAGAATCTTTAAGAAGTTTTCCCTAAAATTAAAAGACCATGTTAGTGGCGTTACTTTTCTTTATGAACACAACAAAGTAATGAATCAGTGGATACTAAGGGAAAGGCACTCCTGAGGGTCAAATTCTATGAACTTGGACATTTTCCAGTAGATGCTGTGTGAATGCTCATCTACTGCACATCTAGACAACACTGGCCTTCCCCAGGCACAGACGTACCCATTTGGCAGTGCCTTCTCTCTCTTGTCACTCGACACTTTGCTTATGGTTTTCCTGATGGTGGCCCTGAGACCAGGCTGGCCTGGTGGGGACCGAGCCAGCTGTCCAGGACAATTGTTCTAGGAAGTTGACCTTGCATTACAACTAGTAATGGTGAGAGTTCTGAAGCCAGCCCTCCAAAAGAGAAGCCCGTCAAGCTCTGGTATGGTTTGGGTCTTTGGATACAGGCCACGGCCTCCCCCAAGGCGCCTCTCGGTCCAGTACCAGAAGCGAGCCGGTGGCAGCCAAATCTTCTCCAGAAACAAGGTGGGGTGGAGGGTGGGGGCGGAGTGTGGCTGCCTGTTCCACAGGAGCTTCCAACAGGCTGGGAGATGCTTCTCCTGGGCTGGGGGATTATAGATGTTGGCCTCTTTCTTTCCCTTAGGGCCGTTTAAATTATATGCAGAATGTTCACACTTTTCAAAAAATAAATTATATCCAAAGAAATTGTTTTATAGTTTCTGTTGCAATGTGACCTTTTGTTTAATAAAAGCAGCACTCTGCTAGACCTGCAGTAACACAGAGCAGTGTGCAGGACCTAAATGGAGATATGATACCAAGAGTTATTGTTTGGTTTACGCAGCCAGCTGTGACAGAAGAAATCCTTATATAATAGTAATATTATATATAATAATCCTTATATAAAAAGAGATCTTTGGTTCACTCCCCAGATGCCTGCAGCAACCATGGTTAGGCTAGGGCTGAAGCTGGGAGCCAAGAATTCCATCCAGTTTCCCAGGTACAAGGCAGGAATGCATTCATTTGAGCCAACACCTGCTGCCACTCAGGGTGCGCATTAGCAGGAAGCTGGAGTGAGGAACCGGAGCCAGGAATCAGACCCAGGTATTCTGATGAGGGACACAGATGTCTTAACTGCCAGACTTAATGCTGCTGCAGCCATGGAAGCAGCCCCTCAAAGGAGGATCACAGGGAAGGAGGCAAAAATAAAGGCACCGCCCCTTTGGCCATTTCCAGTGACTGCGTGGACTCATTCACCCCTGGTGTCTCGGGAGAAGGGGCTGCCCTGAGCGGGTGGCCGAGAAAGAGGAATGAAGGGGGAAAGTAGCCTGTGCTTGTTTTCACCAGTGCCTTCTCGAAAGAGTTGAATTTAGAATTGTAATGCGTCTAAGACCAGGTGGATTGCGTTGCTCCTCAAGCTACAGACAAAACTAATCACTCACTACCTGGAGCAGGGCATCAAGGAGCCGTGACCAAGACCCAGGTGGCCTGGCAAGAGGCTGCGAGAGTGCCCTTCTGAGAGTGCTCAGATATTCATTTTTAAATTTATAATGATTTTAGGTTATCATAAAAATCGGCAGGTGGAATCTTTGTAAGAATTATGAATGTAAAAACAGGGTTCAGGCAGAGAAACAGAGTAGCTTAGCCCAAAGCCTGAAAAACTTTCTTTTTTTAATTGTTTCTAATGTTTTTGAAAGGCAGAGAAAAAGCGAGATCTCTCCTTTCCTAGTTCACTCCACAAGTGCCTGGGAGCCAGGAAGTCAATTTGGGTCTCCCAGGGGGATGGCAGAAACCCACTACTTGAGCCTCCTGGGATGCACAGCAGTAGGAAGCTGGAATCCAGAGCAGAGGCACACCATGCTGTAACCATCATACCAACCACCTGTCCCTGAACAAAAGCCCAAAGCCAAAATAATATGCAGCAGCAGAAAGGGTAATGAAATTGGTAATAGTTGTTGAGCATCTGTTGTGACTATGACTATTGCTTTTGGTGCCCTGGTTACTCACTGACAACAGACCCACCAGGTAGGTAAGAGGGAAGGAAAGGTTAGAAGTTGGAATGAAGCAGTGCAGAGGTGATGGTCTCAGACTCCCTGAAAATCCAGAAAACAAGATGAGGGAAGGCCTCTCCTTTTCTCTCTTCTACTCCTGAAACTTGAGACCTTTCCGAGCAGAAATGGGGGTCTCAACTCTGCTAGCGTGGGGAGTAGGCAGGAAGGGAGCCAACCCAAGCAGCCAAGCCACTTTTTAAAAAAGATTGGTTTATTTATTTGAAAGAGTTACAGTGAGAGAGGGAGAGACAGAGACAGAGTGAGGGGAGAGAGATTTTTTCCATCCATTGGTTCACTCTCTAAATAGCCACAATGACCAGAGCTGGGCCAGGCCAATGCCTGGAGCTTCAATGTGGCTGCAGGGGTTCAGGCACTTGGACTTGGGCCGTCCTCTGCTGCTTTCACAGACACATTAGCAGAGAGCTGGGTCAGAAGTGGAGCAGCCAGGGCTTGAACGGGCACCCATATGAGATGCTGGCATTATAGGTGACAGCTTAACCTGCTGTGCTACAACACCAGCCCCACCACTAGCTTTTTAAAAGATGAGCTCTGCAGAGGATCAGTAAGCAGGAAAAATACAGGCAAGAGGGTGCTTAGACTGTTCTCAAAGCTACCAAAAAGCCCAGCTGCGGATGGATGCGTCCCCAGCTGGGACCTGCAAGGAAAGACAGTTGCACAGGGCTGGCGGTGACCTGGCCAGCAGCCCTGTGGAGAGGAGCAAAGGGGAAAAGCAGGTTGCACCCAAGCATGGGGGGATGCTTTTAGCGTTGAGACTGTAGCGAAGGCCTTTGTTAGAGCAGACTCTTAATTTGGTAACTCTTTTGCCCAGTGCTATTTTCTTAAGGAAGAGCGCCTCTTGGTTAAGTGCCACCATGTTTATAGTTGTACAATTAAATGTCAGAAGCTCTGAGTGCTGGTTGAGGGACACAGGCAGAGGGATCGCCATCTATAGCCTTAGAGAGCAGGAGGCTGCTCAGGGCTGTGTCTGCCCTCGCTGGGTCAGGAGTGGCTCTGTGCGTTTCTTCCTCTCTCACCACGCGCGTTGTCCCCTGGTTGAACTCTGGAGCTGGGGAGACTCGGGTTGAATGTGCACTTCGATTTAGCAAAGCATTTATTGAGGTGCGCTGCCCTGCCTGATGTCGTGCTAGAGAAACATGAATGGAATAAAACGCAATCTGTGCCCTGGCGGAGCTCACGGGCTACTGGGACTCAGTTAATTGTGTTTGTCTTGTCCAGCATTTCCTACAGGGCAGTCCATAATCACCTCTGTCACCACTAAAAATCCCCGAGCCCCCTCCCAGGCCTACCAAGACAAGATCTGCATCTTTACTGTTTTTATTTATCTTATTTATGTGAATGGCAGAGAGATGCAGAGACAGACAGGCTCAACCTGGATTGAGCCAGAGGAAAACCAGAAGCTGGAAATTCCATCCGGGTCTCCCACATGAGTGGCAGGGACCCAAGGATTTGAGTCATCATCGCCTGCTGCCTCCCAGGGCAGGAAGCTGGAATTGGGAGCAGAGCCAGGACTTGGACCAAGGCACTTCAGTATGGGATGCAGGTATCCCGGGCAGCATCTCAACTCCGCCACACGCCCAGCCCCGAGACGCTCGGGTGACTAGTAGGGCTTCCTGTTCAGCCTGTGGACTGAGGGCATTTTCTGAATTCATTGCCTTCACTTGATATCAGTAGTCATCAGGAGACAGAAATAGCTGCATGCATAAGATTAGCAATAACCTTTAAAAGATTATTCTAATAATCACAATGGCTCTCTTTGTGATCCAGTTCATTGGGCTGGAGGGGATTCAGGAGCAAGGATTTTACTTCCTCCAGACTTCGTAAGTGAGAGGGGCAGATCTGACCGACACGGGTGAGGTTAGTAAGGTTTCAGCTGAAGTGGGGCTCGGGGGTCAGAAGATGAGAGAGCTCCATGAGAAGAGTCTGATCCTGGTGGCTCCTGGTGCCTGCAGAATCCCCCCCGGGGTCTCCTCACAGCAGCCCTGCCCTGCTCTTATCCTTCCAGTCCCAGTCCCAGCTGCGGTGGTGGTCTGTTCACACGTCTTGCCTTTTCAGTGTGGCTCTTTAATGTAGGAAAGTACTTGGAAGACCAAGGCAGTTCCATTTCTCACTTTGGCCGGTGATGATACACGTGTCTGCCTCTTCTTTCTTTGCTGCCACCCTCACTACCCTTCTTTTGGGTTCCATTCTGCTTGGTGGTGAGAGCCTGGAGCTAACGGGAGGCACCCCCAGGGGTCCTTGGGCTTTGCAGCTAGGCTCTTAGGCGTTGGGGGGAATCCTGTTTTATCTTACGCTAGAAATAGCCTGGTAGGAGGAAGCGGAAGGACTCGTGCCTGTTTTCGGCAGGGGACGTTGGGTGGATGTTTTGTCTTCTTGGTCAACCTGGCATAGAGAAAGAAACCCGCAGACAGAGGTGGATCTCATCATGAGACTCTGCCCAATCCACGGCATCTAAACACTCGCTCACCACCGCGGATGCTGTCCACTCTGGCTTCGTTCAGCCTTTCTCTGGAGAATCCCTAATACCTTCCCATCAGGGCAGGTCTTCCAGAATGAGCCTGGCTGCTGTTCGTTCCTGCTTTAAAGCCATGGAAGAACATCACAACCCTTGTCATTGCCAGGAAAAGCTGTGGGTGTCAAAAATATTTCCAAGTTGACTGTTTCTTTGAAGCATGTGTTATACGACAACAAACAAATGAATACAGAACCATGGGAAAGAGCCTGCAGTCACTGTGCTGAGAGGATTCTATCAATCTACCCACACTAAGATTGGCACTGAGGGTTCAGCACTGCGGCACAGGCGTCGAGCAGCTGCCTGCAGCATTGTAAGTCCTGACTGCTCCGTTTCTCATCAGGTTCCCTGCTCGTGTGCCTAGGAAAGCAGCCAAAGGTGGCCTAACTGCTTGGGCCCCGGCCACCCATGTGGGAGACCTGCAAGAAGCTCCTGCTCCTGGCTTTGGCCTGGCCCAGCCCTGGCTGTTGTAGATATTTAGGGAGTGAACCAGTGGATGGAAAAGTCTGTCTGTCTGTCTGTCTGTCTCTCTACCTTTCAAGTAAATAAATAAAATCTTAAAAAAAAAAAAAGATTAGGGGCCAGTGCCACCGCTCACTTGGCTAATCCTCCGCCTGCAGCACCGGCACCCTGGGTTCTAGTCCTGGTCAGGGCACCGGATTCTGTCCCAGTTGCTCCTCTTCCAGTCCAGCTCTCTGCTGTGGCCCGGGAAGGCAGTGGAGGTTGGCCCAAGTGCTTGGGCCCTGCACCCGCATGGGAGATCAGGAGGAAGCACCTGGCTCCTGGCTTTGGATCAGCGCAGCGCGCCGGCCATAGCAGCCATTTGGGGAGTGAACCAACAGAAAGGAAGACCTTTCTCTCTGTGTCTCTCTCTCACACTGTCTAGCTCTGCCTGTCAAAAATAAAAAGATTAGGCATTTAATTTTATGCGACTTCCATTTTTGCAGTTTTAAACTTTGGAAAATTAGAAATCTGTAGACAAAACACTCCACACTGTAAAAGGCACTCAGGATTTGGAACCCATAGTGCCATGAGGCTGGAGATGAGACCCTGGAAGACTTGAGGGGCTACTTTGGGTTCATATTTCCTCATCTTCAAAGTAGGCAGGGCCTCCCTTTTAAGCTCAGAAATTGTGTGACACCCCTACTGCCTTCATCCATAACACGCTTGACTGCCTGTTGCAGAATGAATTCCAGAAATGGATTTCATCTCAAAAGTATTAAACTCGGATGGATGAATAGATGGGTGGAAGCAGAGCTTAATGTAACTTATTTGGAGCCTGTACAGGAGCCTTTTTTGAAAAAAAAAAAAATTTATTTGAAAGGCAGAGTTACAGAGAGAGAGAGAGATACAGAGAGATCTTACATCTGCTGGTTCACTCCCCAAATAGCCACAGCAGCCAAGGCAAGGCCAGGCTGAAGCCAGGAGCTTCTTCTGGGTCTCCCACGTGGATGCAGGGGTCCAAGCACTTGGGCCATCCTCTGCTGTTTTCCCAGGCACATTAGCAGGGAGCTGGATTGGAAATGGAGCAGCTAAGACTTGAACCAGTGCTTTATGCCATGCTGGTTCTGCAGGTGGCAGCATAACCAGCTATACTACAACACTGGCCCCTCCAGGAGCCTTTTATGTGAGAGTATCTTACAATGAATTGTTTTGCTGTTTGAGCAAACAAATCTAGTATTTGTTTGCTAAAAAATGAACCCAATGGAACTGGATCCATTTCTGTCCTGAGTACTCTTAGAGTAAGACTGTATTAGAAGTAAGAAAAAACACATGGATTCAATCCCAGAACTCCCACAGCACTGCCATCCCTCTTCAGATCTGCTAGCGGTACGTGGGAATTTTATTTTGGAATTAGGTCATTTTAAAAACTGAGGTTGACATCTATCATGTTTCAAGATGTAGCCATTGAGACTGGGGACCTGGAAAAGAGCTGCTTGCATTCTGTGTGGTGTTTCCCGTGGGACCAGCCGTGAACTGATGGGGTCCATTCTCACTGCCGGCTAAGGACTGGCTCAGGGCAGTGAAAGCACATCATTTTGGAGCCAGAGATGTTTAGATTTTGGTTTAGTTCTCCTAAGATTGATTTATTTGTTTGAAAGGCAGAGTGACAGAGGAGGGGAGAGACAGAGATTTCTCATCTGCCGGTTTACTCCCCAAATGGCCACAACAGCTAGGTCTAGACCAGGCCCAAATCGAGAGTCTGGAATTCCATCCGGGGCTCCCACAGGGGTGGCAGGAGTTCGAGGACGTGGGCCATTCTTGGCCGCTTTCCCAGGCACATCAGCAGGGAGCTGGGTCAGAAGTGAAGCAGCTGAAGCTCAAACCAGCCCTCCGATACGGGATGCGGGACTCAGAAGCAGTGGCCTAACTCTCTGTGCCACAACGCCAGCTCCACGGTCTAGATTCTTTATGCTGCCACATGAACTTGGACCTGATACTCTGCCTGAGGGAGCCTGAGTTTGCTCACTGCCAAGATCATTTTGCTAGAGGATTTCATTTCTTTCTTGGGGAGGATTAAATAGGGGTACATATAAGTGCCTAGTGAAATGCTTGGCACACAGTAGACACTCTTAAAAGTGCATTGTTCTGGGGCTGGCATACTGTGTAGCTGGTAAAGCCACTGCCTGCAGTGCTGCCATCCCATATGAGCACTGGTTCAAGTCCCAGCTGCTACATTTCCAGTCCAGCTCTCTGCTATGGCCTGGGAAAACAGTAGAAGATGGCCCAAGTCCTTGGGCCCCTGCATCCATGTGGGAGACCCAGAGGAGGCACCTGGCTCCTGGCTTCAGATTGGTGCAACTCCGGCCATTGCGGCTATCTGGGGAGTGAACCAGTGGATGGAAGACCACTCTCTTTCTCTCTCTCTCTCTCTCTCTCTCTCTGCCTCTCCTTCTCTCTGTGTAACTTTGACTTTCAAATAAATAATTTAATTTAAAAAAAAAGGAAGATAAAGATTTTTTTTGACAGGCAGAGTGGACAGTGAGAGAGACTGAGAGAAAAGGTCTTCCTTTGCCGTTGGTTCACCCCCTCAATGGCCACTGCAGCCAGCGCACTGTGCTGATCCGAAGCCAGGAGCCAGGTGCTTCTCCTGGTCTCCCATGCGGGTACAGGGCCCAAGGACTTGGGCCATCCTCCACTGCAAGTGTATTGTCTCTGTGCAACCTGGTGAAGGTATTCATGCCACTGAACACTGGCTGAAGGATCCATTTTATGGAAGATCTTTTTTACCACACGTGCAAAGAATAGCAACACTGTCCTTGGCCACTATCTCTTAATGCCTAAGAGGCAGCAGCCATAGCTTCAGTATTCTGTGACCTAAGAACAGTTTCACCAGAATGACATAGGGCCATAGAAGGGACATTGGAGGTCCTCTAATCTGGCCCTCCTCCCCTAGACTGCGAAGCTCCACCCCAGCCAGCCTGGGACCAGCATCTTTATACTCTGCACTACTTTCCCAAGCTTTCTCTTGCACTTTCTGTGTGGTTTTGCCAGCCAGGGACATGGTGGTGGTAAATTGAGACCAGAGCCCTGGTGGCCTGACAGCAACTATGCAGTGGCACTCAGCATTCTTCCCCAGCTGGAGCCTTGTGTCACGTGGCCAGCGAGGATGCGGTCATCACCGAGATGGCAGACTGCCTCGATTTCTTTCCCACCACTGGGTGAGCCAGGGTCACCCATCACTTTGTGCTCGGCAGAGCAACTACTATTTTGCTTTTGAATTACCCAAGGAAGCAAAGACTTTGAGAACAAATAGCCCCCTTCCCCATTTTCCACCCACTTTTTGAACCCTCGAGCTCTGGAAGAGTATACCACCACCTACCTTTTGGGGTCTTGATGATCGGTGATTTTGATTTTGGTTTCATTGCTGCTGGAACCATTTCCCTATGTTTTATTCACCAAGAGTGTGTGGCTCTTCCAGGATTCTGGTCTGTAAAGATAGGCTGCCTTAGAACTTCCTGGTTTAAAATGTATATAGAATGTCCTTGCTAAGAGCTGCTGCCCTGTTGCGTGGGGAGAAGAGAGGTAGCAGATGGAGAGGCCGCCTGGCAGCTCAGGTCTCGGCGCCCTGGGTGTGGTTATCAACAAACAGCGCTAGGCAGATGGAGAGCCGGGTGACCAAGCAGTAAGTGGCTTGGCAGAAGGAGCCCTGTATGGCTGGGAATTGCACGTGACGCTGCTTTCTTTTGATTATAGCAAGCGGATGAGACCCTGGATTTTGAAGAACAGATCTTGGAAGCTGCGAAATCCATTGCTGCTGCCACGAGTGCCCTGGTGAAATCAGCCTCAGTGGCCCAGAGGGAGCTGGTGGCCCAAGGAAAGGTGGGTGACTCCGGGAATGGAGGCGACACCTCTGGTCCACCCAAGCAAGCACGTGTGTGCCTGCTGCCCTGGATTGCCCGTCTTTACTCCAACAATTCTGTTTGCTTTAACTTCCCCAGCAGAACCAAGGATTTGGCTTCTGGGCCTCTCATCTGTTTCTTGTTAAGGAAAGCATCCCATTCCAGGCAGTGATCAGAGACTTTTATATCCCCACTGCACATGAGGCTATTTAACAATGTAAATTGTCATAGTATCCTGGGGAATGGGTCTAGAAGCACCATCGGCAGGGGGTTTTGTGATTCCATGTCCCAGCTCCATGTGGCTCCATTTGTTTCCAGGAATGTTGAACTAAATGCTGTCCAGCTTTGCCGTTGGTCCTGAGGTCTGACTGGGCTTAGATCTGAGATTTCTTCCATCAGCTTCATCTCCAGCCACCCATTCCGTCGGCTTTCACATACAGGCATCGTTGTTTTTCATGGGTCAAGGGGTGGCCAGTACGTGAGAGTGGCTGTGGATATGGTGTGGCCTCCCAGTTTAGGAGCCGCCACACGTCCCTGCAGTGCCCACACAGCACAGACCCACGCTCTCCCCACTGTGCTTCCGGAGACTCTCTCCCACGTCTCAGCCCTGCAGAAACCCGGCAGGCAGGGGGCACAACTGACAGTCACTCCTCCTTGATATTAAAAGGACTGGGCTGTCCGAGTAAGAGACACGGTTGCGTCTTGACCCAGGAACTTGTAGTCCAGACAGGAAATGATGCTCGCCCCGCGCGGGGAAGCTTGGCCACGTCTCAGTCCAACCCACATACCTTGATTCCTCTTTCCAAACCACTGTACGGCGTGCTGTTCGATACCAGTGTGCCCGAGTCTCCCCCACTGCTGTGCTGGCCGTCTCCCCACGCTCCCATTTGTTCCCTGTAGATCCAGCAGAGTGCCGGCCTCGCTGTGCAGACCCATCACCAGGTAGAAACCACCAGCAGATCACTCAGCAGAATGTCCTACCCCAGGATTCCCATTGACGTCAGTGTTGGCAAATGGCTGCTGTGGGCCACCTAGGTTGCTTCGCATGAGAGGCCCTAACTCGAGTGTGGCAGAGTCCTTATCTTCTAAGGAGCCGATGTATTCAAGCCCTTAAAAAGGTGCCTGTCAAAAAAAAAAAAAAAGGGGTGGACTAGGAGGCTCCACTAGAATCAGATGAACTGTCAGATTAGATGCAGAGGTCTTGAGATTTAGACCAACACGTAGCGAGCCCTGATGTGGGGCCTGGAACTGCTGGCAGAGCCCCATGTTCAGATGCAAACAGAGATACTCAGCTCCTGCCTCCCCGGCACCTCCCCCAAGCAGGCAGGTGTTTCCTCCCACAGCCGCTCCCTGGAAACCTGCACGGAAAATGTGTCCCTTGTTGCAGTGCTTTCTAAACAGAAACAGGTCCATCTCCCCAGCCCCCAGCTTCTTTCTTTCTTTCTTTCCCCATCCCTGACCAAAGGGTGTGCATTTCCCGAGGCCGAGCGTCTACATTCGGTTGTAGGCAGGGAGGCGCACAGCCCTTTTCTGACATCGTCATGCAGAAGTGCACAGTGTGGCCTGCAGGAGGGCCAGTGCCCAGAGTTCAGATTCCCTTAGCCCTTGCAAGAGAAGGCCTCAGTGGGGCAGGGTCAGCAGAGGATTCGAGCGAGTAAAACAGCCCTGGGCCCTCGTTCCCCAGCCGATTCCCAGAAGCCTGGAACCTGTCAGGTCGGCAGAGGCCCCTCCCATGCAATTCCATGGCCTGGTGTGACCAGGTGTGAGCCAGCCGAGATGCGTAGGTGTAGCCTGTGTGCGGGCATGAGAGGACTGATCTGTTCTCAGATCAGTACTGAGGGTGGGAGTCCCCAGGAGGTGCTGCCTGTCTGGTTCCAGGGCCCAGTAGGGCCCGAGGGGCCCCCAGGCCACCCTAGGCTACCAGCTCTCATTTCAGATTTCTCGATCTCCTCTTCAGGTGGGCTCCATCCCGGCCAACGCGGCAGACGACGGACAGTGGTCCCAGGGGCTGATTTCTGCCGTGAGTCTCCCTATCCTTCCTCCCCGTTTGCTTCGTGGATGCCCCGGGAGGAGGTGTGGGACCCAGCTCAGTTCTTTGTTGGCTGTCCCCAGGCCCGGATGGTGGCGGCCGCAACCAGCAGTCTCTGCGAGGCGGCCAACGCCTCCGTCCAGGGACATGCCAGCGAGGAGAAGCTGATCTCATCCGCCAAGCAGGTCGCCGCTTCCACAGCTCAGCTGCTTGTGGCCTGCAAGGTGAAGGCCGACCAGGACTCAGAGGCAATGAGGCGGCTACAGGTAATGGTCACTGATGCTGGTGGGAAAATTCTCCTGCTGGAGAGGGTAAGTGTCGCCCACGAGGACAGTCTCACTTCCTTGGCATGACCCACCGGGCCTTCCATCAGCGCGCTCCGCCCCACTCGCCAGCCTCATCCTCGCCACGTGGTCCATGCATCCCGCGCCTGCTGCCCTCTGCACACGGGCCTCCCGGTTGTGTGCTTTGGGGCCCTCGTCTAGAACGTCCTGGGTCCGCACCTTACTGGGCCAACATGACAAATGCCTACTCATCCTTTGTGACTCATCTAAAAAGCTGTCTCCTCTGGGAAGCCCTCCCTGCCTCCCAGGGCTCAGTCGCTCCTCTGTCCCACCAGAGCCCCTGGCCAGATTACTTTTAATGGTTCCTGCCTTGTGGTCCCACTGCACTCCTTTTTTTTTTTTTTAAGATTTTTTTTTTTTTTAATTTGAAAGACAAAGTGACAAAGACAGAGGGAGGAGCCTTCCATCTGCTGGTTCACTCCCCAAATGGCCACAAAAACTGGAACTGGCCCAGGTCAAAGCCAGCAGCCAGGAGCTCTTACCTGGGTCTCTCGTGTAGGTAGCAGGGGCTCAAGCACTTGGGCCATCTTCTGCTGCCTTCCCAGGTGCATTAGCAGGGAGCAGGATCGGAAGCAAAGCAGCTGGGATTTGCATCACTCTGACACTCTGATATGGGATGCCAGCGTCACAGGCAGTGGCTTACCCTGCTGTGCCACAATGCTGGCTCCAGCACTGTGCATATTTTTATGGCAGTTTGTGACACAGCCATGAGCTTAGGCACTTCTGCCTCTCTCACACCTCATGGGGTGCCTGGGTCAGAGGCAGCCTTAGGTCTGCACTGGCCCCAGAGGGTAGGAGGGTCCTGAAGAGTGTGGCTGAGCCTGTGGATCAGGTTTCCCAGAGCCCACAGAGCAAAGCCCAGCCCCACCCAAGGCATTCGCTGTCCTGATTGTTTGAGTTAAGAAATTATTTGAAACACGATAAAGGAACATTTGGGGGGAAAAAACCCATCGCCTCAACATCGTCACACATCAGCTATGACGTTGTGCTCTTTCCTGTTGATAGCTGCATCCACACTGAGTTTGCCTGATTGTAATCATAGCAGGGTGCATTCTGCTTTCTCTCTGTGTGACATTTGATCATGTGTGTTTCTCTCCTTGAAGATGAGGCCCCATGAGTTTGTCTCTGCAAAGCTGACCGGTCCATTCTTCATGGGTTTCATTTTTGATGATTGCATGATATCCCATCGCTGGTGATGCCAGAACTTTCCTCTACTTTGGACATTTTGTTTGTTGCCGACTTTCTAGAATGCCACTGTTTTAAGTAGTTTGATGCAGATTGTTTATATGGCTAAAATATATTGATATGTTATATATGGCATTGTAAATGGAAGCAGTATTTGCACAATTCTACCCAAACTCTTACTGTGGAAGTCTAGCTACTGCAGACAATCTCCCTGAGATAAACCCCAGGGAAATTGGGGATCTCCTTGTTTGTGAATATGCCACTCCTTGGTTGTAAGCACACGTTTGAGGAAAACAGCCTGAGTTAAGGGAGACCTGGGTTCAAGTCCGGCTTCTGTCATGAATGAAGCGCATGATTTTAAACAGAATGCTCAAAACTTTTGAGGCCTCTGTGGCTTTAACCATACAATGGGGCTTGAATGTCTGTTCTGTGTCTTATGAGGGGGCCACATAGGATAATGGACAGGAAAACGATTTTGAACATCCTCAGAATTCAGAGAGATAAAACACAACACCACTCTGGTTACTGTCATTACTAGCTTCATTGGACACAGTACTTACTGCCAGGTGTGAGCCCCCTACCAAAGAACTCAGGAATTCCTGGTGGCTGGAAGGATCTGTGTTCAGGTCCCAGCTCTGTGACTTACTAGCTATGGACTAGCTATGGAAGCTTCTCAGACAAGCTTCAGAACCTCAGTTTCCACCTCAGAGAAGTGGGCTGATGATTTCTGACCTCCTAAAACCCTTTGGTGGCTCCTGGTTGGATGTTAATGGGCTTTCCCTTCCTCCTTCGCCCAAGTCCTCGTTGTCCCCATTGCTTCCTCTGGATTACTGAGCAGATGGGTCAGTTAATTTGAAATGGGTGCAGCTCTCAACTCTCTGATAGCTCACCCTCAAGCCCAAGCCTCCGCCTCTGGGGCCGGGAATGTAGGAGGTTTTGTGAAGCCTTGACCACAGGTGGAAGAAAATCCAAACCTCCGGTGGCAGAGGGATGCACCACTGGGCCCCTGCTCCCTGGGCACTCAGAGTAAGCCAGCATGGTGATAGCCTTGAATGAAATCTAGACTCCACATGGCAATTGCCCCATTGTTGAGTTTGTAACATAAACCTCACGTGTGACTCTAAAAGTCCATCCAAGAAGGCCCTCGACCCTGTGAGGCTCCCAGCCCCCCGCACAGGGGTGGGTGCGCCCTGTGCTGTCATAGCCCTTTGTACCCTCAAGACCTTCAGCGAGTGCCAGGGGCACAAAGATTTAAGCCACTGCCCCTGGCTGCAGCACAGAGCACTCCAGCAGCAGGGAACCGGAGAGCGGAGAGCGTGGGGAGGGCCGAGGTGGGTGGGAGCAAGTAGGGGCGGGGCCAGGTCCTCAAGTCTGTGCTGGATTGGATGGGGACAGAGGGAGGGGTTTTCTAGATCGAAGCAGCAGCCCCTGAGCACCCTTCTGTGAGCACACACGTCACACTACCGCAGACATTCATTGACATGGTTGTGTGCTCTTTGGCAGCGGTTATCTGCAACCAACCTGCAGGCAGGTACATGCTGATGTTGGTAAAAATCGGTGATAGGTAGACAGACAGATCGCACTGGCCAGAGAGCTGCTGTGCTATCATGGGATGATACGTTGACTCGTGGTCTCATGCACTGCGCCTTCGTGTCTGTTCCCGCCAGACCCAGACGGCTGTCTCTAATGCCATAATCTGTGCCTCCTTCCCTCTCCAGGCGGCAGGAAATGCGGTGAAAAGAGCCTCAGACAATCTTGTTCGTGCAGCCCAAAAGGCAGCATTTGGCAAAGCAGATGATGACGATGTCGTAGTGAAAACAAAGTTTGTGGGGGGCATCGCGCAGGTTTGTGGTTCAATCTGGAGGAGCAATGTGTGTTACCGTAGAGACACAGATGCAAAGCCTTTAACAAGGGGATGGGGTTGGGGGGGGGGGGGGTCCTGTCTTGTGTACCAGTCTGGGTGTAAGCAGTGCACAGGCATCATGGTGGGCCCTTCACATCTGAGGCCCAGACTCCTTGACACAGAGCCAGGCCCCTGAGGGTGCCAAGAGCCCCTGTGTCTCAGGGCCATCTGGAAGTGCAGGGCACCAGCTCTAACTACAGGGATAACGGAGCCAGGTCCTCTTCCGTCAGCTGGGTGACTCCAGGGAGTTGGACCCATATCTCTCTCTGCTCTCTGCAAGAACTGGCCTTTGAATAGGGCATCCTTAGTGGGTTGCCAAGAAGCTGATGGGACTGCCCATGTGATGTATTGCCCCGAGCCTGTTAACTGCTGTTAACTCGGTGGCTGGAGGTCGGCCCAGTTGTCTTGGATCAGCTGGGTCAGTGGTCTCCAACTGCAGTCCATGGCGCACAGGCGAGTCGAGAGCTGAGGGCTCTGTAGGGATGTGGGAGGAGGGGGTTTGCCGGAAAAGGTTGGCTGCAGCTGCCTTGTTGTTTTCCTTCTAGATCATCGCTGCCCAGGAGGAGATGCTCAAGAAAGAGCGGGAACTGGAAGAAGCAAGGAAAAAGCTGGCCCAGATCCGCCAGCAGCAGTATAAATTCCTACCCACGGAGCTACGGGAGGATGAAGGCTAAGGCCAGGCCGAGGCGGTGAGCCCCGGGGGAAAGCCCTGCAAGAACTGGAAGGACTGTGTTCCCAAGTGCCGGGCACTTCCCTGGAAACTGCCTGCCTCCCCCGGGGCCCGCCCAGAGCCCCCCTCCTCTGTCCTGTCGGCACCGGCTGCATGATCGTGATGTCACACGGTACAGTGTCCTACCCACAGCCCCTCCACCACCTCCCCTCGTGCCTCGTGTATCTCAGGAGAGAGGGGCGCACCTTTTGTGAACTGTTACCAAAAAAAAAAAAAAGAGAGAGAGAGAGAGAAGTCAGTATTATATTGTTCTCAGACACTTTGGCGTTTGTTGGTCCTTCTCTGGCCTGCTCCTGGACCTGCTTATGAAATCTTAACAGGAAAAGCGTAATGTCTCGGGGGAAACCCGCGATGTCATAGACGTCCTTCTCCCTCTCCGGAGAAGATGCAAGGTGGAGCTGGACACAGTTAATAAAAGCCAGAAACGAACCCATGTGGACTCCAGGAATGTGACTCGGGGCCTTCCCCATAGCTCGAGCAGCGGCACCCCTGTGTGCACGCTTCCCGTCTCCGTGTGCAAGCTCCGTGTACAGTCTGCACCCACCTTGTGTTCTGTGGCCAGGAAAAGTCCAACGATTGTTCTGTTTCCTCCATCATGCAGAGTGCAGGGTGGTGGGAGGTGGTCAGGGCCTGGGACGCAGGGGCTGTAATAAAGCACGTGGGCTCCTTACCTGAAGGTGGTATTTCAGTTCTTCAGGTCCATCCACGCAGACCCGTATCCCCAAGTGTCAGTGGACTGCCTACTCCAAAGCATTCGGGATGGGATTCAGCTGGAATAGATTCCCCAGAGACTCCGCGTCTCTGCTCTCCAAATGGCCAGAATTCAGGGTTGGAAAGCATCTCGTTAAAAATCCCTCACCTGTCCCCCCATCCCAAGATTGTATTTTTCTCCACTCTATCTGAATGTTCTTGAAATTTAGCTGTGTTCTGAAATCAATGTGAAATTTGTGCAAAAATATTTTTGTTTATCATCACATAAGAGATATGGTGTTTTCAGAGTTTATTTTCTGGGTGCCACACTTGCAGAATTTCACATTTCTCCCCTCTTTCCTGTTCTGAGCCTTCTGGGGAGGACTTCGTGGGGTTTTTTTTTTTGTTAAGACTTTGAACTTAACTTTAATCTGAGCCTTGACCCAGGACAATACATGAAGGGGGAATGGCTTGTGAGACAGATTCTCAGGCCAGGTGGCGAGTGTCTTTGAAGGGATGCAGCGAGGGCACAGGGGCTGGTGGAGGTGACGGCTTCTGAGTGCAGCCTCCTTGGCCTCTCTGGAGTGGTGTGGTCTCCCGCCTCACTGGCCACCCACCATGCAGTTCCCCAAGTCCGCCCGGAGAAAAGTCGGCGCGCCAGTCTTCGTCAGATGTCACACTTCAGCCTCGCCCAACAACACTGCCGTGGCGGATTCGAGGCTGTGTCCTCCCAGGAAGAGCTCCAGGCGCTTTGGGACACTTCCAAGGGTCAGACCCAAAGGCTCAGGGTCAACATGGGCAGGTGGCTCGCAAGCAGGACGGGGTGGGGGCCCTCATGGTCCACCTCACCTGCACTTCTGTGTTCTAGGTTGTGCCTGAACCAGCTGCCCCTCTTTCATCCTCCCTGCCCCTTGTCCTATCCCAGCATCCAATTAAAAACCTCTACTGCTGTTGGTGCCGGAAGGATCTGCAGAAAGAAACCAAACCAAAGGCCCATTCTCTGCAACAGTAAGAAGCAGGTGTGGAACAAAGCTGGTTTCTGTGGGCCCTATGCCAATGGCCTCCTGCGCGGGGGTTCTGCTGCCAGGAGCTCCTTGGCTCCCGGTTGTCACCTGTCATCCTGCTTCCCCCTCTGTCCTTTCCTGGGCCACGCTGCATACGCTCTTGGGAGTGGCCTCGGGGCCTGCTGGCTCTCTTCTTGATTCGTATGTGGTGGAGGGGCTGCCTATTCTCTGGGTGTTATCTCATGGGTGCTATAGCAGGTACTCCAGATGACCTCAAGGCACTGGGGGGCTTCTAGCTCCTCTTTAGAGGGAAACAATGCTAGTACTGCATTTTGGGGTCTGAGCTTAGATTGCAGAGGGTCTAACAAGAGGGTGGTTTTAGGGTAGAAAAATGGCCCCAGGCCTGGAGTATGGAAATGAGACAGAGGCAGGTGCATGGCATGCACCCCCCTCTGACCCCCATGAGGGGGACTAATATTAGGTGTTTTTTTAAAAGTAATTTTTTATTTATATAAAATGAACAAATTTCATGTATTTGATATATACAGATTTAGGAGCATAGTATACCTCCATCCTACCCTCCCTCCTCTTTCCTTTCTTATTAATTTTTGCAATGACAAATTTTCAGTTTGTTTTATAATCATAAGCTTAACCCTCCACCGAGTAAAGAATTCTACAAGCAGTAAGAAGAAAGCACTGTTCCTCACCAGGGATGGAAACAGATCCGGGTCTTTGTGCTGCACCGCAGAGCTGCCTGTGATTTAGGGGTTTGGATTTTGCATGCTTCTGCCTTTGGGAAATCTTCGAATAAGGATGCTAAAGACCTGTTAGGTTACACGGAGAGCCCTCGTCCACGCTCCGCTGGTGTGCGGCTGCAGGGCTCCTGGCAGACAGGGCGGGCAGGTGCCTCCAGTCCCGGTCAGCCGCCCCATGGCCCGCCTTGGCCACCCTACGCTCTACCCCAGCACACTGAGCTTCTCAGAGTTCTAACCTGCTTCCTTTCTGGGCCACTGAAGCCTCTAACACTGATACATCTCATCAAAGTTCACCGCCCCCCCAAAAAAATAGAGTCAACCCCACTTCCCAGGCCAGAACCTCATCCAAGAGCCATGAAGATGGTGAGCCAGCCACGGCCTCTGCTCGCTGGGGGCTTGCAGGCCCCTCTCCGGGGAGCCACGGTCTCCTTACTAGCTGGTGCCCCCGAAATGCAGGTTCTAGGCTGTGGCAAAGGCGTCTCGGGTTGCGGCCTTGAGCTCCCAGCTCCGACTAGGCCTGTTCTGCTCCGAGATTCCTGGAGGGGTGGACCCTATCTGTGGCCTCTCAGGACCCAAGGACTCTGGAGAAAGTGTCCCCTTCAGGCTAAGAGGCAGCCTCGCCCGGAGCTTAGAAAACAAGATGTTGGCAACCGTGCTAGTGGCCCGCATCCCACCCGGCCACAGGGCCATCAGAGGTGGAGTCTTGCCCCAAGTTCCACACTGAAGGCGTCCGGAGGCCACTGCCCTGTCCTCCCGAGGGTGTGCTTGCCGGGCCACCGTGTGGCTGTGTCACCGAGCTTCTGGGAAAGCAAATGCTGCAAAGAAAAGCTTTTGCTTTGCTATGGAAGAGCAAAGAGGATCCGGCCATCCTCCCAGCCGGGTCCCAGCCCTCCGAGAAGCCTCGAGGTGGCACTCCGTCAGCACCTCCCGCGAGCCCCAGCATCTGGAGGAAGCCAGGAAAGTGGCGCTCCGCCCCGTGTCGTGCCGTCTCAGCGCCTAATTTATCTAGTCATGTTAAATTATTTTTTTTAATTCACCAGAAATAAACTTGTAAAGGAATAAACCTGTGTGAAGGTCTCATAGGAAAGGACGGGGAAGGTGATGGAGGGATGGAGGGAGGGGAATGTGTCCTCCTCCCGGCAGAGAAATTCCAGCAGCTTCCTGGTGACACGAGTGTGTGAGTGCATGAAACACGCAGGGCCAGCGTGCAGTGCGTTCCCGCAGGACAAAGACGTCCGCGAAGAGGCAAGCTTCCAGGACCGGCCGCTGGGGGGCGTTGTCCGCCGTGGCCCCTCCGCTGGAAGACTGCGCAGGCGCCGCACAGAAAGGTGGGGCAGGGTCCTAGCCAAACCCCGGCTGCTTCCCTCTGACAGCCCGAGGCTGGGCGTGCGGCGCCCTGGTAGGGGTGGGGACGGCCTGCCCACGGACCCTTGTTTTGGGGGAGAAGCCGGCGTTTCTCGCCTGCCGGAGGAGGGTGTCGAACCCACCCCCCAGCAGCCCAGGAAGGGTCACTGGTGTGTCCCACTGATAGAAGGATTTTTTTCCCCTCAAAATAGTGGTTGAGGGTTTCTAAACCAGCTAACTAATAATTGCTTTTATCAAATATCCGTGTTTCAAGTTTTACTCACCCGAGAGGCGGAGACAGAGCACTATCTCAGGGCAGCACCGCCCTGAGCCGCAAGTCCTCGACTGAATGGAGAAAGTGGGGTTGGGCCTGACCTTCACCAGAATGGAGGCCGGAAGCGCCGACGGGCACTGGGTCTCACCAGAGCTGAGTCTGCTGGGCGCTGCTGGACACGCACGGCGCTCAGCCCTGGGCGGCCGCTGGGCGCTGCTGGACACGCACGGCGCTCAGCCCTGGGCGGCCGCGGGGAACGTGTCACGACCCCTTTGCCGCGGGTCAGGACGGGAGCAGCAGCCGTAGGGGTTCAGGCCTCTGTGCCCACGGCCAGGATAGGCCGGCCACCCAGCAGGACCTGACCCACGCCGCCCCAACCCCTGCTGTGTGCAGGACCTGGGCACCCATCCTGCCTGGACTCGGAGGTCACAGGCCAGGGCGGGCAAACCCTTGACCAAGGCCACGGAGGAGAAAGCGGAGCCCTGAGGTAGGGAATGACTTCCGGGAAGAGGAGGTCTGGCCTGACCGCCTGCAGCGTGTCCAGGGCAGGGCTGGGGAGGGACGCGGGGCCTGCGCTTAGGGAGAGGAGATGGCCTGGGAGGAGAGGAGCGGTTCCCCGGGGCCGGGGCGTGTGTGGGCAGAACTCACTAGGAAGTGTGGATGGACCCACAGAGGGCAGCCCCTCGGGAGTGAGCGAAGTTCAGAGCAAGGGAGGAAGGCGTGAGCCAAGCCAGGAGCGCCCGGTGGGACGTGGTGCGGCCAAGGGAGCCGAGACAGCAGTGGGTGTTTTACCTCTCCATAGCTGGCCCTGGGGCCACACGTGGCTTTATCACCTACTGAACCCTCACCGCGACTCCACAGCGTTGTGCAGACAACTAGGCCGAAACAGAGAGGTTAGGTCACTTATCCAAGGCCACACAGCTGCCAGAGCTGGGATCATCCGGCTGCTGCGTTAAGCTCCTTCAGAAAAGGCTCAACCTGCAATTGGTCTCCAGCAGCTGTGATGTGAGCAGTAGTCCTCAGACCACTCTGAGCCTGGCCGGCCGGCAGAAAGCCAAGAAGGACTGGGAGCAGAGGGTAAGCGTGCCTGTGATGCGCTGCAGGGCTGCTGGGCCAGCAGGGACAGAGGGGCGGGGGGCTGCAGGACAGGAGGCCCAGTCTGCGTGCGTGCTGGCGGGAGAAGCGGCCATCCTGAGGTCAGTGGCAGCCCCGGCTTCAGCCTACAGGTCTCTGTTCTCCCTCCTGGCGTCTCCCGAATCCTGGCGTGGGGTCTTTTTCTTTCCTATCCCAGCTCTAGCCTGAGTTGCAAATACCAGTGCTGAAAGCTAACGACTAAGCCAAGGTCGTGGCCTGTACCAGAGCTCCGGTTCTTGTCCCAGCTCATCCGCTTCTGACCTAGCTTCCTGCCAATGCCCCCTGGGAGGCAGCAGGTGATGGTTCAAATGCTCACACCCCTGCCTCCCACCTGAGTTCCCAGCTCCTGGCTTCAGCCTGACGCAGCCCCAGCTGCTGTGGACTTTTGGGGAGTGAACTGACAGATGGACATCCGTCTCTCACTCTTGCTCGCTCTCACACTCTGCCTTTTGAAGAGATGATACTATAAGCATTTTTTAATGATGAGCACTGAGTATGATCTGGAGAAATTCAGCCAGGTTGTTTTTATTTGGATCGCCTGCACGCCAAAGAGGACCTAAGTGTAGGGGCTCTGGCGCCTGAGCTGCACAACCTGGGAGGGGCCCCCAGCCCCAGCCTGTGCATGGCCAGGGGGCCCTGGGGGGTGGCACCTGGGGGGCCTTATTCGGAGTTCGCTGCCTCCTGTCTCGGGGAGACACTGTGCCCACCTTGGGGAAGAGGGGCTTCATTCTCAGAACAGACGGTCGGGGCAGAGCTTCAGGGATCAGGAGCAGGGGCCGCGTTCTGTTCTCCTGCCGTCTGGGTCCTGGGGTAGCCAGGAGTGAGAAGGGGCCTGGTGGGAAGCCCTCCGTCCTGCGCGAGGGGGCGTTCAGGCCAAAGTGGGTCAGTCCTGTCGGTGGAGGGGGTCCAGGAGAGGAGGCAGCGGCAGGTAGGTGGTGTACTGTTGACTGCCTGCCCTCTGGAGGTGGAAAGAGAATAGACACTGCCCTGGAGGTCACTGCTGGAGTGGGGGTGGGGGTGGGGGATGAGGACCATGCAGGCCGACCACTGGGGCTGCGCCTGGGAGGACCCACAGCCTCAGGGAGGGGCAGGCACTTGGGTTGGAGGAGCCCTGCAGTGGCTGGGAAGCAGTGAGCCTGGGGCAGCTGGCCAGGAGTAGTAGGGACATTGGGGGCCTGTGCATGCGGGTGAGGGAGGGCAGAGAGGAGCACGGACCGAGGGACCAGTGGGGACAGAGGCGGCCCTGGCAGGTCTGGGCCTCGGTGGAGCCAGGGCTTCATCCAAGGCAGAGGAAGTGACAGGAAGCGTGGGGGGGGGGGGCAGGACAACCCTTCCAGGCTGGCTGCCCTATCCCCCATGGTCACGCGGCTCACCGCAGCCACCTGGCGTGGTGTTTTGTTTCACTGAACTGCAGCAACGTGACCACCTGTTCTCCGGTCCGCATCCTGGAGGCAGCCCTGTCTGCTGGGCCCGTGCATCCTGACAGTCGGCCAGTGGAGGGCCGTGCCTGGGCTGCAGGCAGGAAAGCCCTTTGCGCCCGTGGTCACAGGCCTCGTGGTTCTGCATCCCGGGTGACTTTGGCCACAAGGGGCAGCATGGTTCCATGGGACATGAGCAGACAGAGGCTTTGTGCGTTCCTTGAAGGAAAGCAAATGAATTTAGGATGACGGTGTTAAATTAGTTCACAATTGGCATTTTTTAGATATTGTATGCATTGAACAGCTCCAAAGCAGCATGGGGTATTCGGTGTTGCCCCATTTTTTCAAAGCTTTATTTATGTGAAAGGCAGAGAGACAGAGAGAGGGAGAGCTCTTCCATCCACTGGCTCACTCCCCAAATGGCTGCACGGCCAAGGCTGCGCCAAGCCAAAGCCAGAAACCTGGAACTCCATCCAGGTCTCCCACATGGGTGCAAGTGACCGAGCTGATCTGTGCTGCCGGGGTCCCGTGGAATGTGGGGACCACCTGGAGGGTGCGGGGAGGGGGGGCAGGTTTCTCCACCATACCCCCAGCTTTGCTCTGTAGTACTGCAGCTTCTGAAGGGCACATTCCACCTGATTCTGCTGTGAAGCCAAAAGAGCAGCCAGGGGCTTTACTGGACTTCGGGAGCTGTGGCTCTGAGCAAACCCTTTGGTCTGCAAGACCCTGGGCTGGCATCTGCAGTGCCTCCTCCCTCCCCAGGATTGGATCTCAAGTCCAGATGGGCCTGCCTGGTTCAAGGGTAACTCCAGGGGGCTGCTGGTGACTTCAGGTACTGGCCACGGAGATGCGAGGCAGTGTCCACTGCAGACATGTCCCCTCGTGTCCCATGGTGCGTCAGAGTCACCCTCTGACCACAGAGTCGTCTTCAGGAGGGAGCTGAAGTGTCTGTGTCCTGGTGTCCTTGGCCATCACTCTCCTGACCTTCTCAGTCCCTCACCAAGTACACACACCTCTGCCTTGTGCGATTTGGGCTGTGTGTGGCTTGCTGGGGTAGAGCCCTCTCTGAGCCCACACAGCGGTCCCATGGGAAAAGACCAGCCTTTGACCTCTTATTAGAAACTCTGGGAATTTCATTTCCCCACTCCTTGACACCTGCCTGAAAGCAATCTTGAAAACGAGGCCAAACAAAGCTTGGTTTCTTCCATTTTCTGGAGTTCCCACAAGTGCTCAGGAGGGCACCTGTGAGCCCAACACAGTAGGGTCTTCGGTAAACGTTTAGAGGGCTCTAACCCTGCCGGGCCCCTCAGGAGAGTGATGTTGCTGACATCTGGAACCCGGCATGTGACTTCATCAGTGGGTGTGAGAAACAGCAACAGATTGGAGTCCTGTTTCCAGACCCTGGGCTGAGACCCCTGCGGCGCAGCCCCCCACGCTCCCCCCATGCCTGCTTTCTAAGATGCCTGCCCTGGGAAGCCAGGGATGTCTGTGGCCAATCACCTACTGAGCCAGCCACGCGAGGAATGTCTGGTATTTCGGGTATGTGCTGTGGTGTATGGGTTTGTTTTTTCTGTTCCTCATCACTGGGGATGGAGAGCCATAACTGTTTGGTCTGGAGGCATTAGCTCGGAGGGCCCTGGGGAGGACCATTGGAGCACTAGGGGCTCCCACCGCGGGCCTGGCGAGCTGTGCTCGGGCTCTGACTCCTCCCGTTGGCCCCGCAGTGAGGTTGAATTGAGGCAGAAGCAGCAGCAGAGGGCAGGCACTCGCTTGGGGAGGGGAATGGGGAGGAGGCGGGGTCATTTGCCAAAGGAACAGAAACCTGGGCTGCAGGAGACCCAGCTCGAGCTCTGGCTGGGTGATCTTGGCACATTTCTTCATTTCTCAGGGTCTTCGCATGTGTAAACAGACCATTGCCACGACCCTAACTGAGTCCTGGTGACAGACGTCCCTACGTGTGACAGCTGACAATTCTGCTACTAGGCACTTTATAAGTCACGGTTTTCATCACAAGTAACATTTAGTAAGCGCTTATAGTATTCCGGTCACACTACCAAGCACTTTATTTTTAATATTTACCCTCCAAGGTGCTTACTGAGCCCATTGTACAAATGAGGACAATAAAGGTAAATACTCCGTAAGTTCATGCAGCTAAACGCAAGATCACATCACAGATGCAAGATGTGAGCCTAGGCAGACCAACTCAGAATTTGTATTCCCAACCACTGTGCTCTATTAGTATGTATTATTTCATTTTCGTGTAACAAACGGAGGTCTTATCTCCATTGTGTGGAGGAGGAAAGTAGGACTGAGACAGGTGCCGGTCAGCCCAGATCATACAGCTGATCCTGGTGGGGCCGTGTCGTCCCACACTTTCCACCACCTTGGGCCTGACACCAAAGAGAGAAGCCGTCCAGCTCCAGGTGGCCACGGCAGCCTGCTGGCTTTGCCCTTGACCAGCTTCCTTTGTAGGCACCACGTGTGTGTCAAGCTCAATTTTCAAGAAGGAAAAAGTATTTTCATGCAAATGTGCTGTGAGTGTGTCAGATATATTTAACTCTTTAATGAGGGAACCAGCAGAATGGCAAGGTTCATTTAAAAAAAATACAGAAGCTGGGTCGGGTGCTGGTGCAGTGGGGACACCACCACTGGGGATGCCCAGGAGTTAAGTCCCAGCTCCACCTCTGATCCAGCTTCCCGCTAATGCACACCCTGGGAGGCAGCAGGGGATGTGCTGGGGTCAAGTGCTGGGGTCCCTGCCATCCACTGGGGAGACCCAGATGGAGTTCCAGGCTCCTGGCTTCAACCTGGACCACCCCTGGCTGTTGTAGGTATTTGGGGAGTGAACCAGTGGATGGAAAGTTTCTCTCTGTCTCCCTGTCTCTCTCTTTCATCTCTTTCCCTTTATCTTTTTCTCTGCCTTTCAAATATGTTGTTTAAAATAGAATGGAGGGCCGGCGCTGTGGCTCAACAAGCTAATCCTCCATCTTGTGGTTCCGGCACCCCAGGTTCTAG
Organism: Sylvilagus floridanus; assembly: GCA_949820135.1. Lineage (NCBI taxonomy): Eukaryota > Metazoa > Chordata > Mammalia > Lagomorpha > Leporidae > Sylvilagus > Sylvilagus floridanus. Next base: position 70,804,853 of record OX463239.1, read on the forward strand.
TCCCGGTCGGGGCACCGGATTCTGTCCCGGTTGCCCCTCTTCCAGGCCAGCTCTCTGCTGTGGCCCGGAAAGGCAGTGAAGGATGGCCCAAGTGCTTGGGCCCTGTTCCCCATGGGAGACCAGGAGAAGCACCTGGCTCCTGCCTTTGGATCAGCACGGTGCGCTGGCCACAGTGTGCCAGCCGCAGTGTGCCGGCCACGGCGGCCATTGGAGGGTGAACCAACGGCAAAGGAAAGACCTTTCTGTCTGTCTCTCTCTCTCACTGTCCACTCTGTCAAAAAAAAAAAGAATGGAATTATCACTGAAAACAAGAATCTGGGGTAAGATTGCTAAATTACCCTAGAAGGCAACACCAGATAACTGGATTGCAGTCTGTCCTATGAGAGACACTCATGACACTGCTGAGGACAAGAATCGTTGGCATCAATGTCAGTGCTACAGTCTGGAAGTCGAAGGGCCTCCAGAGGTCCACGTGTTACACACTTGGTCTGTAGGGTGCTGGTGGGACTTTGGGATGTGGGCCTAGTGGGAGGGCCTTAGGTCACTGGGGGTGTGCCCTTGGAAGGTAGTTCCTGGGAGTGAGTCTTTTTTGAAATATTCATTTAAAAGTCAGAGTTACAGAGAAAGATGGAAAGAGAGAGATTGATCTTCCATCTGCAAATTCACTCCACAGAAGGCCCCAGTGGCCAGCGCTTGGCCGGGCAGAAGCCAGAGCCAGGAGTTTCTTCTGGATCTCCCATGTGGCTGCAGGAACCAAGCACTTGGGCCACCCTCCAATGCTTTCCCAGGCGCGTTAGCAGGGAGCTGGATTGGAAGTGGCACAGCCAGGACTCTAACCAGCGCCCATAAGGGATGCCAGCGTTTCAGGTGGTTTAACCTGCCGCTCCTCAACACCGGCCCCTGGGAGCCAGTTGTTCTAAAAGCCCAGGGTTTTCCCTACACAGGCTCTGTGCTTCCTAGCTTGCAAATGATCCCCATCTGCACACACTCTGCCATGCATCCTCTGTGAGGTCTTCCCCAGAGCCTGCATCACGCCGTTGGGAATTTCAGTCTCCAAAACTGTGCACCACACAGACCTCTCTGTCCTTCCTAAGTAGCCGGTCTCAGGTGTCTGGTTAAAGTAACAAAAGCTGACCAATACAATAGGTCTCCCACAACTTGGTATCTACTGAGAGTAAAGTGGTGTGATAACCGATAGAAAATAGAGGGTCAAAACACAGGAGTATATTCCCAGAGAGCCAGATAAGCCCCCAAAGGATCTGTTAGGTCACACTCCACATAGTAGTCATTCTGCCTTCCTCCAAGTTTTAGGTTAGAACAGTGACCCCTGCCACACAGGGGAGACATTCCAAGACCCCTAGTGGATGCCTGTGACCGTGGATGGCACCGTTTCTGTATATGCCATATTTTTTTTTCTTATATTCTACTTACATATTGTATCTGTGATAAATTTTCACTTGTAAATTAGGCACCATAGGAGATTAGCAATACTAGCTAACAATACAACAGAGCAAAGCTAATAATAGGCTGTAATAAAACGTATGTGAACGTAGTGTCTCTCTCTCAAAGTATCTTCGCTGTATGTCTACCTTTTCACTTAAGGGCAGCACCTGCTGGCTTCTCTCTGTCCTGTCTGAGTTGCCAGGATCGCTGCTCCTGCACTTCGGGGTCCTTGTTAGGTGAATTAAGGTGACCTGGACATAAGAGCTGGATACTGTGGCAGGCAGTCTGATGTTGGAGACTGCCCCTGGGTAGCCCGTAGAGTGCGGCCCCACGGGGAAGGGGCCGACTCACGGCTTCATTGAGTTGGAGTGGGAGTTAAAAGATTTCACCGTGAGATTTAAAACATAGAAAGTGTTTATTTCTGGGATGCTTCACTTGCTACTTCCAGACCACATCTGGCCGCAGAAAACTTGAGCCACGGGCAGAAAACTGCAGATAAGGCTGTGTGTGTGTGTGTGAGGGGGGGGATATTGTGTTTTTTCTAAACACAGGCCATTGAGCCTGTAACCACCTAAGGCTGTTGTAACCTAAAGAGGAGTGTGACAGGTGACCCGCCATGATCCACTCTGAGCCAGAGTTTTAGCATATTTAGGAAGTGTTACTTTGGAGCCACTGTATTGTTGAAGCTGGTAAAGCCACCGCCTGCAATGCTTGCATCCCATATGGGTGCTGGTTCGAGTCCGGGCTGCTCCACTTCTGATCCAACTGCCTGTTAATGGCCTAGGAAAGCAGCAGAAGATGGCCCAACTGCTTGGTCCCTGCCACTAATGTGGGAGACCCAGATGGAGCTCCTGGCTTCAGCCTGGCCCAGAACTGGCTGTTGCAGCCATCTGGGGAATGAGCCACCATATGAAAAATCTCTCTCAAAATAAATAATTTTTTTTAAAAAAATTAAGTATTACTTAAATGGACCTGATGATACCCTGTCTTCAACCTCACAGAATTCTCAGCAGGGTCATCGAAGAGCCTGTAACAGGCCTGGGTCAGTTGTTCTTCTGGTCTCTGGTTTAAGGAGGGCTGGCAGCTGGCCTCGGGCCCTGCATGTTCAAAGAGGCCTTTGATGGAAAACTCTTAACGTGGCAGGTGAAGAATGACAAGGCCCTCCACCCTCTCACAGACACAGAAGCCTCCAAAGAAGCCTGTGCCAGCTGCAGGCCACGCCAGGCCAGCAGGGGGTGCAAACGCCTCTGCAGCCGGCAGGAGGGCAGGGACTCAGAACTGCTCTGAGGGCTGTTTGTTTTAAGATTTTTTAGAAAATTTCATCTGAAAGACAGAGTTAGAGAGAGAGCGAGAGAGAGAGAGAGAGATGTATATATATGCCAGCATCCCATATCAGAGCATGGGTTCTAGTCCCGGCTGCTCTGCTTCTGATCCAGCTCCCTGCTAATGCACCTGGGAAAGCAGCAGAGGATGGCCCAAGGGCTTAGGCCCCTGCTACCCATGTGGAGACCTGGATGGAGTTCTGGGCTCCTGGCATCAGCCGGGCCCAGCCCCTGCCATGGCGACCATTTGGAGGAGTGAGCCAGCAAATGGAAGATCTCTCTCTCTCTCTCCCTCCCTCCCTCCCTCCCTCTCTCTCTCTCTCTCTGTGCCTCTCAAATAAATAAGTAAATCCTTAAAAAACAATAAGGAGCAGCCTGGAGTTAAGCAGGGTGTTGTGGATCGCTGGCGCAGCCGTCACTGGCTTCTCTGTACGCAGTGGAGAGCGCTCACGGTTTTGGAACCAAGAGAGTGGACTTTGAATCCTGCTCCCTTCACTTTGCAGCTGAGTGAATGTGGGCACACAGCCACCAGGTCCCCATCAGTCAATTCTTGCACAAAATAGCCACTGCCCCTCTGCAACCTTGCCTAACACAAACGCAGTGTTTACGAGGCTGCAATAAAATGAAACCACCCTGGCCTGGGAGAGGAATGTGGCGGAAGGCATGTCAGCTGTCGCTTGAACCCTGACATGGCTCGGGCTCCCTGGGCAGGGATCCATGGAAGGGGACTTCCCATCTGGGAACGGGGCCTGAAGTCAGGCGGGCCGTGTGACAGCATCCCAGGGATTCAGGTGTTGTCAGGGGCAGGTCCTGAGCACCTGTGCTCTCACAGAGCCTCCTGCAGGAGTCTGACCTGCGGCCCAGGTGAGAGCCCCCTGTGGAGTGGCCAGGTGAGGACTGTCATCCATGCAGACCACGCAGCACCGGCCTGGAGGCCTCATGCCCGCTAGCACCCAGCCGAGCCTCTTCCCCTCTACACTTAGGTGAAATCATGTTCAAGGCCACCGTGTGAGAGGTGACATCCTGTCAGCAGCAACCCCAAGGTTCTTCTGAGAGCACAGGCTGGTAGCAGTGGTGGCAGCCAGACTCTCATCACAGGCCAGACACTGAGGTCCAGCGACATCAGCTCGCTGTCCGGCCGCAGCAGGTGCATAACCCCGGTGCATGACCACGAGTGAGTATCCACAGGTGCATACTGGGCGAGATAAAGAGGGGCCCAGCAGGTGTCCAGGGAGAATGACATCGTGTAGTTTCAGTGTCACTCCTGCTTATGGCACTTTCATTGTGGCCATAAGATCAGAACAATGGAGCACTTATGCTGAGAATTTCCGTGTGTGAACTGTGGTTAGTTGTTGCTCTTTTGGTTTGTTTTTGTTTGTTTCTTTCTTTCTTTTTAAAGATTTATTTATTTGAAAGGCAGAGTTACAGAAAGAGGGGGAGAGAGAGAGAGAGAGAGAGAACCATCTGCTGGTTCGCTCCCCAAATGACTGGGCCAAGTCAAAACCAGGAGCCTGGAGCTTCTTCTGGGTCTCCCATGTGGGTGCAGGGGCCCAAGCACTGGGCCATCTTCTACTGCTTTCCCAGGCCATTAGTAGGAAGCTGGATGGGAAGTGGAGCAGCTGGGACTCGAACCAGGGCTGCAGTGTGGAAAGCCGGTGTGTGTCACTGAAAGCCTAGGCTTAACTGGCTGCACCGCAATGCTGGCCTCATTGTTTTTAACTTCAAAGGCTCAAGGTGACATCTTAGAGTGACATCTTACTTAAGATGCAAACTCCCCCTCTCCCGTGGAGTAGTTCTGAGCTGGAGCTGCCGAAGTTGTCGCTTTTTCTTTGCTTTACCCAATAAATATGTTCCCGAAAAGATGGAATAAATACGATCATTACACGATGTGACATGATGGAGAGGGCGTCGCTGTATGCTTCTGGTTTTTTGTTTGTTTAGGCTTGTTGTTGTCAACAGGAGACTCCTTCTGCAAAGAGAATCATTTGCCTTTATTTATCTGGTTTGCAAATTTAGATTTGGGCGTCCTGCAGCATTGTGATTTTGGCTACTGCTTCAGTGTTGTTTCTCTAGCAACAGCTTCCGAAGTCCCCACAGATGGGGTTCACACTATGTGAGAGCTCCCAGCGGGGAAGCAGCCAGTGTTTCCTGGGCATGGCCCTGCCACTCCCTGCCAGAGCAGGTGCCACACACAGTTTCATTTATACCTTGCACAGACTCTGTGGCACACGTTACATTACCCTCATTTTATAGGTAAACTGAGGCACGCGTCCTTGAAGATGCTAAGGGGAGACATGGCCTTCCAACCCAACTTTGTCCCACTCCAGGCAAGCATCCCTTCCCGCTCGGGGCTCTTGTCACTGACAGGCTCCTACTGGCTCTCCTACACTCCCCATCTCAAACCCAGAAATGCCTCATGTGAACTCGGCATCCATTCATATGTTGGGAAAGGGGGTTGAGTTGGACCCCCAGAGACCACCAGTGGGGCCGGCCTCTCATTGAGCTGCTGGAAGCCTGGCCCAGCCTGTGTCTGTCTGTGCACACCCAAGTCCAGGGTGGCTTGCACAAGGGAGTGGTCTAGAGGTCCACATGCCCTGCTGAGCCCTGGCACTGCCCTCTGCCAACTGCGCCCCGGTCTCCTTGCCTGTCTAGTGCACCTGCAGCTGCGGCCTGCACAGCAAGGTGGCTGGGAGGGGCAGGGGCTCCCACACTCATCCTCGCGACCCCTCCCCTTACATAACCCTGTAAGTCCAGAAGGATGGTTTTTGGTAAAGAGTCATTTTATTTATTTGAAAAGCAGAGTTAGAGACAAGGAGAGACAGAGAGAGGGAGAGATCGTCCATCCCTGGCCCACTCTCCAAATGACTACAATGGCAAGAGCTGAGCCAGGCTGGAATTCCATCTAGGAGGTCTCCGATGTGGGTGCAGGGGCCCAAGCACTTGGGACATTTTCTGCTGCTTCCCCAGGCACATTAGCAGGGAGCTGGATTGGAAGTGGAGCAGCCAGGACTCCAACCGGCAACTCATACAGGATATTGGTGTTGTGGGCAGCAGCTTTACCGACTAAGCTATACTACCAACCCCCAGAAAGACTTTTTTTTTTAAATGACAGTGTCACTGCCAGGCTCCTACCCAGGCACACGGTTGCAGGGGCTCCAGATGCCAGAGAGGCAGTGGGGAAGCTGAGGTGGTACAGGTTGTTGTGGGACAGCTCGGGAGTGCACATGGGGGTCCCTGCTGTGTCTGGGGCCTTGCTGGCTCTGAGGCTGCTTCCCCCCATTTCCACCTCCTCCCAGCCCATCATAGCAAGGGCCCAGCCACCCTCTCACCCCATCACCAGCTGCTCTTGGGCCCCTGAGGAGGGGAAAGGGGCAGGGGAAGCCACCAGACCTCTGGCTGAGATGGGGCGCTGGCAGCCCTCACCTCCAAGGGCTGTCCGGGAGATGAAAAGAAGTTGACTACGGGAAGAATTTACCCGGGGATCGGTGATTCCCAAGGGTTAACAGCAGCCTAGGCGGCCTGTTGGGCCTGCTCACCCAGAGGAGCAGGGTCCGGCCCCAGGGCTCTGATTGGGGAGTTTGGCAGGCCGGGTTTTAGGTTTCACGGCAGGGGCCTGGCCAGGCACTTCACTTTGAGAATCACTGCCACCAAGAACAGGTCTTGTTCTGCTCCCTGTGTCTCCCTGCTAGGGGCCGGCAGTGGGGAGCGGTTCCCCAAGGGGCTGCAGGCCAGCATCCCCAATATAAATTGCCTAGACCCTGTCCCCTGCCCCAAGCCAGGTCCTCTCACTGAAGAAGGACCCCCGGGGCTGGCGCTGTGGTGTAGCGGGTTAAAGCCCCAGCCTGCAGCACCAGCTGCTCCACTTCTGACCCAGCTCTCTGCTGTGGCCTGATAGCAGTGGAGGATGGCCCAAGTCCTTGGGCCCCTGCACCCACATAGGAGACCCGGAAGAAGCTCCTGGGTCCTGGCTTCGGATCAGCTGAGCTCTGGCTGTTGTGGTCATTTGGGGAGTGAACCAACAGATTGGAAGACCTCTCTCTCGGTTTCTACCTCTCCCTGTAACGTTGTCTTTCAAATGAATAAAATAAATAAATAAAAATAAAAACATAAAAAAGAAGGATCCCTGGCGGGCGTGCAAAATGGGGGTTCATCCTAACAAAACCTAACCCCTGAGAGATGCACCGAAGTGCTTTAGAAAAACAGGAATCGGGCCCCGGACCCCTTGAAGCGGCAGGTGCTGGGGGTCCCTGCTAATAAGCACCCAGGTGGCTCTGCAGCAGGTGGGCTGTGGAGAAGCTGCTCTCTCCTCCCCCAGGCTGGTCCTGGAGGCTCTGTGCAGCCCGCCCCATCTGACCTCAGCCAGTGCACTGGGCCAGGTATAAATCAGCAGCTAAATGGCTAAACTGGACGGACGATTAACTTTAAAACGTGAAGAGGAAACTCGTATTAGAATTCTATTGCTGGGCCGGCGCCGAGGCTCACTTGGTTAATCCTCTGCCTGCGGTGCCGGTATCCCATATGGGTGCCAGGTTCTGGTCCAGGTTGCCTCTCTTCCAGTCCAGCTCTCTGCTGTGGCCCGGGAAGGCAGTGGAGGATGGCCCAGGTGCTTGGCGCCTACACCCGCGTGGGAGACTAGGAAGAGGCACCTGGCTCCTGGCTTCAGATGGGCACAGTGCCGGCCGTAGCGGCCATTTGGGGAGTGAACCAACGGAAGGAAGACTTTTCTCTCTGTCTCTCTCTTTCACTGTCTCACTCTATCTGTAAAAAAAAAAAAAAAAAAAAAAAGAATTCTATTGCTGACTTTTTTATGTCTGATTCCAGTTTCAGAGCAGACCCGTTTTACATAGTCTCAGCCATTCGACCATTTCAGAGTCGACTTTCCTCTGTGCTCTTGTGGCAGCCACTGTCCTGTGTACGTTACTGGAGTCCCCGTCTCCCATTTCCCCACTCCTAGAGCAGTGCCTGTCAACTGCAGTTCAGGACCGGGCTGTTGACTGAATGATGATTCCGCATCTTATTTTTCAAATTCTTGCTTAGTTTAATTTTTATTTGAAAAGTAGGAAGACAGATGGAGAGAGATCCTCCATTGCGGGTTCTGCACCAGCCAGGGCTGGGCCAGGCCAGAAGCTGAGAGCCTGGACCTCAATCCAGGCTTCTCATGTGGGTGGCAGGGATCTACTTGAGCCATTGTCTGCTGCCTCCCAGAGTGTGCATCGGCAGGGAGCTGGATGGGAGTTAGAGGGGCTGGGACTGAAGTCAGGCGTTCGTGGATGGGATGTGTGCACCCCAGGCAGCAACATTAACTGTGCCAAATGCACCCCCCATCCTGTGCCTGTTGTGAATGGTTCCCCAGCCAGCTCAGAAAATCACAAAAGACAGCAGAGGAATCAGAAATGGCGCAGGTCAGTTTATGAAAAGGGACGACCTTTGAAACTGCACAGGCGGCTTTGTGACGACTTCCATGTTCATAACCCTGTCCTCGCCGAGCTGTGTGCAATCCATGCCTCCCAGCCACAGATGATGGGAAAATGATTTATATGTGGTGCGTGTAGTCGTCCATTTTTTAGCATAAAGAAAAGGATAATGAGAGCAGCTGTTGGCCTAATGGTCCCACATCAAAGTGCCCAGGTTCAGGTTCTAGCTTTGGCTTCCCACCCAGTTTCCTGCCAGACCATGGGAGGCAATGGTGATGGCTAAGTAATTGAGTCCCTGTCACTCACATGGGAGACCTGGATGGAGTTCCTGGCTTCTGGCTTTGACCAGCCCAGTACCTGTTGTTACAAGAAGTAAACCAGCAGAGGGAAGCTTGTTTTTGTCTCTCCCTGTCTTTCTGCTTCTCAAAAGAGAGAGAGAGAGAAAGAGAGAGAGAGAAAGAGAGAGAGAGGTAAAATGTTTTATTCCAACATTTTATCAATTTGGAAATGCCCAACAAGAGTGTACCAGCTGTACATTTTAGCCCAAAACTGAAAAGCCAAATGTTAATGGTCAATAAAAACCAGATATCATGATCATAGAGAAACTTCTGGGATCCGGGAGCAAATTTGAAATTTAATTTTTAAGTTTACGTTATTTTTGTAAGTTTAGTATGAAAATCTTTATTTTAATTATGAACATTTTAAACTTTCACATGATGCTGTAAAAAATACTATCAGTGGCTAGGTTGTTCTGAGTTATCTGCTGCATATTTAAATTACCAAGTGGATGTTCTATTTCAGCCAGCACATTTCACAATACCATTCTTGATACAAGGCAATAGGATTTAGGAAAGTGTTTTTTTTCAGTAACATATTTTTACAATTTGAGACTATAGTGGGCAAGATAAGGGCCCCCAAAGATGTTCACCGCCTAATAATCAAAACCTGTGGTGTATCCCCAAACATGGCTAAGGGAATTTTCAAGATGTGATTAAATGAAGATCTTGACAGAGATTTTCCTGCAGTATCTGGTTAAGCCTAATGCAATAACAGAACTTGTATAGGGGAAAGAGAGGCACAGAGCCAGGGAAGGAGAGAATGGGCAGAGACTTGAAGATCCTCCTGTAGGGACCTGGCATTGTGGCGCGGCGACTTCAGCTGTCACTGTTACACTGACGTCCCCTATCCAATGCCTTTCGAGTCCTGGCTACTCTGCTTGCAGTCTGGCCACCCACACTGGATACTAGGAGGGAGTCCCTGGACTCCCGGCTCCCACCTAGCCCAGGCCTTGCTGCTGCAGAGGGGAATGAACCAGAGGATTGGGGACTTTCTCTCTCTCTCTCTCTTTGTGAAATAAAGAAATGATTCTTTAAAAAGCAAAAACAAAGATACCGCTGTTGGTTTTGACTGTGGAGGAAGGAGCTGCAAGCCCAGGAAGGCAGAGCAGCCTGTAGATGGTGGAAAAGGCAAGGGAATGGATTTCTGTGTCCCCAGGAGGAATGAAATCCTGCTGACACCCAGGACCCAGTAAACCCCACTGTGAACTCTGATCCCAGAACTGTCTCATGATGAATCTGAGTTGTGTTAAACCCCACGTTTGTGGTAGATTTGTTATAGCACCTGCAAGAATTTCCTAAAATAACTTGGGGAAATCTTTTAAAAATGCTCCATCTTCAATTTAGAACAGTGGTTCATGTCCGTTATAACCATCTTGGCAACTCAAAACTTTACTCTCCAGAATTCAAAACCATAGGGAGTGATCTACTCAATGCATTTTTATAAAATCAGTTGTGTGAAGTAGGATGATTAATAAGATGAAAAGATATATATCTTTAAAAGATTTATTTATTTGAAAGAGTTAGAGAGAGAGGGGAAGAGAATTAGCGAGAGAGAGGGAGAGAGATCTTCATTCCACTGGTTCATTCCCAAATGGCCACAACAGCCAGGGCTGAGCCAGACCAAGGCCAGGAGCAAGAGCTTCACCTGTGTCTCCCATGCGGGTGTCAGAGGCCCAAGTACGGGGCCATCAGAAGTGGAACAGCCAGGACTTGGACCTGCGCTCACATGGGTGCCGGCATTGCAGGCTGCAGCCTCACGCCCTGTGCCACAGCGCCGGTCCCATGACGAAAAGAGATTTGGAGCAGCCCCCTTTTCTCTAACATGTCTTTGTTTTGTATTTTAAAATATTCTCCATTATTTCTGGATTGAAGATATTTTATTATGCAAAAAAATCGCTAAAATTACAATTCTTAATGTTTAAATCAAGTAGCAGTGAATGAATCAATACCACAAGGAATTGAATTATCGTGTTAACTATTCTCTTTTTAAAAATATTTCTTTATTTGAAGGAGAGAGAGAGAGAGAGGAGAGAGAGTGAGAGATCATCCCTCTGCTGGTTCACTCCCCAGATGGCCCCAACATCCTGGGCTGGGCCAGGCTGAAGCCAGGGTCTCAAACTCCACCCGGGTTTCCCACGTGGGTGGCAGGGGCTTAAGCACTTGGGCCATCTGCTGCTGCTTTCCCAGGCACATTAGCAGGGAGCTGGGTCAGAAACAGAGTACCTGGGACTCAAATCAATTCTCATATGGGATGCTGGCATCATAGCCAGTGGCTTAATCCACTGCACCACAACGCTGGGCCCAGTATTCTCTATTATTAAGCTTACTATTGGTACATATGTATAAATACAAGTATTTTTATTATTTATTTGTTTGGCAGAGAGAGAAGACAGAGACAGAAAGCTCTCATCTGCTTGTTTACAGGAATTTTGATTTTTTTCCACCTTGTGAAATTTTGAGATTGGCAGCAAAACTGATATTCTGCATTTAATTAATCCTTACAAGATGTGGAGATTTTCCACATAGAACATTTTCTTGATATATTTTTGCCCTAAAAAATTAAATACTTAAAATTACAGTTCTGCATGTTTAAAATATTAATGAATGAAACAGTTCCACAAAGATGAGAACTGCCATGTTAACTCATCTCTATTGTTAAGCTTAATGTTGTTAAAATGTTATAAACATGGGTGTTTTTATTTTATTACTTATTCATGTGCGAGACAGAGAAAGACACACACAGAGCGCTCCCATCTGCTGATTCACTCCCCAGATGCCCTCTGTAGCCAGGGCTGGGCTGGGAAAAGCTGAAAGCCAAGAACTTAGTCCAAACCTCCTACTCAGTCCAAACCTCCTACACGGGTGGCAGGAATTCCATTACTTGAGCTGTCACCTGCTGCCTCCCGGGCTTGGAGTCTGGAGCCAGAGCTGGGTTGAACCCAGGTGCTGTGACATGGTATGCATGCATCCTAACCTCCCGGCTAAGCACCTACCCCAGTGGATTTCCAGTCAAAAGCGTATTAGTCTTTCTGAACTTCCCTGGATAGTGCACTCTCTGCTAATATTTGTATTAGTTCTTTCCCTAATGTATCTGAGCTTTGCACAGTGTGTATTAATTTTTGCATTTTACTCTTGCAGTTTTTTTTTTTTTCAAGGAGCTGCTTTCCTCCAAATTACACGTCCAGAATGCTTCTTGGCATTTGAGAGGAAATATTAGCAATGCATCTGAAGGACGCGCTTTGCTCTCACTCCCAGCCACGGTCCACTGATCGGCTGGGCTGTGCAATCGTATGAGAGACGCGGCTTGTTGTTGATTCCCTCACCTAAGCTGTCACCCAGCGTGCAGGGCCGAGGGGCCTGGGAGGTCCCATGGGAGGCACTCCTATGTCTTTGGGACGAGGGCTCAGAGGCAGGGCAGGCAGAGGCACGGGCAGCCACTCCTGTGGGGCTCCCGTGCAGTTCGGGGCATCTCAGCCGAAGCCGAGACCCTGTAGAGCCACTTCCCTGGGATGGCTGGGCTGTCAGATCTGCAGGTGGCCTTGGGGACTTTCCTTCTCCCTGCTCTTCCAAAGGTCACTCATGTCCTCCTTTCCCGGCCTTAAACCTCTCTCACCCCTAAATACGCACAGTGGCTTCTGTTTTTCTTACCGAATCTGTTTTTCTTACCGAATCCTGACGGATACAGTCAGAAGCTCATTGAGCACAGTCAAGTTCAGGAGTGACACAGTAACATGCAGTAGGCCTTCGAGCCAAAGACAAAGCAAAGTGGATCTTGGCCAACACTCAAGGCCAAAGCCACACTCCTCTGCATCCCATTACTGTCCAGCCAGGAGCAAGCACACCGGCCTTAGCCTGACTTTAGCCTTTGGTGAGGCTGCTCGGACTTCATACAGAGGCCAGCCTATCTGCTTGTCCCTGGGATGAAATCAACACAATGAGGGGGCGCCACAGCTGACCCCACAGGCACTGTGTAACAGCCCTGTGTAAGGAGAGAAAAAGCGCCACGCTTGGGCCATGAGAATAGGTGGTTAGAATCCTCCAACCCGTGAAGGTGCAGCCATGGGGGCTGGGAAGAAATACACAACGAAGTGGCTTCCTGCGTGGTGTGACGGTGGATGGCACTGACTCCAGAGACGGAGACACAGGTGAGGGGGACAGCGAGAGCGTGGTGGCCATGGACCCTCCTAGAGCTCGCCGGCTATGAACCCAGCGCTGTGCTAGGCCAGTGGCTCTCAAACTTTTGTTTCCAGGATATCTCCTCTTCTTAAAAATGATCGATGGTCCTGTGTTACACCTGCTGACACTCACTATTTGGTAAATGAAACTGAGAAAAACTTAAAAGCAGAACACACAGCACTGATTCCAACAGCTGTCAGGGCCAGGAGCCCTTGGAAACCCCACTGTGTCTATGGGACAACATGAAAATGAAAAGGGCCAGTAACACCTTGGTATTTTCAAGAAAAGAGTTTTGACCTTGCAGCTACCCTGAGCGTTCTGGGAACTCCTGGGGCACACCGTGAGAGCCCCGGTGCCGGAATGTCAGAGCACTGTCTGGCTCATTGGATTCTCTAGTAACTTGCAATGCGTGGACCACAATTTCCGTTTTACAGGGGAAGGGACCGAGGACCAGAAAAGTCTGGGCAGTGGACACGGACGACAGCAGGCCAGATTCAGCCCTGTTGGCCCTGACTCCAGAGCCTGCTTGGAATAGAGGCGTGACCAACAGGAGGGCCAGGCCCATGGACAGAGAACTTGGAGAGCCTTGGGGCTACAGCGAGGGACCCCAGCGTGGGAAGAAGGGACCCTCCCATCAGGGAGCTGACTGGCCAGGAGCAGCACCTGGAGTGTCCAGGCTTAACCCACTCGGTGAGCACACAACAACACAAACCCCAGGTGCTGTGGTCTCAGGGAGGAAGGCGGCCCCTGGCGGCGTGGGCGCCTCCCTGCTGGGTCCTCTGCCATCTGCTGCATTGAGCCCCGTCCAGGCGCCCTGAGGGGCTGGCCTGCAGGATGACCCACAGCCAGAAACCATGGCAACTCCTCCCCAGCCCGGGGCTCAGCCTGGAACCTCGGGGTCAGCTGAGGGTGGGAGACAGGGCGGCGCGGAAACAGCTCTGTTCTGGCTCCCGTGCTGGGGTGGAGGGTGAGCCTGGAGTGGCCATCATAGGGGACAGTGCCCCGGAGCCCCACAGTGGGGTATGGGTCTAAATCCCTGGCAGCCAGCGAGTGTTAGATTGGAACGGCATTCCACAGCTACTGCCACCTTCCACCAGACCTCTGTTTCCAATCTCCAAGCTGTCAAACCATTTTAAAGGCGCAGAGGCGCAGCTTGACCCTGGTGGAGGATACATGGCTACTGGCACTCCCAGAGCCCCACAATGGCCCCTTCCTCTCTCCAATTCCAGGCTCTGGTCGCCTGTTCTGCTTCCCCACTCCAAGATGGGCTGGGAAGCTGTTTAATCTGGTCCTGACACGAGGGCTGCCCCCAGCTACCCACTGGTGCCTTTGTGTGGAGTGTGAGAGGCCATGTCCTCCAGCTCACCCACGTTGGCTCCCAGAGACACCTGGCTCCTGGGCACGCTGTCTGGGATCACAGGCCATTGCAGGGCCCGTGGCCCACATTCCCTGCCAGCCACGCATACCCTGCGAGCCGCCTTCCAGGCAGGGCTGGCTGTGCTCGGCCAGCAACACAGACACAGACACTAACAATAGCTCGCATTGTGTGTCTGCTTATGCTTTGCACTCCACCACAGGTGCCCTGGCTCGCTGGCACTTTGTGGATTGCGAAGCCGAGGTGTGGAGGGGTGAACGCCAGTGGCTATGAGAGAGCTGGCGGTACATTCCTCTTCTATGTCTTTGTCTCAGCCCAGGGCTGTCTCTGCTGGACGGGGTGTAGGGGTGAAGTTTGGCAGCTGAGAGAAGGTATGGAAACCAAAGTTGTAGGCAGCCCAGGGTCCCTCCTTGGCCTGCGTCCCGTTACTAGCGACCCATCGGCCTGCGCTGCCAAGGACTCAGTCTTTGAGGTTAGAAACTGGCGGGGCAGCACTTTGTTTTTCTTTTTTAACCGAACAGACCATTTTACCATTCTCGCTGAAATTTTGGGCCAATTTCAGCCATTTTTTTAAATGAGGGGTAGAGAGAGACAGACTAAATTCCCATTAGCTGGTTCACCCCCCAAAACACCCACAACGGCTGCGGCTGAGCCAGGCCAAAGCCAGGAGCCAGGAACTCAATCCAGGTCTCGCACTTGGGTGAATGGGACCAAGTACACGAGCCAGCACTACTGCCCCCCAGAGTGCACATTAGCAGGAAGCTGGATCAGGAGTGGAGCCAGGACTGGAACCCAGACACTCTGATTTGGGAGGCAGGCTTACACCCACTGACTTAACCACGGGCGAAACGCCGGCCTGCTGGATCAGCCGTGTCGTCACCTGAGCAGTCTGTTGAGTCTTAATTCTCTCTCCTAGGTTTAATTTTAGTACTGAAACTTGAATCTCTCTCTGGGCAGTAAACGTTGCATGTCCATGCGCCTCGACCTTCCTGTTTCTGGGGTTAGGAACCTGCCTTTGGTAACTGATGGCACAAGCCTGACTTTGAAATCCTTGCTATGCAGGGAGGCGGCCCCTCCGTGGCTTATTTCATCCCCTGCCCTGTGGGAAGGCAACCTTGCCAGCTGGTCAGCCATGGTGGCAGCAGCCCCGTGTCCCGGCTTCACGGCCTTCAGTCACCCCCCACGAGGAAGAGCACTCGCCTCACTTTGGGGACCTCAGGGGGACGCTCACCTCTCGGCTGTTTGCCCGGACCAGCAGGTGGCCCTGCTGGCACAGGCCTGGCTGCCTCCCGGGCGCCTTCCAGTTCTGCAGCCGTAGGAGGCCCGCTAGGGACTACCCAGAGCCTTCATGCCTACTGGGCTCAGAGCAGGCTGCAGGGAGCCCCCCGAGGTCTCGGGGGAAGAGACCCAGGTTTGACCCAGGTGCTGCCGTCTCTGAGTCTGCTCAGGGGAATGGCAGAGGCAGGGGGTAGGCGGAAGGATGTGGGGGCTTGGTGTCATGTACCAGCGAAGAGGACCCTGGGACCAAAGTCCCCGTCACTCCTCTCTGTCCTGGGGGGTGGTACAGGGGCCTGACATGAGCTGCGGGGTGGAAGTACTCTCAGGTGGCTTCTTGCACATTTCACTGCACTCAGCAGCTTCCTGTGTCGTGAAGGTTCCACTAAGGGGTTACTGGAGCCACTCTGTGGGGCTGGACGGAGAGCTGGCGGGTGACCCCAGCCTTCCAAGGGGGTGGCCAGAGCCTCCACGTCCCCTGCTTGGAAAAGCCCCTGGGAATCTAAGGAGACCTCACCAAGCAAACCCCTGCCTGTCCCAGGAAGGCCAGCTGGGGGTCAGCCCGGGTGTAAACTCCTCCTGGGTCACCGTGTGTGACTCCGTCCTGGTGCATGGGTCAGAGACAAGGGTTGACCCGACGGCACAAGCTCAGAGTGAGCAGGCATGTCATTGGCCTGCACAGACAAGAGGACCTTGAGCCGGCAGAGCGGAAGTGGTGGGGACGAATGCTTGCGGGGGCAAGAGAGGTGTGGCGGGCACTATGCCGCTCTTGCCTGCCATGGCCCTGCCTGGCCAGCAGTCTAACGCAATGCTCAGAGGATGCCCCAGGGGAGGCCACTGAGAAGACGGGGTACTGATCGGGGGAGCCCAAGAGCAGACCCCAACATATAACTCTCAGGATGGCTCCCTGGGCAGCAGGCCTGGCCTTTACCCACTCCTGGTTCTTAGAATGGACGCTTGATGGAGGTGCGGGGTGAGACAGCATCACGGGGTGGTGTCCTAGAAACCAATGGGCCAACTTAAGCAAAGAGGAGATCTATGGGGAGGACCTCGGGGTGCTTGTAGGATCTGGAAAGACTGGCAAAACTGGGCTTGGATGTAGATAGGAAGCAAGAGAGGCCTGGCAGCTGGCCCCAGCCCCCGGCACGCCACGGAGACCTGCCATTGCCGGGGCAGGAGCCCTCAGCAGCTCCTCCTCTCGGGATCTTCCCTTCGAATGTCCAAGTCCCAGAGGGCAGGCTGTACCCCATCCCCACATCTGTTGCCCGGGGAAGGAAGTGGGAGTGTCCACTCCTGGTGTCTGGGGGTGGGAGGCCCAGGAGCCTCGAGGGATGGAGAAACAGATGTCCAGCTTCTCCCCCTGCATCCTTGTGGGAGCTCGAGTGGCAGTGAGTGTCAGGAGGAGGCGTCAGTTCTCCCAGTGCTCCTACTCCTGCACAGCTATGGACAAGTTCGGGAAGAGCCCGGGGTGGGAGACATTCCGGGGCCCAGGTGTTAATTTTATAGTTTCCAGCTCTTCTAATATGATGAGTCCTTTTCATCTGATGGCTTTTGAGAAAATGTCTTGTTACTATCCGAAGACTTAGAGATCCTACTGTGTACTACATGAGGTAGGGGTAGCAGAATCCCAAACAGAATACAGTGGGGACCCCTCTGTGAAGGAATTATAATGATCGTAATTTGTTTAATGCCTGCTGTACAAGGACACTTCAAAAGACTCACAAAGGGAGCCGGTACTGTGGTACAATGAGCTGTCTTTTGCAGTGCCAGCGTCCCATATGGACACCAGTTCGAGTCCTGCCTGCTCTGCTTCCGATCCAGCTCCCTGCTAATGTGCCTGGGAAGGCAGCGGAGGATGGCCCAAGTGCTTGGGTCCCTGCTACCCACATGGGAGACCAAGGTGGAGTTCCTGGCCCCTGGCTTCAGCTTGGCCCAGCCCCAGCTGTTGTGGTCATTAGATGAAAGATCCCTCCCCCTCCCCCTCCCCTCCCCCTCTCTGTCGCTTTGACTTTAAATTAAAGAAGTAAGCAAATCTTTTTAGTTTAAATGTTCATGAAGAAAAGGAATTAAAAGTTGTTAATTTGGGGGTAAATATTGTGAAATCTGGGCATCGTTTTTCATGATAAATGATTTCCATAAACTTTCTGAAAACACTTCACACTTGCAGGTCATGGCTACTGTTGTGTTGGGTTAGCTGTATTTTTTATGTGACAGAGAGAAAAAAGCCTATTTTAAAAAGCCACTACTTGGGCCTGCGCCGTGGCTCAACAAGCTAATCCTCCGCCTTGCAGCGCCGGCACACCAGGTTCTAGTCCCGGTCGGGGCGCCAGATTCTGTCCTGATTGCCCCTCTTCCAGGCCAGCTCTCTGCTGTGGCCCGGGAGTGCAGTGGAGGATGGCTCAAGTGCTTGGGCCCTGCACCCCATGGGAGACCAGGAAAAGCACCTGGCACCTGGCTCCTGCCATCGGATCAGCGCGGTGCGCCGGCCGCAGGGCACCGGCCGCGGCAGCCATTGGAGGGTGAACCAACAGTAAAGGAAGACCTTTCTCTCTGTCTCTCTCTCTCACTGTCCACTCTGCCTGTCAAAAAAAAAAAAAAAAAGCCACTACTTGAGTGCAGGTATTAGCAGTTGAGATGCTTGGGTTGGATTCTTGGCTCAGCTCTGGCTCCCCACCAGTGCAGATCCTAGGGGGCAGTGGTGATGGCTCGGGTAATTGGGTTCCTGCCACCTGGGAGGGAGACCTGGGTTGAGTTCCTGGCTTCCAGTTTTGGCCATGGCCCAGCCTCAGCCACTGCAAACATTTGAGAAATCAACCAGTGGATGGGAGTGCCCTCTCCCTCTCCCTCTCTCTCTCTCTTGCTCTCTGCCTCTCAAATAAATAAAAAATAAAGGTTGCTACACACTATATGTAACAACCTCAAACTGGAAGCTACCCAGATGTCTACTCATGTTAAAATAAATAGTAATGTGTTCATACATTGGAATGCATACGGCTACATTTTCACAGTGTGGCCTGTCCCCTTGGTCCTGTGATCCCTTCAGGGAATCTGCAGAGTCAAAACTATGGTAGAAAAGCAGAGATGGGTAAAAATGCCAATGACTGAGCACAAACCGGGGCAGGAGCACTGAACACCCAACTGGTCGTTATATTCTCCATTGTCAGACACTCTCAATACAGACTTGTCGGTTTCACTTAGGATTTTGTCTTGGTGAGACAGTAAAAGGTATTAATTTTTTAAGATTTATTTATTTGAAAGAGTTACACACACACACACACACACACACACACACAGAGAGAGAGAGAGAGAGAGAGAGAGAGGTCTTTCATCTGCTGGTTCACTCTCCAATTATCTACAATGGCTGGAGCTGTGCCGATCTGCAGCCAGGAGACAGAAGCTTCTTCTGGGTCTCCCATGCAGGTGCAGGGGCCCAAGGACTTGGGCCATCTTCTACTGCTTTCCCAGGCCATAGCAGAGAGCGGGATTGGAAGTGGAGCAGGCAGGACTCGAACCAGCACTGCAGGCATTTACCTTTACCTGCCATGCCACATTGCCGGCCCCAAAGATATTAACTTTATTAAGTCTCAATCCTTGAGTGCATATCTTTTGGATATTCTGTGTGACAAAACAGGAAGTGCACAAAAAGCACTTCTGAATATTGAACTATGGTGGACATCTTGGGGAAATCATCTGTGTAATTTTTTCCTTATTAGTTGAGAGACAGAGAGAGATAAAAGAGACAGAGATTCCCATCTGCTGGTTCACTCCTCTAAGATCCAAAATGGCCAGCAGGCCAAAGCCAAGAACTGGAAACTCAACCTGGGTCCCCCAGGTGGGTGGCAGGAACCCACTTTTTTGAGCCATCATCACTGCCTCTGAGGGTCTGTATTAGCAGGAAGCTGGAATGGGCCTCAAACCCAGAGACTCTGATGTGGGAGGTAAGTGTGTTAACCACTAGGCCAAATGCCTGCCCCTGTGCAGTTGTATGAGCTGCAGAATTTGCAAGCCTCTTCCTTGTACATGATTCTTGGTGCCGGAGAATGGCAGGTGTTGATTTTAACCCAAATGAATGATTATAAAATGGCCTTTCACTGCAGTCTTGATTTCTGTTTTCCTAGTCACTGGTGAAATTGAATGTTCTCTGGTCATATATCATGCCTGCCACTGCTAATTTTGAATCAGTCTTGTCAGCTAATATCACCGCAAACATCCACCTAAGCACATGTGGTGCTAGCCAGGGGCATAAGAGGTGGGTTTAGAATTACTGTATTTGATACAAGACGCCATTAGTGATCACATGCACCATCAATTTAAGATAGATTTTCAGAAGAAATATTAAATTATATAATTTTAAAATTAATATCAGTGTACATTTATTTAACCATACAAATACATACTGTTTTCTTCTTTAATATCTCTATCTAAAATTGGTCCAAGTTTTCTTCGCACTCAGTCTAAAGATTCTTTTCTGTTGAGAAAAATACTGTTAGAGAAACATAGATTTATAGAACCTGTGCCCCTGAACTTGACCTCCTGAATAGTTGGTAAAGACAGTCAATATGTCAGGTTTTGCATGCATTTCTTAGTTGGTTAAACTCTGGGTTTCACTTTTTTCCCCTGTAATTGAATTACAAACTGCTAGACATTTGAAAGTCAGCCAAACACTTTTGACAGATTGATGTGCAGTGTCTAGTGATAATCTTCCACAAGGCACAAATTAGCCCAGCTTTCAATTTATGATCTACTTGGAGAGATTCAGCTAAGTCTGCATAGCCAAATAATGACAAGGCTATCACAACTCACTCTTCGATTTGCTGCTAGAAAATTTGGGTTGACATCAATTATAAGACACAACCCAATCTCAAAGACATTGAAAATAAGGGAATGTGCATCTTATTTTTCTTCTAATTATCTATTAATTGAATTTTAAACATGTATGAAAGAATTTCACTATTTACGTTGTACACCACCAAAGAATTTCACAATTTACGTTGTACACCACCAAAGAATTTCACAATTTACATTGTACACCACCAAAAACCTATCATTATTTTCCCCTGAGCTTCCTCTTTTGAAGACCTTCTATCCACCAAGCTACAGGTTTGCTTTCTGAATGCTCTGTGAATTAGATACAGTCAACAGAAAAGAGAATTTCAGTCAAGGGAAAAATTTCGTGGAAAATGGAATTGAGAAATGTTTATTTTGGTACAAAGCAATTTTGAAATTCATGCATAGCTTTTTCATGAGATGCATTTTCATAAAGGTTTTGAAGACAGCTCATACATATATATGTATGTGCACATGTAACCTACATGTACTGAGCAGCTACCCAGGTGATAAGATCCATAACTTATGTCAAGGGCTCTCCACTCAATATCTCTAGTCTATACAGTAATTTTGGGAGGTAAGTGGTATCCTTATTTTAAAGGAAAACTGAGGTTTAAAGAGGCAAGATAACTTGACCAGAACTTACATGTGGTAAAATCAGAATTCAACCCCAGTCTATTTGGCTTCAAAGCCCGTACTCTCCCTACGGTGCCATGGCTCTCTTTTAGTTACCCAACTCTACAGGTCACTGCTGGGTAAGACCTCAGGCAAGGTACTGCCTTGTCCTGCCTGTTAGGTCGGTAAAGCTGGAGGCCTCCCTTTGTGAAAAGGTTATTGGCAGGGACAATGGAGGGATTTACAAGAGAGTTGAGCTATGTTAAAAATATCAACAAGGTATTTACTCCTAAACCTGTTAAGCTCCCTTGAGCCCTTGCAAGCTGAGCAGGGCGGGGCGGGGCATGTTAATTGGCTGCGGTACAGGTGTGCCTAAGGTTGCTGTTATTATCTCCCACCTCAGCCAAGGCGGCGGGTTCCCTCTTTCAGTGTTGGTTGGTGCAAAACTCTAAGTTTTTTGGTTATGCTGAACCGTCATAAAACTGATGTGCTAATTGTCGGCACAGCATTCAAGTTCAGCCCTGGGAACCTACTTCTTTTCATTAAGAGTGTCTGGAGGGAGGTTCTCTAGGTAAGGAGGTGGCACGTGGGACTGGGCAGAACACTGGAGTTTGAGGTTTTGCCTGTCTCCTATGTACACGCAGCTCTGCTTGGAGCTCCTGCAGGCAGGAAGGGACCTGATATGGAGGTGGGAGAGGCCATCCCAAGGACTCCTAAGCTGTTTTGGGAAAGGGAAAACTTCTTTGGCTTTTCAGACCTTCCCAAAGGAGGGTGTTTCTTCACCTCCCTCAAATGTTTGGCTTACATTGTACACCACCAAAAACCTATCATTATTTTCCCCCGAGCCGAGACCTTCTATCCACCAAGCTGCAGGTTTGCTTTCTGGATGCTCTATGAATTAGATACAGTCAACAGAAAAGAGAATTTCAGTCAAGGGGAAAGAACTTAGCTCACACAAAACAGTATATTCCTTAGGATTTTCCCTGAGGTGTAGACAATAGCGATCCCACTCACACCTGCAGAACGATTCCTAGGGCCCCGGTGACCTGGTTTGAACCTGCTGGTCTTATTTACACAATGCAGTGCACTTTGCAGCTGATCTTGGGACCAGCCACTGCTCACTCAACACTCAGACCCTTGGAACAAGCCAATCTACATGGAAAACAAGATCCCATATTTCTTCAATTCAAAAATGCCCCATCCATTTTTTTCACTGAGGTATAATTTACATACAGAGAAATTCATATTTTTTGAGGTACAGTTCTACATATTTTGCTAAATGCATGCATTTGTATATTACCAACACCAACAATATAAAATTTTTTTTTTAATTTATTTGAAAGTCAGAGTTACACAGAGAGAGAGGAGGCTGTCGCTGAGGCACAAGGGTTATTTTGAGCTGACGGCAACTGAGAATAAGCAGATACAACAAGAGCTCTCTGCCCTCCCCCTATTTGCCTCAAAGCAGGACTTACATTTATGAGATGTTCCCTCCTTTCCTTCCTTCCTTCCTTCCTTCCTTCCTTCCTTCCTTCCTTCCTTCCTTTCTCTTAATATTTATTTATTTATTTGAAAGGCAGAATTACAGAGGGAGGGAGGGAGAGAGAGAGAGAGAGAGAGAGAGAGAGAGAGAGAGATCTTCCATCTGCTGGTTCACTCCCCAAATGGCTGCAACAGTCAGAGTTGGGCCAGGCTGAAGCCAGGAGCCAGGAGCTTCTTCTGGGTCTCCCATGTGGGAGCACCAGCACTTGGGCCACCCTCTGCTGCTTTCCCAGGTGTGTTAGCAGGGAGCTGGATTGGAAGTGGTGCAGCTGGGACTTGATCTGGTGCTCATATGGGATGCCCATGCCAACTGAGACAGTTGTGCTACAGTGCCACCTCCCTGCCTCTCCTTTCTACCAGAAAAGATAAATGCTGATCACTAATGATAACTTTAGGTCTGTGTCAGTCTAGACATGGCACCAGAGGAATCTACATAACAGACTTGTCTTATTACTTTTCTAAAATTTAGCTCATGATTATAAAGTGAATTGAAAACATGTCCTTGCAAAAATTAAAAGAAAACTCAGAAAGGAAGTAGGATAGAGGGTGGGAGCAAGGGTAGGGTGGGAAGTATCATTATGTTCTTAAGACTGCATATATGAAATGCATAAAATTTATTCCCTTTACCTAAATAAAAAAGGGGAAAAATTAGGGTTCTTAGCTGAAAATGTTATATAAGCTAGAGTTCCAAATCACTTCTTTGGGGCTTACCCATTTCCCCCAGAGTCCTTGTCTATGAAGTGTACATGGTGATGAACTTCCATTTATTCTCTTGTCCATCTGTCTTTAGTTACAACAGCCCTAGCCAAGGAGCTTCAGACGGGTAGAAAAAATACCACTTCTCCTCCCCTACACAAGCTTCAGAGCAAGTGTTGGAGTGAGGCAGCCCGAGTCCTCCATTTCCCTTTTTCCAAGTTACTGGCTCTTCTGTCCATTTGCCTTTCTGTATACATTGTAGAATCAGAGTGCCCACTTCTATTTAAAAACTGTTGGAATTTCAATTGGAATTATGTTGCTACAGCCAGCAATTTGGGAAGATTTGTTACCTTAACAATATTTAGCCTTCTGATTTGCATATTGCTTCATTTGTCTGGTCCTGTTTTGATTTGTAGTTCTCAGCATACAGGTCCTGCACATATTTTGCTTGGATTTCATAAAAATCTTTGCCTAGATATTTCATGATTTTTTTTAAAAAAAGATTTGTGTATTTATTTGAAAGGCAGAATGAGAGAGAGAGAGAGAGAGAGAGAGAGGATCTTCCATCCATTGGTTCACTACTTAAATGGCCACAAAGGCTGGGCCTAGGCCAGGCCCAAGCCAGGAGCCAGGAGCTTCCTGAGTGGGTGCAGGGGTCCAAGCACTTAGGCCATCTTCCACTGCTTTCCTAGGTGCATTACTGGGGAGCTGGATAGGAAGTGGAGCAGCGGAGTCTTAATCTGGTGCCCACATGGGATGCCAGAGATCAAGCGGCGGCTTCACTTGTTGCCCCACAACACCAGTCCCATGACTTTTGCGGCTATGAAAGGTCCTGCTTTTTAGGTTCGAATTTCCCATTGTTTGTGGTTAGCCTATAGGACTATAGATGGCTTTTGTATATTGACCTTGTGTCTCCCAACCTTGCCCAATGTATTTGTTCTAACAGCATTCTGTAAGATTTATTGGAACTTTCCGTGAAGACGTGTTGTGGGAAAATGAGACCCTGCTGGGCCTGTTTCCAGTTCTTCCCTCCACCGCAGAAAAGAATTCAAGGAGGAGCTATAAGGGTGTACAGGAGAGAAGATTTATTTAAAGCAACAGTCCATACTCAGATGTGAGTGCAGGTGATCTCTCTTCACTTGGGAAGGAAGGACTGATGCCCCCACCAAATTTGGGGTTTATCCTTTATAGGGTAGGGGTGATGCCCTGCTTGATTATTCAAAAGGGGTGGAGTTTGGATGGGGCTTAAGTACCGCTCGCTTCCAGGTACCTTTGTTGGGTATCTTGGAAGCATCATGACGTCTTATACACAGGGGCCGGAGCACACACGCTCATTTCTACGAAGGGATCCACTCATACATGATGGGAAGTAAGAGGCAGATGCTTAAAGGGGGATGGATATGCTGAGCCTGCAGTTATGTTGGGTATTTCCAACCACTGCGTCAGAGGAGGGTGGGGTGTGGAGTGAGCACACGTGGGTACCAGCAGTCCCTCAGCACCTTTGTGTGTGCTGGCTCCCTACCTGCCTACATCAGACATTCATGTCGTCTGCAGCCACGAATGATTTTACATTTATTTCTGTGTCCAGCTCTACTGCATTGCCTAGAACCTCCAGTGCAATGTTGAACTATTGCATCATGGACCTGAGGGTCTGAGCTGAGGTGTTCTCAACCCCGTAACCTGATGCTAGGATTACTATGTGCGTCTATGGGACCCCAGAGGTAGGGTGAAGGTTCTTACAGATTGAAATAGGGGCCGGAGGGGCGTGATCAGCTCGTGTCCGGGTTCCTGGTTGGTCGGCAGTGCCTGTGGCCTTCCTCTGATTGGTGGGTAATGGAGACGCCATGCTCTGTAGGGGATATAAGGGCCAGGCGGCCTCCACTTTCTAGGGGCTACATTTAAGTGGTGGTTTCCTTCTGCCCCAGACCTGGAATTCCCCTACCCAAATCCTTCGGGACACTCTTGGCCAACAGGGTTTTATCTTTTGGAGAAGAAAATGACTTGAATCCAGGGATGAGAACGTTGTTGGGCCAACAACGTTGGGAATTCCTTCTGGTAAGTAACAGCAAGGACACCTGGGCTCTGGGAGACAGATGAGAGGCCGAGCCCTGCCCGTACACTACAGCGGTGCTGTCTCTTTCTTGTCTTGCTCGTACAAGGATACGAGGTGCCTCTCCTTGATCTGGAAGCAACAGGTGATGCATGCATGGCAGGAGGCAATGCCTGAGCCTACGTTAGGCCTAGGAGGCACAGGGCTATAAAAGCAAAGATTTCTCCTGTATTTATTAAATGCTGGTAAATCCAAGGAGTGTGTCATGGTATTTTAGCATCAACTTATGGCACATGTTTGTGCTGGCTGATGGTGGAAGTGCTGATGGAAAACAGGTGGGGCTTCTCAACACTGCTGCTGAGGACTTCGTGGGTTACAAAAGGATGCGCATGGACAAGTTGGATGAGAGGGATGTTTCCTGGGATTCTCATTTCTCTGAGGGATTTGGCCTGTTGGGGAATCTTTCATTATCATCTCTTTCTTTTAAAATTTTTAAAAAGATTTTGTTTATTTATTTGAGAGGTAGCGTTACAGACAGTGCGAGGAAGAGACAGAGAGAGGTCTTTTATCTGCTGGTTCACTCCCCAAATGGCAGCAACGGCCAGAGCTGAGCTGATCTGAAGCCAGGAGCCAGGAGCTTCTTCTGAGACTCCCACCTGCACGCAGGGGCCCAAAGACGTGGGCCATCTTCCACTGCTTTCCCAGGCCATAGTAGAGAGCTGGATTGGAAGTGGAGCAGCTGGGACTAGAACCGTCACCTGTATGCAATGCCAGTGTGGCAGGCGGAGGCTTAACCTACTACACCACAGCATGGACTCCTGGGGTGTCTTTGCAAGTGGAAAGTGTTACAGTGGGAGGCAGCTGCCTGGAGTGGCCTAGTTACTAAGACCTGGAGCCTTCTCTCTGCAGTAGCAGCAGCAGCAGCCTGAGGTGTGAGGCCAGGGTACTGGCAGGATAAAATGACTGCATGAGGCCAGAGATTGTCCCTTGAAGATGTCCTTTGAGGACAGGACCTCCAATTTGGGTCGCCTTCCCTTGCTTGATGTGCACTATCCTGCTGCTGGAAGTAGTGTAGGCTCAGCTTTTCCCATTGCAGGGGCAGAGCAGACATCATGAAAGATGGAGGAAATGCAGAGCAGCAGCCCGGCACGTGGCTAAGGCCAGGGTCTGCGTGCTCGCGCACACGTGGCCCTGTTGATCCTTGCAAGAACTCTCAGAGGGGAGGCGCCATTCCTGTCCTCAAAAGAGGACCCTGGGCCATTGGGACATTCACCGATCTTCTCAGAACCCCTGTGGAGGGGCCTCCATGCTCCTCATCCAATTATACCTTGTAGCCCCACTACGTTCTGGAATACTTGCGGTATCCCTGCACAATGATACTGTCGCTTTAACTGTCTATTTGACACGCCCACCTTCCCAGGGTGCATAGACCCCGCCCAGTTTGCATCTCTGCCTGGGAGTCGCCTGGGAGTCCGGCTCTGCCTTCCCCACGGAACCCGCTGCAACGGACCACTGTTCGGGTGCTCTGCATGGTGAGCTGGTCTCAGAGGGACCTTCCCGCTCCTGCTCCCCTACTCTCGGAGGGACGCCCCAGTGAAACGTACCGTGTGCAGATTTTCCTTGCTCGGCTCGGGGTGACTGTTCGGCCCACTCGTGTTGGGCCTTTCTCAGTGTGGCGCAGCCCATGCTCACGTGAGTGTGCGTTTATCCCTCACTGCCAAATAAACTGTTCCTGTCTGCACACAGGAAGTCCTGCTTGATAGTTCTGTGTGTAGGCGACAAGAACCTGCATGGAAAATGGAT
Source organism: Sylvilagus floridanus (assembly GCA_949820135.1). Taxonomy (NCBI): domain Eukaryota; kingdom Metazoa; phylum Chordata; class Mammalia; order Lagomorpha; family Leporidae; genus Sylvilagus; species Sylvilagus floridanus. Next base: position 70,831,729 of record OX463239.1, read on the forward strand.
ATATTTGTTGCCCACGTCATTTCTTTAGCATCTTTCCAATGTGAAACAAGCATTTCCATTAAAAACAAACAAACAAACAAAAAAACCTTTTTAAGGGATGGCATTGTGGCACAGCAGGTTAAGCTGCTACTTGAGACACTAGCATCCCACATGAGAGTGCCAGTTCGAGTCCCGGCTGCTCCCCTTCCAATCCAGCTTCCTGCTACTGCACCTGGGAAGGCAGTGAAGATGGCCCAAGTGCTTGGGTCCATTCCACTCCTCGGGAAGACCAGGATGGAGCTCCTGGCGCTGGCCTGGTCTGGATGTTGTGGCCATTTGGGGAGTGGACCAACAGATGGAAGATCTCTCTCTCTCTCTCTGCCCCCCCCCACTTCTGTTGCTCTGCCTTTCAAGTAAACAGATGAAAATAACTCTTTAAAGAATGTTTTTTTTTTAATTGGAGACTTCCTACCTGCTTGCTCACTCCCCCAAATGCCTGCAATGCAGAGGGACAGAAGCTAGGAGACGGGAATTCACTCCAGGTCTCCCGTGAGGGTGGCAGGAACCCAAGCACTTGAGCCTGGAGTCGGGAGCCAGAGCTGGGGCTGCAACCCAGGGCCCCCAGTGTGGGATGCAGGTCCCTAACCGGCATCTTAACTGCTAGGATGCCTGAGGTCCATGCTTCTGAAAGCAAGGAAAATGGAGTTTTGCTTCCAGCTTTACTTTTTTTCATGTAACTATATAATGGAAAATTTTTCCAGTTAGCTCTTCTCATTTGAGTGCTCCTTTGGCAAGAAAGCCTATGGAAACCCCAGTCTCCGAGGGGACTTTCTCCCCAGCTCTGTCTGATCGCTCTTGTGGACAGCAGTGCAGTGCTGGGGAGTGGGTGCTGGGATGGCCGAGCCACAGAGAAGGAACCGTCTGACAGCCCCGGAGAAACGCCCATCCCTACTGCGGATGAGAAGGGCTGTAGCAGGATTCGTGTACTGAGACAAGACACCAGGCCTCTTAACAGGAAGTAGTCTCACTGTGCCGGCATAAGGCCCGCGTGGAATTTCTTATCCAAAATCCTGAGCCCCAAAGGATTTTCCTTTATATATGGTTTTAGCCTCCTTGTCTCCCTTATATGGTTGGATAGTTTCATAGCTTGATTGGATACCTCAATGTTACATGGCAGCCGCAGGACTGATACAATACCGCCCATGCAAAGGTAGTTACTGAAGATTTTTTTTTCCACACACATACTGAGCCGTAGATGTCTGGCAAGGGTTAACCTCATTGCTCTGTACTAACAAGCAGGACCTGAAATGGTTCCATAGAAGCAGATAGGGACCGCAGTTGAAGGATCCATAGGCGAGCCGATAACAACCACATTTCATTCCCAGGGCAGATGCCTCCTTTTTTCTCCTTCTGACCTTGGGAAGGCATCTACCACAGCTTTAACCTTGTCCGTTAGAGACAAGTTCCCTTAAAAGACAAAGGCCTCTGCCACAGGGAGGGCATTTTTATTTAGATTGATTTAGATTTATTTATTTATATTTATTTAGATTGATGTATTTATTTGAAAGAGAAAGAGAGATCTTCCATCCATTGGTTTACTGTCCAAATGACTGCAACAGCCTGGGCTAGGGCAGGCCAAAGCCAGGAGCCTGGAACTCCATCTGGATCTGCCACTAGATGCAGGGGCCCAAGCCCTTGGGCCATCAGCAGGGAGCTGTATTGGGAGTAGAGACCTGAATTAAGTTCCAGCTGGGAGGCCAGCATTGCAGGTGGCAGCTTAACCTTCTGCGCCACGAGAGGGAGATTTTAATGTGTCAGATTTTTATTTTTTGGGACAGGATGACAAGGGAAATAGGAAAGAACAACCTTTCCACTGTTACCTGTCACCTCAGAAACAGGGAGCCGAGAGTCTGTGCTGGGTAACTGCAGTATCTACCCGGAAGGGTCCCTCTCCCTTCCTGGCGCTGCAGGCCGGGCAGGTCACGGCTGTGGGGAGTAGACAAGCCAGGCAGAGAGAAATAGGCCCCAGGAAGACAATGGCCGGGCTGGGTTTCCAGCCACAAGGGCAAGCACAGAGACCATGTTAGACCATGTTAGCCCCACGCAGCTATGAAAATTCATGACACTTCCTGATCTGGGGTGGCTGAAGTTGGCAAAGCTCCCATGCAGGGGTGGGGAACCTTCTTTCCTGCCCGAGAGTCCTTTGGATATTGATCACATCATTCATTCACAGGCCATACAAGACAATCAGCTTGGAAATGAGCCTGCTATAGAGTCCCTGGAATTCTAGGTCCACCTGTGGTTACCTTGGCAGGGCCAGATCAAGCAGTTTCATGGGTCTCATACGTTCCCCAAAGGGACAAAACCCACTATTGGGTTTTTCTGGCCAAGGTCTGTCCTTGGGTGCATTTGCTTCTCAGTAGATTCCTGGGCCCACGCTGCAGTCTGCAGGTGGCTGGGGACCACGGATGTTCACACACCCGCGTAATCGCTTCCCTCTGCCTCCTGGGACCTCTTGCCTTTCTCTCCACTGAAGGGCTTTGCTAATTCACTTTCCAGTGGGTGAGGAGCCCCAGCCCCAGCGTGGTCCTGTGGTTCCTCCCTTTCCAGTTTCCACCCCGGGCTTCTTGGCTGGACGATAAAGGAGGGGCAATCTGAAATGTTTTCTCTAACATTCAAAGCCCAGACTCCTGTAGGGCCGACTTTAAAATTTTAAAACTCCGGCTCTCAGCAGAAGTGGACGGTAATATCTGTGCTTGGAAACCCGCAGGTGAAGGCTGGCGGGAGAGCCGCCATCTGTTTCTCGTTAGAATTCTTGGCCAAGCGTTGGGAGTCGCGTCTGGGAGAAAGGGAGCAGGCCGGTCAGGGGGGTTTGGTTCCTGAGCCCCCCTCTGCCCTTGCACGTCTGGGGCTTTCCCCTGCAATGCTGCACTCCCTCCATAATCTCCCTCGTGTGTCTGCACATAATCTGGGTAGATGGCGTATCCAGTGGAGACGCCAAATAAGGAGAACCCATTTTTCTCAGTGTGGAGCCAGGTTCTCCCACGGAGCAGCTCACGTTCACAGCTGCGGTGGGAATCAAGGGGAATGAGAAGGAGCCTCGTGTTAGGGCAGTTGGCAGGGCGATGCCTTAACCATTGCTTCCCCTCTGCACAGTACAACAGTGGCTTGAAGTAGCAGATCTTCATGTTACAGATGGGCGAACAAAACAAGGAAACTCATGAAAGGGAGCAAAAAGCAAAGCTGAAGCCCAGGCCGAGGAGGTGACGTAGACAAGCCTCACAGCCAAGGGGAGCCGGAACTGGGACCGGGAGTCTGACCCCTGTGCACCACAGTGCACAGCAGAGCAGACCGCTCCCCAGGGCCTACCAGGGCCTCTTTCCTGGTTGTCTCAGGTCTTCAAACTTTAAATGCTGCTTCCTCCAGAAGACCCTTCCAGATCCAACCCCAGACTCGGGTTAAGTTAAGCCTCCCTAACTTATAGGGGGAGGGGGAGGGATTGGAAACACTGGTCCCAGGTTAATCTGGAGGGGCAAGCGACCAGACGGGTGAGGGGAGGGGGCTGATGAGCCGGGCCTCCCTGACCCCTCCTTCTCCCTTCCTTACCACATGATCCTCACAAGGCTCGGCCAGGAATTCAAATGAGAAACAGACTGCTCAGGTCAGCATCCCATGTGCTTTTTCTTGATGGTGCTGATCGTTTTTATTTGGGGTTTTGTCTAGTGAGACTCTAAGCTCCCTGAGGGCAGGAACTGCATCTGGTCTTATTCATCATTCTGTCTACACCACCTTAGCACGTGAATACAGCTTTCCTCTGAGCACCTCCAACTTGAGGCTCTTTGACAACACCCCAAATCTGCAGACCCGGATGTCTGCTAACAGTGACACACATCATCCAGCTCACATGGGGAAACTGAGGCAGGTAGGCAGAGAGGAGGACTGGTCCAGTGTTGGCAGAGCTGGAAGCCGAATCCAGGGCTCCTGCCTCTTTGTCTGGAATTCTCTCCACTGCTGCTCACACCATCAGAGGCATGCTTGACGCACAGCATGTGCTCAGTGCTATCGGTACTGGATTCTAAATGGATGCAAAAAGTCTGGGAAATTAAATGCACAAAAGAAATAGAGGGCATGGCACACAGTCCCATCGCAGGGTGAAAGTAAATTCTTGAAGTGGTGGCCAGTGAAATACTGTGGGCTTATGCTGGGGCATTGCGTGTCAGACAGACGCGAAGCACGGAGGTTTCCAAGGACATTGGGCAACTGTACAGAGTTCCACAGCTCTTCCTGCACTTACAGCGGAAAGTTTCCAAAGTCAGGGAGTCCTTGAGATGCAGTGCAAAGGACCCACAATATTGGAAGTCCAGCATTTAGGCTACTTCGCTTCCTAGCTCTGTGACCTTGACCTCTTCTGTAAAACAGGGAAAGAAAATAATAAAGATCGGGCTGGCATTGTGGCACAGTGGGTTATGCCACTGCTTGCCATGCTGGCATTCCATCTGGATGCCAGTTCAAGTCCTGGTTGCTCCACTTCTGAAACTGTTATCTGCTAATGTACCAGGGAAAGCATCAGAAGATGTGCTTGGGCCTCTGCACCCACGTGCGAGACCGGGATGGAATTCCAGGCCCCTGGCTTCAGCCTGGCCCAGCCCTGGCCGTTGTAGCCATTTGGGGAGTGAACCAGCAGAAGGAAGATCTCTCCCTCTCCCTCAATACCCTTCCCCTTCCCCTTCCCCTTCCCCTTCCCCTCCCCTTCCCCTTCCCCTCCTCCTCCCCCTCCCCCTCCTCCTCCTCTTCCCCCTCTCTATCCCTCTCCCCCTTCCCCCTTCCCTCTCCATGTAACTCTGCCTTCCAAATAAATAATCTTAAAAAAAAAATGCTTCTCTCATAGGGTTGTTGTGAGAATGACATTCATGTGACAGTTGATAGGTTTAAGTGGACATGCAATCAACAGTGGTTATTATTAATAAAAATAAAACTATGTGGAGGTAGGATGGGTCATCTCAGGAAGGCTGTGACTCCGTGCTCACCAATGGTGTTCAAACTCTAGCTAGACACTGCAGAAGGCATTCAGTTTTAGAAAGGAAGAGATTGTAGAGCTGGCTGACATTTAAGACTTAGCTTCCTTTTTTTTTTTAAGAATTATTTAAGACTTCCTTTTTTTAAAGTTTTATTTATTTGAAATGTGAAGTTACAGAGGGGAAGAGGCAGAGAGAGAGAAAGAGAGAGAGAGGGAGAGGGAGAGAGAAAGAGAGAGAGAGAGAGTCTTCCATCTGCTGGTTCACTCCCCAAATGGCCACAATGGCCAGAGCTAGGCAGATCCGAAGCCAGGAGCCAGGAGCTTCTTCCAGGTCTCCCACACAGGTGCAGGAACCCAAGGACTTGGGCCATCTTCCACTGCTTTCCCAGGCCACAGCAGAGAGCTGGATCAGAAGTAGAGCAGCCAGGACTCAAACTGGCACCCATATAGGATACCAACATCCGCAGGCAGCAGCTTGACCGGTTGTGCCACAGTGCCGGCCCCCTTAGCTTTCTTTTTAACAAATGCTGCCAAGTGATCAGCTTCCCAATCCAAAAATAGCATTGATGGAGTTCCTCTGAATAACAAAATAGTGATTCCTTTGAATAACAAAATAGTTTCTAAGGGAATGGTTTCCGTAGATGTCGCAGGATTCTGTCATATTCAGTCACCCTAAGATCTAATGATGGGGCTGGCGCTCTGCCATAACAGGTAAAGCCGCCACCTGCAGTGCCCGCATCCCATATGGGTGCTGGTTCGAGTCCCAGCTGCTCCACATCAGATCTAGCTCTCTGCTATGGCCTGGGAAAGCCGTAGAAGATGGCCCAAGTCCTTGGGGCCCTGCACCCGCATGGGAAGCACTGGAGGAGGCTCATGGCTCCTGGCTTCGGATCGGCGCAGCTCTGGCAGTTGCGGCCAATTGGGGAGTAAACCAGCGGATGGAAGACTCTCTCTCTGCCTCTCCTCTCTCTGTGGTAACTCTGACTTTCAAATAGATAAACCTTAAAAAAAAAAAAAAGATCTAATGATATACAACTTTCATCAGCAAAATTACTGGATTAGTAGTTGGTTCTGTAGTCTCCAGCCCACTCAATGGACAGAACATGGTTTATATTTGATAGAGGCAGAGGGGGCCAACCTGGACCAGATCATTTATTTATAGGGCATTATGAACTACATGAAACTTTATCAACATTTATTTCTGAAGTTCCAGGAGTAGAGAGATCTCAGAGCAGCATTGTTGCTTATGGACTTTTCATTCTGAAAAGATGAACTCTTATCAATTAGAAAATTACATCTTGAAAAAAAAAACTACAATTTCCACTTAATAAGTGCTTGTTGTCCCTGCCTTAGAGTGGTTCAACTTAGGATCATTGGACTACAGAGAATGAAAGTGAAATATCATTCAATAGAAACAGTGCTTTGAATTTTGGACTTGTCCCAGGCTAGCAGTAAGAAGCATGATTCTCTCACGATGCTGGGCAGTGAGTGCAGCCCCGTCGGCCACGTGATCAGGGTGAGAAGCGAGGCCTGTTTCGCAGCGCGCTGAGTGTGAACCACGTCGTTCAGCAGGTGCGTTCATGCATTCTCAGCTCACAGTGCTTTCAACTTACGATGGGTCTGCTTGGGTGCAGCTCTGTTGTAAGTCAGGCAATGTCTGAATTTCCTTTTAGTTGAATATATATTTTGTGACAAGCATTCTGCAAAGGGCTTTAAATGCATTAGCCCATTAATTTTTATCTAGTTTTAAACTTTTGATTCACTTATTTTCAGTCTTGCTTTTCCAGTTACGTACTTTAAAGCTATAAGTTTGCCTCTTACGTGCTGCTTCATCTGCATCCGACAAATTAGGTTCTGTGGTTCTTTCATAGTTTTTCAAGCATAACCATTATATAATCTTTATTAAGAATGACCCTTTAATCTACAACAAACCTAAAGATATGTTGGTTTCTACCTTAATAGTATTTTGTATAGAAAATATCATTTGTGTGGTATAAATTATTGGAAATTTGTTAAGACTTTCTTGCTAACATGGTCATCATATGTTTGAAAAGAATGTGTTTTCTTTATTTGGGTGCAGGCTGCCATACACATACATTGGGTCAGATTTATTAAATTGGCTCTTCACATTTTACCTATCTTCGCTATTTTTAAAGTTTGCTTTATCAGGTTCTAATAAAAGTCCATGAATAACATTCCACTGTGGATATAACCTAATCTACCTTTTAAAAGTTAGTCATGTTAGGGGCCAGCGCTGTGGTGTAGCAGGTAAAGCTTCTGCCTTCAGTGCCAGCATTCCATATGGGTGCCTGTTCGATTCCCGGCTGCTCCACTTCCAATCCAGCTCTCTGCTATGGCCTGGGAAAGCAGTGGAAAACGACCCAAGTCCTTGGGCCCCTGTTCCTGTGTTGGAGACCCGGAAGAAGCTCCTGGCTCCTGGCTTTGGATTAGCACAGCTCTGGCCATTGCGGCCAGTTGGGGAGTGAACCAGCAGATGGAAGACCTCTCTCTCTCTCTCTCTCTCTCTCTCTGCCTCTCCTTCTCTCTGTGTAACTCTGACTTTCAAATAAATTAATTAATTTTAAAAAAGTTTGTCATGTTGAAAGTGTCTGTGAAGTCAGAATTGTTACATATTATTGGTGAAACACTGATTTTATCAGTTATATTTTGCTTTTTAAAATTATTTTTTTGAAAAGCAGAGTGACAGAGACAGAGGGAAAGATGGAGGGAAGGAAGGAGAGGGAGAAGGAAATGAGAGACTGATTTTCTATCCACTGGTTCACTCCCTGAATGGCTGCAGTGACCAGGGCAGGGCCAGGCTGAAGCCGGGAGCCTGGAACTCCATCCATGTCTTCCACATGGGTGGCAGGGACTCAAGTCCTTGGGCCATCTTCTGCTTTCCCAGGTGCATTAGAAGGGAGCCAGACAGGAAATGGAACAGCTGGGACTCAAACCGGTGCTCCTAGGGGATGCTGGTGGTGCAGGTGGTACCTTAACCTGCTGTGCCAAAATGTCGGTCCCAGTTGTTGTGTTTTCCACTTCTAATAACGCTGTGTCCTAAATTTTAATTTGGTCTGATGTAAATATTGGTAGGCACATATATTAATTGCCTGGGGATGCCACATCAAATTAGTGTGTTGGCTTATCAACAGAGGTTTGTTCTGTCAGTTCTGGATGCTGGAAGCCTGAATCAAAGTGTTGGTGGAGCCAGGCTCCCTCCCTCCAAATCCCGAAGGAAAGGATTCTTCCTTCTCTCTCCCAGTTTCTGATAGCTCAAGAAAGCTCTTGGCTTGTGGTAGCAAAACAGCAACCTCTGCCTCCCCCAGGATGTGGCTGTCTCCCTCTGTGTGTGTGTGCGAGTCTCTCATCTTATAAGGATACCAGTCACATTTGTGTGACTGTTGGATGGAGTTCCAGGCTCCCAGCTTCAGCCTGGTCCTGCCCTGGTCACTGCAGCCGTTCAGGGAGTGAACCAGTGGATAGAAAATCAGTCTCTCATTTCCCTCTCCCTCTCCTTCCTTCCCTCCATCTTTCCCTCTGTCTCTGTCACTCTGCTTTTCAAAACAGTCAGAGTCCACTGTTCCCTCATGACCTCATTCTAACTTAACTAATTAAACCTGCAAAGGCTGTGTTTTCAGATAAGGTCACATTGTGAGGTCCTGGGGGTTAGGACTACAACACATCTTTGTTTTTAAATAAATGTGTTCTTTTTAAAAAATTTTTTGTTGTTTGTTTATGTAAAAGGCCAAGAAAGAGATTTGCCACCCATTCACTCACTCCCCAAACACCCACAGCAGGCAGGGTGGGCCAGACTGCAGTCAGGAGCCTGGAGCTCCATGCAGGTCTCCCGCACGGGAGGCAGGAACCTACGTACATGGACCATCCTCTGCCTTCTCAGGTGCATTAGCAGGAGGTGGATGAGAAGCAGAGGTGAGACTGGATCCTGAGTCCTCCAGCGTGGGATGCAGGTATCCAAGCAGTGGCTTAACCCCATGCTTCACACATCTACCCTTCAACATATCTTTTTATGGGACACAACTAAACCCATACTAACATGTTTCTTTTCAGTTACAACTGGACTGGTCCATTCTCATTCTCTCTCTCTCTCTCTCTCTTACTTATTTGAAAGGCAGAGTTAGAGAGAGAGAGAGAGAGTGAGAAATATCTTCCATTTGCTGCTTCATTCCCCAAATAGCAGCAATAGCCAGGGTTGGGCCAGGCCAGAGCCAGGAATTCCATTTGGGGCTCCTGTATGGGTGGCAAGGACCCAAGCACTTGGGCCATCATCTACTGCTTTCCCTCGGGTATTAGCAGGGAACTGGATTACAGGTGGAGCAGCCAGGACTCCAACCAGCACTCCGGTATGGGACGCCAGCACATCGCATGTTGCAATTTAACCTGTTGCATCACACCACCAGCCGCCTTCTCTCACTTTTTATTATGAATGTTTCTTTGTGGTTTTCTTTTAGGTGTACCTCTTGCAAACTTTGCTCATTTGTCTTTTCACAGACCATTGGTTTACATGTATTCAAGTGACATAACTTATCTCTGCCAAATTTTGTTTGCTATTTACCACTACTTTTTCTTTTCCTTTGCTCTGTTTTTCCTCCTTTCCTGGTGCCTTAGCCCAGAATTCCTCCTCATCCCCCTCCAAAAAATGCAGACTCTGAGATAAAAGCTTGTCCGCAGCGACTCTATTTTAGGAAATGACTCCAGGAACAGGAGTGGGGGGTGAGTCTGGGGAGAATGACAAAGGGGGGAGGGGCGGCTGACCTCCCTGGAGGGCCCACAGCACCAGTCCCAGAAGGGACCTGAGGGGAGGGGCACCTCAGCCTTGTCCACAGGTGCTGGTAGAGCCTGTGGGTGGCCTGTTGTCCACAGGTGCTGGTAGAGCCCTGTGGGGGGACCTGTTGTCCACAGGTGCTGGTAGACCCTGTGGGTGGGCCTGTATCACCTCGTCTTCTTTCTGTCATGGATCATGGTTGTGTGTTGAGAGCAGAGGATAGTTCTGTTTCTCCCAGGATGGGTTTGCATCATCATCTTGGCTGTTAGTTAACTTTCACTCCATCATCCTTACTCCATCATCTCTGTTTTGGAAATGAAGGGAATGAGGGGGGAGTGACATGGCTCATGCCGCGATGCAGCCAACACTCGCGCTGTGGGTTGTTGGGCTCCACAGCCATTCCTCTGACCGTGGACTCCTCCATCGCTGTGCTGTTGGGGCCGAGTCAGAGCTGCCCATGTTGGCCCGAGTAGACAGTCATTTCTCATCTCAGCCTCATCTGTCCTCCCCTGCTCTGTGGTCTCTGTGTAGGCTTAAACCCATGTCTGTCCAAACAGGAATATTCTAGAGAGGTTTCTGAACATAACAGAAGCAAAGAGATTTCCTAATCTTTATTCAAAGAGGAAGTTGTTTTGTTTTGTTTTGTTTTGTTTGGGGACCACAGCTCTGTGCGGATTGCCAGGCGAATCAGATAGCGATGGGCCATGTGGCTTTTGTGACTGAGGCGTTAACCACGTCTGTTTTCCTTCCTTGGGGTCACTGGAAAAGAATGTGGGGTTTTCCTCCTCTTCCTCTCCACAGGCCTTTGTGTCTTGACAACTAGACCTCTCTTTGCACAGGAGGGAAGTTAGACTAGGTCCTTCTTTGATTTTCTAAGGGTCTGGAGGCCTATCACTAATTGTTAATATTTAATTAATTAATCTGAAAGACAGGGAGAGACACACACATAGAAAGAGATCTTCATCCACTGGTTCATTCCCCAGATGGCTATAAAGACCAGAGTTGGGCTGGGCCAGGCCAAAGCAAGGAGCCTGGAACTCCTTCTGGGTCTCCCATATGAATGGCAGAGACCCAAGCACTTGGGGCCATCTTCCACTGCCTTCCCAGATGCATTAGCAGGGAGTTGGGTCAGAAGTGGAACAGCCAGGACTTAAACAAACACATCAATATGAAATGCTGGGGTCTTAGGAGGCAGCATAAATCATTGTGTCACAGTGCCAGCCCCCTAATGAATGGTGGGCTGGAGAGGGAGACTAGGGCCTGATTTCCCAGTGTTGGCTTTGGTTGGTGCTGCTCTGGACACTCCCCACTGGTCCCATTAAGTGTGTGTCCCTGTGACTTAGGTTTTGTGACCCCTAATTCACAGATGAGGAAACTGAGGTGCAGCGAGGGGAAGAGGGTTGCTCAAGACAGGAGCTGAAAAGTTTCAGAGTGTGGCCGAGGCACAGCTTGAGTGCTGCACCTGCCACCAGGCACCGTGAAGGTGGCAGGGCCTCTGGGGAATGGTTGGGGGATGGGGTCCACCTGGACCTGTGTCTTTGAATTTGGAGAGGACGCCGTGAACGGCAGCAATGACCTTTGACCAGGCTTGGACAGTAACCGTTTAGCAGTGGCCATCACAGACCTGATGCCGTTTTTCAAATTTCTGGGATCCCAAGGCCTCCAAGTTTTACACAGAAGGAGCACAAGGGGCCCAGGAAAGTGGCCCCTTTTCTGAGAGCCTAGAAAGTTCCTGGAATGCTTCATTTCTTGCCAATGTGTTGTGGAACAGTTGATATCAGTTACACGAATAATGACCGAATCCGGAAGGACATTTTTCCTAATGTATTAGGTAAAGCCAATCTTAGTGTTTTGTTAGTCCTTGGAAATGGCTGATCAATAACTGACACATATTAACCGTTCCCAGCCCGCCCTCTGTACAGTGGATCCTCTCTCCTGGAGATTTAAATTCCAAATCACCTCCAGATGGGGCTTTCCAAAGCCCGCAGGCTGTCCGCACCCAGGGCAGTTTCCGTGGGAACCTCCGCTGACTCTTGGGCGCCTACGGTGGTTTTTGAACGGCTGGGGATCTAAAAAATGCCACTGGGGCCTCGGAATCTTTGTCTCCATGACTCAGCCTTGGGGCCTGTGGACTCTGGCTGCTTGCCCGGAGCTACACCACGAGCCGCAGGCAGGCGCCTTGGGCTTGGAGGAGAGCAAGGGAGCTGGGATCTCACGACCCTTTCTCACCTACCCTTATTAGAGGAGGAAAGAGGCAGCTCTGGGCTGGAGGATGCTGGGGGAGGGAGTGTGTGTGTGTGTGTGTGTGTGTGTGTGTGTAAGTCTCTGTATGACTCCGTGACTCTTTGTCTACGTATCTATGTCACTGGGTGTCTCTGTGTGTCTTTGCATCTAGAGGCTTAGTTTGCTAAGCACCATAGGAGGCCCACAGCAGAAGTGGGCCAGCTGCCCGCTTCAGGAGCCTCCTTCTGGCTCTACAGACTCCCTTCAGGCCCGCCCCGAGTGGCTGTGGTGGGCAAAGAGGGAGGTGAGGGCTGCAGGTGAGCTGGAGCTGGGCTCCCAGGGGTTAGGGAATAAGGAACAGGAGGAGGGAACGGGGGAGGCCTGCAGGAACCCACGCGCCCAGCTGTGCTGCAGGGGACTGTTGCTGCTGTTCCTGACGCCCCTTAGCTTTGTGCATGCAGGGGTGCAGAGGGACCACCTGCACCCCTCTCTCCTTCCCAGTGCTGCTTAGAGAACCTCCCTCCCTGCCGCCAGGAAATGTGGGAAGGAGCGCTCTGATTTCCCAGTGCCGGCTTTGGTTGGCCTTGCTCTGGACACTCCCCCTTGGTCCCATTAAATGTGTGTCCCTGCGACTTAGGTTTTGTGACCCATAATTCACAGGTGAGGAAACTGAGGCGCAGCGAGGGGAAGAGGGTTGCTCAAGACAGGAGCTGAAGAGTTTCCGAGTGTGGCCGAGGCAGGTGTGCTCCCCTGACCGTGCTGTGCCTCTGCAACGCTCTCCGTGTGCCCAGACACACACACACACACACACAACCTTTGATGGAGCACCGTAGTCCAGGCAGTCAGGATGTCCACATCACCATAGTCTCTGTACAACACACACAGCACCAGAGGCAGGTGTGTAGCAGTGACTGAGTCCCATGTCGGAGTGTCTGATTTGAGTCTCAGCGACTCGCCTTCCAGTTCCAGCTTCCTGGTGTTGTGCACCCCGGGAGGCAACAAGCGATGGCCCAAGTAGTTCAGTCTCTGCTGCTCACATGGAGACTCAGATGGAGTTCCCAGCTCCTGAATTCAGCCTAGCCCATTTCTGGGTGTTGATATTTGGGGCATGAACCAATGGGTGGAAAATCTCCCTGTCTGTTTCTGTCTGTCTCTCTCTCTTTCTCAAGCTGCCTTTCAAATAAAAAATAATTTTTGAAACAACAACAACAAAACTGTAGGTCTTGTGAAGGTTAGCTGTTCTTCTACATCAACCTCCTATTTCCAGGGATGGGAAAAGAATCTCTAATTAGTGTAATGTTAAGAGCATGAGCTGGGGCCACCACTGTGGCGTAGCAGGTTAAACCTCTGCGTGCAGTGCCGGCATCCTATATGGGTGCCGATTCAAATCCTGGCTGCTCCACTTCTGATCCAGCTCCCTGCTGATGCGCCTGAGAAAACAGTGGAAGATAGCCCAGCCTCTACCATTGCGGCCATTTGGGGAGTAAACCAGCGGATGGAAGATTTCTCTCACTTTCTCTCTCTCCCTCTCCCTCTCTTCCTCTCTTCCTCTCTCTCTCTCTCCCTCTCTCCCTTTCCCTCCCTCCCTTTTTCTCCCTCTCTCCCTCCCTCTCTCTCTCTCCCCCTCCCTCCCTCTCTCTCTGTCTCTCCCCCTCTCTCTTTTTCCCTCTCTCCCTCTTTCCCTCTCTCTCTCTCTCTCTCTCTCTCTCTCTCCCCCCATCTCTCCCTCTCTCTCCCTTTCAAATAAATACATAAAAGAGCACAAGCTTTGGAATCAGATAGCCTGGGATTTAATTTTTCATTTATTAGCCCTGCGACTGTGAGTCACACTCACCACTACAGGCTTCAGTTTCCTCATCTGTAAAATGGAATTCTTGTGGCTGGCCCTGTGGCGCAGCGGGTTAACACCATAGCCTGAAGCGCCAGCATCCCATATGGGCGCCAATTTGAGTCCCGGCTGCTCCACTTCCTGTCCAGCTCTCTGCTATGGCCTGGGAAAGCAGTAGAAGATGATATAAGTCCTTGGGCCTCTGCACCCGCGGGGGTGACCCGGAGGAAGCTCCTGGCTGGCCTCAGATCAGTGCAGCTCCAGCCATTGCGGCCAATTAGGGAGTGAGCCATCGGATGGAAGACTCCTCTCTCTCTGCCTCTCCTCTCTCTGTAACTCTTTCAAATAAATAAATAAATCTTTTTTTTTTAAAAAAATGGAATTCAATGCTTAGCCCACCATCTATTGTCTAAGGATGTACTGCATTTGACACACAATAACCACTAAATAGCGAGACACTATAATTATTCATAATAATAATGAGGTTAACCACCATACCAACCCAAGCATCTGGATGACCAATCCCAAAAAGGCAAGGTGATCTCGTCCCTGTGCAGCAAGAAGGACGTGGCATAGGTGTTGTTGCCACGAGTCTGGAGGGGTTTCCAGGACCAAAGGAGAAGAGCAGCCAGCTGGCAGGTGTGGGAGAGGGTGGGTCAGGTTCAGGGAGCCATCGCGCTGCACAGGAAGTCCTGGGATTGGCCTGGGCAGATGTGTCTAACCCCCACCTCCCCTGTTCTTAAAGCTTTAGTGGGGAGCACTAAGTGTTGGGTTGGCACAGACAGGACAAGTACCTTCCACAGCAAGGGTTGGAAGCCATTACTGGCGGGAAGGGCAAAAGGAGGGGGTGCCTGGCACCCGGCGCCACTGAGTGTGTCTGATCTGTGTCCTCTTCACCTGTCAGCTGGGAATGCTGCACATCTCCAGTGGCCGGGAATGTGAAAACCCTGTTCCAGACCAGCCACGGCTTCTCTCTGCAGTGTGTCTCCAGGGGGATGCATTTGCAATTTAGTTGTTTCATTTATTTGAAAGATCTGCCATCTGGTTCACTCCCCCCATTGCCCATCACAACCAGGGTTGGGCCAGGTCAAAGCTAAGAATGGGAACTCCATCTGGGTCTCCCATGTAGGGGGCAGCAAATCATTGTCTTGAGCCATCACCTGCTGCCTCCCAGGGTGTGGGTCCGCAGGAAGCTGGAGTCAAAAGTGGAGCCAAGACATGAAGGTAGGAGCTCTGACCTGGGATGTGGGTGTCCCAGGAAGCAGCCGAACGCCCACCTGGGGGTGCATTTTCAGTGGCTTTCATGAATGTTATATATAAAATATCAATTCCCCAGCTCAGAGTATGAAAGTAAAATGGAGGGCTAGAGGTCCCTCCAGGATGTGTACACCTAACATGTGTGTATCACTAAAGAAGTTGTCAGACATGCACCCCTGTGGGAGAGCCAGCGTGATGACCACTGGCCCTCAGCAACTGCAGTCACGTGATGGGCAGTGTCCAGGTGAAGGGCCGGGCTTTTAGCCCCATGCCCGCCTCTCCAGTGTCCACATGGCTGCAGTCACTCCTGTCTCATGCCCTGCGTGCCTTCCACATCTCTCGGAGATGAAGTAGGAGCGAGTTCATTCACTTGCTCCAGGGATACAGAAAACTAGAGAGGCCTGAACCACAGGACAGCCTTCCAAAGAGTTGGAAAAAAATAGTAACAGTAGCAGAAGCAGCACCAATGTTTGTTGAGCACTTACTGTGTGCTGGGCCCTCTTCCAAGAACTCCGCCTGTTTGTCTCATCGCATTCTCCCACCAGGGCTAGGATGTGAGTTGTTTTCATCCTTCTTTCCCAAATGAGGAAATTTGACACACATGAGTTAAACGGCTTGCTCGGCCTCACACAGTTATTTCGAGAGGCAGAGCAGGATTCAAACCCAAGCTTCCTCCTTTCCAGCCCATCAGTGATTTTTCTGACCCGGGTGACCCCTGAGGCCGAAGCCTAACGTGGGCACTAGGATACCTGCTGGGCCGGGTGTGGACGGGGGAGAAAGGTGCTTTTACTGGACAGTGCTGTGCTGAGTGTGTCCCCTGTCACCACCTAGCCACCCCTGCCCTGGGACTGTAGGCCCTCAACTGGAGGTGATCTGACTCCTCTAAATGGGAGGTTCTTTCTGAAGGAGGGGTCTTCCTGGCTCCCTCAGTGCTTGGCCTTGGGTGGGATTCCACCGTGGGATTTAAAAAATTTGGAAAATAAAGACCTTTGAAAAGGGTGTTTGAAAAATAAAATATGTATAAATATGCATAGAAAAAAGGCAGGAGAAACACAGCTCAGACATTAACAGGTGCCTGTCCCCACCCGTCTATAGTGGGAGGGGCGACGGGAAGCTCACAGGTTGTTTTGTGCCTTTTTGCTAGTCTCAGTTTCCACAATGAATATGGAAGAACAGGACACTCCCAAAGTACCCCCCCCCCCCCCCCCGGGCTGGGTTGGGGGTGAGGATGGCTGAGGGCGGGACATCCTTAAATGCCAGGAGGGTGTGGCTCCTCTGCTCCCTGGCGATGCCCCGCCCCAGCTCAGGTTAGGCCCAGACTGGTGGTAAAGGTCATGGCGACCTCGCAGGACCCCACGGTACACAGAAGCAGCTGGTGCAAAAACACTCCCTGGTGCCCAGCTCTGGTCTGGAGGCCGCATTCCGACACCTCTTGGGCTGGTTGCTTGGCAGGTTCTCTCAGGGTCTGGGCCATCAAATGCTGCAACCTCAGGATTTAAAAATAACCCTCCCTGCCTGCCCTGGTGACAGAGACGGGGAGAGGTTTCCAGGCTGCAAGTGCCTCCAACCTGCATCACACGTCCACCCACAGATCCCCCACACAGCTCAGCCCATCCAGCCTGGTCCTTGGGTAAGAAGGGCGGGGCGGGGAGGCTCTGCAGGCCCTGCCAGGTGGGAGAACACTACAGTGACAACGGGACTGAAATTGAGAGAAAGCAACAGTCCTTTTTTAGTTTTTAAAGACTTATTTATTTATTTGAAAACAGCACAGGAGGAGAGACAGAGACACAGAGAGATCTTCCATCTGTTGGTTTACTCCCCAGATGGCCACAATAGCCAGGGCTGGGCCAGGCCAAAGCCAGGAGCCAGGAGCTCCATCCAGGTCTCTCAGGTGGGTAGCTAGGGCCCAAGCCCTTGGACCATGTCTTGTACATGTCTGGGCACATTAGCAGGAATACTGGATTGGAAGAGGAGCTGCAGGGACTCAGACTAGTGCTCCAGTATGAGATGTAGGCGTTACAAGCAGTGGTGTAACCCACTATCCACAGCGCAGGCCCCAGAAAGTGACAGGCCTTTTAGAGACTACTGAGCACCATACAGCTGTTACGTTCTGCTACAGTTTGAGCCAGGACTTGGGTGCCACAAGGCCCGACTTACTATTGATTACAAACTCCACCATTGTGGTGCAGTGGGTTAAGACATTGTCTGTGATGCTGGCATCCCATCTGGGAGCCAGTTCATGTCCCAGCTGCTCCACTTCCAATCCAGCTCCCTGCTAATGTGCCTGGGAAAGCAGCAGAGGATGGCCCAAGTGCTTGGGTCCCTGCACCCACATGGGAGACCCAGAAGAAGCTCGTGGCTCCTGGGTTTGGCCTGGCCCAGCCATGGGTATTGTGCCCATCTTGGGAGTGAACCAGCAAATGGAAGATCTTTGCCTCTCCCTCTCTTCCTGTATTCTGACTTACAAAACAAACAAATAAATGTTAAAAAATAATTGTGTTTAAATACCTGGGAAGGTTGGTGCTGGTGATCAGAAGGGAGAATTTCTTGTTGTTCGAGACTGTTGTCATTTAAACATCTTGTAGATCCAGGGCTGCATACCCCTGCTGATCTTTATCACTGTGGCTGGGGGTCCTCAGGTGGGTGTCATTGAGAGAAACCCTCAGAGTTGTGAAGCTGCTGTGGTGTGGGGGCTGGGAGACTCCGCTGCTCCTCCTGTGTTGCCAGTGAGGGATGGGATGAGTGGCAGACACTGCATCTCGGGCTCCCGAGCAGAGCAGAACAGGGACCGCTGCTGGAAGCGAGGGGATCCATAGGAAGGCCCAGGGGAGCGGGGCAGAGAAGTCAAAGGCACACCTCGCCCCTTCACAGTTTGACCTGGCACGCCGCACTTTGCAGACAAGAGGGAGCAGGGAGGGAGCACATGGGGTGGTAGAAATTTCCAGCTGTAGTTGTTCAGGCTGATGCCAGGAGTGCTGTGTTGGCATCACAGAATGTTGACATCCGCCCGTGGGGCCCCATCAGTGCCCAGGGAGAGGTGTGATTCAGACGTCTGCCATCCCTGCCCCACTGTACCACCTGGAAGCCCACAGTAAGGGTCATGATGGGAGCCGCCTGCAGAGTAGGGGTGGGAGGTGCAGACCACAAAGCCAGCACTTGTTGCCTGGGCAGCAAGACAGCTGCTGGCAGGTGATGCCAGACCTGATGGGTGGCTCTGCCACCTGGCAGATGAGGTCATGGTGCTCATGCCGCGCCCACTCAGAGCCCCTGAGTAACTGTGGGAAATGCTTTAGAAGCCAGGTGCCAGGCGGAGCTGAGGAAGCAATCTGGACTTCCCCGCCATGTTCTCTGTGGTCACTGGTGTTTTCTAGAGAGGCGGTGTGGCGAAGGAAAGGGGAGGGGTGGGGGCCATCCGTGTTTGCATCATTGGAGTCCTGGAGGGTCAGTTGCAGGGCTCCAAGCGCTCCTGGGAGGTGACTCCCACAACCCCTGAGAGCCTTGGGGAGGCTCGGCTGGAAGGAAGAGGGCCCCTTAGCTGGAGCCCCAGAACCTGTGTCCTCGTGGAAGCCAGGGGGGAGGGGAGGGCTGTATAGTGCTGAGTGTGGCCTGCAGCCGCTGCCCTCCCTGGTCTTCGGGTCACTGCCACGCTGTGCAGCCTTGGCTGACCTCCTCCAACAGGGCCTTGTGCAGCCCAACGGGACTTCCCGGCCTCTCTTGCTAGCTGTGGTTGCGCAGGCTTCCCACGTCTTCCGTCCCATCCACCAGCTGGTCCCCCACCTCCTCCTCTCTCCCGGCCACTGTCCTTCCTGGAGTGCTTCCTGACCCACTGAGACACTGCCTTGCGTCTGGGGCCTGCGGAGCTGCCTTCCCACATGGCTCCTTCTTTGCCAAATGCATGTGTCGCTCGGTTGATGACTGATCGATTGATCAATACTACAAAAGTCGCTTTTGCCTTCCCACCTCCACCTCCCACCTTAATCTGCCTCCAGGCCCCAGCACAAAGGATTCCTTATCTCCCAGCAGCGCTGGGCTCTGGCTGGCAGGAAGTCTCTTCCCTCCAGCCCGGGGACTGCTCACCTGCCTCTACCCCCGCTTCCCATGCCCAGCCTCACCTGCCACCCAGGGGTCCTCTGAATGCTGAGCATGACCAACTCAGCACCCACAGTGCCCTGGAATCCGCCAAAGCCCAGCTCCTGTCACTCCACACTGAGGGACTTTGGGTCATCACAAAGCTGCTGTTTCCTGCGGCGAGGGTGGTAACACCATCTGCTCCCAGAGTTACTAGGAGGGCAGAATAGGATAACCCCTGTTGAGCGAGTAGCTGAGTGCTGACACGATTCGAGGCTCAACAGCTCCAGCTATTAATTACCTCAGAGAGCCAGTGCAGCTTCCTACCCGCGGCTCTGGGTACGTGGCAGCTCAGCCCCAGTGCACACCTTCCACGACCTCCCATGGGTGCCTGAAACCACGGATAGAGCCGAGCCCCATGCACACTGTGTTTTTCCCTACTCACTGACTAGCAGATGGAGAAGAGCAAATATAAGCAAAACACAGGATTGATTCAGGTCCCAGGTGGCACACAGGAGGACACTGAGATTCCATCACGCTACTCCAAGAGTGTGATTTTTTTTTGAAGCTTGTGAATCATTTATTTCTGGAATTTTCGATTTCATATTTTCAGAACATGATTGGACTTGAGTAACTGAAATTGTACAAAGGAGAGATGCAGATGATCGGGGGCAACTGTCCCTCATGAGGTGGCCAGTTTGTTGCTGGACATCACTTGGGGTTTTTTAAAAAGATTTATTTTATTTAATTGAAAGGCGGGGGTGGGGGAGAGAGAGAGATCTAACGGCTGCTTCACTCCCCAGATGGCTACAATGGCTGGAGCTAGGCCAGGCCAGAGCCAGGAGCTTCATCTGGGTCTCCCAATTGGGTGCAGGGACCCAAGTACTTGGGCTATCCTCCACTGCTTTCCCAGGTGCGTTAGCAGGGAGCTGGATCAGAAGTGGAGCAGCTAGGCCATGAATCAGCACCATAGAATGCTGGCATTGCAGGTAACAGCTTAACCTGCTAAGCCACAACGCCGGCCCCACATTAGAAGTTTTAATTATTATAATCATCGTGACACCGCTATGATATTTCCTTACTTTACAGAGGGGAAATAGGGCACAGAGAGACAGAGAGATGAAGTAACTTTCCCAAGATCATAGAGGTGGTAAGTGGCAGAACCAGGAATTCAACCCAGGCAGTCTGACTGCACAATGCTTGCGCTTAATTTGATTAGGTCGAGCTTCATTAAAAGGACATAAATGAACTCCTGCCCATGGAAGCGCTCTGAAGGAACAGAATAGTGCTCACATTGATTTTCTTAGGGGCCAGAGTCCGCATCTCATTCACTGTTTCTGCATTCCGTCATGAGAAGGATACAGAATGATCCAGTGTGAGCTGGGCAGCAGTCTGTGAGAGGCCAAAGATGAGCGAGGCGGACGTGGCTCTGCTCTCACGGTGCTGCCAGCACGTCCAGGGGCAGCAATGCCTTGTGCACAGTAGCTCGGAAGAGCTCTATGGGACAATGCAGGAGACTGTGTTTTCTACAGAAAAGCTCTCATTTGATTGGTGGCTGCAGCCATGGCCCTTCTTCCAGTAGGGGTGGTAGCAGACACACAGTGTTTCACTAGAGGGCGCTGTTCAGCAGGGCTGCCTCCAGGACTCCATTCCGTGCAGGAGCAGAGGGGCCCAGGGGCTTTTTTGGGACGGTTTGGGAAATCCCAGAGGGCATTGCGGCTGGAAGGACTCCCTCTCATTTCACCAGAGAGGACCTTCCCCAGCTGTGGTTCCTTTGAGACTGCCCCCGACTCAGGCAACACAGCGGGGCTGGGCGTCCGGGAAAACTCCAGACAGACCCTGGCCCCTGCGGTTGGGTTCCTCATCAGGGGGCCAGTGCTGACCCATCTCTTTTTGAGCCTGCCCTCCCCAAAATCTCAGGGCTGACATCAAGGTCTGGAGGGGAAGAAGCAACCTGCTTCTGGCCTAGAGCAGTTTGGGGTGCAGGGGCAGGATGAGCCAGCAGCAGCCGGCCTCACTGAGAGGACCCTTGCTTGCTTATTTCTCAACACTGGTCTCAGACTGGGCCTGACGCCCCCGGGCCTGGCGTGCAGGGCTGTTTAGTGTCTGAGCTGGAATCTTCTGGATCTTACCTACTGCCACTCGCCGTGCCTACTGTTCCTGCTCGGACTTCAGCCGCCAGAGAGGTCTCCCCTCAACACTGTGCCTAAGTTACCACCATTGCAGGCACTCTTGCCCCCATCCTCTTCCAGATTCTTCACAGGGACAAAGTGTCATTTTCAAATGTTAAAAACACAACTTGGGACGGGTGCTGCTTGCGCCACGGGCATCCCATATTGAAGTGTTGGTTCAAGTCCTGTTGTTCTGCTTCCAGTCCAGCTCCCCGCTGAGGCACCTGGGAAGGCAGCAAAAGGCGCCTCCGGGTACTTAGGTTCCTATCACACATGTGGGAGACCTGGATGGAGTTCCTGGTTTCTGTTTTGGCCTGGCCCAGCACTGGCTGTTGCAACCTTTTGAGGAGTGAATCAGCGAATAGAAGATCTCTCTCAGGGTGTATGTGCGTCTCTGTCAGTCTGCCTTCCAAATAAATAATTCTTTACAAAGTACTACTATCCTCATATATCCTTATAAAAACACAACTCTCATATAGAAACAAACACTAGTGAAATATTAAGGTTACTAAATGCTATTTCCAAGGTCATTTGAGGAACTGTTTAGGGCTTTGAAAAGAAAAAACAGTTTCTAGGCTAGATGCAAACACGGTTACTATCCTACAGGGCAATACAACCTTAACCTTCATGGCGGTCTGTTCCAGTGGCTAGAAGTCCCCGGGTTAGCAGGTAGCCTCCTACAGCCGTGGCTCTGATGAACCAGTAAATAGCGGAGTCCAACGCCGGTGAGCCTTGAGAGCGTTAAGTAATCTCGGGGTAGCCTGCTGCACAAAGCCCATGTGTGGCGTCAACAGGACACAGCCTGCCCTCCTTTGCCCCGTCCTACGTTCTGGGCCATTTTCCCCAACAAGGGTAAATCCGTGCCTCTGAGATTGGGTGCTTATTTGCTTATTGCCACCTGCACCTGCTGGAAGAAAAGCCCCGAGGAGACGTGGACTTTGTCCGTCCTGACACGCGCTGTGGCCACACATTGCACTTCAGTGTGTGGCCCGAAGGAGGGATTCAGTGCATATTTGTGGAGCAAAACCTGTAGAAGAAGATACCAACAAAAGCCACAAGGTTGGAGACAGAAAGCCGAATAGTGTTTCCGAAGGGTGGCGAGGGGGAAGAAATGAGGAGCCGGTTTGAGCTGGGGAGGACGGAGGGGTGCTGGAGATGGATGGCAGGGATGGCTGCACGATAATGGGCACGCACACAGTGCCTGGGGCTGTGGTGCCTTGGGTTAAGCCACCTGTACTGCCAGCATCCAGTATGGGCGCCGGTTCGAGTCCCGGCTGCTCCACTTCCGATCCAGCTCCCTGCTAATGCTCTTGGAAAAGCAGTGGAGGATGGCCCAAGTGCTCGGGTCCCTAGATGGAGTTCCTGGCATCTAGTGTCTGCCTTGACCAGCTCCGGCTGTTGTGGCTATTTTGGAAGTAAACCAGGGGATGGAAGCTCATTCTCCCTCCTCCTCCACACCCAGCCCCACAAGTTTGCCTTTCAAGCAAAATAAATTTTTAAAAATGGAATGTACATAACACCTCTTAATTGTACACCTCACATGGTTCAGGTGGTACATTTTGTGTTACATATACCACAAGGAACGTTGTATGATGATATTGGCACCCTCGGTAGAGGGCTTGTCTCATGGCAAACACTGCCCTGAGCGCTGTGTGTGTATTCCATCAAGTGCTTCCCCACACAGCTCCATGGGGTACGCATGGTCACTGTTCTCACTGTGTCACTGAAGGAATGAGCGATACAGAGAAACCACGTGACTTGGTCTAGTGACCGGGAGACCGGGAATTCGAAGCCAGGAAGACTGCATATTCCTGACTGTGGGTCCGTTTGTGGTCTGAATTGTCCGTACCGTGTGAGTGTCAAGAAGGAACGAACTGGGCCAGTGCCGTGGTGCAGTGGGTTGATCCTCCACCTGCAGTGCCGGCATCCCATGTGGGCATCGGTTCTGGTCCCGGCTGCCCCCTTCCAATCCAGCTCAATGCTGTGGCCCGGTGCTTGGGCCCCCACACCCATGTGGGAGACTGGGAAGAGGCACCTGGCTCCTGGCTTTGGATCTGTGCAGCTCCAGCCATTGAGGCCATTTGGGGAGTGAACCAAAGGAGGGAAGACCTTTCTCTCTGTCTCTCTCTCTCTCATTGTAACTCTACCTCTCAAATAAATAAGTTAAAAAAAAATCTGAGAAAAAAAAAAAAAGGAACGATCCATGTTTCATGGAGATATCAAGCAAGGCTTCCTGGAGGAGTAGGAATGTAGGCCAGACAGCCTGTCACTCAGAGCTGCCAGATACCATTGTTTTCTGCAGTGGTTGTTCTGCTTGACACCAACGCACTGATGCATGTGTAGCCCCCAATCCCCAGTCTGGAACTTTCTGAAGGGCCTGTGTGTGCAGTGGGGAGGCTCAGGAGTTAGCAAGGTGCACCGTGTGTGGCCACTTTGCTTGCATTTGTTGTGGCCAGGGTCTTCCCCTGACCTGGAATGGCCTTAGCAACTGCAAGGGAAGAGGATTTTGCTGGGGGCACCTGTGCTCCGAGTGCAGCTGTTGCTTCCCACCTGTCAGCCCCCAGTTCTTCCCACAGTCGCTTACAGAGCCCGCCCTGTGTGGTGCCGGCACCTCGGGCCCTGGGCCACAGGCAGGGGCACAGACAGGCAGCATAAATCCTTCCTCAGAGGATGGGGGGGGGGGGTCTGCTGCAGCCCTGCCCCCCAGCGCCCCAGGGCCCAGCAGGGCAGGAGAACAAGGGCGAGTTTTTCCACCTCTAACTTCCTGATTCAGCCAGAGAGAGGCAGTTTCACGGCACAGAAGTGGCCCTGTTCACACAGGTTGAGCCCATGGAGAAGTCAGGACAGGTGGGTCCCAAGCACACGTGTGAGAACCACAGGAAAGGAACGCGAGAGCGTGGAGTTAATGGGAAAAGCCTTTTTATTTTTTTTTAAGATTTATTTATTTGAGAGACTGAGACAGATCTCCCATCTGTTGGTTCACTCCCCAAATGGCCGCAACAGCCAGGGCGGGGCCAGGCCAAAGCCAGAAGCCTGGAACGCCATCCAGGTGTTCCAGGGACCAAGCGCTTTTGCTGCTTTCCCAGGTGCATCAGCAGGGAGCTGGATAAGAAACAGAGCAGGGCCGATGCTGTGGCGTAGCGAGTAAAGCCACTGCCTGTGGTGCCAGCATCCCATATGGGCACTGGTTCAAGACTCGGCCGCTCCACCTCTGATCCAGCTCTCTGCTGTGGCCTGGAAAGACAGCAGAAGATGGCCCAAGTCCTTGGGCCCCTGCACCCACGTGGGAGACCTGGAGGAAACTCCTGGATCCTGGCTTCGGATTGGAACAACTCCAGCTGTTGTGGCCAATTGGGGAGTGAACCAGCAGATGAAGGCCTCTCTCTCTCTGCCTCTCCTTCTCTCTCTGTGTAACTCTTTCAAATAAATAAATCTTAAAAAAAAAAAAAAAGAGCAGCTGGGACCAGAACCAGCACTCATAATGGGATGCTGGCAGTGCCACTTAAGTCTCTGCCACAGCACGGGCCCCTCGCCATGGCATTGCCATGTGTGCAGACAGGGGAGGTTTCGTAGGTGCCCCAGCCCTGACAGGCAGCACACAGCTATCTTCTGAGCGCCCCCAACCTGCTTAGGCTGCAGCCCATCTCCCAGCTGGCCTTGACCTGCTCGGCAGACAAAGCCTGTCTCCAAATATCCAGGGAGAAGCTCTCTGGGCTCCCGGGAGCTTTGGAGGAAGGAGGGTGTTGACCAAGGCAGTGTGGGTCAAGTCCTGCCTCCCCACTTTCAGAAATGAGGGCTCCCTCTTTAAAGTAAAACCCCTAAGGTAGTGGAAGAACAAGTCTGTACCCTGCATCACTTCTGGGTTGGGGTGGGGAACTCTTCCCCTGCCAAAGGCCATGTGGATCTTTAGAACATTCACAGGCCATAGAGGCCATCAGCTTCCAAATGAGCCTGCCATAGGCTGATTGCATTTTGAGCCCTGCCTGCAGTTACTGGGCAGGGCCAGGCCAAAGCACGTCGGTGGCCCCTTGTGCAGCCCTGAGCCAGACGTTTCCATCCCTGAAGAGGTCATCTCTTTTCAGTGCTTTTGAAGGACACTGGTGATAACAGCAGCAGGGTCACACCTCTATTTCTGGGGCTCGCCGTAGCCCCGCACATCCTATGGGACCCTAATCCTGGCAGAGCCTCCAGGGACTCCCATTTTGCAGGTGCAGGGGTGGAGGCTGGCACAGGTGCACATGCAGGGCTGCAGAGCGTTGTGGTCACTGCAGGGTGAGTCTCCACCTTCCTCCACTCCCTTCCCTCCCCCAGCGTCAGCACGCACGCACGATGCCTGGGCTCAGCACCGCTCAAAGTGAGCACGGGGCAGGTGAGCTATGTTTGTGATGATGGAAACCTGCAGCAGCCTCATTTCCCAGTCGAGCCAGGACTCGCTTCCAAAGCAGAAAGCAGCAGCAAATTGAATGCTCTGGCATTGCCTACTAGAAAGGGGATAGGATTGATGCTAATAACGCAGGAGTTTGATTTTTCTTAAAGTGGTATAAACAGCACATGGAAAACACCACGGCAATTGAGAAAGAGACACTGGGAGAAAGGAATAAGCTGGACATTTTAGTTCACAGTGTTTCCTCCTGCTTTTTGGACCAGGGACCCTTTCTTTGGTTTTCATCCAAGGCTCTGGAATGCAGGTAGTTGGCTCTGGAGGGCCTCCTCGGGTCAGAATCCTGCTTGTACTTAGCATTGGGAAACTGCACCGTTTGAGTCCCAGATTCCATGTGGGAAATGGAGACGACCTTCCACACAGCTGCTGAGCGTTAAGGGGAGCAATCGTAAGGGCAGCTAGCAGCTAGTGCTGTGGCAGGTGTAGTTGGGCCTCACTTGTTCGTGACCAGCGGTGACTGCCATGGGTACCACCCACACTCCAGTGGGTTTCTGGAGTGTTTTGGCCTCCAGTAGCTACACACACCCTTGTCCAGGCCTGCAGCCCTGCTCTGTTCTGGGGAACAGCCCTGTCCCACTGTGTGTGGTGTTGGTGGGACTGACTCATATCTTCTCTTAGCCAAGGAGTGGCTGGGTGACCCCTGAAGCCCAGCTGGGCTCTGTCTCAGGATCTGGGTTCTCGAGAAGGACCTGATTTGTCCGCCCTTTGCCCAGGGCTCTGGGGGTGACCTGGGCTCAATTCTCATGCCCAGGACCCTTGGAGTCACTCTGAGGCCTGAGGTTCCCCAGCCCCCTTTCTGTAGCAGCTCCCTTCGTCCCAGGGGGCTGTAGATACCCGGCCGGCAAGTACCCCCGTGTGGAGTGAGCTGGTCTGTTTGCAATGCCTGCAACCGGAACCCACAGACGATCTTTTCCTCAGCTTCGAGCTAATGAAGCCAAGCCCAGGGAGGGAAGGAACTTGAGAGCCAGTGGGTAGCCAAACCAGCAGCACAGTCAGAAGCCACAAAGTGCACGGCCCTCGCCCCCTTCTGCCCCACCAGCTGCTAGATGCCTGATGCTGGGCACCCAGGAAATGTCATGCCCCCCACCCTCCCTTTAAAGATTTATTTTGAAAGAGTTACAGAGAGAGAGAGAGGTCTTCCATCTGATGGTTCACTTCCTAAAAGGCTGTAATGGCCTGGGGATTGGGCCAGGCTGAAGCCGGGAGCCAGGAGCTTCTTCCGGGTCTCCCACCTGGGTGCAGGGGTTCAAGTACTTGGGCCACCCTCTGCTGCTTCCCCAGGTGCATTAACAGGGAGCTGGATCAGACATGGAGCAGGGCTCAGCACTGTGGCATAGCAGGTAAAGCTGCTGCCTGCAGTGCCGGCATCCCATATGGGCGCTGGTTTGAGTCCCAGCTGCTCCACTCCGATCCAGCTCTCTGCTGTGGCCTGGGAAAGCAGTAGAATATGGCCCAAGTCCTTGGGCCCTTGCACCCACGTGCAAGGGAAGCTCCTGGTTTCTGGATCCTGGCTTCGGATGGGCACAGCTCCAGTCGTTGCAGCCAACTGGGGAGTGAACCAGCAGGTGGAAAACCTCTCTCTCTCTCTCTCTCTCTCTCTGCCTGTCTCTCCTCCTCTCTCTGTGTAACTCTGACTTTCAAATAAATAATAAAAAAGAAGTGGAGCAGCTGGGACTTGAATCAGTGCCCATGTAGGAATGCCGGCACCTCAGGCAGTAAGGTAATACAGGTGATAAATTAGTACCTGGCACGACTGGGAACTCATAGCCAGGGCTGACTGACTGCCCACTGAGCCTCCCAGTAACCTGTGCAGGCCCTTAGAGGCACATGTTGACAGCATTAAACCTGCTTTTGTCAGCCAGGCTGCCACCTGCATGTCCTGCTGGCTGTGCCCACCCCCACGTTCAGCTGCAGCAGACACCTAACCCCTGTAGAGTCCCAGTTCTGGGCAGGAGTGAGGGTATATGAATGTGCATGTGTGTGGCTTCATGTGTGTGTGTGCGCTGGTGTGGTTTTGCCTGGATTCCAAAGGCGCGTGCAAGTGACGTGTCCTCGGTTCCCGAGTTGATCTGTTTAGAGCCTGCAAGTACGTATAAAACACTGACAATTCAGCCTGATTCATAAAATAGAGATCACGTGATAGTCATCTGTATCATTTCAGTGACTAAATTCCCAGCATGTGGTAGGTTCTTCATAGGCACTAATTGGGTGACTTGATTAGACTTTTTACCTGGGTCGTGTTGCGTGTTTGTGCTCATACCACAACTAACAGTAAATCCTTCAAAACACTATGACACTTGTCATGTTCCAAGTCCTCATTGGGACTTTGTCTTACTGACCTTGACCCCAAGGAGCAGGCAGACATCACTATGGTGACAGAGAAAGGCTGAAACAGAGAAGTCACGTGATCTGGTGAAGGGCCTCTGAGCTGTTCCACCACAGAGGCGGGGCCAACACCAGGTGCTGGCCTGGGCAGGTGTTTCCAGTAGCTCCTCCTTTCTCTCTCTCTCTCTTTAAAAATATTATTTTTTATTTACTTACTTATTTAATTATTTATTTATTTGAAAGTCAGAGGTAGAGAGAGAGACAAGAGACAGAGAGGTCTTCCATCTGCTGATTCACTTCCCAAATGACCACAATGGCAGGAGCTGGGCCAGGCAGGAACCAGGAGCTTCTGCCAGGTCTACCATGTGGGTGCCAGGGACCTAAGCACTTTGGCCATCCTCCTCTGCTTTCCCAGGCTCATTAGCAGGGAGCAGGATTGGGAGTGGAGCAGCCAGGACTCCAACCATGTCCATATGGGATGCTGACACTACAGACAGTGGCTTAATCCACTGTGCCACAGTGCCAGCCCCCCCTTTTCCTCTTTGTATGTGGTCAGGCAGACCTCTGAACCCCTACAATACAAGAGCTTTGAACTGACCAACTGTGCGTCCTTACAGCAAGTATCAACCTGGCTCCCTATGCACTTTTGTGGCCACTCGTAGACGCTCCTTTCATAATCAGGTTCTACCAGGGGAGGGAATAGAGCCCTAGAGAAATTTCTTTCCTTCTTTTTTTGCCCCCCCCCCCCAAGAGGCAATGCGTTTCCTAAGCACAGGTCATTCTGTGGTGCTGATGAAAACCCTGCGGAAGACAACCCTGGCAGGCGGTGGCCAGCAGGTCCCAAGATTCCAGGCCAGCAGAGCCCTGCACCTGCTAATCTGCTGCTGCCCTGCTAGAATGTGAGCTGGCCACTCCAGAGGTCAGGATGAGAATGGCTCACTCTCAAGTTCATTCCCCAGGCAGTTAATGTTACTCGGAGCAACTCGGGTTGCTCTAATGTCTATGATGGGCTGGCCCCGGGCCCCGGGCCCCGGCCCCAGGTACGTGTGAGCCACAGTGGAGCAGGCCATCAGCATCGGCGTTAAATGCCTTGCTAAAATAAGATCGCTCACGTTTTACGTGCAAAACTTCTGGAAATACGGGGTAGCCCAGCCCTGCTCCCAGTGTAGAGGTAAACAGGCTTGCTTTAGTGTCACAAAATCAGTTCATAGGGAGTCAGAGAACCATGCCTCACACACCTCACCAGGGGGGAGAGCTTCCTAGCTTGGATCTTCCAATTAAGTCTCAGTTAATCCCATCCCCTATTGCCCCTGCCTTTTTGCCCTCCATTGAAAGTACAGGTTTCAGTCACTGGGAGGTTTTTGTGAAATGACCTCATTTTCCTGTGACTCTGCCAAGTTCTGTGCGTGGTGAAGAACTGTGGGATGGAGAATTAATCTAGCAATTATGATGCTCCGTCAAGAGGTGGGAATTTTTGTCAAAGAGAAGGAGGAGGGTGGGGCAGCATAGAGGTAGAGAGGAGGAGTTGATGGAATGAATATTGATGGTTACCTCCCCCCTCACAACACACACACACACACACACACACACACACACACACGACTCTCATGGTTGCCTCCAGATCCCCTTACACATATCTCAGGATCGGCGCTTATCCAAGGGCTGCGGCAGGGCCCAACATCAAGTTAGCACCGTGCACATGTGCATGAGTCTGGGCTGTGACTGGACTACACAGCCATACTTAGTGCCCTCAGTCTACTCACTGAACTGTCCGGCTGTATCCTGCCTGGCCGCGTTGTGGCCAGCACTCCACCATGCCTGTGCCACTGAGCACAGGGACTGCCGCTTTGGGAGGTCCGCAGCTCGACCACTGGTGCTTCTCCATAGCAGAGCCTCCATAGATGTTTGTGAGGGTGAATGGAAGATAGAAGGCCTTGAAAGCAGAAGGAAAAACCATACTTCCAGGCCGGTGCCGTGGCTCAATAAGCTAATCCTGCGCCTATGTTGCTGGCACACCGGGTTCTAGTCCCGGTCGGGGCGCCAGATTCTGTCCCAGTTGCCCCCCTTCCAGGCCAGCTCTCTGCTGTGGCCTGGGAGTGCAGTGGAGGATGGCCCAAGTGCTTGGGCCTTGCGCCCGCATGGGAGACCAGGAAAAGCACCTGGCTCCTGGCTTCAGATCAGCGCGGTGCGCTGGCCGCAGCGGCCACTTGGGGGTGAACCAACGGCAAAGGAAGGCCTTTCTCTCTGTCTCTCTCACTGTCCACTCTGCCTGTCAAAAAAAAAAAAAATACTAGGAGGCCAGCATTGTGGTATAACAGTTTAAACCTCCATCTGTGACACAAGGCATTCTATATGCATGCTGGTTAAAGACCTAGCTGCTCTGCTTCCCATCCAACTCCCTGATAATGGCCTAGGAAAGTAGTGGAAGGTGGCCCAGGTGCTTGGACCTGTGTACCCATGGGGTGCTCAGAAGATGCTCTGGGCTACTGGTTTTGGCATTTCCCAGCCTTGGCTGTTGTGGCCATTTGGCGGGTGAACCAGCAGGTGGAAGATCTCTCTCTCTCTCTCTCTCTCTCTCTCTCTCTGTAACTCTGCCTTTCAAATAAAAAAATCTTTTTAAAAGAAGAAGAAAAAAGACCGTACCTGTATGCCAACAAATTCAATAAGCTAAGTGAAACAGAAAAATCCCTAGAAACAAGCTACTGAAACTGAGGAATTTCAAAACCTCAACAGACCTATGTAAGTAAAGGGATTAGGTAAATAATAAATGTTTTTCCCATGAAGAAAATTCCAGTCACAGGTAGCTTCACTGATGAATTCCACCAAATAATTTTTTTTTTAAAATTTGACAGGTAGAGTTATAGACAGTGAGAAAGAGAGACAGAGAGAAAGGTCTTCCTTCTGTTGGTTCACTCCCCAAATACCCTCTATGGCCGGCGCTGTGCTGGTCTGAAGCCAGGAGCCAGGTGTTTCCTCCTGGTCTCCCATGCGGGTGCAGGGGCCCAAGCACTTGGGCCATCCTCCACTGCCCTCCCGGGCCACAGCAGAAAGCTGGACTGGAAGAGGAGCAACTGGGACTAGAACCCGGCGCCCATATGGGATGCCAATGCTGCAGGTGGAGGATTAACCAAGTGAGCCACAGCGCTGGCCCCTCCACCAAACAATTAAGGAACAATCAGCACCAGTCCTTCACAAGCTCCGCCAAAGAGTAGAAGCGAGTACTCTCCAGCTCGTTCCATGAGGCCAGGATCACCCTAATACCCAAAGCATGCATATGTAACAAGAAAGCTACAGGCGAGTATCTCTTACAATTGCAAATTCCTCAACAAAATACTAGTAAACCAATCCCAGCAGCCTTCAAACCGGAGTATCTACCATGATCAGGTAGGAATTAGCCCAGGAGGACAAGTTTCATTTAACATACAAAAAGCAATGTAAGTAAAGAATAACTAATAGCACAGAAACCACATGATTATCTCAATAGACCTAGGACAGGTATTTGAAAAAAATCTAGTGGCTTTTTATTATAGAAACCCTCCACAAACGAGTAGTTTACAGGAACTTCCTCAACCTGATAAAGAACAACTGTGAAAAAACTCACCGTTCACATATACTTAGTGGTAAAAGGTTGGGTGTTTCCCCTTAAAATCAGTAACAAGACAAAGATGGCTGCCTTTGCTTCTTGTATCCAACACTGTACTGGAGGGTCAATCCAGAGCAACAGGCAAGGAGAAGAGGCGTCAGATGGGAAAGGAGATAAGTAAACTACCTCTATTTACAGATAACATGATCTTGTATATAGAAAATCCTGGGAATCCACAAAAAAATTATTAAATACTAAATGAGTTCAAAAAGTTGTACTTTAAAATACAAAAATCAATTGTATTTCTAAACACAATAAGTTCAAAAATGAAACTGAGAAACAACTAGAAAAGTGCAAGACATATACTGAAAACTACCAAATTCCATTAAAAGAGATTAGAAACAACTGAAAACGTGTCCCAGTTCAGGAATTGACAGACTTAGTATTGCTAAGACGGCATTATTCTCCAAGTTGATGTACAGAGTCAGTGGAATCTCCATCAAAATCTTGGCTGACTCTTTGGCAGAAACTGACAAGCTAATTCTAAAATTCATATGGAAAATCAAAGGATTCAGAATAGCCAAACCAGTCTTGGAAAAAGAATAAAAAATTGGAGGAATCACACTTCCCAATTTCAAAGCATACTACACAGCTACAGTAATTGAGATCATGTGGTACTGGCATTAGGATAGAAATACAGATAAATGGAATAGAATTGAGAGTCATGAAATCCTTATGTTTATGATCAATTGATTTTTGACAAGCGTGTCAATACAATTCAGTAGAGAAAGAAATCTCCAACAGACGGTGCTTGACAACTGGATATGCACATGCAAAGGAACTAAGTTGTTCTCCCTACCTCATGCCATACACAGAAATCAAAGTAGATCAGTTTTATCAAAGTTAAAACCACATACTCATAGAAGAATACATACTAGTAAGCCTTCATTGCCTTCATCTTTCGAGGATTTTTTTTAAGTGAGCATCTTCTTCAAAGAAGATTACATGAAAAGATGCTCAATATCACTACCCACTAGGGAAATGCAGTTTATAACCACAGTGAGATACCATCTCACCCATTAAGATGACTGCTCCAATGAAACACAGCTAATGGCTTGTGCTGTGAAAGATGGGAACCCTTGTACATCTCTAGTGACAGTGTGAATGGTGCAGCTTGTTGGGAGTGTCTGACAGTTGCTCAGAAGATTGAACATTGAATCACCATGTGACCTAATTATTTTAGGAAGACTAAAATCATATGTCCACAAAAAAACTTGCACACAGAAGTTCGTGGCAGCATTGTTCATAATAACCAAAAATGGAAACAACCCAGAAGTCCATTGACTGATGAATAAACTAAATGTAATGTATCTGCACATGGAATATTATTCAGGAATAAAAAAATGAAACACTAATACAGACTATAATATAGATGAACTTTGAAGACATGCTAAATTTTAAAAAGCCAGATGTAAAATAATTCAATGGAATATCCACAGCAAGAAAATCTATAGAGGCATAAAGTGGACTGGTGGTTGCTTGGTGCTGTGAGGAATTGGAGAGAAAATGGGAATACTGGTGGATTTGGGGCTTCTCTTGGGAGTGTTGAATTTGTCCTAACATTAAGTAGCAGGGATAATTCATGTGACTATATCAAATAGCATAAAAGCCACTTAAATGTTAATATCTTGAAAAGTAACATTTATGATACGTAAAATACGTTTCAGGAAAGCTGTGCTTCAGAAAATGGGATTAAATCAAATGTAGTCAAAATAGCTTGTATAAACAAATATATCCTGTATGAACAATGAATACTGGACAGAGAATGTGTGTTGAAATTTCTGTCAGCAAGATGGATAGTGCTCGAGTGTAACTAACTCCTCTGTCAGATGGAAGAAAGAGAATTGAGTTCCACTCAATTTGTATTTATTGAGCATATCCCCAGCATGGAGGCAGATGCCTTCTTTCATTCAACCTTTGCCAGTAGGGCATTGGTATTGGTACTAATAACCTCAGTTATGTTTTATACTTGAAGAAACAGAGCTTAAGAGAGTTGCTGAAGGTCTTATATTTAATAGAGGGCAGAGCCAAGATTTAAATTGAAGATTGACTGACTCCTAAACCTTTTGGCCCTAACCATGATGCAAAGGACAAGTGAGATCTGATGGCAGTAGTATTAGATGGTATTCTTCGGGCTGAAGTGAGAAACAAGCATTTTCCGGAAGTGTTTTGTACATTGGGATTGGTAGCTGATAGAAACAGGTGCAAATTCTGGCTCTAGCCCCGTTTTTAGCTAAGCTCCCTACATCCAAGAACTCCAAGTACATGATGGAATCATGTTGAGTCTGCCACCTCCAATTTGCTGGCATCTATGTGAGGATTCCCTTTCCTTTCTCCTTATGTTAAAGCTGCTCCTGGGGCTGGCACTGTGGCGTAGCAGGTAAAGCTGCCATTTGTAGTGCCAGCATCCTATATGGGCACTGGTTTGAGTCCTGGCTGCTGCACTTCTGATCCAGCTCTCTGCTATGGCCTGGGAAAGCAGTGGAAGATCCTTGGGCCCCTGCACCTGCATGGGAGACCTGGAAGAAACTCCTGGCTCCTGGCTTTGGATCAGCCCAGCTCCAGCCTTTGTGGCCATTCGGGGAGTGAACCAGCAGATAAAGATTCTCTCTCTCTCTCTCTCTCTTCACCTCTGCCTCTCTGTAACTCTGTCTTTCAAATACAGAAATAAACCTTTAAAAGAAAAAGCTGTTCCTTAGTATTTTCATTCTAGTTGAGCAACCAGGACCAGGTAAGGCCCTTTACGCACATGAAAGATGCAGAAAGAGCAAATGCAGGCAAGAACAACAATGTGAAAAAACAGATTCATCAGGGTGAGAACTGACTTAGGTTTGAGAGTTGACTGATCCCAGACTCATGCTGGTCTTCCATGGAGAGTTGTCGCTGGGAAGCCAATGTCCAGATCTCCTTCTTTGCATCTTTATGGAGAAAAATACTGATGAAAGTGAGTCAGAGTAGCATGCTTGAGTCCCAAGCTCACCATGATGAGAAGTTCTCTCTACCCTCTTCTGTCACCCTAGAGATAACACATGAAGGATGGAGTATCCCAGCATGGGCATATTCTGGATTCTTGAATGACCCCGTGGAGCAGAGCAGCTGTTGGAGACTCTCTGGTTTGTGATGTAAGTGAGAAATCAACATTTCTTCTAGTAAGTTGCTAATTGTAGGATTTGTTTTGTTATGCAGCATGGCTAACCTACCCTAAAATGCAGTCCCTAACCTTTACTAGTTATGCAAATTTTAGCAAGTCCTGCAACCTCCCCAAGCCTCAGTGTCCTTTATGAAACAGGCTCAGTAACCCTTGCCAGGGGTCTTCTAAGGTTCCCTACAAGTTTGCATACATGCATGTGTTTGTGTTTTGCAATTTTGATATATGGTAAAGTGGTAGTCGGATGTTTCTGAACTTAGCAGGACCATCAGACTCAATTCCAGGTCTGATTGGATCCAGCTCTGCTTTTGTCTCTACTTTAGCCAAGGTCTTAGCTGTATGTCCTCCACGTTTTGCTCTAATAACCCAGGATACTCATTGTCAGTGGCTGCCTCAATTGCCTTAGTAATGGCTGCCGCAGAAGATGGGTACTGCGTACTGGAGCCAGAAGTATTCCTCTACAGCACACAGATCTTGATATTCCACCCCACATACTATCTATTGATCTGGCTTTTGTTCACTTTAATGCTTAAGTGCTTAAGTTCAGTGTAGGAGAACGGGTGATGAGAATCTCTGGACGACCAAGGACAGATATCTAGAGGCAATGGGGCTATCACCCCACCTGCTTTTTATCTGGATTACTCTGTGGAAGACTCATAAGTAAATGACTTAAGGCAGAGTGGAGAGAGAAAATATAGACACATATGTATTTATTAATGTTGTATTTATTTTTAAAGATTTACTCACTTATTTGAAAGTCAGAGGTACAGGGAAGGAGAGGCAGAGAGAGGGAGAGAGGGGATCTTCCATCTGCTGGTTCACTCCCCCAAATGGCTGCAATGGCTGGGACTGGGTCAGGCCTAAGCCAGGAGCCAGGAACTGCTTCTGGGTCTCCCATGTGGGTGCATGGGCCCAAGCACTTGGGCCATCTTTTGCTGCTTTTCTAGGAGCATTAGCAGGGAGCTGGATCAAAAAAAGTGGAGCAGCCAGGACATAAACCGATGCCCATATGGGATGCTGGTGCTGCAGGCGGTGGTTTTACCCACTGTACCACTGCACTGGCCCCTTTATTTGTTTGTTTGTTTTAAATATTTCTTAAACCAGTATTTCTTTTCTTTTCTTTTCTTTCTTTTCTTTTCTTTCTTTCTTTTTTTTTTTTTAGAATTATCTTATTTATTTGAAAGATAGAGTTACAGAGAGAGGTAGAGCCAGAGAGAGAGAGAGAGAGAGGTCT
The DNA here is from genome assembly GCA_949820135.1 of Sylvilagus floridanus. Taxonomy (NCBI): domain Eukaryota; kingdom Metazoa; phylum Chordata; class Mammalia; order Lagomorpha; family Leporidae; genus Sylvilagus; species Sylvilagus floridanus. The sequence continues at coordinate 70,867,846 of OX463239.1, forward strand.
TCCATTCCACAGGTTCAACTTCCCAAATGACTGTAACAGCCAGAGCCGAGCAGATCCAAAGTCAGGAGCCAGGAGCTTCTTCTGTGTCTTCCACATGAGTGCAGGGGCCCAAGGACTTGGGCCATCTTCTACTGCTTTCCAAGGCCATAGCAGAGAGCTGGATCACAAGAGGAGCAGCCAGGACTCGAACCGGTGCCCATATAGGATGCTGGAGATGCAGGCTGGGGCTTATACCACAGTGCCAGCCCTATTTATTTATTTTAAAATTTTATTTATTTATTTGAAAGGCAGAGTTATGGAGAGGCTTAGACAGAGAGAGGTAGGTCTTTGTCTTCTGGTTCAGTCCCCAAACGGCCGCAATGGCTGGAGCTTAATAGGTCCAAAGCCAGGAGCCAGGAGCTTCTTCCAGATCTCCCATATGGGTGCAGGGACCCAAGCACTTGGACCATCTTCTACTGCTTTCCCAGTACATAGCAGAGAGCTGGATCAGAAGTGGAGCAGCTGGGACTCGAACTGTATGGGATGCCGGTGTCACAGGCTTTGCTTTACCTAGTACACCACAGGGCCAGCCCCATCTTTTGTTTATTTTTGTAAGTAAAAATTTAAAAAAAAAAAAAAAAAAACTCGGCAGGGACCCAAGGACTTGAGCCAGCTCCTGCTGTCCTCCAGGTTGCACACCAGCAGGAAGCTAGAATCTAAAGTGGAGCCAGAACTTAAACCAGACACTCCGACATGGGATGCAGGCATCTCAAGTAGCAACTTACCTGCTGTGCCAAACGCCTGCTCTGGTTTGTTTTTTACTGCAATATTGACCTTAATATTAAGTACTGAAACATATGTGTAACACAGTGCCAAATTTTGTGGTTCAAAGAAGTCACCAGGGAACCTCTTAGGAAAAGGAGAAGTACGCTTGAGGTGGAACGTTTGCACTTGAACTATGCAGGGATGTTTAAGGAGTCCCTGTTTTGGATTATACCCTGAAGTAGACATTTTTCTGCATATTTTCCCCTCTCTCCTTCGCCACAACTCTGTGAGATAGGATGTTACCATCCCCATTTTACAGATGAAAAGAGGAGCTCAGAATGAGCTTTGCCCAAGAGCACACAGCCCATAGGTAAGAGCAGGAAACGAACCCCAGGTCTTCTGGCTGCATGCTGTGGCCCAGCCTAGTGCAGCAAAGGGGCAGGACACAGGCCTGTGGCTACTTGCTGACCACTGTAGCACTGAGCTAGGCAGACACGGCTTCATCTCACTGGGTTGATTGTCAGGAGCTCAGAGCAGGGCAGAGGGACATGCCCCACAATAAGATTCTCAACAGCAAGCTCAAGGCTGAGAGTGGAAAAGGTCGATGAGACTGACAGGAGAGGGGAGCAGGAGATATGGGACGGGGGAACGGAGGCCAACAGGCAGAGTCGCTGCTCTTGGACTGACCACAGGAGGACCCAGATCGCTGGTTAAGGTCTCACCTTGACCTTGAATCTGACCCCTTTTCTTCCCCTCCAGCCTGGGTCCTGCCTGGCCAGGGCCCACGTGCATTCCCTGTCTGTCCTGGGTCTGCCCCACGCTGCCCCTGCCCTCCCCTCCCACAGACACAGCCGAGTGGGTGGGGTCAGACGGGCTGCCCCTGCCTCCAGGCCCTGCCAGGCACAACGGAAGCTCCCCTGCACCTCTCATTTTTCATGACTTGGAGACTCCAGTTTCCAATTCCCTATCCCTGCTGGCGGCCCTGTCCCTGTGCCCTTTGAAGACACTGAATGCCAAAGTCACGGTGCAGGCCTGTGGTGACACATTCATTTCGCTCCCCTTACCTCTGTGGTCTTCATGTTACTACTTACTTTGATGATGCGTTAGAGCACTTGGCAATCTGGACAGACCTTTTGCTGAGACCCGGAGGCCCCAGTGTGCTGAGGAAGCAGCTTTTATTCTTCTTTGCATTTACAATGACCTCAGTATAAGGGAAGCCCTCCAAAGCATGCCTGGAGCAATAGGGGGCCGGCCACGTGATTCCAGGCAAGGACTCATTTCTCTGTCCATGAAAAGCGATTGTGTGACCTGTTTTGTGAGGTCCTTTGGGTGTTCTTTGAAGGACCAAATGAGATACTTTATGCCCAAAAACTGCACACAGCTGGTGCTCAATAAGTGCTTATTTTCCTCTTTCCCTCTGATCTTACTGGTATTTCCCCATTCCCTTCCTTTTCCTTCACACTCCCTGCCCCCCATCCCAGCCTCGTCTCCCCGTCCTTTCTCTCTAAAGCCCTAGTGGACTGGGCGTGGCAGCCTGACTACCACGTCCCCCAGAAGGGCTCATTCTCCTCCGCTTCTTGGCCGCAGACAGGCCAGGCCGGGCAAGGAGAGACGCTGTGGTTTACAGAGCGTCCCATTCTCCCCTTGCTGGATAATGAGAAGTTTGAGAAAGGCCTTTGGGTCCTGACCAAGTGCTCGTGGCTTTTCCTTGGCAGAAATGTGATTTCCTGTGTGATGGCAAGACAGGCCACCGAGCACAACCCACAGCGGCTTGGGCTTCCTGCCATCTGGTTTGGGAAGAGACAAAAGATGTTTTCTCTGGGTTACCTGTAGCGGAAGTGCACGCGCCCGTGTAACGGGCTCTCTGCGTGTCTGGGGTTGAGGGTCCACTGAGGACTCAGAAGCTGTCAAGTTCAGCGCTCCTTCAAAGCTCTCTGTTCTTCAAAATCCCCTTCAGAAGTGCCCCCAGTGTCTTGTCTTCGTTTCTGAGACTCAGCCCTGTCTTTATGAAACTTGGTGCTGCACAGAGAGAAAGAAACCCACGCCTAGCTCTTGAAACCCAAGGCTGTTCTGTAAGTCAAGCCGCTCCCTGTCTGTGTCCCCCAACAGCACCCCCAGGTCTTACCTTGGGTCTTTAAGGTTCTGGTGTCTCAGAGAAATAAACTTGACTTTAACCTTCATGAAACTTCACACCTTACTCCTCCTGCTGCCTCTAGTTATGAAGGAATAGAAGTTAATCTCCAGACCCTCAAACTTGTCTGCCCTTCATTTTACATTTCTGAAGGTCTGAGTAGGGGCTTGGACATTTGGGATGTGTGTATGTCCCGTGTCAGAGTGCCTGAGTTCCAGGCCAGCTCTGCTTCCCATCTAGCTTCCTGCTAATGCTCACCCCAGGAGGCGGCAGGCGATGGCTCAAGTGCTTGGTTCCTACCACCCACATGAGAGACCTGGATTGAGTTCTTGGCCCCTGGCACTGGCCTAGCACCCCAACTATTGGAAGCATTTGGGAAGTGAACCAGCAAATGGGAACTCTCTGTTTCTGTCTCCCCACGCTCTCTTCTCTCTCACTTTCTCAAATAAACAAGCAAATAAATGAATTTTTTTTAAAAAAAGTCCAGAGTGGAGAGATCCATGATGCTGGAAGAGTGGTTGAAAAATTCCCAGAACAGTGCAGTTGCTTTCCTGTGCGCAGTGTTTGCCCTGCGTAGGCCTGTCGCGCGGCACGTTCTCCTCCAGGTGTTATCCGGTTCTATATTCACCTGGTTTGCTCATATTAGAAAGCACCTGGTGAGTTAGATGTGCTAGAAGCAATTCACAGTCAGTCCTGACTGTTCCTTTGGCAGAGATCTTCGTGAGCACCTGCAGGTACTGCATTGGGCAGTGAGAGGAATACGGAGGGTTGGGAGCCAGGAGCTGTGCTCTCAATGTAAACCAATCTCTTTTGAGACATTTTGTGTCCTGTCCTTGTGCAGCTGAGCTGAGTGGCTTTTCCATATGATCAGCAACATCTGTGCTTTCTTTGATTAAAAAAGTATTTGGACACTTTGTATTCAGCCCCAGGTACCCAGCACCATAGAGAGGGCAGTCAAGGTCAAGGCATAAGCCTCGCCCCAGTGATCTAGATAAGATAATTACTGAGCAGGCGGTGCCGTGGCTCACCAGGCTAATCCTCCACCTGAAGCGCTGGAACCCAGGGTTCTAGTCCCGGTAGCTCCTCTTCCAGTCCAGCTCTCTGCTGTGGCCCGGGAGTGCAGTGGAGGATGGCCCAAGTGCTTGGGCCCTGCACCCGCATGGGAGACCAGGAGAAGCACCTGGCTCCTGGCTTCGGATCGGCACAGCATGCCAGCAGTAGTGGCCATTTGGGGAGTGAACCAACAGAAGGAAGACCTTTCTCTCTGTCTCACTCTCTCAGTGTCTAACTCTGCCTGTCAAAAAAAAAAGTTACTGAGCAATGTAACATATAACACACATGTTCAGATGTACAGTTTTATAGTCAGATGACTTTTTAAACTTTGACAACATTTAAATTTTACAGTTACAGTATCTACTAAAGCTTAGCATGGATATAGCTTTAGGCTAAGTAATTCTGGTCCTAAATATATACCCAAAAATGATGTACATAGTCATCAAAAGATACCTTAAAACTATTCACAACTGGCTGGCATTGTGGTGCGGCGGGTCCAGCTGTGGTTTGCAGTGTCAGCATCCCACATGGGAGTGTCAGTTCAAGGCCAATCCAGCTCTCTGCCAATGTGCCTGAAAAGGCAACGAAAGATGGCTCAAGTGCTTGGGCCCCTGCCACCCACATGGGAGACGCTGATGGAGACCCTGGCTCCTGGCTTTGGCCTGGACCAGCGCTGGTTTTTGTAGCCATTTGGGGAGTTCACTCTCTCTGAGACTCTGCCTTTCAAATAAATAAATAAATCTTTTTTAAAAATTTCACAACAGGGATGGGTGTTTGGCTGTGCATAGAAATGGCCAGGGCTCTGAATCACTAGTCAAAATCCCTGAATCTTTGAGCTGATCCTGGTTATCGACCGTGTGCTTGGGAGAGGCAGTCTCTGCATGCTCTGGTGTTTCCAGCCGTGGAGTGGAGATGAGACTTCATCCAGTGTCTTCCAGCAGGGTACCTATTAGATGTGGGAAACCTGGCAGGCTAAGAGGTGGGTTTATTATCTCACTGTCAATATTTAGGAGTCTGCTCTTGATTAAAGTTCACTTCAGAACATCTCAGAACAATTCCTCAATCTGAACATCTTACCTTATGACATTCTGGTATTCGGCTTCCAATATTTGGGACTATTGGAGCTGATTTGATTATGTTCTAGAATAACACACACGTAAGAGGTCTTCCAAATAGCCATGAAGATGCATATTGAGGCAAAACCACGCGTGGATTTAAAACTCGTCTGGGCCCGAATCATCTTTCAGTGTTTTCAGCACGTGTGGGACAGAGCTAACTGCTCACGTGGCTTTCCCTGCCCACCCTAACAACTGTGTGGGCTCTGGGTCAGTTTCAGATGATGAATTTGTCTCCTTAGCGTGAGTCCCAGCACCTCACTTCCTTCCGTGCTTGGTTATTTTTTATTGGACAGCACATATTGCTGGGTGCCGGCCGTTTTTCTGTTGTTGTAAGTATCTCTGAGCCTTGTTCTGGGTCGAGTAGCCTGATGCTTTGGAGTCTTGCTTTCGTTATGTTGGGGGATTCAGAAGACTCCAGCGGGTAAGAACTATGAGGAATCAAGAGGTTTCCAGTCCGGTCTGGGGGCACAGGCACTATGTATGGTCAGTTCTGTGTGGCCTCTAAGGAGGGTTCCATCTAATCCTTTAGAGGGGTCCTTTTCCCAGCCTTGGCTCATTTCTTTACAGGGCTGGGCTGTTCAGTATCCAGCTGAAGACTGCGAATCTCTAGAATTTCTCCTCTGTGCAACTCAATCCTCTTTGGTTCCCTGCTCCAGGAAATTGTTGCCTTGGGCTCCCTGACCTCCCAACTCCCCATCCTGAACTCTGGGAGCCACAGCCTGGAAACTCCATCAGTGCATGAGCTGGGGTGATTGCAGGGCTCCCCGCATTTGTCTTCTGCCCTCCGGGATCAGCGATCTCTGTCTCGGGATGTCTGGGGTCTTGAGACCCTTTCTCATCTGCTTCACTGGATCTTTTGGTGCTTTCAATGGAAGGGTGAATTCAGTCCCTACCACTCCATTTCATCTGGGAGAAAGAATTTGTAAGCCTAATTTTCCTAAAATATTTGTTGCATCAGCTGGTTTCTTTGTCATCTTACAGTGTTTCTAATTCTAGTATATTTTAAACTTTTTTATTTTATTTTTTTTAAAGATTTATTTTATGTATTTGAAAGAAAGAGTTACAGAGAGAGGTAGAAACAGAGAGAGGTCTTCCATCCACTGGTTCACTCTCCAGATGGCTACAATAACTGGAGCTGCACCAATCCGGAGCCAGGAGCTTCTTCGGGGTCTCCCACACGGGTGCAGGTGCCCAAGGACTTGGTCCATCTTCTACTGCTTTCCCAGGCCATAGCAGAGAGCTGGATTGGAAGAGAAGCAGCCGGGACTAGAATCAGCGCCCATATGGGATGCTGGCGCTTGAGGCCAGGGCTTTAACCCGCTGTGCCACAGCGCTGGCCCCACTTTTTTATTTTTTAATTTTTATTTAAGATTTCTTTATTTGAGAGGCAGAGTTACAGACAGAAAGAGGGAGAGACAGAGAAAAAGGTCCTCCATCCACTTGTTCACTCATCAAATGGCCACAATAACTGGGGCTGAGCTGATCCAAAGCCAGGAGCCTGGAGCTTCTTCCAGGTCTCCCATTTGGGTGCAGGTACCCAAGCACTTGGGCCATCTTCCACTGCTTTCCCAGACCATAGGTAGGTAGCTGGATCAGAAGAGGAGCAGCCGGAACAAACTGGCGCCTATATGGGATGCCAGCATTGCAGGCAGAGGCTTAGCTTACAATACCACAGCGCTGGCCCGCTTTCCCATTAGTTTTGAGTAAAGCTGAGTGCCCACCTTAGTGTCCTTTCCGAAGAATGACTGATGAGCTCTTCCTCTCCCTCTTACCATGTGGCCTCATGAAGGTTTAGTACAGAGTCGAGCACAGCCTTCACCCAGCTTCCCCTCATGTTAGTACGAGGGGTCATCAAAGGATTCATAAAAAAAATGCACGTTCATGCTTTTTTTTGCTATTTACTTATATATTTTTAAAGATTTATTTATTTCTTTGAAAGTCAGACTTACACAGAGAGAAGAGAGGCAGAGAGAGAGGTCTCTCATCCACTGGTTTATTCCCCAGATGGCCATGACGGCCGGAGCTGTGCTGATCTGAAGCCAGGAGCCAGGAGCTTCTTCTGGGTCTCTCATGCTGGCGCAGGGGCCCAAGAACTTTGGCCATCCTCCATTGCCTTCCCAGTCCATATCAGAGAACTGGACTGGAAGTGGAGCAGCCAGAATTTGAACTGGCACCCATATGGGATGCTGGCACTGCAGGCCATATTCCTCCTGCAGCCCATAAAGAAGGGAACTTCCACTCCCTTCCCCTTGGGAGAATTGAAGGAAGCACACTCAGATTTCTCTCTCCACACCTACTTCTTGCGAAGTGGGCAGAGGAAGCTATTCAAGCAAGACCCAACAGGCGGCTCTATTTCACTAGCAGGCAGAGTTTAAAAGGCTCAAGACCAGCCCTGTGGGATAGGCTCCCCTGTGGCCCATTGACTTCCTGTCTCCATGTGGTAAACCCATCCAGAGAAAGGCCCCGAACCTGACACCTTTATTCCCTGCCTTCTGCAGTAAAGAGGCAAATGAGCCGGGCCAGTGGTCCAGTGCAGCCAGCTGGAGAACTGGAGGTCGAGTCTGTCCTACAGGGCCAGCTCTGCTCAGTCAGGGCCCAAGGTCTCCTTGGCTTCGATGCCCAATCTTATTTATTTATTCATTAATTCAAGAGGCAGAGTGAGGCAGGCAAACACCCTCCCCCTGCACAGCAACTATTTTACTCCTTAAATGCCCACAATGGCCAGGGCTGAGCCAGGTCAAAGCCAGGAACCAGCAGCCCAATCCAGGTATCCCATGTGGGTGGCAGGAACCCAGCTATATAGGCCATCACCACCAGCTCCCAGAGTGAACACTGACAGGAAGGTAGAATCAGGAGTAAAGCCGGGAGTGGAACCGGGGCTCACCCATGTGAAATGCAGGGTCCTAGCTGGCGTCCTGACCACCAGAGCATCTTCTTTTTTTTTTTTTTTTTTTTTTTTTTGACAGGCAGAGTGGACAGTGAGAGAGAGAGACAGAGAGAAAGGTCTTCCTTTGCCGTTGGTTCACCCTCCAATGGCCGCCGCGGCCAGCGCGCTGCGGCCGGCACACCGCGCTCATCCGATGGCAGGAGCCAGGTGCTTTTCCTGGTCTCCCATGGGGTGCAGGGCCCAAGCACTTGGGCCATCCTCCACTGCACTCCCTGGCCACAGCAGAGAGCTGGCCTGGAAGAGGGGCAACCGGGACAGAATCCAGCGCCCTGACTGGAACTAGAACCCGGTGTGCCGGTGCTGCAAGGCGGAGGATTAGCCTAGTGAGCCACGGCGCCGGCCTTAGAGCATCTTTTTTGTGATATTTCAAATCCGTCTTGCATCCTATCTGCTCTCCCCTTTAATGTTAATTACTGTTTCTCTGTGATTTCCCAAAGGCCCTACTCATTGTCGTGCTATTTTTATACTTCTTGAAACTTTCAAATCCATAATTAAACAACAAAAGCTCAGAATGCATGAAATTCTTCAACCAAAAAGATAAAACTTTTATGTTACTGTTCAGGAAACATTACACAGAGTAGGAATTCTAAATTTAAATTCAGAAAGGTTAACTGCATGAATTATAAGAAATCCACCCAGTTCTTATAAACGGCCCCACGCTCGCCTGTCGCCTCTCAGTGTCAACATTTTTAAATTAACACGCAGACTCTCCACACAGTCACTGAATGTTTTGATGCTTACTGGCAGGAGTGATCAAGTGAAAAAAAAAATATGCCCAGATGAATTCCGAGAGAAAGGACAAGTGTTTCATGGAATCACACCAGAGCACTGGGTGCTAGTGTTATGGTGATAAGCAGTTCCATCTGAACCCCACAGCAAGGCACAGACTTAGGCATTTAGTGGTGCCCTCCAAGTGCTGTAAGGTCATGGAGAAGGCATGATGGCTATAGCAGGAGCACCAAGCTCAGCTCTTTTTTATTTTTTTATTTTTTGACAGGCAGAGTTAGACAGTGAGAGAGAGAGACAGAGAGAAAGGTCTTCCTTTTTCCGTTGCTTCATCCCCCCAAGTGGTCGATATGGCTGGCACGCTGCGCCAATCCGAAGCCAAGAGCCAGGTGCTTCCTCCTGGTCTCCCATGGGGTGCAGGGCCCAAGCACTTGGGCCATCCTCCACTGTACTCCCGGGCCACAGCAGAGAGCTGGCCTGGAAGAGGAGCAACCAGGACAGAATCCGGCGCCCCGACCGGGACTAGAACCCGGTGTGCCAGCGCCACAGGCAGAGGATTAGCCTAGTGAGCCATGGCGTAGGCCTGGATCTCATTTTATTTATTCACTGTCTTATTGATGGGTGTTTGGGTCATTTCTACTGCCCAGCTGTTGTGATTAGCAGGGTTATGGCCATTTTGCATATCTGTGTGGACATGGGTTTTCATTTCTCTTGGATATATACCTAAGAGAGGAATTTCTGGATCACTTGGATTATGTACATTTAGGTTTCTAAGAAACTGCTTCAGTAGCTTCCCACCAAGAGTGAGTAGTTGAGGATTTCAATCCCTCTATAATCTTGCCAACATTTATTGTCTATGATTACAGCTGTTGGGGTGGGTGCGAAATGGTGCCTCATTGTGATTTTGATTTGCATTTTCCTAATGACTTCAAACATTTTTCCATGTGTTCATTGGCCTTTGGTTATCTTCTTTGGTGAAAAGTCTGTCCAAATTATTTGCCCATTTTTAATTGAGTTGTATAACCTTTTTGTTATTGAGGTGTAAGAGTTCTTTGTATATTCCGGACACAAATTCTTTGTCAGATCTGTGACTTGCAAACATTTTTCTCCTGGTCTGGGTCCTGTCTTTATTGTGAGCGTAAGTACCATGGAACTTTATCTGTGGAATTCTTTGAGGCCTGGATTGAAATCGCATTGCTCCAGAGATGGATTGAATTTGCTTTTGCCAGTCATCTGGGAGCACTTGCACAATTCAAGATGATTGTCCCACTGAGTCTGCATTCTAGACAACAGGGAAAGTCTAAAGGTGGAAAGCCAGGACCCCCCATTCATTGTCAGGGCAAATAAGGAAGTTGCACCCTCACCCACATACTTCCACGACTTGGTCATGTGGTCATATCTAGCTGTAAGAGAACCTGGAAAATCTAATTGCATGCTTGGTGGCTCTGTACCCAGTTAAAAACCCTATGCAAAAAAAAAAAAAAAAAAGTATTACATCTCTAGCCAATGATAAGGACCTACACTCAAACTCAAGTCTACACCATTCCATAGCCATGCCCTTTGCTCTACATTGTACTGTCTTCAAGGAAGAAGTCAACCAAATATTCTTTTTAAACCAGTTACTAAGAATCCTCAAGTTCAAGGCAATAAGTGGCAGAACGAGAGCTTGAACACGGGTCTTTTCATGGGTCACCTTCTTGCTGTTCTACTCTGCTTCCTTGGGTTGAGAAGGGGTGTTTTCATGGTAGCCTGGAGACATTACACTTGTGCAGCGTTTGTTCAGGGAGCTGGAAGTAAAACTTCCGAACTTCATTCCCTCCTTTCTCCAGAGAAGCAGCTTGGTCCCATGACCCTGTATCCTGAATTGCTCTGCTCTGTGGCACTTATCCCAGCTCTGTGGTCTCCAGAGCATCCTCTGGGCAGGCGGGCAGGAGGGCCTGGCATTGGCCTGGGGTCTCCCTGCCAGGAACAATATTTGGAGGACGAGGCCACTGGTGGAATGCTCACTGCAGTGGCCAGTCAGGAAATGCCACTGGCCTCCGGCTGCACCCAGAAGCATCTCTTTCAGCCAGAAGGGTGCCTGAGTGCCAAAAGTGTTGAGTTTCTTTTTCCTTTTTCTCTTGAAGGCTTTTTCAGGAGTTAGAGAACCAGCTAAGTGGGGGTTAGTGAGTTCGGTGGTTACAAAAACAGATTTCTCCTCTTGACAGAGTTGGCCTCAGTTGTCCTGGGTGGGCATGCTGTGAGCTCACTCCATTCCATTCTGTCCTGTGTATTCACACACAAGGGGGCTTCAACAAGTTTGTGGAAATACATGTATGGAAAGACTATGTGGAGTTCAAAACTTTTTCTCTTTAAAATTTTCTATTTATTTGAGAAGCAAAGAGGTAGAGTGGGACTGAGGGGGAAAAGAGAGAGAGAGAGAGAGAGAGAGAGAGAGAGAGAGAAGGCAAATGTAAGCATGAACTCCCATCCTCTGCTTCACTCCCCAAATGCCTGCGACATCTGGGGCCAAATCTGGGAGTGGGGAACTCAATCTAGGTCTCACGGGTGGCAGAACCCAGTTAATTGAGCCAACGCCACTGTCTTCCAGGCTACACATCAGCAAGGAGCTAGAGTCAGGAGGCAGAGGCAGGCCTCAAATGCAGCGCTCTGAAAAGGGACGTGGGGATCACAGACATGTTCACTACCAGGCTACCTGCAGGCTGCTGCACTTCAAGTCTATTTTCCATGAGTTCTTCTACTCTGTCAGGTCTGTTTCATGGGTGGTTAGTGTTCAACCAGAGATGACAAGTCCCACTCAGTCCTGAACAAAATGGCTAGCAAGGTTGATTTCCTGTGGAATACTCCCCACAGGGAAAATGAAGCAATTGCTAATGGGCACCCTGAGGGGCAGCTCAACTGGTGTCCACCATGTGGGACACCCTGATTGAGTTCCTGACTCCTTGCTTAAGCCTGGCCCAGCCACAACTGTTGCAGGTATTTGAGGAGTGAACCAGCAAATGGAAGGTCTCACTTTCTCTGTCTCTCAAATAAAATGGAAATCAGTAAGTAAAGTCTTAAGTGTGGTGACCATCTTCGTTAGAGTTGGCTTTGTCCATATTTGGCATTATCTTCTTAGGATGGTTTTTCCAAGCAGTCAATTGGAATGAGATAGTTCAAGTTCCTTGAAGTGAAATTGGTTTCCAAAGATTGGGATTCACAATAGCGATTTTGGCCCATCCTCATCAGTAATACAGAAAATTTTTTAATGTTCAGTTGAATTTAGTGGGTCCCTCCTGCTTAGTTTCATTTTTATTCATTTAACTGCTGGGAAGGTTGGAGCTTTTTCCCATACCAGTTGAATTTCCTCCTTTGTAACTTACCCACTTTTTTTTATTGGTATCATTGATGGTTTTCTCACCAATGTGTATGATTTTTTTAATAAATATATCAACAATTCATGTTTTGTCTTCCTGAGAATGTGTTCCTGTTTACCTATTTTTATATAGGGAAATCAATTGCTATTTTAGTCTGTGAATTTTCCTTTGAATCTTACTTTCTCTTTTTTAAAAATTCATTTATTTACCAATTTGAAAGGCAGAGTAACAGAGAGAGGGAAAGAGACAGAGGTCTTCCATCCAATGGTTCACTCTCCAATGGCCACAACAGCCAGGTCTGGGCCAGGCCAAAGCCAGATGTCAGGAACTCTATCTGGGTCTCCCACATGGGTGGCAGGGGCCCAGGCATTTAGGGCCTCTTCCATTGCTTTCCCTGATGCCTTAGCAACAAGCTGGATCAGAAATGGAGCAGCTGGGAGTCGAACCAGCACTCTGATCTGGGATGCCAGTGTTACAACGGCAGCTTAACCCGCTCCACCACAATGCCAGCCCCTCATTGCTTCTAGACTGTCAAAGGTAGATCTCCCTAAGGCCTTAATAATACCCAATCATAAATTCTCCTAGTCTTTCTCTAGTAAAATTTGCTTTGTGTTTCATAAGAATACAGCATGTATTTTAGTGCATATGCTGAGATGAGAGTCTTTTAAACTTTTAATTCAACTTTTCCAGTAAGATTACCTCCTTTCCTATTTACCATACTTCCTTTGTCAGATAGAGTATTCATGTAAGTTCATGGTAAATTTGTGTTGTGAAAAAAAACTATGCATGGATTTCAACATTTTTGCACCAAAAAAACTTAATGTTTTTCTTTTAATATTTATTTATTTATTTATTTATTTGAAAGTCAGAGTAACACAGAGAAAGGAGAGGCAGAAAGAGAGAGAGAGAGAGGTCTTCCATCCAATGGTTCACTCCCCAGTTGGCCGCAACAGCCGGAGTTGCCCCGATCTGAAGCCAGGAGCCAGGAGATTCCTCCGGGTCTCCCACGTGGGTGCAGGGGCCCAAGCACTTGGGCCATCTTCTACTGCTTTCCCAGGCCACAGCAGAGAGCTGGATCAGAAGTGGAGCAGCCGGGACTCGAACCAGTGCCTGTATGGGATGCCAGCACTGAAGGCGGCAGCTTTATCAGCTAAGCCACAGTGCTGGCCCCTAAACTTATTGTTTTAATTCCTGGGCCGACACTGTGGCAAAGCAGGTTAATGCCTCTTTGGCTCCAGAGCACAGTTTTCCTAAGCATTGGTTGATAGCATGCTTCTGTCTTTGGTAGGTCCAAAAAGCCTCATGCGTAGTCAGGTCATCCCACTTGTAGTGCACACAGGTAACCCTGGGGCTGGCGCTCAGCAGAGGACACAGGTGAGGCTGTAGATACAGAGCCATCCATTTCATTGCATCGAAATATGTAAAGTCAGTCTGTAAAATGAATTGGTAGATGGGAACAGTTGTCGGCAAGATAAAAAGTTTGACTTAGACGATATCCTGTGATGCTAGGGCTGACTGAGAACAGTGGAGAGAGCAGAAGCCTGGCCCTGGGACGCTCAGAACAGGCCCAGAGAAGCCTTCCAAGACGGTTGTGCTCCATCCCCTCCAGGTTTAGAGAGTACCTGGGTAGGGGATGCAGCTTCTTGCCCAAAGCCAAAGAGGTGCTTAGTGGCAGGGCTGGGCCCAGATCTGGGTTTCCTGGCTGCTGGGGGGGACTCCCTAAGATGCTCTGGGAAAAGGGGGCTCCTGAGCTGAGCAGCCACAAAGACAATTTCTTTATGGTCACCGTGTGACTAATGCTGCACACCTGTTATCTACGTTTGAGCCTCACCCTCACCCTTCTGTTAGGTCCTGGCAAAGTGTGGGACCCACATTCCCCTAACTGACTGGTCAGGTTAAGCATCTCCCTCCATCCCCAACACCTACCAGATGCTCCCAGCTGGGAGCTTGTCTCTCATGTGCCCCCACAGCTCTCCTGTCACCGAGTGAGAACCAGAATCGATTGTGCGTGTTCCCAAATCCAGTAATGCCCACTACGTACACTCGACACTGTGATTATATAGCTTAACCAAAAGGAGCATGAACCGAAGAGAGGCGTGGGGAACGATGGAAGCGGTTGTTGCGTTACGACAAAACAAATGTTGCTCTGGAAAGACCCGCCATAGTGAATCACCAAAACCACCTGTGGAGCGAAGTATGGATGAGGTAACTGTCAAAACCAGATGGAACTTTCTAGAAATCTAGAAGATTCTGCCTTGGAACTGCTTCCCAAGAAGCCTAGAAACTCTCTTCTGTTTGTGAAATGAGAAACCGAAAATTATGGGCACAGCTTATGTAACATAAGGAGAATTTTCATCACAGGCCTCCTTGGTAAAGAAATAGCTTTAGATCCACGTCAAAACAATAATAATAATAACGTGTCCTGTTTCGTGATTTCTCACCTTGACCAAGTTTTTGAGTCATTAACCAACTGCCAGCCCCTGTCACGTAGGATAAGAAACCGTCCACTGATGTAAAATACTCTGTACGTTCAGATGAGCTGCACAGGCTCCGAGTAGCATGATCAGGCTCTGAGAGACAGGCGCGTGAGCGAGAGGCTGTACACCACACCGCTGAAGGCACCAGGACCAAATTCCAGCTCCATCCTAACCAGTGCAGAGGTCCTGGGCACACTGCTTTTCCTCTTTAGACTCTGTTTTCTCATCGTTAAGTATAATCTGTGCGGGATTATTGTCGAGATGAAAGGCTGTGTTGATAACACGTGAGCTTCCTATGCTGATTCCGAATGGCAGCGGGGAGGTGAATGAGTGAGCCGTGGGGGGATTGGATGTGGGTAAATGAGAAAGCTGCACCCCGTCCCTGCTCGTGGCAAATCCAGCCCACGAGTTGATCCTGAGTAGTTCTGTTGTGTGCACATTCAGATGTTGCAGCCAAGGGCACAGATGAGAGGATCCTGGGAACAGAATGCCCCTGACCATAGTGGAGACACAGGAACGCAGATGCTGTGGGAGTCTAGGAGCTGGGAGGAACCAGGCCATAGTGGAGTCCTGCAGGGAGTCAGGCTGTGTGATCTGGATACTGTGGAGGGCACTCTGAGTCCTGGGGCCCTTTAACTCTTTCTCGACTGGTAGCTGAGCCTTGTGACTGCCCCAGCTGCTGAACCAGCAATGCAGGAGCAGTCTGGCCTGGCTGCAAGAAGCAGCTCTCTCCCAGTTCCTCAGTGCACATGTGTGTGCGAGTGTGTGTGTGTATGTGTGTGTGTGCATGTGCGTGTGTCTGTCTGTCTTTATCTTGCTACCTCTCTCTGTCTGTCTGTCTCTGGTTCGCTCTCTGAGTCAGAGGGAGGAGTCCTTCCATTTCCACTGGCTGGCAGCTCTTGCCTTCCCCAGCACACCCGCCCCCAGCCCTACAAGTTGCAGAAAGAGCCACTGCTGGCGTGGAGCTATTTCTGTGAGCTGAGTCACAGGGCCAGAAGGCAAGAGAGGACCCTGCCTTGTGTCTGCTCCGAGGGCCTGGACACCCACCGTGAGATAGCGCCCACAGGAGCCCTTACTGGAGAGGGGTGGGCAGCCCATCCAGACGGGGACACATCGGAAGGCTGGGCTCACTCCACCCCTGCTGTGTAGCCCTGCGCCGGGCACCGGGACCCCCAGATCCTTTCCTTCCCATGCTCTCTGCAGCCTCGGGGATTTACCCCAGGACCGCTGCCCCTGACTTGTATCACGGTGGTCCCCAGGCTCTCAGCCCCCTCGGGGAGGGCCCATAGCTGTTGCTATCCCGTAGGCACAGATTAGAGGGGCGGCTGGAGTATTCTTAAGAGTAGTAGGTCATCTCTGAGCCTTAGCTTCCTTCCTCTGTGGCTGCTGCGCTGAGTGCCATTTGCACGTCTGCCTCTTTAGCATTTCCCTATCCGGAAGCCACCACCCCACACACACACCTCTCTGCACCGTCTGAGCCCTGACCACCACCTTGTCCCCAGGCCTGACCCCCTACCTCTGCTTCCTCCTGCCTGTGCTGCCTTCCACGTGAAACCCCTCATACCCCACACCTGCTGGAGTCAGATGGACACAGACTCTGTGTGGACATAAGCGTTTTCCACTGGAACTCTGGAAGGATTCGGTGACCTTCAAGAAGTTTAGAACTCCTGGGAGCAGGGTGAGGGGCGGTATTTGGTGCAGTGGTTAAGGGGCCACCTGGGTGCCTGCGTCACATGTCAGAGTCCCCTGGCTCAGTCCCTGCTCTGATTCTGATCCATCCTCCTGCAAATGCGCATGCTGCATGCTGGGAGAAAGCAGGTGATGGCCCAAATCCTTTGGTCCCTGTCCTCTGTGTGGGAGACCTGGATTGAGTTCCTGTCTCTCCGCTTTAGCCTAACCCAGCCCCAGCTGGTGCAGGCATTTGGGGAGTGAACCAGTGACTTTTTATCACTTTCTCTCTCTCTGTCTCAAATCACACACATACACAAAACCAAAAACAAATGGTCAGCTCCCGTGAGGGGAAAGGGAGGCCTGGACAGGTTTGGAAGGAAGCGGCCCTTTAGCACGCCCAGGCCAGCAGCGTGCAGGACAGGGGACCTCCTCCAAGTCTTCGGAAGGGTCCCTTGGTGGGAGGGGCCTTTATGATGGCTCCGATGCTCCGATGGCTCCTTTCTCTGTGTGCTTTTCCCTGCCGTCGCATCCATACCGAGGCTTGTCAACTCTTACAGATTATCATTTTTCCCCATCCTAACATTCTTAAAGCAGAAGTCATTTTGGCTCTGCAGGAGTTGACACCAGAGATGCAATGACCCACCCGGGTCTTCTTTGAAATAGATAGCAGGGCCGATGCTGGCGAGAGGCTGTAGTCAGCGCGCGCTTGGATTCCGCGCACAGCTGCACGAAGTGATACCCCTGGTAAATGAATCTCCTTGGAATATTTATAAGGAAACAGACCTGGGCAGGCTTGGGAGCCTAGGCCACAAAGATTATTGGAAGAAGGGCTGTGCTGTGGGGATGGGAAGCTTGGTTCTTGGGTGCCCACAGGGAGATGGGGGAGGAAGGAGGAGAGCTGCCAGTTCTGTTAGGGAAGCCAATGATGTACGAAATTTTATTTGCATTTCCACAGCGGCCTGGCCTCTGACCCCTTCTCACTGCAGAACTGAGAACTTAGAGGGGTCGGCTGCTGCCTGTCTTCCTTCCCGGCCTCCAGGAGTTGGCACAAATGTGCCCAGGGATCTGAAGGGGTCCCCAGGTTTTGCACCACAGGCCACAGAGCCCCCAGCTCGGGCCCCCTTCTCTTTTGAAGCAGTGAGGATGAAAGGGGATCTGCCTCGGAGAGGAAATGCAGCTGGGCGCAGGTGTATCGGGGTAGGCTTATCTCGGGGCAGAGCCAGACACTGCAAGTGGACTCCCAAGGTCACCGCGCACGGTGTAACCTTAGGCAGGCTGCCTCCTTGCAGCGGCTTCCCCACTCCACCCCTCCCACCCATGCCGTGTGCTTCATCCACTGCCTCTGGGGACAACCAGCATCACACCCTCCCCCTCAAGGAAAGGGACCCCAGGAAAGGAGTGCCCTGGGCCTCTCTCTGTGCTGCAGCCTTTGTGTGCCTCATCCTTGTCCTGTGCACATCTCTGTGGTAGGCAAAGGGGACAAAGAGATGCAGCAGGCAAGACCCTGAGCCTCGGGGGGAGGGAGGGTTGGGGACCAGACACAAAGCAGGCCCACGACTGAGAGTAGAGCGGAGATGCAGAGTAGGAGTCTCCTCACGTGGAGGGGGCGGGTAGGAATATGAATCAGACCGTGAGCTGACTGCTGGGGATGAGTGAAGCTGAGCCAGGCCAAAGACAGGGACAGGAGGAGTGGCCCTCCAGGCAGTGGGGGACAGTGGAGGCACATCCCAAAGGTGGGAAGCACCGTGGCACATGGAGGAAGCGACAGCTTTAGGGTGTTGCGGATGGAAGTGTTTAGGAATGAGCCTGAGTCTGTAAGCAGGCGCAAAAGCAACAGGGCCTCGAACCTCAGTCTGCAGGGTTAACTCTGTAGACAGCCCTTAGGGAGGTAGCTGAGAGCATGGCCCATGCCCTGCCTGAGCTCTGCTGTGGCTCCCATGTCCCCACGTGGAAGTCCAGGCCCTTGCCAGGGCCCCAGGCCCAGCACAGCTGGATGACGCCCGCTCCACCCGTGTCTCCCCTTTCGCTCTCACAGCATCCGCTCCTCCTCAAGCAGCTCCTGCCCCACGGCCTTCGCACTGCTTGCTTCCTCCACCCTGCGTGCTCGTTCCCAGGGGTGTACACGCCTCCCTCTCTCACCCACTCCAGGTCTCATGTTGCTGCCTGATGAGGCCTGCCTGGACCATCCTTCTCAAAATTGCAAAATCCCTCATTCCTGCACCCGCTCCCGCTGCTTTCTGTTCTTCCAGCACACATCTCGCTTGTTGGCACCTTTTGTGTAATCTTATCTGTTATGTCTCCTGTCCCCCAGTAAAGTACAAACTCCACTAGCACTGCTATGTTTGTCTCCCTTGCTTACAGCACTGTCCCTAACACCTAGAGCAGTGACTCGCACATAGTAGGTTTTCAATAAGTATTTTTTGTTTTACTTTTTATTTATTTATTTTCTGTTTATTTGAAAGGTGGAAAGACAGAGAGAGCTTCCATTCTTTGACTGACTCCCCAAATGCCTACAACAGGAAGGGCAAGGCCAGGCTGGAGTCAGGAGCCTGGGTGCACATCAGTGGGAAGCTGGATGGAGACGTGGTCCCATAAATAATAAAGATAATAAATAAAAAAGATTTACTTATTATTCTAAAGAGTTACACAGAGAGAGGAGGGGCAGAGAGAGAGAGAGAGAGAGGTCTTCCATCCAATGGTTCACTCCCCAGTTGGCCACAACGGCTGGAGCTGCACCGATCCGAAGCCGGGAGCCAGGAGCTTCTTCCGGGTCTCCCACATGGGTCCAGGGGTCCAAGGACTTGGGCCATCTTCTACTGCTTTCCCAGGCCATAGCAGAGAGCTGTATCAGAAGAGGAGTAGCCAGGAGTAGAACCGGTGCCCATATGGGATGCCAGCACTGCAGGCTGGGGCGTTAACCCACTGCACCACAGCGCCGGCCCCTCCCAGGGACTCTTATAGGGGATGTGGGAATCCCAAGTGGCACATAACCACTGTGCCAAATGCCCAGCCCAGCGGATGTTTATTAATTGATAAGTGACCATGCTGAGGAGCCAGGGAGAGGCACTGGGTAGAAGAGCGACGCATTTACATGGACCAGCTACGATCAGTCCAGCTAAGCAGTATAGACTCAGTGGTTTTTCTTTCTCACTCTTCATCCTGACCCACCGTCAGTCCGTTACATGGGGAACCCGCACCCATTCTATGAGCACACAAACAGCTAACAGAAACCAAAGTCCACAAAACCGTGTTTATCCCCCTCAGTGTTTCGCAGTGCTCCGTGGTCTGCTCTCTTCCCTGGCTTCTGCACTTTTAAAAAATCCATAGTGGCTGCCTGCTGTCAAACTGACTTCACACCCCACCAATAGACCAAGGCTTCTAGTACACTGGTCTGGATTTAGTGGTTGTGTAACACTGTGAATATACTGGAAACTTCAGTTGTATACATTGAAACAGTAAAATGTAATGCTTATATGAATTTTATCTCAATAAAAATAATTATAATGACTAGCCAGGGTTGTGGTGCTGTGGCTTAAACCAACACCTGCAGCACCAATATTTCCCATCAGAGAGCCAGTTGTTCCAATGAAACTTCATGGGAAAGCAGCAGGAGATGGGCCCAAGTACTTAGGCCCTTACCACCTTCACGAGAGGCCCAAATGGAGTTCTAGGCTCCTGGCTTAGGCCTGGCACCCTCCCCAACCCCTGCCATGTACTCCCCCACCCCTAGCAACCAAGGCAAAAGTCTAGAATTATCTGTGAATCTTCCTAACTCTTGCACTTTCCAAATTAACCTTAAAAGTGGCTTTGGAATTGTCTTTCCTCCTTATTTCGACGACCCTGCTCACTCATCACCTCTCACCTGGATCAGTGTGACCACTTGCCAACCCAAGTTCCAGCTTGGCCCCTTTAAGTTAACCCTGTACGCCATTATAATTTTTAAGAAGATTTTGTTTATTTGAAAGGCAGAGTGACAGAGAGAGAGAGAGAGAGAGAGAGAGAGAGAGAGAGAGAGAGAAAGAGAGAAGGGTATGAGATCTTCCATCCACCGTTGCACTCCCTAAATGACCACAACACCTGGGCCTAGGCAGGGCAGAGCCAGGAGCCAGGAGCTTCTTCTGGGTCTCCCATGTGGTTGCAGGGGCCCAAGCACTTGGACCATCCTCCACTGCTTTCCCAGGCATATTAGCAGGGAGCTAGATCAAAAGTGGAGCAGCTGGGACATGAACTGGCACCCATTTGGCATGTGATGGCTTAACTCGCTGTGCCACAACATGGGCCCCTCATCTGTGTGTGTGTGTGAGCTGACATACTGGTCAGAGCATGAAAGAGTGAGAAGACCACAGCACAGCATCCTCAACTGGCCAGCTAGGGAAGCCCGGCAGGTGGAGGGTGGGTTACCAATAGCCATGAGGAGGACCGTGGGAGGAACCAGGAGGGAATGGGAGCCAGAGATGGGGTGGGCGGTGCTGGCGGAGCCGGAAGAGCAGAGCCCTGCACAGTCCTGGAGCCTTGAAAGTGCCCGAGGAGGAGCCAAGGCCGAGGTGGAAAGGCAGGAGTTGGGGCGAGACCTTCCTGGGACAATTGCAGGTGGATGGGTCTTCGTGAGCAACTTCCTGGAGGGATGCACAGCCCCAGAAGCCTGGAGCCTCTGGCTGTGAAGGAGCAACTTGGCCTCCATTTCTCCATCGTGCTCTGATCTCTCCTGTCCCCTTGCTCATCGCTCTGCCCCAGCCTGCAGTTGCACACTGTCCCTCGCCCCTGCTCATGCCTTCCCTGCATGGGGGTGCAGGTGACCTTGGGCGCCCTTGAAGGAAATCTGCCAACAAATCTTCCTCCATGGGGGCGGACAAGGAGTGGAAAATGGTAGAAACAGGAGGAAGGGCAGTTTCACTCCAGAGGAAGGAAACACATGGGGATTTACTCAGCCAGACACGGCACTCAGGTGCTCTGGTAGTAAAGAGCCTTCCAGGTGGCGCAGCATTTAAGAGAGCAGTTAGGAGGCCTGTGTCCTCACCAGAGTGCCTGGATTTGAGTCCCGGCTCCATCTTCCTGCTAATGCACACCCTGGGAGGCAGTGGCAGTGGCTCAAGTCCTTGGGGTTCCATGCCCCCACATGGAAGACCTGGACAAAGTTTCTGGCTTCCAACTTTAGCCTAACCTGACCAAAGCTTTGCAGGTATCTGGGGGGAGGACCAGTGGATGAGAGCACTCGCGCTCTCTCTCTCCCCCTCTACCTCTAAAATAAACTTCGTAAAAATATTAAAAAAAAAAAAAAAAAGAAGAAGAAGAAGAAAAGAAAATAGAGTCTCAGCTTCTCTGAGGATAGAGCGGCACCTGCTGCCCCGAGGGCGGGGCTGAGATCGCCCCAGACCGGAGTCACGATGTTGGCCAGATGTTCCAAAACGCTTTCAGGGAGTTTTCAGCACGAGGGCGCGCCCAGCTTGTGACGTCCAGGGAGAAAGCGGCCGCCGGTTGCTCTTCAGCTCTTCCGAATGGCAGCCACTTCACAAGTGCATGTGGGGCTCCTGCCTATCAGCTCCATGGCAAAGGGACCAGGTGCTGCGAGGGTGACACCAGGCCCCTCCCGGCCCGTGCAGCATCTCTGTGTGTAGCAGGGAAAACCACGCCTGCCCTGTGCCAGCCAAGACCCTTGGCCAGGGAGCAGCACTCAGGCTGCACCTGCCCTGGGCCCTCTCAGCTGAGTGTTCTGATGCAGTGCCCAACCTGAACAACCTTATGTAGCATCCCTGGATACAGGGAGTCATGTGGCTGCTCATAAATTCGTTGACAAACCTTCTCTCCCTCTCTTTCTCTCTCTCTCTCTCTCTGCCAGCTGACAGAAGCAGCCTGTGGCAAGTGCTACTGCAGAGCACAAATGGTGGTTCTGTAGGCAGGAAAGATTTGCACTGACAGGGAAATATCGGATGGCTGCCTGAGGAGGTGAATTTGAGAGAAACCTGAATGCGGGCACATATAGGAGTGGAGAACGGAGGCACCGGATTTCAGGGGGAAGGGGCGGGGGCGGGGAAAGAAGCCCAGGAGCAATGGGGGAGGCTAGATAAGTCTCAGAGAATGCAGTGACTTCTTTTTATTCTTATTAATTAAGTAAGTAATGTATTTATTTAAAAGGCAGAGTTACAGAGGTGGGGTGGAGGTGGAGAGAGAGATAAAGGGAGAGGTCTTCCATCCCCTAGTTCATTCCCCTAGATGACCCCAGTAGCCAGGACTGGGCCAGACTAAAGCCAGGAGCCAGGAGCTTCTTCCAGGAATCCCACGTGGACGCAGGGGCCCAAGCAGTTGGGCCATCCTCTGCTGCTTTAGGCCATAGCAGAGAGCTGGACTGGAAGTGGAGCAGCTGGAACATAAAGTGGCGTCCGTATGGGATGCCGGCGCTGCAGGTAGTGGTTTAGCCCACTGCGCTACAACACTGGCCCCTTGAGCGACTTCTTGAGGAATGTGCGTTGGTGGGAACCAGGAAAGGTTGGGAGTGGGGAGTTCTCTCCCCGACAAGTCTTCCTGCTTCACTCTCGGAGGAACGCATGCTGCAGCTTTCCCAAGGGCGCTCCTAGCTGATCCGCACTACAGCCAGGGTGGTCCTGGAGTGGGTTGCCTGCGGGACCCCATCGTGCAGAAGGGCAGCTCAGGGGAAGACACAACTGTGCCGACCTCAGCCCAGGGCGGACGTTGGGCGCAGCTCTTGGGACACCTGCATCCCATTCAGAGTGCCTGGGTTCCAGTCCCTGCCCCACTCCTGATCCACCTTCCTACTGCCATGCACCTGGGAGGCAGCAGCTGGTGGCTCAATTACTTGGGTCTCTGCCGCCTACATGGCACACCCAGACTGAGTTCTGGCTCCTGGCTTTGGCCTGGCCCAGTCACAGCTGTTGCAGGCACTTAGGGGGATGAATCAGCAGGAAGATCTCTCTCTCTCTCTCTCCCTCTCTTGTTCTGCCTTTCAATATAAAAATACATAAACACCACATTTAAAAAATAAGATCGCCACATCTCCTATCAGAGTACTGGTTCAGCGAGGTTCTGTCTCCTGACTCTGGCTTCCTGCCAATGCACCATCCCTAGATGGTGGCCCAAGTAGCTGGGTCCCTGACACCCATGTGGGAGACCTGGATTGAGTTCCTGACTTCACCCTGGCTCAGCCCAGCTGTTGCAGCCATTCGAGGAATGAACCGGTAGATGAAAGAGCTCTGTATCACGTCTACATTTCTCTGCCTTTCAAGTAGAATGAAAATAAGCTTAAAAAGCTCAGAGATGAATGGCAGCTTTCAATTTTGGTTCAGACTCTTTGCCAATAGAGCCGGGAGAGCCAGGAGGGTGCCCATCCAGCTGTGTTTATGAGAGGTCAGCCCAGACAGAGGAGGACATGCTGCTGCCCTGCTCAAGGGCCCCAAGGACAGGTACAGGTCGCTGGCCGGTGGAGACAGCAAGCCTTTGAAATCCGTGCATGGCAGGCCTCCTGAGCCAGAATCTGCATTTCTACAGAACCCCTCGGATTTGTGGCTAACTGGGGGTTTGAGAAGCCTGCTGCACGCTGCGCTTTCCCGTTCTTCACCACACTCTCTGGCCACGCTGCCCCATCTCCTTGCAGGCACCTTTACCCTCACCTGCTGCTTTGAATGCCGGGACATCCTGGGTGATCACAGCCACTGCCATGGCTGCACGTACCACCTGCCTGTCATGGGCTCCCCAGGCCATGTAACCATTGTCGGCCACTTTCATAGGTGTAAGTACCCAGCAGACAGCCCGAGAGACGCTTCAAGTCCTACATGCCCCAGACTAAAGGCATGCCCTCCCAGCAGGCCTGCAGCTGCCCTTCCTGTGTTCCCAAGGTCACCCAGACCCCATCCAGGAACCCCCAAATCCATCCTGCAGTGAGTCCTGCTTCCCGAGCAGCCCTCGGCCTGGCCTCTCCTCCCTACCTCGTTGCCACTGCCTGCATTCAGATTCTGATGGTCCCTCCCCTCGTTTCTACCGCAGGTCTGGCCAACTCGCAGCACAGTCATCCTCCACGTGGCAACCCTGCCATCCAGCCCGAGGGGGCTCCCTGCCCCAGAAGCTATTGGAACTCCTGGGTGTTGTTATGGGGGAGGTGCATAGCTGAAAGACTTCACACCAACCAATGCTTTAACCCCAAACTGACATTTGCTCTGGCTCACAGCCCAGTGCTCAGAACGAGCTACACCTCCCTGCTGATCTGCAGGGCATGGGGAGGTAGGGGAGGTTGAGCCCCCTGTGCCTGAAAGGAGAGGGCAACTGAATAAGGGCAGGACTGGAAGCTTCTACCATGCTTCCTCTTCTCCACGGCCCTTATCAACATCTGCCTGTGGTGGTGCCTTTTCCTGTATACATATTTTCATCAGACTTCCCCCCACCCACTGTGGAATGGAAGCTGTCTGAGGCCAGATCAGTTGTTCACTGCTGTATTCCCACTGCCTGCAAGAGGGTCTGGTACCCAGTGAGCCTTCAGGACATAGCTGATGAATGAGAAACTGATGGAGTGAGTGGTCTGGGTGCTACGTGAGGATACGTCAGAAAGCTCGTGGGAAAGCAGAATGGAAAGTTTGAGTTTATTTTCGTGCAAGAAATTGTTCTCATGGAACATAGAAAATGCATATTATGGAAAATTATGCTCTCCTATTTTTAATTCCAATAGTCCATGAATTTTGCAGCACCTTCATGTATGTGGGAAGCCAACATGGAGGCGGTGGTCAAAGAGGAGCATGGGAGATGGGAGGGGTTGTATCGTACAAGCATTATAACTGCACGAAGGGAATTCCATGTTGTCCTGTAGCGCGCAGGGTACCAGTTGGGGGCAACTTTTATAGAGGATCAGCGTGTTCTGGGAGACCACCTGGAATGCGGGGTGGAGAGGAGGTGGGAAGGTGGTCACCTCAGAGAAAGGGAGAGCAGGCAGAAGACAGCGAACAGTAGTTTAGTGCTGGATGACAGTGCTTGAAGGAGGCGCAGCAAGACTTGCTGAGAGCTTGAATGAGTTTTTAATTTGTTTTCTTTCTTTGAAAGGCAGAGACACAGAGAGACACAGAGATAGAGCAAGAACTCCCATCTGCTTGTTCATTTCTCAGACGCCCGTCACAGTCCAGGTTAGGCCAAGCTGAAGCCATCAGCCCAGGAGTCAGCCTAGGTCTCCCACATGGGCAGTAGAGACCCGAGTTCTTGACCGTAATCTGCTGCCTCCCAGGGTGTGCATTAGCAGAAAGCTGGAATCAGGAGCTTAGCTGGGATGAAACCCAGGCACTCCGACAGAGGATGCAGGTGTCCCAAGCAGGGTATTCGTTCTTTTTAAGAGCAAATACTTTTTTTAAAAAGATATATTTATTTATTTATTTGAAAGTCAGTGTTACAGAGAATGAGAGGCAAAGGCAGAGAAAGAAAGAGAGAGAGAGAGAGAGCTTCCACCTGCTGGTTCACTCCTCAAATGGCTGCAATGGTCAGGACTGGGCCAGGCCAAAGCCGGGAGCCAGGAGCTTCATCTGGGTCTCTCATGTGGTTGCAGGAGCCCAAGGACTTGAGCCATCTTCCACTGCTTTCCCAGGTGCATCAGCAGGGAGCTGGATCGGAAGTGGAGCAGCCAGGATTTGAATCAGTGTCCATATGGGATGCCGGCACTGCAGGCAGCCTCTTAACCTGCTATGCCACAGTGCTGGCCCAAGAGGGGTCTTAACTGCTGTGCCAAATGCCAGTCCTGAAGGAGGGTCTGAGAAGAGAGGAGGAGTCAGGAGTTTAAAGGGCGTGGCATGAGTTCTGGGAAGGCTGGAGGGAGAGTGCTCCTCCTCAACTGAGCACTGAGATGCGGATCAGACCTGGGAGAGTAATGAAGAATTAGTGTGAGACTTGTGAACTTTGACCTTCTTTTTGTTGTGTCCAGGCCTTGCTGAGCTGAAGGCCAGTTCCTCACACATACAGGGGGACCTTATAAAGGTCATGGGAAATGGAATTTAAGATTCATTTACTTGGATGCTGAAGAACGTTGAAAGCTCTGCCTATTTTTTCACAATCTGCATTTCCATGAGCTATTTTGTAGATCCCCTCCTGTGATGCTGTGCCTCACTTTTGGAGTTCCTCACACAGTTTCCTGCCTGGCACTGCATTCTCTCCCTCTCTGTCCACCATTCCTAGCTCTGACCTCAGAAAACAGTCCGGAAGTGAGGAAGGGGCGGGCCTTCTAGTTCTCTTGTGCCCTGAGGACACAGAATTGCTCCTGCTCCCCTGACCTCTAGGGCTGGAGGAGTCAGGACCAGATGGACAGACAGACAGCTGGACAGACTGCATGCAGGGCCAGCACAGTCACACTGTCCAAAGGCAGTCTCTGCAGCTGGCTGTAATTAGCATATTGCTTCTAACAGTGGCATACTGGTCCCCAGCTTTGGCCTAAGAAACAGTGTCCCTGGCAGTCTTGTTCTAGTCCCGTCCAGTTCCTCACGCCTGACTTCCCTCCCATACGCAGCCTTCTCCAGCATGGGACAGGATTGAAAGCAACAGCCGCTGTGCCCTGCCTCAGGGGCACAAAATGGACAGAAGCCCAGCGACCAGCCAGTACCTCGATCCGCACACAGGAAGAATGCTTGCTTATTAAATCCATCCAGCACCCCTGTTCCTCTCCAGCCTGACACCCTAACTCCCGCAGTCTTTGGGGCTGGAATTTGTGCAGGCTGCTGCCCTCCACTAGCTGCTGGGCTAGGGGTTGGAAGATGCAGGGGTTGAATGGCGCTCACGCATTAAGCATGCACAAGATGACTTCAGGAGTTTCCTTAGCTACCCCCCCAACATGTGGCCCCCAGGTCTAATTGACACCTTGATTGATTACCCAGGGTTCCATTGTATGTGAAGCTGCAAGAACCATCAGGTGGGGCGGGGCTGTGTTGTATCCGACTTGCACAGCTCTGCTCCCTTGGTCATGCCCTTTCTTGTGGGGTGGGGCACATCTTGCTGGTACATTCAGTGCAGCTCTCATTTTGTGGGTGGATGTTTCTTGCTAAGACAGCATCTGCCAGCCCACAAACCCACTCCAGATCCTATAGAAGGAACTTGGGCAGAAAGAGTCAGAATTCAGCAGCTTTGATGAACCTCCTGAGAAGGTCATCCCGGGGCTGTTTCCAAGGTGAGAAATAACCCACAACACTGGGCGATCAAAGCACGAGACTGGGTCGCAAAATCAGTGGTTGGTGGTTTGCAGAGAAATTGGCACAGAGGGGAGAGAGGAGACCTGCAGATGGTGAAGCCGCCTCCTTGCTGGTGTCAGAGGGCACAGAAGTGGCAGGCTTCCCCGTGGGGAGGACCTAGTTCACAGTTTGGGTTTGGAGTTGGAGAGCAGAAAGCAGGAGCCACCTTCTCTGTTGGCGGAAGAGAGGGAGGGCAGGATTTGTTGAGTTCCTGTTCCTCTGGGTCTGTTCCCTGGCTGAGTCTGTCCTGCAGCCTTAGGAGGGTGGATTTCTGTGCTCCTTAGTCATAGCCCTGCCCACCTCACAGCTCCTGAAGGGCAAAGGGCTGGCTCTGAAACCTGCCCTGTCTCCTAGGTTGCGTGTTCTCCCCAGCACGTTCCAGGGAAATGGGAAACCCGAGCCTTGCGAGAAAGGGTCGTAACTGACACTGGAACAGAATCAGAACCACAAGGATGAGAACAGTGTCGCCAAGTGAAATTGGTTTGGGTCATCTGTGTTTAATCAGTAGCCCCTGGGGACACCCACCTGGAGGGGATCGGTAACTGTACAATTATGTTAAATAGACCAATGTCATTCAATGATGATCGTGACATCTTGTGGAATTTTGGAAGGCAGAGAGACAGACAGAGCTCTCCCATCCTCTGGTTCACGTCTCCAAATGCCCACAACTGCATGGGCTGGGCCAGGCTGAAGCCAGGAGCCGAGAACTGAATTCAGGTCTCCCACATTGGTGGTGGGAGCCTAACTGCTCGAGGCATCCTCCACTGCCCCCCAGGAGCGGCACTAGCAGGAAGCCAGAGGCAGGAGCTGAAGCCGGTTGCTGAGCCCAGGTTCTCCACTCTGACGCAGGCATCCCCGGCAGCGTCTTAACCTCCACGCCAAATGCCTGCCCCACGTGATTGCATTTTGAATCCGGAAATACCCCCCAGAGCTCTCTCTTCCACCAATCACGGTGCAGATGAGGAAGATCCAATCCCAAACAGAAGCTTAGACCTGTCTTGTGTTTGGGGGCATCTGGGACCCCTCCCCAGCACTGGCATCTAACTTAGTGAAGTGCATCCTCCCACCCAAGAAACGGTCACGTGGATCCCGCACTCCGGGCCTTTCTGGCCTGCATTCCCAGCCCGTACTCATCAATCATCGACGCTGGGACACTGTGCACCCCTGAGGAACTGGTGATATATACATGCTCGTTTCAGAATAGAGGGGGAAGTGGGAGGAATGATGTCACAGGAAGGGAATTAAATGACCATTTGATCCATTACTTTCATTAAAAATATTTCGGGACATTTATCATTCCCAGTTGGAGTAGTATTGGACACTTCGTACATGCCAGACTCTGGGCTGGGTGCTTTTTATATACATTCATTCCATTTGTACAACATCACTATGAAATAAATGCTCTAACTCCCAGTGTGACCAGATGCTGGGCCTCAGCAAGTGTAAGCAACCTGCCCCGAATAACTCAACCAGAAAGCAGCTCTGTGGTTGTGGCTTATATTAGTCACCATCGGTGTAGCTTTTGCCAACATTCAAATGGAAAATAAGGACTTAAAACAGAAGGGGCACAGGGTCCCCCAAGCCATGTTCTATTTGCCCTCCTTACCCCAAAAGTCTCAGTCAGGGGACCCCAGAGTCTTGAGGCTGAGTGCAACCTAAATGTCAGCAAGAGAGCAAATAAAGAAGTCGTGACTGTTCCGTGTGATGGAATATTATGCAACAGTTAAAATGAACTAGCCAGATCTTATTATCTTAATGAATAAATCTTGAGTGTACAGGGCTAAGGGGGGGAAAATCACACACTGTGTGGAACCATTTATATAAATTTTAATCACATACAATACCCTGAATTGTTTTTTATTGGCTACACACACCCCAGTAAAAGTTTCAAACAGGACTGTGAAATGTGCACACCAAGTTCGAATGGCACCGCTGAGGAGCGGGAGGGGAATGGAACTAGGAAGGAAACAAAGGACTCTACACCTGCCTCTGTCATTTTAAAGTCATTTTCTTTTTGAAGAAATGCCTTTTAAATTTTTAATCAAGACAGAGAGACAGAAAAACAGATCTCCCATCTGCAGGTTCACTCCCCAGGTGCCCTCAATGGCCAAGGGTAGGCCAGGTCAAAGTCAGGAGCTGGAAACTCAGTCTAAGTTTCCCACGTGGGTAGCAGGGACCCAGGTACTTAAGCCATTATCTGCTGCCTCCCAGGGTGCACATTAGCAGGAAACTGGAATTAGAGACAGAGCTTGAACCCAGGCACTCACGTACGGGGTGTGGGATTGTCCAGTGATATCTTAAACACCACCCTAAGTGCCTGCCCTTCTCTAACTTTTTTTTTTTTCATTTAGGACTAATATGGGGACCGGTGCTGTGGTATAGCAGGTAAAGCCACTGCCTGCAGTGCCAGCATCCCATGGGGGTGCTGGTTCAGGTCCTGGCTGCTCCACTTCCAATCCAGCTCTCTGCTATGGCCTGGGAAAGCAGTAGATGATGACCCAAGTCCTTGGGCTCCTGCACCTGCATGGGAGACCTGGAAATAGCTCCTGACTCCTGGCTTTGGATTGGTGCAACTCCAGCCATTGCAGCCACATAGAGAGTGAACCAGCAAATGGAAAACCTCTCCTTCTCTCTCTCTCTCTCTCTCTGCCTCTCTGTAACTCTGCTTTTCAAATAAATAAATAAATACGTAAATGTTAAAAAAACTAATGTGGTAAATGTTAATGTAAGCTAAGTCTGGGTGATGTGTAGCTGGGCGTTATTTTTACACTTTTGTATATGTTTAAAGTCATTCATAATTAAAAAGTACCCAGACGTAAATGGCCGTTAGACATCATTATAAATATCAATCTTGGGGCCAGCATTGTGGCACAGTAGGTTAAGCTACTACTTACAACACAGCCTGGAACTCCATCAAGGTCTTCCACATGTGCAGGGGCCCAAGCACTCGGATCATCTGCTGCTACTTTCCCAGGCTCATTAGTAGGAAGCCGGATCAGAAGTGGGGCAGCTAGGACTCCAACTGGTGCTCATATGGGATGCCTGTGTCACAATGCCACCTCACCCTTTTTTGTTTTAAAAGACAATTTTTAAAATAGTTTTTTGAGGGGCTGGCGCTGTGGCCTAGTAGGCTAAGCCTCCGCCTGTGGTGCTGGCATCCCATATGGGTGGTGGTTCGAGTTCCTACTGTTTCTCTTCTGATCCAGCTCTTTGCTATGGCCTAGAAAGCAGTAAAAGATGGTCCAAGTGCTTGGGCCCCTGCACCCACGTGGGAGACCTGGAGGAAGCTCCTGGCTCCTGGCTTCAGATCGGCACAGCTCGGGCCGTTGCGACCTTTTGAAGAGTGAATCTGTGGTTGGAAGACCTCTCTCTCTCTCTGTCTTGCCCTCTCTCTGTAACTCTGACTCTCAGATAAGTAAATAAATCATTAAAAATAAATTTAAAAAAATAGAACTAGTTTTGAATGGGTTCTTTCTCCCCCAGTCCCACCAACTCTGAAGCCAGTATCTTGTTTGCTAAAAGAAAAAACACATGAGTGTAGTATATAAGATGCTGGGCATTTCAAAGGCAAGCTGCATGCTGCCATAAGGTTCTTTTGAAGTGATTTTAAATCCCCTTCTAACGAATGGAATTAGGGGAATTTCAGGGGACAGAGATGGGATTTGTCGTACAGTAAACCATATATAGTTATTTAATCCTCCTATATTGAGGAGCAGTGCTGGGGGCATCTTGGAGGCAGTAATGACTCTGTTGTAACTCAGGAACGTGGACTAAGGCCTGTAGGGGTAGTTGTTAGTAACTTTTGAAGTATTAGGTCCTCATGATTCAAACTTGCACTGCTGATCATTAAGCAGGACAACTGAGGAGTAAACACATTTAAGGAGGAAGTAATCTCTCAATACACAGAGAACTTGACCACACATGTTGCATCCTGTCACCTCCCTTTGTATTCCTATTTTTTTTTTATTTATTTTATTTATTTGAAAGTGTTATTTGAAAGAGAGAGAGGTCTTCCATCCACTGGTTCACTCCCCAAATGGCCACAACAGCTGGAGCTGGGTGATTCCAAAGCCAGCAGCCAGGAGCTTCTTCTGGGTCTCCCACATGGGTGCAGGGGCCCAAGGACGTGGGCCATGTTCTACTGCTTTCTCAGGCCATAGTGGAAAGCTGGATCAGAAGTGGAGCCGCTGGGACTAGAACCGGTGCCCATATAGGATGCCAGCATTGTAGGTCGGGGCTTAATCTGCTGTGCCACAGTGCCAGCCCCCGTATTCCTAGTTGGTAAAGATTCTACTAAATGAAAGCTCCTCCTGGGTCAACGGCAAATCTTGAGGAGCAACGAGATCCTACATGAGCAGTACATGCTCATGCAGAACAGGAGCACGTGGGAGAGAACCCGCTTCATTAAAAATGCTAAACTATCTGAAAAAGAAAGTGTGTATGAAACAAAGATGCGGGCTGTGGGGAACCCATTTCTCAGAGGACTTGCTGAGTGTGTGCGCAATCGCTGTATAACTAATCGCTGAGTGTATGATTAACTGCTGAGTGTGTGACTGGTTGATTTTGTGTTCCATGGCTGTTGGGGGACTTTGTTGAGAGTCTGCACACAAGTTTTTAGCTCAGGATGACTTCTGCGGCTCTTTGTGAAGGTTTTATTGGTAGAGAGTGGGTGTTTGGCTTGGCTTAATCTATTGAGGTTTTGGGGTTTTTTTTTTTTTGTTATGTCAAAAGGAAAATTTACTCCAAGAGGTGTGTGTGTGAATGCTAAGTGGGTTGGTTGGGGTTTGACTCTTCAGTCTAGTTTGCTGCATGTTACGCTATCCTGAGCACAGTTCTTCAATTCTGAAGTCTGTTGAAAGCCTCTTGCCTGAATCCAAACCAAAGTACTCTTACTGCTGCTTTTCTGACAGCTCAGGGGAAAAGCATCGCTCGTTCAGACCTTCAGAATGAGAGGAGCACTTGTCAGCTTTAGAGTATTATGTCTCAGTGCTTATTTTTAAAACTGGATTTTAGGGGATGGTGTTTGGAGTAGCAGCATTGGGACCCCAGCATGCCTTACCAGAGTACCTGAGTTCAAGTCCCGGCTCCACCTCTTACGCCAGCTTCCTGCTAGTGTACACCCTGGGAAGCAGTGGTGATGAGGCTCAAGTGCTCGGGCCCCTGCGCCCACGTGAGAATGGCACATTGAGTTCCAGCCTCCTGGCTTCAGCCTGGCCCAGCCCTGGCTGGTAGGGACATTCGAGAAGTGAAACAACAGAAGGGCGATCTCACTGTCTCCTCCCCCTCTCTTCTTCCCTCCCTCCCCATCTGCCTCTCAAATAAATTCTAAAACTGGATTGTAAAAATCGAATAATATAAAACAATAAGGGGTGGGACACTTTTTATGGGTATCCTGCAGGTTTATAGTCCTCACCCTAAACTTAACAGTTTGCATTTCTTCCATTGGGGACAACCCTACTTGCTTCTGGCTGCTCTGTGCACTGCTTGGGATGAGTTGGGTTGGCGCTCCCTCACCTCCGAGATGACTACAGCAGTCTGGCGTTTGCCATCGTCCATCCTGAGCTATTTTGAAATGGCTTTTGTGGGGTACACTTTGGCTCCGTGTTGATGGAGACCATTTGGAGTGTGGCTCACCTCCATCTCTGTACTGATGTATTTGTTATAAAACGTCGGCCTCTGTCCTCTCTTCCCCTTCTACCTCTTCTCGCCTGTAGGATGAGTTTTATTTTGCTGTGTATTTTGTTTTCATGCATTAGAAATCCTCAGATCTGCTTTGTATTTTTTATACTGTCGGATACCTAGAATCAAAACTTTCACTAGAGTATGGAATAAATTCAGTCTTAGAAGATAAAGGGGTGGCCGTTATGTCTGTCATAAAGGGTTAAACCACTGTCCATGATGCTGGCATCTCATATGGGCAACTGGTTGGTGTCCTGGCTGCTCTGGTTCTGATCCAGCTCCCTGTTAGTGCACCTGGGAAAAGCAACAGAGGATGGTCCAAGGACTTGGGCCCCTGCCACTCACGTGGAGACTCAGATGAAGCTCCTAGCTCCTGGCTTCAGTCCGGTCCAGCAGTGGCCGTTGAGGTCAGATGGAAAGTGGACCAGAAAATGGAAGATTTCTCTCTCTGTAACTCTGACTTTCAAATAAATAAATAAATCTTTAAAAAGGAAAAGACTAGAAGGATGACCCCAAAATGTCCCTAAAGATGATCTCAGGTTG
This sequence comes from Sylvilagus floridanus, assembly GCA_949820135.1. Lineage (NCBI taxonomy): Eukaryota > Metazoa > Chordata > Mammalia > Lagomorpha > Leporidae > Sylvilagus > Sylvilagus floridanus. The sequence continues at coordinate 70,901,489 of OX463239.1, forward strand.
ACTTTCTTGTATATGTCTACACATTCAAACTTGTAACAATGAGCATGCGCTAACAGAAAGCAACAAGGCACTGAAACTCCGGGGGCGGGATCCTAGAGACACTTTCATTTCCTTAACGACTGTGTGCTGAGTGCCTGTTACTTCCACGTCCACTGCTGTGTGGGTCTAATCAGTGCTCACAGGCCATCCTAATGACAAGGCCCAAGTCTAAGATGTAATTTGTAGCAAGGAAAAATGATAGACTGTTGGGTATGGCTTTAAGTTTGCATCTGTTCTACTTATCGTTTTTTCAATTCTTTAGACGTGACTCCTAGACATAGCAGACGCCCTATAGCCTGAACAGCCCAGCCATTAGCACCTGGGTTAGTGGTGGGAAACCCTGTGCTGGAAGTAGGTCTTGACCATCAGAACCCAGACCCCTGCCTTCCGTTGGTTCACCGGGTCCACACAGCTTGTCTGGGCACCATGCGCAGTTTTCACTTCAGTGGGCTTCCTTCTCTCTTTGGCGCTGCCTGATTAACCAATCAAGCTAGTGGAGATGAGAGGCTGACTTACTAGGGGGTAATAACCTGCCACAACGCCCTTGGGTCTGGACCCCAGCTTAGAGCGGAGGAACCACTCCTGTGAACGCTGGAGTGCAACTGCTCAGCCAAGCCTCACTCAGCCCTCAGGCTTCAGGAGGCTGTGGGAGGCTGAGGGCTGCCAGGTAGGGCAGGTAGAGCTTCCTCATTCGCTTGGCCTTTCCAGGCCCGTCAGCTCCAGCCCGTGCAACAGTGCAGGTGTGTCTGTATCCGCGGGGTTGGGTGTTGGAAGCAAGGTCCCCAGAGGTGATGTCAAGGGGTGATGGGATCTTAGAGATGGGGCCTCTTGAGAGTTAGATCACAGGGGCAGTGCCTTCGGAAGGGATTAAGGTGGTTCTCGTGGGACCCTGGGTGGTTCACAAGAGGTTTGCTTTCAGAGTAAGGGTGGCCCTGCCACGCTCTGGCTTCCTACCTCACCGTGCACTCTCTTCCTCTCACTCTAGCTCCAGCCAAGGTGCCATCCTCTGTGAGGTGGCACAGCAGGGGAGCCCTCGCTGCAGCCAGCACCATGCTCCCTTTCTTCTTAAGTGACCCACCCTCAGATAATTTGCTGTAGCCATGAGAAATGGACTGGCACACACAGCCAGCCTGCTTGGCGGAGCCAGGCAGAGCCCAGTGAACAGGGGCTCATCCCCAGCCCGTGAGGGTGGCCCTGGACTCAGCATGAGCCTGAGGTGCCTCGCAGTTCACAGAACACCCAGGTCTGTAGGTTCATACCACTGGTTCGCTCTTAAAATCATCCTTTCGAGACAGGCTGACGCCCAGCCGCACTCCAGAGCCAGATTTCGCCAGTTTGGAGAGAATGGGACCCTTTTAGGCTTTTGTATTGATACTGACAATGAGGTCAAGGAGTATTTTCAGGGTCATCTTGATGAAAAGAGGAAACAAGTAAGGAAGGGAGGAGGAGAGGGCTGGAGGGAGGGAAGCAGAGCCCCGACACCAGGGGGTTGCTCAGCCTGGGGGAGCCAGGCAGTGGGGAGCATGGCAGAGACCCCTGCCCTGTCTGCCTTATCTGCCTTGTCCGTAGGCTGTGGAGGGAGCTAAGTTGTTTCTCATCCCCAGTGGATTTTGTCACCTCTGAGCCCCTTGAGTCTCTCAGGAGACAGAGGTGGGACACTGCTCTCCTAAACTAGAGCTGGCATGCGCACTTTGGCGTCAGGAGATGCCCACCTGCCTCCCTGCCATGGGAGCAGGGATCTGGCCTGGTGCTGGCCGTGCCTCGGTCACTCAGCCTTGCAGTGGGCACAAGAGCCCGACTCCAGGGGCCACCGAACCAGCTGTCCTGGGTGGATTCTGCTTTTATGAGATCCTGGTCTCTTCCTCCTCCTACCATTGAAGGCATCGCACACCTTAATCGTATGACTCTGGGGTCAGAGACCTGTGGAAAGAGAACCTGGAACCTCTGTGGCTTGGAGACCATGCCTGTAGAATGTGACAGAGTGGGGACGGCTAGACCAATCCTCATCGGGAACAGCCAAGAACTATCCAGAAAGGGAAAGGGGAGAGGAGAAAATACAGTCCTGAGAGCTTGGACGGATTTGAGAGGGGGTGATGAACACGCAGTCTTAGGGCAGCTGCCAAACTCTGATGAGGGGGTATGGGGCAGGGACATGGGAGCAGAATCCTAAATACGTTTCACCATATTTGGTGGATGCAGAACTGCTTGAGATGTTTTTCAAGAGACAAAAAAACGGCCAGCGCCACAGCTCACTAGGCTAATCCTCCACCTGCGGCGCTGGCACACCAGGTTCTAGTCCCGGTCGGGGCGCCGGATTCTGTCCCGGTTGCCCCTCTTCCAATCCAGCTCTCTGCTATGGCCCCGGAGTGCAGTGGAGGATGGCCCAGGTCCTTGGGCCCTGCACCTGCTCTGGGAGACCAGGAGAAGCACCTGGCTCCTGGCTTCAGATCAGCGCGGTGCGCTGCTGATTACAAAGAATTCCAAAGAACTGATGACATGTCTGCAGATGCCCAGCGCCACAGCACCTGGCACAGAACTTGCCAGTGTTGGCCAAGTGCAGGGACACACCCCCCCCCATCCTGCCCTAAGCTGCCCCCAGCGCCCTGCGCCGTGACCTGATCAGCTCAGGATGTGTCTTTGGAGAGGTGGCTCTGAGTGGGCATTCCAGGTCTTGGGGTTGCTGAGGACTTTGTGGGCGGCCATCTGCTCCTAGAAGCGAGCTTTGAGGGCTATCCTGGTGATGGTAAGCACACACACATACATCCGGCATTCAATGCAAGGTTTAGGGGTGATTTACTTGGGTGCCCACCTTCCCTGGCAAGTACTGATTACTGCCAGCTTCTCTCTCTGACGTGCGGGCCCTCCAGCGGCCACTGTCTGCCTATTTGTTGCCCCACACCCGTGTCCTGCTGGCCAAGCCCTTGGGGCCAGGGTTGGGGGTAGGAAGCTGTGTGTTGCCCATGAGCACATCCAGGGCAGTGCCTGTAATTTGGCTTGGAGGGAGCAGCTGCCCAGATGTAGGCAATTTTGACTTTGATGTGAGAGAATTACAAAGAATGGTAAAAGGAGCCTCTGGTTTGGGCAGAAGCCCTGCCCCAGCAGCCTGGTCCCAGTCCTAGGTCTTTCTAACAGGGAAACTATGGTAGTCAGTCCTTAGCAGCTGGCCAAAGCCTGGGGGGGGGGGGGCGCACATTCCTCACCCCACCTTGACCTTCCTCAGTTGCTCAAACTATCCAGGCTGCTCCACCCACCCACCGCGACCCTCAGCCACACAGCATCTGTTCTGCCTACATGTCCAAGCTCCCACCCCTGCCTGGCCTGACCCAGAAAGAGCCAATACAGGGTCACAAAGACAAGTGGCTTAGGATGTACAGGTCAGGGATAGGACACGCCCTGTCTTCCAGGGAGCCCGCAGCAGAACAGCAGGTAGGATACGGACCCCTGCCGGATCCCAGGCTGCTCACACCTGGGCTGGAGGCAGCAGTGGACTCACTTCCCCAGCCAGCCAGCTCGGCCTCAGCCCACCTCCCCGCTTGTTGCAGCTCAGTGTTCCCTGAGCACTAGCCCCGCAGGTCGAGAAGCACCTGCCTTGTCCAGTGTGCAGAGCCCATCTTTTTGCTTTATCCAGTGTATGAGCCTCCCACTGAAAGAGGCAAAACCCAGGCCTGACCCCAGTACCAGGGTGCAGAATGTGATCTGGGCCCAGGAGTCCCCTGCTGCTGCCCCTGGGCCTGGCCACCGAGAGGGAACATGGAAAGCAGCCCACAGAGAGCAGCGTGGAGACAGGCTGCCCTCCGAGGCCCCGGGAAAACCTCCCTGGCTGGCAGTGACCTTCTGTCCTTGCCCGTTTTGTTGCCTAGCATTGAGGTCTTCGAGCTTCCTTAAAGGGCTCCCTGTTCCCCGCCCTGCCTCTGAGCAGGCCTCTGGGGGTCCACCCCTTCCTCCCTGCCCCAGACTTCAAACACACCTGCCCTTGTCTCATGTTCCCAAGGCCTGAGGGGTCGCAGAGAATAGAAGGAGAATTTTCTAAAGGATAGGGAGCTCTAAGATCCACTCTGCTAAAGGAACCCATGCTGGAGTGTGAGGGCGGCTAATGGGCATACCTAGTGCTTCTTAGGCTGTGTGGGGCAAACACAGGCCTGACTGTAATCCATGTTTATTGAACAACTACTTAGTGCAAGGCACCATGGCAGATTTTTGTCAGGTTCCCCAAAATCTGAGAGGGTTACTGGAAAAAAGATATTGAAAGAGGTAGTCCCAGGGCCAGCGCCATGGCTTACTTGGTTAATCTTCTGCCTGCAGCGCCGGCATCCCATATAGGTGCTGGGTTCTAGTCCTGGCTGCTCCTCTTCCAATCCAGCTCTCTGCTGTGGCCCGGGAAGGCAGTGGAGGATGGCCAAGTGCTTGGGCCCCTGCACCCATGTGGGAGACCAGGAGAAGCATCTGGCTCCTGGCTTCGGATCAGCACCAGCGCGCCGGGCTTAGCGACCATCTGGGGGGTGAACCAACAGAAGGAAGACCTTTCTCTCTGTCTCTCTCTCTCACTGTCTAACTATCTGTCAAATAAATTAAAAAAAAGAAAGAAAGAAAAAAGAGGTAGTCCCTAGGCTTCAGGCTCACATCTGTTGGTCTCTGACTTTCCATGTTTAAGCCACTGGACCTAACTCTTTCATGCCTTGTGAGTAGAAGCAGGAGGATACAAGACAAAGGATGACAGAGGTGAGAACAAACAGAAGTTAATCGGGGACCCATAACTGTTTTTGTTTGGGTTTGGTTTGGTTGGATCTGGTCTGGACTAGACTAGTCTGATGAGTTGTGCTTTCGTTTGGTTTGGTCTTGTGTGGCTTCGTCTGATCCAGTCTGGTGTGGTCTGGTCTGGGTTGATTGATCTTATCCCTGCCTCCTACTTGGCACAGATCTTCTCCTTTTTTTTCTTTTCTTTTCTTTTCTTTTCTTCTTTTTTTTTTTGTATTTTTTTTTTTTGACAGGCAGAGTTAGAGAGAAAAGTTTTCCTTCCATTGGTTCACCCTTCAAATGGCTGCTACAGCCGGTGCACTGCACCGATCCAAAGCCATGAGCCAGGTGCTTCCTCCTGGTCTCCCATGCAGGTGCAGGGCCCAAGCACTTGGGCCATCCTCCACTGCCTTCCCAGGCCACAGCACAGAGCTGGACTGGAAGAGGAGCAACCGGAACAGAACTGGTGCCCCGACCAGTTCTAGAACCCGGAGTACCGGCGCTGCAGACGGAGGATTAGCCTACTGAGCCATGGCGCCAGCCAGATCCTCTCCTTTTATATGACCTGGAGGTGTAGGGGGTGGAGTCTATGGTAGGGCTTAATTGAATATTCAAAGAGGGTAGGGTTTGGAGGGGCAGAGCTTGAGTGCCACTCATTTGCTCACTGTTTTTTGGAAATCTCAGATGTGTCCTGGTGCCAGGTGCATCATGGAATTGGAGGTATTGGCCGTGGTAATTTTATTTTAATGACATTACAGTGACCTAAATGAACACAGCCTGCAGCCACGATGGCTATTCCTGGCTGGCGCTGGCTCTGGCACTGGTGCTGGCGTTGGTTCTGGTTTTAAGTTGTAAGTTGTAACATCAGAGCACTTGTGGTCTGCTATACAGAGGAGAGGTGGATTTGGGTGGTGCACAGAGCAGGCTTTGGGTGGTTCAGGGAAGGTGGGGGTTGGCTGTCATGTGCGCCAGGGCTGCTGAGCTGTCGGCTGGGCTGTCATGTGGGCTGGTGGCAGCTGGCAATCCGTGGCTTCTGTCTGCCTTCATAGAGATGACGTGGGTGGGTTTTATTTGGAACCAGTGTTGCCACATTCCATGCCTCTTCCAAAAGAAGAAAGGTTGAGAGCTTGTATTTCTACTGGTAGAATATTAGCAAACCCCCCACCACAACCACCACCCCTCACTTCCATCCATCAGTAGGATCTCATTGCTACTGTAGTTCCATTCTCCGGACTGGCAGTGAGACTGACCACCTTTTTATGTGTTTATCAATCATTTGGTTTTGTTCTATTTTCCATTGAGATGTTCATCATTTTTTATTCAATTAATGAGTGTCTTCTGCCGATTATAGATTTTAATCTTTTGTCTGTCATATGGGATGTAACTGCCTCTCTACATTTAACATTTGTCTGTTGGTCCTGTTTATGATATCTTTTATCATGTTTGTTTTAAATTTAATGTAGCAATTCATGTCCATCACTTCATTTCTAGTTTTGGGGTTAATTTTTTGTCTTAATTTTCTTTTTATTTGACAGGTAGAGTTACACATAGTGAGAGAGAGAAACAGAGAGACAGGTCTTCCTTCTGTTGGTTCACTCCCCAAATGGCCGCCACAGCTGGCACTGCACCAATCCAAAGCCAGGAGCCAGGTGCTTCCTCCCGGCCTCCCATGCAGGTACAGGGCCCAAGCACCTGGGCCATCCTCCACTGCCTTCCCAGGCCACACCAGAGAGCTGGATTGGAAGAGGAACAACCGGGACTAGAACCCAGTGCCCATATGGAATGCAGGCATTGCAGGTGGAGGATTAACCAAGTGAGCCACGGCACCGGCCCCCTTCTGACTTAATTTTTAAAGTATTGACATTCTATAGGTTATATTGTGTCTTCCTAGACTTTACAAATTTCTGTTTTATTTTTTATATTTAGATCTTTAATTGATCTAGAATGTATTTAGACATATAATTTCATGTAGGGATTCAAATTGATTTCCTTCAAATGAATAACCAATTATACCTCATCATTTGTTAAAGAAATATTTATTTTCAAGTGAAATGAAATAGTAGCCTTGTCATATATTACAGTCACAAAAACACTGACTATTCTGGTGCTTCCTTGTTTGTTTTTTCATCCATTCCTATTCTGATACCACCTGGTCTGCTATTAGTATGGAGCCAGGGGTTGATACTGTAACACAGCATATTTATCTCAGTATGAAGTGCCAGATTTCTTTATTAACTCTGTTTTTTTTTTTTAAGAAACTCTGAAATACTTGGGTTTTCTTTCTTTTTTTTAAGATTTATTTATTTGAAAGTCAGAGTTACACGGAGAGAGAGAGACAGAGAGAAAGAAAGAGAGAGAGGTCTTCCATCTGATGGTTCACTCCCTAGTTGGCCACAATGGCTGGAGCTGTGCCTATCTGAAGCCAGGAGCTTCTTCCTGGTCTCCCACATGGGTGCAGGGGCCCAAGGACTTGGGCCATCTTCTACTGCTTTCCCAGGCCATAGCAGAGAGCTGGATCAGAAGTGGAGCAGCCGGGTCTCGTACCAGTGCCCATATGGGATGCTGGCGCTTCAGGCCAGGGCTTTAACCCGCTGCACCACAACGCTGGCCCCGAATACTTGGATTTTCTAGGTGTAATTATAATACCAGCAAAAGGGGCAATTTTATGTCTTCATTTCCAAAATTCTATGTGCATTATTCACTTTCTTGTCTTAGAGCATTCATTATAACCTCCTAAACAGAATAGGATAATAATGGTAATGGTGGATTACCTTGTCTTGTTCCTGATTACATGGAAATGGTTTTACATATCACCATTTGTGATAGTTGCTGTTGGTGTTTGTTAAATGGTAATTCTCATATTTAGCTATCACCTTCTGTTCTTGAGAGTTTTCTTAAATTTTTTTTTATTTTTTGACAAGCAGAGTTAGACAGTGAGAGAGAGAGAGAGAGAGAGAGAGAGAGAGAGAGTTATAGACAGTGAGAAAGAGACAGGGAGAAAGGTCTTCCTTCCGTTGGTTCACATCCCTAATGGCCACTACGGCCGGCACCACACCAGTCCGAAGCCAAGAGCTGGGTGCTTCCTTCTGGTCTCCCATGCGGGTGCAGGGCCCAAGCACTTGGGCCATCCTCCACTGCCTCCTGGGCCACAGCAGAGAGCTGGCCTGAAGAGGAGCAACCAGGACTAATACCTGGTGCCCCAAGTGGGACTAGAACCCAGGGTGCCGGCGCAGCGGCACCGGCCCTGTTCTTGAGAGTTTTATTAGGGAGTCCTGATGCATTGTTTAATCAGTTACTTATTTTTCTGTATTTTAAAGAGACAGACAGAAGCAGAGATTTTCAATTCACAGGTTCATTCCCCAAATACCCGCAGTAGCTGGTGCTGGGCCAAGTGGAAACCAGGAGCCAACTCCATCTGGTCTCCCACTTGGATGGCAAGGACTCAGCCACTTGAGTTATCACAGCTTCCTCCCTGAATGCACGTTAATAGGAATCTGGGAAAATATGCAGAACTGAGACTCAAACCAAGACACTCCAGTATGGGATCTGATGTCCCAAGTGCATCTCAACCACTGCACCAAATGCCTGCCCCACGCCTCCTAAATTTTACTGAATGCCTTGTCTACCTCTATTGATCTGATCATGTTTGTCTTTTAATCTGTTGCTGAATATTGAACTAGAAGTCTACATATAATATTGGCATTATAGACCCAACAATGATACACTTTACCACAAAGAGTTTATTCCAAATATGGAAGAATATGTTGATATCTCTATTTACAAATTAAATTATCTAGTTTTTGTTTTGTGTTAAACTCATCAGGTTTTTATACATAAGTTTATGGCGTTGAGTTCTTCAAGTCTTTCGTCTCCTATTGCATTTATTTATATTCACTATTTCCACTAGGTTTTCAAATTTGTACTTCCAAGTACTTTCCAGCACCTGTTGCCATTGTTTTTCTCCTTCCACATCCTTTCCTCATGTCTGATCTTCCATACTTTTTCTCTCGTTTTCTTTTCTCCTTGGTCATGTTTTTCCTACTTTAATTGGACTTTGCAAAAATAGAAATTGTGTTTAGCACTCAAATCGGGCTATTTCGGATCTCATACATGTATTTTGAATAAGTGAAGCAACACAGCCTTTTGCCCGTCTTGCCCTTTGCCCGTCTTGCCCCCCCTTGATTGTCATAGTTCGTAGGGATCCCGACTGTCATCTGAAAGGGTGAAAGCACCACTTCTACCCCAACCAGACTATGGAAGTGTGCAAGTTATTTAATACCTTTGAGCTTCGGTTTCCTTACATGCACAATGGGAATGGTAAGAGCTGCCTCCCAAAACGGTTAAGTGGTTCAAAAGACAAAACAGATGGCAGCCAGCACAGATGTTGCCCTTAAAAGCTTAGGCTTCAGCTGTTAGGGAAACTTGCAGATCTAAAGTGCTGGATCCTGGCCCCAGTGCTGGGCAAATTAAGCATTGCCTCATTACTATTACTACTGCCGCTGGTACCGTAGTTGTTGTTATTGCGTTCTCATGGAGAGACTAAGGTGCAGCCTTTGATCATAGGCTGAAATGAGCTCTCTGTTCCCAGGCACCCTCCTCAGGGGAGACTTCCCACAGCACTGGCATCTCCCAGGCAGATGGCCCTGCCCTTCTCTGCCCTCCCCAGGCCTTTGTCCAGCCCCCTGCTCATCAGGCCTCCTTGTCTTCCTTTGGATGGGTGTGAGCCCTGCATTGCATTCAAGCAGATGGAGTTCAACCCTGCACCTGCACAGAGCCAAGCTATTTTACCTCTCTGTGCCTCATTTTCCTATTCTTTACGTGGGGGACAATAAAATGCCCACCTAATGAGAAGAGTATCGGGATGAGGTGAGTTATAATGTAAGTTTCTTGGAACAGTACCTGGGACATAGAAAATGTCACTAAATACTAGCGAATTATTGTTTGTGTATCTGTACTGTATATAAGTCACTTGTATACAGAGTGACTTCAAGAAATTCACGGAGGGGCCAGTGCTGTGGTGTGGTGGGTTAGGCCTCTGCCTGTGGCACCTCATCCCATATGGGTGCTGGTTCAAGTCCCTCTTCCAATCCAGCTCCCTGCTGATGGCCTGGGAAAGCAACGGAAGATGGCCCAAGTGCTTGGACTGCTGTGCCCATGTCGGTGACCAGGAGGAAGCTCCTGGCTGGCTCCTGGCTTCAGATTGGCCCAGCTCTGGGCATTGCAGCCATTTGGGGAGTGAACTGGCAGATGGAAGACCTCTCTTTCTGTATCTCACTCTTTGTCTATAACTCTACCTCTCAAATAAATCTTTTTTAAAAAAAAGTTCATGGAAACTGAAGTTGAAAGATAAGTTTGGTGCGGATGTTTGGTGCAGGTGTAGGACACCACTTAAGACATCCACATCCCATGTCAGGGTACTGGGTTCAAGTCCCAGCTCCATTTTCTATGCCGCCTTCCCGCTAAGGTACCCCTGGGAAGCAGCAGGTGATGGCTGCAGTACCTGGGTCCCTGCCTCCCACATAGGAGACCCAATTGAGATCCTGGCTCCTGGCTTCCCCCTAGTCTGGTCTTGACTGTTACAGATATTTGGGGGCGGGATGGCAAACTAGTGCATAGAAGATTTCTCTGTGTATCTGTCTATCTCTGTCTCTCTGCCTTCCAAATAAATAGTCAATAAGTACATTTTTAAAAAAGATAACTTTCCTTTGATGCATTTTTTATAATGTTTATTTTCCATGACCTTTTGGAAAACCTCTCATGTGTACGTATTACAGTGCATCCGTGTACAACCATACATGTGTGTGTACATATTACAGTGCATCCGTGTACAACCATACATGTGTGTGTACATATTACAGTGCATCCGTGTACAATCATACATGTGTGTGCAACATGGAGTCTTATACAAATGGACGTTAGGTAAATGTTTTATGAATGAATGACCAGAGATGAGCTGGGAGACATTCTGTGACCATTGCCCTGAATTCCTGGGGAGGTTTGCTAGAGGGGCTGTGACCTTTGCTTGCTAATTAATAAGGCTCCCAGAGCCCGGGAGGGTTGGGGGATGGGGAGCTGGCGCAGACACTGGATCTCTTTCTTGACTACAAAACACCTTGTCTGGTGACAGCACAGAGGAGAGGAATTCCAGCTGCCGCCCTCTGTGAATAAACAACACAGCCCGGCGGAGGCCCCTTCTCTTGGTAGGAAAACACTCGCTCCCAAGTTTTGTTTTTGTAGGATGATAAATCACTGAAATGCAGTGCGACTTCAGAAAGTCAGAGGCACATCATTTACATCCCCCGCCCCAGCCAGCTCAGCGGGTCTGGGGACCCACAGTGTGGGAGGTTTGGACAGGCCCGCTGAGCCCCATCACCTGCTTCCATTAGCCGGAGGCCTCCAGCTTCCACCCATGCCTGTGCAATTCCTACCCCCTGTGCTCCGGTGCTGAGAGGGCCTGGGGAGTCTCTCAAGGACCCACTAAGAGAGAGCAAAGAGTACCTGGTAGGGGTCCAGGGACATCAATCAAAACGTCATGGCTGCCACTCTATTCTCCCAGCTCCTGGACCTGAACCTGTGATGTGGAGGCACCACCCCTTCCTTGCAGGACCGATGTGTAGGGTAAGAGATGGTCAGACATGGAGCACTTGGCACACAGCGGACAGAAAGTGCATAGAGCTGTCTTTGACCTGCCCCGGATGTCGGGTCCCCGAAAAGCCCTTTTTGTCCACTCAGGAGCTCCCTGCTCGTGCCAGCCCGGGCATCCAAGGATGTGCTGTCTGCTCCCCACGACACAGGGACAAGAACAACTGTCCAGCTTACTCCCCAATGCTACAAGTCTAAAGAGATAATGTTCTTTCAAAAAGTAAAAACTGTTTCTGGAGGTTCTCTGAATTAAGAGTGGTTTGCAATGTGGCCTTTGAGTCATCCAAGTAGACCACCTTCTAGCCAGGGAAAAGGCGTAATTTGCTTTAATTCTCTCTATGGTGTACATGACTGATACAACATCCCTTGATTGAAAGATTTTGACAAAGCAGAGGAGAGAGCAAGCCCAGGGGCACCTGTGGGCTCAGGTCACTCCACAGAGGGGCATCTGTGAGCGCTAAAATCACATTTGGTGAGCTCACCCAGGGCGCTAGGGACGGCGGGGCTGCACAGTTGTTGTAATTCCTGTGTAGTGCTGCCTTCTCCAAAGACCAGCTGCCTCAGTCATTTATAAACGAGGAGGCAGGGGCTGATTAGTAAAGGGTATCTGGTTTCAGAGACAAGTGCCCTTGCTGCAAGCAGTCCAGCGTCAGGCATTCTGGTGTCCCCAGTCTACCTAAATGCAGGACAAGTGTCCCTGCCAGTCTCCAGCCAGCCTCCTCTGCAGGCTTATCCACAAGCCATCCTGGAAGTGACAGAGTGGCTGGTGGCACAGTCTCAGCCCTGCCTGTGACCCATCAGAGCGTCTTTCCCCGTGAGACTCAGGACCACAGCTCCTTCCTGTCTCTTGTCATCAGGTCCTGAGTGATGAGCTCACAGAATGCCCCAGGGTGAGCCAAGAATGTCTTTGTCTGGCTTGGCGAGTGGCTTCCCCCACCCTGCAGTGGCCAGAACGGGGGAGAGGGGAAATGGGAGTAGAGGAGTATTTCTGTTTCCTTCTGGAAATGACTGTAGTAGCCAGGGCCAAGCACAGATTCATTGAAGGGGAGATTTACCTCCATTCGCTGGACAGCCAGGCAGGCCTGTTCGGGAGACCAAAGTCCTAGCTGCCTTGGTCCATCCCCAGACCATAAAACAAAACCACAGGGCTCCATCGGGTGAGAATGGTTCTCTCTGGGTCTTTCCACTTCTGCCCACCAGGCCTTTCCCTGAATCTTCCTGATACCCTTCAGTCTCTGCCACTGTGGCTGTTACACAATGCACAGACACACATGTATATGCGCGCGCACACACACACACACCAGCTCAGGAGGAGAAGGAACTGTGAGAGGAGCCCGGTTTCCCTGTCCTCCAGTTCCACTTCCTGGGGAGGGAGCCTGGGGGAGGAAAAGAGCTTACTGCCATCATTGGTGGCTCCAGGACCAGGCCTCACTGCCCCAGAGAAACACTGCTCCTCACTGCCCCTCTGCAGAGAAGGGGCTGACCTTCCCACAGGGCTTTTGTCAAACTCTGTGAGTAAAGTAAGAGGAGGAGGAGCAGAATTCCTGTTTATTCAACAGTTGCTATTTATTCAACAGTTACTGAGTCGTATTTGTGTCCCATGCACTGTGCTGGCAGTGGGACAGTGGGTGACCAGTCCCATGGTTCCCTATCGGGGACAGCGCCCACCCCAGCCCTGTGTTATGATCCCAATCACTTAACAAATCAAATGACAAAGAAGCAAAATGAAAACCTAGCAGAATTTGCCTTTCCCATGTGAGCTAGGAGGACCTAACTCCCACAGGCTAAAAGTTCATGCTAACAGGCATGATTCATTAGTAGTTGTCATGGAAATGGAATGTCATTAATAATGCAATTTGAAGCTATTCAAGTTCATTTCCACCATAATTACATTCTAGAGCTATGGCATCAGAAAATGTCCACACATACTTGACCCATGCTAGAGTCATGCACAACACGAAATATTATCTACAAACCACCCTGGGGGGGGGGGGCGGAGAGAGACAGACAGACCAACACAGAGTAGGGGAAGTGGTACTTCTCACACAGCAGGAGGTCTGAGCATGTGGCCCATGGTCTAAATCTTACACACAAACTGGTCCATCCATTTTGGCATGCTGTTGAATCCAGACAGTTGTCTATCCAATGAAGCTGCCTGTGGGCTCCATAAAGTGTATGAGGTGTCAACAGTAATTTATGGTTACATAATATCACCCCAAAATGTAGCAGCTCAATACCTCTCACAATATCTGTGGGTTGGGAATTTGGAAGCAACTCAACCAGAGGTTCTGGCTCCATGTCTCCCAGGCAGTGGCAGCCCAGTGCCTGCTGGGATCTCCTGGGCTTGCTCACATGAACGGCAAGTGACTGCTACCTCTAGGCTGGGGGCCTCAGTTTCTCTTCCTCCAGGTCTAAGTGTCTTTAAGATATGGTGGACGTCCCTCCAGAATGAGAGACGCGAGAGACCAAGGCTAAAGTGGCAATGCGTGGTATGACCTTGCCTTGGTCCCCGTGGAAACGTGTCTGCACCCCATGGCGGTCCTCACACAGGCAGCCCCCGTGATGGGCAGGAAGGGCTTTTGTAGACACCTTCCAAGGTGTGGCTCTCTGGGCCATCCTGGGTGCTGGGCACCAGTAGTTGCCACCCTCGCCACACTGCCCAACATGAAGGTTTTCCCACTTATCCGAGCTGTGCATTGGAACGACACTATATGTAAATGTGTAGACTTGGGAGAAACGTGTGGCAGTAAAACAGGTCCTACAGAAACTCCATCAAAACATCAGGCTGCTTTGGAACATTGCTACCTACAAGTTGTCACTGTCAACATTTTTGGCATGTGTCCTTCTAGGTCATGTTTATGTCCTTCCCACTGGCTCTCCTCCTGACAGCATTTAAAGATATTTCTACCTGTTCTGTCTCCACAAAAATTTTTCCTTACCCTCTGTTCCCCTTCAACTGTTCCCTTTGTCCTCTGAACCCTATCACAGCCTAACTTCTTCAACAGCTTGGCTGGACTCTTCCCAAGGGTTCTCAGATGCTTGGTCGGTTTCAGTCCTACCATGCCGTGGACATCGTCCCTGCCAAGGCCATCAAGGACCTTCTGGTTGCTCCATCCAGTGGACACCAAGTCCTTTTCTCACCAGCTGACGTTGCTGAGCACAGTCTTCCCCCAGCCTGGTTTTTCTCTTCCTTCTCTGAACACTCTTCCACCTCCATTCTGGGCTCTGTTCTTCCACTCACCCTTGAACTGTGGGGGTTCCTCAAGCCTCTATTCTAACTGCACATTGCCCTCTGCATAGGATGCCTGGAGCATGCCATCTGCTCACATGCCTTTGCTTACCAGCTATAAGCTACTACTTTTTAAATCTCAGTTTTTAGCCAACTCTCTCTCCAGAACATCAGACAGACACAGCCAACGGTCTCATGAATGACCTTCGTTGGATGCCGGACTCAACCTATTAAAAGCCAGATTTGTCATTTCCCCATGCAAGGCAGCTCCTCCTCTGGGTTTCCCCATCTCAGCAAATGCCCAAGCTGGAAACCCAGGTGTTAATTATCCTCAACACTTGCCTCTCCCATCAGTCGGTCACCATGTCCTGTAGAGTCCAGCTCTAACACGTGAAATCCATCCACCTTCCTCCATTCCTACTGTCAGTTCTCTGACACCACTCATTGTTGTGACCTCCACAGCCTCTGAGCTCATCTCCCTGTCTCCAGCTCACCCTGTAATTTACTTAACTACTCTTGTATCATGGGATGTTTAGAGCTTTTGTGATTATGCGTTTTAAAAATGTCTGCTTCCTTGCATTCTTTGTTAGCTTGGATTTTGAGTGCATGATAATACCTCTGACTAAGGGATTTTTTATAAATAAAGAATCGAGAACAGTGGTCTGATTCCCATGTACACAGACCAAATCTCCAGAGCTGTGTGGTGTAGACTCCAGAGGCCTGGAGTCCAGGGTGTTCCCGTGAGTGCACCTGTCAATCAAAGCCCTCTGTAATCCAGTCTGATCACATCTAGCCAGATTCAACCCACCCACACACCAGCATCCATGCACTCACTCTTTCATTCTCTTGTGCACCTCCTTGTTCCCTCACACAAGGCATTACGCCCAGGAGCCCCCTTCCTTCCAACAGCCCTGTATGCTCCTGGCCTGCTCTCCTCACCTCCGAGTCACACTCGGTTGCTAGTCCTTTGCTCGCTGCCACCCTCTGCCTGGAATGTCTCCTTCCGTTCCCTTCCTGATACCCATGTCTTCATCCTTTCAAGTAAGCCCATCTTCACTCTCCATCCCAGTAGTCTGCAATGATCTCTTGCTAATCTCTTCTACCATTTTGAAATATGACCATACTATTTTGCATTGCTTTTTAATTATTCTTCGTATCTGTTGTTCCAGCTGTAGCTGTCCCCAGTTACCTCAGTGCTGTATCCTTATCAAGACTGTCAGCTCCCGGAGAATCAAAAATCATATTATACATTTTTTCCTTTCTAGGTTAATTACTAAAGTAGCTGGTGACTTATTAGTAGATAGTTAACTAACTAGTTTTCTTAGCTTTGTGCTGTTGCTTTCTAAAATTGGGGACAATTTTTGCAACACCACGGGGTGGTTGTGATGAGGAAGGAAAAATCTATCACCCTGTGCCTAGCGCATGGAAGGTACTCAGTATATGTTAGTTCCCATTCCCATAATGTACTCTGCTGAGCTGAAAACACAGTGAGCGCTGAGTCATTATTTGCAGAATGAATGAGTGAGTGAGTGAGTGAGTGAGTG
This sequence comes from Sylvilagus floridanus, assembly GCA_949820135.1. NCBI lineage: Eukaryota > Metazoa > Chordata > Mammalia > Lagomorpha > Leporidae > Sylvilagus > Sylvilagus floridanus. The sequence continues at coordinate 70,917,677 of OX463239.1, forward strand.
AGTGAGGATGGTAAGAGTGGAAGCATGCCTTCCAGCTACACAAGAGTGGCCTTTGTGGGAGGAATCAAGTGTGTTTCCTTGGCTGGCCAGGCACAGGCTTCTGCCAGAGGGAGATCATAAAGGGGGCAGAGACTCCAAGATGGTGAAATGCTGACAAATAGAAAATCAAATTTGCTTTGGGTGCCGCCTGCCTGGCCAGTTGATTTTGTGTTTGACTGACTTTGTGATCTGTCCAGACTCGCAGAAGAAAGTGTCGGGCTCCTGTCTCTTATCAATGGGAAACAGATTCTTGTGTGAATCGATTTCGCTGGCCAAGGCTTGGCTGTGTAGGAAATGAGAACATGTTCGCTCCAGAGCCAGGGCTGTCCGTGCTGACTCCAGCTCTGTGGCAGGTGTGTTTAAAGTCCTCCTTCACACGTGGGCATTCTGTCTGTTCTGAAAAAGACAAAAAGCTGTCCCGGAAGCCGGCAGGGTCACAGTACAAAGCGTCTGGGAGTGGGGGGCAGGAGGGCCTGAGAGGAGACTGTCCGTGTTGGACCCTGGCTACCCGATCCTCTGGCTGCATCCACAGAGCTCGGGTTTTGCTGCTGAGTTCTTTGTGGCCATCCTCAGCACAGGAAGTGACAGAGGTGTCTTCCATCTTCTCCTGACCCCTTCTTCATTTGCGACCCCCTCTCCCAGCAGACTCCCCATCACCCTGCACCAAATCTCTCCAACTACATGGAAAGTTCTTGAAGAAGAGGGATCATGGGTAAGGACCCTCAGTCTTGGCACACTGATAGTCCAGAAACGCATGAGCAGTCTGGAGGAATTGGTTTTATGTGGCCCTAAAATGGCAAATCCAGAAGGGACGTCACAGAATACCTGGTTCAGGGTGGACCCTTCACCAAGACCTAAACTCTAAGGGATCAGAACTCAGTGAGTTCATGAATTTGGGTGGAAAAAAAATTTACTAATGAGGAACTGAAACTTTGTATTTCCTTCCATTATGAATGGAATCAACACACTACAATAATGTTGGCAGGGTCTGTGCCTTTCCCACCTAATAAATAATAATTTATTTTATATTTCATTCTAGCAATTACAAACTTTTCAAAATGGGAGTTTTCACTAGTACCTTAAAATTATAGTAAAACTATAAAATTATAAGCCAAAAAATGTTTGCCACCACATCTCAATATTTGAGCCATTCATTTTCAAAAGCATATCTTTACATTAAGCGCTTATTCTCTAATATTTGGAAAGCTGTATCTCTCAACTCAATTAGTTTCTTTTGTAATCTCTTGTATTTTGTGTTTCGTATTTAAAACATTTTTTCTGGGAGGGGCGCCCATAGGTTTCTCCAGGCTGCCAGATGGATCACAGCACCAAAAAATAATGAAATCTCAAACCTGGGGATGAGTGTTTGGCCTTGCAGCTAAACCGCTGGTTGGGATGCCTGCGTCTTCTGGGAGTGCCTGTGAGTTTGAGTCCCAGCTGTGCTCCGGATTCCAGCTTCCTGTTGATGCTCACGCTGGGAGACAACAGGCGATGGCTCACGTAGCTGCCTCCCAGCCACCCACATGGGAGACCTGGACTGAGTTTTCAGCTCTCAGCTTTGGGCATTGGAGGCGTGAACAAAGGGAGGGAACGTCTCTTGCTCTCGCTCTCTTGCTCTCTCTCTCTCTCTCTCTCTCTCTCTCTCTGCTTCTCCAATGGATAGGTAAATTAGGGGAAAAAAAAAAACCACTAAGAAGCACATGCTTTGTCACACATATCGTAGGTCAGTGGAACCTCACTGGCTCTCCAAGAAAGCTGGAGAAGATACAGCATGGTTCGCAGGAAAGGCTGCGAGCTGGGCACATGACATGCTGAGGAGAGGGGAACAGTAGAATGGCATCTTGCACTTTCCATTCTTTTTTTTTTTTTTTTTTTTTTGACAGGCAGAGTGGACAGTGAGAGAGAGAAAGACAGAGAAAAAGGTCTTCCTTTGCCATTGGTTCACCCTCCAATGGCCGCCACGGCAGGCGCGCTGCAGCCGGCGCACCGCACTGATCTGAAGCCAGGAGCCAGGTGCTTCTCCTGGTCTCCCATGTGGGTGCATGGCCCAAGCACTTGGGCCATCCTCCACTGCACTCCCGGGCCACAGAAGAGAGCTGGCCTGGAAGAGGGGCAACCGGGACAGAATCCGGCGCCCCGACCGGGACTAGAACCCAGTGTGCCGGCACTGCAAGGCGGAGGATTAGCCTAGTGAGCCGTGGCACCGGCTGCACTTTCCATTCTAGGCCAGTGGTGCAAGTGAACTTCCTGCATGGGGAGGTTTCACCCGCGCTGTCTAATATGATAACTGTTAGCCACACATGGATTTGAGCGGTTAAAACGCAGCTGCAGCAATTGAAAATGTGAATTTTAAATTCATTTACATTTAAAACGGAATAGCCACAGGTGGCTGGTGGCTACCGCTCTGGATAACAGGGCTCCAAGTTGACCCAACCCACCCCTGCCCCCAATGACCTCCGACTCCACCCACCACCCATATGGAACAGGAACCAGACCTGTGTGCAACAAAGACATACCACCACCCAGCTCTGTCTGCGTCCAGTTAGAGTTGTCTCACTGGGGCAGCATTTCTGAGTTGTTTTCTGGCAGAATGCTGGCCTGCGGAACAGCACCCAGGTACACCCAGAGAGAAGACACAGCACCTAGTTACATCTGTCCTCTGAGCCAGACAAGCTGAGACACTGTCTCTTCTTTTCTCGTACTTTCGTGTAGCTGTGTCAGTTTGATAGGGAAGGGGCCTGGAAGCCAGAATGATTGCGCTGTTTTGCTCATTGTTAATGTGTTTTTCTCATTGTGAGAAAATGCTCACAGGTGTCTTGCTCGCTGGTCTGCAGCCTCTAAACATTTGAGAAAGCTGCCCTGAGCCTGGCGCTCCTGGCGCTGACTCACTCCCCGGCAGGCAGCGGGGCCTCCTCTGTGACTCAGAGAACAGCGCCTGAACGCGTGCAGCCCACTGTCTGCTGCGGGGCCCCCTGTGGAGGAAGAATCTGCCCTGGGAGGTGCTGGCCTGTTTCTGGTGAGGTCATGGGGAAGGAATGCCTTTCTCAGCAGAGGTGGGAGCTGGGACAGCTGCCAGAAGTGGGGGGAAGGGGGGACCCAAGCCACGCCCTCCAGCAGAGGAGATCCTACAGATTAGAAATCTCTGGGGGGCTCTCAGCAACTTGCCTCATGGTTTTGCCCTTCTGCAAACTCAAACCTTAAAAAAAAAAGTGGGGGGCTTCCCCTCTCCCAGCTAGCTAAACCTTAAGCCAAGGCCTGCCACATCTCCAGACATTTCTACCCAGCAACACTGCCCATCACACTGACTGTGACGTGGGCTAGAGTCTCAATGGCTTGGAAGCAGTTTGCAGGGACTTCTTGCAGACCAGCAGGCTCCCGTGGAGACAATGGTGAGTGAGAATCCAGGTTTTAACCAAGCTCCCTGCTGATTTTGATGTGGAGCCATTGATGTAAAACATGACATCTGTCCCTTTAATCCCAGTGGTGAGGGCTGTTGGAAGTGGAACATCACAGTGAGGAAAACACAGATGGTATCATAACGACATAAATAACAACAGCTGATGTTTACGGGTGCCTGCCAGGGGCCAGGTGTGGGGCTCCGTACTTCACATGAATCACTATCTAGCCCACACGATCTAGCCCACACGTGGGCTCTGTTAATCTCACTTTTGCAGATAAGAAATCCAAGGCACTCACAGACAGCGCAGAAATGGAACTCAAATTGAGAGCTGTCAAATTCTGAAGTTCATGTATTTGACCTAGGGAGACCAACTGTGCTGGTTTTCCAAGGACTGTGTGGTTGCCCAAGACGTGAGACTTTGAGTGCAATGGGGAAAGTCTCAAACGGGACGGGAGGCCAGCCAGCCTGGCTTGGATACCTCTGCCTGTGAGCAAAGCTCAGGTGTGCTACTTGTGACTCGACCACGTGGAGCAAAGCTTTCCACTCCACCCATGGCTTTTTCAGGCCCCTATTCTAGAAAGTGCCTGTGACCATTAAGTGGGACAGCCCAGGTCACAGCAACCTGCTGTGTGTCTGGCAGTGACAGGGAAGGTGAGCACCCCACAGGTGCACCTGAGAAGGTGCATTGCCCAACTTGTGTTTATTGCAAACATGAAAGCGTCCTAGCCATTATCTGTTCCAATAGTTCTCTACCATTCCCCCTGTTCTCATCTTCTGGAACCATATTCCACTCAGCAGATATTATAGTCTGCCATAAAGTTGACTTTCTCATAAGTTCTGTCACATTTATTAAACTTTTTGGAAGAAGTTCTCAGTAATCTGTCTTATTACTGTTTCTTCATCTGTGTCCAACTAATTTTTACTCTGACTATTGAGTTTATGCAATTGCAATATTTATTTAATTTGAGAGAGAGAGAGCGTGCATCCGCTGTCTTTCCCCCAAATGCCTGGGTGGGCGGCTGAGGCTGGGAGTCAGGAACTCAGTCCAGGTCTCCCACGTGGGTGGTAGGAACCAAGTTCCTTGAGCCATCACCACTCTCTCCCAGGGTTTGCACTGACAGGGAGTAGAAGTTGGTGGCCAGAACCGAGAGATGAACCCAGGCACTCCAACAAGAGACGTGGATGTCCTAACAAGCATTGAAACTGCCCGGCCAAACACCGCCCCATAACTGTGTTTTCTGACCAAGGTCTGCAGTTGATTTTCTTCATGTCTATCTGCTCTTGCCTCTAATTTCCCCCAAGTTTTATTTTTCAAATTTCTTGGGTCTCTCCCCTACGTTTATTTCTCCTTTTAAACACATTGTCTCACTTGTGGGTTTTGTTGGCTATCTTTCTCTCCCCTCCCTCTGTCCCTCACTCCCTTCCTTCCTTCCTTCCTTCCTCCCTTCCTTCCTTCCTTCCTTCCTTCCAAGGCAGAGTCAGAGACAGAGACAGAGAGAGATGTCTTCCATGCGCTGGTTCACTCCCCAAATGGCTACAACATCTGGAGTTGGGCCTATCCGAAGCCAGGAGCCAGAAGCTTCTTCCAGGTGTCCCACATGGGTGCAGGGGTCCAAGCACTTGGGCCATCTTCTGCTACTTTTCCAGGTGCACTAGCAGGGAGCTGGATTGAGCATGAAGCAGCTAAAACTCAAATCGGCACGCGTATGGGATGCCAACACTGCAGGTGGCGGCTTTACCCATTGTGCCACAGCACCAGCCCCTGCCATCTTTCTTAGTATCCCTTTTACTCCTGAGTGTTGGGTTGGGGTTGGGCCTCGGGAGCTAAGCTGGCTGTGTTCCATGTTGCATTTCCCTCCCTCCCTCCCTTTCCGGTAGCTTCCCTCTTGGCTCCACTCTGACCCAGCAGCCCCGGTTCCATGGGCAAGTCTACCATCTGGGGCTCAAAGTTCTACCTGGAGCTGGCTCTGGCTATGTGGCAGCATCTGTGGCTGGGACTGCCCAGGACCTGGCTGCGTGGCTGTGTCTGCTTCCTCCTGCGTGCCTTAAAATGTGGCTTGTGGCAAGTAGACGCCCAGGCAGCAGCTGCGTCGGGCTTCTTTCACAGGTAGGAGAGCCCTGTCCCATCCCAGCGCCACGTGGTGAGCCTGGATGTGTCCCCCTCATTCGACCCCCCTCCTTATGTGAAAAGAGCCCAAGGGCAGTCTTCCACCTGCTTCCAGACCCAAAGCCAGACTCTAGCCTCACCCATGCCCATGGGGCCTGTGTCTCGTGATGCTTGTTGAGTACTGGGCTTGATCTTGTGTCCAAGTGTTCCTGTGTCTTTTGGTTTTTCCTTTATTTCAAATCATTCTTTACATTTAGAGAACAGAAAATTCTGGAAGTGTCATCCCACTAAGCTATCTTGACCTAGATATTTCCCTGAAGTTATGGGTTTTTTTTAAACATTTATTTATTTATTTGAAAAGCAGAGTTACAGAGGCAGAGAGAGAGAAAGAGAGAGAGGTGGGGGGTCTTTCATCTTTTGGTTCACTCCCCAGATGGGCACAGTAGCCGGAGTTGCGCCAATCTGAAGCCAAGAGCCAAAAGCTTCTTCCAGGTATCCCTTGTGGGTACAGGGCCCAAGAATTTGGGCCATCTTCCTCTGCTTTCCCAGGCCACACAGAGAGCTTGATCGGAAGTGAAGCAGTCAGGACTCGAACCAGCACCCACATGGGATGCCGGCACTGCAGATGGTGGCCTTACCCACTATGCCACAGTGCCGGCCCCTGAAGTTATCTTTAAAAGAAAACTGAAACCAAGGAAGATTCAGAGTTCTCACACGTGTTTTCTTTGGCTCTTTTTTAAATATATTTTCCATCCTTTTTTTAAGATTTATTTTATTTATCTGAAAGAGTTACAGAGAGAAGTAGTGCCAGAGAGAGAGAGGTCTTCCATCTGCTGGTTCACTCCCCAGATGACCGAAGCAGCCAGAGCTGAGCTGATCCAAAGCCAGGAGCCAGGAGTTTGTTCCAGATCTCCTACATGGGTGCAGGGGCCCAAGGACTTGGGCCATCTTCCACTGCTTTCCCAGGCCACAGCAGAGTGCTGGATTGGAAGTGGAGCAGCCAGGATTAGAACTGGCGGCCATGTGGGATGCCAGCACTGCAGGCCAGGGCTTTAACCCACTGCACCACAGTGCCGGCCCCTTCTTTGGCTCTTAAAATAAAAACCATGAGCAAAGAACTAGGAAGGCACACGGGGGTGGTAACACCATCCTCACACCTGTCCTAGAACAGCTGGAAGCCAGGCAAGGTGGGACAGGGCAGGGGTCCCTGGCTGGGTCCTTGTGGAGAATCACCACTGATTCACTGGGACTCAGCCCCTACTTCTCCCTGTGAAAGTGGGGCCTCCCCACTTCTCAAGTCTGTGATTCTCTCATCAAAGGACCACATTGCCCAGCGACCCTTGACCCTGAGGCAGAGCGCTGTCTCCTCCTCCCCCATGGCAGGCCTGGCCCCCCTCCATCCCCCGCAGCCATTCTTGAATTTGCAGAGCTGTTTGGGTTTGACAGAGATAACTGTTGCTCACGTCTGGCTTAGGGTTTTCTTCATTTTTCTTCCTTTTGGTCTGAGCCAACATTCCTCACTGGTGCTATAGAAAAGCCTCACCTTGGAGGCTATGGGAGTTTCTTTCTCAAAAAAAAAAAAAAAAAAAAAAAAAAAAAAACAGCCGATGCCGCGGCTCACTAGGCTAATCCTCCACCTGCGGCACCAGCAACCAGCACCCCGGGTTCTAGTCCCGGCTGGGGCGCCGAATTCTGTCTCAGTTGCCCCTCTCCAGTCCAGCTCTCTGCTGTGGCCCCGGAAAGCAGTGGAGGATGGCCCAAGTGCTTGGGCCCTGCACCCCATGGGAGACCAGGAGAAGCACCTGGCTGCTGGCTTCAGATTGGCACAGCGCGCCAGCCATAGTGGCCACTTGGGGGTGAACCAACGGAAAAAGGAAGACCTTTCTCTCTGTCTCTCTCTCTCACTGTTTAACTGCCTGTCCAAAAAAAAAAAAAAACCCACATGTTTGTTTTTTGTAAATTTTTGTTTATTTTTGAGAGGCTGGTTCATTCCTTCAGTGCCAGCAGCCAGAGTCGGGTCAAGTCCAAGTCAGGAGTCTGGAACTCATTGTAGATCTCGCATGTGGTGGCAGGAACCCAACCACCTGCGCCACCCCTGCTGCCTCCCAGGATGCGCATTAGCAGGAAGCCCGAACTGGGAGCAGAGCTGGGACTTGAACCCAGGCACTCCTATGCGGGCTGCAGGCATCCCAAGTGATGTCTTGACCAGTACGCCAAATACCTCTCCCAAGAGGAGTTTCTACAGGGAAATCAGGGTCACTCCCTGCATCCCACAGAGGGAGGCTCTGCAGGTAGCAAAGGCTGAATGCCTTGCACAGGTGCCCAGCAAGTGCAGAACTGGGCCTGGAACGCAGTGCCCTCTGCTTGCTGCACAGTGCCCCCTCCCCGGGCAGGCGGGGGGTGAAGTCTGAGAAGCCAACACCATGACGTGCTGTGGGATCTCCCCAGGCCCACTCTACCTGCCCTTGACCTCAGGAAACCCCTGGAAGGCTTCCCGTGCCAGGAGTCACACAGCCCACAATGGGTTTCCCAGCAAGAACAGCTCGCAGCCATATTTAGGGACAAGTTCTGGGAACATCTCCCTCCATTTTGCCCACTGGGGGTTGTGTTGAATCCGCTGGGGGCAAGTTTTGCCCATCATGGCGCCTTGTGTCTCCACTTACTTAACCCGCATGGCAGCACTGTAACTGCAGAACAAAGCCCCTATGCCAAGGCAAATAGCCCTCCTCCACTTTCTGCTGCTTCCTGGGCTTTGTAATTCCTAGCCGAGGACTAATTGTGACGCTGGCGGCGTCTACCTGGGCCACCCGGATGCCTCTCCTTTCAGGGTCCCTGTCTCCCTCACACCCTCCCTGAGCCCTTATCACCACCCCTCCTCACTGACAGCCTCTCACTCTGGGGGAGAAGATCAGTATGATGGCACAAGGGTACTCTCTCCCTGGGCTGGTCTTCTATTGGAGAGAGCACAGTCTTTAAGTGCATGCGTGTGCGTACAAACACACATACACACACATCCCTACATACACATCTACACACACACATACATACATACACACACCTCTGTATACATACCTACACACATACCTACATACACACCTACACACTCACACATACACACATACATACACACGCCTCTGTATACATACCTACGCACAGACCTACATACACACCTACACACACACACCTCTGTATACATACCTACGCACAGACCTATATACACACCTACACACACACATACATACATACACACATCCCTGTATACATACCTACACACAGACCTACATACACACCTACACACACACATACATACATACACACACCTCTGTATACATACCTACACACAGACCTACATACACACCTACACACACACATACATACACACACCTCTGTATACATACCTACACACACACACATACATACACACACCTCTGTATACATACCTACGCACATACCTACATACACACCTACACACACACACACATACATACACACATCCCTGTATACATACCTACACACATACTTTTATATACACACACACACCCCACATTCATACATACACACTTCCCTACACACATACACCAACACGCAGGACCCTACACACACACACACATATACCTACACACACAACACATACACCTACACACACAATACATGGCCGTCATAGAAAAGTTCAAACCCACCGCCCAAATAAACCTCCAGTTAACTCTTTGGTATGTTTACTTTCATTTCTGTGTGTGTGTGTGTGTGTGTGTGTGTGTGGTTTACACAGGCTGTGTAGTGCAGGATCTATTTCAAGGCTACATTGTTCCATTGCTGTACCTTGCCCCATGACTGCAGTGCTTACGTTATTGTTGCTTTATAATAAGCTTTCACTCCTGGTGGGTTAAATCCTCCATCATCACTTTTTCCAAGCTTTTAAAGGTTATTCTCAACTATTTCTTTTTCTGGATGAATTTTAGGTGCATTGTGATAAACAACTAAATAAACCCATTTTGGATTCCATGTTCATTAAACCTGTAACTTCATTGGGTAATATTGGGCATCTTTACAGTGTTCAAATTTTCCATCCGGAAGGAATGCATGGCTGTCTATTTTAGTCAGAGCCTATTAATGTCTTTCAATAAAGGTCATAGTTTCCTTCAGATGGCTCCCATGCCATCTTATGAGGTTTTTATATACATTCTATTTTTTTTCTGGGCCATAGGGGATTGCCATCATTTTTCTCTAAAAGCTTTTCATTTGAACTATTCATTTGGAAAACAATCCTGCATGGAGCCATTATTCACTCATTGAATAATTCTAATACTATTTCAATTGATTTCTTCCTTTCCATAGGAAGATAATTATACCACCTGCAGGTAATGATAGTATTCTCTTTCACATGTGTGAATGTCATTTTGCTTCATGAGCTCTGTAAACCCCAAGAACCACATTGCTGGAGTAACATCAGTGAGGTTGTCTTCATTTACTATGCCTCATCTTTATTGCATTAAGGAGTAATTTTCCTAGTCTTAGTTTTTTGACTTTTAAATCAGGAATGGATTTTTTTAACTTACCAGAAACATGTTCATTATTTGTTGAGATTACAATTTTTTTTCTTATTTTGCCTGTGTATGTTAGGAATTGCCTCATAATTTCCTAACACTGAAATGTCTTCACATTTCCAGAATCAAAACTCTTGATTCCTGGAGAAATTTTTAGAAGAATAACTGAATTTAATTCATTTCTATTAAATTCAGCATTCCACAACTGCTCTGTATGAGGATACTTCAAGAAGTTCATGGAAAAATGGAATTAAAAGGTTAATTTATTTTGGTGCAAAAAAAGTTTTGAAATCTTTGCAGTTTTTTGTAATCAGTGTTTTCCATGACATTTTTGAAGACTCCTTGTACATAAATAAGATTTGATTATGAAAGAGTATTCTGTGGAACACAATTGCTATGAGTTGTTTTAGAAAAGACAATAAAGGAGACTGTGTGGAGGAGGGAGAAGAAGAAAGAAAAGTGCTGTGGGAAGGTTTGGGGGTGTCCGGCATTGTGGCGTAGCAGGCTAAGCCTCCATCTACGGTGCCAGCATCCCAAGTGGGCACCAATTCAAGTCACGGCTGCTCCACTTCCAACCCAGCTCCCAGGCCATCGGCAGCTGTGGAGGATAGCCAAGTGCTTGGGCCCCTGCACCCACCTGAGAGACACAGAGGAGAGAGTCCTAGCTCCTGGCTTTTTGAATTAGCCCAGCTCCAGCCATTAAGGATCTTTGGAGAATGAGCCAGCAGGTGGAAGATCTCGCTCTCTGACTCTCTCTCTCTCTCTCTCTCTCTCTCTCTCTCTCTCTCTCTCTGTAACTCTGCCTCTCAAATAAATGAATAAATCGTTAAAAAAAATTGGGGGAACACATTGCCTATTCCTTTTAGAGATGCATGAGGTATGTTCTCATTTTAGAGATTCTGAGACCCTTTGGAGGACAGAGACAGACAGGCCCATGCTTAAGTTTGTCTGACCCAGCGTTTCCCAGCGTGACTTAACACGAAGATCCTTTCTTCATCATTGCTATTCACATCTTGCCAAGCTTACGTCTGTGGCATGCCCTTGGGAAGCCATGTCCTTGCCAGTTTTATCAGAACTGCCCTGTTTTCACCAGAAAACTTCCCTCTTCTATGAAGGTCTACTGAGAGGCTTACTTACCTCCTATGGTGATAACTCCCCCAGGAAGGTCCTTGCTATTTCCTGTAGTCCTCGTCCAATCACAGTGCGTGACTCTTTGGGGTCTCAACAATGCTGAGGAACTGAATCTTTGAGTGCATCCAGTTTGGGGTGGTCTTCTCCAACCTTCCTGCCACCCATGACTGGATCTTCCTCAACCTTCTCCTCAGCTCATGGGGCTACACGGCCTTGACCTTCCACCTGTCAAGTCTTCATTCCAAAGCCGGAGTCTTCAATTCAGAGCGCTCTCTGGGGCCCAGGTGACTTTTACCATCCATTGCTCTGCATTCTGAAGCCACTGGCTCCCCGTCACCCTCTCCTTTGCTCACTGTTCTGCCAACACCACGATCCATTTTCCCTGTAAATACCCAACAGTTACTTAAGACTCAGCCACACAGGCACTGACATGCTCTTAGTGAGAAGTTTCCAGAAGTAAGCCCTTCTGGGCATTGTGGTGGAGAGTTGCAGGGTCTTTAAAAAGTTCATGGAAACATATGCTATGAAAAAAATACACCTAGGTTTCAAAAAATTTTAAACAGTTTTCAATTCTATTTTCCATGGACATTTTAAAATATCCTCATATTGATTTGCATTACAACCTCTGTGCTTATGGACTTACAATTCTTTTTTTTTTAAAGATTTATTTAGGGGTCGGCGCCTTGGCTCACTTGGTTAATCCTCTGCCTGTGGCGCCGGCATCCCATATGGGTGCCAGGTTCTAGTCCCGGTTGCTCCTCTTCCAGTCCAGTTCTCTGCTGTGGCCCGGGAAGGCAGTGGAGGATGGCCCAAGTGCTTGGGCCCCTGCACCCACATGGGAGACCAGGAGGAAGCACCTGGCTCCTGGCTTCAGATCAGCGCACTGTGCCGGCCGTGGCGGCCATTTGGGGGATGAACCAATGGAAGGAAGACCTCTCTCTCTCTCTGTCTAACTCTGCCTGTCTAATAAAAAAAAAGATTTATTTATTATTTATTTGAGAGGCAGATTTAAAAATAGAGGGGGAGAGAGAGAGAGATTCATCTTCCACCCTCTGGTTCACTCCCCGTAATGGCCAGGGCTGGGCCAGGCTGAAGCCAGGGGCCAGGAACTCCATCCTGGTCTCCCATGTGGATGCAGAAGTCCAGGGACTTGAACTGCTTTCTGCTGCTGTCCCAGGCACATTAACAGGGAACTGGAGCAGAAGTGGAGCAGTTGAGACTCAAACTAGCATTCATATGGGAAGTTGACATCTTTGTAAGAGAAGGAAGAGGGGGGCTGGCACTGTGGCATAGCATATAAAGCCACGGCCTGCAGTGCCAGCATCCCATATGGGCACTGGTTCAAGTCCCGGCTGCTCCACTTCTGATCCATCTCTTTGCTATGGCCTGGGGAAGCAATAGAAGATGGTCCAAGTCCTTGGGCCTCTGCACCTGCATGGGAAAACCCAGAGGAAGCTCAGGGTCCTGGCTTCAGATTGGCACAGCTCTGGCCGTTGCAGTCATCTGGGGAGTGAACCAACAGATGAAAGATCTCTCCTCTCTCTCTCTCTCTCTCTCTCTCTCTCTCTCTCTGCCTCTCCTTCTCTGTGTAACTCTGACTTTCACATAAATAAATAAGTCTTTAAAAAAATAAGAAAAAAAAGGAAGAGACCCAAGCTGGCACCTTGGCACCTTGCTGTCTGGCTGTGTAGTGCTGTGGCCTTCTCAGGGTTCTGCAGAGTTTCCACCCGCAAGGAGCCCCTCACCAGGGAACGGTTCCCTCAATCCAGAACCAGAAGCTAAACAGACCTTCATCCATTATAAATCACCCAGTCTGTGGCATTCAGTTACAGCGACAGAAAATGGACTGAAGGAAGATGGTGGGGACACAGGTGGGAAGTTCTTATCCTGTCTGTTTGCCTCTTCTTCCCCTGCTTCCCTGCCTCTACCCCAGCCACCCCCTCTCCCGGTTCCCTTCTCTGAGGATGCACATCTGCCCCACCCCACCCACCTCACACATGGATCCAGACATGCTCCTGAGATCATTGCTTCTGACTCTCAAATCACAAAGATGCATTTAAAGGGGGGGTCTCCAAGGGGTGACCTGGTGCCAATCATAGTGGACAAGGAAGGTGTGAGAGCGCCAAGGTGTGGTGGGTGTGCGAGGCACCTGCACAGTTGGATGGTAGCTTTGTGCCTGGTGTAGGAGGAGAGCCAGCCCTCACTGCCTAGAGCTCTCTGGGAAGTGGCAAGAGACTATTATTCTATTTTTCATCCATGACCACAGTGGCCCCAGTGGCTCAGCTCCAGGGAAGCAGGGCCTGAAGTTGGTGCCAACCCTGTTGGGAGGCTCATTCATCCCCAGTGTGAACCCTTCTTTCGAGGGACCCAGAGAAAGAAGAGCAATGCCTGCAGTCCCTCAGAGCTTTTCTTGGACACCCAGTCTGGCACCAGTCTTTTGGGGTCTACCTCCACCTACTGTACCTCAAGTCTTCGATGCTTGCCTGGGGAGAAGAAGATCTTTCCATCCAGCAGCAATTGGAGTACATTCTGTGGTCCATCTGGATGCACCAAGGGCCATGAGGGGATGTGGACAGGGACAGCTGGCCTAAGGCCCCAGGGCAGTGCCATCCAGCTGACCTGATGCCATCTGATCATGGGGATGGAAGCCATTCTCAGTTGACTTCTTGCTTGGTCGCCACTACTGAAGTGCTCCATCACACCAGATCGCTGTAGTCTTAGGCTGAGAGTACAACATGAAGAGGAACCCATACATGGACGTCCCGTCACTGCAGAGCATTAGACTGGGGGCTTCCCCTGTGTCCCCACTGAAGTCACTCTTTCTCCTTCCCAGCTTCACTTCTTCATCTTCAGAATCAAAAGATATCATCGACTGAGACCTGCGCTCTTGGGATGTCGTGAGTGTGAGCCAGTGATAAATGACAGAAAATTGTCATTCTGTGAGTGGAGAGGAGAATGAACCACCATTCCCCTGTGTCTGCTCCCAGCGTCTCCTTTCACTGAAGATCGGCTCATCACAGCACGTAGCAGCATGTCTGCTCTGGTCATGTTGTATGTGTGTCATAGGTTATGAACTTGGACTCGGAGTCCAGGATGCTTGAATTTTCATCCTGGCTCTCTCTGCTTCCTTGCTGGGTGACCTGGGCACCTTACATCAGTTCCCTGTGACTCACTGTCCTCATCTGTTAAGTGACAACAATCACATCCCTTGTGTCACAGGATTGTTGTAGAGCGCAAACACGTTAATACAGATAAATGGATGAGAATTGTGCCAAACATAAGTGATCAATAACATTCAGCCATGACGATGAGTATTACACAGCTCTTGGTAATGAGCTCCCAGAGCTTGTTTAATACATTTGGCATCTAAATTAAACATAGTTTCCAAACTTGTCTATTGACTATTTTAAAAACTACTCAAGACACATTAAAAATAGACAAACCAACCTGAGCAGCACATGCAGGGAGCAGGAGGCCTGGCAGATGGCACAGGCCTTGGGCTGACAGATAGCATGGTGTGGCCATAATGTGGCCATGAGCACCTCAACTGCTGGAACTGTTTTTCTTCTGGGAGAAGATGAGCCATGGCTTGAAGGATTTGTCCTAGACAAATTGGATGCAGAAATGTGAACACCGACGATGCAGTGCAGAATGCACAGATTGAATTAAGCAAAGGCACCAGAGCCAAGGACCAGAGTCTGAAAGTGATTAAACTTTAAGGGATTGATTTATGTTTGTATATATTTGTTTATTTTAAAGGCAGCATGACAGAGACAGACAACACTTCCATCCACTGGTTCCCTCCCCAGTGCCTGCAACAGCCTGGACAAGGAGAGCCCAAAGCCAAGAACCAGGAACTCCATCCAGGTCTCCCATAAGGGTGGCAGGAAGCCAAATGCTCAGGCCATTTTCCTCTATCTCCCAGGATGCACTAGCAAGAAGCTGAATGAGAATTAGAGTCGCGGGATTTGAACCTTCACTCTGATATGGGATGTGGGCAATGCAAGTGGCAGCTTAACTCACAGCACCACAACACCAGCCCCACGATTAAAATTTTAAGTGGCAAAATGGCTGTTGAGTTACATCTGCAGTTCTTGAAGTGAAACAAACAGACCTCTTGATTCTAAAACAGCACAAAGGATGCAGTACAGAATTCTGTATCTCGCACAATAACTGTTAGAGAAAACTGTCTTATGCACTGAGGGACTGCCAGTGACCAGTTTCCCATAGATAACCTGGAATGACTGGCCAGAGTCACTAAGTGGGGAAAAAGTGCCACTACAGCCATATTGGGTGTAATCCATAAGGGTCCTAAGGGGGAAGCTTTGCTGTCCTCGGCGACACACCTGCCTGAGGACACTTCTCCAGGACCAGCCTATCAGGAAGGTAGAGGTCCCTGTGCACCCAGTCTCACTGATGTCAGTCATGGTGGTGATATGATTAACTGTATGCCTAAGCAGCCTAGGAATGCCAGCAGTGATATCATTTTGGCAATCTGGACTTCAGTTTGGCTGCCATAGGAAATGTATATGTGTATAATTTGCTCAAAACAAAGCTTTATCAGGATGATGGTGTGACAGGAGAAGCAGCCGACCTGGCCCTTGGTTTGGTTACGGTGGCCCCCAGGAATGCCCAGGTTGTTGAGCATACACACAGTCAGCAATGCACAAGAAACTCAACCCGAGAAGATTCTGCATGATCTCGCAGTTGGCATCACATTAGTGAAGTCCAGGAGGATGGAAGAGATTGATGTTCTCTGTTGTGATAAGGACCCAGTTCTTCGATGGTCTGGAATGTATCCTGGAACCATGGCTTATTGAGCTCAAAGCTGGTCACACATGCTGGCGGCTGCTGTAAGCGATCTCCGTGACTGTGCCAGGAGAGCAGCAGTAGAAGCACTTGGGCCCAGTCTATTCTGGACCCCTGAAGAGTGCTGGAGCATTGGTCCTTTGTTGTCAGAGAGTTACGACCCTCGTGGGTGCCGTGCAGCTGCAGTGGCCCCGGGCGTGTGTTGTGCTGGTACAGGAAACAGGAAGCTATCCATTTGCTAGAACCAATGACAATGACCCCATGAACTATGTGAAGTAAAGGGCTCTTGTAGCTTTAGTTCTTATCAGAATCCTGCAGACTGAAATTGCTTGTCCAAAGGTGAATCAGTTCAGAGAACTGTATTCCAAAGTCACCAAATGATAAGCACAATGATATCAGGACCAAGGTGGGTGCTGTTCTGGCCCCAGGCATAACAGACGCCAGTGGGCATACTGTCCCAATCTGTGTACAGTCCAGACCGGGCACACTCATTTGCCCCATGTGATTGGAATCCTTTCTTTACCCAGTTCTGGTTTCCTATTTCACATTTCCTGTCACTGGTTTATGCCCCTACCTGTGTCATTGGCTTAGCAAGGATTTGAGGATACTGAAATTCCAGTATAAATCAAACTGTAAACTATCCACATTTGTATATCCTGTCCCTCTGGAAGTACCAAAAGAAAAACATAGGGAAAGAAGGGCAGGTGTTTGGCACAGTGGTTAAACGGCTGCGTGGGACACCCACATTTCATATCTTGAGTTCAAGTCCAGCTCCACATCCCATCCCAGTTTCCTGCCTATGTGTGCCCTGAGAGGCAGCACAGCAGATGAGCAGATGATGGCACAAGTCCCTGGTCCCTCTACCCACAAGGGAGGCCCACATGGAGTTCAGGTTGCTGGTTTCAACCTGGCCCAGTCCTGGTTGTTGTAGACACTGGGGAATGAACCAGCAGATGGAAGCTCACTCGCTCCCACGCTCGCTCGCTCGCTCTCTCTCTCTCGCTTTCAAATAAATAAAGTTAATTTTTGAAAAATGGAAAAGCTTCCCCTCCTGCCTATTACCTATTACTGCCAAGGCTAAAAAGAAAGGAATAGAAAAATAAAAATAGGATGAAGGGAAAATGGAAGTGAACGAGACAGAGAAAAAGATGACGAAAAGAACCTGAGCCGAACCTCCAGTTACTGGACAAGCCAGCCCATAACAGCTGCCCAGCCTAAGGTTCTAACCATGCCAGAGACCTGCACACAGCCCTTCCACTGGTCCACTGGAGGCAGCCTCACTCTGCAGGAGCTGGTGGCAGCACACCGCCCAAAGATGGAGGACGGGGAGCCAAAGCCCCCAGGACCAGTGAGTGTGTGATAGTTAAGGACCAGTGGACCTCATTTGCTACCTGAAGCAGATTGGCTGGGCTTCTTCTGGAGCTACCTGCTGCTATTCACAGTGCACATCATGGCCTCTGGGCAGACTGGAAGAACCATTGTTTCCAAGTCTTTGGTTGGAAAGAGGCTAGAAGACTAGTTAGTGTGCTCTTTCATGAAACATAGGTTTCAAATAAATATGTCAAGTTTCAAAAACACTTAGAAGTTCCAGGTCACGGCCTGCAGATTCTGCTGCGGTGGGTCTGGAGTGCAGCCTGGGCCTGTGCATTGAACGAACGCCCAGGCTCAGGGACCCGCTGCTCTTACAGGACGTGGAGTCGAGTGGCACTGGAACCTGTCCCGTGTAGGGCAGCCCCTTCCTCGCTCTCCATCAGTCTGCAGTGCAGGGTGGGGGCGGGGGCGGGGGCGGGATGTTGACTCTAGTGCTTCAGGAAAACCAATGCTGGCTCCTGCCCCTCACCTGGTGAGGACAGGCTTCCTGAAAGAGCTGAGGAGAGTTGCAGGGCCAGGAGCAAGAGGGTCCTGGGCTCACAGACAGGCAGGCAGGGAGTTGTTGCAGGATTTCAGACAGCAGCGGTGGGAAGGGGGGATGGGCTAAGGGTCATGGTGGTCAGGCCCAGCGCTGCCCTGAGACTGGCACACATCGTTCTGGGCTGCGCTGGCTGGACATGGACAATCTCTGCAGGGACTGGCCTCCCTCTACCATGACTTGACTTTGGATGAAATCCAGAGGTCCCGTAGACTATGGCCTTCTGGGACATTTACTGAATCATGTGCTCATTTATCCAAGTACATCTGAACATTGTCCAGGCATCAGGAACACAAAACTGAGTACAAGGGGCTATGGAAGAGCTGCCATCTGCAGAGAGGCCCAGAAGCGTGGTGTCCCACTGGCAGAACAGGTGGGCAGACAGCAGCAGCCCAAGGTGCGAAGTGTGCACTGCTGGCCTGCAAGAGGAGTGCAGCAGCCCCAAGGAGACAGTAACCTTCCTGGGGGAGCAGTGGAGGGGCAGGAATTCAAGTCTTGGGCTTCTCAAAGGTGCCGTGCCAGGTCTTGAAAGATGACAAAGAGTGACTTAACTGCCAGGGAAAGAAAAGGCAGTGTAATCAGGAAAGTGATCAGAGGAGAGACGCCAAGGTGTAAAGGCACACACAGGTGGCAGGAATGCAAACGGCTCAGCGTGACGTAGGTCTGGATCCCTGGGTTCTGTGCCAGGGTCTGGGCTTCCCCCAGTGGGGATGGACACCACCAAAGACCTGGAACGCTGGTTCCTTTGAAAATAGGAGCAGAGCAGAAGAGGTCAGCAGCAGGGGTGGAGACCGAAATCGGTTCGCAGTGAGCTGAGTGCGAGTCCCCAGTAGGACATCCGCAGGGAGATGTCCAGGAGGCTGTTGGCTGTGAACAACAGCGCGACACTCCGGACAGTAGCCCAGGCTGGAGGCGGAGACTGGGCAGCCCTTACCAGGAAGGTGAGAGTTGGTGCTGGGGGCCCCCAAGAAAGCCAGCAGAGATGAGGAAGGCATAGGACGGCGTCCGTCACCAACGAGGTCCTTCCACTCGCTAATCCAGCCGCAGGAGGCCCCCCTCACTGTCATTCAGCCCGTGCAGGGACCTTCCTGCCCACGAGCACATGCTGGCGGGGAAGGCCCCGGTGGCTCCTGGACAGGTCTCCACCGTGAGGCAAGTGAAGCTTCCCTAACGAGTCTCAAGCTCGGGAAGAAGCAGGGACCCACTGCTGCCCCCTACTTCTCTGCCTGTCCTGGCAGGGGTGCAGTTAGAGCCATCCTCCCTAGAGCACACTGTGGGGGCAGGGTGCTCTGAAACCCCTCCTGGCCATTCCCCCTCGAGGTGTCCCACCCACCCGCGGGGATGCTTCAGATTCCCTGGATGGAAGTGGGCAGGGCTGTGTGGCAGGTCCTTCCTGAGGCCCCAGCTCTCTGCTCTGTACGCACTTCCCCAGCTTGCCACCTGTCAGGCCATCAAGCCTCGTACTCATGTCCAGTATTTCCAGCTGCCACCCGGACTTTATGGCCGAGAGAGGGTTTATCTTTGTTGTGAGCACCAGGGCTCTGGAGTCTGGCTGTCTGCGTTTGGAACCCCGTTCCACCTCTCACTGGCTGTGACCTTGACCTTTCTTTGCCTCAAGTGTTTTATCTATAAACTGAGAATGTGAAAGTGCTGCCTTGTAGTGCTGTTGTGGGAAGACACTGAGCTCATATACACGAAGCTCTTACAGCAGTCACAGCACACTGTCCCAATCAGCCATTTATGGCCTCTTCAGAAATGCTCTCTCCAAACTCATAGTCCACAGCAGAGACTTGAATCCTAGTTTTATTTATTAGACATGCCCTTCGTTTTATTTAGTAGACAAGGAAATTAGGCCCAGAGTGGCACAGTGACTTGCACGAGGTCACACAGCAAGCCAGAGACTCCTGAGCCAGGGTCCTTCTGTTCTTCTTGTGCCCCTCCCCTCAGCAGCCTGGCTACCCCTCAGGCAGCTTCAGGCACCTGCACAGAGATCTTGATGAAGGGTTTCAATTTGGCACCAACATCACCCAGGCTGCTTAGTGCAAATGTAGCTTCCTCGGCCTCTCCCGTTGCATTCAGATTCAGCGAGCCCAGGCTGGGTGCCGAATCAGCGTTTGAACAAGCACAGCCAGCCTTGTAGCCCTGCCACTCGGTGCCTTCCATGTTGGCCCAGGTCTGCCCAGGGCCAGCCAGCTTCAGGGCCTCCGCTAGAGAAGCAGCCCGGAGCAGGGCCCAGGGAGGCACTGGCCAGCGTGCCAAGCTCTTCACAAACCAGGCTCAGCGTGTGCTGAGCCTGGGCGGCGTTTCCGGAACTTTGTCACATTCTTTCCTGCTCTCGTACTGAGAAAGAACTCCACAAAGACACACCTGTATGCCCACAAAACCAGCAGGTGGTCCAGCGCCAGGACTGGCACTCCCCTGGCCATGGTGCTGCGACAGGAGCCCCCCCAGAGCTCGCAGGACTGTGGGTGATGCCACTCATTGCATCTGCTTCTCAGTGGGTGATGCCCTCTAAGGTTCCTGCAGCCCCCCATCCGTCCCGGGACTGGTGCGTTTGTCCCTCCCTCCCCGCAACCGAAGACTGTGTGGCTCTGTGTTGCTGTGTTGCTGTCCCTCACTAAGCTGGGGCCTCAGACCTTCCAGACGGGGAGATGTTCGAAGAAAGAGCAAAGCCGGCAGAGCAGTCCATGGAGACCTACAGGCCCTTCTGTCTGCTTTATGAACAGGCTCCAACCACGAACAAGCAGCCCCGGGAGAAGAGAGCACTTTCATGGGCACAGGCAGGGTCAGTGCAGTGTTGCCACCAAAAAGAGTGGACAGGAGTCCTCCAGCGAAGCGGGGAACTTCCTCTTGGGGAGGTTAAGAACTCTGTTTCCTTCTCAGCGTCGGCCTTTCTCCTCCCACAACTTGTGCCTGGGCCTGTGTCCCTTCGTTTCCATTTCTGAGTCTCCGGGACGCGGAGGTGCCCAGGTCTTCTGATGGGAGCTAAGAGAGGCCGTGGTAAGCATCCCTCAGGGATGCAGCGCTGGCCCCCGGGTCGGCAGTGTGGAGGGCGGTAGGGAAGGCACAACCTGCAGAATCGCATGGGGTGGGTTCCAGTCCCAAGTCTGCTGGTCACTGACTGGAGGCCTTGGGTTACTTAAAACTCCCTGAACCTTGATTTTCTTGTATGTAAAATGGGAGTGCTGTCATCAAATCTAAAGGACTATCATGCTGATCAAAGACATAATATCTAGCCTACTATGAAACAGTTATTTCCTTTTTATATATAAGATTGATTGATTGGACAAGCAGAGTTACAGACAGAGAGATTGATCTTCCATCCCCCGGTTCACTCCCCAAATGGCTGCAAAGGCCAGAGCTGGGCTGATCTGAAGCCCAGCCAGGAGCCAGGAGCTTCTTCTGGTTCTCCCACGTGGGTGCAGGGGTCTAAGACTTGAACCATCTTCACTGCTTTCCCAGGGCATTAGCAGGGAGCTGGATCAGAAGAGGAGCAGCCGGGACACGAACAAACGCCCTTTTGGGATGCGGGCTCCGCAGGTGGAGGCTTAATCTACTATACCACAGCGCCAGCCCCCAAACTGTTATTTCTTTATCTTCTTGATAACACAGAGATAGGGAGGGATTGTGCCATTAATCAACTGAGGAACAGAAAGGGGATCGCTTTCAGTGTAGGAGATGGGAAGCATTATTTGACCAATCCAGGAAAAGACAATGAAGCAGGGAAAATGAAGGAAATACAAGGCATCTTGAGAGAAAAAACAAAAACAGAACACCTCCCTAGAAGGCAGTCAGATACAGGGGATCAGAGACGACAGCAGGGGTGGACACCGGCTGTTGCTCTGGACGCCCACTGTGTGTGCAGTGCGTGGCTGGAGGGCAGGTCTCCACCGGGGGCCCAGGGGGTCTTCCACACAAGCTCTCCGGGCTGCTCTGCCTGAGTCATCAGTGAGCCACATGCCTCCTGTCTCACGGGTCCTGCGAACGCGCAGTGCCCCCCCCCCCCCAGGAGGCCACTTTTGGTCACAGCTCAGGGTTTCTAGCGTGTTTCATTTTCCGATTTGCCTCCTGGAGATCTGGAAATTTGGGGGTTTGGCCTGAGTCCTGCCTGGAAATTGCTGTCCACCTGCCTTTGCAGAAAAGAGTGAGGATTTCACTCTTGGCAAGGAACCACCTCGTTAAAGACCGCGGTTTGTCTTCCTGGGGAGCCATTTGCCTGACTGATGCGAACTGAATGGTAAAACACAAATTCTTTCTTGGAGAATAAGCAAAGCAGCTGGTATTGCAACATCTCTGAGAATCATTTGAGAGCAATTCTTTTATTATTACTATCATCATCATTATCATTATTTCAACCTAGCAATTAGGTTAATACTATTAAGTCAGCATTTTCAGCAAATTGTTATGGCGTGAAGGAGTGTGTGTGTGTTTAGGGATTTCAGCTGTCATCATTTCTAGCCTGTTGTAGGGGTTAATAATCTAACCACAAGTATGTGCTCCAGGCTGTGAGTGAGAAAGGAGCCAGGGAGGAAAGGGGAGGGGGTGCTTAGCCACGCTTTTCCCTGTTCCTGTGAAGGTAAATCACGTGACTGCTGGATGAAGTGTAGCTGGTTTGGGAGGCCGCAGATCACATGCATGACACCAGCAGCTCAGCTACCCCTGTGGACCTGTCTCCCTGGTCAGACCTTGGTGGCAGCCCAAGGAAGGCCAAGATGAACCTGAATTAAGAAAATGGAGGTCAGTGCCGTGGCTCACTAGGCTAATCCTCCGCCTGCGGCACGGGTATTCCGGGTTCTAGTCCCGTTCGCTCCTCTTCTAGGCCAGCTCCCTGCTATGGCCCGGGAGGGCAGTGGGGGATGGCCCAAGTGCTTGGGCCCTGCACCCGCATGGGAGACCAGGAGGAAGCACCTGGCTCCTGGCTTCGGATCAGCGCAGTGCACTGGCCGTGGCAGCCATTTGGGGGGTGAACTAACGTAAGGAAGACCTTTCTCTCTGTCTCTCTCTCTCTCTCTCACTGTCTAACTCTGCCTGTCAAAAGGAAGGAAAGAAGGAAGCAAGCAAGCAAGCAAAAGAAAATGGAAGCAGGGGCTGGCGCTGTGGCGCAGCGGGTTAATGCCCTGGCCTGAATTGCCAGCATCCCATATGGGTGCCAGTTCGAGACCCAGCTGCTCCACTTCTGATCCAGCTCTCTTCTATGGCCTGGGAAAGCAATAGAAGATGGCCCAAGTCCTTGGGCCCCTGCACCTGCATGGGAGACCCGGAAGAAGCTCCTGGCTCTGGGCCGGCGCCGTGGCTCAACAGGCTTCCTCTGCCTTGCAGCGCCGGCACACCGGGTTCTAGTCCCGGTCGGGGCGCCGGATTCTGTCCCGGTTGCCCCTCTTCCAGGCCAGCCCTCTGCTGTGGCCCAGGAGTGCAGTGGAGGATGGCCCAAGTGCCCTGCACCCCATGGGAGACCAGGAAAAAGCACCTAGCATCTGGCTCCTGCCATCGGATGAGCGCGGTGTGCCGGCTGCAGCGCGCCGTCCGCGTCAGCCATTGGAGGGTGAACCAATGGCAAAGGAAGACCTTTCTCTCTGTCTCTCTCTCTCACTGTCCACTCTGCCTGTCAAAAAAAATTAAAAAAAAAGAAAGAAAGAAACTCCTGGCTCTGGATCACCATAGCTCCGGCCATTGTGGCCATTTGGGGAGTGAACCATCAGATGGAAGACCTCTCTCTCTCTCTCTCTCTCTCTCTCTCTCTCTCTCTCCCTCCCTCCCCCCTTCCCTCCCTCTCTCCCTCCCTCCTCTCTTAAAAAAAAAAAAAAGTGGAAGCAGCACTTGTGGTTTGTCCTCTCCGTAAAGCAAGGGGACCAATAGTGTAGATTTCCTTTTCTAGATGTGGCAGGGCCACATCATCCAAAGAGTGGAAGTGTCAGAAACAGCAGCCCTGAGTCTGAATCCTGGCTGTGTGATCCTGCGCAGGTTCCTTAACCCCTCTGAGTCTGTTTCCTCCTCAGCAAAACAAGGGCTGGGACCCTTTCCCCCGAGGGTGGGCATGCGTGCTGAATGGAAGAAAATCTACCAAGGCCGCTGACACAGGCACACGCGGCAGACACTGAGTAGGTGGCTGCTGTGGTGCTGTGGTTCTGGTGTCATCCTGTGGGGCCCAGCTTCGCACCTGCCTCCGGGCTCCCAGCGTACTTGCTGACCAGGTGCTCCTGGTCTCTCCCCTGGCTCTAGGTGGTCATTGGAGATGGAGATGGCTGTCTGGGCATGTCTTACAGAGGACACGCGCCTTCAAGCACCGCCGGGGCAGAGGCACGGGGACTGCCTGCAACCCCAGGGCTGTACTTGGATGCCTTTCCTGGAGACCCCTGTCAGTCTTCAGTGTTCCGCGATAGATACCCACCGACACCTCCTACATGCACACAGCACACACATACCACACACCTGCCACACACCCACACACCCCACCCTACACCACACATCACACACACACACACACACCACACACACCACAGCAACTTCTTTTTTCTTCAGTAAATTGAGCTCATCATTGCAGTATTGCTCTTCAGAATAGGATGTGAAGGTACGTGAATAATCTTGCCAATGGCTTAATCTCCTACCTGTAAACTCACTTTTTAAAACTTTGAACTTAGGGGTATTGATATCGGAATTGGACCCCTTAAAACTATATTGGAATGTGGCCCCTGAAAATTCCCCAAAAGTCCCATCTGGGGTGCCACGTATGTTATTGGAATTTGGGGTGCCATACGATATCACCATATGCTTATTAATAAATCCCCAATATTAATAAGCCCTTGTGGGTTCTTGCCTAATATTCAGAGAAGAATTCTGAATACCAGCATAAATGAACAAGGCAGCATGGTACAGTTTAAGCTTTTTTTTTTTTTCTTTTCTTTTTTTTTTTTTTTTTTGATAGGTGGACAGTGAGAGAGAGAGAGAGAGAGAAAGGTCTTCCTTTTGCCGTTGGTTCACCCTCCAATGGCTGACGCGGACGGCGCACTGCGGCCGGCACACCGCGCTCATCCGATGGCAGGAGCCAGATGCTAGGTGCTTTTTCCTGGTCTCCCATGGGGTGCAGGGCCCAAGCACTTGGGCCATCCTCCACTGCACTCCCGGGCCACAGCAGAGGGCTGGCCTGGAAGAG
This sequence comes from Sylvilagus floridanus, assembly GCA_949820135.1. Lineage (NCBI taxonomy): Eukaryota > Metazoa > Chordata > Mammalia > Lagomorpha > Leporidae > Sylvilagus > Sylvilagus floridanus. The sequence continues at coordinate 70,942,766 of OX463239.1, forward strand.
GGGCAACCGGGACAGAATCCGGCGCCCCGACCGGGACTAGAACCCGGTGTGCCAGCGCCGCAAGGTGGAGGATTAGCCTGTTGAGCCACGGCGCCGGCCCAGTTTAAGCTTTTATTCAGTGCAAAATACACATAGGAGAGTGAGGGCTTTATCTATAAGAGAGGAAGATCTGGGTTCATACCGAGTGCAAGGAACCAGCCACGTGGAGGAGCATCCAGGCCAGGAAACATAGGGTGGGTTGGCCTGAAGGCCATTCACCCTGAAGGCACAAGGCTTGCACCCTACTGGCAAGAGGCCAGGGCGAGGAGAAAGGACAAAAGGGCCAGACACACCCTGTCCCAGGCTTTTAATCCACTTTCAAAGGGGTGTGGTTAATTAATCTGATTGGCCGGTGGACACTCAGGTGTGGCCAGGAAGGGGCAGGAGGTCACACAGGGGCATGGTGCAGACTTGGTCTTCCAGCTCACAAACCTAATCAATTTTAACCTCTATGCCTTCTTCAGTATCTCTTGTGAATCTTTGCATTAGGCCTAGTTTATCTCACATAAGAACAGTCATTTCAGATATTTCGTATCCTTTGATTTGTGTCCTGCTTCTTCTACCAGATTTCGGAGTAAGTTCCATGTTAACATTTGGTCATACTCCAGAAGGAAATGTACACTGTAAGTCACACAACAATCTCTGTCACTGGGATCTCAGATTGCTGCCAAAATGTTTGCTGTAGCGAATGACATCATGAGACCCACCAAGTCTTTTCTCTTTGGTGGGCTATTATGTCAGGAATGTTCTAGAATTATTCAGTTAACTGTTACAATGTCCTTAGTACCTATTACCAAACTGATTTCCAAGAGTTAAATCAATGTATAAGCTTTTATACTTTTGTTCCTGATCTTTTAAAGATTTATCTGTGGTATAACGGATAAGGCCACTATGAGCAGTGTCAGCATCCCATATGGGTGTTAATTCAGGTCCTGGCTGCTCCATTCCTGATCCAGCTTCCTGCTAATGCACCTGGGAAAGCAGTGGAGGATGGCCCAAGTGCTTGGGCCCTTGTACCCACACGTGACACCTGGCTTCATGTCGGCCCAGCCCCAACCATTGTTGCCACTTGGGGAGTGAACCGGTAGATGGAAGATCTCTCTCTCTGTCTCTGTGCTGGGACTCAGACTTGTGCTCTGACATGGGACATCAGAGGAGCAGCTTAACATATTGTGCCACCACAACACCAGCCCTGCTGCTGACCTTTACTGATATCTAATTCACTCCCATTCCTCCACCCCTGCCCCCCCCCAAAAAAAAATCAGTGCATCTTCAGAGGATACCTCCAGTAGGCTGAATGTTGGCTCTGCCTCCAAGCCATCACTTCCCAAAATGTGACTCCCCTACCACAGTGGTAAAGAGATGACACTAAGGCACTAATAAACAAATTTTTTTAAAAGTAATAAGGTTTTACTGGGGATGGGACATCCATCAGAATGGAAGGGAGAGAGAGAGAGAGAGAGAGAGAGAGAGAGAGAGAGAGAGAGAGAGTACCAGTCACTCGGATAGGGGGAGAGCGAGTTACATGGTTGAATGGAGAGAATACACCTGGGCAGGCCAGGCGAGCAGCTCAGAAGACAGCAGAGAACTGAGTGTGCAGGTCTGGGGAGTCCTGGCACTGGACAAAGGCAAAGGAGCTTCCCCTAGGGCATCTTTGAAGGCTTTTTTGCCCCCATGTTATCAGGTAACCTGTGTGGTCCTGAGGAGAGAGAATTCTCCTGGGGGAGGGAGGGAAAGGCTAGGCCCACCTGGGTGGTTATCAGGGTCTGGGCAGGACTTTGAAGTGCAAAGTGCTGGGTTTCTGGGGCTTCCGCAGCACATGCTGGTTTATTCAGGTCCTTCTCACACACACATAGGCTAATTTTTGACTTCCTACCTTTTCCCCCTCTCAAGAGAAAATACCCATAAGCTTATGGGGATAAATGGCCGAAGGTCTGTCTTCTGTAGCTACTTCGGAAGCTGACAAATGGGCCTCGAGATGGATATGGGTATTTTCTCTTGCTTTTTGTGCTTGAGAGTGGCCTTGGGCAGCATTGTCCCGCTCGGTCCAGAGGGCCGGTCAGCTTGTCTGATGAGGTAGGCGGGAAGCCCTGTCTTAACAGCCCCTGGAGCTGGATGGCTTGTCTTCGGGATGGAGTTTTCTTTCAATCCCTTCCTGATCCCTTCGTGAATTCCCTCATGGGTTTCTTTGTGGGTCCTTTTGTGGTTGCCAGAAATACGTCACTGGAGAAAAGCTGTGGGCTCTCGTCTTCACACAAGAAAGAATTCAGGTGTGAGACAGAGAGCAAAGTAATGAGGTTTTATTAGGGACAGGGCATCTGTCAGAATGGAAGGGATCGAGAGTGCCCAGTCACTTGGACTGAGGGAGAGCAAGGTTACAAGGCTGAATGGAGAGAATACACCTGGGCAGGCCAGGCAGGCGGCTCAGCATAGAACAGAGAGCTGAATGCACCCAAACTTTCAATATGTATTAGAAAACCTACATAGCTCTTGCTTCTAAAACAATATTGGTAAAGCCGTGGCTGAAATGTGTGCTTAAATGGTTTTGTGGTTGTTGTTTTTAAAGTGTTGGGTCAAAAAATTTTAAAAAGACAAAAAAAAAAAAAAGGAAAAAACATGTAAATCAGAGTGCAAACCATATACTATTATGATAAAAACTGGGGAAGTAGAGCAAGAAATTCTGCCTTTGTCAGTCAGGCAGTGCCCACCTGTGCCTGCTGCGATGTGAATATTAGTTTGGTTGTTGAGTGTCTCCCAAGGATACATGGACTAAAGGTGTGGTCCCCAGGGTGGTACTATGGGAAGGTGGTGGAACTTGCAGGGGGTGGGACCTAGTGGGAAGTCCTGGGGCCCTTGGGTGTCATACCTCGATAGGTAATTCTCAGGAGAGAAGGTTCTTATGAAACAGAGTTGATCCAACCCCCTCCCTGCTCCCTAGCTCATACCCTGCTTCTTCGTCTGCACCTGCTTCCTCATTGCTATCCACCACCTGCATCAGAAGCCAAACCAATGGGGCTGCCCAATCTTGGACTTGAACCTCTAAAACTGTGGCTAACATAAAGTTAGTTGCCGCAGGTATTTTTACTGTGGTTATAAAAAGCTAACACATTGCCCAGAGAAAGAATAAGGGCAAAGGAAGGGAAATTGAGCAAAGAAAGTTGGTTTCCACTCGTTGACAGCAAGAAAATAAAAACACAGAGATCTTTGGGGGCTGGAAGTGAGGTGAAGGCAGCATTTGCGCTGTTCTCAGACACCATTACCCTGGGAGGAAGGAGGGGAGCAAAATGGCCAGAGCTGTCCCTGGAGCTATGGACTCTGTCGTAATCCATAGCTGCAGGAATCCTTAGTGTTTCAACTTTAAGTGGTAAGAAATGAATTTCATAGCACCACTGGGAGGAAGAGCAGGATGGGCATGTCTGATTCAGTGCCTAGCGCACAGCAGGGTGGGGGGGGGGCTGCAGGAGTGCCAAGGGCAGGGTGGGAGTGGTGGAGATACAATGTTGAGTCACAGCAGTGTTGATGGGGGAAATGACCCCCCAGATAATCATTTGTAAATTATTATTTAATTATACGTACTTATGGTGTACAGTGTGATCATTCGATACAGGTATTCAATGTGTGGTGATTAAATCAGGTTAGTTAGCATTTCCATCTCCTCAAACATTTTTTGTCTTTGATTAACACTTAATAATTGTCCCTATTTATAGCATACAGTGGGTATTTCAATAAATAAATGCAGTACGTACTGATTAAATCAATATGGTTAACCTTTGCCCCTCCTTATTACTTTATATTTGGAGACTTTGAGCTCCTCTCTTCTGTTAGTTGTGAAATATATAGTAGTTTATTGTGAACCATAGGTGCCCCACTGAACTGTGGAACACCCCAGATAACTCTTGATTCTCCTTTGCAATGCCCAGAGGACAGCCAGCCTTTCAAAGTAGTCTAGCAAAGAGCAGTGGCTAACTAGGGAATCCCACACACCCCTTGGCTTCCCAAGGTCTGGGGTGGGTAAGAACTGATGAAAACCTAGAACCGAACTGTAGTAGGCTGAATGATGTCTCCCCTAATTCATGCCCATTCTGAATCTCAGAATGTGACCCAATTTGAAAATAGTCTTTGCAGACATAATTAAGGATTGGGATGAGATCAAACTGGATTAGGGTGGGACCTAAATCCAAAAACGGGTGTCTTTATAAGGAGAGGAGGGGCCACAGGGACAGAGAGAAGGCCGTGTGAAGATGGACACAGAGATTGGAGCAATGCTCCCACAAGCCGAGGAGTGCCAGGAGCTACCAGCTATTCTAGAAACCACAGGGGTGGCATGGCCCTGCTGACACTTTCTGGCCTCCAGACTGTGAGAAAACAAATTGCTGTTGTTTCAAGTCACCCAGTTTGTGGTCATGTGTGACAGCAGCCTCGGGAGACTCAAGCATCCATCAGCCCAGTGTACAGAGGACTAGACCACACAATGAAGACAGAAGTCATTATCCACCCACAGAAGTTCACAGTCAAGCAGGTGCTGGAGCCTGACCGCCCAACCCCAACGCTGGGTTCTTCCCTCTCCACAGGGAACTCTCCAAGTCTTTGACATAGGATTTCATATCCAGGGTCAATTCGTACAGGGTCACAGGCCACACTGAGTGTGCCCTTCCCAGAACTTGGTGAGTGCCACTCATTCTTCCCGATGCTGACTTACTGCTCAGTTCCAGTGAGAGATTTGCTGGTTAGTCATCTCCAGACTGATGAGTTTTCTTGTGTTTGGCAAGAGAGAGGAAACCCCAGGGTGCTCCCTTCCCCTACTCAAGCCAGTTGGGAGGAAGTTAATCCCCAGGGATCTTGCTGACTGCCCCAGGAAGGGGGCAGCATAATAAAGGAAAAGTAAACCCAGTAAAACAATATGATTTTGATATTGGCTCAGTATCAGATATCAATTGAGTCAATGAGTGCTATTGGATAAATATGCCTGGGTATTCCTCCAACAAGACAGAGAGTTTTCTACTGGACAAGTTCATTGCTACCATTTGTTGAGCACCTACTATGGCCCAGGTACTAGACTAAGGATAGGGCCCAGTAGGAAGCAAGTTGAACAGTCAAATCAGGTAGTTGGAGGGGAGTTGACTAGAGCGACTGTTTACCAAGGTGCGGGCAGGTAAATGTAGTGCCCAGCTGGGTAGTGAGAGCCATCGCCACCCCCTGGCAGGTGGGAGACAGAGCTGCATAGAGAGGGCAGCAAGACAGATTTGAGACTGGGTTGAGGCAGTGTGCAGAGCAGGGCGGGAGCCAGACTCTGCCTCCTCCCTCCCCTACAGGGCCTGGCGGGGTGAACGCAAGTCATCTCTTCCTCTCACAGTTTGACCCGGTTAATGTCATTTAATTTTGTAGTAACATTATGAGGTGGGTAGAATTAGCAGCAGCCCAGTTTGAGATGAAGAAAGGAGAGTCCAAAGGAGAAACAGGTTGTCCAGTTCTGAAATTTCAACCCAAACCGCTAATTCCACCATCAATAAAGTTCCTCCATTTTCATGTGTCATGCCATAAATTCGGGGTAAAACTTGCAAAAGTGTATTATCTTTAAAAAAGATGGCGTTGTAAAACTGGATTATCTACTTACCTGAGCTTACAGTATTGAGGCCCTTTCCACCCTCTCTTTGAAAAATGAAATAATGGTTGGCTGGAGGTGGGAAGACTGACTCACACAGTCAGTGGCGAACGGCATAAACACTTCTTTAATCTCTCGGTTATGGGTATCTGAACGTCCCGTGTGTTTGGAGACAGAAGAAATAGAGAAAAGAGCAAATAAAACACAGGCTGTAAGTGCCACAGGGGATCCTGGAGGTCAAGTCCACCTCCCCACCACAACCACAGCTGTTAGTACACAGGGAAGCAAGCTCACCATGGCAGCTGGGTGGGGTGCACAAGAGGTCTCCTTGCAGATGAACCTGGAGAGTGCTTGGCCTCCACCAGCTCTGCCCGGCTATACACAGAGCCTTGACCTCACGGGCAGCTTGCTGTGTCTTCAACACGCCTGTCCAGCCTCTGGGTTTTGCTCCTGCCTTTGCCTCTGCTTGAAATAAGTAGGAAGAACAAGCCTACCACTGCCCCAGGTGTTGCACATGTATCCAGTTTCATTAGAACAACTCGTTAGATGCGTACTGCTTCTATCCTCAACTTACAGCTATAGGACACAGAAGCACAGAGCAGTTAAGTAACCTGCCTGAGATCACACAGCTAAGGAGTGGCAGAGAAGGAATTCAAACTCGGGGAATCCCTTGCTTTTTTCTACTAAACTCCGGGATGCCCTAATCACTTCCCTCCCTCTGTTCAGTTAAGCCCTATTGATATCTCAAAAGCCTTTAAAATTTAGCTCAGGGCTACTCGAAATGTTTTGCCAAAGGATTTTTAATGTTGGATGAGAGTGAATGAGTGATTACCAGTGTGGCCTGGGACTATAGTCTGGAGGAACCTGTCATGTGGAAGTCTCCTAGTTTAATTTAAAAATTCATCCAAATTTGAATTCCTCTATATAACACTTTCATAGTGGTTTTATTTTCAAAAACAGCAGCAGGAAAAACCTTCCCTAATGCAGTCCCACTAGACTAAGAAAGCTCCCATTACCCCCCAAGAAGCCAAAGCCTTCAGGATCCTCCATTCTCCCATCTCCTGGGAGGACTCAGTCCTTCCTTGAGTAATTAAAGCAATTGCCATTAGGGGAGATTAGCTCCAGTCTGCCTCAGGCAGAGCAGGCGAGAAACCCAGGCTGCCCTACAAAAGGGTGGGAGTGAAGAATGCAAACAGAGCTAAGTGAGGAAGCCAGCCCTTCCCCTGCGAAGGTTCATCAGCCTGGGTCAGAGGGGGGCAGCCTGGCGTGTAGTGTCTGCCACTTTCCATGATGTAAACATACCCACCGTGACTGACGCCAGGCTTCCAACGTGACGTCCCTGAACGAGGACTAACACACGTACCGTGTCCTCCCATACACATACAATAGATAATAGGAAAATAATTAGGAAGTTGCAAATTTTTGGTATCAGCATTCTAAGATGATGAATTAAACTATGTTGATATATATATATATATATATATATATATATTACAGCTCAATTATGGCAAAATTCCTGAACACTATTTATCAATCAGTAAGAGCCACCTCCAGGATACCACTGATTAAATAGATTTCTCTCTTGTGGCTTAAACAATGCTATTTCCCAAAATTACTCACTGTTGTAAGAAGATGAGCATATTCATAAATTAATAGTACCCTTAGACTGTAGGATCTCATTGTTGGGATCACAGATGTCACAGTTTAATGGTGCTCCTGTATCGTAGAATACACACACATGCAGGTCCCACTGATGGGGATGTTGAACCATGAACTGCAGGACTTAGAATTTCTCCCTCCTTGCTCCCTGCTGGTTCCTAGGATTTGAGCAGCCATACAAGAGGTTGGAGAGGAGTGGATGGTAACCAAAAGGCTGAATGGGCAATGCTGCAGAACGCACACCCCAGCGCAGGGCTGTCGGAAGGAGGAAATGGAAAGGGTAGATCCAGAGAGTGGGAAACATCTGGCGGGGAGGGGAGAGGAGCTTCCCGAGGGAGGTGTTTGAAGACTGGACGACCCGAGCCCCTGTAAAGTGGGCGAGAAGCCAAGGGCTTGGGGAAGCAGGTTAGGTGAAACCGTCTTCAGGGCTCCTTGCTTGCGATCGCCATGGTATTCCTGTAGGTGCTGCTGCTTTAAGACCCAGGGGAAAGTCCAAGTTCACAAGAAATTTGACTTCCTTCCCCTATGTTACAGTCCTGAAATGGGGGCAACCCTTCCGAGAACCCAGCTGACGCCTGGGTGACTTCCTAAAGGTGACTCTTTAGGAAGCCTAGCGAGGTGGGATGACAAAGGCAGGCTCGCCTACTCACTGAGGGGCCCTGAGTTCAAGCTCACAGTACTCATGGAGGCAGACTCCCCCCTCCAATGCTTGGGAAAGCCCTGAGAGCCCAGGCTGATCTTGTAGATCGGTGCGGTACCCCCATCTGTACCCAGCAAACGATGCCACCATTGCAGCATTGCTTCTCTGCCTGCCTGCCTCGATCCCACACTCTTTGGAGGGAAGATGCCATCCTTAGCACAGGACCTGGGATTCAGTGGAAGCCCAAGCAACACTTGGAGCATCAGTGAGTGTGATCTCAGAAGGAGCTCCTTCAGCCCTCCCATGAGAACCAGCCCCGAGCCCACAATAAGCAAGGGAGAGACCTTGGGCCAGGAGCACCCAGTAAGCACAGCCCGTGCACAGATGTCATTTTTGGCCCTAATGAGCTCAAGGCTCTGCACTTGGCACTGGGAGACTACAGAGCAAGAGAAAACCAAGCCTGGCCCTCAGGGCATTTCTGAGTATACCTGGAGAGACAGCCAGTTCCAATGGTGAGTTCAGGGGCTCTTCCGCGCGGCTGGGTGACTCCTCTAAGATCTCAGGAGTAGGATGAGGCTCCTGTGCAGGTTTCTCACCCCTTACCCAGTGCCAGTTGCTCCCCTCCTCTCTGGACCTGGCAGAAGGATTGCGTACCTGGACATACAGTGTTTTCAATGAGATTGCCCGTGATGGGCAAGAGTGATTGGCAGGGGGGAAGAGGGAAAAGGTGTGGGGCAGCCTAGGGGAAGCTGGAGATAGGAAATGGTAAATTCCACCTGCAGAAAATGCACCACTGAGGTTGCAGATGGCACAGCAGGGAGGGCATCCTGGTGGGAGAAGGACAGGAGGCAAAGCTAGAAAAGTGGCCTTGAGTGTCTGGCTAAGAACTGGGCACTTCAGCCAGCACTGCGGCTCAACAGGCTAATCCTCTGCCTTGCGGCGCCGGCACACCAGGTTCTAGTCCTGGTCGGGGCACTGGATTCTGTCCCGGTTGCCCCTCTTCCAGGCCAACTCTCTTCTGTGTCCAGGGAGTGCAGTGGAGGATGGCCCAAGTGCTTGGGCCCTGCACCCCATGGGAGACCAGGAGAAGCACCTGGCTCCTGGCTTCGGATCAGCGCAGTGCGCCGGCCGCAGCGGCCAATGGAGGGTGAACCAACAGCAAAGGAAGACCTTTCTGTCTCTCTCTCTCACTGTCCACTCTGCCGTCAAAAAAAAAAAAAAAGAACTGGGCACTTTCACAGCTTGGTCTCTTCCTGCATAAGGGGAAAAGATATTCATTGGCATCATTATTTAATCGAGGTCTGTCTTCGGGGCCGGGGAAAGGTGGTAAGGGGATTGTGGCTGGCTTTGCCCACATGGAGAAGTGCCAGGCATGGTGTGGGCCCTTAGTAAGGTTCACAACATGAATGCACAATCAGAGATTTGTGATCTGTATTTTTGGTGGTAAGAGTTCCATGGCAGCGGCTGGCGCCGTGGCTCACTTGGTTAATCCTCCGCCTGTGGCACCGGCATCCCATATGGGCGCCAGGTTCCAGTCCCGGTTGCTCCTCTTCCAGGCCAGCTCTCTGCTGTGGCCTGGGAGGGCAGTGGAGGATGGCCCAGGTGCTTGGGCCCCTGCACCCACGTGGGAGACCAGGAGGAAGCACCCGATTCCTGGCTTCGGATTGGCATAGCTCCGGCCATAGCGGCCATTTGGGGAGTGAACCAACAGAAGGAAGACCTTTCTCTCTGTCTCTCTCTCTCACTGCCTAACTCTACCTGTTAAATTAAAAAAAAAAAAAAAAAAAAAAAGAGTTCCGAGGCAGGCCTGGAGCTGGGGAGCCCCACCAGGAAGCTCAAGCTCTGTAGCTCCAGTCTCCCTTACGCAGTAGCGCATGCTTAGTTTCTCATTTTGAAATCAAAATATGACCTCCTAAAATATGATATCAGAATACAGACCCCAAAAAGCCCCCCAAAAGCCCCACATTGGGCACCATATGATATTGGAATATGGGGCACCATACGGTATCATTGTGTGCTTACTAATAAATCCCCAATATTAATAAGCCCATGTGGGTTCTTGCCTAATATTCAGAGAATTCTGAATACTGGCATAAATGAATGAGTCAGCATGATACATTTTAAGCTTTTTATTCAGTGAGAGAAATGCATAGGAGAGTGAGGGCCCTATCTAAAAGAGAGAGGAATCTGCACTCATACCGAGTACCAGGAGCCAGCCATGTGGAGGAGCGTCCAGGCCAGGAAGCATGAGGCGGGTGGCCCGAAGGCCACGTGCCCCAGAGGTGCCAGGTCACAGGGGCCCACACTGGCAAAAGGCCAAGAAGCCAAAAGAAGAGAGAGAGAGAGAGAGAGAGCGCGCCAACCATTTAATCCACATTCAAAGGGGAGTGGTTAATTAACCTGATTGGCTGGTGGGCACACAGCTGTGGCCAGATAGGGACATGAGGTCACACAGGGCGTGGTGAAGGCGTGGTCCCATTTTATTCTATATGGCTGCCTACAACAATTTGAAGCAAGTGGTCCTTAACTAAAACGACGAGTTTGGAAACCACTGAGCAGGTGTCTTCTAAGGCCTGGACTGTCCGTCACTCTGGGCATTGCCTGGCGGCCATTATCCAAAGGCTTGAGTGTAAATGGGCCAAGCCTGGGTGAGCAAGGCCTCTCTGTCCCTCCCCTCTGACTGTACCGCATGTTTGCCCTTTGAGAGATACCCCTCTCCAAGTTCAGGGCCTGATCACCAAGCAGGGCCTTTCCTGTTGCCTGAGGCATGGGAGAATGACCTGGGCAAAAGCCCATCTCAGTCCCTGGGCTTCTCCCGCAGGCCTGGGCCCCTTGACCTTGCTGGAGGCCACCCCTAGCCATGCCAGCTCCCTCCACCTCTCTGGATTTTTCCAGGCCTAGATTGAGAGTGGCCAAGTCAGTTAAATAGAAATATATATATATATATATATATATATATATATATATCTCCTCCCTTCTCACCCAGACTCCTTGCACTTGAACTGGGGAGATGCCAACAAAAATAGCATGATGTCATCCCCCGGCTGATCCTGGGAATCCCTTTCCTGCTGAATATTGAGTCGTGGTTTTTATTTAAAAGCGATTTTATTGTGAGAGGCTGGTTAAAAGCCTCTGAGAGCTGCACCGGGGAACCTAGTGACGCCTTTGATGTGCTGGGAGATGCCGGGCCCTCAGCCCCATTCCCCCCTCCCCCCGCAACCCTGAGCCCCAACAGGGAAAGAAAATGGGATTTGCAGAAGGCTGGGAAGCCGGAGGAATTCTGTGTCAGACAGCATGTGTTACCAATGGCATCTGGTTTTGCATTTCACAGCCAGCTGCCGCTCCAGGCTGTCCTCTCAGACAGGACTTCTCAGCTTCCCTGGGACCCAGGAGAAGCACCACGGTCCCCGGATGTGGCCCTTCCTGTCTTAGGAATACTCCTGCCCCTCTGGGTGCCTCACACCCTCACCCGTAAGCATCCAAGCTCCGGCCTGTTTTAGCAGAGCTGCTTCCTTCCAGAGTGAGACGGACCTGACTGGGAGAGCTGAGTCTGCAGCTCCGCTTTGAGCGCACCTGGAAACACCACTTCACTTCTCTGAGCCCTGCAGCCTCATCTGTGAGCTAGAACTGAGTACACCTGCCCCACTACCTGCCCTCCGATCCTACATGACCACCCAGCTATTAAAGCAAAAGCCTGTGTTTTCAGATCTGTGAAATCAGGAGCCTCATTCCAATGCCGTGCATTATCGCAAGTGGGGTGAGGTCCCAAGGATGGGAAAGGGAGCAAAACAATGGGAGGGGCTTGCTAGGGAGTGTTCCAGTGAAGGAGCCTGGAATCCAAAGCCAGGAGAGTGATGGGTGCTAAGAAAGAACTGGGCCCAGCAGGTCTGAGCCCGTGATGAGAGAGAAAAGTTGCTGCTAATGGACTTGAGGAAGCCAACTGGAAGGCCCAGAGGTCATGTCCACAGAGTAAGATGTCTGGGTTTGCATTTGGTCGGCTGTGCCATTTTGGTGATGGGAAGGGAGTGGGGAACTGGAGTATGGAACTGTTGGGGGCAGTTAGGTCAAGGCTGGGATCCTGGAGCAGCCTTCCGTGTAGATGAGGGGGTGGGTATCTGACCACGTGACTGAGATTCACCACCCATGTTCCACGTCAGAGGCCTGGGTTCAAGTCCAGGAGTGATGAGGGAGTTGGGGTGGAAAGGACGTTCAGGAGCCGTGGTGGTCAGTGAGTGAGGGGTTGACCAGAAGGCCTGAGAGAGCACCAGGGTAAGAGGAGGCTGGATGGGGTGAATCTAAAGGAGCAGGGGCTTTCATAAGATGAGGGGAGCCACGAGAATACACACTGATCCCGACGCTGAGGTGGGGACATGAGGATAAGAGGGGGCAGAGAGGAGGGGATGTTCCAGGGAGATGCTGAGAGTACAGAGAAGTGTGCTGTGTGGAGCAGAGAGAGGGCCGGGCATGGGGGTGGGTAAAGTAGAGGGAGTAGGGGTCCGGGGAGGACGAGCAGGAGAACAGGGCGGGGCAAGGACAGAGGCTGGGAGCCAGGAGCCTGGAACTCTGTCCAGATCTCCCATGTCGGTGGCAGGGGCCCAAGTACTTAGGCCATCTTCTGCTGCTTTCCCAGACACATTAGCAGGGAGCTGGATTGGAAGTAGAGCAGTCAGGTCTTAAACCGGCGCCCATACGGGATACCAGTGTTGAAGGCTGTGGCTTTATCCACTATGCCATAACACCAGCCCCAACAATAATTTTTTTTTTTAAATCTCACTTGTTGGTAAATCCACTACATCTCTGCTACTGCTAAAGAGACTTGCTGAAGTACAGCACAGACTTCTGAGTCAAACAGGCTACGTTTGAGCCCCAGCCCCACCACAGTAATGCAAGGTGACTTTCCACAAGTTATTTAATGTCTTTGAACTTGCATGGCTTCACCTGTACAGTGCAAGAAATCAAGTTCAGCTTACCAATTTGCTGTGAGGATCAGCAGACAGCATGGTGCCTGACACATAGCAGGTGCTAAAAGACTGTTCTTCTATAACCAGTGATGACGATGATGACAGTGATGACGATGGCAGTGATGGACATGTGCTGCGGTTCCTCCTTATTTGAACCCCTGTCAGTGTTTCTTGCAGAAGCAAAGTGAGTCCCATATGGTGGCAGGTCTTTGGAACTACCTGGAGTGGCCTGGCTTCTCGGTAATGATTGCTCTTAAAACCCTCAAAGCTGGCCTTCCTCGTGGAGTTGAGTAGACTTCCAATGAGAAACTTGCTGCAAGTCCCCCAGGGTTGAGAGATACCCCTACTCCCATCTGCAGTGCTTAGCAAAGGGAACTCATTCTGGCCTTTCCTGGGGTCTTCGAGCACCTACAAAGGCCATGCACCCCACACCCCACTGTGGTCCTCACTCTGGTCCCAGGTCAACCAGACCCTTGGTCCGGACCCCCTGCCTGCAGCTACTTCCCAAATGAAAAGCCGCACTCTGAGTCCCGCTGCCCCAGCACAAGCCCTGTTTTCTCCCATCTGTGAGCTCTCAGAAGCTACCCCCAGAGTTTCCCCTTTTCCAGGGATTGCCCCAGAGCCAAGGGTGTTCATGAGAAATGATTTACAAACCTCATCCCAGGCTGCTCTAAGAATGACACAGCCACTTTTTTTTTTTTAAGTGAATGTTCCCATTGAATGAAATCAGTGGATGTTTTAAGATGAGGTTTAAAAGTTTATGTTAAATTCAACCATCATTAGAATTACTTTTGGTATCTCAGAATGTTACACATTTTGAACAAAACAAGTGAACATTAAAAAAAAAATGAATGACCCTGTCATACCAGTCTGGGCAAGAAAGAGTCTGACCTTCCCACAGTACTGGTGTAGGTCCCTGGGGCCACCTCTGTGGGTTACGTGGGTGCAGCTGGTCAACAGGCCACTGCCAGGCCAGGGAATCACCCCCGTGGAGAGAAGCCTCGTGGAGTCTGAGACCCCCTCCCTCACAGTCCCGGCGAGCGTAGTCCCTCCTTTCTCCTCTCAGCCCTGGCTGGACCCTTAGCACACGCACTTCTCACACTGGCAGCTGAGTAGCCGTGTGTGGCCCTCCCCTGCGGAATGGACCCCGCCTGGAGCCCAGGGCCTTCTTCCTTTTTGCTTGTCCCCTGCACCTGGCACCACCGCGCCTGGGGATCATCAGAGCTGATGACATGCCTGTGGCGTGGCTGTCCACTGATGGCACAGAACACCAGCTGCAGGCACTGCCTCTGAGGGCCCCATACAGCAGATATGGTGCTCAGTGGGGGACAGGGGAGGATTGAGGTGCCTCTTGGGCCAGGGCAGATGATTGAGAAAGGTGACAGAGAGGGGACGCTGTTCTGTGGAGGCTGGAGAGGCAGGTCAGAGGCCAGCAGAGCTTCCTTCAAGACAGGGCCGTCACCACCGCCCCATTAGCACAGGAAATATTTGCCGGACAGCGTCACTCTCCAGGAGAAGGACAACTGACGCGCCACGCCTCGTGAGTTCCAGGACTCTTTTAGCCCTGATGGACTCCTTAATCCCTCCTCCCTCCCAGTCAGCTCAAGGAGCTGCAAACCTTCCAACACTCAGCGTCCCTTTTAAGTTTAGAAATTGACCTAACAACAATGTCCTTGCAGGTGGCCCAGGGCACACCGATGGTCTATCTGCCTGTTGACGTTGAGAGGAGATGACTTGGTTTGGCTATCTGTTGCATGATCAATAACAGAATGATTACAACAGCTAGCATGGTGCTAAATGTCTTACAAATAAGTAAGCCTCGGGACAACCCTGTGAGGGGCCACGTCAGCATCCCCATTTTCAGATGAACAAACTGAGGTTTGCAGGTGCTGAGAAATTTCCAAAGCCACCCAACTGGGAAGTGGTGAGACCAGGATTGGAACCCAGGACTTCAAAGAACACCCATGATGCTCATAGTCCGTTTCTGCCATAGAGGGCACTGCAAAGAGTTCATAGGAAATGGAGTTAATAGATAAGTCTAGGAGCTGGGCAGTTAGCAGGTAAAGGGCCAGTAGGGACGCCCACATTCCACATTTCAGTGCCTGGGATAGGTACCAGGTCCACTCCAGACCCCAGCTTCCTGCTGATGCAGACCCTGGGGAACAGCCACGACGATGGCTCAAGGCCTGGCTCCTCCCACCCATGTGGGAGACCCGGAGTGGGTTCTGGACTCAGCGTTGGCCTGGCCTGCACCTGTTACAGGCATTTGGTAAGCAGATCAATGGGTAGGAATCCTCTGTGTGTCTGTGTGTCTATGTGTGTCTCAAAAAAACAGATAATAGATGATAGATATGAGTACAAGAAATTTTGAAATCCATGCTTAGTTTTTACATAATATGCATTTTCCATGAACTTATTGAAGAACCTCTCATACCACTGTGATATTTCACTTGCTACATGCTGGAAACACGGGTATGTTTAATATGTCACCTTATCTCTTAAGATTTCAATCTAGGGGCCGGTGACATGGCTCACTTGGTTAATCCTCCGCCTGTGGCACCGGCATCCCATATGGGCACCGGGTTCTAGTCCCAGTTGCTCCTCTTCCAGTCCAGCTCTCTGCTGTGGCCCAGGAGGGCAGTGGAGGATGGCCCAGGTGCTTGGGCCCTGCACCTGCATGGGAGACCAGGAGGAAGCACCTGGCTCCTGGCTTCAGATTGGCACAGTGCCGGCTGTGGCAGCCATTTGGGGGGTGAACCAACAAAAGGAAGACCTTTCTCTCTGTCTCTCTCTCTCTCTCTCTCTCTCACTGTCTGTAACTCTACCTGTCAAATAAAAAAAAAAAAGAAAAAGATTTCAATCTAGCCAGGGAAGTAAATATTAATATATTTTAATTGCATATTACAGTGTGATATTCATAATAATAAAAATATATATAAGAATGGATCACAGGATGATGATTAATTCTGTTAATAAGGGGAGAAGAGGGACTAGGGAAGATTTCCCAGAGGAATACTCGAAAAATTAAACTTCATGGTTCACTGTCTTGTCTACTCTGAGTGTGTGATTGTCAGCCATCGCCCATGCACACCAGCGTCTACTGGATGATCATCATCATCTGGCAAGACTCAGGCCCCAGGCACCCTTCTCTGAGCTTGCGCTTTAATATTTCTCACCCAGCACGAGCACCTGACGAATGAACATCTTAAAGAACGCTGGAGCGCCCCTGTCACTGAGGGTGCCGAGGTCAGCGTTGACAGAGCACACCCGACAGCCCCGAACATCCGCTCTCACTGGTAGCACCATCCAGGCCCCAGGGAAGCGCTCGCGCATCGCTTGTCCTAAGTCCATGAATCAAAAGGAATTTCTGTCTAGATGCCATGAAGTTTTGTGTGCTGTGCCGCTGCCGACGTCAGAGACAGATTCTGGCCTTCAGAGGGTGGGCATTTTGAGCACTGGACACATTTGGATAAGAATAAAGGCAAATTATTAATTAACTGATTATATTCTTTCTTCCTCATGGAAATCCTGAATGCAACAGATTCATGCAAAATGAAATATACTTTCTTGCCACTGCTGAGTGTGTCTCTTGCTTCTCACTAGTTTCTAATTTGTGGTTGTGGAGGCACTCAAAAATTAATGCAGCATTCTAACAGTCCCGCGTGGTGGCAAGGGGATATTTCTGCAACGTTGCACAATGGTGTCTGGTGCAGTGGGTGGGGTGCTGCTTGGGGTGCCCACATCCCGTGTTGAAGTGTCTGGGTCTAAGTACTGGCTTTCCTTCAGATGGGCGCTCTGGAGGTAGCAGGTAACGGCTCAAGTAGTGAGGTCCCTGACACCCAGGTGGAAGGCCTGGATTCACTTCCAGGCTCCTGGCTTTGATCTGGCCCAGCCCTGGCTGTTGTGGGCATTTGGTGAGTGAATGAGAGAACTGAAGATTTGTCTGTCTGTCTGTCTCTCTTACTCTCTCTGCCTTTCAAGTAAATGAACAAAAGTAAATAAACCCTTTTAAAAAGTTATAACATTGTAATTTGTATATATGCCTCTTTGTCCATAACATACAGGAAGCATGATACTAATTCTTTACTTTGGCCACAGACAGACCTTGAGAGCTAGAATTGTAAAAATATTTTTCAAGACTTAATTATACCCTCAAGAGGTTCAAAAACAATTTGTGTCTGAGTAATATTGATTTTTAAGGTGGATGTGAATTTATTATACTGCATATTTTGTCTTTTAATTTCAGTAGACTGTTTTGCGTATTCTGTCACGTAATATATTGTCACAAGGAAACACCAGAGGATGCAATGAACTGAATGTTTGCATCCTGCCGCAATTCTTAGATTTCAGTTCTGCTCCTAAATGATGGATGATGTGTGGAGGTCAGGCCCTGGGGAGGTAACTGGGTCATGAAGGTGGAGCCCTCACCACCGAGAGCAATACCTTAATGAGTAAAGGCCAGACAGCCAGCACAGGACACAATCAGAAGCCAGCAGTCTGGAGCCCAGGAGAGGGCCCTGTCCAGAACCCAACCATGTTGGCACCCTGAGCTCAAACTGCCAGGCTCCAGAATCGAGAGAAGTAAATTCCTGTTGTTTACAAAGTACTCGGCACTTTGTTGTAGCAGGCCAAGGTGACAATGATGGATGGGTTTTCTCCCCACCCCTATACTCACTTATCTCCCTCAGGCCCCTGGCTGGCCAGGTGTGGAGCCTCATCCTAGAACCTGGCTCAGCAAAAAGCCTACAGAAGTGTCCCGAGGGGGGGGGGGGGGGCTCAGCTGCAAGCTGCTGCAGTGTGGACTGCTCAGCTCCTCGTTCTGCCTTGACCTGTCTCCTCGTACCTAACGACTCACTTGGCTTCCTGAGCTGCCTTGACTGATGGCTTCAGTCACTGTCCTCTTGAGCCAGGTCATGATCTCAGTCCAGGGTTCCTCCCCACCATGTGTTGACCTGACATGATTCAGTTAACCAGCATACATACAGACTTTAGACATTGTGCATCAGGGCTGCTCTGTGGCATCGCAGGTTAAGCTGCTGCCAGTAACGCTGGCATCCCATGTGGGTGCCAGTTCGTGTCCTGGCTGCACTACTTCCAATCCAGCCTGGGAAAGGAGTTGAAGATGGCCCAGGTGTTTGGGCCCCTGCCACCCACGTGAGAGACCTGAAGGAAGCTCTTGGCTCCTGGCTTCAGCCTGGTCCCGCTCTGACAGTTTTGGCCATCTGGGGAGTGAACCAGAGGATTGAAGATTCTCTCTCTCTCTCTCTGTGTGTGTGTGTGTGTGTGTGTGTGTGTGTGTGTGTCTTTCTCTGTCAGTCTTTCTCCTGTAACTCTGGCTTTCAAATAAGTAAATAAATAACTAAACATCATGCATTTTTTTGACAGAGTTAGTGAGAAAGACAGAGAGAAAGGTCTTCCTTCCGTTAGTTCTCCCCCCAAATGGCTGCCATGGCCAGTGCACTGCGCCCATCCGAAGCCAGGAGCCAGATACTTCCTCCTGGTCTCCCATGCGGGTGCAGGGCCCAAGCACTTGGGCCATCCTCCACTGCCCTCCCGGGCCACAGCAGAGAGCTGAACTGGAAGAGGAGCAACCGGGACAGAATCTGGCGCCCCAACCGGGAATAGAACCCGAGGTGCCAGCACCTTCCCCGTAAGAAGACAAAGAGAATGGCCTTCACCACCCATTTCATGTAAATCGTTGTGTAGGCTGCCCGGATCCCAGCTTTACCTGCACCCTTTAGGAAATCTGTACAGATCATTGCATCCAAAACAGAAAGCACTCAGTTCTTTTTACAACTGAGGGAAGTGAGGCCCAAGGGGAGGAAATGACTTGGACACAATCACTCAGCCAGAGAACTGAAACCAGACCCCATCTCCAAGCTGCCAGCACAGCGCCTGCGCTGTGGGTCCTCACCACCTATTCAGACGACTGCTTGACATCCCGGCAGCTTCCCACCCTATTACACCTCTCTATGACCCGCCCCCCTTCCGCTAAAGGGCAATTCTTAGGAATTGCAAGGAAGAATAACTTGATGCTGGGAGTGTGAAGGAAAAGCAAGCGGGTTGATCCCAGCAAGGCACTCTCCAGCGCTGAGTTGCAGGGCGTCTGCCACCCCGCGCGCCTGCATGCCTTTCTAGAGACTAAACATTTTCACAGCTCCTTTAGCCCCGGGGTTATTTTCTTATTGGAAAAATGGGAAAATTCCCCACGCAGATGGTAAGAAAAATAACTTCAGCTGGACTAATCCAGAGACAAAGGCTCTTCTGAAACTGAAGAAGGGTAGAGGAGTTGGGAGAAGCAAACGTTTGCTTTAAATAAACACAGAGTGTTTCCTCTAGGTTTCTTTTCGTTTCTTCGTGCCTTAGAACGCCTAACTGGCTTCGCAGAGGGAGGCAGGGTCACATGGGTTCAGGAGGGCCTGGGTGGTCATGAGCCCCAACTCTCTGGGTCCCTTGGCCAAGGCTGTTAGGAGCCGCACCCCACAGGCCCTGGGTTGAAAGGGACGTGAATCTTCTGGTGGAAGCCTCCGCCCACCCAAAGGAGCCCCCTCCCCAGAGATGAAGTCATCAGCTACTCAAGACCCTATCGATTACTGATCTTCAAAATACACTTCTTCTCCCTAACGAGTTACTGCCTTGGGCGCTGACATTTCTTCTGTTACAGTTTGTTTCCTGATACTGAAATAATTTCTGTTGATTTCACCAATTTCATGATTTATTAAGTTTTATATAAATTTTCTCTTTGTTCTTTAGCTAAAGAAAAATCCAAGTTAGTATAAATATTTAAAATACTCCATCTGGGGCAGGCTGTGTTGCAGCAGTTAAGACGCGTGGGATACCCACATCCCATTTTAGAGCGCCAAGTTCAGATCCTGATTCCACTCCTGATTCCAGCTTCCTGTTGACGTGCACTCCGGGAAGCAGCAGAAATGGCCCGAGTTGTTGGGTTCCTGCCAACCATATGGGAGACCCAAACTGAGTTCCAGGAGCCTAGTTTTCACTTGGCCCAGCCCTAGCTATTGTAGGCATTTGGGTACTGAACCAAGAGATAGGAGAACTCTCTCTTCTCTCTCACTCTCACTCCCACTTTCATTCTCACTCTCCTTGTCTTTCAAATAAACTTAAAAGTTAAAGGAATTAAACATCAAGTTACCATCTTTTAGAACTTTTTTCAGTTTGATTTTTTTAACTTTTTAAAAAAGATCTATTTATTTATTTGAAAGGCAGAGTGACCGAGGGAGAGAGAGAGAGAGGAGAGAGAAAGACCTTCCATCTGCTGTTTCACTCTGGAAATGGTCCTAACAGCCGGAGCTGTGTCAGGCCAAAACCAGGAGCCTGGAACTCCATGAAGGTCTCTCATGTGGGTGACAGGGGCCCAAGCACATGGGCCATCTTCTGTTGCTTTCCCAGGTGCATTAGCAGGGAGCTGGATCAGAAGCAGAGCAGCCAGGACCTGATCCAGCACCTGACATGG
Source organism: Sylvilagus floridanus (assembly GCA_949820135.1). Lineage (NCBI taxonomy): Eukaryota > Metazoa > Chordata > Mammalia > Lagomorpha > Leporidae > Sylvilagus > Sylvilagus floridanus. The sequence goes on from OX463239.1 coordinate 70,963,141, forward strand.
GATGTTGGCGTTACAAGCAGCAGCCTAACCACTGTATCACAGCACCAGCCCCGTTTCATTTTATTCGGCAAAACAATTAAGAATTACCTTGCAAGGGCCCATCCAAGAGGGGAGCCTTGGGGCTTTTGTGTCATTGGCTTCACAGGAAATCCTCCCTATAAACCACACCAGGGGATTGGCCCAGCTTTCCAAGGCTCATTTCACCTGTGTTTCAAGATGCCCACTTCAGGGCCAAGGAGCATGGACAGAGCTCAGCAACGTGGGCACACCACATGACAGTGTGGCTCAGGAAGAGCCCGAAGCTTCAGACTGGACCAGGGACCCCAGCCAGGACCATGATGAGCTACAACTAGAGGTTGTGAGGTCCGTGCGAAGGTGGTTGCTCCACAAATATATCCACACCTGCTGTCCACCAGCATAACCCGGGACAGAAGCCACCTGCAGAGCAGTGGTGCTGGGGCCATGGCCCTCAAGCACCCACACAGCCACCCCACCTGGGTTCTGCCACCCTCAGGCATGAAATTCTCCCATCGTCTGCCCTGCCCAAAGCCTCAAGCCCCAAGCCTTTGATGCCTCCCCCTCCAGGACAGCCAGGCCTTTCTCCTAGCTGTGCCTGCACCTTCTGAAAAGCCTACATGCATTTCTCCTTTCTGGGCTCTCACACCTGCTCACCATCAGCTCCTCCACAGCATCCCCAGGGCAGGATATGTAGAATTCAAAACCAGAAAGGCTGGGAGGCCCCCTCCTCCTGCCGAATGCAAAGGGAATTTGCAGTCTGCTGTTTCACTGATGAGCCACTGCAGCAGCAGCAAAGACAGCACTCTCTGTTTTCAGTAACACAGTCCCTTAGGGTTACCGCTGTGTAAACGAAGTTCGGGTTCTCAATTCCAAAATGATCTGCTTCGGGCCCACAGTGGAATATGTGAGTTCAAGTCCTGGCTCTGGCTCTGACTCCAACTTTCAGCTAATGCAGACCCTAGGAGGCAGTGGTGATGGTTCAAGTAGTTGACTCCCTGCCGCCCACATGAGTGTCCTGGATTGAGTTCCCCACTACCAGCTCACCCAGGCCCAACCCCAGCCACTGGAGGCATTTAGGAGTGACCCAGTGGATGGGAGTACTCCCCCCACCAATCCTCTCTCCCTCCTCTGACCTCTGAAGTAAATAATAGTAAGAAAAATCTACTCCTCCGAGCAGAAGGTCTGCTGGAATGTAACTCTAGTGGCCAGGACTCATGTAGGCTGGGACATGAGGGGATTAGCACAGGTGTGTGTGCCAAGTGTCAAAGGAGTATGTGGGGGGCTGGTGCTGTGGCGCAGCGGGTTAAAGCCCTGGCCTGAAGTGCTGGCATCCCATATGGGCACCAGTTCTAGTCCCCGCTGCTCCTCTTCCAATCTAGCTCTCTGCTGTGACCTGAAAAAGCAATGGAGAATGGCCCAAGTATTTGGGCCCTTGCACCAGTGTGGGAGACCTGGAAGAAGCTCCTGGCTCCTGGCGTCGGTTTGGCACGGCTCCAGCTGTTGTGGCCATCTCGGGAGTGAACCAGTGGATGGAAGACCTCTCTCTCTGTCTCTACCTCTCTCTGTAACTCTGTCTTTCAAATAAATTAAAAAAAAAAAAAAAGTTCTGCAGCTCTCTGTCATCTGACTCAGTACAACTTCTGGAACTAAGATAAGACGCCAAAAAGCCACACCCACAGACTGACTGGGGCCCTGGGCAAATTGAAGCAATGTGTTGCGTGTTTGCTCAGCACTGTCAAAGACCAGGAGAAACAGATGCCACAGCCTGGCCTCCTAAAGATTTTCCTGGTCTGCTTGGGAAGATTTGCACCCATGAGAAGGTTCACAATGAGTAATAATGTAACAATAGAAGTCATGTCTCAGGATAGAGCAGCTCACCTGCTTGGATCCGTGCAGCCATCTGGCAGGCTTCATGTTCTGATCTCTCTTGTAGATGAAGAACCGAGGCTTACAGAGGGACTAGCATCCCCTTATAATCTTTATCTCTGCAGACAGGAAGCTAACCTGAGCCTGAGGGGGCTGTGCCCAGCTGATACTCCGGCTGCCTTGCTCCCTTCCCCCCTCACTCTGCAGACTTCACTACACACCCCCACACCTGCCTTAGTGCAGCATCTGACTCTGCAATGCAATTCACCAGTTCTATTGTACCTTCTTTTAGAATGTTGTGGAGCTGCCAAGCGCTTGTAAATAAGGTGGTGCACCACCACTTACCTCCACTCCATCCCCAGCCACATCCACCCAGTGAAGCTGCAGGAAAGGATAAGGGAATTCTTCTCTCGCTCTCTTTTTTTAAGATTTATTTGTTTATTTGAAAGGTAGAATTTGAGAGAGAGAGAGAGAGAGAGAGAGAGAGAGAGAGAGAGAGAGATCATCCATATTCTGGTTCACTCCCCCAAATGACCATAACAGCCAGGGCTGAACCAGGCCAAAGCCAGGAGCCAGGATCTTCATCCAGGACTCCCACATGGGTGCAGGGGCCCAAGCACTTGGTCATCTTCTGCTGCTTTGCTGGGCACACTAGCAGGGAGCCTGATCAGAAGCAGAGCAATTGAGACGGGAACTGGTGCCACAATGCAAGATTATTCTGTGGTCAGACCTCCTCCACCTGCAGGTTATGCACCCCTCATCCCATCTGCTCCAACCAGTGGAGGAGACGACCACCAAAGCCCATGTAAGAGGCGCATCAGCCTCCTCCCCCGCTGTGCCCATCCCTCTCCTCAGTACATGAAGTGTCTTCCTGATTTCCCGGACATACACCCCAACCAGGCTTTGGGTCATGGCCATTCCCCTCCTGGGATGCACTTCTCTCAAATTATGCTTGTCCGGTTACTGCCCAGACTACAAAAACTAGGTCTCAGTAACTCTTTTTCCTCCTCCAAGCCTTTCCCAATTCTGTCCATACAGACAAGATCTCATCTGTTTTCTGAAACACTGGAATTTTTAAATTTACTTAAAGATTTATTATATTTTATTTGAAAGAGTTACACACACACACACACACACACTCACACACAATCTTCCATCCACTGGTTCACTCCCCAAATGGGTGCAACAGCTGGGGCCAGGCCAAAGCTGGGAGCCTGGAACCAAAAGTTTCTTCCTGGTCTCCCATGTGGGTGCAAGAGTCCAAGCACTTGGACCATCTTCCATTGCTTTCCCAAGCACATTAGCAGGAAGCTGGATTGGAAGAGGAGCTGCTAGGACTTGAACTGGCACCCATGTGGGATGCAGGCATAGCAGGCGGCAGCTTTTACCTGCTTCACCACAATACTGTGGAATTTCATCTGACTAATCTGCTGCTGTTCATCACTGTGTCTTGCTACAGTCATTTGCAGCTGTGCCTTAGAGGTTGGGGTCAGAGGCTGAGTCTGTTGTCCAACCTCTGGCACCTAGGACCCACGCAACATTGGGAAATTGAGCCATAGGAAATTCACCTACAGAGTAGAGTTTCATAGAATGAAATATGATAATGAAGAAATTGCTTTATCACTGATATTGGGCTTTACTTGTGTACACTTCTCTCTGCCTCAGTGTGTACTTCCATAAAAATGGGAGTAGTGTACTGTGTCCCTCTTGGATATGCAGTGAGGGTTAGACGTAAAGCAGATTGTCCACAGTGCCCTGCGTCTGTCTCTGGCCCCACTCACCTCATAGGCAGAGCTTGGGCTGTAGACCCAATCTTAGAGTCTATAGTCTGAGCACTGATGTGGTTCAGGAATCAGGACACTGTTGGAAACTTCCTCTGTAGGGGTGACTTTTGCAACTTGGGCAGGAATTTTTCAACATTCTGCAACAGTCCTCATCATCATAAACAGGTGGTGGTCCTGCAGCCAGGAAATTGGTTTTCAGGGGCCAAATCTGTGCTGCGACAGAACAGAGCACGTGTGTCTACAAAACAGCTGATCCTCAGAGCCACATGAAAGAGCCGCCTTGCCGAGTGGCCAGCCACCATGTGGGAGCCTGAAATGCCCCATGAAGACATTCGGGGAGACCAGACCAGGTCCTGCACGTGCCACGCCATCCCATTGCTGCAGCCCAACGTTGGTGCAGCTGGTGACATAACTCAGTTGAGATATTGGGTCAAGGATCTGTAACTGAGAAGAGAAGGACATTATAGACCAGAAAAGATAGAAGGGGCCAGTTGTGACCAATGGCCTTGATGCAGACCTTGAAGCCATACCCCTGTTTCTCTAAAAACACTGAACTTCTTCCTCTCATTGCTTTAATTCATTAATAAAGAGCTTTTCACATGGTGCTGCTGAATTAAAGTTGATTGATGCTTGATTTAATCATCTAAAATGGTAAAGAAGCCATGACTGTGTTGATGTCGGGGGAGAACAGATCACCACTGAGCTGTTCAATCAGGGACCAGATTCACAGAAAGTTGAAAAACAGGGAGAAAACTAAACAGGACTTTGCTGGAGATAGTACATGACAAGAGGCACAAGGGGCTTCTGGAATGTTCTGGTTCCCAATCTTGGTGCTGGTTGCAAGAGTCTATCGAGTCAGTGAAAACTTGGTGAATGTATGTGTGTGACATATACATATCTCTGGATGCATGATATATGTCACATTAAGCTTAAAAGTAGAACAAACAGGAATCAAGTCCTTTTTTTTCAAAGATTTATTTATTTATTTGAAAGAGTAACACAGAGAGGGGAGTAACAGAGAGAGAGAGAGGTCTTCCATCCAATGGTTCACTCCCCAGTTGACCACAACGGCCAGAGCTGTGCCGATCCGAAGCCAGGAGCCAGGAGCTTCTTCCGGTCTCCCACGAGGATGCAGGGGCCCAAGGGCTTGGGCCATCCTCTACTGCTTTCCCAGGCCATGGCAGAGAGCTGTATCAGAAGTGGAGCAGCCAGGTCTTGAACCAGCGCTCATATGGGATGCCGGCGCTTCAGGCCAGGGCATTAACCCATTGCGCTACAGCACCGGCCCCAGGAATCAAGTCTTGACTGACCCTGAAAGCCCCCCTAATACAGTCCTGGCAGGAAGTACAAGGTTCTGCCTCTCTTTATTTCCATACAAATGATGGCTGGTCTAAATAACTAACCAGAGGGCTCTGGAAGAAAATAGGAACCAGGAAGTCAAGTCACAGAGGGCAGGTGGTCTTCACAAGAATTTTGGGGTAGAGAAGCACCCATTGCCATAAAGACAACCCCAAATGGTGTGATACCATAATGTGTTTGGGTAAACGTTTTGTGCATAGACTCCCAACCACGTATACGTCTGTGTAGACGCAGACACATGCCTTTGGATAAATTCATAATAATTAAGAAGCTGCTATTTATTGTAGCTTTCTCCATGGTGGGCACTGTGGTTTGCATTCATGAAATGGCTCAGTTGTGATACCAGGCTGATGAAGGGGATACCAGCATTTCCCTATTTTTCAGATGTGGAAACTGAGCTCAGAGAGGGTTGGTGACTTAGCTAATGTCACCCAGCTAATAGACTCAAAATCAGATTGATCTACTTCCAAGGCCTGTGGTTTGAAAAGAAAACTCCTCAACTCCTCCAAAAGATAGCGGCACAGAGGTTCAGGCCCTTGACTCTTCCATGAGAAATATAGGATAGGGATGGGTTTTATAAGACAGCAGGTTTAGCTGCTGTTTGTGACACCCACATTCCATAGCACAGTGCCTGGGATCAAGTCCCACTTCTGCTTCTGGTCCAGCTTCCTGCCAGTGTGTACCCTGGATGTCAACAGATGATGGTCCAAGCATTTGAGGTTCCTACCACCCAGGTGGGAGACCCAGATGGAGTTGCTGGCTCCTGGGTTTGGACTGGTCCAGCTCTGGTTGTTGCAGGAATTTGGGGAGTGAACCAGTAGGTGGAGAATAACACATACACACACACACACACACTCTCTCTCTCTCTCTCTCAAGTAAATAAGAAATACAATATTTAAAAAATAAACATAAGGGGCTAGCATGGTGGCACAGCTGGTTAAGTGGCCACCTGCAACACCAGCATCCCATATGGGCACCAGTTCGGGTCCCATCCGAACATCTGATCAAGTTTCCTGCCAATGGCTGGGAAAAGCAGCGGAAGATGATCCAAGCGTTTGGGCCCCTGCCACCCACAAGAAGCTCCTGGCTCCTGGCTCCTGGCTTGTGCCTGGCTCAACCTTGGCCATTACAGCCTTCTAGGGAGTGAACCAATGGATGGAAAATCTCTTTCTCTCTCTCTCACTCACTATAACTCTGGCTTTCAAATAAATAGATATAAGACAGAAAATATTCAATTTTACTCATTTTTGTTTCAAGAGGTACGTAGAAAAGAATTTGCTAATCAATTGTGAATGTCAAAGAAGAAGTGGCAGAAATGACAGTTTGGTCCCTGCATTTAATCCTTCCTAACAATTTTGTGAAGTTGATATTCTCACCTCCAGTTTACAGGAGAAATTGAGACTGGGGCTGACTCAGGGCAGAGTCTTGCCTGAGTGACTCGGAAGCCCGAGAATTCAAGCTCCAGGCCTGTGCTAACCTCTGCACTGGCCCTGCCCCACTGCTGGGTCGGGATAACCTGGCTTACACGAGGTCGGGCACGCTCAGAGACTGCACTGTGGCTTCCCAGAGCTCCCGCTGGGCTATAGCAACACTGGGGTGCTCAGCTCAGCAAGCACCATGAAGACAATCCCACACAGAGGAGAATGTCCACACTGGGCGCCGTGTGAAGGCAGAACCCGGAGAGCAACCACCAGCACTAGTGCCTGGGAGGAATTTGGCTGAGAAGTGCCCAGCCAAACCAGCTTCCCCAGAAGAGAGAAGGACGTGAGTCACGGCTGCCCCGCTGACCGCACACTGGGAGGGGGGAAGCACACCCAGCCATGAGCTCACTGTCCTTCCTCAGACTCCTGGCCAGATGCGGTAGGAGCAGAGGTGAAAACAGGCTCAGGTGACCTCTGCTTTCTCTTTCCTCCAGCTGACGAGATACACCTGCTGGCACTGCTCTCGCTGTGAGTGACATGCAGAGCCAGGCTCTCATGGCTTCCCTTTCTTTTCTTTCTTTCTTTTTTTTTTTAAGATTTATTTATTTATTTGCAAGTCAGAGTTATGCAGAGAGAGGAGAGGCAGAGAGAGAGAGAGAGAGAGAGAGAGAGAGAGAGAGATCTTCCATCTGCTGGTTCACTCCTCAGTTGGCTGCAACGGCCAGAGCTGTTCCAATTCGAAGCCAAGAGCCAGGAGCTTCTTCTGGGTCTCCCACATGGGTGCAGGAGCCCAAGGACTTGGGCCATCCTCCACTGCTTTCCCAGGTCATAACAGGGAGCTGGATGGGAAGTGGAGCAGCCAGGTCTCAAACCGGCGCCCATATGGGATGCAGATGCTTTAGGCCAGGGCTTTAACCCATTGCACCACAGTGCCGGCCCCATGGCTTCCCTTTCTTAATGCACACCTGTTCACTTGGTAAACCTGTGCTGGGGCATTTGAAGTGACAGTATAGCCCCTGCTCTCATCAAGCAGTATAAGTTAGCAGTTAAGAATGTAAAATCCAGGGCCAGAGGTTTGGCCTAGCAGTTAGGACACTGATCGGGACACCTACATCCCATATTGAAATGCCTGGGTTGGGTTCCCAGCTCCAGCTCCCAATTCCAGCTCCCTGTTAATACAGACTCTGGAGGTAGCAGGGAAAGCTCAAGCACTTGTACCCCTGCCACCACTTGGGAGACCTGGACTGAGCGCAGCTCCTGGCTTTGGCCTGGCCCATCTGTGGCCATTGCAGGCATTTGAAGAGTGCACCAACAGGTGGAAGATCTCGACCTCTATATCAATATCTATCTCCTCCAGTCTACCCTTCAAGTAAATAAATATTAGGGGGAAAAAAGAGTGTGACCTCTAGGCCGGCACCACAGCTCAATAGGCTAACCCTCTGCCTGCGGCACTGGCACCCCAGATTCTAGACCCAGTCAGGGCACCGGATTCTGTCCCGGTTGCTCTTCTTCCAGGTCAGCCCTCTGCTGTGGCCTGGGAAGGCAGTAGAGGATGGCCCAAGTGCTTGGGCCTTGCACCCGGAAGGGAAACGGAGGGGGGGGGGGGCCTGGTTCATGGCTCCGGATCAGCACGGTGCGCCGGCCGTTGCAGCTATTTGGGGGGTAAACCAACAGAAGGAAGACCTTTCTGTCTCTCTCTCTAAAAATAATAATAATAAAGAGTGTGACCTCTAATGCCTGTTTGGATTGGGTTCAAGTCCCAGCTTTTTCAACCCTGGTCTCCTCACACCCTGCTGCTGCAATGACTTGTATCAGTACTCAGTGGAATTCTCCATGGGTCCTAAGGGACACGGTACTCAAGGAGAAGCATCAGACAAGAACACCCTAGCCTGTGCTTGTGCAGTAGGAAGCAGGCAGAAAATGACATATACCCTAGCCAGTAATCTGGAGTTAGAGACTCTGTCCCTTCCAAAACTGCGCCCCCCCCCCCCATGTTTGCATCATTGCGGCTGGTTAAAGGAGTTTTTTTTCTTTTTTTTTTTTTTAAAGATTTATTTATTTATTTGAAGGCGAGTTACTGAGAGGCAAAGGTAGAGAGAGAGAAAGAGAGGTCTTCCATTGCTGGTTCACTCCCCAGATGGCCGCAACAGCCAGAGCTGCATCAATCTGAAGCCAGGAGCCAGGAGCTTCTTCCCGGTCTCCCATGTGGGTGCAGGGGCCCAAGGACTTGGGCCGTCTTCTACTGCTTTCCCAGGCCATAATAGAGAGCTGGATTGGAAGTGGAGCAGCTGGGGCTAGAATGGGTGCCCATACGGGATGACGGCACTGCAGGTGGCCACTTTACCCGCTACACCACAGTGCCGGCCCCAGGAGTTTTTTCTTTGTAGCTATTATAAAACTAAAACATGCTTATTTTTTAAACTTTGGAAAATACAGTCAGTTTGTCCCAAAGTACTCATAATTCCATCATCGAAATAACTGGGGGCTGATATTGTAGGTTAAGCCACTGCCTGCAACGCCAGCATCCCAGAGCATCTACTTAAACCGGCTGCTCTGCTTCTGATCCAGCTCCCTGCTAATGGTCTGGGAAAGCAGTAGAAGATGGCCCAAGTGCTTGGGAGACCCGATGGGGTATTGGGCTCCTGGCTTGTGACTATCTGGGGAGTGAACCAGTGACTGGAAGATATTTCTCTGTCTCTCCCTGTCTCTCTTGGCCATTCAAAAAAAAAAAAAAAATGCAGTTGGGGCCAGTGCCGTGGCATAGTGGGTTAACGTCCTGACCTGAAACACCAGCATCCCATATGGGCACTGGTTTGAGACCCGGCTGCTCCACTTCCAATGCAACTCTCTGCTATGGCCTGGGAAAGCAGTAGAAGATGGCCCAAGTCCTTGGGTCCCTGCATCTGCGTGAGAGACCTGAAAGAAGCTCTTGGCTCTTGGCTTCAGATCAGCTCCGGCTGTTGCAGCCTATTGGGGAGTGAACCAGTGGATGGAAGACCTCTCTCTCTCTCTCTGCCTCTCCTCTCTCTGTGTAACTCTGATTTTCAAATAAATAAATCTTACTAGTTAAAAAAAAAAAATGCAGTCAACATTCTGTTTTATGTTCTTTTATTTAAAACATTCCAGAAGTGTTTTGGAGCCTCTGTGCCTTTTAGAGTTTGTAGCACGTTCTTTGGACTTTGCCGGCTGAGGCAGATCCTTCCACTTTGAAGGAAAGTGTCAGGACCCACATGTTGCAAATTTGGAGCATGGTCAAGGTGGGGGCATGAGACACAAGTTGGTAGAGTCGTGAGACTAATTTTACGGGTGGCTTGTAAAAGAACAATAATGACTGCAGCGGGTAGTGTGGAATCTGAGCTCATCATAAGCAGTGACTTGAAAATCCAGGATCTCACAGGAGGCCAGATGCTAGGGTGCTCACTTGTAAATTTCTGAGGCTTAATTTTATGCTTGACAAATAGCGGGTACTTAAAAAACAGTTGGGTTTTTCTGAAGGAAATTGACCACTTTATTTTTCAATGAAGTTTTAATTGCTATGAGGCTGTGATTAGGGTACGTGTAGAAGTGGATTTTTTTTTTCCTTTAAGAGACTCAAGCAATTGTAAACCCTCCAGAATTTTCTGTAGTATACTCAAGAATGTATTTTTAAATAATGTTAAGTGGAAAATAAAAGATTGTTAATAGCTTAAGTATATGATTTATAAATATATTCTACTTAAAAAATTAAACATTGAGACAGGAATGTGACACAGGTAAGACACTGCTTGGGATGCCAATATCCCATATCCGAATGCTAGGGTTCAAGGCTTGCTCTGCTCTCATTCCAGTTTCCTGCTAATGCACACCCTGGGAGGCGGCAGGTGACGGCTCAAGTATTTGAGTCCTTGGGTCACCCACATGGGAGAGCCAGAGTGAGTTCCTGGCTCCTAGCTTCAGGCTGGCACAGCCCCAGCTGTTGCAGGCATTGCAGATGGGAGATCTCTGTCTCTCTCTGCTTTTCAAATACATTAATACATGATTTTTAAACATGGCTACACTCACTTTGATCACCATATCTGATCCCAGAAACCACTCCACCTACCTGAAGGAAGTGAATTCAGTGATCAGATTGGTGAACAACCATCCAAAATCTTTTTGAGGATGTGTGTGCATATGTATCATAAATCCACATGATATGTATTATTTTCAACTAAATTGTGTCACCAGTCGTATGATTTACTGCTTACACTTTTCACTCAACTAAGTGAAAACTGACCAATTTACAGGCAATAAAACCCACGTCAATATTTAAGTTCTGATTCACTTCCTTTTTTTATTTTTTAATTTAAAAGCAAGATTTATTTAAGTGACAGACCTCCAGGCAGAGTGGCTCACTTCCTTTCAAAATAACATCTTGGGCCGGCGCCACAGCACAATAGGCTAATCCTCTGCCTGCGGCGCCAGCACACGGGGTTCTAGTCTCGGTCGGGGCGCCGGATTCTGTCCCGGTTGCCCCTCTTCCAGTCTAGCTCTCTGCTGTGACCCGAGAGTGCAGTGGAGGATGACCCAAGTGCTTGGGCCCTGCACCTGCATGGGAGACCAGGAGAAGCACCTGGTTCCTGGCTTCGGATCAGCACGGTGTGGCGGCCGCAGCGCGCCAGCCACAGCAGCAATTGGAGGGTGAACCAACAGAAAAAGGAAGACCTTTCTCTCTGTCTCTCTCTCTCTCACTGTCCACTCTGCCTGTCAAAAAAAAATAACTAAATAACATCTTGACTTCCTTTGAGGCCTTCCATGGATTTGAGAGAGTTAGAGTAACAGAGAAATTGTAAGGAAGCACCCAGGAAGCTCCACTCTGGAAATGATCAGCCCAGACTGTACCCTGACAGCGACACCTGGGGTTGCTGTGGACTGAACGGGCTGATGTCCAACTCCAGGATGGCAGACATTCTCGTGACCCGTCATGACCCATAATGCATCTGTCCTCCTCTGACGCATCTGGCTCCCAGAGAACATGGTTCTGTCTCTGGCTGGCACCATCTTTAGGGGATAATAAGCTCACTGAGCTCTGTCTGCGCTGAGAAAGAGGTTTGCATTCCCTTAATCACGATCTGATCTAAGACATCACCTGGGCCTTGCCCACCATCTTCATATATTTTGCAGGAAAACCAAAGAAGATTCTGCTTAAGAAAAACATGTGTAGACTTTGTCTTGTTGCCTCTATCTGACCTGAGCAGGAGAGGGCTGGACTGAAGCTGGGATCCGAGGCTGGACTCATCACAAGTCCAGGTGGCTGGCATCCAGGGAGACAGACCCAGTGGTTTTCTGTAGTCTCCCTACAGAGCAGATGTCACACTGCTCAAGCAGGGCATGTAGTGCCCTCACTGTTGAGGCAGAAATTGGAAAAGCAAAGGAGAAATGAAATGACTCCCCCAAGATTCACCTCCCCTGGGTGGTATTTTAGGACATGACTCAGGCTGCCTTGCCCTCAGCCGTGTCACTGGCATTTAAGTAGCCCCTTGGGTTACAGATCCTGGCAGGTGCTGGGAAGTGAAGAAGGCCATGCTAAAAATACCAGCCTCTTCTGGAACTTGGCCGGCTGGCCCCGACCGAGCTCCCTCCTCAAGCAGTAGGATCTCAGGAAGAAGGAGACAAAGTGTTTCCTCAGCCTGCAGCAGAGAGAAAGGCCCGTCTCCCTCCACGTTCATTCCTGAGACACAAATGGTCCCCGGAGAGAAACAACAAGGAGGCGTTTCTCCCGAGGAATGGCAGTTTCTACTAATGGAAGGAAAAGGACTCTCTTCGGGAGAACCCAGGACCCCATAGGAAGTGCCACGGTGGGGTGGGGAGATTTTGCCAGTCAGCCCAAAAAGGGTCTTAAAAACAACAAAAGCAAGTCCGCTCTCACTCTTTGTGACATAGGCACACCCACAGTGCCCTGCACCAAACCATCTCCACTGAAAATTCTCTTGCTGGTAGCAGGTCTGGCAAAGACATAGAAACAAAGCTGCAAGTGCTAGCCTTTCATTGCCTAACGTGGCAGTCATCTGGAGTGTGTGTGCGACAGCTAGAACAAGTAGAGAAAGAGGCCCCTGGGCTGCCTCCTCCACGGATGGGTTTCCATTGGTTTCACGGTCTGCAAAGTGAGAGTAGAGCTCCACTCGCCATTCAAGAGGCTGCAAAGGTCACTTCCACATATGTTCCTGTTAAGGACATCAGCGGAAACTTGAGAACCAAGTATAAAAATATAAAAGATGAACAGGTGGTGTTCAATATGAAAAGAATTCGGGGTTTGCTGGGAAGTCATGATTAAAACCATCCCAAAGCTTAGATGCGGCCCTGGGGCTGGCTCAAGTCTCAGGACTGCAAAGCCTGTAGGCTCTCTGATTTCTGCTCGGCTGTGGCTGGAGGAACCACTAGATCCTGTCCTGACACCGATGCTGTCTTTGTTTTCTCCCAAATATACTGCCTTGATTAATTAGTGGCTTATTCCTTTGCCCACTCAACGGTTTTGAGGGAAGCAAGTACAGATTTTTTTTTAGATTTATTTTATTTATTTGAAAGACAGAGTTACAGAGAGAGGTAGAGGCAGAGAGAGAGGTCTTACATCCACTGGTTCACTCCCCAGATGGCCGCAATGGCCCGAGATTCGCCGATCCGAAGCCAGGAGCCAGGAGCTCCTTCTGGGTCTCCCACACGGGTGCAGGGGCCCAAGGACCTGGGCCATCTTCTACTGCTTTCCCAGACCATAGCAGAGAGCTGGATAGAAAGTAGAGCAGCCAGGACTAGAACCAGTGCCCGTATGGGATGCTGGCACTTCAGGCCAGGGCGTTAACCCGCTGAGCCACAGTGCTGGCCCTGCAAGTACCGATTTCTAATGATTAACCTCATATTCTTCTTGAAGTTCCTGGGAATAAAATGAACACATCCACCTTTCCATCTTCGTGACACTATCCTTATTATCCTATCTTGGGCCATAAACTGGAAAAAGGTTTCATTGTTTCATTGATCCAACCACATCGTGTCACCAGATTCTCCCATCTGCTCCGAGTGGGTGGGTGGGTATAGGAGGTCTGGCTGTAGTCCTGAGCTGGCTCACGTGGGAGAAGGCGGCCCTGCAGTCTTGCCTCATTGGTATCATGTTTTAACCCTGTTCTGTATGTGGTCCCACTCCTTTTGTCTTCACCTTATAATGTGTTGCTTCTAAAGAAGAAGTCACGCATGAATGCTAATAAAGGAATGGCAGTAAGTGGATAAACCAGAATCCTGTTGCTGGGAGCTGGGCCATCTGTGATCTTGTCCTTGCACTGCCACTCTCTGCGGGGTGGTCTTGTACCAGGCGCTGTCCTTGGATTTTTTGTTTTTTTAATCTGAAAGACAAAAGAGACAGAGATCTTCCATCCACTGGTTTATTCCCCAAATGCCCATAACCACCAGGACTGCTCAAGGCCAAAGGGAGAAGCCAGGAGCTCAATTCAGGTTTCATATGTGGGTGGCAGAGCCCCAACCACTTGAGCCATCACCACTGCCTCCAAGTTACACATTAGCAGAGGCTGGAATCATGAGCAGAACAGGGACTCAAACCTCAGTATTGAGGTATAGGCTGTAGGTGTCCCAAGCAGCATTGTGTTTGCTTCGCCAAACACGCCCACCTGCAACCCTTGGTATTCCAATGGACAGACTGGGAATCACAGCACTAGTCCTGCTGTTATCGGCAGAGGTTGCAAGAAGAAGGTAATGGACTTGAAAGTGCTTTTTAAACTTTAGGTACACAAGAGAATATTGCTGTTCTTGAGACAGCTAAATTCTACCACCAATCAGGCTTCATTAAGTCTACGCATAGATGCAGCTGTCAGATAGAAGCTAATGTGTAGGCAGGAAAGTGCCTGTACTTTTGTTTTGCTTTGGGAGGATCATTCTGCCTGGGCAAAACTCTCCAGGTAGCCAGAGTATTCAGGAGCCTCTTTGCAGGATCAACAAAGAAGGCAGCATCCACAGGGCCCAAGGTCATTTCACAGTGCTCCAAAGCCCCCTGGAGAAGCAGAACATATTTTCCATGGGGCCTTGATGGTGGCACCAGAGCCCTTGGGAAACAGAGCTGCCTGGTGCAAGACAGAGCGTGCTGTGTCTTGTTCCATGGGACAATGAGCCGTGAGCATAACACGCTGCATTCCCAAACCCAGTGGAAGAAACCATTGTCTCTCAGTTTAATTATAGATTCTTCACTTTCCCTTAATTGCTTGAGTCAGCATTGTTGACTCTGAGGGAGTCACGGTACACAGGGAGAGTTATTGTTGTTAAACACAGTGTGACTATCAGGTAATGAGGATTTGGGCTTGGTCTTCTTAAACAAAACCCTGAGGTACACACTCACATGAATATTCCTATGAAAGTGGTCACATCAGTGACCTCCACTTCTATTGACTCTCTTTTGTGAACAAATGTTGGGAAATGTGGTATGGCAAGTTCAGGTGCTTCTATGGAAAGAAGAGAACAGTATATTAAAGTTAAGTTCTCTTTAAGAAACTGAGATATGCAGTCCTCACAACTATGGGGGACCCCAAGGTAGCTACTTGGCAAAATAGCAACACAGTTGTAAATACACATTTAGAGACCCAGCCCCCTAAGCAGCCAGCATTATGGCACAGCAGGTTAAGCCTCTACTTGCAACACAAGCATCTCATATATATGAGTTCTGGTTCAGGTCCTGGATGCTCTTCTTCCGATCCAACTTATAGCTGATGTGGCTGGAAAGGCAGCAGAGAGTGGCCCCAAAAACTTGAACCTCTGACACTCATGTGGAAGAAAAAGAGCCTGGAATTCCAGCCCAGTCTCCCATGGGTGTCAGGGGCCCAAACACTCGGGCCGTCTGCTGCTGCTGCTTTCCCAGGCACATTAGCAGGGAGCTGGCTTGGAAGCAGAGCAGCCAGGACTTGAACCAGCGTTCACAACGTGCCAGCATTGCAGGCAGCAGCTTACCCGCTGCACCACGATACCAGCTGCCAGCCTCTTCATTTTCAAGGAATGCAGATTTCACTCACATAACCTCAGGAAGTGAAGGGGGTTATCCTAGGATCCTTGGAACTGCAGTTTGGTCACATTCTCCCAATCTCTTTCTCAGAGTGGTGCTTCTGTTTATCTCAGTATGTATGCTCCGTTCTCCTTTCTCTTATAACCAGACATGTCTGCTCCCATGTAGCTGAGCTGCTGCATGGCCTGTTGGGCGGCATATTAGTCAGGAGAAGTTAGTTACGCTTCAGTAACAAACAGCCCCTAGAGTTCAGTGGCCTAAGT
The DNA here is from genome assembly GCA_949820135.1 of Sylvilagus floridanus. Classification (NCBI taxonomy): domain Eukaryota; kingdom Metazoa; phylum Chordata; class Mammalia; order Lagomorpha; family Leporidae; genus Sylvilagus; species Sylvilagus floridanus. The sequence continues at coordinate 70,978,862 of OX463239.1, forward strand.
AACAAAGGCTTATATCCTGCTCTTGCTACAGTAGCCCAGCAAGGGTTAGCTGAGGGTACAGGAAAGCCGCTGGGGAACCAGAATGGCAGAAGAGCCACAATCTTGAAATATGAACATGGTGAGGCACGCACTCTTAAATTAAGTGTCCACCATATAGGTCACACCTGCTCATATGTCCTTGGTCAAAGCAAGTCAAGTGACCACACCTCAGTTAACTGGACGGGGATGTGCTAGCCTACCAAGACCCTGACTGCAGAGAAAACGCAAATATTTATGAGTAAGCTTAATCACCCTCACACATGGCATTTTCATCCCAACACTGAAGCTCCTTTTCATTTCAGCAGCCACGGCTAATAATTCCATATTTTCCATGTTCCTTAGTTCTAACTGCAATAGAGAAAAGCCGAGTGTCCCAGTGCATCTCCTGGTTGGCCGCTGGATCCATCCTTGAGTCATGGCCAGCCAGCTGGGGAGGAGGGATACACACTATGGCACATCGCTGTCCACCCCTTCTGTTCCTCCGCAGATAGCAGGAGACCTGTCCAGGGCAGAAGAATTAGTTGTTCCAGTTGAGCCACGATGGTTTCCTTGGCCTTGGCCTTGAAGACAAGAACATCATGGGTGCTGCAATCCAAGAAGGTGAGTTGGACCTGGATGGCTACCAGGGCACTGGGTGGATGGGGGGGGGGGGGGGGGAGGACACAGTGCAAAATCCCAACAGGGATAAAATGGAAGTTATTTAATTACAGGATCTGCATGTTAACCTAGGGATCAACCTACAGATCAATGAAGTGGTACCAAGAAATTTTAAAAGTTAGCTCTGGAAGCTGGTGTCGTAGCACAGTGGATTAAGGTACCATCTGTGACATCACCCGGACATCCTATGAAAGTGCTGGTTTGACTCCCAGCTGCTTCACTTCTAATCCAACTCCCTGCTATTGTGCATGGCAAAGCGGTAGAAGATGGCCCAAGTGTTTGGGCCCCTGCACCTACGTGGGAGACCAGGATGGAGTCCCAGGCTCCTGGCTTCAGCTTCACAGTCAGGCTGTTGCTGCCATTTGGGGACTGAACCAGCAGATGGAAGATCTCTCTCTCTCTCTCTCTCTCTCTCTCTCTCTCTCTCTCTAACTCTGCCTTTCAAATAAATAAAAAAAAAATTAGAAAAAATAACTAGATAGCTCCATTTCCACACTTGGATACCACAGGCTCCAACCTCTGAATATAGCCCTTGGTGAGAGAGTCAGGAGGGGAAGACACAGAGAGAAGAAAAATTGATGACCTCACAATGAGGTCCTGGTCATCTGAACCTGGAATTCAAAGCCCTTTACCTGTCCAGTCTCATGTCCTGTTCACTCCCCAAAAATCCTTGCATCCAACCACCATCAAACATTCATGTTTCTATCCTTGGCTCCTACAATGGCCATCCTCTTCAGCTGCTTTTCCTTAAAATCAGCTTGGAAGCCACAACGTTTCCAGAGGAGATATTTTTCTGTCTACTCTGACCTGGTTGTGTCTATTTCCTCCTCCAATGAATTCTTAGAGCCCAGCTCATGCAAGACCCCTGGAGGACATGTGTACACCCAGAAGACAAGTTACTCAGTTTTGGTTTCCAGAGCCTAGTAGCTGCCTGATACACAGCTTGTGCTCAATAAATTAATGAATAACAAGGGATCTGGGGCCGGCACTGTGGCACAGTGGGTTTAGCCACAGTCTGCAGCACCAGCATCCCATATGAGCGCCAGTTAGAGACCCAGCTGCTCCATTTCCAATCCAGCTCCCTGTGAATGTGCCTGGGAAAGCTGCAGCAGATGGCCGAAGTCCATGGGCCCCTGCACCCACTTGGGAGACCTGAAAGAAACTCCTGCCTCCTGGCTTCAGCCTGGCCCAGCCCTGGCCATTGCAGCCCTTTGGGGAGTGAAACAGATGGAAGATTGAGCTGTTTCTCAATCTTTCTCTCTAATTCTGCCTTTCAAACAAAAATAAATCTAAAATAACAATAATAATAAAGTGTCTGCAACATTGGGCCATTTAAGGGAACTTCAGGGAGTTGCCTAGCTGTAGTAGGTACAGCAAGGAAAGTCAGTAATACAAAGGCAATTCAAATGAAATTGAAAGAAAAGTTTATTCTTGGTACAAGAAAAATTTTGAAACCCATGCATAATTTTTCCAAAATATGCATTTTCCATGATCTTTTAGAAGGTCCCTTTTATGTGGTCCTTCAAGGAATTTCTCTGGTTTTATCAATTAAAAAAATTTATTTATTTGAAAGGCAGAGTTCCAGAGAGACAGAGGCAGAGAGAGATATTCCATTCGCTGAGCCAATCTGAAGCCAGGAGCCTGGAGCCTCCTCTGAATCCCACATGGGTGCAGGGGCCAGGGCCATCCTCCACGGCCTTCCCAGACCATAGCATAGAGATAGATTAGAAGTGGAGCCACCAGGACTCAAACCAGTGCCCAAACAGAATGCTGGCACTGCAGACAGCAGCTTTACCCACTACGCCACAGTGCCAGCCCCTCCATCAATGGCTGAGGCCACATTGAAAGAAAATGGCCAGGTTAAGTTTGGAGCTCAGGGGCTGGTGCTGTGGCTCATTTGGTTAATCCCCCACCTGTGGCGCCTGTATTCCATATGGCCACCAGCTTCTAGTTCCGGTTGCCCCTCTTCCAGTCCAGCTCTCTGCTGTGGTCCCGGGAAGGCAGTGGAGGATGGCCCAGGTGCTTGGGCCCCTGCACCCGCATGGGAGACCAGGAGGACTTGACTCCTGGCTTTGAATTGGCATAGCTCTGGCCGTTGCGGCCATTTGGGGAGTGAACCAACGGAAAGAAGACCTTTCTCTCTGTCTCTCTCACTAACTCTGTCAAATAATAAATAAACAAATAAATAAATAAATAAAAAGTTTGAGCTCAGGATCTAACTCCTGACTCCCTCTTCCTACCCCTCCGTTGAGCCCCGGCCTGGAGAGCGGCTCCATGTAATCCACATATTGTCTGTGTGTTGTCCACAGGCCCAGAACTTTGTCAGTGTTCCGGCAGCTGGGTGTTCACACGGCACACAGGAGCTCTCTGGTGAATGTCTGTGCCATACAGCCCCTTTGCACACAGATCTCCTGTCCTGAACATTTTGTCCTTTCTGGGCAGCAGTGGGCTTAGTGGAAAAAACCTGATAAAAATCCCCGAGGGGAACCTGATCATGCTCTGCAGGACTTACAAGTTGTTTGGCCTGTGCAATCTGCTCAGACTCTGTCCCGGGAATACTCAGTGTCCATGCAGGACAGGCTGTGAATTACTCCAGGGGGACTGTTAACAAGACCCTCACCACCCCTACCTCTGCTGGCCTCACTCAGGCTGAGCTGGGGTGGCCCCTCCCCCCCCCCCACTGAAGCTCTGAAAAAGAGCAGGTTCCCCTCCCTTCCCCGCCTCTTGGAGATTGGAGGAGTGGAGTTAAAAATAAGAGGTGTAGGGAAGCCCTCCTGCCTCCAGGCAGGCTCCCGGTGCAGAGCGGGGCCTCTTCCCTCCCCAGAGTACAGCTGCGGATACAGTGGCTTAGCCAGGATGGTATTTAGCCCACGTTTTTGGCCACCCAGCATCGGAGCGCCTTGCCTCGCCAGGAAAGAGGCAGGCTTTCTACAATCAGTGCAAGAAAACTGATTTACAAACAGTTAGGTCTGGAGGGACCTCAGGGGTCCACTTCCCCCTGAATTCAAAGATGAAGAAATTGAAGCAGGGGCGGAGCTACTTATGAAGATCACACACCTGCTGGTGACACAGTAGAGACCAAAGACCAAATGGCCCAAGTTTAAGCTCAATGTGCTCTCCCCTTAAGCTCCCATGGCCCAAGTTTAAACTCAACGTTCTCTCCCTCTAAGCTCCCAGGCACCCACCCTCCTTAAAACACCCCCCCACACACACACACACACATTCAGAGACAGGGAGACAGAGACAGAGAGAGAGAGAAAACTAAGCCAACAAACTCCTGTGTCCCTAAAGTGCTTGATTGTCCCTCTCCTTGGGGGAAGAGCACGCAGAAGACAGAGGTCCTGTGCCATCCCTGGGCTACACCCTGCCTTTCTGACCGTACCAGCAGAGTCCCAGGAGAGACCCCTGGACCCTCCTCCCAGCTCTCCCTTCCTCCTCTCCGCTGGACTTTCTCAAGACCTGAGCGCTCTGGATGACACCTGGCAGCCCGAAGGCACTGAAGAGCGCCTAGAGCTTAAGAGCCGAGAGTGTGGGGGTGGGGGGTGGGCGCAGGCTGCTAGGGAACCCCCGGTGTCCCGCCGAGCGAGCTGGAGTCCGGCGGCCCCAAGAGTTCAACGCGCACCCGCCACCTGTCCCGGTTCCGGGAGCGCAGGGCGCGGGCTCTGGAAGGAGGGGCGCAGCGGGCAGAGGTTCGCCTCTCTGCCCGGGCGAGGCCTCAGTGCCTGCTCCCCGGCGCTCAGGTTTGGAAACAGGGCGGCCTCGCCCGGCCGCCGCCTCGCCGGCTCGGGTCCCCATATATAGTCATATCCACCGTCAACCCGGAGGCCGGCGGGCGGCAGCGAATGGGCGAGCGGCCCCCGCGGGAGGAGCGGGGAGGGGGCCCGGGCGGAGGGAGGAGGGGGAAGGGGGCAGGAGGAAAAAGCTTTTCCAAAAAAGTATTGGCTGTCTTGAGGAATGCGGTCGCCCCCTTGGGAAAGTACATATCTGGGAGCAGCAGGCGGCTTCGCGCTCGCACTCCGGCTCGGCAGCCCCAGCGCGCTCGCCTCTTCCCTCCGCTCCCGCCGCAGCCTCAGGGCCCCTCGCCGCCGCCACCATGGACGCCATCAAGAAGAAGATGCAGATGCTGAAGCTCGACAAGGAGAATGCCTTGGATCGAGCGGAGCAGGCTGAGGCCGATAAGAAGGCGGCGGAAGACAGGAGCAAGCAGGTCTGCACCTCCCCGGCCCTGCGGCCGCCCAGCGCCCGCGCTCCGTCGGCCCCGCGATCCCGGCCCCCAGCCGGGGCGGCCCGGGGAGCGCGTCTGGGAGGGGAAGGGCACGCACCAGCCTGGGTCTTACTCTCACTTTTCCGTCCCGTCCGGGGACACCGAGGTCCCTGCTCACATTCCCACAGCCCAAGAAGTCTGTTCGAGTCCTGAAGGCGCTTGAGTCCCAGGACTGGGTGTCACTCTAAGCGGGCGGTGGGAGGGGGGCGTTTTAAGGGAGGGCGTCAAGGTCTATGACCTTACGACTGCGGAGAACCAAGCCTCAAACTCAGGCGGGGACTCTGGGGCGGAAGAAGGGAGTCCTGGAAGTGTTTCCTAATTGTCAGAAAGCACCCAAGGGCACACCGGGGCGCTGCTTTGCGCCCCCCGGGGTTCTGGACCTGATAAGGCTGAGACCGTGGCTGAAGCCCCGTCCTGGGAAATGGGGAGGGGAGGCGCGGGCTCTGCCCCGCACTGGCTTCAGCTGGGCCCCCTGGAACCCTAGCTCCGCGGCGCCCCTAGCCGGAGGGGCCCCCAGTCAACGCGTGCCCCTGTGTTGTGTGTGTCTAACACCCGGTCCGTGCCGGCCGCCCGCCCGCGCCCGCCGCCGCCCCGCACCCCTAGCTGGAGGAGGACATCTCGGCCAAGGAGAAGCTGCTGCGGGCGTCGGAGGACGAGCGGGACCGGGTGCTGGAGGAGCTGCACAAGGCGGAGGACAGCCTCCTGGCCGCCGACGAAGCCGCCGCCAAGGTACCGGGGCGCGCGGCGCGGCGCCCAGCACGACTGGCTAACTGTCTCTCTTCTCTCTCTCTCTCTCTCCCTCCCTGTCCTTCCCTCTCGCGCTCCCGCTGTCCCTGTCCTGGTTCTGTGCACCCACACCCCGCCCCTGCGGGATCACGCTGCCTGTTGCACCACCACCCGCTCCCCACACCCCGCGGCCAACTCCCAGCTGGAAGATGAGCTGGTGTCGCTACAAAAGAAACTCAAGGGCACTGAAGATGAACTGGACAAATACTCTGAGGCTCTCAAAGATGCCCAGGAGAAGCTGGAGCTGGCAGAGAAAAAGGCCACCGACGTAAGTGCACGCTCACACCGCCTCCCTCACCTCGCGCGCCCCAGCGGCTACTCTGGGGGTCACCATAGGGGCCTGAAAGCAATGGCGCAGGGTTGCCTCCTTGTGCTGAACACATGCACGTAGCCGCACCATGGCCCAGAGCACCGGATGCCCCTTCGGCTGCTGCTGCTGCTGCTGCACACATGATATTTCACCCGTTTCTCTCTCTGTTTCTCCTCTTCTACATCCTCCTGGAAGTAGAGGTGGGTGGGTGAGAAGCGGGGAGACTAGAGCACCCAAAAGTGGAGTCTGGAGGTGAACCTTGACTCCGTGGTGGCAGAAAATCTCCCGAGATATCATCACCAAGGTTTGTGCAAGCAGAGAATGCCTAATCTCCTTTATTTCCTTTTTGCCATCTTCAGTGAGTGTAAGTTCTGGTTTGTGTGTGTGTGTGTGTGTGTGTGTGTGGTGGTGGTGGTGGTGAGTATAGTTAAGGTACAAAGGGCCTGGTCGCTTAATTGAAGAAATGACACAGTGGTGAGTTTTGCTTAGAAGACTGAGCTTCCCTCGGGCACACAGGGATACCCTGAGCCTTCCTTGCTCCTAAGGAAATCTTAGTCCAGCCCTTAAGGTCTGCTTGGGAAGCTGATACTTGCTTGAGTGTGCAGTCCCAGGGCACCAGATCCAGAAAGTGAGCTAGGAGTTAAATATAGCTCAGTGCTTTATATGGTATGGTGAGCTAGCTGCCCCCTGCCCCTCCTGTTTGCCCCACCCCCACCTGTCAACAGGATGACAGGCCCCGCATAGTTTCAGGGGTGATGCACACAGGGCTAAGCTCCGCTAGCACTCTGTCCATTGCCCTTTGAGTCTTTGGAACTAAAGAGCTGGCCTCTTCCGCCTTGGAAAGCCAAACCAAGCACAGATTTCCAACGGAGCCACTTCTTTTCACACCCGTTGGATTCTGTTCTGGAAGCCAATTAAGCCTAGAGGCCAATTAGAAAAGAATTCTTTGGGAAGTTGGTAACAATTCCAAGAATGTAAGAACTCCAGAGAAAGCAAGGGCCGGAAGTTGAACCACCTAGGGCCCCTGCAGAATTTTTTGGTAGATGAATAAAATGCAAATTACTGAAGAGTGTCAGTTCTGAAATCGGGAAAGACTTTTTGTAGCAAGAAGGATTTGACCTGTATCTCTGGGTGTGCTTTGTAAATGAGACATCCAGACACAGGACGATTAGAATCTGACGAACAGACACTTTCAGTGAAAATCAAGGCTAACGGAAGAGGTGTTTGGGGAAGTACTGATGTAGCTAAGACGTTTCGGTTATAAGCTACCTGGCTTTAGAAAAAGAGCCAAAAGACACAAGTAAGTGTGCGCCTGCTTTGCCTAATGCAGATCAGATGTCTGCTCCGTATATGGCTGCAGGAGGGATGCCGGTCTCCCCCAAATTCTCCAGCAGATTTCTTTTAGTTTTTTTTTCAAAAGAGCCCCTGATAGTTCCAGGAGAGATATTCCTTATAAGGAAAAGAATGCCAAGAATTTGAAAATAGCCCACTAACACATAGGGCAAGAGAAGGAGGGGGAAAACTACTACAACTCTTAAGGGGGAAGAGATAATAATTATTATAACCATGTAGTGCTATCTTTATTGAAAAGTCTTGTTCAAAGGAACCTTGGAATGGGGTGGGGCAAAAATAGAAAAGAAACTATTTAAAGTCAGCTGTGGGGCAGGGCCAGCAGGGGAGGGAGTCCAGGGATTTTTTTTTTTTTTTTTGCCCCTGGAAAACTGTCCCTAAATATGGAATAGTTGGTTTTGATAGAGTATTGAACACTTTCCCCTTTAAGACCCTGTAGGCTGTTGGGAGAGAGATGTTGAAAAATTGGGGAAGAAATGCTATATTGAGAGTGTTGGCGGAACTGTAAAAACAGTGCAGACTCAGGAGGACAAAACAGAAAACAGGAGGTGGAAGAGAAGTCAGATTCTTGAGGTGGAATCGTGCTATTTTGGGGATTCAGACATTTCAGTCTTTTTTTTTTTAAGATTTATTTTATCTATTTGAAAGAGAGTTACACAGAGCGGTAGAGCCAGAGAGCGAGAGAGAGGTCTTCCATCCACTGGTTCACTCCCCAGATGGCCGCAATGACCAGAGCTGGGCTGATCTTAAGTCAAGAGCCAGGAGCTTCTTCCGGGTCTCCCGTGTAAGTGCAGGGGCCCAGGCACCCAGGCCATTCTCTACTGCTTTCCCAGACCATAGCAGAGAGCTGGATCAGAAGAGGAGCAGCCGGGACTAGAACCGGCGCCCATATGGGATGCCGGCACTGCAGGCCAGGGCCTTAACCCGCTGCACCACAGCGCTAGCCCGGGCATTTCCGCTTTAGTCATCAGTATAAACCGTTTTTATAATTCGCAATGAGTAGCACTAGAGACATCTTTTCTACTGCACAGGTCATTTTCAGAAGTGGGCTCTTCCTAGCAGGAAGGGAGTCACTGAGGGCTGCCGCCTGTGAATCTTGTACTGTTTTACCACCTGAGTGAGGCTGGGCGGAAGGGGAGAGCTGCATTTTCGCTGGCCCCAGTCCCTTCCCCACTTTGCTACCTGGGCATCGGCATCGGTATTTCTAACCACCCAGGCCTTACGTACCTGCAGCCAAGGCTGAAAACAAATCTTCCCAAACTCTTCGGGAATGACATCAGCTTGGAAATGAACTCACCTTTAACTCATCCCCAGGTGTTTGAGCAGCCGGACATTAAGTCACTCGTTGGCTGCTTGGAGCACTTGTAAATGTCTAGAAGTTTCTGTGCTGTTCCCGAATATTCCCAGATGCTCCCCTCACCTCCCACCCCTCAGTCTGTGCTTAGGGAAGGAGCTGTCACCTGGCAGCCCGGGCCTGACCTGACAAAGGGGTGAGGCGCCCCCTACAGGCCAGTGGTTGGTGTGTCTCAGCCAGGGCGGAGACAGTGAGACAGGAGAGCAAAGGAGGTTCCTCCCGGCCGGGATCCGAGCCAGGCGAGCGCGTTTCCTGTTTTATTTCTCGTTATTCCCATATGTTAAGGCTCCAGGCACTAACTCTGAAGCTCTTCCGTGACAAAGGCGCGGGGGAAAGCGGGGAGACTGCAAAGGCGGAGCTCCCGTCCGTGCTGGTTGTCACACAGCTGTGGCCAGAAGCGCTCTCAGGATTCTAGGGCCTGTCTCGGGGTGCCTTTTAAAGGAAGCCCCCTTTTTCTCCCGTCAAATTTTAAGAAGTAAAGGGACAGGGACCCAGTTACTTGAACCATCCCTGCTGCAGGAAGCTGGAATAGGACCCGGGGATTGAACCCTGGCGCTGTCCGGGGGCGCCGGGAGGGGACGGGGGAGACAGGGCCAGACAGCGTCCCGGAACCGGTCCGATTCCAGGAGATCCTAGTCGGATTCCTAGGCCGTACCTAGGCAGACCCCCGGAGACCACAGTTCTCGTGGACAAGCAAGCGGGCCCGCAGCTCCACTCCTCACGACAGTGCCTGAGTTTATTACTTAGAGCCCCTAACTGCGCGCGCTGAGCGCTGTCTACTAACTCAGTATCCTAACTCGCCGCAGCCCTCTGGGGAACGTGCTGGCAATAACCCCCATTTTTATAGCTGAAGCCCAGAGAAGTCAAGTTCCTGGCCCCGAATTACACAGCCAACGAGGGAACCAGTGAGGGAGCCGGCAGGATTTTAAATGGAGGAGGCCTGCGCTCCAAATAGGAGTGACTGCTGAGCACTGTAGGTTCATGAGGGAGCTCAGTCCGGCCGCGGCCAGCAGGAGGCGCCGTCGCCCTGAGCAGGCAGCTCGGCCACGCGGGGCTGCCACGGCGCCGGCAGGGGTGTGGGGCGTCCGAGCCCCGAGGCCTCGCCTCGCCTGCAGCAGCCCAGCCCGCCAGGTGCCGCGGCGGCCGCGAGCATGCGCAGAGCCTCGGGCGGGCTGCTACTCCCCGGGGTCCGCGGCGCGCGCTCCGCCCCCGCCCCCCGGCGCTCGCGCGCCCGCCCGCCCGCGGTTCGCCGCCGCTGCCGCCGCCGGGGAAGCCGAGACTTCCGGGCTGTCCCTGGGCCGCAGGGGGCGCCGCCGTCGCGCAGAACGGCCTGGGCGGGGCGGACCGGCGCTCGGCCGCCGGAGCGCAGCAGCCGGCTTCTCGCCCCGCAGCCCGGCCGCCGCCCCGCGCCATGGCGGGGAGCAGCTCGCTGGAGGCGGTGCGGAGGAAGATCCGGAGCCTGCAGGAGCAGGCGGACGCCGCCGAGGAGCGCGCGGGCAGCCTGCAGCGCGAGCTGGACTACGAGAGGAAGCTGAGGGAGACCGTAAGGAGCCCACCCGTCCCCTCGCGGCGGCCCGCGGGGCCCAAGGCCAGCCCCGCGACCCGCGTCCCTGAGGCGCACCTGGCGCACCTGGGCCGGCTGGCGCGGGTCCTGGGGAGCAGCCATGCCCGCTCTCGGCCCTTCCTTCCCATCGCGCTGGCCTGAAGTAAACCCTCCCACGGGGGAGGTGTTGAGAAGGTTCTGGAAGCAGGAAGGGGCCTGGGGATGTGCGCCGCCGGCATCCCTCACCCTGGGGGTGGGAAACCCCTTTCTTCCGGGAGGGGCGAGAAGAGGCCGGCCCGGGCCCGGGGATGCTCGGCGTGGCCCCCCAGCGCTTCCCGAGGCCTCTTTCCCGGGTCGGCCGGGGTGCAGGCAGCGGCCGGCTCCGACGGAGGAGCTGGCTTGCGTAGGATGCACCCTGTGACCCCAGCCGCAAGGATAGATGCTCCTTTGTTGCTGGATGCCGGCAGCTCTGGGGTGTGGGCTGCTGCGGCTCCCCCAGCCCCTGGCTGAAGGCAGCTACCTGGCTGCCTTTCTTCTAGAGCTCAGGCATCCCGCAGACGGGTGGTTTAGGTGTTTGGTGGCGAGTGTGTGGCTTTAAATCAGGATACTCAAACGCCCGGGAGACTTCACGGTGATCGCTGATTCGTGTCCAGCTGTGCGGAATACCCGGGGCTGTTCTGAGTTAAATTCCCCCTGGTTAACTGTGGATCGCGGCTGGGTGGCTGGTGGCCAACCCTCAAGACCTGTTTTTCGTAAAATACAGAGAAGCAAACGGGTCCTCCTCAGAGGAAGTGGCAGATAAAACGCAGCCAGGAATGAGAAATCAATAGGCAGAAGATGAACGGCAGTGTTTGCTTCCAAGGGCAAGGCGCTGGCAACTCCCGCTCTGGCCAGCAGCTGACCTTGAACCGTGAGAACCAGTGGAAGGTGAGAAGCACGTGTTAGGACTCTGGACCCAGACTGCCAGGATTTGAGTTCTGGTCCCACAAGCTACGGGCAGCTGGCCTGCCTTCCCAGGGTGCAACCTGGGTGATAATAGCACCTCCCTGGAAAGAAATGACCGTGGTGCTTGGCGCAGCGGAGCTGGTGCTGCGGGCTGTCAGCTGTGGCTGAAGCTGCGCTCCGCCGACATCAGCCCGTGGGCCTCCACCTGCAGCTCTGCACCTAGCGGGCGTGGCCTGCAGGAGGGTGGTCTGCTCGCTGCACCGTAGCATCTCACTCAGCTTATGCTCTTAGCCAACAGTTGGGTATTTTTTCTGGAACGTGGAGGGCAGAAGTAGGCAGGCCGGAAGGAATGTTTGGTGGGTTGTAGCAGTATTGAAGGCAGAAGGCAGACCCCACCCCACCTCGCCCAGTAAAGAAAGGGAAAGTGTGGCCCGGCGGGAGCGCCTGGTGCTGACCCCTGGCCTACCTACTGTGAAGCTGAAGACAAGCCTTATGGAGGGCCTGTGCCCTTCTGGTGCACCGTGTTTATTGTAGTGCTTCTGTGTCAGTTGGATAGAAACAGTACTTTTTTTTTTCTTTTCAAGGTTTTATGTCATGGTTTCAGATATTTTTTAAAGTCACTTTCGAAAACAGGCTGTCTCAGTAATAGACCCAGAACCCGAGGACTGGGTCAGACCACTGAAGAGAGAACTTCAGGTTGCGAGCTCTTCCCAACTGGGATTTAAACATAGCTGATTTAGGGAGCTGTTAGACATAGCTTGGATTTGAGTCCAGCTAGCAGTAACAGTTTGTCTTGACAATAAATATAAAGGTCCAGTGACAAAGCCAAGGGCCGCTGCGAAAAAGATTTGGAGAGTTGGTATAAATTCAGAAACTCCATGTTCAGACAGGCTGGCGTTCGCCGGCCTGGTTAAACCAGCACTTACCTAGGAAAAAGTAGCCTTCGCTTGGCTCCTCTGCGTTTTCAAGGTGTGTGGGCCCTTCAGACCTTTGGAAGGAGGCTGCTTTGCTGGTGTGGTGGGTGACTAGGTCGTGTGACCCACAAGAGTTCTATTTGTTTTTCGTCATTATTTTTTTTTTCTTTTAAAATAACAAGGGAGAGCCAGTCTCTTTCCTCCTTTCTGGCAGTGCCAGCAAACAAGAGCCTTCCGCTGCAGCTAGTAGGTTTGTAATTGGCAACCTTAGTACATCATGGGAAAGAACTAGTTTTCCAAAAGTCCTAGCCCTTTGTCTCTTTAGTTAGAATGGGTCAGTATTCCTGGGAGCAGGAAACAGAGCTGTTGGCACTCCCAGGGTGGCTGTGAGTGGAATGTGTGCTGTACTCTGGGTTTCCGCTTTCTTGTGTAGGCAAGGCAAATACCTCCTTCAGGTCTGCTCTCCCTCATTATACAAGTGTGTCTCGTAAATTATAGGCTTTGGCACAGATAGAGGAGGTTGTGTTTATCTGTTATCCATGGGAGTGCCCTTAATGTCATCAGTGTTTTTTTTCCCTCTTCCTTACCATATAAGGGCAGAAGTTAGCTTGGCTGTAGCCACTTGGCCTCACACAGCAAGTTGAGTGAACCTTTTTCTCTGTATAACTACGGTTTGGGTGAACCAAAGAAATGTGACCTTTGACCATCCAGTGTTTCACTCTGGCTGAGGCAGAACTTTGAAAATGTATTCCAGAGGATTAATTTTCAGGTTTTAATATTATTCTCATACCATCATTTCTTCTTACTAGCCTTAACTGGAGTACTTTTTTTTTAGGTAAAGGTGTTTTGTTTTTTGTATTAGCTAAAGCATCTGGATTTTGTGACAATCTGGGCCTTATAAAAGTGTGGGTTTCTTTTTTCAGATCTGATTTGGAATAATATATTTGCAGTATTGAGGTGGGCATGACTGGATTTCTGTGTAGGTAGCCACCACCTGTGGGGGTTGGGGAGCACCTGCAACATACCCACCTCACAGGACCGCGGGGCCGTGGTCTCACACAGATCTGCAGGAAGGCATCGGTAGCAGGACAGCGATACAGCTGTGTCATTTCCGAGTCGCTGTTTCGTGTTAGGACACAATAGCACTTTGGCAACGAAAGAAACTGGCATCCCAAGCTGAAGGGCTTGGCTGGCAGGAGAGAGCTGAGGCGGTACACTAAGGGCAATTTGCATGCCTGCAGACTGTTCGTTTCTGGGTTCCTGACCCTCCCCAAATGCCTTGTTATTTCTCTCTGTGTGAAATAGCAGACTGTCATGGGCTGTGTGCTTGTCCACAGCTGTGATGGGAAGGGCCTTAGAAAATGTCTAAGGAAGTAGCAGAACTTGGAAAGAGCATACCAGAAATAAAAGCTGGTGAGAGATGTGTGGCCTTTTTGAAACTAGAGCGTAATACATGAGGGTACAGGACAGAAAGAAGTGGCCTTGATGAAATCATTAAATGAACCGTATCTTGAATTCTAGAGACCTGAACAAAATTTCGGGTAGACCAGTTACAACAGGCCTGAGGGGCTGTCTGAGTGCAGAGTTTCCCCAGGGGAAGCTGTGGAAAGAGGAAAGCACTGCAGTTGCTATGCTCATGTCCTGGCTGCAGCCTGCAAGCGCCTCTGCCTGTCGCTCTGAAACCCTGAGGCAGTAGGCTTGTCCCCGTGATTCCATGACCCGTATGTTACCCACTAATGCTGCTTGGTGGAGTTTCCCATTTTGTGCCCTGCTGGTTTTTTTTTTTTTTTTAAGATTTATTTTAATTTATTTGAAACAGTTACAGAGAAGAGAGAGCAAGGTCTTCCTTGCACTGATTTACTCCCCAAATGGCCACAATGGCCAGAGCTGAGCCCATCTGAAGCCAGAACCAGGAGCTTCCTCTAGGTCTCCCACGTGGGTGCAGGGATCAAGGACTTGGGTCATCTTCCGCTGCTTTCCCAGATGCATTAGCAGGGAGCTGCCCCCACCCTGCCGTTTTTGAAGCTGATTGAGATGACTCATGAAGTGGATGATGCCCATTGCAGTAAGTGATTTCCAGTCCTGGCTGGGCTGCGTCCTTGCAGGCCTTTCTCAGGGAGCTGGGTTAGAGCAGTGGTAGAAAACCTCCTCTGAAGTCCAGAGAGAATCCATGGGGAGAGCGGCCGGTTCCAGGCTCCAGTGATGTAAGCAACCAGGAGGAGCAGCGATGGGCAGCCCATGGGGCCAGGAGGCCTAGTCTTTAATCCTCTTGCTGATGGCTGTGTCTCCCCAGCATACCAAAGCCCTTGAGGTCAAAGATCCGTCCCTCGTCCTCTATATCAAACCACTAACCAGACAGCTCCCTCCCTCAGAACTTGCCAGCTTCGTTGGGTGGTGGGGGGAAGGGAATTGCTTATTTATAGTGTGGATTCCCACCCTCCCCTCTGACCTGAGCCAGAATCTCCAGGGAGGGGGCCTGGATGCATCCCCTAATTGGTTCTGACACCCAGCATGGGAACTTCTGACCTCGGCCATGTTCTGGGAGTCTCCCAGCTGATCAGTGAAGGCCCCTCAGGAAGGGCCAGCCACCTGTGGGACTCTTCTCTTCACGCCCATCCCACCTGTGGGCTGGTGTTCCTATGGGACCTAACCCCTCAGGTCACAGAAGTTGAGTTTCTACAAAACGCTCCTGGGGGAAGAGCATGAGTGATGTTTACGAAACAGCATTCTGCAGAACACAGTGCCAGGAGCCATGGGGAAGAACAGGGGGTTGGGGAGCATTAAGAGGGAAGATACAGATTAATTGGGGAACCTTCGAGGTCCGAGGCAGGAGTGAACACAGGGTGCTGTCTCCTTCCTCTCTGGTGCCTCAGCTATGTGGGACGCTGAGGACAGACTCAGCTGTTGCCCTGAAGACTGTTCCCCAGAACATGAACAGTCTCGAGTGCAAGTGCAGAGCCTGCAGGGTTAGGGCCCAGATCTGAAGCAGAGCAGGGAGCTAAGAACATAGTAGGGTTTTAAAGTCTTGTTGCCATTCCTGATAGGCCATGTCTGTACTAGGATATTTACCTCTGTATTAGAAATAAGAGCGAGGGAAGAAAGGACCGAAAAAAAAAAAAAAAAAGAATGTACAGCCCAGGTACTCTTAAGAGGTTTTGTTGTGGGATTTTCTGCTGGGTTTTGGTTTGTTTGCTAGTTTATTTTGCTCTTCATTTTTGTCTCCACCTTTAGGGTTGCTTGTTTGTATCTTTCCCTGTTCATAAAGGAGTTGCATTTTACTGGATGGGAACTACAGAAAAGTGAAGAAACCTAACCTAACTCAGAAGTATGCCCAGAGTGGACACATCCTTCCCAGTAAAAACAATTTTTTTTAAAAAGCAATTCCCTGTACTTCAAAAAGTTATCTTTGCCACCTTCCACCCTTCTGCAAAGAAAGCAGAATGAAGCCAAGTCTGTCCTTCTGGCTGGGCCAGCTCCTGGCTGCACATCGGTAATGACTGACTTTGCTGGCCAGTGAGGTTGTTGGTGCTCCTCCCTGGGTTCATTTCTCGTTCTCCATCAGTCAGTTACTACACAGTAATTTTTATTGAGATAAAACAATATTTAAATGTCTTTATAGAGCCCTTCACTGTGGTTGGAGATGGCTTATTCACCTCTCTTCCCCAGGTAAAACAGGGCATTTAAAACTCTTCTAAATCTAGATGACCGAAGAGCTGAGTGTTTATATGCCTTTGGTTCAGGACTGTGACTGCATCCTCTCTGGTAACTGCATGTACATTTCAGATTCTGTATATTGTGAGTCTATGAGCTAAGAATGTTGCTTTTATTTAAATTAGATTGGTTTCACTCATTAATCGGGCATGGAGCCCACTCAATGCAGAGAACCTGGATGCTGGATGTTAGCAGCTTACAGTTTAGTCAAGAAGACAGGGATGTATGAGAGTAGTTTAAAAAGTTCATGAAAAATACTTTTTAAAAAATGTATTTACTTATTTGATAGGCAGAGTTAGAGAGGGAGACATGGAGCTCTTCCATCCTCTGGCTTACTCCCTAAATGTCTCCAACTTCCAGAGTTGGGCCTGTCTAAAGCCAGGAGCCAGAAGCTTCTTCCAGGTCTCCTGTGGGAGTGCAGGGGCCCAAGCACTGGGCCATCTGCCACTGCTTTCCCAAGCACATAAGCAGGAAGCTGGGTGGGAAGTGGAGCAGCCAGAATTTGAACTGGCACTGATGCGTGATCTAGGCATTGCAGGCGGCGGCTTAACCTGCTGTGCCGTGACACTGGCCCCCCAAAATAAACTTTTAATTCCATTACTTATTAATCCCTGTGAACTTGAAGTACCTTCCAATAGAGAGAACTAGCATCGGTCCTTGGGTATATACTGTAATTTTTAGAAAAGTACAGGTATGAGAGCCCCCTCGCTTGGTAGCACACACTCATAGTGGAGAGGAGGAGGAAATGGTGCTGGGAGCAGCTCATCTTCTTGCAGGGTCTGTGGCTGCAGGTGATAAAGTGGATCCTCAGTCCTGCAGGTGTGCGGAGGTTCCTAGTAACAAACGCTTAGGGCAGCAGACAACCATTGCGTCCCCAAGAAACATTTTTTTTTTTTTTTACTTTTTTTTTTTTTATTTGACAGAGTTAGAGAGACAGAGAGAAAGGTCTTCCTTCCGTTGGTTCATCTCCCAAATGGCCGCTACGGCCGGCGCACTGTGCCAATCCAAAGCCAGAAGCCAGGTGCTTCTTCCTGGTCTCTCATGCGGGTACCGGGCCCAGGCACCTGGGCCATCTTCCACTGCCTTCCTGGGCCACAGCAGAGAGCTGGACTGGAAGAGGAGCATCCGGGATTAGAACCCGGTGCCGGTGCCGCAGGTGAGGGTCAACGAAGTGAGCCAGGGCACTGGCCCCTCAAGAAACATTTTACTTCAGAGATAGATACCAAGTGACAGTGTCTGTTGCTTTCTCCTTAGGAGTTTGATACTTTTCTTAGGGGTGGTGGAGAGGAGGAATTACTGGATCATTAAGGTCTTCAGATGGTGTGTTTTTTAACACCAGTGAATTTTAAAATATCTTAGTTCCATTCTAAGGCTCCTTTGAGAAAGTGACTGGGAGACAGGAGAGTCGAGTGAGACTCCTGACTGTGATTCCACTGTACTGCTGTTGTCTTCTGAACAGCTAAGCCTGGGTGAATCTTCTTGCCTCTGCCCCCCAGCCCAGGCCCTGAGGCGTGAAGTGGCTGTGAGAGGGTTCTCTTTAAACAGCCAAGTAAAATGAAGGCATTGGAATCTAAGCAAGAGAGGACCACATGAGGGAGTGTTGGCTGCTGGGTCACGTGTGATGAGAGCCATGTGGATGGATCTGTATTTACCCAAATATGGATGCCCACCGTAGACATCAGCAACGCATCCAAGAATGCCAGGGCTGGTCAGGCCCTGTCATGCACTTACAGGAGCTCACCACAAGGCCCAGACTTCCCGTCTGAAACAGCTTTCCAGTCCCAGCCGCTTCCTGCAGGCACCGCCCTCACTTTCTCCCCACCTCTTAAGTGCCTTTCGCTCTCCGCCTAGGCTGAAGCCGATGTAGCGTCTCTGAACAGGCGCATCCAGCTGGTTGAGGAGGAGCTGGACCGCGCCCAGGAGCGTCTCGCAACAGCCTTGCAGAAGCTGGAGGAGGCCGAGAAGGCAGCAGACGAGAGTGAGAGGTGAGGACGCCGCGCCCAGCCTTGTTAGCACAGCCGTTCTCGCGGGGGGTGAGCCGCAGGGCTTCTGCCTTCTGAGGCTTAGAGGTGCCACAGTCCCCTGGCAGGTCCTCACCTCTGGTGATCCCAGGTGCATTTGGTTGTGTTCATTTGATGTTAGTGAATCTCCGCTAGGTGTGAAGCACTGTTGTCAGCCCCCAGCTTACAAAGAAGACAGCAGTCGCATTCCTGCCATCACAGAGCTCCCCACCCAGCCGGGGAGGTAGACGGCCCCTGGATACGTGTTGGTTCTTTCTTCTGGAATGAGCTCAAAGCACTAGGAGGTTTTAAAATTTATTGAACTTTATTTTAAAATATACCAAAGAGGGCTAGATAAAGGGACTGCAGACTGTGAGGTGTCAAACAACCTAACAAATAAGTAGAAGAAAAAGCACAGATAAAACAAATATCTACTAGACATGTGCGTGCACACCAAGCCGTTTCTGAGCCCACCTCCGCTGTAACCTGGCGCGGCCTGACTTCTCCCTCCAAGGTTCACCTGTATGGATGTAAAGGAGAGCCATGGCTCTCATGCATCACACACCTTGTGCCTTCCAGCAGGCACTTTCTCCGGTGCTCTGCTCTTGGAGGTAACATGACTGTGTATTGCATGGAGACTCCATGAGAAGAAAGAATATCCTGCTGCTTGCGGGATGCAGTGGTAGTGTGGGGATCCAAACGCTGCAGGTGCAGGTCGGTGCTGTCCGTCACCTTGACCATTTCTCCATCTGTGAAGTGAACCTGTGCTTCTGCCACCACGTGGAAAGGTATTTTTAGACTTGAGCTAAGAATGTCCTTTTATCCTGGAGTTTCCAGTTCATTATTCCCCATTGTTTACTACTTCTTCACTAACCAAGAGTTGGGGAATTCTTTAGGTTGGCTGGTGATCTCTTCCAGTGTCCAGGTAACAGTAAGTTAGTGGCTGAATTCTGGAAATAGGCTTATCTGTGAATACTACGGGCAGTCTGGTAATGTTAAACTTTGGAGTGAAAGACGCTTCAAGATCTTTTCTTCCATTACCCTGACTTTACAGACGAGAACACAAGGGCTCAGAGACTAACTTGGCCTTGCCCAGAGGCTCACAGCATATTTGTGGCTGAGCCAAGGTTAGAGCTCAGGTCTCCTCAAGTATATTGTAGTAGTGCCTCAAAAAAGACTGGTTTGCTTCTCTTACAGCCTTTTGAGGGTTTTTTTTGGTTTTTTGTTTTTTTGGTTTTTTTTTGTAAATGAATGCCATTTTAACCTGACTTGTTATTCCATAAAGTTGTGATGTATCAGAGGTCATTTAACACCTTCTGAAACATGCAGCACACACAAAGCTTCCAAGCCAGTGTCAGCTCTGTCTCCTAACACCCTTAGCAGGAAACATGTTCAAAACATGTTTCTCAGAAAGTTTTCAGTTGAACCATATGAATTGCTACCCTTACAGGTCTGAAATGGTCAAATAGCAGTTTCACGTGAGCCAGTCTAATGTCTTCATCTGTGGTTGGTGGGATTGGAATCTGTCTTACAGAGAGAAGTGCCTGAAGATTACTTTTGTTCCAGCTTTGATCTGTTTTCAGGCTGAGGCTTCCTACAGGAGAAGGACAAAACCCCATTATACATTTGATTGGGAGGGCATGTTGCCTCTTCCTGTTTCCGTGCCTCCGTGGCTGGAACAAGAGCCTGACATATGGTACCTTTCATTTACTGTTGGATGCCTGGACAGTTTCTCTAGTACCCACATTCGCTTACAGTGAACAGAGGGCCATGTGTCTCTTTTCTGCCTTTAGTTCTGGAAAGTCTTGCTTCGTGGCTCGGGAAAGAAAAGTAGCTCTGTGCTCTGTTTTGGGCTGCGCAGACCACAGGCGTGCAATGTGTACGGGGAGAATCTGTGCTACATGTTGGCTTTCCCTGCTTGCCTTTCTTTTCAGAGGCATGAAAGTCATTGAAAGCCGAGCCCAAAAGGATGAGGAAAAAATGGAAATTCAGGAGATCCAACTGAAAGAGGCCAAGCACATTGCTGAAGATGCCGACCGCAAGTATGAAGAGGTCAGATCCTCAGGCCGAAGCGCCTGGGCTCCCGGCGGTGGCCCGCCTTGATTGCTGAGTGACGGCAGAAATGGGTGGTCTTGGGAAATACAATTCCTTTATCTAGAGATGGTTCTTCCTTTGATCCTGCTCGGGGGTCCCGGCTTGATTATGAAGCCGACCAGGAGCACTGGGAAGAACCTGAGCTCCCCTCACCTTTCCCTCCCGAAGACCAGAACACAAAGTCTCCAGCAAGGAAAGCGAGAGTCGGGCTGGTTAGGAAGGGAGGGTCTGAGTGACCTGACACGTCCAGTTGGGGCAGCTTAGAGACCGGGGGCCACATGATTGCGCAGTAGATTGACGGAAGCCTCTCTCCTCTAAGGTGGTAGAGCCCTGTTGTGGGCATTGGGTCACACGTGAGCCTGTGCCTGGTCATGTCCCCATGGTAACAGCCAACATGACCACCAAGATTTTCCTTTTTGCTTACTGTGTCCCAGCATGGCTCTCCTGAAGGGGGATGCTGTCAGTATCTCCAGGTCTGGCTGGGCCCGCTGGTGTTAAGCTGCATCAAAGGATCCCTTCTCTCCTTTCCTGCTCTGAGCACAGATTAGGCTTTGTGGGTTGTCTCACCAGCTCGCCTCACGTTAGCTTCTCCCACTTTCTTAACTCCCACAGAAAGAGAGCTGACATACAGAACACTAAATTGATGGAGCACTTGGGGTTATTTTCAGTTCTTTCTTGGCAGCCTCCAGTATAAGATGCATCACACTCATCTTCCTGCTATTTTTGGGATTGTGAATTTCATATTTCTCCCTCATTCGATGCTTGGGGCTGGCTGCTGTGTCACTAGGCAGACTCCACCAGACTGAGGCTTCACATCATGGAGACCCTGTGGTAGCTGACCCTACTGGGTCGTGTTGAGCAAGGGCCTCTAGTGCCCTCTCTCCAGGCATTCCTATTGGAGAGTCTTCCCCTGAGCCTGCTGCAAGGAGGACCATCTTGTCTGTAGACAAGAACCCTAGGGTGGACGTGATCTGAACCCCGAGCCCCATGGCGTGTGCGTGCTGTGTTTGTCCTGCTGCAGGTGGCCCGCAAGCTGGTCATCATTGAGAGCGACCTGGAACGTGCAGAGGAGCGGGCCGAGCTCTCAGAAGGGTAAGCGGGACCGACAGCAGAAGGCCACGGTGGGGTGCTGCAGAGCGGGGACTAAACAGCATGACTTCTGGCAGCTGCACATTGACCTGTCTCGGCTCCGGGCTCCTCCTGCGCTCGCCGGATGTGGATGAGCCGTGATACAGAACACGGAGGACTCGTGTGGGGTGTCTGTGTATGAATGCGTGTGGCACTGCATGCCTTACCTGCACACTGATTTTGTGAATGGCCTTGTGCATTTCCTGTGTCCACTAACAGCCAAGTTCGACAGCTGGAAGAACAATTAAGAATAATGGATCAGACCTTGAAAGCATTAATGGCTGCAGAGGATAAGGTACTGATGGCTCATGTATGGTTTTTAGGTTTAACTGCAACCCAGACGTCTTTCAGCTTCCAATGCACACTGGTTTGTTGGGTGTAACGACTGCACCTTCACTCAGCCCTCTGCTGTTTATATCTCGCTTTAAGTGCTTTCTCTTGGTTCTTTATGCTCCTTTTGTGTTTCCCTTCATAAATGCTCCTTGGGGCAGCCAAAAAAAAAAAAAAAAGCCAAATGATCACACTAGCCGCTCATTGGATTTTGCCACCCTGCCTTTGCACTGCTGTGAGGTCAGAGGGCAACGTCCGCGGCCGCACCGAGCGCTTTGGCACCAGATGGTTTGGCTACTTGAAGGCGGCCCGTCAGCTCTGGGACTCAGTTTTCATGTTTTCCCATCCCTCTCCTTTTTCTCTCCTCCTTCCTTGGGCTTGGCTCCCACCCTTTCTGCCTCTGAACGAAAACGTTAGCAAATGTGCCGAGCTTGAAGAAGAATTGAAAACTGTGACGAACAACTTGAAGTCACTGGAGGCTCAGGCTGAGAAGGTAGGGGAACGGGCCTCTCTGGCCAGAGGTGCGCTTTCTCTCCCAGAGGCCCTGCTCGTGGACGCTACCGCACGGCAGGCGTGTTAGTAATAATGACAGCGTTTTTTGCGGTGATTCCCTGATGCTTACTGCTAACAGCATCCTCTTGGTTTTGAGTAGAGAATACATTTCACGTGGGGTGTGTGAGGCGTCCATTTAATTTAAACCAAGTGCCAGCGGCTAGGTTATCTTGGTCTTATCCCATGTAAAGCAATAGGCAGGCGCGCCGAGGATGGATTGTAGCATGCCATTTGATAGCGGAGGTTCCGTTACCTCCCGAGAGATCCGTAACATCTGTTGGCTGGGCTGGCACGTCCCCTGTACGCGAAGGCATCGGGTAGTGAGCCACAGCCTGACATCTGGAATGCTCTTTTTAATTACAGTACTCGCAGAAGGAAGACAAGTATGAAGAGGAGATCAAGGTGCTTTCTGACAAGCTGAAGGAGGTAATATTATAATAGAGTTTTGGGTGAAGCCAACTGCGTTTTTGTGGAGCTGGTAGGGAGTTTTTAAAGTTACAGTGACCCGAATCAGGAACATTTCAAGGCATTGTTGGAGTTCATGTGCAGTGCTGGCTCTTGTCTCACGGTGGCGGGCAGCTTCAGACCCGCTGTATGGCCAAGGCCCTTGAAGGCCATCCTCTCACTGTGCCCGTATTTGTAGCTGCTGGAAATGTAAACTCTCCCTTCACTGACCAAAATAAATTAAATTGTTACAGGCTGAGACTCGGGCTGAGTTTGCAGAGAGGTCGGTAACTAAGTTGGAGAAAAGCATTGATGACTTAGAAGGTAAGATCTGAAACAGTGTTTTCAACTTAATCCTTACCGTTGAATAGTGACCTGACAAAACAGTTTTCCAGTCCAAGTGCGTCCCCCTTGCCATACTCCTTTGCTCTTGCACATTCTCCCTATCTGTCCTCTGGGGTTTTCACCTGTGGCTCTTTGACTCTCAGCCCTGCGTGCGCTGCTCGTGAGGTGACTGGTCAGCCACCAGACAGGGCACGTCCCCCTCTGCAGTGGCAGATGCCGCCAGCTTTCCCTCACACTCGTCAGGTGTGGGGCAGATTTATTTTTCATTTTGAGTGAGGAGCTTGTGAGAGTGACTCTAATATATTTTGTATCTTTAATGATAGCTCCTGATTATCAGAATGAAGTGAATTTGGTTTTTTTTTAAGACACAACCCATCATTTTCCAAGTATGAATTCACTGTAAGGATTTAGGTTATTTCTTTTAAGTCATTCGTTGTCTTAGTAAAATAGTTTTAATAGTGAATGAGAGGAGAAAATCAGCAAGGCTTTGTATTTGGAAATTATACTCACGCATTTGTGGGTTTTATTTTGGTAACACCCTGTGTATCTCAACGGGAATGCTGAATTTTGAACTCTGAGACTTGTAGGCGGTTGCTGTGAGGCAGCGGGGAAAATCATCTATGTCACTGGCAGAAGAGGTTGGGGAAGAACCTGCAGGTTGCTGCGGACAATAGCAGTTTTGAGGACAAGAGGGGATGACAGGTGGTTGCCAGCCTTCCCAAGTGCAACACAGGCTGTGGCCTGCACCACACAGAACCCCAGGTGCTGGCTCTTCCTGCTTTGCAAGCCTCCAGGACCACTGTCAGGCAGTGCACACAGGGAGACCACAGCATTCCTGGAAATGGCACTAAGAAACCCACGTCCCAGTGGTCCAGCTTAGCCAGGAAGTCCAGGTTTGAAGGTGGCGCCAGATAAGGGTTACAGGCTGTAATCACTAAAACTCCTTCCAAAACACAGCCCTGGGGTATTTTTTCCATTGTTTACAGCTGCAGGTGGCTAACTACTCTGGTGAGGTTAAAATAGAGCTCTGTGAAAGAGACACTTTCCTGCCACCCAGGAGCCAGTCTTTGGTTTTGTTTAAGGTTGAGCATACTTTGCTGATGTACCCATCATATTTGTTATGATTTTCATATGGAGTCTTTTTGGTTTTATTTTCTAATGGGTTTTGTTCTCTTTGTTTTTGTTCCAAATTATTTAAAAATCAAATGCACGCCTCCTGCATTGGCCACCTGCCGCGGCACCAACCCCTCCATGCATTGCCCTTTTCTTGCTGCTGTGTGGGGGATGGCTCCTACGCCGCCCTCGCTCACCCTCCATCTCTTGATCACTCTCCATGTCCTTGCACCTCTGCCTCCCACTTCCTGGTCATAGACGAGCTGTACGCTCAGAAACTGAAGTACAAAGCCATCAGCGAGGAGCTGGACCACGCTCTCAACGATATGACTTCCATGTAAATGTTCATGCACCCTGCCTGCTCGCCTCCGTGCCCTCATGCTTATGTGATAAACTCACCGCTGCTGCTTCCTTACCCTGTGAGCTCGGTCTCTGCACCCTCCTGTTCACTCTTTTGCATAATCTAGGACAGTCCTTGTTTTATTCTCACATTCTAATAGAAAGGCCAAATAGACCAAGTCTGTCTACACAAACCCTTCTGCTTTATTTTGTAAACCCTAAAGTAGATTGCTCCTCCCAAGGAATGAATGACCTTGAACGCTGTCCTTTTAATAAACTAGTAAAACTGGAAGACAGTGTAGTTGTGCAGGAAACTCCAAAAGTGTCAAAAGTTGGTTTCCTAAGGTTCAGAGAAGTACAATATTTCTTTTCATAAAAGAAATGTAAATACAAATAAATCCTAAAATGTCAAGATACTGATGATCCAACGAAAGAGAAATTAGTATGATCCAGTCCAACCCAAAGAATGGTGCTGGAAAAGAGCCTCTCTTCCTCATTTTTAAGAATTTTAGAGCAAAGTAAACTCTTTGTTAAGGAACCAAGACTCTAATGTTCTATATTTACATAAAAGGGATTAAAATACCTACAGTAACATTTGCCACAACCTTTAAATCAGAGCCACAAAGCACGGTGGTGCAATCTGCGTGCGGGCGTCAGGGGCCCAGGCTGTGGCTCTGTGAGCAGTGAGAGTGGGGTAGGCAGTCTTGTTCCTAGGAGCAGAGCCTTGCGCATGCGTAACTGATCATGCCTCACTAACCAGATGTGAACCCGAAGTTATGCTGCTTCTGTAGAACCTCTGTTCCGCAGAAGATTCTTCATGCTACTACCACACTGATCCCGTGGGAGCTGGAAATGCTGTTCGCTTTTCCCCTTGCAGAAAAGTAGTGGCTTGAAGAGTGTAACATGTGCCTGCTGCCTTAGAGGTTATAGAATCTCCACACCCTAAAACAGAAAAAAGAAAAAGGCCCTGAGACACATGACCATGAGCATGGAAGTGAGAACGTTCCATGTCTCTTCCCCGACTTGTAGATGGGGGTGGATCCAAGCATCTGTCTCTGAGATGTTTCTCAGTGCTAAAACTGATTGTGTGGGGGCGTCTTAGCAGCTAGTATAATTAAATATTCTCAAAGGCAAGTTTAGCTTATTTTAAAATTCTGTTCATGGGTCTTCTTAAGAGGAACCCTTGCCCTGAGAGGGCCTGTGGGTGGCCTTTGGGGTGGGCAGAGGTAGGCAGGCAGAGCTGGGGCGTCCCCCGTCCTCCCAGCCTCCCGAGGGTGCAGCTGGCAGCGGGGTTGCATGTCTGCTGCTTCCTGTGTGTCGAGTGCTGCTCTCATGTTGTGATTGAGTGTTCCTTGTTTCCATTGTGCCACTCTTTTCTTTCCCACCTTTTGTCTTCACGCAGATAAGTTTCTTTGCTTCACTTCTCCTGAGCCTCCTGCGGCAAGCTGGGTGTCCCATCTCTCTGAGCTCTGCGCTCGCCTGTCCTCCAGCTGCCCTGGGTCTGTCCTTTAGCACCTGCCCCAGGCCCAGCACACACTGTGCTTTCTATTGTACAGAAGCTCTTCGTTTCAGTGTGAAATAAACACTGTGTAAGCTGTTCCTGTTTGCTCTTCCTTTTACTTCTTATTTATTGACATTTTCATTTCAACACTGAAATAAAACCACAAATCTGCTTCACGCATATGAAGGTTAATTTTTGCTTGCCTTTTTTTTTTCTTTTTTTTTTTTTTTTTTCATTCTGTACATTTGATGTCAATGTTAAGATTTTTGAAGCAGTAGACATACGGGACTTTAAAAAAAAAAAAAGAAAAGAAAGCAAAACCCCATTCTCGCATCCCTGAGTTTCGGTTTCCATACATGAGAATGGATCCTGGCACCTGTGGGTTTCTCAGGCGCTGTGATGGTTCCGATAGGCAGTGTGGTTGAGACCCTCCACACAGGGACAGCGCTTGCTGGGGGGCAGAAGAACAGGCTCCAGCAGTGCTGTCTCTGCCAGAGCTTACGCTGGTGAGGTTGGCCACCCTCCGTGTTGCCACCTAGATGGCCTGCATCGGGGCTGGGGGGAGATGTGGCTAACCAGTGGCAGGCCCTCCTTGAAGGGCTACACAGCTGCCCCCAGCACTCTGGGGAACAGTGAGAATGATTTTGGAATCAAAAAGTGGTGAGCGGTGTTGTTCGTCCTTCATAGCACAAAGAAGAGTTGAAGCCTTTTCAAACATTTCTGTTGCTTGGCCACCTTCCTCTTGATCAGGAAAATGACATTCTTAGGCTTTCTAAATACTACTGAGATCGAGATTTATTTTTTACTCTTCATACATCTTCACACACACATTCTTGAAGAGGGGTCGCACATATGTAATCTTGGTATTTACTGGCTGTTTTTCATTAGTAGATACACTTAAAATAGAGCCATTAAGTTGATTTTTTTTTTTTGTCCACAAAAGTAATTGGTAGAAATTGTTCAGAATACAGTTGTGTTTTGTATTTTGGCATCAGCATTTCACTTTACAAACAACAATTAAGTGATTTTTTTAAAACAGTACAAATTGGAACTTTAAAATGACGTAGACTTTAGTTTTTCTTCACCCATGCATGACAGGCTGGCTGTACTTATGAGCATAGGTGATCATCTGTGTACAGTCTGTGTTAGCCCAAAAGGGCTGATACCACTACTAAGAGCTTAGACCAACTCTGAAAATAGTGGCCATCACTCTACGAAGACTGTAAACTGTGGAATCCGGACAGTGACTTGAGTGTGGAGACTTGTATGATTTCTTGGTTGATCTCCCTCCCCTCCCCCAAGGCTCCTGGGGCCTGCTTCTGACCTTGAGTCTCAGTTTGTTCTTTTTTTAAATTCAGAGCAGTAGAAATGTACCCTTCTCTGAAAAATCCTGCTGCCTGCCAGTCTGATGGTCCTGCTGAGCAGAAGTACAGTCAGTTCTGCAGGCACATCTGGCTCTGGGAGACCCTTCCAGGCACTTGACACTTTCCCTAAGATCCCTGTACAAGAGGGCCGGGGAGGCAGGTCTGGAGCAGCCTGAGAAGGTGGGTGCACTCAGAAGATAAACAGCAACCCGAGTTCACAAGGAAGTGCTTGGAGCCCAGGGCTCTGGCCCAGAGTGCCAGTCCCTAGTGGCGGCTGCTGCAAGAGCTTTGGTTGGACCAAACCATAAGCATTGCTCAGTCTGGGCGCCAGAGGCCTTAGACATCTAGGAATCTGCACAGAGCAAGAGGAGAAACACTTGCAAGCACAGGGACGTGTCAGGTCCCTGCCCTTGACCACCTAGGCACACTGGGTCCCTGGCAGCTGAAGTGGAGCAGGCTCAGAGGAGATCTGTTAGGGACCTCTGTCATGTAAGCGGAAGCCACTTTGGCCCTCTGGATTCTCTAGACTTCCTGCAGACTTCTGCCACTGTAGCTGGGCCTCCGCCAGCTGAGACGTCCTGCCTGCCCCTGGTAGCAGTTGCCGGTGAAATGGGATGAACACAGTCATGGGATTTACTATGTGCAACCACCACATGCGAAATCCTGGAAGGCCCTAGGGGATGTGGTAAAGCATTGAGCCGGAACTGTTCTTTGGCCTCGAGGGGCTGGCCATCTTGTGGGGTAGACAGATGAGGGAAGCAAGTTAACCCCTCCACATTTGCCCTCAGAGCCCAGGAGGGAGAGAAAAGTCTGGTGAGGTGGGGGGGCACTGCCTGGAGGAAGTGCCATTGAGCAGGATTTGGAATTTTCAGAAAATGTAGATGAGCAAACAACGAGGCAGCAGATATCCCATGCTAGAAAACACGAGCATAGCGTCTTACCCATTGTCTACCACCTGGCAGAGGGAGTTACCACAACTGCTCAGTCTCCCAACAGACCTGGGGGCAGCAGGTGGCACATTTCTCCCAGGGTGGGGTTGATAGCTTTTTAAGATGATGCAGTAGAACTTCACAGTCCATCATTCTGAACAATCACCCATGTCAGCTTTTTCTGGCAGGGCTATCAGATGGCACTTCCGTGTGCAACATTTCTGTCATGCTCGTCTGCGTGTAGATGCTTGAGCCCCCGACATGAATGCCCCCTCTTCAAGAAGTAAGCGGATAATTCCTGAACAGAGGCCTGTTTGTTCTTTGCTCTATGAGAAGGGAACACACACTCTAGAAGTTGGATGAGAATTCAGGATCTGTGCCCGTGGTGACTGGGAGGCACAGGAAACTCGGTTTACATTTCAGAAAACGTGAACGTGGCAGAAGCAGAAGCCTCCCTTGGTCCAGGGGTGGGGGGGTGGAGTCCACCCTGTGAGCAGACAGGAAAGGGGGTCTGCAAGAGGCAGGTGGAGGTTTCACGTAGGGTCTGCCCTGAGCCCTCACAGAGTGTGCTGAGCTGGGCCAGCCTCCAGCTGGGCCTCAGTTCCTGAGAGTGGCCAGAAACTGCGCTTGGCTCAGCTCACAGGTGTGGATTCAGTGAGGAACGTCCACTCTCCCTCCTCCCCAAGTCCTGTGGCTCGCCCACCCCCAAGCCAGAGAGAAATTCTGCCCTTGAGTGAGCCAGGCCTTTTATCCTCCACAACCCTGCCGGGGCCCAGGACACACAACCGTGGGGTTAGGGTGAGCAGCTCAGAACGCGACCAGTCGCCGTCTGCTGGAGGTATCTCTGTGTTCTCTGTTAACTGCCTCTCCCATGTCTGGCTAACCTCTCTTCCTTCTGCCTCTTTTCTGCTAACTGCTTGCTGACCTGTACAGATCAACTCTACCAGCAACTTGAGCAAAACCGCCGCCTAACTAATGAACTAAAGCTGGCCCTGAATGAGGATTAGAACCCTCAGGGTGAAAACACACGGGTTGCGTTCTAGGAATGCAGCCCACGTGCAGGAACTCTTAAGCCCTACTTTCCACGAATTGGGTTGAAAACAGTTGCTTTCTGCAGAAATGCAAATTAAAGGAATCGGCCAGAAAGCCGACCTTACCTGCGTTGTCCTGCATTTATCTGGCGTGGTTAAGTTCTCCCTAATCTCCACACGGCTTTTATGATAAAACACGTATGTTACATATATGGGTGGATACCTTTAACAGTCAACCCAGCTGCATACAATAGCAGGTCCTCTGTTTGAACTGGTATGTAATGAGGACCAAAAAAATGTTTTCTGTTTTCCACAGTTGTGAGTCCTGCTTTTAAGTATATATACATCTATTACAAATATGTAATTTTATATATTGCATATTCGTGTTCATAACTCCCTCATATCTGGTGTCATGTTTGAAATATTTAATGTAGCTTTTGAAAAATAGCTTTTGAAAACAGGAGCTCATGTCAGGAGCTGGTTATGTGAAAGGTATGCTTTATCCAGTCTAATGGTGGTGTTGGTGAGCGTGTCCTGCTAATAAATAGAGCACTATAAAAATACTGAGAATGTCCTAATGAAGTATGCATGAAACGTGTTGGTCATTTGCTTACAAGCATCAGAAATAAATTACTGCAG
The DNA here is from genome assembly GCA_949820135.1 of Sylvilagus floridanus. Taxonomy (NCBI): domain Eukaryota; kingdom Metazoa; phylum Chordata; class Mammalia; order Lagomorpha; family Leporidae; genus Sylvilagus; species Sylvilagus floridanus. Next base: position 71,008,544 of record OX463239.1, read on the forward strand.
AAGTCGTCAGAAAACCTGTGGATGCCATCGTCGTTTTCTGTGAGCTTGTGCCCCAGCACGACTCCAGACCTTTAACTGCCTGTAACTCTGCTGTCATTAATTTCCCCCGTGTGTGTAGCTGTGCCGCAAGCTGAGTTTGGTTTTTGCCTCTCCCTGTTCCCACGGCACACAGTCGGTGCCCCCTCAGCAGACGCCACGTAGGTTTTGTTCGTAGCGTGGACGGTTGCTGAGGGCGCACCTGGGCGCTCTGAGAATCCACCGGCCTGTGGTGCCTCTGGGTCGGAGACGCCCTCCCCCTCCATAGGTCCCTGTCTGGAAGTGAGGAATGTCTTACAAGCATGCCTAGTGCTAATCGTCTCAGCCTGTGTGTGTGATTGATACTCGCCTGAAGCTCCGTGGTGCCCAAAGCACAGCTACTCATGACTGAATTTTCTAATCCCACCACAGAGAAAGTGGCTCATGCCAAAGAAGAAAACCTTAGTATGCATCAGATGCTGGATCAGACTTTACTGGAGTTAAACAACATGTGAGACCTCCCTAGCCGTGGCCACACTCTTTCCGTCTGTTTCTGTCGTTCTGTTTTGTTTAGTTGTGTTTTGAAACACCTGCTTTACCATGGAACTCCTTACATGCATTTTTATTTACTTTCACCACTGTCACAGAGACGCCTGCAAAATACCAGCCGGGTCGGGGGGTGGGGACAACACACGCAGAAGGGTGAGCCCTGGCGGGGCAGTAAGGGTGTAAACGTGCCGCGTCCCGGGTCAGCGTTGCCACACTTTGTAGAGTTTAGTGACACAGTAGGCCTAGTCAGCATGGGACTCCTCACTAGAGCAGGCCGATCCCGCCCGCAAGTGCCAACAACACAGTCAGCAGGAGACCCATGTTGGAAACTCAATCAGGTGTGCTCCGGTGCTACTTGAGACAAAAGACGCCGCTGCAGTCTTTTGTTCAACATTGTACAATTCAGAATTCTGTCCAACACTAATTTATTTTGCCTTGAGTTTTACTACCGAGTGAGACTGTGGACCCCATATGCCTGAACTCAAAAAAGCCAAGGATCTGTGAGCCGCGCTGCTCTCCCAAGACTTCCATTCCCTTCCGATCGGCACACTTGCATTGCTCCCGTGACCACTCTCTAGGTAGCATTCCGTGTGGATTCGCACTCTGCTGTTCTCCATGTTAGAGTGAAAGATTTAGGCACTACATACAATTGGTAAAGGAAAAGCATTTTCTTAAGAGTTATAACTGTATGTAAACATTGTATAATGATACGAAATAAAATGCACATTGTAGGACATTTTCTAAATGTGGTTGTCCTGTCATTTGTATGTTTTTACTTTGTGAACTTGAGATTGTGTGGCTTGACCTACCTTCCCTCACAAGGGTTTCTTTTAACCATGTGTGCAAGTCCAGGAGAAGGCGCCATTCCGTTTGTGACCTGCTCAGAAACACTAAGGACAGCCTTGGTTAAAGCTACAGAGAAGCAGGAGAGGCCCTTTCCAGAATTTGTTTTGCACATCCCTGGTATATTCCGCAAGTCCTGCAGTGGTTTTCCTAGCTGGGGGGTTTCTTCCCCCTCAGATATCAGCCGATTCTGTAGCAGGGTAGACCCTCACAGCAGCAGATGAGGAGCTGATGTACCAAATCTGTTGCTGCCAGCATGTGATTATGTTTTCTAGCTCATATTAGTTCTAAATTCCAGTATAACATTGTTTTCTCAGATTTGGAAGCTGAAAATATATCATCAGGCATTCTCCAGCTCTTGAAGACTTTAAGCAAACGAAGGACTTAAATTACTCTGCAGGATTGGGAGAAAGTGGTGGAATATGTTCTTACTAAAAGTAAACACAGAATGGAAATTAGTAAAAACTCCTTTGGATTCAGGTGCAATGATCTGATTCAAAAGTATTAAATAGAGGTTGGCATTGTGGCAGAGAGGGTTAGGCAGCTGCCTGGGGCGCCAGCACCCCAAATGAGCACCAGTTCATGCCCCAGCTTTTCCACTTCTGATCTAGCTCCCTGCTGTTTGGGAAAGTAGAAGATGGCCCAAGTGCTTGGGCCCCTGCCACCGACATGGGAGACCCAAATGAAGTTCAGGCTCCTGGCTTCAGCCTGGCTCAGCCCTGGCCATTGCATCCATTTGGGGAGTGAACCAGCAGCTGGAAGATGCTCTCTGTCTCCCTCTTTGTCACTTTACCTTTCAAATTAAAAAAAGAATTATGTCACTGTCCTTGCATCTCCCTTCTTTAGAAAAAGATTATTTGGAAAGCAGAGTGACAAATATCTTCTATCCAACGGGATGTCTGAAGCCAGGAGCCTGGAACTCCACCAGAGTCTCCTACATGAATGGCAGGGGCCCAAGTACTTTGGCCATGTGCTGCTGCTTTCCCAGACAAGTTAACAGCTGGATCAGAAGCAGAGCAGCCGGGGCTCAAACCTGTGTTCCGATACGTGATGCTGGTATCTCAGGCAGTGGCCTACCCCGCTGTGCCACAGTGCTGTTGGCCTCTCCTGTGTGTTCTGAATCAGTTCTCTCTTCACAGAAATTCCACAGGGCAGCCTGCAGGCCTGGCTTCTAGGTCCTCTGGTAGAAAGCTGCTCAAGGCACATGTGCACTGTTGGCCTCAGCCTTCCCACATTCCATTGCCCCTGCCGTTCCACAGCTGGGAAATTAGCCCTCTTGGCCCCTGTGTGGTCATGGGGCCTCACCCATCAAATCTCTCAATCTGAGTCGCTCCATCTTAGACGGGAGGTGAGAGTGACACCCGGCTCACAGATGGTCATTACAGGAGTGTGTAACCCAGGTCCTAGCACGTGGGGAATCTTCAGTAGGCGTCTCTGCATCATTTGGTTAAGACACGGCTTTGGATATCTACACCCCATATTGGAGTGCCTGAGTCACCCCTGGCTCTACTTCTGAGTCCAGCCTCCTGCTAGTGCACACCCTGGGAGGCAGCAGTGGCGGCTCATGTACTTGGGTCCCTGCCACCTGTATGGGAGGCCTTCGTTTGCGTTCTCAGCTCCTGGCTTGCAGACTCTCTGAGAGTGAACTAGCAGACAGGAGCTCTTATCTTCCTTTTGAACAGATTATGTGCTCCAATGATAGTCTACCTATGCTCTCAAAAAATGACGAAACTCCATCTTTGTGAAGCTAAGAGTAGCTTGTCCCCAACCAGTGATGATGGTGGTTGTTAATCTGTATATATACAGATAATGTATTTGCTGAAACGTGTTACTTAACTTCAGCCCTCTGTACTAGCAGAGGCTCAGAAAGGCTGAGGATGCCTTGTGGTTCCATACCTGACAAGTAATGGGCTCAAGCTTCAAACTCTGGCCTGAGTGACTCTGAAGCCCTGTTTAGATTCTTTCTCCACTGTTTTCTAACGTTTTACAGCAGAAGAAAAGCAACACTGTGATGAGTGAAAATAGCTTAAGTAGCAGGTGTAGTTGGGAGGCTATGAAGATGTAGGTTTAGCAGCCAGCATGATCAGCTGGGTTCCAGGGATTGGAACCCATTAATTATGAAGCATCATGCCAATTCAAAGAATTGTTTAGATTAATCTAAAAGGGAGAACAACCCAGTCTCCACGCGGCACACGCCTTGCGTCTGACCCAGTATGATAACCTCTGAATGTGCCACCCTGTGAGGTCAGAGGGAGGGGATTAAGACTGTAACTGTAAAGGCCAAGGCTAGAGGGCTGTGTGGCCACTGCTGGGAAAACCAGGAAGTGCAAAGAGAACGCAAGATCCATGCTCCAAGTTCCGTTGCGGGGACATGGCCGGCCCACCTTGGGGAAGGATTGACGCTGGAACCGATGCCCTGGCTGCAATGTTTCAGGACTCCCTAAAGGAAGGGACATGGTAAAAATAGAAACATCTGTTAAAAAAAGCCGCTGTAGGTTTGTGTTAACAAATTACAGTCTGTTAATAAGAGGAGAAAAGCAAAGCCCTCATGGATGCATCCTGAATTTAAGACTGGTGTTGAAGAGAACATTTTTTCTACTTCTAGAAATGTCCTTAGCAGAAACAAAAATCTACTTTTTGTGTGTGTTGGTGTGTATCCTCCAGAGTTCACTACCTGGGGCCTAGTTTTTTTTCCTCCAAGAAACCGTTTTAACTTAAACAGATATTTGAGTGTGTTTTAACCGCTTTTACAACCTGTCAACACTATTTACAGATACAGTGTTGTTTTCCCCCAAAAAAACTACAGTCGGATGTACATACAGGAATAAAAAAAAAAAAACCTGAATTCTCCAACCAAAACAAAAAGCGTGAGGAGTTGAGGGAGCCGTCTTTTCCAGAATTGGAGACAGGGGTTTGGAATGAACTCAGAACTGTCAGACAGTACAAGAAGTGTTCTTTCCATGATGTGTACTTTTTGACATTGAGGGTGTTCAGAGCTACATTCCTCCCACAGATGTCATAAATTTTGTGTGTCAAACAATGAATGAAGCTGTGTTGAAAGCTCACTAATAGGAATGTAACTTTTGCCAAAGCTTTGACAAATGGGCACTGACCCAGAGGGTAAGGCTGGTTCCTGCTGCCCGGGAGAGTTCTGTTTTCATGGAGAACAAAGAGTGGAGTCACAGCTCCACGGGGCCTGCGGTGGCTGCTGCCCCACACACAGCGATTCTGCAAAACGCTGTCCCTTGTGGTCCTGGAGGCCGCACGGCAGTGAGACCTGCAGCCGTTCTGTGGCTTGCTCAAGGCCAGAGGTAAGCGCTGCAGGCTGCGGCCATGAGCCCAGAGACGGAGCTCTGCCTCCTGGCACCAGGCTCCTAGTGTGAGCGGAGGGTCATGTCAGCACTTGGGCAGTAGTAACTCCTTCCTCCTCCTTCTTCCCAGGTAGACCTCTGGGGTGGGGGGTGGGGGACCCCGTGGGGGGCATGTGCAGGGTGCTGCCTGCTCCAGCCCCCTGCCTGCTGCCCAGCCCTGAGACTTTCTCCCCTGCTTTCCCTTATGGAAACTGAAAGTAATTGTTTTCTTTTGAAAGGGAAACCTCCAGCACCTTTGCCCTGCAGGTCACACATTGCATGGCCATGATACCGGAAGTAAGTGTTTGTTGATTAAACAAAGCTGCAGGGATGGTTCTCAGTTCTCCAGTAGTTCATCTCCTATGCACAGGAGGTGAAGAGTGTTTCAAAGTAATAGATTCCGATTTCACTCTGGAGCAGATGCTGACCTTTAGAAGTAAACCTGTTACTGCATTCTGAAGCTGTGATTACATTTGTTGCTTTGGGGTTCAACAACACTGCCCAGGTGCTGCTTGGGGGCCTGGTGGCAGATGTAAATGAAGGCAGTTCTATCCTCATTCTTTTTTTAAATGTTTATTTTTATTTACTTGTAAGGCTGAGAGGGCTCTTTCCATCCACTGCTTCACTCCCCAAATGCCCACAACAGCCAGGTCTGGGCCAGGCTGAAGCCAGGAGCCAGGATCTCCATCTGGGTCTCCCATGATGGGTGGCAGGAACTCAGTACTTGGGCCATCACTTGGTACATCCCAGGCATATTAGCAGGAAGCTGGATGGGAAGCAGAGGCAGGACCCCACCCCAGGCTCCAGTATTGGATGTGAGCATCCCCAGTGGCAGCTAAACCCACTGGATCACAACGCCGCCCCAGCCGCCATACAGACACCAGGCAGAGCTGCTGTGGAATCCACTGCGTCCTGGGGAGGCTAATGGCAGGCAAGGGAAAAGGCTCTGTGTGTGTTCAGCAGAGGAGCAGCTCGCATTCCGTCTCCCAAGGGGCTGGCCGGGCATGGGCGGGCCAGGGGATCAGAAAGCATCGGCTCCCTCTGGCAGATGCTGTGTGGCAATGGGGCCACAGGGGACAGCATACCTTGTGATGGTGTGTCCTGTCCGTCTTCACCAGGACAGCACTTGGAATACTACCTTTCCGGTGGAACTCAGCTCACAAATTGAGTATTGAACTCCCAGGTGCCTGCACTGAAAGAAGACAGCCCTTCAGCCTTCCAAAGAGTGGGACATTAATGGGCTGACCACATCCTGCGCTGGCACCCCAGCCTCCCCCACCCTATCCCCAGTCTACTCCCTCTGTGAAAACTACAGTTACCGATGAAACTGTAGCCTAGGAACTACTTGAATCATGCTGTGCTCAAGGACACCATTACCTGAGCAGGCCCCATCCCTCCTCAAAGGGGTGAAGTCCAGGGCCCGTGCAGAAGGGGCTTTGCCGGCTTTGTGGGGGTGTCTAGCATATCTGCATCTCACTCGAGGCCAGCCAGAAGTCAGTACTTGCCGGTCAGCTCAGCCCGAAGACAGCCCCTTCCTTGATCTGTTTTCCTGCTGTGTTCGCACAAAGCACTCCTCTCCAGAACACTCTAGGGCTGTCTGCCTAGCACCTGCCCAAGAAACTAAACAGGAACAAAGGCAGGATAATTTGGCTAGGAATAGAAATGTGGTGCATCTGAAGAAAGAATGTCCTGGCAAAGAGCTTGCTTGTAGTCCCAAACCCTGGCAAAGCTGCTCCCCTGTCTTGAGCTCTTCCCTTGAAGATGCCGGTCTGAAACGCCTCCAGTTTCCTTTCTTCCCCATTGGTTGCTATTTTGGGTTAATTAGTTTTTCTGCCCACTTTCAGACATGGACAGGGCTCCTATTTACCAGGAAATATATGGAAATTAAGATTCAGAATTTGGCCTATAGGCTTAAGAATTAAATTCCATTTCCATTGAAGAAGGATTTGCATTCTTTCCAGGGCTATAGTTTAGGGGTTGTGGGACAATACAGAAAACATGTAAAATAGAGTTCTTGCCCTAGAGGAAGCAACTGAATATGTACCCACACTACAGAGTCACCACGGGCTCTGGTCACATGGCACATTGAGAGGAAATGCTACTGGAGTGCGTGGAAAGCAGACCTTGTGCTCCTTCCTGGGTGTTCAGCCACTCACGCCAGGGAGTCAGCTCTCTGGGTCCTGCCGTGTAATTTTCTCAAGTGTTCTCCAGCCACAGGCAGGTCTCGACTCACCCTTGCCTCTCAAGGCTTAGACACAGGAGTTCTGCTGTGTACACGTGCTTTGGTTTTACCTTTTACTCTTGCCACCCAGTTTTTTGCTCATTATAGTAGGTTTCTTTTGCCAGACTTGCTGAAAAATGCCTCTTACCCACTTTCCCATTCTTTGCTTTATGTCTTTTTCTTTCTTTTTTTTTTTTAAGTTTGATCTTTCCATAACTTTGCTTTATCCTAGAGCGTCTCAATTTTTAGATCTGAGTGATACATATAAATAAGTAATTATATAAACACCAGGGACTGCTGTACAACACCCCCAAAGCTGGTTGGAGGAGTTGCTGTAGAACCCCCAAACTAGGTCCACTCACCTAGCACATAGCAAGCTAGTCCCTGACAGTGGGGTGCTTGGAAAAAGTTGATTTGCAGTGAGCAGTCAGGTTGCCAGTGCTGAGTTCCCAAACCCCCTTCCCACCAACAGTTAAAGACAGGGAATTCCAGAGATCAGAGCTGGGGGAGGGAAGCTTGTGTGTGAGCCTCTGGTCCAAGGTGCACAAGACCTTCCTTGGAGTGACCAGTGATAGGGCCAGCACACTTCCTTTGGAATAGCAAAGAGTGGGCTCCAGTCTGTCTGGGTCTGAGGCACTGGGAACAATTGTGTTTGATCGGGGCCTGTGAGTTCCTGCAGAGTTCCCAGAACTGAGGCCGGCACTAAGATGCTCAGTGCGTTAGGTGTAGGGGCAAGTCCAGCCTTTGTGGTTCAGGGTCCTGGCTCTGGCTTTACCTTTGTGTCACTCCCTTAACTTAATGAGTTGGTCTTTACAGAGGAATGCAAGCTGAGGAAGAAATACCAGGGCCTCATAAAGTCTACAAAGTCATTAGGGGTAGGGGGATGGGCTTCCAGACTACAAAGCCAGCTTTCTGTGCCACTGAGGTGATCTGGATGAAGCCTTGGGTTTCTGGAATGTCAAATGGATGAGACTCACTAATTAGATTCACTTCTTCCAAAGAGTGACTCCCAGTGCTGCTGCTTATAGCTATTGGTGAAGACAGGGACCCTGTCTGCTTGGGTTACAGACTCCAGAAGCCTCAGCCAAGTTCAGAGCCTCTCTAATGGTTTAGGATCCCTGGGCATCTCCAGCTAATCCATTTTCCAGCCTTGCAAGAAACATGAAAAGTAGGCCAATGTGTGAGAGAGAATTGAATTTCACTGCTATGTTAATATGACCTGCTGGGGGCAGGGGTTAGGGGCTTTCCAAGTTTTTGTTCCTACCTAAGAAAGATAAAGTATTTCTGATAAACATGGATAATTAGATTTGTAGACCAGCAGAGGTGTATGATGTATTTAAAGGAACATGTAAATAGCATGTAGCAATTTGCAAGGTCAAATGAAAAGCTGTTTGCCCCATTTGGATATAGATTTGAAAAATAAATAAGCCAAAATGTATATGTAAGATAAAAGCTCCCATATAACTGCATTCATTTCAAGTTTTTAATTTGTCCCAAAGCATTCTGAAAACAATAGAGAAAACCTATAGAGGTCACCCATAATCTCACCACCATTAAAAAATAATTTTTCCATTTGCTTTGCCTGTGTGCGCCTTTTATTCAAAACTTTATTTTTCATTCAAAATATTTTGCATAAGCATCTTCATATATTGCTAACTTATTCTTCCCAATACTGTATGATAGTCTATCTGGTTAATGTGCTGTAAATTCTATTTTTGATCATTTAAATTATTCTTAATTTTTGTTCTCATGACTAACATGGATAGGAGATTCTTTGTAATGTGGATATCTTCTGATTCATAGGAAATGGATACACTTTTTTAAAGATAGCTATTTTAAGTGCAGATGTACACAAAAATGTATGGTCAGCTGTTTTTTTAAGATGTATTTATTTATTTGAACGAGTTACAGAGAAGGAGATAGATCGAGATCGTCCATCTACTGATTCACTTCCCAGATGGCTGCAGAGCCAGAGCTGAGCCAGGAGAAGCCAGGACTTCATCTGGGTCTCCCACGTAGGTGCAGGGGCCCAAACACTTTGGCCATCTTCTGCTGCTTTTCCCAGGCCACTAGCAGGGAGCTGGATTGGAAGTGGGGCAGCTGAGACATGCACTGGTGCCTATATGGGATGCTGATGTCACAGGTGATGGCTTTGCCTGCTACGCCACAATGCCTGTAACCAGCTGTTACTTTGTTTTTGTTTTTTTGTTTTTTAACTACATAGTGATTCCTGCTTCAGCCTGGGCTAGACAGCCCATTTTTTATTTCCAGATTTAAGGTTCTTAAACAAGAAATAAAGCAAAAGCACTTTTCCTGAACCAGCTGGGGTAGAGGCCTTTAAGAAAACCAACTCAGGGGCAGGCATTGGTTGAGACAACAGTGTCCCATGAAGAGCGCTGGAATTCAGTGCCTGCTCTGACTCCGGACTCCAGCTTCCTGCTAACGCAGGCCCCGGGAGGCAGCAGGGATGGCTCCAGTAAACCTAAATTGCATTCCTAGCTTCAGCTCCAGCTGTTGTGGGAATCAGGGGAGAGATCAGCAGATGAGAACACTGTCTCCCCCACCCCCATCCCCCATCGCCACATATCTCTTTCTGTCTCTCTGATTCTTAAATAAATCTTCTTAAAAAGAAATCTAACATTTTCTGTTTCTACCCCACTCCCCCATCACCGTGCACACACACTTGGACTTGAAGACCCTTAGTTAGCAGGTAATGAACAGTGACCGATGAGGCAGTTATAAAGGATGTTTAAACTGCAATGCTAAGGAGACAGCCTAAATAATCAGTGACATTCCAGGCTTTTATTTTTTTTTTAAGATTTATTTATTTGAAAGTCAGAGTTACACAGAGAGAGAAGGAGAGGCAGAGAGAGAGAGAGAGAGAGAGAGAGAGAGAGAGAGAGAGAGGTCTTCCCTCTACTGGTTCACTCTCCAGATGGCCACAATGGCCACAGCTCAGCCGATCTGAAGCCAGGAGCCAGGAGCTTCTTCTGGGTCTTCCATATGGCTGCAGGGGCCCAAAGACTTGGGCCATCCTCCACTGCCTTCTCAGGCCATAGCAGAGAGATGGATGGGAAGTGGAGCAGCCAGGCCTCGAACCAGTGCCCATATTTGATGCCGGCGCCTCAGGCCAGGGCTTTAACCCACTGCACCACAGCACCGGCCCTGACATTCCAGGCTTTTAAATAATGCCAGACACAGCTCCAGCTGTTGCGGCCATCTGAGGAGTGAACCAGCAGATGGAAGACCATTGTGTCTCTCTTTGCCTCTGCCTCTCTGTAACTCTGCCTTTCAAATAAATAAATAAATAAATCTTTTTTTAAAAAAAGGAATGCCAGAATTTGAAAACCACCTCTGACACTTCCTGGATGTGTGATTTTTTTTTTTTTAGGTAAGCCACTGAACTTCTCTGTGATTGTCTGCCCATCTGCCAAGTGGGTGCATCACAAAATTAGGAACATGATTCAATAAGATACTGCTTGTAACATCTGAGTGCAGGGCCCGCTGCAGCCAGCTCTCCAGGGAGGACAGCTCTGCTGTGCCGCTGGTTTAACACACCTTGCATGCGGCACTTGGTCACCCTCCCCAGCCCTGGCCTCTTCCCTGCTCACGTTGCACGGTCTTTTCTCCTTCAGCCTCGCCTCCACTGTTCATCTCCCTGGGATGAGTTACAGGAAGGGGCCAGTGTAGCTTATCGCCTGGTTGGATCTTTACCCTGAAATCACAAGGAGAGCAAAGCTTCATTCTCCATCAGAACTGAAAGCCAGTACTGGTGAACAGGAAGGAAGGAGAGGGGGGCCTCATGGGCTCCAAATGACCAACCATCACCAGCTCCCAAGGGAGTGCCACCCTCCCCCCCCACCCAGTGGCACCCAGAGGAAGGCCCAGGTGTGTGCCCTGAGTCAAATTTCCTGAGGACTTGTCAGTGACACGGAAAACCCAGCCCCTTGGTTGCCGAGCTCACTCGAAGACCCTGGGAGGTGAGCTGGGCACTGGAGAGCCGCCTTCATGGATTAAAAAACTGATCCTCCGCTAGTGAAGTCCTTAGCACACAAGGTGCTGCTGCCTGGGGGGCTCGTGGCTCCTGCCTCCGTGTCTGCAGCCTTCAAACAAGGATGTTGGCAGGAGGAATCGGGCTGTGAGTGGGAGCAGGTCTGGATGTGCAGAGGACGAAGCTCCTGAGTTGGCTGTCGTTTTGCAGAGAGAGGATTTCAGCTGTGAGTGCGGGACAGGACATGGGGACCCAGCCAGCACCAGGCACAAAAGCCAACATCTGCTCTGTGCTTGTGGGTCTGACTGGCCAGGGTATCTGACACCCAGGCATGCCTTGCCTTTCACACTCTATTGTCCTGGGGCTTCAACGGCATTCTTGACTGGGAGCCCAGGAGTCGGGAGAGAATGTGCTCCAGAAATCCTTACAGCAGGGACTCCACGCCTGAACAGTGCACAGGGCTGGGCCTCCAGGGGTGCGGAGGGGCTGCCGGCACCCCCAGACAGCTTGGGAAGCATCCCTAGGCTCAGAGCTGGTGTTAAGTAGAGGCAGGAGGTCAGTTTGCCCCTTATCAGAGCTGGATCACCCTACCAGGGGATTGTCCTGAATACAACAGCAGAAGGCACGCAAAAGAATGAAAAAAAAAATGATAGAATTTCTGGTTTGTTTGTTTTGGTTTGTGTTTTCTGTATTTTCTTTTTTTATTTGACAGGCAGAGTTAGACAGTGAAAGAGACAGAGAGAAAGGTCTTCCTTCCGCTGGGTCACCCCCAAAATGGCTGCCACAGCTGGTGCACTGCGCCGATCCAAAGCCAGGAGTCAGGTGCTTCCTTCTGGTCTCCCATGCAGGTGCAGGGCCCAAGCACTTGGGCCATCCTCCACTGCCTTTCCGGGCCACAGCAGAGAGCTGGACTGGAAGAGGAGCAACTGGGACTAGAACCCGGCGCCCATATGGGATGCTGGCGCTGCAGGCGGAGGATTAACCAAGTGAGCCACAGCATCGGCACCTTTTTTTTTTTTTTGTATTTTCTACATGTATTTCCTATTCTTTTTAAACAAAGATTTACTTTATTTATTGAAAGGCAGAGTGACAGAAAGGCAAAGACAGAGAAAGAAGTCTTCCACCTACTTCCAGGGCTGGGCTAGGCCAAAACCTGGAGCCAAGAACTCCATCCAGGTCTCCCGCGTGGGTGGCAGGGGCCCAAGCACGTGGGTCACCTTCAGCTACTTTCCCAAGTGCATTTGCAGGAGCGGAGAAGCCAGGACTCGAACTGGCACTCAGATATGGGATGCCTGTGTCGCAGCTTGGTGGCTTAACCCTCTGAGCCACATCAGCAGTCTCTACATTTTATATCTTGAAACCAAGTATTGACAAAGTCATCTTTGTGAAAATTTGAATTTCCTGTCTTATTTCCACTTATTTTACTGTTTAAAGATATTTTATCTTGGCACAAAGCATGTCTTAAGCTGACCATGCATCTCATCAGTGCCATGGTTCACCACCATGAAGAGCTGGGCCCCTCTGCAGATTTCTCTTTCGTACCTTGGCTCTCCTGAGGACCCCTCACCTTCCCAGCATACCTTTGTGCCATCTCCACGTGCGGAGCTGTCATCACCACCCTCACCACCACCAGCCACATGGGGGAAATGCCAGCCCCAGTTCCCTTATGTGCTGTGTTCACCGCACTTTTGTGAATCTGCAACACTGATCAGCCCTGGGTTCAATACCAAGTTCTTTCTAGTTCACCACTAGCAGATTTGAGGCAGGTCACTTGACTTCTCTGAGTTTCCATTTATTCCACTGTCAAAGATTTTCCCTCATGGTTGTATTTAAAACTAAAAGATAAAACATGCTCAAGCCTGGGGCGTGGCAGCCTAGCAATGCATGTGCCCTTTCTTCACTCCTGGTCCATTCTAGAAGGAAGATAGAACAGGTGACTTTCCTGAATAGGAACCACCCGCCCCCAGCATCCCATCTACCCTTGGGAGGAGCCTCCTGCCTCTCCAGCCCCCACTGCCCCAAACCTCTGGAGGGGAGGAGCTTCTCTGGAGAGAATGTCATTCAAAGATCTTTATTGTCTAAAGTCAATACCAGTATCATTTTTTAATTTTAGCCATTCGCTGAGCACCAGTGGGTGTGTCTGAGAAGCCCTTAGCAGGGGTGGGGACAGCCCTGAGCCACAGAATTTCATGCAGCCTGGTGAGCATCAAGGGATGGCTCCTCCCCCAGGGCTGCAGTGGTGGAGCAGTGGAGCAGAGTGAGGAGAAGATGTGGATCTGGGGCCGGCGCTGTGGTGCAATGGATCAAGCTGCCACCTGCGATGCCAGCATCCCAAATGAGCTCCAGTTCGAGTCCTGGCAGTGGGAGATGGCCCCAGGACATGAGCCACTGCCACCCACATGGGAGACCAGAATGAAGTTCCTGGCTCTGGGATTCAGCTCCTGGATTCTGCCTGGCCCAACCCAGCCCAGGCCCTTGTGGCCACTTGGGGATTGAACCAGCAGAGGGAAGATCTCTCTCTCCTTCTCTCTAACTCTGCTTTTCAAATAAATAAAGTAAATGTTTTTTTAAAGAAATATGTAAGGTTTCATTCCCTACATTTTTTCCTAAATGTTTTTCCTTTTTGTTTCTAATTTTTGATTGATGCATAGATACATATATATTTACAGGGTACAATGTGATGTTTTGATGCATGTCTACATTGTGCAATGAACAAATTATAGTTATTAGTATATCCATTACCTCAACCATCTATCATTTCTTTGTGGTACAAGCATTGAAAATCTTCTACCAGCTATTTTTAAATATATATTGTTGGTAACCATAGTCACCCTACCACGCAATGGAACACCAGAGTTAATTCCTGCTAACTAACTGCAATCTACCTACTGACTAAACCGCTCTCCACTTTCCACTCCTACCTTCCCCACCCCCCACCCTCTGGCAACCACGGTTCTACTCCCAGCTTCTGTGAGGTCACCCTGTTTTCAGAATCCATGTAAGATGAGCTCATGCAACATTTATCTTTATTTTTTAAGGATTTATTTATTTATTTGAAAGGCACAGTTACAGAGAAAGAGAGACAGAAAGAGATCTTCCGTCCACTGGATCACTCCCCAAAAGGGCGCAACAGCTGGAGCTGTGCCAATCTGAAGGCACAGGAGCCAGGAGCTTCTCGGTCTCCCACACGGGTGCAGGAGCCCAAGCACTTGGAGCATCCTCCGCTACTTCCCCAAGCATTAGCAGTAGCTGTGTTTCACAGTTTTTAAAGAATGTTGGGCCAGTGCTGTGGTGCAGCGGGTTAAAGCCCTGGCTTGAAGCACCGGCATCCCATATGAGCATCAGTTCTAGTCCCAGCTGCTCCTCTTCCAATCCAGCTCTCTGCTATGGCCTGGGAAAGCAGCAAAAGAAGGCCCAAGTCCTTGGGCCCCTGCACCCATGTGTAAGACCTGGAAGAAGCTCCTGGCTCCTGGCTTCAGCCTGGCCCAGCCCCAGCCATGTGGTCATGTGGAGAATAAACCAGCAGATGGAAAATCACATTTCTCTCTGTAATTCCTTCAATTAAATAAATATTTTTAAAAACACAACTAAACATATAACAAACTCTGAAGAAAGTAAATATAAAATATGAATCATATTTTTCTTCTTTCTCTTGTGGGTCTGCTTTGCTGCTGAGATTTGTACTTTCGTGTGTTTTCGTGATGGTGCTTATCATTTCAATTTTTTTTTTTGACAGGCAGAGTTAGACAGTGAGAGAGACAGAGAGAGAGGCCTTCCTTCCGTTGGGTCATCCCCCAAATGGCTGCTAAGGCCGGTGCGCTGCACCAATCCGAATCCAGGAGCCAGGTGCTTCCTCCTAGTCTTGCATGCGGGTGCAGGGCTCAAGCACTTGGGCCATCCTCCACTGCCTTTCCGGGCCACAGCAGAGGGCTGGACTGGAAGAGGAGCAACCGGGACAGAACTGGCACCCCAACCAGGACTAGAACCTGGGGTGCTGGTGCCGCAGGTGGAGGATTAGCCTAGTGAGCCGCGGTGCCGTCTATCATTTCAATTCTGATGCAGGATTCCCTTGGGCATTTCTGGATGGCCTGTTCTGGTGGTAATTAATTCCTTCAGGTTTTATTGTCCTGGAAGTCATTATCTTTCCTTCATTTCTAAAACATGGCTTTCCTGGGTATAGTATTCTTGGATAGCAGTATTTTTTAAATCACGTTTTCTCCTGAACTGTGAGGTTTCAGCTAAAAGTTTCCTGTTAATCTGATTAAGATTCTCTTGTGAGGGATTTGATGCTTTTCTCTTGCTGTTTTTGGATTCTCTGTCTTATTTTTTGTCAATTTGACTAAAATAGGACTTGGGGTTGAATCTGTTAGGGATCCTTTGGACTTCCTGAACCTGAATGTCCATATCTTTCCCAAGACTTGGGAAATCTTCAACCATTATTTCATCGGACAGGTTTTCTATGCCTTTTCCCTTATCTTCTCCTTCTAGAATACCTAGAATGTGAATGTTTACTTGCTTAGTGGTATTTCCAAAGTCTCAAAGGTTTTCTTTATTCCTTTTTATTTTTTTTTCTAGACTGAGTTATTTCAAAAGACCAGCAGGTGTGTAGTGGAATGGTTAAGATGAAGCTTAGGATGCCCACATCCCTGCTCAGAGTCCCTTGCACAATTGCCCAATCCAGCCCCTGATTCCAGCTTCCTGCTAATGTGTCCCCAGGAGGCAGAGTGATGGTTGTACTTTCTGCACTTTCTGCCACCCACATGGGAGACCTAGACTGAGTTCCCAGCTCCTGGTTTCAGCTTGAGTCCAGCCCCAGTTAGCCATTACAGGCTTTTTTTTTTTTTTTTTTTTAAGATTTACTTATTTATTTGAAAGGCAGAGTTACAGAGAGGCAGAGACAGAGGGAGAGAGAGGTCTTCCATCCACTTATTCACTCCGGCTGATGGCTGCAACAACAAGAGCTGGATTGGAAGAGGAGCAGCCAGGACTTGAACCAGCACTCATATGGGATGCTATGCTAGAGCGCTGGGCCCCCATTATAGGCGTTTAAGGAGTGAACCAGCAAATGATTTCCTTTCTCTCTCTGCCTTTCTAATTAAAAAAAAAAGAAAGAAAGAAAAGAAATTTTTGTAACAAAGCCTACCTTCAAGTTCAGAAATTCTTTCATTCTTCCAGTGGGATGCTGCTATTTAGGCTCTCAGCTATACTTTAAAACATTTTGTTCTGTAGCTCTAAGATTTCTCAATGTCTCTGCTAAACGTTTCATTTGTATCAGGAGTTGTTTTACCAGTGTTGCTGTATTGTCTGTATTATATCTCGTTAGACTTCCTTTTTAAAATATCCTTTTGAATTCTTTGTCAGGAAACTCATGAATTTCCATTTTCTTTGCCGTCTGTTGCTAGAGTTATTGTTTTCCTTTGGAGGTGCCGTATTACCTTGCTTTTTTGTTTCTTGTGCACCTCCACAAAAAACACATTGCTTCTACCAATTTTACAGGATGGCTTTCATATGGAAATACTGCGCTGGTGATGTGTCCTAGGGTGTTGGTTGGATCCACGTGGTCACTTTAGTGTAGTGTCCGCTTAGCTTCTTCAGCTATAATCAATGTTGGTGATATCTATACATATCTCAGTGACTCCAGACTATGGGAGTTGTAGGATTGCACCACCAGCTGGGATGCAGCTCCCTTGGGGACAGACTCACTGGCAGCTCTTCTGTCAGGTGTGCCTGACAATGAGTGTGAGGTTCCCATCAGCTTCTGCAGATCACACGAGTAGGGGACTACCACTGTGGGCCCAGGTGCACATGGGACAGCAGGCTAGGTAGCAGGGTAAGGTAGGGTGCCTGGCAATGATGGAGGGGGCTACACAGGCAATCGGCCATGACTGTTCCCAGATGGGGCACCTGTCAGTGTCTGAGGGCTGAACAAGTAACTTCACAGGGCCCCTGGGACTGCTCGCTCAGGGAGGCCTACCCAGCTGCCTCGCTGGCCTGAGGATGGATGGGCGAAGGTGAGAGTCTGCCTCTCAGGGCCTCTGTGAGCCAAGCTCCTGAGAACAGGCTGCTCAGTTGCTTCCTGGGACCAAAGAAGGATGGATGGGACTGGCCAGCTGCTTCCCAAGGGCCTTAGTGGCAGAAACGGCTGCTCAGTTGCTTCTCAGGGTCATGGACGGAGCACTCATCTGCTTCCCTGGGCCTCTCTGGGCTGAACCGCTCAGCATTGGTTGTCCTGTGGCTTCCTGGGCTGCACGTGTGTGTGTGCAAGGCCGCCCAGCCGCCTCGGGGGCCCTCCGTGAGCCAAGCCACTCAAGCTGTGCCTCCCAGGTTTTTCTGAGGCCTCCTGGCTGGCCCACAGGCTGGGAGCAGCTGCATCACAGGGCCTGAGATGGGTGGAGTCTCAAGCTGGCTCCCCACAGCAAGAGCCTGAGTGGGGGAGGTGGGCTACAGGCTGGGCTCTCCCTCCAAGGCTGTGCAGCTCAGTGGTGACCAGCGGCTGCCGCTGGACTCGGGACCGGGAGAGCATCGAGGTTTCTCCATGGGTAAGTGACACAGGTGCCTGTCACGTGAGGGAGCCCTGCTGGGGCCCTCCTTCACACTCTTCTGATGAGCAGAGTCCCTGTTGCTTCAGGTTGATCTCAGGTGGACAGGCAGGTGCTGTGTGCTCAGTTCCCTTCTCCATGCGGCCGTGCTGTGTCTCTGAGCTCTGCAGTCAACGCTCCCCAGGAAATGGCACCTTCTTCCCCGCACAGATGCCCAAAGCGGCGGGAGGCATGAGGCATGAGTCCCCTGGCCGCCTGGCTAACCTGGGCCCAGAGGCTCAGCCTCTGCAGGTTCCGGCTTGGGGAAAGCGGCCACAGGGCTCCACCTGGCACCAGATGGCCTCCTGGTGGGCCTGGCATTGAACCTGGTACAAGGCCTGGACTGGTGTAGCTATGCTACAACACCAGTCCCTTTTTAAATTTTAATTTTTAATTAGCTGTTAACAGATCGGCGTGGTTTGTAGATACAATTCTAAGGATATAATGATATCCCCTTCCCCCCTCTCCTTCCCACTCTCCTTCCTTCTCCCCTTTTTTTTTTTTTTTTAGTTTTTGAGATAACATATTTTAAATTTTTTACAGTAAAAAGTCTTAAAACTTGACTGAATAAGAAGTTTAACAAGTAAAAAAGCAAAAAGACTCTAGTTTTAGTGAGAAATAGACAACAGCTATAAACAATAATTGAATGGGAAAATGACCATTCCACCCATATTCAGTAAATTTTAAAGTAATCACAGATCATTAAAACTATAGTAGCGTAACATTCTTAACCATTGGTTTGACAAAGGTATAAAACAAAGTTTTCAGTTGTCTGATTTTATTTTACCTTTTAATATTTATTTTATTTGCTTGAAAGAGTTACAGAGAAAGGTAGAGACAGAGAGAGACATCTTCCATCCACTGGTTCATTCCCCAGATGGCGCAACAGCCGGAACTGCACCGATCCAAAGCCAGGAGCCAGGAGCTTCTTCCAGGTCTCCCAGGAAAGCAGTAGAAGATGGCCTGAGTCCTTGGGCCCCTGCACCCACGTGGGAGACCCGGAGGAGGCTCCTGGCTCCTGGCTTCGGATCAGTGCAGGTCCAGCTCTTGTGGCCACCTAGGGAGTGAACCAGTGGCTGGAAGATTTCTTTCTCTCTCTCTGCCTCTCTGTAACTCTGCCTTTTAACTAAATAAATAAATCTTTTTAAAGAATCCTCCTTTAAAAAGGAACAAAAGATAGTGGAGCAGCCAGAACTCAAACAGGCACCCATATGGGATGCCAGTGTGGCAGGCAGTGGCTTAACCCTGTATGCCACAATGCCAACCCCACCACTACCTGTTTTTTTGTTTGTTTGTTTTTAAGAATTATTTGTTTATTTGGGTGGCAGAGTTACAGAGAGATGGAGAGATAGAGAGAGGTCTTCCATCCACTGGTTCATGTCCCAGCTGGCCATGATGGCCAGAGCTGGGCTGATCTGCAGACAGGAGCCAGGAGCTTTTTCCAGCTCTTCCAGGGGCCCAAGCATTCAGGCCATCTTCCACTGCGTTCCCAATCCATAGCAGAGAGCTGGATCCGAAGAAGAGCAGCTGGGACACAAACCGGCGCCCATCTGGGATGCTGGCTCCGCAGGCAGAGTCTTAACCTACTATGCCACAGCGCACAGTGCCGGCCCCACACCACCTGTTTTTGTACAAGCTGGGGCCTGGGAATGGTTCTTGAATTTGGAACTGGTTGAGAAACTCAGAAGAGCAGTTGGTGATGCATGCCTGACAATTACAACTCAAGGTTCAGTGTCTGTAAATAAAGCGTTATTGGAACAGAACCACATCCTCTCTTTAATGCAGTGCCTGTGGCTGCTTTGACAGCAGAGCTGAGTAAGTGTGACAGCGACCACACGACCCTCAAAGTCTGAGATGCTTACTCTCTAGCCCTTTACCGAAGGTTCGAGGACTCCATGGTAGAGCTGACCCTGCGCTATATTTATCTCACTGGCTTCTTCCAGTGTTCTTTGCTTTCTTTTTACACGATCACTAGCAACCATCTCTTTTTAGCAGGGAAATGACACTCACTTTAGGAAATGCATAGAATCCCAGAAAGTGATAACATAAATAGAAACCTTACTCATAAAATTGTTTTGAATAGTTTCGTATTTCTATTGAAAGTCAGTATGTGGGCCTAGAGAAATGAAAATGCCCCCTGACTTTCGGGGGGTCAGGCTTGTCAGAAGCAGGGACTGTGTCGCCCCAGAGGCACCTCCTCCTATCCTGCCTTGTCTCTGCTCATAATTCTGGGAGTTCAGGCCCGTCAGCACTGCTGCGCTCCGGGCTTAATCTCGGCAGCTCAGCTTGCTGTGGGCAGACCGTCTGAGTTATGAGCCAAGCAAGGGAGCTCTTACCCAGGGTCAGAGAAGGAAGTGATCTGCTCTGGGCAGCCTGGGAAGTCAGCTCTCTGCAGCTACTTGGTGTCCCTAATTCAAGAGGGCATGGCTTTTCTCCCATCCCCCACCCTCTGCTCCTAAGTTGATGGATAAATATGGGGTTGTCATCCCCCCCCAACTCATCTCCCCTCATGGATTCTCTCCCCAAAACTCCTGGTTTTGTAGCTTCAGAGATAAGAAAACTGCGGTCCTGTCAGCAGCACAGGGCAACTTCCAAGTCAGAAGCCACCTCTCGGTGGGGAAGCTGATGAAGGCTGATCCCGCGTGATTCTCCCTGCTCCGGGAATTCTAGATTCCCCTGGACTTGCCAGAGGGGTGTTGTTGGCCTCACTGGTGTGAGCTGTGATGCTGCCTTTTGCTTCAGAGTGTCACAGCAGGGTAACACAGGAGCGCTCAGCTCCGTGACAGCTCGCCAGCCTGTTACTCCACCTGCCACGCCGTGGTGGGCAGCAAGGGTTCAGTCTCACCATTGTCATGACGTCTTGGAGGGTGTGTCATGCTTAGACAAAGAATCCCCAGTCTTTCCTTTATGTGCAGAGTCTCTGTGTTTGCCCAGGGACATTGCATCAAACCTGGCAGAGCTGGCAGGAAGATCTGATTTTACAGACATGGCCCAGGAAACCAGATTGTTGGAGTAAGTGGCTCAGGATCACACAGCTAAGGAGCAGCGGGGTTTGCATTATACTCCAGGGTCCCAGCCGTCACACCCAGAGCATTTCCTGTCCATACCACACCCTGTTCCTGCAGCTGGTACAGGTGGGACTGTGGGTAAAGCTATGAAGGCAGATGACTGGTGCGAGGGACCAGGTCATTGAAAGCAAGGGAGGGGAGCTGCTACATGCCAGACGGAAGCTCCAAGGACTGCCCACCCCCATCTGTGACACAAGCTACTGATCTTCCTTTATAGTATGCCAAGTATGAAAACACAGCTTCAAGACATATGCCCTAGACTTTGCTTGCAGCGTGCCTGCCCAAAGCTCCCACGGTCCTGTGGACTTTGCTTAATTTGTCTTATTTAATACAACAATGTGAAGAGGCAATATGATGCCCCTTTGCGCTGATAGCAAAATTAAAGCTCAAAAGGGACACAGATGGCCGGCGCCGTGGCTCAATAGGCTAATCCTCCGCTTTGCGGCGCCGGCACACTGGGTTCTAGTCCCGGTCAGGGCACCAGTTGCCCCTCTTCCAGGCCAGCTCTCTGCTGTGGCCGGGGAGTGCAGTGGGAAACCAGGAGAAGCACCTGGCTCCTGCCATCGGATCAGCGCGGTGTGCCGGCCACAGCGTGCTGGCCGCGGCGGCCATTGGAGGGTGAACAAACGGCAAAAGGAAGACCTTTCTCTCTCTCTCTCACTGTCCACTCTGCCTATCAAAAAAAAAAAAAAAGGGGGGGGGGACACAGAAGTAGCACACCCCATGTTTGCAACACCCACGTCCCTTATTGGGTGTCTGGGATGGAGTCCTGCCTCTGCTTCTGAACCAGCTGCCTGCTAATGTGTGCCCTCCCTGGGAGGCAGCAGGGGATGGCCCAAGTGCTGGGTTCCTGCCATCCGTGTGGGAAACCTGGATGGAGTTCCTGGCTCTCAGCTTTAGCCCTGGCTATTGCGTGCATTTGGGGAGTGAACCAGCAGTTGGAAGATATCTCTTTCTGTCTCTCTCTGTGTGTGTCGCTCTGCCATTCAAACAAATAAAAATAATAACTAAATACCTGTTTTCAAAGGGACCCAGAGCTGGGAGGCAAAAGCCTCGTCCCGAGAGGCGGGAGGTGCCTGTCCCAGGTGTCCAGCTCAGTGCCTTCCCTGGGCTCTGGAGGGGCTAGGTGCGTCCCCTAGAGCTTGAGAAGGGAAGTGCAAAGAATGGCTTTCTGCAGCTTCAAGGGGCCTCGGGAGGGTAGGCGTTGCTGAGGGCCTTGCTGTTTGAGAGCAGCCAGGAAGGGGACGTGGACACGGCAGCACAGGCTCACTGCCCATGGCACGGTGGCTACAGTGCAGACACGGGCAGCTGGGAGAGCAAGAGAGGGAGCTGGCTCTGGGGGGAAAGGTCGGGGCCAACCAGATGGCAGAAGAAGATTGCACGATCCCTGAGTGACCATCTGCTGGTTCACTCCCCGCATGTCCACAACAGCTAGGGCTGGTCCCAGCCAAAAGGCAGGGAGCTAGAGCAGAAGCAGAGCAGCCAGGGCTCACACCAGCATGCCGAAATGCGACGCTGGCATTGCAGGCAGTGGCCTCACTTGCTGTGCCCCAACAATGACCCATGTGACCAGTTCTGATACCAGCTGAAATCAAAGCCTGGCAGATGTGCAGGAGCAAGAAATCAAAGATGCTGGAAGTAAGGGAGGGATAGGCCAACATCGCAGCAAGGGCTTGCTTTCGTTTTGAAGACTCATTTTTTATTTATTTGAAAGTTGGAGTTACAGAGGTAGACAGGGAGACAGGAAGGAGAGCAAGAGGGGGAGAGAGAGAGAGACGTCTTCCATCTGCTGGTTCACTCCCAAATGGCTGCAATGGCCAGAGCTGGGCTGATCTGAAGCCAGGAAGCAGGAGTTTCTTCCAAGTCTCCCACGTGGGTGCAGGGGCCCAAGGACTTAGCAGAGAGCTGGATCAGAAGTGGAGGAGCCAGGATTTGAACCAGCGTCCATATGGGTTGCCGGCACTGCAGGCAGTGGCTTTACCCACTATGCCACAGTGCCAGTTACTACAGCAAGGGCTTTCAACAGCTACAAGCAAAGCTATGCGGTCAACAGGCCCCTGTAGCACAGGGACCGTGGCTAACAAGCATCTTTTAAAAGCCTGTGGAAACACAGGGTGAAAACAAAACTGTATTGGCTCTAAAACACAAAGAGGAAAACATAAAATGGAGAGTCATGCATTCTAATTAAATGTCTAGAAGACATAATTACGTCAACTTAATTCATTTGTAATTGCAGTGTTTCCAAATCCTCTGTTTGGAAATAATACTAAGGTTTGATTTTCTCTATAAAAGTTTCTTATGTGTGTACAACGGCCCAGAGAGCACAGCCAACTATAAAATAATTGAATGGGTTGTAGCTAAATAATTTCAAATTAAAGAATAATAAAATATCTTTAATCCTCCCCACAGCAAAAAAATTACATTTCATATGATATATGTATATACAAGAATATTTCAAATATTGTATGGAAGGACAGGCATTTCATGCAGGCATTAAGACATTGCCTGGGGTGCATGCATCCCTGTTGGAGGGCTGCGGTTTGAGTCTCAGGTCTGATCCTGATTCTAGCTTCCTACAAATGCTCACCATGGGAGGCAGCAGCTGATGATTCAAGTAGCTGGGTCTCAGCACCTGTTTGGGAGTCCAGAATTGAGTTCCCAGCTCCTGGCTTCAGCCTGGCCCAACCCTGGCTGTTGCAGACATTTGGGGAATGAACCAGTGGATGGAAGATCTCAAGATATCTCTCTCAATGCCATTCAAATAGATAAACTTTTTTCTAAAGTTCGTGGAAAGTGGAATTTAAAAACCATTGTATTTTTGGTCCAAAAAGATTTGAAATCCACACATAAATTTTTTGTAAGAAGCATTTCCCTTGGGGCTGGCACTGTGGCTTAGCGGGTTAATGCCCTGGCCTGAAGCACCGACATCCCATATGGGTGCCGGTTCGAGACCCGGCTGCTCCACTTCCGATCTAGCTCTCTGCTATGGCCTGGGAAAGCAGTAAGAAGGTGGCCCAAGTCTTTGGGCCCCTGCACCTGTGTGGGAGACCCAGAAGAAGCTCCTGGCTCCTGGCTTTGGATTGGCGCAGCTCTGGCTGTTGCAGCCTTCTGGGGAGTGAACCAGCTAATAGAAGACCTGTCTCTCTCTCTCTGCCTCTCCTCTCTCTGTGTAACTCTGACTTTCAAATAAATAAATCTTTAAAAAAGAAGAAGCAGCATTTCCCAATGAACATTTGAAGACCTCTCAAGTTCTAGTGCTTGTTGTGATGTTGACTTCATAATCAAATACCCTAGGGCCTGTTATGGTCATAAACCATCCCCGGCCAGAGGCCCTGGAATCAAGGTTCAGTCTGCACTGAACCAAAGTTCTGAAGGTGTCACGAGGGCTGTGTCTGGGTGGTACCCAGATGAGGCAGACCCCAGAGCCTTCCAATTCAGAGCTCATTAGTAAGCAGGTGCTTTCGAGGCTGGAGGGCCGATCAGATGGGTGAGCTTCCGATGGCTGAGTTGGAGCTGTCCGGATGGAAAGAGCGCGTGCTGAGTGGAACCAACTGTTAGGTTGGGGCTGCGCTAGGGCTCGTGCAATCACCAAAGAAAATGGGAAGCAGACTGCGTGGGTAGTACATTACGGCTTGGCTGTGGTCAGGCGGCCTGGGTGTGAGCGCAGGGGCCTGGCCCAGCTGGCTGGCAGCACCTCTTCACTGTGGTAGGTCTCCTGCCTGCAGCTGGAATGTGCTGTCACCCGCTCAGGCACTCACAGTCAGCCCTGCAGGCGTCTCTGGTTTTCCTCAGTGAGGTCACCCTCACACTTGAGAAGAGGAAGGGGGGAAACTGCCGTCTCTCTTCCCCCTCCACTTTCTGTCTTTAATGCTGTTCCCGGTCGTGGCCCGTCCTCTCTCTCTCACCAACCACGTTTCCTGTTCCCTCACTTCCGCTGTTCTCCAGGGCCAGGGTTCTTGGCTTCGGGCTCCTGTCTGGGAGACAGCAGAGGTGGCCAGCGGGTGCTCCCCTGCAGACCCCTTCCGGGCTGGGGTCAGAGCTGTGGGTGGTGCAGAGAGGATGCCCCCAGCCTCACCACTGGAGAACCCAGGCTTCCTCTTCTCACCCCATTCCCAAGGGCTCCAGGCAGAGACCTCACCCCTCACAGGGCCTGTGAGGCGGCTTCTCTATGGCCTGAGGGAGATGTGTGTGCCTCTGTTGTAGGTGTCAGTGACCAGAAAGGCAGAGCCCAGAGAGCAAAGGTGACAAATGACCCTCTTCAGAGAGCAGGCCTGGCTCTCCTTCCCTTAGACCCGCACCCCTGCCCACTCCCACATCTCCTTCCATGGCACAGAGCACTCAGGGTCACTGTGGTTTTCACAAAATGAACTCACGCTCGTCCAGCACTCTCTTGCTCCCTGGGAACATTTACATATTGTATCTGATGTTGGCAGTGATACTCAGGTGAGGTAGCTCAGGCATCAGAATCATCCCTGTGTCTTGGCCAGTTTTAGTGACTACTGAGTGGATGAGCCAAGGTTGGTCCTTCTGACTCCCAGCCACTCCCAGTGAGTGGACTTGGAGCAAGGATGCACAAGGAGTGAGAATTCATGACTCTAGAACCAGAACTTCTGTAGTACCCATGCATTAACAAGCTCTTAAAATGCTAGTATCATGTGAAATCATTGGCTTTTAGAGGGGAAGGTCATTGCATTTATGGCAACATTCAGTGAATTTATTCATTCATATATTAATTAAACACATATGTATACATTGAACACTACTCCATGTCCAGTAGATATAAGCAAACTGGTCAAAAATCAGTGCACCCAAATAACTCAATCCACTGAATCAATTTGATCAATGATTGTTTCATTGTTTCATCAAATGATTGTTTCACCGAATTTACCAGATGTGCCCACTGTAGTTGTAACAGCTTGAACAGTGATGTTTTCATAATTTAAATGCTGACTCAACAGGGGCAGACATTTGGCACAGTGGTTTAGACTGAGACACCCATCTCCCATATTGGAGTGCCCGAGTTCCTGGCTCTTCGTCCACTTCTAGCTTCCTGCTAACACACACCCTGGGAGGCAACAGATGACGACTCAAGTACGTGGGTCCCTGCCACCTATGGAGGAGATCCAAACGGAATTGCTGGCTCCTGGCTTCAGCCTGGCCCAGCCACAGTGGTTGCGGGCAGCCACTTGGGGATGAGTCTGGATAGATTTTCGCTCTCTCTCTTTGGTAAATCTGCCCTTTCAAATAAGTAAACCATTTTTAAATGGTGACTGAACAGAAGTACGCGGAAATACAGCATTGTTCCCACCCGGAACCCTTTTCCGGGCAACATTCCAGTCTTCAGCTCTCCAGGAAGATTGCCGTGGCCCCTTCTGGTCTCTTTACATGCCTTTGAATGTAAGTGTACATTTTCAAACTTGAAATACTTGAAATATTTTTTCATCAGTTCCTCCAAAGGCATATAAACCTTAACTATAGAGAGGCAGCGCAGGGAAGCAATGACACACGAGAGCCCGGGCCCAGCGGCCGCCTGCCTGATGGGGAAGCCCAGCTCAGCTTCTCCCAGCTGCGGCACCATGTCCACGTTCCTTAAACATACGTGATGTGATCCCGTAGGGAAGATACACAAAGCAATAACAGGGTGCTTCCTGGGTGTTGGGATTGAAACTTGACCTGCCTTCCTTATCATTTTCTAGAAGTTTTAAGATATCCTTTTAACAGTTTTAAGAGTTCAGTTAGCGGCCGGCGCCGTGGCTCAACAGGCTAATCCTCCGCCTTTCGGCGCTGGCACACCGGGTTCTAGTCCCGGTCGGGGCACTGGATTCTGTCCCGGTTGCCCCTCTTCCAGGCCAGCCCTCTGCTGTGGCCCAGGAGTGCAGTGGAGGATGGCCCAGGTGCTTGGGCCCTGTACCCCATGGGGAGACCAGGAAAAGCACCTAGCTCCTGGCTCCTGCCATCGGACGAGCACAGCGCGCCGACCGCGGCGGCCATTGGAGGGTGAACCAACGGCAAAGGAAGACCTTTCTCTCTGTCTCTCTCTCACTGTCCACTCTGCCTGTAAAAAAAAAAAAAAGAGTTCAGTTAGGGGGCTGGCGCTGTGTCACAGTGGATTAAAGCCCTGGCCTGAAGTGCCAGCATCCCAAATGGGCACTGGTTCTAGTCCCAGCTGTTCCTCTTCTGATCCAGCTCTCTGCTATGGCCTGGGAAAGCAGTAGAAGATGGCCCAAGTCCTTGGCCCCTGTACCCGTGTGGGAGACCCAGTAGAGGCTCCTGGCTCCTGGCTTCGGATCGGCACAGCTCCGGCCATTGCGGCCATCTAGGGAGCGAACCAGTGGATGGAAGACCTCTCTCTCTGTCTCTCTGTCTCTACTTCTCTCTGTAACTCCACCTTTCAAATAAATAAAATAAATCTTAAAAAAATAGAGTTCTGTCAACGTTGTGGTACAGCCAGTTAAGCCACTGCTGCATCACCAGTGTCCCATGTCAGAGTGCCGGTGTGAGTCCCAGCCATCCCACTTCCTATCCAGCTCCCTGCTAATGCTCCTGGGAAGGCAGCAGAGGATGGAATGAGTACTTGGGCCCCCGCCGCCCACGTGGGAACCAGGATGAGATTCCTGGCTCCTGGCTTCAGCCTGACCCAGCCGCAGCTGTTGCAGCCATTTGGAGAGTGAACCAGCAGATGGGTGACTGAACTCTCTTGCTCTCTTTCTCGCTCTATGTGTGTCTTCCTCTCTCTGCGACTCTGCCTTTCAAATCAGTAAAATAATTCTTTAAAAAAAAAAAAGACACTTAAGTGTCCACTATGTAAGAGGAGCTATGCAAGATGACTTCATATATTTTTATTTAATTATCCTAATAGACCCCTAGGATGGGTGATATTGCCACCATCTTACCGAAAAACTGAGGTTCCAAATTCCACTTTAAATGAGCATGACCTCCCATCTGTCAGACTTTAGTGCTCACGCTCACTTTTATTTCCTTTGGCTCAACCTCAGTGTCCTCTCCTATGAAATGGGTACAACATTTGCATCTTAAAATCTGGTGGCAGTGGCTTACCCTGCTGCGTCACAGTGCTGGCCCCGTTGTTTTTACATAATATGCATTTTTCATCAATTTTTTGAAGATCCACCAGTGTGCATAGATTTCAAAACAATTTTTGCACTAAAATAAACATCATTTAATTGCATTTTCTGTGAGGTTTTTGAGGTATCCCCGTGTACATGCAGAGCCCTGGGGCGGCACAGTTCCCAGTGTACACCACACAGACAGCACGAGCTACTCATTATTGTTCTCTTTTGTGTAGGGCTGTGACATCTACCGTAGACTTTCAGGCCTGTCGTTGCATTTTCTCTCTCTTTTTCTGTAATTCTGCCTTCTTCTTCTTCCTACTCCTCCTCCTCTTCTTCTTTTTAGGATTTATTTATTTATTTATTTGAAAGGCAGAGTTACAGAGAGGCAGAGGCAGAGAGAGAGAGAGAGAGAGAGAGGTCTTTCATCCACTGGTTCACTCCCCAAATGGCTGCAATGGCCAGAGCTGGGTCAATCTGAAACCAGGAACCAGGAGCTTCTTCCAGGTCTCCCATGTGAGTGCAGGGGTCCAAGCACTTGGGCCATCTTCCACTGCCTGGGATTCCCAGGCCATAGCAGAGAGCTGGATCCGGAGTGGAGCATCCGGGACTCAAACTGGCGCCCACATGGGATGCTGGCGCTGCAGGCAGCAGCTTTATCTGCTACACCACAGTGCTGGCCCCTGTAAATCTGCCTTTCAAATAAACAAGTAAATCTTTAAAAAAGAAAGAAAAAAAAACATGCACAGATTTCAAAATTTTCTGTACCAAAATAAATGTATGTTTTAACTCCATTGTTCTATAGACTTTTAGATGCACCTCACTGTGTCGTATTCCTGTGAGGCAGGTGGCTGCTGCTGTTCCCATTTTACAAAGGGTGTTGGAGGACATTCCAAGGTCACAGAAACATGTTACAGTGGGAGCCTTGGCTGTAGATGACTTCTGAGTCATCCGCGTCCTTCTCCCCTAGGTGTTCCTCGGGGATACCCTGCAGCGAATGGGGATACCTCACTGGAGGGCACGTAGGCCGCCTAGCTCAGCAGGAAGTGGGCGGGGTGGGAAGGGGAGGCCTGGAGAGGTCAGGCGTCCGATTCACACCTGCGGGCCTCCTGCTTCCTCAGGACTGCGGGGCACCACAGTGCACTCCCAGGACACTGCTGCCACCTGCTGTTCACTCCTGGTCCGCCCACCCCCTTCCCTCCAACCCGGTCACTCTTGATCCTCTCAACATCTTCCTTGAGCTCTTTCCTAGTGACCCGTTCAACAGCCTGGATGGGAAATTTCAGCCGTCGCAGGAAGGGTAAGCACGGGTGGAAAGACTTGCCTAAGACAGCGGAGACGCGCTTCCGAGCCCTGCGGGCTTAAAGTGAGGTCCTTAGGCCCTTTCAGTCCAGTCCCATTTGTAAGAGAAGAACAATAGTAACATCTGCTTCATATGGTTGTCTTTGAGATGAAATAACATTGATTTTTACATTTGCATTTTCCCTTTATACCACTATATATATATATATATATATATATATATATACACACACACACACATATATATATGTAAAAGGCAGGCCAGGATGGGGCACAATTAACATCCGTGATTGCCTAAGATCACCTCTACTTACATTATCAACAATTTCCTTTTAAAAAGTATTTCCTGGGGCCAGCGCTGTGGCACAGTGGGTTAACGCCCTGGCCTGAAGCGCCGCCGGCATCTCATATGGGCGCCAGTTTGAGTGCTGGCTGCTCCACTTTTGATCCAGCTCTCTGCTATGGCCTGGGAAAGCAGTGGAAGATGGTCCAAGTCCTTGGGCCCCTGCACCCACGAGGGAGGCCCAAAAGAAGCTCCTGGATCCTGGCTTCAGATTGGCGCAGTTCCAGCCATTGCGGCCAATTGGGGAGTGAACCAGTGGATGGAAGACCTCTCTCTCTCTCTCTCTCTCTCTCTCTCTCTCTCTCTCTCTCCCCCCCCCCATGTGTAACTCTGACTCTCAAGTGAAAAATCAATAAATCTTTTAAAAAATATTTCTTTTATGGTTTGCCATTGATTTTGAATTGAACAAAGTTTCCATCATTATCTCCACCTTTCATTGAGGGGATCTGAACCCAGCTAATGGAAAGAGGTTTGTTTTTGTTTTGTTTTGTTTTAAGATCTGTTTATTTCTTTGAAAGGCAGAGTTACAGAGAGGCAGAGAGAGAGAATTCGTCCATCTATTGGCTCACTCCCCAAATGGCTGCAACGGCTGAAGCAGGACCAATCTGAAGCCAGGAGCCAGGAGCTTCTTCCGGGTCTCCCATGCAGATGCAGGGGCCCAAGCACTTGGGCCATTTTCCACTGCCTAGCAGAGAGCCAGAGTAGAGCAGCTGGGACTCGAACCGGCACCCATACTGGATGCTGGTACTGCAGGCGTCGGCTTCACCCGCTACGCCACAGTGCTGGCTTAGGAAAGAGTTTTAATAATTAAACCTATCTCTTCTATCTGAAGCTATTCAAGTATTTCCACGATTCTGATTTACAGGTTTCATATCATTGCTTTCAAGACAAACAAGCAGCCTAAAACTCAGAAAACTGGAGTGGGCTTTTTCCACTCAGGTTGCTTTGGGAACCGGTGCAAATGGCAGAGGTAAGAGGTCAGGCTGCCTTTGAGCAGCTGAAAACATCACAGTGGGGTCTGTTTGCCTGGAAACTGCTCCTGACTAGTCTGGACGCCAGACTTTGGACTTTAGTCAACTTGATGTTGCGAGTCTAGTATTCCCTCCTGGTCCTCAGCTGGCTTGGAAGTTTAGCAAAAGCTGAGCCTGCCAGTGAGTGCCAGTGTGTCCATGTGAACTATTTCAGGACCGTCCACTCTTGTCGCTGCCACAGGCCTGGTGTGATGTGGTCAGGCGCCAGCCTGGCTGCTCTCATCCTCTAAAAGGGACGCTGGGTACCAACTCATGCTCCCATCTCCTTCTGGAGGAAATGAAGCTCCTTCTGGGCTAAATGAAGATACCATCTGCTCCCTGGGCTTCTCTTTTTGGTGCCAAAAATTTTCCTTCTAAGGATTTGGTGCAGTGGTTAAGTTGCCGCTTGGGCTGCCCACATCCCTTGTCAGAGTGCCTGGTTCAAGTCCCACATCCTCCCCATCTCATCCAGGTTCCTGCCAGTGTGCACCCTGGGAGGCAACAGGTAGTGCCTCAAGTAGTTGGGTCCCTGCCACCAGGAGACCCAGACTGAGTTCCAGGCTCCTGGGTGTGACCTGGCCCAGCCCTGACTGTTGTCAGCATTTGGAGAGTAAACCAGCAGATGGAAGATCTCTCTCTGTCTCTCTTTTTCTGTCTCTGCCTTTCAAATAAAGTGAAACTAAATAGGTAAAAATGTAAAAGCATCCCTTCAAAGTTGTCTTTCCTCTGTGAAAATAAGAACAGCACTAAAGGGGCCGGTGCTGTGGTGTAGTAGGCTAAGGCTCCACCTGTAGCACTGGCATCCCATTATGGGTGTAGGCTTGTGTCCCAGCTGCTCCACTTCCCACCCACTCTCTGCTGTGGCCCGGGAGTGCAGTGGAGGATGACCCAAGTGCTTGAGCCCCTGCACCCGCATAGGAGACCTGGAAGAAGCTCCTGGCTCCCAGCTTTAGATCAGCCCAGCTCTGGCCATTGTGGCCATTTGGGGAGTGAACCAGCAGATGGTCTCTCTATCTATAAGTCTGCCTCTCAAATAAATAAATAAATCTTTTAAAAAAAGAATAACACTAAAATTTAGCAATTTACCCCTATTAAATTAGTAAAACCCATGAAAGTGTTTTTATTATTTTGTCATTATAATAAATAATGCATCAAACATGCTTAATGACATTGTAATTTGTGAGATCTTCTTGGAAAGCCATGGAAGCATATCTGCAAGACTCCTAGAAATTTTTCATATTCTTTGAACTAGGAATTCTGTCATTGAGATTACATCTGAGGGGCTTCAAATGGTTCTTGGAAACTGGAATTTAAAAATGTTTATTTTGGTTCAAAATCTTTTAAATCCAGGCCTAGTATTTTTTTCAGATTTATTTATTTACTTAAAAGTCAGTTACACAGAGAGAAGAGGCAGAGGCGGAGAGAGAGAGAGAGAGAGAGGAGACAGAGAGGGTTCCCATCCGCTGGTTCACTCCCCAGGTGACCCCAACGGCCAGAGCTGTGCCAATCCAAAGCCAGGAGCCAGGAGCTTCTTCCGGGTCTCCCACGTGGGTGCAGGGGCCCAAGGACTTGGGCCATCCTCCACTGCTTTCCCAGGCCATAGCAGAGAGCTGGATTGGAAGAGGAGCAGCCAGGACTAGAACCAGCACCCATATGGGATGCCAGCACTTCAGGCCAGGGCGTTAACCCGCTGCACCACAGCACCAGCCCTCAGGTATAGTATTTTATAATATTAATTCTCCATGAACTTTTTGAACACCCCCTTCTATTTTCACAGAGGCAAAAGCTATATTTAAGAAGTCGCTGGGGTTGGCACTGAGGTGCAGCCGTTCTCCACCACTTGGGATGCTCACATCCCATACTGGAGTGCCTGGTTTGAGTCCTGGTGATTCTGTGCTTCCATTCCAGCTCCCTGCTAGTGCACCTGGGAGGCATGGTGACCGCCCACATACCCGAGTCCCTGCCCCAGCGTGGGGCCTGGAGAAGGAGGACTGCACCAGATGGTGAGGGGCCGTAAGGAGCACCTGGTGGCGACTCAGGCTGTAAGATTTCAAAGTGGACCTGGACTTAGATTACTGGTCCTGGCATAATCAAGAAAGCTAATAAAGCTTTTTTTTTTTTTAAGATTTATGTATTTGTTTGAAAGGCAGAGTTTACAGAGAGGCAGAAGTATAGAGAGAAAGAGACCTTTCATCTGCTGGTTCACACCCCAAATGGCCCCAGTGGCTGGAGCTAGGCTGATCCGAAGCCAGGAGCCAGGAGCTTCTTCTGGGTGTCCCACGTGGGTGCAGGGGTCCAAGGACTTGGGCCATTTTCTGCTGTTTTCCCAGGTGCATATGCAGGGAGCAGCCGGGACTCAAACCATCGCCCACATAGGATGCCAGCACTGCAGGTGGCTGCTTTACCTGCTATGCCACAGTGCCGACCCCAGTAAAGAATTTTTTAAAATACTTACTTATTTAGAGGAAAGAGGTAGAGAGGACAAGGAGGAGGTAGGGAGTTCTTCCATTTTCTGGTTCACTCCCCAAATGAGCACAATGGCTGAAGCTGGTTCGAGCTGAAGCCAGGAGCCTGGAACTCCATCCAATTCTCCCATGTGGGTCCAGGGGCCCAGATACTTGCTCCATCATCAGCTTTTCCAGACACATTAGCAGGGAGCTGGATCAGAAGCAGAGCAGCTGGAACTCAAACCAGCGCTCCAGTATGGGATGCAGCTTAGCTCCCTGCATCCCAGTGCCAGGGATGCCGGCGCCACAGGCGGAGGATTAAACAAGTGAGCCGTGGCGCTCATTTTTTTATTTGAAAAGCAGAGTTACAGAGAGGCAGGGGCAGAGAGACCAAGAGAGGTCTTGGCCAGTGCTGTGGCTCACTTAACCTGCAGTGCCAGCATCCCATATGGGCACCGGGTTCTAGTCCTGGTTGCTCCTCTTCCATTCCAGCTCTCTGCTGTGGCCCAGGAGGGCAGTGGAGGATGGCCCAAGTGCTTGGGCCCTGCACCTGCATGGGAGACCCGGAGGAAGCACCTGGCTCCTGGCTTCGGATTGGCGCAACGCGCCAGCCGTAGCAGCCATTTGGGGGATGACCCAATGGAAGGAAGACCTCTCTCTCTCTCTCTCTCTCTCTCTCTCTCTCTCTCTAACTCTGCCTGTCAAAAAAAAAAGTTTGTTTGAGGGGGGAATAATATGTGGTTTTTGTACAAAAAAAAAATCACTTGGGACATGTGCATTCCACTTCAGAGTTTCTAGGTTCAAGTGCCAATTCCACTTCCAACTCCAGCTCCCTGCTAATATGCACCCTAGGAAGCAATGGTGATGGCTTAAGTACTCGAGTCCCTGCCAGCCTCCTGAGAGACCCAGATTGAGTTCTGGGCTCCTGACTTTGTTCTGGCTCAGCCCCTGCAATGGCAGGCATTGAGGAATGAACCAATGGATGGAAACACTCTCTCTCCCTCTCTCTCTCTCTCATTCTCTTCTGCCTTTCACATAAAATAAAAATAACAATTTTTAAAAATGTAAGTAGGATTCATGGTTTCAGGTTCTATGTCATCCAGACAGCCACTGAATGTGATCCCATGGTTTCAGAATCCACATTGGCACTGTTTAGATAGGATTGGGGCCAAATAATGATATTTGAACCATCACAGACTAAAGGACACAAGAACAGAGGTAGACTAGTGTGTAAACAAACAGAGGCCAAAAGATATCACAAAGCAGGGCACGTGGAAAACCGTCCTCGTCACTCAAACAGAAACCTGGCAGGTCTGCAGACTTCTCAGAGAGCCCAGGGGAGGGGGGAGGGCGCGCGTGCCGAGTCCAGAAGAGCCCTGTCAAGAACAGGTGTCCCCAGAAGGTGAATGGCATGTCCTTTGATGTCAACCAGACGAAGCTCTGCCCCAGGATGACCTCGGGTGTCTCAGGACCCTGTTACATCCTGCAAAAGTATTAAAAAATCCCAAAGGCCTTTTGTTTATTTGGGTGCTATCAGTATTTATATATTAGACATTAAAACTGAGAAATTCGCTATTTCACTCTACAAGGATGATAATATACCCATTATTAACATAAATGATATTTTTATAACCTGTTTAAAGAAAGTTTATTTTTATCTACTGGAAAAGCAGAGCAACAGAGAGAAAGAGATCTATCCACTGGTTTACTCCCCAAATGCCCATGACAGCCAGGCTAAAACCAGGAGCCTGGAACTCCATTCAGGTCTTCCCACATGGGTGGCAGAAGCCCCTGCACTTGGCCCATCATCCGCTGCCTCCCAGGACACACATTAGCAGCAAGCTGAGGCAGGGCTCAATCCCAGGCACTTTGGTGTCCTGAGAGGTGACCAACCCTCTACAACATGATACTTGCCTCATAAATAATGTTATTAATGAAAATATATTTTCCCCAACAGAAAACTTAGTGAGAGGAGTAGAATTATTCCATACTTTTGCAAATCCATTTGAATGCTTGGATAAACACGAGACAGTTGTTTCTTGTATCTGCTTATGTATCCAACTTGTCTTGACATATTGTTTTGGTTGACATACATGAGTGAGTAAATCAATTAGTAAATATGTAAAGTAATTTTATGTGACTACTACCTACACATATGCTGACAAGGAGCTATGTATAAACTTAAAACTGTTATACAGCTGTAAAAACAAATCATCTTCAGTCAATACAGAGCCACAAAATTATGCATGGACAAGTCCTTGGTCAAAGAAAGTACGAGTGAGCTGTCAGTCGTTGACCATGACTGGGACTTGTGCAGTATGCAAGAGTCCCCAGGGACCGGCGCTGTGGCTCAGCAGGTAAAGCCATGGCTGTGACACCAGCTTCCCATATGGGCACCTGTTCAAGCTGCTCCACTTCCCAACCAGCTCCCTGCTAATGTGCCCAGGAAAGCAGCAGGTGACAAAAGTCCCCAGTCCCCTGTCACCCACATGAAAGACTTGGGGAAATCTCCTGGCTCCTGGCTTCGTCTTGGCTCAGCCCCAGCTGTTGTGGTCATTTGAGAGGTGAACCAGTGGATGAAAGATCTCTTTCCCTCTCTCTCTCCCTCTCTCTGTAAACACTGTCTTTCAAATAAATCTTTGACAAAAAAAAAAAAAAAGGTCCCGTGCCCTGGTCAATGCTATTGTCAGCCATGGAAGACTCAGCAGGCACCTGTGGCCACCTGCTAAGAAGTTTTAGGTATACCCAAGACAAGAAATTTTGCTTCTCTGAGCCTCTCTGTAAAGTAGGAACATATCTGCCTACTTCACGGATTCACGCAGGGAAGAGTTTAACGTGCATTTACCATTTACAATGGTGAAAAGGCATGTCGCGCGTTGTTCTTCCTTCTCCCCTTTCCGGGCCAGTATTATTCCCCAGTTCTGACTCTGGAGGCAAACTTGAATTCTGCTTGGTTTTAGATCAGTTATTTGATCTCTCACTTAATTCCTCATCCATCACTTGGATGGTAAAGATCCACCCACATCATGGAATTGTTGAATGGATTATTTAGAATAACACATACAATGCACGTGACACATAGAACACCATAAGTGATTGTTAGTGACACAGTGCCTGGCACCTCAGCTAAGCCAGAGTTGGGGGCGCTGGTGTTCTGGTACAGCAGGCTAAAGCCACTGCTTGCAAGGCTGGCGTCCCGTTATCAGAATGCCAGTTCAGGTCCCGACTGATCCTCTTTAGAAACAGCTGACTGGAAGGAGCAGAAGATGGACCAAGTGCTTGGGGCCCTGCTGCCCATCTGGGAGACCTGGATGGAGTCCCTGGCTCCTGGCCTTGGCCTGGCCCAACCCTGGCTGCTGCAGGCATTCAGGGAGTGAATCAGAAAATGGAAGATTGATCTGTGTGTGTGTGTGTGTGTCCCTGTTTCTCCACCACTTTTTCAAGTAAAATGAATAAATAAATCTAAAATAAATAAATAAATGTAGGCTATCATTGAGATTTCTAGTGATAGCTAAGGGTATATAGTCCCTCCTAAAATTATATTTTTAGAAGGAGGAGAAGAAAGAAAAACTAACATTCATTGAGTACGTGCTTTGTACCGGGCATTTTTCATGTATTATGTAATCTAATATTCCCATCTCCCTGTGGGGAAGTCATGAGTATGTGGGGCAGGACTGCAGGGAGGGGAGGGCAGGGTTTAGGGTACAAAATCAAGAAGGTTCACAACTTGAGGCTGTCACTCACAGGATCGCGTTGAGGCACATGAGACTCCAGTGAGGAGAACTTGTCAACACCGTGGTGAGCCATAGAGGTGGGGCCACCCTCTGGTGCACCTGCTGGAGCCAAAGCAGACACCCTGAAGTGGAGGAGGCCATGGGGCTTCCTCCCTATGACCTTAGAGACTGTCCATCCTGTTCTAGAAAGTTCCCAATGGTGATTCTCCTGACTGTGATTCCAGTGCCCAACATACTGAAATGTTCTAATGTCTGTGTACCAGTGCGCGGCCGATACAGCTGCACTTGACGCTTTTGAAAGAGGGCAGTGAGGGTCTCTTCAGATTTTCTCAGGGAGTCCGCTTCTAACAACTTCATAAGAAAAAAGCCTCCTAGGACAAAAATAGGAAGCTGAGCCCTTGATTTCAACGAAGGTCATGGAGGATCCCGATGCCGCAGGGGAGGTTTTTAGAGGTCATTTCCTATCCTGGGAAGAAGAATCTTTTAGGTCAGCCCTTGAGGTTGTTTTCCAACATCCTCCTCACCTAAAATGTGAAGCAGCTCTGGGAGTAAGAAAGACCGCCTCCTGGTTCTGTTTTTCCCTTCCCTGAGACAGAAAGCTTGGCTGAGCGGACCAAGGAGCCGTGCTTGGCCGCCAGAGTGGAAGTCCACTCCGTACATCCTGGGGGCTTTCTCTAGGGATGACTGATGGGATTGGTGGGTGTTGCCAACCCGAGGGAGGAAAGATCTTTGAGAGGAACAATTAGCGTCTGTTTGGATAACCTTTCTGGGAGCCCGAGAGTAGGATCCAGACAGGGAGGGCCCCTCCCTTCAGGAAAGGAAGCTGAGCAGAGAAGTGAGTTATTAGGAAGGAATGTGCAACAAAAAGATGAGATGTGTGTTCTTGGCCAACTCGGAGATTCGCGGTTTCTATGGAAACATGCCATGGACCCCCACATTCATATGCCGAAATCCTGATCTCCGACGTGACTGGACTTTGAGATAAAGCAGGAGGTGGTTCAGGTTCAGTGAGGTCAGAAGAGCGGGAGCACGGAGTTCTTAGAAGTCCTCAGTGGTCCACCCTCCCCGCCCCTGCCTCTTCCCGCTCTCCGCCCTGTGAGAACACAGCCAGCCCAGACGGTGTGCAAATCAGGAAGTGGGCCCTCAACATGCTGGCGCCCCACTCCCAGACTTCCGGCCTCCGTAGCTGTGGGGACACTGTTCCACCATCCCGTCACTGTTCCAGGCTCCCCACCTGTGGTCACGGCAGCGCAGGGCGCTGCTTGCAGAACACCTGGGGCCATCAGGAGTGACTGCCTCCAGCTGGTTCCCCTGGGATATGTGCCTCACTGTCTCTGCACCTGTATCTCCTTATTCCTCTGCACCAGAGTGAATAGGAACTCACTGTTGCTATCTTACCACTTAAGGTAGATTGCTCTGGATTCCAGAGTCAAAAAGCGTGAAAGTCCCAAGCTGGGCATCTTCTAGGAGTCACAGAGCCTGAGCAGGCATTAGCGTCTCCAGCTGTGAAGGGAGCAATGGAGATTGCTCCTCTTCACGGATTGCTTTATGCATCTCAAATCAGCTGACAAGTGGGCACTTACCTAGTGGGCCAAAGGCAGCATCTCTCTCCTGGAGGCTACAATTAGAGCAGGTCAGGAAGGAGATGAAGAGGTGAATGTCCAGGCCTTTTTTTTTTTTTTCTTTTTAATTTATTTATGGGGCCGGCTCTGTGGCTTAGCAGGTAAAACCACTGCTTGCGGTACTAGCGTCCCGTATGGGTGCCAGTTCAAGTCCTGGCTGCTCCACTTCTGTTCTGGGGTCCCTGCTCATGCGCCTGGGAAAGCTGTAGAAGATGGCCCAGGTCTTTGGACCCCTGTGCCCATGTGGGAGACCCAGAAGAAGCTGTTAGCTCCTGGCTTTGGCCAGGCCCAGGCCTGGCTGTTGCGGCCATTTGGGGAGTGAAACAGCAGATGGAAGACCTCTCTATCTCTCCCTCTCTCTCTGTGACTCTGCCTCTCAAATAGTAAAATCTTTATTTAAAAAATAAATAAAGCAGAGAAGCAGAGAGAGAGAGAGAGGTCTTCTATCCACTGGTTCACTCCCCAGATGACTGCAGCGGCCAGAACTGGGCTGACCCAAAGCCAGGAGAACCTGGGGCTTTTCCCAGGTCTTCCATGTGGGTGCAGGGGCTCAAACTGGCATCCACATGGGATCCTGGCACAGTGAATGGCGGCTCTACCCGCTCTGCCACAGTGCTGGCCCCAAGTGTCTTTAAACAGCACACGGTTCCAGGGCTAAGCCAGAGTCCACATGCTAGGCTCAAACAGGGGCACCAACTGTTACAAAAATAACTCAGTTTTATCTGGGGCGCAATCTATGCCCCAGACACCATCCTCATGTCCTCAGCTCTAGCCCCCACCGCCATTGCTAGAAACCAGGTGACCAAATGGCCCAGCCACAGGGGTCAGCTCCACCCCCATGCCCAGTGGGATTCGTTGCTCCCACTTCCCTACTCCCTGCAAAGGTATAAGAGGACCTGCTTCCCGCACACGTGTGCTCTCTCTCAACCCCCCTCTTTCTTCTTCGCCCCTTCCCTCGGGCCTTTCGGACTTCCCCGGCAATAAACCCTTTCTGGTGTTGGGTGTGGTTGATGTAGTTTGTGGTGGCCTCAAAGGGGGAAGGAGGAAGGTGTGTGTTGATGACAAGATGGAACTCAAGGCTGCCACTCTGAAATGATCGCTTTTTTTTTTAGTTTTATTTTATTTATTTGAAAGAGTGACAGAGAGCGAGAGAAAGGAGAGAAACCTCTTCTATCCACTGGTTCACTCCCCAAATGGCCACAACAGATAGGGCTGGGCAGGCTGAAGCCAGGAGCTCAGTGAGGGTCTCCTGTGGATGGCAGCACTTGGTCATCCTCTCTTGCTTGCTCAGGCAAGGTAGCAGGGAGCTGGGTCAGAAACAGGGCAGCTGGGCCTGACACCGTCTCTGATCCGGGACGCTAGCATGCAAGCAGTAGCTCAACCTGCTGTGCCGCACGCCGGCCACTGAAGGGGGCCTTCTGGCCTTGTAGACCATTAGGTGCATATGGATGAGGTGAGTTGGAGCCACTCGTGCACATAGAATGAATGAGATCATTGCCAATCCCCTACTTTCACCCCTTGGAGATTCAAAATGCAGGCAAATTTGATCATTGTAGGGGTTAATGACAAAGTAGGGGTGGTAGGGGTCAGGGTTCAGGTGTGTATCCCCTCAACTCTGAAGCTCTGAGGCCTTAAAGGTGCCCTGGATGCAACAGTTACCATGCTTTCATTTGCTTTGCTCATCCCTTCCCCTACCATAATGTCTAACTGAACGGAAGTTAGGGTTGAATTCAGAGCACATTGGCAGGGCTCCTTGTCTGGGAACCTTCAGCCTCACCCTAAGGCACACACCTCTCCCTCGTTACCCTCTGCTGAGCTGGGAGACCACGGCTCTTACACCTTGGAAGCAAAATCTGGCTGGCTGTTGCTTAGACAGTGACTTTAATCTGGGACATCCAAATGGGAGCACCAAGTACTTAGGACCAGAGACTCCCATTTGAAATCGTAGACTCTCCCTCCCAATAAAGCAACTAAATGACTTGTTTTGGAAAAGCATGTTGAGAAAAAAAATAATAATAACGCCCATGCAGATTCTGGTTGTAGCAGAGGATCTGATCTGAGAAGGGGAAAGGCCACGGGCTCCACGCGTGCCCACTAGAGACATCGTGTCGGTACAGGGCAGTAGAGATGGTTCTGGGCTCCGTTGACTTCTGCACCCTGAAGTTATTTGCTTTGACTGACTGCCAAGTCCTAAAGTTCAAAAGAGAGTCACAAGCGGGGAACGGGGCCAGCATTCTTGAGGCTGGATTCCCAGAATTCTGCCCTTTTATTATAAGCCTCTCACTCTCTCTAAGGTCAGCACCCTCGTGGTGGGGGCTTGGTCTTAGAGCCAGTCTCTCTGCTGCTACCAAGATCGTTAGGGGAATTCTGATGGTGAGAGCATCGGTGACATAGGCCACCCACGGGCTTGACCTTGAGCATGAAAACTTCTCCCAGAAGCCACCGCCACAGTCACATCTGAGGTTCACTAGGATGGCGCGACCCCTCCGGCTAAAGGCAGCACTTCTCATCAGCCTCTCACAAGACACTCGAGGCATTGCCTCTGTTAAACATGTCTCCTCACAGTTCAGTGCAAGCCTGAGCCCAGTGGACGGTAACTTACCTAGGCCTAGGCTTCCGCGTGGTTTCACCTTGGCTGCATTCCACTCTTGCTCCCTCCTCCCCAGTCGAACTTCTGCCATGTCCTGTTGGCACTTTTCCTTTAAGTGGCTCTCCAAGAAACCAACCACTTCTCCCCTTCTCCCATGCCACCAGCGCCTCCTAACGGCTCTCTCTGCCCCCATTCTGCCCTCTCCTCCCCCACGGCTTCTGTTCTTCTCCAGGCTCCAACCCCAAAGGTGGTCTCAGCACACACACGTGATTAATTGCAGCACCAACCTCCTCTTCGAGACCCTTCTGCTCCTTGGCTAAAACTCACAACCCTTTTTCTGGCCTCTACCTGCCTGGGTAGCCTCACCTTGACCGCTGCTCCCTTTCCCCCTCTCTGGCAGCCACAGTCACACACCCCTCCCCCAAACCTGACAAGGTTCCAAAGGCCCTTCCTTAGGGAAGCGTCCCTGAGGGACTCCCAATCTGGGGCAGATCTCTGTTTTAAACTTTCATTAATCATGTTGCTCTCCCTTCACAGCAATTATCTCTGTTTGTAATTACACTTTTGTGAATGTAACTGTGGGAGAAAGAG
Organism: Sylvilagus floridanus; assembly: GCA_949820135.1. Lineage (NCBI taxonomy): Eukaryota > Metazoa > Chordata > Mammalia > Lagomorpha > Leporidae > Sylvilagus > Sylvilagus floridanus. The sequence goes on from OX463239.1 coordinate 71,049,865, forward strand.
CCGCCTTCGGCCCCCTGTGCTCTGGGCTTCCTGACTCAGGGTGGGGTGACTCTGCTTGCCGCTGCCTGACACTGTCATCAGGGCCTCATGGAGCATGAGTGGAATGATTTACAGGGAGGTGGGGTGTGAGAGAAGCATAGAGAACTGATCGTGGGAAACAACATGTGTTTTTGAAAAGATCAGTACAATGCAGCCAGGTCAGCCGTTCCCAAAACCTCAGGACGAGATTGCTCATAAAACCCAAAATGTCAGAGGTGAAATTGTCAGTGCCCTGAATGCAGAAGAAAAGGTCCAAACGGGTTGTCGGAAATCACAGACAAGGAGCAGAGAAGACTCGAAACCTGGGATTTGCAGCCCAAGGTCAGAGAGGTAGGAAGTAAAGGGCAGGGAACAGTGAGGCCCTGGACAAGATCCAAGTTCAGTGACGTTGAGGGAAGTAATCCAGGCACAGAGAGACGGGCACCACCTGATCTCATCCATGTGTGGAATCTAAAAAAGTTGTCTCATGGACGTTGAGGGCAGGGGCCGGCGCTGTGGCGTAGCAGGTGAAGCCGCCACTTGCAGTGCCGGCACCCCATATGGGCACCAGTTCAAGTCTGGGCTGCTCCATTCCAATCCAGCTCTCTGCTGTGGCCTGGGAAGGCAGTAGAAGATGGCCCAAGGCCTTGGGCCCCTGCAGCCATAGATCCTGAAGAAGCTCCTGGCTTTGGATGGGCCCAGCTCCAGTTGTGGCCATTTGGGGAGTGAATCAGTGGATAGAAGACCTCTCTCTCTCTCTCTCTAACTCTACCTTTCAAATAAATAAATAAATCTTAAAAAAGAAGTTGAGGGCAGGGTGGTGGTTACCCGAGGCGGGGGAGGGCAGGTGTGGAGGAGAGCAGGGAGATACTGGTCAACGGGTGTAACAGGCTGTTATGGCGCAGGCAGGTGGATATCATCAACTATAATCCTACCTATTTTGAGTTAAACAAGGATTATAGTAGAGGAATGGGTGTTGGGGTGCAGCAGGTTAAACCACCACTCACATCCCATATCCGAGTGCCTGGCTGGAGATTAAGCTACTCCGCTCCGATCCAGCTTCCTGTAGATGCACCTAGGAGGCAAAGGCGATGGCTCGGTTCCTGGTTCCCTGCCACTCGTGAGGGAGACCCAGCTGGGGTCGAAGGCTCCTGGCTTCAGCCTGGTCCAGCTTTGGCTGTTGTCGACACTGGGGAGTAAATGAGCAGATGGAAGATCTCTCCCCCTTCCAAATAAATAAACATTTAAAAGACGAAACACTTTACAAATATGTTTTTTAAATAACTAGAAGAGAGGACTATGTAATAACCATAAAGAATGTTAAAAGTTTAAAGAGTGAAAGAAATGCTAATTACCCTGATTAGATCATTATTCAATACAAAAATGAATCAAGACATTATATTGTATCTCTTATATATGTTCAAATATTACATGTCCCTCAAGAAAATAAAATTAATTACAAATATGAGGCCATGGGCCAGCGCTGCACCTCAATAGGCTAATCCTCTGCCTGTGGCACCAGCACCCCGGGTTCTAGTCCCAGTTGGGATGCCGGATTCTGTCCCGGTTGCCCCTCTTCCAGTCCAGCTCTCTGCTGTGGCCTGGGAGGGCAGTGGAGGATGGCCCAAGTGCTTGGGCCCTGCACCCACACGGGAGACCAGGAGGAGGCACCTGTCTCCTGGCTTCGGATCGGCACAACGCAACAGCCGTAGTGGCCATTTGGGGAGTGAACCAACAGAAGGAAGACCTTTCTCTCTGTCTCTTTCTCTCCCACTGTCTAACTCTGCCTGTCCAAAAAAAAAAAAAAAAAAAACGAGGCCACTTGGGAGTGGTTTGTAACATGGTCCTTCAGAGGCTGAAGGGCACAATTAAAGGGAACAAAGATTTATGTATTTGAAAGGCAAAGTGACAGAGAGAGGGAAAGAGAGATCTTCCATCTGCCGGTTCACTCCCCAAATAGCCACAATGGCCAGGGCTGAGCCAGACCCAGGTCAGAAGCCAGGAGCTCCATCCAGGTCTCCCACATGGGTGCAGGGGATTCCTGTGGCATCATCTGTCTCCCAGGATGCTTTAGCAAGAAGCTGTATTGGAGGCGGAGCAGCTGGAATTCAAACATTGCTCTGATAGGGGTTGCTTAACCCTCTGTGGCCCAGCTCACACCCTACCTGAGGATGTTCGAACACATCCAGGTCAAGAATCCTAATGAACGAGAGTCTGGCAGTAGGTGGGTCACCATATTAAATGCTTGCTCATCCCAAGCTTTGTGAACCACTGCAATGGAGTTTAATGGAAGCACCCAATCCTGAAGACCAACTCCAACCCCCTTGATGCCGCTGCTCACTGGTAAGAAGCGTGAACTTCGTGCCTGCTGTGCAGAGTACTGGTTTGACTGACAGGAGCATGGGAAGAGGCACCTTCCAGAAAGAACTTCCCTTCCCCAGAAACAGCTCTGAGCCTGTTCTGACTTCCACTATTAGTCTTTTCTTCTTTTTTTCTTTTTGCTCTTGCTTTATCCAATATCAACTCCTATATTGAACCTCTTGCTGGGAGGTTTAGAATTTTTTTTTTTTTTTGCAATTTGATGGAAAGGGGCTTCAGTGTGAGTGCACGTTGGTTTACGGAGGGAGACTACTCCGAGCTTCATCCTGAGGGACCCACCCCTATCAACGGCAGTAGAGTTCAGCCACCTGCCGCCATCATCTTACTGGACCTGCGCATTTAGGAATGAGCTAGTGAAGGGCAGGGCACTGGCAAAGTGAGTTCTGCCAGCTGTCGCTCTCCCTGCACCTTGCAACATGTGACCCCGGTTCAGGGAGCGCAGCAGTCGCTGGCCCGCTTACACTCATTGACCACTGTTGCAAAACTCTGTGGGCAAATCACTGACACTGAACCACAACCCACCTCTGGGTGGTTGAGCCAGGGAAACCACGCTTAACAATGGGCTCTCCAGGTGTTTCAGATCATACCAAAGTATGAAAACCGTCAGCCTGCAGGCTAAAGCCCTGGTGTGGTTCCCAAGGCTCCACCTGCCTTCTGATCTCACTTCCATCTTCCAGGGTGAACCACTCCCGTTCTAGAAACAGGCCCTGCATTGTCATGCCTCTACCTCTTTGCTCACTCTGTTTCCCTGGCCTTATTTGTCTTTGACCAGTTCAACGGAGTGAATTCCTGTTTCCCTTCCAAAGCCCTTTTGAAACATCCCTCTCTGCTGGGTCTCCTTAGCTTTCTTCCTGCTGTCTCCTCCTTTCCCATAGCCATTGAGGTCTCTCGCTATTCTAGCACTTATCTTATTGTATTAATGAGTCTAAGCCCTGAAGAACCCAGGGCTGCCAGGAGCACACAGTGTTCCTTTGTGCATCTTAGAAGAGGTGCTCAGACATGTGGTTTGGCAATAGGAGCACAGGCTCCCTGGTGCAGGGCACAGCCTGCTTGACCAAGTTCCAGGGCTCTCCACCTGTCTTTCTGGCTGACCGTGAGCCCCCTGGACACTCTGCTGGCCTTTCTCATGTTTGTTTGCCCCCAGCCTAGAAGCCTGATGCTCTATGACCCTCTGTAAAAGGTTTTCCAAATTGCTGTAGCCTGGGATCAGTGCCCCACACGAACAGGGCATCCGATGCTGGAGGTTGCACAAGGCCTGGGACCAGTATAAACACAATGATTAAAGTACTCCGCTCTCCGTGGATTCTGGATTGTTAATCTGCACTTGGAAATGGTTCAGAGCTATGAGATTGAAATAGATGTGAGCTACCTCCTTCTTTGCTTTTTGGACCAAAAAAATTTTTTTTCCTTCCTTCCCAGGAGATAAATCTGCCCGGGGCTAGCTGTGAATAAGACCACAGCAGGATCTCCCTGCACTGGAAGGCCCTCTTTGGGACCCTTCTGCTGCCCAGGTTGCTCTTCAGTGAGGTGAGAAATGCAGAGAACACAGTCAGCTGGAGCCACGGAGCCACGGAGCCCCCAGGGAGGTGTTCCAGCCCCTCTGTTGCTGGCGGGGACAGAACATGGAGGGATCTGCAGCGTGCAGCCCCAGAACCCAAGAGTTTAGGGTGTCCAGGATTACAGCAAGAATGCATTTACATGTGACTTGATTGCTTTCTATTGAAAGGTCATTATGACATTTCCAGAAAAGGCTATTGACTAACTTTCCATCCATTCTAATCCAGCAAGAGCGTAGGTTGGCTTTTCAGATGATTGGACTTGAATTGCTAGTTTGTTTTTAATCACAGGTGCGGTGACCAAGCAATTCAGTTGGCAGGTTGAGTGAAAGAGGCAGAAAAACCAGCTGTGCGGGTATTAACTGGAATATGATTTCATAGGTAGCAGGGAAAGAGGAATTGTAGAGGTTGATATCTTGAGGTTTTTAAAAAATTTTTTTCACTAAAAATAATATTAGGGAGGAACAAACAGTATCTGTACCCTCACTGAGTCAGTCTACTTCCTAAAGCTTAGCTTTGCACAGTGGAAGCACCTTTCGGTGTAGTTACTGTTAGCTCCAACTTATTGATGTGGTTCAGAGCTCATCACCCAGGTCAGACTGTCGGACACACCTTGTACCTGACACCAACGCATGTAAGACACAGCCAAACCCTCAAAAGTTTGCAATGTAAATCAGAAGAATAATGCAAACAAATGAGATAACACAAGATCAAGGTGGAGGAGAGAACATGTAGGGCTGGTTGTGATGAAAGAAACTGTAGGAAGAGACAGGTCTGGGGTTGGGCTTTGGAAATTGTACAGCAGTCACAATCAGAAAGAGATGTGAAAACACTCTGATAAGGGGTGCTTTTAATTGCTTTTTTTTATTATTATTATTTGACATAATAGAGTTAGACAGATAGAGTTAGACAGTGAGAGAGAGAGAGAGAGATTTTCCCTCTCGTGGTTCATCCCCCAAATGGCAACCACAGCAGGAACTATGCCAGTCTGAAGCCAGGACCCAGGTGCTTCTCCTGGTCTCCCATGCAGGTGCAGGGCCCAAGGACCTGGGCCATCCTCCAGTGCCCTCCCAGGCCACAGCAGCAAGCTGGACTGGAAGAGGAGCAACTGGGACTAGAACCCAGTGCCCATATGGGATGCTGGCGCCGAAGGCAGAGGATTAACCAAGTGAGTCACGGTGCCGGCATCCTTTAATTGCTTTTTTAAAAAATTTATTTTATTATTTATTTGAAAGTCAGAGTTACACAGAGAGAGGAGAAGCAGAGAGAGAGAGAGAGAGAGAGAGAGAGAGGTCTTCCATCCAATGGTTCATTCCCCAGTTGGCTGCAACAAACAGAGCTATGCTGACCTGAAGCCAGGAGCTTCTCCTGGGACTCCACGTGGGTGCAGGGGCCCGAGGACTTGGGCCATCTTCTACTGCTTTCCGAGGCCATAGCAGAGAGCTGTATCAGAAGTGGAGCAGCTGGGACTCAAACCAGTGCCCATATGGGATGCTTTTACCTGCTATGCCACAGTGCCAGCCCTTAATTGCATTTTAAATTAAGCTTCTTATTTTGAGATAATCATGGATTCACAGTGGAGCCGAGTTCTAGTCCCGGTTGCTCCTCTTCCAGACCAGCTCTCTGCTATGGCCCAGGAAGGCAGTGGAGGATGGCCCAGGTGCTTGGGCCCCTGTACCCACATGGGAGACCAGGAAGAAGCACCTGGCTCCTGGCTTTGGATCAGCACAACGCCAGCCGTAGCAGCCATTTGGGGGGTGAACCAACAGAAGGAAGACCTTTCTCTCTGTCTCTCTCTCACTGTGTATGACTCTATCTGTCAAAAAAAAAAAAAAAAGACATTGATATAACTGTCAATCTAATTCTGGCTTACCCAGTTTTGCTAGTGCTCATTTGTGTGTGTGTGTGTGTGTGTGTGTGTATTTATGTCAATGAAGTTTGATGAGATGTTATGATCTGATGATACAGAAGGACAAACCAACTCAGACTCAGTTTCTAAGATCATTTCTGTGACCCCAAGAGCTGTGGGCAGTTTTCCCTGCCAGCAAGCGAGTAATCAGTTCTGCAGCAGATGCCCCGAGAGCCCTCTAATGTAGATCTGAAAATGTCTACCTGGAGGTACTGTCATGTCCCACAAGCTGAGGGCTTAGGTTCCTCCGCCTTGGGGATGCCAGCAGCAAGTCCCCAGCTGTTTACCCTGTGCTTCCGCCCCACCTCCCTTGGTTCAACCAATCTGAGCAGCTCGCAGAACTCAGTGTTTACTGGCTTGTTGGGAAGGCTGTTACAAAGGATACAGATGAGGAGGTAATGCAGGATGAGGCACAGCACAAGGGGTGGGGAGTGGCCATGCCTCCTCCGAGCGCACCACCCTCTAGGAGCCTTCAGCATCCAGCCGTCCAGAGATCATCTGCATCCTGCCCCTGTACGGAGACGTCAGGGCGTGGGCGTGTTTGCTAACAGTCTGGGTAGGGATACCCAGCAAGGCCCATCTGCTCACTTTCTTCCCTGTTCCCCCATCAAGGGGATGGGACAGATCACTTCCGGAACAAGGAGGGTCTTACGCTCTACTGAGTTTCTGCAGCCTGCTGTGGGAAGGAGTTCCTGACCAAGAGCCACAGCCAAAAACCAATCACTTTAACTGCGTGTGTCCAACACCGCAGTCAGGCTGAAGAGCAGTCTGTCACCGCCAAGACCCTACAGGTTGTTCTATCATAGACACACCACCCCCCCAACTCCAGCCCCCACTCCATGTAAACCACAGCCTCTTCTCCATTTCAACAATTTTCTCATTTCATGAATGCTATGTAAGTGGGACAAAAGATCCGAGCAGACATTTCTCCAAAGAGGGTGTCCACATGGCTTAATAGCCACCAGTGAAATGCAAAACAAAACCTTAGTGAGATACCACTTCACGCCTGCAAGGAAAGCTGCTGTGGTTTGAATAAGATTTGGCTCTGACCTCCTGCAGATGTTTAATCCCCAAAGTCATACATTCATGAGGGTGGAAACAATATCCAATTATGGTACTTAGGAGCCTCTGGGAGGTCCTGAAGCCCTTGAGGCTGTGCCCTGGGAAGGATTCGAGCCCAGCCATTCCCTCTGCTTCTGGGCTTGCCCTGTGCACCTCCTCTGCACAGAGCAAGGCGTTCTGCCAAAAGGCTGAACTACGGGGGCCTGCCCAGTCTTGGATTACGAACCTTCAAAACCGTAAGCCAAAATACATTTATTCCCTTCATAAGTAGCTTGTCTTAAATATTTCATTATAGTGATGAAAAGCTGACTTATTCAGTGGCTATTATCAAAAAGACAGTGATGAGCTGGCGCTGCAGCTCAATAGGCTAATCCTCCACCTTGCGGCGCCGGCACACCGGGTTCTAGTCCCAGTCGGGGCACCGGATTCTGTCCCAGTTGCCCCTCTTCCAGGCCAGCTCTCTGCTGTGGCCAGGGAGTGCAGTGGAGGATGGCCCAAGTGCTTGGGCCCTGCACCCCATGGGAGACCAGGATAAGCACCTGGCTTCTGCCATCGGATCAGCGCAGTGCAACAGCCGCAGCACGCTGGCCGCGGCGGCCATTGGAAGGTGAACCAACAGTAAGGGAAGACCTTTCTTTCTGTCTCTCTCTCTCACTGTCCACTCTGCCTGTCCAAAAAAAAGAAAACAGTGATGGGGCTGGTGCTGTGACATAGCAGGCTATGCCACCTTGGTGCCAGCATCCCATATGAACACTGGTTCAAGTCCCGGCTGCTCCACTTTCGATTCAACTGCCTACTAATGCACCCAGGAAAGGCAGCAGCAGATAGCCCAGGAGCTTAGGCCTCTGCAATCCATGTGGGAGACCTGGATGGAGTTCCAGGCTCCTGGCTTCTGTCTGGCCTAGCCCCCGGCTGCTATAGCCATTTGGGGAATGAACACCAGAGGATGGAAAATCTCTCTCTCCCCCCTCTCTGTAACTCTGCATTTCAAATAAATAAATAAATAAATAAAACTTTAAAAACAAAAGACAGTGATGGCAAGGATATAGGGACATTATAACCCTTTATACAATGCTAATAGAAAAGTAAGGTGAGAGTCCGGTGCTGTGGTGCAGCAGGTTAAAGCCCTGGCCTGCAGCGACGGCATCCCATATGGGTGCTGGTTCTAGTCCCAGCTGCTCCTCTTCTGGTCCAGCTCCCAGCCATGGCCTGGGATAGCAGTAGAAGATGGCCCAGGTCCTTGGGCCCCTGCCCTCACGTGGAAGACCTGGAAGAAGCTCCTGGTTCCTGGCTATGGATCGGCGTTGCTCCGGCCATTGTGGCCATCTGGGGAGTGAACCAGCGGATGGAAGATCTCTCTGTCTCTACCTCTCTCTGTAACTCTTTCAAATCAATAAAATAAATCTTTAAAAAAAAAAAGGAAAGAAAAGTGATGCAGCTGTATTGAAAAGCAATCTGCATCCTCACACAAGATTCAACATGAAGTTGTGAGATAGCACAGCGGTTATTGTATGTATCCAAGAGAAATGAAAACATGTTCACACAAAAATTTGAATACAAATGTTCATAGCAGCTCATTTGTAATAACCAAAAAGTTGAAGAAAGCCAGATATCTGTCAAGAGGTAAATACATAAAATTGTTCTGTATCCACACAATGCAAAGCCGCCCATCCCTGAAACAGAACAAACTATTGATGTGTGTGTTTGTGAGCATTCATTTCAAAATAATTATGCTGAGTGAAAGAGGCCAGGTTTTTGCCTTTTGTTTGTAAGCACACAGGGTCAGGCGTTTGGCCTAGCAGTTAAGATGTTGGTTAAGACACGGGATGTGGTGTACTGAAGTGGCTGGGCTTGACTCCAGCTTCCCACTACTGCAGACCCTGGGAGGCAGTGGTGATGGCTAAGTGGTTAGATTCCTGTTAGATTTCTGCCACTGATGTGGGAGACCTGGACTGAGTTGCTAGCTCCCAACTTTGGCCCCAGTCAAGTGCCATTGTGAGCATTTAGGGAGTGAGCAGCAGATGGGAGCAGTCTGTGGCTGTCAGTCTCTTCCTCTCTTCCCGTCAAATAATTTTGAAAAGAGTGCATAACCACATGAACATGTATGCATGTATGTAAAATTCCGGAAAATGCAAACTAACTTATAGTGACAGAAAAACAGATCAGTGGTTCCTTGGGGAGGGAGGAGGGATTAGGAGGGAGGAAGAAAGGTTTATATGTTCACTGCTTTGATTGTGGTCATGGTTTCACTCTTACACATACTCATATACCAAAACCCGCCAAGTCATACATATTAAGTATGTTCAGGTTAGTGTGTTTATTTTATCCCAATAAAGTGATTTTAAGAACACCATTAAAGAGCATTCTTTTTTCAATTTCATTTAAATTTGAGAGACTAAGAGAGATACAGACAAATGGGCAGATAATTTTTGTTCACTTATCCACTTATAGACCAAAACTTCTCAAATTGTACACTTTAAATATGTTCAGTTCATTGTGTTTCTATTTATACCATTAAAGAAAATTATTTTTTAATTGTACTAAATTGATTTGAGAGATAAACAAAGGGACAGAGTTCCCACCTACTGGTTTATTCTCCAAATGCCTGCAACAGCCAGATCTGGGCCAGGCTTAAGCTGAGACTAGAATCTCAATCCAGGTCTCCCACAGGAGTGGGGAGGCCCTAACTACTTGAGTCATCACCTGCTGCTTCCCTGGGTGTGCTCTAGCAGGAAACTGGGTCAGGAGCAGGGTGAGGACTTTAAGCAAAGCATCCCTATGCAGGATGTAGGCATCCTGAGCAGTGTCTGCAGGCCAAAGGCCCACCCCTGAACATTCTTCTTAAAAAAACCTGTAGTCATACTGTTTTCCTCCCCCTCCAAGTTCTCAGCCATTATGCCCGCTTATGTTTTAGCCATTGAAATATCTTGCTTTTTCTACTTAGCATCATTTCGTAAATTTTTCTCCATTATCATTGTGTTCTCCATGAACATTTACATTTAAGTGTAACACAGAGACAGAACAGTGGTAAGCGTACGGTGCCGTGAATTATCACTGGGACAGCACACCCGGAAGACCTGGCTTGGAAAACCCGGGCCTGCTCCTCGAGGACAGTGTTGTGGGCAGGGCAGCTCCCTGTGCACGGCCAACGAGGAGCACAGCTGAAACAGACCTTCTTCAGTCTCCGTGCGCAGGAGAGGGAAGACCTGAGCTCCCCTCCAGTGTGTGCAGAGCCCATTGGGTGTTTACAAGGGGGAGGGAGGGAGAGACTGCAAGGACTGAGCAGAGTCAGGAAAGTGAAAATTACTGAGCAGGGAAGGGCTAATGGGCACTTCTCACTTAGGCCAGGGTGGGAGGCAGGACCCTATCTCCTGGCGCTGGGAAACAATATGTTCCTTCGGCAGCCTTGAGTGTTCTCAGCCAGGCACTTGAAGGGGGGTGGGGTCATCCCAGGCATATGGCTTTGAGCTGTTAGAAACTCTTAGTGTCTGTTCAAGGCTTTTTGGCCAAAGCTGAGATCTGCTAGACAAGGCAGTTCAAAAGAGCTTGGATAGTTTGATGGGTGAGCATCTTGGCCAATACAGCTACCCCACAGATGGGGATGGCATTCAAAAATCATCCTCCTGAGACCCCGTTTGCTAAATGTGAGGACCATGTCCCCAACATGAAAAGCAAAAATGTAGCCCAACATATTCCTAGTCACCCCATCCCATGAAGAACCACCTCATGGATAATTCCTAACTTGCCTTCCAGCTCGGAAGTGCTGCGGCAATGTCCTTGGCTATTTTTGTCTCCACGTGAAAACAGAACCAAAGACACAGGCTGCGAAGGCAGGTGCAGCACAGGCCAACGGAGGCGGCAGGAGGCCTTCCCTCCGCTGTAGTCCTTCCATGGAACACACTCTCCTTGCATGAATCCCTTGTACAGATTCCCAGGGAAGTCAGGCCAGCAAACGGGCAGGCCTGATTCAGATCCTGATTCTTCCATTTAACCATCATTTCCCTCGCCTCTCCTGGATTGTCAGGGAGATAATACCCACTGCTAAGTGAAATGATGCATGCAGTAACAGTCAATAAGATACCTCTCCTCCTTGGCAGTGTGTGGGAGGTGACCTAGAACTACGTAAGGGCCTCTCCTGACTTGAACTCCTTTTCTCAGGCCTCTGAAAGGGCTCTCTCTCAAGTGAAAAGACAAACCCATAAATGACCATCTTCAAAATTAAACTTTAAAAGGAGACTGCTAAAACCACTCTGTAAGTCAGTAATCATAACAAATCGATGTAATGATTTTTTTCTAAAAAGCACATTTTTTTAAAATATTTTATTTATTTATTTGAGAGATAGAGTTAACAGACAGAGAGAGGCAGAAGCAGAGAGATCTTCCATCTGCAGGTTCACTCCCCAAGTGGCCACAACGGCCAGAGCTAGGCCATTCTGGAGCCAGGAGCTTCTTCCTGTTTCCCATCAGGTGCAGGGGCCCAAGCACTTGGGCCATCTTCTACTGTTTTTCCAGTGCTCCAGGCCATAGCAGAGAGCTGGACCAGAAGAGGAGCAGCCAGGACTTGAACCAGTGTCCAAATGGGATGCTGGCACTGCAGGCGGCGGCTTAGCCCACTATGCCAAAGAGCTGGCACCATGGTACTCAATAGTTTAAATACAGCTACAGCCCAATCATCTAAGTCGGTACAAAGCACATATCAAGCTTCCTGGGGGGCTGGGGAGAGGGCTCCCTGTGCAGTGTTAAACAAGAGCACCCACAAAATCCTGGGTTGAGTTGGGGTCCTCATGTGGCTCTTCCTGCTATAGTACTGGGCCAGGGGCCCCAGGCCTGCAGAGAATGCATGCATCCGGGACTCTTCTCTGGGTGTTTAACCCCATCAGTGTCCTGTTTAGTCGCGGCAGTTCTGCACTGAGTTTGCAAAGCAAGGCCTTTGGGGGTTCCTGCTCCTTGCACACAGGCAGCCATGCTCCCTGAGGGCAGTGCCAGGGGTCTGCAGCTGGATGGCGCAGTCCCAGCGCCACGCTCTCGAAACTTGCACCTACCACCAGTTTTATCTACTCCCTTTCCCCACACCTGTCCCTAAGCAGTGGGTGTGGGGAACTAGAAAGAAGGAAAGGAAGGGGAAAGAACGCGAGTAGGGGCCAGTGCTGTGGTGCAGTGGTGCAGTGGGTTAAGCCTGCAATGCCGGCACCCCATATGAGCCCCGGCTGGAATTCCAGCTGCTCCACTTCTGATCCAGCTCCCTGCTCATGCACCTGGGAAAACAGCAGAAGATGGTCCAAGTGCTTTGTGGTCCCTGCATCAACATGGAGAGACCCAGATGGAGTTCCTGGCTCCTGGCTTCCACCTGGCCCAGCCCAACTGTTGAGGCCATTAGTGGAGTGAACAAGCAGATCAAAGATTCTCTCTCTCTCTCTCTCTCTCTCTCTCTCTCACTCACTTTCTCCCCCTCCCTCTCCCTACCCCCCCCCCCCGTAACTCAGCCTTTCAATTAGATTTTTTAAATCTTTTTAAAAAGAAAAAAAGAGGGTGCATCCCCTGCTTGCAGAGCGCCCCAACTTAAACTCCTGTCAGGACCTCCCTGCAGCTTCTCAAGGCTCCTGGAGAGAGGACATTGAAACGGAGTTGGCAGAGAAAATAGCTCCGGAAGCAACTGAATATTCACTTGAAACTCCCCTTCTGATGGCTGCCTGTGACTGAAAAGGCACTAAACCAGATAGAGCGAATACTAAAGCTCTCCTCCCCTTGGGCCGGTGCTGTGGTGTAGCGGGTAAAGCCACCACCTGCAGCATGGGCATCCCATATGGGCACCAGTTCGAGTCCCAGATGCTCCACTTCTGATCCAGCTCTGCTATGGCCTGGGAAAGCAGTGGAAGATGGCCCAAGTCCTTGGGCCCCTGCACCCACGCGGGAGACCCAGAAGAAGCCCCTGGCTCCTAGCTTCAGATTGGCACAGCTCCAGCTGTTTTGGCCAACTGGGGAGTGAACCAACAGATGGAAAACCTCTCTCTCTCTCTCTCTCTCTCTGCCTCTCTCTCTCTCTGCCTCTCCTCTCTGTGTTACTCTGATTTTCAAATAAATAAATGTTTTTTAAAAGTAAATAACGCTCTCCTCCCCACAGTGGGGAGGGCATTTGGCCAAGCAAAGCTGACAGCAGTTACTAGGAAAGCAAACCTTTTCTGCTGATAGTTCAGGACACTCAGACTTCTCAAACAAGTGGCCACAAGTGTTAGCCACTACCACCACCCTGCCACCTTGGGGGTAATGAAAGCCCAGGCCTGCGGGACTCAGAGCCTGCCTACCACCCTCTAGGAAGAAAAGGGAGTTCATTCCTTTGTGGTGATTCCAATTATGAAAAATTCTATTTAAAAAATCTGCAGGTGGTCCTGCCCCAGGGCTAACCACAGGAGGCTGTCTTTTCTCTGACTGGTAGGAGGGCTTTCAGGAGTTTTGAGTAGGGGATGCATAGGGTCGTATTTGGCTTTCAGAATATTTATTTTGGTTCAACCTACATATTTTTTAAAATATTTATTTATTTATTTGAAAGGCAGAATGATGGTGAGGATAGGGGGAGACAGAGAGAGATCTTCCGTCTCCTCGTTTACTCCCTAAATGGCCACAATGGCTGGAGCTAGAAGTTCATCCGGGTCTCCCACATGGGTGGCAGGGCCCAGGTACTTCGGTCATCAACTGCAGCTTTCCCAGAATACATTAGCAGGGAGCTGGATTGGAAGTAGAGCAGCCGGGACCCAAACTGGCACTCATGTGGGATGCCAGAGTCACTAGTGGTGGCCTAACCCACTATGCCACAACATCAGTTCCATACTTCTTTTCTCTTTTGACTAAACTTTCTGCTGTGAGATAGTTGAAGATGCACATGGAGTTCTAAGAAATAAGGTGGACCAAACCCATGCATCTTTTATCCAGTCTAAGCCAGTGCGTCATCTTGCAAAATTACCCTGCAGCATCACAAGCAGAATGCTGACAGTGATGCAGTCAGGATCCACAGCGTCTCCTTCATCATGGGGATCACTCCCAGTGCCCTCTGTAGCCATACCTGCTTCTTCCCCACCGCAGCAAAGGCAAGGACTGGTCCATTCTCCAGTTCTATGCTTTCGTCATTTGAAGAATGCTATGTGGATGGACTCCTACAAATACCTGAGTGTGGCTTTTGTACTCAGCCCAGCTCTCGGGAGGAGATTCATGGAGGCTGTTGTGTGTATCAGTAGTTTGCTACTTTGTATTGCTGTATAGTAGTCCATCCAGCGGATGTACCGCATTCTGTTTAACCATCCACCCACTGAAGGACATCTGGACCACTTCCAGTTTTGAAGTGTTGCAAATAAAGCTGCCATAAGCATTTATACCCAGTTTTTTTTTTTTTTTGTATCAGCAATAAGCTCCCATTTCTCTGTGCATAAATGCTTAGGAGAGCGCACGCTGGGTCATATGGCAAATGCAGGTTTAGTCCTCAGAGAAACTGCCAAACTGTCCTCCAGAGTGGCTGCAGCAGCAGTCCCTGGCCGGCATTTGGTTTAGTGCCATCCTTCTAAGTGGTGGGGATTCCCCACTGTGGTGGTGATTTGCATTTCCCTAGTGAGAATATTTTCAAACCATACATCCAGCACAGGACTGGCAGAGAGTCCTCTGGGATATAAAGAATTCTCAAAACTCGAAACAGTAAAAAACAAAACAAAACACAAATAATCCAGTGAGGAAGTTGGCAAAAGACACAAGGAGACATTGCCTGAGATGTCTGGATCCCCAGAGAGCAAATCAGATGCCACCCAATGTGAGGACATCTTCCAGATTTGATTAACTCTCACCATTGTAACCTCTCAACCCTGCAATAACGCCCCCACATAGTCCTTATCACTATTGGGAGTTTGCATTTATCTGTGCGTTTCTGTGACTGATGACCATCCAGGAGGCCTGAGACTACATCTGGTCTGTTCACAGTTGCCATTGTGACCTCAGCTCCAACTCTGGCAAGGAGCAGATATCTAAGAAATCTGTGTAGGATGATTATGAGTGGAGTTTCTCAAAAAGCTTCAGTGAACCTGAGATCAAAAGAACAGTGGGAAGCATTTGGGACCGGAAGCAGAGGTCCTGTCTCAGGGACAAGGCACAAAGCAGGCCGCAGGACCACAGTGTTGGGTCTGCATTTGAACAACTATATCAAAACAGTCCTGGACTCTGACTTCCTGGAGAAGAGAAGTTTCTCCTGGTGTACTAGTGGGTTCTGTCTGAGGTCCAGTCCAATTCTCTGTTTTTAATCCATTTTTTAAACTGAGATTTTTTTTTTAAATAAAATTTTCAAAATACCTTTTTTTATTTGAAAGTTATAGAGAGAGAGGGAGAGAAAGAGAGAGAGAGAAAGAGAGAGAGATCTTCCATCCGCTGGTTTACTCCCCAGATGGCTGCAACAACCAGGGTTGAGGAAGGCCAAAGCCAGGGTTCTGGAGCTTCATCCAAATCTCCCATGTGGGCGGCAGGGCTCACACACTTGGGCCATCTACTAGTGCTTTTCCAAGGCAAAAAGCTGGATTGGAAGTGGAGCAGCCAGGACTCCAACCAGCACCCATATGGGATACCGGCATCGCAGGCAGTGACTTTACCCACTATGCCACATACCAGCCCCTTAAATAAAATTTTAAAAACTTATTTTATAGGCATAGAGACAGAAAGACAGAGAGGGGAAGATCTTCCACCCACCAGTAACACCTCCCCCCAACCTGCAACAGCCAGAGCTAGGCCCTGCCAAAGCCAGGAGCTGGGAAGTCAGCCCCAGTTTCCCACATGGGTGGCAAGTTCCCAGCCACTCGTGGGCTCACCTCTGCCACATCAGCAGGAAGCTGGAGTCAAGGGGCAGAGGCAAAGGCGGCTGGGCTCAGGCGCGAGGTGACTGCACGATGGCTGACTCAGAAGAAGTGCCTAGAAATCAGAGTGCAGTGGAATGGACTGCCTGGACAAACCTGCCCACAACTCAGAAAATAGTCCTGGGCCTTGGGATCCTAGCCAGTGCAACAGTTGCCTTTATTCTACAACACAGGTATAGAGAAGGCCAAGAGGAGCGGTGGACATTTGTTGGTGAGGACGACATTGACATTGAGACACAGGAAGCTCATCTTTGGCCAGCAAGGAGCCAATGTTAAAGAGCTGCGGAAACAGACAGGTGCTCAGATTGATGTGGACACAGAAGACGTGGGCAATGAGTGAGTGCCACTTACCAGGGATTTTCCTGTTCAAGTGTGTTGTGCAAAGCCAAAGCAGCAATGCATCCTCTCCTGACAGAGAATACCCCAGTGTCTGAGCCATTCTCAGTCCCCCAGAGATCTGGGGGCAGAATCATAGGGAGAGGCTGCAGGACAATTCATTCTATCTGCAACGCCTCTGGAGCTAAAACTACCTGTGACAAAGAATAGGAGGGGCTCATCCTACTATTAAGACTTATAGGGGGCCCAGCACTGTGGCGTAGTGGGTAAAGCTGCTGCCTGCAGCACTGGCATCCCATATGGACACCGGTTCAAGTCCCAGCTGCTCCACTTCCAATCCAGCTCTCTGCTATGGCCTGGGAAAGTAGTGGAAGAAGGCCCAAGTGCTTGGGCCTCTGCATTCATATGGGAAACCCAGAAGAAGCTCCAGGCTCCTAACTTAGAATTGGCACAGCTCCTGCCATTGTGGCCAATTATGAAGTGAACCAGCAGATGGAAGACCTCTCTCTCTCTCTCTCTCTCTCTCTCTCTCTCTCTCTCTCTTTCTCTGTGTGTGTGTGTGTGTGTAACTCTGACTTTCAAATAAATTAAAATCTTAAAAAAAAAAAAAAACAACTTAAGGGGCCAGCACTGCCTGCTGCTCTACTTCCAATCCAGCTCTCTGCTATGGCCTGGGAAAGCTGCGTAAGATGGCCCAAGTCCCTGGGCCCCTGTACCCATGTGGGAGACCTGGAACAAGCTCCTGGTTCCTGGCTTTGGACTGGCCCCGCTCCAGCCGTTGCAGCCATTTGGGGAGTGAATCAGCAGTTGGAGACCTCTCTTTCTCTGTAACTCTGCCT
This sequence comes from Sylvilagus floridanus, assembly GCA_949820135.1. Lineage (NCBI taxonomy): Eukaryota > Metazoa > Chordata > Mammalia > Lagomorpha > Leporidae > Sylvilagus > Sylvilagus floridanus. The sequence continues at coordinate 71,066,843 of OX463239.1, forward strand.
CTCAAATAAATAATAAATAAATCTTTAAAAAAAAAAAAGATTTATGAAAATCTTGGGAACCCAGAAAGAAGTGGCAGCAGCCCAGCGTTTGATACTAGAGAAAGTGTCAGAAGATGAAGAACTTTGGAAGAGAATTGCCCATTCTACAGAAACCAGAGTCCCACACAAGCAGCTGATCGATGTGAAAAGAGAAGTGACAGAGCCAGGAGCAGCAGGAGAGTCAGCTTTGTGGGAAAACACCAGTTTTCTAGCGTGAGACAGGTTGCACTCCTGGCAGTTCCTCCCCACAAAGGTGGTGATGTGGCTATTTTGGGGCCAAAAGAGGGTTCCTGGGAGAAACCCAATGATGATGGCTTTCAGAAGTCTGGAGACCAGGCCAGTCCACAACCGTCCACGTTTCAAATTCTTAGACCCGACTTCAGTTTCCATGCAGATGAGTACCTGGAAGTCTATGTCTCAGCTTCTGGAAACCCTAATCATTGGGATCCAAATCATTGGCTCCAACAGCCTTGGTTGGGTAGGCTGATCAGTGAGATGACCCAGTGTTATGAGAACAGTCTGCCTGGGGACTTGACAGTGCACGTGGGAGACATCATAGCAGCACCTTTGTCTGCAAGTTCCTCCTGGTGGGGAGCCAGGGTTCTTGGCCCTTCAGAGAATAGAAACGTGGACCTCTATGTTGTAGACTTTGGAGATAAGGAAGGTTGCCCGCTGAGGATCTTGGGGCTCTCAGGATGATTGCCAGAGCCTACCGTTGCAGGCAATAGAATGTAGTCCGGCCCAGATCACCCCCTTGGGTGAGCAATGGGAGGAGGAGGCTTTGGATGAGGTTGACAGACTCACCTACTGTTCTGACTGGAGGCCCCTGGTGGCCAAGATGTCCAGCTACGTCCAGACTGGATACCAGCCTGGCCAAAGACTGACCCTTATGACACCAGTAACAGGAAGAACCTTGACATTGGGCTAGAATTAGTTCGTGAAGGATATGCGGTTGAACTTCCCGAAGGCCTGGACGACCACAGAGCTGTCCCAGACATGATGAAGGATGGGGCCACGGAGACGGATGCCTCTCGGGAACATGCTCCAGAGACCAGGAGCCCTGGAGCGGCGGTACACGCTCGCTCCTGCTCGGCTCAGCAGAAGCTGCCTCCACACCTGGTGCCGACCAGCTTGAAGACGACTACTCACTCTGAAGCCCGGGCTCCAGCGGGCACAGCCGTCTGCCTCGCTCTGTTAGGGTGTCTGGAGAGAGAGGAGTCTCACGCAGTGTTCCCTGCATGGCACACGTGGTCTGCCTTGGGGACCAAATTCATCTTCTCCTTCCACTGGACCACCAGAAGGAGTGTGGGGCAGCGGGGGGGGGACAACTCCACCCCCCAGGGAGTACAGACGCATTGCTCCCGGGCTCTTCCACCTGCCTGCCTGCTGTAATGCATTCTGACTGCGAGGCTGTGTCCTTGTCCAGGCTGGGAAGCAGCCAGGTGTGGCTCACTGGAAGTGATGATTCTGCAGGCTTCTGACTCTGGTTAAGGAAAGTCTTTGAGATTCCAAACCGGGGACTTGTACTGCAGGAGTCAGGAGGTAGAGGTAACAGTCATCATGAGTCTATGAGAGTCTCAGGAAGTGAGAAACTGCCTCCAGGCCTCTGCGGCTGCAGGCATTAGAGACAGTTTTCAAACAGTGTTCCAACTATTTCTCTGTAAAATTTCAGTTAAGAGTAGGAGGGAGGAAACTCAGGAAATACTCTAAATTGCTAGTGTAATATCTATATGTAAACACATATACCCAGAGAGAAAGAACCTATACACCTCTATTTAAATTACTTGGGGAACTCTTTGCTAAATAAAGGTCTCAAGAAACTTTTTTTTTTTTTTGACAGGCAGAGTTAGTGAGAGAGAGACAGAGAGAAAGGTCTTCCTTCTGTTGGTTCACCTCCAAAATGGCCGCTATGGCCGGCACATTGCGCTAATCTGAAGCCAGGAGCCAGGGGCTTCCTCCTGGTCTGCCATGCGGGTTCAGGGCCCAATACCTGGGTCATCCTCCACTGTACTCCTGGGCCACAGCAGAGAGCTGGACTGGAAGAGGAGCAACCGGGACAGAATCCTGCACCCCGACCAGGACTAGAACCCGAGGTGCCGGCGCCACAGGTGGAGGATTAGCCAAGTGAGCCACAGCACCAGCCTAATTAAAAAAAAAAAAAAAAAAAACCAGAGTCAGGAAGTAAACCCCAGTATTCCAATAGGGGATATGAGTCTCTCAACCAACATCTTAGCCACTCAGCTAAATGCCCACCCTGTGTCCAGTATTTTGAACAAAACAGACTTTCCTGTCTTGCTTCCAGATGATAGGAAAAGCAAAAGATTATTACAACCAATGACAGAATTTCTGTTAAAAATTATACCAGTGGAAATACTTAGCCAAATCCAGTAAGACAAAGGTTAACAGAGAGACGGTCATTTGTTAAGACTTATATGTAGGTTAAATCATCCTTGTAAGTACCTGATACAGGAGGAAGGCTTAGCTTGGCTTTATGGTTAGTGTTAAAAAAGTATGTATTGGGGGGGCTTGGTTGCTGCCACAAATCCATTATGAATCAGCATTGTGGCTCATCTGCTGCAAACGTCAACTGTTGAGAAAAAGGGAAGTGACAGGCTCACTGTATCCATAGACCCTCAAGTGCTATGTCAAGTTAATCTCCTTTTTAAAAAGATTCATTTATTTATTTGGAAGGCAGAGTGAGAGAGAGAGAGAGAAACCTTTCATGAGCTGGTTCACTCCCCAAATGGCTACAACAGCCAGGTCTGAACTAGGCCAAAGCCAGGAGCCAGGAACTCCTTCCTGGTCTCCCACAAGGGTGCAGGGGCCCAAGGGTGTGGGCCATCTTCCACTACCACCCCAGGCACGTTAGCAGGGAGCTGGATTGGAAGCAGAACAGCCAGGACTCAACCAGTGCTCTGATATATGAAGTTGGTATTGCAAGCAGCAGTTTAAACTGCTTTGCCATAATGCAGACCTCTGTGTCAAGTTCTTAGAGAACTTTTGGGCCTGAGATCTTGAGATATTAAGAATGATTATAGCAGCCACAGCTTAGCCTACAAAAGTAAACCTTAAGGGAAAACAAGAGCTGAGCTCAGACAGAGGCAGTCCGCCAAATGTGTACTTCCAGCTTCCAAAGAGGTACTTTTAAAGTTTTCTGTGGTTTTTCATTTCCATAATTTGTTATTTTTCATATTTTTAGTTCTTGTTTCAGTTCTTCCTATTTTCATAATTCCTGTTTCATAATTCCTCATTCATTTTGTGTTTATTATGAAGTCATCTCCCCCTTTAAGAATTCCTTAAAGAGCATATTGGGGTGGACATTTGGCAAAGTGATTGATCTACTGCTTGGGACATCCGCATCCCATGTCAGAGTACCTGGTTTCCAGTCCTAGCTCTGCTCTGTGTTTCTGTCTTCCCAGTCATCTGTACCCTGGGTGATGGATCCCTGCTGCCGTGTGGGAGGCCCAGGTGGAGTTCCTAGCTCCTGGCTTTCTCCTGGTCCAGCCCTGGCTGTCACAGACATTTGGGGAGTGCACCAGGCCATGACAGTATCCCTCTGTGTGTCTTTCAAATTAATGGATTTTTAAAGCATATTTACTTTGTTTTCTTTTCTTTTTACTTTTTCTTTTCTCTTCTTTTTATTTTATTTTATTTTTATTTATTTATTTATTTTTGAAAGATAGAGTTAGACAGTGAGAGAGAGAGAGAGACAGAGAGAAAGCTCTTCCTTTGGTTGGTTCACTCCCAAAATGGCGGCAACAGCCAGAGCTATGCTGATCCGAAGCCAGGAGCCAGGTGCTTCCTTCTGGTCTCCCATGTGGGTGCAGGAGCCCAAGCACTTGGGCCATCCTCCACTCCCTTCCTGGGCCACAGCAGAGAGCTGGCCTGGAAGAGGAGCAACCGGGACAGAATCTGGTGCCCCAACTGGGACTAGAACCCAGGGTGCCGGCGCCGCAGGCGGAAGATTAGCCAAGTGAGCCGTGGCACCAACCATAAATAAAATATTTAAAAAAAAAAAAAAAAAAAGAAATCTCGGCCGGCGCCGTGGCTCAACAGGCTAATCCTCCTGACTTCAGCCTAGGCCATCCTCAGTGATGTGGGTGGGTGGCTGGGGGATCTGTCTCCCTCTCTGCCTCTCAAAGAGATAAATAAAATTTAAAACCATACAGATATGCTTCTTTTTCTTTTTCTTCTTCTTTTTTTTTTTTTTTGACAGGCAGAGTGGACAGTGAGAGAGAGAGAGAGACAGAGAGAAAGGTCTGAACCTGAGAAAGGGGTGAACCAAAGGAAAAAGGAAGACCTTTCTCCCTGTGTCTCTCTCTTCTCACTGTCTAATTCTGCCTGTCAAAAAATTTTTTTTATTTATTTGAGAGGTAGAGTTACAGACAGTGAGAGAGACATTACAGACAGTGAGAGAGACAGAGAGAAAGGTCTTCCTTCTGTTGGTTCACTCCCCACATGGCCGCAATGGCTGGAGCTGTGCCGATCTGAAGCCAGGAGCCAGGAGCTTCTTCCAGGTCTTCCCACATGGATGTAGGGCCCCAGGACTTGGGCCATCTTCTACCGCTATCCCAGGCCATAGCAGAGAGCTGGATTGGAAGAGAAGCAGCCGGGACTAGAACCGGTGCCTATATGGGATGCCGGCGCCACAGGCAGAGGATTAACGTACTGCACCAAGGCGCCGGCCCCTTGTCTGGAGTGATTTCATTTTTGGATTACTGATTCTATTACCAGTGTCTCAGAAATCTTTCTTCATGTGTTTTGGAAATTGGGCTACAGGTTTATTTCTGGTGAAAAGTGTCCTTCCTTCTTCCTTTCCCTCTTTCCCTCTCTCTTCCCTGCTCTCTCCTTGTCTAGTGGCTCACTGTTCTCTCTGGTCTCTGTGGTTCCTAGTCCAAAGCCAACTCAAAAGTGAGCGCTGTGAGCTCCTGCCCCTGTGTGACGGCAGAGGTCCTGCCAGGTCTCCTCCTGGGCACTGAACTTGTACAGAGGACATGGATTCTCCGGGGCCAGCCCAGAAGCCTCTTTAAACCCAATTCTTAAAATTAAAGGGCCGGCGCTGTGGCTCAACAGGCTAATCCTCCGCCTTGCGGCGCCGGCACACCGGGTTCTAGTCTCGGTCGGGGCACCGGATTCTGTCCCGGTTGCCCCTCTTCCAGGCCAGCCCTCTGCTGTGGCCCAGGAGTGCAGTGGAGGATGGCCCAGGTGCTTGGGCCCTGCACCCCATGGGAGACCAGGAAAAGCACCTGGCTCCTGGCTCCTGCCATTGGACGAGCGCGGTGCGCCGGCCGCGGCGGCCATTGGAGGGTGAACCAACGGCAAAGGAAGACCTTTCTCTCTGTCTCTCTCTCTCACTGTCCACTCTGCCTGTCAAAAAAAAAAAAAATTAAAACAAACAAACAAACACAAAAATAAAACCACTTGATTCTTGACTAGAAGTCCACCAGGACACTGGGTTGGATTCTTTATCTGATCCTGCATTCCTACTCCATTTCTGATCCGAAGAGAGGGACAGAAGGGGAATGAAACATATCTGTAGGCCGGCGCTGAGGCTCACTAGGCTAATCCTCTTGCCTGCGGCGCCGGCACTCCGGGTTCTAGTTCCGGTTGGGACACCGGTTCTGTCCAGGCCTCTCCTCTTCCAGACCAGCTCTCTGCTGTGGCCTGGGAGTGCAGTGGAGGATGGCCCAAGTGCTTGGGCCCTGCACCCCATGGGAGACCAGGAGAAGCACCTGGCTCCTGGCTTCGGATCAGCGTGGTGCGCCAGCCACAGTGGCCATTGGGGGGTGAACCAACAGAAAGAAGGAAGACCTTTCTCTCTGTCTCTCTCTCTCTCTCACTGTCTACTCTGCCTGTCAAAAAAAAAAAAAAAAAGAAGAAGAAGAAGAAGAAAAAGAAGCATATCTGTATGGTTTTAAATTTTATTTATCTCTTTGAGAGGCAGAGAGGGAGACAGATCCCCCAGCTACCCGCCCACATTGCTGAGGATGGCCTAGGCCGAAGTCAGGAGCCGTGAGGTCACTCTAGGTCTCCCAGGTGCAGGGCAGGGACCTGGCCACTTGACCTTTCGCTGCTGCCTCCCTGGGTGCCCATTAGCAGGAAGCTGAAGCAGACCCAGGCCTGGAACCCAGCTCTCTGCTAGGGGGTACAGGCAGCGTTTTGTCCACTGCGCCAGATGCCCACTCTGTGCTCTACAATTATTTAGCCGCAGAGTCTTCTAAGTGCAGCTACCATCAAAGCCTTTCATCTAATCAGGTAATTACTACCTCAGGTGTCTGACAGCGCTTCCTCCCCGAGAGAGGTCAGTTCAAGTCTGTGAACGCCCTCTTTCTACATACTCCACCTGTAGGGAAAGCAATGCTATACAAGGGCTCTTCAGAAGTTCTCAGAAAAATGCAATTAAACGATGTTTCTTTTTGGTGTGAAACACTTTGAAACCTGTGCACTCTTTTCTTTTGTCTTCTTTTCTTATTTATTTATTTATTTATTTATTTATTTATTTATTTATTTATTTGAAAGGCAGAGTTCCAGAGAGGCAGAGGCAGAGAGAGAGATGTCTTCTATCTGCTGTTTCAGTTCCCAGATGAACGCAATGGCCAGAGCTGAACTGATCTGAAGCCAGGAGCCAGGAGCTTCTTACGGGTCTCCCACGCCGGTGCAGGGGCCCAAGCACTTGGGGCATCTTCCACTACTTTCCCAGGCCATAGCAGAGAGCTGGATCGGAAGTGGAGCAGCCAGGACCTGAACCAGTGCCCATATGGGATGCCAACACTGCAGGTGGAAGCTTAGCCCACTATGCCCCAGCGCCGGCCCTGCAGTATCTTTTCCAAATGTGTGTTTCCATGAACTTTTTGAAGACCCCCTCATAGATGGGATGTAGTGTCAAAAGCCTAAAATTTACACACACATAGAATCCCAAAATATAAAAATTGCAAAAAAACAGAATGGGTAAATGTCAAAGTATGTCAAAAGTAGCATCAGACTCATTACATGTTAAATTAGAACTACACAGGTTTCAGATTTTGTAGTTATTTGAGTTTGGATCTCTTATTCACAAGAACCTGCTCACGTACAGATGCTAATTCATAGCTCACTGGGACCTCACATAGGTCCCTGATACAAAGTGTCAAGGGGGCAGGACGGCGTGGGCGCGGACCGGGAAGGTTTCTGGAGGAGGTGCCCCTGGACTTGAGCGGGGGCCAAGGCAAGAAAAAGAGAAAGGTGGGGAAACCTGCCGGAGAGGCAGCGCTCCATGCGCTCGGCGCTCCGTGCGTCGAGCGTCGACTACTAGGGTCTGAGCGTGGTCCCCGCCCCCTTCCCCGGTCGCCCCGCCCGCCCCGCGCCGCCGCCGGCCCGGCCTGCGCGAGCCAGCTCAGAGGCGGCGGGTTCTCCACCGACGCCATGTACCGGCTGCTGTCAGCCAGGACAGCGCGGGCCGCGACCCTCGGGGGCCGGGCCTGGAGCTTCGGGCGGCGCCGGGCCCACCAGCGCGCCGGGCTGCCTCCGCTTGGCCCCGGCTGGGCTGGGGGCCTGGGGCTGGGGCTGGGGCTGGCGCTAGGGGTGAAGCTGGCCGGTGGGCTGCGGGGGGCGGCCCCCGCGCAGCCCGCCGCGGCCCCCGACCCCGACGCGTCTCCTCAGGCCGAGCCACCGCAGGAGCAGTCCGTCGCCCCCTGGTCTCCGCAGACCCCGGCGCCGCCCCCTTCCAGGTGCTTCGCCAGAGCCATCGAGAGCAGCCGCGACCTGCTGCACAGGATCAAGGTGCGGCGACTCGGGGAGGGGTCGTCTGCGGCCGGCGACCCGGCTCGTCCCGGAACGGGGCCCGGCCGTGGGCACTCCCCGGGGCTGGCCGAAACCCAGCCGGGGCGGTGGGGTGCCAGCGGCGGCTTGCGAGAAAGACTTCCCGTTTCCCGACCGCCTGCTCACGAGCAGATGCGTTTGGGGGTTACCCAAGTCGGGGCGGAGGTCACCACCCGCCAGGGGGACCGCCCCTTCCCCCCGCTGGGTTTGGGGACCCGGCGCACCCCTCGCGGTTAGCGGCTGGGCAAGGCCGGAGGCGAGGGGGCGGGGCCCGGGCCTGGGGGCGGGGCCCGGGCCTGGGGGCGGGGCCCTGGGCGGGGCCGGGGCCAGGCCCCCAATGAGAGCGCCGGGGGCGGGGTCGGGGGCGGGGTCGCCCAGCGTGTCTGAATTGTCGGTTCTCTTTCTCCTTCGCCCTTAGGACGAGGTGGGCGCACCGGGCATAGTAGTTGGAGTTTCTGTGGATGGCAAAGAAGTCTGGTCAGAAGGTGGGCTCGGAAAAGTGTTTTATTTAGAGGCTTGTGTTATGCCATTTGATGAATTAAGTAGTGATGTTGTATTTGTGCGAGTGAGTCCCACGAAATGCTCGCTTGTTTACGTAAAGCGAGACGTGCTGTAGGGCATACACACCACACAGAATAAAGAATCGGGATTTTGTTCGTGTTTTATTCTCAGCGAGACGTAAAATGTGTCTGAGGACTGGGATTATTGGTCTGGAGAGTGTGTAGAATAATCCATTAACCGCATATTCGTAGATAGTCCTTGTGGATGGATAGAAGTCAGAGTTTCTGCATTTCACAGAATTCAGGCAGTTATCAACCGAGTGCCCTATTCAATAAAAGCCACGGTGCCAAGTACTGGGAATACATACTACTACTTTAGTATTCTTTGCACTCTCTCTCTCTCTCTCTCTCTCTCTCTCCCTCCCTCTCTTCCTCTCTCTCAAGATTTATTTTATTTGAAAGACAGAGTTACAGAGAGAGGTCTTCCATCCACTGGTTCACGCAGTATACATTTTAAAATAGTCATTGTATTCTCTAAAGAAATTTATTTATTTGAGAGGTAGACAGATGTGAGCTCCCATCCACTTATTCACTCCCCAAATGACCACAGTGGCTGGGGCTGGGTAGAGGCTGAGTTGGAAGCTAGGAACTTTATCCAAGTCTTCTTGGATGGCAGGAGCTTGACCACCACCTGGCTGTCTCCCAGGGCCTACATTGGCAGGAAGGTGGGGTCAGGAGCTAGAGAGGCAGCTCTTGAACCCAGATAACTCCAATGGGGAGTGCTTAACTGCTTGGCCAAGCACCATCCCCCTCTGCGCTTTTTCTTTCTTTTCAGACATCAGTACTTTATATCTCTTAGATTTCACCTGTTCAGTCTGTGCAGAAGATGGAAACTAGACTTCTTTTTATAGAAGGAGTTTTAAGTTACTACTACATAGTTTTTGTCCTGGCCTGCAGCTGAATTAAATTGATGATTGCCTGGGTTTGGTTTGTAAGACATCTTAATACATCCGTTTTTTTGTGGGGGAGGCTATTTTAAGGAATTCAGTAGAAACTCAGAAATCAAAAAATAAATCTGAAAAGGAATGAAGACATTTTTTAATGAGTGTGATTTATTTAAAATATGATATAACCATACTGCTTAGTTAAGCTAAGAAAAATTAGTACTTGAATCAGATGGATGGAAAAGCGCACTTGCACACAGGGCACAGTTTCCGTTCAGTCACAGGTGAAGCTGGGCTTGCTGATGTCCGCGTTGCTAGCACTCATTCCTTTCATGTGCATTCTTAAGTAATTTATTAAAGTAGAATACCTTTTTCTTTAAATAAATACAATAGGGTGTTTTAAGATAGTATTGTTTCAGTTTTTGAAGACTCCTTGGGCCATGCAGCCTGTTAATAGTGACTTTTTGCTTTTTCCCCCCAAAGGTTTGGGTTATGCTGATGTTGAGAACCGTGTGCCATGTAAGCCAGAGACGGTGATGAGAATTGCCAGTATCAGCAAAAGCCTCACCATGGTTGCTCTTGCCAAATTGTGGGAAGCAGGGAAACTGGATCTTGATATTCCAGTGCAACATTATGTTCCTGAATTCCCAGAAAAAGAATATGAAGGTGAAAAGGTAGTGAATCTCACAGTTCATTTTACTAATGGTGTGTGACATGGTTTATGCTAGAGTTGATAGTCAAAATATTCCATAGAATTCTTTGGTTTGTTTTTAATTAGTATTAATAAATTAGGTTATTTTTTAAATTCAGAAGGTAACCCGGTAGGTATGTTTCTGAAATTTGAAGCCAAGGATCTGTATGTGATTATTTTTCCAGCACCATTTCAAAATGGAAAATATTACCAAGGCATTATTCCAAGGCTCCTAACTTTATTTTACAGTTTACTGTTGTAATTGAATTGTCACATCTTTACAATTAGGTTTCTGTCACAACAAGATTACTGATTTCCCATTTAAGTGGAATTCGTCATTATGAAAAGGACATGAAAAAGGTCAAAGAAGAGAAAGCTTACAAAGCCTTGAAGATGATGAAAGGGACGATGGTATCTGACCACGAACGAGAACTGAAAGAAAAAGGAGGCAAAAATAACGACAAGAACGACTTTGCTAAACCTAAGACGGAGCAGGATCCTGAAGCCAAAGGCCGGAATTCAAAACCTGGCAAAAAGAAGAATGATTTTGAACAAGGCGAATTATATTTGAAAGAAAAATTTGAAAATTCTATTGAATCCCTAAGATTATTTAAAAATGATCCTTTGTTCTTTAAACCTGGTGAGTGTTAATTCCTTCCCTTAACAAAGTTGTCATTACTGAAGTGTTAATTTTGGGGAAATCCAACATGACCCCATGTTGAGTGTGTTCGGTGAGGTTGACAGTTGTGTGAGGCGGTACAATGCTTGCGTTTTGCCTACCATCTCTGACAATGGCTGGCATCCAGGCAGGTAGTTTAGGGTTAGCCTCATTTAGAGGTTTCTGAGTATCAAGATTTTCATGGACAATTACAAAATAATAGTTCACTCAATAAAAATGTGGATCACTGTTAACATGATAAAATATTGCTGATATTTTAGTATTTAGTTAGAATTTAAGTTTCTCAACTAATTTTGTGCCTTCATTCCTTAAATAAGTGAATATTCATCAATTTTATTTTATTTCCCAAAAATTGACAGTAAAAATAATTAGCTTTGCTTTTGTATATTTTTTAATATAATGCCTTTTTTTAAAAAAAATATTTTGTTATTTATTTGAGAGGTAGAGTTACAGACAATAAGAGGAAGACAGAGAGGAAGGTCTTCCTTCTGTTGGTTCACTCCCCTAATGGCCACAACTGCCAGAGCTGCGCTGATCCGAAGCCAGGAGCCAGGAGCTTCTTCCCGGTCTCCCACGTGGGTGCAGGAGCCCAAGCACTTGGGCCATCTTCTGCTGCTTTCCCAGGCCACAGCAGGGATGCTGGATTGGAAGAGGAGCAGCCAGAACTAGAACTGGTGCCCATATGGCATGCAGGCACCGCAGGCGGAGGATTAACCCGCTGCTTCACAGCACTGGCCCCAATATAATGCCTTTTGAAACCACTTACTATCTTTAGATTTACCATAGGCTTATGTAGTTTTTCCATTGTCATTTTAAAAGTTATTTTACTGTGAACAAATATTATAAAGGTATAATTAATAAGGACCAAAAATATAATTATGTATTTTGTGTTTTAAATTAAGTTTCCCACTCAGAGAAAAGAGCAGAGTCATGTGCAGTTGTAAGTATACTAACCATCATTGTGTCCCATGTTTGGGCATGGGGTAAGCAGAGCCATTGAAAAGTTAGTTTTGTTGATTTATCCACTGTGATGCTTTTCTAAATGCTAGAGTAAAATATTCTCAATTTAAAGGCATGCCAATTTTCAGTGGGAAGGTATTTTATGTAATTTTGAATAATGTTTTCTTTTTTTTCTCCCCTTCACCCCTTGCAATGATATCTCAAGGTAGTCAGTTTTTATATTCAACTTTTGGCTACACCCTACTGGCAGCCATAGTAGAAAGAGCTTCAGGATATAAATATTTGGACTACATGCAGAAAATATTCCAAGACTTGGATATGCTGACAACTGTGCAGGAAGAAAACGAGCCAGTGATTTACAACAGAGCAAGGTAAACGAGTACCTTCTGGCATGCTTAGCTATGTCTCATCTTAACACTTACGTTATCACTTCAAGTTCAGAATTTCCCTGTTCTCTATTCCAAATTACCTTACCTCATTTTGGGAGCTTTTCTACTTGTCTGTCTTTCTGTCTATAAAGTGAGGGAAATGAAGTATGCTTGTAAAATGCCCCAAGATCTTAGGTGAAAGACAACATTTATAATTCAAGCAGGAGAATAATTAAACCAGAGTTGTACCCATCCTGGATATACGTAATTTGCTCTTTAAGCATCTGTTTTCTTCTATTTTAGTGGATGATTAGTTTACCTTCTTTTGTTTGTTTTAATGTTTATTTTGAAATTATTTATTTATAGAAAAGTAGCAACAGTGGTTTAAAAAACCCACCAAAAATCACCAGATGCTGTCATTTCTGCCACATTTGCATTGTCTGTCTGTATGATGGTGTTTGGTGAATCCTTGCAGAAATGGTACCCTTTACCTGTAAATACTTAAATATGCATTTTCAAAAAAAAAAACATTTGGGAAATTAACATTGATAAATCACTTTATAAATCTTAATCAAATGTTGCCAATTGTTCTTAAAATGTCCTTTACAAAGAGAAGAAAAATATTTTTCCTGGTCTAGGATCCAGTCCAGTTTCCTACATTGAGCTTAGTTGTCATGATTCTCAGAAGTTATATTATGTCTATTTAATCAGTTATTGGTGTGATATTTTAAGTGCTTTGTTGAGGTGGTACCTGTCAGCTTTCTCCACTGTACAGTTACTATTTTCCCCTTAGATATTCACAGTATATTTTTGGAGAGATATTTTGAGACTATGTAAAAATCCTGTTTCTCATCAAACTTGTTACTAGTTTTAGCATCCATTGATGATTCTTGACTGAGTCAGTTATCCCAATGATGGTTGCCAAGTGATGGCTTTCTGCTTCCATTATTCAGTTCTGTACTTGTTAGTTGGCATTCTGTTATAAGAAAGTGCTTTCCTTTTCCTTTACTTATTTATGCATTTATTTATTCATATCACTCATGGATTCTTATTTTGGTCAATGAGTTAAAATCTATTACTGTCATTATTTAGTATCATTTAAAATATTAAGTGTATAATATATTTAAAGAAACTGTAAGGATAAATGGTTATTAGGTTGCTTACCTGTATGTGTCTACTCTTTTTTTATTTAAGATTTATTTATTTGGCCGGCGCCACAGCTCACTAGCCTAATCTTCCGCCTGCAGTGCCGGCACCCCAGGTTCTAGAACTGGTTGGGGCACCAGGTACTAGTCCCGGTTGCTCCTCTTCCAGTCCAGCTCTCTGCTGTGGCCCGGGAAGGCAGTGGAGGATGGCCCAAGTGCTTGGGCCCCTGCACCCATGTGGGAGACTGGGAGGAAGTACCCGGCTCCTGGCTTCGGATCGGTACAGTGCTGGCCGTAACGGCCATTAGGGGAGTGAACCAACAGAATGAAGACCTTTCTCTCTTGTCTCTCTCTTTCTCACTGTCTATATCTCTCTGTCTCTTTCTCTCACTGTCTAACTCTGCCTGGCAAAAAATATATATATATATATTTATTTATTTGAAAGTCAGAGTTACACAAAGAGAGGAGAGGCAGAGAGAGAGAGAAGAGAGAGAATGTCTTCCACCTATTAGTTCACGCCACAGTTGGCTGCAAAGGCTGGAGCTGCACTGATCCGAAGCCAAGAGCTTCTTCCCAAGGACTTGGGCCATCTTCTACTGCTTTCTCAGGCCAGAGCAGAGAGCTGGATTGGAAGTGGAGCAGCCAGGACTCGAACCAGTGCCCATATGGGATGCCGGGACTGCAGGCAGCAGCTTTACCCACTATGCCACAGGGCTGGTCCCATGTATGTGTCTACTTTCAATCAAAGAATTTTTAAATATTTATTTATTTGAAAGCAAAGTGTCAGAGAGATGGAGAGACAGAGATCTTCCATCCACTGGTTCACTCCCTAGTTGGCCACAACAGCTGGATCTGGGCCACATTGAAGCCAGGAGCCCAGAATTCCTTCTAGCTATTCCACAAGAGTAGCAGGGACCCACGTACTTGGCAATCTTCAGATGCATTCCCAAGTGCAGTGACAGGAAGCCAGACTGAGTGGAGCAGCCAGAACTCCCAGTACCCCACTATGGGATGCTGACATCACAGTGGTGGCTTAACCTGCTGCCAGCCCTTAATCACAGGATTTTATGTTGAATATGTGTGTGTTATAATAGTGAACATTAAAATACTCTTCTAATTTGGATAATGTAGATTCTACTGCATATCATTAATAAGAGTAATTAATATTTTGGAGGGTCCTGCACTGTGGTGCAGAGGGTTAAGCCGCTTCCTGTGATAGCACATCCCATATTAGGGCACCAGTTTGAGTCCCCTTTGTCTCACTTCCAATCTAACTCCCTGCTGGTGCACCTGGGAAAGCAGAGGAAGATGACCCAAGTCCTTGAACCCCGTCACCCACACTGGAGACCTGAATGGGCTGCTGACTGCTGGCTCCTCTGTTGAGGTCGTATGGAGAATGAACCAGTGGGTAGAGGATCTCTTTATCTTTCCCTCTCTCTCTCTCTCTCTGACTCTCACTACCCAAAAAATTAATAAATATTTTTAAAAGATTTTCAGTGTATTATAAAAATACTAAGTGTTATATAATTAAGATAATTGACTATTTAAAAATATCTGGGTTTACGTAATGTTTATAGTAAGTAATTTTAGATTTTTTTTTTGTCAGGCAGAGTTAGAGAGAGGTAGAGAGAGATTTATAGACAGTGAGAGACAGAGAGAAAGGTCTTCCTTCCGTTGGTTCACTCCCCTGATGGCCACTACAGCCAGCACTGCGCCAATCCGAAGCCAGGAGCTGGGGGCTTCCTCCCTGTCTCCTATTCGGATGCAGGGACCCAAGCACTTGGGCCATCCTCCACTGCCTTCCCAGGCCACAGCAGAGAGATGGACTGAAGAGGAGCAACCAGGACTAGAACCTGGCGCCACAACCAGGACTAGAACCCGGGGTGCTGGCACTGCAGGCCATGGTGCTGGCCAGACAGTTTTTTTAATTACAAGGATTAATATTTAAAACATTTAAGTTGGTACAGGTGTTTAGCCCAGCAGTTTAGATTCCAGAGTATCTTAGTTTGTCCTGCCTCTGGTTCCTGACTCCAACTCCCTACTAATGCAGACCCTAGGAGGCAGCAGTGATGGCTCAAATATTTGGGTTCCTATCACCCAGATGGGAGACCTACATTGAGTTATGGAGTGCTAGCTTTGGCCCCACTCAGCATCATCATTATGGGCACTTAGGGGATGAACCAGTGGGTAGGCGCTTATTCAGTCTGTCTGTCTGTCCATCTCTCTGTCTCTGCCTCTCAAATAATTTTTTAAAAATGTTTTAACACATTTGAGCCATTATTTCTCTCAGTTTTCTTTTTAAATAGTATTTTTTTAATTATTTATTTGAAAGGCAGCGTTACAGAGAGACAGAGAGAGAGGTCTTCCATTCGCTGGTTCACTCCCCAGATGGCTGCAGTGGCTGGAGCTGCACCAATCCAAAGCCAGAAGCCAGGAGCTTCTTCCGGGTCTCCCATGAGGGTGCAGGGACCCAAGGACTTGGGCCATCTTCTGCTTCTTTCCCAGGCTACAGCAGAGAGCTGTATCGAAAGTGGAGCAGTTAGGACTTGAACCAGTGCATGCCAGCACTGCAAGCGGCAGTTTTACCCACTATGCCACAGCACCAGCACCTCCCCCACCACCACCCAGTCTCAGTTTTCTTTTATAGCTTTTAAATGTAAAATGGCAGGGCCAGTGCTGTGGCAAAGACGGTTAAGCCTGTGCTTGCAGTGCCAGCATCCCATACAGGCGCCAGTTCAAGTCCTGGCTGCTCCTCTTCCGATCCAGCTCCCTGCTAATGTGGCTGGGAATGCAGCAGAGAATGGCCCAAATCCTTGAACCCCTGCACCCACGTGGGAAACCTGGAAAAAGCTCGTGGCTTCTGGCTTTGGCCTGGCCCAGTCCTCACCATTGCAGCCATTTGGGGAATGAACCAGTGGATGGAAGACCTTTCTCTCTCTCTCTCTCTCCCTCTCTCCTTCTCTCCTTCTCTCTCTCTCTCTCTTTTTCTCTCCCCCCTTCTCTCTGTATCTCTGCCTTTCAAATAAATAATAAATAAATCTTGAAAAAAATGTAAAATACCAAGTTGAAGTTGGTGACATAAATTTGGATTTGGTCTTGAAACAAAATCCTAGGCAAATTTTTTAATTTTAAAATAATTTAGGGAAAGGCTTCAGAACACTAACTTTGATTAATTAGCTAGAATTTTGTCCTGAAGAGAGATAAATGCTATGATTTTAGGTGTGCCACCATAATAGAAAAGGATTTAGTCATTAGTCATCTTTTTTAGCCTTTTAATCCTTTTTTAAAAGATTTATTTATTTATTTGAAAGGCAGAGTTACAGAGAGGCAGAGGTGGAGGAGGGAGAGAGGGAGAGAGAGGTCTTCCATCTACTGGTTCAGTCCCCAGATGGCTGCAACGGCTGGAACTGCGCCAGTCTGAAGCCAGGAGCCAGGAGCTTCTTCCAGGTCTCCCATGTGGGTGCAGGGGCCCAAGGACTTGAGCCATCTTCCACTGCTTTTCCAGGCCATAGCAGGGAGCTGGGTCGGAAGTGGAGCAGTTGGAACTTGAACTGATACCCGTATTGGATGCTAGCACTGCAGGCAGTGGCTTTACCTGTTACACCACCGCACAAGCCCCACATTTTAACCTTTTAA
This sequence comes from Sylvilagus floridanus, assembly GCA_949820135.1. NCBI lineage: Eukaryota > Metazoa > Chordata > Mammalia > Lagomorpha > Leporidae > Sylvilagus > Sylvilagus floridanus. The sequence continues at coordinate 71,083,602 of OX463239.1, forward strand.
AATTTGTCTTATACTTTGTAGTAATGGAGTGGCTTTGTATGATTTCAAGTTTTAAGTGTACTAATTTATGTTATCTAAAACAGCCTGGGGAGGGTGTTGTGGCATAGCAGGTTAAGCCACTGCTCAGAACACCTGCGTTTGGATGGAGTCACCTCTGCTTCCTGTCTAGCATTCTGGTGATACACACTCTGGGAGGCAGCAGATGAGAGCTGAAATACTGGGGTGCCTGTCACACACATGGGAGACCCAGATGGAATTCCTGACTCCTGGCTTTGGCCTGCCCCAGCCCTGGCTGTTGTAGGCATATGGGGACTGAACCAGCAGATAGAAGATGGATGGATGGATCGATCGATCACCTATCTATCTATCAATATATCTATCTCTCCTCCCTCCCCCATCAGCCTCTCCATCTTTCAAATAAATAAATAAGCTTAATAACTTAAGCACAACTATGTGAAAGTGGCAAAAAATTTAAATGTTCAGTTGAGATGAGACAGGAGTAATATAATGTGACCCAAATGCAAAGGGATACTTTAAAATCAAATATGGAAGTAGTTGTTTAAAATTATTTCATTAAATTTAAAAAATCTAAGCTCATTTTTTATTTCCCAGGAAATACAAAAAAAAATTAAGTTGAACAAAGTGTTAGCAAATGCAATAAAAATTTGTTTTACTTTATTCGAGGAAAAAGTATTTGAAAAGCAAAAACTTGATTTCAAAACAACTTAGCTCAGGAAAAACAAGGAAAGAATACTAAGGAAAAGGCAGTTATGTCAAACGTTACGAAGGCGACTCAGGGGCCTGTGGCAGAGCAGGTTAAGCCTCCACCTGCAGTGCAGCATCACATATGGAATCCCAGCTGCTCCACTTCCTATCAAACTCCCAGTTGATGCACCTGGGGAAGCAGCAGAAGATGGTCCAGGTGCTTGAGCCTCTGCACCCATGTGGAAGACCCAGAGGAGCCTCCAGGCTCCTGGATTTGGCCTGTCCCAACCCTGGCTGTTGAAGCCATTTGGGGAATGAATCAACAGATGGAATATTTCTGTCTCTTTCTGCCTCTTCTCCTCTCTCTGTAACTCTGCCTTTCAAATAAATAAAGAAAAAAAACCTTAAAAAAAAAAAAAAAGAAAAGAGTTAACTCAGAACTTTGTGAAATAGCACTTCCATTATCTCTTGATTATTTATGGTCAGAGTTATTCAGTTTATTAAGTTTTCATGTTCTTTACTGGTTATTTTCTTTTATTAATTTTTTGTTTATTTTTTAAAAATCTACTTGAAAGGCAGAGTGGCAAATAGAGAGATCTTCCCCAAATGCCCCCCAACAGCTGGGGCTGGGCCATGCCAAAGCCAGGAGCCTGCAACTCCATCCAGATTCCCACATGGCACCTGAGCTGTCACCTGCCGCCTCCCAGGATGCATTAACAGGAAGCTAGACTGGAAGCAGTGCCAGCATCCCATACAGGCGCCAGTTCAAGTCCTGGCTGCTCCTCTTCCGATCCAGCTCCCTGCTAATGTGCCTGGGAATGCAGCAGAGAATGGCCCAAATCCTTGAACCCCTGCACCCACACTCTGATAAGCAGTGCGGGCATTCCTAGCAGTCACTTGTTCACTGTTGCGCCATAATGCCTAGCCTGATTGTTTTCTTTTTACTCCTTTTTCTTCCTAGTATACGAGGTGCTTTAAAAAGTTTATAGAAGGCTAGGTGTTTGGTCCAGCAGTTACGATGCCACTTGTGTCTGCATCTCATGTGGGATGAGCTGGAGTCCCTACTCCACTTCCATCCAACTTCCTGTTAAGGCAGAGCCTGGGAGGAGGCAAGTGAGGACTTAAGTACTTGAGTTCCTGCCACTCAGGTGGAAGATCCAGATTTGAATTCTAACTCTGCCTTTCAAATAAATAAATATATTTAAAAAGAATAAAATGTACTTTGTTGAGTAAGGGTAAATATAAAACTTAGAGTAAAAGCTAAATTGTTATAGCAAAGATAACCAATGTAGAATGGCCTGAAGACAGTAGAAGTCTGATTCTCTCACGCAGCGTTCCTTAGGGAAGGCGTTCAGACAGTGCTGCTCCGCTCTGTGCAGTGTCCCCGTCCATATCAGAGCTGGAGCAGAGCCCGAGCATCACTCACTCAGTGACTCCAGGTCTGGTTCGCGGGTGTCACACTTCATTTCTGCTTACCTGCCGTTGGCAGAGATGTGGCTGTATGATCACACTTAGTGACACGGGAGGCTGGGAAACCGGGATTCTAGCTGAGCAGGCCTGGGCCTTGCTGTAACTGGTAGGAAGAAGAGAAGAATCAGTTTGTGGATGCTACTGTATCATTCCCTAAAACTTCAGCTTCAGGGCACATCTATGTATATATTCATGGTCATGTGTGCATTTAGTCAAAGTGAGAAGGGTGTTTCTTACCTGTGATTTCAGGTAGGAAAAAAAGATTTGAAAGCCATTTAGTGAAATATATCAGAGTAAAATTTTATCCTAATTGGTACTAGCTTGTTAGCAGCCTGTTCAAGAAGCTTTGAGAAAGAATCTGAGGCTAACTACTATCTGAGTCTTACAGTCATGATGTTTTCTTTTCCATTTTATCGTTTGATTTGTTAGAAAAGTAGCACATTGCCGGCACCGCGGCTCAATAGGCTAACCCTCCGCCTTGCGGCGCTTGACACATCGGGTTCTAGTCCCGGTTGGGGCACCGGATTCTGTCCCAGTTGCCCCTCTTCCAGGCCAGCTCTCTGCTGTGGCCCGGGAGTGCAGTGGAGGATGGCCCAAGTGCTTGGGCCCTGCACCCCATGGGAGACCAGGAGAAGCACCTGGCTCCTGCCATCGGATCAGCGCGGTGCACCGGCCGCAGCATGCTGGCCACGGCGGCCATTGGAGGGTGAACCAATGGCAAAAGGAAGACCTTTCTCTCTGTCTCTCTCTCTCACTGTCCACTCTGCCTGTCAAAAAAAAAAAAAAGAAAGAAAGAAAGAAAAGTAGCACATTTAGCATGTCAGCTGTTACTTTTACTTCCCATATTTCCATGAATCAAACTTCTAAAATACTTTAATGGTACTTTGTAAAGAAACACAATAGTGACATTTTTGGAATAATTTAGCTTTATGTTCTTAACCACATTAGCTTGTTTATTTTTTATATTTAAAATATCATTTTGAAAGTATTCACTTATTTTAAAGGATTAAATATGCATTGCAAATCAGTCTATGACTTGAGAGAGATTTTTGAGGACTCAAAAGAAATGAGGTTAGTAACTGGCAATGAATTTGACTTTTCTGAAGCGGCCTCTGGTTCTTGACCACTGCAGACGATTTGTGGTCATTATGTTTAGGTCTAGCATTGTATTGAAAGCATAGAAAAAATGACAAATATCAGAGGCTATCAGGTGAATAGGAAAAAGAAGGCATAGATGAGTAGCCTTTGATTTAGAAGTAGGCATTTGAAAATGAATGAATAAGGAGGGATAAACACATTATATACACACTGAACCTATTTTCTAAACTGAAAATCAAGACTCTAGGCAGGCAGTCTGTAAGCAGTTGGCATTCGCTATTTCAGATGAGTGGCTCTAATTTGTGACTTGTCCACAAATCAAAGCATGACATACGATGGTGAGTTCATTTCATGTTGGCTCCCATTCTTTAAAAGAATGCAGTACATTTCTGTTTCTAGTTTTAAAGGCTCTTTTCAGCTCTGGGCTGGATCAGTTTGTTCATTCGTTTCTTTTGTAGATTTTTGGTAGTGTCAGTGGTTCTGAGGGGTAGTTGATTCGTTTTAGTTAGATTAAGTGGGCTGCTGAAATAAAACGGGCAAAAGAAGGAAATACTGTTGCCTACGAGAATGTTCTGTCCATTCGCATTATTTTCAAAGTATTTATTTGGGCCTCTAAACTTGATTTTGATTTTTTTTTTGTAATGATGATGGTAAAGGAGTTTTAAAACATCAGCTTTTGAGGGGAATTCAGGAGAAACAGTGATCTTCAAAGACGTATACCAACAGAACGTTAAGTTCATAGGTAGTAAGTGCATGTTTCTATTCATTTGCTTTATAGTATTATTTGCAGAAAATGTATTTAGCTTTGTTATTTAGTCTACTGACTTCTTGGACAAAACCATAGAAAAGTTTATAATATCCTGACCACAGCTTTGTGGAGTTATTATATTCTAAAAGTAAATATTTATCTTTTTTATCACTTCTCTGTGTGTGTATATTTGTGTTTAAAATAAAGCCATGTGGTGTTTATCACCCTTTTAAAATCTGTCCCCAGAATTCTACCTTCAAGTAGTATTTAAATTTCCTTGGCCAGAATTTAGCCTCAAGGCCACCCCTAATGGTAGGAGAGATAAAGAAATTCATTTTTAGCTGGGTACATTGTTGTCCTAGATAAAAATGGCATTTTCTTAATAGGAACATTGATTCCATATAGGCAAATATGCTCTTCTAGGCAAGTCAACTAAATTACTCTTTAAGCAAACATCCCCAAGGTGTGCTGGGAGTGAGCTGGCCACTGAGAGATACCTGGTTTGTGGACAGGAGAATCCTTAGTAATTCAGTAGTTTATTGACAGACCTGCTCAGTTTCTGGTTTTGGCATAGTAGTTTCAACAAAAATCCCTAATTTTGTAATTGGGTGTGATCAAAATCAAACAAAATGACTGTTTTCTGTACTTTGAACATATAGATACCTCCCATGTATTTCCTTGCATGTCCTGCACAACTGAGTGCGGGCTTTTATTAAGCTCTTTTTTCAGTGCCTTTAGCTGACAGACTTTACTAGTGTGTTTAGTGCAAATGTTCATGTTAAAATGAGATTGGTTTTTGTAATACGCATTATCAGTTCTATCTTTTTTTTTTTTTTTTTTTTTTGATAGTTAGACAGTGAGAGAGACAGAGAGAAAGGTCTTCCTTCCGCTGGTTCACCCCCCAAGTGGCCGCTACGGCCGGCGCACTGCGCCAATCTGAAGCCAGAAGCCAGGTGCTTCCTCCTGGTCTCCCATGCAGGTGCAGGGCCCAAGCACTTGGGCCATCCTCCACTGCCTTCCCAGGCCACAGCAGAGAGCTGGCCTGGAAGAGGGGCAACCGGGACAGAACCGGCGCTCCAACTGGGACTAGAACCTGGAGTGCCAGCACCGCAGGCAGAGGATTAGCCTAGTGAGCCACAGCGCCAGCCAGTTCTATTTGTTTTTTTAACATCTTGGAATAATAAAATATAAATAAGCACTTTTATTTTTATTCTTTTAAATATTTATTTATTTATTTGAGAGGTAGAATTACAGACAGTGAGAGGGAGAGACAGAAAGGTCTTCCGTTCGCTGGTTCACCCCTCAAATGACTGCAACGGCCGGAGCTGCACCGATCCGAAGCCAGGAACCAGGAGCTTCTTCCTGGTCTCCCACGCAGGTGCAGGAGCCCCAGCACTTGGGCCATCCTCCACTGCCCTCCTGGGCCACAGCAGAGAGCTGGACTAGAAGAGGAGCAGCCAGGACTAGAACCCGGCACCCATATGGGATGCCAGTGCCACAGGCAGAGGATTAACCAGGTGAGCCACGGTGCTGGCCCCTATTTTATTTTTTTTAAAGATTTATTTATTTATTTGAAAGGCAGAGTTACAGAGAGGCAGAGGCAGAGAGAGGGAGAGAGAGATCTTCCATCTGCTGGTTCACTCCCCAAATGGTGGCAACAGCTGGGGCTGGACCAAGCTGAAGCCAGGAACTAGGAGCTTCCTAGGGGTCTCCCAGAGGTGCAGGGTCCCCAAGTACTTGTGCCTTCTTCCACTGCTTTCCCAGTTGCATTAGCAGGTAGCTGGACCAGAAGTGGACTCTGCAGGCAGAGGCTTAACCTTCTATGCCACAGCGCCATCCCCTAAATGTTATTTTAAAATAGTAAGTTACCCCAAACTAATTATTTCCCAAAAAATAATGGTAGCTCTGGTTTACAAGCTTGGAGCTCACTCTAAAAAAATACATTTCTCAGGGGCTGGCGCTGTAGTGAACTAAGCCTCTGCCTGCAGCACCAGCATCCCATATGTGTGCCGGTTTATGTCCTGGCTGCTCCTATTCTGATCCAGCTCTCTGCTATGGCTTAGGAAAGCAGTAGAGGATGGTCCAAGTCCTTGGGCCCCTGTACCCACATGGGAGACCCAGAAGGAGCTCCTGGCTCCTGACTTTGAATCAACCCAGTTCTGGCCATTGCTGCCATCTGGGGAGCGAACCAGCAGACGGAAGACCTTTCTCTCTGTCTCTCCCTCTCTCTGTCTATAACTCTACCTCTCAAATAAATAAATAAATCTAAAAAATGCATTTCTCAGTGACAAAATATATTTCTGTTATGTAGCTTCTTTTTTTTCTTTTTAAAAATATTTTATTGATTTATTGGAGAGGTAAAGTTAATTACAGTGAAAAGGAAAGAGAGAAAGGTTTTCCATCTGATGGTTCACTCTCCAAATAGCTGCAACAGTCGGAGCTGGACCAGTATGACGCCAGGAGCCAGGAGCTTCTTCCAGGTCTTGTTATATCTTAATGTTAGCCGTCGCAAAGCACACCAGACACCAGAGTAAGGGAAAAGGTTTATTGGGGAACACCCTACAGACCAGAGAGAAGGGGCGGCGAAGGAAAAAGAGAGAGAAAGTATAAGAGAGAGAGAGAGAGACAGAGGAGAGAGCGCAGGAGAGAAGGGCCAAGAGCCAAGAGAGAAGAGAACAGAGAGGAGCCGAGAAAGCACAGGAGAGAAGGGCCGAGAGAGCACATGTTCAGGAACAGGCCCTTTTAAAACTTCGCCTGAGGGCGGGCAGGGAAGCAGGAGCAGCGAATCCCCTTAGGATGGGGGTGGAGCCTGGCTCAGGTAGCTGGGCCATGTGGCCACCTGGCTACAACTGTGCCAGTTTCATAACAGGTCTCCCACACAGGTACAGGGGCACAAGCACCTGGGCCATCTTGTACTGCTTTCCCAGCCCATAGCAGAGAGCTGGATCAGAAGAGGAGCAGCCAGGACTAGAACTGGGCGCCCATATAGGATGCTGGCACCACAGGTGGAGAGAATTAACCTATTGCACCACAGTGCTGCCCCTCCCCGCCACTTTTAAAGATTTATTTATTGTTTTTACTTGAAAGGTGGAGTTACAGAGAGAGAGATTCAGAGAGAGAAATCTTCCATCTGCTGGTATACACTCCCCAAGTGGCCACGACAGCTGGAATTGGACCAATCTGAAGCCAGGGACCAGGAGCTTGTTCTGAGTCTCCCACATAGATGCAGAGGCCCAAGCACTTGGACCATCCTCTGCTGCTTCCCCAGGCACATTAGCAGGGAGTTGGATCAGAAGTGGAGCAGCCAGGACTTGAACCAGCACCTATATGGGATGTTGGCACTGCAGGCTGTGGCTTATCTCGTGATGCCACAGTGCCGGCCCCTATTATGTAGCTTCTTTAGATTTTATCTTACTAGAATTACAAGTATAATCAGAATTGGGGCAGAAAGTAATGAGGGCCTAATGTATAAGAGTGGCCATAGGGATAGAAGAAAGGAAGAAAGGTAAGACAAAAAGCAGGGGCTGGCACTGTGGCGCAGCGGGTTAACACCCTGGCCTGAAGCGCTGGCATCCCATATGGGCGCTGGTTTGAGGCCCGACTGCTCCACTTCTGATCCAGCTCTCTCATACGGCCTGGGAAAGCAGTAAAAGAGGGGACTTGGACCCCTGCACCCATGTGGAAGACCCAGAAGAAGCTCCTGGATCCTGGCTTCAGACTGGCACAGCTCTGGCTGTTGCAGCCAATTGGGGAGTGAACCATCGGGTGGAAGACCTCTCTCTCTCCCTCTCTCTTGTGTAACTCTGACTTTCAGATAAATAAATAATTCTTTAAAATAAAAGACAATAAGCAGAATTGAATAAATGGGGTTTAGCTTCTTATTGGTTGTGAACTTGAAGGCAAGAGTGTTATCCAAAGTTTTTTGTTTTTGTTTTTGTTTTTTGTTTGTTTGGTTTTTTTGACAGGCAGAGTGGACAGTGAGAGAGACAGAGAGAAAGGCCTTCCTTTGCCGTTGGTTCACCCTCCAATGGCCGCTGCAGCCAGTGCGCTGCAGGCGGCGCACCGCGCTGATCCAAAGGCAGGAGCCAGGTGCTTCTCCTGGTCCCCCACGTGGGTGCAGGGCCCAAGCACTTGGGCCATCCTCCACTGCACTCCCGGGCCACAGCAGAGAGCTGACCTGGAAGAGGGGCAACTGGGACAGAATCTGGCGCCCCGACCGGGAGTAGAACCTGGTATGCCAGCGCCACTAGCAGAGGATTAGCCTATTGAGCCACGGCACCGGCCGCCAAAGGTTGTTTTTTTTAAAAAAAATTTATTTATTTGAAAGGCAGAGTTGGGGGGGGGGGGGGCGGTGCGGGGAGAGAGAGAAAGAGTCTTCCATCTGCTGGTTCACTCCCCAAATGGCCGCAATGCCAGAGATGGGCTGATCTGAAACCAGGAGCCAGGAGGAGCCTCCTCTGGGTCTCCCACATGGGTGCAAGGGCCCAAGCACTTGGGCCATCTTCTTTTTTTTCCAGGCCATAGCAGAGAGCTAGATTGGAAGCAGAGCAGCCAGGACTCGAACTGACACCCACGTGGGATGCTGGCACTGCAGGTGGCGACTTCACCCACTATGCCACAGCACCCGCCCCCATCCAAGATTTTTAATGAGGGTTTTAATGGAGAGAAAAAATATGGCAGGGTTTGAAAGAGATTAAATCTTAGTTTTAGACATGTTGATTTTGGTACATGAAAAGGACATAAATCAAGTCATTGGTTCATAGAAGAGTATATTAAGGTCCTCTGCAGTCTGTTTTAACTGTTTTTAAATTCCATTTTCCATGAGCTTAAATTTTTTAAATATTTTACTTATTTATATTTTTATTTGAGAGGCAGAGAGACAAAGAGGGCCTGGACAAAGCTAGGAGCTATAACCTCAATCCAGGGACCCAGTTACTAGAGCCATCACCACTGCCTGTTAAGGTCTGCATTAGCAGGAAGCTGAAGATGAGAGCTGGAATCAGGACTAGAACCCAGATATTCTGGTGTAGGATTCAGGCATCTTAACCACTAAGCCAAACACATAACCCTTCATTTTTGCATTAATTTGAGAGGCAGAGAGTGAGTGAGAAAGCACTATCGCTGGCTTTCTCCCCAAATGCCCACAATGGCCGGGACTACACTGCACCACAGCTGGGAGCTAGAAACTCAGTCGAGGTCTCCCACATGGGTGGCAGGAACCCATTCCCTTGAGCCGTCACCACTGCCTTCCTGGCATTGGTGCCTTAGGAGGAGGCTGGAGTCAGGAGCCAAAGCCAGGTATCAAACCCAGGTACTCCAGTGTGGAACCAGGGCTTCCTAACCAGGGGCTTGACCACCTGGCCACATGTCTGCTCCCAGGCTGGTTTTCTCATCTGCATATACGTAACTATGGCCATCCTTTTCCTGAGTGCCAGTCCACCTGACTCAGTATCATGACCTGAGCTTTTAGGGGATGTCTAAGAATCTCAGAAGAAGAAAAGGAGTCATTTTTAACTTCTTTGTGCCTACTGTCCCTCCAGAGGTAGGAACTGCGGAGGGAATGAGGCCCACAGCTGATCTGACAAACAAACAAATTTGTCCTCTCAGGCCACAGTTGAGAATTACAGATGTTAGTAGGAAGCCCAGTTGTTAACTTTGAGCAGAGGATGTGGTAGAGGATGTGGTAGAGGATGTGGTAGATTGGTGGGTCTGTCTGTAGCAGAGAAGACTGGCATCCCTGCCACCACTGGTCAGTGGAGCGGGTCAGGCGGTCCTAGGACTGAGGGCTCAGAAGTGCCGGTCAGCAGTGCCATGCGAGCCAGAGCAGATGAGGACTGTAATGTCCTTGAGCCATGTAGGCAGGAAGGGGTGAAGAATGAACGGACAGGCTGATGTAGAAACAGCAAGTGTGGATGGTCCCTGTAGTCAGCAGTAAATGGAGAGAGAGAAGACTGGGAGCTGGGAGCTGTAGCAAGGATCCCCCCCCCCCCCCCCGAAGCAACTTGAGTATTTTGTGAGGTCCTTTGTGATCTGTGCTCTAAACCCCAGTCTATTCCTCCAGCCTTCCCTCTTGCCTCTTACCCACTTGGATTCCGTGTGTCAGCTGAACCGAGTTCCCTTGCTCCTTAGCCAAGGATCTGTGAGCTGCCGGTGCAGTGATCCTCTCCCTAGGGCTCAGGCGTCCTCACATCCGTGTTGCTGGCTGTCCAGGAACCTGCACTCAGAGGTTGGCCCGGGGCCCAGCACTGTGCATTCCCTGGGAGCACTTGCACTCTAGTGGAAGAGACATAAAATACTGTCTGACTGCTGATGTTGCTGTGAGAGAAACTGGTTCATCTTCACGTAGTTTGTAGAACAGTGCTTGGTACATACTAAGAACTGTATGTTAAATAAAATAAGCTTCATTAGTAAGGGCGAAAGTTGGGATTCAAACCGAGGTTTGCTAACTTTAGCCTCTCCCACTCTGCCAAGAAGGCATCACGTTGTTACACCTGGCATTTATATGCTGTTTTTTAAGAAACTTAGTCTTCTTAAAAATGTTAACCTATTCCTAAACATCCCAGTGGACTTTTAGTTATAAAATTCACTTATAGCACGATTCCACATTAAGCCCAAGGACTAGGAATGTGCGTCAAATGAGCGGTGTTTCTCCATATACCAATACAAGGCCAATGTATTATGTAATACTCATACACTTTTTAGGTATTAAAAGTTTAATACATGAGTCATAGGCAAGCCATACCAATAGGGAAAAACAAACCACTTTTTATGCTTTAATTCACAAGGTAATTCTGTGTGTCATTAGGAACTGAATCATACTAAAAATTTGTGGTTGGTTTATAGTTCCTGAGAATATATGATCACTTCTTTGAAGTACAGTGCAGTCTGAATTGTATACATTTTCCTATTATCATGTGTAGAGTCAGTAATAGTCTATTAGATCATTAATGATGATTCTTATTTCATTTTAGATTTTACGTTTACAATAAAAAGAGACGTCTTGTCAACACCCCTTACGTGGATAATTCCTATAAGTGGGCTGGTGGTGGATTTCTGTCTACAGTGGGTGACCTTCTGAAATTTGGGAATGCGATGCTGTATGGCTACCAAGTCGGGCTGTTTAAGAACTCAAATGAAAACCTTTTACCTGGCTATCTCAAGCCCGAAACAATGGTTATGATGTGGACCCCAGTCCCTAACACGGAGATGTCTTGGGATAAAGAGGGTAAATATGCAATGGCGTGGGGTGTTGTGGAGAAGAAGCAGACGTATGGTTCGTGCAGGAAGCAGCGGCACTACGCCTCACACACGGGGGGCGCGGTGGGTGCCAGCAGCGTCTTGCTGGTTCTGCCTGAAGAACTGGATACAGAGGCTATCGATAACAAGGTCCCCCCAAGGGGGATCGTTGTCTCTATCATATGTAACATGCAGTCTGTCGGTCTCAACAGCACTGCTTTAAAGATTGCCCTGGAATTTGATAAAGACCGAGCAGACTGAGAACAATATTATACATGAAAAAAATGAGCTATCTGGGGCTCTGTTTGAAACGTGGAAGTTCTAAACTACATGAGGTTTTTAAGAATGAATTTGTAACAGAGTATATAATTGAATGCACAGAATTATGTACCTCTAATTGCTTACTTTTGTAACTGTCCTTTTATTGTAGACTCAATTCTTTACACTCAGGGAAGTAACTGTTGGTTTTTAACTTCTGGAAAATGGTGTTAACTCTTGAAATAAAATATTCTGATAAAAATATGTACTCTTTGTGTAATAGAGAGAAAAATCTCACTCAACGGGGGCCTCCAAATATTTTCCTTTTAATATGACAGCAAGAATCAGATGATGAGAAGTGACATTTCTCATAGTTAGCATTTGCAGCTTAAAAGAATAAACACTTGTCATGCCAGTTTCTGGGGCTTAGGAGTTAAGGACTAATATGCAACCACGTGCCACCTAACGACATCTTGGTTAGCGAGAGGCTGCATTCGCAGTAGTGTTCCTGTAAGGTGATGTTGCCTTGCGATGTCACAGCCGTCCTGGTGGCGCAAGTACACGCTACGATGTTTGCACAGCGACAGGACGGCCTGAAGCATTTCTCAGAATGTATCCCCATCATTAAGCAGTGCGACCGAAGTTGGGCAGGCCTAGTGCAGTCTCTAATCAGGTCGCAGAAATGGGGTTGTAGTCATCTAAAGAACTCCCTAGTGATGTTTTAAGTGTTCCAAAATGGTTCATTCACATGTCCGGAGTCAGTTCTTTGCCTGTCTGGTGCAAACAGGCCTTAGTGTGTCACCATGTGGGCCTCTCTGGAGGGCTGCTTGAGAATCTTAATATCATGGCAGTTGGATTCCCCCAAGTAAGTAAAAGAAATGTACATGCTAGGCAGATGTCACTATCTTTTATAAGCCAGCTTTAAAAGTCACATTGTGTCGCATTTGACATGTTCCATAAATTGCATGGGACCTGATAAAATGATTGGAGAGATCACACAGAGCGTAATTATCAGCAGGTGGAGATCTTTGGAGGCCGACTTGGAAGTTGGCTACCATAGTCTGACCTTTGGTCCCAGTGGTCATTTCTTCTCACATACAAAATACACTTACCTCCACCCGGGTCTTCCGGAAGTTTCATCCCATTATAGCATTAGCTCAAAGCCCAGTATTTTTCAGACTGGCCCACAGACTGTATAAGGCCCATGGAATCATTTGGTCTGCCAAGGCAGGGTGGGACTCAAAATTCACTAAATCTGTAGCAGGCTAGTTTTAGTTGATGATTTTGTGTGGCCCACAAATGATGTTATAAATTCACAAATAGCCCTTGGCAGAAAAAGGGTTCACCACCCTCAAGCTTGAGTGAGGCCACGTGAGGGCAGTTGGTAGAGCTTAAGTACAGCTCAAGGATAGGTCCTCTTGATCTTAAGGCCTATGAGCTAGAGTCATTTACTTCCCACATGTGCAGATAGAATGGTGTGAAAGATATGGGATAGTTGCTATAGACCCTTCCCCAAAAAGAGCAGAAATGGAGGATGTGCAGAGTCTGTAGCAATTCTGAAATCTAACGGGACACGTGCTGGCAGCCCCCATTTAGTACTTCGAGCTTGGGAATAATTCCTGGCTCTGGGCTCTCTTCTCTGGCCTCTTGGTTCTGCTGCTTGAGCACTGTGTTCAGGCTGGGCAGCCTGGATCATACTGAGTGATTTCCTGAGTCTTCAAAGACGTGTGTTCTCTCCTTTTAATCCAAGCAGCGTTTCTGCTAGTATAATTTTTTAAGAAGTATATTTAAGTGCCCTGCAAATCTTACTGGAATTCATACCAGTAAACAAAAACTATACCCAAAAATCTCTTCCAAATAGGTTTCTCCCTAACTTGGAATTCTGCGACAATTGGGAAAAATGCTGGTACACTTCTAGTGAGTCCTGTTTAGAGTTCTCTGGGGGGCCATTTGGTATTCTTTGGAAGTCATAAGAAAGGATTTCTCTACTCTGTTATTTTTATCTTTAGACCATGCTTTCCTGGAAGTGCCCTAGACTTTATCTTTGCCTGACGCCATTTCTTAATTTTAGTATCATTTGCCACCTTAAGAGCCTGGACATTTTATAAACCATCGGTTAATTATTAATATTTAATAGCTTTTCCTTTAGCTTACCTCTCTCTTGCGTATTGGTAGAAACAAGAAGAACCTGGGAGGAACACGCAGCACTGTGTGGAATTCCCTCTGCCCATTTGTCACTGCAGGCAGCAGGCTGCTAAACTCCCTGCCACTGTGGAATAAGAATCTCCTTTTCTCCAGACGCCAGTAAGATTTTCCGTACTTGCCTTACATCTACACCTGCAGCCCCTCAAAGGCCATCACACTTTTCCGGCGTTTGTCAAAGTTCTTGAGAATTTCACTGGAGTCACCGTTAGTCCGTCCAGCTTCAGTCCACTGCTGTGTTCCACATCCATCCATTCTCACACACATAGACACACACGTAATTTCCAGTGTAATTCACAGTTAACACACTGTAGACCTCAACTTTTAAAGTATACGATCCGTGGCTTTTTATTGTATCCACAAGATTGTTACCCATTAGAACATTTTCGCCGAAGAAGAAATCTTCACACCCATGTCACTCTCTATTCACTCCTTCCAGCGTCTGGCAACTAGCAATCTACATCCTGTTTCTTTAGATTTGCCTATTAGGACATCTCACATAAATGGAATCACAGCACATGTGGCCTTCTGTGTCCGCTTTTTCACTTGGTATAGTGTGTGTGAGTAATGCATTTCCAGGTAACAAGTGACCCCAGAGCGTCTCTCCGAGTTTCTGTTTCAGAAGTTTGCGACCAGTTCAGCCAGGCGGTTCTGGCTCAGGTTCTCTCATGCGGTTGTAGACGAGTTGTCAGTAGGGCCATCCGTCGTCTGAAGCCTGACCAAGACTGCAGGCAGGAGGTACCAATTCCCACCACGCTGGGCTTCATAGCTCTGCCCGCTAGTGAATGGAGAGCCAGGCAAAGCCACAGTGTCTTTTCTCATCAAGCCCTAAAGTCATAATGCCATCGCCTTTGCCGAATTCTGTTGCTCACAGAGGCCAGCGCTGATTCAGTGGGGGAGAGGATTACACTCAGTGAAAGGTAGGGATCCCTGGGAGCCGCTTAGAGACTGGCTCCACGTCGGGCTTGTTGTGGTGTGCACGTTATTGGGAAATTTGTTGTTGCCATAGATGGTGCAGTACTGTAGAGTGAGTAGTATGCGGGCCGAATTCAGGCAAACTCAGAAAGAAAACTTTTATACAATTTAATTGAAGGATTTCCCATGGTTCTGTCCATTAAGTCTGTCACTTCACTTTACACTTTATAAAAGTAAATTGATGGCTCTCCCGGAGTTGGTTGAAGTATAGTGAGCAGCTCCCCTAAAATAGATCCATTTCATCTGGTTTCCTTCTGGCTTCTCCTGACCACTAGGGTTTATGTCCATGTTTGTTAAAGTTCTCAATCCATGCTGTCCTTGATAAACATAGAAACTCCATGGCTTCCTCTGGTTTTTTATTTAAATATGAATTACATATTGTAAAGCAAATGAAATTAACGGTGACTTTTAAAAAGTTTCTGATACTAAAAGATTCACCTTTCTAAATTTAATCATATATCTATGTAAGCTTTTGAACCTTTGTAGAGATTCTAGAGAATGAAAAGCCAGCTGCCTAGAACCACCAAGCAGATGCCATTTAATTGGGAGAGGATGAGGGCGGGACATAGCTGGGCATCAAGGAGAAGTGTGGCTGAACTGTAGGCGCAGGAGGATCCACAGAGTGAAAAGCCCTGCGAATTTAGTGACTGTATTTTAAACAAGGCACTGTTGCAGACTAGTTGTTTTTAAATTTTTTTTGTTGTTTTTTATTTACTTATTTGACAGGTAGAGTTTACAGACAGTGAGAGAAAGGTCTTCCTTACATTGGTTCTACTCCCCAAATAGCCACTATGGCCGGAACTGCGCCGATCCGAAGCCAGGAGCCAGGAGCCTCTTCCTGGTCTCCCATGTGGCTGCCCTCCACTGCCCTCACAGGCCACAGCAGAGAGCTGAACTGAAAAGGGGCAGCTGGGACTAGAACCCAGCACCCATATTTTAAATTGTTTTTAAGGATTCTTTTTGAAGCTCTGAGAAGAGCTGTGAATTTTCTCAGAAAACAAGTCAATATACAGATAACAAATTAAGAATTCATTTTAGATATTTTTATCATGATAACTTTTCTTATATAACACTGTTAGTATTGATAAATTCCCCCATCTCCCACAATGGTATCTCTTGTGTGATCTTTTTTTTAAAGATGTATTTATTTATTTGAAAGTCAGAGTTACACAGAGGAGAGGCAGAGAGAGAGAGAGGTCCTCCATCCGATGGTTCACTCCCCATGTGGCCGCAATGGCCAGAGCTTCTGAAACCAGGAGCCAGGAGCTTCTGCCGGGTCTCCCACGTGGGTGCAGGGGCCCAAGGACTTGGGTCATCCTCTACTGCATTCCCAGGCCACAGCAGAGAGCTGGACAGTAAGTGGAGCAGCCGGGTCTTGAATCAGCGCCCGTATGGGTTGCTGGTGCTTCAGGCCAGGGTGTGCCACAGCGCTGGCCCCTCTAGTGTGATCCTTAATATTAGGAGGAGAAAAAAAAAATCTAAGGGAACTTGGCACACGTTTCTTGTTTTTGTTTTCTTGTTTTGTTATTTGTCAAGGTGATCACTGGTTACAAATCATTTGCTTTACTTAAATTGGTCTTTTATTTGGTGAGACCAAAAAAGTGCTACAGAAGATTCACATGACAAATATCCATATTCCCAATACTAAGAATTTAAAATGCTCACATTTAGTCAAATTTCAGTGTTATAAAGATGATAGAACAGATAAAGCTGAAGATCACTTTAATAACTACCCAAAGTCTGACTCCTGTTGCCCAGCCAAAACTGCTGTCAGCAGCCTAAGAATTGTTTCTTTCAGACATGTTACGTATCTCTAACACAGAGTATTAATTTGTATTATTTGCATTCATGCAAATAGCATCATATGCGTTTTCTACCTTCCCTTAAATTTGTTTTTGTGATCTGGTCAGGTTGAAACATGTAAATTCAATTTATGTCACATGGCACCATCCATTCTCTAATTGATGGGTGTTTTTGTTTTTAATCTATTTGAAAGAATTAGAGATGTAGAGACAGAGAGAGATCTTCCATCTGCTGCTTTACTTACCAAATGGCTGAAATGGCTGGAGCTTAACTGATCCAAAGCCAGGAGCCAGGAGCTTCTTCCAGGTCTCCCATGTGGGTGCAGGAGCCAAGCACTTGGGCCATCCTCCACTGCTTTCCCAAGCGCATTAGCAAGGAGCTGGATTGGAAGTGGAACAGCTGGGACTTGAACTGGCAGCGCCGACCCCTGATGTGTTTTTTTATATAGGGAATGCTGAACAGTTTTCTTAGGTTAGGTCATGAGATTGCTCTTCCTGAAGATCAGAAACACTTGAATTTGAATCATGTTATATGGTTGAACCTAACCACACTTTGCAGGCTAACACCTGAACATGACTTTTAAATGTTGACTATGTTCAATGAGTAGGTTTTCTTTTTGCCATTTGCCTACTGTTGATGAAGTTAAACATATTTTCATGTTCACTGGCTATTTGGATTTCCTCAAATGAAAATTTCCATTTTAGAGCCTGTGCTCATCCAACGAATAGAGCACTGTTAAAAGAACTTTTTGTGGACATGCTCATGGATTAGGGAATGAATTACCCTGGTGAATACTGGGTTTTTTTTGGAAGTGTAGCAACTTGTTCCTTGGTCAGTGCACAATTTCCCTCATTCCACTGTGCAACTTTGCAATGTGGTTTTACCACTCCATCCAAAGGTGGAGCTGTCCCTGCTCTCTCCTGAATCTGTGCTGGTTGTTGATGTGCTTTGTTTTTGAAACTTTCATTACACTTTAAAAAAATATCCTTATTTACACTGGTAATGATACTTGATATTTATAAGGTATGTGACTTGCTCGAGCCCCAAGCATGGTGGAAATGATGTTCGCCAGTCTACAGCTGAGGCTTTCAGGGGCCTTCGGCCCTCCTCACCACCCTGAGACCACCACATAAGGAAGCCAGTCCAGCTTCCTGGAGGCAGGAGGCAACAAGGGGGGGAAGCCAAGACGCCTCAGTTGTCAGACACAGGACAGAAGCCATCTTGGACCCCCTGATCCAGCTGAGTCCCGAGCTTGAAGTCAGCTGCAAGAGTAAACCTAGGTAAGATGAGCCAAGTCACCAGTCAACCCACACAATCAACAGATACTAAATTATTTTAAGCCACTGCATTTGGGAGTGGCTTGTTTTGTAGCAGTATTTTAACACAACAGTACTCGAGTATGAGGTGGATAATCCGGGGGACAAAACAGAACTTCAAAGTACTTAGACAGGATCACCTCTAACTTAAAATCCAGAGAGCATGTACTGTGAAAAGCACTGTGTTAAGTACTTTGTAGGTTACATCATTTCACCTTCCAAACGGTGCATGGAAACTACCCTTATTTTCCCCCAAGGTCACAAACCTGTAAACCTCTAGAACTTGTGCAACCATTACCCTGTCTTCCCATTAAAAAAAAAAGCGTGTCTAAAAATTTACCAGCTTATTAAGTCAGGATTATTTGAATGGAATTTTATTTTTGTGGCTTAGTTTTCAAAATTGAATCAAAAATGACCAAGTAGCCATGCTTACACACTCCATCTAAATGGACAATATAGATGTAAAGTGTGAAACGAGAACATTAGACACTCATGGACACAGAACACTGAGCAGGGTGAGGCTGAGGATCCTTGGCTCTGGGTCTAGAAGGCAGTGGCAGCTCCAAGATCTGTTCCTGTCGAGACTAAAACTACCCCCAAGAAAAACTGTAAACGTCAAGCTTTAAATTTGACAAAAGTATTCTACTTCTAAGGTGAGGTTGAAAGAGGAAAGAAAATAAGAGTTAGAGAGGCAGAATACCTAGAGCAGAACTAAACTCAGAACACTTGCTATTGTGTTACTGACTTTGAAGCAAGATTGAAAACATATTTAAGCACAGATCAATAGCAAACACACATTCTGCTTCGGTAACAACTTTTACCTATAGTCGTGAAATGTAGCTGTAAACACCTAAAAAGAAACCTTTAGTCCATAGCAATTTCGAAAAGGATTAAAAATCTAATATTTACTGGTCTCCCCTCATAAATTTGACATAAACTAATCAGAACACACCTTTGAGGATTTATTTCAGAGTTCGAGGGAGGGAGGGAGATCTTCATCTGCTGGTTTGCTCCCCAAATGGCAGCATTAGCCAGGGCTGGGCCAGACTAAAGCTAGGAGTCAGCAACTTCTGCGTCTCCCACAGGGGTGCAGGGGCCCAAGCAGCACGTGGCCCATCTCCTGCTGCTTTCCCAGGCACATTAGCAGGGAGCTGGACAGGAAGTGGAGCAGCTGGGACTGGAGCTGGCACCCATATGGGATACACTGCGCCACAGCACTGGCCCCAGAACACACTTTTAAATTTTTAATGCAGATTCACACAGCATATACATGGCACACTCACATTTTAAAAAAAAGACAGGATTTGCCCATAATCAAAACTTTATTGAAAAACTGACATCAAAATAGGGGATAACTTGTATACCTTATAAAATCAAACAAAATTACATTATCTTAGTAGATTCACTAGAATCACTGAACTTATGATAAGGCTTTCTGTGAGAACACAAATCCAGGAAGTTGTGTGGGGCACTAGTGTTGCTTTCTTCTAAAGGAACAGCCTGCAAAGGAATCATAAGAGTAAATTAAACAGAAGTCTATTCTACCCTTGGTATTATTAGTGACAAAAACTGTAAGTAAAACACTTAAATTTTAAGAATAGTCAATATTTATATTCTGATTTATCCTTTTATAGCAGAAATCTGCTATACTGTATCAAAGTTTATTTTTAAGTTATATTGATTTAAAAGGCAGAGATCTGAGACTTTCCATTCACTGGTTCACTCCCAAAATGCCAGCAGGTGCTGGGCCAAACAAAGCCAGGAGCTCTATCTGGGTCTCCCAAGTAACTGGGCCACCATCTGCTGCCTCCCAGGTGCTTTAGCAAGAAGCTGCATCAGAAACAGAGGCTGGACTCACTCCGGGGGATCCAGTATGACAGTGGTGGCTTCACCTGCTGTGCCACAACACCCACCTTCTGAGCTGATTCTGATAGGACGACAACTGTAACTATTAGTTTTCAATTCAACAGTTCAAACTGTTTTATGCAAGCTGTTAGAAGATGAACTCTTAATTTTTTCAAACTATTCTGAATAATTTTCCCAAAAGAGTAATTTGGATTTAGAGTTCTTTTTAGATCTGTTAGGAAAACTCTGATACAAATGTACTCTTTGTACCATCTGTCAGCATACAGGCACAAAATTCATGGCATGATGACATGTTTCAAAAATCTTCCAAGTACACTTTAAGAGAAGCATTACCAACTCAGTATTCAGATATAGATCTTAGATTTGCTGCTACTCCACTTTTAACTCCTCCGGTGAGAACTTGAAAATCACAGCTCCCCAGAATATCACAAGCAAATTTCAAGTACTATTATTGAATTGTGAATCTGCAAGTATTGCTTTAGAACGACATATACATTTTCCCCCTTATTATTCCAAGTTAAAGAGGACTTAAACACTTAAAATGAGATTTTGTGGTAACCATTAAGTAGTTGCTAATAAAAACAGAACCTGTGGCATTTAAATTTATTCATTAGTTATCTGTTGCTTAGCTAATAATGATTTAACAAAAAAATCTTAAGTCAGTCTTACGTACCAAATACATATGAAACAAAATATTTACAAAATTTAAAATCCTATGGTTTTAAAAATCCCTGTGTCCTAAATATAGTTATTCTTTTTCTTCCATTTAGGTAAATTTACTCCAAGTTAAACAAGCTAAGTACAAAAGAATTGGTGTTCCAAACTTAGAAAAATAATAAATGAATTTTCCACTAGGTCAAGGGTACTTATACACTTATCCAATTCATCAGGACACTCTTTCTTAAAAGAGCACACAATAAAAATATTAATTTGGGGGCAAGCATTGTAGCACAATGGGTTAAGCTGCTGCTTGTGACACAGGCATCCCATTTCACCGTGCTAGTTTGAGTCCAGGCTGCTCTACTTCTGATCCAGGGTCCTGCTACAGCACCAAGTGCCTGGACCCCTGGCACCCAGGATGGAGTTCCTGGCTCCCAGCTTCCACCTGGGCCAGACCTGTTGTTGCAGCCATGTGGGGAATGACCCAGTGGATGGAAGACACCTCTATCCCCACCTCCCTGTCACTCTGCCTTTCAAATAAACAAAACTTACCAAAAAAAAAAAAAAAAAAACACCCCTATCTTGGTCATTATCAATTTAAGACCTTCTTAAACCCTTTCATAAAGACACAGATATACCTTCTGTGAGTCGGGCCTTTCCTCCTGTAGGCTGGCACAAAACTGTTGAACAGCCTACACAAAGAACCACTGTTTGGGCATGGCTGAAAACCGTGGTGATCTTGTAGCAACCTAAAAAGTGGGGCAGTGGAGACGGAAAGCTGAGGAAACACACACCTGTTCAACAAGCAGCTGATAACACGCAGTTACTGTGTAAGTCAATCTCCCCGTGCTTCCTGGAACCCGCTAAGAACTCAAGTGCTGTGTGCCAGCAAGTCACATATGTAACGAACTTTCCCAGGAGGCACTTAAATTGTTTTAAAAGTGAAAACAATATTCTACTGAACTGAGTATTTCCAAAACATGATCATCTCAACATACAAGCAAGGTGGCTTTTTCCCTACTACACCTTCAAAAGCCAGGTCTGCACATCTCCGTGTTGACTAGTCACATACGGCTACGGCCCCCACCCTGGGCAGCGCGACAGAGCCCAACACCCCAGCTTCAGGACTTGGTCTCTGCACTCGTATATTCTGAAAACGCCGTAACCTCACTGGTATCCAAGTTTCAATATATCTAAATCCACATACCAAAAGAAATTTTCCTTACGGAGAACAATCAAGGTGTGACATTTTTACCTGGGCATTTTACGTCCATAAAATAAGAATTCGGACTTTGGACTAGCCGTTTCTTTTTATGTTTCTTCTTTTCCTCCTCCAAAGAGGGGTGGAGTAAATCTCTAGCCAACTGAATTTAAAAAAAAAAAAAAAAAAAACCACAGGATCGTTACTAGAGTTAGACCAGGGCGCCGGCGGACGCAACCCTACGTGGACCACAAACCACGGCCACACAGCGGAGGCCACGCTTCGGCCGGGAGAGCGGCTGCTCCGGGCCCGCTCGCTTCGCTGACGGACACCGGCGGGCAGGGCCGGGCTCGGCCGAACAATCCCCAGTAGAAACCGAACCCCCGCCCCGGCCTCGCCCCGCGCGGTTCCAAGTCTGATCCGACAGCGGTGACCGAGGCGTGGCCGCCCTTGAAGGAATCAGCAAGTCAGGCAACTGCGAAGGCAGTTTTTTTCTTTTTCTTTACAAGCAGGAAATCGCGTCAGACGGCGCGAGCCAGAAGACCCCGACGACCACAGCCTCGCGGGCGCCCCCCTCGAACACCAAGGGGCTCCACGGCCAAGGGCGCCGTTCCCCCTCCGGGCCGCCAGACCAGCCGGCGGCCCGCGGCGGCGCGGCCCGCTCCCCGCCCAGCCAGGGCCCGCCATGCCGCGCCGCCTGGGCAAGTCCCGACAAGCCCGGCACGCCGCGCGCGGGCCGACCCGAGCCGCTGCGCCGCGCTCCGCGGGGCCCCGGAGGCCCTCCCGTCCTACCCTGGACAGACAGACAAGCCCCAAACAGCCTCGGAGCGCGAGGTAAACAACTCACGGGCATGTCGGCGGTCCGCGAGCCCGGCGCCTCTCACTGGTTCTGGCTGCTCCCCGAGTGACAGCACGCGAGCGGGCGCTCGGCATCAACTTCCGGGACAGAGGAGGCGGGAAGGGGCGGGGCGGAGCGGCCGGGCGGGCGGGCCGTCCGCTCTAGGCGCTCCTCTCGGTGGTCGTGGGGGACGCTCCCGCCGCGCTGGGCGGGTCGGCGGCTGTCCGGCTGCGCTGGGTGCCTGGGGCGGGCTCGGACCGCTGTGTGCGGGGCAGTTGCGCCTCTGAAGGGGCTCCGCCGGGGTTCCGCCAGGCTTCCCGAGTGGCCAACGCCACCGCCTGACGGGAGGTGGTTCCGCTGTGGAGGACCAATTTGAGGGGTGACCAAAGACTAAGAAACTGGGGCGGCCCTGCACCAGGCCGGACGTTCTTAATCCCTTTGTCTTTGCAGGAGGAATACGTGCAATACTAAACGTTTTGGGAAATGCAGGAAAATAAAACACTAAAAATCCTAAGCAGAAACGTTGTTTACTTTTGAGCAGTATGCTTACTTTTTTTTTTTTTTTTGACAGGCAGAGTGGACAGTGAGAGAGAGAGACCGAGAGAAAGGTCTTCCAATGGCCGCCGCGGTCGGCGCGCTGCGGCCAGCGCACCGCGCTCATCCGATGGCAGGAGCCAGGTGCTTCTCCTGGTCTCCCATGGGGTGCAGGGCCCAAGCACTTGGGCCATCCTCCACTGCACTCCCGGGCCACAGCAGAGAGCTGGCCTGGAAGAGGGGCAACCGGGACAGAATCCAGCGCCCCAACCTGGTCTAGAACCCCGTGTGCCGGCGTCGCAAGGTGGAGGATTAGCCTGTTGAGCCACGGCGCCGGCCTGTATGCTTACTTTTTAATTCACTTGGTGTACAGGCTGATTTGGGATTTGGGGTTTTTAAAAAATATTTCTTTATTTGAAAGGTAGAGTTAGAGAGAAGGGGGAACAGACAGATTGTCCATCTGCTGGTTCATTCCCCAAATGGCCACAAGGGACAGACCTGGGCCAGGCCGAAGCCAGGGGCTTGGAACTCTGTCGGGGTCTCCCATGTGGGTGCAGGGACCCGAGGACTTTGGCCATCTTCTGCTGCTTTCGCAGGCCACTCACAGGGAGCTGGATCTGAAGCCAGTCGGCCAGGGCTAGAATGGGGCTCACAGGCCCCGCAGGTGCACCGCCCCGCGACACCAGCTCCAGGGATGTGGGTTTTCCGTGGTTGGAATCCTCTTGCGAAGAATTTTGTCTAAATGTGATCCCTCCCCTACTTTATAATGAACGTGGCTCCCTGTTACCTCAGATTCTCCTACATTATCATGAATATAGAAACTCGTTCCAACCATACCCTGAAGTGCAATTAGGTTTGGGTTTTTAAATAATGCTTAAAACTAAGAACTAACAAATATTAAATATTTTCGTGCAGACACATTTATAGAACAATACAATTGTATAGAATCCTGATCTTTAGAGACATTGATGTAGTTGCTTGACAGGTGGAATTAAGATTGCTAATTAGCTGAGTTTAATCTAGGGAGATTATCCTGGATTATCTGGGTAGGCCCATGGTAAACCCAAGTGGGGGAAGAGAGAAGGAGATTCGGTGATGGAGGAAGTGGCTGATAGGCACTGTGTTCCAGATTCTGACGATGGAAGAAGAGAGCTGGAGCCAAGGATTGTGGGGAGAGAGCAGAAGTTATCAACATGCCCCCCGCCTCCCAGAGGCCCCAGGAGGAACACAGCCCTGCTCCCGCAGCTTGTAGCCCAGGCAGGTCTGGCTCAGACTTGCCAAAGCCCGTTAAGTCACCGCCTGAGATGCCAGCATCCCACAGGGGTGCCGGCTCCAGTCCCAGGTGCTCCAGTTCCCCATCCAGCTCCCTGCTACTGCACCTGGGAAAGCAGCAGGCCATGTCCGTGAGCCCCTGTGTCCACGTGGGAGACCCACCCAGATGAAACTTCAGGCTGACCCAGCCCCAGTCATTGCAGCTATTTGGGGGCGGTGAACCAGTGGATGGAAGATCTCTCTCTAATTCTGCCTTCCAATAAATCAATAAAATCTTAAAAAAAAAAAAAATCTGAGGGAAGAATTGCTGCATCCAAAGTTAGGGACATTTTAAGGTTTATAATGTAAATTGCTAAAATTTTCCTCCAGAAAAGTCAAACCAGTTTAGATGAAAATACATGAGAATGTCCCTTTCTTTGCACTCTTGACATTATTGGATATTTTTCTGTTTCTCAGTCAATTCAGAAATATGGGGCCAGCGCCGTGACTCACTTGGCTAATCTTCCGCCTGCGGCGCCAGCATCCCTTATGGGCGCCGAGTTCTAGTCCTGGCTGCTCCTCTTCCAGTCTGGCTCTCTGCTGTGGCCGGGAAGGCAATGGAGGATGGCCCAGGTGATTGGGCACCTGCGCCCGCGTGGGAGACCGGGAGGAAGCACCTGACTCCTGGCTTTGGATCGGTGTAGTGCCAGCCATGGCGGCCATTTGGGAGGTGAACCAACGGAAGGAAGACCTTTCTCTCTGTCTCTCTCTCTCTCACACTAACTCTACCTGTCAAATAAGTAAAAAAGGAAAAAAAAGTAATACTAGGTACTATTTTGTCATAGTTCACTGTTTTGGTTAATATTTTTCAGATATTTGCCACTGGTACCTTTCTTTAATCTCTCCATATGAAGAATATTGACACTTTATCATTTGTTACAAAATTGTTTTCAACTTCTTCCCATTTTAATTTTTGGAGATTTTAAAAACATTTTTAAAAGAATTTATTTATTTTAGAGGTAGAGTTACAGACAGAGGGAGAGACAGAGAGGTCTTCCATCCTCTGGTTCACTCCCCAAATGGCCACAATAGCTAGAGCTGCGTCGATCCAAAGCCAGGAGCCAGGAGTTTCTTCCAGGTCTCCCACACGGATGCCGGGGCCCAAGGACTTGGGCCATCCTCCACTGCTTTCCCAGGCCACAGCAGAGAGCTGGACCGGAAGAGGAGCAGCTGGAACATGAACTGGCGCCCATATGGGATTCCAGTGCTGCAGGCAGAGACTTAGTCTACTGTGCCACAGTACCGGCCCCAATTTTTGGAGATTTTTATACAGAGTCTTTATTTATTTACTACTTAGTAGTGGTTGTCTTAACTACTATACCAAGCACCCACTCCCAGAAGTTTTTAATACTATGTATTCATGTGTGCACACACAGAAACCTACATTTCAAATATGTTGGCTTTTCCTTTTTGCTATTGTGCATAGACAGGCTTTGGTCATCTTAAGATCAACTAAATAGCCATCCATGCTTTCTTCTGATTGTTTTGTTGTGATAAATATTCTTTAACTTTTTAATTAACCTGGAATTTATTTTACTACATCCCAGAACAATTTCTTTTTTAAAAAAATATTTATTTGAGGGGCCAGCGCTGTGGCGCAGTGGGTTAAAGCCCTGGCTTGAAGCGCCGGCATCCCATATGGGTGCTGGTTCTAGTCCTGGCTGCTCCTCTTCCGATCCAGCTCTCTGCTATGGACTGGGAAAGCAGTGGAGGATGGCCCAAGTCCTTGAGCCCCTGCACCCACGTGGGAGACCCGGCAGAAGCTCCTGGCTCCTGGCTTCGGATCGGTGCAGCTCCAGCCATTGCAGCCAATTGAGGAGTGAACCAGCAGGTGGAAGACCTCTCTCTCTCTCTCTCTCTCTCTCTCTGCCTCTCCTCTCTCTGTGTAACTGTGCCTTTCAAATAAATAAATCTTTTTAAAAATATTTATTTGAAAGGCAGAGTTATCAAGAGAAAAGAAGAGAAATCTTCCGTCTGCTGGTTCTTTCCCCAAATGGCCACAACAGCTAGGGCTAGGCTGGGCTGAAGCCAGAAACCAGGAGCCCAGCTGCCTTCCCAGGTGTGTTAGCAAGAAGCTGGATCAAAAGTGGAGCAGCTGGGACTTGAACCTGCAACCACATGGTTTACCAGCATTGCAGGTGGTAGCTTAACCCATTGTACCATGCTGCCAGCCCCTTGAGCAATCTCTAACAATAGGCCTAGTTATTGCTTTTACGAGATATAACCAATGCCCAGCACAGTATCAAAACCTTTCCACCTCTAAGACACTCAGAGGAACCATGACAAATAAAATTCTCAATATCAAGAAGATTGCAGGGGCAGAGGGGCAGGGGCCTGTAGAAGATGGCCCAAGTGCTTGGACACCTGCACCCTCGTAGGAGACCCAGATGAAGCTTCTGGTCATGGCCCAGGCCAGGCCCAACCCCAGCCATTGTGGCCATGTGGGAAGTGAGCCAACGGATGGAAGACCTCTCTCTTGATATCTCTCCCTTTCTCTTTTTGTAACTCTTTCAAATAAATAAATAAATCTTAAAGGGGGGGGGGCTGGCGCTGTGGCGCAGTGGGTTAATACCCTGGCCTGAAGTGCAGCCATCCCGTATAGGCGCCGGTTCGAGACCCAGCTGCTCCACTTCCAATCCAGCTCTCTGCTGTGGCCTGGGAAGGTGGTAGAAGATGGTCCAAGTCCTTGGGCCCCTGCACCCGCATGGAGACCTGGAGGAAGCTCCTGGCTCCTGGCTTCGGATCGGCGCAGCTCCTGCTGTTGCGGCCAATTGGGGAGTGAGCTATTGGATGGAAGACCTCTCTCTCTCTGCCTCTCCTCTCTCTGTGTAATTCTGACTTTCAATAAATAAATAAATAAATAAATAAATAAATTTTTAAAGAGAGAGGGAGGGGGAGGGGGAAGGAGATCAGGACTCCATTGCTGACTGGCTGCTCCTCCAAAGCTCAGCCTCTCCTTAGCATCATCTGCACTGACAGCAGATGGAGAGTCACGTGGGTGGGGGGATGGCCCCGGAGTCCCTCTGCCTGGACAGTCCTGCAGGAGGAGCTCCCCGCTGGCCTCCCTCGGCGGGTGTGTGTGTGTGTGTGTGTGTGTGTGTAGGAATCCCGCTGACGACCCGCGGGACCCTCCAGCTCTGTCTGGCCCGGTTTGCGAAGGTGCCTCAGGCATCTCCCATGTGGTGCCTGGCTCCCCTCACCTCAGCAGTGCAGCCCCCTCTGCTCCCTCTTTTCCTGCTGTTGAGCTGGTGCTAAGTGGTGGGCTCCCAGGAGGTGCTCTAAGTCTGTCAGGCCCCGCCTCTCCCTTGGGCTCCCCTTCTTCCGGCCCAGGCCCTCCTCTCCCCCGGAGACTGCTAGGGGACTGGCTTTGATTTTCAGAAATTCAGAGAGTGTTGGGCATTGCAGAGTTCCAGTGCCCTGCTTTGGCCTGGCCAGGCCCAGCCCTGGCTGTTATGGGCATTTGAGGAGTGAACCAGTGGGTATGAGAGTCTCATCTCAGTCTCTCTGCCTCTGTCTCTTCCCTCTTACCCCCATCATTCTACCTTTCAAATAAACAAATCTTTAAAAATAAATTCAGAGGGACAAGCACTGCTTAATCCTGCTTGGGACACCCACATCCCATATCAAAACCCCTGCTTCGAGTCCTGGCTACTCTGCTTCTGATCCAGCTTCCTACTAACGAGTGTTCTGGGAGAGGGCAGGTGACGGATTGAATCCTTGCCGCCCATGTGGGAGACCAAGAGTGAATTCTGGCCTCTTGCCTTCCACATGGCCCAGCCCCAGCTATTGCACACATTTAGGGAGTGAACCAGCAGATGAAAGATATCTCTAAGTCTCTCTCATTTTCTCTCTCTCTTTGTCTCTCTCTAGTTCCCTACCTCCCTTCCTACCTATCTCCCTGTCACAGCTTTTCAAATTAGGTGAAAATAAATAAATTTTTAAAAAGAAAATTCAGAGTGTGATGTGGGGAACCTGAATATAACTTTTCACATCCCTATATTTTAAAGTACTTTGTAAGATGCTCAGAAAAATCTCTCTCTCCCTCTCTCCCACTCTCCCTCTCCCTCTCAGATTTGTTTATTTATTTGAAAGGCAGAGTGACAGAGAGAAAGGGAGAGGCAGAGATCTTCCATCTGCTGGTTCACTCCCCCAGTAGCCACAACAACCAGAGCTTGGCCAGGTGGCAGCCAGGAGCACGGATCTCCATCCAGGTCTCCCATGTAGGTGGCAGGGGTCCAAGTACTTGGGCCACCATGTGATGCCTCCAAGGGTGTGTGTTAGCAGGAAACTGGATCGAAAGTGGAGTATCTGGGACTTGAACCAGGCACTGTAAATATGTATATGTACATGTATATGCATACACACGTACACACACATACACACACACACACACACACACTCACAGTTTTCTTCCCCAGGAGGCTGATTCTGATGGATGCTTCACTGAGCGCCTTGCCCTCCAGCCACTAGGAGGCAGCAGTCCAAAACCAGAGAGCGGAGAAGATCAGTGTGGGAATACTTACTGCCCAGGATCTAGCTGTTTCTCAAAAGCCAACAGTTGCCCTAGGCGTCCCCTCCTCCAGCTCTCAGGGCTTCCGGTTCGTCCTTCCTCCCCTCTTGGCCCTAGTGGCTGAGGGGCGGTGCCTCGGATTCCTTCCATTCCTTCGCTGGCTTTCCTTTCAGGCTGTCTGGACCTTGCAGATAGCCCCTTCTTGAAATGTTGCTCAGGGCCAGCGCTGTGGTATAGCGGGTAAATCCGCCACTTGCAGTGCCGGCATCCCATATGGGCACTGGTTCGTGTCCCGGTGGCTCCACTTCTTTCCCAACTCTCTGCTATGCACTGGGAAAGCAGCAGAAGATGGTCCAAATCCTTGGACCCCTGCACCCATATGGGAGACTCAATGGAAGCTCCTGGCTCCTGGCTTTCGGATTGGCTCAACTCCAGCTGGATGGAGGACCTCTATCTCTCTCTCTGCCTCTCCTTGTCTCTGTGTGTGGTTTTGACTTTCCAGTAAATAAATAAATCTAATAAATAAATAAATGTTTCTCAGTCACCCCTTTTGAATGGGCCATCTGTGATCTGCCAGGACTTCCCCACCAGCATGTACTCCTCTTTTGTTTTATTTATTTACTTGCATTTTATTTCAAAGACAGCGAGAGAGAAAGATCTTTCATTCACTGGTGTACTCCCCAAATGCCCACAACAGCCGTGGCTGGGTTAGGCTGATCCCAGAAGCCGGAAGCTCGCCCAGTTCTCCCACGTGGGTGACGGGGATGCAAGTCCTTGAGCCATCACCTGCGGCTTCCCGGGTGCACAGTAGCAGAATTGCTGCAATCAGAAGCAGAGCTGGTTCGCACATGGCACTCTGGTACGGGGTGCGGGTGTTGCACGCGGGCTCGTAACTCACCACTGCGCCAAGCACGCTCCCCTCTCTTCCCCCTTGTAGCCCAGAAGGCTTTGCGGATGGGACCCCTCTGCTCCTCAGTCATCAGTCCAGCCAGGTGATTGCGGTTTGATAGGTGTGGCTTCTGCTGTACTGCTTGCAGCGAGCAGGGACTATAAGGCAGAGAGCCCACAGGCCTGGACGTGCAGATGGCTGGCCACCTTGTGAACCTGCAGCGGGGCATCAACCCTGGGCTTTCTGGAAACCCAGACACTCAGGCCCCACCCAGACCTACTGAACCAGCATATGCGTTTTCACAAGACCCCTGGTGATTCAGGAGCACATCTGTGCTGAATGCGCTGGCCCAGGTCCGCCAGGCCCACTTCTCGTGAGTCTTCCTACATCCCCAGTGGAGTTTTTACAATGCTGGCACCCAGATTCCTGCTATACCAAGGAAAGAAAGCAAGGATTACTTGTCTACATTGGAGCAGAAAAGCATTCCACGTTCCCTGCTTCTTTAAAAATATTTTGTTCATTGCATCTGATCTCACTCTCTGTAACAGATCTAGGAACCCTTTAAATCGGTGATGCTCAAACTTGGGTGCACATTAGGAGCCTCAAGATTACCTAAATCAAGAATACTTGGAGGGTGCTTAACTTGGGTCTACGCCACCCATGGAGCTCCTGGTTCCTAGCTTCAGTCTAGCCTGGTCCTGGCCTGTTGCCGGCATCTTGGGGACTGAACCAATAGATGGATGATTTCTGGTTGTCCCTGTTTCTTTCTCTGTGTTTCTGTGTTTCTGTGCCTTTCAAGTGAGAGAGAGAGAGAGCGAGCGAGCGAGCGAGCGCGAGCAGGGGAGGGAAAAGGGGAGAGGAGGGAAGGGAAGGGGAGGGGAGGGGAGGGGAGGGGAGGGGAGGGGAGAAGAGATGAGAGCTTGGGTCTCCCAGGTGATTCCACTAAGCAGAGCTGAGAACCACTGCTGTAAGTTCTCTGAAGGGCTTAGGATTGTAAAGCATGGGTGGGCACTGTGGCACAGGGGGTTAAGCTGCCCCTTGGAACGCCAGGGTTTGAGTCCCACCTCACTTCTGATTCAGCCTCCTACTAGTGTACAACTGGGAGGCACCAGATGATGGCTTAACTACTTGGGTCCCCCGCCCAAATGGGAATCCCAGATGGAGTTTTGGACTCATGACTATAGCCTGGCCTGAACCTGGTTGTTACAGGAATTTGGGGAGTGAACCAGTAGAAGAAAATCTCTCTCTCTCTTTCAAATAAATTTTAAAAAATTTAATTTCAAATTTGTAAAGCAAAGTCTGTTTGAAAGGAGTAAAAAGGGAAAATACAGGGAAGAAGAAACATTAAAAAAGTTTTTTTCTTTAATTTTATTTATCTGAAAGAGTTACACACAGAGAGAGAAGGAGAGATAGAGGTCTTCCATCTACTGGTTCACCCCACCCCCCAAATGGCTGCAATGGCCAGAAGTGGGCCAGGTTGAAGCCAGGGGAAGCCAGGAGCCAGGAGCTTCTTCTGGTCTCCCATGTGGGTGCAAAGGCCCAAGCACTTGGGCCATCTTCTGCTGCCTTCGTAGGCACATTAACAGGGAGCTGGATCGAAACTGGAGCAGCTGGGACTTGAACCTGCGCTCATATGGGATGCTGGCACTGCAGATGGTGGCTTAACCCACTGTGTAACAGTGCCAGCCCCTAACTGATATTTCAAAATAGTCAAGCTTGTTAGTCAGATGGGATCTCTAGCACATGTCCTGCCTGCTGTGCTAGTCAGGTGTCTGGTCCACCCCCCATCTCCCCCATGATTGCTTCCCGCAATCAATCAATCTCTCTCTCTCTCTCTCTCTCTCTCTCTCTCTCTCTCTCTCTCTCTCTGCTGGAGTCTCCATTGAAGAGAGTGAGCTACTTAGAGGCAAGGTGCTCTCTCAAACTGCACTGTACCCCATGCCTCATAGTAAAAATGATTTATTAAGATGCTAAGGTCAGCAGCAATTGATGAAAATGTCATCTTTCCCCTGACTGAACTCTTCTTGCCTACATTAGTCATTTCCCAGTATCCACTGCCGTCTCACGTGGGCTTCCTTTTTTATGCTCTTGTACTGCTGTATCCCTTTTCCTATGTCTGTGTCTTCTTTTCCCTAAAAGCCTACAGACAGACTTCTTTTTTTTTTTAAGATTTATTTTTATTTATTTGAAAGACAGAGTTACAGAGAGGTAGAGGTAGAGACAGAGAGAGAGAGGTCTTCCATCCGCTGGCTCACTCCCCAGATGGCTGCAACGGCCAGAGATTCACCGATCCGAAGCCAGGAGCCAGGAGCTTCTTCCAGGTCTCCCATGTGGGTGCAGGGGCCCAAGGACTTGGGCCATCTTCCACTGCTCTCCCAGGCTATAGCAGAAAGCTGGATCAGAAGAGGAGCAGCCAGGACTAGAACTGGCACCCATATGGGATGCCAGCACTTCAGGCTAGGACGTTAACCTGTTGCACCACAGCAACGGCCCCCAGACTTCTTGATGAGTGGAACTTGATCTCATCACCCACATACTTGGCACAGTGCATAACAGGCGTTCTAGAATGTGTCAGTTGGGTGCCACACTCAGCATGACTGCCTCAATGGTCATGTATGGATGACTAACTGTTCCATCTAGTTCATGCAGAATCTTTATCTTCCAGTTATGACTTTATTAGAGCCTGTTTTTATTTTATTTTTTAAAAAAGATTTATTTATTTGAAAAGTAAAGTGACAGAGACACAACAAGAGAGAACTACTCACTGGTTCATTCCCCAAATGCCTGCAACAGCTGGGGCTGGGCCAGGCCAAAGCCAAGAACCAGGAACTCTGTCTTCTCCCATGTGGGTAGCAGGAACCCAAATACGTGGACCATCATATACCGCCTTCCCAGGCACAGTAGCAGTAATACCTGGTCAAAAGTGGAGCAGCTGGGATTTGAACTGGCACTCCGATATGGGCTGTGAGCATTCTGAGCAGTGGCTTAACCTGCTGTGCCAGGGTGCCCGCCCCACCAGGTCCTTCCTGTGCATACCTTCGATCAATTCTCTATCCCAGTTTGGTGTGATGAAATGTAAAAGGCTACAGAATGCTGGCCGAATCTCAGTTAACTTGCTTCTAAAATTGGGAAAATAATTTGAAGTCTTTGCAGGGTTAATGAGAAACCGTAGTGAGCTCTGCTTTCTCTTCCCTTGGAAAGCGTGTACAGGCAAAATGAATGAGATGCATCCTGTTTTTCCATTAGGCCAAAGCTGATTAAAAGGCTAATGGGTAAAAGGGCTCAAAGTATCAGAATGGCGCCCTACTTATTCACGTTGAGAACCTGACTCAACTATGTGAGGAATGTCTGCAGTATACAGAGCAGTGGGCAAGGTAAGCCCTCTTTGCTCAGAGCACAGAAGCTTTCACAGCCACTAAACCTCCCTCGGTCCTTTCTCCATCTATAAAAGGGAAATATTTATGCCCATTTCGTAAAGTGCTATGAAGATAAAAGGAAGTAGTGCATTCTCAGTGCTCAGTAAACGCCAACTCCCTTGTGCTTGTTGGCTCTGAGAATCTTAAGCTAATAGTGATTTCCTGCACACGGCCTTGCAAAATGCAGCACCTTCACAACAGTGCTGCCTTCAGGAAGATCACAAACATGTTCCATCTGGGGAAAACAGGGGCTGGAGTCTTTTACTTTTGAATCAAATGCTGAGAGAGAAAAGAAGTAGGTATTGTGGCACAGTGGCTTAAGCCTCTGCTTGGGATCCCCACATCGATGTCAGAGTGCCTCAGCTCAAGTCCCAGCTCTGCTTCCCATCCAGCTTCCTGCTAATGCACCCGGGAAGGCGTGGATGACACCCAGGTGCTTGGGTTCCTACCGCCCACATGGGAGAGACTTGGTTTGAGTTCCCAGCTCCTGGCTTAGGCCTGGCCCAGTTGTGGCTGTTGTGGACATTTTGGGGAGCGGTCAGTGGGTGGAAGATCTTTTCCTCTTCCTCTATCACTTTGCCTTTCAAGTAAATAAATAAATAAATAAAAATTTTTTGAGAGGGGAAAGGTGGATATATTGTTCTTGCAGAGTCCAGCAGGTGGTACAAGAAGCCTGTGGAGCAGGACCAGAGCTGGCCAGCAGAGAGATTGTCTTCCTCTGGGAGATGTCTTCCTGTTGTGTGTCCACAAGTCATTCCACAAGTAGCTGTGCACTAGAGATAGGCTCCTTACAAGTACGACTGCAGTTATTATGGGTTTTCCTAAGAAAAGTGTGGTCTAGAAGGCAGATGTGAGTGCGCCTAGTCCACCCCAAATAGTCTGCCCTAAGTGTTCCACTCATCCAGGACTAGGTCATTCACTCCAACTACTTCGGTTCTGCATTGCCCTCATGTGAAGGCTGAACACCATTGGCTCTCAGGGTACGTTTCCTAGAGACACATAGTCCGAGATTCTGTAGCAGACCTGTCACCATTAACGGGGCTAAGCTCTGTAGTTTCTGGGCAGTGTGGACTCTTCAAGCAGTGGGTACTAGAAAATGAGCTGGGAGTGGGGAGGGATTTGGTTGGCGATCTTTGGAGTTTGCTGTTTTCTGTAGTGTAAGTATTCCCACCACTTTACAGAGCACTGGGAAGAGATGAACTCAGTCTTGTTATCAGGGGAACAAATGCTCAAGTCCTATTTTAGGAATATTTCCATTATCACCAGGACTCCTAATAAAATATCCACATTTTTGAGCCTCCTTTTGTCTACCCTCTGATCACACAGCAGGGGACAGGGATGTAAGATAGGAGAAAGAATGGACTCCTACACTGATCCACAAACTGGATGGTTGGCCCTGAAGGGAACAGTACCTGTGTGATCCTTGAGCTCCATGGGCACAAAGCATCACAGAGAAAGAGTAAAGACACTGCCTTCTGGCTTGTCAGTGATATGGCAGGGGTGGGCATTTGGCCTCGCTGTAGACACCTGCATCCAATCCGAGTGTTTGGGTTCAAATCCTGGCTCCAGCTCTTGGTTCCACCTTCCTGCTAATGCAGACCCTGGGAGGCAGCGATGATGGCTCAAGTGATTGGGTTCCTGCCATCCACATGGGAGACCTGGGTTGAGTTCCTGGCTTTGGCCGCCAGCCTGAGCTGTGGGGAGCATTTGGGAAGTGAACCAGCCTGCCTTTCAAATACATTTAAAAAGTGGTTTTTACAAAACAATATGGGGGTTAGTGTTGTGGTGCAGTAGGTTAGCTGCCTCTTGCAATGCTGGCATCTTGTGTTACAGTGCCAGTTCAAGTCCCAGCTGCTGTGCTTCTGATCGAGCTCCCTGTGTTTGGGAAAGCAGTGGAAGATGGCCCAGGTGTTTGGGCCCTGCCACCCATGTGGGAGATCAGGATGGAGTTCCTGGCTCCCGGCTTCTACCTGGCCCAAACAGAGCTGTTACAGCCGTTTAATGAGTCAATCAGTAGACAAAGACCTCTCTGTGTCTCCCTCTCTCTGTCATTTTGCTTTACAAATAAATAATAAAAATATATCTACTTTAAAAATAAAAAAACCCAATTGGTCATATACAAAATATAGAATTGCGAATTAAGAAGGAACGATCCACTCCAATTTAGGCAGTTCTAGTTATTCCTTACATCATGTTGAAATCTACTTGCTTAACTTCAATTCACCTGTTGGGGTTCTGGCCCGGGAAGGGAGCTTGGAAGTCCCTGTCAATCACTTTCTAATCAACGCCCTTGTGCTGACGGAGGATGGTGTTTCAAACCCTCTTAGGCTTTTTTCCTCCAGGATGAGTAGTGCGGCTCCTGCAAATGATGTTTGCGGTTTCTTATCCTCTTTTCACATTTCTCTGGACATGCTCCAGTTTGCTCAAATTCCTCTTAAAATAGGCCCAAATGGCGGAATCCACTGCCAGCTCAGAATGACAGGGAGCTGTTACTCATCCTATTCTGAGCCTCGCATGTGCATCAGCACAGCCCAACATCACACATGCTTTCTTGGTAATGCAATAGTATCACGCTAGTGATTTATATCCACTTACAGATGGCTAAGATCCTAAGTTTTCATAACAGCTAAAGCCTCATATCCCTCATGCTTTAATTGCACCTTAAGAAATGTGAATATATTCAATATACTAAAAACCATTAAATTGTATACTTCAACATTTTTAAAAGAATTATTTATTTTGAAAGTCAGAGTTACAGAGAGAGAAAGAGGGAGAGACAGAGATCTTCCACACACACTGGTTCACATTCCCTGCAATGGCCAGGGCTGGGCCAGGCTGAAGCCAGGAGCCAGGAGCTCCACTTGGGTGGCAGGAGTCCAAACATCTGTGCCATCTTCTGCTGCTTTCCCCAGGCCATTAGCAGGGAGCTGGATGGGAAGTGGAGCAGCCAGGGCATGAACCAATGCCCATAGGGGATGCCAGTGTCACAGTTCGGGGCTTTACCTGCTTTATCACAATGCTGACTTCAAAATTTTTAAAGGTTTATTTCCTTGAGAGGCAGAGAAAGACAAAAAAAGGGAGCTCTCATTCACTGGTTTACTCCCCGAGTGCCCAGTGGCCAGGGCTGAGCCAGACTGAAACTCCATCCAAGTCTTCCACATGTATGGAACCCAACTACTTGAGCCACCACTGCTGCCGCTGAGGGTCTATATCAGCAGGAAACTGGGATGCGGAGTGGAGGCAGGAATCAAACCCATGGATTCTGATGTGACTGATGTGAGATGTGGCCATCCCAATCAGTATCTTTAAAAAAAAAAAGATTTATTTTATTTATTTATTTGAAAGGAAGAGTGAGTGAGCGAGAGAGAGAGAGAGAGAGAAATCTTCCACCTGCTTGTTTACTCTGCAAATGGCCACAACAGCTAAGACCGGGCCAGACTGAAGCCGGGAGACTGGAACTCCATCTGGGTCTCCCACGTGGGTGGCAGAGACTCAAGGGCTTGGGCCATCATCCGCCGCTTCTTGGGCACAATAACAGGAGCTGGATTGGAAGCAGAGTAGCTAGGACTCGAATCAGCACCCAAACAGCCTGTTGTACCACAATGCCTGCCCTGCCAACCAGCATCTTACCTGCTGGGCCAAACTACACCCCAGACTGAACATTTTTTTTATTTTTTTTTTATTTTTATTTATTTATTTATTTATTTTTTACAGGCAGAGTGGACAGTGAGAGAGAGAGACAGAGACAAAGGTCTTCCTTTTGCCGTTGGTTCACCCTCCAATGGCCACTGCAGCTGGCGCGTTGCGGCCAGCACACCGCACTGATCCGATGGCAGGAGCCAGGTGCTTATCCTGGTCTCCCATGGGGTGCAGGGCCCAAGCACTTGGGCCATCCTCCACTGCACTCCCTGGCCACAGCAGAGAGCTGGCCTGGAAGAGGGGCAACCGGGACAGAATCCGGCGCCCCGACCGGGACAAGAACCCGGTGTGCTGGCGCCGCAAGGCAGAGGATTAGCCCGTTGAGCCACGGCGCCGGCCTGAACATTTTTTAAAAAAATAATTTATTTATCTTATTTGTGAGGTAGAAGGTGGAGTTACAGAGAGTCAGGGAGAGACAGAGAGAAAGGTCTTCCTTCCATTGGTTCACTCCCTCAAATGGCTACAACCGCTGGAGCTACGTCAATCTGAAGCCAGAAGCCAGGAGCTTCCTCCTGGTCTCCCACTTGGGTGCAGAGGCCCAAGGACTTGTGCCATCAATTACTGCTTTCCCAGGCCATAGCAGAGAGCTGGATTGGAAGTAGAGCAGCCAGGACTTGAACCGGCCCCACGTGGAATGCTGGTGCCACAGGCGGAGGATTAACCTTATTGCACCACAGCACCGGCCCCCCATACTGAACATTTTAAATCAGAGAATTAAATAGTGTATGAATTATATCTCAATAAAGCTGTTTTAAAAATCTAAGTACAGGAGAGAAATACAGAAATGTTGTATTAAATACCTACTAAATGTTAACAACAGGTACTTTGTCTCATATAATACTTCCCTTTTTAAAAAATTTATTTTTTTATTAAATAAATAAAGATCTTTCATCCACTGGCTCACTCCCCAAATGGCCACAATGGCCATGGCTGGGCCAAACCAAAGCCAGGAGCCAGGAACTTCTTCTGGGTCTCTCTTGTGCAGGGGCCCAAGCACTTGAGCCATCCTCCACTGCTTTCTCAGGTGCCCTAGCAGAGAGCTGGATTGGAAGTGGAGCAGCCAGGACTTGAACTGGCACCCACATGTGCTGCCCACACTACAGGCAGAGGCGTAACCTTCCATGCCACAGCACCAGCCCTATAATACTTTCAACAATCCTTTTGAGTTCTAGAGAAATTAAGAAACTTGTCCCTGGAGCAAGAATTTGAACCAGGGTGTGCTGAGATGCCCATGCTCCTGTCACTCTCATTCTGCCATACCGCACTGCCCCTCGGTCACCTGCTGCCTGCCAGGCCTTGCAATTGGTGCCCAGATAAAGATGGTGGGAGTAATGTCGGACCATTGAGAGCCTCAAGGTTAGAAAGATCTAGCAGTTGGCAAAAGGGAGGGCTTCATTTCTCTTTTATTTATTTATTTTTTAAATATTTATTTTATTTATTTGAAAGACACAGTTACAGAGAGAGTTAGAGACAGAGAGAAAGGTCTTCCATCTGCTGGTTCACTCTCCAGATGGCCGCAACGGCCGGAGCCGTGCTGATCTGAAGCCAGAAGCTTCTTCCGGGTCTCCCACACAGGTGCAGGGGCCCAAGGAATTGGGTCATCTTCTACTGCTTTCCAGGCCACAGCAGAGAGCTGGAACAGAAGAGGAGCAGCCGGGACTAGAACCAGCGCCCATGTGGATGCCAGCGCTTCAGGCCAGGGCTTTAACACGCTGCGCCACAGCACTGGCCCCCAAGGTGTGTGTGGGGGGCTCTCAATAAGCACAGCTGATTATTGGCAGGGAAGAAGATGGAGGTGGTGGAGTTGTGAGAGACGTTGGGAAGAACAGTGCGAGTGTCTCAGACCGGCCAAGGGTTGGTCTGGGTTTCGGGTGTACTCCCTGGGGGACTAGGCAAGCAAATGAGAGTTCTGCTTGGGTTACGCAGGCAAAGACTGAAGCCTGGGGAATCAAGAAATTAGGTTCCACGTGGGGAATCCAAACTGAAACACTCTGGTCCCATGGTGAAGGCAAATGCCCAGAATTCGGAACCAGTGCTTTTGACCAGAGCAGCACACATCAGAGGGGAACCTAACCGTGTCACCCAAGTGACTAGAAACAGAGCTCTCTCAAGCCTTCAGCTCAGCCCAGGCTTTGTCCCTCAGCCTGGGGTAGAGCCCCAGGTGTGTGTCAGGTGCCCCCAGAGCGGGACTCTCCATTTGTTGGAGGAGTTGGTGAGACCAGAGCCTGTGCTGTCTTGCTTTGCTTTGTTTTATTGCTACAACTTGCATGGCCGGTGACAGCCACAAGCACACACACTCCTATAGAACAATTGACAAAATCTAGGTGTGCCATCCATGATGCCACTCTCCTCACCACCAGGTGACAAAGTGCGTCAGGAAGTGACTAAGAGGACACACTGTATCAGGGATAAATGTGAATCTGTTACAATATGTTATCTTCAGCAGGAATGACCTGTGTGGTGCGCTTCTCCTTTGGGGGGGCCGGTGTGAGGGGACCATCGGGCTGGGCACCGACAGGCAGGCACTTTCTGTACAACTGAAATCCCTGCTTTGGCATGCCTGCCCCCTCCACCGCCAGTCCACTGACTTAGCCAAGGCGCCTTGGGTCTCAAATAACAGAGCCATCTCCAACTTGCCTGAGTTAAATGGAGCGTGTACTGGACATGGGCCCAGGCAGGAAGGGCAGCCAGGCCTCGTGGGGTGGGAATAGAGCCCCAAGAGGCCACTGGGAATGGAGACGGCCACCTCCCTGTTCCTCTTGGGATGCCCTGGTTTCTCATCTCTCTTCCTCCCCGACACGGTTTCAGTGTGCTGGCTCCCGGGGCACGTCGTGAAAATGGCCAGGCCAGCACTCTGTTGTGTGCTAATCTGGTTCCGGATCCAGTTGTAACTGACCAGTGTCCCAGTTCCAGCTGTCTGGGACAGGGCATCGGGTTTCTCCACTTGTGTCAGGAGTGTCCACCTTGATCACCTGTGCCCAGAGCAGCAGGGGCACTTGGGGTGACAATGATACCTGGGGCCCGCCCCTGCAGAAGGGGGTTGGGTGGACAATCTTAGGGAAGGAGGCACAGGCTGAACAGAAACCCCATAACGTGCCTACACCCTGCAAACTGTTGTCCCCACTGCCTCTGGCATGGCAACTGGTGGCTCTGAGTCCTCTCCTGTTGGGGGCTCATTGTGGCTCCGCCTTCTTCCAGGAACCCCAGTGCTACCTGGGTCTGGGTAACTGGAAACGCCTTCTCCTCCAGCTTCAGCAAATTGCTGGTGAATGTCTACAGCAGAAACAGAATAATCTCATCTGGGACCACGTGTTGCAAGGAGACCTCTTTGAAACAAAAGGTATACCAAGTACAGAGTGCTGAATCAGTTTACAAGTATCCACACGCGCCCATGATGTATCTTACAGCCGACTGAATTACTATATGTAATGCACACGTCATTCATCTGCAAAGTGCCTTTTTATTTTTTTATTGAGTTTTTAAAAGAAGGCAGAGTTACAGAGAGGCCGAAGGAGAGAGAGAGAGAGAGAGAGAGAGAGAGAGAGAGAGAGAGAGAGAGTCTTCCATCTGCTGGTTCACTCCCCAAATGGCCACAGTGGCCAGAGCTGTACCAATCCAAAGCCAGGAGCCAGGAGCTAGGAGCTTTTTCTGTGTCTCCCACACAGGTGCAGGGCCCAAGGACTTGGGCCATCCTCCACTGCTCTCTCAGGCCATAGCAGAGAGCTGGACTAGAAGTGGAGCAGCCAGGACTCGAACCAGCCGCCCACATGGGATGCTGGTACTGCAAGTAGTGGCTTTACCCACCACACCACAGTGCCATTCATAGCAGAATGCTGGAACAGTATGGCTCCAGGAGAGTAAGGGAAGGAGCAGCCGTGCCCACTAAGTATATAAATGTTATGATTTATCACTTATGAATTTCACTGGGTGAATCATGTGAGACAGAAAGCCCACGTTTGTCAAAAAGCAGGGGCCGGCATGGGTGAAGCTGTCGCCTGCCTGCCGGCATCTTATCTGGGCACCGGTTCAAGTCTTGACTGCTCCACTTCCTATCGAGCTCTCTGCTATGGCCTGGGAAAGCAGTAGAAGATGGCCCAATTTCTTGGGCCCCTGCACCTGTGTGGGAGACCCGGAAGAAGCTCCTGGCTTCAGATCAGCACAGCTCCAGCTGTTGTGGTCATCTGAAGAGTGAACTAAATGATGGAAGACCTCTCTCTCTCTCTCTCTCTCTCTCTCTCTCTCTCTCTCTATATATATATATATATATATATATATCTTTGCTTTTCAAATAAAAAAATTAAATAAATACACATTTTCTTCTCACAAGGAATTGCAGGACCAGTGTGACTCCAGGTGACTCTTGCGGCTGTGTCCTTAAGTGAACTGCGGGACGGGATCCCTGCGATAAGACCCAAAACTTTAAAGGAAGCAATGGATTCTAGACAGGCCTGATCCTGGCTACGGATTCTCAGTGAACACTGGCCCTGAACAACATGCTGCTGCTGTGCGCTGTCAGGCAGCACATTGAGGCAGGGACGAGGGAGATTTTCCCAAAGAGCCCTTCCCTCGATGGGATACGTGAGATTTCAAGGATCTCTCCAGAGCAGCCCTAGGGAGAAACGGGAGCACCTTGTTCTTTGTGCTTGGATTGCAGAAACCAGTCTGTCACCTGCCGCCAGCTGGGCCCCAGCGTCGGGGCTGACATCCGAGACGTGCCCTAGTTCCTGCTCTGCCCTCTCCTCCCATTACCGAGCTCTGCTTTCCGTGCAGGCAGGGAGGGCCCGGCTGTGCTTTCCTGTGCCCCTGCAGTCGCCTCAGTCTGTGATGGGGACTGGGACGCCGCGAGCTTGCTACCTCGCTTCCCACTCCTCTGTCTCACGCCTGCTCGGCTAACACACCTGCCACCCACAGCTCAACCCTGTCACCCGCAGTCAGCTCTCTGCGGCAGTGGGTTTCACACTCTTGGACGTGACCGACCATGGAGAGAAAATATTCAGGGGGAAAAAATATTGCGCTGAATGTGGACAGCCTTTTCTGCTGTTGGCCGTGACTGTGAACAATACAGCCTAACAGCTGTTTATATAGTGTGTGTACTGTGTAGGCCTCATACTGATCTAGAGATGAGTTAACGTGTAGGACAGAATGTGCAGGGGGTACATGCAAATATTACACCGTGGGGGGGGGGACTTCAGTGTCCACGGATTTTGTTGTCTTCAGGGAGGTTAGGACTTGGAACCTGTCTTCCGTGGATCCCAAAGGAGGACTATACAAGGGAGCTTCAAAATGGTTATGGAAAACTTGCATTATCTTTTTTTTTTTTTTTTAAGACATATTTATGTGAAAGGCAGAGTGGCAGGGAGAGGGAAAGACATAGATCTTCCATCTACTGGGTCACTCCCCAAATGCCAGCAACAGCCAGTACTGGGCCAGGCT
Source organism: Sylvilagus floridanus (assembly GCA_949820135.1). NCBI lineage: Eukaryota > Metazoa > Chordata > Mammalia > Lagomorpha > Leporidae > Sylvilagus > Sylvilagus floridanus. The sequence goes on from OX463239.1 coordinate 71,125,770, forward strand.
ATAGCTAGGAGCTCCAACCAGATCTCTCACATGGGTGGCAGGAAGCCAAGTGTTTGGGCCATCTTCTGCTACCTCCCGGGCATGTTAGCAGGAAGCTGGATTGGAAGTGGAGTAGCTAGCACTCTAGTACGGGATGTGGGATCTCAAGTGTCAGTTTAACCTTCTGGGCCACAACACCTGCCCCTCCTATTATATTTTTTTAAAAAATTAATTTATTTATTTGAAAGAATTTCAGAGAGGCAGACACACACATACACAGAAAGAGAGAGAGGTCTTCCATCTGCTCGTTCACTCTCCAGATAGCTGCAACTACCAGAGCTGCGCAGATCTGAAGCCAGGAGCGTCTTCCTGGTCTCCCATGCAGGTACAGGGGCTCAAGTACTTGGACCATCTTCTACTGCTTTCCCAGGCCATAGCAGAGAGCTGGATTGGAAGTGGAGCAGCCGGGTCTTGAACTGGCACCCGTATGGGATGCTGGATTAGCAGGCGGTGGCTTTACCCATTATGCCACAGTGCCACCCCTGCATTATCTTTTTTTTTTTTTAAAGATTTCTTTGTTTTACTTGAAAGTCACAGTTACACAGAGAAAGGAGATGGAGAGAGAGAGAGAGAGAGAGAGAGAGAGAGAGAGAGAGGTCTTCCACCTGCTGGTTCACTCCCCAGGTGGCTGCAATGGCCGGAGCTGCGCCAATCCAGAGCCAGGATCCAGGAGCTTCTTCTGGGTCTCCCACATGGGTGCAGGGGTCCAAGCACTTGGGCCATCTTTGACTGCTTTCCCAGGCCATAGCAGAGAACTGGATCAGAAGTGGAGCAGCCGAGTCTCGAACCAGCGCCCATATGGAATGCCAGCACTGCAGGCAGTGGCTTTACCCACTACGCCACAGAGCCGTCCCTCCATTATCTTTTAATTCCTATTCTGGTTTTTTTTTTCTATGAGTATTTTGAAGTCCCCTAATATATTAAAATTCTCAGAATCAAACCTGTCCCACGAGCAAGTCCCATCCCACAGTGGGACCTGGTACAGCAGTGAAAATGAGGACTTGCATCGCATTTATTTAAATATTTAAAAATTATAGCTGAAGCTATAATTCTGCATTTAAAGTGGCCTAGAAAATTGGTTTGAGTTGACTATTCCAGTTCTGCAGAGCTCTACATTAAAACGTGGGGTTCAGGGTGAGCACACTGGGCCTGAACTCCCATCACTCTGACCTGCCTCGGGCCTGGCCTCACACGCAGCAGATGTGGATCCCAGTCCACGTGAACAAGCTCCACCTGTCTCTCCATCGTTCTTTGCCACCACTTAGGCCTTCGGTGCCACATCAGTTATACAGTCCAGCCTCAAAGGGCAGATCAGGGAGCCACAGCCTTTGGCAAGGAATTTTGGGATCTGGGTCTCTGGAGTCGGGCCAGTCTCCTTGGCCTGTGGACTCCTTGCTTCATAGTGGCAGAGAGTGGAGGAAGGGAAGGGTAGGGCCCTCTGAAGAGTGAGCTCGGAGAAGGAGCGCCTCTTGCCAAGATCGGACAGCAAATCCTGTCTGGCCAAATGATAACTAAGCCAAAAATGTGAGTTAATACCAGAATCTGCACAAGTCTGGGTGCCATAAATAATTCCTGCCTGGACTGTAGACCAGAGAGGCCTGTGCTATTCCAAGTGTTTTGTCTGCTGCTTCCCATAAACACCTGGCTTCTTCTGGGAAGTAAGCATGGTCTCCCGTAGGTGTAAGAGCCAGAAGCCAAATGGACAAGCTCTGTCATGACATATGAGCGGACTTGAATCATGGAAAGTGGAATTTAAAGTAACTCTAGGAGCAGGAGTTTGGCCTAGCAGTTAAGATGCCCGTGTTCCTTACTGGAGGGCCTGGGTTCACATCCTAGCGCTGGTTCCGGACTCCAGTTTCCTGCTAATGCAGACCCGGGGGGAGGCAACAGGTGATGGCTCAAATGTTTGGGTCCCTGCCACTCTTGGGGGAGACTTGGATTGAGTTCATGGCTGGTCCAGTCTCAGCTTTTGTGGGCATTTGGGGAATGAACCAGCAGATGGCAGCTCTCTGTCTCTCTGCCTCTCAAACAAATAATTTTTTAAAATATAATTTTAGTTTGGTGCAAAAAAATTGAAACCCATGCAGAATTTTTTTTATAACATGGACTTTCCATGAACAGTTTGAAGACCCCTTGTATGTTCCAGGAGAATTTGAGCTTCCATAAAAAGGATCAGATATCAGAACTGTACATGGTAGATGCAGAGAAACTATTTGATAAGATTCAACATCCCTTCATGATAAAAACCTGCAACAAATTAGACACAGAAGGAACATACCTCAAAACTGTAAAGACTATAGATGACAAGCCAGCAGCCAATATCATACTGAATGGGCAAAAGTTCAAAGCATTTCCGCTCAGATCTGGAATAAGCCAAGGACGTCCACATTCTCCTCTGTTATTCAATATGGTATTGGAAGTTTTAGCAAGAGAAATTAAGAGAAAGAAATAAAGAGTGTCAAAATTGGAAAGGAAAAAGTTAAAATATCTCTGTTTGCAGAGAACATGATCTTGTGCATGGAAAAACCTAAACACTCCACAAAAAAGGTGCCAGTACTGATAAAACAACTCAAGTTGCAGCATATAAAGGCAACATTCAAAAATGATATAGCATTTTTTATACATCAGTAATGATCTTGCTGAAAGAGAAAACAAGAAAGAAATTCCAATCACAAGTTACTTCCCAAAAATATAACTTAGTAATAAATTTGACCAAAGAAGTGGAAGCTCTCCACAATGAAAATTATAAACCACTGATGAAAGAAGTCCTCAAGGGCATACACACGAAGATATTCCTTACTGAGGATTGAAAAAATTAATATCATTAAAATGTTAGAATTGGGGCCGGCACTATGGCGTGGTGGGCAAAGCTGCCGCCTGCAGTGCTGGCATCCCATACGGGCACCGGTTCATGACCCAGATGCTCCACTTCCGGTCCAGCTCTCTGCTCTGGCCCCTGTGCCTACATGGGAGACCTGAGGAAGATCCTGGCTCCTGGCTCTGGATCAGCACAGTTGCAGCCATCTGGGGAGTGAACCAGCAGATGGAAGACCCCCCCCCCCCACCTCTCCTTCTCTCTGTGTTAGAAGTTAGAATTAACATCGGTAAAACAATCTACAGATGTAATGCAGTCCCAATCAAAATACAGAATTAGAAAAAACAACCCTAAAATTCATATGGTGTCACAAAAGACCCAGAATAGCCAAAGTGATCCTGAGGGAAAAAAAAAATACAAAACCTGATTTCAAAACATACTACAAAACTACAGTAATAAAAGAATCATGGTACCGATGTAAAAATCATCACCTAAAAAAAAAAAACATAAAACCCAACTAATTCAAAGACCCATGATAATGAATGGTAAATGAGCAATACAATCTTAGATATGGAACACAGAGAATCCAAAGATTGTTTTTTTTTAAAGCTGAAGCTGAAAATAGACCTATTGTAATTTTTAAGTGCATGAAGTACTATTTTTTTACATCTTTTTTTTTTTTTTTTTGGACAGGCATTGCGGACAGTGAGAGAGAGAGAGAGAGACAGAGAGAAAAGTCTTCCTTTTCCCCTTTTCCGTTGGTTCACCCCTCAATGGCCGCTGTGGTGGTACGCTGCGGCTGGCACACCGAGCCAATCCAAAGCCAGGAGTCAGGTGCTTCCCAGGAGTCAGGTGCTACCATGTGGGTGCAGGGCCCAAAGACTTGGGCCATCCTCCACTGCACTCCCAGGCCACAGCAGAGAGCTGGACTGAAAGAGGAGCAACCGGAACAGAATCTGGCACCTTGACCGGGATTAGAACCTAGTGTGCCAGCGCCGCAGGTGGAGGATTAGCCTATTGAGCCACAGCATTGGCCATGAAGTAAAATATTAAATTAAGCTTAATTGAACGTTTAAAAAAATGAGCACATAAATCAGTGGAACAGAATAGAGAGCCCAGAAATTAATCCACGTATATACAGCCAACTGTTTTTTTGACAAAGATGCCATGAATATACGTTGGAAAAAGGACAGTCTTTTTTTTTTTTTTTAATTTGAGAGGTAGAATTACGCGGGGCATGAGGGTGGCAAAGATGGCACCAAGAGGAAGTCAGACGGGCAGAGTCCGAGCTGTTTACAAGAAAACTTGATTGGGCACAGGCATCAGGAGCCACGACTTCAGCGCGTGAACAGCGCGTGGGCCTTATGGAAACCAAGCACATGATAGGATAACCTTTAAAATGATTGGCTGGCCTCTTTTCCCCTCCCCTATAGCTCTGCGGTTTTTTGCTTTAAAAGAGGCGTACTGTGCAATAATAAATGAGTTCCTGTTTGACTCGACTCCCCGCGGCGTCTGATTGTCTCCGGGATCAAGGGAGGCTGGGGAACGGGCGAGTGGCTCACTTACCTTTCTTCAGACCCAGTCCATCCTCGTTTGGGTGGGCTAAGACCCTGCAGAATTACAGACACTGAGAGGGAGAGACAGAGAGAAAGGTCTTCCGTCCGTTGGTTCACTCCCCAAATGACCACAATGGCTGGAGCTGCGCTGATCTGAAGCCAGGAGCCAGATGCCCCCTCCCAGTCTCCCATGTGGGTGCAGGGACCCAAGGACTTGGGCCATCTATTACTGCTTTTCTAGACCACAGCAGAGAACTGGACCGGAAGAGGAGCAACGGGACTAGAACCGGTGCCCATTTGGGATGCCGGCGCCACAGGCAGAAGATTAACCTACTGCACCACGGTGCCAGCCCCAGGACAGACTTTTCAATAAATGGTATTGGCCAAACTGTATGTACATGTAGTAGAAGAGCAGAATTAGATCCCTACTTCTTTATCATTTACAAAAAATCAACTCAAGATGGATCAAAGACCTAAACGTAAGACCGGAAACTATAAAATCGCTAAAAGAAAACAAGAGAAATGCTTCAAGACACAAATGTAGGTGATGATTTCTTGAATAAGACCCATGGGCAGCAAACACAAAACTAGACAAGTGTTATTATATCAAACTCAGAAGCTTCTGCACGCAAAGGAAACAGAAGAGTGAAGAGACTTTTGACAGAGTAAGAAAAATTATTTGCAAGTTACTTATCTGACAAGGGATTCATATCCAGAATATAGCAGCAACTCAGAAAATCAACAACAACAACAGAATCAATCTAGTTAAGAAATGGGCAAAGGACCTAAGTAGACAGTTCTCAAAAGGGGAACTGCAAATGGCCAACAAAAATATGAAAAAGTGCTCAATATTATTAGCCACTAGAGAACTGCAAATCAAAACCCACAATGAGACATCACCTCACTTGTCTGGTTTGCTGTCAAAAAGAGAGAAATAGATGCTGGTGAGGATGTGGAGAAAGGAGAACTCTTAGACACTGTTAGTGTCTCACTATGGAGAAGAGTATGGCAATTTTTTTTTTTTTAATTAGAGGGGCCGGCGCTGTGGTACAGCAGGTTAACGCCCTGGTCTGAAGTGCAGGCATCCCATATGGGCGCCGGTTCTAGTCCTGGCTGCTCCTCTTCTGATCTAGCTCTCTGTTATGGCCTGGGAAAGCAGTAGAAGATGGCCCAAGTGCTTGGGCCTCTGCACCCATGTGGGAGACCCAGATCCTGGCCCCTGGCTTCAGATCAGCACAGCTCCAGCCGTTGTGGCCAACTGGAGAGTGAACCAGTAGATGGAAGACTTCTCTATCTCTACCTCTCTCTGTAACTCTGTCTTTCAAGTAAATGAAATAAATATTTTAAAAAATGAAATTATTAAAAAAAATTAGAAATGGAACTGCCATATGATCCAGCAACCCCACTATAGGGTATATATCCAAAAGATACAAACTCATTGTATCGAAGAGATAACCGGAACCACCACGTTGATAGCAGCACCATTCACAATAGCCAGGATTATGGGAACAACCCAGGTGTTGATCATCAAATGAATCGATCAAGAAAATGTATGTACACCATGGAATGTCACTGAGCTATAAAGAATGAAATCCTGTCATTTGCAGCAAAATGGATGGAACTGGAGGACATCATATTTTTTTTAAAGATTTATTTATTTATTTGAAAGAGTTACACAGAGAAGGAAACACACACACACACACAGAGAGAGAGAGAGAGAGAGAGAGAGAGAGAGAGAGGGAGAGAGAGGTCTTCTATCCGCTGGTTCACTCCCCAATTAGCCACAATGGCCAGAGCTGCAGCTATCCAAAGCCAGGAGCCAGGAACTTCTTCCCGGTCTCCCATGCAGGTGCAGGTCCCCAAAGACTTGGGCCATCTTCTACTGCTTTCCCAGGCCATAGCAGAGAGCTGGACTGGAAGTGGAGCAGCAGAGACTTGAACCCGTGCCCATATGGGATTCCAGCACTGCAGGCAGCAGCTTTGCCCGTTATGCCATAGCGCCAGCTCCAGGGACATCATATTGAGTGAAATAAGCTAGACACACAAAGACAAATACCATATATTCTCCCTGATATGTGGGAGCTAAAATTAAAAATAAATCCATCTGAACACAGAATGGATTAGTAGAGGCTGGGAGGAGTGGGAAGGATAAAAAGAGTTTGGTTAAAAATAGAAATAGAGGAAGTTAGGCATAGTTCATTAATTGTGACAGATATACTAATATAAGATGTTAATAACAGGGAAAGTGGGGTAAGGGTTATATGGGAATTATTTGTATTACAATTTTTGTCTTGCAAATTTGAAATTATTCTGAAATAAAATAAGACCTGATGCCATTGTAAGCGTCCTAACCTTTCCCTTCACTGGGCGAGTTAGAGAACAGGGTATTCTATTACACTGGGTAATCCGCCAGTACCTGTGGCATAGGGGGTCAAGCTGCCTCCTGCGGTGCTGACATCCCATATGGGCGCTAGTTCAAGTCAACTGTTCCACTTCCAATCCAGCTCCCTGCTAATGCGCCTGGGAAAGCAGGAGAAGATGGCCCAAGTGCTTGGGTCTCTGCACCCACGTGGGAGACCTGGAACAAGCTCCTGGCTCCTGACTTCAAATTGGCCCAGCTCCAGCCATTGCAGCCATTTGGAGAGTGAACCAGTGGATGGAAGATCTCTCTCTCTCTCTCTCTCTCTCTCTCTCTTTATCTTTTTCTCTTTCTATGTCTCTGTAACTCTGCCTTTCAAATTAATAAACCTTAAAACAAAATCTGCTTACCTAGGGACTACCAGTTTTGAAACAACTGTAAACCAGCACATCAGCCCCTTAGCAGTGTATCATAATTCTACCTGGTAACGTATCTATTTCCATAGTAACTCTCCTCTAAGGGGCTTCTTGAGGGATGCTCTGCTTTAGTTTTATCTTTACTCCCCTTAGAGCACCCTGCACATGGCTTTATAGATTGTAGGTGCTAAAAAAGTTTTTATTAAATGAATGAGAATACAGAACACAGACTGTAATTTAGCATCGTGACTTAATCCTCCTTGGACAAGCCAGCAGGCCGTTGAGGGCCACGCATATCTTCAGGGTTGTTATTGAGTATGTTATCTCGGGGATGGTTAAGTACAGGCCAAGTGGTTGAAAGGAGTATTCTGCAGTGACCAGAAGATAAGACTTGATACCTACCAGCTCAGTCCGATTTTAGGACTGTGTGCGTGTATTTAAAGCCAGATATCAGAATGATCCTAGTTATTAGCTAAAAGAAAACAGCACATCCCAGGTCACTTGTTGATAAGATCTGATTGCACATAAACAGTGCTAAATAGTCTGTTTATGAGCTGTAGCCAGAGTCCAGGGTTCTTGGTCACAGTAGGTCAAGGAATCCATCTCTGAGATTTTTTTGAAGAGGCAGGATTCCATTAGTACTGTTAGGATATTATTGCCTTTACTTAATTTCATTAAAGCCCACTCATTAGCTCACAATTTTCTGAGAAGGCATGTGTATTTATTACTCTGAGCTCTGTGTCAGTTACCAGGAATACAGCATGATTATAATCATGCCCTCGAGAAATGTAAATAATTCATCTCGAAAAACATTTCCTTGTGCAGGTGACTTTACAGCACTTTAAATGTCAGTGTCAGAAATTAGCCTGGGTGTAATGTGACCCTGTCACATGTCCCAAAACTCACTCAAAAGACAGAACAATAAGCAGAAATAAATGTGACTGTCCGTGTAATGACTTGCCATGGGTGTAACGAGTGTTCATTTAAGAATAGTTTTTTGCACCTTCAGAATTTGGGGTAAATACGTGTCTGCACATAGGCGATGTTTGTTTCAGTTTAGTGCCTCCAGGGATTGGAGAGCAAAGCAGCTGAACCTCCACCACTAACTCCCTCCCCGCCATCGGGAGGAAAGAGCCGTCCCAGCACCCCTGTGTCCTCGGCTGAGCCTTGTGGGCCTGTGAGGGTGGCAGAGGCAGCAGCAGGGAGCTCTACCCTGGGCCCCCAGAGATCCAGGAGGCAGGGAAAGGCATTTCTAGGTCCAGTTTGTCAGGAAAGCTGGGAAGCGACACTGCCTCCCTCTGCCACAGCCTCCTATAAACATACTGATCCTCATCTTGACAGTGGGACTCTACAGCTCAATGTCTTCATATCTCATCAGAGTTTCCCAGTATGCTGTCTGCAGAGCGCAGGTGCCAGAAGATCAGAAGGGAGTGTGGGGAGAGCGGTGTGCTGCACCTGCCTGGGAGAATCGCCATGTACATGGTCTATTTAAGGTTCTGAGAAGCTGTGACTTCAGCACTTTGCCAAAAGCCTTGACCATGGAACTCTTTGTTCTGGTCCCACCCACTAACATCTGCACACACTCCGAGAAACACTGGAATAAACTATCTCTGTAGTCTGATTTGACAGACTTTCAAGCAGACCCAAGTCTTGGGAGTCAGAGCTCAGTGGGGTGAAGCGTCCTGTCAGGGGTCTCACGCTCCTTGGCCACCCTAGGTTGCCTTCGTTGGTCAGTTTCCTATATTCTCTGTTTTACTGTGAAGAGAGACAGAAAAAGCATCATGGACCAGAATCTAGAGATCATCCCCAGGCTCCAGAGTCGCTGGTTTTGGCAGGCTCAGGTGGCTGAATTAAGCCTGATAAAGCAGGACTGAGTTGAGGGAGCAGGTGTTTGGCAGAGCGGTGAGGACTGCACCTGGGATGCCTGTACCCCAGAGCAGAGTGCCTGGGTTCAGTCCCATCTCCTCTTCAGCCTCCTGCTAATGGCCACCCAGGGAGGCCACAGGTGATGGCTCGAGTACTTTGGTTCTTGCCATCCACGTGGGAGATCCAGACTGAGTTCCTGGCTCCTGGCTTTGGGCTGGCCCAGCACCAGCTGTCATTTAGAGAGGAAGCCAGCAGGTGGGACTTGTCTCTGTCTCTTTGCCTTTCAAATAAGTAAAATAAGAATTTCAATGATTTGAAGTGTATTTTCTTTTTTACATTTTTATTTTATGTGAGAGGCAGAGACAAGCAGAGTACACTCCCATCCATTCACTGGTTCACTCTCCAAATGCCTGCAACAGCTGGAGCTGGGCTGGGCCAAAGCCAGGAGCCAGGAACTCAGTGTGGATCTTTCATGTGGGTGGCAGGGCCCAGCTACTTCAGCTAGCACCTGGGGTCTCTTAGGGTGCAAGAGTCTAGAATTAGGAGCTCAGGCACAACTTAAACCCAGGCACTCCAGTATGAAATGGAGGCATCCCAGCTGATATTTGAACTGTTAGGCCAAATGCCTGCCCCTGAAATGTATTTTCTAACCAGGTCTCTCCAGAGGCTGGTGGGGTTTTTACTGAGTAGAGAATTTTCCACCAGTCAAGAAACTAGTGAGGGGCTGGTGTTGTGGCACAGGGGTGAAAGCTGCTGCTGGCAATGCTGACCCCATATACGGGTGCCAATTTGTGTCCTGGCTGCTCTGCTTCCCATCCAGCTCTCTGCTAATGTATCTGGGAAAGCAGCAGAAAATAGACCAAGTGCTTGGGCCCCTGCACCCACGTGGGAGACTGGAACAATATTAAGTTGTTCCTGGCTCCTGGCTTCGACCTGGCCCAGCGCTGGCCCTTGCAGCCATTTGGGGAGTGAGCCAGTGGATGAAAGACCTCTTTCTTTCTCTCTGCCTATCTCTCCCTCTCCCTCTCTCTGTAACTCTGACTTTCAAATAAATAAATTAGAAGAAAAGAAAACTAATGAGAAGAAGTGAAGCGGCAAAGGTCCTCAAGTCCAAAGCCCAGGTAACTGGTGCCTAATGGCAAACAATAAGTTATCTTTTTTTTGATACCGAGCTCAAGAAGAGCCTTTAATATAAATTTTTTTTCGTTTCAAATATTGAGTATGAGTCATAGATCCCTTTGGCATCAGAACTGGGAAAAGTGAACTGAAACTTGATCTTTCGACCTTACAAGCCAATCTCCTAGCTGACATCTCTTTTATGCCAGATGAAAGGGTCGCACCTCACTTCTCGTGGACTTTGCCTCGAGGCAGAAGGACAGAAATCATTTCAGGCTTCAGTTTCTATTCCTGCTGCTTGCTGGTGAAGAATTCTGCACGTTGGTGGCCAAGTCAGCCACGGCGTTCTCCCAGGGAATCGGCTGCCCCAACTGCAGTGTAGCCTCGCCCCAGAGCAATTAAAGAACCACACGAATTGCACTCTTTTCCTACAGAATTACTCCTGAGAGACAGATGGCAAATCCAAATGTTTAGCTCTAGAGCCATATGGGGCCCTCTTTGTTTCAAAAAAGCCTCAATGAATATTAAGCCTCGAATGACGCCATTCATTGCAAAAGTAAGATGTTGGGATAATCCCCCCATGGGCCTTCATCAGACCACATTGCCATTTGGGTTTCGGCAAGTAATAGGTGGGGAATGACTATATGACTGGGATTTCATTAGCAGTTTTTCTTGATCTGAATAATCATCTTGGCCCAGAGGAATCACCCATTCCGCTTAATTTCCTCAGCATTCTATTACGTTGTCGGCATCATTTTCTCAGCGTCAGGCTGGAAAATGAGGAATCAGAGGCTTGTGCTTCGTTTCTTATTAACTCCTCAGCTCCGTCCGAGCAGCGGGAGCAGTCACAAGGAGACAGGGTGTTTTGTCAGAGGAAATAGAGCAACTGCACACGTCCCCTGGTTAACTCTGTTTGTAAGTCCTTGCTGCTGTTCAGTTAAGGAGAAAACCGTCCACGTTAGGGATTTTTCCCGGGTCTGATCATCCATATTCCATGGGAACAGGAGGCAGGAATCTGACTGGATTCGGCTTAACACACAGAGCAGAATTTCATTTTTCTCTAATACAGCAGTTTAACAACCCGGTAACTCACTGGTACTGTCCCAGGCAGGATGAAACTTTGCACCCTTTTGGAAAGAGAGAAGTGCTGATAACTGAGTCATAAGGGTGTAATGAGTACTCTCTAGAACAAGGAACTAGGTACCTTGGGCCCCCTTCCCAGCACCACACGTTGCGTGGCCTCCAAGGGATCTGCATGGTCTCTGAGGCTGCTGGTAAGTCCCCAGGGTTCACCAGGGGGTTGGGTGACCTGGGAGAGCAACGTCTGTAAGACCGGAAGCCCCAGATCTTGGCTCATCTCTTATGGGAGCCTGGATGCAGGAGTCTAAAGACAGACAGAAGGGGACGATCTGGTCCAGCCCGCTCATTTTACAGATGAGGACACTGAGGCATGGCAAGGCTGTCAAACGTGTTTAAGATCACAGAGCTGGTTAGAGGCAGGGCTGGGCACCCAGGCCAAAGCTGTCAGATGGAGAAATTAGAAAGTTCAAGGCTGCCAGAGTGTGTCACCTGAGCCTTGGCCTTAGCTAGTTGTTGACCTGGTGTCCGAGTGCCCATGTTAATGCTCACTTCGGGCCACCTACATACTCCTCAAGGAGGCCATATTTTCTCTTCCAATTAAACATCAATTCAACAGTTTAAGAGAATGACAAGTCAGAATTTTCCTGGATTCAACTATGTGATTTCTCCAGAAATTTCAATATAACCAACCACTCGGTAATACCTGAACAAAGAGTATGTGCATCTGACATTAAAATGCAGGTGATAGCGTGCACATAGTGCGTCCCCAGTCCTGTCTTCTCTGGTCTTCTCTGTTTCCGATAGAACCATGTGTTCAGGGTGGGACTGACCCCTACACCTCATTCCAGTGGCTTAAACCAGTTGACCTGAGTCAAGAGCAGTCCAGTCCCATAGAGTTCAATTTCAGGGCATTTATTTGAACTCTTGGAGAAAAGGATTCTCTGTGTTCTGCTGTGAATCTTGAAGCAAGAAGCCCCAGGAGTTTCAGGAAGACTTTTTTGCAAACCTCTGGGGCTGGCTCGTTGAAGTCAGCGTTACTGTCAGGAAGCCTTGCTAAGAAACAGAGAAACCAGATCCCAGGTGTTTCATCTGAGCTGCTGGATTAAATCTCACTTGTTAAGAGACCGCTATCTGACTCTGAGTATTTTTTAATAATGATTTATTTATCATTTTATTGGCAGTCAGAATTACAGATAGGGAGAGATAGAGAGGGGGAGAGGAGAAGGAGAAGGAGAAAAGAGAGAGAGAAAGCTCTCTTGCATCCACTGGCTCATTCCCTAGCTTGCCACAGTGGCCGGGGCTGAGCCAGGCTGAAGCCAGGAGCCAGGAGCTCCGTCCATGTGGGTCTGCTGTGGGTGCAGGGGCCCAAGCAGTTGGGCCATCTTTTGCTGCTTTCCCAGGCCACAGCAGGGAGCTGGATCGGAAGTGGAGCAGCAGGGACTTGAACTGGTGCCCAAATGGTCTGCTGGCCTCGCAGGCAGCAGCTCTACCTACTACACCACAACATCACCTCCTCTCTGAATATCTTTTAGTATATCTGATATTTAGTATCCTTTAGTGATTAAGCATTTTTATTAAAGTCATTTATTACCATAAGCATCCCAATACCTGTTGTGAGGCTGATCTTGTTTCAACTCATCATTGTTTTTTTTGTTTGTTTGTTTATTTTTAAAGTTTTACTTATTTGAAAGGTGGAGTTACACAAAGAAGCAGAGGCAGGAAGAGAGGTCTTCTATCCGCTGGTTCACTCCCCAGTTGGCTGCAATGGCCGGAGCTGAGCTGAGCCAGGAGCTTCTTTCAGGTCTCCCATGCGGGTGCTGGGGCCCCAGGACTTGGGCCATCTTCTACTGCTTTTCCAGGCCACAGCAGAGAGCTGGATCGGAAGTGGAGCAGCTGGGACTCGAACCAGTGCCCATATGGGATGCCAGCACTGGAAGCGGCAGCTTTACCTGCTAAACCACTGTGCCAGCCCCCCCTTTTTTTTTCTTAAAGATTTATTTACTTGAAAGAGCTACAGAGAGAGAGGGAGAGACACAGAGAGATCATCCATCCCCTGACTCACTCTCCAGATGGCCACAACAGGTCTCCCACGTGGGTTGCAGGGAGTGAGCCATCTGCTGGTTCACTTCCCAAATGACCAAAACCATGGGCCATCTTCTGCTGCTTTTCCCAGGCGGTTAGCAGGGAGCTGGATTGGAAGAGGAGCAGCCGGGACACAAACCATTGGCCATATGAGATGCCAGCATTGCAGGTGGTGGCTTTATCCAATATGCCACAATACCAGCCTGTGTTTCAGCTCATCTTGACTTTTGCTGTTGGATCAGAATCCATTTTAAAGTTGGCCCCCAAAGACCTTTTTTTAGTGACTCAGGTTTATAATAAGCTCTACCCAAAAATACATAGTATTTACTGCACATATACTTTACTTGACACAAAAATCCTACAAAATACCAATGCCTAAGTTAATGTATGAGATGAATTTTACTAATATTTTACTATCAGAAACTTTATTATTAGACAAATAATGCAAGAGATATTACAATGGATTCCTTCCAAGACATCAATGAGTGGAGTAAAATATTGATCCTACTCTCCATGAATGCTAGACTGTACCTCGCTTTTCTATGGACGGAGCCCTATCCAGAAATGAAGTCACCCAAAATAACTGCAACTTGGGTGGCTTCTTCTCCATTTAAGTGATTAGGTATTTACCCTTGACCCCCAAGAAAAGAGTTTTGCCTTCATCTGGGCCTTGGCCTTGGCCCTTGTCCATGCACTAGGCTCCTGAGCCAAAGACGACAGCCCTCCCTTCAGTCATGTTCATGAACTCACAGCTGAGGGATGCACATTCCTCCCACGCCCTCTACACTGACTTAGTTCTAAGAAGCTGGATTTATAGGAATTTGTTAGAAACTGTATGTTCATGTAGCTTTTTATTGTGGTATTATCATCTTATTTTCATCCAACTTTTGTATCCAGTGGTGATATATGAAATATGTAACAATCAGTTTTGTATGAGTATGTGATCTATCAGACTGGGAGTCTGACCAATCAGAATGGATGCTTAAATCATCAAATCAGAATGGATGCCTTACCAATTCAAATTCAAAGCCGTCCAACTAGAATGGACACCTGGCCCATCAGAACAAATGCAGTGTGTTCCAGGTGGATATCTGCTTCACATTTATCACTGAACTTTTCATCTGTCAGCTCTCCCCTCCATTAACTGGGAGCAAACTGAGGGCAGGGACCACATGATGTATATCTTTGTATCTTCCCAGTGGCCTTCCTGAGTGGGTTTCATAATGTGAGTTTAATGAATATTTGTTGGCGTGGACATTATCCACTTAGTGATTGCTTAGGAAATATCAGTGGGTGGAAAGAGTACAGTTTGCCCTTCTCTGATGGGGATAATTATAGAATTAGACCACTAGAATATCACTAAAATAGCATGTTTTTGGATGACACACAGCTGATAAGACAAATGGGTGTTTTTAATGGGTGTTTTAAGGGCTTATCATTCAATATAATCTTGACAAGCTAAACACATAATATATAATCACACTGGTTTCTTAAACACAGCAATGAATAGGGTATTTAGAGGAAGAATAACATAAATACCAGGTAGACTATCAATGGGAAGGTACTGGTAAGGCCCGATATACCTAAATTCTATAGCAAATAATACATGAAATTGTCTCAGACATTTTAAAATTAGCTAGGCTTCTGGCATGACAGTCATAGGTGCTCATTCATCCATTCGACAAGTTAACGGAATGCCTACTATGTGTAAAGGTTTTTATGCTAGGCATGCTGGGAATATAGCAAGAACTTGGCAATGTCTCTTTCCTAAAACAGCTCAAGTTCCAAGGGAGAAGACAAAGAAGTACACAAACCATTGGGTAACAGTGAGAGAACGTATTCAACAGCTGAGTCATCAGCCAGTGAAGATAGTCATCATGAAGGACATCTTTGAGGCCCACCGGGACAGCTGTGCTCAGTTGGCTGAGGGCCAGGACCCATCAACACTGATGGCTGTGCACGGATGGCCAGAGGCTGCTTTGTCCACAGTGTTTCAGGACCATGTTAGCTTCTGGGTTCTTGTAGGGTACAATTAAGGGGGAGAAACAGTCCCAGTAACCACCAATACTGGTGGTTGACAAGTAGGGGCTTCACTCACATTTAGTTTCCTTTAAGCAGTTAAGACTGTTGACATTTCTTGCATTCACATGTCTTAGAGAAACTGACACCAGTCTAAAAATCCTTAACTTATTTTGAACATTTGCATAGAGAACATAAACTCTCAGAAGGATGTTTGTAGGTTCTTGGAGGGGGAGGTCTTTGACCCCCAAGAAGAATAATCTACAGTAGGAGGTGAACAATGCTGTGGGAGTTGTGCAAGGTGATGCTCTGGCTTGCTAAGAGGAGCGCCAGACTGAGGACAGAGTAATCACAGAGGAGGGCAGGCACGAGAGAATAGGGGAAATGGATAAATCTCGGCTCAAAACCATCCTCACCAGAAAGGAGCAAATTCTGGGGCTGGCGCTGTAGCTCAGCGAGTTAAAGACCCCGCCTGCAGCGCCAGCCTCCAGCTGCTCCACTGCCAATCCAGCTCCCTGCTGATACACCCAGGGAAGCAGCAGAAGACGGTCCAAGTGCTTGGGCCACTTCACCCACGTGAGAGACCCAGAAGAAGCTCGTGGCTCCTGGCTTCCTTTTTTTTCTTTCTTTTTTTTTATTTAGTAAATATAAATTTCCAAAGTACAGTTTATGGATTACATTGGCTTCCCCCCCATAATTTCCCTCCCACTCGCAACCCTCCCATCTCCCGCTCCCTCTCCCTTTCCATTCACATCAAGATTCATTTTCAATTATCTTTATATACAGAAGATCGATTCAGTATATATTAAGTAAAGATTTCATCAGTTTGCCCCCACACAGAAAAACAAAGTGTAAAAATACTGTTTCAGTACTAGTTATAGCATTACTTCACATTGGACAACACATTAAGGACAGATCCCACATGAGAAGTAAGTACACAGTGACTCCTGTTGTTGACTTAACAATTTGACACTCTTGTTTATGGTGTCCGTAATCTCCCTAGGCTCTAGTCATGAGTTGCCAAGGCTATGGAGGCCTTTTGAGTTTGCTGACTTTGATCTTATTCTGACAGGGTCAAAGTCAAAGTGGAAGTTCTCTCCTCCCTTCTGAGAAAGGTACCTCCTTCTTTGATGGCCCCATTCGTTCCACTGGGATCTCACTCACAGAGATCTTTCATTTAGGTCTTCTTTTTTTGCCACAGTGTCTTGGCTTTCCATGCCTAAAATACTCTCATGGGCTCTTGAGCCAGATCTGAATGCCTTAAGGGCTGATTCTGAGGCCAGAGTGCTTTTTAGGACATCTCTGGCTCCTGGCTTCTAATAGGCCCAGCTCTTACCATTGTGGCCATTTAGGGAGTGAACCAACAGGTGGAAGACCTCTCTCTGTGTCTCTACCTACCTCTCTCTGTAACTCTTTCAAATAAATTTTTAAAATGGTAATATTAAAAAAAAAAAAGAAAGTAGCAAGTTCTGGGGCTGGCGTTGTGGCATAGCAGGTTAAGCCTCTACCTGCGATACTGGCATCCCATATGGGCAGCCTGATCAAGAGCTGACTGCTCCACTTCCAATCCAGCTCCCTGCTAACGCACTTGGGAAAGCAGTGAAAGATGGCCCTAGTACTTAGGCCCCTGCAGCCATGTGGGATGACCCGGAAGAAGCTCCAGGGTCCAGCCCCAGCTGTTGTGGCTGGAGAGTAAACTAGTGGACAGAAGATGGATCTCTCTCTCCCTGGCTCTCCTCCTCTCTGTAACTCTGCCTTTCAAGCAAATAAAAAATATAAAAAATTTTCAATTAGCAAGTTCACAGGGGGGATCCCAGATGGACACAGCTCTGTGGATGCAGGACTGGAGTCCCCTGATGCACAGCCTCCAGTGGGGAGGAGCAGCTTCCCCAAAGCAGGAGGAAAGTGTGATTGTGACAAAATTGACAGAGGGTCAAATCCTTGGATATCCACCCTTGGGCAGTCAGGCTGTCATGTAAACGTGACTCTGTGGAAGACTTCGGAGTCCCATGGAAGGTGCTGCTCTGCCCAGAGCCTTGCAGAGCTGTAGCAATTCCAGGGCGGGCTGGGCAGGTGGCATGCATTATTGGTGTGCTTTAGTCAGAACACTGCAACATGGGTTTTTAGGAAAGGGCCATTGATACCACTTGGACAAAGAGGGGACTATGGCAGTCAGCTCTACAAATGTGCTGTCTCCAGTCCTTTGAGCACAATGCCTTGAATCGGTGGTACTCGATTACTACTACCAAAATCTCAGCTCCTGATGCCATACTGCTACAAAAAATAGGAAAATGATTCAAAAAGCAAAATCTGATTCTTCTTGGTTGGAGTAATGTCAATAAGGAAAATGTTCAAGTGGTTCAATAGTGGAAGCCAAACTTAGCAGTAAAAAAGTTCTAATGTTGGGGTGGGCATTGTAGCATAGCTGGTTAAGTTCCCACTTGGGATGCCTGCAGCCTCTATCAAAGTGCCTGGGATCAAATCGTGTCTCGAGCTTCCTGCTGATGCACCTGGGAGACAGCAGATGATGGCTCAAGTGCTTGGGTCCCTGCCATTCATGTGGGTGACCCAGCTGGAGTTCCTGGCTCCAGACTTTGGCTCCAACTTCTGGCTGTTGTGGGCACTTGGGGAGTGAACCAGTGGATGGAAGTTCTCTCTCTCTCCTTCTCTCTTGCCACTCTTCCTCTCAAATAAAAAAAAAAAAAGTTTTTAAAAAGTCTCAAACATCATATACGCTTGCCAGTAAAGAAAAACTGGGGAAGTGAAAATATGACAGAATTATTTTTTAAAAATTCCCATCTATTAACAAAATTCCCCTAAGGAAATTTAGGGACTTTAAAATTCCTAACTCTAGCTTCTCTTGTGAACATAAGTTCTTATTCATACAGAAAGAGAATGATACTAGTTGCCAGCAGATGGTGGGACTAAAGTTATTTTAATAAGTACACATTCTTCAAAAGACAGATGATTCCACTAGGTTTTGGAGCTTTATTCCACCCCCCCCCCCTTTTCCTAGCAATGAAGATGAAGGTATAGAACTGGGCTGTCCACTTATTCAGAGCCTGGATGAAGCCAAAGACTTGTCCAAGGGCTGGCTTGGGCAAAGAGGCCCAGCCCGTCAGATTCATTCTTGTTAGCGGGGCAGACACTGTGACTTTGACCTCCAAGGTCCTTGTTCCCATCAGGTGGGACCTAGAACTCGGCCATTCGGTAAGCAGCAGCGGCGGCGGCCCTCTGGACACTGTAGGATCAATAACTACGATGTATTTCACTTTCTGTCCACATAGAAGGTGAAGGGCAATTCCAGGACCAGCTAAGTCTTCTGCCACAACAGGACTGAGACTGGAGTATCAGTGGCATTGTGCATGCACTCAAGATGCACTTAGAAGAGCCTGCTGTCTTCTTCAGCTACCCGTTCCGTGTCTTCCTCTTATTCCACCAGCTCCCTTAACACTGATAGCCTTCCAGAAGGTGTTTCCCTGCAGGACTGGGGAACCTTTCTCCTGCCCAGGCCATATAAAATCGCCAACTTAAAAATCAGCCCACTATTATAGATTTGTTGCATTTTGAGTCTCGCTTACTGTTGCCTTGGCGGAGCCAGACCACGTGATTTCATTTCTCATGCGCCTTACAGGTGGGGGCTGGAAATTCCCCAGCCCTGAAGGGTAAGTGTCTGGGCCAGTGCTTCTCAAATTTTTCATCATTGTTCATCTCAAGACCCCTTTATTCTCTTAAATATCTTTGTGGATTCCAAGGAGCTACTGTCATGTGGGTTTTACCTGTTTTATTTGCCATTTTAGACATTTAAAAATATTTACTTTATTTATTTGAAAGACAGAGTTACAGAGAGGGGTAGAGAGAGAGGTCTTCCATCAGCAGGTTCACTCCCCAAATGGCTACAATGGCCAGAGTTGGGACTTTTCCAAAGCCAGGAGCCAGCAGCCTCCTCCGGGTCTCCCACGTGGGTGCAGGAGCCCAAGGACCTGGGCCATCTTCTGTTTTCCCAGGCGCATTAGCGGGAAGCTGGATTGGAAGTGGAGCAGCCAGGACTCAAACCTGCGCCCATATGGGATGCAGGTGCTGCACGCCTTAGCTTTAACCCCCTACCCACAGCGCCCACACCCCTTTTAGAAATTAAAACTAAGGTGGGAGGAGAGTGAGGAAGCCCCGCCAGGATGCAGTTCCCAGGCCCGGCCTCCTTAGCTTCTCTCTTCCACTTTACCTGCACCAGTAAACTCCCCTTTCCAGGAGGGGTTTCTACCGCGAGGACTCAGTAGTGCATTCATAAAACGAAGGAATGATGTGCAATAAAGAGTTGAGTCGCATATAACAGTATTCCCTCGTCATTTGTCACCAATGAGTGATGGGGGATGAACGGAACAAAGTGCTTTCACTTTTTTTCAGGCTCTCATTTAATGTTCTCTGCACACCTCCAAAGTAGCATGTTTTCAATACACCTTGCCACCGTGCAGCCCGCGTGCCTTGTCACAGCAGCTAGGAGACGGAGCCCAGACGGAATCCAAGTCTTATCCTCTAAATTCTCAGGACACGAGGCCCAAAATTTTGCAGGGCACAGATGTGTGTGTGGCACGAGCCTTCTCGGATCTGCAGGGCCTGCGTGGCCCACGCTCTCCGGGAGGCGTAGACTTTGGCTCTGGCCTGAGACGTGGAGAAAAGGGCCCGAGGAAGGTTCCGGTGGGCACAGGGGTCTCTCCCGCCCAGCTCCGGGGCCGAGGGGCTGCGGAGGGGGCGCAAGGGCGTTGCTGCGGATGCGGGCCGGGGGAGCACCCGAATAACACACCCTGCCCAGAATCGCAGGCTGCGCCCAGGCAGCCCCGAGGAAAACGAGCATCTCCACTCAGGGTCCCGGCGAGACAGATTCCGCACACACAAAGAAACAACGAAGTTCCACTCCGGCGGCGCGACGAGAGCAGAGTTCGAAACGGAGCTTCCCTTCCCAGCTCCAGCGGCACCGCCTACTCCACCCGGTCACCCCACCCAGACATCTTTTATCTGCTGGGGTCGCTTGGACTGTCCACGCTGGGCACGCCCGAGCGCCCCGCCAGAGAGACTACAAATCCCATGAAGCCCCGGGGGCGCGGGCGGTGATGACGAAGCGCTCGCGGATTGGCCACGCGGGGCGGGGCGCGCAGGCCTTCTCCGAGGGGCGGGGCGGGGCACGGGGCGGGGCGAGTGGCGGCGCGGCGGGCACGCCCCCTCGCCCGCGGCCCCCTCCCCGCTTCTCCCCGCCGCCTCCTCCAGCTCCCCGGTCAGAGGGCCGGAGCGAGAAGATGGCGAAGACGTACGATTATCTGTTCAAGCTGCTGCTCATCGGCGACTCGGGGGTGGGCAAGACCTGCCTCCTGTTCCGCTTCTCCGAGGACGCCTTCAACACCACCTTCATCTCCACCATCGGTGAGGGAGGGGCTGCGGCCCGGGACGGGGTGAGACCTGCAGGGTGGGTACGCAGGGGCCGGAGGGACGACGGAGGGGCTTGGGAGCGCCCGGAGCGGAGACCGCGGGGCGGCGGGAGCCGTGCGAGAGGGCGACAGCGTGAGGGAGAGGGGCGCGCGGGGGACGCGCGCCCTGGGCGTGAAGGGGGAACTTGGGGGCCAGGGCAGGGGAAGGCGAACCCGAGGAGCCAGGACTGGGGGTACCGGGGCGACGGGGGCGCGCGGGGGCTGACAGGGAGGGTCCCTGCGGGACCGAGTGGGGAGGGGACACGGGGATCCCGCGGAGAGCGAGAAGGGGCTCGTGGATGTGCGAATGGATTAGAGGGCAGGAAAGAGAAAGGAAATGTGAAGGGGAAATGGAAGGGTTGGGGGGACGAGAGGGGCGGGCAGAGGACACCAGGGACGGAGGTGAGGGCCCGGCAGGGAGAAGGGGGCTGAGGGCAATGCATGATCCGGAGGGGAGGGCCGGGTCGGGGGTGGCTGCAGAGGTGCGGGCGGAGATTGGGGGGCGGGGGGAGGCCCAGGGGGACTGCAGGCAGGAGAAGAGTTGCGGGGAGGAAGGGGGGATGAGCTACCTGGTTTGGAAAAGTAAAGGCGGGCGGGGTGCGGGCGGAAAGGGGACGCAGCAGCGGGCAGCGGAGGCAGGTGAGCGCACTAGGTGGGCAGCGAGAGGGGTGCGGGACTTTCCCCTCTCTGCAGAAAGTGACTACTGATGGAATGGTATCTGTGGAGCAGTGAGTTGTTCCCAGTGTGCACGGGCGTTAAGGGGATTGCTGACTTAGGGGAGTGATGTGGTCAGGAAAATAGGGCTCGCCCCTTCTTGTCTCCTGAGAAGCAACGCGGCTGGATTTTTTTTTTTTTTAATTGTGAATTTGAATGCTTAACAACTTCTGAACCAAGGAATTGATCTTACTTTCTTCTGCCACTCTGTATATTTTGTTTCGGTTCTAATGATGACTCGTTAAACCAATCACAACCTGCAATATACCGGTACCCCAATTACTTCCAACTGATGCAACACTCATTTTTTCCTTCCTTTTTACTGGAAGAAATGAGTTCGGGTAGAAAGATCTCTAACTTATCAGAAACTGAAAAGCGGAGTGAAGTTGGTTTTACCCGGCCGTACAAGCGTCCTTAACCTCACTTCACTAGTTAAATGGCTACAGTTGATTAACTACTTTAAGAATCAGTTTTGGGCTGTCTGGGAGATGTTTCTGGCCTCTAGAAGTAGCTAATTTAGACATCTCTTAAATGGTTCTTAAAATATTTCTCTGCATGAGTTTCTGGATTGGGAAATAATGGAAAGCTTGTTCTTTGGTAATAAGTGTGTTTATGTACTTGTGTGTTTGTAAGAATAATTGTCTTTAAAGAAAAAAAAAGTACCTGAGTATGGAGCCCTCTTCAGTTCAAGACCAAGAGAGCCTACGGTTTGCTGGTTGACTCCGGCCTCTTTGGTACCGATTGAACGGCCTGAAACCTCCTTGGTGTTGTGATGTCTGGGCGTAGGGAAGTTTGAGTTTGCAAGTTCTTGGCAGTCAGTCTTGAGTGGGACTTTTTCTTTTCTGAGGAAGCAGATTCTAAATGTCATGTCTCAAGTGTTTTCCTAAGAGATCTGGTGGGAGCTGATACAGCAACTGCCGGGCGTTAACGTTGGACACTGGCAGTCCTTTCAAAACCCCCAGGAAACTCCATCCCACTGATGAGCGCACGCTGCAGTGCAGACGGTGAGCTGTATCAGGCGAGTGGGTGCCCTTCTGCGCTTCCTGTGTGTGACCCTCCCAGAGGCGTCCTCCCGCCTGGAGAGTGAGCAGATCTCTCAGATGCTGTCCCTGCCGAGCTCCTGGGATGAGTTTTGGTTGCTTGGAGTAGTTTGGTCAGTTTTCTCTTTTTTCCCCCTTCATTTTTGTCCCACATTTCCTGTAAGGGTATCTGCTTCATTTCAGAAGAGTAGCTTTAAGAAATTACGTTTCATGAGCAGATTTTTTTTTTTTTTGGTGATCGAAGCAAGGTTCTTTAGAAGATTGAGGCTGTTCAAGCCTGAAACCCAGTGTCCTCTGACAGTTTAGAAGAGGAGGTAGGCATTCATTGGGGTGCATCTCCTGGGAGCTGTGGGTCTTTGTATTTGCTGCGTGGTGGAGATGGTAAAAAGAGGCCGTGAGCCACGTCTTCATTTGATGTGGAGGAGGGGAAAGCCCATGCCTCTTATTTAGTCCCAGAGCCCCAACAGGAAGTGGTGGCACGCTGCTGTCCTCAAATAGCAGAAGAATTTATGCACCTAAACCGTAACGCCTTGTAGTTGGACTGAAGCTGGCAAAGTCAGGTGAGTGGTGAGACCATTCCAGCAAAGTGTCCCCTTGACTGCAAACACAGACGTGGACACAGTCCCATCTCTAGCAGCCATATCCATTTGCCCAAGTCTCACCCCATCCGCAGGTGACTACACTGCAGAGGACACAGTGGGCGGTCCACCCCCTCCCCAGCTCCTGTGCTGTTCTCAGCAACGGGACAAGGCCCGCCCTAGCGCGGCTGACCACACTTGATGAGCTCGTCCACGTCACAGGAAGCAGCCCCTCGGTCATAGCGAAGGTCTAGTTCTTCACACCTAGGCGTGGAGAGTGCGTTGTGCTAGATAGAGGTGCGTGTCTGTGTCTTGCCATGAAGATATGTTTTAAGCTTAATTGTGCTTTGCAATGTTTAAATCGTTTTTAACATGGGAATCTGCCATCTTTAGACAACTGTTTTGATAGGCGTTCTGTCAGCATGAAAGGAAAGAGACAATTAGTCATTTGACTCCAAATACACTTGTCTCACACTTTCTTCTCATTTCTCCGAGATCTTGCTCTCTTCTCTGAAATAGCTCCCTTCATTTCCTTCCTGCTCACAAGGGTGGTGGAAGGTAGATTTTCTTTCATCTGACTTCTTGGGGATCTTCCAGGATATTAGATAGATAATCCTTGATAGCTATGGGGAATGGATGTTTTACCCATTTGAAATTACAGACTCTGCCTGGCACCAACTAGCCTTTCAATTAATAATATGTTTGAAAATTGAAAACTTTTTGATTGACTCAAAAAAGCCATTATAAAATAATATAGTAAGTCAACTAGGAAAAGCTTTGCAGTTAGCTATATGTTGTATTTCTGATGGGATGTGAGTGCATTTCAGTACTGATACAATTTGAAATGGCCCTAAACCAAAGTGCTGGTGGAGCAAAAAGAGATAGCATAGCCGTGTCTTCTTCTAACAGGTTAATCTGAGCTGCTTCTCTGCCGTCTCTCCCCTGCCCCCTTCTTCCTGTTAGATATTTCCTGAGTGGTTTCATTATTTAGTAGAGTCATAGTTTGACAGCAGAAAGAATTTTAGAAATTATCTACTTTATGCTCCTCCTCAGTTTTATAGATAAGAACAATGAAAGTTTAGTTGACCCTCAAAAATCACCTCCTGGGTTACTTACCCTGGTCAGTTGTATACATGTATTGAAATGGCACACTGTACCCCATACATATGTACAGTTCCTGTGTGTCAATTAAAAATTAATTAATTTTAAAAAGTCACACCACTAGTTATAGCAGAACCTGCAGCAGATCCCCAAGGCCAAGTGTGTGTCACTTCCACAATTACACTGCCGCTATTTCTGATCAGTACGGTCGTCTCTGTAAATCCAAATCATCAGATTTTCCAGGGAAGAGTTAGATTTTGCCCATATATCTATGTGTAGGGAAAGTCAAGATGGTCCCACTTTGATTAGCCACATCTGTTTAGGGAAATATGAGAGTACTTCAGAAAGTGCACAGAAAATGGAATTAAAAGATAAATTTATTTTGGTGCAAAAAAGACTTTGAAATTGGTGCTTTTTTTCATAATGTGCATTTTCTATGAACTTTGTAATGCGCTCACATATTAAATGTTACTGCAGTGACTCAGAGTCCCATAGGATTTGATGTTGGGATAACTCAGCACATTGTTGTCCTTTGCCCTTTGTTTCTGTGTCTGCAGTTTCAGGTTAGGAGATCAAAGTGTATCCTGCCATTAAAATTCTTTCCACCTGCAAAACCACTAATGAAATCATTGATGGCTGTATGCTGGCGATTGTCATAGCTTAGTCTCATTAGAGTTCTTTTAGACATTTTATTCTGAAATACTGTTATTTTTTTTCTTGGGTTCACATTCCCTTTATTTTTATTTTAAAGATATATTTATTTATTTATTTGAGAGAATTATAGACAGAGAGGACAGAGAGAAAGGTCTTCCATCCACCGGTTCAATCCCCAATTGGCCACAAAGGCCAGAGGCTGAGCTGATTTGAAGCTAGGAGACAGGAGCTTCTTCTGGGTTTCCCATGTGGGTGCAGGGGCCGGAGTACTTGGGTCATCTCCACTGCTTTCCCAGGCCGTAGCAGAGAGCTGGATCTGAAGACAAGCAGCCAGGACACGAACCTGCGGCCAGATGGGATGCCAGTGCCACAGGCGGAGGCTTAACCTACTATGCACAGTGCTGGACCCCAGGTTCACATTCCTTAAAATCAGGGTTTGTATACTACACTCATCAACCAAATGTGGCTTGCAGCCCATTTTTGTGTTTTTTTAAAGAACATTTTTAGAGATTATTAAAAAATAAAGCAGTGAAGAGTATGCAACAGAGACCATATGTGTCCCACAAAGCTTAAAAATATTTATTCTCTAGTCTTCTGTAGAAAAAGTGCTGACCCTTGCTTAAAATTAAAAACTGTTTTGAGTTGGTAGACTTTCAAAGCTTTTATCAAGACTTATTGACTGAAAAAAAATAAACTTTGTCATATTTACATTTTTATCCAAGATGATATCAACATTTGGCTGAGATATAAGACATGAGGAGCAAGTTGAATTTAATTTTCATAGTTGTTTTCCTTGATTTCTTTCAACTCTCCAAAAAATATGCAGGGAACATGCAAGTTCAGCTTGAACATGTTGTACATAAAGGCTTATTTTAATGTCATTGTGTTCTTTCAAAGCTGTCGGTAGGCTTTCCATCCCAGTGGGAGCTTGGAAAATGACACCAGTTCAGTAAAAGCAGAATGTTGTGCTTCCTGATAAGGAAGTGGGCTAGTGTATGCAGAAACGCTTCCTGCACATGAAGGGTGGGCGAGGGGAAACTGAGTCTCGGGTCCACACACAGTTTTGTCTTCAGAATGATTCCTATAATGAAGCACTTCAGCAGCTGTTCTGCAGGGCAGCAAGTCAGAGAGGAGCTCTTGGCCAGGGGAACAAGGCCGTTTGGATCCACAGAGAAAACTTGGAGGGGAGTAGATTTGGATATTATTGTAGAGAGGGAAGCAAGTGTAGTCTTTGAAGACGAGACAAAATTTAACCTGATTTTTGAATTGAATTTGAAAACGGACTGAGAAGAACGTGGAACCTGGAGTAGAAGACCCGGGGGCCGCTGGCATGGCGTGAGGCTGGCTGCGGTCGTGAGCTCTGCCTGCCTGTGCACAGCTCCTTCTGGGGGTCAGCTCTCCTCTGTGTGTGAGCATTGTTACTCAGGAGAAGTTTGCAGGAAAGTTTTCATAGCAGGATGAGAAAGAGGGTTGGAATGAAGATGGGGAGGTAGACTTTAGGTGGTAAATTATGCTGTGACCTGTGACATCATCAAGCTTCTGAAATGTAGGCATGGAAAGGTGAAAAGGGGAAGTTCAAGGAGAGATTATAAACTGTTACTGATAGGTTAGGGTTTGCAAACGCAAAGGGGTCAGGTGAGAACTATGAATAAGGGGAGTGGGCCCAGAGTGGAGTTAGTAGGGTGTGGTCTAGACTCTGGTAGACCAGACAGTGTACAAAGGGTACTTCTGAAAGTTTGTGGGAAAATGGAATGAAAAGATTAATTTATGTTGGTACAAACATTTTTTGAAATCTGTGCATATGGGGGGCCTTCAGAAAGTTGATGAAAATACACTTATGAAAACATTATGCATGGATTTCAAGAGCTGTTTGCACCAAAATAAAGTTATCTTTTATTTTTGTTTGTTTTTCAAAATATTTGAGAAGCAGAGAAACAGAAAGAAAGAGAAGCTGAGACAGAGGGATTTCTCCCATCTGCTGGTTCATTCCCTAAGGCCTTCAATGGCAGAAGTCTGGAGCCAGAAACACAATCCAGGCCTCCCATTGGGTAGCAGGAACCAAATTACTTGAGCTTTGTCTTTTTTTTTCCCCCTTTGTTTTTGAGAGTCATACACAGAGTTTCCATCTGCTGATTCCCTCCCCAAATGCCCCCAACAGCCAAAGCTGGTCTCTCACAAGGGTTGCAGGACCCCAGTTATTTGAGCCACCATCCCTGCCTCCCAAGGTTTGAATTATTAGAATTGGGAGCTGATGCCAGGGCTCAAACCCAAGCACTCCAATATGGGATAGGGGCATCCAAATTGGCTGTTTAACTGCTAGACCAAAAACCCACCCCAGCCGTATCATTCATATATATATGTATGTATCCATCTGTGTATCTGCCATTTATTTGAAAGAGAAACCGAGATCTCCTATCTGCTGGTTCATTCCTTAAATGTTCACAGCAGCTGGGGACTGTGCCAGGCCAAAACCAGGAGCTAGAACTAAATCTTATGTGGATGACAGGGACCCACGTATTTACGCTTGAGCTTCTTTCATGAGCGTTTTGAGGTGCCTCTGTGTTCCCTGCCTGAGGAGGTGGCTGCTTTTCAGCCTCAGCTTTTCTGTAGCTGCACTAGAAAACCTCCTGCTTCAAGATAAGCTGAAAATTCCTCATAAACATCCACACTTGTGGGCAATTTACAAAACAAACACAAACAATGTGAGGGACATTACAGAAAGGGCCAAACAGCCATGCCTTGTGAGTGATTAGACGGCGCCTGTGAGCCACTAGCTTGTAAACCAGGCATGATAATCAGGATATATGGTGGTTATGGTGCTTAAAATGGATCCTTTATCAACCCCAGTGTGTGTGTGAAAAAGGCCTGAATTATTGTCACTGGCCAGCCGGATGAGTGGACTGGTTCTTGTTCTGCATTAGGAGGGTAGAGTGTTGAATAAAGCAGAGCAGTGATTCCGGAGTCAGATCTGGATTTGTGTCCAGGCATCTGCCATCCCTACCCTTGTGATCATTGGCGAGGGAGTCACTGGTCCTCGGGGGCCTTCATCTATAATGCGCAGTAATAATACAATACCTACCTTGTGCAATTGCTGTGAGTTTGAGTCTTAGTCAACTTCTTGTGTTTAAAGATTTATTTATTTATTTGAAAAGCAGAGTTTCAGAGAGGCAGAGAGAGAGAGGAAGTCTTCTCACCTGTTGGCCCACTCCCCAAATGGCTACAACAGCCAGAGCTGTGCCAATCTGAAGCCAGGAGCCAGGAACTTTTGGTCTCTCATGTGGGTTCAGGGGCCTGAGGACCTGGGGCATCTTCCTCTGTTTTCCCAGGCCACAGCAGAGAGCTGGATCAGAGGTAGAGCAGCCGGGACTCAAATCGGCACCCAAATGGGATGCTGGCACTGAAGGTGGCAGCTTTACCTACTATACCACAGCACCAGCCCCAAGTCAACTTCTAAATCTTCCAGACATGAATTAGAAGACAGCTCTGCTTGATGAATGAATGCGTGGATGGATGAATTGTGAAAGGATAATAGAGCTGTGAAGTGTAGCAGGGAGTTGTTGTGAACACCTTTCGTAGCATTTTAGATCATTAGATTATTTCATTGGATGTCTGAGTTAAGGTTAAAATTGTTTAATTTGAATTCTTAACACAAGAATGGTCCTTTCTCCCAGTGTAATGCCGTATAACTTTCTAAATCTGTTTTAAAGTGTTGTTTTGGAATATGAATGATATTTCACTTATCTTTTAGTCTCCATAATAAGCTGTTTTTAACACTCTGCCTCCAGCCCCCCAACATAAATACCAAATAGAAAATGAGTGAAATCACTGGGTTTGCATTAGCAGAGCCATTTCAGCTTTGTCTCTGCCCATTAGCTTCAAACAATGCAACAGATGCCTGTTAACAGTTTCTTGCCCATTTTTAATTAGCAGATGGAATTGTGTTTGTGTCAGTGTTCTGCCAAAGAGCTCATTTGAGTGATGGGTAGGGAGTGGTTTAGAACTTGAGCTGAATAAAGCCAGATTCTATTTTTAAAAAGATGTATGTAAACGTTTACTATATAGAACCACTTGCATAGCTCACTGGAACAGCATATGTCTAGAGTAAAACTGATGTTTGTAGATATGTTTTCTTCCTTTATTACAGGAAGAACAATTTACCTTTTCATGGTTTAATTGAAGGTTTTACTTTAGCCTTGGCAAGTACCACAAAGTGGCTTTCTTTAAAGATCAATTGCAGTATTTTGGCCTAACTGTGTTGAGGATTCCCCAAAGCTGGGATGAAGCAGGCTTCAGTGTAGTGTGTTGGGGAACAGGCAAGCCTGGGATGAAAAATGCCAGTACCGACAGATTGGTCATGGCTGTCTGGGATGCTGTTTGCTGTGGAGTTCTGGGGTCTAGTCTAAGTTCCATAATACTGGGACTGTCATGGGTCCTAAGGCTTGCCGTGGGCTGTGGGCTGAGGAGGAGGGTGGCAGCACTCTACACCTCTTGTATTTTTAGAAGTGAGTAACTGCTTGCTGTCCAGCATATTATGGAAAAATCTCTTTATGTTACTCCTATTGGTGAATAATTGTTAGATATCTGCATCTGGAAATGTGTGCTCTGCAATGTTCAGTTTTGTGTTTTGCGATGTTTCTTTGTTTTTTTTTTTTTGAAGTTACTTAGTGACTCAGGACTCCCTTTGGGAAGCCACATAAAGCGATGGAAACAGTTGAGCCGCGGGGCTCTAGAGCAGCACCATCAGCAGTGAAGTCGTTTTCTGCTATCCACCTGTGAGCATTTGGCGTTGGTTTAGTAGGCACATGGGTATCTACCTGTTGCTGAACCTTTGGACATTTTCCAGGAGCCCTCATCTTCCTCAGCCCAGAATCTTCATTCTGGGCCGTCGGAGGCAATGCCGAAGCTCTGCGTGTCATCGTGTGAATCAAATTGAAGCTGCTGTTGTTGAGATAAACTGGTTACCAGGGATGTGGGTAGTCTTGTGACAGCACTGCAGGATTTCAAAGCACTTTGCAAAGGCTGGGTTGGGTATGGTGTCCCTCCTCATCATGACAAAAAGGCAGCCACAGAGAGGTTTAGCAATGGGTAGCCTTGCACAGCTTTCTGCTGGCAGAGCTGGGCTTGCCACATCACATAATTTTGATTCTTTTGGTGAAGAACTTGACAGCAATCATTTAAATAAGTCATAAATGTTTCCTTGATGTATAACGTGGAAGGATAATCTCTGATGATGTATGGTCAAGTTTGGGAGTACAATACAAGGCAATCTGTTTAAAGTTGAATTGTGAGTTTGTTACTTAGGATCCCTTGCGATTGTTGTGTGTCTGGTATAGATATTACAAAAGACTTCTGTAAGCATGCACACAGTTACACAAAAGCTATTACAAAAAAATTAAAAAAAAAAAAACTTGCCGTTGTGAGATGTCAATGACTAACCCAATTGTAGTTTGTTATGACTTGTGAATTTGCATGGAGTAACTGTTTATTGCTCATGTATTTTTAGAGGGGGTTGCTGTTTATGGTTTTCAGCAAGGAATTTTTAAAAAATTTTTTTCTCTTCTGAAGGTTTTTTTCTCTCTTAAAGGTCTCTGAATAAAATCTTTTTTTTTTTTTTAAGATTTATTTATTTGAAAGGCAGAGTTATGGGGTTGGGGGAAGGGGAAGAAAGAGAGAGAGAGAGAGAGAGAGAGAGAGTTCTTCAGTCTGCTGGTTTACTCCCTACATGGCCACAGTAGCTGGGGTTGGGCCAGGCAGAAGCCAGGAGCCTGGAACTCTATCCAGTTCTCCCACTTGGGTGACAGGGATACTTGGACCATCTTCCATTGTTTTCCCAGGCATATTAGTAGGGAGCTGAATAAAATCTTAATACAGCATGGAAAATAACTCTTTATTGAGAGTTTGCTATTCCAATTTTGGACTGTTTCAGACCACTTTCTCATTGTACTGCCCTTTAGCATCTCCCCCATACCAGGATTTGGGGAGGGTCATTGGGTTGAGAACAGAAGAATGAAAACAATGCCTCCCGCCTCAACACTTTCTTTGGCTACTTGTTTAGTATCCCGCTTTTGTTAGCAGTTGGAGTAAACTATTGGGTGAGAACTTACTGCCTAGAATACGTTGAGAATTAATAGGAACCTCTGAGTGGTGTTATATTCTTATTGTTTAGAAGTAGACAATAAAAAATTGATGCGTGTCTCAGTCACAGCCAGTGATGAACAGTGATGCGTGGAGTACGTTGTTGTTCACAAACAGAATTATTTGTTAGCACATTTCCCATTTTGTGCATTTACTGTGTTTCGAAAACTTCCAGTCTTAGAGAAACACGAACAATTTGTGCGAAAGATGAAATAATTTCTATCATGTACACGAAAAGTCCATTACAATCAAGTTTTTTTCTTAAGATTTATAGGGCTGGTGCTGTGGCACGGTGGGCTAAGCCATGGCCTGCAGTGCTGGTATTGCATAGGGTGCCAATTTGAGTCTCAACTGCTCCACTTCCAATCCAGCTGCTTGCTAATGTGCCTGGGAAAGCAGCGGAAGATGGCTCCAGTGCTTGGCCCCTGCACCCCTGTGGGAGACCCGGGTGAAGCTCTGGCTCCTGGCTTCAGCCTGGCCTAGTGCCAGTTATTGCAGCCATTTGGGGGAATGAATCGGTGGATGGAAGATATCTCTCTCTCTCTCTCTCTCTCTCTCTCTCTTTCTCCTTTGCTCTCTCTGTAATGTTGCCTTCCAAATAAATTTTTTAAAAAAGGGAAGATTTATTTATTTATTTGAAAGAGTTACAGAGAAGGAGGGGCAGAATTACAGAGAGAGAGAGAGAGAGAGAAAGAGGAATGAGAGAGAGAGAGAGAGAGAGAGAATCTTCGTTCTGCTGGTTCATTCCCTAATGGCCACAATGGCTAGAGCTGGGCCACGCCAATGCCAAGAGCCAAGGGCCTCATCCGGGTCTCCTACATGATATAGGGGCCCAAGTGCCTGGGCCATGTTCCGCTGCTTTCCCAGGTGCATTATTAGCAGAGAACTGGATCGGGACAGAGTAGCTGGGACTGGAGCTGGCGTCCATATGGGATGCCAGTATCACAGGTAGTGAGCAGCTTTACCCACCACACCACAGCAGCAGTCCTCATAATTACATTTTAAAGCATGCATATTTCAGAGTGCTATCATCAGAGGTGTGTCTGTATCTTGGCCCTTCAGCCTTCAACTTTGGGAAACATTGCATTTTAACTTTATGTAGTGATCTCATTACATAATTTATCACTGTTTTATTCAACTCATCTCTTATGGAAAACAGCTGATGCACAGTTCCAGTCATGCCACAAGCCCCTCCCAGAGACATTAGCCTGGTCTGTTTACTCATCCTGGAAGGCAAGTTAGCCCCCATGGTCTTCAGAATCTCTTTGACCACACTATTTTGTGTCTGTAAAAGTGAAACAGTGTCTGCAAAGAAGCAGTGTTTGCCCTTTGCATTCTTTAGTTGATGGTTGCGGGCATGGGTTTGGATGCTGGGGTTTTGATGGCATGAAGACAGAAGGAAGAAGTAGTAAGATTAGTTTATTCAAACAAGCCAATGTTGATCTTATAAAGTGGCCAAATTTTTTGTAGTACTGAAGAGATTGCTTATTGTTTTTTAATCCTGTCCTTAAAAGTGCTTTGGCTTAAGAATTAAAGCAAAATGTCACCAGTAGAACTTGAGATTTATAAAAATATTTATTTGAGAAGAGGTGTGGAAAGTGTCTTCAGATATTCTCATTTCTTCACAGGGGTGGGGAATGTGCGGCCTGTGAGCCATCTGAGGCCTGTGAAATCAGTTGGTCTGGCCCTACCAAGGCCTTCTACAGGCAGGACTCGACCTTCAACAAGTCTGTAGAGGCTAATTTTTAAGTTGATCATTTCGTAAACCCTCAATGATAATATAAATCTGCAAAGAGCCCTTGGCAGAAGAAAGGCTCCCCGCCCTAAAACATGATGAGGTAGGCGGAGAGTTATCTCAAATAATACTAAGCCTTTTACCGCTCCTAAGTTTCCCTTTAACAGGTGTGAGCCTGAGGCCCTGAGGTAGCGTGGTTGCCCAAAGTCCCGCACAGCCTGACCCTCAGCGTGCGTTTTCTGATTTCAGGTCTCTGTTCTGTTAGACCTCACCTCCCTTCAGTTCTCCTGCTGTGAAAGGACACGGATGGTCTAACATTCAGTGTGGACATAGTGTTTTGTGGGAGAAAAGGCAAGAACTGAGCCAGAGGTCTGGGACCACGCACATGCTATTAGCGTGGAAAGGAAGGCCAGGTGTGGGCTGAGGCTTGAATGAGATCTTCAGGAACCCCCTTCTTCATGGGTTTTGAAGTCGGGTGGGGAACTGTACTGATGTGTTTGTCAGTTACTCGTGTCGAATGCGTCATTATTATTTCCACTACATTCTCTCGCCTGGTCAACAGCATTCCTTAGTCTGCACAATTTTGAAAGGGAACTGGTTAAGGAGTGTCCTGGTGAGTTTAACAGCAAAGTGCTGAGAGTAGAAGACAGTGAAAGCGCACAGGATGGGAGGGGAAAGCAGTGAGGTGAAATTCCAGGTAACTGACAGGACCCTCAGGAGTCAGTGAGGTGGTGGCACAGCAGAGGGGCAGGAGGGCTGTCCCCACAGAGGGCCCTGCGTGGAGGAACTCATCCTGCGTGGCGGAAGCCTCCCATGAAGCGGGGCCTGTGACGAGACGTGAAGTTGAAAGGTAACTCCAGGGCAGATTGTGAGAAGCTGTTCAACCTTGTTGGAGAGTCTGCACTTTCTGCTGAGAGCAGTGGGGAGCCCAGGGCTCCTACGAGGGGATGGGGAGGCTCCGACGTGGGGAGGCTTGTTAGGAGGTTGGAGGATGGTACTTGTTGTCCCTTCCCAGCACCTGGACCATTCTCGCTTACATTGCTTTATGTTTACGCCTCAATGATCGTGTTGCACGGAGAGAGATTATTGTCTCCAGGCTCTAGACAAGGAGTGGAAGGTTCTCAGAGGGTAATTAAGTCCCTCAATTCAGTAAGTGGGTAAAGGAGCCGAGACACCCCTTCCAGTGCACTCTGTCCGTGACCAGCAGCGTGCTCCTCTCCAAGTGGGTGCCGGAGGCTTCCAGGGTGCTGGGCATTTAGCTACAGAAGCAGTTCCTTTCAGTGGTCTGTAATAACTGTTGTCAGCTGTCCAAGAGGCCCTCGAGAAGGGTTTGAAGTGGGAAGGGGCACACGTGCCCTGGGACAGGCCCCGGGAGCAGCCAGTGCGAACATCCATCATGTCGCCTGGTGGCCCTGGAGGTCAGTGGGCTTGTGGTTTCCGGATGTTGGATGTTGCATGTTGCCTGGCCTCCAACCCAGTCCCTTAGGAAGCGATCAGATAAACGCACCACGCAGTGAGGGGGAGGGGTGGAGTCTGGTCTCCAATCCCACTCTTGTGAATTCTCTGCAGTGCATGTCCGCATGGGGCCCTTGGTTTGTTATACTTGTGTGTTGTTGGACTCAGAGAGAGCGTTATGTGCCAGGAGCAGCTACCTTAATTGTGAGCTTCCTTCCTCTGGCAACTTAAGTATAAACTTCGTGTTAGTCTATTTTTTTTTTTAGGCTGAAATTATGTCTACTGTAGCTTTTGTTTATAAAATGCCCCAGTGGCATTGTAGGTGAGGCCCACACCTGACACTGGTTTGTTAGCCCATCTCCGGAATCCCACTGTGAGCTGACAAGCGGAAAAGCCCGCTAGCTCGCTTCACAGTGGAGCCTGTGGGTCGTCACTTAGTCTTTGCATTCTGGTTCCACAGTGGTCACTGGGGGCTGAGGGCCTCCTTGAGGCAGGCTACCAACTTGTGAGAGGAAAAATTGTCAGTGTGTTACTATGGAAATGACATTCATTATACAACTCAGGCAAGTCAATAGCAAGCTTTCAGGGCCTCATGTGCAAAAAAAGAGAAGGCTGGGCTTAGCTGGACTCCAGACTCTAAAGTCTCTTTCAGAACTCTGATCCTATTAGCACAAATGGAGTCACTGACAAAATGGAAAGAACTCAAAATCAGGAGGGGTGTTTAGCCAAGCATAAGATGCTGGTTAGGAGGCCCATGCCCCACACGGGAGTACTTGCGTTCACTTTTGCCTCCAGCCCCTGACTCCAGCTTCCTGCTAATGCAGACCCTGGGAGACAGTGGCGATGGCTCAGGTAATTGAGTTCCTGCCACCATGTGGGAGACCCAGACTGAGTTCCTGACTCTGTGCTTCAGCCAGGTCCAGATCTGGTTGATGGAGGTATTTGAGAAGTGAACTGGTGGATGGTAGCTCTCTGTCTCTCTGCCTATCAAGTGAGTAAATAAAAAGTTAAAAGGGGGGCTGGCATTTTAATGTAGCAGGTAAAGCTGTCACCTGCAATGCTGGCATCCCATATGGGTGCCTGTTTGAGTCCTGGCTGCTCCACTTCCCATCCAGCTCCCTGCTAATGATCTGGGAAGGTAGCAGAGGATAGCCCAAGTCCTTGGGCCCCTGCACAGCGTGGGATACTCAGAAAAAGCTCCTGGCTCCTGGCTTCGGCCTGGCGCAGCTGTGGCTGTTGGGGCCACTGGGGGAGTGAACCATTGGATAGATGATCTCTCTCTTCCTTCTCATCATCTTCATAGATGATATTTCTTCCTTTCTCTCTGTAACTCTGACTTTCAAATAAGTTACCAAAAAAAAAGTTAAAACAGTAATATGCCGGGCGGGGACCCCAAAATAACAGTGTAAATAAAAGAACCTGGGCTTTTGAGAGAACAGCTCCCAAATTTAAATCCTGATTTCTTTATTTTACTATTTGCAAGCCCTCAGCAAGTTATTTAACCATTTTCTTTATTGATACAAAGAAGGACAGTACTCCCTTACAGGATTTTTGTTTTGTTTTGAGAAGTAAATGGCTTATTGTGTGTATAATTGGCACAGGGATGCACATAAAAAGGTGTGGATGTGTGTGAATGAGATTAGTCCAGGTCACTGGGGGATAGGTCCAGACAGCCAGAACGTGGTGGGGGCAGGTGTTTGCCATAGCAGTTAAGGCACTGTTTGAGACACCATATCCCATGTCAGAGCACCTGGACTTGAGTTCTGGCCCTGCTTCTGATTCCAGCTAGTGTGTCCCCTGGGAGGCAGCAGGTGATGGTTGGTGGTTGGGTTCTTGTCACCTATGTGGGAGACCGAGATTGGATTCCCTGTTCCAGAATCTTGCCCAGAACGGCCTTGGCAGTTGTGGGCATTTGATGAGCCAACTGATAGCAGATCTTTGTTTATCTGTCATTCTGCCTTTCAAATAAATAAAATAAATTTTTAAAAAGAACATTGGTAATCCTTGGGAGTTCCACTGTTATAGCTCTTGCTTTTAATAAGAGCTAACATTTGTTGAGTGCTTATTTTATACCAAGTGATATTTTAGGCATTAATGTTTTTCATGGCTGGACCCATTTAATCTGTTTCCAAATGGGGTAATTGAAGCACAGACTATCTAAATAACTTCTCAAGGTCAGGTAGCTAGTAAGTGGTCAAACCCACCCAGATCTCAATTCAGGCAATCTGGGTGTAGGGTCTGTGTTTCTCACCACTGGGCCTTGCTGCCCCAGCAGTGGCTCAGAAGTATTTAGAAAAGACGGTTATCTGCAGGGAGGCATATGGTGCTGGGTGAACCGTGGCTCCACTCCTTGGTTACCAACTGGATGATCTCACTGAGTTCTTTCACCTCTTGGTCTCAGTTCCTGCTTCCCTGAAGAAGACTGTTGTGCAGTGGCTTGATGAAGTAACAGAGTAAAGCATTTAGCCCAGGGCCCAGCATGCAGTCAGGCTTGGTAAATGGTGAGGATTTTGATTGGTTTGTTTGTTAAGAAACTCCTATTAGGATGAATTCCATAGCAAATATGAACAAGAACAGTTTGGTTATTTAACGAGATGTGCTTCAGTTTTCTAGAAAATTAAGTCTTAACAAAGTTTAGGACTACAGGAACTTTTTAAAATTTTTTTAAAGATTTATTTATTTGAAGGTCAGAGTTACACAGAGAGAGAAGGAAAGGCAGAGAGAGAGAGGTCTTCCATCTGCTGGTTCACTCCCCAGATGACCGCAACGGCCGGAGCTGTGCCCATCTGAAGCCAGGAGCCAGGAGCCTCTTCCGGGACTCCCACGCCGGTGCAGGGGGCCAAGGACTTGGGCCAGCTTCCACTGCTTTCCCAGGCCACAGCAGAGAGCTGGATCAGAAGTGGAGCAGCCAGGACTCGAACGGGAGCCCATATGGGATGCGGCTCTGCAGGCGGCAGCCTTACCCGCTATGCCACAGCGCTGGCCCCTGGACTACAGAAATTTTACAAAGCTAGAATTAGAAATATTCTCCTTTGAACTCATTCCCAGAGTGAACACGCTTGCCCGTGACTGGCAGAAGGAGGCATCCAGAAGCAGCTCTTGACCTCAGGTCCATCAGGGCAGTGTAGCACAAGGATGCTATGAGCAATTTTTCCTGGCAGTTCAACTGCTGCTTGCTCTTGGGGCATGTAGAGCTCGTACTCTGGGTAAAAACAAAACATGAAACAGCGTAGAATGCCCCACCTGGAAGGGACAGATGTTTCCGTTTAGATATTCTAGCTCAGTGCCCTCTATCAGGGCCCTGAATTTTAAGTGCAGTGAGTTTCTAAGTGAAGTCTCCTGAAATGTAATGAGTTTGTTTGCATACATGAATTGGAACACTATGTTAAATCTAGCCTATTTTAATGGAGTAAATTACCCAACACCAAAGTTAGTTAATAGATTTTTCTTTAATAATCAAGATGATGATACTTTAATCTCAAAAAAGCCATTAATCATACTTTTACACTACTGATGCATGCCATTACTGTCTCTTTCATCCTTAAACTGTCTCGTCAAGAGAATTAGAGGAGTAAGTGTGTCAGCAGGAGCATAAAGTTCAAGTCCCCCACATAAGCGTTTTCCCCCTGTGGTACTTGATGCATAATGCGTACTCCTATACAGCAGGTGTAAGACGCACAGTGAGTTTGGCTTTGCACAGTATTGTGTTGGCCCTCGAAGGGGAGGTACAAACTGCAGTGTTTTTAAGCACACATATACACAGGGGCCTTTAAAAAGTTCATGGAAAATGTGTGTTATGAAAAAAGTACACATGGATTTGAAAAAGAAATGTCAAAATAAACACCTTTTAATTCCGTTTTCCACAAACATTTTGACGTACTTTGTATGTACAGATGGTACAAGAGGTGGCGGGGACCTTGTCAGGGAAGGCCTCAAAGGCAGCAGCAGCAGCAGGATGGCTTGTTTCCTGACTGGAGCTGAAAGGATTACACTCGGGGAAGTGACATCTTTGATTTCCAAGTTTTAAAGCTGCACTGGTTTTGAGGGTTCCTTTGGGAGTTTCATGGTGATGAAAAGCCATGCCGTGGGACTCTGTCCCTAAAATAATGATGCACCCAGAAAGTCTTGTTAGTGATGTGCAGATGCTGAGTGATTTACCTTCTCACGAAGCATACAGATTGGTGGTGGCAGCTTCTGCTAATATTCAGTACTGAGCAGTGAAATGCACAGAATGGTGGGAACAGCAGTAGCACTCGGGACCCAGCGCACCCGACCGAAACCTCACCAGCCGTGACTTGCCTCTTCAGAGCTCAATAATCCCATGCGCAGGACCACAGTATCTCTTGGCATAAACTAACTTACACCAGCTATTGGATCTGGGGTTCCTGCAATCATGCTATCTCACCCATTAGCACATACATAAGCTTCAAAGGATGTGTAATTATCACCTGTTATTGCTTATGGTCTTTTTTAGATGTGAGAAGGATAAAATCAACCTGTTTCTTTTTTATCCAATGTATTTTTTTTAAAAAGATCGATTTATTTATTTGACAATCAGAGTTACAGAGACAGAAGAGACAGAAAGAGATCTTCCATCCACTAGTTCACTCCCCAGAAGACCATAATAATCAGAGTTGGGCTAGGCCAGAGCTAGGAGCCAGGTCTCCCACATGGGTGGCAAGGGCCCAAACATTTGGGCCATCTTCTGCTGCTTTTCCAAGGCCATTAACAGGGAGCTGGATTGGAAGCAGAGCAGCTGGGACACGAACCAGTGCCCATATGGGATGCCATTGTTGCAGGTGGCGGCTTTACTTGCTATTCCAAAGTGCTGGTCGCCTACCCAGAGTATTTATCTATCGCAATAACCATCTGCTCACTTCATTTTTGTCTGCATAAATGCACAGTTCTTAGTTCATACAAGAGCCTCAGTAAATGTGTGTGGAGTGAATGTATAGTTTATAGCTGATGACTGTTTTTTAAATTCATTTATATTTATTTGAAAGGCAAAGAGACAAAAAGAGTTCCCATCCATTGGTTTACTTCCCCAAATGCATGCAACAGTCAGGGCAGGACCAGAACAAAGCAAAGAGCCAGAAATTCAATATGTATCTCCTGCACAGGTAGTGGGATCCGAGTACTTGAACTATCAACTTGTTCCTTCCAGGGTGTGCATTAGCAGCAAACTAGAATCAGGAGTGGAGCCAGAACTTGAACCCAGGCACTCTGAAATGGAATGTGGACATCTTAACCACTACGCCCACCAAACACCTGCCCCTGATGACAATCTTTTTTAAATCCTATCTGTGTGTCTCATTCAAATCACAGCAAACGACTCCCCTCCCTCCCTCACCCCGTTTTCCTGAAAAGATCCCTGCCCCGCCCCCCCAAGTGCTTTCTCAGCCTCCTTTCTTAGCATCTCTAGTTTCTGAGTCTTCACCTTGTCTAGCGTCTCACCCTTTTCTAAGGAGCTGGTGCTCCTGTGGTTGCTGTTCTTAATGGAATACCGTCCCCCTCCTTTGGGACCCAGCCTGGGACAACTTCTGTCTTCTGTCTTCTCTCCTTCTCTGTGGCTGCTGGCCCCTTCTGCTCTGCTTTCCACCCTGTTGAAATCCTCCCTATTCCAGCAGGATCTGGTGAGACTCCTCCCCCAGTCACCTGTCTTCCTGAAAGAGAAGTCTTGTCACCTGCACCTTCCTGCTCTCTGCTCCCTCATTAGCTCTTCCAAGTCCTGCCCCACGCCCTTCAGATCTGCACTCGGGCCCTGTGTCCCCCTCAGCGAACAGGCCAGTGTCCTCCGTGGCCTCTCAGCAGCGTTTGGCACTGTTTTTATATTATTGTTATTATTATTATTACCTACTGCGTTTGCTCGCAGGAGTTGCTCCGACTGACTTCCAACTCTTTGAACTGTTTCCATTGGTGGTCTCATTCCTCCTTTTACAGTCATTTCCCAAATGTCTGTTCTCTGTTTTCCTTTTTCTCTTTGGAAATTAGACACTTTAATACAATTTGTAATCACAGCCGCTTGCGTGATGATCGCACTAATGTCTGTATCTCCTGCCTAGTCGTAGACTTGGTGAGTACAAGCACCAGGTCTGCTACTGTCCTTCGTCCTGTCCTCAGCACCTAGTGCAGTGCCTGGCAGGTGGTGACTTCTGAAGTCCCTGCACGGTGGAGGCGAGAAGCTTGCTCTCTCCAGGCCTTCCGTGGATGGCTCTCACCAGCTTTCTAGCTCATTAGAGTCCCAGCTTCTCCTCCCCGTGCCCACCACCCCGAAGGGAAAGCATTTCCTCCTGTTACCTAGCACCTTTCATGGATTTTCATGTATCCATTAATTTCCCTTAATTTTTTTTGGGGTGAACTAGGCCCCAAACCTGGAAGTTACCCCTGAATTTTTTTTTTTAATATTTTATTTATTTATTTTACAGGTAGAGTTACAGTGAGAGAGAGAGAAACAGGGAGAAAGGCCTTCCTTCTGTTGGTTCACTCCCCAAATGGCCGCTACCGCTGGAGCTGCACCGATCCAAAGCCAGGGGCCAGGAGCCTTCTCTTGGTCTCCCATGTGGGTGCAAGGGCCCAGGGTCCCGGGCCATCCTCCACTGCTTTCGCAGGCCATAGCAGAGAGCTGCACGGGAAGAGGAGCAGCTGGGACTAGAACTGGCACCCATATGGGATGCTGGCGCCGCAGGCGGAGGATTAACCCATTGTGCCACCGCGTTGGCCCCCATCCCTGACTCTTTGCTTTGCTTCAGCCCCTGCATATAATGGATTGCCAAGTTTTCTCCTCTTTCTCCTACCTTCTAATTTAGGCCCTCAGCCCCTCTCACCTGGACGTTGCAGCCTCCTCCCAAGTGGCTGAGGCAGCTCCCCTCTCAGAGCAGTGTCCCCCCGCCCCCGCCCCATTCCATCAGGTACACTTTGAGGAGGTTAGTTGTAGAGCATAGCTCTTATTGTCATATTAATCCCTAACTCCCCATAACAGACTCATTTTTTTTTTCTTTGCTTATTAATTGAACACACCCTCCTCGGCCTATCTTTCCCAACTCCCCACAGCATGGCCTTCGCCTTTCGTCTTCTGCTCCTTGTGCAAGTCCTGAACTCCAGCCTGTGGACACATTTTCACCTGACCCATGTAAGGTTACTCGTCGCCTCTTTAAGTCTGGGAGATGGCATGCTTCCTACATTTTTGGAATTAAAATGCTTCTTATAAAATGATGGTGACAATATACTCGCAGTTTATCTCACTCATTTCCCAAGTAAAAAAAAAATCACGATGGAATTCTTGCTGTTTGATCTCTCTGAGGGAGAAAAGGTTATTTTCAGCTGCTTTCTCTCCAAGCAAGTTTTATGGAATACATAGTCCCTAGTTTTTGACTTCTTCCATTCTCACCACCATCACCTTTTTTTTTTTTCTGGAAATTTTACTAATTCACAAAATTAAAAAGTCCAAGAATCACTACTCCATGCAGAATGGGTGATTCCAAAAACATGCTTCATTTCTTTTTATTTTTTTTACATTGACAGATATAATTTTTTAAATTTTCTGTATGCAAGATGATGTGTTGAAGTATATTTATACATTGTGGATCACTTAATCTAATTATAATATGCTTTGCCTTACATATTTATCATTTTTGTGATGAGAACTTTACATCTACTCTCAACGTTTTTTAAGACTGCAATATGTTATTATTTTTTAAAGATTTATTTATTTATTTGAAAGTCAGAGTTACACAGAGAGAAGGAGAGGCAGAGAGAGAGAGAGAGAGAGAGAGAGAGAGAGAGAGTCTTCCATGTGCTGGTTCACTCCCCAGATAGCTGTAGTGGCTGGAGCTGTGCTGATCTGAAGCCAGGAGCCAGGAGCTTCTTCCAGG
Source organism: Sylvilagus floridanus (assembly GCA_949820135.1). Taxonomy (NCBI): domain Eukaryota; kingdom Metazoa; phylum Chordata; class Mammalia; order Lagomorpha; family Leporidae; genus Sylvilagus; species Sylvilagus floridanus. Next base: position 71,167,860 of record OX463239.1, read on the forward strand.
TCTCCCATGTGGGTGCAGGGGCCCAAGGATTTGGGCCATCTTCCACTGCTTTCCCAGGCCACAGCAGAGTGCTGGATCGGAAGTGTAGTAGCCAAGTCTCGAACCAGCGCCCATACGGGATGCTGGCCCTGCAGGCGGCAGCTTTACCTGCTGGGCCACAGTGCTAGCCCCTGTTTTATCTTTTAAAGATAAAATTATCTTAGACTGCAACTCCAGGCATCTCAGAGTGGGAATCAGGCTTGAGGAATTCTGTGTTTTACTTGGCATTCTTTCCTGAGACCTTCGTTGAAAAGTTGATTTTTCTTTCACTCTGACAGATGAGGGCTTGAAAGGCCTTTGACCCCCAGGTAACAGGCTGCAATTTCTTTGCCTCTGGCCTTCTCAAGAGCTGTGTGCCTGATCCAGCTAGTGAGGCTTTCTCGAGTCTAGGAGAAAAGCCATCTTTGTGCTATATATGGGCCTATCACTTGCATTTTTCGTTGAAAAACACGTTTTTTAATGAATTCAGTTGTTCTTTCTGCTCTGTCTGCCTCTACGTTCTCCCCTAAGATCCTTTGTCATTGAGTTTGAATTGTGTAGAAGCAGCCTCCACGGGAGATGGGTAGTCCCACAGCTAGGGCTGCTGCTGTGTGCTTGTGGCAGCCCTCAGGGTGCTGTGACCCTCTGTGGAGCCACTTTGCAGCTTTCCCCCCGGCCAAGGCACTGAGATCATTTTGGACATGAGGAAGGTTTAGGGGAAGGTGGCAGGGTTTCTGATGGAAGATCCCAAAGGAGTAGGAGGAGTGTGCCTCTTTCATCTGTCTTTGGGGAGGGGAAGGAACAGTAAGTAGAGAAGGCAGCGGTAGTGGCTACAGCTGTGGGCGGTGCCCAGTGGGCCAGTCCTTGGCCCTCTCTTTCTAAGCTGCTGGCTGGTTTTGTGTTATGTGTGCCTGGTGTGCATGCAAAAGGTGAGACACTAAATTGTCTCTTGGAGAGGACCAAGGCTCCACATCACACCACAGGAATTGTGTGGCTGCGTGTTCATAGTGCTGTGTGGTGTGGTTCCAATTAGTAGAGAGGAGCCAGGGCTCAAGGGAAGCTGAAGAAACCGCTTTTGCCAAAAGATACCACTACACAAGGATCCTGTCCCAGTCCTTGAAATGCCAACAGACCGAAGCAGGAAGAGCTTGGGAGGAAGCTCTGCGGTCTGTTTAGCATGTGTGTCTTATCTGCAGAAACCCGAATGAAAGTAAAAGATCAACTCTGCTTCTATTAGCTTAAGCGTTTTAGGTTGAAATCTCTTTTGGCTTCCATGACCTAACTTTTCTTTTCAGACAAGAGAACAAATAATAGAATATCCTTTGCAGATCAGAAGTATAGAAATTACTGAGGTTATGGGGGAAATGCTTCCCAGATGTTCAGGCAGACCGAGTGTCCCTTTAAGTGTGGGGAGGCTGGGAGATTGTTGTCTCACCTACTGGGATGTTGTAACTTCTCCCCAGAGTGTGTACTCTCACCATATCTCTCAGTGTCAGGCTTATTTAACTCAATTGTGTCCTTTACTTTATTTCAAATTTTATTTTCATTTTATTTGAAAGGCAAGGAGATATAGACAGAGAAAAACTTCATCTGCTGATTCATTCCCCAAGCACCCTCAGGAGCAGGAGATGGCTGAGCCAAAGCCAGGAACCTGAAACTCGATCTGGTTCTCCTTCATTGAGTGGCAGGGACCCAAGCACTAGAGCCATCACATGCTGCCTCCCAGAGTGTGTGTGAGCAGTTGGGAGTGGAGCCAGGACTTGAACCTCAGCACTCCGATATGGGATGCAGGGTCCTTAGCGGCGTCTCAACCACTACACAGTTGCCCACCCCAGCCCTAGTGAATGAATCCTTTACTTTGATGTTCAACAGGAAAGAGTATTTAAGCAAGAGATAGTCTTTGTTTGGAATTTTCTTTATAAAGCTTCTTTAAATAGAACATTTATTTATTTGAAAGGCAGAGTTACAGAGAGGCAGAGGTGGAGAGAGAGAGAGAGAGAGAGGGAGAGAGAGAGAGAGGTCTTCCATCTGCTGGTTCACTCCCCAGATGGCCACAACGGCCAGAGCTGTGACAATCTGAAGACAGGAGCCAGGAGCTTCTTCTGGGTCTCATGCGGGTGCAGGGGCCCAAGGACCTGGGCCATCTTCTGCTGCTTTCCCAGGCCATAGCAGAGAGCTGGGTCAGAAGTGGAGCAGCTGAGTCTTGAACCAGTACCCTCATGGGATGCTTGCACTGCAGGCAGTGGCATTACCTGCTAAGCCACAGCACCGGCCCCTATAAAGTTTCTTAGTAGTAGAGTAGATACTTCCTTTGAGTATGCGGAGTCTTCAAAAGTTCACCAAGATTGTGTACTGTGAAAAAACTATGCATGGATTTCAGATTTTTTTTGCACCAAAAAGAACTTTTAACCCCATTTTCCTTGAAGTTTTAAAAAGTACCCATCTATCTTGCTAGAAGTAAAAATGATGTTGTGGTATAGTTCAAAATTAATCTCTAGTTAAACCCAGTTATGGATTTGGGGGCTGCATTTTTTTTTGCCAAGCCGTCCCTTTTCCTTAGTGCTGTCACGTGTCGATAGACCAGTACGTCTCATCTCTGTGATATCCGAAGATGCAATGCCCCTGACTGAGGGTTCACCCTTCAGAGCTGTCTTGCTGCGCAGTGCATCGTCATCCGTCCTGAGTTGGTGTGGAAGCGTCCTTGGTGCATAAGAAGCAGAGCATGCTGAACTAGTTCACAGGAGAAAAATGGCAACAGAAACCTGGTATCCAGGTTGTTCTTGGACAGATCACCATGTCTAGCATTTTGTGAGCTAAAGTTTTAAGGGAGGGATTCCATCAACGCAGTTTTTTGTTTCTGTTCGTATTCAGCTGAGACGCATTTATTCTAGCCTAACTCCATCTTGTCTGAAAAGTTTTTTATGCTAGAAAATGCCACTTTGAACTAACAGGGGAGGGAAATTCTGGTGGGGGTTATCAGGAGAGTCAAGATGTCGTAGTGATAATTTGACGTTAGTTTTGATTCAAGAAAAAAGTACAGAGACCTTACAAAGAAAGTGTCATAAAGTCCAAAGTAATTCTTATAACCCGGTAAGGGAAAGGCAGCGTCACCTCTGAACTGTAGTGTGGGAAGAGGAGGGAGGAGCCAAGGAAATTATTATAAAATTTGCATAGGAGGTAAGGAGATGGCCCCTGGATTTCCCCCAACTATTTCCCTATTCACTAATGCAGCTCCAGTGAACTGTGTCATAATTGGTGCTTGAGTAGAAAGACACTAGAGCTCTTAAACTTGATCTTGAAATGCCCATCTTCATGTGTAATCGTCCACCGATGTCTGTTATTATATATTCTCCCAGTGAGGGAATGATAAATGTAAGCGAGAGCCGTGGTATGATTTTGCCCTGCTTGCTTGCACTTCTTCAGGATATAATTAAAAGCACATGCCACTGTCAGTAGTTAACCGGAGGTTTGTGTCAGGTTTTTGTTAGACTTTAGCAGGAATCTAAAACATGGTTTACTGTCCAAATCCCCCCTCCTCCTTTCCTTCCTTTTCTTCCCTCCCCTTTCTTTAGTATCAAAGGGAACTATTTAGGTTCTGACCACTCTTTTAAAAATTAGGAACAGGGAGCCGGTGTTGTGGTGTAGTGGGTTAAGCCTCCATCTGCGATGCTGGCATCCTGTATGGGCGCCGGTTCAAGACCCGGCTGTTTCACTTCTGATCCAGCTCCCCGCTAATGCTCCTGGGAAAGCAGTGGAAGATGGCCCAAGTGCTTGTGCACTTGCACCCATGTTGGAGACCTAGAAGAAGCTCCCGGCTCCTGCTTTGGCCTGGATCAGCCCTGGTCATTGCAGCCATTTGGGGAGTGAACCAGTGGGTGGAAGATCTTCTCTCTCTCTCTGTCTCTCCTCTCTCTGTAACTCTGCCTTTCAAATAATAAAGTAAATCCGTATTTAAAAAATTAGGGACAATTTTATACAAAATTAAATTAATTTCATTTTTTTTCTGCTTCCCAGATGACACCTGAAATTGTAACAAAGATGTATGTACTAAATGATTGTTTTCTGACTTCTTCCATCACATTAAATCCAACGAGGATAAATGTCTTCTTGGCACTATTTCACCACCCCAGAGCAGGTGGATATATGTGGAGGGAGGCTGTGGGGAGCAGTGTGGGGTTAGGTTAGTCAGGGCGCCTTAGGTCAGGAGGGTGGTGCCACCTGTAGCACCAGATGCTCAGAAAGCTCACTCCACTGCCTCCAGAACTGCTTGTTCAGGTTCAAGTCCAGCCACTCCTCAAGCCTAAAACCGGAATGTATCCCTCTTCTAGATTCAGTAGGCTGTGCATTCATTCATGGCTGTAGGGGATGTAAATTTTATTTTAAGAATAATGATAAAAGCTCAAGTTGTAAATTTAAATTGTAATATGGAGACTACAAAAAAAAAAAAAAAACCAAAAAGCAGTCTTCTTCCAGTTATTGGGAATTCTTCTGTGAGTTATTTTGTTCACATGAGTGTTGAAACTGAAAATGAGTAAATTCTGTCTTTCAGATACTTTTCTTTTACTTCTGTTTCTCTGTTTCTCATCTCTGCTTTCCAGAATAAAAGTGGATTGGCTTCCTTCTTTTAACCAACTTTGAGAAATGTATAAATGTAGTGTTTAAAAATTCAATTTGGTCATTCTTTTAAGATATTACAGAGTGGGAGGTAAAAGATCTAATGCAGCTAAGAGCTTTAATTTCAGTTTGAAAAATACTTTGGTAATGATGTGAAATTCCTCAGAAGTGGGTGTGCTCTGTTTCTAACACTTTACAAAGCTTTTGCTCTTGACAATGGATGTGACCAGGGCGGTTCTGCCTCCTCCAAGTTTAGCAGCTTTTCATTTCTCTTATGCAATCCTTGAGATGGGAGTTTCTGCTTTTGAGAATTCACAATTTAAAAACTGCATAAAGTGGTAGTTTTTCCCCTTAAAGAAACAAGAAAAATATTTTCCACAGAATACATATAAGATGTTTTTGTTTAGCAATGTCTTTAAAATTGTCTAGGGTAGGGTAGGTGTTTGGTGGGTAGCAGTAAGGACCCTGCTTAAGATGCCAGCAACCCATGTAAGGAGTGAGTCCCCACTCTGCTGATCCAGCTTGCTGCTAGTGCAAACCTCGGAAGGCACCGGGTGGTTGATAACTCAAGTACGTAGGTCCCTGCCACTCACCTGGGAGGCCTGAAAGGAGTTTCTGGCTCCGGCTTCAGCCTGGCCCAGCCCTTGCTGTTACGCACATTTGGGGAATGAGCCAGCATGTGGGAGTGCTCTCTGTCTCTCTGTGTATCTTTCTGCCTCTCAGATAAATAAGATAAATAAACAAGTTTTTAAGAGATTTATTTTATTTATTTGAAAGAGTTACAGAGAGAGGGACAGAGGGAAAGAGAGGGAGAGAGAGAGAGGGAAGGAGGGAGGGAGGGAGAGAGAGAGTAGTCTTCCATGTGCTGGTTCACTCCTCAAACGGCCGCAATAGTCCGAGCTGAGTCATTCCAAAGTTAGGAGCCAGGAGCTTCCTCCAGGTCTCCCACATGGGTGCAGGGGCCCAGACACTTGGGCCATCCTTCACTGCTTTCCCAGACACACTACCAGGGAGCTGGACTGAAAGTAGAGCAGCCGGGACTCTAACTGGCACCCATATGGGATGCCAGCACTGCAGGCCTGGGATTTAACCCATTGTACCATAGTGCCAGCCCAATAAATACATTTTTACAAAGAATTAGTTAAAGTTTGTGGGACTAAACATTTCAAGTTGTTTTTTTTTTTAAGACATTTCATTTTTTTGAAAGGCAGAGTTAGAGGGAGAGAGAGAGGGAAAGATAGAGAAGGATAGCTTCCATCTGCTAGTTCACTCCCTAAATGGTAACAATGGCTGGGGTTTGGCTAGGTGGAAGCCAACAGCCAGGAGCTTCTTCCAGGTCTCCTTGTGGCGAAGGGGCCAAGTACTTGGGCCATCATCTGCTGCTTTCCTGGGCCATAAGCAGGGAAGTGAATTGTAGGTGGATTCAGATGCTGGGATTTGAACTGGCGTCATTTCATGCTTTACCCGCTACACCACAATGCCAGCCCCAGCATTACAAGTTTTGACTTGTATTCTTTCTCCTTTTGTCATAGATAGTGTCCTTGCCCTGTATCTGCTGTTACTCTAATGAGGGATCCCCTCCCCCCCACAGATGCTGGCTGTAACATTGCACATGGATTGATTACATATGTTACCCTTACTTGCACTGAGTCTGATTTTCTCATATTTTGTTTTATCATCCAAACTCATGGTCATTCCCTTTATCTTTAGGAAGAACAGTCGGGCATCTCCTCAGAGAAGTCACGTAAAAGGATTATTGATATACTTTGCAGAGATTGGCAAAGGGCTCCTTGGTCTGAGGACTAAGTTGGTGTAATAGGGGTGAGATTGTTCCATTTGGTCATTTTCTTGTTATGTAAAAGATATATATAAAAAAAGGTCCTTTATATTTTAAAAAATGCAGGAGAGAATGGGGCTTTTCCATTAGAATTTTCTAACTCTTTCCAATCCCAACTTCAAAAGCAGTCTAAGAACACATTTGTTTTACTCTGCACTTTGTCTTGTGGTTGATGAGACTGCCCTAACGGAGGATATGGTTTGGTGGTGCTGTTTTTCACATTGTCAGATACTTAACTAAGTTTCGAGAGTCATTTATGACCATTAGAGACTAAGAGATCAAAGGACTCGGGGTTTGCAGTGCCCCTGGGTGACTCCGCCAGGCCCGAGGAGGGTTTCTTTCAGTGCAGATGCCCAGTGTGCAAACTAACTTCCCTGATGTGTCATTAAAGCAATGCTTTTAGTAATAGTTGACTGGTTTTTTTTTTTTTTTCAATTTGAGGACAATTTTAAAACCTAAACAATTTAAAACAAAATCTGATAAAGACAATATTTTTAGAGATTGAGGAGTAATTTGCTGTATTTGTGGAACTGTATGTCTATATCAAATATTTGTATGAGGGGCTGACACTGTCGTGTAGGGGGTAAAGCTGCTGCCTGCAGTACCAGCATCCAGTATGGGCACTGGTTCGAGTCCTGACTGTTCCACTTCCGATCTAGCTCCCTGTTAATGTACCTTGGAAAACAGTGGAAAATGGCCCAAGTTCTTAGGCCCCTGCACCCATATGGGAGACCTAGAAGAAGCTCCAGGCTCCTGGTTCGGATCGGTGTAGCTCCAGCCGTTGTGGCCAATTGGGGAGTGAACCAGCAGATGGATGACCTCTCTTGCTCTCACTCTCGCTCTGCCTCTCCTTCTTTCTATGTCTAACTCTGACTTTCCAATAAATAAATTTAAAAAAAAAAAAAAGCAAACTCACTGAAATTCTTCCTCCTGTTAAAAAATCAGTACAGAACTCACATAGTAATAACTACTATTAAAGCAGCCATTTAAGATTACAGATCTCAAACTCAGGTTCCATCCTAAGAGAAGCTGCTGGTTTCTGACATGATTTCTTCCTGGTTTAAAAGGACCTAATAATTTTTACTTCTTTCCCTCTTTTCTCTCTCCCTACCTTCCTATACTCCCATATACGTGGTGTATTTGGTTATCTGTAATTTATTTTTAAACTTATACCCTTGAAGCTGGCAAAGAAACATGCCACTTAGGAGATAAGTTTTAAGTTTGTAGTTGAGGGGCCGGTGTAGTGACATAGCAGGTAAAACCGCCACTTGCGACACTGGCATCCCATAGGGATGCAGGCTCGAGTCCCAGCTGCTCCACTCCAATCCAGCTCCTTGCTGATGCGCCCAGGAAAGCAGTGGAGGATGGCCCAAGTGCTTGGATCCTGGCACCCACGTGGGAGACCTGGAAGAAGCTCATGACTTTGGTCTGGCCCAGCTCTGGCCATTGTAGCCATTGGGGAGTGAACCAGCTCATGGAAGATCTCTCTCTCTCTCTCTCTCTCTACATTTGTAGCTCTGCCTTTCAAATAAATAAAATATTAAAAAAAAAATCATAGTTGAGGGGCAGGCATTTAGCCCAGAGGCTACGATGCCCAAATCTTCTGTCAGAGTACTTTAATTCAATACCCAGCTCTGGCTCTTGGGTCCAGCTACCTGGTAGTTCAGGTACTGGGAGACAGTAATGACGACGCAAGTAATTGGGTTCCTGCCCACATGGGAGACCTGGTTTGAGTTCCTGTCTCCCAACTTTGGCAGGGTTCAGCCCCAGTCATTATGGTATTTGGGGAGTGAAACAGTAGATGGGAGCAATCTCTCTCTCTCTCTCTCTGCATTTCAAATATATAAATTAAAGAAAAAAAGTTATCATTGGGTTCATTATCCCAGCCAGCCTTGTCACTTTCTGGGTATGTGATTATAAGCTAGTTTCTTGATCTGAACTTCTGTTTTGTCTTGCATAAAATGGGGAGGCTACCCCCCATGCAGGTGTATTTGGTAGGAGAATAGTGGCAAGGGACATGAAGTACTTAGCATAGTACTTAGCAACAGTGCCTGACACTGTGGTGTATTGGGTTAAGCCTCTGCCTGCAGTGCTGGCATTCCATATGTGCCCCAGTTGAGTCCCGGCTGCCCCACTTCCAGTCCGGCTCCCTGCTAATGTGCCTGGGAAGGCAGTGAAAGATGGCCAAGCACTTAAGCCCCTGTACCCATATGGGAGACCTGGAAGAAGCTCCTGCTCCTGGCTTTGGCCTGGCCCAGCCCCAGCTGTTGTAACTATTGGGGAGTGAACCAGCAGATGAGAGATCTCTGTCTTTCTGTCTCTCTAACTCAGTCTTTCAAATAATTAGAAATGTCTTTAAAGAAAAAAAAAATAGGAATCAAGGAATCATAGTTTAAAAAAAAAAAAAAAAGCAGAACTACAGAGAAAGAGAGAAAGGCAGAGACAGAGAGAGAAATCTTCCATCCGCTAGTTCACTCCCCAAATGTCCACAATGGCCAGGGCTGGGCCAGGCTGAAACCAGGAGCCAGGAACTTTTTCTGTGTCTCCACGTGGATGTAGGGGCCCAGGTACTTGGCCATCTTCTGCTGCCTTCCCAGCACATTAGCAGGGAGCTGGACTGGAAGTGGGGCAGTCAAGACTTGAACTGGCACCTATATAGGCTGCCTGCACTGCAGGCAGTGGCTTAACCAACTACACCAGAGTGCTGGCCCCAAGGTGTGCTCTTGAAGTGATATCAATTTTTGTTAATGCTAGCCTATCTCATCATGACTGTCAGCATTTTGTCTGTTGAGCCAGGGCATCCTGGGAGAGTATCTTGAAGGATATTATTTGATTCCATTCTGCAGGGTTATCTATTCTGATGCTTGTTTGGTTTGGCTGCATTTTACTCTTGTACAGTATCTACTCTAGTCAAAAACTGGAGTTCTTGATTTTGCAGCCATTATTCCTTCACTTAAAAGATCTGGTCCCATTTCATTCACCTGGAATAAGCTGTAACTAAACTTTTTTTTTTTAAGATTTATTTATTTATTTGAGAGAGGAAGAGTTACAGGCAGAGAGAGGGAGAGACAGAGAGGTCTTCCATCCTCTGGTTCACTCCACAAGTGGCCACAATGGCCAGAGCTGATCCGATCTGAAGCCAGGGGCTTCTTCTGGGTCTTCCACATGGGTGCAGGGAGCTAAGCACTTGGGCCATCTTCTACTGCTTTCCCAGGCCATAGCAGGGAGCTGGTTAGAAAGTGGAGCAGCTGGGACTTGAACTGGTGATCATGAGATGCTGGGCGGCAGGCAGAGACTTCACCTACTTTGTTGACTCTTCTGCCCTTTGTGACCCGCCTTCCTCTCTATGCTTCCTGGCCTCAGGCTGGGGCTTGGAGCCTCTCAGGTGATGGGAGGAAGTCGACTCCTGGCAACATAATGCTCACAGTGTTAGGCTTGTTGCCCAGAAGGTATTCCATTATCGGAATTTTCCTTTTTTTTTTTTTTTTCAGTCTTAGCCTTCTTGTTCCTTTCTGTATATTATCTTACCCACAAAGTAGAGAAGGAGTGGGGGAGCCTTTTTAAATGACTTCTTTCTTTTTTAAAAAAGATTTATTTATTTGAAAGGCTGGGTTACAGAGGGAGGGAGGGAAAGCCAGAGACATCTTTAATCTGCTGGTCACTCCCTAGGTAGCTGCAATGGCCAGGACTGGGCCAGGCTGAAGCAAGAGCCAGGAGCTTCTTCCGGGTCTTCTTTATGGGTGGCAGGAGCCCAAGCACTTGGGCCATTTTCTTCTGCTTTGCCCAGGCCATTAGCAGGGAGCTGGGTTGGAAGTGGAGCAGCCAGAACTTAAACCAGTAACTATATGGGATGCTGGTGTGGCGGGCGGCAGCTTTACCATTTACACTGGCCCCTAAATGATCTCTTAAGTTTAATATTTTGGTGTCTACTATATGCAAGACCCTGAAGTTGTCATTTTTCTGTCTCTCACTAAAAATCTGTGGCCTTTCTGTACTAGAAACAGATTTAAAAAATAGTATATAACCTTTGATTGACTTCCAAGGTGTTCTTTAGATCAATTTCTCTCTTTTATTTATTTTTAAATTTGAGAAGTGTGAGGAGAGAGAGAGAGAGAGAGAGAGAGAGAGAGATTTCTCCCATCTGTTGGTTCACTCCCCAAATGCCTGTAACAGCTGGGGCTTGGTTGGGGCTAAAGCCAGGATCCAGGAATTCAAGTTAAGTCTCCCATCGCTGCTGCCTCCCTGAGTCCCCATAAGCAAAAGGCTGGAGTCAGGAGCCAGACCCTGGAACCAGACCCAGTCACTCTGACGTGGATTGCCAGCATCTCAACCTTTGGCTAAATGCCTACTCTGTAGGCCAGTGATTTTCAGTATGACTTGGCAACCAGCATTGGGTCATAAAGTCAATTTAATATGTACAGGTCAGTTATTTTCTTTGTTTTTTAAATGGAGAGCAATAGAGTAGACCAGAACACAAGAGAATAGAAAAGCAAGTACACACTCAAGTGCTTATACACAAGCAAGGGGAAGTAAGGTCAAGTGCTATTTTATGAAACTGTTTTTGATTCAGTTATGTAAGTATGTATATTTGTGTAAGGTGTCATGGTATAAAAGTATTTATACACAGTGGGCAAAAGAAACAAAAAAAAAAAAGGCAAAAGAAAACACTAGAAAGCCAGTGTTATAGGCTGAGTTTGCTGCTGAAGGCACTTATTTAAAAAAGAAATTCTGTGGAGGCTGCATTTGATCAGACAAATCCCCCCCCCCCTTTTTTTTTTCCATGAAAGAAAATCAGGCCTTTTAACTGTGGAGGCTTTATTGATGGAGGGCTTGGGCTGCTGGCTTGGCTGGCTGTGTTTTTGTTAAGGTCTCTTGGGTAATGAGCCAATTGTCTCTCCTTTTTGTTTTTCTGCTTTCTGCTCTTTCTGTGGGGACCCTGGGAGCTATTCTAGTTGTTGGAGCAATGGCAGGAGTTCCCACACAGCATAGAGGTATCTACTACATACAGTTTTGTGATTGCTGTCCAAGTACTTAGGAAATTATGGTTTCTAAAGAAACTGAAGTTTTGTAACAAACACGAAATATTCGGTTCTCCCTGCCCTTCAAACCCATAGTAGGATAGAGAAGTCCTCCTAATATAATTACCGAGTTGGTATTTATTTCATCATGTGTGGATTTTTAAAAATCACCCAAACCCTTAAGCCTGTCTAAATTAAGGTGTGATTGAGACAATGATTACAGAACCTTTCATTCAATTCCATTTCTCTAGAAGAAGCCATATTGTCATTCTCGCTTCTAAAATGAAAACACCTGCTTTGTGTGTGCTTAGGACTGTGTTTTGTGATTTCATAAATCTTAATATTTTAATGAAGTTTTGTGTATTTCACTTTTTTATGTTTATCACCTAAAGCTGTCCAAATACAAATGTATGTAACTTCAGCTGCCAGTCATTAAGATGCATTCCAGTAGTATCAATTTGGAGATATGTGAACCTGATTGCATTCCAGGGTGATTAATCAATGTCAGGAAGTATTTAGTGCATGCCTGTAACTCACTTGGCAAACAGCAGTAAGGTTCCGGAGGAAGAGCTGCAAGTAAAAGATGAGCTCCTACACTGAAAGGCCTTGGCTTTAATTCATTCATTCCTTTAAACATTTGTTAGACACCTCTTCGATCAGCTGCTTACAGTGTGAGGTTCCCTGCTCAAGTCCCATTGGAAAGGCAAAACTTAGTCTATGAAGCAAGAAAAAAAGTTAAGTGCCACCTCTTATGATATTTATTCTAAATTCTGTGGGAGCTTAGGGTAGAGAGTGAGCGAAGTTGGCTGGGCTATTTGGAAGACAGAGGATAGTTACTTGAATCACTATAGGATTCAGATGGATATCCCAGATTGTGGAAGAATCTGGAAAATGCTAAGAGGGAATACTATACAGTAGAGCATGAAAAAGCCATTTCTAAGATGGTGTGTTAAGGAGTGTGTTGGATGGAGCCATGCTTTTCTTTTTAAGTTTTTAAGCATTTTTATTCAGTGAGAGAAATGCACAGGAAAGTGAGGGCTTTAATTAGGGGAGAAAGAAGTCTAGAAGCTGAGTTGGGTCAATACCAGGCAGAGAGCAGGCCAGGAGCCACGTGGAGCAAGCATGCAGGCAGGAAAGCAGAGAGCAGCGGGCCCAAAGGCCATGTGCTGAAGGGCCACAAGGGAAGGACCCATCTTGTTCCAGGTCTTTTATTTACTCCCAAAGAGGGAGTGGTTACGTAGTTTGATTGGCAGTTGGGCATACAGGTGGGATTAGGTAGGGGCATGAGATCAGACAGGGGTCTTCCAGCTCACAAACCTAATTGATTTTATCTTACCTGCCTGCCTATATCATTTCCCCCTTCAGAGACTCCAGACCTTAATCTTAAGGGATGTTGAAGGCTATAGAATCATTATATCTTCTATAGCTGCTTCCTCTTATTAGGGGCATAGCACAGGCCTTGCCTGTCCTGGGTCTGGAAGTCTCCACCTATTTCATCTAACAAATTCACTTTATGAGCTTGGGGTAGTCTCGGTCACCACCAGTGGCTGTGTGCCCTGTTATGGTCAGTTATTCCCAGAAGTTGTTGAGTTCTGAAACATGTAAGTTTGTCCATCGCGGTGCCATAGCTCACTTGGTTAATCCTCTTCCTGCGGCGCCGGCATCCCATGTGGGTGCCGGGTTCTAGTCCTAGTTGCTCCTCTTCCAGTCCAGCTCTCTGCTGTGGCCCAGGAGGGCAGTGGAGGATGGCCCAAGTGCTTGGGCCCTGCACCCTATGGGAGACCAGGAGGAAGCGCCTGGCTCCTCGGATCGGCGTGGTTCCGGCTGTAGCGGCGCTTTGGGTGGTGAACCAACAGAAGGAAGACCTTCCTTCCTTCCTTCCTTCCTTCCTTCCTTCCTTCCTTCCTTCCTTCCTTTCTTTCTTTCTCTCTCTCTCTCTCTCTCACTGTCTATAACTCTACCTGTCAAATAAAAAAAAAAATTAAAAAAAAAAGTTTGTCAATCAGCATGAACAAAACCTGGAACAAAACCAATTGTGAATGGTGTGCCCCTTAAGGTGAAAAGAGCATATCTCACCATTTCCCAGATAGTGGGTAGTGATAGGCTACCCTTATGTAGATTATAATACCATTCAGCTTGGGGCTGGCACTGTGGTATAGCAGGTAAAGCTGCCACCTGTAGTGCCGCATCCCATATGGGCACCGGTTCGAGTCCCGGCTGCTCCACTTCTAATCTTGCTCTCTGCTATGGCCTGGGAAAGCAGTAGAGGATGGCCCAAGTTCTTAGGTTCCTGCACCCACGTGGAAGACCTGGAGGAAGCTCTTGGCTCCTAGCTTTGGATCAGCGCAGCTCCGGCCATTGCAGCCAATTGAGGGAGTGAACCAGCAGATGGAAGGCCTCTATCTCTGTCTCTACTTCTCCTTCTCTCTCTGTGTAGCTCTTTCAAATAAATAAATAAACCTTTTAAAAGAACTTCAGCTTGAGCATAGAGGGTTTTAATGTCCATTTCAGTGAACATGTTATTGTTTGAGTAAAGGTGGCAGATTCCATTAATCACTGCGCACATTCCCCCTTGTTCTATTAATATGTATTCCAGGGCCTGTCTATTGTGCATACCTACCTTGGACAGGGAGTCCACTGATGCCAGGGCCTAACGTGTAGGCCACATTGCCCAGAGTTATGGTCAGATTTTAAAAGTCAGCTACATATGGCTTTCAGGACTTTTAATCATTATCATTGAAGAATTCACCAAGGAGTCCTCCTGCCAATAACAGCTCCCAGAAGGAAAAAAAAAAAACAAAAAAACAAAAGAAGAGATAGGTACGCTGTGTCTACCTTAGAGGACAGCATTTTTGGTGCTAAAGCAAAAGCTCTACTTATCTTTTTGCTTCTTGAAGAGGTATTTAAGATTGTTGATTGGCTTACAGGAATAATCAGGCCTGTCTTTTGAGTTCACCTGTGAAGACTTCAGAGGTAGGAGTTTAATCCTAATTTCACTGAGGTGGTGGTGCTCAGTGGCGCCTGGGAAGGTCCCTGCCATTGAAGCTGCCACTGCTCTGAGGAGGGTCTCTCTCTGAATGGCTTGTTTAGGAGCTCCTAATGCTGGAGCGTCTGTTAAAAGCTCTTTAATCCCTTGGAACACCTTTTGTAGTTCCCCTGTCCAGCACAGCGTGTCTGGATCAGGGCCTTTTAAAGTTTCATGTAAAGGCTTGGAATCCAAATCCTGGAATCCATATCCCATAGAATCCTGCCGTCGGGGATTCCCAAGGTTGGAGCTTCTGTTAAAAGCTCCTTAATTCTTTGGAACACCTTTGTAGCTACAGTGTGTCTGTGTCAGCGCCCTTTAAAGCTTCATCTAAAAGCTTGGAATCCAAATTCTGAAATTCGTATTCCACAGAATCCTGCCATTCCCAGAAATGTCTTTAACTGCTTTGTAGTCTGTGGTGACCCTGTACCCTTCCTCTTGATTGAAAGGGCATGTTTTCCTGGAGTTAGAACATGACCCAGGTAATCTGCTGCTTGTTTAGAACCTGAGCTTTTGGTGGGGAAATTCTGTCTCCTCACTTTCCCAGATTCTGGGTTTAATTGGATGCAGAAGAAATGATCCCTTAGGCAAAGGCAAAGGTTTAGCACACAGTAAGATGTATTGAAGTAACTGTCTCATAGCTCTGAGGCCTTGAAGCATTCTGTACTTTTTATTTGACTTTATGTTGAAACATACGAGTTAGGAATATCACAGGGAGACATAGACTTACGAGTCCATGTGGAGCCATGTGTTTTAGGTGGGGTCATTGTAGAGTTGCACCCACATCCTGTGGTGCTTGCAGTGCACTGAGGGAAAGGAAGGATTATGAATTACAGAGGAGGCTATCTGCTAGTGTTGTGATGGAAGGCGGTACTGTACTGTGATGGCAGTATTATAAGCAGAAAGCTTGGAGTCCCCAGCCAGGCATTGGTACCCTTGGGCTATGTTAATACTGCTCTGGCGTAGGGCTTGGCTGACTCAGTGACACACTTCCTTTTTAGAAGGCCTGGCTCCTGACCTGCCAGATATGACACTCCCAGTTCACCAGGTCATCATGTCCCAAACTGTCCAGTCTATTGTGAAGTTGCAAAACAGTCTTTTGGCCATGATGACTTTCCACCTCCAGCTGGGGATCCTGCCACACTCTGAGACAGATTCTTGATTGTCCTCCTTCAGGACCAGGGCAAGGTGGGGAGTCTGCCTGTGCTTGCCAACCCCCACCACCCACAAAGTAAAGGTGGAAATGTTTTCCTATGGCAATTTTCAAAAGTAAGTATTACTACTATCACACTTTTGTTTCTCCACTTCACTTTTCTGTTTATTTACTTACCTACCTGATGTTTCTTTGTGGGTGTATACTTATCTATCAGTCAGCTTTTGCTGTTACACAACCCTCACATATCAGTGGCTTACCATATAACACACATTTGATTCTTGCAGCCGAGGGTTAACTGTAGGTAGTCCTTTGTCAGTTTTCCCTCCAATCATCCCTCTTCCCCTGCCCAGGCTTCTGGGTCAGTGGCTTCAGACTGGGTCCAGCTCATCAGACGCACTAGCAGGAGAGAGGAAAGGAGAAGGTGGAGTGTGACTCCTTCTTTCTGCCTCTGGGGGCTTCTCTAGCCTAGAGACTATTTCTCTGTGGCCCCAGCTACCACGGGACAGTACACGTGGTTCCTCACTCTTGTCAGATGACTGTAGGCTTTCTGCTCTGGGAATAGCTCTCTTCCTTGTCCCTCTAGCTTCAAGGCAGTAGTGGCTTCTGCTGTTACTAAACCTTTTACCATCTTCAGTTTGGTTCTCAGCAGCTTTGCTGCTAGTACAACCAATTCCCTCTATTAAATTCCTTCTGTTGCAAACACTTGAAGTAGTTTCTTTTTCCTCATTAGATCCTGATACATTGTTCTAAAAAAGAAATTTTTCTTTTTTTTTTTTTTGTAGCTTTTTTCTGTGTGCAGCCTCAGAGACAGATATACAAACAGTTTATCTCACTATCCCTGTGATACTTGGAATCTCTAGACCCAAGTGAGAATTCTAGCCCTGTCATTCATGTTACTGTGGCCTTGGTGGAGGTCTGAGTGGAGGTATTTATAATGCCTACTATCCCTAATCTTCAGGGTTATCTGTGATGATCAAAACAAGGAAATGCACTATAAACTGTCAGGCTTTATGCAAGTGATGCCGAGAGCAGTCATAATGTTGCAGAGCCATCTACCAGCTGGTCATAATTTAATTTTTATGAACATTTATCATCGCTTCTAGCTAGTTTCTTTCTCATTATAAACCCAGAGTTGGAAGATACAATGACACAGAGAAAACTTATATAGAGCATTTATCTCCTGTTGCAAGATATATGTGCATTTAAAAGGTATCCTTTAAGTGATCAAGAAGTGTATTTGACTCCTGATAATACCTCCGGCTGTCCCAAATTTTTGCAGTAACTATAGAACCAAGAACAGGTTCCCTGGGGGCAGTATGAACGTCACAGTCTCTACCACATTGACTAACTTGGAATGGATGCTCCCCCCTCCTGCCCATGAACAGGAAATTGCTTATTGCCACATCTCCTGAATATCCCTTATTTTGAGTCTTGCCCTGGGTAAGAGATTCACTCCCACTCAAGAAGGTTTGCACAGATGGGGCTTTTCTAGTTCAGAAGATGTTAGAGTGACCAGGTGTATTTCAGAAACTTCCAGAAATAAGAATTCTTTATAAAGTGACTGTAGTAATCATACTCCAAGAGTTAAAGAACGACTAGCTAATGGTCACGTCCCTTGAGAGTAGACTGATTTTTTTTTTTTTTTTCCTCTTGTGATGTAGATGACCTGGAGCTAGGTTCAGGCCTTCAGGGCTATGTTGGAAACTAGTTCTTCCTAGATTCTTTGTAATCTGAGTTGGTAGCTCCAGGATGGACTCTAAAAGGTAAGAGATAGACTTCCCTGAGCCAGTGACGATTAGAGGCTTTGGAGGTAGGCAAATCTAGGCTAAAAACTCAACTGTACCGCTTAACAAAAGTCCCTGGCCTTCCTTCCACAGGTTTGCTTTTCAAGGTCTCGGTTACCTGTGATCAACTGTGCTCTAAAAATATTTAATGGAAGATTTCAGAAATAACCATTTCATCAGTTTTGAATAGCTTTTACTATATTATATGGTTATATTTGTTTTATTATTGTGATATATTACTGTGCCTAATTTACAACTTAAACTTGATCTTAGGTACACATGTATAAGGAAGGCACAGTGCATAAAGGATTCATTACTGTCTGCATTTCGGGGACCTACTGGAGGTCTTGCACTGTATCCCCCATGGAAAAGGGGGGATGACTGTGCTAGCTTGTCATTGTGGAGCTTTAGGCTGTGTATTAGTGATATGGGAATAATGATGCTATTTCCTAGGGTTATACCTGGCACACACAGGCGCACGTTAACTGTAGTATCTTCACTATCACACCATCATACTTATCAGAGAGAGGGCTTTGGGCTCAGGGATTTGAGACTCTTCAGCTGAGCTGCAGAGGTTTCCTGAGCCTCCCAGCCTTGGTGAATATACCCATTTGTGGGTATATTTGTGAAAAACTCATTATCAGTGTTACTTATCGATATGTTTGATTGAAACTCTTAGAATTTTTTTTATTTAACAGAGTTAGACTTTCTTTTTAAAGATTTATTTATTTGAAAGGCAGAGAGAGAGAGAGAAGTCTTCCATCTACTGGTTCACTCCCCAGATGGCCGCAACTGCCAGAGCTCAGCCCATCCCAAACCAGGAGCCAGGATCTTCTTCCGCATCTCCCACATGGGTGCAGGGACCCAAGCTCTTGGGCCATCCTCTACTGCTTTCCCAGGCCATAGCAGAGAGTAGGATCAGAAGTGGAGCAGCTGGGACTTGAACTGGCGTCCATATGGGTTGCCAGCACTGTAGGCAATGGCTTTACCCGCTACGCCACAGTGCCAGCCCTGAAAACTTTTAGAGTTTAGAGACTTTCTCACTTGACCAAGACTAGTTTATTTATAAGAGAGCTAGTGAGGGATGTGAAGGTGATGGTACATTGAGTGTTTTTTTCTCCTGCTTTCAGCCAAATTTGTTTCTTTTTCTTTTCTTTTTTTGACGGGGGGGGGGTCTTCCTTCCATTGGTTCACCCCCCAAATGGCCACCATGGCCGACGCTGTGCCGATTCAAAGCCAGGAGCCAGGTGTTTCCTCCTGGTCTCCCATGCGGGTGCAGGGGCCCAAGCACCTGGGCCATCCTCCACTGCACTCCTGGGCCATAGCAGAGAGCTGGACTGGAAGAGGAGCAACCAGGACTAGAACCCGGCGCCCATATAGGATGCCGGCACTGCAGGCGAAGGATTAACCTAGTGGGCCACAGTGCCAGCCCCCCAAATTTGTTCCTAAGCAACATGAAAAATTGCCATTACCATTTTTGCCGTTTGTGATGGACAAATGCCGCTTGTTGACTGTCCATCTTTGGTGAGATACTCATGTACTTGTGGAAATGACTGAAGTAAAGCAAGCAGTTTCATATCTTAGGAGTCATGTTTTCTGTTCCTTTGTCATCGTTGGTTTCTGCTGCTGTAGAGCGAATCTGAGAATATTCTCTTTAACAGAAGACACAAGTGTGTAGGATTTTCGTGTTGTGAAATGTTGGCTTCCACCGGCCGTTGGTTTTCCATCTTTCTATTCTGCAGTGCCTAGCGTAGTGTCAGGCTCCTTGAGCTGCCTGCTAATTCTTTGTCAAATTAAGTATTGAAAGTTGATCTTTCATTAGTCAACTTGATTTCTATTGAGTGTGACATACTTAGCAGCTGTACTTTATTGTGTCTATAATATGTGGTTGGGTACTCTTCAGTCATAGCTGACACGAAGCAGCAGTTGTCAACTTTCTGTTCTGTAATTTGAGAAAGTGGGTTATACTCATACCTAGCCTGAAGAATTGGTCATGACTTTTGAGAAAGGCCAAGTCTTGCCTCTTCTCTGACTTTAGTTTTAAGTCTCCCATCAGTGGACTTCAGCCTTCAGCTTTGAGTACTGCAAAGGTATATTGCTTGTTTGAAGATTAAATATCAGCCTTTTTTTTTTTTTTTTAAGGTTTATTTACTTGAAAGGCAGAGTGACAGAGAGGAAGAGTCAGAGAGAGAGAATCTTCTGTCTGCTGATTCACTCCCCAAGTGGCCACAATGGCCAGAACTGGGCCAGGCTGAAGCCAGGAGCCTAAAACTCCATCCAGATATCCCACATGGGTGACAGGGCCCAAGTACTTAGACCATTTTTGCTGCTTTCCCAGGTACATTAGCAGGAAGCTGGATCAGAAGTGGAGCAGCTGGGATTTGAACTGGCACTCAAATTGAATGCCAGCATTGCAGGCGGCAGCTTAACCTCTGTACCACAAACACTAGCCCCTAAGTGTCAGCTTGTCTGCATGCACACATTTTGTTCTGTTTCCTTCTGTGACTCTCAGAAATACACCATAGTCCAGTGATCATGATTCCTTCTGTTCGGTTCCTAGAGTGGCCGGTGACATTTTCCTTTCCACTTCTCATTCTGCTGACAGACCGTTTGGGGTTAAAAATACACAGTCATTGTGTTTCATGTTTCTTAACTTCTTTGCATCACTGTTGTGTGCATTTCCTGACCTAATGACTACACTGGCCAAATTGGGAGCACTAAAATTGTGACCGCCAGATGTGGAAATCCTGCCCCAGGCTTTTCTGAGGACATCCTTGAAATTACAGTGTGTCTGTAAAATGATCATGTGAGGGCTAGTTCTGTTTTTGTTTTTCATGTGAGTAACTTAGGGTTACAGTTAGGATGCTGCCAAAGCACTTTTAGATCAATCGGAAACTGGCTAGAGGAATTAACACTTGAAAACACCAACTTTTCAATTGTAGGGATAAATTTTTGAACGTGGTATTTAATTTTGTTTCTTCTCCACTGATAAATGGCAACATATGGCTCCATCCACTCCCTGCACACCCAGAACTCATAATTCTCCACCTAACACACCCCTGAATTTACTTTTAAAAAATAATCTGTGTTTGCCTACTGGGTATTTTGTTGTTGTTGTTTTTAGCTTCATTGTATTATTGGGCTTTATGAGTAGAAAGATGAGTTTAAAATATACAAAACAGGCGCTAGTATTGTGATGCAGAAATTAAGCTGCCACTTGCAACACTGCATCCCATATCTGAGCAGCTGGTTAGAATCCTGGTTGCTTCACTTCCAGTCCAGTGCCCTGCTAATGTGCCCAAGTACTTGGGCCTCTGCCATCCATGTGGGAGACCCAGATGGAGTTGCTGGCTCCTGGCTCCAGCCTGGCCCAGCCTTAGCCTTGATGGCTGAAGATCTCTTGGTCTTTTCCTCTAACTTTCTGTCATTCTGCCTTTTAAATAAAATAAGTTGTATATGTATGCTTTTACACACACACACACACACAAGCGTTCACCTTTGTGTGAGAATTCAACATGGTCCATAGCTAAGCAGCTTTTAAAATCCAGTGAACTCACGTTGTTAAAGCTTGTACTGTTGCCATTTCCTGTTTCACAGCTGATTAGATTAATTGAATATGATTGATGGTTTACGGTATGGCAAACTCAGAACTGTTTGCATTGATTAGGGACAGGGATAGAATGGAGAAATGAAGTCCGCAGATGATGCCTTTCCCCAGGTTTGTTTCATAGACGCCACACAAGTGCACCCTATGGAAGCAAGTTCCTTGTGTTGATCTTTTGTTTCCCCATGCTTACAGGTGACAGCAAGTAAGTGGGACTGTAGGATTAGGGAATGAGGAATGTATTTGTCCGGGCTTTTCAATAGATAGCAACTACAGTCCCCAGTCAACCTGTTAACTTCCTTCCTTTAAAATAGACCCTTCCCTCTTTTACTTCTCAGTGCTGGAGTAGTTACTAAGGGCTACTGGGATAGCTATTGAAGGCCAAAGAGACCAAATTAGATTGTATTTTTTTCTCTTTCCTATTTCACCGTTATTAGCCATACTTCTGTCTAATTTCCTCAAGTAATCTCAAAAGCAATAAACATAAAAAGAACTAATAAGGCCGGCGCTGTGGCTCAACAGGCTAATCCTCCGCCTTGCGGCGCCGGCACACTGGGTTCTAGTCCCGGTCGGGGCGCCGGATTCTGTCCCGGTTGCCCCTCTTCCAGGCCAGCCCTCTGCTGTGGCCCAGGAGTGCAGTGGAGGATGGCCCAAGTGCTTGGGCCCTGCACCCCGTGGGAGACCAGGATAAAGCACCTAGCACCTGGCTCCTGCCATCGGATGAGCGTGGTGCGCTGGCCACAGCGCGCTGTCCGCGGCAGCCATTGGAGGGTGAACCAACGGCAAAGGAAGACCTTTCTCTCTGTCTCTCTCTCTCACTGTCCACTCTGCCTGTCAAAAAAAAAAAAAAAAAGAACTAATAATAGCTCCTCAAATAATAACCCAGCTCTGTCAGATGGAGTGTGTGAATTAGTTGATTGGTGTACTTTTTAAATGCTTTTCCCCACTAGAAACAACCATATATAGAAACTGGGGTAGTAAGGTTTCGCAAGGGCATCACCAACAGCTTCTTTAATCCAGAATTTGAGGTATACTTACAGTGAATACTATTTCAGCTATAACATGTGTAATATTTTCTTCAAATTGCTGAATTCAAAGATAAGAGTCAGTGAAAAGTTTAGGGTCACAATTTTGAAACCCCATCTCACAGTCACACATGTACCCTACTGTAGCTTTCTCACAGTTGTATATGTCGCTTCTCATGT
The DNA here is from genome assembly GCA_949820135.1 of Sylvilagus floridanus. NCBI lineage: Eukaryota > Metazoa > Chordata > Mammalia > Lagomorpha > Leporidae > Sylvilagus > Sylvilagus floridanus. The sequence goes on from OX463239.1 coordinate 71,190,121, forward strand.
GCACATGTTTTCTACATTGATGCTGACAGAGTGCACTTTATATTTGCTAAGTGTTTTTATTTTCTAAGTGTTTATATAAAAATCTTGATAATAATCAAGGATCAGTTTTAAAATAGCTTCAAAATATTTCTTTATGGTGAGTAAATCCCAAAGCCTTCAGTGGCAGTTCCGGCACTGAGAAGTAAGGGCTGGGTGGGTTGGTAGGGGGCCACTAATTTCAAGAAAATGTGTAGACGGAGGTCTTGGTCAGTCCTCTCAGGTTTTCTGTTGTAGGAAATAAAGGCCATTGATCTCCAGGGCCCAAGGTCAGGCTGGAGACCCTGAAACAAAATTTTTTTGTTAAATATTTATTTGTTTGTTTGAAAGAGTTATAGAGACAGAGGGAGAGACACAGAGAGAGGACTTCATCCATTGGTTCACTCCCTAGATGGCTGCATCACCTGGGGCTGGGCCAGGCCGAAGCCAGGAACTTCTTCGGGTCTCCCACATAGGTGGCAAGGGCTCAAGCACTTGGGCCATCTGCTGCTGCTTTCCCAAGCCATTAGCAGGGAGCTGGATCGGAAGTGCAACAGCAACTGGCACCCATAGGGAATGCCAGCTTTGCCGGTGGCAGCTTTACCTGCTGTGCCACAATGCTGGCCCTAGAAAATCTTTTGGATCTTGCATGCCTGTCAGTTGTCAGTACTGCCTGCTGCTGATCTGTGTAAAAAACATACTCTCTACCTTTGAGAAACCTGCCCAGGGAAGACCAGCACTCAGACATTCAGTGATCCTTAGCCTGCTTCTCTGGGATTGGAAAGAATGGTTTCCTTTGTGAAGAAGTGGTAAAGTGAAACATAGGGTGAATAATTCTAACCAAGATTGAGGACCAGTTGTTGGAAACCCTGCAGCTTTCTGCTCTAACATCTGAGACCTTGTCCTTAGTTACTGGGAGAGGGTGTTTAATGAGATGATCTACTTTGAATTTGGCTTTTCGAGCATTTAGCCTATTGGTTGAGATGCCTGCATCCCAAGTCAGAGTGTCTGGGTGTGAGTCTTGGTTCCAGCTCCTGACTTCAGCCAGCTTCCTGTTAAATGCAGACCCTGGGAAGCATTAGTGATGGTTCTAAGTAATTGGATTCCTTTCACCCACCTGGGAGACCTAAATTGAGGTGGCAGCTGCCAGTGACCCTGGATCAGCCCTGGCCAGCCATCGCAGGCATTTAGTCAACCAGCAGATGGAAACTCTGCCTCTCAAGGAAAGAAAGAAAGAGAGAGGAAAGAAAAAGAATTCAATAAGTAAAACTTGGGGGTGGGGGCGGTGCTGTGGTGCAGCGGGTTGAGCTGCCATCTGCAGCACCAGCATCCAGTATGCGTGCTGGTTCAAGTCCTGGCTGCTCCACTTCTGATCCAGCTCCCTGGTAACATGCCTGGGAAAGCAGCATCCACGTGGAAGATTCAGATGAAACTCCTGGTTCCTGGCTTTGGCCTGGCCCAGTCCTGGCTGTGGCAGCCATTTGGAGAGTGATCCCATAAATGGAAGGTCTCTTCGTCTGTCTTCTCTATAACTCCACCTTTCAAATAAATAAATAAATCTTCAAAAAAATAGAAATAAACACAATCATTTTTGATCAGTTTTAGAAAAATTATTTGTGGTTCTCCAAACCATTAGGATTATCCGAACGCTGTCATTTTAAAAACATCCTCTTATGAATGTACTTTAGGGTTGCTTTTCCCTTCCTCCCCCCTCTTCTGTTTCCTAAACCCTGGGGTCTGGAAGTGGGGAGAATCTGGATAGAATGTGAAATCCACCATAGCATATTTCGACAACCCACTCATTATATGCTCTGAATATAGTCGTTGCTCATTCTTTGTGTATTTAAAGTTTAAAGTGGCAATTAGCTGGTGGCATGGGAGACCAAAGAAAACTAACGTGCTCTAGCTCTCCCTGACTCCATCTGTAAGTCTGAAATTTAGTTAGGGATCTTGGATTTACCAGCTGAGTTGCAACACTGGATTCTGCTTTAACAGCCAAGTCAAGGAAGTGATAGAGGACATACTCCTTTAGTGCCCTATAAGGTTAAAAATAAGTATGAACCGTTTTAAGGTGAATATGCATTTATGCATATATATACATCATTGGCTTGTAGAAATGTTTACTTTGTGCATGAAGGTTGTAGAGTAGAACAAGACCCTGCCTACAAATCAGGATAATTTAATCATTGGTAGCTTTTTCCGTTTGTAAAAACTTTATTTGAAGGGCAGAGAGATAGAGGTGGACAGAGGTCTTCCATCCGCTCATAGCAGCCAGGGCTGAGCCAGACCGAAGCCTGCAGCCAGATCCTCAGTTCAGGTCTCCCGAGTGGGTGGCAGGGGCTCGGGTACTTGAGTCATCACCTGCCATCTTCTAGGCATTAGCAGGAAGCTAGAGCTGGGAACAGAGGTGTGACTTGAACCCAGACACTCTGAGAAGGCATATGGGTATTCTAAGCAGCATCTTAGCCATTGTGCCAAACACCTGTCCCGTAGTTTTCATTTTTTATTAGGAAATATTATATGCTATTTGTGCTAAATTTTTAAGAATTTTATCTTACCCTTTTACTTGTATTCATTTACTCCATCTGTTTTAAACTTGCAAATTAGCAATAGCTTATAATTACCATCCATTGCTCTGGCTGCAGCGAACTATAAATATTGCTTAACTTTACAATCCTTTTGTGGCATTGATACCAGTTTTAATCAAAAAGCCTCTTGTCAACTAGGTTCACAAAATACTGTGAGTTTGCGGTTAGGTCTGCTCGTGTTTGTTTTATAATCTCAGATCACTTTCCTTTTGTTTGGAGAAAAGTTTGGGAGAAGAGGATGGAAAGGGGGGAGGTACAGGAGAGAGAATGTGAGTTCAGGTTCTCCTGTTCCAGCTCCTGTAATTGGTTCAGAACTGCCTCCCCACCCCCACTGATCTGTAGTAACTGGGTGAGGAGCATTACTGAATTCTACATTTTATACCATTATCCCCTAAAATCCTTCTAAGCAGCGTGACTTGGGCATTTCCCTGGGAAATGATGGAATTGTAGCTGAATCTCATTTCAGCCCTACTTCTATCTGACACATAACATAAACAACAATCTTTATTTTTCCTCTTTAAAGAACTTATTTATTTATTTGAAAGGCAGTGTGGGGCTGCACTGTGGCATAGTATATGGCATCCTTATGGGTGACAGTTCAAGTCCTGGCTGCTCCTCTTCCATCCCAGCTCCTTGCTGATGTGCCTGGGAAAGCAGATCATGGCCCAAGTGCTTGGACCCCTGCACCCATGTAGGAGACTCAGAAGAAGCTCATGCCTCCTGGCTTCTGATCGGCCCAGTTCTGGTCATTTGGGGAGTGAATTAGTGATGGAAGACCTTTCTCTGTCTCTCCCTCTCTCTGTCTGTAACTCTACCTCTCAAATAAATAAATAGAATCTTAAAAAAATAAATAAATAAATAAGGGCAGTATGACAGAGAGAGGTGGGGAGACAGAGATCATCCATCTGCTGGTTCACTCCTCAGATGCCCCCAACAGCCAGCACTGGGCCAAGCTGAGGCCAGTAGCCCAGGTTTCCATTCAGGTATCCATGTGGGTGGCAGGAACCCAAGTTCTTGGGCCATCTTCTGCCTTCCCAGGAGTCTTAGCAGGGCGCTAGATTGGAAGCAGAGAGCCAGAACTCCAGCTGACACTCCAACATGGGACGTAGGTGTCCCAAGCAGCAGCTTAACCTGCTGCCCCACAATACCCACCTCTAAGAACTCATTTTCTAAAAAAAAAAAAAGCTGTTATCCTTTTTTTTTTAGTTCATTGCACTATGTAGTGTTACCTAGATCTGTTACTTTGTAAGTTTTTTTTTTTTTTAATTTTAACTTACCACTAAATGAGTGGAAAATATGATACATGGTCAATACTTGGGAAGAGTCAGAGGATCAGTTTCATTACATTTTTGGTGCAACTTCATTGGACTATAGTTGTCATTTTTTCCGATTAGTGATCTGGCAGCTCAGTTTTGCTCCTAGCAGTAGTACATACAATCAGGGATTTGGTTTTTTCGTCTGTCTGTTCTTCGTCTCTGAATGACTACAGTATTTCCTTTACCCTTAAATGAAACAGACCTTACTCTGAATTGCTAAAGTACAGTCAAGGAAATCCCAGGCTAAGGACAGTGACGATGATTCATTCCAGAAGGGTTTCCTGCTGCTGTAGAGGTGCACTTGGAAACAAAGGATGGAGTCGAGGAGATGCAACTGGCTTTCGTGTTGGAATAGTTTGATTCTTGAGATCATCACAAACCAGTAATGGGAAGAGAAATGGAACTCTCAGAGGCCCCCCCTTTTTTTTTTTAAAGGAAGATTCACAAGTTAGGCTGTTTATGAAAAGAGATTTTATTGAAGACAAAACATCTGTTCTTTGAGAATCTCTGAAATCCATATTTTGACATCTTCATGGTCCCTGCTACTTCCAGATTGAGTAACATTTAAAGCACATTTCCTTTCGAAAGTGCAAGATATGCAGACTTGTCCCACATTCATTTGGCTACTCTCAAATGGCAAGCTGGATACTGGGTAGTCTCTCCTGGCTCCTTCATCAGATTTGAATTCTGAGTGCTTCCTTGGTGTTCCTGCGTACTTTATCTGAGTTGTTGTAGCTATTTCTGTCCTTCTTGAGTTAGTTCCAGGGTTTTGAAACCTTTGACTTGTGATTCAGTACCCAGTTATATTTTAGTATCACATTTGTTATATAGTGATTATCTTACCTTCTATTCCCCAAAGACTAAATCCCAAAGATTAAAATATTAATCAGATTTTTATGTTTTAACCTTACAGATTAAAGCTGTTTCAGACTCTCAAATATAAACATTACTTAAAACTCCTATCACCTATACTGTTTTTATATCTGTCATGCATGTTTGTGGCACAAAGAAAAATTAGTCAACCTGTCCTAATTTCTAGAATGAGTTTATTTTTTGTTGGTGTGATTAGATTCTGTGGGTGCAACTGTTGTACAAGGAATGCCAAGAATTGGATTTAATTCAGTAACAAGTAGGAAATTCTAAAACAGTGTAAAGCCATGCAGCTTTTTTAGCAGGAAGTGGTAGTATGTGTGTGTCACTGTTGATTTATACTATAAATGGGCTTTAATTTACCACTTCCTATTCATAGACCAGAAGAACTGAAGAAACCTGAAATTTAGTGAATTGAGTTTCTTCTTTATTTAATAAAGATATCTTTTAATTCCACTTTCCATGAACTATTTTGTTTTAAAAATGTTTATTATATTCATATATGTGAAAAACAGAACAACAGAGAGAGACAGAAAAAGAGATCTCCATCCACAGTTCACTCGCCCAAGTGCCTACAACAGACAGGGCTAGCCAGGCAAAAGCCAAGAGTCAGGAACTCCTTCTGGGTCTCCTGCGGGGGCAGCAGGGGCCCAGGCACTTGGATCATCATGTGCTGCCTCTCAGGATGCATTAGCAGGAAGCTGAATTGGAAGCAAAACAGCTGGGACTGGAACTGGCACTTAAGTATGGGATGATTGTGTTCCAGGTGGTGGCTTAACCTGCTGCATCACAACGCCCATCTCTCAGATGTTGAAAAGGGCAAGTTATGTTGGCAGACCACTTACTAATCTTCCTTAGAAACATCCCCCTTTTTCCTGTGCTGGATCACAGCTAGTGATCATTTCTTGTCTGTTAAAATGCCTTCTAAACTCACTTTAATGTGTTTTTTTTATTCTAAACTGTAAACTTTTGAATTTTCAAAGAAGAAAGTAGACTAAGTTTTAATATAAACCAACAAATAAGCCATTCTGAATACAAAGGCACTTCAAAAACTTTGTGGGAAAATGGAATTAGAAGATACATTTTGTATTTGAAAAAGAGCTGTCACCTGCTAATTTACTCCCTAAGTCCCCACAATGGCCGGGGCGGGGGCAGGACCAACGCCTGGAACCTGAAACTCAATCCAAGTCTCCCATGTGGGTTTCTGGAACCCAATCACTTGAACTATTGCTGCTGACTCCCAAGGTCCACACTTTCAGGAAGTTAGAGCCCAAAGTGGGAACCAGAAATTGTGGGATCCATTGTGGAATGTGGACATCTTAATCTTTAGGCTAAATGCTGACTCCTTCCATAAAGTCTTTGAAGACCCCTTATGTATGCAGCAAGATTGATACTTGGGGGGTCGGATAAAGTCGCTGCCTACAGTGCTGGCATCCCATATGGGTGCCAGTTGGAGTCCTGGCTGCTCTACTTCCAATCCAGCTCTCTGCTATGCCCTGGGAAAGCAGTAGAAGATGGCCCAAATGCTTGGGCTCCCACACCCAGTTGGGAAACCCAGACGAAGCTCCTGGCTCCTGGCTTCACATCAGCGCAGTTCTGACCATTGTGGCCATTTGGAGAGTGAACCAGCCAATGAAAGGCTTCTCTCTCTCTCTCTCTCTGCCTCTGCCTCTGCCTCTCTGTAAATCTCTGCATTTCAAATAAATAAATAAATAAATAGTTTAAAAAATTAACACTTGGTGTAAATAGTTTTATAACTTTTATAATGTTATTTACAAAAACAAAAAAACAAGGCCTTGAAATCCTCTCTTTCAATATAAGTAACATTCTTAATTTTATTTCTAATTCTATACATTTGTCTTCAAACCTTTATTTTGGAGAAACAAATATATATGTATGTATTTCTAAGGATTTATTTATTTGAAAAGTAGGTTGACAGAGAAAGAGAGAGAGCTTCCATCCACTGGTTCACTTCTCAAATGCCTGCAGTAGCTGGAAGTAGGCCAGGCCTACTCCATCCATGCCTCCTACATGGATAGGAGCAGGAGCTCCATCCATGACTTCTACGTGGGTAGCAGAGGCCTAGGTACTTGAGCCATCGTCTGCTGCCTCCCATGTGCATTAGTGGAAGCTGGATCTGAAATGGAGTAGCCAGGACTCAAATCAGGCACTTCAGGATGGGATGCAAGTGTCCCAAGAAGTGGCTTAACCTATGCACAAAATTGCCTGACCCTGGAAAAAGAAATAGTTTAAAAGTTCAGTCTATGAACCATTTTTTTCTATTTCACATGTTTGTTTACTTAATTTATTTTTATTTACTTGAAAGGCAGAGAGATAGAAAGGGAGAGACAGGGAGAGAGAGAGGGAAACAGAGCAATATTTTGATCTTTCGTCTGCTGGTTGGCTCCCTAAATGCCTGCAACAGTCAGGGCTGAGTTAGGCCAAAGCCAGGAGCCAGGAACTCTATCCGGATCTACCATGTGGATGGCAGGGACTCGGGCTGTCATCCACTGCTGTCCAGTCTCATTAGCAGGAAACTAAATTGGAAGTGGCGTAGCCAGGACTTGACCTGGCACTTAGATTTGGGATGTAGGTGTCCCAAGCCGTGGCTTTATTTACTGTGTCACAACTCCTGTCCCTGGAAAAAGAAACATTTTAAAACTTCAGTGTATGACTCATGTTTTCCTGTTTCAGTAATACATTTTTTAATTAGAGATTTCAACTAATTATCATAAAGTCAGCTACTATAAAATTTCATTAATCTCCATGTTTATAATTTATATGTCTATTCAAAAAGCATAAGCAAAATGTGGTTGTCAAAGCAAGCTTAAAAACTGGCAGAATCCATCTAGGCTGTGTCTTCATTGTTAAAAATAATCTCGAGTTAGGAATTCAATATTTGTGAAACTTTTTTCCATTTTTTTCCATTTCTGGAAGATCTCTGAAATGTAAATAGACAAACCACATAACCCATACCCAGATAGCCTAGGGTCACAGATGTTTCCAAATGTACTTTTAAAACAAAGAACATTTTCCCCCTTTTTAATTGCAAAAATGCAATGTTAAGTTTCAGAGTATAGATAATCCACATACAAAACTTGCAGCAGTGTGAGGAAATCCAGCCTTAACGTTTTGCATTACTGTCCTTTATTGAAAGGCTGAATGACCCAGGAAGCTGATTTTTTTTTTTCATGGTTCTCCTAGCTTCAGGCAAATAGAACTTTTAGAAGAACTTCAGTGGGAACCAGGTATAGAAAACCTCAGTTGGAGGTCCCTGCTGTTTCCCGACCTCTGCGTTTCCTGGGCCAGGCTGCAGACTAAGTGACTCAATTGAGTAGCCAGGATAGAAGGGAGAGCTGTGGATGTTCTAAGCTGCCGCAGCCACAGAGCAAAATGCATCAAGTCACAGCTTACACTTAGGGTCAGGAGAACTGGCTGGCCCTGGGGGGTTGCCAAGGCCAGAAAAGTAACTCTTTCCCACACTCCAGCAGTGGCACCCTTTCACCTATTCCCAGACCCAGGGACAACCTCTCCATTCTCTTGACACAGAAAAGGTTATATTGTGAAATCTCTCGACTGACTCATGTGATGGTAGTGTGAAAGATTGTTGTCAGTCTTCCTTCTCTGTGTTAAATGATACCCAGTTTGGGGAATGAAAGTGATCCAGTACTGCTCATTACAAACTGCTGTTAACTGTAGATGTGGGCCAAGTCCAGTTGCCTTCCGTCCTTCCTGCTGGCCAAGTCCTTTTTCCCTCGAGCTGCCTCCACCTCCCAGTGGTGTCCGAGAAGTATCTGATAAGCAGTGCTGTGGATAAGTGCTCACTTTGCTGCCCTCACTGCCGGGTAGCCACCAGCTCTTGTGCTCTGGGAGTCACGCTGAAACACAACTTTGCCTGCTCAGAGATGCAGGGCAGACCCTTCCACCCTCCCAGTCCAGGGGGAGGAGGCAGCTGTCCTCCTCCTTCTCTCATTGAATGGAAAATCAGAACTCCTTTGTTCCTCCTGCTGGAGTTTGGGTCACGCCCAACATAGCATCCCGCCAAGGGCACTATTGTATTGGACAGGGTGGGAGTGCTTGCTTTTCCAACTAAATCTTCTAAGATGCTTTTCATTGCTAAAATTTGGTTTGAGTTTTTGACTATCATTGATAAATGTCTGTCTCCATATGTCAGTTTTCCAGATAACTATTTCTAGGTTTTTTAAAAGCTTTGGAAAATTGCAAACATAAAAAACTCTCATGTGTACACATACTTACCACTCAGTTTTAGAAATAATAAATTATTGTTAGAATCCAAACTCCTTGTGAGGACCTCTTTGATTTTTCTCCAGTGCTAACAGCTACCCTTAATTTGTTGATAATCATGTGTTCATGTTTTATACTTTCGTTATACATGGAAGTATATATAAATGGTGTATATTGATTTTGGCTTCTTTTTATAGTGTTGAGTATATTTCTGCAAGTTGTTCTTCTCACTTAGCATTAGATTCATCTGTGATGATACCTGTGCCTCCCATTCACTGTTCCAGGATATTTCCTTCCTTTCCCTCAGGTGCACTGTCGGTGGACATTTCAGTGGTGGGAGGGGCTTATCTGTAAATGCCAAAATTTGATTTTAAGTCCTTTTTATATTGGTCTTTGTGAATTGCTGCTTTTCTCTGGGCAGTTTCCTTAGCCACTAAGGGAGGATTGGGCTAAACCATCTCCCAGGTATAACAGGTCTATAATTCTATGACTTTGTTTCACAGCTGCTTCTCTGCCACCATATAGTGTCGAGTATATCAAGTCTGAGTAACCATTTAGAGTAAGAATCAATTTGGGAAAATAATCCATTAGAGTGTGTGTGTGTGTATGTGTGTTTCAAATCAAAATGAGACCAGCTCTGAGTCCCTTGGGAATGTTTTCTTATAATTCAGATTTCCTGTTTTACTAATCAGGGATAGCTATTCATGAGGAAACTGGAACTGCTTTCATGCTGTCAAAAAATTAATATTGGGACGCGTTTGAGCACCTGGAGAGCAGCGCTGAGATCCTGAACTTGGCAGTCAGGTTGCTGCGGGAATGAAGGCCGCGTGCAGCCTGGTGGGCCACAGGGCGCTCCTGTGTCAGGATGCCTCAGGCTCCTCATCTTGAACATGAGTTGCTATACTGTCTGCTGCCCAAAACGACGCTGTCTGGAAGGCCCTTGAGATGTGGAGGGCTTTTCAGATCTCAGTGTAATTTTCTTTTTCTTTCTTTTTTTTTTTTAAGATTTTTATTTATTTATTTGAGAGGTAGGAGTTACAGACAGTGAGAGAGACAGAGAGGAAGGTCTTCTGTCTGCTGGTTCACTCCTGAAATGGCTGCAACAGCCAGAGCTGTGCCAATCCAAAGCCAGGAGCCAGGAGCTTCCTCTGGGTCTCCCAAGTGGGTGCAGGGGCCCAAGCACTTGGGCCATCTTCTTCTGCTTTCCCAGGCCACAGCAGAGAGCTGGATGGGAAGAGGAGCAGCTGGGACAAGAACCGGCACACATGTGGGATGCCGGCGCTGCAGGCGGAGGATTAACCTACTGTGCCATAGCACCAGCCCCATCAATGTAATTTTCTTATAACACTATGTTTTTTGAGATTGTGTAGTCCTAAAATTAAAAAGAGCTGCTCCCTCGCTGCCAGGCAGAGCTGTGGTTCTTGCTGCTGACAGCACCCTCTCCCATTCTTTTCATTCTTTAATCTCCTGGGGCAGGTGATAAACCAGGGGAGCTCAAGGACTCACCCAGCAGTGACAGTCAAGTGTGAACCTGAGATGTTGTGGCTGCTACCTGGGTTACTTATTGTCTGTTTTTTTTTGTTTTGTTTTGTTTTGATTTTTAGCTTTATTTGTTTATTTGAAAGGCAGAGTTACAGAGAGGGAGGGAGAAACAGAGAGAGACAGATCTTCCATCTGTTGATTCACTCCCTATATGGCTACAGTAGCCAGGACTGCGCCAGGCCAAAGCCAGGAGCTTTATTGGATTAGAAGTAGAGCAGTTGTGCCTGGAACCAGCATCCATAGGGGATGCCAGCATCGCAGGCAGTGGCTTAACCCACAGTGTCACAGTGCCGGTCCATTGTCCTTTTCCTTCTTATTTTCTGGTTCTTGTTTGCACATTAGACAAAATCACTTTCAAAAAAGTACTGCAGTTTATCACTTAATGTCATGACATTCGTGAGAGGAAAATAGTGACAGCTGCTATGATTCGTTCATTTCATATGCCTGTGAATATTAAAATTGTATTTGAGTATTGTTGTCGAGGATATCTTGATTGATTCCAACAGCCTTTCTCTCTACTATTTTTAGCAGCCTGGTGGTTGGAGGAGTGACCCAGCTTCAGGATGGGCCTTGATTAATCTAAATTTAGGGGTGGATTTAGATTAATCCAATCTTGCTAACTCCTCGTGTTAATTGTTGGTTCGGGAATTCGGCCTTAGCTCCTCAGAATGTGACATTCCCACGGCTCTAAGTACAGAAATGAAACGTGAAGGAAAGGTGCCGGAGGCTTTGGGGAAATGTTTTCTCACTTCTGAGAGAGGCACAGGAAGATGATCTCTCTTCTTGGTATTGCTTCTGTGGTCCCTGACCACAGAGAGTGAAACTGATACTCCTAGGAAGGCAGAGCCAAGGGAGGTGCAAGAAATGAGCTGGAGCTACCAGATTGAGCCATTCCTGAAACCTAGCTCACAGTTGGGTTTGGTACACAAGTGAGTAACTTACCTTAAACTAGTTTGATTTGTGGTTTCTGTTGTTTATAGCTGAAAGTGCCTCATTTGATACATTGTATCTATAGCTATTCTCTCTCTCTCTCTTTTTTAAAGATTTATTTATTTATTTGAAAGAGTTACACAGAGAGAGGAGAGGCAGAGAGAGAGAGAGAGAGAGAAAGAGAGAGAGAGAGAGAGAGAGAGGTCTTCCATCCGATGGTTCACTCCCCAGACGGCTGCAATGTCCAGAGCTGTGCCGATCTGAAGTCAGGAACCAGGAGCCTCCTCCCAGTCTCCCACATGGGTGCAGGGGCCCAAGGACCATCCTCCACCACCCTCTTGGGCCACATCAGAGAGCGGGACGGGAAGTGGAGCAGCCTGGTCTCGAACTGGCGCCCATATGGGATGCTGGCACTTCAGGCCAGGGCATTAACCCACTGTGCCACAGTGCCGGCCCCAATATAGCTATTCTTTAATTTTTTTTTTTTTACTTATTTATTTGAAAGGCATAAAGAGCTCCCATTTACTGGTTCATTCCACAAATTGATGTAATGGTCTGAGGTTGGGCTAGACTGAAGCCAGAAACCAGGAACTCTGTCCTGGTCTCCCACGTGGGTGTTAGGGGCTCAAGCACTTTGGCCATCATCTGCTACTTTCTCAGATGCATTAGCAGAGAGCTGGATTGGAAACAGACAACAAGGACTCACTCTGGTGCTCTGGATATGGGTTGCTGGCCTCCCTGGTAACAACCTAATCCCTGTGCCACCTTGCTGGTCCCAGTATTTGACCTTTAATTTCATATCCACTGGGTACATGTATCTGTGCACAACCTAATGGAAAAAGAATGAGGCCTTTGCTTGATTTAAGAACAGTTACAAAGCAATATGTTAATAAAACCCAGTAACACAGGATTGCATCACTGTGCAAAAGCCAGGCCTTCAGGTAGGGATAGATTTGGCCGAGAAGAGAGCTGAGCAGATGGAGCAGCCTGAGAAAAAGCTACAAAGTTAGGTGGTCGCACAGAACTGGAAGAGACACAAACAGGCTCCCAGAAAGAAAAAGACTGCGGGTGGCAGTGCCAGCAGAATGCTCCGTCCAGTGGCAAAGGCTGGGGATCCACGGCTTCTTAGCTGGTCCAGTGATGTCTCCGTGGGGGTTGCTCACAGTTGTTCCAGCCGTGGCATGTCGGGGAATTAGGTGTCCTGGGAAGCTGTTACCAGTAATCCATGCATGAAGTGACAAGAGCTGTAGGATAATAGAATCTCGATGTCTAATCTCTTGGGTTTCTACTAGCATGGAATTTCAGAGTTCCCATAGCGTGTTCACTATCAGACTCCTTTTTTTAATGGATGAAGATGTATTCTGTATGCATAGATTTCAAGATGTTTTGTGCCAAAATAAATTTGTCTTTTAAAAAATTATTTACAGGGCTAGCGCTGTGGTGTAATGGGTAAAGCTGCCGCCTGTGGTGCCAGCATCCCATATGGGTGCTGGTTCGAGTCCCGGCTGCTCCACTTCTGATCCAGCTCTCTGCTCTGGCCTGGGAAAGCAGAAGATGGCCCAAGTCCTTGGGTCCCTGCACCTGCCTGGGAGATCTGAAAGAAGCTCTTGGCTCTGGATTGGTCCAGCTCTGCCTGTTGTGGCCATCTGGGGAGTGAACTAGCGGATGGAAGACCTCTCTCTCTCTCTGTCTCTGCCTTTCAAATAAATGAAGAAATCTTCAAAACAATTATTTACTTATTTGAAAGGCAGAGTGACACAGAAAGAGAGACAGACAGACATTGAATCTCCTGATATGTTACCCAGATGCCTGTAACAGCAGGGGCTGGTCCAGCCCAAAGTCAGGAGTAGGGAGATGGGACAGAAGCAGAGTGGCCTGCGCTCCAATCGGCAGCACTCCAGTATGACATGAGGATGTTCTAAGCAGTGGCTTAATCCACTGCACCACAGTACTGGCTCGAGATTTATCTGTTAATTACATTTTCCATGAACCTTGTAGAGATGCAGAACAGGTAAGTATGTTCTACTTCTAATGAAATTTTTATGTTTCAGAAGGCTACTATTTACATCCATTTTCCCCTTTTTCCCATGTTGTGCTAATTTGTGCCTTAAGGCATCTGAGAACTGGCTCTTGACAGTCTAAACAAAAGCCAGCTACCACAATTCACAACACTTGGAATAAACATCGAAACCCTCATAGCAGTGAACACATGGTTAAATATCACCCTCTTTTAGAACTTCCTCAAATAACGGAAAGGTAATACTTCTAACAAATAAAGAAAACAAAAGGCGAGTTCAGTGGAAAGTGTCCAGAATGTTGTGGAGAGGGAGCGAGATGTCCAGGGAGCCTCAGAATGGCTTTGTTGAGTGAAGGTGGTAAAGTTGCCCATGACTCCCAACTCCAGGCAAAGTTCGCCTGGAACGAACAGGAGTCACTGTCTTCCTCAGCCAGAATCAGCCAAGTACAGGCATTTTGATGTGTACTATCTTTAATTTAAAATGCGAATGGACATTGAATTTCATTTAATAAATGATGAAATGTTGGACACTAGACTTTTAATTGAGTAAGTTATTTGCCAGGTATCCAGTCATGATTTTTGTATTGTGATTATTTTTCTAAAAAACTAGATGGACAAATTTATCAGAATTTAATTGAGCAAAAAACAACTTTGTGAATTAGCAACCCCTAGACCCGGCACAGGTTCAGTGCTGCCTCATGGCTGGGTAACGCTTGGAGTCAGAAAAGGGAAGTGACCTACAGAAAACAGAAGTGAATTGGACTGGCTAGAGCTTGGCGTTTGCCTTATTTGAACCTAGTTTGACAAAAGCTCAGCTGCTTGTGATTGGCGGAGACTCAGCTATTTGTTATAAAGGCAAATTCCTAATTTAGGATTTCAGTGTGTTTTCCTACAAAACTGGAGCATGAAGAACAGAGGCCTTGTCAGGCCACATTTAGTTTGATTTAACTTAACGTAAAATTCACCATCTTAATCATTTTTGAGAGTTCAATTCATTAGTCTTAAGCATCCAATCAGCCCTCTATATCCATGAGTTCTACATTTATGAATTCAACAATTGTGGGTCAGAAATATTGAGAGAAAGAAACTGCGTCTGTAACTGAATATGTAAGACTCTTTTCTTGCTATCCCCAAGGCAATGCCATAACAGCATTGTGTGAGGCCTTTATGTTGTGTTAAGTATTATAAGTAATGTGGAGTTGACTTGAAGGTATGTGGGAGGGTATCTGTGGATTATATGCAAATACTACACGATTTTATATAAGGAACGTGAGCTCTGCAGATTTGGGTGTCTCTTTTCGGGGTGGGAGATCCTGGAACCAGTCTCCTGAGGACACCGAGGACAGCTGTGTCCACATCGTGCGTGGAATCTTTCTGGGCCTGTAAATCTGATGTACCCAGTGAATAACAGCTCCCCTCGAGCCCCTCCTGCCAGCCGCTGGTAACTACCAGTCTACTTTGTTTCTGAGGATTTGGGAAACCATGATTTTTTCTTAAAAAAATGTTAGCCTGCAGAAACAGTTACTGAGTACCCATCCAGTGTTGAGCGTTGTCTTGATGCTGGGGAAGGGCACGGGGGCTCCTGAGAGGGCCCTTGTCATACTAGATTTGGAGATTTGTAAGAAAGATAAATCATCATCAGAGTTGACGTCTGCCGAGTCTTAGGTGAGGGATGGCGACAGTCAGTTCTGTGGGATGCTCACAGCAATAGTCATGCTGTGTTGCAGGCCCTGGTGCTCAGAGGGGGAATGTGAGCCTGATGACCCGGGGATATTGAGTGTCAGCCTGCATTGTTATTAGTGAAGGGAGGGAATGACTGAGACGCTGCGTTGTCTGCTTGGCCGAGTTGGTGTGGGAGTGTTTGTTGTCTGTTTCAAGGTTCCCAAGAGTACCCAAAGGTTCCCAGAGGGAGAAGTACCACACTGCCAGGATGGGAAAACCCAACTGGGTTGTGCTTATGCGAGAGTCGGAGCTGGAGCTGGGAGGCAGCCTTTTGGGGGTGCTTCCAAGGATACAGGAAAACATAGCTGTTGAAGGGTACCCTCTGTCCCCCGGGAGTGAGCCAGAGAGTGGCAGCGCGCTCTCTCTGTCTTTTCTATCTTTTTTTAAAATAAAAAGAAAATAAATATAATTTTTTTAGAAAATTTATAAAATTTATAAAAAAATTTCTGGTGTCTAAGTCTCACTCTTGCCTAGGTAAGTCAGAATCTTAGACCTGGGGACAGAGCTAGTCATGAGATCTTTTTTTAAAGTTCTCTAGGTAATTCTAAAGTGCTTTCAGGGCTAAACACCATCCTAGCTGTTTCAGCTCTAACCAATAATCGGTGGGGAACGTGTATTAAAACGTAGATAAAACGCTTGCTAACTGTATAAAATAGATACGCAGACTTTCCCTCCCCTACCATCAAGGAGGCCAGCTGGTTTTTTTTTTCCCTCTGTTCTTTTTTTCCATAGTCAGTTGCAGATTCTGAAAAAACAAATGGAAGGAGATGAGGGGAGATATTTTAAAGAGGTCCCACGGCCTTCTCCAGGGAAGGATGGGGGTGTGGGGTAGGATGCATTGTTTATAAGCATTTCAGGAAGTGGAAAATATGGCATGTTGTCAATCTCTCTAACTTATGTAACTTTGAGGGATGTGATCCATTTGTGTCAGATACTGAGGCCTATAATACATTGCTTCTCACATGTGTGGGAATTCTTTGCAGGGTAATTAGCATTCCTTTCTTCAGCCCGTATTCAGAGGAAACATACCATTCACACCCTCTCTGTGTTCACATTTTCCAGTGCGTTGGAGAGCCTTTTTCAATAGACATCTTTGTCCTCTGCCTAATAGGACTTGGATTATACTTGGAGAAATTTAGCATGTCTTTCTTTGTTTTTCTGGCAGGAATTGATTTTAAAATCAGAACGATAGAACTAGACGGAAAGAAAATTAAGCTTCAGATATGGTAAGTAAAACACACAGTTTCTACTTTAATCAGGAATTGAAAGTAGCAATTAAATGTGACTTGTGATAAGTTAGAGCCATTGTTTTTTAAAATCAATACCAGGGAGAAATGGGTGAGTACTGAACATCTTTCAAAGGTATTTCCACCCAAAGTGAGAAGGTGGGGAAAGGATTCACAAACTTTTATAGCCAGAAGTGATCTAAGATCTCCTTCTAATTTTATACAGGAAGAAACTAAATTTTAAAGAGTGTCCATTACTTGTTCATGCAGTTGCTATAGCTGCACAATCAGATAAGGCCACATGGGTAAGTGGTAGCCCTGAGCAGGAAGTGTGGAGTTAGGTGCTAGCTGGGATGCCTCTAAAGTGAAGACTTTGGGCCAGTTGCTTTCCTTCTTGGGGTCCACTTTTCCTCATCTGTAAATTGGTTGGATTGGTGACCTTGGAGTTCTCCTCCAGCTCTGAATTTTATATAGCATATTTATATATTTCTCCTTGTTACGTAGAACAATGAGGACTCTTGGACTGAGAGGTAAGGAAGAAAATAAGTCATGTCTTAGTTCAGGCTGCTCAAAAGATAGAGAAAAATCTCTCTCTTCTTACACAGTCAGCACAACACTTCTGACACCACGTGTGTGGGCATCTTCCCCCATGCACCAAGTGGGTCTCCAGCAGACACCGACTGAGGGCCCTATAATTTCATTCCTTTCTTCCTGGAGATAGCGTGAGATTCCACCGTGGAGGACTCAGCCCCGCCGTCTGCCCCGTTTCAGGTGCCGGTTGCTAGTAGTTGGTGTCACCTGTGGTGTGCTTCTGACTAACCAGCTGTAAAGCAGGGCTGTCCACAGCCTCCTCTTCACGTCTCGTCACAGGACTCAGGGAAACAGTTCTGCCTGCCACTTACTAGAAAGCATGTTATGTTATGTAAGCTACAGGTGCACGGCTGCGTGGGAGACGCACAGGGAAAGGAGGGGCGTGGAGCTTCTGTGCCCCATGTGCCTCTGCTCCACTTCGCTGTACCTGCACGTGTTCAGATGTCTGGAGGCTCCCGGAAGCCTGACCTTTTGGGTTTTAATGGAGGCTTTGCTATGTAGACATGATTGTTTACACCATTGGCAGTTGGTAGTCAGCTCAATCTTCAGCCCCTCTTCCCTCTCCAGAAGTTGGGGGGTGGGACTGAAAGTTCCAGGCCTCTAATCACATGGCAGCCTGCCGCACTGTAAGGCTGTCTCAGGGCCCAGGCCACCTGTGGCCACTTGGCGTTCAGAGAGACACTCACCCCCTTGGAGACTCCAAGGATTTGGGGAGCTATGAGCCGTGAACCAGGGCAGAAACCAAATATATATTTCTTGTCATATCACTATTACACAACTGTTATACAAAAATACCATACCCTGGCTGTCTTAGCATTTAGTTCTTTCCTTTCTGGAGACTGGGAAGTCCAACATCAAGGTGCCTGTGGATCTGGTCTCTGGTGAGGGCTCACGCCCTGGCTTGTTTTTTTTTTATTTATTTGAAAGTCACGGGCCGGCACTGTGGCTCACTTGGTTAATCCTCCGCCTGTGGCACCAGCATCCCATATGGGTGCCAGGTTCTAGTCCTGGTTGCTCCTCTTCCAGTCCAGCTCTTTGCTGTGGCCCGGGAAGGCAGTGAAGGATGGCCCTGGTGCTTGGGCCCCTGTACCCGCATGGGAGACCAGGAAGAAGCACCTGCTCCCAGCTTTGGATCAGCGCAGTGCCAGCTGTAGTGGCCATTTGGGGAAGTGAACCAGCGGAGAGAAGACCTTTCTGTCTCTCTCTCTCTCACTGTCTATATCTCTACCTGTCAAAAAAAAAAAAAAAAAAAGGCTGAGTTACACAGAGAAGGAGAGACAGAGAGAGGGTGGGGGAGGTGGTCCATCTGTCCACCTGCTGGTTCACTCCCCAGTTGGCTGCAATATCGGAGCTATCCGATCCGAAGCCAGGAGCCAGGAGCTTTTTCCAGGTCTCCCATGCGGGTGCAGGGGCCCAAAGACTTTCAAATATGTACTGCTTTCCCAGGCCATAGCAGAGAGCTGGGTCGGAAGTGGAAAAGCCGGGACTCGAACTGGCACCTATTTGGAATATCGGCACTGTAGGTGGTGGCTTTACCTGCTATACCACAGCATCGGCCCCTCCCCGGCTTGCTGACAGCTCCCTCACATGTATCCCTGCGTGGCCCAGAAAGAGATCATTTCCTTCACTTCTCTTCTTACAAGGACATCAGTTCCATTCACGAGGGCCCTGCCCTCATGACCTAGTAACCTCCCAGGTACCGGCACCTTGAGGCTTAGGTTTTGAGGTAGAAATTTTAGGAAACACAGACATTTAGTCCATGATAATGCTACCCATCTTTCATGAAGGATCACTCTACTCTGGCTGATAAATTCTGGAAGAATATGTCAAACCTATAGTGATTAAGTGTGGTTCTTCCAGAGTGCCAGGTTAAATATTTTTGACTTGAGCTCAAGCTCTTCTGGGACTTATTTTAACCTCTTAGGAAGTAGTTTAATTTCCTTTTACTCCAGTGCCTTGCATGGAGCCAAATAGTTCTTTCTGGACCCTTGAGGAAAGTTTTTGGTGATGTTTTGGTGTAGTGGTGACAACAGTAGACAAAGCTTAGAAATCCAAAACAGCATAGATAAGAGGCAGGGTTAATAGAAAGGTAATATAAGGATGAGGATACTTCAGAGAGTCTGTGGAAAAATGGGATTATGTTGTGGTGAAGCAGGTTAATTAAGCCGTTACTTGGGAAGCTGGCATCCCACATCAGAGTGCCTGGGATTGACTCCCACCTCCATGCTTCTAATCCAGTGTCCTGCGAATGCACTTGGGAGGCGGCAGATGATGCCCAGGGAGCCACTGCTACCCACGCAGGAGACCCAGATGGGGTTCCTGGCTCCTGGTTTCAGTCTGGCCCATCTCTGGCTGTTGTAGGCATTCGGGGTGTGAACCAGTAGATGGAAGGTCTCTTTCTCTCTCTTTTTCTTTTTCTGTCATTCTGCCTTTCAAATATGTACATTTTTAAAATGGAATGAAAAGATAAGTTTGAGTGTAAAAGAGTTTTAAAATCCTCGCATTTTTTTTTCATAATATGCATTTTCCGTGGACTTTTTGAAAACCTTGCGTATCTATCAGTTTTTCCTTGGCCTCTATGTTTTTTCCCCCAAGAAGTGCTCTTTTCGTTTATATGTATTATTTAATGATTCCTTTTTCACATTTATTTATTTGAGAGGCCGAGTGACAGACTTTCTGTCTGTTGATTCACTCCATAGTCTCATGTGGGTGCCAAGGACCCGAGTACTGAGCCATCATGCACAACTGCCCAGGGTATGCATTAGCAGGAACCTGGATTGAAAGCTGAGGCCGAACTGGATCCCAGGCACTCTGATAGAGAATGCGGCTTCCCAAGTGGCAGCTTAACCCATGAGCCGCAAAACCCACCCTGGCTCTTTTTCTATGAATCTCAGACTGGGACAGAGTAGAATAATATATAGAAGAAGCTCCCCAGAATTTTTTTTCTTTATAATAAACTTATCTTTTTGGGGAGTGTAGGGGGCACATGGAGAGAATTCCCATCCACTAATTCCCAAATGCCCACAATGGCTGGGGTGGGGCCAGGCAGAAGAAAGGAGCAGGGAACTTGATTTAGGTCTCCACGTGGGTGCCAAGGCCCCAGCTACTTGAGCCATCACCTGCTGCCTCCCAGGGTCTGCACTGGCAGGAAGCTGGAGATGGGAGCAGAGCTGGGACTTGCACCCAGCACCCTGATGTGAAATGTGGGCATCTTTTTTTTTTTTTTTTTTTTTTTTTTTAAGATTTACTTACTTTTATTTGAGAGGCAGAATTACAGAGAGGGAGAAACAGAAAGATTGTCCATATACTGGTTCACTCTCCAAATGGCCGCAAAGGCCAGGACTGAGTCAGGCTGAAGCCAGGAGCCAAGAGCTTCCTCCAGGTCTCCCACATGGCTGCAGGAGTCCAAGGACTTGGGTCATCTTCCAGTGCTTTCCCAGATGCACTAGATCAGAAGTGGAGCAGCTGAGTCTCAAACTGGTGCCCACATGGGATGCTGGCGCCACAGGCAGAGGCTTAACCTACTACACCACAGCGCCAGCCCCCAAGATGCGGGTGTCTTAAGTGGCGTCTTAACTGTTAGGCCAAATGCCTGCCCCTCTTTAGCCTTCCTTTTTAGAGGAGGAAACTAGGACTTTGAGTGAATAAGTCCACCTAAAGGTGTATGTCTGGGCAGGTGATCAAGTCAGGACAGCTTACAGATCCCGTGGAACATGCAGGTCAGCCTCAGATATCACCCTAATACTCACACTGTGGTCCCCAGTGCCCTTCATTGGAAGCATGAAGGTTACCACAGGTTATTCTTTCAATACATTGGTATTTAGTAAGAAAACAAATATTTTAAAGATAAAAATGAAAACTTGTAAGAGAGAAGCAAAGAGATTTTGACTGTGCTGTGCAGTCCTGATCCCAGCAGTAAGGAGTATTTCTGGAAGCCCGTGAGCCATCAGCTAATTAGATTTCGGTGCAGAGTAGCAAGGCATCATGGCCCCATCTGTCTGCATTACTCTTAGCAGCAGCTTGATCTCTACCCAGTCTCCACAGGCTGCATTTAGTGTGCAAGGCTTTCTCCTCTGTCCTCCCTGCAAAGCTGGCTCTAAATCAGTAGCGTGTGCAAATCAAGAAAATATAGTTCTTCTGTTCCAAGGTGCTTAGTTCTGATTTCCCCACAATTTATTTTCTGTGTCTGCAGCAAGTACCCCGTATATCTAATCCTGATCAGTGAGAGAATGACAAGATGAGATGGCCGTGATGGGAGGCTCAACCCCATGCTAAAAGCTGAGACCGAGGGTGCTCAAGTCTTGTTCAAGGGTAGGAGCTGTGTAGTGGCAGAGCTGGGACCTCCTGAGTCTGCTTCCTCATCTACAAAGCAAGCATGCTCTGACACCCCGCACACTGCACTCTCGTGAGTGTTGTGTAATTGCAATGGGAAAATGTTTTGTAAGAACCACATAAATGTGAAGGTGCTTATCATTTGAAATTTGTTGACCGGCGCCACCTCTGCCTGCGGCTCCGGCACACAGGGTTCTAGTCCTGGTCGGGGCACCGGATTCTGTCCTGGTTGCCCCTCTTCCAGGCCAGCTCTCTGCTGTGGCCCAGTAGTGCAGTGGAGGATGGCCCAAGTGCTTGGGTCCTGCACCCACACCTGCATGGGAGACCAGGAGAAGCACCTGGCTCCTTGCTTTGGATCAGTGGTCATTGGAGGGTGAACCAATGGCAAAGGAAGACCTTTTTCTCTCTCTCTCTCAATGTCCACTCTGCCTGTCAAAAAAAAAAAAAAGAAATTTGTTTTTTCTTTGAGCCTTCATCTCTTGTTAGGGTTTAGTATGTATTACATTTCTAATGTTTTCCACAAGTGCTTCTCTCTCCCAGGGAATTATATGGTACAATTTGAGTTTATCCTAGGAGAGAGTGAATTAGTTCAGGCTGTCAGTGGCAAACTTGAGAATATTGATTATCCCAAATATCAAGGTAATTTGATTTCCTTTGTATGATTGTTTCTTTGAATGTAATTAGAAGCTTTTACGTTTTTCAGAATGCATTTTAATGGAATGCCATGAGCTAGAAATGCAAGAATGAGTGAAAGTTTATGTAATTGCCAGGTGTTCTTGTTTGAAAAAGTCCTTGGACACATTGTCAGGAATTATGTCTTGAACTCCAGGCTGCCAGATAAAACCCTGGGCTGCACAGCTGGGAGAGCTCTCGGGGAGCCCCATTCTGTGCTCTGCTGAGCAGGATACACGCTAGTGAGTCCGGCTCCACTGCTTGCTCTGCATGGGAATCAGACGGCAGTCAAGAAAGCCAAAGGCGTTAATCATTAAGCACTTGTAAAAAGGATTGTAGCTACCTCTGGGAGTCCAAGAAGGCAGAGCTGCTCTCTAGTCCCTCCCGCGTGTGTTGGACTCACAGAATCTGCCCCTTCCCACAGGGCTTGTGTGCTTTCCTGTTGCTGCTTTCAGCATCAAGGTCCGGTTTCCCCCACAAGCCGTGTGAGCTCCTCACAAGCTTCTGTGGCCCCCACCGCAGAGAGGCACGGTGGGCTCTCGTGTGTCACTGTCCCTTCCCCTGCGCCCACTGCCCTGCGAGCAGACCAGAATTCCACACCCCCCAGGGTAAGGCCTCTCCGCGGGTGATGTTGGTGATGACTACTAAAACCACTCTCTCCTTTGTTTCCAATTCTAGGGACACAGCTGGCCAGGAAAGGTTCCGAACAATCACCACAGCCTACTATAGAGGAGCCATGGTGAGTGCGGTTGAGGGTTTCATTCCTTTCTCGGGTGAAAAGTAAAACACGAATATGCATTTGCTCAGACCATAGGGTTCAAGCTGGGTCTAGTACCAGGGAGAAAAGACCGGATTCTTTTCTTTTTTAATGTGAAAACAAGATATTGAAAGGGTTTGGGGTTCTGTTTAAGCATGGTGACTGTGTGCTTTGCCATTGGTCTTCCTGGTAATGATTAGGAGAGAGCTTGTAGGTGTTTTGTTGAGAGGACTGCACAGTTTTCTGGCTTTCCCTTTCATCAATATCTATGACAGTCTCAGCCCTCTGCAGACCCTGGAACCCAGTACCCATTGCCTGCACCCTCTCATCATGGAGCCCTGCCACCATCACCCCTTATCTCTTAGCACCCCCACAGCATCCACTGCTTGGCTCATCTCTGGAGTCTCTTTGACCAGGGTTGCCAGCTGCTCTGGGAGGATCTGAGACTCTTTGAGGCTTAGAATCTGGTGGACCTTGACTGCCATACCAAGTCCTTCTTTGCCACACGCTGGCCTTAGAAACCACTAGAGTGTTGCTGCTCCTTTATCCCAGCTTCATCACTTGGTTATTTTTCACATGAAAACACTTCTTCATCTGGTCAACAGGTTTTATATTGTTTTTTGGCTCTGGGCAAGTCCCGTGTGGTGCTGGGAGTACCATGGCAACTTGGAAGAGAACTGTGCAGAACCACACCTAGAATGTCAAGCATGGACCGGGGCTTTGTCTCTGGCTTTTTGGTGTGAATTGTAATGAAACCTAGTCGTGCAAAGAGTCTTTGAAGTTTGCACAGTTAGGGTCATGAGGCCCAGCCTGCTCACCTGCCTGCATGCTCAGCTCGTTGCTTAAGAGGCTGTTGTATACCTGGGAGTGGTGCTAGGGAGACAGCTGACAAGGAAGATGGAATCTGAATTCATTATCATGCTGCCCTGTCCTCCTCCTCCAAGTCACTTGCCCACCATTATTTGGGTATTGGTGACTCATCCCCACTAAAGACTGAGGGTTCATTTTCAAGGTGTTGGCATCCTCCTGACCGTGTTCTCTGTATGTGTTCTCCACACTGCACTCTAGGGTATGAAGGGTCATGAATCACAGGGAATGGACTTCCTGTGTGTACCTGGAAGATGCTTGTTTGTTTCTGGCTTGTGGCTCCCCAGGAAGGATTGTAGGGAATAAAAAGAACCTCTGAGCAGGGGTGATTTGGATTAGTCCCCAGACAATTCCGACTAGGGGTGTCTTAGTCCGCGAGGCTTTCTGTTGACCAGCGCTTTGTTTGCATTCTGGGCGTGATGCGTGACCCATCTGCTTGCTCGCTTCCCCTAGCTGGTGGGGAAGAACACTTACACTGTGGGAGCCAATGTGTCCCGTGAATGTCTCGTTCTGTTCATGGTGTGAGTAAAGAGGCTTGAGAATGGTCTTTTTCATTTATCTACTGCCTACGCTATCCCCACATTACTTTAAAAAGCTAGAAATTATTGCTCTTCTGGATAGCATTTTCTTACTCTTTAGGGATTTTTGTCCCCTCTGTTCTGCTGCATACAATGTCAATGTCTGACACGTAGTAGATGTGGAAGGGGACCAGGCATTCGGCCTGCTTGAGATGCCCATATCCCTTATCATGGTACCTAGCTTCAAGTTCAGGCTCCACTTCTGATTTCAACTTCCTGCCACCCCTGTGGAATTGACTTCCCAGCTTCGGCCTGGCCCAAACTCAACTGTTGGGGGCACTGGGGGAGTCAGTCAGAGGAACACAAGCTTGCTCTGGTTCTGTCTCTCTCCCCTTTTTTTTTTTTTTTTATTTTTGACAGGCAGAGTGGACAGTGAGAGAGAGACAGAGAGAAAGGTCTTCCTTTGCCGTTGGTTCACCCTCCAATGGCCGCCGTGGTCGGCGCGCTGCGGCCGGCACACCGCACTCATCCGATGGCAGGAGCCAGGAGCCAGGTGCTTTTTCCTGGTCTCCCATGGGGTGCAGGGCCCAAGCACCTGGGCCATCCTCCACTGCCCTCCCGGGCCACAGCAGTTGTCTCTCTCCCTTTAAAAATAATTTTTAAACAATTTTAAATGCTTCCTGAAAGGGTGAATTAGTGGAAAATTTTGGAACTAGACATAATTTAGGTGAATCTTTAGGATATCTGCTCTGCTCAAGTCTTGAGCTCTCAGGTCATCTGTTACAGTGGGATGTGGGCCCGTCTTGTTCTCACTGGAGCACCATTTTCAGTAAGTGGTGGTTTGGGCAGGTTCCCTTCGGTTGGGACAGGTAGGCAGCATGTTGTCCGGCACTGTACTGGAGTTTTCCAGCCTGCTCTTTTTTCAAACACTGAGCGACATTTGCACAAATAGCAGTAATCCTGATAGACAGTCAGGGTTTGGGGAAAAACAGGATCATATCAATACATTGTCGACATTTCTCATAGACCAATGCCATCTTCTGAATTCCTGGGAGGCTGTTTTTGTTATAGATATACAAAGTGTTAACTGATGTACTTAATATGTTTTTTTTTTTTTTTGAGAATTTTTATTTATTTGAGAGGCAGAGTTACAGAGAGAGGGAGAATCAGAGAGATCGTCCATCCAGTGATTCATTCCCCAAATGATTGCAACAGCTGGAGCTGGGCCAATCCAAAGCCCGGAGCCTGGAGCTTCTTCTGGGTCTTCCACATGGGTGCAGGGGCCTAAGCATTTGAGTCATCTTCCACTGTTTTCCCACGCCATAGCAGAGAGCTGGATCGGAAGAGGAGCAGCTGGGACTAGAGCTAGTGCACATATGGGATGCCAGCACCACACATAGAGGATTAACCTACTGCACCACAGTGTTGGCCCCTTCATTTGTATTTCCAACTGATTTGTAATATCAGTTACCTTACAAACATAGGAGACTGTCTAGTGATTTCTGTTATTGAAACCAAAGATAGAAATTATTAATTGTTGCCATTTATTGAGTCTAACCTATGACCTCGGTTAATTCACTTATAAGTAGTATCTCATACATCCTCAGAACAATCCAGTATGGAAGATATACTGTCCTCATTTTACAAAGGGGGAAATGGAGGGGCCTGTGGCATAATGGGTAAAGCTGCTGCCTGCAGTGCCAGCATCCCATATGGGAGCCGGTTCTAGAACCGACTGTTCCACTTCTGATCCAGCTCTCTGCTATGGCCTGGGAAAGCAGTGGGAGATGGTCCAAGTCCTTGGGCCCCTGTACCCATGTGGGAGACCCGGAAGAAGCTCCTGGCTCCTGGCTTTGGATCGGCATAGCTCCGATAGCAGCCATCTGAGGAGTGAACCAATAAATGGAGATCTCTCTCTCTCTCTCTCTCTCTCTCTCTGCTTCTGTCTCTCTGTAACTCTTTCAAATAGATAAATAAATCTTTTTTAAAAGGGGGGGAATGGACACTGAGAGGAATAAGATAACATCTCCAGGTTCTCTCATGGTGGGGCCTGAGCCAGCTTCTGGCGTCAGCACCTGTGCTCTTAAAACCACACGATGTTCACACTTTCTGCGCTGGGTGAAACCTCGTGCCAGACGTTGCATGTCAGTGACCAGGCTCGTTCACGCAGTCTAAGCCTCCCCGCATAGGCATGTTCACAATCAAGCTGTTTACGCCACTCAAAGGAAAGAGTGTCCACAGTTATTTGGTTCATTTTAATATAATACCCAGCTAAACACTTTGAATCAAGAATTATTTGTAGGCTGGTGCCGTGGCTCAACAGGCTAATCCTCCGCCTTGCGGCACCGGCACACCGGGTTCTAGTCCCGGTCGGGGCGCCGGATTCTGTCCCGGTTGCCCCTCTTCCAGGCCAGCTCTCTGCTGTGGCCCGGGAGTGCAGTGGAGGATGGCCCAAGTGCTTGGGCCCTGCACCCCATGGGAGACCAGGAAAAGCACCTAGCACCTGGCTCCTGCCATCGGATGAGCGCGGTGCGCCAGCTGCAGCGCATTGTCTGCGGCAGCCATTGGAGGGTGAACCAACGGCAAAAGGAAGACCTTTCTCTCTGTCTCTCTCTCTCACTGTCCACTCTGCCTGTCAAAAAAAAAAAATTATTTGTAACATACTGTGATTTTTTTTAATTGGCAGCTAAATACACAGGACATAAGATTTTACCTTTTTAACCATTTTGAGTATACAGTTGTCCACTTTAATTTAAAAAATTTTTTTTTTCATCATGACAATTATAAAACCTGCTTTACAGTATATAGCCAAAGTGAAGCATTTGCATTTGAGGCTAGGAGCAGGAAGGATAGAGGAGAATATTGTTTGTCTGTTTATGCAATAATTTTTTTTTCTGATCACAAAAAGGACACAGGTAGAATAGAAAACTTTGAAAATCCCAAAAATCCTACTATCTTGAGAGATAACTTTGGTTAACATTTTATTTCCTGGACTCTTTGGCTTTCATGTGTGTGTATTTTATGTGATTTGTATTTATTTAAGTTTCTATTTTATATGAACCTACAGAGTTGAAAGCCAGACCCTGACAGACACTGTCTCCCATGCTAAGAAATTTTAATTTAATTCTGAGAGCAGCGGGAAGTAGTAAAGGGTTTTGAGCGGTGACATGATCACTGGTACCCTCTGGGAAGTGGATTAGAGGAGGCTCAGAGTGAAAGATGATGGCAGTAAGCCAGGCAGAGGTGGCTGATGTGAGTCTGTGTGTGGAACTGTCGAGGTCGTCATGTCTACGGGACTGGGTTGGTTGGCTGTGGAGGAGAAGGTGACTCCCATGTGTCTGCTTGGGCTGGTTGGCTGGGATGTTTCTCTGTTCACCAAAACGGTGATACAAGGGGGATTAGAATATTTGAGAAGGATGAGGACAATGTCGAGTTGTACTTAGATGAGTTTGCAGTGACTGCCAGTGTCCTGACAGTGGTCTCCAAGGGGACCTTCTCGGACCCTTTCCCCTCAGAACCGCACACTCTCGCCAAGCTGACTCTCACGCAGTTGGGCAAGCTCGGGGCCTTCCATGTCAGTGAGACATTCATCACCTTCCTGCTGTTTGCCAGGCTCCTGGGTTCCCAGCCCCTTTGCCCAGCTGAAGTCTTCTCAGTCCTCTGGGCTGGGCTTCAGTGTGCTTCCCCAGGAAAGCCCTCCCTGACCACCTTCACCCTCAGCCGGACTAGATTTCCTCCCCAGCCTGTGTGTCCAGAGATCTCCATGCTTCATCACAGCATTTGCCAAAGTTGCAGTTGTACTGGTTTTTGTTTGTTTGTTTGTTTGTTTGTTTTAAAGATTTATTTATTTGAAAGGCGAAATTATAGAGGCAGGGAGAGAGAGAGGTTGTGCATCCTCTGGTTCACTCCCCCAAAAGGCTGCAATGGCCAGAGCTGAGCCAATCTGAGGTTCTTCTGGGTCTCCCACGCGGATGCAGGGGCCCAAGGACTAGGGCCATCTTCTACTGCTTTCCCAGGCCATAGCAGAGAGCTGGATGGGAAGAGGGGTAGCCAGGATGCTGCTCCCATATGGGATGCCGGCACTGCAGGTGGTGGTTTCACTCAGTGCACCACAGCACTGGCCCCAGTTGCACTGTTTTCCTTGCTAACTGTCCATGAGAGGAAGAGACCTAGTCTGTCTTGTCTACTGTTGGTAGCACTTAGAATAGTATCAGAGAGGCCACCGCCTGCAATGCCGGCATCCCATAGAGGCGCTGGTTCAAGACCCAGCTGTTCCGCTTCTGATCCAGCTCTCTGTTATGGCCTGAAAAAGCAATGGAACGTGGCTCAAATCTTTGGGCCCCTGCACCGGGATGGGAGACCCAGAGGAAGCTCCTGGTTCTTGGCTTTTGATCAGCCCGACTCTGGCCATTGTGACCCTTTGGGGAGTGAACTAGCAGATGTAAGATCTTTCTCTGCCTCTGCCTCTCTGTAATTCTACTTTCCAAATAAATAAATAAATCTTAAAAAAAAAAAAAAGAAATAGTGTCAGGCACATAGTAGATGCTCACTAAATGTTTGTTGAATCACTGAATGGGCATTTACTACAGGGTATGGTCTGAGGATATGGATTTTGAAATAGTTAGCATAGAACTATTAGCTGAAATATTTAGAAGGTTGTAGAGCTTTGTCTTTAAAAGCATGACAATGGCGCTGGTGTTGTGTAGCAGGTTAAGCCTCCACGTGCAATGCCAGCATTCCAGATGGGCGCTGGTTCGAGACCCAGATGCTCTACTTCCAATCCAGCTCCCTGCTAATGAGCCTGGAAAAGCAATGGAAGATAGCCCATGCCCTTGAGCCCCTTCACCCACGTGGGAGACCCGGAAGAAGCTCTGGGCTCCTGGCATCAGCCTGGCCCAGCCCTGGCTGTTATAGCCATTTGGAGAGTGAACCAGCAGGTGGAAGATCTCTCTATCTCTCTGTCTCTGTCTCTCCTCCTGTCTCTGTAACTCTACCTTTCAAATGAGTAAAAAATAAATCTTAAAAAAAATGCATTTCATTAAGCTAGTATAACAAATGCATTATCTTTAAGTTTGATTTACTTAGTGACATTTTGATCAGCTTGTGTAAAAAGAAATAACTTTAAAAGCAGTGTGGTCTCAATTTTAATAGAAGAATGAAGACAGTTTCCACTTGAAATAAACAAGTATATAATGGAAGCAATTACCCTTCTCCTTCGCAGTGTTACCTCTGTTTTACTCAAACATCCTTTCAGCTCCCATTGGTGCATATCCAGTTGATTGTTAATATGTGAGTTCAAGTAGAAAGAAAGGCTATATCACCTTTACTCCTGTCACTAATTCATGGTGAAATGTTAGTGGAATTGCTACTTGCTCATGGAGTGAGACCATGGAAGGATTTATGTTTGCTTCTCTGTGCTTTTCAAATGTATTTATGGACTCCTAAATACACAAAAAATGACAAACGAAAGGTTTCTGGAAGGTAGGAAGTGACATTATATACTTTTTACTTTAAATACATAAATTACTAAATTGAGGTTTGTTTGGTTTTTTACCATCACAGGGAATTATGCTGGTCTATGACATCACAAATGAAAAATCTTTTGACAATATTAAAAACTGGATCAGAAACATTGAAGAGGTATGTCCAGAAGAGAATGGTGGTCCTGAAGGAGTAGGGCGTGGGCGGGTCTAGTCCTCTCTCCCTGAGGGGTTCCGTAAAGGGCTGGACCCTGGGTGCTGCCATCTGACGGCTGTGGGCACGGTGGACCTGATCTTAGACATTATTTAACCCAAACCCCCATTTTACATACCATGAAGCTGAGACCTAAAAGCGATGACTTTCCAATGCTCATACAGCATTTAAAAAGGAGAAACAGGAGGCAGGTGTTCGGCCTAAAGGTGAAGATACCCTTGTCCTGTATCAGTGCCTGGATCCGATGTCTGGCCTTGGCTCCCAATTCCAGCTTCCTGCCTATGCAGACCCTGGGAGACAACAGATAATGTTGGGTCCCTGCCACCCACCTGGGAGTTCTGGGTTGAGTTTTCTTTCAGCTGCTGGCACCAGCCCTGGCCGTTGTGGGCATTTAGGGAATGAACCAGTGGTTGGGGTGGGATGTCTCCCTCTCTACCTGTTGAATTTAAAAAAAAAAAAAAAAAGGAGGGAGAGAGCAAGAAAGTGTGAGAATGACCCGGGAGTGAAATACTGGATTCCCAAACTCATTCTGTCCCTCTCCGGTGTTTGACTAGGAAACATAAATCTGTACTCCAGAAACTTTTTGCCCTGTTAACATTTTCTCTGTGTTAGATATTCAAAATTTGTTTTAATCCCACAAAAATTAGTATTAAGTTTTTTAAATGTCTCTGACTCTGAAATAGCTTTACATGAGCAGATACCAACCCACATGAATTTATTTTCTAAGTGGTTTAGAATGCAGAATAGTTTCTGCATTGGGTCACGCAATACCAAGTTTTTTTCCCATCCTTGACCCAAACAAATATTTGGAAGTTTTACTGTGAGATAACAGTGTTTTGGTTCTGTTTGTTCATACAAAAACAGACATAAGAATGACTGCAAGGCCTTGGGAAGGGGTGTGTGCAGGCTCTGGCGGCTCCACGACTGTAGCTTTTCCCTCTTCCATCCTTAAACCTTTCTCGGGATCAGGACTTGTGTTCAGTGAAAGATTATCTGTTTTCTTCTTACATTCATTTGTGTTTCTGACAAGTTGGGATTTGTCTGTCTGCTACTGTGATTTTTCTCAGGCTGATTTTATAGCATATTATTTTTCCCTGCAGCATGCCTCTTCAGATGTTGAAAGAATGATCTTGGGTAACAAATGTGATATGAATGACAAAAGACAAGTGTCAAAAGAAAGAGGGGAGAAGGTAAATTTGAACTGAATGGGTAAAGGTTGGAGTCTATTCGCATCTGTTTTCTTAGTATTATTTATTTATTGATTTAAGTTTCTAAAATATCTATGTTTTAATCCTTTAACATTGGATATCAACAACAAAAGGTATATACTCCAAACTTGAATGGTGTGAATTAGTATTCAAGATCCAACACCATACTGTGTGGCCATGACTCACCCCTAAAGAATTTGCTAATGTTTTCTGGAAGATACAGATTGGTTCTTTTTAAGATTCCTGCAGCTTAGAGTTCAGGCTCTTTCTTCCCAGTGTTTGGAAAATGTCCAGTTTTGAGGTTAAAGCAATTCATTCTCTTTGAAAAAAGTAATAGGATATTGAAGTTTCAATGCTAATCATTTTCCAGTTCATTTTTTTTCTAAGAATATTTTACTACACTTTAGATTTAGGCCAATACAGATGAACTCTTTGTAACAGATTAATCTATAGATGCCATTTATAGTTTATTTATAGGCATTTCTCTGTTTTGTCTCCTGTTAAGTAACAGAGCTTATATACATACCTCTGTGTCATTTTCTAAATTAAATTTAGAGGTTTTGCTTTTTAAATCTTGGGGTTTGGCTTTCACTGTGTGTATGTGTGTGTTTTAAGTGATACCTGAAAAATGCTTCTTTTAAAAACTCTAATTGCAAAAATTTTACCCCTAGAATCATTCACTCAATTTTAGTATTCTAAATGACCTAGGGAACTCTTTGAGAAGTAGATGAGTTCACAGTTTGTCTTAATCAATAGAAATCAAAACAATGACTACTTCAGTATTTAAGCTTTTGTTCTGTTATGGACCAGTTCTTTAACATGTGATTAAAGTCAGTGCAGTAACTGTGGAGCATTATACTCTTGGAGCAGATTGGTGGGATAAATGAATCCTAAAGTAATGGTAGGGGTGGGCGTCTACCTCATAGTTTCCTTGTACTAAAAGTACAATAGCAAAAAGAGAAGTACTTAAAATTGTGTTTTAAATGAAAGTTGTTCCATTTTTCTTGTGATGGTTAGGCTAAGTAATGAAATTCCAAATAGAATAGAAGAAAGCAGAGGGATTCACGAACCACAGGAACTCTGCAATATATACCCTCCCTTTGATACTTTGAAAAAACCTAATAATAATAATAATGTTGTATACGTTCAAGCAGCTTTTATTGATCGTAAACATTTCTGTTTGCCTTTCAGCTAGCAATTGACTATGGAATTAAATTCCTGGAGACAAGTGCGAAATCCAGCACAAACGTAGAAGAGGTAAGAAGGCGCCTGTGTTCCTGCAGCTCTCCAGGCCTTGGGATTTTTCCGGCCTAGTGAAAACCTTCTGCTGACCCACCTCTGATTCCTGTGGTTATCAAAGTTCTGACTTCTGTGCTGAATTTTTCACACCCAGCCTCCACATGGGTTGCTTAGATTGCTCAATTACAGTTCACTTTCCGGAAGATGAAAGTTCCATTTCAATGCAGTTTTGCCCTTTGTTGGAGAAGCTGCGAATCCTGGGGCAGCAGACCAGGTGGTATCTGCTGTCATTTGTCGTCATTCGTGCCACCTGGTCCTAACCTGCAGCAGAGCCTTTCAGTTCACTTCGCGTGAGAATTAAATTGTTAGCTAATTGCACAGATGCTTTTAGTGTACACACTGCAAGTAGATTAAGCATGATAATGTGTTGGACCACAGTGACATTCACTAGAAATTGTTTAGCAGAGGGCAACTTTAATAAATTTTCATTAAGTTAGCAGTTAAAGAAAACCAAATTATCTAAAGTCTTCTAAGAATGGGTTTTTTCCACCAGGGGCAAATTTGACAATATCTGCATTTTTAAAAAACATTTTAAAAATGATCATAAAAAGAACACACATAGTATGTGTTGATACTGGTAGTTCACTTAACACTGATGGTGTCATAAACATTTGATTTCTCAGGCCATTCCTGTTCGTCGTAACATGATGGCTAAAAACTAGGCCTTAAGTGATTTTATTGGCCAGTAGACACGGCTTAGAACTTTTGCTTGTTTAAATAACACTTTTTTTTCCTGGTTTGCTCATGGGTATTAGGAAACAGGAAGCATCTACTGACTGATTTACACAAGTGCAGATGAGCAGAAAAATGCTTCCTTCTGCTTACTGGACAGGATTTCCCTCTCTGAGGGGCCTCTTCAGTTAGCTTGAACGGTGGGGGAAGCACAGCTTGCTACGGGAGGGCTGCTTCTGCAGAGTTACCGCTGGGCCCTGGGGTGAAGGAGCAGGCCTAGCACTTGCACCCTGATCACAGCTGTGGCTTAGAGAGCAAAGTTACGGAAGTGTAAACCCAGGAGCTGCTTGTGCTGTGTGTTCTAGCCAGCCATTATTAGGGATGGTAGGACTTTTCCTAGAGCTTGAAGTCAGTGTGGCTACCTCCTAAACACAGGGTGGGCTAACTTAGAAGCTTAGGTGTGTAGGTGACCAGCGCGACAGTGGAGTTCTGACAGCGGGTGACGGCAGTGGTTATCCTCTTCTATTTAATTGGATTGGAAATTGTCCTTTTTTGGGGGGCTCAGGATATTTGAAAACAGAGGCTAACATTAACAGTGGGTTAGTGTGGAGACAACTGACAGAGTTTTTTTTCTTTTTTATAAAGATTTATTATTATTATTATTATTTGAAAGTCAGAGTTACAGAGAGAGAGAGAGGGATCTTCCAACTGGTTCACTTCCCAAATGCCCGTGACAGCCGGGGCTGGGCCAGGCTGAAGCCCAGCTTCCAGAGCCTCTTCCAGGGTTGTGGGTGCAGGGCCCAAGCACGTGGTCCATCTTCCACTGCTTTGCCAGGCACTTCAGCAGGGACCTGGATTGGAAGTGGAGCAGCCAGGACTTGAACTGGCACTCATATAGAATGCTGGCATTGGCTTTACTGGCTGTGCCACAACATCAGCCCCATGAGGCTCTGTGGGAACACAGTAAAGTGATAATGGATTTAAAGAATATTTGGTTTGGGCCGGGAGAGACTATGGATAAGCAGATTTGTCCTGCTTCCATTTGAACTGATTTCCATGCTGGGGGATTCAGCTGAGCTGCAGAAGCTCGCTGTGTATACTCAGGTGTAAGAGTGAGGGAGTCTGAAAGAGGAGGTCAGGAGTAAAAGGTAGAGATTGTTGGGTAGACGTTTTAGGGTAACACATAACCATTCATTTCCTCTGCCCGGTTCTTTGTGTACTGAGGCAGCCTCAAATAACTCAGCACGTGTCATAATGGGATCGAGTGCCAGAGAGCCCATGAAGGAGATATCTGGTGAATGATTGAATGACGGGTTGATAACATTGGGAAATGTTTATGATGTCATTGAAAAAGAGCATATAGGATGCATGTGCATACCATGATTACAGGTATGTCCTTTTCTCAGTGAAAAACTTTGAAGTAGTGTGTTTATGATGAGATAATGAAAAATGTTTGTATTTTAAGATGTTACTAATGAAATGTGTAATAGTAGAATTAATATGTAATAATGAAACTTTTGTTTTACCTGTAGGCATTTTTTACACTTGCACGAGATATAATGACAAAACTCAACAGAAAAATGGTTTGTATCACGATTTTTATTTCCACTACTCTGTTTTCTTTGGCATTTGATCAGAAGGATAGGCCTGATTGTAATATTTCACATTCAACTCATTTTTTCCTTACTAACATATTCATCTGATCGAACTTCGATTCTTCTCTTTCTTCAGGATTCTGGTATTTCAGCTGAAGCTGCTTTCAGTCTTTATCTTGCTCCCGAAGTGGCTTTTCATTGCCTTTAGATCAGAACAATGGAAATCACAATGGCATATAAATTACATTCTTTTAGTTCACTCCCCAAATGGCCACAACGGCTGGGGCTGGGCCAGGCCGAAGCCAGGAGTCAGGAGTGCAGGGGCTGAAGGGCTTGGGCCATCTAATGCTGCTTTCCCAGGCCATTAGCGGGGAACTGGATCAGAAGTGGAGCAGTCAGGATTCGAACCAGCACACTTATGGGATGCTGGTGTCACAGGTAGTGGTTTTACCTGCTATGCCTCAGCACTGTCTCCACAAATTACATTTTGGCCATAAACTTATCTAGTTCCATTTTCAGCAAACTTCAAAACAAACTTTGAAAATTGGTTTTCAGTCTTGAATATAATTGTATAATTCTCCTTACCCCTAATAGGAGTACCCGTGTCAGTATCTTAGCACTGTTTCCATCATTACCCTTGAAGCTTTACCCACCATTCATTGTAATTTCTTTTAACTGGAAATAGGAGCTTCCTGTCTGATACATTGTTAACATGGCCAGTGCTATCCAAAGAACAGTTTTCTCAGTGGGGCCCAACCGGTTCCCTTTCTAATAGAAGTATTTTGGTGAATATATCTGTTTCCATAGACTGCACGCTGCCCATGGTATGGTTTGTCATTTTTATTTTGTAGGTAACCGTGAATCCTTTATTTTCCTGCTAATGGTATCTTCTCATTTTCAGAATGACAGCAATTCTTCAGGGGCAGGCGGACCAGTGAAAATCACAGAAAACCGGTCAAAGAAGACCAGTTTCTTCCGTTGCTCGCTGCTTTGATGAACTCTGTCTGAGAGACTGCAGCGCGCCCGGAGGGCCCCCCCTGCTTCTCCGAAAGCACAGGTCACCCAGCCTCAGAATCACACCGCCCGGCTGCTGCTGAGAGCACTGCTGAACTCGGACCTCTGCCCAGAAGGCCCGGTGGACTCCAGCCTCCCGGCCTCGCTAAAGGACAGGCTCGTTTTTTCTTTCAAACATGGAAGCAATGACTTGGAGACACAAGCAGGACCTAACTTGTTTTTCCTTTGTTTTCCTGCCTGTTGCAGAAGCTGCTATCTTTCTTTTTCACTTTGCACACAGTGTTACTCTCTCCCTTCTACAGCACAATCTCAGACTCATTTTTGCACACTTTTGTGTCCTTAAGTCGATGGATTTGTACATTTGGGGTCGTAAAAAAAAGGACGTTTAAAGCAGAGGCTAATGTACTAAAATTAAAGGACATGTGGTCTGGTTCCTAAGGCCAAATGTTACTGCATTGGTATCATTTTATTTAAGGGGTTTGATTCGTGATTTTATTAAGTAAAAATCATTAAGTCATGACAAAATCTATTTTAAAAATTCATAAAAATGCCCGTGTCTTCATCAGATCCACGGTGTCTTCACCTCTTCAGATTATGTAGAGCTTTGCCCCATTCTTGGCCTTTGTCCCAGGGTCCAGATAGCTCCAAGAATCTTTAAATTGATTACCTCTGCCTAATCTGTGGAAACCACTTGGGAAGTCACTATATTCTCACTTTTCCTGGGGTTTGTATTTACGCTTCTTTCCTATGTTTGACTTAACTGTGATTCCTCGGTGATCTGAAACTGAACATATTCTAACATTGCTGTATTTTTCCTTGTGAATTTCTTGAGCTGAAATTTGACAGAGAGAGACGCCCCATCTAGGATTTCACTTCGGCATCTCACTGCGATTGTGTCACATGAGGATGTGTAATGTATTTTTTCTTAGCTTCATCCCTTAGCTTGATGATTGAACTGAGATACCCAGTTCCCCCCATAATCCCTATCCACTAGAGTTAATGAAAGTTAGATTGAGATTTTAGTTTGCAGAAAGCTTACCTACACAGAGACTAATTTGTTGATATAAATTTAATAGAGATAACTCTTGGTAATAGTGAAAATAATGATTTGGGGTTCTTTTTTTTGGGCGGGGGGAAGGGTTGTTAATAAAAGTGAATAGATCTAGTGCAGCCTGTAGGAAAAGTCCTGCCTTTTCATTAGAGAAAATATGTTCAAGGTTTCAGTTTTAAAACAGTTGTTTTCAAATGTTTGAACGCAGTTCCATCTG
Source organism: Sylvilagus floridanus (assembly GCA_949820135.1). NCBI lineage: Eukaryota > Metazoa > Chordata > Mammalia > Lagomorpha > Leporidae > Sylvilagus > Sylvilagus floridanus. Next base: position 71,227,079 of record OX463239.1, read on the forward strand.
TTTAGGCTGATTGTTATAGAACTTGGTCTGGTCATTTGGGCCAAAGCCAATCAAAAGCTTAGTTGCCTTTCTTACCAAACACTGGTACTTGTATGCCTTTCATAGGTGAAACCATCACATAAAAAAAGTAGTGTTTAGTGTATGTGCCAAATTCAGATCATGATGTCACTGCTGTTATTTTAGCCTTTGGTGTCATAACACAGAAGGGGATAATTAAGAGGGGATTAGGGAAATGAGTACTGTTAATAAATATTCTTCCTGTGTATGCCCACAAAGGCTTCTGTCACGCCTGATAGTTAAGAACGGGAGATGGGAATGGAATGGGTGGGCTGTTACCACAGAAAATTCTGCTTCAAAGTAAGATACACTGTTGGAGTGCTACGGTCAACCTGTAGCACTTCTTTGACAAGGTATGAAGACTTTAGTGGCTGCAGATGGTAGACTAGTGCTGTTTTTGTGGGTACACTGTACTACTAGTAACAATTTCAGCTTCCTTGATTTTTCTTTTTGTTGTTACCTAAAAGCTGAAAGTCACCTTTTGCTGTCCCAATATAATGAGTAGATCTATGATTAAAAATTGACTGTAGGTCTACCATCTTCAAATTAGATATCTCTTGGAAAAAGAAAAGTAATTTCTTAGAAACATCTTAAATTGACTGATTTTCTCAAAAAAAAAAAATCCAAGCAGTTACGCTTTCTCGATGGTAACAAAGTACTTTCTAAAAGGCAAGTGATATGACACCATGTATGAATGTAATTCTCTTAGTAATTTACCTCTTGACTATTTGGTGTCTTAACACTTTGGTTCATATCTCAGGGGTTGTCTGCAAACCAAAACTGACATATTCTGTGGTGAGCTTTTGTTTTTGTTTTTTAACAGAATACTTTGCTTTTGTTCTGTCTCTTCTTTCTTCTTTTGCCTTATATGGGTTAATAACTCGTCTCCATGAACTTCCCTTTGAAAGAGCCTGAAAAGTTAGCTGAGTCGGAAAGTGCTCTTTGAAGTAGCAGTGAATTGGGAGTATATGCTCTGTTATATAGAAATAAATTGTCCTTGCTATTTTCTTACATTTAGCTTTGCTAAATTGTATATAATTTGAGCTAAGACCATAGGAAATCCCCTTTCTGCATGATAAAATGACCCAATAAATATTCCACTTTGCTTAATAATGTACATATATATGGTGCATTATTTTTTCTATTTGTAGATGAATTTAGTGACAGATAATTGTCTGTTCCCTGCTGAAACGGATGAAATCTGGGGTTTTTTTTTTTGGTGAAGATTTTTGTGGTCTTTGGGAGAAGGTACATCAAGACTCGTACAGCTGGATGAGTGGTTCAGTGGCGTCACTTGAACACCAGCGTCTGACTGGCAATGATGAGCGGGCTAGACCTTTTCCAGAGGAGTCTGAGGGGATCAGGCAGTGAAAATGTGCTGTAACCAAGTAGCATGCAAAGCGGTTGATTGTAAACTGTTTCACTGGGAACTTATTTTAGCTATATTTTACTTCCGACAGATGATGATGAAATAATCCACCTGGGCATCAATTAGTAGGTGCCACAGGGTTTCTTACTCTTTACATGAACATTTTGTGCAGTCTTTGTTATAAATTTTCAGAAGACTATACTCTTTACTTTGAAGGACTATTTTTTAATTATACCTCATTTAGCTAACTAGTATTCTAATACCTGGTAGAAAAACAGTGAGCCAGCCTTTACGCATCCATCAAAATTTTAGATGATGTGTTTTGTTTTGAACTGAAGGCATCTTTGGGAAAGGTAGGTGGTATTTTAGATTAGAATAGAACATACATGTCATATTCAATATAGAAAAAAAGAAAAAAGTATTATCTCCCTGTCAACATTAATATAATTAGCTGTGCAATATAGTTGAGATTCCACTTTACAGGTTCTGAATGCCAAGATTCTATTTCAAGGCCTAGAAAGGTTTTCCTGTGATCTGTAAGTGACATATGTAAGCAGACATTCTTTTCAAGTTCACGATTTAGATTCTTCTATGAACTTAGTTTCTTAAAGATGAGCTTCTAAGCTTAAAATTATAGAACCACATTTCATTATGTTGCTTTCCTGATCTCAGATTTTAAGCACTCATTTTTGCAATCAGGTTTTTTAGAATTTTTTTTAACAAAAACAACATTTCTTTTTCCTTCTTGTTACATCCAAAGGGAGGAGGTGGAAAGGAATGTCTAAAAATGAAATCCCTTGACATGGAGGGACCTAGAGGGATAGGATATGCTAATAAAAGTTAAAATTCTAGTAAAATTTTACAATAGAATCAATGTCTTTTTTTAGACTAATAAAATTAGTGTTGTACACTCTGAAAAACATCTAAATGAAATGTACAGAGATGAAAACTAGCAGTTATTTTTGAGATATTTTCAGGTTTTATTCCATTTCTTGAAATGTCTGTGCCATATGCAATTGCATTTCCTGTTGCCAAGAACTAATAGAACTTCTTATTTCATATTCTTACCTTTTTTAAAAATGTGAATTTAAATGTAGTTCATGCCTCTGGCCTTATAGTTGGGTTCTATTGTGTGTGTTTGCAGTAGACACTGCAGCTCCTTTAATGCAAAATACCCTAAACTATTTGAATAAAATTATGTCCGATTGGGAAATATCTAGTTTTCCCATAAAATTATCCTGCTGTGTATGTATGTTAAAACATATTTTATTTTTTCTTCAATGGCTTAATGTGAAAAGTTCCTGCGGATAAAGTAGACCTGTCATGTGGTTAATCTTGTTTAAGCCAATTCATTAACTGTGTACTGATACTGATGCTGTGTTTTTAAAAAAAAAAAAAAAAAGGATTTTATTCCAGGTGAATTTTTTTTTACAATAATGTTCATCTAAAATAAAAAGTACATAATGAAAATATTCACGCCTCTGAAGTAGATTTTTAAAAAGTTTCTGCAAATTTGCTAGGTGTGTGATTCAAATCATGGTATCTGAGCCAGCGTTGTCTGAATACTGAGAAACACAGCGGGATCTCCTGCCGTACTGGGTTCAGAATACTTGAGATTATTCTCCTGCAGAACCTGCAGTGTTCAGGTGAGCGTCCTCCGCTTCTCAGCCCTTGCAGGTTTAGTTCCCGTTGTTCTCTCTTGGAAAGAGCACGGGTTGATGACGCCAGTCTTGCAGCGCTGTGCAGGCCTTTCCCACTCGCCCCGCAGTCATTTCAGGCCTTCCCTCTTCTCCAGGGACCGAGCTCGTCCCTTCACACTCCGTGGGCAGACCTTTCACGTCCCACTTCCCGGGGAAACCATCTGCAAGCGTGGTAGGCTGCTCTCCCTCCCTCATCTCCGGCGTCCCTGCGTCCCCGCTTCCCCTCCTCCAGGCTTCTCTCTGCCTCCGCTCTGAAGCCATCCTCCCACTCCTAACCTCACAACTGTTTCTCCCCGTACCTTCAAACTCGTACCCTGCCTTAGCCCTTTCCCCAGCGTCACGGCACCCTGAGCCCCTCCCCTTTGCCGGTGTCCTCTCCTCCTCCTCCCGTTCCCCCTCATCCTCGAGACCCAGCTGCTCCACTTCCAATCCAGCACTCTGCTGTGGCCTGGGAAAGCAGTGGAAGACGGCCCAAGTCCTTGGGCCCCTGCACCCACGTGGGAGACCTGGAAGAAGCTCCTGGCTTCAGATCGGCACAGCTCTGCCTGTTGCAGCCATGTGGGGAGTGAAACAGCAGATGGAAGACCTCTCTCTCTGCCTCTGCCTCTCTCTAACTCTACCTTTCAAGTAAATAATTCAATCTTAAAAAAGAAGGTTTGAAGTAAACTTGTAAATGCCTCAGAGAGAAGCTTCATTACCTGGTCTTCATTCTGGTCCTTACCTTACACTATTTTAACCTTTATTAAATAAAGAGGAATTCCCTTTAAGTAGATTAATCACCCAGAATGCTGTTTAGCTATTCATGAATTGGCTAAATCCTCTCTCCCCATCTGTATTTCCTGCGCTCAAGATTTAAGTTTTCTATTATTAAGTGTTTCAGGGATATTTAAGAATGCCACATAGCAAATTACATAAATAAACCATAATTAAATAATAATATATGTATATATTTACCTTTCTCAGGTAAACGTTGAATGATGACATGAAAGAAAAATAGGAATTGCTATATTGTGAATAGTAACTGCAGTCTAGGTTTTGGTTCTTAAATTTTCGCAGAAACAAATATTTCATGTAAACAGCTACAGGAGTCTAAATTATCAAACTGGCCTTAGGCCTCAGTTGAGGCAGCTGGATCTGGCAGCAGGAGGCCTGAAGTAGAAACCAAGACTCCCTTCTCCCAGGATTCTGGTGCTGGCCAAAGGGCACTCACCTCCCTTGTCTAGCCTTTTTTCCTGACCTGTTTGCTTGTTTTCTTTTAATTGTTACTGTGATATTAGATGATCCCTTAGTCGTTTCTCAGCTCTAAAATTCTTTGCAGGGATGGGAGCTGTGGCACAGTGGGTTAAGCTGTTGTTGTAATGCCCATTATTCCTTACCAGTAACTCCGCTTCCAATCCGGCTTCCTACTAATGCACAGCTTGGCAGGCAGTGGATGATGGACCCCTGTGACCCATCTGGAAGACCAGGATGAAGTTCCTGACTCCTGGCTGTGGCTTGGCCCAGCTCTGGCTATCGCAGGCATTCGGATAGGAGATTCTGTCTCTCTTGTCACTCTGCCTTTCTTTCTTTAAAAAATAAATAAATAAAATTCTATGAAACACAGGTAATGTCTCTAATGCAAACCACTGGATATTCTACTTTTATTGACTAATTTGTCTCTCTGATATCTAAATGAGTCTATTTTTTTTTTTTAATCAACTTCTTGGCAGTATCTAAAGGCTTCTTCTGAGCAGACATTTAGTGCAGGGCTTAAGACTCCCCTTGGAATGCCTGCATCCTATATCATGGTACCTAGGTTAAGTCCTGGTGCCATTCTGGATTCCAGCTTCCTGCTCATGTACACCCTGGGAGGTAACAATGAGGGTGATGACTCGAGTAGTTCAATCCCTGCCACCCACATGGGAGCCCCAAATTGAATTCTTGGCTCCTGGCTTCAGCCTGGCCCAGCACTGGCTGTTGTGGACATTTGAGGAGTGCATCAGTGGATGGCAGTTCTCGTTCTCTCTGTCTCTGTCTCTCTGCCTTTCAAATAAAATAAATAACTTAAAAGGCTTCTTTGGCCATGAATACTTATAATAAAGCAATGAGTTTGTTAAGTAATATAAGCATTTATCTGATTTCTTATGAGGCTTTTTCTTCTTGCATTGCCTTAAAAAAGCTCAGCAGTGAGTCTTGTTTGCCAGCTGCAGCTGTATTTCTGTTAGAGCACGAAGTTACGTCTTGGGGCTCCAGTTTGGAAGTGTTGGATTCTCATGCCAGGCCATCAACAATGCCAGAGCTTGATTAGACCTGGATCCTCAGATTGACTTCCACGGGGCCAGAAGCTTCACGCTGACCTTCCTCGTATTGCCCCACAGAGTGAACCCATCACTTGCTACTAAGTGCTGGGTAGTGTATTCCTCTATTTGTATCCTCCTCCACTAGGGTTCTGTCTCTCCTCCCACCCCACTTTCTCAGCACACATTCATTGGAGAATACTTTGCAGATTGGCTTTCCCCCCATGCTAGGGTCCCTAATGATCTCCTTATGGCTAAACCCCGTAGATGTATTTAACTGGTGCCTTATTGAACCCCTCAGCAGTCCTTGTTTCTGAAGTATGCCTTCCCCTGGGCTTCTGCCAACAACAGTCTCCTGGTTTCCTTGCTACCCTCCTGACCTCCGTCTTCCACTTTCTTTGAGGTTCTGCTTCTCACACCTTGAATGTCAGTGTCCTGGCACAGGCCCTGTTCTCACTTTCCAGACTCTCTTACATGATTCTACCCACTATCATGGTTCCCTGTGTATGAACAGTCTCAATTATAGATAGATCTTTCCTGATCCTGTATATATCAGTTGTGGAGTGAACACCTCCATGTGGAGTCCTATGAGCACCTAAATCACATGGCATCCAAAAGGGTACTCGTGATCATGGCTACTTTCCCATATTCTCTCCTCCTCCTGTCTCCATAGTAACCACTCAAGCCAGACATCTCGAAGTCATCCTCCCACTCTCTCCATGTAGCTCATCAGTCACTACATTCTGTTTGTACAATTCCTAAGTCTCTCTTAAATGTATCTGCTTCTCTCTAGACTATTTCCCATATTCAGGCCACCATCATCCCCTGCCTTTATCATGCCAAGGACCTCAAGGCCCTCCTACTTGGAATCCCATTTTTCATATCTCTACCAAGCAGATCTGACCACATGATTTCCTTGGTTGAAACTTTTGGTAAACTCTAAAATCCATAAAAGTGTCCCTAAAGCCCTTAGTGCTATGGCCCCTACTGGCCCCTGCTGGCCTTTCCAGTCTTATTTCACCTACCCAGGCCGTCCTGCACTGCTCTCTGCCCCTCTGCAATGCCTTGCTTCCTTTCATCTGAAGGACTTCCAGTTGTCCTTCCATCCTACTTCCTCCCTACTTTCTGGCTAAATCCCAAACTGAGACTGGAAGGATGAGTAGGGACTGTGGGACTGTCTTTAGCACAGCCTCACAGATTCAGATTGGGTATCCTCCTCCCTCCTTCCTGTAGATTCTTGTTTATTTTTTAAAATTTATTATTTATTTATTTATTTGAAAGGCAGAGAGAGAGGTCTTCTATTCAATGGTTCACTCCTCAGATGGCTGCAATGGCTGGAGCTGAGCCAATCGGAAGGAAGGAGCTTCTTCTGGGTCTCCCATGCAGGTGCAGGGGCCCAAGCACTTGGGCCATCTTATACTGCTTCCCCAGGCCACAGCAGAGAGCTGGATTGGTCCTTTCTGTATATTCTTACAGCTACACTTGCCTCCCTACATTATCCATTAGACTGTAAGCCCTATATGTATTTCATTGCTATATACCCAATGATTAGCATTTAGCCTAATACCTAGTAGATATTCAACATGTATTTGAATGAATGACTAAATGCTTGAGTATGTACAAAGAAAAAAAAAGTACCACTAGAACACAAAGCTCAAGTGCACTTGTTAGTATAGACACAATATGGAGGAATTCTCAGCAGTCAACAGGCACAGCCAGACTAGGTATCTGCCTCCCAGTCACCCAGTCACCTCCTGGGAATTTAATGCCCAATAGCACTTAGTACCTTGTGTTCTCTAGTTTCAGGAGGAAAACTCACAGCTCATAAAAACTTAAAGGGTCAATAGCACACTAGGTAGCCTCAAATTCCTAATTTGTAAACAGGAATGCTGAAATCCAAGTTAAAGTTTTTCAAACAGCAGTTGCATTATATAAATGTAAAATAGCATCATTATTATTCAAAAAGTTCAAATGATAGCTTTTTCTAGTGAATTACCAGGAATGTGGTCAATGGCTATTGGTGATTTCACCATTTTCTAGACAGTTTTTTCTATTCCAACAAACATCAGTTAAAGATGTCTTCACACACACACACACACAAGCACAAAGATGTGGTCAGACTCATTACATTCTCATTGCTTTCCCATTTTTCAGCTGGATGTCGGGGAATAAAACTGATCTGAAACACAGTCAAGAAATCTTTTTTTTTTTTTTTTTTGACAGGCAGAGTGGACAGTGAGAGAGAGAGACAGAGAGAAAGGTCTTCCTTTGCCGTTGGTTCACCCTCCAATGGCTGCCGCGGACAGCGCGCTGCGGCCGGTGCACCGCGCTCATCCGATGGCAGGAGCCAGGTGCTAGGTGCTTTATCCTGGTCTCCCATGGGGTGCAGGGCCCAAGCACTTGGGCCATCCTCCACTGCACTCCTGGGCCACAGCAGAGGGCTGGCCTGGAAGAGGGGCAACTGGGACAGAATCCGATGCCCCGACCGGGACTAGAACCCGGTGTGCCGGCGCCGCAAGGCGGAGGATTAGCCTGTTGAGCCACGGCACCGGCCAGTCAAGAAATCTTGAATGCAAATTTCCCCCAACTTATAGTTCTGAATACTGAAGGTACTTTAAGGACATTGTTATAATTTTATTTATTATTCATTTCCTTGCCTATTTCCTAAGGGTCTGAGGCAGCTTTAACCAAGACACATAGATCTTGGTTAAAAAAAAATAGGGTATAATCGAATCATTAAAATAGCATCAAGAGAATAAATGCTATTATGAAGTCAGAGCAGTAATCATAATTTATAAGAAAGCCCAGCAGCACAGTTGCTATAACTGAGTATGAAATGCCGCTCCGAGCTTCCTGGGAGCGAAGGTGAAGCCCGAGGAGGAGAAGCTGGCGCTCGGTCTGAGCACAGGAATTTGTCAGGAGAAGCAAAACTGTTTTCTAGCTCTGAACCCAAAGAGTAAAGCGGGGACCTATTAGGAATATTGATCACCAATAATGAAGCAGTTGTATAAAACATGCAGAAAATCTGCTTTTTAAAAATTACTTATTTTAGAAACTTAAAGACATGGAGAGAAAGACAAACCAGAAAACAAACAGCAACAAAAAATTCCCATCTGCTGGTTTGCGCCCAATTGTCTCTAATAGACCTGGCCAGAGCGGGGAGTCAGGAACCCACTCCAGGTCTCCCCCAAAGGTGGCAGGACCCCAGCTATGTGGCAGAAAGCTCCAGTCAGGCGCTGGAGCCCGTGTCCAGCACAGACGCTCTGACATACAATGCGGGTGTCTTACTGGCTAGCCAAATGCCTGCTCCCAATGTTCACTTATTTATTTGAGAGACAGAGTGGCAGAGCTCTTTCATTTGCCAGTTCTGTCCCCAGATAGATGCCTACAATAGTTGGGACTGTGTCAGGGGCGCAGCCTGGAATGATGCTATATGAATTACATACCTGTCATGATATTATCTGAAGGACCATTTTCAGACGTGAACTGAAAAATATCTCCGGTCAGGTGCCAATTTTTGTGTATCAGTGTTTTTCTCTACAAAGTGGATTTCCAAGTACATTATCCAGGATGGACATTAAAGAATGAGTAGAAACAGCTATCACTTTTTTTTTTTTTTTTTTTTTTTTATTGACAGGCAGAGTGGACAGTGAGAGAGACAGAGAGAAAGGTCTTCCTTTTTGCCGTTGGTTCACCCTCCAATGGCTGCCACGGTCGGCACACTGCGGCCGGCGCACCGCGCTCATCCGATGGCAGGAGCCAGGAGCCAGGTGCTTATCCTGGTCTCCCATGGGGTGCAGGGCCCAAGCACTTGGGCCATCCTCCACTGCACTCCTGGGCCACAGCAGAGGGCTGGCCTGGAAGAGGGGCAACCGGGACAGAATCCGGCGCCCCAACCGGGACTAGAACCCGGTGTGCCGGCGCCGCAAGGCGGAGGATTAGCCTGTTGAGCCACGGCGCCGGCCGAAACAGCTATCACTTACATAGCACTTCCCTGTGCTAGGAAAGCTCTGCAGAATAACCCACAGGTGTTTCATTTATTTATTTATTTATTTGAAAGACAAATGACTTCAACAGCCAGGTCTGAGCCAAGCCAAATACAAAAGCCAGGAACTCCATTCTGATCTCCTGCAGGGGGTGCAGGAGCCCAAGTAGTTGGGCCATCACTTGCTATCTTCCCATGCGTGTTAGCAGGACTCTGGATCAGAAGCGTGGCAACTGGGACTTGAATCAGGTACTCCAAATGTGGGATGCTGGCATCTCCAGCAGTGGGTTAGTCCACTGCACCACCATGTCAGCCCCAGAGTGGGGGTGATGGTGTTGTTATTACACACACTCTGTATGCAGAATGTGTCTTAGATGTGAATGATCAGGAATGTAACCTTCTCTCTCTCTCTTTTTTTAAGATTTATTTTATTTGAAAGGCTAAGTTAGAGAGAGAGGGAGAGACAGAGAGAGAGAGAGATCCTCCATCTGCTGGTTCCTCCCCAAATGACTGCAATCGCTGGGGCTGGGGCTGGCTCAGGCCGAAGCCAGGAGCTTCTGGGTCTCCTATGGCGGCTTAATCTGCAGTGTGCCACAACGCTGGCCCCGGTTTCAATTTTCAAACCTCTCAGAAATTGTAGAATATAAAATAGTAGATGTTGAAAGTCCCACTTTGAAAATGATTTCACTCATTGCACAGATACATTGTGAGCTCTTGTAGGCCTCCAGAATTTGCATTTTAATGGGGAGGACTGAGCAGTGGGTTACGCCGCCGGCATGGGTCAGAAGTCAGAGCAGGGAGATGGCACTGTTGCTATAGGGTGGTTTTGTCTACACAAGTCTTTTGGAGGCTTAGGTGAAAAAATTAAGGCCAGCTGGCCAACACAAGGCCAAAGAACAGCCTCCTCCACTATTTCGTGTTACCTTCTCTGGTACTGCTGGGGCCACTGTTCTCCCAGCCTGGGATTTTCACATGATGAGCATGAAGACCCTGCAGCTACACAAATAGAAAAACGTGCTTTAAAACAAAGAGACTTCTCTGGAGCCATTGTTCTGGCAAAGCAGGTTAGGGGGCCATCGGCGGGGCCAGCATCCGAAATGCCAGTGCCAGTTCAAGTCCCAGCTGTTCCACTTCGAATCCAGCTTCCTGCTAATGAACCTGGGCAGGCAGCTGCTGATGGCCCACGTGGTCGGGCCCCGCTTGGGCATGGCCCAGCCCCAACCCCAGCCACTGGGGTCATCTGCCTTTCAAATACATACATAAATAAATCTTTAAAAATATATACCTTTCTATTTAAAAAGCGCTTTCCTACGCTGTTTTTCTTGAATGTATCCGGAATCTTCTGTCCCTGACATACGGAGCTAACAGGTAAGCTGGGTCTTTGCCTGGCTCTTCTCTGCCTCCAATCCGTTACCTACCGGTGGTGCCGCTGGAGAATTTGGTTCCGGCCCAGAATTCGTCAGCTCGCCCTGCCCTGCTCCCCGAGACCTGCCCCTCGCACCCGCCCTATCCCACCCCTAGCTCTGCGCCCTGCTCCACGCCCTGGGCCCGGTCCTCTCGCCCCCCTCGCCCCGCTCCCGGCTCCGACTGCGCCCCGCCCTGCGCCTCGAGCCCCGCCCCTCGCACACGCCCTTCCCCGCCCCCGACTCTGACTGCGTCCCGCCCCGCGTCCCAGTCCCCGCCCCGCCTCGCTCCCCGCTCTGATTACGTCCAGTCCTTGAGCCCGCCCGGCCCCGCCCCGCCCCCAGCTCTGACTGCGCCCCGCCCCGCGCCCCGAGCCACGCCCTCCTGGCCGCCCCGCCCCGCTCCCCGCTCTGATCACCTCCCGACCTTGAGCCCGCCCCGGCCCGCTCAGCCCCCAGCGCGGGCTTCGCCACGCCCCGCGGCCCGAGCCACGCCCACGCGCCCGCCCAGCTCCGCCCCCAGCTGCGGCTGCGCCCCTCCCCGCTAACCCAGCCTCGCGCCGGTCTCCTCGCGCCCCGCGCCCGGCCCCGCGCGTTTCGCGTCTCCTCGGGGCCCAGCGCCGGCTTCTGCTGTCGCCATGACGGCGGCCGTGTTCTTCGGCTGCACCTTCATTGCCTTCGGGCCTGCGCTCGCCCTCTACATCTTCACCATCGCCTCCGACCCGTTACGCGTCATCTTCCTCATCGCCGGGTGAGGCGGTTGCGCCGGGAAACCGGGGCGCCTGCCCCGCCCGGGATGCCCGCGGCCCCGGGCGTCCCCGTCGAACGGCTCGGCCTTGCTGGGCTGGGGCAGAAGGAGGGTTGGGCGGGGGAGACGGAGACCCCGCGCTCTCAGGGCCCCTCGCCCTTCTCCGAGAGCCAGGGGCGGGCTCCGAGGAAGGAGCTCGTGTCCGTGGGTCCCGGAAACCCCTGGTGCCGGGCTCCTGAGGGCTTTGGCCTGGGCTTCGGTCGGCTGTGTGGACCCTGAGAGTGTAAGGGGAAAACGGTGAATAAAGTAGCGTGTGCGTCCTGGCCCCCGATTTTCCTGACTCTCGGAGGCATCTGTGGCCCCCGAAAGCTGACAAGAGGCGGGGACAGTAATCCGCCCGCTCTGCCAGTAGCGTCACCTGGCCCCGGTGGGTAGAAACTGCCCCGCCAGCCCGGCTCAGCTGAATCCTAGCCTTCCTTTAACTCCCGGGCTGAGTGAGTGAGCTGCTGAGCCACCTGTCGTGCGCCGCCTCCTGGGAGCTTAGCGAGCGCCCGGCTCTGCTGGCCAAGGTGGGCATCATCCCGGCGCTCCCTGGGGACGCAGGCGTCTCCCCTGGCACCAGGCTAGCCCAGCCGGCCCCCCGTTTCTGGGCTCCGTCGGCTCTACCGACCGTATTGAATCAGAAACAACAGATTTCGGCTGCAGGCTTGTGCAGCTTGCTGTACCTTACCGTCCATAGGGGGATGGAAAACAGAGCACAAATTTTCAGTCTCAGGATTTTTTTTTTCTGTTTAATCAGTAACTGTTGATAGAGATTTTTTTTTTTTTTTGTGGAAAAGAATAGTTTGCGGATATCTGACCACCAAATCCATACTTGTTGGTAGATTTTTTTTTTAAAGATTTATTTATTTATTTGAGAAGTAGAGTTACAGAAAGTTCTTCCATCCACTGGTTCATTCCCCAGATGGCCACAACGGCCAGACGGCACCTATTAGAAGCCAGGAGCGTCTTCTGGGTCTCTCACTAGGGTGCAGGGGCCCAAGGAATTGGGCCATCTTCCCATCTTCTACTGCTTTCCCAGGCCATAGCAGAGAGCTGGATCGGAAGTAGAGCAGCCAGGGCTTGAACCAGCGCCCATATGGGATGAGCACTGCAGGCGGCGGCTTCACCTGCTAAACCACAGTGCTGGCCCCGGTAGATGATAAAGGTAGGAAAACAGCAGAAGTCACAGGTTGTAGATGTTTCGAGTGATTGGGAAGAGTAGCAGATAGGTTTACAGCCAGTCTGTCCTCCTGGGTGCACTTGAAGAAGCAGGGTCACTGAAAACGAGTCACGGCTGGGAAAGCGTGCCTTCCTCTGGGACTAGGTGTTGGTCTCACCGGGGCAGATGCACCCTTGGTAAGGAACAGCTGATCTAGAGCACCACTGATGAGGTCATTGTGCTTTCTTTAAAAAAAAAAAAAACAAAAGAAATGTGTTCATTCTCAAGCAGTTTTTATTTTCCCTCAGTTTTAAATCATTATAAATGCTGTCCTTAAAGCTTATTTTTCCCTAATTTTCAGAGCTTTCTTCTGGCTAGTGTCTCTCCTGCTTTCGTCCCTGATTTGGTTCATAGCAAGACTCATTACTGACAGCAAAGAGGGACCCAAACAGAAATATCTGCTCATCTTCGGAGTGTTGCTCTCAGTCCTTATCCAAGAAACGTTCCGGTTTGCATATTATAGGCTTATCAAGTAAGTCAAATGCTCTACCTTTCTCTCTCAGATTTGAACCATGATTTGATAAGTTGACATTAATGTCCTATGTATTTGAGGGTCCATGCCTGCCTACATAGATCCAAGCCAAGCAAGTGGTACATTTCCATCCTGGAAACTTCTTTTGACTTGTGGCCTTCTTTTCCTACTTTCGGTTTTTTTCTTTCTTCCCCTCCTCCCTCCTTCCTTACACCATCCTAGACACATCAGTGGTTAAAAAGACAGTTTCTGGCTTCATGTAGCTTTATCATAGTGAGAGGAGACAGATTAATGGACAAGAAAATACATTGCGGGTGGGTGGGTGTTTGGCATAGTGGCTTAAGTCACTGCTTGGGATGCTACCTTGTATATTGGAGTACCTAGTTAAAGTTCTGGCTACTCGGTTTTCATTGGAGCTTCCTGCAGCAAATGATGGCCTAATACAACGAGACCCAGATGGAGTTCCAGGCTGGCTCAGCTCTGGCTTTTGCAGGTATTTGGGAAGTAAACCTTCTGGTGTAAGGCCTCTTCCCTCTTTCAAATAAATAAACTTTAAAATATTGAAACAAGAAAATACAATATCTTAGAAAACCAGAAGTTCCATGGGGGTAAATAAGCTAGGGAAATAGTCATTAAAAATACAAAAATAATATAATTCAAGCTTGTATTTTTTTTTCTTTAACTTGAGAGGCAGAGAGAGAGATGGGCAGTGGGAGAGGGAGGGAGAGAGAGAAAAAGAGAAACACAAACACAAACCCACCCACTGGTTCACAGCCTGCAGTAACCATGAAGCAGTGAAGCTGGGGGCCAGGAAGATTACCCAGGTCTCCCATGGGGATGGCAGGAGCTATTCCCTGAACCATCATTGCTGCCTCCCAGGATCTGTACTGGCAGGAGGCAGGAGTGAGGAGCCAGGGCCGGGAATCAGACTTGGGTTCTTTGACAGAGGATGCAGGCCTCTTAGCTGCCCACTCCTCCGCTCAGAATTTTCGTGTTCTTTTCTTTGCCATCACCTATTATGAGTAATTCTTAAAAGATTATGCCTTCCATTATTTTGGTTGTATTAGAGGAAAAAGGGGTTCATTTTGTGATATTTCCTGTTATTTCAAATCAATAATGGAAAAACACATTTAGAGAAAAGGCTTTGCACAAGTCCCCTTTTTGGGCCAGAAAGTAGGTTGTCTGTAGGACCCATGAGGACCTCACGTGAAACCACTGATTTGAAACAGTATTTTCTTTCAGGCGGTCATAAGGTTGGCTTTGATCACGTAAGACTTAGGGTGATAAGTGTGTCATCTTTTCTATTTCTGCAAATGAAGTAATTCAAGCTCTCCGTAAAGGTCATAGATACAACCAAGACAGAGCCTCAACAATCTCTCTCTCTTTTTTTATCTTTTTTAAAAGATTTATTTATTTTGAAAGACAGAGTTATAGAGAGAGGTAGAGACAGAGAGGTCTTCCATCACTGGTTCACTCCCCAGATGGCCTCAACAGCCGGAGCCATCCCCATCCGAAGCCAGGAGCCAGGAGCGTCTTCTGGGTCTCCCACGTGAGTGCAGGGGCTCAAGGACTTGGGCCATCTTCTACTTCTTTCCTAGGCCATAGCAGAAAGCTGGATTGGAAGAGGAACAGCCGGGACTAGAACCAGCGCCCATATGGGATGCCGGCGCTTCAGGCCAGGGCATTAACCTGCCGGGCCACAGTGCTGGCCCAATATATATATATTTATATATATAAATATATTTATGTTTACATATATATTTATATATATATATATATATTTGACAGGCAGAATGGACAGTGAGAGAGAGAGACAGAGAGAAAGGTCTTCCTTTGCCGTTGGTTCACCCCCCAATGGCCACTGTGGCCGGCGCACCACACTGATCTGAATCCAGGAGCCAGATGCTTCCTCCTAGTCTCCCATGTGGGTGCAGGGCCCAAGCACTTGGGCCATCCTCCACTGCAGGCCACAGCAGGGAGCTGGCCTGGAAGAGGAGCAACCAGGACAGAATCCGGAGCCCCTACCGGGACTAGAACCTGGTGTGCCGGCACCATAGGTGGAGGATTAGCCTATTGAGCTGCGGCGCTGGCCCCAGTATCTCTTTATTTAAATTTTTATTTACTTTATTTGAAAGGCCAAAAGACAGAAATCTTCCGTTCTTTGGTTCACTCCTGCAAATGCTTTTATACCAGCTGAGGCCGGGCCAAGCCAAAGTCAGGAGCCTAGGACTCAATCCTGGGGCTCCTGTGTGAATGATCTGATCCCCGGTACTTGAGCCATCGCCTGCTGCATTCCAGAGTGAGCATTAGCTGGAACTTGGACCCAGGCACCCTGGTGTGGGATTAGGCATCTCAAGCAGCATCTAAGCTGCTGTACCAAAAGCCCACCCCCCTACAACATCCCTTTTAATGGGATTCTGTAGTTTGTTCTTGGCAATATGCTAGGCCTTCTGTATTTTTTTACTTTTTGCTTTTAATAACAGATACTGAATTTCCTTTTCATAATGAAACAATTTAAATTACAAATTCAGAACCAGGAAGCTGTTGCTTAGAAGTAAAATTCTTATCTTAGAAAAAGTCTTAAAATGAAATACCCAGTAGTCCCTGGAAATATTGAAGAGCAATAAATAGCAAAGGTGGTATTTAAATTTTCCTAGGGGGGCCGGTGCTGTGGTGCAGTGGGTTAGAGCCCCAGCCTGCAGCACCAGCATCCCATCTAGGCATTGCCAGTTCGAATCCTGGCTGCTCCTCTTCTAATCCAGTTCTCTGCTGTGGCCTGGGAAAGCCGTGGAAGATGGCTCAACTCCCTGGGCCCCTGCAACTGCGTTGGAGCCCGGAGGAAGTTCCTGGCTTCAGATTGGCTCAGCTCTGGCCATTGTGGTCATTTGGGGAGTGAACCAGTGGAATTATTAAAAATAATTCTTTAAAAAAATTTTTAAAAAACTTCCTTAGGAATACAACATCCCTAATGGACATCTAGCTGTGGTTGAATGCTTCTGGCGTGTAGCAGTTAGTACCGTCCTACTGGAGTTTTAATTTTAGCTGTAGAATATCATCATCTTCCTGCTGACCTCTGTGCCCCTCACCAGGTGACCAAAACCTCTGCCACACGGTGACCGTTGTATCCCTTTTAAGGGTAGCGATGCCTGAGTACCATCTGGACTGCGAAAGATGTTGCGGCTCCCCAGCCTTCCCCAGTCTTGTCTTTTGTTAGCAGATTTGAGCCTTTTTGTTAATACTTTCTTTATACCTGTGCTCCAGACCCAACACAGGCTTCTGTGTGTTCTAGGTAGTGCTTTGCCTGGGCTTTGCCCTCTCACTGAGTTGGCTAAGCTTGCATTGTGTTTTCCTGGCAGCAGCATCACTGGCTCATGTTTTTGCATTTTCCTTGGACAGTTCTAATTTTGAAAAGAAGTTAATATCGTTTTTGTTCAAGGTTAATTTTATTTATTTGAAAGGCAGACAGGAGAGGGTGCAGGGAGGGAGGGAGGGGGGTATCATCCGTTGGTTCCATTCCCAGATGGCCCCAATGGCCATGCAAAAGTCAGGAGCCTGGAACTCCATCTGGGTCTCCCACATGGGGTCCAAGCACTTGAGCCATTCTCCACTTCTTTCCCAGGTGCACTAGCGGTTAGCTGGATCAGAAGCAGAACAGCCGGGACTCAGTCTGGTGCTCTGCTGTGGGATGCAGGCTTTGCAGGCAGCGGCTTAACTCGCTGCTGCACAACACTGGCCCCAAAAGTTCATTTCTGATACAGAATTTCACAATTTAGAACAGGGGCTTAGTAACCGTCTTGGACTTACATGTACATTCAAAAACCTGACTTCCAAAAACCAGAGTTCCTTAATGGGTACCTGCTGTTCTTCTCTACCTTGCTTCTTCATGGTTTCCACCTGAAATGGCTGTCTCTTGGCACTAACCTGTAGTTTTAAAGGAAAGGAGTAGGGCCACAGGAGGAAGAAATTAAGGCTGTCAGTCCACAGCCAGCATGCCAGGAAGTTCCGAGAAGCCCGTTTGGTCTCCTGGGGACACCATGCTTGCTTCTCTGAAAGGACCTTTGGCAGTGTGTAAACAGATCGTAGGACAAAACACAGTGACCAAGTGCCTTTGTTTGCATTTGGAAAATGGCTCTTGTACAAGCCTTCAGAATATTCTACAACATTTTAATAGCAAATTTTAGAAATCCTGGATGTTACAACTGTGTTAAACAAGTTTGAGAATTATAGTACTTTATTCATGATGGATATTTATATAGATGCATTTAAATTGCTCTCTTAGGCTACACTACATTCAAATAAAGGGGCTTTGGCTTAATTAGTACTTCATCTCTACTGCCAAAGTAATTGTTTAAAGTACTGCCTCAATGCAATTTTTGCTACCTGAATTTGGTGCCAAGATTAAAATATGGAGGATTTGCAGTAATTTTTATAAATATAAAGAATCAAAACATCATTGCAGTCTAATTTATTTCGTGGCCTTAAGAAGTCACTTCTTCTTGAATAAATGAATATTTTATCTGTTTATTTTTAAATAGGTGCCTTATACTTTTTTTTCAAGATTTATTTACTTATTTGACAGGCAGAGTTACAGACAGAAGGGGGGAAAGAGAGAGAGAGAGAGAGAGAGAGAGAGAGATCTTCCATCTGCTGGTTTACTCTATAAATGGCTGCAATGGCCAGAGTTGGGCCGATCTGAAGCCAGGAGCCAGGAAC
Source organism: Sylvilagus floridanus (assembly GCA_949820135.1). Taxonomy (NCBI): domain Eukaryota; kingdom Metazoa; phylum Chordata; class Mammalia; order Lagomorpha; family Leporidae; genus Sylvilagus; species Sylvilagus floridanus. Next base: position 71,245,063 of record OX463239.1, read on the forward strand.
TTCTTCTGGGTCTGCCACATGGGTGCAGGGGCCCAAGGACTTGGGCCATCTTCTGTTGCTTTTCCAGGCCATTAGCAGGGAGCTGGCTAGGAAGTGGAGCAGTCGGGACGTGAACCAGTGCCTAGATGGGATGCCTGCACTACAGGTGGAGGCTTAACCTGCTACCTCATGGCCCAGGGCTTGAATGAATAATTTATAACTTTCAGTTTGGCAGAGCCTTGCACAAATGGTAGCATTTCCTATACTAATTTTTAAAATCAGGATGGTTAATGGATACAAAGGTGTACAGTTTGAGAGGAGGATTTTTTTTTAATTGTTTGAGAGGTAGAGTGACAGAGATCCTTTATCTTTTCATTCACTCCCAAATGCCTGCAGCAGCCAGGGCTGGGCCAGGAGCCTGGAAGTCCATCTGAGTCTCACACCTGGGTGGCGGGACCCAAACTCTGAGTCGTCATCTGCTGCCCTCCGGGAGGTGCATCAATAGCAAGCTGGATCCGAAGCAGAGGTTGGACTCAGTCGCAGGCATTCTTTTTTTTTTTTTTTTTTTTAAGATTTACTTGTGAAGCACAGTTAGAGAGAGAGAGAGGTCTTCCACTACTCACTGGTTCACTCCCTAAATGTCTGCAGTGGCTGGAGCTGGGCTGATACAAAGCCAGGCGCTAGGAGCTTCTTTCAGGTCTCCGACATGGGTGCAGGGACCTAAGCACTCGGGCCATCTTCTACAGGTGGATTAGGAGGGAGCTGGATAGGAAGTGGAGCAGCAGAATTTAAACTGGCGCCTGTATGGGATGCCGGCACCTCAGGTGGAAGCTTAACGTACTTGCCTGTGTCCCATTCCGTGGCTTGATTAAGTACTGTGCCACAGTACTTGCCCTAAGGATGAATAACTTGATCCTGTATAGCACAGTAAGGTAACCCTGGTTGAAAATGATTAGTTGAATCTTTCAAAACAGCTAGTAGAGAGGATTTAAATTTTTTAAAAAATTTATTTGAGAAATGGCGAATTTGGTTTACTCCCCAAATGGAGTAAGGAGTAAGGGATTGGCCAGGCCAAAGTGGGGAGCCAGGAGCTCTGTCCGGGTCTCCCATATAAATAACAGAAACCCAGTTACTGGAACCATCACCACTGCCTACTAAGATCTGCAGTAGCAGGAAGCTGGAGTCAGGAGCCAAAGCTGAGTATCAGACTCGGGCAACTCCCAGAGGGGACGTAAGTGTCTTAACCTGGAGATCAGATGCCTGCCCCAGTAGGGGAGATTTGAATGTTCTCCAAAGAAATGACAAATGTCTGAAGTGAAAGATAGGCCAATAACCTTGATCTTGTCATTACACATTGTATACATGTGTTAAAATGTCACATTGTACACCGTAAATATGTGCAAGTTACGATATGTCAGTTAAAAAGATAGAAAAAAAATCCAAGTTATATTGCCTAAAATGGATACTACAGGTCTATTTGTACAAATAAATTCTTTTAAAAGATTTATTTTTATGAAAGGCAAAGTTACACAGAGAGCTTCCATCTACTGGTTCACTCCCCAAATGCCTGCAATGGCCAGGGCTGGACCAGGCTGAAGTCGGGACCCTGGAACTCCTTCCAGGTCTCCCACGGGTAGCAGGGGCCAAGCACTAGAGGCGTTCTCCACTGCTTTCCCTGGCACATTGACAGGGGCTGTGTTGGAGAGGTGGAGCAGCCAGGACTCGAACTGACACTCATCATGGGATGCCAGAGGTATTGCAGGCAGCAGCTTAATCTGCTGCGCCACAATGCCAGCCCCTGTACAAATACATTTGTAATTTAATTCAATTTTTTCTTGTAATGCTCTCATAAATATTATAGAATTTTTGGTAATTTTAGGAAAACTTCCATTTATAGAAAAAATATTAAGAAAATCATTTTAAGAGGCATGTTTATTTTTAAACATTTCTAAAATGGTGTATTTATTTTTATTTTATATTTGCTACTCTCCCTTTCTTATACATGCCAGCTCCACATCTTCAAAAAAGAATGGAAGAAACATAAAAGATGGTGGGATTCACCAGTTGTTTTTCAAAGTTTATATTTAAAAATTTCAGTTTTCTTTTTTCTTTCTTTTTTTTTTTTTGTTCTTAGAGACACAATAACAAATGCAAACAAAGACATTTCCACTTTAGTAAAACAGAAGTACACCCGGAAGCCAATCATGTTTTGTACTTTCTCACTTCCTAATGTTAACATTGGGAACTGTTAGTGCCAGAACCTTTCCTCCCACTAACTCCCATTACATAAGATGAGGAAGTTTATTACACTGTTGAATTTATATATTTAATATACTTCATTATACCAAATATCATTACTGAGCAATTAATATTAAACAAAATTCCTGTGAAATTTATTGATTCAACCATATAAGTGTTGATAGATATGTTGATGATGATTCTTACTATTCTATATGTCTCATAAGCTTTTTTTTAAGTTTTTTTAAAAGATTAAAAAAATTTTTTTTAAGGATTTTTTTTTTTTACTTGGAAGAGTTACACAGAGAGAGAAGGAGAGGCAGAGAGAGAGAGAGAGAGAGAGAGAGAGGTCTTCCATCCACTGGTTCACTCCCCAGTTGGCTGCAATGGCTGGAGCTGCGCCAATCCGAAGCCAGGAGCCAGGATCCTCTTCCGGGTCTCTCACAAGGGTGCAGGGGCCCAAGGCCCTGGGCCATCATCTACTGCTTTCTCAGGCCATAGCAGAGAGCTGGATCAGAAGTGGAGCAGCTGGGACTTGAACTGGAGCCCATATGGGATGCTGGCACTGCAGGCAGCAGTTTTACCTGCTACACCGCAGCACTGACCCCTAAAGACTTTATTTTATTTTTACTTGAAAGTCAGAGTTAGAGCAGAGGCCGAGAGCTTCTTCCAGGTCTTGCACATGGGTGCAGGAGCCCAAGCACTTGGGCCATCATCTACTGCTTTCCCAGGCTATAACAGAGAGCTGGATTGGAAGTGGAGCAGCTGGGACTGGAACTGGCATTTATACGGGATGCTGGCACTGCAGGTGGTGGCTTTACCTGCTATGCCATAACACTGGTCCCGACTTATAAGCTTTAATTAGCCTTTAAAATCCCTGTGACAGATAATTTTATTTAAGAAAATTGAATATTTAAGTTGATGACTGCTCCAAAGAAGAAAGCAGTCACTTAAATTTCTGGCTCATGTCTTGGCTATCAAAGAATGCTTGTAGAAGAGAACATGGAAGTGGCACGTTGTTCCTTTTGAGTCTAGGAAAGCAAAGAACCCTTTTCATTATGCTTATTACTGGCTTAGTTGAATCTCACATTGCCTTAACTTAATCAGTTATATTACTATTTATGTGATGAGTAGGCCAACTGTAAAGAATATGTACACCTTGAAGTTTAGGTTAACACAATGCCCAGAAATAAGTATGTTCTGATTAATTTGTCCATTTTTAGAGTTAATCTAACTCCTTTTTTCAGCACTTGCTGAAAAATAATTTTAAAATGTTCAGATTCATTTATTACTTTATTTAATATATTCTCCAGGAAGTATAACTTGAGTATTCTTTGAGTCAACATCTCACGTGGTTGCAGAGTTTTTTAGCCAGCAAGGGGTGGTAGTACTGAGGGTGGTGGCACATTTAGCCTTCCTGACACGTCTGCCTGGGGTGTGGCCAGTTTGTGAGTTGTTCATGACAGCAGCTTGGATAAGATAACTGTGGAGATCATGCATTTCCTCATGAACAGTACTCTCTCCTTTCACTTCTCTCCCAAGGGTAGACGTTTTATTCTACAGGATACATGGCAGTATCAGACTACTTTCTCTCCTGCAGCCTAATTAGAGATATAAAACAAATACATAAAATATTGTGGAATTATAAAAACATAATGTTCAGTACCCATACAAGAGCTCAGATCATCAGAATTATGGGCTTTAAGAGTAAAGAGAGATTAGTGATTACCAACCATTGCAGGTTGAGCACAATTGGGATCTGTAGCATGGAAGGTAGAAAGGAGGGTGGCAAAATAAGGCTGACCCTACCAACAAAATGGATATGAAGAAAAAGAGGAAAAATGCATAGTGATCTATCCACAGGCTATTGAAATAAGTATTTATTATTAAGAAAGTAATCAGTTTTGCTTTTTTTCTTAATAAACTCAATCTTGATGGCTTGCTTACTTATATTTTTCTTTTATCATGAAAGCCAGATAAAAGTTGGTTGGAACTTTTGGTTGGTTTTAATTGATTGAAAGTTTCTAGGGTTATGTTTAAATGGATTGTGTATTAAGAGTATAACCTGACAAACTGTCAGTGTCTGGATTTGAAGTTTCCTGTGTTCTTTCCAGATAGGCCGATACAAATATGATTGCATGTGTGGTTTTGTTTTAGAAAAGCCAGTGAAGGTTTGAAGAGTATCAATCCAGATGACACAGTGCCCTCCATGCGACTGCTGGCCTATGGTAAGTTAAAACTGCATGGTTTCATAACAAACTCAGAATTGGCATAAAAATCATTTTCATATTTTGAATGTTTATAGGTTTCAAACAATATTTTATTACTGCCTTAGTCTGTTGTTTACTTTCCCAGCTTTTCTGGTTCCTTCCGTAAAGGAAAGTGATTGCTACTGATCCTTATCTGCATGTTCATTAAATATCAACTGGAGCATACACGGTAGTGAACTACCAGTTTCCAAGTGATTAACTGTTCCTTTCTCTGGATGTCTACCATGGCTTTGGCTGTAACTGGGAGGACTCTTCATAGCGATGTAGTTGATACCTCTGTGTATTATTCTTTCAGAATTATGTTTAAAGATTGGGCCTAGATCCCTAAATTGAGTCACTCCAGTTTGGCTTAGGGGTCATCCCTTCTCATTCACAGCTGCCCAACTCAGCTCCTGTTCCAAGCCATCAAGCTTTATTGACTCTGCTCTCATAAATAAAGGCAACTTCAGCATCATATCCCCTCTGCCTCACTTGTTTCTATTGTGCCTTTCTAGGTCTCTCTCATTTATTTCTCTGCTGTGTTCCATTATTCATTTCTTCTCCTACCCTTTCTCTCTGCACTCGTCATTTAGCCAAGCGTGCCTTTCCAGTGTCTACCGTTTCAACAGCAGCATATGCGTCGTGTTTCCTAGTCTTTCAGAATCTGATTTGAAGAGAAATCCTAGGAGGAAAAGGGTTTAACAGTGTTTTTCTTCTTTAGTTTCTGGCTTGGGCTTTGGAATCATGAGTGGAGTATTTTCCTTTGTGAATACCCTGTCGGACTCCTTGGGGCCAGGCACAGTGGGCATTCATGGAGATTCTCCTCAGTTCTTCCTCAATTCAGGTATGTGTCTCATAGGTGTGAATACTCAGGTTTTTTTGTTAAATGATCGTCTTTACTGGAGTTCAGTGACTTAGGAATACAAGTGAATAGAAATTTATGGTACATCTTTTACTGGAAAAATACTTTTAGCCACTGTGATGTAAAGAACCTAGGAAAATAACAATTTTAGAGTGCTTCAGGATTTTAGAGTGGAATTTAGCTTGCCTAAAATTTACTTTTTTTGGACTATACTAACAGTATTTCTGTATGGTTGAAATTTTAGAAGTGAATTTTTATAGGCCATATGCATTTTGGTTTTATAATTTTATACTTATCTTCAGTAGAAGCCCTAATCATTAATTTATCATTTTGGTGCCTTTTGAGGATAGGCAGTATAATTTAACCTTGAAATTGAAGGAGAAAAATATAATAGATGAGTTGATGTTTTTATCCACAGATGTGATATAGAAGGACCAACTCATTTCAAATGGTTTTTTCATCCCCCAGGTAAAAATTGTCATGCTGCAGCAATCATAAATTTGTGTTGGTAACATACACATAATTAACAAGTTTTCTCCTATCCACAAGAAGATTCTTTAAAAATTAGAAGGAGAACCCCATTATATATTTAGTTATCTCCATGACAATTATGCCACTGAAGTAGGTGATCCCATGTGCACATTGTTTCAATTACATCATTATTTATTTAACATCTATAATCCTTCTCGAGGAGATTACTCTGTGTAGAGGAATCAGACCAAAAAAATGAGTAAGTGTTCCTTTAATACAGTAGCAGAAAGGATAGGAGTGTGACCCATGAAAACATACTGCTGCAGTACAGAGATGTCCTGCATGTCACAGTGATCCCAGCCCAGTGACACAATTCTCAGGGGACCCTTTGTTCCCATTTCACTTCAGGCCTTGGCCTCTCCCGTCTGGGTCACTAACAGCATCTCCTAGTTGATCAGTCTCCTGTGCACACTGCACTTTCTGTGTGAAACTGTCTTTTATCCTGCTACCTAACAAATCTTTCCCATTTCAAAACTATTTTGGCTTTCCAAGGTCTGCAGGATAAATTTAAGACCCTTTCATTTATCTGGCTACAAGGGAAGTATGTCAGTGGTCATACTTAGTGTTGCCTCCAACATAGCGAATCATCTTTCTTTTAAATATTCTGTAATTATAACATTTCTGGCACATTTTTTAATGAGTGCTAGGTTTTTAAAACAGATGTAATATTAGTAAAATCCACTACAGTTTAATAAAGATTAGTAAAGCATAGTCATGAGAGGTGTTACCCCTACGGCTTTCTCTTTTCTTATTATTTTTGATTTTCGAGTTTTGCCACGTTCTTTCACTAGATGGTGCTAATTCCCTTTAGTGAGCTAGACTGTTTTCATATGATTTCTTAGGTTTGTTGGTACTTGGGAGATAATATTTATAATTTCTGTGAATTTAAGGAAAAATTCCATGTTCAGTATAACATATCTTGATATCACTAGCCAAGTTAGGATGGCAGAATAAACAAAGAATACTGGGTCACTGACTATTATATCTGTTTCAGTTAATTGTGTGTTAAGATATTTGTGGGTAAACAGATTTTACAGGCAGGCATAGTTTATAAATAATGTGTATAAGTTAATTTTTAATATTTGTACTTGTATAGTAGGCTAGCATTAAATTTTAATAGAATCATTGCTCTTTCTTGGTAAAATGGTATAGAGATAAAAATGTGGAAATTGGAGTCCTAAGTTCAAGTCTTACCTTGGCTTATTAACTTAGTTGTTTGGGTAATTCATTTGGTTATTTAACCATTCATTCTTCAACTAATTATTTTTATTGAGTGGGTGTTATATCAAACAGTAAAAATATAACCTAGTTAATGTCTGTACATTCTACTTATAGAAAGAGAATAAAGACAATGTACAAATTCTGTACATAGAAGGAGAATAAAGACAAACAACCGATTACAATGCAGTGTGATAAATCTACAAGGTGGGAGAGCCTTGAGAATACAAGGACAGGCTCCAAGTCCCTGATGGATGGTTCAGCACTTTGCCTGCGTGGCAATTACCTCTGTTGTGATGAACTGACTGATGTAGTTTGTTGAAAGTCTCTCTCTGGTTAGATGCTAAGGCACAGGGCAAGACTCCGTCTTATCTTGTTGGCTACTGTATCCCTAGCACCTGGTGGAGTCCTTTGTTTCTAGATAGCACTCAATAAATATCTTCTGAAACATGAAAGCTAGGCACAGCTGACAGAGGAAGTGTGGTTTGAGTAGAGATGTAATTAAAGGCTACGTAGCTAGGCAGGTTAAGGAAGGGGTTTGTCAGGGAAGAATGTCCCAGGTGGAGGGAGGAGTCCTCCCTGCTGGCTGGAGATAAAGGTTGGGCAGAGGGAATGTGGTACTCCATCTAACCTTCAGTTTCTTGCTCTTTTCAGAGAGGGCAAAAATCATGCCTGTCATTTAGTAATTAAGCAAAATTTATTTAGGAAATATATATATTTAAGTGTTTTATAAACTCTAAAATGGACTAATAGGGGCTGGTGCTTTGGTGAATCTGATTAAACTACGGCCTTCAGTGCCAACATCCCAGATGGGTGCAGATTTGAGTCCTGGCTTCTCTACTTCTGATCCAGCTCCCTGCTAATGTGCCTAAGAAGGCAGAGGGAGATGGCTCAAGTCTCTGGACCCTGCCATCCACGTGGGACACGTAAAAGAAGCTCCTTACTCCTGGCTTCAGTCTGGCCCAGCCCCAGTTGCTATGGCCATTTGGGGAATGAACCAGTGGATGGCTATCTGCCTTTCTGTTTCTCCTCTTTTTCTGTAACTCTATCTCTCAAATAAATTTTTTTTAAAATTTGGGATAAAAAATATAACACTCTAAACCATATTCTAGGATAATTGGTTTCATTCATGGGGAACAATTAAAAACAGCTGTAAAAATGTACATTTAAACAGGTTATGTTAAGAAATTAAAATTTTCCCTATATTGCCATTTGATTAAAAAATAAAAATGGAAACAACAAAAATTTGGCACCTTATAAATATGAAACAGGTTGTTCGGGAATAAGAATGAAAAAAAAAAAAAGTGAAGATTGGAATGTAATGTTTCAAACAAAAAGGTTTGATCCATTCCGGCTCATAAACTAATATAATAGTGTTCATGATTTTGCAAATTCACCAAATCTTTTCCCCTACATTGGTTTTGTTGTGATGGGTTCTCTTGAGTTCTACCCATGATTGCCCTAGTAACAGTCCACACACTGTTAAAGAATACCAGATAGACCCAAAAGTGGATTCAGTGGCCGGTGTTGAGGTTGGGGCTTCCGAGCAGCCACTCAGTGAGGAAGGTCATGCAGCCACTGTACAGCTCGCACATGCACAGGGAGATCTGCAGGGGATGCCAATAATATTTCTCTGTAGCATGGATGAGGAACAACACCAGATCCCCATCTAAGACAAATGGTTGGATCAAAATAAAGCCATCTTTTATCCACTTTGTCATATTCTTTCCATAAAGATGCAATTAAGACATCAGGGTCTGCAACATTTCTACCAAAGACAAGTAGACAAAAGGGGCTTCCAGCACCAGGGAGTCCTAGCAGAGCCAGGCGAGCCCCCGTGGCCGGTCTGTCCCCTCCTGCGGCCCCAGCACAGGTCCAGCACTCCGTCTCCACCAGCAGCAGTGAGTGACTCACCATGGTCCCAGCTTCCACCCTGTGCCTGTGCTTCCTGCTCCCAATGCACAGGGAACCTTGAGGGAGGGGAGGGAACAGAGAGTAAATAAATCTTAAAAAAAAAAAAACAAGGACTAACAATAGTATCAAAATAGAGATTTTGGTTCTCAAGATGAAAAAACATTTTGGCAAAATAATTTCCATAATTCTGTGTGGAATCTAGGTTTGTTACTCTGAATTACCTCCTTTACATATTAGGAGAAAAATGTCTTTAACTAGTACTCAATAAAAAACGGTATCTTGTACTTTATCTTTTAAACATCCCCAAAACTTTTATAGATGTTTTTTAGGCAATGTTCTTTTTTTTTTGAAAACATATGCTAGTTGTTTTATTTATTTTTAATAGAAAACTCTTATTTAATAAATATAAATTTCAAAAGTACAACTTTTTAATTATAGCGGTTCTTCCCCCATAACCACCCTCCCACCCGCAAACCATCCCCTCTCCAATTCCCTCTTCCATCTCATTCTTCATTAAGATTCATTTTTGATTATATACAGAAGACCAACTCTATACTAAATAAAGATTTCAACAGTTTGCACCCACACAGCAGCAGCTTTACCTTCTATGCCACAGCACCATCCCCTCTTTCTTTCTTTGTAAAATATTTATTTATTTGAAAGTCAGAGTTATGGGGTTGGTGCTGTGGCACAATGGGTTAATGCTGTGGCCTGAAGCACCGGCATCCCATATGGGCACCAGTTCGAGAACCAGCCGCTCTGCTTCCAATCCAGCTCTCTGCTATGGCCTGGCAAAGCAGTAGAAGATGGCCCAAGTCCTTGAGCCCCTGCACCCACATGGCAGACCTGGAAGAAGCTCCTGGTTCCTGGCTTTGGCTTGACACAGCTCTGGCCATTGTGGTCATTTGGGGAGTGAACCATCGGAGGGAAGACCTCTCTCTCTCTCTGCCTCTTGTCTCTCTGTGTAACTCTGACTTTCAAATAAATAAATCTTAAAAAAATAAAAAGTTACAAGGAGAGAGAGAGAGAGAGATCTTTCATCAGCTGGTTGATAGCCCAGAAGGCCACAATTGGCCCAGGCTGGTCAGGCTGTAGCCAGGAGCTTCATCCATGTCTCCCACATGGGTGGCAGGGGCCCAGACACTGGGGCCACCTTCCAGTGCTTTCCCCAGGCCATTAGCAGGGAGCTGGATTGGAAATGGAGTAGCCAGGACACCAACTGGTACCCATATGGGATGCTGGTGTCACAGTTACCCCCTGAGCCACAATACCAGCCCTGAGTTTCTCTTTGTGTAGCATTTTAAGAATAATCTCTACAACCTGGCAGTTTTTTAAAATGTGAAACTTTAAAATGAAAATCATGAGGCCAGTGCTGTGGCCTAGTAGGTTTAGCCACCTCCTGCAGTGCTGGCATACCACATGGGCACCAGTTTCAGTTCCAGCTGCTCCACTTCTGATCCAACTCTCTGCTGATGCTCCTGGGAAAGCAACAGAAGATGGCCCAAGTCCTTGGGCCCCTGATACCCATGTGGGAGACTCGGAAGAAGCTCCTAGTTTCGTCCTGGCCCAGCCCCAGCTGTTTGGGGAATGAACAAGTGGATGGAAGATCTCTTTTTCTGTCTCTGCTTCTCACTCTCTGTCTTTCAAATAAATAAATAAATCTTAGAAAAACAAAAAGAAAAATCTTTGTAAGCATGACTATCTCAGTACGTGTGTTACCAAATACCAAGGTGGCAGAGAAAATATGTATAACATCTCTTAATGATAGAAATAAAATGACTGACAATAGAGTTTAATCCAAAATTTTTATCCTTTCCTGGATTGATCATAATCCTTATTTCTTATAATAAGTTATCACAGCTGCCACAGTGTGATATGCTGTTCCTATATGTTATTTCTGTCATCAATTTTGTTGTCAAATATGTATTTTTTGTTATTTTTTAAAGTTTGTTTATTTGAGAGATTGAGCTACAAACAGAGGGAGAGACAGAGAGAAAGGTCTTCCATCTGCTGGTTCCCTCCCCAAATGGCCTCAACAGCCTGTGCCAGTCTGATCCAAAGCCAGGAGTCAGGAGCTTCTTCCAGGTCTCCCACATGGGTGCAGGGGCCCAGGGACTTGGGCCATCTTCTACTGCTTTCCCAGGCCATAGCAGAGAGCTGGATCGGAGAGGAGCAGCCAGGATGCTGCTGCCATATGGGATGCTGGTGCTGCAGGCAGTGGCTCAGCCTACTACCCCACAGCGCTGCCCCTTGTTTTCTGTTTTCTTTATATCAATAGGGTATTAGTCTTTCTTTCAAGCTACTCAGAAGACAGAATAGAAAGTTTTACTCTTTGGAATGTCCTTTCATGAAACCTTGGGCTATGGCAGACTCTAGTAGCCTGTGCCATATTGTAAAGTATGAATGTCACAGGCGTCAGTGTAGAAATAGCTCAGTGTACTGCGTCATAATCTGGCTGAAAGAACGACACGGGCTGTGGCTCTAGCTAATGTTCCCGTGGATATGTTCCAGACCACCTTCTGAGTCACTGGTGTGTCTTTCCTCACCATGGGTGTGTGGCCAGTCTTTGTTCCTCTGCTGATGGCCTTTTGGTTCAAGAAGTCAAATGTCTTCTACTCTGTTCTCTGTAGGCCTTCTTTCTTCTTCATGTGTGAAACAACCCTTATTTTCTTCATCCTCTCCTGCCTTTAATTTTTGCAGTTTTGAGGGGTTCCCTTTTATCTTAAATTTCAGAGGTTCTCTCTCTCTCATTTATTTATTTATTTATTTATTTATTTATTTATTTATTTTACTTTAGAAGTAGAGTTAGAGACAGAGGGAGAGACACAGAGAGAGGTCTTTTATCCACTGGTTCACTTCCCCCAGATGGCTGCAATGGCTAGAGCTGCGCTACTCCGAAGCCAGGAGTTTCTTCCAGGTCTCCCACGCAGGTGCAGGAGCCCAAGGACTTGGACCATCTTCTACTGGCTTCCCAGGCCACAGCAGAGAGCTGGATTGGAAGAGGCGCAGCTGGACTAGAATCGGTGCCCCTGTGGGATGCCAGTGCTGCAGGCAGAGGCTTAACCACTCTGCCACGGTGCCGGGCTCATAGACGTGTTTTTCCATAGCCATGATAAGCAGAATATACTCTGCGAAGATGCTTTGTGTTAGACAAAGTCACATATTTCAGACATCATCCAGTATTGTATGTTTCTTTTCTTTTCCTTTTTGAAAGTCAGAGTTAGAGAGCTTCCATTCACTGGTTCACAGCCCAGAACAGGGGTTAGGCCAGGTCAAAGCCAGAAGTCAGAAGCTTCTTCTGGGTCTCCCATGTGGGTGCAGGGGCTCACATGCTTGGGCCGTCCTCTTCTGCCTTTCCAGACAGACTAGCAGGGAGCTGGGTCAGAAGTGGAACATCTGGGCCATATGGGATGCCAGCACTGCACATAGTGGTTTAACCCACTGCACCACAGTGCCAGCCTCCAGAATGGTGTATTTCTATGTTTAACCCCGTAGGAATACGTGTGTGTGTGTGTGTGTGTGCCCACCGCATACAAAATTTATCACTTCAAAGTGAATAAAACCAAGCCATCTTCACCTTTCTTGCTCAATTTAGCCTTCTTCATCAGTCTCACCTTGATCCTGCATAGCTCTGTAACTATGCTGGAGAGAGGTGCTGGTGTTTAACAATTACTGACCTGTTCTGTGCTGACTTCATCCCAAGGGTGCTCTTCACTCCTGGGATCACTTGTCTGCCTCTCCACAGCTCTTCTAAAGAGAGTCAGAATGCTCACGTCACAGCCACTGCATTACACAACTTCTCGGAGAACTGTTCATGTTGTAACCTGTTTCCTTGCTGTACTCACATTTTTCCAGCACTATTCCTGGAAGATTTTACTTCCCAGAACCTCACTTTTCTTACTGTATGCGTAAGTATTTGGAAATCTTGGAATTCTTTTGAGCAGTTAATCAACCTTAAAGGGTAGACCTGTTGGATTTGATGACCTTTTTCATTTTTCTGAAGTCATCCTTAACGACTTATGCTTGGATATTTTTTCTTGAGATTAAAGCCCATTGTTTCAGGTGGTAAACTGGTTTTTCATCTCTAGTGGGGCTTTCTCTTCACATTGAGAGGAACAGCAATTTGAAAAACTGCTGACTTCTCATCATAAATTCAAGAGGAACAGAAAGACAGTGGGACAGCATTTTTAAGGTGGTGCAGCCCTGCATTCTTCCTCATCTTAGCTGATACAGTTCCATCCTTCCAGTTGCTTAGGCCAGTTATTTCACTGGGATAATTCTGAGTCTTTCTTTCCAACTACAAATCTTACCTCAATTTCCAATTAAATCGTCAAGTTCTTACTTGAGGGCTTGCCTTTGCTTTATACGTGGTGTCAGGAGTAGGTGGTTTCAGAGCAAACATTTAAAGAAAAGGTAAATCTGATAGTATTGAAACTATTTCAGACCAGAGACCGACATGGCAAGGTCTTAATTCATTTCCTGATGTCCATGAAGCATTAATGGGAAGTAAGAGCATTCTGAGAGTCCCTATCCACTGCCTGCAGCCTGAAGGTCAGTTCCCCTGAGCAAGTTGTACCACAGGCTCCTGTAAGCACTGCCTGGGGCACCATGCTTCCAGTAGCAACTCTAGCCAATGAGTTTTGAGTAGTTTTAGCATAGCACTTTGGAGGCAGTAGTTAATACAGGAAGTTTCAAATGCAGTTTTTAAATAAAGATTTATTTATTTGAAAGGCAGAGTTAGAGAGATCTTCCATCTACTAGTTCACTCAACAAATGGCTGCAACGACTGGAGCTGGGCCAGACAGGAGCCAGGAGCTTCTTCCAGGTCTCCCACTTGGGTGCAGGGGCCCAAACACTTGGTCCATCTTCTGCTGCTTTCCCAGGCACATTAGCAGGGAGCTGGATCAGAGGTGGAGCAGCCAGGACTTAAACTGGCACTCAGAATGCCAGCACTGGCCCCTCAAATATTTCTTAATATACCACATATGAAAAAACAGAAGAGTTGTGTTTCTTCCAGGAGCCTTCCTAGGATCAACAAGCAGGAGTCAGAGCAGGGTTTCTCAACCTCAGTGCTCTTGACACTTGGGGCCAGATAATTCTTTGTTGGGGGGGGGTTGGGGGGGGCACTGGGAGCTGCCGTGCATAGCATAGGATATTTAACAGCATCCCTGGCTTCTATCCCCTAGATGCCAGAAGTATTCTGCCCTGGGCCCCCAGTTGTGATAACCACAGATGTCAGTAAACATTTACAGACTGCTGGGGGTGGGGGTGGGGGTGGGGGTGAGAGGAGGGGTGGGCAAAACCATCGCAACTGAGAGTCACTGAGTTAGAGGGAAGGCAGACTTGATTTTGGGTTCAGAAGGAACTTCCACAGCAGCTGTTTAATGAAGTAAGGTCCTAACCTGCAGGCATTTGAAGTAGGATTGGTGTTTTCATTGCGTAGGAGACTGGATGAGACAAATTGAAGGGACTCCTAATGCTGACTCTCTAGGAGATGAGTTAATTAGGGGAGAGTGTCTCATCATTCTTCAGTATTTGCTGGGGGGACTTTAAACATAAAGTCATACCCTTTGCATTCCATTCAGCTCGTAAACATGCTTTGCAATGTTCTCATAAGTATAAAATGGTAAGCGCTGTTTAAATACCTGCAGTCATTTAAGTTGCTTTTGGGACATGTTCTTTATGATCTTGTTAGTATTAAGGGACACCACTGCACCTTTCTTACTGCCATGTAAAATTTGAGTTGGTTTCAAAGTGTATTTTTTTAATCTTGGAGAATATTATTTGTTTGGTTTTATGTATAATAATAATAAACCAGGTTACAGAATTGCCTTACAGTTTTTAAAGCAAAACATTTAAGTTAAATATCCTTGGGGAAAGTCATTTTCAGAAATAGTAGCTAGTTCTGGGACCTGACTCCTACTCGTGCTAGATGATTGGGGATCTCTTAAGAAATGTTGAGGGTTTCTGCAACCAGAGAGACAGAAAGTCTCCCTCTTCACAGAATCCTGAAACCCCACTTCTTTCTGTTCCTTAGAAAAATGAACCAGAAGCTCATTTGTGTTCATGTCCTTCCTCTGGACTATTAACACTGGGCCTTGGATTTTGAGAAGGCTTCCTCTGGCCATTGCTGCCACCACCCAGCAGCACCTGTCAGCTGTCTCTTACCATGAATTAGAGATACACTGATGTTGTCAAGGGAAGCCAGATAGTAGCGATTTCCTTGTTCTCAGGGATCCAGCATGAGCATCAGTTGCTATTTTAGGCCATTGTTTTTGCAAGGATGGAAAAAGTAGATATCAGGAATGATGGAGAGAGGGACAAGTGTGAAAATGAGGGTGCTTATGAATCTATGTGCTAGAGTACATAGCCAAGAAGAAAATGTGTCCTCTTACCTTGTTTAGAAATATGTTGGATTAAAACATTCTCTCTCCCCCAAGAGAATTTGGTTTAGAAGACTTTTAAAAGATTTTATTTTTACTTGAAAGAGTTAAAGAGAGGCAGAGGCAGAGAGAGAGAGAGGTCTTCCATCCACTGGTTCACTCCTCAGATGGTCGCAATGACTAGAGCTGCGCCATTTCAAAGCCAGGAGCCAGGAGCTTCCTCTGGGTCTCCCACTGGGATGCAGGGGCCCAGGGGCATGGGCCATCTTCCACTGCTTTCCCAGGCTGTAGCAGAGAGCTGGATTGAAAGAGGAGCAGGCAGGATTCGAACTGGCGCCAATATGGGATGCCAGCACTCCAGGCAGCAGCTTTACCTGCTACGTCACAGCACCGGCCCCAGCTTAGAAGAGGAAGGCCAGGGACTGGCGCTGTGGCGCAGTGGGTTAATGCCCTGGCCTGAAGTGCCAGCATTTCATATGGGCGCCGGTTCTAGTACCGGCTGCTCCTCTTCTGATCCAGCTCTCTGCTATGGCCTGGAAAAGCGGTACAAGATGGCCCAAGTCCTTGGGCCCCTGCACCTATGTGGCAGCTCCAGCCATTGCAGCCGACTGGGGAGTGAACCATCAGATTGAAGACCTCTTTCTCTGTAACTCTGGCTTTCAAATAAATAAATAATAAATTAAAAAAAGAATTATTCAGCTTTCTGAATGTTCCAAAATATTAGCAATTATGGGAGCCCCTTTTGTTGATCTGGATTATAGGCTAACTTTGATATTCTTTTAGCTTAGAGAGATTTTTTTCCTACTGTTAAGAAAAATACTAGAACAAAACTAATTTTAGGGTTAGATTCATTGTAAGAGTTTCGTAACTTTAGGAACATAAGTTGAAAAAGATTTAGTAATTATGAGGTACTAACCTGGAAATACTATTAACAAATATTTGTAGTTGGGCTTAATTCTGTTTACTAATGAGAAGTATCAAAGATATGTATAGCTGTAGCTGCATGTGTGTAGCAGAATAGCACAGGCGTCCTGGACTCAGTTTCTGTGTGACGTCTTCCTAATTGTAGAGGAGATGCAGTGCACTCAGTGCTGGAGCATAGCGCCTGTGGTAGTAAAGGCCTATGGTGACAGTGGAGATGCAGTGCCCCAGTGCTGGAGCATAGCGCCTGTGGTAGTAAAGGCCTATGGTGACAGTGGAGATGCAGTGCCCCCAGTGCTGGAGCATAGCGCCTGTGGTAGTAAAGGCCTATGGTGACAGTGGAGATGCAGTGCCCCCAGTGCTGGAGCATAGCGCCTGTGGTAGTAAAGGCCTATGGTGACAGTGGAGATGCAGTGCCCCAGTGCTGGAGCATAGCGCCTGTGGTAGTAAAGGCCTATGGTGACAGTGGAGATGCAGTGCCCCAGTGCTGGAGCATAGCGCCTGTGGTAGTAAAGGCCTATGGTGACAGTGGAGATGCAGTGCCCCAGTGCTCGAGCATAGCGCCTGTGGTAGTAAAGGCCTATGGTGACAGTGGAGATGCAGTGCCCCAGTGCTCGAGCATAGCGCCTGTGGTAGTAAAGGCCTATGGTGACAGTGGAGATGCAGTGCCCCAGTGCTCGAGCATAGCGCCTGTGGTTAGTAAAGGCCTATGGTGACAGTGGAGATGCAGTGCCCCCAGTGCTCGAGCATAGCGCCTGTGGTAGTAAAGGCCTATGGTGACAGTGGAGATGCAGTGCCCCCAGTGCTCGAGCATAGCGCCTGTGGTAGTAAAGGCCTATGGTGACAGTGGAGATGCAGTGCCCCAGTGCTGGAGCATAGCGCCTGTGGTAGTAAAGGCCTATGGTGACAGTGGAGATGCAGTGCCCCAGTGCTCGAGCATAGCGCCTGTGGTAGTAAAGGCCTATGGTGACAGTGGAGATGCAGTGCCCCAGTGCTCGAGCATAGCGCCTGTGGTAGTAAAGGCCTATGGTGACAGTGGAGATGCAGTGCCCCCAGTGCTGGAGCATAGCGCCTGTGGTAGTAAAGGCCTATGGTGACAGTGGAGATGCAGTGCCCCAGTGCTGGAGCATAGCGCCTGTGGTAGTAAAGGCCTATGGTGACAGTGGAGATGCAGTGCCCCAGTGCTGGAGCATAGCGCCTGTGGTAGTAAAGGCCTATGGTGACAGTGGAGATGCAGTGCCCCCAGTGCTCGAGCATAGCGCCTGTGGTAGTAAAGGCCTATGGTGACAGTGGAGATGCAGTGCCCCCAGTGCTGGAGCATAGCGCCTGTGGTAGTAAAGGCCTATGGTGACAGTGGAGATGCAGTGCCCCCAGTGCTGGAGCATAGCGCCTGTGGTAGTAAAGGCCTATGGTGACAGTGGAGATGCAGTGCACCCAGTGCTGGAGCATAGCGCCTGTGATAGTAAAGGCCTATGGTGACAGTGGAGATGCAGTGCCCCCAGTGCTGGAGCATAGCGCCTGTGGTAGTAAAGGCCTATGGTGACAGTGGAGATGCAGTGCCCCCAGTGCTGGAGCATAGCGCCTGTGGTAGTAAAGGCCTATGGTGACAGTGGAGATGCAGTGCCCCAGTGCTGGAGCATAGCGCCTGTGGTAGTAAAGGCCTATGGTGACAGTGGAGATGCAGTGCACCCAGTGCTGGAGCATAGCGCCTGTGGTAGTAAAGGCCTATGGTGACAGTGGAGATGCAGTGCCCCCAGTGCTCGAGCATAGCGCCTGTGGTAGTAAAGGCCTATGGTGACAGTGGAGATGCAGTGCACCCAGTGCTGGAGCATAGCGGCTGTGGTAGTAAAGGCCTATGGTGACAGTGGAAACCAGCCGGAGAGCAGTGCTGCTGCGTACACATGCAGTCAAGTAAGAACATAGAGTATTTTAAGAAGTGCCTGAGGGACCCCTTTCAGATACTGTGTTAAAATGGTAAGCTGAAAGGATGGCGCAACGTTCCATGGACTGTGTTTTGTGCACTCTGATAGCTCCAGTCCCTGCAGCAGTGCTTGGCTCACCCTGAGTAAATACAGGTGCTTGTATGGAATGATGGAAGAGGGGAGGAAGAAAATCAATGTGTGAGTAATACAAAGTCAGTGGAAGAAATAATCTATAAAAGAATATCTTTTTAATATATGGCCAAGAACCAAGGAAACTTAGGAAAATGTGGTGTTTCTGTTTACTTCATGTTCCTATCTGATAGTGCAGCTCACTAAGGACCCTGGCTTATTCATCTTTGAATCTGCAGATCATAACACATAGTAGTATTGAAAAGCTATGGTTTTCAATAGCTATAGGCCTTGTGGTGCAGCATTACTGATTAAGCTGCTGCTTGGCAGCCCATATGGGAATGCCAGTTAGAGCCCCAGCTACTCTGTGCTTCCATTCCAGCTTCCTGCTGATGCACCTGGGAGGCAGTGGATGATAGCCAACTTCTTGGGTCCCTGCAGCCCACGTGGGAGACCCAGATGGAGTTCTGGCTCCTGGCCCCAGCCTGGCCTAACCTTGCCTCTTACAGGCATTTGGGGAGTGAACCAGAGGATACTGCCTCTGTGTCATTCTGCCTTTCAAATCCATAAACAAAAATCTTTTCAGAGACTGGCAATTGTGGTACAGCAGGCTAAGCCACCACTTGCAGCATCGTCATCCCGTATCAGAATGCCATTTCAAGACCCAGCGGCTCTGCTTTGACCCAGCTCCCAGCTGTTGTGCCTGGGAAAGCAGCAGATGGTTGGGAGATATGAGTGGAGTTCTGGACTGCCAGCTTCAGCCTGGACCTGCCCCACTCACTGCAGCCACTTGGGGAGTGAACCAGCAGATGGAAAGTCTAGGTCTTTCCTACTCTCACTCTCACTCTGCCAGTCAAACAAGTCGTTTTTAAAAATCTTTTTAAGAAAATGTCTATAGTTGGGGCCAGCGCTGTGGTGTAGTGGGTTATAGCCCAGGCCTGAAGTGCCAGCATCCCATATGGGCACCAGTTCTAGTCCCAGATGCTCCTCTTCTGATCCAGCTCTCTGCTATGGCCTGGGAAAGCAGTAGAAGGTAGCCCAAGTCCTTGGGCGCCTGCACCCACATGGGAGACCCTGAAGACACTCCTGACTTCGGATCAGCCCAGCTCTGGCCATTGCGGCCATCTGGGGAGTGAACCATTGAGTGGAAGACCTCTCTCTCTGTCTCTACCTCTCTCTGTAACTCTGTCTTTCAAATAAATAAAATAAATCTTAAAAAAAAAAGTCTACAATTGGGGCTGGATTGTGGCATAGTGGGTAAAGCTGCCGCTTGTGAAGCAGAAATCCCTATGGGCACCAGTGTGTGTCTCAGCTGCTCCACTTCCAATCCAGCTCCCTCTAACAGCCTGGGAAAAGCAGCAGAAGATGGTCCAAGTGCTTGGGCCCCTGCCACCCATGTGGGGGACCCCGATGAAGCTCATGGATTCTCGCTTTGGTTTGACCCAGCCTGGGCCATTGTGGCCATCTGGGTAGTGAACCATTGAATGGAAGATGTCTCTGTTTCTCCTTTTCTCTCTAACTTTGACTTTCAAATAAATAAATAAATAAATAAATAAATAAATAAATAAATTTTTAGAGATTTATTTATTTATTTGAAAGGCAGCGAGAGAGAGGGAGGGAGGGGAGTCTTCCATCTACTGATTCACTCCCCCAGTTGGCCACAATGGCCAGAGCTGTGCCGATCCAAAGCCAAGAGCTAGGATCCTTTTCCAGGTCCCCAACACGGGTGCAGGGGACCAAGGACTTGGTCCATGCTCCACTGCCTTCCCAAGCCACAGCAGACAGCTGGATCAGAAGTGGAACAGTCGGGACTTGAACCAGTGCCCATATGGGATGCCGGCACTGCAGGCGGTGGGTTTACCCGCTATGCCACAGCACTGGCCCCTGATAAATAATCTTTTAAAAATGTCTACAAGTAAAAAAAAGCTGCAGCTTATCAACATTGTTTTTTTGCCACAACCAGGTGAGGAATTATCCTTATTTGAGAAATAAAGGAAATAGAAGTTCAGACAGTTTGTTTATTTATTTTTAGTTTTTATTTAATGAATGCATTTTTAAAGGTTTATTTAGGCTGGCGCCGTGCCTCAATAGGCTAATCCTCCACCTTGTGGTGCCGGCACCCCAGGTTCTAGTCCCGGTCAGGGAGCCAGATTCTGTTCCTGTTGCCCCTCTTCCAGGCCAGCTCTCTGCTGTGGCCCGGGAGTGCAGTGGAGGATGGCCCAAGTGCTTGGGCCCTGCACCCGCATGGGAGACCAGGAGAAGCACCTGGCTCCTGCTTTTGGATCAGCGCGGTGCGCCGGCCGCATCTCGTGGGCCGCGGCAGCCATTGGAGGGTGAAGCGTAAAGGAAGACCTTTTTCTCTGTCTCTCTCTCTTGCTGTCCACTCTGCCTGTCAAAAAAAAAAAAAGATTTATTTATTTGAAAGTCAGAGTTACACAGAGAGTGGAGAGAGAGAGAGAGGAGAGAGAGAGAGAGAGAGAGAGAGAGAGAGAGAGATCTTCCATCTGCTGGTTCACTCCCCAGATGGCCTCAATGACTGGAGCTGTGCTAATCTGGAGCCGGGAGCTTCCTCTGGGTCTCCCACATGGTTGCAGAGGCCCAAGGACTTTGGCCATCCTCTACTGCTTTCCCAGGCCATAGCAGAAAGCTGTATTGGAAGTGGAGCAGCCGGGACTTGAATCGGCGCCCACATGGGATGCCAGCACTTCAGGCCAGGGCATTAACCCACTGAACCACAGTGCTGGCCCCTAATGAATGCAATTTTTGATAGATACAGCTTTAGGAATACAGTGGTTCTTTCCCCCATACCCACCCCCCCACCCCCCCAAGCTCCCATCCTACCTCCCTCTCTCTCTCCCATGTCCTTTTTCATTATGGTTCGTCTTTAGTATAACTTTATATACAGAGGACCAATTCCATGCTAAGCATAGACTTCAACAATTTGCACCACACACCCACCCACCCCCCACCCCCACACACAACATAAAGAGTACAGTTTGGGGCGAAAATTTGTAGTCATTTCTCATATTACAATTCATTAGGGACAGAGGTCCTACATGGGGAGCAAGAGCACAGTGACTACTGTTGTTCCTTTAACAATTAACACTCTTTTTTTTATGATGTCAGTGATCATCTGAGGCTCTTGCCAGACAGTTTAGCTTGCCCAGTGCCACACAGTGGAGCTGGGAATCTGCCTCAGGATTTGTATGACTTCAGATATTTTTTTTATACAGTTACATTTGAGATTTTTGCAATTCCTTTTTTTAAAAAAAAAAAAAAAAAGATTTATTCATTCAAAAGAGTTACACAGAGAGAGGAGAGGCAGAGAGACAGAGAGGCCTTCCATTTGATGGTTCAAACGCAATTGGCTGCAACAGCCAGAGCTGTGCCAATCTGAAGCTAGGAGCCGGGAGCTTCTTCTGGGTCTCCCACATGGGTGCAGGGGCCCAAGGACTTGGGCCATCTTCTACTGCTTTCCCAGGCCATAGCAGAGAGCTGGATCAGAAAAGGAGCAGCCCAGCGGGCGCCACGGTGCAATAGGCTAATCCTCCACCTGTGGCACCGGCACCCCAGGTTTTAGTCCCGGTTGAAGCACCGGATTCTGTCCTAGTTGCTCCTCTTCCAGGCCAGCTCTCTGCTGTGGCCCAGGAGTGCAGTGGAAGATGGCCCAAGTGCTTGGGCCCTGCACCCCATGGGAGACCAGGAGAAGCACCTGGCTCCTGGCTTCGGATTGGCACAGTGCGCCGGCCATAGTGGCCATTTGGGGGGTGAACCAATGGAAGGAAGAACTTTCTCTCTGTCTCTCTCTCTTACTGTCTAACTCTGCCTGTCAAAAAAAAAAAAAATCCAGTTCAAATGTTTTCTCCTCAGTGAATTCTTTCCTGACACCTAACTTCTCCATTGAAAGCAACATATTCAATATATACTCAGTGCACAGCTGAAAAGTCTGGCCTGAGGATTATGTGTAATATCTTTGAAGTCAGGGGCTGGAGCTGTGGTGCAGCGGATTAACACCCTGACCTAAAGCAATGGCATCCCATATGGGCGCCGGTTCTAGTCCTGGTTGCTTCTCCTCTTTTTTTTTTTTTTTTTTTGACAGGCAGAGTGGACAGTGAGAGAGAGAGGCAGAGAGAAAGGTCTTCCTTCTTTCTGTTGGTTCACCCCCAAATGGCCGCTGCGGCGGGCACACTGCGCAGATCCGAAGCCAAGAGCCAGGTGCTTCTCCTGGTCTCCCATGCAGGTGCAGGGCCCTTCCTCCTGGAAGAGGGGCAACCGGAACAGAATCCAGCGCCCCAACTGGGACTAGAACCCAAGGTACCAGCGCCGCAGGCGGAGGATTAGCCTAGTGAGCTGCGGTGCTTGCCTGAACTGGATCTTAAATAAATGTTAGCTTTGGGTGCAATGAAATGGGGACAGATGGTAATGAGGGGTAGAGTACTCAGGCAAAAGAGATTCTGTTACAAAACAAGAAGACACAGAGGCGTAGTCCAAGTGAAGAAGAGTTCAGGTTTTGTGCTGTAAGATGAATTTGAAGATGAATAGAGGATATGTTGTCAGGATACTTTGGGTCTGGATTGTAAGAGGGCCTTGAATGCTAGTTGGTTTATTTTTAAAGTGTATCTTTTTGTTTCATTTTAGATTTATTTATTTATTTGAAAGTTATAGAGGAGAGGCAGGGAGAGAGGGAGGGAGAGGGAGAGGGAGAGAGAGAGAGAGAGAAAGAGAGAGAGAGAGTGATCTTCAATCTACTGGTTCACTGTCCAAATGGCCACAACCATCAGGGCTTGGCCAGGGGAAGCCAGGAGCTAGGAGCTTCTTGTGACTCTCCCACATGGGTGCAGGGACTCAAGCACTTGGGCCATCTTCTGCTTTCCCAGGCACATTAGCAGAGAGCTGGATCAGAAGTGGAGCAGCCGGGACTCAAGCCGGTGCCCATATGGAATGCTGGCTTTGCAGGTGGTGTTTACCTGCTATGACACTGCGCCAGCCCCTTAAATGCTAGTTTATGGTATTCAGACTTGACTTTGGAGGCAAAAAAGACCAGGAAAAATGGACATAGAAGTTGGAAGAAAGATGATTTCTTAAAGATGCATGCCTAAAGTGGACAGAATAGTGCTCTTTTGGCCAAGTATAGATGGAAGATCCCATAAGTAAGAGCATTTCCTGAGTAACGGAACTGTAAGGCTTGGCTAGTATTACAACTGAAAGGTCTCAGTCATAGCAATAATGCACAGAGAGAAGGACCAACATAAGCTGCTGAACAGATACACATTAGTACCATTCGTTCTCTTTTTGCTTTTATAAAACCTTTATGAGTATGAACACTTTTTGATGAAAAGTGTTAGTGTTTGCATTTGTGCCAGTTGCTGCTGTGGTCCTTTCTGACACAGAGAATCTTTAAAACTGAACCTCGGGGCATCTTCTGTGGTCTCAACATCAGCAGGCACCATCTTCAGGGGAGCTTCCCTTTCCAGGCTCATCACTGGGACTAACATACATCATTTTAGTTAGTCTACCATTACCTCAATTTTTTTTAAGATTGATATATTTATTTGAAAGTCAGAATTACACAGAGAAAAGGAGAGGCAGAGAGAGAGAGAGAGGTCTTCCGTCCGCTGGTTCACTCCCCAGTTGGCCTCAATGGCCAGAGCTATGCCGATCTGAAACCAGGAGCCAGGAGCCTCTTCTGGTACTTCCACATGGTTGCAGGGGCCCAAGGACTTGGGCCATCTTCCACTGCTTTCCCAGGCCATAGCAGAGAGCTGGATCAGAAGTGGAGCAGCCGGGTCTCAAACTGGTGCCCATATGGGATGCTGGCACTGCAGGCGGCCGCTTAACCTGCTATGCCATGGTACCAGCCCCACCTCAATGTTTTTAAAACTCTCCCTTTGCCTCTATTTTAGTTAAAAATATTTACCATCTTTTACCAAAATGACACCATTATACCAGATTTAACAGCCTACTTTCCTCTAACCACAAGAGTTGTGTCTTTTTAATATTTTTATTCATGTTTTTGACTGCATATAAATGAAATAATATTGTTTTTCCATGGTATTTTAAAAATTATTGGTTTATTTGAAAGTCAGAGAGACAGAGAGATCTCCCATTTGCTAGTTTACTCCCCAAATGCCTGCAACAGCTAGGCTGTACCAAGACAGAGACAGGAAGCAGAACTTACTCCCGGTCTCCCATATGAGTAGCAGGGACCCAACTACTTGAGCGGTTACCTACTGCCTCCCAGGATGCACGTTAGTAAGAAGCTGGAGTTGGGAGTAAAGCAGGGGCTTGAAACCAGGCACCCTGATATGGTTTGCAAATGACCTAAGCAGTGTCTTAACTGATGTCACACAAGCCCACCCCACCCCCAGTCTATTTTTCTATTTCCACTCAGCATTGTATTGTTGAGGTCATTTATAAAATAGATCATATAGTGTTCCATTATGTGAAAGCATTATGATTTATTTATTCATTCTGCTAATGCTGGGCATTTTTGTATTATAAATACATGTATTACAAAGTGAGCACTGAAAAAATATAAGGGGAAGCACCTGGCTCCTGGCTTCAGATCAGCGCGGTGTGCCGGCCACAGCAGCCATTGGGGGTAAACCAACGGAAAAGGAAGACCTTTCTCTATGTCTCTCCCTTACTGTACACTCTGCCTGTCAAAAAAATATTTATTGATTTTATTTGAAAGGCTGAGTAACAGAGAGGCAGAGGCAGAGAGAGGTTGTCCATCCACTGGTTCACTCCCCAAATGGCTGCAATGGTCAAAGCTGGACTGATCCAAAGCCAGGAGCCAGGAGCTTCTTCTAGGTCTCCCATGTGGGTGCAGGGGCCCAAAGACTTGGGCCATTCTTTGCTGCTTTCCCAGGCCATAGCAGAAAGCTGGATTGGAAGTGGAGCAGCTGGGACTCAAACCAGTACCCAAATGGGTTGCCAGCACTGTAGGTGGTGGCTTTACCTGCTACACCAGAGCACTGATATATTCTTGTGCATATTTCTTTATGCACATTTGTAAGAAATACTCTAGAGCAGTGGTTCTGAAACTTGACCATGCACTGGAGTTATCTGAATGGCTGTTTAAGCACTATCCTGGGCTCCTACTACCACTGCTCCTTATTCAGAAGATAGAGGGCATATCCTAACAATTTGTGTTTCTATCAGGTTCCCTGCTACCAATGACCCAAATTGCTTCAGAATATAGATTAGTGGGAGAATTGCTGGCGTGAAGTAGGGAATATAAAATTTCGCTTTGAATTAGCAATTTCAGATTGTTTTTCTAGTAGCAGTGTGAAAGAAAATCGTCAGACTTGAAGTTTTGCCAGTCTGGTGGGTGTTAGTGGTTTCTTCTTATGTGGCCAAGTTGGGAACTATATATGCCTTCCTTTTTTCATGTTAAGTCTTGCAGAGTGTATGGAACTCGCTTACATTTAAGCAAAGAATGTTACCCGAGATACAGGACACACAAGCACACATGCTAACATTATTCCACATAGAAACCCTGTGGGTATTGATCCGATTCAGGGCTTGATGCCTTAGAAGAATATTAGATAATTCTTATGAATTTTAATATTATGTTCTTTCATTGGCCTTTTAAAAATAAGATCCAAGGAGAAATTTCATTTTAGTGAGGAAATTTATATAAACAGGAGATGTTCCTTTTAATTAAGAAAAATCTCTTGCAGGTAGTATGGAAGGCAAATTGGGAAAATGCTGGTTAGATTTCATTAGCATCTTACTGACTTCCTGGGGAAGCTGCTTAAGAGCCAGATGCAAGCTGGCTTTTTGCTGAAAAAGTTTGCATTCTACGTGAGAAGCTGCCGTGGAGATGCCCCCAAGTTCAGAAACACTACTTTCTCAGCCAGCATTAGAGCACGCGTGTGTCAGGCCCTGCTTCTGGGTGCTGCTCAACCTGACTGCAGTGCAGGGCATTTGGTGGGCTTTGGTGTCTGTTGCCTGTGTGACTGGGCACTAATGGTCAACTGTCTTTCAGCTTTCATGACGCTGGTCATCGTGCTGCTGCACGTGTTCTGGGGCGTTGTATTTTTTGACGGCTGTGAGAAGAAAAAGTGGTACATCATTCTTATAGTTTTCCTGACTCATCTACTGGTGTCAGCCCAGGTGAGTGTTGTCACTGTACTCAAATTATTTTTTGGAAATCAAGTCCATAGAAGATTCTACTCTAAGTGAAATAAATGATCATGGGGAAATTCAGGAATGTCATGTCAATGAGTGACTCATCTAAGCCCTACTACAAGCCACGTAACGTTTTGGTGGGTCTCATTAAAGAGTTTCCTGTATCGTTTCTTTAGTGGACACAGTCCAAGCTGAGACCGTCTGGCATTGCGTGCTTCCAGAGCACATCTGAGGCAATTTCCATCTTATTTCAAACCTTTAAGATACACGTTTTTAATGGTTTTATATTATATAAAAACCATAACCTGTGTCACTGGTTTGTTATTTCTATTGCTTTGATTATTATAATACTATCTTTAATACTTTGTGTGTGAAACTTTCCCCATATGTTGTTTAGATTTCAAGGCATAGAATTATGAAGTTGAATGGCATAAACTTTGTAGACACTTGCTGTGCCATCTTACTCCTCTGATCAGTAACAAGAGTGCTTCACTCTCCTCACTGACATTATAATACTGCTGGTTTTCAAAATACAAGTTTTTAAATATTTTTTTATTTGTTTTGCTTAAAAGTCAGAGTTACACAGAGAGAGAAGAAGAGGTAGGGAGAGAGGTCTTCCATCCCTGGTTCACTCCCCAGATGGCCGCAACAGCCAGAGCTGTGCTGATCAAAAGCCAGGAGCCAGGAGCTTCTTCCGGGTCTCCCACACAGGTACAGGGGCCCAAGGACTTGGGCCATCTTCCACTGCTTTCACAGGCTATAGCAGAGAGCTGGATCGGAAGAGGAGCAGCCAGGACTAGAACTGGTGCCCATATGGGATGGCGGCACTTTAGGCCAGGGTGTTAACCCATTGTGCCACAACGCCAGCCCCTCAAAATACAGTTTAAAAAACTTGATACATTTTTGAAGTAATGTTTGCTGCTTTGGCTCTGACTTTTCTTGCAATTTATCATATATGATGGGTTTTCAAAAAGTTCATGGAAAATGTGTTTTCAGAAACACTGCATGAATTTCAGGTTTTTTCCCCTTTGCACTGAAGTAAGCTTATCTTTTAATTCCATTTTCCACAAACGTTTTGGAGGAGCTTTGAATTTGCAGCAGAATGACCCCTGAGACCACCTTGTCTAGGCCCTGTCATCTCTCACCTGAAAGGTTTCTCCTGGTGGCACCATACCTTGTGATTCTCTATTCTCCATCCATCTAGAGATTATAGCAGCTTTTCTTAGGCAGAGCCCCTTACCCTCTGACCTATCTAATACGCAGTCTTATTGCTATGCTCGCCACCATCTAAAACCTTTCAGTGGTGCAAGATGATAAAGTTACCCTTCATATAATGGCACGGGTGTAAAGCCAAGTCTTTGTGGGGAAAAAAATGGCAAAAGAGAATACCTTAAAATATTGACAGATGTTATCTCTAGGGATTGTGATTGTGGATTCTCTTATTCTGTACAGTTTGTCTTGTTCTAAATTTTCTACAACTCATTGCTTTTATAATCAGAAAAGAAGTTTCATGATAAAGCAGATAACCTTACAAATCCAATTAACCGTTCATATATTCAGCAAACGTTACATTGAGTGCCTTCTTTGATCCCTGTCTTTATAATTGAGTAGGGAATTGTAAGCAGTAAATGGTAACTATAATAAATAAGGAATTTTATAGTATGTTAGATGATTGGTGCTATGAAAAAAAAAATAAAATAGAGCAGGGTAAAGGGTCTTCAGAGTGTGGGTGGGGGAGGGGACATCACATTTCTTTATGATCAAGGTCAGCTTCATTGTGAAGATGGCATCTGAGGAAAAAGTACAGTAGAAGTGAGGGAGTTGGTTGTGTGGTGGTCTGGAAAAATAGCATCCTGGGCTGGACAGGTAGAGCTACAGTCATAAAACTAAAGGGCGTGGTTGGCACATTCTAGGAGGCCAAGGTGAGGTCAGAGAGAGCAAGGGGGAGATTGGGAAGAGACACGATTCGAGAGTTGATGGTGAGAGGGGAGTGGGAGGTTTTAAGCGAGATCCATACCCACACCTAGATAGTGTAGGGCTTTGACTTTGCCTCTCAGTGAAATGCGCCATTGTAAGGTGATGGGGAGAGGGACATGGACTCAGCATTGCAAAAGGTCCACTTTGCTGTGTTGAGAGTAGATTGTATGTAGTAAGGGAGAGATCACAACCATCCAGGAATGACAGTGATGACTTGGATGAGATAGCAATGAAGATAATGAGAGATGGTCAGATTTTAGGACATATTCTTGAAAGTAGAGAAGTAGAGCCAACTGTGTTTCCTGACAGACTGGATGAGGCACGTGAGAGAAAGAGGAGGAGCTGAGGCTATTTCAAGGATTTTGGCCTGGATAACTGAAAGGATGGAGTTGCCTTCTTTGAGCTGAGATGGGGAACCTTGTACAGGGAGGTGAGGAGTTCTGTTTTGGGCACATTGCCTTGGAAGTACCTGTTAGATACCTTAGATGAGATGTGTCAGGTAAGCAGTTGGATGAAAATGTCTGGAACTGGGGAGAGAAATCTGGGCTGGGTTTAAACAGACAAGATGAAATTGAGCCCCAGGATGCCTCAGCATTGAAGCTGGGGAGAAGTGGTGGAGCCAACAAAGGAAACAGGGAGGAGGGACAGTGAGGCGGAGGAAATCCAGGCAATCCTGGAGTCAGGTGTCCTGGAAGCCAAGTGTGTAATGAAGAACAATCAACTATAGCAGATGCCTGTGGACGTAGAGCCTTGGTTTGACATAAACGCTTGCCTGTCTTCCTATTGCAAAACTTGCCTCCTGCTGCTCCCTACCATTCACATCATATCCTTCATCTGAAGTGGTCCAGTGTAGCTTCTCAACAGGCAGCCTTTCCCCCTGCTGTTGGTGTGATTTGTCTCCTCTTCACCCAGGTCTGTTTGGAAAACTATTCATTTCATGTGAAGCCTGGGAAAGTTGCGTATTCCAGACTCATCACTCACTGATCACTGGACTTATTCATAGCTGTTATAACACTTATTCTTGGCTAGCATTATTTTATTTAATGTAGTTTTTTATAGCTCTCTTAACTAGAGCATGATCATCTGGGATGTGACTTTGTCAATCTTTGTATCCTCAATTCTTGGTACAATAAATGTTGGATATTAAATGATTGATGTTCTTCTCTTTAATGATCAAAAAGGAAGTTTGAAAGATTATATACCAAAATATTAACAGTAATCTCTCAGTGGCAGATTTCAGAGAACGATTGTGTGAGTGTGCGTTTTAATTTAACATACATATAGAAAAGTATACAAATCTCGAGTATACAGCTTGGTGAACTTTCCCATTGTGAACACACCTATGTAACTCATACCTAGTTGAGAATCAAAGCATTGCCAGGACACTGGAGCTTCCTTGAGCCTCCAATTATCACTTCTCCATTAAGAGTAACAAGGATCCTGACTTCCAAAGCCACAGCCTGGCTTTGCCTTTGGGTATTTTCTATAAACGGAGCAATACAATATTTATTCTTGTGTCTGACTCCTTTAGCTCAAAATTATGTTTGTGAGATTCATCCTGACATAATTCTAGATTGTTAATTTCTTTCTGTATGGTATACCATATACCAGAATTTATCCATTCTACACTATGTTTCATTTATGGTGTTGTCAGTTTTTTAACTATTGTGTATAGTATTGCTATGACTATCTCCTGTGTGTCTGTGGTGAACATACATATGTGTTTATTTTGGACATATGCCTAACAGTAGAGTTGCTGGGGCATGGGGTATTTGTGTGTCGGCTGTTTGTACTGCTGAATTTGTCAGAGTGGTTACATCGACTCCCACTCTGAGTTTGTGAGTTGCACTTTCTTTCCCTCCTTACCAGCACTTAGGATGGCTTTCTCTTTATTGTTAGCAATCCTGCTGAGTATATAATGGTATAAAATTAAACTTTTAATATGTGTTTTCCTGATGATTAATGAGGTTGAGCAAGTCTTCATGTGTTTATTGGCCTTTTGGGTAATTCTTTTGTGAAGTTCCTGTTCAGCTCTTTTGCTCATCTATTGACTTGCCTTTTTATTTTTGATCTTAGGGGGCTCTTTATATTTTCTATGAAGGAACACTTTGTCAGATGTATGAACTACAAATAACTTCTGTAGTGTCATTTGTCTTTATATTTTTAAATGTCTTTTGATTATCAAATTTCTTCACTTTAATATAGTCTAATTGATTCATTTTTCTTTAAGATTTCATTTTTTGTATTCTGTCTAATAATTATCTGAATTTCAAATTCCAGAAATTTTTCTCATTTGTATATTCTGATTTTCTATAATAATCATGTATTGCTTTTGTAATTGTTTAAAAGACAAAAAAGTTTGTTAAATAAAGAAAAATACAAAAGCACTTAGTACTTTATAAAATAAGTTAAAATTCAGTGGATTTTGAGGTGCCAAAATTATCCTGAAGAAGAATCCAGAAAATACCCATTGCCTATCATGTCCACAGATGATGCCTCTTGAGAGAAGCCCTCTCTTTGTGTAGGGTGCTACCTGAAAGGTCAGCCCGTTTCATAGGCCAGAGCTGATGGGTCAGAATCAATACCTTAGCCAGGGACCCGGGCGGGTAGTGTGAAGGTGAGAGGAGAAGGGGGCAGTGGACATACTGCCTGAGACCACCGAGAGGCAAAGGTGTGTGGTGGCAAACTGACCCTGTCAAATCCTGTCTTTTGTTTAGTGGAAATGCTGGGGCTGGGTGGGAACCCGTCTCGCCACCTTACCTTGGTCCAGTGGACGAAGTAGCCCTCCTCCCATCAAAGGCCACTCCCTCTGCTTGGGTTTAGACCCCATTCTACTCTGCTGCCTAAGGACATGTTCCATGGGATCCCTTATCCTGTGTCACCAGCCTCTCCCTCACTTCATCACACAGATTCACCTTAAAGAAAACACTTTGTGTTGTCCTGTTTCCTTCCTGCCCCCTTTATTCTACTTCTCAACAAAGCAGAATTTCTCAGAGTAGTGTCCTCAAGTTCTGTTCCCACCTCTTTATCTCTCAGACTTTTAGTCCAGTTTAGCATCTTTCTGCTCAGCCACCTTCTAGAACTGCCGTCAGAAGGGGTCTCCACTTTTCCAAATCAAATGGACATTCTTCTTCTTTCATCTCAATGGCCTTTAAAAAGTTAAAACATTCTCTTTCGACTTCTGCTGTATCACATTGTCCTGGCTTTGTTCCCTCACTGCTCCTTTGCAGACACCTGGGCTGGCTTTTTTTCTTTCCAGTAATTCGTAAAAGTTAGGGTTTCTTAGGGCTTGATCCTGACTTCTCCTTTCCCTCTACGGTTGCCCCTGAGTAATCACATCCATGGCCGTGGCTTCCAGTTCTGCCTGTAGGATGCGCTTCTGCATTCCTTTTCTAGCCCAGGCCTCTCTTTGCCCTGTACACATGTGTCCAGTGGCTTATCTGACATCTGTCTTTTGGCAAATCTCGTGGGCATGTTGCTTTTAACATGTCCTCTTTGGCCTTAATCCCTCACTCATCATTCCATGTGGGGTCTTTCCAGTTTGATCTTCTTGTCTTTGTCATCTCATGCAATGGCACCCCTGTTTACCCAAGGCCAGAAACGTGAGAGTCATTCTTGGTTCCTCCCTTCCTCACATTCACTTACCAGCCAGTCCCCAGTTCATATTGGCCACTCTGTCTCCACCACCAGCACTCTGGTCCAAGTGAGCACTCTGTGCTCTCAACATCTGCCTGTAAACTGAAGTTTAAAAAATCTGAATCAAGTCATTGGAGTCTCCTACCTAAAACCCTTCTGTGACCTTGCATTACACTTGAATATAAAATGCATACGCCTCATAAACGTGTTGGGGGTTGGCTCCTGCCCTCCTGTCTGGTTTCTTATCTGCTGCCCCCTCCACTCCGCAACATCATTAATACCGGCTCGTCTCAGCTCCTCAGCTGCACCACACTCTTCATCCTACTTTGGTTCCTCCCCTGGCCTAGACAGGATTGGCTCACTCCTCCTCCTGTATATGTCAGTTAAAATGCCACTTTCTTAGGGTCTTCCTTGGCCGCCCTGAGTGGATTCACTTGTTCTTACCTTTCCTAGATTCATCACAATTACTATTATTCTGACCTACCACGCCTCACAATTTGTAATTTGTTTTTTGCTGTCTTTACTGCCTCCCTTCCTTGTATATAAGCTCCTCCCTTAGGGTAGCTACTAGCCTTCACTGTTGCATAATGCAATACCTCTCAGCATTTCATGTTTTTTTTTTTTTAATAAATAACCTTTTGGAAGCCATGGTAATTGTGCAGATGCAAAATACTATTGCTCACTGTTCTGTTAAATACTAAAGATGCATACTAAAGTAGTTGGGATTTGTCTCCCTTTTTTTTTTTAATTCTAAGAGATAACATAAACATGAATGTAAACCAGGGCTAGGCTATGCAGATATGTGCTGTTGGTTCTAATGACTATCCCCTGGGTTACTGTGTGAATACAGCAAAGCGGGGGCCTGCAGGTGATTGACAGCAACAGCTGGATGTGTCTTTGAGGGTCCTTAACACATGACCTACATCCTCTGTGTGGTGACACCCCCCCCCAGGTAGTCAAAGTATTCCCTGTTTTTTTTTTTTTTTTAGTCTTTGGTTATCCCTTATGATAAGCAAGCTGTTATTACCCGAGCTGATTTATTTTTCCTTTGCAGACCTTCCTAAGTCCTCATTATGGAATAAATCTGCTGTCAGCATATATAATCATGGTGCTCATGGGCATCTGGGCGTTTTTTGTTGCTGGAGGCAGCTGCCGAAGCCTGAAACTCTGCCTGCTTTGCCAAGACAAGGACTTCCTCCTTTTCAACCAGCGTTCCAGATAACCTCCAGAAGCCAGCATTTCCCGAGCAGCAGGCTGCGTCCCTAGAGGAAGCACACTGTGCCTTTTCCTAAAAATTCCTGATTTTCTGATGGCATTAGAAAATCCTGTCCAGATACAAATCCCACTCACTTGGCTTTCACGGAGCAGCTTTCTGAAAGGGATCCGTCAGTGGTGCACCTCCTAGCCGCACGTTAGAATCGCCCATGGAAAATACGAATGCTGATTCGGCGCTCCCCTCCAGGCTTAGTTGGCCCACGTGATTGTGACGTGCAGCAGGCTGAGCACCACTGGTAACAAGTGAGCAGTTCCTGAGAACACCGTGCCTGAGTGAGAACGGAACGCCAGCTGTGTTGTAACTCGGTCTCCTCGAGCTGAGTGAGCAGGTATCTGGATGCTAACTCCTGCTTAGCCTTTCTCTCTAAGTTCTGACGTCCCCAAAGGCGAAAGGGCTGAGAGCTCTGTGAACCATCTGCATCTTCCCTCGTGCTGCCACAGGAAAACATGCTGGACTGTGCTTCCGAGTGCAGGGAGAAGTTATGCCGATTAACTATGATGGGCTAGCCAAAGTAAGACCTGATTAGTGAGCCATGTTCTTCAGGGTTTCTATTCTAGGAGTTGCTTTGTGAGATACTGCATTATTTTAACGTATAGATCCACTTCCTCAAAAAAAATGGTTATTTCTGACTTCTTTGGGAAGGTATTACAAAACCATGAATTTTTGTGCCGCATCTGTGAGTCTTCTAGGCTCAGAGCTTTTTGCAGACTCTTCCCCAAGGCCGAGGGCTGCAGGGTGTAGTCCAAGTGCTCGCTGCTGGGCTGGCTGCGGTGGAGCTCGTTGTTTGTCTCTGAGCAGCTTGCAGAGAGCCCAGTGGTGTCCTTGTGCCAGGCTGCCCTGGAGCTGGGGGAAGTGTAACCCGGAGCAGGAGGCTTGTTGCGGCAGGGTGGTGTTGACACTTCATGTGCTCCTCTGATACTAAGTAGCGCTGCATCCAGATGGTAGAGCATCATATTGGAAATAGACTTGAGCTGTCAAATCTCATGCTATCACATAACCCATGTACTCTTTCGAACCAGTAAATATATTTGGGTTTTGGTCACAGATACAGCATTCCCTTTATAAGAATAGCCAAGGTGTTTGTTGAGCTTCTAAACAACCCTTCTGAATTCCTTTATGAGAAGAAATGCCAGTGAATCATGCCTTTGCTAGTAGAAGCTATTCTTAGTTGATGTCTTCTGGGGAGCTGATAATGTGGAATGAAATTACCTGTACCTTAAAGTGACACCTCAGTGAATCCCATTGGTGTGAGAGAACATCCTAAAGAAATAGGAGCAGCAGTGACGACTCAACAGTGATGTGACAGATGATGGAATTGGCAGGACTCTGGAGGGGAGGTACATGCTTAAAACAGAGACATAGCCCAGTACTTTGGGCTAGCTGCACACCATTCCTAAGAGCGCAGAGTTACACATAAACGAGACCTTTCTCAGTGTCTGTGAAACATCCTGCTCTTGTGTTTACAATGTCGGAATATCTCAATCTGGAGATTCCAGAAAGAAGGGCTTCTAGCAAGGCCAGGCAGTCATAATCGATTGCAGTGATTCTCCCAAAGTTTACTTCAGCACTAATACCAGTGCTTCTGCTGAAGTTTGCAGTTTTCCAACTTTTTATATTTTCCTTGGACTGTAAAAGCAAAGGCCATAAAATCTGAACAGTGAAACTTACTATGCAGAATCGAGGAGAGTAAGATACCATCAAACAGATGTATTCCTATGAGAACATGGTATTCTTTGATGAACAGAATAAGAAAAATACACAGTTGATTGTTCATATTGTCTCACAATATTCTAACTCTTAGTGGATATTCTAAAATATTTGCTGATCTATAAAGTATAGAAATCTGAGAATATTAATATTAAAACCCTCACTTGAGCTGTGAGGGTTTTCTCTACACTAATCAGTATCAAAGCAGCTGGGATATTGTAAAATCTCATTTTAAAAACTCAGAAGAAAATGTGTTTTTGATGGTGACACTGTTGTCTTAGTTTGGGAAATTATTTACTAAGACTTAATTGCCTACGAATGAAGGAACTTTTGTAACCTTGAGATTTTTTAGAATATGAGTATGGCCATAGCTTTGGCACTATCGTTGCAAATTGCCTTGCTTTGCCTAATGCAATGGAAACCCAGAGAAAAGATGTAGTCTTCCTCCGTGCTGTGGATATATTGAAATATGCTTTTCTTTGCATTTACTATCTGTGGTGAGCATTCTAAGCCCTAACAATACGTGGAGAAGCTGGTGTGGATGTTGTGTGCTTTCCTCCACACAGAATTCTCTGTTTGGAGGGAAATGTGGATATAGCTACGGTTGATTTAGAATTGTGAAATTCCTGCAGTGCTTGTTTGTGCTGCCATGTGAATAACAGACTGCTGTCGTGGTGCTCCAGTATGAGTTGTACGTATTTGTGATTCATCGGAACTAGTAATCATAACTGGGGGAGTCTTGTAGCCTCCTTCCTGGCCTGCCTGACCTGGCATAGGGTAGCGGCGATCTTGTAGTGTCTTTCGGGAAGCCTGTCTGAACGGATGTAGAGATGGTACCTGCAGACTGCATGGTAAGTGGTCTTTTTTCGCAGTGCTGCTATTTCTTCTCAAGTACATTTCAGTGTTTGTTGAGGGTGGCAGATTCACATCAGAGATGCTAGGTGTTCTTGGCTATAGAGCAGATGCAGTGTAAGCTTCCTCTTACCTGGTATTTTCCCAGTTCCCCTCGGCTCAGCCCCAAAATAGGCATTAGCATTGGGATGGGCCCGAGGGTTGCTGGCTGACCACCCAGGGTGGTACCCTGCCAGGGACATCTGTGGCCTGCCCCGTAGGAAGAATGTTTTGAGGGCATTGATTGTTTTGTTAGCTAAGTTTTTTCTGGGCTGCACCAGTCCAGGTAGATATGGTAGATGTCACACAAAGCAGTTTTAAAGCACTTTGCTTTGAGCATTTTGTTTGTGATTGCCGTGTTTACATTTGCCATTTAATAAGTTACTTCATTCTATTAAATTTTAGTGTTTAGAAGGGGTGGATACCATCTCTATGTAAAATATGTATAATTTTATGTAAGTTGTGTTGTACATACTTGGCAATATCAGACCTTGTATTTGATATATAATGCAGCATACTCTTTCCAGACCTGTATTTTTTAGTGAACAATAAAAGATTGTTTGGCTCTACTCGCTTCCCATGTTTCCTCTTTTTTGGAACAGGTATCCTTTAATAATCTGTACTGTAGTTTTTATCTCCTATAAAATTTGATTGTTCACTGGGTTGTTTACTGCTGATCAATCCTGAGATTTAAAATTCCTAAGGCCTGTTGGATATCTGTATTTAGAAACTGATGTTGGCCGGCGCCGCAGCTCAATAGGCTAATCCTCCGCCTGTGGCGCCAGCACCCCGGGGTTCTAGTCCAGGTTGGGGTGCCGAATTCTGTCCCGGTTGCCCCTCTTCCAGTTCAGCTCTCTGCTGTGGCCTGGGAGTGCAGTGGAGGATGGCCCAAGTGCTTGGGCCCTGCACCCGCATGGGAGACCAGGAGAAGCACCTGGCTTCTGGTTTCAGATCAGCGCGGTGCGCCGGCCACAGCAGCCATTGGAGGGTGAAGCGGTAAAGG
This sequence comes from Sylvilagus floridanus, assembly GCA_949820135.1. Lineage (NCBI taxonomy): Eukaryota > Metazoa > Chordata > Mammalia > Lagomorpha > Leporidae > Sylvilagus > Sylvilagus floridanus. Next base: position 71,282,035 of record OX463239.1, read on the forward strand.
AAGACCTTTTTCTCTGTCTCTCTCTCTCACTGTCCACTCTGCCTGTTAAAAAAAAAAAAAACTAATATAAAGAAATTCCTTGAGGTGTCTTAAGCTAAGCAGGAAAGTCCTCAAATATCTAGAACCTCACTTTGAAACACCTGCAGTAATTGTAAACTAGGAACCTTATAAAACATCACATAATATTGGCCAAAGGTTGGAAAAGGTACAGAGAAGATGCCTTTTTTTTTTTTTGTTTTTACAGGCAGAGTGGACAGTGAGAGAGAGAGACAGAGAGAAAGGGCTTCCTTTGCCGTTGGTTCACCCTCCAATGGCCGCCGCGGTCGGCGCGCTGCGGCCGGCACACCGCGCTCGTCCGATGGCAGGAGCCAGGTGCTAGGTGCTTTTCCTGGTCTCCCATGGGGTGCAGGGCCCAAGCACCTGGGCCATCCTCCACTGCACTCCCGGGCCACAGCAGAGGGCTGGCCTGGAAGAGGGGCAACCGGGACAGAATCCGGTGCCCCGACCGGGACTAGAACCCGGTGTGCCGGCGCCGCAAGGCGGAGGATTAGCCTGTTGAGCCACGGCGCCGGCCCAGAAGATGCCTTTTTAATTATTTATTTATTTATTTATTTTGACAGGCAGAGTTAGACAGTGAGAGAGAGACCGAGAGAAAGGTCTTCCTTCCGTTGGTTCACCCCCCAGATGGCTGCTGCGGCCAGCGCGCCGATCTGAAGCCAGGAGCCAGGTGCTTCCTCCTGGTCTCCCATGCAGGTGCAGGGCCCAAGCACTTGGGCCATCCTCCACTGCCTTCCTGGGCCACAGCAAAGAGCTAGACTGGAAGAGGAGCAACTGGGACAGAACTGGCGCCCCAACCAAGACTAGAACCCGGAGTACCAGTTCCGCAGGCAGAGGATTAGCCTAGTGAGCCACGGTGCCGGCTGAATATGCCTTTTTTAAAAAAATTATTTATTTATTATTTGAAAAAGCAGAGTTATAGAGAGGCAGAAGCAGAGAAAGAGAGGTCTTCCATGCACGGGTTCACTTCCTAAATGGCCACAACAGCCAGAGCTGGGCTGATACATTAGACTATATTAAAGTGTATACATATGGGTGCAGGGACCCAAGCAATTGGGCCATCTTCTGCTGCTTTCCCAGGCCATAACAGAGAGCTGGATCAGAAGTGGAGCAGCAAGGACACAAACCGGCACTCATACAAGATGCTGATGTCTCACGCAGTAGCTCAACCTGCAGTGGCACAGTGCTGGCCACCCAAATTATTAAGTGAATACAAAAATATACACACACATAAAGTCTGGAAAGTTGTTAGCAATGACTGTTTTGGGAATTTGGATCATGGGAACTTTCTGCTTTATACATAATTATTTGTATTTTTCAGAAAATGGGCATAATTTATTTAGGTAACCAGAAACATAATCTAAGTACTTCCCTGCTCTCCTTATCCTTGGTAGAAAGTGTTTATCTGTCAGAGTCATTTACAGTGTGTTTCCAGCAACTTTGTCCTGCCTCATATCCTGCCCCCCCACCCCCCACCCTTCCTGGACATTCTCAAACATCCCTAAGGCTCTTTTATATAGGTGCACCGTGGACTCTCACACCTCCATTGGTTCACTCCTCATAGCTCCCCTCCATTGGTTCACTCCTCATAGCTCCCCTCCATTGGTTCACTCCTCATTGCTCCCCTCCATTGGTTCACTCCTCAATCACTCACAACAGCTGGGGGATGCTGCCACAATCCAGAACTCCATCCAGGTCTCCCACCTAGGCTGTGGGAACCTAACTATGTGAGTCGTCATTGCTGCCCCCCAAGGTCTGCTTCAACAAGAAGCTGGAATTGGAAGCTGGAACTGGGATTCAAACCCAAGCACTCCAACATGGGATGTGGGCATGTCAACCAGTACCTCAACCACTAGGCTAAATGCCCACCCCTACTTCCATATTCTTGTTTTCGCTCCAATAGGCCTGTTCAATGTCATTTCCTTTTTGAGGTCTTTCCTGAATCTATTATACTCAGAAAAGTGAGTGGCTTTCTCTGCTGTGATCCCATACACTTTTTTTTTTTTAATTAAGGAATCATTTACATTCATCAAAATGAACAGCTTCAAATTGTACAGTTGGATGAGTTTTGACAAATGTGGACACCTGTATAACCAATCCCAATTGATAAATAGAATGTTTCCTTCCCCTTGGAGGTTCCCTCGTGTTCCTTTTCAGTCAGCCCACACTGCCTTCCACAGAGGCTACTGCTAGTTCCCACCTCTGTCATCAGAGGTTGATTTTGCTTGCTTCAGACCTTTATAGAATAGAATAACATGAAATGCACACATTTGTGTCTGGCTTCTGTCTCTTAACGTAATTTTCTGAGATTTGTCCCATTTTTGTGTATATTAATAGCTTGTAACTTTTCATTGCTGAATAATATTACATTTTATGGATAGACAATAGTTTGGCTAGCTATTCTTCCATTGACAGACACATGGCATGTCATACATGCTTCTGTCCTGTATGTTATGGTTAGTGGCTTCCTGGGAGCTCACTGAATAAAGGGATCCTGTCTACATCCTGCTTCAATCCCCGCCATTTAGCAAATAGTAGTTATTTATTATTAAATATTTGCTTATGAATGAAGCAGCATGACAAAGTCAGTTGTTAATTACTTTGAAGGCAGATTAATCCAGATTTCACTCAGTGGTTCAGAGGGTGTAACAAGCTCCTTAAACCATGCTTGTTAATAACTGCGTAGTCCTCCATGGAAAGGATATACCATATTCATGGAAACTTTCTTCATGTTTCTATGGGTGTGGTTGGGAAGGAGAGACCCTAACATGTGTGAGATTTGTTGGATGCCTAGGTAGCTCAGGAAACAGGTTTCAGCAGATGAGCTAATTAGTGACATTATCCACCTTGCCAGAATAGTGTATGCTCCTTCCAGAGAATGCTGGCTCACTGTGTCATCACCAGCACAGAGCTGCTGTAGATGTCCCAGTCTGCCCTTGAACCCATGAGCCCTGTGCTCTTTGTCTTCATTGTGTGTAATAAAATAAGAATATTTGAAATGAGTGAGCTCAAGTAGAAAGAATGACTTTGACTTACACTGTCAGTGTTATGGCTGATCATTCGAGTAGAGATCACATCCCTTCCCCACCCATAAGGAAAGTGTTAGAGACGTGTGTGTCCACCCTGGCCAGGCTTTGCCTTCTGAATGGGCCACGTGGAGATGCCGGGATGAAACCAGGCATCACTGGCTCTGTGAGGTTTTGTTGTGTTTTGTTTACAGATTTATGGAGGTGTAATGGGTAACAGATAAATGGCACGTATTTAAGTGTAAAACATGAACAGTTTTGACATGTGGAAGCCATCACTGCAGGCAAGAGTTTAATGAACACAGCCATCACCCCAACCGTGACCCATCTGTCTTTGTCCTCTCTCCACTCCCCATCTCATTCATCCCTAGGCAACCATGGATCTGTTTTCTGTCATGACGGTTTGCTTTGCATTTTTAAGAATTTTTCATTTTTTATTTTTTTGTGAAGAATTTTTCATTTTAAAAGGAACATAGCCGGCGCCATGGCTCAACAGGCTAATCCTCCGCCTTGCGGCGCCGGCACACCGGGTTCTAGTCCCGGTTGGGGCGCCGGATTCTGTCCCGGTTGCCCCTCTTCCAGGCCAGCCCTCTGCTGTGGCCCGGGAGTGCAGTGGAGGATGGCCCAGGTGCTTGGGCCCTGCACACCATGGGAGACCAGGAGAAGCACCTAGCACCTGGCTCCTGCCATCGGATGAGCGCGGTGCGCCGGCCGCAGCGCGCTGACCGCGGCAGCCATTGGAGGGTGAACCAACGGCAAAGGAAGACCTTTCTCTCTGTCTCTCTCTCTCACTATCCACTCTGCCTGTCAAAAAAAAAAAAAAAAAGGAACATATACATGAGCATTTTCCAGAAAGCATGTGGGAAAATGAGTTTATTTTTGTGCAAAAAAAAAATTTGTAGAAATCCCTGTGAAGGTTTTTCACTCAACAGGTTCCCATGAACTCTTTGAAGCTCCCTCATCTACTTGCTGCGTGTGTGTACCTGTGTGTACTCCTTTTCTGCAGTTCAACCTTAGGAAAAGAAAAATCTCAGTGAATGTGTTTCTGGGAATTGAGTTTGCTGAATGAAAAGGGGCCAGTGACGTCCCAGGAACTGAGCCCACTCCTCTGTCCGACTGCCATTGGCAATGCTTGGTCACCCTTTTCCAGAGCCCAGGTCAGAGTTTGCTGCCACCGAGCAGATTGGAGGTGGGAGGTTCTTGTTGACTTTCTGGAAATCATCAGCGTGAATGCTTTTAGTGCCTTTAGCATCTAGGGTTTTATGAGGTTCCCGCACAGTTGGCATGAGGGTAGTAAATTCTCTGACAAGGTGTTTCCGTGACGCTGGAGCCATGGAGTGTGGGTGGTCTTCGTGCTACAGGAACTTGGCTGAGCTGCTGGTCAGAGCCCTTGTTTCCTGAAGAAGATTCGGGGGCCGGGGGCTGCTGCACCATGGAGTGGAAGGTGCGTTGGAGTAGTCGCACAGGTGTGTAACCGGCAGGACTGAATCTCTGCTTGACCTCGCGTCAGAAGGATACCCTGACCCTGTGGCAGTAATGTTTTATGGTGAATTATGCAGCCCTGCAGAATGCTCTGGCTCTCACCTCTGCCCTGTCGCTCTGCAATGAAGGGGTGTGGGCAGTGTGCAATCTCTTCTGCAGGGTCGCCTCACAGCTTCCTCTCACACCCTGCAGCAGCTGTCTCCAGTGTGGATGGCGACACTGAGGCGCCCTGCCCTGCAGGGTGTGGACACTCTGGGGCCATGCCACCACTTCCCAGAAGGCAGGGACCTTCTCTCTACACTTTGAAGGGAGGCCACTAGTTGTAAGTTGTAAGGTGAGGGGGCAGGCAGAGCTGACAGTGCCAGCACCGGCTTGGGTTTCAGACCTGCTGATTTTGCCAGAACAGAGCCCCATCAGGAGGGAATCCTACTGCTCCAAGGAGAAAGAATGTGTGTGTGTGTGTGTACCCAGCACCTGGCAAGGCCTTTCTGTGGGTAACACCTGCTCATATGCCTACAGCCCAGCACTGGGGAGCCCCAGTCCCATTACCTCTGGGTGCTTGGACCTTGGGATGGCACAAGGTGGGAGGCTGAGGAGCCCCCACAGCAGCTGCAGGGGGAAGAGGCAGGAAGAGACCAGGGGTCCAAGGTCCTCTGGCCCGTTCATGCCAGCTTGTTTGCCCTTCCGCCCTCTGCCTCCCTCCTGCCCTGCTTCTCCCATGCTCTGTCTCCCAGTCTTCATTCCTCATCACTCAGCCTTTTCTTCCAGGGTGTTACTGGTGTGGGAAAGCCTTCCAGGCTGACCCCTCCCGCTGGGTATCTCATGGTGCTCCACATCTGCCTGTCTGCTGTGGTGGCCGGCAGCCATGTGTGGCTAAGAAGCGCTTGGAATGTGGGGGTGGGACTGAGAAACTCAGTCTGTTTTAATACATTTAAATGTCAAAGCTGATAATTTATTCGGTTATTTGGAAAACCTGAAGTGTGTTTGGAACAACTTGGATATGCAAAGCTGCTTTTTCAACTCTTAGCTTTATGAAATCTAAATACAGATAAAATATTTACAAGGAAACTTTAGCATCTGAATTGAGATGTGTTGTAAGTGTAAAATACACACCAGATTTCAAAGATTTACTGTGGAAAAGCTAAAATGTTACACATTAAAAATTCTGATAACATGCTGAAATTACAGTATTTTAGATCCAGTCAGTTATATGAAATATATTAAAAGAACATCACTGGTTTATCTGTTTTTGGAGTGGCTACTAGAAAGTTGAAAATTTCTTGTGTGTCTTGCATTATATTTTTTTATTCTTCCCTTGCTCTAAATTGTCAATTGAGCTCTCTTTACAGGAGGTAAAGGCTAAGCTGAGGCTAAGTTGTTTTTAAAAAAGATTTATTTTACTCATTTGAAAGGCAGAGTTACAGAGAGAGAGGTATAGATAGAGAGAGAGGTCTTCCATCTGCTGGTTCACTCCCCAGATGGCTGTAGCTGCGCCAAACCAAAGCCTGGATCCAGGAGCTTCTTCTGCGTCTCCCACGTGGGTGCAGGGGCCCAAGCACTTGGGCCATCTTCTACTGCTATGCCAGGCCATAGCAGAGAGCTGGATGGGAAGAGGAGCAGCCAGGACTCAAAGCGGCGCCCATAGGGGATGCCGGCACTTCAGGCCAGGGTGTTAACCACTGTGCCACAGCGCCAGCCCCAAGGCTTTCTTTGAACTTGAGTTTAGGGAATTGGGGGAAGACTGCAGGGAGAGAAGGGTGATGCTCATTGCTTTCTCTAGCAAGGACTCCCCCTGCCCCCCCCACACACATACACAGCTGGGATGGGAGCAGGTCCAAGTCTGAGTTTCAGAGGACCTTCATCTTGCTTCTTGCCTGTTCTCATCCCTGCAAGGGACAGTGACCCTGGAAAGATGCTAAGGAGGGAGCACAAAGAATCCTTGGGTTCCCACCCAGAGACTGTCAACCTGGAGGGTTTCTACCCCAGAGCTGTGCCAGCTGCTCCGTCACCCACTGGAGCAAAACTGCCCTTGAACCGTTCATCTGCCTCAGTCCTAGGGTGACTGAGAAGTGGAAATGGGAGGCTTTTCTAGACAACCATGGTTCTGATTTGTCACCTTTACAGAGCTGCCTCATTTAGCAAAGCAGACGTGAAGTCCAAAGCTGAGATTCTCTGAAGGGGAATAGTATGTTATGCCAGAAGGATCCAAGATCAGGAGAGGTGACCGAGAGTGGCTGCCTCCTAGTTACAACACTCTCAGGAGTGAGGAGACACTGGACCCATTCCCTGTGTTCACATCCCTTTGGTTAGGAACATCCTTGTCTTTCCCACACGTTGCTCTAATCTGACTTATTCTTCAAGGCCCAGCTCAGACCACCCTCCTCCCTGAGCTTTCCCCTGTTAACTCCAGACTTGCAGCTCCACCAGCTAAGCAGCTGTGTGACCTGGGGCTACTCACTAGCAGAGTGAATCAGTCAGTGTTTTCCTGACTGGAGACAGATTCTGAGACCTGGATACAAATGATGGGACCATTTGTTCTGATACCTTTTGCAAATTGTAGTGCCTTAACCTCTCCTCCAAAGCAATCAGTTGGATGTGAAAAACATTTTATTTATCATTTTTTAATATTTACAGTATATCTTCATTACAATCATTCTGACAATAAATACAGACTTACTGGACAGACTGCCAGCACAGCGCCCAAGGGGTGGTCAGGAGACTGTGAAAGGGAGAATTTAGGGTCTGAATTGGATATGATATCATTGGACCAATGTACCAAATCCTAGAGTCATCCACTCAAGATGCTGATACAGATTTTTACTCCTTTTCCCAGAAGATACTAAAGAAATAGAACAGAGACTTGAAGCCTTATTAGTGAGAGGCAAATGAAAGACCAGAAAAGCGAGGCCTTCTACACCTCTTGTCCCATCCTGTGGTTTGTTTTAGCTAGGTCTCCACCTGCCATGTGCCTCAACGCAGCACCCACCCAGCCACCCCCCTCTTTTTTAGATTTATTTATTTGAAAGGGCAAAGTTACAGAGAAGTGGAGGCAGAGAGAGAGAGAGAGAGAGAGAGAGAGAGAGAAACCGGGTGGGGGGAGGTTGGGGGAGAGGTCTTCCTTCCACTGGTTAACTCCTGAATTGGCTACAATGGCCAGAGCTGTGCAGATCCAACGCCAGGAGCTTCCTCTGGGTCTCCCACATAGATGCAGGGACCCAAGGACTTGGGCCATCTTCTGCTTTCCCAGGCCATACCAGAAGTGGAGCAGCCGGGACTCGAACTGGTGCCCATATGGGACACCAGCACTGCAGGCAGCGGCTTTACCCGCTATGCCACAGCGCCGGCCCCAACCAGCCCTTTTTGTCTCAGCCAGGAGACCCAAGAGCCTGGCCTGGGCAGACAGCAAAGAGGGCAGGAGAAATGCCACTGTGTTTCTACCTAGTAAATTAGTCTCTCCGTGAGCAGCCCTGTGCCAGGCACAGTGATCTCTCTGTTCCCTCATCCTCAGAGTATCCTGAAGTGGTCTTGATTGGCCACCGTGGGCCAAGGCAGAAACCACGGAATCCACATGGCGTGGTCACAATGCCTTCCCTGCTGAGATCAGATGATGCATCGCGGGTGCTAACGGCAAGGCCGGGACACCACCATCGGCTCCAAGGCTGTCAGACACCCGGTGTACAGACACGCAGACTCAAAGACACGAAAAGGTGTGATGATGGAGAGAATCTTTAAAGTCAGAGAGAAGAGCAGAGGGAAACTGTATAGAGACCTGTGCTTTGGAAGGACATTCCATGCTGTCGAAAGGAGACGGGACTCAGCACTCTCTGGAAACAGCCAGGAGCCAGCAGCAGGGGCTTGGTGACTGTGACCCCTTCTCTGCTGTGGAACTAACTGACCTCACTTCCATGGCAGGACAACGAGGAAGGAGTTGAGGCTTCCCTAAAACTGTGACGTGGGGGGAGGAATATGGAGACTTAGTAATGTTCCAGTGTCTTTGGTCCCTCAATACGACAACAGTACCAACCCCTGTACAGATAATGTTTGGCCTTTAGAGCCTGAAAATATATTTTAACCTAACACAATGGGATATCCTCAAAGGCGGGAGTCGATCAGACCCAATCCCAGCTTGGCAGAAGGGACACTCAGAAGTAGGATTTGGGCAAGAGGTGGAGCGCTACAGTCATTTTACTTTTGTCTATTTTAGACTCAAAAGCAGACTGGGTCACCTCAGAACTCAGTGTCTGCTCTAGAGAAAAAAGACACATTTTGCAAGGAACTGCCTAACTATTCATGAGATCTGCACAGTATAAAAACTATCAGGAGGTTGGATTTGGACTCAGTATTCTGCCTGCAGGTTGTGGCTTGATAAACAACTTGTGGTTCTGTTTCAGACTCCAGAGTGAGTCTCCCAGACCATCCCTGCCTTCTCGCCTTCCCTCCAGCTCCTTGTCTCTGTGTCTCTCTCCCCTCACCTCCATAAAAAGAGAAAAAAAAAAGAACTTGAAACTTTCTCTAGGGTCCATTCAGCATCTGTGACCCGAAGGGCAGGGCTGTGAAAAGCGCCCCTGATATACTGCAAACTGTATCTCTTGTTTTCTCTCCAAGAATTTGGCCCCTCCCATCTCAACTGTTCCCCTACAATTGTGAGGTCAGACTGAAGGTTTTGTCACAGGGAGAAATCAGCTGGCAACAGTTCTTCTTCCCCCCTAGGAAAGACACTGAGTTTCAAAAGCAAAACACAAGCAGAGAGCCCTCGTTCTAGTCTGGAGAATGAGCAGAATTTCCAGGACACTTGAGAGCACGCGGGACTGAAGCCCTGGGTGGACGTGTTTTCCAGCCAGTAACCGCCTTGGGTCTGTGACCCAGAATCCAGACTCCTGACCCATCTCACACAGAAACAGCCGAGAGCTCAGAGCTGCAGCCTCCTGACCCAGGCGTTCAGCCCACCCACGGATCACATTACTCTGACGGTGGCCCCAGAGTGCTGGGGGAGCGGAAGGTCCTCCAGGCGTCTGAGTGTTTGCAGATTGAGCTTCAGAGAACACCTTGAGGTATTTTGAGTGTCCAGAGAGCCACAGCTGTGCGGTGTCCAAAGCAAGGTCCTTCCTTAGACGTCTGAGAGAGCCCCGAACTTCAGGCGTGGGCCTCGGTCTCCGTCTTGACGGCTGGTTTGTAAATGACCCCCTTGTTGTCACCTTTTTTGCTACTGGAACAGTAAGAACACACAAGTTTTGTTAGTGGCAGAGAAGAGAGCGATCCAGGAGGACAGCCTGACTCAGCTATGCAACGAGAGAAGTTTCAGAAGTCAGCTTCCCCTCTCAGGTCCTCTCCCCACTACTGTTGGCCTTGGGAGTGGCTGCCCCCAAACAGAACCTACTCATCTCCCAGCTGTCCTTCCTATCCCTGACCTGCACTCTGAAGAAGGTCTCATTATCACCCCTAATTTAAACCTTTGATTCTGTAACTCCCAACAACCTGTTTATTTTTTCTTTTTCTTTCTTTTCTTTTCTTTTCTTTTCTTTTCTTTCTTTCTTTCTTTTTTTTTTTTTTTTTTTTTTTTTGACAGGCAGAGTGGACAGTGAGAGAGAGACAGAGAGAAAGGTCTTCCTTTGCCGTTGGTTCACTCTCTAATGGCTGCCGCGGCTGGCGCACTGCAGCTGGCGCACCGTGCAGATCCGAAGCCAGGGGCCAGGTGCTTTTTCCTGGTCTCCCATGGGGTGCAGGGCCCAAGCACTTGGGCCATCCTCCACTGCACTCCCTGGCCACAGCAGAGAGCTGGCCTGGAAGAGGGGCAACCAAGACAGAATCCGGCGCTCTGACTGGGACTAGAACCCGGTGTGCCGGCGCCACAGGCGGAGGATTACCCTATTGAACTATGGCACTAGCCCTGTTTATTTTTTCACACCAGGAAAAATAAATTGGGTTTTAGGAAAAATCCTAGAATTGATCATAGAAACATCGGCAAAAGATCACTAGCTAATGCCAATGAGAGATCAGATTTTTCTTCAATTTTTGTTTTTGAGGTTTTTGTTTGTTTTGGTGAGAGGGAGATTTGTAAAAGAAAAGATATAATTTTAGTGAGGGGGCAGATCTTTGGTGTAGCAGTTAAGATGCTGCTTAGAACATTCACATCCCATATCAGAGTGTGTGAGTTCAAGTCCCAGCTCTGCTTCCACTTCTAGCTTCCAGCTAATGTACACTCTGGGAAATGAGTCGTTGGGTCTCCACCAGCCACATAGGAGAACCAAACTGAGTTCCAGTCTCCTGGCTTAGGGGTGGCAGACATTTAGGGAGTGAACCAGCAAGTTGAAGATCTTTGTCTCTCTCAAATTAAAAAAAAAAAAAAAAATCATAGTAAGAAGACAAGCCCCAAACTGAGAGCCTTGTCCAGTGTCACAAAGTTAATCTGCAGGGGCAGCAAGGCTGGCACACAGACTTCCAAACCTGAGCACAGTGATCCTTGGATAGCCAGTGTCTCACCCAGAGCAGGCCTGAACAGTGGTCCTGGGACAAGTGTCGGTTCAGGTGACAAGAATTCTGTCTTCTGCAAGCTGCCTTCTCAGACTAATCCTCATAGACTCATAAGCCACTCACTCCCATTCCGAACCCAAACCAACTCACCCCTTTTTCCTTCTGAAAAACCAAATGCACACTGCCAGGACAATGCAGATGCCAAGAACGCCAGCCAGAGCCACCGAGAGGATGATGCCTGGTGAAGAGGCAGTGGGCACACGTTACTTCCCTCCCTCCCCTGTGTCTCATGCCACGGCACACGGGTGTGAAATCACCTCCCAGCTGCAGAATCATCCTCAGAAATGTGTCATCTCCCCATCCCTGCGCTCAGATTCTGGTCTTTGGCTGGGGTACTGAGAGGGGCCATTTATAAACTAGTGGTTGCCCCGTAGGGGTTCTCAAACTTACACAAAGATCATGTGAAGAGCTTATTCAAAATGTAGATTTCTTTTTCAGTCCAACTCTCAGAGGCTCGATTCAGTCTGGCATGGGGCCCAGGCATCCGCATTTGACCAAACACTTCTAGCTGATGCCAGTGCACATGGTCCATGAACCACATTTTGAGCAACCCTGGGCTACAGAGTAAGAATTCACTCTGTCTTCACCTGTTGACTTTAAGGCCCATTGGGATGTCTGTCAGTTTTGCCCCCATGTTCCATTGCCGAGTCTTAAGCGATCCCAAACAACCCAGCCCATTGCCGAGGTCACATGGCCGTTCGCCTGACCTCCACACTGGGTTCAGGGCTGTTCTCAGCCAGTGGCCTCTCACCATGACCACAGAAGTCTGAGGTAGGCTCTTTGATTGTACACATGCAGTCGAGTGATTAGGTCTTTCATTGGAGGAGCATTTGATTGGCAGTTCATCTTTGAATTAGAGAGCAACTTGAGAGTAAGACCCACAGTGAGGAGGGAGCCAGGAACCACAGCGACAGCACAGAGAAGCAGAGGAGGTGGGCTGGAAGCATCGGAGGCCCAGATCACACCGAGAATCTCAGCACCCAGCTGCAGCGTGCACCGCCGGCGCCGGCCACATACCCACACTCAGTCCCGTGCCGGTAAGGATTTGCACTTGAAGAGGGGGAGAAAAAGATCAGAAGTTAATCCACAGTCGAGCACGCTGCATTGGACTGCTGTGTTGAGAGGAGCTCTTGTAGATACAAGACTTAGGCTTCTAGGGGCACTCGCTCTTGGCTCAGGTCACTGCCCCCGATAGAGGGGAGGGGGTGCCTACCTAGGGCACTCATCCTGTGGTCCCTCCCTCCTCTGTTCCTTCTTCACAGCAGTCCCTTCGTAGTCAAGACTTCCATTGTAAATACAGTATGGCCAGGGGAGGGAAGATAAGAAGCAGAACCCACCTGCAGGCCACTGTCTGCTTCTGGGACCTGCCCCTCTTCCCCGGCCAGGAACCTGCCACCAGATTCCCCCAGCCCTGCCCCGCCTATTACGCTTTGCTTCTAATTCTGCTTTGGTTCTGCTGGACCCAGCTGTCCACTGTGCCCTTCCCTGGTACATGGAATCAGATGACAGTTTCTCCCAGCAAATTAATGTAGGGGAATGAGTGGGGTGAGTTAAGACTCCTTGGTGGGGCTGATCTAGTGTCCAGCCATCTAAGGTGAAATTCCATTGGATTCTTAACAACTGATGAGATTCCCAGTCTCATCCTCCCTCTAAGGAGACTGTCCATTTACGTTTCCTCTTGTCTGCTGGTTTTCTGACTACCATAGTAGAAACTTCCAGTGTATGCACACAGGAGTGTGTAGGGTAGGATTTCTTTGTTCTAACTCATACCAGAAACCAGAGTTGTACAGATGGTGGCCACGCAGTCCTGTGTCCACAGAGCCCACGCCAATGACTGAGACCCTGGGAAGGCCCTGGCCAAGCGTGAGACACCAGGAGAGGCCAGAGACTCCCCCTCGGGGCACTCAGTGTCCTGTGGAACCAGACCATGCTCTTTCCGCGCTGCGCTCCTGAACTGTGGCCACAGCCTTTCCCACCTGGCCTCTGCAGTCTCACCCTGGGCCTGCAAAGCCTCCCTGGTCCAAGCCTGGCTTCCCCAGGTGGCCCCCAGCTGCTGCGAGGGTATGCCCAGAAGCCGTGGAGAACAGCTGTCCCAGAGGCAGGTGGACTGTTCCCCCGGCCTCCCAAGTGGAGAGAGGCTGGCTCCCCTCGATTCCCCCGTTCCCGGCCTCTTCTTGTGGCCAGAACACAAGGCCAGTCTGTGGCTCAGGGACCTGGGTCCCCATCCGGCGAGAGCCTCAAGCACCTGCCCGCACATGCTGTGTGCCTGCAGCCTCTGCACAGCGTAACTGCGTATTTGGGTTTGTAGTGTTTTCCAAAGGTCCCCAGAGACCTCGGTCCTTGGGATCTTAAAAGAACAAACATAAGAAACTTGACTGTGGTTCCCTTCCTGAGCCCTTGGATGAAGCACACTTTGGCTGTTTGTTAGCAGTGCCCCAGAGGCTTGTAGTGCCGGACCCATTCTCACCACCTAGACTGGTGTGCGTGACTGCTTGGCTGAGCCAGCCAAAATGCATGGCTCCCAAAGGCGCCTCTTCCCCAGTCACCCCAAACGTCCTGAGAGCCACGGAGGCCCCCAGACGGCCGAGCAGCCCCAACCCGCGGCTGGAGGAACTGCCCCTCATGCCAGAGAAGCTAAGTGCGCAGAGAGCTAGGTCCCCAGGATGGGCCCTCTCTCCAGCTTGGTGACTTCTCTGGAGCGAGTCTGGCTTTCCTCCATTCCCTGCACAGCGCTCTTGGCTGTCACAGTCCCCAAAAACAGCGGCATAATTTCATCCCGGGTTCAGCTTTCCTAGCAGACCACCTGTCAGGCCACCTAAATGGCCTCTCCTTGGAAATAATGCAGTGAGATGGAACAGCCACGAGGACCGGGAAAGCCCTGCAGAGGGGACAGGTGGTTTTCGGCCACGACTCTGATGCTGCACAACAAGCAGTTTGCCTGAAGGAGCCAAGGAAGTGCCACCCGCTCCTGAAGCCCAGGACAGGGCGACGTGGGGGATGCTGTCCTGACAGACATGTGAGATGGCAGCAACCCCACCCTCACCCCCACCCCCTCTGCAGAGGTGGACAAGCTCACAGGTCCAGAGCCAGAGCATCTGCTAGTGAAAGGAAGAGGGGGAGTCAGTGAGACTCTTGGGGCTCAGGGAGCCCCGGGGAAGAAGCCAGAGTCCGTTTTACAGCACAGCCCCTGGGAAGGTGCTGAGAAGAGACATCAAAGGCAACACAGGGAGGCACAGCCGGAGGACTCTGTGGCTAATGGCTAAATGGGGACTAAGACAGGCGGTTCCCACCCAAGAACAGTGAGGCGGACGGCAGGATAGGGCCTGGCTCACCGAGCTGGCCAGCCAGAGCTGCTGCAGGAGCTCAGCAGAGGGGGCTCCTGAGCTGCTAGGAAGAGGACGCACGCCGTGCAGGCACCAGAGAGCTGTCTGCTCTCCAGGAAGTGTGAGCAGACACCAGCAGTTTGACACACAAAAGGGAATCACAGATACAGAACTCTGTTGTGACATGCCTCCGCCTCCGCTGCGAAGGTACAGACACCTGGGGAAGGTGGCGGACTGCGTGCACAGGGCCTCGCTCCCTGCTCCAGCTGGCTGAGCAGCGGAGTCTTCACTGGCATCTGCTGGACTGAGGGAGGTCGCTTACCTGTTTCTGAGGTCTTCTGACCTCCCAGCAGGAGGAACAAGGAACCCATTTGCACATCTTGGGGTTCCTGGAGAAACACCCTAGTATTCTCTAACTCCATTTGCAATTCTATTTGATCGTGAGATACAATTCTTTTCCTTTCAAAGTGTCACTTTTAAGTAGGGACTGTTTTGCAAGTGGCATGTTTCATAGTGGTAACATATACAATACATGACTCCGTCCAGTTTCCATCCAGGAGTTTATGGCTACAGGTGGCTGATAGTTTAAAAAAAAGAACACTCCAGGTTAGGGTGGTAAAAACTACTACTACCGTGCTTAAAAACAGCCATCCCAGCGAGTAATGGCAATGCTAGTGATGTCTTTGGTGAGAAACATAGGGGAGATGCTCTCGGTAACCACGGAGCACAACTCGCTTTGCAGGATGTATTTCAGTGGGGACTTTTCCTTATTCACTATGCAGCCCAGTAAAGAAATAATTTCTCCAAAGAAATGTACCAAAAAGATACTACACGAGGGAACTGGACTTAGATGGCCATGATAAGGATAGAGGGCTTTGTCTCCAGGCCAGGACTACAGGCCCAGGACATTGCTGTGAGGGGCCTGACTCTGCTGGTGCTCCGTACCCTGCGGGAATGCTCACGGTGGGCCTGGGCCTTTGACCCCTGTCCAGCCAGAGCAGTAGCAAGCCTGTTAGGTGACTTCATCCAACACTGGACAGTGAGTTCTGATCCTTATCTTTTCTTAAGCAAATGGATTTTGATTTTAGTACTGTTTGGCAAATTGAGAACAGAGGAAAAGAAGACTTCATTAAAATAAAAATCTTGACAACGAGCCAGGCTCGTGAGTAGAGCAGTCTGCAGAGGAGGTGCTGGGGAGGGGAGGGTGAGAGCAATGGGCGGGTGACATTCTTGTAACAGCGTACAATAAGCAGCAGCCATAGTGCCAGGCATAGCACATGAGCAAGATGTCAGTCTTCGTGTCCTTAAGGAGCTTGTCATGTGGACTAATGTGGACCTGTCTGCCCATCGTCCTCCCTTCCTGTTTCTCCTGGGTAGTGACAGTGACCTGGGAGGTGAACACGGTGTGCGGGCTGCCCTGAGGGTGGACACTGAAGCCACCTCCCAAGAGGCTGTGACTGGAGTGGGGCTTGGAAGACTTTCCCAGGAAGAGGAGAGAGGGGGCATCCATCCCACAGGGGATTGTGTGGACACGTGGAAGTGCCAGCAGGTTAAGGGGCTGAGGCCGAGGAGCAGGGATGGGTGCCTTGGGGAGACCATGTGGAGAGGTCAGTGGGGCTCCCGTCACCCATGGAGGAGGGAGGCCCAACCTCCCCCAGCTCCTCTTCCCACTGTCTTTCCTGAACACACTCTGCTCAGTGCCAGAGTCTTGTTGTTAGGAGCAAGATGCCGTCCACTGTGGGGTTTTCTGTCCCCACAGTGCAGGACCCGGGCTGTGCTCAGGAAACACAGCGTGTGGAGGGGACAAGGACATCACTTCCTAGCATACAGGATGACGCTCCCGGCCCTTCAGCACCCTGATGCGGGTCTAGAGGTTTGAAGGTGGGAACTCTGGTGACTCATGTGGATACTTTGGAAGAATCCAGGATACCCTGATACCTTTTATTTAGACAGAAACTTTTAAAAAATCAACACCTACAATGAATGCATTCTGATCTCAAAAACTTCAATAATGAGCCATCTTAGCCGTGTGAGATTTCTTTCTTTTTAAGGTTTTAGAGAGCTGCCCCATTGTACTGCTTCAGATTTGCCATTGGTGAGGGCCCGCGCCCTCGACTGCCTGAATGCACTTGGGCTCTGGGTTCCGTGCTGGGGGGCATGCAGGGCCTCTGAGCAAGCCCAAGAAAGGTGTGACTATAGCAACTTTTTGGCTTCCTATAGTCCCTGCAGCTTCCTGTGCCCTGGTGTGTTGAAATACCCGAGGGTTTTGGTTGCAAGGGCTCCTGGTTTACCACTCTTCACTATCTGGACCCAGTGTGGGTGGCACTGGCTAGGAAGAGGTCAAGCTGCAGGAGCCAAGCCCTGGTCCCCATGACTTCCATCCTTCCCTTCCCTCAATGGGCTGCTGACTTCCTATGTGACCCAAACGGGTCCTAGATGGTTCCTGTCATAGGGAGCTCACGTTGAGGACAGTCCTGCTTCCCCTCGGACCACTTGGATGGAAGAGGTCCTTTTTAAAAGTCAACCAAAATATGCCTGCCGTGACTTTGACCTTTCATCAAGAGTAGGCGTTTATACCAAAGATGCAAGAAACAAGAGAGATAGAGATAGAGATAGAGATAGAGAGAGAGAGAGAGAGAGAGACAGAGAGAGAGAGAGAGAGAGAGGGAGGATATGGAATGATTGACAAAGGCAATGTGGACAAAGTTGCTGCTTCCAAGGAGCTGGGTCCCCTGGGAGGGATGTGTCTCAGGCCACTTCTCTCAGCCACACCCAACTCCATGAGAAGGGTACGCATTCCTGTCCTAAGGGAGGTGGGAACAAGTCCTCTCGTGAGCTGACTGCTTCTGCCCCTGTGACTTCACTCTTACTGTTTTCAGACTGAAATTTTCACACCGTAATAGAATAAAGAACAGAGCCTGCATACACAAATCTAGACTCCTTTGAAATGAGTGAAAATACTCAGTTCCAGGCTAGGGGTGTCACGGGATGGCCCCCAGGGCATTGACTCTCAGCCAGGGGTGACATGGCCCTGCTCCCCTGCAGACAGTTGGCTATGTCTGGAGATGTTCTGGGGAGATGCAACTGGCATGTAGTGAGTGGGTGCAGACCAAGGATGCTGCCACGCACAATTACCCTGTCCCAGACATCAGTAGTGCCAAGGGTGAGAAACTGCCTTGCAGTTATGTTAGGACTGGAAGCCCTGCAGGGACAGAAACCAGGGCCTGGGCTCCTTTCCTAAGCCCGATCCAGGAGAACAGCAGGGTCAAGTTAAATGATCAGTCCCAATTAACCCAAGTTGGTAAACTTTAGATCCTCCCCTAAAGTCCAAGAGCTTTCTCTCCTAGAGGATTTCCTTAACTTTATTCTTCCCCTGGCAGAATGTTCTGACTCCACTGTTCTTCACTTCTGGGGGTGGGGGTGGGGTGGGGAATCCTCAGTAAACCAGACCCTAGGTGTAAGCATGCCTCAGTCTACAAATAATTGAATCCACATTGCTCAAGGTTCACACCGACAGCTTCGTGCCATAAACTGGAGCCTGCATGTTACAGTCTGAGGCCCACTCCAAGATGGGTGCGAGAGGCCCTCATGAATGCAGGCGCCCCGGGCTGACGAGGCTTGGCACTTCACTCCTCTGGGGCTCCCTTCTCACCGCTCCTTGGGACGCAGCCCTGTTTGCTGCCTGTGCCTTTGCGGGGTAAAAGGGAGGGAAGGATTCTGGCCAAGTTTCTATAATCAGCCTCCAAATGAAGAGGTTTTCCTTGGTCTGCCATGGATTCTGCCTCCCGGGAGCTGAGCCCCACCTGGGCTCATGGAAGCAGCAGCTCAGAGCAAGCCATGCAGACAGGCAAGGGCAAAGCTGCATGTATGGGGCCTTGATCTTGATGCCCTAAGCTGGGCTTCTACTCCGAGGCCCCTGAAGCTCTGCCAGCCAGATGGGAGAATCTACGAAGCGCTATCTACGAACCTGCCTGCACTGCCACACTACAAGCAGCTACGTAGGCCAGGGCCACTCTAGGGAGATGGCTACTTTTCCCCACAGCCACAGTCCATCGTCCCAGTGCAGGTTACTTTTAGTTGTCACACTCAAGCTCCTGCTCGGTTTCTTCTGATGCTCTGTGACTGCCCTCACACATTGACCCTGCAACGTAAAGTCAGGATTGGCAGTGGTTAGCATCGGAACACATGAGCCCTGCGAGGAGGTTAGACCGCCCCGTCCAACCTGGCATTTCAGAGCTGAGAAAACCAAGGCCAAGGAAGGGACACGATTTGTCCATACCACACAGCCCAGGAAGAAACCAAGTGAGGCCCTGAGCGTCATCCTGTTTCCAGGGAAGTGCCAAGACCCAGCTCGGCAAACACAGCTGCTAACAGAGTCCTGCACCACAGAAGTCACCTGATCTATGGGGGCAAAGTCCCTTCTCTCCAGGGTTCTGTGTTTTTTGTTTGTTTTATTTAGGAGTGAAGCAGCTGGAGAGCTCCGTTTAACCCTGGAATACTGCACACTCAGAAGAATGGGGAAAGAGAGCGCTGTGCCTAGATTGGTCCAAAGGGGCTAATTCTGCACATGCTAGTCATTTCCTCAAAGTTGACGGCCACTGCCACAAAGATTCTCAACTCCTGGGAAGGGCCAACTGTTCACAGATTGACTTCTCAGCTCGAGGGACTGCAGCAAAGAGAGAGCGACCTGGAAGCGTGGTATCTGGAGAGGAGCGCACAAAAAGAGAGTCCATACACTTGCAGGCATTTCTCAGTTAACTGTGCCCCGTAAGGGGTGATTCTGAGGGACAGGTCCCTAAAGCTTTCAGGCAAGGGCTCTGAAACACAGTCTGCATCTGTTTAACAGGCTTAGCAGGTGACAGTTCTAGTTTCGCATAACAAAAAAGGAACTAAAAAGGTGATCCAAGTGAAAGAGGGTTTGGGTTCTCTGCCATCCCCAGTCCTCGGTCAGCTCACTGGGGTCTCCGCCAAGTGCTGTCAGGGGGGTGAAGTGGAACTTCTGGGGGTCTGACCTGCTTCTGACCACTCAGGGTTCCCAAGCTGGGAGCAGCTCAAGAGTCTACAGTGAGAAAGTGAGCTCAGAGACTGGAAGGAGGGCGTGGACCTGCCCCCCACACACACACCCTACTCCTTCCCCCACTTCCAGCAGCAGTGACACAGGCACTGAGCAAGCGGAAATGCTAATGTCCTTCTGGGCAGTGATTTAAAAGGAACAAGCGGACCTCACAGTATTAGGAGCAGACCAAATACCGTGCTTTGTTCAGTTTGGACCGCTCGTGCCGAGCTTATGCAGGCTTCGAGGAGACGAGATAGAAATGCGGTGAACCAGGGATCCTTCCCGCCTGACTGGCTTTGCTGCAGAAGACCTCCAGCTGCTGGTGGCCACACGCGTGGGGTTTGTCCACTGCCTCGCATCTTACAAAGGGGCGTCCTTCGACGTTAATGGTGTGTGAATCTGAGGCCAGGCCTCAGATGGGGTGACTGCCAAGAAGGGCTGGGGTGAGAAGTCAGAAGTGTGATCTCATGGGGCGATTCCTATCGTGCATCTCAGGAGAAGGGGTCTCCAGTGCACAGAAGTCCCCAGGAACATCCTCGCTTCCACATCTGTGGGAGACTCTCAGACTTAACAAGGGCTCTCGTCCCTGCACCCGGAGGGCCCAGCTTGGGCTTCTATGCAAGACTCAGGGAACTGGAGGGCAGTGACGGGGAGACCCCAGTAAGCCCCCGCTCCAAAGCACCTTGAGGCACTGGGGTTCCTGTGGCGGCCAGGGTGCTCTTAACCAAGCACCAGTACCATGGACCAGCTTCCTAGGAAATGCTCAGGCCTTGACGCCGTGCCCCACGGACCCTGCGTCCCCTCACCTTCTTGGAAGGAGGCATGCACCAGCCTCACGCCGAGGTTCTGGATGGGCCGGAAGTTGTTGATCATTTCTCTAGGGGCAGGGTCGTCTGCACGTGTGAAGTACAGAGCTGTCTGCAAAGCCAGCAGCTGAGGGGAAGGAGCAGAGACACACCCGGCGGGCACAGTGACGCTCCCCTGCCCAGCCTCCCCCGCTCCTCGCTCCCCAGCCCGCATGTGGGAGAAGCCTCAGGACCTGGCCCCTGGGGTGCTTGGTAGGAGACATCAGAAAGCAGGGGCAGGGGCAGGGGCGTGTGGAGGTGGGGTGGTGAAGATGCAGGTGTTTGGCTTAGTAGTTAAGCTGCCCACGTCCCACATCGGAGTGCCCGGGTTCACTGTCTGTCCCGGACCCTGGGAGGGAGCAGTGGTGGCTCAAGGACTTAGTCCTTGCCACCCACATGGGAGACCTCAGTTAGGTTCCTGGCTCCTGGCCCAAACTATTGCAGGCTTTTGGGGAGTGAATCAGTGGATGGGAGCTCTCTCTCTCTCTGTGTCCCTCAAATAAAAAAATTCAAGCAATCAAGGCACCACCCACCCTAGGGTTTCTCAGTTATGGGTGCCAGGAGGTGCCGGGTCTGACTTGCCTGCTGCTGAGGCTCCGGGGAAGAACAGTGCTGTTAGCTCTGATTCCCCCTGCAGTCTTCCCCACATAGAGAGGACCCTGACAGTGGAGGGCGCCTTAGCCTCTCACAGGGACCACGTTCCTCTCAGGTTCCCGAGTTGGAACCCAGAGCTGGTTCTGATGGTCGCATCAGAGGATGGAAAAGGGCCATCAGGCTGTCACAGGCCCCCTGGCTCCTGGCTCCGTGGCCACTGTTCCCACACGCCCCCTGGATTAAACGCTCTGTTTCCGAGGGGGCTTCTGGGTTAGGCTGTGCTGCTCCCCCCACACACATTTGCTCTCCTCATCCACCTGCCCTTATTTCTGCCTACCTACTGCCAAACGTCCAGGTCAGGCCCCCATGACCCCGAGGCAGTCCTGACCAGCTGCCAGTGAAACAAATCACATCGCCGATGATGATGACAATAACAGTGCGAGTCATGGAGGGGACCCAGCTGCCGTGTGGGCCCTGACTCAGGCGGGCGCAGCACTTACCTGCTCCTGGGAAATGCTCACAGGGTTCCGGAAAACCGTCCAGAGCACGGAGGGGTAGCAGGGCGGGGTGGTGAGGGAGCCCCGGTAGCGGTAGTACTCGGTGGGCTTCTCGGGAAGCAGTTCCTCAATGTTGAAGGTCGGGATGCGCACGTTCTGTCCTGGAGAGACAGGTAGTGGTGGGGAAGAGGTGACAGCGTCAGCCTCGCTCCCATGGCAGAGCTGCAGCAAAGCTGAGTGGCCGAGCCATCCAGCCCACGGACCCGCTCATACCACGTGTCCTTAACCCAGTGGACGCCTACACACAGCACCCAGCCCTTGCATTGAGTTTTCTCAAGGTCTCGGAGGGTGGCACATCCTTCTCCAACAGGGAGAATCAGCATCCAAGGACCCTCTCACCTTTGTACTTCACGTATCGCAGGAAACTGAAGATCCTGTCGTAGTACGGATTGAAGTAGCCCTTCTGCAACAGATTGACAACTGCTGTCAGAGGGGCTGGGCCAGGGCCAGGGCCGCCAAGGCCACCATGTCCACCAGGGCCGAGCCCTCCCTAAGGATCCGCCTTACTAGGAAAACCATGATGGCTCCCCAGGCTGTTGGGAGTCAGTGTCATGGACCTGCCTTCGTGCATCTCAGGACATCCT
The DNA here is from genome assembly GCA_949820135.1 of Sylvilagus floridanus. Taxonomy (NCBI): domain Eukaryota; kingdom Metazoa; phylum Chordata; class Mammalia; order Lagomorpha; family Leporidae; genus Sylvilagus; species Sylvilagus floridanus. The sequence goes on from OX463239.1 coordinate 71,304,090, forward strand.
ATGGCTGTAGCGAGGATCAGGACGTGAGCCCAGGGGCCACAGCCAGCCGATGTCCACCTGACTCAGAACTGCAGCGAGCTCCAAATTCACATGAGCCAAGTCAGACAATGAAGCATGTTGGGAAATGAGATACTTACTGCCTCATCAGGAAAAACAAAAACAAAATGCCAGTGAATCAGAAGACAGGCCCACTTTCTGGGGTGAGACTCTTGCCAGAGTCCCCAGGGAGAATGGACGCCAGGGCCGGGAGGATGGCTACCAGGGGTCAGATCCCAGCTTGGGCGCCCGACGGAGCAGCACCTCCTTCCCTCCCAGGGCCTCTGCAGCGGGAGGCTGCACTCCTTATGCAGGAGGGCTGGGGCTGCTTTGTCCAGTGTCACAAAGGACGCCTCTGCCCAACCAACTGCCTCCAGACCACAAGAGAAAGAGCCCTGGGGAGGACTCCCCCTGCTCCGAAGGCAGGCTGCACACACAAGCAGGACCACCTGGTATGCGAGGAACCAAACGCCAAATCCCAATCTCATCCCTGCTTGAAGTTCCATGCAAAACCCCTTACCCATCTCTCACCTCAATGAGAACAGCCAGGACGGCAAGGCCTTCCGACTTGTTGCTGGCGGTGCTGATGTCAGGGTACAGGTCTGAGTTATAATGGACGATGTGCAGCTGCAGAGAGCGAGAAGCCGGCCGTCAGGGGAGCCTCTGCTTCTCCAGGAGACTCCGATCCCCATCCCTGCCTCTCCCAGCTGTCTTAGAACCTCTCAGAACCCCCCTTCTGGGCGGTCCCAGGCTCACCCTTTCCCAGTTCACAAGGCAGACTGTCTCTATCTTATCCATTCATTGTGTCCCCAGGGCCTAAAACAGAGCCAGTGTGCGACAGATGGGAGCGAACCAGGGGCGAGTGTGTTTTACAGTAACCATGGAAAAGCCTGGGCACTTGGCAGCACTCCTGCCCTCTGATGTGTCCTGCTTTAGTCTGGAAGCTGAGACGACACGGTCCTTGTGACTCACCTACCTTCAGCCTTGGCCTCCCTGCACTTGATCTGGGAGCCATGGGCGCTGCAGTGGGAAACCCGCAGCTGTAACTCAGGAGTCACTGTAGATAGCACAGGTGCAGGAAAAGCACATGTGGCTTTAGAAGTTCTGTCACTCACATTTTAAGACTTCCAGAATGTTACTGCTTTTATCTTTCCAAAATAACATTCTAAGCTCTTTTTTTTTTTCCACAGCAGAAATTTTTGTAATTATTATGGTGAGGAAAAGAGAAGTTCCCAAAGAATCCTGAGTTTAAAAAATCTAGGGGTGGATATTTGTCACAGTGGGTTCAGCTGCCACTTGGGACACTCACGTCCCCGATCAGAGTCCCAGCTGCTCTGTCTCCAATCCAGCTTTCTGCCAATGTGCCTGGGAAGACAGCGGATGATGGCCCGAGTATTGAGGCCCCTGACACCAACCGGGGAAACCTGGTAGGGATCCCGGCTCCTGCCCCCGCACTGGCTGTTGTGGACATTTCAGGGGTGACTAGGCGGATCAGTCCTTATCCCTGCTCCGCACTGCCCCCCTCCCCTAACTCACTCCCTCCATTCCTCACCTGGCCTTCTCAAACATTTTTAGTCAACAGACCTACATACAGAACACATGCATTTTTCTTGAGACCATGACACATTGAAATGTTTGTATCTCTTCCCATCTCATGTGTCTATAAATAGAATTCAAGCATATTTTATTGAATACAGCATAATATACCTATTTTAAGCTTTCCTTACTTTTCTAAATTATGTAATTTTCTTTAAAAGTGACCTTCGAGTACGGATTTCTTCAGGGCCCCTGCTTCACCATCCTTCCCCCAACAGGACATTCTCCCATGCTACCCAAGCCATCTCGGTCGGGTGAGGCTTTGGGGAGATAGAGCTGAACCGCGTAGGGCTAATCCCACCCCCAAGGCCTGGTCCTTCTTTCTATTTACAGGTGACTCTGAGCTTGTGATCTGTCTGAGCCCTTTGGCTATTGTCATTTAATATAATTAAATCAAGAGAAGTGGAGTCTGACTCAGGCACAGGGAAATCCTCAGTTAGTACTAAGGGTATTAACCCAGTAAGGGTCCCAAGTTTTCAATTCTGCAAATATTTCAGTGATGTTTAGTACAAAGTTACCACATGTGGTACACTTACTGCTCTCAATTTAAGCCCCTATAGATGTCCTGTATATAGGACGATAGGACACAGTGGGTTAAGAAGGAGTCTTTTCTATATGCCACTCGGAAGAGCCACTGCATACATTTCCAAGGGCCTGCTGGGGAGAATCTGCTACTTAGTGTCATCCTGATGCCTCTTCCCCACTGTCAGCATCCACGGTTCATCAGGTCCTGGGTCTGATGATGTGGATTAACAGCAGAAAATACAGTGGCTAGAAACGCTTGTAAATGCATAAGCCCTCCATAACTCCTTCTTTATTGCCCTCGGGGGAAGTAGAAGCCTGCACATTGCTATTAGCCTGGAAGAAACTGCAGCTCTTGAGCTGCAGACGCGTGAAGCCCCAGTTGTGTCAGAATCACAGCCCCTCCACGCTGGCAACCAGACCTGTAATTAGCCCAAGAAACGAGCAGTTCAGCCGTTATTAACAGAGCAGTGGTCATGCCATTATTTAGCACGGGCTCTGCTCACTGATCCACAGCATTGATCTCAGTGCATTTAATTCCCTGCAACCACTGAGACCCACACACCCCCAGTTCCATGCTCTGAAAGGGAGCAACTGAACTCATCCCTGCACCAGCCAGTTGCACGCTGGTAGTGCAGGAAAAAGAGCCCTGGCCTCCCTCTCGTTGTCTGTTGGCATTTGGGGTTAGCACCTCAGGGTGGCCTAACTCCATGCTGTACTGACATCCCAAGCCACCTGCAGGGAGTCTCTCATTATAATGCCAGTCACCTTGATTCATGAGTAGCCCTGGACTCAAGACTCCCGTGTCCCCAGGCACAACCCATGTCCAGGGAAGGGACATTGGGATGATGGGAAAGACACATAGAGACAGCACAATGCGTGAAGACAGATGGTGATGTTTGGGGGGGGGGGGGGCAGCAAGCCTAGCATGATTCCGCAGTGGGATGCTGCGGCTGGGCAAGCATGAGATTGTCGCCTGCCCAGATAGGAGGACAGTGACTAGAAAAGGGGAGGTGGGTTCCCTGTGTCACTCTGGGAGCACTGCCTTGTCTGCAGCATCACTTGGTTAAAAAGATAGAGACAGACCCAGCACGGTCAGGAGAAGAGAGACCAGCGTACCACAGGTGAGCTACAGGGGGGCCCAAGTGGCTGAAGCTTCCTGTCCCACCAACAGGGCCGGTGCTGGGTGCACAGAGGGAGAAAGCAGCTGCCCACCGCCACCACCGCCATTGTGCTCTGATCTTATCTGTACAGTGGCCAGGTGGATGCCAGCAGCCCCTGCCAGACCGGCGGCTCACTCACCTCAGCGGCGAACTGCTTCCCACCCACGATGTGCTCGGAGCCGTAGGGGTCATTGCGGTTCCCCCAGTGCAGGTGCAGCTGCGTGGCGGTGTAACGGGACGGGAGGCCCTGGAGGTGCATGTCCGGGGGCAGGTTGAGTCTCACTGCAGGGAAGAAGGGGCAGCCGCCAGTGCCCCGGTCAGCTGAGCACTGCCAGGGAGTGGTCCGGGTTACAGGCGGCTGCAGGGCACGGGCAGCCTGCAGGGCAGATACCTAGCTCCCTCCCTGACTTCCCAGGGGCACAGCACTTTCTTGGTTCCCCTTGAAAATGAAGCCCAGGATTCAGATCCAGGCTTGCCTGGCTCTAACACCTGACTCCCCCACCCAGCTGAACTGTGTGGTCCCTTGAGTGGTTGCTGATGGCCCCAGGGGCTCAGGCCTGTCTGCTTCCCAATCCCGAGAGAGGTGCTGCTTCCTGCCAGACCCGCCCAAGCCCCTGGCGTCTGGGTAGGCAGTGATCCAGGCAGCCCTCCAACGCCCACCCTGCCACGGGTGAGTGCCTCAGCAGAGCCCCCTCCCTGCCCTTCAGGCCCCTGGGGTGTCTCCCTCACCAGAGTGGCCATCATTGGTCAGGTTAAACTGCTTGTCGGCAGACACGTTGTAGCCCTGGAACTCGAGGGGCGCCAGGCTGGCGTCATACTGCAGGGTGTCGCCATGCAGGTCTATCGGGGACTGCAGACGGCCCCCACAGGATGGGTACTTCTTGAACCAGCTCCTCTCCCCGTCAGCACCTGGAAGGAGAGATTCAAACCAAGATTTGGTCGGTTTTCCACAAAGCACTTCTCATCTAATTCTGTGTTCGGTGCAACTGCACCTTTTCTCCTTCTTCTTCTTTTTTAATGTTTATTTTCACCTATTTGAAAGGCAGAGAGAGAGAGAGAGAGAATCTTCCATGTGCTGGTTCATTCTCCCAAATTGCTTGCAACAACAAGGGCTGGGCCAAACTGGAGCCAGGAGCCTTGAACTCCATCCACGTCTCCTACATGGGTGGCAGAGGCCCAAGCACCTGAGTCGTCACCTGCTGCCACCGAGGAGGCACGAGCAGGAAGCTGGATCAGAAGCAGAGTCACTGGGACTGAGATGTGGCATCGCAGGCCGTGACCTAACCCACTGCACCACAACACACACCCTCTCCTCTTTTCTTAATCCCCAGAGGTGAATTCTTCAGGCCCTGAGACTTGGCCTTCAGAATCAGGTCTGGCCAAAGCTCAAGACCAGCTTCCCTTAGAATGATGAGGGGGACGGGCTAGGGTGGCCCAGCTCGATTTGGTGCCTTGTTCATGTGTTGCCACAATCCGTGTTCTCGCCAAGTGAAGGCTGTTGACTTCAGCAACTTCACATCGGCTTGTTGAGCACTTACTAAGTGCGAGCCAGGGGCTGTGCTGGGTCTCAGGGCCTCTGCTCACTCATGCTGGTTTTGGAGTAAGAAAGAATTTCATTACTCCACTGGCTGTCTCAGATTGGAAAAATTGTCTACAGCTCCAGGTAGGTTTTTTCAGGCTGGTGAATCTATAGGTACAGTGTTCCTGATAGAAAACCCTTGAGGATACTGAACCTACATATTCATGTCTATAGTATAGAACCCCGTGTGATAGGGATGCTTAGAACACATCAGATAATTAGCTGCCTGAAGCTCAGAGCCAAGGACGGGTTTAAGCTGGGAAAAAATATGATACTACTACAAGCTCATTATTACAATATAATTGACACACTGTCAGTGAGGAGAGACAGCCCCAAAGCCCCAAACCTCCTGGGGTGCAAGCTCCGTGCCAATTGCCACACGGCAGCACCTCCCATGCAAATGAAAATAAACATCCCTTGTTCAGATAAGCTTTCCCACTCCCACAGGGAAAAGTCCTCAGAGAATGTCAGTCTGTGTTGACAAGATTCTCTCTCCTGGTAACTAAACAGATTTTCAGGCTGAGGTTTCTCCAGAAAAGCAAGCAGCTGGCATGTCCTGGTCCGTGGGGTAGAACTGTGGTGCCCCGGGGGCTCTGCCAGGGCTGGGGATCCTGCTTTGGCACCTGGGATCAATGCATCAGGATGTCAGCACCGGGAACACTGTGTCCAGGGAGCCTCCCAGCACCATGGCAGGGGGGTGGGAATGTGTGTGCCCAGGACCCTGGCCCCGACACCTCGTGCTCTGACGCGGGGGCCTCATCCCAGGGCAGGGAGCATCAGGTAACACTCGGGACTCATGTTCATTGGCAGTGCTAGGGTGTCCCTGGTTCCCAGCTGAGTTCTGGCCCCAGACAGCCACTTTCCATGCTGCCACCCACTGGGTTCTCCCATCCAGAAACCTTAGAGCATGGAGGAGCTGCAGAATCTCCGGCACAGCTTTTCGTGGGACACCAGTCTTCCCACTCGTGTGCTGCACAGTCTCACTGAGCCATGTTCTTTTCACTCTCAAGGCACTAAGCACACAGAGACGGCGACGACGGGGCAGGGAGGCTCAGGCTACCAGAGCTGCTAGAGTAGGACAGACACTCACTCAGCTCGGAGCAAACCTGAATTCCTCAGGGTGGCAGGGAACGGGGTGAAGCCATCATGAGGCATCACACTAACCCCAAGGGTCGGGTAGACACTGCCCAGGGTGGCCAGATGGCCCCAGGGAGGCTGCCAGCCTGCCTGTGCTCACCGCTTCACCTGGGCCCCCAGCCAGGGTGGAGGAAGCTGCCAGCCTGGCTTGGTTGGGAAAACTCTGGAAGTGCAGAGATGCAGCCATGAGCAGGTTTCTCCTTGCATAAATGACAAACAGGAATGGGGCTCGGATGCGCTTTCCTTCCCCAGGATGGACGTTCCAACTGGTGCCACCCCTGAAGAGTGCAACGTGCCTTCAAGACCAACCTTAGCTCTGAGAGCCACGTGGTGAGCAGGGCCACACGCCTCAGCAGGCATCCCCAAGGGTCAGAGAGTTCGGGGAAAGGCCACCGGAAATCTGCCCCTAGATGCTCTTTATGGGAACTTAGGGCCAAGTTAGACATCTCAGGACAGGAGACTGAGGATCTGTCCTTACAGCTCCACGGGTGAAGTAAGGTTCGGTGATTAGGAGGGAGTTAGACTTTGCCTTAGTCACCAAGTTACCGCCCTTTGGCCACAGGCCCTCTGTGTCCCTCGGTGCCTGTATTTATCCAGGAGACTGGGGGCATCCAGCTCCCCCAGCTCCCGTGCTGTCTGCGGACACGTGCTGTGTCTCCCCCAGCCCTGTCTTTCTCTGCCCTGGCACAGCACTGTCCTTGAGTGATTCTGTAGCTAGACTCTCACACCTCTTTTATACGTGCTCCTTGCCCCGGGGGGGGGGGGGGGGTAAGGACACCCACCTTAAGCCTCCCGTGTGTTTTCCCCTTAAAAAGAGAGGGGGAAAATGAAGTCACTTGGTCAGGTTCAAAAAAGTGCCTTCCAGGGTCAGCACTGTGGCATGGTGGATAAAACTGCCAAACTGCAGCCCAGCATCCCATGCGGGTGCTGGTTCAACCCTGGCTGCTCCACTTCTGATCCAGCTCCCTGCTAATGTGCTTGGGAAAGCAGCAGAAGATGGCCCAAGTGCTTGGGCCCCCGCACCCTTATGGTAGACTGAGATGAAGCTCCTGGCTTTGGTCTGGCCCAGCCATGGCCATTGTGGCCATTTGGGGAGTGAACCAGCGGATGCTAGACTTCTCTCTCCCTCTGCCTCTGCTTCTCCCTCTCTGTAACTCCACCTTTCAAATAAGTAAACCAAACAAACAAACAAACAAACACCAAGGTGCCTCCTAGCTTTCTAGTTGACCTGCACGAAGACTGGTTCTGTTTAGGACCATTCATTGGAAAAAGAAATCTGGTTTCTGCTGTGTGGCCTGGGAGGGGGCCTGCCAGATATATGGCTTCTGACCATCCACTGGCATCGGGTGGCCACTGTCCCCTCCTTGCACAGCTGGAGACACCCTCAAAGCAGCTGCTTGTCTTAGTGGCTTGTGGTGACAGACACACCATGGGTGATGGCAACAGACTCCTTCCTGTGTGCCTAGCCTCAGCCTGGCCCAGCTGTGACCTGCAGCCACGGTAGCACTGGCCTTAGCTGGCAGCTCCACCTGGAGCTGCAATTTCCCAGTTCCATCTCAGCTTTCACACCCATGCCAGGTGCTGTGCTGTCGGCAAAGCTCTGTGGGAGGTGACTGTTCTAAAAGAGGCTTTTCTCTCCAGCTCCAGTGAAAACCGAACTTCGCTCTCCTGGGTTTGGACTTTGCCTCTCCGGCTGCTCAGATTCCTCCCATGATCGCGATCACGTGTATCTCACGGGCTTTTCTGAATGGAATCCAGGCATTCTTTCTTTCCAGTTCCTGCATTTTCCTGTCCTTGGCAAAAAGAAGTGGACAGGATTCCTGTTTTGAATGTTAACGAGACGCTCACGTGGCTCAGCTCTGAACGCCTCTTACAATTTCTGATTGGGGATTGTGAGGACCTGGGGAGTGGGATCTGTGCTGAGGACCAGATTTTTTTTTTTTTCTTTTAAACGGGAAATTCAAAGTGCATCCAGCAGTGGAGAGAAGAGCCCAAAGGAACCCTGTGCCACCCAGCTTAGACAGTGCACAGTGCCCCGCCAGTCCCGCTCCATCTCCCCCATGCCCCCCTCCCCCTTCTACCTGGGTAATTTGGAAACAAATCCAAGTCTGTGTCATCTGCACACATCTCAGTATGTGTGTCTGAAGTGTAAGGACTCAAAACAACAATACCATTCTCACACCTGCAAAGTTATTAAGTCCTTCCTATGAACCGACTCGGTCAGCACTCAAATTTAAAATGAGGATGACATTGTTTGTTTATAACATTCAGGCTTCAAATCAGGCCCTCATCATGCAATTAACCCATGTTATGGCCTTGATGACGGCCTGGGGTGGGAGGCCTTGCTGTGTCAGAGAACAGCCCCTCTCCCACAAGGCCCCAAATCCCAGAGCCAGCTCCGCCCCCTCCTTTGCTCCCTGTGGGTCATGGAGTCCCAGGTTCCCACCACCTCCGCCTCTGCCCGGCACACAGGCAGCCTCTCCTGTGACACTGCCAGCCGGGCTCCGTGTCGTAAGCAGAGTCATCTCGTGGTGGAGGCCCGGCCCATCCCCATCCTGCGCCTTCTCCCTGGCATGCCCCGCCCCACCCCGACAAGACCCAGCAGAGCCATGTGCCCCGGCCTGCCAAGGTCTTCACAGGCCCTCACACCCTTCCCCAGCCCGTGCCAGGGTCAGGCCAGCGGCCCCAGCCTGTCCGACAGCCTTCAGCAGTGTCCCTGTGCTGAAGACCTACTTCAAGATCCCTCTTCCTCTGCACCTTTCCAAAGCTCGCCCTGTTTAAGTCCTCCCAAAGCAACCACCGGGCTCTCTCCTCCCTGCCCCGAGCCAGGCCAGCCCCTCAGGGTTTGCACAACAGAGCAGTGACGTGAATCATCACTCGCTTGACTCACCTGGCAATCTCACCTCCAGGCTAGCACGTAAGCCTGTTTCCAATCAGAACTCTGCAAGATTCGAAGAGCTGATGGAGACTCGACCTGTTTGTCATCTCCCTCACCCGTGTCTTAAACCACAGTGAACTTAGTAAAAAGCGACCTGGAAGGTTTCTTAAGCTCCTTTCGGAAATTCAGCCATAAGAGAATGAGAGGAGTGTATGTGTGGTGGCTGTGGGCAGGCGAGCATGATGAACAGGGTTTAGTTTTGATTTCAATGAGACTCAAGCCCACTTCTATGCCGAGAAGGAAAGTCGCTTATGGAAGAAAGAGGAGCCCATTAGTGGAGAGTGGCCCTGAGAAGACCGTGTAGCCAGCACAGGTTGTGATTAATCCTGGGTACTCAATACATGTGTACTGAGTGGTGCAGGCCGGAGCACTGTAGGCTGCCTGGGATTGAAATCTATCCAGTGGAAAACACACTCACAGGTCCTGGAGCCCAGCAGGCTCGCACAGGTGGCCCGAGAGGCAGCCAGAGCCCCTCACATTCTGCAATGTACAAAGCCACAGGACGCCACCCGTGAGCCTAAAAAGAATGTTGATGTGATTTCCAGAAATGCACTGAATATTTGCCTGTTTTCTGAATATACTTCAGTTTATCTAATTACAGGCCGGCACCGCGGCTCAATAGGCTAATCCTCCGCCTTGCGGCACCGGCACACCAGGTTCTAGTCCCGGTCGGGGCACCGGATTCTGTCCTGGTTGCCCCTCTTCCAGGCCAGCCCTCTGCTGTGGCCAGGGAGTGCAGTGGAGGATGGCCCATGTGCTTGGGCCCTGCACCCCATGGGAGACCAGGAGAAGCTCCTGGCTCCTGCTATCGGATCAGCGCAGTGCACCGGCGGCTGCGGCCATTGGAGGGTGAACCAACGGCAAAGGAAGACCTTTCTCTCTGTCTCTCTCTCACTGTCCACTCTGCCTGTCAAAACAATCTAATTACAGAACATTTCAAGACAGGGACAAAAGTAACGAATACAGGATAATGGCCTTGCGTACCTGTCTTTTCACGGCTACTCTCCTCCCTGCAGGACCTCCACCCCGTCCCTTCTCCCTCCTTGTAGGACTTGAAGAAAATCCATGGATGATTGTGTATCACTTAAGATAAAGACTCTTTGGAAAAATCATAATGTCATTTTCACACCTAAAAACTGTTAACGATAATTCCTTACTGTCATCAAATACCCAGTGAGTATTCAGAGTTCCCTGATTGCCTCTTAAATTTATTCTAGCAAGTTTGCTTGATTCTGGTTCTAAACGAGGCCTGAGTATTGTAATGGGTTGGTGTGTCTTTAAGTTCCTTTGTATGGACATGTTTTCTTTTCTTACTAATAGGGATGTATTTGGTCTGTATATATACGTGTACAGACTCTTGCCCTGCACAATTTATGCAAGTCACTGAAGGATAATTTTTAAATTTTATAACCTGTTTGTAGACATGATATTGAGATAATTTAAAAAATTTATAGGGTAAGTAATTTCTTATATTTACACCCAGGTACAATATGAGGGTACTTCAAACAGTTTGTGAGAAAATAGAATGAAAAGATAAATTTTTGTGCAATAAAAGTAAAATAAAATCCATGCATAGTATTTATTTTTAACCATACACACAGCCATGGGCTTTCTGAAGACTCCTCCTATGCACGGATTTCAAACTTTTTGCACCAAATTTATCATTGAATTCCATATTTTTCCACAAACTTTTTGAAGAACTCTCATACATCATTGCATATGCTGAATAATGAGAACATGTAGCGCTCCCCGGAGGGCAGGGGCTGGGGAATCACCAGTACAGTTTGATGACTGTTTCTCGTGAGCATCCTGTTAATGCTAATGAAGAGAGATGTTTGTGTGACTATGGATCTGAGGGAGTCCCGCCCAACAGCAGAAATGTGCATTAATTGTTTTCCAATTCTGAGGCTGGTCTTCTGGGGCCTTTTTCTTTTTAAGGTTTATTTATTTCTTTGAAAGGTAAAGCAACAGAGAGAGAGAGAGAGTGTGCGTGCGCGAGAGAGATTTTCCATCCATTGGTTCACTCCCCAAATGTCCACAGCAGCCAGGATTCAGCCGGGCTGAAGCCAGGATCCTGGCACTCCATCCAGGCCTCCCATGTGGGTGGCAGGGAAGTACTTAGGCCACCATCTGCTGTCTCCCGGACACATGAACAGGCAGCTGTATTGCATGCTGAGTAGCTGGGGTTTGAGCCTGCACGCTGATATGGGACGGGGGTGTTGCAAAGCATTGGCTTCCCCCACGGTGTCACAACACCTGCCTTCTGGGCCCCTTAGGAGTCAGCCCCTCACACCTATGATAGCCATGTGCCACTTCCTGGGGCCATACTCTGAGCAGGCTCCCCTGGGGCAGGGGGCTGCCAGGGAGCTGGCTCCACGACATGTTCCAGCAGCCAAAACGCAGATTAAAACTTGTCCCAACCCACAAGGCCGCAGCGGCAAGCCTCGCACGTCCTTGATCCTGACACGCCCCTTGTCTTGCTACTAGTGTTTCAGCACACTAAACGCTCCGCTCAGTCCCCCAAGTTCACTGTGCAAGGGGAACATGTACCTGGTCCTGGCATGTATGTTTACGTGATAATGACCCAAGATTGTATGCCAAATTTTATTATTTGCTTAAAAAAAAAAAGAGCATTCGCATATTGAATCAATTTACTTGTTGAATCAGTCTCTAAATACCGTCAACTTAGAGTGCTATTTAATTCTGGGGTTCATTTATTCATTTCTCTAACAAATATGCCTATGCTGTGGCAGGCATTGTACTAGGTGCTGAATAAAGAACCATGCATATCAAAATAGATCTAGGGGCCAGCATGGTGGTGTGGCAGGTAGAGCTACCACCCATGACACCAGCATCCCACATGGGGGCCAGTTTGTGCCCAAGCTGCCTCGCTTCTGATGCAGCTCTGGCTAATTCACCTGGGAAGGCAGCAGAAGATGGCCCAAGTGCTTGGGCCCCTGCCACCCACGAGGGAGACCAGGGTGGAGCTTCTGGCTCCTGGCTTTGTCCTGGCTCAGCCCTGGCTTTTGCAGCCACTCAGGGAGTGAACCAGTGGATGGAAGACCTCTGTAACTCTGACTTTCAAATAAAATAAATAAATAAATCTTAAAAAACAAACAAGAAAATAGATCTAGTTGTCTTTGTGGAGCTCACACGCCACAGGAGGAGACAGAGAATAGATAACAAGTAAACCGATGCACGAATCAAGTAGTGCAGTCTGCCATCAGTGCTGTGAGGGAATTAAGCACGGTGATGGAGAAAATCAGAGAGACCGCTGTGGAGCGGGTGATGCAGGCAGGCTTCCTGGAGGAGGTGCCTGCCCTTCACGTTGGGACGGAGCCAACCGTGGCAAATCCCAAGGAATGGCACTCCAGCATGAGGGCCCAGCAAGCTCAGAGGCCCTGCTGCAGCAGAGAGCATGTGGCCTTCAGCTGTCGCGTGATTCACCGATTCAGAATGAGCCTGGCATCCCCCGGTCTCCCCAGGCCAGGGCCAGGGGACCGCGCTGGGCAGGAACCACCCTGCACCTGCTTATGGAGTCTTCCACCTGCCTGTCAGGGTCCGCTCCCCACTGCTGTCTGGGATCAGCCCTCAGTGCTGGAGCCACGGGACCCCACTGTGAGGGGAAGACAGCATCATGTCCCCCTAAAGCCACCTCCAAAAACTAGATGTCGAAGCCACTCTCTAAAGCGTGTTTAAGGCCCATTTTTGGCCACCACGGCTGACTTCTGAAGGTGATGAAAAGATATGCAGGCTTTCCAGGGAGCTGAGCCCGGCAGTGCGTGGTGTGGGGTCCCCACGGCATCCGTCCTGGCTGGATGCTGATGCTGACCCCACAGCGGCTGGCCAGATCTGCTGACTCAGACAAGAGGACAGGCCCAGCCATAACCCGCAAGGGCCTGCCCAGAAGTAAAAAGGCTCCCAGCGTGGTGGGTTAATGAGTGATCAAAGGTCTTCAGATTGTATTATATAAAAACAGAGGTCAAGGAATCAAAGTGACAGGGAAGTTTTTCCTCTGCTAGTGTCACGCGTCCGTCACGCGGGCCTGGCCTGTGAGCCAGGGCTGGGGGGTGCGGGTCACTCCCGACTTAAAAAGCTGAAAGTTGGATGCCGCTGCAGGGCCACTGTTTCTCCTTGGGTTTTACATTACAGATCAATAAACACAGGTGTCTAAGGATGCTTTAATCCACCTATTAACTCCCATCTCTGTATCATTTCAATTTTCGTTTGGGTCAGCTTGAGGCTTGATCTTGGGCTTTGGCATCATTCCCGGCTCAGCCGTCATAGTGCGGGGTTGGCAGTGCAGGCCAGGAGCTGGGGGCCCTCCCCCCACAGCCACCACCAGTGGTCCTCTCTCTCCCATCCTGCTTCCTGGGGAGGCGCTAGCCTCTGCCGGGTTCCCTGTGGAAGGCAGGTGCTTACCAGAGGTCTGTAGGCGACAGCCCACTTGTTCCTGCTCCTCCATCTCAGGACCCCTTGCCTTCGGGTTCACTCACTGTGAACCTGCACTTGGGACAGCAGTGCTGTCTCCGCCCCAGCAGTCCCACGGTTCTCAAACACTGGACAGACTTCACTGTCGTTATCATCATCACCACTGTCACTGAGAGACTCACTAGAAATGCAGATTCTCGCCCCCACCCCTTCTGACCTAGATGCTGTGGGCGTGGCGCCCAGCCTGTGTCGCTGAACAAGTCCTCCAGGTGGCTGCTGCTCACCAAGGAGCAAGAACCCCCACATCGGGAGGTCAGCTTGCAACCGCTACAGAGCCTGGTACACAGAAGTGCTTCGTTCTTGAACAACAAACAAGTTAAACAAGCTGCAAGAGTGGTAACAGCCTAACACTGATAATGAAAACTAGCCAGGCCTGATGCACCTCTCCCAGCGCAAATCATGTTTATTCTCTTTGATCTGCTTCAACTCATTGACAGAGGAATTGTGCTAGATGTTAAAACACTAAGTCCGAGGGGAGAGCTGGCCTTGTGGTTAAGCTGCTGCTTGGGACACCCACATCCTCCAGCAGAGCGCCTGGTTTTAGTCTTGACTCCACTTCTGATTCGGCTTCCTGCTAATACACTGCTCAAATGCTTGGGTCCCTGCCACCCACATGGGAGACCTGGCTGGGGTTCCTGGCTCCTGGCTTTGGCCTGGCCCAGCCCTAGCTGTTGCAAGCGTTTGGAGAGTAAGCCAGCAGATGGAAGACCTTTTCCTGCCCACCACACCAAAGTCTGGGAATCACATTCAATTCTGTTCTCTCCTCTCCTTCAGACCTCCCTGCCAGGCACCGAGGCCCAACAGTTCTACCCTTTCAGGTGTGTGTGTGTTTAAATGTTTTCATTTTGAAAAACAATTAAATGTACAGGGGATTTTTAAAGAATAGTACAATGAACTCCCATATACTTCTCACCTGGAGTCACCATCTGTTAACACTTGGCCACACTTGCTGCCTTTCTCGTGTGTGTGTGTGTGTGTGTGTGTGTGTGTGTGTGTGTTGGAGGGGAGGGGCGCACGCATACTCTCTCTCTCTGTGCTTGTGTGGGCATGTATTGTTATTCTAAGCCATTTCAGAGAAAGTTACAAACATCACTCTCTGTCACACTTAAATCCTTTGATGTATCTCTCCTGCAAACAAGGACATCTCCTTACACACCCTTAAAATAATTGGCCAAGTCAGGAAACTTAACAATCGGTACAGTACTAGTATCCGATGTAATCAACATTTCACTTTGTACACCGGGCTCAGAAGAGCTTCCCTCAGCTTGCCTATTATTTCCGAAGGGGGGGGGGGGGTGGTAGCATGAACATGGAGACATCTTCTGAAGCATGTGATCAAAATCGTCACCAGCAGGGGCTGGTGCTGTGGCGTAGCAGGTTAAAGCTTGGCCTGCAGTGTCTGCATCCCATATGGGCACCGGTTCGACTCCCGGCTGCTCCTCTTCCGATCCAGCTCTCTGCTATGGCCTGGGAAAGCAGTGGAAGATGGCCCAAGTGCTTGGACCCCCACCCGCATGGGAGACCCAGAAGAAGCTCTGGCTCCTGGCTTCAGATCAACGCAGCTGCAGCCATTGTTGACCATCTGGGGAGTGAACCAGTGGATGGAAGACCTCTCTCTCTCTCTCTCTCTCTCTCTCTCTCTCTCTCTCTCTCTGCCTCTCTGTAACTCTGCCCTTCAGGTAAATAAATTAAAAAATCTTAAAAAAAAAAAAAAACCACCAATGATATAACAACTGACCTGTGTGCCCTCTACCCCGCTATGCAGTGGACTGTGAGGGACACTTTATTTGTGTGTCATTTGCTCCAGAGCTTCCAACTTGATTCTCATGATGAGAATCCCCAGACAGACCCACGCCGATGGACTTCTATGGGATCAGGCGTGGTGACTGTATGTGGCCGAGACTACGTGCTTCAGAAACGTCAAGGCCATGACACCACAAATAAATGCAGTGGGTTGTCTAGATTATGTCCTGGGTGCGAAACAGAATGGCCGAGGGCCATGTAAGGTTTTCCACTTGCTTGCTTGGCCTTCCTCTCTCCCTCGCCCCACCTCTCTTTCCCCGGACTCACTCCTCAGCCCTCCGTTCCCCACACTCACGCCCCTAAGATGCATCAGTGTCTCTGTGGAGAGTCCTCCAGTGGCTGCTCCAGCTTTCAGTAGAAATTCCAGGTTCTGCAGTGCAGCTCACAAGACCCCCAGGATCCCGCCCACCTCTGCAGGCTCTGCTCTCTCTCCTACCGCCTGTCAAACTCCATGGAAACTCAAAGGCTTTTATCTTATTTGCAGGCTATTCAGTTAGTCTGCCATACTCTCACGGCTACTGGCAGAAGACATGAGACTCCTGGATCGGAGTCAAAGCGCGGTTTAATACTCACAGCAGTAGCCAGAATAACATTTGCGCCAGTTTCTCCAGCTCCAATCCACACAAGGATGTCATAAGGGCCAGGTGACGCCCACACGCACAGATTGCTCAGCGCTGTGGCTGAGATATCTAAAGCTCAGGAATTCTCAGTCTGGGAGAGAGGGGCAGCCAAGCCTGTCCCTGTCCATGTTGCCCCCGAGGAAGACATCAGCATTTAGACTGATGGCAAACAGATCTGCTCAGTCCTCCAAGATGCTATGCAACATTCCAGAAAAGAAAGTCTGGGACAACAGCCATCGGGGCCCCAGCTCACAGGTGTGCCGGCCATAGCAGGACAGACCCACGGAGAACTGTCTCCCGGGCATCAGCGTCAAAGACTCAGCTGCTGCCACCCCGACTCTCCAAGCCGCGCCACGTGCTCCCGCCTGCTGTTTTGAGCTCCTGCTGCCTGTGGCTGGATGCCGTCCTCACACTGCACCTGTACAGAAACACTCATGCCCTCCGGGGCCTGCTAACTCCTTTGTCTTTCCAGAAGCCCCACAACGGAGTTCTCTGTGCCCCTTTACTTTTGCATCTGTGTCCACTGCGCTTCATTTGCACCATGGTCACTTCCTGTTTACATGTCCACTTCCCCCTCCATTGTCAGTCCCCTGGAGGCCAGGGCTCTGGCTCTGACCCCCCAGGGATGAGCTCACAAAGGGAAGCTTCAAGGGTGGGTGGGAAGAGTAAATGGAGCAGTGGGCAAATATTATTTTAAAGCTGCCAACAACTCCTTCCAGTTGCCAGGGCTGGAGCAGCCCAGAGTAGCAACCCAAAGTGCAGACACTTCTGTCCGGGGCGCTCAGCGTTCTGTGCAGTGATCCAGTGATACCGACTGGAGGCAACTTTAGCAGGTCTATGTGTTTGCAAAGAACACTGTTTCTCTAGAGTCAATTTATGCTGTCCTATAATGGAGAGTTGTTGCCCTCCTGTGAGGTTATTTTAATGAAAATGTAATTAATTATTTGAGAGGCAGAGAGAGCAAGAGCAAGCTCCCATCCACTGGTTCACTCCCCAAATGCCAGTAACAGCAGGAACGAGGCCGGGCTGTAGCCAAGGACCAGGAACTCAACCCAGGTCTCCCATGTGGGTGGCAGGGACCCAAATACTTGAGCCATTATCTTCTGTTGCCTCCAAGGATATGCGTTTGCAGGAAGCTGGATTTTTTTTTTTTTAAGATTTATTTATTTATTTATTTATTTATTTGAAAGGCAAAGCAGCCTAGAGAGAGAGAGGAGATAGAGATCATCCATCTGCTGGTTCACTCCCCAAATGGCCACAACAGTCACTGTGGGCCAGGGTGAAGCCAGGAGCCAGGAGCTCCATCCTGTCTCCCATGTGGCTGCCAGGGACCAAGCACTGGGGCATCTCGTGCTGCCTTCCCAGGCACATTAACAGGAAGCTGGATTGGAAGTGGAGCACCTGGGACTCAACCAGTCTTCCGATATGGGATGCCAGTATTGCAAGCAATGGGTTAACCCACTGTACCACAACACAGGCCCCAAGAAGCTGGATTTGTAAAAATTAATTATTTAAGAGGCAGAGAGACACAGAGAATGCATAGCATATGATATTATTTTAGACTAAGCCAGCGCTTTTCAAGAGGGATTGGCAATGTCTGGACTCATGTTTGGCCGTGACAACATAGGGATGCTGCCAGTTTCTGGTGGGTGCTGCTGAACACCCTGTCACCCAGGAGCACCTCCACATAAGCAATGAGCTGGCTCCAAGTGTCAGCAGTGCAGAGCCCCAGAATCCTGGGTGGACGACTGTGGCCGCCCTGTCTAGGCCATGTGGAAGGAGGGACCGCCCACACCTCGCAGGGGAGCTTGTGTTGGAGGACCTGGAGGCCGTCGCTGTCAGTCATCCTGGAGCAGGAAAGAGGAGAGGGACCTGGCCTCAGGGAAGAGAGGACAGAGTCCAGGGGGACCCCAGCCCAGGAGAGTGAGGCTGGGCGCTCCAGCATGATGGCCCCATCTCACCCATCTGGGGAGGAGGCAGGATATGATCACAGCCCTTTGGGAGCACTGACAACAGATACAACTGTTTTGGGTTTTGTCTTAGGTTATAATGCTTTTGTGGTGTCCCAGCTCCTTAATCAAGTTTGTTAAATTCTATAGTTTGGGATTTTTTTTTCCTTTTCCAAGCTGCTGCCATTTCATGAGCACTTACTATGTGCTGGGCACCTTTCTTTATCAGGGGTCGGCTGACTGTTTCTGCAAAAGGCCAGATCATAGATATGTCAGGCTCTGCCGGTGCCAGCTCTGCCATCACTGCACAGACCACCTCCAGAGAACATGCAAACAGATGGGCGTGGCTGTTCCAATGAAACTGTATTTGCTGGAGCTGGTGCTGTGGCATAGTATGTAAAGCTGCCATCTGCAGTGCCTGCATCCCATATGGGTGCCGGTTCAAGTCCCGGCTGCGCCTCTTCCCATCCAGCTCTCTGCTATGGTTTGGGAAAGCAGTAGAAGATGGCCCAAGTCCTTGGGCCCCTGCACCCACTTGGGAGACCCAGAAGAAGCTCCTGGCTCCTGGCCTCAGATCAACCCAGCTCTGGCCGTTGTGGCCATTTAGGGAGTTAATTAGGAAGACCTCTCTCTCTGTCTCTGCCTTTCAAATAAAATAAATAAATAAATAAAAAAGAATCTGTATTTGCAGACACAATGGTGGGCCATGGTTTACCAGGTCCTGTCCCCTGTGTATTAATTACCTTAATCTGCATAACAACACTGTGACACAGGGCAGGGGGCTGAGACTCAATTAGACACTGCCAAGTCCCATCACCACAAAGTAGGGAGACGGCGCTCTGAGCTCATGCTCACCCCAGCAGCCTCCCAACAGGCTCTGGAGAGTGCAGAGTAGGGCAACAGGCAGAGTTCCGAGGTGCTGAGGGGTGACCCTCAGATGAGCCCTGCTCCAGGCTCCTGAGCTGAAGGGGAGGCGCAGCTATGGAGGGATCGGTAACTTTGTAAACTTTCCCTGGGGGGCGGGGGGAATGGGAATAACCAGAGGGGATCTGATAAAAGACTGGAACTTTCTGCCAGTCCCTAGGGTGGGGCCCTAAAGTTGACCTGATGTTGACCCAATGCTGCACTTCACAGCTTTGACAACGGGAAGTCCTTTCTGACACCTAACCTGTAGCATTCTGGCTGGTTTTTACAGCTATTTCCCTTATGGTGAAAAACTTGCTTTGGATGGTTTTCCCCACCTGTCTTCCTCCTGACATCGCATCTTTGGGGTGGGAACGGCTCTGCACACAGCTGGCTCCAGCTACAACATCTGGTAAGTCACTTTACAATGTCACCCAAGCACAGCTCCTAGCAGGGAGCTGGCAGTGCACACACCAGGGTGCATCACGAGGTTCACAGAAAAATGGGATTACAAGATAAGTTTATGTTGGTGCAAAATTTTTTGAAATCCATGGTTGCAAAGCAGTCTCCACAGAGTGCATGAAAAACACATATTATGAAACAGTTTTGCGTGGATTTCAACATTGGAAAGAGGCTCTTTCCCTCCAGTGTGCTGTGGTCATCCAGGGTGGCCCCACAAGGTCGCTGCCTGCCAGGCCTGCAGGCCAGTCCTAACCCACCTCCCTGGCTTTCTGCACTGAGCATGTCCTCTACTCTGTTCTCACTTCCACTGCCCCCTTTGTAGCTGCAATCCGCATGCCCCTTCAGCCACCATCCTCTCCCTATCCCTCCACGAAGGGCACTGATCCAGGACTGTCCTAGGGCCCTGGACACCTGTCCCGGCCGGGTGCTGCCCACAGCAAAGAGGAGCGGATTCTGTTGACTTTTCCCCCCCCAGCAACCCCATGAGTCTTGATCCCCATTTCCCACGAGTGTGTTACAACCAACCCTATCCGGTGTTTATTTATGTCAACAGGCATTAAGTCTATTGTGTTTCTTCAACCACTAAGCCTTTTATCTGGAGGAAGGTGGCATAATTTGTTCCTGCCAATTTTACATTGTTTACTTTCTGAAAAAAAAAATCTGCATTTCCTCAATGGCGTGATGTGTTGTGAAGGGCACTGAATGCCTGGTATAAAATCAAAGTCCATCAGGTGGGAATCAGGAGGCCCACGCTGGCTCTGCCCCTCCTGCTCTCTGCTGTGGACCTCCGAGAGCTCCAAGTTCTCCTGGGCTCATTTGTAGACGAGGGCAGGGCTTGGCACCCACTCCTGCCTCCCCAGGCCCTAACTCGGCGGTAAGGGCAGTCTGGGCGCCCATGAGAATATCTGTGAAGCCCTGAACAAATGGGGCACTCACTGCCTGCCAGGCTGCACCAGCCCATGACAGCAGGCATCTCCGTTTCTGGCTGAATTATATCTGTGCTGTCAGTTTCCTGCCTCGATGATCCAGCCTCCAGAAGGAAATCTGGCCTCCTCCGCTGGCTCATGGGCTGCCCACGCTCTGCTGCAGCCCTGGGCCCTCCCCCAAGGCCCTGGCCTCCTCCCGAGGTCCTTGGCAATCCCCGGAACACAGCAGCTCCCTGGCTGATCACTGCACAGGTTGCCTGCTAGGCTCTTAGGTGTCCTTCCGGTCTCAGCTGGCACATCACCTCCTCCAGGGAGCCTCCTCCAATCCTTTCCCCAGAACTGGAAGTGAGGTCTCTCCCCTGTATCCTAAGGCTCTGCTTACTTGCTGTCTCCCCCAGAATCTCAGTCCCATAAAAGTAGGGACCACGCCCCCTTGTCTCATTTCCCTAGCACCAATGCTTGTCCAGTTCTTTAGTCTGACATTTGGCACTTAGAATTCACCTTAAAAATATCTGAGAAGGGGCTGGCATTGTGGCACAGTGGGTTAAGTCACTGCCTGCAGTGCTGGCATCCCATATGAGCACCAGTTCAAGTCCCAGCTGCTCTACTTCAGATCCAGCTCCCTGCTGATGCACCTAGGAGGGCAGGGAAGGGTGGCCCAAGAGTTTGTGCCCCTGCCATCCATGTAGGGGACTTGGATGAAGTTCTGGGCTCCCAGCTTCGGCCTGGACCATGCCTGGGCCACTCAGGTAATTTTGGGACTGAACCAGTGGATGGAAGATTTTCTCTGTGTGTCATTCTGCCTTTCAAACGAACAAACAATTTGTTAAAAACAAATCTGTGAGATGAATGTGCACCAGTCATCTCAGGTGAATTGAAAACTGTGATCGGTTTTTACATCTGTTTTGATTAATTACAAATGGGACACTTTGAACCACTGAAACTTTTTAAACCACAGTCTCTATCCATGGCAGTACAGGAAGGGGCAGAATAGGAGCATGGTGAGAAAGTGGGACACCACTGTTCTAAGGGCTTGTTCTAAAGTAAAACCTTGAAGATCTGTTTGTCACCACCAGATTTTAGCTCAGGATCAAGGACAAACACCCAGGGGTTCTTGAGGTTTTCAGACCACAGGAGAACAGACATTCACTCAAGTTGGAGCCTCCAGTTTGCCCCTGGGCTTCCTGGTGGCCAAAGCCAAAAGGGTAAATAGTCATTTGCATGACTGCCTCACTCTACAAAACATCTTTGTTCCGCAACCTTGAGAGTCACCTCCCTCCTTTCTCCACTTCTCACGCAGCTTCCAGAAGAGGGAGTGCCAAGGAGGCTGCGAAAACCCCGGGTCCCTCCCTCCCCCATTTGCCAACATCACCACAGCCTGCAATAAGCAGATCTCATCCCCATCCTGGCCACACGTCCCAGAAGGAGGGGACAGCGTGGGCCTCTTGCCGTGAATCCGCAGGTGTCTTGCTGGCCAGTGGACCGACTCCCCCATCTCACCCGGAAGTGGCACAGCTGATCTCATCACGTGATTGCAGAATCATTTAGAACCTGAAGGTGAGCTAAACAAACCGTTTCATTCAGGGTTATAGCAGCCCTGAGTCAACCTTTACAGACACTAAAGAAAGGTGGCAGCTGGTGTTTGTTCCTTCCTGGTTGGCACAAATGGAATTCCGGTCAGGTGGTTGGGAACGGTTACTCCGTAGAGGAGGACTTGCGTCCACCAAAACCATCGTGCCTAAGTGCCTTTGCTTGTAAGTACTTGGCATAGTGACCCAACCCCACGAAAGTCTGTATGTAAACCATAAACTGATTGGATGTTGGGAAGAGCTATAACTGAAAATTGAACCTGACTTCCTATCACCCCTGCATGCCTCATTGCCCAGGGTGCAGCCAGCCACCACTCCTTACCGGTTGAAACGAATCGTGTCAGTTTCTCAATGCTGGTTCATGGACCAGACCCTATATCTATTGCTTCTAGGTGCCACTGATGGTGAAATGTGTCCCCCGTAAAGAGGTGCTAAAATCTGGGGGAAGGTGAGTGTCTTAGAACCACTAAATAGGGCCTTGCTTATTATTTATTTGAAAGGCAGAATGACAGAGAGAAGGAGAGAGAGAGCTTCCATTGCTGGTTCACTCCCCCAGTGCCCTCAGAAATCAGGGCCAGGCTGAAGCCAGGAGCCTGGAACGCCATCCAGGTCCCCCCGTAGGTAGCAGTGGTTCAAGGACTTGAGCCATCATCTGCTGCCTCCCAGGTGCGTTAGCAGGGAGCTGGATGGGAAACAGAGGGAGGACCCCATCCCACGCACTCCGCTGCTACGGGACAGGGCATCTGAAGCAGAGGCTTAACCTGCTGCTCTGCCATGCGCCTGCCCTTGTTTTATCTTATTTGAGCCTCACCACAACCCTATGAAGCAAAGCAGTGGTTCTCAGACCTGAGTGTCTGATTAGTGAGCAGGCCCGGGCCAGGGTGCAGAATCTGCATTTCCAACAGTGGCATGTGGAGCCCAAGCGATGTTCACGCAGCCAGTCCAGAGACCCCGCTTTGGCAACCCCCGAAGCGCCGTGACCACTCCCACTTTGTAGCTAAGAAACGGAGGCATGGAAAAATTACTTTGCTAAGGCCAGCCAGCCCCATCCGGCCAGCTGTGTCCACGGGGGTCTGCCTGGGCCTGGGCTCTGGGCACACCACATTCCTTCTGCCTCAACCCCCAGGCCACTAACGCTGTTTGCTCAGCTGCCGCAGTGCGCTGGGCACCCCACATTGCAGGCGTGTGGGCAGCCACAGGCCAAGATCCCCCAGGAATACACACAAACCCCCGATCCTAAAACTCCGCGGGTGTGCACAGCTCAGATGTCTAACTTGCATTAGAGGTAGCCAGAACTGAAGCCCAGATTTAAGGAATTCCTCTGGGGGCTGGGTTGCTGGCCACCGGGGAAATCCCAGAGACTGGGGGCTGGAAACTGAGTTCCCCGGCAGGAAACTCATGGCTGGCCACTTCTTGTGCCGCCTACTCAGCCTCAGGCTGGCAGCCTCGGGCTACACGACCCCACCTCTGCCAAGGCAGGAGCACCCATGGGTGCCAGCCCTGTCACTGCACGAGCTCCCCCACAGTTCTTCTCAGTGCTCCCATAGCTCTCACCCAGGCCTGCTTTCTCTCTGCAGCTCACGTGGTGCCTTTAGCACTGCTGGAGAGCAGAAAGCAAAGAGCTCGCACGTGCGCTCCATTTCCAGTTCTTCGTGCTGGGGAGGGGCAGGAGAGGGTGTGCAGAACTTAACACCGTGGCAGGGGCAGGTGGAGGCCCGGGCCTGGAGGACCTGGGGGGGCATGAGAACGGGGTTTGCCCCCACAGATGAGCCTGTCCTACTTTCTACAGGGACGTCTTTAAAGACCAAGAATCTATCGTCTGGGAGAGGAACTGAGGGGCGGAGAAAACACAGCAGCATGAGGGGGCACGAGGCAGTGTGTGGGTCTCGCGGAGTCCCGCCATCGCCCAGGGCCGTGCTTCCGGGCCAGGTTGCCATCTCCCCACAGTGCCCTGCTGGGATGGTCTCGTGGTCGCCCCCTGGAGGCGGGACGTGCCCAGGTTCCTCTGCCGTCCAGCTCCCTTAGGGTTTGTCTCACGTGTCCCCGGTCATGCGCAAACAGTGGGATTTGCCTGTTTCTGAGCTTGCTCACATGTGAGGCCACAAGACCAATGTTAAGATCATCCGGGGTGGCACGCCGTGCCTGCCTCTGCTCAGGGGGGGATGTGTCCTCTGGCCATTAGCTCCAAGACCCTCATGCTTCTTTGGTTGCTCTGCTGTTTTGGACACACTGAGTTTCTGCGTTCTGAGATACAAAGGTCAGGGCAAGAGTGACTGTCCCAGCTCCCTGCAGGAGTATAACATGACACACAGAAGAGTGCCTGCCTCAGCCGTAAACAGCTTGACGCGTTTTCACTAAGCACAGCCCAGGACGTGAACTTGACCAGAACGCGCCTCCCGGTCACACACACCCCCACACACACACACACACCACCACCACCACCCCCCGCCAGCAAGGCCTCTCTGCCTTTCAGCAGCTTAGATCAGCTTTAGCGGGCAGGAGTTTGTCCCCGGCTCACATGACAGCCTGGCCTGCAGCTGCCCTCTGGTTCAGAGCAGGTGAGGCTGCCAGGCTCGGCAGGATGGCTGCGGGGTTGGTTTCTAGCAGGGAGGGCCCTGCTTCATCTCTTTGTCCTCCTTGCTCTTGTGACTGAGCCTCAGCAGTTCTAAACCCAGCACACACATACACACACACACACACACACACACACACACACACACACGGTTGCTGCTTGAGGGGCAGGGCTGGGCCCATCTCAGCTGTCAGATGGTCCTCTCCGGGGGTGCTGCCATCCGTGAGGTCGGCTGGTGACTCAAGGCCACGGGGGTGGGGGGCTTCCTTTCCTTGTACTTCTACAAGCCCCACCACGTGCACCAGGCAGCAGGAGGCCCTGGAGCAGGGTGACTCAGCAGTGTCTACGTGCAGAGAAGCTGAGTTCTGTGCTCTGGGAAAAGCAGCAGGTGGCATTGGGTCGTGCTTGCCCCATCCAGCGCAGCCTGTACTGTTTGGAAACCGCTTCCCCCTAGCACCTCTGCTGGGCCCTCTGTTTACCTGTGCACGCTGAGCCCAGGTGCCAGGTGCCAGCCTGGACCTGTTTGCCTCCTGAGCCATCTTCCATCTGCTCTCCTCCCCTCGTCCCCACTGCGGGCTGACGGCACATCCCATGTGCCCACCTCACGAATAAACACCAGCCTGGCCTTTATGCTGACCCCGTGTAGTCCCTGTATCGGGGACTCTGCCCTCTGCCTCCTCAGCAGAGTGGCTCTGCTCGTGCAGGGCAGGAAGGCTGGAGGGCTGGGGGGCCTGAGGTCAGGGAAAGGGGCTCCTATGCAGAGCAGCCCGCCCCCAGGGAGCCCTAGCATAGCCACACAGGAGTGTCCACAGTGCCTCTGGTCCCCTGGGGCTGTAACAGAGCCAGGGAGCCCTACAGACACCTGACTTGTGTTTGCGGTAGCAGACACGGGGCGACCCTCTGACTCCTGACCTAGAAAGCTCTTGAGAACCATCAGGTCAGTAATGTTATCACAGATGTGCCTAAGAGTCCCTTGGAGTGAGTGTGGAGGGTAGAGGTGAGGAGGGCAACAGTGTTGCATGGTGACTTAAGCCACTGCCTGCAATACCAGCATCCCATATGGGTACCAGTTGGATTCTAGCTGCTCCACTTCTGATCTGGCTCCCTGCTAATGTGCCTGGGAAAATAGCAGAAGATGGCCCAAGTGCTTGGCCCCTGCACCATGTGGGAGACCCAGATGGAGTTCCTGGCTCCAGCCTGGTTCCTGGCTCCTGATCTCATTGCAGCCTTTTGAAGCATGAACCAACAGATGGAAGATAATCTCTCCCTCTCTCTCCTTCTGCCTTTCAAATAATTAAAAAAATAAAATAAACATTTTGAAAGTCACAAGGAGGGGGAATGTTTTAGAAATACAGGCTTCTCAGGCTCCTTCCCTCCCCCAGGTCCAGGCTAAGGCCCAGAAATCTGCATTTTGCAACATATTCCAGGTGATTCTGACGTAGGTGACCCCCAGCTACAGTCTGAGGAACTCCCATGGAGACACACCCTCGTCCAGGTACAGACAAGGGAAGCGGGCCCCCAGGGCTTCCCAAGGCGCACAGAGTAAGGCCTCGCACCCGAGTCCCACCATCCCTCCACGCCTGCCACCTCCCCTGCAGGCTCTCCCAGCTCTGCCGCCGCTTCCTGCCAGCCTCCCGCCTTGTCAGCTGGAGGGGAACACACAGGCTGGGGCTCCTGCCAAGACCAAACACCTTCCTGCCTCCCTTCACCCCCTATCCCTGCCTTTCTCTTCCTGAGACACAGATTTCCTCCCTGCCCAGCCCGTCCATGTAGAGGACAAAGTGGGACAGCCTGGGCTGCCTCCCCCGCCCAGCCCGGGTGTCTGCCCTCAGAGCCTCTGCTCCTGCCTCCCTCAGAGACCACCTGCTCCTCCTTCCCTGTCCCCCCCCCCATATGACTCCATCATCCGTTTGGCCAGCAGCACTGCCCCCACCCTCGGAATCCTCCCCATCCCCCAAGGCCCAGGGAGGGGAGAGCCCTCCACCTCTGGGAAGCCTTCCTGAGCCATCCAACCCCAGCCCTCTCATCCCCTCTGAGCAAGCAGGGCATGGAACCAATTATTTATTCTCCGTTATTATTCCGTCTTATATCTTGCTTTGAACTATG
Organism: Sylvilagus floridanus; assembly: GCA_949820135.1. Lineage (NCBI taxonomy): Eukaryota > Metazoa > Chordata > Mammalia > Lagomorpha > Leporidae > Sylvilagus > Sylvilagus floridanus. The sequence continues at coordinate 71,330,482 of OX463239.1, forward strand.
AGCTCCAAGTAATTAATTCCCAGCTGCTGTCCACAGCCTGCCCTCCTAATTACCCACCCAGTCAGCAAAGTGCCCGTACCTAATAAGCCCGTAAGGTACATTGGTAACAGCCACGCTTCACGGGGCTGGAGCTGACAAGACCTGGGGCCACGGGCAGCTGGCTGGTCGGTTCAGTGACTTTTCCGTGCCTCCCAGGCTACGGAACATCCAAAGGCCAGTCTCTGCAAATCAGATCTCCATCTGTCTTTCACTGTGGCGGCACACTTCCACCGTTCTCCCCTCGTGTGTGCCAAAACAATGTGTCCAGTGCATCTTCCGTGACTCCACTGCTATAACGACATCACTGGGGGGCCTGCGTCTGCCAGAGGCCCCAGGCACCCCCTCTCCACCTGCAGCCCCGGCCAGTGACCACATTTCCAACTTGCTGTAAGCCTCCAGCTGAACCAGTGTGCAGCTGCGTAGCCTGCAGGCCTGCTGGAGGTGCTGACATGTTCCCGACCCGGTTCACAAATCCCTTGGGACACACATGCTTCATGCTAAGAAGCTGAAGACTGGCCACTACCTCTTCCTCCAGCACCCCATTCAGAAACATGGCAACAGGAAGTCAGTTCTAGACACACTGACAGCTTAAGTTCCGGGGCCTGAGCCAAACGTTCAGAAAGGAGCCCTTTATTCTTTGTTTCTCGTAGGACAAATGTCCTTCAAGGGAGAAGGGCGCTCTCCTGCCCAGGGCTTTTGCAGTCTAGAGGTAAAAAAAAAATCTTCCAAGGATTGCGAAGGCTTCACACTGTGACTCACAGTTAAGTGCACAGAGCAGAATCATCAGCTTGGAGAAAGTGCGGTATGCAACCGGCAGAGAACTGTTCTTGGAGATACTGTTGCATCCACTTCAGCAATCTGAGCACAGCCTCCACCCCCACCCCCACCCCACCCCCCACGGAGCAGGCAGTTTCCAGGTTTCTCATCAAATAAAGCCATCTCCTTAAAAAGTATTTTAAAATTGCTACTTACCAACATAGGTCCACTTGGATCCTGCAAAAAAAAAAACAGAACAAAGCAAATGAACACAATTAAACTGAAAGAGTTAGGGGAAATGCTACAGATTTTATTTTGAAATGGGTGAGACCCAATAGGAGATGGATACCCAGAAATCAAAATGCATGCTGAGTCTGTGTCAGAGCAACAGCTGCTCAGAGCAACTGTGTCCAGAGAGACCCGGCCAGGGAGTGCATGCTTGGCTTGGGGGTTCAGGAGGGGCCCAGCCATCTTCAGTAGATGCCCCCCCAGACGTCACCAAGAAGCCAGATTTCATTACACGCATGAGGAATAATTGCACATGGCTCAAAACCCAAAAGCTAAGGCAGGTATTCGGTGTGGAGGGTAAGACACCACTTGAGACACCTGCATTCCACATGAGAGGGCCTGGATTCGAGGCCTGGTTCTGCTCCTGATTCCAGCTTCCGGCTAACGCGCTCCCTGGGAAGCAGTGGCGATGAATCCAGCAGCCGGGTTTCTGCCACCCACATGAGGGCCCCGGATGGAGTGCCCAGCTTCTGACTCCAGCCTGGTCCAGCCCCAGCTACTGCCAGCATTTGGTGACAGTGCACCAGCAGGTGACAGATGTTTCTGTCTCTACCTCTGTCTCTATGCCTTTCAAACGCAAAACAAAGTCCCCCACGCCATCCAGATGTATTCAGAGAAAGCTGCTCCTCCCACCCTATCTCCCTGCTTCCGTTGGACCCCTGGCTTACGGAGAGACTGGGTGCCCTTGCACAGCGCAGCTGCACCCGCATACTTATTACCCCTACCCTGTTTCCTCACACCAGCCTCGGGCCACTGGAAACACATTCCTGCAGCTTGCTCCTCCCCACCTAACCATACACCCGGGAGAACGGTCCACACCACTGGTTGCAAAAGCAAAGAGGTTTCCTCTACAGAAGCTGCTGCCCTCAGTGGTCTGGAGTTGCAGAGTGGCTGGAGGGTGCAGGGTGCAGGAGCAGTGCTCCGGGAGTATAGGCAGGGCGCCCGGCCCTCCCACTCCACCCCCCGGGTATCCAGGGCCTTTGTTCTTTAAAGTTACTGCAGAGCTGTACTCTCGTCACCCTGCCTGCCCACCTCCCTCTTTGCCTCCAGAAGGGGATCAAGACCCTGAGTCCAGACACATCCCACAAGGGGGCCCTGCACCTGCAAGTCCTCCCCTCCTCCAGTGACTTTGAGGGTACAGCCGGAAGAAGAAGAATCTCCATCCCTTTCCTCTCTTGGGAATTTCTTTGCAGTTAAATTCCCTGGTCAGTGATCTGGTCACTTATCAAAGAGAGTATTTCCTACCCAAGCCAATGGTGGTGTTTAAAATCGAAAGAAGAGGTCTTTGTGTTTGTTTTAATTTAAGAGATGGGGAGAAGGGGAGAGATCTCCCATTTGCTGGTTCACTTCCCCAAATGTCCACAATTGCTGGGGCTGGGGTCAGGTCAAAGCCAGGAGCCAGGGTCTCCATCCAGGTCTCCTTTGTGAGTGGCAGGGACCCAAGTACCTGAGCCAGGGTCTGCATTAGCAGGAAGATGCAATTAGGAGCTGGAGCTAAGAATTGAACCCAGGCACTCCCCTATGGGATGTGGCCATCTTATTAAACTTCAAGACCAAACGCTTGCCCCAACTTTATTATCTACTTAGCTACTTTATCCTCATTTTGTTGTTCTTATTATTCTGTCTAATGCCATTGCTTCAGTGGTTTCATTAATTTTGAATTTAATTGGGAATTTTAATCAAATTATGCTTGTACCTGGTTTTAAGACTGAGCTGAGACTACAAGGCTTTTTAATCAAAATATCAACCCCTAGGCCAGCGCTGTGGCATAGCGGGTTAAGCAGCCTCCCACAATGTCAGCAATCCATTTGGGTGCTGGCTTGAGCCCCAGCTTCTCCACTTCTGATCCAGTTTTATGCTAATGCTCCTGGGAAAGCAGCAAAGGATGGCCCAAGTGCTTGGGCCCCTGCACCCATGTGGGAGACCTGGAAGAAGGCTCCTGGCTTTGGATTGGCAGAGCTCCAGCTGTTGCAGTCATTTGGGGAGTGAACCAACAGATGGAACATCTTTTTCTCTATCTCTTCTTCTCTGTGTCTGCAACTGTGTCTCTCAAATAAATTTTTTAAAAAGAGAGAAAGAGATAGACAAAGTGCCCAGCCACTAGTTCACTCCCCAAATATCCACAGCAGCCAGGGCCAGAGCCCAGGCCAAAGCTGGGAGCAAGGAATACAAAACAGCCACTGCTTGCCAGGACCCTGAGCCATCACCAGTGTCGCTGGGGGCAGGAAACTGGAGTCAGAAACCTTAGCCAGGAATCGAAACCAAACACTCTGATTGGCAGGCAGGTTTCCCAACCACTAGGCTAAATGCCTGCTCCTGAATCGTCTGTAAATGCTTCTTTTAGTATTCTCTCCATGCCCCTATACAACATGCTTATGTCATTTCTATTACATTTCTTTTCAGGTTTAGACATGATTTATTGAAATCCTACCCTGGAAGAGAAATATTTAGGTCTCTCGCAGGTCTACAGCCCATTGACAGCCATTTTTATAGGTGAGGAGGCGGAAGTCCATGGAGGGGAAGGGAGTTGCCCAAGAGCACGTGCTGCAAGGTGTTGACCTTTAACCTTTAGTTCCCCGGACCTGGGGCAATCTTCGCTGTTCCTTTTCACCCTTTGGAGTAGGGTGGGGGGTCCAGACCCCTTGGAGCTAACCTTACTATGTGATGAACCTTTTCTCCACATAAGTGCTCACAGCCTAGACACAAAAGTTCATGTCAGTTAATCTCAGAGGATCCACAGACCCCCTGGGCCCAACCTGCCATGGACCCCATGGGAAGTGACATGCCCAAGATTAGCCTCCCAGGAAGCAGTGTCTGGATGGAGACATTCAGTGACCCCAGGTGTGCTAGTAACCCTTTTACTGGAACAGTAATAGAAACAAAGATTACACTGTCTTGGAACCAAGCTGCAGAGACTTCCAACCTCTTTTCTGGACAGTTCCCCCTCAGTGTTGTGTTTGAGGGGCTCACTAGTAGAACACAATCATGGATCTCAGAGACCCAGGAAGCCAGTTGCTGCCCCTTTGCCAGACAGGGAACTTGCAGGCCCAGGCTGTAAAATCTCACAGTTTTCTGGAGATCCTGGAGGCCACCAGGAAAGCAGCTCCTGCCTTGGCCAGGGGCTTTCGTGGCACCTGCCCCCAAATCAAAACTCAGACTCAACACCATGTGTCTACTGTCACCCTCCCCGAGCTCGCCAAGTTTCCCCTGTACCCTGGAGCTCCGGTCCTCAGATGAGGCACTCGCAGAAGGTTCTGGAAAGCTCAGGGTCAAATGTTACTCGGGTGGTAACCCAGGTTCTGGGGGTTGGGGACACAGAAACCTTTCTTGCCCTCCTTTCTCTGAGTAAGCCCGCTTGGTCCCCATGTCTCGGTGCTCTGGGGATCAATGACAGTGAATGCAGGGGCTCAGGGACTGGAGGACAGGGAGGAAGCTGTAACCAAGGCAGAGATGGTGAGTTGAGAGTTGATTGGGTGAAGGTCAGGGCCCACATTGGTTCACCATCAGCTCAAATCTGACCTCAGGAAGGCTTCCTTTAAAAAAAAAAAAAGTCATTTATTTGCATGACAAGTTTCAGAGAGAGGGGGAAGAGACCTTCCATCCCCTGGTTCACTCCCCAAATGGCCACAACGGCTGGGGCTGAGCCAGGCTAAAGCCAGGAGCCAGGAGTTTCATCTGGGTCTCCCACATGGGTGCAGGGGCCCAAGCACTTGGGCCATCCTCTGCTGCTTTCCCAGGTGCATTATCAAGGAGCTAAATAGGAAGTGGAACCACCAGGACTTGAACAAGTACCCTTATTGGATGTGGGTGCTGCAGGTGGTGGCTTTAATTACTATGCCATAGAACCGGCCCCAGGGAGACTTTCTAAAACTGGGGGAGGGGGGGTCGGCGCTGTGGCATGGTCGGTAAAGCTACCACCTGCAATGCCAGCATCCCATGTGGGTACCTGCTGGAGTCCCAGCTGCTCCACTTCCAATCCAGCTCCCTGCTAATGCACCTGGGAAAGCAGCAGAAGATGACTCAAGTACTTGGGCCCCTGCACCCACATGGGAGACCTGGAGGAAGCTCCTGGCTCCTGGCTTTGGACCCACCCAACTCCAGCCAGCCATTGCTGCTGTTTGAGGAGTAAACCAGTGGATAGAAGATCTCTCTCTCTCTCTCTCTCTCTCTCTCTGTTTCTCCCTCTCTTTCTCTATATTTCTGCCTTTTCAATAAATAAATAAATCTTTAAAAAGAGAAAAACAAAATGTGCACAGGTGTTTCATGTTTGGTACCTCCTGGTTCTTGGCCTCACGCTTTAGGGATGGGAGACTTAAACTGACCCATGAGGCAGGCCAGGCCAAGGCCTTGGTGCTTCTGAGGAGACAGGCCCTTCCCCAAAAAGGGTCACGTGTTCCCTCTGGAGCTGGAAATGACTTGGTCCCTCTGCCCCATGCCTGTTAGACCTGAAGACCCAGATGGCCTAGGTCAAGGAATGTCCCGGGAGAAGGTATTCATTAAGATCCAGGCCAGAGGTCCAGGGCCCTGCCCGCTTCCTGTCCTGGGAGCCGGCACCCCTCATCCAGGCGCCCGGGACTGCACAGCTCCGCACACCAGTGCGGGCAGAACTCATGGAAACGTCACCTCACAGCCACGCAACTGGGAAGGCCAAGGCTGTCCCCAGAGACCCCTGGCTTTGCCGGACTGCGCCTTCTGCCTCCCTGCCCCGGACATTTGCCTTGGACACGCACCAGTGCTCCAGGCCAGGGGCGGACCACACTCTGACCCCATCCTCAGCGGAAAGCCCTCCCCACCCTGGGGTTAATGCTGACTTTGTTCACCTCCGTGGCCTCGTCCACTGAGGCAGCCACAAAGCCGGGAGAGCTGCAGGGGCGCTGGGTGGGCAGGCTGGCCACCCAGCGGGGAGCATGGACTTCAGCTTCTGTTCCCCTCCTCAGCTTGGAAATGGCGGCGGGGGGGGGGGGGGCGCGAGGCTGGGGGAGGGCACGGAGAGTGAGGGGAGGGGGGAGCTGCCCGCAGTGAGGGAGCAGCAAGCCCTTGGAGAGGGGCCAGCGAATGGCCGTTTCTCTCTTTTGCCTCAGAGCAACCTAGGAGGAGAAAGGCGATTTCTAAGGAGAAAGGTGATTTCTAAAGAACACGCTGGTCTCAGCCCAGCTCTCCTGGGAGGGGAAATCCTGTCAAAGTCTGCAGTTTTAAAAAATCGATTTCTGCTTCTCCGAGTGTGTAACTCTTTTCTCCCACCTCCTGCGTCTCCCTCCCTGGGCCACGCGTGAGGGAGATGCTGTGGACGCCTGCTAGTAGATGTGAATTTAATTCTGAGCGATCCCACAGAGACTCACAGCCCCGCTGCCCCGCCCGTCACCAGGGGTACTAGGTCGAAAGGAACCTCAGGGCTCTGATGCTGCTGGGCAGGACCAGTCGCGCAGCCCCCGCCGCCCCCGCCCCGAAGCTGAGCCAGGGAGCATGGATTTTGAGCCATCACAGTCCCCTGGATCCTTGTGTGAACGTTTCAGCCCAGGAGCTGTGGCACCCACGGATGTCCCCACAGCTTGAGTCAAACTCTGCCAAGGACAGGAGCCCCCAGGAAGCTCTCACACCACTTACTGCACCTTGGAAAAATCCCCCCACCCCAGAAGAAGCAGGCAAACGCCTGGCCTCCTCTTCTTGCCCCCAAAAGATCATTTAACCCGGCCTTGGTGGCTCACAGGCCCCAGGTGGGCCCCCAGTGCAGGTCCTCACTGCCAGCACCCCCTGCCCCCCTGCAGGGCACCAGCCACCTCCAGCCCTTCGGGGCTAAAGGCCCTAATTACAGTCAGAAATGAGGTGTGTGTCTGTGTGCACACACGTGTGCCTTCAGGATAGTGGAACCCTTCCAGAGAAAAACAATGATTAAGGCTGGGATGCATCGTCCCGGCCACCTGGAGGTGAAACTTCACGGTGAAGAGTACCCCCCCGCACCCCTTCCCCCAACCTGCCCCCAAGAGAAGCGCCTAGCCACTCCAAGGACCGTGCAGACCCTCCCCGCCCCACCGACTCAGTCTGAAAGCGCTTCCCGCCACAGCTGCAGCAGGTCGTGCATTCCAAAGCCAAACCAGGCATCCTTAAAAAATGCAGACGAGCTCTGGGACCCCATGCCTTCCCTGCGCCCTCCACCCCCAGCCCGGGAAATCCCCCTCTCCAGGTGGGGCTGGGCGCTTGGGACAGTTAAAAGAGAAGCAGGCAGAAACTCTACCGTTTCGCGGGGCTGCGCTGGAAGGCGGCAGCTGCGCGATCCCCAGCAGGAGGACCGCGGCCGCGCGCAGGCTGCCGACGGGCATCTTCGGGGTCCCTGCCCGGCAGGCGCTCCCAGCTGGCTCCTGGCCTCGGGCGGCGCTCGGTGGGGCGCGCACCAGGACCGCGTGCGCACAGCCTAGATGCCGCGGCGAGCACGTAGCTCTGTGGATTCCTGGCTCCCTCCCGGGCTGCTTTTATGGAACGGCTCAGCCCCAAACACGTGATTCATCGTGCGGCGGGGCCAGGACGGCCAGCCTTCCCCGGGGCTGGCGCCCCAGACCCGAGGTAAGAGGTAGTCACGGTAGTCACGGCTGACCCGGGATCCCGGCTCGCTGGAGCTGCCGGCGAGTGTGAGCGAGTGTAGGGACGGCTTCCACGAACACAGTCTCTGTCTGTCACTGCCCCTGCCCAGAAGCCCCTAAGTACAATGCCTCTAGGGCAAAGGCCCCCTTCTGGGGCGCAGGCTAGGGACTGAGGGTACTGAGCGACTGCATGCAAATTCAGATGTTTGGGAACTGCGCACCGTGTTCCTGACTAGGCTCTTACCTCTTCAAGTCTGGGTGCAAAGACGTTAGCAGAGAACCGGCACACAGCACAGCGGCGTGCAGGCAGCTTTCCTGAGCGACTGGGGCTTTGACTATTGATGAAGAGTATGTGCCCAAGGCTCTTGCTGTCAATCCACCCTCACTGGGAGCCTAGGGAGGGGATCCCTTCCCTAGCTTGGCAACATGGAAAAGGACTCGTGTTATTTCTTGAGCACCTACTATGTGCTGAGCACTTACTGGGCATTGTGCCCCTTAGCCTGGATTTAGAGTCCAGGTTCGTTTCCAGCGCAAGCTATCATCTCCCTCACATACCTGTGTTCTGTCTAGTCACGAGCACACACTCAGATCCCCTTTGTGTTTAGCCCTCGTCTGGTTGCTGAGTCAGAGGTCCTGATAAACTCCCTAATTCTCCCTGCTGCCCTTGCTGTCCCCTGCTGGTCCCACCCCTGAGGTCATCTGTGCTTCTGGCCTCCCTGGGCCTCTGGGTGTCTCTGCACTGCCCCAGGTGCTGAGCTCCCCTCGGTGCCTGCACACACGGCTCTGACAGCAAGAGCTGGCTGCAGACTTGCTCCCCGCACTCCCTGCCCCCCACCCTCCACTGCCGCCACCCCCACCCTGGTACCTGACCCATCGCTCCATCTTCTTGGGGCCACGGCAAGCTCATTTCTGTTCTGACCCTCGCAGACCCCTGGGCTGGCCTGAGTGCCCAATGAAGCCACTATGTTCTGCAGGGACTAAGCAGCCAACCTGCTGAGAGGGAGCAGGAACCAGATGCCAGCCGCGTTTCAGGGGCTTACTGTTCTGACTCGGCTGTCCCGTGTGGGCTAACACAGGGCTCTGAAATTGCCCAAAGGGAGCCTTTACAATAACCACCTTGTTAGGAGCACTTCCAGACCACAGTAGGTGTGAGGATGAGCTTTTCTGCCTGATCCAGAGCCTCCGTGTTGCGCTCTGGTTCTTGTTCTCGCCTCTGATTTGTCACCAGGGCAGCCTGTTCAGAAGATGAAGGGATTGGAGGTGCGTAAGAGCTCTGGGGATGGGGAGGAGCCGTGGCAGGGTCAGAGACTCAGAGGCCGAACCCGGGGAGGTGAGATCGCTTTGGCCCATGTCACCACCGAAGGTAAACTGGGCACGTGCGCGCTGTTCCTCCCCCCCACCTCGAGCTTCTTTCCCCTCGTGTTTGGCTAAACATTAAGTCCAGCTGCTCCTGGAACGTGAGCCTGTGAATGCTCTGCAGAGATTCCCACAGACGGCCAGGTCACGAAAGGGAGGAGGAGCGGCCTTGTGAGATTGTTGAGGCTGGTTGTGAGCTGGATTTCATAGTGGGAAAGAAGAGGGTTGGGATGTTTACTGCGCGCCCATATCAGAAACCTGGTTAATTAGTAAGGAATGGGAGGCCACACAGAGGAAACGGAGAATAAAACAGAGGACCCCCCCACCCCGGCCCTAAGGGGGGGGGGGGGGCAAATGGAAATGGATGGAATCCAAGCAGGGTAGGCATTGTGGTGCAGCAGGTTAAATGGCAACTTAGGACACTCGCATCCTGTATCAGAGTGCCTGGTTCGAGTCCCAGCTACTCCAGCTCCCTGCTCATGTGTCTGGCAGGCAGCAGATGATGGCCTAAGTACTTGGCCTCCTGTCACCCATGTGGGAGACCCAGATGGAATTCCTGGATCCTGGCTTTGGCCTGACCCAACTCCAGCTATTGCAGGCAGATGGAAGATCGATCTCTCTCTCCTTCTCTGTCACTCTGCCTTCCAAATAAATAAATAAATAGATCTCTCTCTTTTTTAAAAGATTTATTTATTTGAAAGGCAGTTACAGAGGGGTAGGGGGAGATATATATATAGAGAAAGAGGTCTTCCATCCACTGGTTCTCTCCCCAAATGGCCACAATGGCTGGAGCTGGGCTGATTCGAAGCCAGGAGCCAGAAACTTCTTCTGGGTCTTCCACGTGGGTCCCAGGGTCCAAGCACTTGTACCATCTTCTGCTGCCTTCCCAGGTGCATTAGCAGGGAGCTGGATTGGAAGTGGAGCAGCAGAGACTCGAACCGGCACCTACAAGGGATGGTGGCGCTGCAGTTGGTGGCTTTACACACTATGCCACAGAGCTGGCCCCAATAAATAGATATTTTTAAAAGGAAATATTCAAGCAGAATGCCAAGGGTGCCCCCTCCCCTATCCCCTCCCCCTAACAACATACACCTAACCAGCTCAAGTTCTCAGCCCTGGGAATCCGTTCCCTGCCTCCAGAAGCTTCTGCGGATGAACGCGTAAGGACTTGCTTTGCCAGCTCCAGACAGGGCTATTGTCAGCCAATAACTAACCCATTACTCAATGAGTTAGGGCGCACAGTGGATCTTCTGCATTCAGATGTGGCAACCAGCCACCAAGTGCCACACCCAGACAGAGGCGCCAGGGAACGGTGCCCCTCTGGGATGTGAGCCTCTGCACAGACATGCGGGTGAGGCTGCTGAGTCAAAGGGCAGAGGAGTGTGGAGGGAAGAAATGTGCACTTGGTGTCAGGAGCCCCACCATTTACTGGATAACCTTGACCGCAGTGCCACCTTCCCACCTCTGGCAAGAGCAGGTGGCAGGCAGTCCCCGCCCCTGATCACTTGCAGGATTGATATATGGCTGGTAGGAGATAAGGCAAGTGAGAACTCTTTGTTCGTTCCTCCATTCCTTCATCTGCCTTGTGCCAGGCACTGTACTGAGCATGGTCTTTGCACAAACATCCAACAAGTCATCTCATGAATAACTACATAATCAACACTGCAGTACATGCACAGGATGGTTGATGTATAACCCAGAGGGCCCCTCCGGGTCCTGGGGCAGCCAGGCGAGACCTCTGCAGCGTGAGGATTAGATTCTAGGACTCCACAAAACCTTTGAAATGCACCGGTAATACTAGGTTCTTCTTCCCCAAAGCTGGGGCCCCTTCCATCAGCTAATTGTTAGCCTTAGGGGCAACAAAGTCTAGGAAGAGAGAGTTTTATTTCTTAGCATGGGAACTCTTCAAATCCTGGCACTCACTCGGGAATGCACCTTGCATGTAAAGAAAGGATTGCTGGGAGCAAAACTGACATCTACGGAACACCTGTTGTTTGCTTAGCACAACGTGCTTGGCACCTCGTTCTCATGCCAACCTGCGGGGACAGTGCTGGATTTCCCATGTTACAGATGAGGCCTCCGAGGCAGGCCTGGAGAAGCTAACCCTTTCCATAGCAGGATTGCACGAGGCTTCTGACTGGCAGTGACTGCATTCCCAACCCAGACAATCCTCCCAGGCCCGGACAGGCCCTTTCCTGGTTGTCCGACGAATGCCTCCCGTTTGGGTATTTTCTTTCTGGATCCCAATGAGATCCATAAATTGTGGGTTCTCCGTGACTGACGTCAGTTGCTACTTGTTGGTCAGAGGCACGGGGTGCCAGTTCTGGCTCTCCAACAATGCTTGGCAGGGGATGGGGCTGAATCCCCTTCTGCAAGGCCCACGGGGCCACTGGGGAACCCTGCACTCTGAGCAGTGCAGAGCGTCTGCCACAACATGATCCCAGGAACTTGAGTGTCCAGGGCTTTAATTCAACACAGTTCTCCAGCAAAGGAGACAGTGTGAGCCCTTCTACCTGGCTCCTTGCTAACGATCGTGGGCTCTGCTTTGATCAGGAAAGGAGGTGGGAAGAGAAAACAGGAGGAGGAGGAAGGAGAAGACCAAGCCATATCCTTGGACTGCACCATGGCTCAGGGAACCTCTAGGCCAAGACTCGCCTGGACCCATCGGTCCTGGTGTGGACCCCTGTCTTGGAAAATGAAGCCCACTGCATAGCTTTGCTCGCCTCAGCAGTGCAGTCGTAACCCGCGTGTGAACCCAGCTGCCCTGCTCAGTGTCAGGCACGCGCCGTCGGAGGACAGCGTGACCCGCAGGCAAGAATGCCAGGATCCAGCTCTGGGACCTTCGCAAGCCTGTGGGCCTGTGCGTGCCTCTGTCTGCTGGTCCATGAGTTGGAATAAGGATGCCTAACCCCAGGTAGGGTTGTGGCGCACGATGAGACCATATAAGAGGCCGTGAAAGTGCTCTGGAAATAAAGGCACTTGGCATACGTAAGAGTGGGCTTGAAACAGTGAAACGGAAGTTGGTTTGATCTCCGCCTTGGTTCACCAGTCCCAGAATATGGACACTGGCTTCCAACAAGGGATGTGAATTCTCCCCCTTCCCCTGCCACCAGTTACCATGGTGACTCTGGTCACCCTGCACTGAGTCCTTAGTCCCTCCTTCTGTTGAGTGGAGAACACAGCTGTTCCCTGGGGCTTTTATAAAGCACTGTGCATGATCAGTTTTAAAAATGATAACCATCCCAAGGTTCTGTTCACAGGAAGAGTGAGCATTTTAAGGGAAATAAACCTTGGTACAATATGCGCTGCCTCCTTCCAGTTAAGTTATTGAGAAAACCATGGTTAGCTGACACCAAGACCGCTTAGGAGATGTAACAAAATGACAGTGGCTAAGGTTTCTTACAGACATCTCTCCTTTCATACCTCCCGGCTGGATCCATGCTCCTCTGACCTCAGCGGTTTGGGCCAGATCCTGTTCTTGTTTTTTTTTTTTTCCCAAAAATATTTTATTTATTTATTTAAAAGGCAGAGAGAACAAAAGAGGAGAGATGGGGGGGGAGAGAACCCATCTGCTAGTTCACCCCCCCCCCCAAATGCTCACAATAGCTGGGACTGGACCAGGTCAAAGCCAGGAGCCTGGAACTCCATCCAGGTCTCCCATATGAGTGGCAGGGACCAAAGTACTTGAGGCATCACCTGCTGCCTCTCAACCACATTATCAGAGAGCTGAATCCGAAGTGGAGGAGCCAGAACTTGAGCCAGATTCTTGGATGTGGGATGCAGGCATCCCAAGTGGCATTTTAAAAAGACGTATTTATGTATTTGAAAGTAAGAAGTTACAGAAAGAGGACAGACACACAGAGGGAGAAAGATACCTTCCATCTGCTGGTTCACTTTCCAGTTGGCTGTAACAGCCAGGGCTGAGCCAGGCAGTATACAGGAACCAGAAGCTTCTTCCGGGTCTCTCACATGGGTGCAGGGGCCCAGCACTTGGGCCATGTTCTGCTGCCAAGGGGTGTCTTCACTGTCACACCAAATGCCCACCCTGATCCTGTTCCTCTTGTTCTCAGTTTGATGGACTGTCCACTCTCTCTCCCCTATCCTCTAAGCCACAACACAGTCCCAGACCAAGATCACAAGATCCAACCTAAGGTCAAGAGTCCTAATTCAATTCTGAAAACTTCCACCCAGAATCAGGCAGGCAGAATGGTAAGGGAAGAGAGTTTTGGAAGCTCAGCTCCACTACTCACTACTCCATGACCTCAGGCAAGTCACTCACTCTTTCCAAATGTCAGTTTCCTCCTTTGCCTACAGCAGGTAAGACTCGCTTGTGGTGCCTGGATCCCTTAGCAGAGCGCCTGGTTTGAGTCCTGGCTTCTCCACTTCTGATCCAGCTTCCTGCCGATGCACACCCTGGGAGGCAGCAGGTGGTGGCTCAAGTACGTGCGTCCCTGCCACTCATGTCTCAGATCCACATTGAGCTCCTGACTCCTGGCTTTGGTCTGGCCCAGTCCTGATTGTTGTAGGCATTTGGGGAATGAGCCAATAGGTGGAAGGTTTCTCTCTCATACCCTCTCCCCCTGCCTTTCAAACGAAATGAAAATAAATAAATAAGCCAGGCTCCTGAAGAACCTAGCACAGTGGCCTATCATAAGCACTACACAAGTGCTCTCTCCTGTAGGAGGCCCTTAACTGGCTGAACAGAGACTGTTTCACCCCATAGTTGCTACTCTGATTTGGGCAACTTCAACAACTTCTGAGAACTTTCAAGGGAAAATGAGTGAGATTTTCTAGATGTCCTATCCCCTCTAATCCTACACGTCGGCCTCTCCAGGAATGTAGCTTTGGTCCTCACGAGTATAGTCTTCCTTCTAAACAAGTAGATTCAGAAAGCACCTTCCCCTGGGAGATGCCTGCTCACTGGGATTCTGGAGCTGGGAGGAGCTTGTGAGCTCAGAGAGGCTTCGCGCTCCTGGAACAGGCTGGTGCTATCCACTTGCTTGGACACGCAGGCTCTCTGCAGTTGCAGGAATGGATGAGCAGCCCGCCTCTTTCATGTGCTTTCAAAGAAAAGTCAACAGCACCCCCGTTTGCTCACATTTCCGTCTGCGTTCAGCTCCACTGGCACAGGGACAGACATTCTTCGTGGGGTGGGGGTGGGTGGAGGTGGGGGCGGTTCTTCTGCTCCTCTTTGGCTGGAGTTGGCGCGCTGAGCTCAGCCTCCTTGCTTACGGACAAAGAGCTCCATGGGCTGGGAGCCAGGTGGCATGGACAGGGCAAGGCCAGAGAGCTTCCCAACAGGCCAACTGAGCCGAGCTGAGCTGAGCTGCCTCTTTGGCCAGAGGCCAGCCCTGGGAGGACCCAGGTTCATCTCAGACTGCGGGAAGGCTCAAGGATAGCTGGTGGCTGTCGAGGCAGGTGGGCAGCCAAAGCTTTGTGGTTTCATCGCCTGGGGCAACTCAGCCAGCCACTGGAGACATCCCCCAGGAGAGCCTGGCTGTGTGGGGAGCCTCTGCGATGGTCAGGAAATCTGACCCAGGCAGCTACTTCCTTATATCTCCCCACTGGGAGTCAGAGTTTGGGCTGAAAGTAACTTATGGGTGCATCTCTGTGTTCTGAGACTGATACTCAGAACTTGCCTTTGGTATTACGCCATTCTGTTTTGTGCACTCCCCGTGACTTTGAGGGTGGTAGAATCATGGCAAGATGCAATTAGAACTCTTAAAAGAATCAGAAAATTGGAAACCCCAGAAACTTGGACTATGTCTCTCCGTGAGTTCTCTACACTGGGAGAACGCGGAAGGGGAAGTACCGTGGTCACTCCCTTTTGATGATAGGGACTGTTCAACCAAATCCCAGGAAAAATGTGTAAACCCCTCTGGAGTCGGTTAAGAAGGACAGCGCAGTCCATAATTACCGAGTTTATGGATGCTGATAAGGAGAGAATTGTTTATTCCCAGTGGAGGCAGCAGACCTGTGATAAGGCTCCCTGGGTTCATTTCACCCCCCAAAAGAAAAGAAGCAAGTTAGCGCAGGCCCTGCTCAAAGGGAATAAATCACTGCACACAGTGAAGGAGAGAAACCCCGTCAACAGGAGTCTTGCAAAGCGAGCTGCCTGCAGAGGAAATGGGGAAGAATTGTGGAGGTGGGCAGAGAAAAGCCATGGGAAAACAGTGCTGATCTGTAGATGTCCAAACCCAAGGAGAGGAAGATAACCATGGTCCTGCACCGGAATGAGCCGCGTGGGGATCTTGGGAAGATTCCAGCATCTGATGCCTGGCAGACACGACTGGGGTGAGACTAGAAGCAGCACGTGGCTCACTGAACTGGGGAGGGAAACCCTCCCCAAGAGATTTTTAGGAAGAACTTATTTACAAGAAGCAGAAGAGGAGGAGGACGAAGAGCTGCTTCTGGATCTAGAGCTCCTTGAGGGGGAAAAAGGACCAAAGCCATGACTGAGAGCAGAACAGAAAGCATTCTGTTGCGGGGAGAGGCTGGGGCGGGCACTGCCCATCCTTCAGCCTGCAGGCCCAGTGGGGCTGTGGGGCTCCAGATTCATGCAATCAGCGCTGTCCTGGGGGCCCAGGCAGGGGTCCGAGGGGCAAGGAACTAAGACAAGGTTCACCAGGAAGCAAGGGCACACGCTTACTCATCCCTCAGGTTTTTCTTTTTTGTGTGTTTTTTTAAACAGCAAGTACGTTACAAACTGAGACAATCATATGAATTAAATGTTTTAAGAGTTGAAAGAGGCAGGGTCCGGCACTGGGGTGCAGCGGGTTAACGCCCTGGCCTGCAGTGCCGGCATCCTATATGGGCGCCAGTTCAAGACCCGGCTGCTCCACCTCTGATCCAGCTCTCTGCTATAGCCTGGGAAAGCAGTGGAAGATGGCCCAAGTCCTTGGGCCCCTGCACCCGCGTGGGAGACCCTGAAGAAGCTTCTGGCTCCTGGCTTCGGATCGGCACAGCTCTGGCCGTCATGGCCAGTTGGGGAGTGAACCAGCAGATGGAAAATCTCTCTCTCTCTCTCTCTCTCTCTCTCTCTCTCTCTCTCTCTCTCTCCCCCTCCCCCACTCCTTCTTGAGCAAAAATTTTTAAAATAGGAATAGGAGGAGCAAAGGGAGTGAGGAGAGAGGGTTGGGGGCACTGCAGGGAAACCAATGTGCAATTCGGAAAGCTTTTCTCTATGGAAAGCCTGGAAACACCTGGAAGCAGAGAGTATGCAATAGTGATAATGAACCCCTACAGAGGCATCACCCCTTCCCTGGATTGTTTGGAAATAAGCTCAGGGCGCATTGTTTCCGAGGTTCTCAAACCTTAGCTTGCATTAGAATCACCTGAAGGGCTTGTTAACCCCCTCCCCCTGCCCTGAGTCTCCGGTTGTTTCTGAGCAGGCCTGGTCATTTGCATTCCTAGCGAGTTTGCAGGTGCTCCTGATGGGCCCTCTTTAACAAAGAAATTAAACACAGACACAAGTTAGCACCACACAGAGAAACCCGTAATAATTTTGTGTTTTCCCAGTTGTCCTCCAAGTGGTTTTATTACCCACTTCTTTGAGCTGGGATCCAAGCAAGGTCCATATATTGCAGCTGATTAATCTGTCTCTTTGGATCCCTTTCAGCTCTGAGTGAAGTCGCAGGAATGTGTGAAGTGGTCTGAGCAGTAGTTTGGAGAGATATGCTGGTGTGGGTCAGGAGAAGAGCACCACCTTTGAGTCTGGCTCCCAGCTCTGCCACCTGCTGCCCAAGACACATTGGGCAGGTTCCCGAAGGACCTCGAGCCCCACCTTGCTCATCTGTGAAATGAAGTCTCGCTCTCAGCGCCTCCCGATGTCTGCACTGGAGTCAGGACTTAACTCATTCCTTGCTCATGGAATAACGGTGAGAATCAAGTGACAGTTAGCCTATAGAATAGAATCTGACGCAAACTGGAGTTAAGAAATCAGAAGCTGGGGCTGGCGCTGTGACGCAGTAGGTTAATCCTCTGCCTGCAGCGCTGGCATTCCATATGGGTGCTGGTTCTAGTCCTGGCTGCTCCTCTTCCAATCCAGCTCTCTGCTGTTGCCTGGGAAAGCAGTAGAAGATGGCCCAAGTCCCTGAGCCCCTGCGCCCACATGAGAGACAGAGAAGAAGCTCCTGGCTCCTGGCTTTGGATTGGCTGAGCTCCAACAGTTGCAGCCATTTGGGGAGTGAACCAGCGGATGGAAGACCTTTTTCTCTGTCTCTCCCTCTGACTATCTAGTACTCTGCTTGTCAAATAAGTAAATAAAATCTTAAAAAAGAAAAAAAAATCAGAAGCCACATCCTGCTCTGCCACTCAGAAGCTCTGCAACCTTAGGCAAATACTTCCCTTTTCTAATCAATAAAATGGAGATATTGATGAAACCTATTGGATAGGGTTGTGAATGAGCTGGTGGGTTTAAGCACAGCATCTAACGTGTAATAACCACTCACTTTTTTATTGTTATGATTCTTTTAAAAAAAGATTTATTTATTTGAAAGGCAAAGTTAGAGAGATCTGCTGGTTCAGTCCCCAAATGGCCACAATAGCCAGGGTTAGGCCAGGCTGAAGTCAGGGGCCCAGAACTATCTGGGTCTCCCATGTGGGTGGCAGGGGCCAAAACACTCAGGGCATCTTTGGCTGCTTGCCTAGGCACATTAGTAGGGAACGGGATCAGAAGTGGGGCAGCCAGAACTTGAACTGGTACTCCTGTAGGATGCCAGTCTTAAACTGCTGTACCACAATGCTGGCCCAGAAAATAAGTATTTCTTTTTTTTTAAGATTTATTTATTTATTCAAAAGGCAGAGTGGCAGAGAGAGAGAGAGAGAGAGAGAGAGAGAGAGAGAGAGATTGGTCTTCCATTAGATGGTTCACTCCCCAGATGGCTGCAACAGCCAGAGCTGTGCAGATCCCAAGCCAAGAACCAGGAGTTTCTGCCGGGTCTCTCACATGGGTGCAGGGGCCCAAGGACTTGGGCCATCTTCTACTGCTTTCCCAGGCCATAATAGAGAACTGGATCGGAAATGGAGCAGCTGAAACTCGAGCTGGTGCCCATATGGCACTTTTAGCCACTATACCACAGTGCCAACCCCCATGCAGTTTTTGAAATTCTCCCTGGGACCTGCTCTGTGGCATAGTATGTTAAGCCACCACCTGCAGCACCCACATCCAATAGGGGCATTGTTTCAAGTCCTGGTGGCTCCACTCCCTATTTAGCTCCGTGATAATGCACCTGGGAAAGCAGCAGAGGATGGCCCAACTGGCGCCCATAAGGGATGCTGGCACTGCAGGTGGTGGCTTTACCTGCTACACCACAGCACCGGCCCCAGAAAAATTCTTATTAGGATCATTAGGATCACGCTGTCATTTCACTTCCTTGTAGTAGGAATACCTTCTTAGAGTCTTGATTTTTGAAGGATGGATCGGAGATTGCAAATCATGCATGTCAATGGGTGTGTTTGCTTCTAAAATAAAAAATGTTGTTCATTTATTTACTTGAGAAACCGAGGGAAAGAGAGAGCTCCCATTACCAATTTAATACCCACCCTACCCCTGCCAAATGTTTTCAATGGCCAGGACAAAGACAAGAGCTAGGAATTCAGGTCTCCCATGTGGACAGCAGGAATATAAATACTTGCGCCATCACTCTGCCTTCCAGGGTCTGCATTAGTGGGAAGCTGGAGTCAGGAGCTAGAGCCAGGACAACCCAGGTTCTGCAATATGGGACAAGTGTGTCTCAACTGGGATCCTAACCTCGAGGCTAAATACCACCCCCTTACTTATTTCTCAGTTCAGTTAGTGGTACCATCTTCCTCCTAGTCACCCAAGTTAGGGATTCTACCCCATTGAGTATATCATCCCTTGGGAATGCTGCCATGGTCATGGGAGCTTCTGGGATCTGTTCCCAGACAGAATGCAAGAAACTAACAGTGCCTTGGTCTGTGATCGGTGTGACCTGTGCATTTCCACTGCCTCTACTCTGCTTGTGACCTCTCCCATCTCCCACCTGCACTGCGCCATCACCCCTCCCTGGCCTCTCAGTCCTCGTCCAGCCTGCCAGAGGGACCCACATTCTCTGTTTCTCCCACCTCTTCATCCTCTTTCCCTCTTTTCCTTTCTGATTTCTGGGCACTCTGTTGAATTGATGCCTCCCTCATCTTCCATCTGTAAAAGGAGTTACTCCCGTTTTATCTCACTTCCCCCTCCTTCATCCCTTCCCTCCCATACGCCATCACTGTGATGTTTTTGAAATGTTCTTGGGTGCATATGTATACTTATACAATAAACCGTTTGGTGAGGTTTGTGACCACGTTGACTTATTCGTTCCCTCAGCGGATGGCCCCACCTGTCTCCTGCAGGTACTACAGGGAGGTGTTGGCCTTTGTTCAGGATTCTCCAGGACTGGTCTAAGAGTTTCTCTGAAGTCTATGCCCAGGAGCAGAACTGCTGAGTCACAGGTCCGGGTGTGTTTACCTTCACAGGCTACTGCAGGGTTGCACCTGAGTTTCTGGCCTGGCCCAACCCCAGCCTTAGGAGACTTGACCAGACCCTAGCATGGCTCCAGACAGACACCTAGGGCCATGTGCCCAGGAGGACTCAGCACCTGTGAAATGCCTGGAAGCTCCTCGAAGCCAGGGGAGTTGATTGTTCCAGCCACACCCCCATGAGAGGTGGATAGGCCCTGAGCCCTGCTTGACTCTGATACTTTAGAAAGCGTCCAAGATTGGCCAGCGCCGTGGCTCAACAGGCTAATCCTCCGCCTTGCGTTGCTGGCACACCGGGTTCTAGTCCCAGTCGGGGTGCCAGATTCCGTCCCGGTTGCCCCTCTTCCAGGCCAGCCCTCTGCTGTGGCCCGGGAGTGCAGTGGAGGATGGCCCAAGTGCTTGGGCCCTGCACCCCATGGGAGACCAGGAAAAAGCACCTGGCTCCTGCCATCAGATAAGCGCGGTGTGCCAGTCACAGCGCGCCGGCCGCGGCGGCCATTGGAGGGTGAACCAATGGCAAAGGAAGACCTTTCTGTCTGTCTCTCTCTCTCTCACTGTCCACTCTGCCTGTCAAAAAAAAAAAAAAAAAGAAGAAGAAGAAGAAGAAGAAAGCGTCCAATGATAAATCTCTCAGCTCTTTCAGATGCAAATCCACCACCCCTAAAGCTCTCCCCTCCCATGAATTCAGAGCACCCCCACTTTTTTTTGACAGACAGAGTTAGAGAGAGAGAGACAGAAAGGACTTCCTTTTCCATTGGTTCACCCACCAAATGGCCACTACGGCCAGAGCGGTGCAGCCGGCACGCTGCGCTGATCCGAAGCCAGGAGCCAGGTGCCTCCTCCTGGTCTTCCATGTGAACACCCCACTTTTAAAAACAATTATTTATTTGAAAGGCAAAGAGAGAGAGAGAGAGAGAATTACATCTACTGGTTCACTCCCCAAATGGCCACAATGACCAGAGCTGGGTGGGTCCGAAGCCAGGAGCCAGGAGCTTCCTCTGGGTCTCCCACTCGGGTGTAGGGGCCCAAGCGCTTGGGCCATCTTCCTCTGCTTTCCCAGGGAGAAAAGCAGGTAGCTGGATCAGAAGTGGAGCAGCCAGGACTCAAGCCAGCATCAATATGGAATGTTGGCACCAGGGGCAGCTGCTTTACACCTGTTATGCCATAACACTGACCTCTCATAATCTTTTTTCTGAAATGCAAACAGACAGGAGGCCTAACAGCTCTGAGCACCTTGCTTTAACTCTTACCACTGTCCTCTGTCATAAAGATACCCAAAGTTTGATTCTCCTCCTTCTAACTGCCCCTCCCACAAACACCCCATACTGGCTTCCCCGTAGCCCACAAATACTCAAGCCTCTTGCTTTGGAGACTGAGTTCAGGTCACCACTGGACTCTTCCCTATGGCCGTATCCCTGAATGAAGGTTGCCCTTGGCCCTTTGATCGGTGTCTGGCTTCTTTGTTTTGTTGCTCTAGGGAAACTCAGCTCGTCTGCCCTCCCACCAGAAGAGCCTAAGTGTCTATTTCCCTGCAGCCTTGCCAAAGGTGGGTATTACCCAGTCACCCTGGGTAAGAAGACATATCTCACCATTGTTTTACTCCTCATTTATCTAATAACAAGTGAGTTTGAGCAAAACTCTCGCCTCTGCTTGGGCCAGTCATATCTTCATATCCTTTGTCCACTTTCCAACTAGAGTCTCATTTTCTGAATGATCAATAGGATTGTCATATACATTAAAGGTAATTGTCCCCTTCTGGTTTGAGAATTCTCAGATATTTTTCTCCGTTTACCACCTGTCAGTTCATTTTGATAACAATATGTATGCTTATTATTATCATCACTAATTTTAATATCACCAAGTCTATCTACTTGGGAGTGTGGTTGCACTTTTGTATTTTTTTTAAAGTTTTTTTTCTTTATTTGAAAGGTAGAGTTACAGAGAGAGGGAGAGACAGAGATCTTCCATCTTCTGGTTCATTCCCCCAGCTATTGCAATGGCTAGAGCTGGACTGATCTGAAGCCAGGAGCTTCTTCTGGGTCTCCCATGTGGGTGCAGGGGCCCAAGTATTTGTGCCATCTTCCACTGCTTTCTCAGGCCATTGGCAGGAAGCTGGATCAGAAGTGGAGCAGCTGGGACTCTAACCGGTGCCCATATGGGATGCTGGCACTGCAGGCTGTGGCTTTACCTGCTAAGCCACAGTTCCAGGCCTCTGGATTTTTAAAAAAGGATTTATTATTTTGAAAGGCAGAGCGGCAGATCAAGAGAAACAGAGAGAGAGAGAAGAGAGAGAAAGTGCACTTCTACCTGCTGGTTCATTCCCCAAATGGCTATATAGCCTGGGCTGGGCCAGGTCAAAGTCAGAAGCCATGAGTTCCACCCTGGTCTCTCACATGGGTGGCAGGGACCTGAACACTCAGGCCATCTTCCACTGCCTTCCCAGCTGCATGAGCAGGAAGCTGGATTGGAAGTGGAGCAGCCAGGACCAGAACCAGTGCTCCGGTATAAGATGCTGGCATCACACGTAGCAGCTTAATCCTCTGTGCACAACGCCAGCCCCACAAATCTCATTTTTTAAAACTCTGCCCTTCTCGGCCGGCACCATGGCTCGACAGGCTAATCCTCCGCCTTGCGGCGCCAGCACACCGGGTTCTAATCCCGGTCGGGGCGCCGGATTCTGTCCCGGTTGCCCCTCTTCCAGGCCAGCCCTCTGCTGTGGCCCAGAGTGCAGAGGAGGATGGCCTAAGTGCTTGGGCCCTGCACCCCATGGGAGACCAGGAAAAAGCACCTAGTACCTGGCTCCTGCCATCGGATGAGCGCGGTGTGCTGGCCGCAGCGCGCCGACCGCGGCAGCCATTGGAGGGTGAACCAACAGCAAAGGAAGACCTTTCTCTCTGTCTCTCTCTCTCTCACTGTCCACTCTGCCTGTCAAAAAAAAAAAAAAAAACTCTGCCCTTTTTTTAAGCTTATAAATACATTCTGTCATACAAGCGGTCTTCAGAAAGTTTAATAGAAAGTAATAGAAAATACATATTACGGAAAAATTGTGCATGGATTTCATAATATTTTTATACCTGAAAGCTGATATTCCAACTGCATTCACAAACTTTTTGTAGTCTGCACGTGCGTATTTGTGTACACACACACACACACACACACACACACATTTGTTTTGTAGGACCACCTTTCATATTTCTACCTTTAATTCATCTGAAGTTCACCTTGGCATTCGAGATCCAGTTCTCCATGGAGTGAGCCACTTTTTCCTACCTTGTTTACGAAGCAACCTGCCCTTTCTGCACGGATGTGTTTCCTGTCCATCATGTGCACACACGCCCATGCACACGCACACAGAGCTAGACTTTTCTGAGTATTTTCTCACCCTTGCTCTAGTGACAGGCTCTGTGCCAGGGTAATAGGGTTTTATTGCGCGGCAATGCAGTATACGGGGGCAGGTCTTCCTCCTTGTTCTTTTTTTACAAAATTGCCTCAACTCATGCTGACCTTGGCTCTTTTTGTCCATATAAATTTTAAATATACTTCTTAAGCCCAACAAGTTCTTTAGTAAGTATATTGAAATTGTCTTGAAATTTTTAGATTTATTTTGAGAGAATTGGGATCAAGTTATCTTTTCTATCAACATGATACATGTCTTATTCAAGTTTTATATTCTTTTGCATTTTATAAAGATTTTACTTATTTATTTGAAAGGCAAACTTACAGAGAAAGAAGGGGGGAAGAGAGAAAGGGGAGGGGAGAGAGAGATAGAGAGATTCATCTTCCATCTGCTGGTTCATTTCCCAAATGGCTGCAACAGCCAGGGCTGGACCAGGCTAAAGCCAGGAGACAGAAGGTTCTTCCTGGTCTCTCATCTTGGTGCAAGGACCCAAGCACCTGGGCCATCCTCTGCTGCCCTTCCAGGCACATTAGTAAGGACCTGATTATACTCTGCCAGTAAGGACCTGAATCAGAAGAGGAGCAGCCAGGACTCGAACTGGCACCCATATGGGATGCCAGCATTGCAGACGGTGGCTTAACCCACTGCACCACAGTGCTGGTCCCTTTTTACATTTAAAAAGGTTTTTTTTTTTAAATTTATTTGAAGGAGAGACTGACAGTGATATCTTCCAGCTGCTAGTTCACCCCTCAAATGTTTGCAATAGTCAGAGGCTGGAGCAGGCCAAAGCCAGGAGCCTGGAACTCAATCCAGATCTCCCTTGTGGGTGGCAAGGACTTAAATACTTGAGTGTCACCTGCTGCCCTCCCATAGTGTGCACCAGCGGGAAGCTGGGACCCAAAGCAGTGGTACTGGTAGGACTCACACAGGCGCTGCAGTACGGGGTGTGGGCATCTGAGGCAGTGTCTGAACTGCTACGCGGATGCTTATCCACAGGACTTACAGTGAATGTTTTGTTAAGTTGATGTTTAGGTATTTTGTAGTTCTGTTGCTGTTAGGAAGGTTATCTTATTTTTTGGTCATGTTTTCTCATGGAATATTGCTGGTGTGGAAGAGTACTGCTGAGCTCTGAGAGCAGCTCTTGGATTCAAATTCTAAGTTTTTCTGTTACTCCTGTGGCGTTTTTCTATGTAGATAATCAGATGCTGTATAATTAATGAGAGTTTTGCCTCTTCCTTTCTAATCCTATTCCTATTACTTCTTTTCCTGCTAGGTGCACTAGCAGGGAGTGGAATCAGAAACGGGGTCGCTGGCCCTCTGATAGGGGATGCGGGTGTCACAAGCCGCAGCTTCACCAGCTGCACCACAACACCCGCCTCTTGTTTTTGTTTTGCGTCCAAGATATTGTTATCATTTTCTTTTAAAGACTGAGATACAGGGGCCGGCACTGTAGCAGAGCTGGTTAATGTCCAGTGCACATCCCTTTGCTTTGGATGTGACCAAGTGAGAAAATACATGAATAAACCATCAGCTCTTCTGCAGGTCACAATGAAACATAAAAGCTCATTTGGGTTCATGGTGACACCTAGTGGTGTATCACAATTGTGGTTTTCTTTTCCTTTGATATACACAGTATTTTTTATTGTATGTATTTCAGGCTGGAGGAGCCCTCAGGAGAGAGAGATCTCTGCTCCCTTCACAAATAAGGTAGGGGAGGCCCCAGGCCTCCAGGGGCAGCAGGTGGGGTGTGCTCCCATGCTGCCGTCCTCATGATAACGCCGGGGCGGTGGGGAGGCCCCACCAGGGACACGGGGTTGCATCGTCACTGCTCGGTGTTGTCGGCCGCCGCGCCTTTTAGTTTGCATCTTTCTCGTTCTCCTTCTCTTTCCTTTCCCTCTGTCTTCTTATTCTTATACCCACCTCTCATTTATCTTCTCTTCTCCAAAGCATTGCCAACCTCAGAGCCATGTTGCTATTGCATTAAAGCAAAATGAAAGCAGAATTTCAATCCCACCATCGCTCTGTCATCCCCAGCACTCTACGGTGCTGATGGCCGCCAAGTTGGACGGAACAGACATGGTCGTTTCCATCGCTGCAGAAACTCCCTCTGGGCGGCGCAGGCGCAGAGCGTCCTGCCCTACCCCTCCATGTCCCTGCTCTGAGTGGCAGCTCTGTGTCCCTCCCCACTCCAGGCTATTAGGTAGCTCTCTGAGGTCTGTAGATTATCATGTAAACTCCTTAAGGTGACCTTGCCATAGTGAGCACAGAAATACATAACCACGTTGGACAGTTTATTCAGGACAGTGAGTGCGGTTTTCCCTGCATTGGCCACATCAAAATGTTTTTGAACACAGCACGTCCACACGTCATTTAAAACAATTACACTGTGGGCCTCTTTTCTTCTTCTCTAATCTACAGGTTTCTACCTTTATTTTTTTCCTTTTACCTTGTCTTGAGTTAAGGTGGCTTTTGAATTTAACAGTCCCTCTGTTATTTAAATGTGTGAAGGGTATATTTTATGCACAGAGTAGTTTGAGATGATACACAGAAAGTGGAGAACAGGTTGGTGTTTGGCTGGGGTGAGATGGATGGACATTGCCTCTCTGCTGGTTAGCCTTTTGTCGTCTTTGAATTTGTACGAGATGTGTGTATGTGTGTGTGTGTGTGTGTGTGTGCCTGCGTAAATGTGCAGTACAAGGATTCTTCAAAAAGTTTGTAGGAAACAGAATTCAAAGATCAGTGGATTTTGCTGTGAAAAATCTTGAAATCCACACATATGGGAGGTCTTCAAAAAGGTCGTGAATGGGCTGGCACCGTGGCTCACTTGGTTAATCCTCTGCCTGTGGTGTCAGCATCCCATATGGGCACCGGGTTCTAGCCCCGGTTGCTCCTCTTCCAGTCCAGCTCTCTGCTTTGGCCCCGGAAGATGGCCCAAGTGCTTGGGCCACTGCACCTGCATGGGAGACCAGGAAGAAGCGCCTGGTTCCTGGCTTCGGATCGGTGCAGCGCTAGCTGTAGCGTCCATTTGGGGGGTGAACCAACGGAAGGAAGACCTTTCTCTCTGTCTCTTTCTCCCTCTCACTGTCTATAACTCTGTCAAATAAATAAAAAGCTCGTGGAAAAGCACTTCATGCGTAAGCACTGGGGGCAAGCGTTGGCACAGCAGTTGAGACACCTCTGGGGACAGCCACCTCTCATTCCCGAGTACCAGCTTTGAGCCCTGGCTGCTCTGCTTCCAGTCCAGGTTCCTGCTCATGTGCACCTAGGGAGGCAGCCGGTGATGGGAGACTCAGCCTGAGTTCCAGGCTCCTGGCTCTAGCCTTGCCCAAACCTGGCTGTTGTGGTCATTTGGGGAGTAAACCAGCAGATAGAAGATCTGTTTGTCTTTCTCTCTGCCTTTCAAATAACATGAAAATAGACCGAAATCTTTTCAACTATGCATAGCTTTCAAACTTTTTGCACCAAAATAAATGTATCTTTTAATTCCATTTCCATGAACTTTTTGAAGTACCTTCATGTATGTGTGTGTGTGTGTGTACATATATATGAAATTTTTAAAATTAAATTAATTTTGAATTACTTTGGCAATTAAAAATTAGTGCTGGAGAATAAATCTCACAGCTCCAAAAGGATCAAACCCAAAGTCCACCAAGACAGTGGGCCTGCAGGGTTAGGGTGGTGATGCATCTTTAAAGAGACAGATCAGGGAGCTGTATCCACGTCCCGGCCGCGGAGCTATGTCCAGGGATCCTCTGCCGAGAATCCAGATGCCCTGACACATGGCCCTCTTGATGGCTCATGGGGGCATCCAGCAGAAGGAGAGCGTCGCTCTGGGGCCCAAAATAGACCTTGGACAAAGCGTAAAGCCTTGTGGATCTCGCGCCCAGCGTGATGAATCACCTATCTCTGGAGGGCTTGAGATACAAAATAAACGGGACCGCTTTCCTTGCTTTTCCTCGGCGCTCCCGGCTGCTCCTGGCCGCCTGCCCTCCTGCATCTTCAAGGAAGGAAGGCGGTGGAGCCCGGGGGCCCTCGCCTGGCCTCAGCGCCAATTCCAGCCCAACGTCAAGTCCGAAGTCGGCTTGTGTAGCACTTACACTAAAGTCTCATGGTTCTTTAAATGAGGTAAAATTCAGCAGCTGGGGCAGAAGGATCAAACCCACAAGAGAGGTGCGGTTTCTACTGCCGATTTCACAGAAAGGGAAACTGAGGCAGGGCACAGGAACCGTGATGTGAGCTGGGATCTTGACTTCCCGTAAGGCCGTGTGGCAGCAAACCGTATAATCAAATGTCCAGACAGAACAGTGGCTTCTCTGTGTGCATTCATCAAAATAAAGTGCTGCCTGGCCTGCTCCAGCCAGGGAGGTCGGTTTGTGGTTCTTTCCACCCGCGGACTGGTATGGTGACATCAAGCTCTGGGTAGAGTTGTGGTCTCCTAAAAAACAAAGGGTCACCCTTGGGCTCCTGGGACGTGCAGTGTTTAAGGAAGGGCTCCTGGCACTGTGTGTTGGGAAGACAAACAGCAGCGCGTGTCCCAGGCAGAGCGCTGGCCACTGTCCCTAACCCCAAGGCGCCCTGGCCACCAGAGAGGCAGCACTCAGGATTGTCAAGGGGACAGGCAATCTTCAAATGCTGCCAGCACCCTCCCCTGCTTTCCTCAGGAAGGAAGCTGAGGCTCAGAGGTTAGGAGGCAGAGTGCCTTTCCCAGGGCTGCAGAGGGATGGCAGCGGGGGAGCTGCCTGCCAGGCCAGTGGGGCTGCCTCCAGGCACCCTCCCAGCAGCCCTGGACAGGCCTGGCACGGACACTCCCAGTCTCATGGAAAGATCCAACACCTTCACAATGCTCACTTGTTAACGCGAGCAGGGGCACCAAGCCTGGCTCCGGGTGCGTTTTCAGGTCAGATTCCGAAGGTCCATCTGTGCTGGGACAGTGGCTGCTAGCCACGTGTGGCCATGAAGCTCGTGACCTGTGGCTGGGCTCCGCTAACACGCACTGGGACTGTAAACTACTCTGCGTAAAAACTGCAAACTGTCTCATTAGTAGTCTTTATGACGTGTTTAATATGTAAATATGTAAGGGTATTTTAGACATTGGGTTAAATGTTAAAATTAATTTACCTGGCTTTTACCTTTTTTTTTTTAATGTGTTTATTTGAGAGACAAAGAAAGACGTACAGCCCCCACCCACCCCCTGTGGCGTCCACAGTGGTCAGGGAGGTGCAGCCTCATTCTAGGTCTCCCATGTGGGTGGCAGGGACCCAACTATTTGAGCCATCACTGCTGCCTCCCAGGGTGCACATTAGCAGGAAGCTGGAGTCAGGAGCCAGAGCTGGTTCACAAGCTCAGGTCCTCCAATGTGAAACGTGGGTGTCCAAACCAGGGGCTTTGCTGCCAGGCTAAACACCCAGCCTTCTTCTTACTTTTTAAAATAATAGGGGCCAGTGCCATGGCGCACTAGGTTAATCCTCCGCCTGTGGTTCTGGCATCCCATTTGGGCGCTGGTTCTAGTCCCAGGTGCTCCTCTCCCAGTCCAGCTCTCTGCTATGGCCTGGGAAAGCAGTAGAAGATGGCCCAAGTCCTTGGGCCCCTGCACCCACGTGGGAGACCAGGAGGAAGCACCTGGCATAGCTGCGACCATTGTGGCCATTTGGAGAGTGAACCAATGGAAGGAAGACTTTTCTCTCTGTCTCTCCCTCTCACGGTCTGTAACTCTACCTCTCAAATTAAAAAAATATATATACAACTGGTAGAGCATTAAAGTTATACTCACGGCTCCCATAGCAATTTTTTTTAAGATTTTATTTGTTTACTTGAGAGGTAGAGTTAGAGATGGTGAGAGTGAGAGATAGAAAGAGAGGTCCTCCATCTGCTGGATCACTCCCCAGATGGCCACAACAGCAGAAGCTGTGCTGATCCAAAGCCAGGAGCCAGGAGCTTCTTCCCAGTCTCCCATGAGGGTGCAGGGGCCCAAGGACTTGGGGCATCTTCTACTGCTTTCTCAGGCCATAGCAGAGAGGGATTGGAAGTGGAGCAGGCGGGGCTAGAACCCGTGCCTCTATGGGATGCTGGCACTTCAGGCGGCGGCTTCACCCGCTACAGCACAGGCTGGCCCCGGCAGCACATATTTTTGGTGCGTGGGTGTTTTATTTGCCCAGTTTTCCCCATATTGCTATTGCAAATTCCTAGACTGCCCCATTATCACCTTCATAGGCCCATTTCTGGTCTGTGCACTGTATATGGGGAGCAATTGCCGTTAAGCTATAGGAAGCTACTCTTTCCTTTTAAAACGCTCATCTATGGATTCACACACACACACACACACACACACACTGGGGATGCTGCATTATTTCCTTCATTTTTCCTGCAGGCCTTGGTTGCTTAAAACAAATTATTTCTCATGATGTTGTGGGCTGTGGGGCAGGAGTTCCGCTGGTCTCACCTGCTTTCACCTGCAGCCGAGCTGAGCCCAAAAGTCCAAAATGGCCTCTCTGGCAGTTGCCACTGCATGTCGCCTGGGACAGCATGGTTCAGCTCCAGGGGGCCCCTCCTCCTCCTGCGGGACAGCCTGGCTGTCTCATGTGGCAGCCTCAGGGCAGCGTCTCCCACCAAGCACAAGCAGAAGCTGCGAGGACAAGGGGACACCTGCAAACCATAGGAAGCTCCAGTTCTTATCCCGTACTCAGCCTAACAAAACCTGTGCTAGAAATGGTTTCTACACTCGGGACATAGGAAAAGTCATTGATTGGAAAAGGAATGTGTGGGTTTTCTCAAGAGAAAACCAATGGAGGACCACAGTGGATTTGAAGAACAGAGAATGAAAGCATGGGTTCATGACCCGGATGAAAACAAGAGACTACATGTAAGCCAGGTGGAAATAGTCTGAGTGGCGGGCTGCCGTGAAAGGTGGCACCTGCGTGTGTGTGAGAGCATAAAGGGGGAAGGCAAGGGAGACACTGAGACTTCCTTGTCCTGGATCATAGTGAGTTGCAAAGCATGCTGGGTAGGGATACTCCGAGCCTGATGCCTAAGAGCCAGAGCTGTGGCATCCTGCCCTGCCCCCCCCCTACACCTCCACCCTAGCTGTTTAGCCTGGAGTCATTCACGTATCTCTCTGAACTTTGTGTTTCTAATCTGTACCAATGGAGGTGCATAGAGTGCCTGGCACAGAATTGGGCTCAGTGCTTTAAGAATGAGTTTAGCCTCCAGCGGCATGAGCTCCTGCCCTGAGACCATATTTACTGTTTCTCCCTCGCCAGCCCGTAAAAGACAGGCCCTGACTTAGGCACAGCAGCCTCTGGGCTCCCAGTAGGAGTGGGGAGTAGTTTTCCTTCAGGCAGGGATCCAGTTGGACCGGTGTGCAAGCCTCAGCATGGCTTCAATTTTTAAACATCTTGTTGCTTTAAATAAGACCCAAGAGCCTCCCTGAGTCGGTTCCAAAGTGCTGCCTGCAACGTTGTATCTGTTTCAGTCCCCCAGCTTTCCCAAGTGGAGTTCCCTCCCCAGGAAGCCTTTGCAAGAGATGCAGATGTTTATCCCAGTGCTTTTGTGCCAGGAGATAAGAGGATGGGGAGAATGATCTGATGACGGTTCTTTGTTATTTATTTATTTGAGAGAGAGCGAGAGTGCACTCTCACCTGCTAGTTCAATCCCCAAATGCTTCCAGTGGTCCCCTAGCTGGTGCCAAAGCCAATATCAGGAAACTCCATCCAGGTCTCCCACGTGGGGTAGGTGGCGGGAACCCAATCACTTGAGTTGTCACTGCTGCCCCCAGGGTCTGCGTTAGCCGGAAGCTGGGGTCAGGAGCTGGAGCCTCAAACCCAGGCCCTCCCATGGGGGATGCAGGTGGACTAACTGGTGTCTTAACTGCTTGGCTGAACACACACCTCCTGTTTTATTTTAAACATAACATCATGCTTAGCACAAATAAGTGTTGAACATTGACTTGTCTGTGCTGGGCGAGACAAGGGAGAGGCAAACACAGTCCCCTGTAGAGTTAATGCTCCAAAGGAGCTCATACTAGTCACAGTTGATTGCACCCACGGACCCCGGACCAGGCAAAAACAAGCTGAATCAGGGGCTTGGGAGAAAGAATCACATTTTCTGCAGCAGATTTTTTATTTTGGCAACAGCATTCTAATAAAAACAACATCATAATAAAGTAATTTTCCTTTTTTCTTGTTCCCTTTCTCATCCTTACCCGTACATTTATGTGATTTTTATAGCGCAGTCATAATAAATTTTGTGTTGTCCTAAGCATTCTGTGCTGAGCAGCACGATCATTTCCATCTGGTGGTAACTCTCATTGCCTTCCCTGTCCCGCTGGGCTGCTTCCAGGCTTCGCAGCGTGCAGCTCTGTTCTTTAGCATCATTTTCTTGTTGATTTTTTTTTTAAGATCTTATTTATTAATTTGAGAGGCAGAGTTCCAGACAGAGAGAGGGAGAGACAGAGGGAAAGGTCTTTCTTCCATTGGTTCACTCCCTAAATGGCCACAATGGCCAGAGCTAGGCTGATCTGAAGCCAGGAACCAGGAGCTTCTTCCAGGTCTCCCAGATGGGTGCAGGGGCCCAAGGATTTAGACCATCTTCCACGGCTTCCCTATGTGCATTAGCAGGGAGCTGGATTGAACTGGAGCAGCTGGCACAAAGAACCAGTGTCCGTATGGGATGTCAGCACTGCAGGCAGAGGCTTAGCCTACTATGCCACAGCACCAGCCCTTAGCATCATTTTCTTTAGCTGCAGCTCTTCGAAGTAGGATTGGGGGGGGGGGTCAAAGGGCAAGAACAGGGTGGGTCCAGCTGTTAGAATGCCACCTGGGACACTTGCATCCCACATCACAGAGCCTGGGGTCAACTCCCAACTCCTGATTTCATTCCTATGGTTGTGCACTCTGGGAGGAAGCAGGTGATGGCTCAAGTGATTGAGTTCCCACCACCCACATGGGTGTCCTGGATGGAGTGCCTGGCTCCAGCTTCAGCCTGACCCAGCCCCAGCTGTTGCAGGCGTTTGGGGGAGTGAGCCAGCAGTGGGGAGTGTTTCTCTCTCTCGTATGTGTGTGTATGTGTGCACTCATGTGCATGTTCATGTGCCTCTCAAATAAATGAAAAATAGATTAAAAGGTGGGAGCACCAATGCTATGGCTTAGTGGGTAAGGCTGCCGCCTATAGTACTGGCATCTCATATGGGCACCGGTTCGAGTCCCGGCTGCTGCACTTCCCACCCAGCTCTCTGCTGTGGCCTGGGAAAGCAGTAGAACATGGCCCAAGTCCTTGGACCTCTGCACCCATGTGGGAGACCTGGAAGAAGGTCCTGGCTCCTGGCTTGGATCAGCGCAGCTCCGGCCGTTGCAGCCAATTGGGGAGTGAACCAGCAGGTGGAAGACCTCTCTCTCTCTGTCTCTCTTTCTCTCTCTGTGTAACTCTGACTTTAAAGTAAATAAATCTTAAAAAAAAAAAAAGTGGGGGCATGAACTTGTGTTAGACTGGGTTCTCCAGAGAAACAGAACCAATAGGATATATGTGAGGGTATTTCAGAAAGTTCATGGGGAGGTGTCTTAGGAAAAACCCAAAATATGTTTTTCCAAATGTTTTGTACCAAAATGAACTTACTGTGTAGTTCTCTTCCACAAACTTTTAAAAGCATTCTTGCATATGAAGAGGGCGGGGCTGTCAGGCAGGCTGAAGCCCAGGGAAAGCTGTCATCTGCTTCCAGGCCAGTTCAGAGGCCAGAGAGCCAGGGAGTGCCAGGGCCAAGTTCATGTCCACGCCTGAAGCAGAGGAGCTGAAGGTACTGTGGCTGAGCTGGAGATGATGTCCCAGCTGGGGCAGAGTGCCCGTCTGTCCTCCTCCGCCCTCTCGTAGGATTTGGGCCCTCAGTGGATTGGCCCTGGGTGAGGGTGGATCTTCCTCACCCAGGGCCGCCACCCGGGTTCTAGTCTCTTCTAGAAACACCTTCACAGACACAGCAGAAAGAGAGTTTCACCAGCTCTCTGGGTCCAGCCAGGTTGACACAAAATCATCGACCACAGCTCAACTGTGAAGTCAACAGCCACCAGCCTTTTTCCACCAAAATGGTATCCAAAGGGCGGGTTGGGTTTTGGTGTGTGTATTCGCGTTTTTTAAAATTTGCTATGATTGCACAGCTGTGCCACATTGTGAGTAGAATTCACATTTCTTTGGATAACTATTTTTCCATATCCCTCCTGGCTACATCTCTTACATGACTTTTTAGGTCATTCATATGGGCAGGACTGCCACCCACAGAGGGCCAGCAAGTCTTGGGGACAGCACACGGCTTAGTCAGCCATAGGCCCAAGAGAATGACATTGTTAAGAAAAACAATGAAACAAAGAAAACTTTTTGGTTGGGATATAGGTTACACCAAAAATTAGTGGAGGTGAGATTGGATAGGAAAGTGGATACCAGTGTGCAAAAAAGTCAGTTTTGCATTTTATTTACTTATTTACTTGAAAGGCAGAGCAGGTAAAGCCACTGCCTACAGTGCCAACATACCATATGGGGGCCGGTTCAAGTCCCAGCTGCTCCTCTTCAAATCAGCTCTCTGCTAATGCACCTGAGAAAGCAGCAGAAGATGGCCCAAGTACTTGGGCCCCTGCATCCATGTGGGAGACCCAGAAGAAGCTCCTGGCTCCTGGTTTCAGATCACCCAGCTCTGGCCATTGTAGCCATTTGGGGAGTAAACCAGTGAATAGAAGATTTCTTCCCCCCCTCTCTTTCTCTGCTTTTTTGTAACTCTGCCTTTCAAATATAAATCTTTTTTTTTTTTAAAGCCTATGCATTGATTTCAAAGTTAAAAAAAAGGCAGAGAGAGAGACACACCACACACAGAAACGTTCTGTCTACTGGTTCACTCCCCAAATGCCTAAAACAGCCAAGACTGGGCCAGACTGCAGCCAGGAGACAGGAAGTCTATCCAGGTCTCCCACATGGGTGCCAGGGGCCCGCGTCTGCTGCCTCCACACAGTAGGTGCCTGGACTGGAAGCAGAGGCAGAGCACGGTCCTGGGCACTCAGATACGGGATGTGGATGTCCCAAAGAGCAGCCTAAGCACTGCACCACAGCGCCAGCTCCAAAAGGCTTGTTTTGAATCCCTTAGGTTTTGTTTTTTTTGTTTTTTATCTTGATTTGTGTTCTAGCTTTTAACTCTGATGAATCTATGGGGGCAGAAATCAGCAAGAGCCGCCCCATGTGTCCCTGCCTCCTCAAACTCCCCAGCCCCTTGCACCTTTTCCTGGAGCCTGTTCTACCCCAGGGCTCCTGCACACTTGCCCCATCTCGTCCGTCTTCCTGTCCCTGGAACCACTGGCCCGTCCTCTCCTAGGCTGCTGCACACCCCTTGCTCTCGGTGTTCAACACTGATTCTGAGCTTTGGGCCCACCCTAGCCACTCAGGTATGTCCCCCACCTGACTTCCAAAACCACGAGGTGGAGCAGGTATACGGCATAGCAGTTCAAACCTCTGCATCCAGTGGCAGTAGGGCACCTGAATGCCTGCCTCTGGCCCCTGCTGCCAGCTTCCTACCAATGCACACCTTGAGAGGTGGTGATGGTGGCTCAAGCCGTTGGGTCCCTGCCACCCTGGTAGGAGAAGCTAGCTCCCAGTTATGTGAGCATCTGGGGACTGAGCCAGTGGCCATGGCACATTCTCTGTCTCAGACGGACTGATAGATAACGTAAAATACTCATGGGGCAGCCTGAGACAGAGCCACAGAGGAGGGCGGCGTGGCCCATGGAGAAAGCCCCCAGCCTTGTTTCCTGGGATCTGCCCAGCCCCAGGAGTGCTTCCTGTTTCCCGGCTCCGACAGCCTTTCCCCAGCCAGAGCCCCCTGTGCTGCTGGAAGAGCCAGATGCCAGCCAGCAGCACTGCTCTCTGTGCCGTCACAAGGCTGCCTGCAGGTGAGGTGCCGGGAGGTCGGGGCCAGCCTGCCCGGCTCCTCCACGGGCTCTGAGTCCTCCCTTTCTTTCCAGACAAGACTGAGATGAAATGACATCCTTGTCAAACTGGAGGGATGTCCCAGCTGCAGCCTGCCTGGGGCTGTGACAATGATGTCATGCAAACTCTGAGCTGTCCTCACCCTTACCCAGTGCAGCTCCAAAAAGTTGAAAAACGATTGCTTTTGATCTTGGACTATAGTTTGTCCTCGTATTGTGGGAGAGCAATTATTAACTTGTCTTAACTTGACATGGAGAAACATCGTAGTCTCTGTTTCTTATTAACACAGTCCCGCCAGTCAGCACAGGACAAATGAAAGAAAAAGTGAAGCCTTCAACATTATCTCAGGCACCTGCCGGAGGGAAAGTCAGAGCAGTGATAGTAACACATACTCAGTACGTCCTTCCCCTAGATACGTACATACTCTCATTTCAACCTCACAATGACATACAGACTTACTGCTGCCATTTTAAAAACAACAGGAGAAGGTACTGGAAGAATTAATACTTTATCTTTTTTTAAAAAAAAAAAAAGATTTATTTGTTTAACAGGCAGAGTTACTGGGCGGGTGGAGATAGGGAGAGGGAGAATTCCCATTTGCTGGTTCACTCCCCAGGTGGCCCCAAAGATCAGATCTGGGCTAGGCTAACACCAGGAACTTCATCCAGGTCTCCCACATGGATGCAGGGTCCCCAGTACTTGGGCCATCCTCTGCTGCTTCCCCAGGCACATCAGCAGGGAGCTGGATTGGAAGTGGAGCAGCTAGGACTCTGACTGGTGCCCATATGGGATGCTGGTGTCACAGGTGATGACTTAAGCTGCTATGCCACAACGCCCGCCCATTATCTGACTTATAAAGTGAAAAATAAGCTGTATGTCCAGGAATATCAGTGGCTGTGGTTCTGGAGCTAATTCTCTCCCCACCAAAACAGGAGCTCTGACCGTGGTGTTGTTTTTTGTGAGTCTTGACTCTTCTCTCAATATTTCTGCTCTGTCCTCCTGTTGGTAGACCCACTCCTCATACTTACAGAGGCTGGGAAAAGAGAGACAGAGACGCCATGTATCTGCTGGTTCTCTCCCTGAACGCCTGCAGTGAGCAGGCCAAAGCTGGGAGCTGAGAACCCCACTACTTAAGCCATCACCTGCTTCCTCTGCAGGTCTGCACTGGCACAAAACTGGAATCAGGATCCATAGGCAAGATTCAAACTCAGACAGTCCAATATGGACATGCGTGTCCAAACTGGCGTCCTAACCGCTAGGCCAGATCTCCCTCTCTGGTTCAGGAGTCCAAATGGGGGCCTCTTGTGCCACAGCTCAGGCTTCTCTGTGGATGCCAGCTTGTGTTCATCAGCACCCAAGTGTGCATAACCCCTCCCAAGCCTCTTCCCTGTGCTCTCACCAGCAAACCCCGCCCCTTGCCACCTGGCTGTGCACATCAGACACACCTGCCTACCTGTGGGGAGAGGGACTTCAGGAAGAGCTCATCCAAGGCCCTGGAGGAGGGCTTGGGAGAATTCCAGAACTCATCCTGGGCTACTTATGTTCTCTCCATGGGGAGGGCCCAGCCAGAGGAAGGCCTGGGCATTGGACACAGGCCCAGGACCTCAGCGGGCCTGACTGCCATGTGATGCTGCCATTGTGTTGAGTCCTGCCTGACAGTACCAGTTCATGTCAGTTGGAAGCCAGGTGCAGGTTTGGCACCCCTGGGCCCAAGGAGAGACGGCAATGTGGACCTCAGAGGGGCTGCATGCCCTTTCCGCCTAGACTTCTTCCTCTGGTGCTAAAAAAACAGATCTGTTTGGTAGTTAGGCTTTATAAAATTTTTTCCCTATAACTGAAATGTTCATTTTTACTTCATATTAGCAAGGCGCTGTTCAGTTAGAAAATCTCAAAACAACAATTTTACATGGGGACAGCACATGGGGACAGCACATGGGGACAACTCCTGAGTTCAGGGATGTCCCTGTTGTCAGCCCCTGCCTCTCACAAGACCTGTCTTCCTGGGAAAGGCAGAACCATCACCACTGGTACAGGTACATGGTGAGCTCTGGGTCTGGAATAATTAAGACTTAAATGAACAAATCAGATCTTTTAAAAATTTTAAACTTATTTTATTTGAAAGAAAGATGGAGACAGAGATCTTCTATCCACCGGCTCACTCTCCGAAGTGTCTGCAATAGCTAGGGCTGAGTGACGTGGAAGCCGAGAGCCAGGCACTCAGTCTGGGTCTTCGTGTGGATGGCGAAGACCCAAGGACTTGAGCCATCACCTGCTGCCTCCCAGGGTGTGCGTTAGCAAGAATCTGGAAGGAAGAGCAGAGCTGGGACTCAAACTCAGGCACCCTGATATGGATGCAGGCGTCCCACGGGGAGTCTTAACCGAACGCCCACCCAACATAGCGGAACTCAGATTGGTCAGGACCAGAATTTCCAAGAAAAAGCCAGCCCTTGAACCTTCAGACTTGGCTGGGAGCAAGACCAAGGAGCTAAGCCAAGCAGCCCTCAGAACCTCAAAGTGGTAGGAGCCTTCAGTCAGGTGGAAAATGAGGATGGAGTTTCTAAAAGAGGACAGGAACTCACGTAAACGGGCCACAGGCTGTGCTGCTAGAAGCTACGTAGTGGTTTTTAAGAAGTCTGTGCTTTGGTGCTAAATAAAGGGAAAGCGCTTCATTCAGGGCTTCCCAGTGTTTTTACTGAAATACCTCTAATGTCAACACCTATGGGCCTTGCACCCACAAATCTGGGGCCACAGCTAAAAGTTACGTGGAGAAATGCCAAACTGCTTCGAACTGTTGGGTTGTGTTTTCAAAACTTAAGCAATGGTGCAGTCCCCTCTATGGAGTGCAAGGCTCTCAGGCTCCCGAGTCCCTGTCTCAAACGTGAGGCTTCTCATGAGGGTGGGCTGAAGCAGGAAAGCGATCCAGATGCAGGGGCTTCCGACTGGAGGCAGTGATGGCTGAGGTGCAGGTTTCTGGCATTCAGCTGTAGCTACCATGTTTGCCTCAAGCCTCAGTGAGCCCTAGGATCCCCCACTGCTGGCCTTGGAATCAGAGAAAGGCCAAAGTACACCTAGTGAGGAAGCAGGGGGCAGGGGGAGCAGCCTGGAGCAGGGGGTTGAAGGTGGCCAATGGTGACCAATGGAGAGGCAGCTGGCCGTCACCTGGCAGAAACTGTCCCCAAGACCCTGAGAAGTACTGGGCAGGGAGACAGGGCTACGAGAGCCAGGTCAGATGGGAGTGTGAAGTGTGTCATCAGCATATGTGGTGACTTAGTCACAAAAGAAGGGGCCCCCCTGGACAGTGACTTACCAAAAGCACAGCAATACTTTTGCCAGTATTGCACCTGTCACCAGGCTGATTTCAGCCTCTACCTGTCACCTTGCCTAGGTGCCCTTATGCGTTGCACAACCTGTGCTATGGAACAGCACTGGATGAACGTTCAAAACAGGTGACCCTTGAAACCGGAGACCTCGTAAACATTTGGGTTGCAAAAATAATGTTTCTCCCCAAATCAGCCAGTGAGACTGGTGCTGCCAATCAGGCGTCCTCAAGGGCCAGCCGGCACCCGTGACCTGACACCTGCCTAGCACCTGCTTTTGTAAACAGTTGTGTTGGGCAGCAGCCCCAGCTCATGCACTGGGAGAAGAGGCCAGGTTGCTTTTGCACGCGAGCCGTAAAGTCGAGTGGGTGCTGCAGAAACTGACAAAGCCCAGCGCATTCACTGCTAGGCCTTGGCAGAGGAACGGCTGCCAGAGCCTTCTCTGGCTAGAGACACTGGCTTTCCCTGCGGCCCTTGGCTGGGGTCAGGTACCACTGAGGACCTCCAGAAAATAACTGTAGCCAGTTTGAAAAGCCCCATAATCTGTATCAGCGGAAACAGTGTCTATAAGGGAAGGTTTCACCCTCCCAAGTAGAGAACTGGTAACTAGGGGAGGAGGGAACCGTGGTGTTGGCTTTAGGGGTTTAGTGAGAACCACTAACTTCTGGTCCCTTCTCCCTTGCTCCCTGCGCTAGCGCAGGACCCACATGCTGCACAGCCCTGCGAACTGTCTCCCTCACCCACCTCTGATTCCTGCCGCACACCAGCCAGGTCAAGGTCTTAGCACAGCTCATGCCTGGGCCTTTTCCAGAGCCTCCCATTATTTCCCTCTACCCGTTCCCCCCCCATGACTGCCAAGCTCATCTGCCTTAAAAAGTGCTGGCTTTTCACAACTCCTTTTCTTTAGCACCTCCTCACTCATTGCCTTCAGCAGGAATTCCAACCCTGCGGGCATCCAAACAGCCTGTTAAAAGGCAGGTGCCCAGTCCCACCCTCCACCTTCCCAGGAGTCTGATGCCATAGAGCTGGCCTCGGACCACAGCTTCTGTGTGTTTAAACACTTGGGGAATGACTTTGAAGCGCAGTCGAGGATGAACACGACTGGCCCTCACGGTATGCCTGAGTCCTTACCCTGGCCTCTGCCTGCTCCTCCAAATGCATCCCGGCGCTTTCCCAGTGCAGGCTCAGCCCCTGCCTACAGGAAGAGGGCCCACGGCGGAAGGGACTGCTGTAGGAGACTTTGCCCTGAGCCCCCAACCAAGCGAGCACACAGAACCAGCACTGCAGGGCCACCCCAGGGAAGGCAGGGAGAGAAGCAGATGGCTGCCGCTGCCTCCTTTCCCGAGCACGTCACCTGCACGTGGGAAAGGCGAGGGAAGCTCTCGGTCCCCCTCTGCCTCCTGGACCCTGTGTCCTCCTCCTCCCTACCCAGAATGCAGGCCGGAAGCCGTTCAGCCAGCTCTGGGGTTAAATGGGCTTTGAGAACTGGCCTGAGAATGGAGCCACAAGTGATAGCATTACTTCTTCCAGAAACTGTCACTGAGCTTCAAAGACCAAGTCTAGAGCTGTTCATATGCACAAAGTGGCCGAGTTGGGTGGAGTTGTATGTTATACCAATTAAAGCTATTTTTGAAAGGTGACTCGAGTGACGGGCATTTGGCGCATCGCTTGGGACACCCCACAGCCCATGTGGGAGGGCCTGGGTTTGAGTCCCAGCCCCGCTTCTAATTCCAGCTGCTTGCTCATGTGTACCCTGGGAGGCAGCAGGTAGTGACTCAAGTATTTAAGTCCCTGCCACCCACAGGAGAGAAATGGATGGGGTTCCTGGCTGCTGACCACAGCCTGGCCCAGCCCTGGCTGTTACAAACATTTTGGGGAGTGAACCAGTGGACAGAAGGTCTCTGTCTGTTTGTCTGACTCGTTCTCAAAAATAAAATTTTAAAAATAAAAAATTGTTTTCAAAGAAGTGCAGAGGGGCCAGCTTTATGGCATAGTGGGTAAAGCTGTTGTCTGCAACGCTGGCGTTCTACATGGGTGCCGGTTCGTGTCCCAGCTGCTCCACTTCCAATCCAGCCTGAGACATAACAGACATAACAGAAGGTGGCCCACGTACCGAGGTCCCTGCCGCACACATGGGAGACCAGGAAGAAGCTCTTGGCTTCTGGAGGCCTGGCCTAGCCCTGGCCCTTGAAGCCATGTAGGGGAGTGAACCAGCGGATAGGCGAGCTCTTTCTCTGTTTCTCCCTCTCTCTGTTACTCTGACTTTCAAATACATAAGTGAATCTTTTTATTTTTAAAGAGATTTGAGCGTATCTCAAGATTACTCAATAATTTCCCTTTACATGGGAGGCCCGTTGTAACATAGAATGTTACATTCTTACTCCCTTGGTGTTCACAGAGTATTGGTTCCAGGACACGCACACACACACACACACACACACACACACGCACGTACATGCACACACACCAGCTCCTAGGCTGCTCAAGTCCACTATGTAAGACAGCATAGTATTTGTGTTTGCCTAAGCACATACTTTAAATCATCTCTCATTGCGGATGACACCTAATGCATGTGCATATAATGCATGTAAGTAGTTGTCATACTGTGTGATAACCCTCCTATACATGGATTTCAAACAAATTTTTGACGTACTCTTGTGTATGTGTACATGTGTATATATGTGTATATATGCAAATTAGGGATCTTTAAAAGGTTCATGCAAATGTATCATATAAAAAAGCTAAGCATGGATTTCAGATTTTTCT
The DNA here is from genome assembly GCA_949820135.1 of Sylvilagus floridanus. Lineage (NCBI taxonomy): Eukaryota > Metazoa > Chordata > Mammalia > Lagomorpha > Leporidae > Sylvilagus > Sylvilagus floridanus. The sequence continues at coordinate 71,371,407 of OX463239.1, forward strand.
CATGTACAGGATGCCCCTAGAAACATCTTTGAGAGGCGCAACGTTCCCTCCTGCCCCACTGTGTGGATCACAGTGGGACACTTGGATTGCTTGCCTTAGAATTTATTCATGAGAGGCCATGAATCTGTGGCCCCTGTCCCACACTGGGAATCAGAGACTCTGAGGGCAGCCCTAGGCAATCTTGCACTTTAAGCCATCTCTCCACAAGAACTTCAGACTCCCGTGCTGGGCTGAGTTTCCCTCAACCATCCAGAGGCAGGCCAGCCAAGCTCTCTGTTACCCATCTTCCCTCCACCCAGTGCAAATCCCCTGCCTCCGTGCAGCTCCTGCCTGCTGGGTGGTCAAGGGAATGCCCCACACCCCACACTGCCCCAGACTTCTCTGTGTTTTCCCGATGTCCTTATTTAGCGGCGTGTTAAAGTTTAGAAGAGAGAAAACACCATAGCAAGGAGGCCACGCTGGAGCCTGGCTGGGACAGTCACAGAGCATGGAATGGCTCGTCACTGCCTCTCTTCCTCTTGGGCCCACGGGCTCCCTGAGGGTGGGCTGCCTCTGTGTGCTACAGTCCTAGCGCCTTGCACAGCAGCTCATGGGCGCGGGCCCACGTCCTGTATCAGAGCGCTGGGTGCCAAACCCCGCTCCACTCCTGACTGCAGATTCCTGCTACCGCAGACCCTGGGTGGCAGCAGTAACGGCTCACGGGCCATCCAGCCACGTGAGAGATTCCCCCAGCCACTGTGGGCATGGGGGCTCTGTCTCAAATAAGTTGCTCTTTTTTTAATGTGAACTTTGACCATTGAGAGGGAGGTGCTAATGAGGATCCTGTAGGTGAATTCTTTCTTACCCTCGCCCCCGCTGATGGACGTCCTGAGCATGGCTCCGGGGGTCCACGAGGGCGCCCTGCAGACGTCCTGTGTGACCAGGCAGTCCTTTGTGTTTGCTGCGGCCAACCTAGTGGCACCACCGTGAGTTTGCTTTCTCACTTGCCAGGGGTCGGACTGTGCACCCAACGAGAGACGGAAGTCCTCAGGATGGGACCTTACCTGAAAAGAAGGTGGTTGCAGATGGAATTAGAGGTGAGGTTCAGCTGCAGGAGGCTGGGCCCTTAGTGCAACACGACGCGTGACCTTCAGGTGGGAGACCCCGGACACAGACACGAGGAGACAGGGCCACATGGCGAGGGGGGCAGAGACCGGAGTTCTGCTGTACGAGCCGGAGAAAGCCTGGGGCTCCTGGAAGAGGCAGGATCTTCCCCTGGGGGCTGCCAAGGAAGCGCAGAGCTGCCAACACCCTGAATCCAGACTTGCAGCCCCCACAACTGCGAGAGAAAACACTGTATGTTGTGAGTCACCCAACGTGTGGTACTGTGGTGGAATGAGGAGGTGAAAAGGTCATGCCAAGATGGCCGCTGAGGTGAAAAGGTCATGCCAAGATGGCCGCTGACAACAGAAACTGCCTGGCAACAGGCCGTGTTTGGATGGCTTCAGAAACTTCCTGGCAACAAGAGCCTGACTGGCAACAGGCTGTGATTGGATGGCTTTGGAAACTGCCTGGCAACAGGCTGTGATTGGTTAGGGCATAGACCGCCCCTTGACCGGATTGGCTACCTTGGCTATATAAGCAGCTGTAGCAATAACCACGTCTGTGGGCTGCTCGCCTCAGTTCTGATTTCACCCGACTCCCAGGGTCTGTGTGGTGACTCCGTGCCTCTTGCTCCCACCACGCTCCTCCTCTCAGAACGAATCTTCTCAGAAGAAATCAACTTCAACATGGTACTTAAAAAATAATTCTGTTTTTTTCAGAGAGAGCTCTCCCATCTGCTGGTTCACTCCACAAATGCCCACAACATCTCTGGGGCTGGGCCACGTAAAACTTGGGAGACAGCAACTCACTCCGGGTTTCCCACATGGGTAGCAGGGACCCAAGCACCTGGGCCATCACCGCTGCCTCCTCGAGTCCACATTAGCAGGCAGCTGGAGCGAGGAACAGAGCATAGTATTAAATGGGGACACTTCCCAAGTGGCCGCCATAGCTTTTTTTTGGCTCCTCTTCATCCTCTGGTTCACTTCCCAAGCGGCTGCCATAGCTGTGACTATACCAGGCCAAACGCAGGAGCCCAGAGCTCCACCTGAGTCTCCACACCAGTTTTGAACAAGGAACAGTAGTTTTTCCTATGGCAAAATGCCTAGATTGTACAAAAACAGGATGGGAACTAGAAACCTTTTTTTTTTTTTTAATAAAAAAGGTTTGTTTATTTGAGAGGCAGAGTGACAGAGTTACATGGGTGCAGGGCTCCAAGCACTTGGGCCATCCTCTGCTGCTTTCCCAGGCACATTAACAGGGAGCTGGATTGGAAGTGGAGCAGCTGGGACTTGAACCCGGGCCCATATGGGATGCCGGTACTGCAGATGGCAGCTTAACCTGCTGTAGGACAATGCCAGCTCCTGGAGCTCTTTTACCTAATTAGAGAGTACTAGGAGGGCTTTGTGTCTGCTCAGTACTTCCACGTCCTAACCCCAGAGTTACTGAGTTCATCTTCGCTCTGTTCACGTTTTGGCTGCTTCCCTGGCCGTCCGGGAGGGCTCACTCATTTCTCTCGCCTCTTCCCCTGCCTTCCACTCCAGATGAAGTAGAGTCCCGGTCTGGTTTCCTGTCTGCCTGTCAGTTACAGGTTTTTTCATCTGTAACTCCTTGCAGCCCCATCCAGTTTTGCTTCGTGTATTTGAGGATCTGTTAGGAGGTGTACGAATGATTTGGGTTATTATGTCACCTTGAAGGATGAGCCATTTTGCCAATTTTCAGTTATCCTTTCTGTCCCTGTAATATGCCTTGCCCTGATGTGTGCTTCATGCAGTATTAATATGACCATTTTAAGCTGTGTTTTGTGTGAGAGGTAGAGAGAGATCTCCCATTCATTGATTCACTCCTCAAATGCCCACAATGGCCAGGGCTGAAACCGAGAGCCAAGAACTCAATTCAGGTCATCCACGTGGGTGATAGGAACCCAGAGACTCAGCCATCACCACTGCCTCCCAGGGTCTGCGTTAGGTGGAATTCAAGAGTCAGAAAGTGGAGGCGGGACTCAAACCCAGGCACCCTGCTGTGGGACATGGGCCCCATCTCTTCAGTTTTGGCTAGTGTTAGCATTACTTATCTTTTCCTTTCACTTTTAACCTATTATGTTTTTATATTTAAAGTAGATTTAAAAGATAGAGTGACAGCTCTTTCATCCTCTGGTTCACTCCCCAAATTGTCACAACAGCCAGGTCTGGGCCAGGCCAGAGCCAGGAGCCAGGAGCCAGGAACTCCACCCCAGTGCTGGCACTCAAACCAGCACTTATATATGCCAGCGCCACAAGCAGCAGCTTTAATCTGCTGGGCCACAATGCCAGCCTCAACAGTCAGTTATCTTTAAAAGAGATTTAGCCAAGAAAAGTCTTTGACTTATCTGAATCTATAAACTTATTATTTTTGGTGCTATTTGTCCTTTATGTAGATCCAGGTTTCCATATGGGATCGTTTTTCTGCCTGTAAGAGTTCCTTAAAGATACGTTTATTTTGAGGGCAGAGTTACAGACAGGGTGGGGGAGAATCTTCCGTCTGCTGATTCACTCCCCAAATGGCTACAATAGCAGGACTAGGTCATACCTAAGCCAGAAGCATGGAACTCCATCCATATCTCCCACATGGGTGCAGGGGCCCAAGCACTTGGGCCGTCCAGCACTGCCTTCCCAGGTGCATTGGCAGGGAGCTGGATCAGGAGCTGGATCAGAAGTGGAGCGGCGACATCACCTGCTTATAAGCTTTGCAGTAGCAATATTTGTAGACAGTCTGCAGGTGAAGAATTGCTTCAGCTTCTGTATTATCTTTAAGATATTTCACCTTCATTTTGAAAGTTATTTTCTTTGAGTACAGCCTTCTAGTCTGACAGAGCTTTGCTTCTGTATGGCTTTGTTCTCCTGTCTCATGGCGTGCTTTGCTTCCAATGAGAAACCCTCTGTCATTTTGTCTCTGTTTCTCTGTGCCTAGTGTACCTTTCTTTCAGTGGCTTTTGATTTTATCTTTGGCTGTAAGCAATATGATTTGATGTACCCTAGTGTTTTTTTCTTCACATTTCTATGCTTGGGGTCTATTGGGTTTCTTGTGGGTTTATAGTTTTTGCCAAGTTTAGAGCAATTTCAGCCATTACTTCCTCTAAGGTTGTTTGTGGTCCAGTGGTTCCCTGCTTCAGGGACTCTAATCTCCAATTACACATATATTAGGCCGCTTAAAGTTATGCCACAGTTTGTTGATACACTGTTCATTTTTTTGTTTTTAAAAAGTCTTTTTTAAGGATTTGCTTATGGGGCTAGTGTTGTGGCATAGCGGATAAAGCTACTTTCTGTGATGCCAGCATCCCACATGGGTACTAGTTTGAGTCCCAGCTGCTCCACTTCTGATCTAGCTCCCTGCTAATGGCCTGGGAAAAGCAGCAGAAGGTGGCTCAAGTGCTTGGGCTCCTGCATCCATGTGGGAGACCAAGAGGAAGCTCCTTGCTCTTGGCTCCTGGCTTCAGTCTGGTCCAGCCCTGGCCATTGTGGCCATCTGGGTAGTGAGCCAGTGGATGGAAGATCTCTTTCTCTCTGCCTCTCCCCTCTCCTCTCTCTAATTCTGACTTTCAAATAAATAAATCTTTTTTTAGGCAGAGAGAGACAGAGATATCTTCTGTCTGTTGGCTCACTCCCCAAATGGCTGTAGCAGCCAGGACTAAGCAAGGCCAAAGCCAGGAGCCTGGAACTCCATCCTGGTTTCCCACATGGGTGGCAGGGCCCAGGTACTTGGGCCATCCTCCACTGTCTTCCCAGGTGCATTAACAGGAAGCTGGATAAAAAATGAAGCAGTGGGGCTTGAGCTGGCCCTCTTACATCAGATGTTAGTATTGCAAGAGGTGCTCAACCCACTGCACCACAAGGCCTGCTCCTCATCTACTTACTTATTTTTTAGTCTTTTTTGTAAGTTTTATTTTGGATAGATTCTACTTTTGTGTATTCAAGTTCATTATTCTTTCCTTCTGCAATGTGTAATCTGCTATTAATCCTATCTACTCTATTTTTTCATGTCATACATTGCAGTTTTAACTTCTAAGAGCAGTTCACTTTGGGTCTGTTTTATCTTCCATGTCTCCTGCATGTCTATTTATCATGTTCAGTCCTTCCTCCAGCTTCTTGAAATACAGACTATATATCATAGCCTTACACATGTTGTTGTCCATAAATTCTATCTTCTGCGTCATCTCTTGTCAGTTTGCCTGATTTTCTTCCTTGCTGTGACTTTAATATGATTTGTCCCCAAGCTCACGCAGATGTTTAACCCTCAACAGTCATAAGTTAACGCTACTAAGAGGTTGGAAATGGAACCCAGTTACGGTGTTTAGGAGGCGGGTCTAGCTGGAGGTCCCGGAGGTTGTTGGGGGACTGCCCTCTGGAGGTTGTTCTGAACCTGGGTTTGGGCCGAGCCTCTCTGTCTCTCCCCCCTGACTTACCACGTGATCCTCTGTAAGATCACACCATGGGCCTGCACTAAGACTTGCACCATACTGCTTGGATTTCAGCCTCCAAAGCTGTGAGCTGAGTAACCATCTCTTCCCTTCATACGTACCTTGTCTCCAATATTTGATTATAGTAATGAGACACTACTACCCTCCTCATTCTGGATCATACAAGTAATTTCCTGCCCCTCCCCCATTTTTTTTTTTTTCTTGCATGCCTGCTATTTTTTTGTTTGAATCCTAAACATTGTGAATTCACCTTGTTGGATGTAGACTATTCCTGTATTCACATAAACATTCTTGTGCCTTGTCCTGGGATACAGTTAGGTTACCTGGAAAGAATTTGATTGTTTTAGGCCTTACATTTAAACCTACTCAGGCTCAGGGCCTACGCTGTGGCATAGCAGGTGAAGCTGCTACCTGAAGTGCCAGTATCCCATATGGGCACCAGTTCGAATCTCAGCTGCTCCACTTCCAATCCAGCTCTCTGCTATGGCCTGGGAAAGCAGTAGAAGATGGCCCAAGTCCTTGTGGGAGACCAGAAGAAGCTGCTGGCTCCTGGCTTTGGATTGGTGCAGCTCTGGATGTTGTGGCCATCTGGGAAATGAACCATCAGATGGAGGACTGACTCTCTCTCTCTCTCTCTCTCTCTCTCTCACCTCTGCTCTCTGTAACTCTGGCTTTCAAATAAATAAATAAACCTTAAATAAATTAAATCAATCAATCCACTCAGGCCAGACTAGAGCTGCACTTAATTAGGGGTTAGCGATCCCTCCCCCCACCTCACCCAGTCAGCCTGCTCCTCGGCGCTGTGGTCAGTGACTCCTGAACGTGGGTGAACGGGAGCACGAACTGTTCTGTGTTCCCTGGGTGTTGTTCCCGCAACCCCTCTGGACTGGTTCTTTCTCTGCTCTCAGGAAGATTCCTCACCTGCCTGAGCTGATCAGGGCCCACATGAAAACACGGAGTGGGGTGGGGGGGCGCTGCAGGTGGTCCCCATTCTCTCTGGGCAGTGCTCTCTGTGCCTCTGCCCGTGAGCTTCAGCTGCTTGGTTTCCCTGGACCCCTGTCCCTGCCCTATTTCCTTGACTTGGAGTCATTTTTTAAAAATATTTATTTATCTATCTGTATATTTATTTATTTGAAAGGCAGAGTTACAGAGAGGCAGAGAGAGAGAGAAAGGTCTTCCATCCACTGGTTCACTCCCGATGGCCAGCTCTGCGCTGATCCGAAACCAGGAGCCAAGAGCTTCATCCAGATCTCCCACATGGGTGCAGGGGCCCAAGGACCTGGGCCATCTTCTACTGCTTTCCCAGGCCACAGCAGAGAGCTGGATCAGAAGTGGAGCAGCCGGGACTAGAACTGGTGCCCATATGGGATGCTGGCACTGTAGGCTGCAGCTTTACCCACTGTGCCACAACGCCAGCCTCTTGGAGTCTTCTGAGCTCTGCCACGCACCTCCAGGAAATGAGCTGGGCAATTTCAGGGCTGCCCTCATGTGTTTGCTTTCTCATCTGTCTCCACTGTTTCAAATATGCATCCGTGTTCTAGTTGTTTTATGCACGAGGGCAAATCGATCCTTGCTGCTGCATCTTCACCTGCAGACGTCCTCGAAGCGAAGCTAAATGTGCCTGTGCCCTCGTGGGAATGCACAGAGGACCTTCCCACATGACAGGTGCCAACAGCAGGTCCCCAGAGCAGGCCAGCAGGTGTAGCGCCCGGGGACCCAAATACAGACTCCCTGGATCCAGGCACCTTTCAGAGGCAAAGGTTACAGCACCCTCAAATTAACAACCAAAAAGGAGATGGAAGTCAGCTGGCACTTAGTAAGGTGGAAATTTCACTCCTGTAAGACCCCTCTGATGTATCTCTTTCCCCAGGACAGAAATGAAGAGCGCCCAGGCACTGGCCCTGCTCCCGAAGTTCACCAGCGGTGAGTCTCTACAGCCCTGGTCGCCCTCCCCTCACCCTCCGCTGTCCTAGTGCTTTAGCCCACAGGCTCTGCGCTCTGCTGGGCCATCCGCTTTCACCCTCTCCTGTCGGCAGGGCTCAGAGAGAATCAGGGACCCTTGGCTTTGAGATTCTGTTAGCCCCCAGCCAGACTCACTTTCTGGAGTCTGCTGCTTGGCCTGTGGCCTGTAGACCGCCAGCAGTAGCATTGAAAGCTTAGAAAATGTAGAGTTCCAGGTCCCAAGCTGGATGTGCTGGGTGAGAGTCTTCAGTCTAACAAGGAACCCAAGGGCCAAGGGGCCCCTGTGCACTGGGAAGTTTGCAAAACTTTGCTCTAGCAGAAAGCTTCTGAGGGTTTGACTGTGCTGAAGCCCATCTAACATACGTCCATCCGCTCAGTCTTGACTAGAGCTGCAGGCCTCGGTTTAACCACTGGATTTGGAAAACTAAAGCTTTCATATTAATGGGCAAGGAGTCAGGCAAGACCAAGCCACAGCCAGAAAACATTGTGGGGAGCCTTTAAAAGTTCTGCTTTAGAGCTGGTTATGGATGATTAAGGCAAACCCTGAAACAGGGCCTCATGAGTAACTTAGCAGGAGGCGCACCGGGCAAACATGCAGAGAAGTGCGGAGCAGTAAGGAACCAGGCATGACTTGGCCACTCCTCCTTGCTTCCCCTGAAGTCTTCTGATGACTCCTAAGTCACCTTGCTGCCAGGTTGCTTCCTCTGGGCTGATGGGGCAAGGGAATGGTGGGGAAGGAACTGACTTTTTTTTTTTTTTTTTTTGACAGGCAGAGTTAGACAGTGAGAGAGAGAGAGAGAGAGAGAGAGAGAGAGAGAGAGAAAGGTCTTCCTTCTGTTGGTTCACCCCCCGAATGGCTACTACGGCCGGCGCGCTGTGCCAATCCAAAGCCAGGAGCCAGGTGCTTCCTCCTGGTCTCCCATGCGGGTGCAGGGACCCAAGCACTTGGGCCATCCTCCACTGCCTTCCCGGGCCACAGCAGAGAGCTGGACTGGAAGAGGAGCAACCAGGAAAGAATCTGGTGCCCCAACCCGGACTAGAACCCGGGGTGCAGGCGCCGCAGGTGGAAGATTAGCCTAGTGAGCCGCAGCGCCGGCCGGAACTGACATTTATCACAGGAGCCGGTGTGCACTCAGAGTTCCTCCATGGCGGGCACCGCTCCGTGTTCCAAGGCACCGGCGAGGTGGGTGCAGGCAGTACAAGCAGCAGGGGAGGAGCGCTGTAGGGCCCAGGATAAACCCGGTAGGATGAGCTGCCTGTCACTTGATGGTTCATTTGGTGCTGGGCCACTGTCATCTCAAGCCAGAATCTTCCACCAATGCCTGCCTAGTGGGTGACAGTGGAGCTTCTGGAACACACAGTTCTCCAAGAAGATATACGGAAGTTGGGAGCAGTCGTTTAGCCCAGCGGATAGGGCACCCACCTCTCACGTCTGAGGGCCCAAGTTCAGGAATTGAACCCTGCCTGGCTCCTGGCTCCAGCTTCCCTCAGTGCACACGCTGAGAGGCAGCAGGTGACGGCTCAGGGAACCAGGCACCTGCCGCCCACCTGGCCGACCTGGACTGCGTTCCTGGCCCCAGCTCCAGCTCAAGCCCTCTGGCTCCAGTCCAGCCCTAGGTCTTGCAGGCACTGGGAAATGAACCAGTGAACCAGAGAGAGAGAGTTTCGCTCTCTCTTTCTCTGTCTCTGTCTCTCTCTCCTTCTCTCTTGCTCTGTCTCTCCCTACCCTCATGTTTCTCTGCCCCTCACATAAATTACAAGAAAAAAAATGTTTAAAGAGACAAAGAAGTGGCTGACACCAGAGTCCAGTAGGAATGTTTAGTCATGCCCTGTGCATTCCTTCAGCAAATCTCTTTGAAATGCCTACTGCACATCTGGCACTGAAAAGGGGACTTCAGCCGCTCATGGAAAATGGAATTAAAAGAAAAGGCCACTTCTCCCCGAGGTTTTGAGACCCCCTCATGTCATTCAGATTTTCATGGCCACAATAAAGACCCAAAGAAAGAGGTTTATTTAGCTCACAGTTCCAGAGGCTGAAGTCCAGATGATCCGCCGCAGGCTCTGGCACGGCCCGTAGCAGAGGGCAGAGTGTATGCAGAGCAGGACCCAGGGCAAGCTGGGGAGCAGGCAGCCGGGGTGGGCCCGACTCAGGCCGGGACAACCCTCTCTGAAGAACTCGAGAGCTCACAAGGGCATGCCCTCTGTGACCTAAGGGCCCTGCCTCCTAAATGGTCCACCACACCCTGGAGACCAGGCCTTTAGCACATGGACCTCTGGGACACGTTCAGCATCTAAGCCGTAGCAGGCACTGAGCGAGGACCGGGGCCGAGGAGTCAAAGGCGCAGTCGCTGTCCTCCAGGAGTTGGCAGTGGTGAGGGTGCTGGACAGTCACTGGGCGCACTGACCATTCAGCAAGGACTTCTGAGGAAACAGGTAGTGGTGGCACACAGGACACGGCTACTTTTCATGCTTTATTTCTGCAGGACTTACAGTTAAAGGGACTTATGTTAAAAAGTAGACTGCAGGGACCAGCGCCATGCTGTAGAAGGTTAAGCCTCCGCCTGTGGCTCCAGCATCCCATATGGGAACCAGTCACGTCCCAGCTGCTCCACTTCTGATCCAGCTCCCTGGGAAAGCAGTGGAAGGTGGCCCAAGTGCTTGGGCCCCTGCACCTGTGTGGGAGACCTGGAAGAAGCTCCTGGTTTCAGATCAGCTCAGCTCTGGCCATTGTGATCATTTGGGGAGTGAACCAGTGGATGGAAGACCTCTCTCTCTTTCTCTATCTCTCTCTGTCTGCAACACTGCCCTTCAAATAATAAATAAATCTTTTTAAAAAATAGACTGTAGGACTTATTAAGAAGTAGATTGTACTGTGTATTCTCAGTACAATGAAAAAGAAATATTAAAAGGCCCCTCAGGGAGGGCTGTAGGGCATGGGCTGAAGCGTGGTGAGCCGAGTGAGAAGTGGTTTCGTAATTCAGGCAGAAAACCATGGCACCTAAACAAGTGTGGAGGAAATTGCCATGTCTGGGGCACAGAGTGTGGGGAGTGGCCAGCGTGAAGCTGCAAGGAAGATACACAGGAGATGGATCCAGCAGGCCTCCACTCAAAGGGAGAGAACCTGAACTTGATGTGAAAGGCTGGAGAGAGTGGCTGTAGGCAGAAGCTGGCGGGAATGTGGGCTGGCTTCAGATGCGTGGTTTCCATGGAGGCACCACCCACCGTATCTGCTACCCCAACTAAATTGACCTCCGGTTCTCCTGCATACGATAATGCTGGGAAAAACAAAGTCCCATAGTTGCAGAAGTTTTTCCAGAGATCTGATGGTGTGCCCATCCACCTGCAGTGAGGCCTGCCCGACCAAGTGCTTTACCAACCCACCATGGCGCTGACTGTGGGAGGAGCCATCTACCGCCTGATTGCCCTCTACACGGCTTCACAGCCCAAAAACAAGTGACTTAGACTGCACGGGCCTGGTTTGCTTTGTGGCATTAAACCCTTTGAATTTTCACTTCTCGTTGTTTCTGTTAAATTCTTTGTTTTAACTTGGGTGGATGGTCTACTTAACATGTTTGCAAAAAAAAAAAAAAAAATGAAGAGAACATTTTGGTTTGTTCATGACATACATATGGCTTGCCGGAGGCCGGAGCTCATTTGACAGTTAAATCTATTGTTTAAATAAATGGCATTGTGTTCTGTCTTTGGCCTTCTGACTTCCCTGGAGGTTCTGGATGAAGGTTGCACGCGGGCTCATTAACAGCAGCCTGTGCTGAGATCCCCAGAGACTTGGGGGTGCGTTTCTGAGCATGGGATGCAGAAACCTTTCTGGATTTGGATGTGACCGAGGAAGGAAGACAGAAGCTGAGACAGGCACATGAAAAGAGGGGTCTGAGTTAGGCATCCTGGGGATTTTCCCTCTTGCAGCAAAATGTTAATAGAAATTGTTTGCAGCCTAGGGGGAAAAAAAGGAAACTAAGACTAGAGAGTGGTTGGAAAAGTGGGTGATGGTGATTAGGGAGGGTGTTTGGCACAGTGGTGAAGACAGAGAGAGATCTTCCGTTGGCTGGTTCACCTCCCAAATGTGCACAACAGCTGGGGCTGGGCCAGGCCAAAACCAGGGGCCAGGAACTCCATCTGGGTCTCCTACGTAGGTAGCAGGGACACAAGTCTCTTGAGCCATCACCTGCTGCCTCACAGAGTGCATTAACGGGAAGCTGGAATGGGAAGCAGAGATCAAGAACTCAAACCAAGCTCTCTGATCTAGGATATGGGCATCCCCAGCCACATCCTCACTGCTGTGCCGGACGCCTGCTCCTAAAACAATCCCGATGATCTGAAAGAAATGGATACTGGTCACTGTGACAACAATGACTGGTTTTGCTCTGTTCCTAACTGTAAGTAGCATTTCGGATCTCATTCCTGAAACCGGCACAAGCAAATGTAATAACAGCTACCACTGGAGAGTGCAAATGCTCTCAGCTTAATACCGTTTTTATTACTTGGATTGTATTAACATGAGCAGGTGCCGATTTTTAAAATAATGAAAGCACCTATAATTCCACCAACCTAAAACCTGTATTTTCATTTTCATTCATTCCTTGCCAGACCTTTCTCACATGTATTCATTCTTTGCTTAGTTACAATCGTGGTACACATGTATTTTACATTCTACTTTATTTTTTAAAAAGATTTATTTATTTATTTGAAAGGGAGAGTTACAGAGGCAGATGCAGAGGCAGAGATAGAGACAGAGAGAGAAAGTGATAGAGAAGTCTTCCATTCTCTGGTTCACTCCCTAAATGGCTGCAATGGCCGGAGCTGGGCTAATCTGAAGCCAGGAGACAGGGACTTCTTTCAGGTCTCCTATGCAGGTGCAGGGGCCCAGGGACTTGGGCCATCTTCTACTGCTTTCCCAGGCCACAGCAGAGAGCTGGATCAGAAGTGAAGCAGCTGGGACTTGAACCAGTGCCCATGTGGGATGCTGGCACTGCAGGTGGCAGCTGCATCCACTGTGCCACAGCACTGGCCCCCTACACTTCACTTTTAAAAAAATGATTTATTTATTTGAAAGGCAGAGAGACAAAGAGATCTTTCATCTGGTTATTCACTCCCCAAATGGCTGTAAGAGCCAGGTCTGGGCCAGGCTGAAGCCAGGAGCCAGAAACTCCATCCAGGTCTCCACATGGGTGTCAGGGGCCTAAACACTTTGGCCATTTTCCACCAATTTCCCAGGTGCATTACCAGGAAGCTAGATTGGAAGTGGAGCAGCTGGGACTCAAACAGGCACCCATGTAGGATGCTGGCGTCCCAAGCAGCAGCTTAACCTGCTGTGCCACAACACCATGCCCTATATTCTGCTTTTTATTGGTAATCATATATGATATATTCATGAATATTTCTCTGTTTCCGTATGGTCTGATGATGCTGTTAATGGCTACAAAGTGGTCTGTCATGTTGACGTATGGTGGTTCAGCATCCATTTCCGTATTGGGGACTTTTATGTTGCTTCAACATTTTAGGTGTTGAAATAACGCTGTGATAACTATTGCTGTGGAGGTTTGGTTGATGGTAAATATAGTTCAGGCCGAGATCACGGAGGCACCGTGACTAAGTCAGAGGGTGTGACTCTTCGCGTGGCCTTTGTCGTGTAGCGCATACAGCCTGTGATCATGGCTGTTTACCGAAAGTCTCCCAAATGCGCAGGAATCTTCATTCTAGAAAATCTATTTCGGGCTTGCTTTTGTCTTCCTAGGCTGTTGAGAGAGCAAAGAAGACAGCTGGGAGCCATTGGGCAAATCCCATTCTACCCAAAGGAATGTTTGTTTTTTAAGGAACGTGAAGAATTTAGGAATCGGGTTAACCTGATATTTCTTTTCTTTTTTATTTATTTATTGAAAGATTGATTGATTGATTGATTGATTGAAAGGCAGAGTTACAGAGAGAGAGAGACAGAGAGAGAGAGAGGTCTTCCATCTGCTGGTTCACTCCCCAGGTGGCCACAACGGCCAGAGCTGAGCTGATCTGAAGCCAGGAGCCAGGAGCTTCTTCCGGGTCTCCCACTTGGATGCAGGGGCCCAAGGACTTGGGCCATCTTCTACTGCTTTCCCAGGCCATAGCAGAGAGAAAGATTGGAAGTGGAGCAGCTGGGACTCGAACCAATGCCTATGTGGGATGCTGGCACTGAGCCACAGCACTGGCCCTGAACCTGATTTCTGATCCTGACTTTGGTCCTGTCTCTGGCTCAGTTTCCCCACCTGAACGTTATCTTGTTCTGAGGCTGAAGTGAGAAAACGCACACAAAGTACTGGCCACAGTGGTCGATGCCTCATCAATGCTCAGGGGCGGGGGGCGGGGGGCAGTTTGTCCCTGCTGCAGGAAAGGGTATGAAAGCTGAACCCACGCAGCATCCCAGTGACAGCAGACTCCTCGCACAAAGCGCGTGGGCTGTTGCCTTCCAGCCGATGTGTTTCAATGGTTCGAATGCTGGTGAGAATCACAGAACTGAGAGGGAAGGGAGACAGAGAGCATGCGGCATGTCGTCTCTGGAAAACAAGAATGAGAAGAAAGTGATGTTTGCTGAGCAGCTGTCACGTCCCAGGCGTCTCACGTCCCAGAGAAGGTGTTAGGGCTAGGGGCCACCACTCCCTGCACACCTCCAGGAAAGGGGCCCTGAGGCATCTTTGAATCCTAGCCCTGCCCCCCACCAGCTGGCAAACCGCACCCAGTCTGTCTTCTCCTCTGTGAAATGCGGCATGATTATCACACCGGGAAGGAATCGTCTCTACTGGGCACTCGGCACGCGTGGGCGCCCTGCAGTCGCTGTCACTGCTGACCCGCCCAGGTCACACACAGAGTGGCAGTGCTGAAGTGGGGACCGGGTCTCCTGCCACCAACACCTATGCTCTTCCCCTCACGTGGCATTTTATCTCTGTGCACTTGACTGTGGTCTAGCTGACACTGAATATTGGAGAAAGACTTAACGGTGATTCCAGTAAAGACGGCATCAGGGCTTCTTGTGCTGTGCCCCCATGACCCTCATCTCTCTAGTTACTGCTGAGTTTCTCCCTGAAAACTGAAAAGGGTGGAGGTCCCAAAATACAGAAAAATTTGCTGCAGTTTGGAGCCACGAGCCTGGAACTCAGAAACCCTGACTCCGTCACCTGGGCTCCTTCCCTGGAATCGCGGGGCATGTGCACAGGACGAAGCAGAGCCCAGGGATGCCCACGACACCTCCTGGCACCTGTGAAGGAGACCGGGGCCCGGCTGGTCACATGGGTGGGGACTGCTCCCAGCACCCACGTCTGAGACAAAATTGCTAACCACCTTTGTGTTGCTGGTAAACAGTGTTTGAGGTCTGGCACACACGGGAGCAATCGCACATGACAGCAGCGCCACTGGGCAGTGAAATGACACCGTTGTAAAGTGAGCCCTGCCCGAGATGTGTCACGGCCGCCACGGCGCCACGTGGGCACTGAATATGGAGTGGCCGCGGCTCGCCCAGGCACACAGAGGTCGGAATTCACAGATGGTCATGGCGCTGGCCAGTGTGGGAGGAGGTACCATGCGTGTCTTCTTTCAGGGCCAGTCCTGTCTAACAGTGCCCCTGTGTGATGGGCAGCGGCCCCCACACACTGCATGGTGGCTGGAAGGGAGTGCTGGTTCAGTGGCTCCGTCGAGTTGCAGCAGGTGAAGCCGTGGCTGGGATTGCCTGCATCCCATAGCGGAGTGCTGGCTCCTCTGCTTCCAGTCCAGATCCCCACTAAAGCACCAGATGATGCTCAAGTCCTCGGGCCCCTACCACCCACATGGGATGTTCTTTCTGGTCCCTGGCTTTGGCCTGGGCTGATCTCGGTTGTTGTGGGCATTTGAGAAGTGAGCCAATGGATGCAATCTCTCTTTCTCTCTCTCTTGGCTTTCAAATCAATCATCTGTTTAAAAAAAATTGGCTCTGCCCCCAGTAGGCAATGTGCTTTATGGTTCCAAGCCTTAGTTTCTTTATCAAGAAGATGGGTGCAGTAACGTTCACCACATCCAGTCTTATATTTTAAATACAGTCTGTGACTGATGCCTCCCAAATGAAATCCCCAAACCTCATCCCTCTCCTGGGCTCTGGATTCATGCACGCACCTGTCTCTGGGGCCCTGCCCTTGGCTCCTGGCCCCGATCAAAGCCACTCAGTTTTCCTTGTGACCTGAACAGGTTCCCAAGGACGCCACCACTGGGTGTCTGCTCTGTGCTCTATGGCGGTGATTTCTCATACCTCATCCTCTCATCGTCAGAATGCCCAGGGCAGAGCTTTTCCCCAGAGCTGCTCCCCACCCCGCAGCCTGTCCGTCCCTGGAACACCAGCGCTCGCCATCCACCTGCTCAGCCAGGGACCCGTGAGGCCTCACGCCTCTCTCCTGCCACACACGCAGTCCATCAGCCAGTCCTGCCGGCTTCACCAGCGAATCCACCGCATGTACCATATCTACTTCCTGTCTCACCTTTATCAGAAGGAGGTTTCTACATGTGTAACACAGAATACAGAAGACTACAAAGGAAACCAACAGACGGAAATACAGTTCTCAAAATCCTGGAGAGACCAGTTTTACAAGCCACGAATATGTGTGCCTCCTTGGTGCCACACTAAGTCACAAGATCCAGTGGCAAAGCTAGTTAGCGACCACCCCAACTCCAAAGGCGTGATGCATCTAAGCAGAGACCACCAGGCAGGAACAGGGTGCGACTCAGAAACACCCGCGGTTTCAGATGGCGAGGACGGCACAGGCGCTGCCCATAGCAGCATGGTTGGTTGCCTACATTTACCATGGAAGGAAATGCAACCATTCGGTGAGACAAGGATGGAAGTAAAGATACCCACGTGTGTTTCCTCACTTAGAAGTCTGTGAGCACACACACACACACGCCCCTCTTGGACGTGCTGGGGGAAGGACACCTGTGTCTCCAGCCAGGGTCCCCGAGGCAGCCCCCTGCTGCATCCCTAGGCTCCCAACGAGACCTGGCTCGGTCCAGCCTCCACACACAGTTTCTGCAACTCCTTCCAGTGTCGTGTCTATCACTGGCCTGCCCTAAGCCCTCAATCCCACCGCCACCAACTCAATCCCAAGTCCTGGCAGTTAAGATGCCAGCTGGGATGCCCACCCCTGCACTGGAGCCTGCGTTCAACTCTCAGCTCCATAGCCTGACCCCCACTTGCTGCGAATGTAGCCCCAGGGAGGCTGCAGATAATGACAGGTCATGGGTTCCCCTCACCCACACAGGAGGCCTGGATGGGGCTCCAGCCCCTGGCTTCAGCCTGGCCCAACCCCTGCCATTGCAGGCATCTGGGGGAGTGAACCAGCACATAGGAGCTCTCTTTCTCTCAAACAAAAGTAATAATACATTTAAAAACAACCCAGAGGGGCCAGTGCATTGGCGTAGCAGGTAAAGCCACCACCTTTATTACCAGCAACCCAGATGGGCACTGGTTCGCATCCCAGCTGCTCCACTTTTGATTCAGCTCCCTGCTAATGCTCCCGGGAAAGCAGTAGCAGATGGCTCAAGTGCTTGGGCCCCTGCACCCACATGGGAGACCTGGGAAGAAACTGCTGGCTCCTGGCTTTGGCCTGGCCCACCACCAGTTGTTGTAGCCATGTAGGGAGTAAACCAGCAAATGGAAGATCAATCTCTCTCTCTCTCTCTGCCTCTCCATCTCTCTCTCCCTATCTGCAACTCTGCTTTTCAAACAAATAAACCTTTAAAAAATAGAAATAAAATAATCCAAAAGTCCTCAGCACAGGCAGGGAGGCCCCAGCTCCTCCCACCCTCCCTCCTGCCACCCCTCCTTGCCTCCACCCCAGTCTGCCCCTGGGCCTTTGCTCAGCAGTGCCCCTCCCTCCTTCACTTCCTTGGGGCTTCTGTACAGATGTCATGGATTCAGAGGCCCCTCAGCCCCCACTCCCCAACCGCCCACTGCCTGTCCCCAAGCACAGCTTTAGGTCCGACCTGAAGTGTGTCCGAAATACGCGTGCATCTCCCCCATCCGTCCACCCATTGAGAATGTGCAGCGCAGAGGGCCCGCCCCGCGGAAGGGCAGGCTCAGGGGATGCAGAGCTCAGTGTCGAGAGCCCTGGCAAGGCAGAGGGCGAGCAGATGGCTGTGGCAGGAGCCGGATGGGAGCAAGATCCCTGGCAGGTGATGCTTGTCCTCCGCTCTGGTCCCCTCTCTCGTGCGGTGTGAGACTCTTCCCCAATTCCACAATCCAGGAGAGCTCCGGGCAGCAGAAGGAGAAGGCGGCTGTGCCTGAGCCCAGCATGGCAGGAGCTCTCCTGTTCCCCACAGCGCCAGGAAGCACAGTTGCAGGAGAGCTGCTGTCTGGTGACCAGCACTCAGCTGGCCCTCCTGGACCCAACCCTGCCCTGGCCTTGCTCACTCCCACCCAGTGCACCTGCTCCCTCAATGGCAGGTGTTGGCTGGACTCCAGCCACCAGCACCTGCTGCTGCCTGCCTGTGTCTGGAAAGACAAAGGCAGCGTGCCAGCTCTCATCTGGGCCCCGAGGCACCAGGTTTGTCGCCCAGTTGTTGGAATTCCCTTTCTGGGGCCCTCAGGAACTTGGGAGAGTGGCATGGTGGGGTGGGGCTGGCCCTGGGCTGCATGGCGGGACCACAAGGGGGGTGCTAAGATCAGGACCTAGGGTTCTTCCAGTGGGGCCAAGCAGAGAGACAGATACCAGGCCTGGCCCAGCTCAGACCACTGTGACCCACACAGGACAGGGCTGTGACAGAGGTCACAGACCGTACGCCTCAGCATCTCAGAGTCAGAAACCTGCCTGACGTAACGTGGACCAAAATGTGTTCCATCCTCCAACCTTCACAGCAAAAGGCCATGGGCAGTTCAGCCTTAGGATGTCCCACCCCTGAAAGATCTCTGACCAGGCTAAACGGTGGGGACAGCCCTCTGTCCTTTGCACTCTGTCTCACACCATGGAGGTCTTCTTAAAAAGTAATGCAGTTGGGGCCACATCTGTGAAATATTGGGCTAAGCCTCCACCTGCGGCTCTGGCATCACAGATGGACATCAGTTCGAGTCCCAGCTGCTTCACTTCCACTCCAGCTCTCTGCTATGGCCTGGGAAAACAGTAGAAGATAGCCCAATGGCTTGGGACCCTGTACCCATGTGGGAGACCTGGAAGAAGCTCCTGGCTTCAGAACAGCCCAGCTCCAGCTGTCGTGGCGATTTGGGGAGTGAACCAGCAGATGGAAGACCTCTCTCTTTCTCTCTCTCCTTCTTTCTGTAATTCCACCTCTCAAATAAATAAAATATTTTTTAAAAGAAATGCAGGACAGAAGTAGAAAGAAACAGATGTATACGCACAGACATATAAAGAAGCAGCTGGGACTCAAAACCAGTGCCAGTCCACTCCCCAAATGACCACAACAGCCAGAGCTCTGGCAGGCTGAAGCCAAAAGCCCAGAACTCAATCCAGCTCTCCCACATGGGTGACGGGGACCCAGCCGCTTGAGCCATCACCTCTGCCTCCCAGGGTGTATCCGTGGGAAGCTGGTTGAAAGCAGAGCCAGGCCTCGAACTCAGTTATTCTGGTCTGAGATGTGAATGTTCCAAGTGGTGTCTTTTGTTTTTTTGACAGGCAGAGTTAGACAGTGAGAGAGACAAAGAGAAAGGTCTTTCCGTTGGTTCACTCCCCAAATGGCTGCTATGACCGGCACACTGTACCAATCCGAAGCCAGGAGCCAGGTGCTTCCTCTTGGTCTCCCATGTGGGTTCAGGGCCCAAGAACTTGGGCCATCCTCCACTGCCTTCCCGGGCCACAACAGAGAGCTGGACTGAAAGAGCAGCAACCAGGACAGAATCCAGCACCCCAACCGGGACTAGAACCCGGGGTGCCGGCGCAACAGGCAGAGGATTAGCCTAGTGAGCCATGGTGCTGGCCCCAAATGGTGTCTTAACCACTTCACCCAATGCTGCCCCTGTTTAGCTTCTTTATTTGAAAATCAGAGTCAAAGAGACACCTGCTGGCTTACTCCCCAAATGCCCATGACAGCCAGGCCCAGCAGCTGGGCCTTGACTCAGGGTCGAGCCTCTGCCCTGCCCCCAACCCCTCCTCTGGGCCAGGGTCTCAGGCAAGGCCAGGACAGGGATTCCCCCAAGCACAGCCCATGGTTGTGTGTTCATCTTTGGCCGTCCTGGATGCCAAAGTGTTGCTGCTCTTAGCAGATGCTAAATCCAGGAGCTGGTGACTTTTTTCTTAAGATTTATTTTTATTTATTTGAAAGAGTTAGAGAGGTAGAGTGAGAAGAGAGGTCTTCCCTCCACTGGTTCACTCCCCAGATGGCCTGGAAATGCTGGAGCTGAGCCAGGAGCCAGGAGCTTCTCCTGGGTCTCCCACGTGGGTGCAGGGGCCCAAGTACTTGGGCCATCTTCTGCTGCTTTCCCAGGTACATTAACAGAGAGCTGGATTGGAAGCAGTACAGCCAGGATTCAAACTGGCACCCATATGGGATGTGGGTGCCACAGGCCAGGGCTTTGACCCACTGTGCCACAACACTGGCTTGGAACTGGTAACTTAATCTGGGTCTCTCACGGGGTTGCAGGGACCCAAGGACCTGAGCCATCACCTGCTACCTGTCAGGGGGAACATGGGCAGGAAGCTGGGGCCCAGAGCAGAGCTTGGGCCTCAAACCCAGACTCCCTGGTGTGGAATGTGAATGCCCAACCAGTAGCTTAACTGCTAGGCCAAAGGCCCACCCCGCAGTGGCTGAAGGTTTTGAGGCCATGTTGCACCTGCACAACCACAGGTGCCAGCGGCAAGACCGTCTCCAAGCGCTCGTCTCGTTTGCCGTGAGAACCTGGGGCGTGAGCAGCTACCGGCTTTTCAGCCCTGCCTAGAACTGCCCAGGAAGGAACTCCCAGCCTAGATCGTGGAGGCGGCTCATCCTATTTGATTGACACGTCAAAGCCTTAAACAAGGGTAAGAGCCCAGCAGCTGAATCGCCAGGACTGTTCTGCTTTTTCTTTTCTTTGTTTGCACCTGTCTCACTCTGTCAGCCCTAAGGACCCTTTACAATACACCACCCCTGGTGTCTCTCCCGGTCCTCTCTATAGCCCTATGGCTAAAGGCAGGCGCCTGTTCCCAGACACAGACAGGGGACCGAGGAAGCGAGTGGTGAGGCTGCTTGCCCGGGGTCTGGGAGCAAGCTGGCTGCTGCAGAGCCAGGACAAGAGCCCGAGGAGCCCAGTCCTGCTGCCCTCTGCGGCTCTGTGTTTCCCGCTCAGCCACCCTCCCTCCCACACTGGAGAAGAGCAGGCAGCCAGGCTCCCAAAGCCTCGTGGCCCACAGGGAGGCGGCTGCTGGGCCCTCCTGGTGATGGGTGTCCCCAGCTGTGTGCAGCTGGGGAGGACCTGTTTCTGAGAAGCAGAGAAAAAAACAGGGCCCTGGGGGCCGGCGCCGTGGCTTACTTGGTTAATCCTCCGGTTGCAGTACCGGCATCCCATATGGGCACTGGGTTCTAGTCCTGGTTGCTCCTCTTCCAGTCCAGCTCTCTGCTGTGGCCCGGGAAGGCAGCGGAAGATGGCCCAAGTCCTTGGGCCCTGCACCCATATGGGAGACCAGCAGGAAGCACCTGGCTCCTGGCTTCGGATTGGCATAGCTCCGGCCGTAGCAGCCATTTGGGGGGTGAACCAACGGAAAGAAGACCTTTCTCTCTGTCTCTCTCTCTAACTCTATGTCAAATAAATTAAAAAACAAAACAAAACAAACCAGGGCCCAGTCGTCCCTGGGAATCAAATGCCTGGCATCCAGGACGGCCAAAGACAGACATAAAACCGTGGGCTGTTCTTGGGGGAATCCCTGTCCTGGCCTTGCCTGAGACCCTGGCCAGGAGGAGGGGTAGGGGGCAGAGCCAGCTGCTGGTGTTAGCCCAGTTTTGTCCCAGAGGAGACACACCAGGGCTGCGGCTCTTAGCTACAGACGCTGGTGCTGGCGTGAGCCCCGAGCAGCTGTCACAAGGGGGCCCTCGAGAGTCCCAGCCTGGTGAGCACGTGGCGGCTGGGGCCCAATCACTTGAACCATCACCTCTACCTCCAGGGTGCAATTTAGCTGGAATCTGGCATCGTAGAGGGCTGGGACTTGAACCCAGGCCCTCCAATTCCAGACTCCGATGTCCCGAGTGGCATCTTAACCACCAGGCCAAACACGTGCCCTGTCCATGCTTCCCTCCCCAGATGGCACCCCAGGCTCCAAAACTATCTCCTTGCCAAGCCACACCGACCTCTCTAGACGATTGTTTGTGACACGTTTGTGTGAGAGCCTAGTGGGGAAACTATTCCCTGCTTTGTCCCAGCGTGCAGTCTGCCCGGGCTCAGCAGCCACAGGGATGTACAGACAGAAACAGGGGGAGGCGTGCAGTGTGAGTGCACATGGGTGGGCTCTGGGGCCTTGGGTCCCATCCCATCCACACCATGTCCTGGCCAAGTGGCTTTGCTCCAAGTCTTCTCACCTCTTTGAGCCCATTTCTTATCGTGTGACAACCTCATGGCCACCAACCCAAACAAGAAATTTCAATTGAGGCCTTCAGACAAATCCTAGCAATAAGGGTTTGCTATGCACGAGTATTGAGATCAGCCTTTGGCTGGGGGCATCAGTGTCAAGACCACCCAATCCTCCAGTCGGACACTGAATGAGAATCAGACAATGCGGGCCGCTGACACTGTGGGCTGTGCAGGGAGCTGGCCTTCCCCATCGGCTGAGCTGTCTTGGCAGACATCTCAGTGCCCTGGCATCGAAATTAGGTGGGGGTGGGGGCAGTGCCATGTTGCCCCCTGGGATGCCTGCCTCCCATATCAGAGTGCTGCTTTGAGTCCCACCTAGTTGGCTTCAGTTCCAGCTCCCTGCTAATGCACCTGGGAACTGCAGATGATGGCCCAAGTGCTTGGGCCTCTGCCACCCATGGGGGAGACTTGGATGGAGTTCCTGGCTCCTGGTTCTGGCCTGGCCCAGGCCTGGCTATTGTGGCCATTTTGGAGAATGAACCAGCAGGTTGGAAGATCTATTTCTCTGTCTCGTCCTCTCTCTCTCCCTGCCTCACTATGCTTTTCGAATAAATAAAACATCTTTAGAAATGACGGTAGTCCCAATAGCACCTCACAGTGCTTTTACAAAGATTAAATGAGTCGACTGATGTAAATAAAGCTGGTAGAACAGTGCCTGGCCCCCTGCAGCCACTCGACAATCTCACTAGTGCCTCACGCTTGCTGCTCAGATGCATCAGCTAACTTGCACTTGATTCCTACGACAAGGAGGGGCAGAGGGATCCTGTCACACAACAGATAAGGAAACTCCAATCCAAAAGGAATCAGCCTCTCCTCTGAGACCAAAGGCCAGGCTGTCCAAGACCAGTACTCTTTATTTTCTCTGCTGCATGAACAAAAAAAAATCTTAAAATTAAACCAGGAAGGCCTGTCCCAGCGACACTGAAAATTCTTTTTGAAACTGTAAAGCAAAGGCTCAGATGCGGTGCCTTGGTGGGGGTCCCCCTCACTGTTTTCAGGGCAGGTGACATGTCCCAGGTCCTCCTCCTGCTCTGGTGGGGTCAGGAGGGTGGGAGGGAAGGGGGGGAGCGGTGTTAGGTGACTTTTTCCAGCCAGGTGTACAGGAGTGTCTTCGGGAGAGTTTGGCTGTTCTCATCAAACACCTGCTTCAATTAAAAAAAAAAATACTAACTTGGTTAAGGCAGCTTCCAACCCTACAGCCTGAAAACGAGTTTCAGAGACGCAGGAGCGAGGGCCCCCGGAATCGCCTGCCTATGTATGCGCTGCAGCAGCAGCACCCGATCCTTCACTCTCTTCCACCTGCCCACCTTGCAGGCCGCCTTGTGCTCACCAGGCTGGGACTCGCGAGGCCCCCCTTGTGACAGCTGCTCGGGGCTCACGCCAGCACCAGCGTCTGTAGCTAAGAGCCGCAGCACTGGTGTGTCTCCTCTGGGACAAAACTGGGCTAACGCCAGCAGCTGGCTCTGCTCCCTACCCCTCCTCCTGGCCAGGGTCTCAGGCAAGGCCAGGACGGGGAATTCCCCCAAGCACAGCCACGGTTTTGTGTCCGTCTTTGGCCATCCTGGATGCCAGGTGTTTGATTCCCAGGTGCAATTGGGCCCTGTTTTTGCTCTGCTTCTCAGAAACAGGTCCTCCCCGGCTGCACACACTGGGGACACCCATCACCAGGAGGACCCAGCAGCCGCCTCCCTGTGAGCCACGAGGCTTTGGGAGCCTGGCTGCCTGCTCTCCTCCAGTGTGGCAGAGAGGGTGGCTGAGCGGGACTGGGCTCTGTGGGCTCTTGTCCTGGCTCTGCAGCAGCCAGCTTGCTCCCAGACCCCGGGCAAGCAGCCTCACCACTTGCTTCCTCGGTCCCCTGTCTGTGTCTGGGAACAGGCGCCTGCCCTTGGCCATAGGGCTATAGAGAAGACCGGGAGAGACACCAGGGGTGGTGTATTGTAAAGGGTCCTTAGGGCTGACAGAGTGAGACAGGTGCAAACAAAGAAAAGAAAAAGCAGAACAGTCCTGGCGATTCAGCTGCTGGGCTCTTACCCTTGTTTAAGGCTTTGACGTGTCAATCAAATAGGATGAGCCGCCTCCACGATCTAGGCTGGGAGTTCCTTCCTGGGCAGTTCTAGGCAGGGCTGAAAAGCCGGTAGCTGCTCACGCCCCAGGTTCTCACGGCAAACGAGACGAGCGCTTGGAGACGGTCTTGCCGCTGGCACCTGTGGTTGTGCAGGTGCAACGTGGCCTCAAAACCTTCAGCCACTGTGGGGTGGGTCTTTGGCCTAGCGGTTAAGCTACTGGTTGGGGCATTCACATTCCACACCAGGGAGTCTGGGTTTGAGGCCCAAGCTCTGCTCTGGGCCCCAGCTTCCTGCCGGTGTTCCCCCTGACAGGTAGCAGGTGATGGCTCAGGTCCTTGGGTCCCTGGCCTGAGAAAAGCAGCAGCAGATGGCCAAAGTGTTTGGGTCCCTGCAGCCACATGGGAGACCGGGAGGAGGATCCTAGCTTCAGATTGGCTCAGCTCCAGCTGTTACAGTCGTTTGAGAAATGAACCAGAGGATGGACGATCTCTCTCTCTGTAACTCTGCCTCTAAACAAATAAATAAATCTTTTTTTTTTTTTTTTGACAGGCAGAGTGGACAGTGAGAGAGAGAGACAGAGAGAAAGGTCTTCCTTTGCCGTTGGTTCACCCTCCAATGGCTGCCGTGGATGGCGCGCTGCGGCCGGCGCACCGTCCTCATCCGATGGCAGGAGCCAGGTGCTAGGTGCTTTTTCCTGGTCTCCCATGGGGTGCAGGGCCCAAGCACTTGGGCCATCCTCCGCTGCACTCCTGGGCCACAGCAGAGGGCTGGCCTGGAAGAGGGGCAACCGGGACAGAATCCGGTGCCCCGACCGGGACTAGAACCCGGTGTGCCGGCGCCGCAAGGCGGAGGATTAGCCTGTTGAGCCACGGCGCCGGCCCACAAATAAATAAATCTTTAAAAAAACAAAAGTGAAACCTTGGATGGGAGTGTTCTCCATCTTTACATCTGTCTGTGTCTATTTCTGCTTCTCAAATAAGTAAAATAAATACATAAGTTTTTTTTGTTTTTTTTTGTTTGTTTGTTTTTTTTACGGCATGGACAGGACTGTAGATTGTGTCTGGGCAGGGGCTGTACAAACGAGCCCTCCTCCATGGTCTTCCCTCAGGCTGGCCTGGTGCAGAGAAGGGACTATAAATGAACGTGTTAGCCCTGCCTGTGGCCCTGCCATGTGGCTCCTGTGCCCACAGGGGTGCCTCCCTGTGCAGGCACACGTGTGGCTCCACTGGGCAGGGTGTGCTCCCTGGGCTCACCGTGAGACAGCTGCAGGCCCCTGCCCTCGGCTCAGAAAGGCTAGAAACACACTTCTCTTTGAGCAAGTCCACCCCCTTCCATGCTATTTAAAAGTAAGAGTGGGCAAAACCAGCAGGCTGGACTCCCGCACACCAGTGTTTTTCTCACCCTGTTCTCAAAAGCCGGGGGGGGGGGGGGTGCTGGGTTCCAGAAGCTCCTTCAGTCGCCCAAGCACAGGGTCCTGCTCATCCAGTCCACAGACGTCATTCGGAACAGCCCCAGACAGGAGCCAAGAGCCCAGGGAGCGACTTGGAGGCTCAACGGAGTCACAGCCTTGACTTTTTTTAGATGAAGACTAAATAAGGTAGAAGGGAAGCTGGTATTTTGGGGCTGCTGTGACGAGATGAAAATAGCTCCCCAGCCTCCCTCCTCCCCGCTTTCCCACCTCCAGCACCTGACTTAGAGCAGTCACTGGGCCTGTGGCCCAGGATCTGTAATTCAAACAGAGGCGAAGGGAACGCCTGGGCCAGCGAGTGAGGAGGGGGCTGCAGGCTGCAGGCTGCCGGCTCCTGGTGTGACCTTGCAGACCCCAAACGTCTGGGACATGAAAGACAGCATGGGGGTGGGGTGGGGACTCCGATCACAAGCCCAAGCTGGGGGGCACCAGCTGACCAGACTGAAAGCAGTGCCGGCAGCTGCAGCCTTGGGCCCCAGAGGCTGCATTTCCTGGGCGGGGTCCCCAGTGGAGATTTCCACTGGAGACCCCTGGCCGCCGTCAGGTTGGAAGCAGCAAGCAGAGAGGGCCTCACCACTCACCGTCTATCAACTCCACCACTGTTCTTCCTCACATCACAAATTGTGCCTGGCCCACCGCAGCCTTTTGGTGAACATTCGGTGGCCAGGAGCATCAAATTCTGCTCTGGTGGGGCCGGAAGGGTTGGCACGCCTCCTGGGAATACCAGATGTTTTGTCTCTGTTCTGTTGGGCAACTTCGGCCCACAGTTTTGTCATCTATAAAATGGGTATAAGCACCACTCCTGCCACTCTCCCAAAGAGATGGCCACAAACACGAGACACACTGAAAGCTGGAAGCATCTTCCAGACTTAGTGACGAGACTATTGCAGACAGACGGCCTCTTCCCCCCAGCCCTCCTGGGCCCGAGTCTGGAAGCAGTGAGATCCGAAAGTGTGTAACTGTGAATCGTTTCTTTAGATCCTGAATGGAATCTTGAGACAGAAAAGGACCTTTCGCTTGCTTCCTGTGGCCACTCCTGGAAGGGCATCCTTGGGTCCGTATCCCCTGGGGACACATTTACTGTCACCCATGAGTGGCTCGCTGTAATCTCAGTGTTGAGCACTGGAGTATCCTCTTTAAAACTCAACTCTGGGAGCCAGAGCTGTGGCGTAGCCGGTAAAGCCGCCGCCTGTAGTGCCAGCAACCTATATGGGCACCGGTTCAAATCCCAGCTGCTCCACTTCCAATCCAGCTCTCTGCTGTAGCCTGGGAAAGCAGTAGAAGATGGCCCAAGTCCTTGGGCTCTTGCACCTGCGTGGGAGACCAGGAAGAAGCTCTTGGCTCCTGGCTTCAGATCTGCACAGCTTCAGCCATTGCAGCCATTTGGGGAGTGAACCAGCAGAGGGAAGACCTCTCTTTTTCTGCCTCTCTCTAACTCTGCCTTTCAAATAAATAAATAAATCTTTAAAAAAAAAAAAAAAAAAAACTCAACTCTGGGCCCAGTCATCACCATGCAAATCGAGATACCTGCATCCCATGCTGTGGTGCCTGGGTTTGAGTCGGCAGTGGTGGCTCAAGGACTGGGCCCCCACCACCATGTGGGATCCCAGTTCTTGACTACAGTTTGGGCCAGCTCCAGCTGCAGGCATTTTGCGAGTGAACTAGAGAATGGGAGCTTACTCTCTACTGCTTTCTCTCTCTGTCTCTCTCTCTCTTCCTCCCTCCTTCTCAATACATAAATACATAATTTTTAGAACAATAGAATGGCATAATTTGTATTCTAATAAGGGGCCTGGCTCCCATGAGTGTAAACCCGTGAGTGTTCTTGACAGGCCCAGGGCCAGCCCTTGAATTAGCACACTCTCAGTGCTCCTTTCTTCAGTCACTGTTCTTCCCATTTTCCAGGTGTAGAACCTGAAGGCCATCAAGAGCGCCAGCAGACACCTGGGTTTGCCCAGCAGTGAGGATGAAGCGGCGAGGGGAGTTCTGACTGGGACCCCACCCCACATCATCTTCCAGACTCTTCCCCCTTTCCACTCCAAGGTATGTAACAGGCTGGAGCCACCCAGGAAATTTCCACCTAGAACTGCTCAACCACAGTGCACCTGCATCACATCAGTGACGTGAAATGGACCCAGTGTGCCGGGCTCTGTGTGTGTGTGTGTGTGTGTGTGTGTGTACTAGAACAATAACACTGTGTGACCAAGCAGGTGGTTGTGAGCCTCACACAGGGGCTGTGCTCTCCTAACCATCGCTGACCTTTTCTTTTTCAAAAAATTGTTAATTATTTTATTTGAAAGTCAGAGATATGTAGAGAGAGGTCTTCCATCTGCTGGTCCACTCCCCAGATGGCTGCAATGGCTAGCGCTGGGCCAGGCCGATGTCAGGAGCCAGGAGCTTCATCCGAGTCTCCCGTGGGGGTGCAGGGGCCCAGGCATTTGGGCTGTCTGCTGCTGCTTTCCTAGGGCATTGGGGAGCTGGATCAGAAGCAGAGCAGCCAGGACTATATGGGATGCCGTTGTCACAGGGAGCAGCTTAACCCACAACACTGACCTTCTCAAAGTTAGTCCCCTTGGGGGCTCCACTGAGCCATCGACAGGGGCACATTGGAATCACCTGAGGTCCCGGCCCACCTGCAGGGATCCTGGCTGGCTTAGGCAGGTGGGGCGAGGGATCGGGTGATTCTGAGGTGCAAACCCAGATCGCCTCTTGCGGGAGCGCCTTGGATGACTGCCGTGTGTGTGTCTGCATCTTTTCGGAAATCCTTCTTTAAAGCTAGATGGAATTTCTGAATTGGCTGATGAAGAGGGCGGGGCCTGAAAACACTCACCAGGGTTCCTTGTGTGGCTCCGGGCTGGTTTCGGTGTCAGTCACTCGCTGAGGGCCTGCTGTATGCCAAGCGCTGTGTTGGCGCTGGGGCTCAGGGCGCCGTGCTCTGTGTGTCTCCTGGTCACTGGGACTTCCTCAGGGGCGTGGCACAGTCCCTGGACCTCTGCATGGAGTCGCGGCCTCACAGCAGAGCTGCGCTGGGCCAGCGTCCCGCCAGGCTGCGGGTAAGGATAAGTGGCCGCCTGTGCCCTCCTCTGTGCCCACCTGGCTCCCGGAAGGATGGTGCAGAGTCAGTGTGAGAGAGGGAGGAGACTGTGGGACAGACACAAGGGAGCCTGTGACTTGGCATTTTTGAGGACGATGGCTAACTCATGGCAGACGCTCCCCAAGTATGGAGACTCAGCTGCTTAACAGCTGTAGACCTCAGCTACATCGAGGCGCACGTGGGCGAGCCTTTCAAATGCTGTGATTCTAAGATGCCACAGACCTAAATCTTAAAAACCAGGATTGTGGGCCATTGGCCTGGAGGTGCAGGTGCTGGGTGGGGCACGTGCGTTCCACATCGGAGTGCCTGGCTTGACACCAGCTCTGTTCCTGGCTTCGGCTTCCTGCTAACGCTCACCCTGGGAGGCAGCTGTGATGGCTCGAGTGGTTGGGCCCCCACTACCCATGTGGGAGACCAGGACCGAGTTCCTGGCTTCCATGGGCCCCCACTAGGGGCCACTGATTACATTTGGGAAGTGAACCAGTGGAATGGGAGCTCACTCTGTTCCTCTCTCTCAAATAAATAAAAACTGAAAAAAATGAAAATTCAAAAAATTGTACATAAAAATCAAGACCAAAATTTTTTTTTTTTTTTTTTTTTTTTTTACAGGCAGAGTGGACAGTGAGAGAGAGAGACAGAGAGAAAGGTCTTCCTTTGCCGTTGGTTCACCCTCCAATGGCCGCCGCGGTCGGCGCGCTGCGGCCGGCGCACCGCGCTCGTCCGATGGCAGGAGCCAGGAGCCAGGTGCTTTTCCTGGTCTCCCCATGGGGTGCAGGGCCCAAGCACCTGGGCCATCCTCCACTGCACTCCTGGGCCACAGCAGAGGGCTGGCCTGGAAGAGGGGCAACCGGGACAGAATCCGGCGCCCCAACCGGGACTAGAACCCGGTGTGCCGGCGCCGCAAGGAGGAGAAGACCAAATTTTAAGATAAATTCATTACAACTGTAGCTTCTACTGCCCAGAGGGGACAGTGATGGACGGGCGCAAAGCAGAGCGGCCACACTGAGGGGGGAAATCCGAGACAACGGGAGGGTGGAGAGTGGGGGCAGGATGCACAGGCACAGTGACCACCTTCCCAGAGCAGGCTGCGAGTGGTCCCATGATTCCATGGTGGGGGCAGTGCCGCTGCTTGAGGCTGTTCCCGTGGTAAGAGAAAAGCATTCTGGGAGGATGACATGGCTTTTACAGGACCCACCTCTCGGCTGCCACCCTGTGAGCCAGAGGAGGTGGCAGAGCTGGTGACCGGACCTCGGGAAACAGGAACTCAACCCTGAGTTGCAATCTCTTTTTTTTTTTGAGAGGCAGAGTGGAGAGAGGCAAGAGAGAGAGAGACACGTCCTCCTTTGCTGTTGGTTTACCCCTCCATGGCCGCTGCAGTGGTGCTTCTCCTGGTCTCCCATGGGGTGCAGGGCCCAAGCACTTGGGCCATCCTCCACTGCACTCCCGGGCCACAGCAGAGAGCTGGCCTGGAAGAGGGGCAACCAGGACAGAATCCGGCGCCCCGGCCGGGACTAGAACCCGGTGTGCCAGCGCCGCAGGCAGATGATTAGCCTAGTGAGCCGTGGCGCCGGCCCTGAGTTGTAGTCTTGATCATGGTGCCTATGAGCTGTGTAAGTCGGGACAACATAGTTGACTTCTCGGAGCCTTTGTCTGGCTGTTGGAAAGTGGGTGGGGGTGAAAGCCACCTTGCCGAGTTGAGGGCCCCGGCACACAGGAGAGGATCAGTGCACAGGTGTGCAGAAACCCCGGCTTCCACCTTGACAAGTTGAGAGTCTGCAGGGTTTATTGCAGTATGTACCCAGCATGCCTCACGGCAGGCGGACCCAGGCGGACCCCTGGAAGAGGAAAGCTCTCCAGACAGCAGAAGCCGCCACTCAAGGAAGGAGAGGGGGATCCTGGCAGCCAGGACTTCTGGGTGCAGCTCCTGTTTCTCCAGCCGTTCCTTTGACAAAGCAGGGGGGCCACTGCCCCCCAGCTTTAGGGGCCGAGAAACTGAGTAACAGCGTACGCAAAGATGTCGTATTGACTCAAAGCTTCATCATCATTTCCGGGTCAACCGTATGCAGATGTGGGCTAGGGGACAGCCCGAGGCGGGAGGGCACCCGCGTGCTCTGCCGACAGCACCTCAGGCCGGCTGGATGACAGGTCTCGGTCTAACGCCCGGTTAAATGTGCAATGTGCTTATTACACACTAAAGTATATTGTTGATGTTTTGAAGGCACCACAACACTTCTGTATATAACTATCATTAAGGAGAGTTTTTTAAAAATAAGATCCTTTGTAGCCGGGGGAGAGTGGTGGTGAGCCGCCGATAAAGGCATGCTGATGCCCTCATCTGACCTTTTTAGCTTGCAAGTGACGTCACTTTGTCATTTGGACCCAAATGCCCTCAGGTATGGGCAGCCCCAGTGCCGTATCTGCTGGTATTTGAGGGCCTGGAGCGTCTGCCGTGCAGCACCTGGCTCCCCACCTTGCCCTCGGGCTGCAGGTCGCCACCAAGACGCTAGCAAGTACATCATACAGACGCAAAGCTTCACAGGTCACATGCAAGTCAGATTTCTTCACATGTGGGCTAGGGAGCAGCCAGGATGGAAGCGGCTGGGGGCAGGATGCCCTGCAGGCTGCTGGCACTCGCTCCTGAGTACATTTAGTTATTCTTGGGGGTCGTGGACCCAAAGGACAGAAGAGAAGGAGTGGTGGAAGTTAGGTTTGTCAAGTCACTTGACAGGAGCTACCTGGGAGCTTTAAGAAATATGGATGCATGGTCTCACCCTTCTCCCACACCAGGATTCTTAAAGAATCGGCCTGGGGTACAGCCCGGGTGTTGGGGATTTAGGAAGCTCCTGCAGAATTCTGCCATGCAGCCAAGGCTGGGAATCACTCTTACTCTTCCGCTCAGTCTGGACTCCCTCTTCCCTCCCACCCCAGGCCTGGTCAGTCCAGCAGCTCAGCAGACACAACCCAATTGCAAGGGGGGCATTGTGTTCCCCATTGTACAGATGAAGAGACTGAGGCCCAGAGAGATCACGTGACTTTGCCCGAGGCCACGCAAGTCATTCATGGCAGACTAGATCTCTCTGGCTTCAAAGTGGCTGCCTTGAAAACTTGGGAGCATTAACTCCTTAAGCTCTTAACATACCCAAAGATTTAGTTTATGGTTATCATGGCCCCTGGCATTTTTATAGAGGTCTTAGGGTTCACAAAGCACATCAACACATTAATTTACTTTACGATGTTGAGGGTTACTCCTCCATTTTAAAGATCTGGAAACTGATGTCTAGAATTTGGGCACACCGGTGGAAGAACTGGTGCTGGAGCTCAAATATTAAGCCTAATTCCACAGGGAGTGCATTGAAAAACTAGGAGACTGGAGAAGGGGTGGATTTCGTGGACATGGGGGAAGGTTCGAAAGCTTCAGAGTAAGACACACTCTCAGTTTCACCCAAGGGGAGAACCCAGGGACGTCAACGCCTGGAAGGCAGCGAAAGAGGGGAGGAGCCCAGGGAGAATCCTCCATTGTCTCTCCAGTCTGGCCCCTTCCAGCAAGCCCTGTGAAGGGAAGCAGGTGTGGTAAGAGACCACCAGTGCCCCCACAAGCCCGGTCCAGTAAGGACCAAGAGAGAAAGGAGAGGACATTGCCTGGATCATGGCCCACTGAGCACACGTGACCAGCTGAGCTTGTTGTATTTTTCTCGAATACACTGCCCAACACATCCAGCCCCCAGATCCTGGTTTCTGAGTACAGTTCTCCACAAAAAGGAACCAGGGCTCCTGAGAGAAGTGGTTGGTTTCAAAACAGGGACAGGGAAAGACAAGGTGAGCCTGGGACAGCATGCGGGGGCAGAAAAGGAGGGTGTGCTCAAAAAGTAATGGAAAAGACCTCAGTTAATTAAAAAGAACTGATGGAGACGTGCCCAAAAAATCACAGAAGCCGCTGTGGAGGGTTCACACCAGGCAAATTGTGGATAGTTTGGACATTAGAATAAATAGCCATAAAAGCTGATCTCGTGTCACCTATCCTGTGCTGATATTTAGAAGAGCAAAGACAGGTGGGTAGGGAGAGAGGGAGGGAGGGAGGGAGAGGGAGGGAGGAGGAAAGAAAAAGAGAGAGGGAGGTAAGGAGGGAGGGAGGGAGGGGGGACTCTTCTTCATGCCAAGTGGCAGGTGTGGACGCAATGACAGGTAAGAATCACTATGCTGTAACTGTTACACTCATACATGATTTGTGCAAAAATCACCAACAGATACTAAAGCCACCTGGTGAAGATTTGTTGGGCAGCAGGCTGTTTACCATCTCGGTCTTTCCACACAAATTGTTTGTTGCCTTCCAAGAGAAGAGGGTTCCCCTGCAGCAGAGCACTGGAGGATGCAGCCGCAAACAGGCCAGCCAAGTTAGTGTTTCTGCCTAACACGTGGCTGCTGGATCCAGTCATGAGACAAGAGTTAAGTCCAAGCTGAGGGACATGTTCCATGTCGACCTCAGAAATGTCGAGGGGTGGACATTTGGCCGGGTAGCTAAGACACCCACCCAAATCTCATATCCGAGTGCATGGGTTCCAGTCCCAGCTCCCACTCAGGATTCCAGATTCCTGCTGATACTCATCCCAGGAGGCGGTACTTGGTTCCCTGTAGCCCATGTCAGAGACCAGGGCTGAGTCCCTAGCTGGCCTGACCCACCCCCGGCTGTCGAGGGCATCTGCGAAGTAAATCAGCAGGTGGGAGCTCACTCACCCACTTTTTCTCAACACAAAGAGACAATAAATAAAAATAAGATCAACATTCAAGAATCTTTCTTAAAAAAACTCTCAATATCATGAAAGACAAAGGCCAAGGAATATATCCCGATAATGGGGATTAAAGAGAAATGAAGAGTAAATGAAATATGTGACCTTGAATTAGACAGTGGATTAGGGGAAAAAACTTGCTTCAAAGGACATTGTTGGAATAATGAGTGGAGTTTTATTTTGACATGTGTATTATTAATGTTAAATTATCTGACTTTTGCCATTGTGTAGTTGTTGTATAAAAGAATACCATTGTTCATACCAGTTACATGCTGGAGTGTTTAGGGATAAAGAGTTATGGTATCTGCAACTTATTCTTAAATGACTGAATCAAAAAACTAATTTTTAAAAAGATTTATATATGTATTTGAAAGGCAGAGTGAGGGAGAGACAGAGGTTTTCCAACTCCCCAGATGGCCACAACAGTCAGTGTCTCCCACATGGGTATATCTCTCTACACAAGTACATATGTATATACACACACATATATATACAAATATATATACATATATATATGTGTTTGTGTGTGTGTGTGTGTGTGTGTGTAATGGTGCAGCAGGTTAAGCCTTTGCTTGTGATACAAGAATTCCGAAGTACTTGGGCCATCTTTCTCTGCTTTCCCAGGCACCTTAGCAGGGAGCTGGGTTGGAAGTGGATCAGCCAGGTCCTGAACCAGCACCCATATGGGCTACCGGCACTACAGGCAGCAACTTAACCCATGATGCCACAGTGCCTCTGAAACTCAGCTTATGTTTCTATAAGCACAAACGTTGCTGACTTCTCTGCCTGTGTTCCTGCAGAAGTGGGAGAATGCTGTAAGACCAGTAAGCACAGCTGCTTGTCAGTAGGCACTGGGTGGAGCTGTTCCAAAAAAAGCTATTCTTTTACTTGAAAAGGCATAAGAACAGTAACTTGTGTTGACGTGGGCATTGTTCTTCTGTAGATTTGACTGATTTACCCAGACTTCACAATTACTTAGCAGGGCTTATAATTTAATAGAAATGAAGTTTATGCATACACACACACACCCCCCATGTTACTGTATTAAAATAGCTACATATAGAATGTAATTATTGGTTATACAAAATCCCATGGGAATTTTTCTTCTGGGGTGTCGTACACTCTATAATTTTAAAAACAAATGTCGGAAGTAGGAACTTGTTAAAATACACAGCGTGTTGTGATAGTATTTATCACAAAGAGATACTATACAGAAAAGGTTACAGTAGACTACAAGACATCCTTTTATGTCGCTGTCCTTCAGGGCTCTGAGGGCGGCCATCGAGCTGCTGGAAGCCCACGCCTCCTCCCCGGGCGCTCGCAGCCCTCAGAGCTGGCCGCAGCTCAGCGTTTTCCAGAATCACCGGGCACCCCCGCCCTAAGTCCCACTGCAGGCCTGCCAGGCAGGGCTCCTGGTTCTCCCCTGCACACACTGCCCTGCCCTGACCCGCCAGGGCCTTCGAAAACCTTCTCCTCCCCTCTTCTAGCAGGTGTCATCCTCAGCACACACCCCTGCCACCTTCCTGTTTGTAAAGGCCCCTGGCCTAGCACCTGCCTCCTTGTCTTTAGCACCTAACATGACAGTGGGGGCTTTCCCCTTTTCCAGAATCGTCTGAGAGAGCCCACAGCTGGAAACTTAGAGCAGGGTGGAGCCCTCCAGCTGTGGGGCAGCTCCCCCTGTGAGACCTTTCTGAGAGGCACAGCATCATCTCCCTAGAAGCCGCCCCTCAATTCTCCCCCTCAGAACCCCCCCACTGCACCCCCAGTCTTGCACGATGCTTTGGGGTGGGGCTGATGATTGATTTTGCAGGACATATACAGCTTAGGTTAAGTGAGACCCGTGCTTGGCTGTCGCCTCCCACTGGGAGGGCGGTCAGACAGTTGGCTCCCTGCTTTCCAGCAGACAGTGGGGGTGTCAAGATAATCGCCTCAAGACTTTCCTTGGAGCCAAGAAGCTTGCAGCCCTGCCCAGAGCTGGGGGCAGGGAGAGGAGAGGCGTGGACATTAGGGTGAGATAGAGGGAAGGGACTAAGGCCACCGGCACTGGTCCCACTTCTTGAAAGGTACAGCTGAGGGGACCAGAGCTGGGGCACAGGAAGAGGAGAGATGGTGGCAGCGTGACATGGCAGGTTGCCACCAGTCAGCGATGGGGGCCGCGGGGCAGCTGGAACCTGGGGTCTTGTCCCACGTGGGCCGGAGGTGTCAACAAGAGCTGCTTGGGTTCGAATCCCACCCAGGAGGCCCCCATGGCGGCCCCGCCCACCCTCACACAGAATCTCCCCGCACTGACATAGTCCCCTTGGAAAGACCAGCTAGCAGAGGGACCCAGAGGACCTCCCAGCTTCCTGTCAGGTGTGGAAGAAACCACTTCCAGGGGAGGGCCTTCCCTAGGAGTGAGCTGCAGGTGTAGCAGAGGTGGGGGAGGGTGGTGCATTTTGCTGCCAATTCTGGGTGTTTCCAATGAATATTCTCAGAGCAGTTAGAAGCTCACATGTTGTTATGTGTATTCTGATTGTAAAGTGTGCACGCATATAGTTTGAATGGCTTTCAAAATGTAAAAATGCTGAGCAGGTACGACAATGCACAGATTCTTTACGTGTAAGGCACCAGGCGTGTCGCAAGGCCGCCTCTTTTGTAACTGGTAATGAAGCAAGGCTGTTGAACTGCAAAGATATTAAGGTGTTTATCTGACACAATGGATTTTCTCCTGATGCCATAATCCTTGCTTTCGGCTCTGAATTCCCCTCTTTGGGTGTCTACATGTCTGATTAAAACACGTGTAAAATGCTCACAGCTTTTCTGTAAGCTTGAAATTATATCAGAATAAGACATAAGTAATTGCAAAGGCTGTTAATTAATGCTTGCAAATGGGTCCCTTTGAAAGTATTTGGCAGTCAGATCATCTGTTATTTATTTTTACTTATTTGAAAGGATGCAGAGAGTGCAAGAGACAGAGACATATAAGACAGGGACATACAGGAGGAGAGAGAGACACACAGACAGACACGCACACACACCTCACATCTGCTGGTTCACTTCCCAAATGCCTGCAACCACCAGGACTAGATCAGGCTGAATGCAGGAGCTCAGAACTCTATTCAGGTCTCCTACATAGGTACACTCAAGTACTTGAGCCATCACCTGCTGCCTTCCAGGGTACAAAGTAGCAGGAAGCCACAATCAGAAACAGAGCTAGGACTCAAACCGAGGTATTCTGATTCGAGATGCAGGCATCCTAAGCAACCACTGCACCAGGTGCCCACCCAGTTCTGTTTGACAGCTTTATTGACATGTAATTCATATACCATATAATTCACACACTTAAAAGTCTATAGATCAAGGGGCCAGCACCATAGGACAGCCGGTGAAGCTGCTGCCTCTGACACTGGCATCCCTTGTCAGAGCACTGGTTTGCATCCTGGTTTCTCCACTTCTGATCCAGCTCCCTGCTAATGTGCCTAAGAAAACAGTAGAAGATGGCCTGAGTGCTTGGGCCCCTGCACCCACGTGGGAAACCCAGATGAAGTTCCAGGCTCCTGGCTTCGGCCTGATCCAGCCCTGGCTATTGGGACTATCTTGGGAGTTAACCAGCAGATGTAAGATCTCTCTCTGTGTCTTCCTTTGTCTGTAACTCTACCTTGCAGATAAATAAATAAATCTCAAGATTTTTGGAGTATTACATTTTTTAAATTTTTTGTTTATTTGAAAGAGTTACAGAGAGGAAGGGAGAGACAGAGCAACAGAGCTTGTCCATCCTCTGGTTCACTCCCCAAATGACTGTGTCTGGGCCAGGCAAAGCCAGAAGCCAGGAGCTTCTTCCACATTTCCCACATGGGAGGCAGGGACCTAAATGCTCAGGCTGTCTTCCACTGCTTTCCCAGGCCATAGCAGGGAGCTGGATTGGAAGTGGAGCAGCTGGGACTCGAACCAGCCCTCCTATGGGATGCCGGCACTGCAGGCGACAGCTTCGCCCACTACACCACAACACCAGCTCTTACATTGTTAATTTTTAAAACTGTGGTGAGATGGTGCAAGGTTTGGGTATAGTTTGTCACCACAGGTTCACGTGCTGGAGGCTCAGTCCCTGATGTGGCCTTGTTGAGCAGATGGGATCTTAAAGGGGTGTGTGTGTGTGTGTGTGTAGTGGGAGGTGACTAGCTCCTGGCCTTGCTGCGCTCACAGGAGTGATTCAGTTCTCGCGAGAGCAGATGCTTGTAAAGCGAGGCCACTCCACTCCATGTGCCTGCTCTCTTCCACAGGCAGCTGGTCCTCTCCTCTGCCAAGCTGTGACGCAGCCGGGGGCTCTCGCCAGGATACCAGCACCTCGCTCCTTGGACCCTCCAGCCCCCAGAATCGTGAGCCAAAGAAACTTCTGCTTATACATTATCCCACATCATGCATCCTGTTACAGCAACATAAAGCAGAGCAGGACAAATAGAGGGTACATACAATTTGCCATTTGGTCCATTTTGTATGAGTATAGTTTGACAATATCATGACATCTACAGTATTTAATATCCCACTTTTATTATTAAAAATTATGTTTAAAAGGAAATTTCTTTAAATCTCAACAGAGAGGATGAAATATTTGCATTTTGACAGAAATGTAGTTGATGTGAAAAATGAAGAAATTAAGAAGAAATGGCTGAAAAACCAATTTAAAGCATCCAGACCTCTTGCTAACCAGCCGTAGGTCTTATGACTTCAAAAAAACACTTCTCAATTTTTTTTTTATAATTCTTACTTAATGTAAAAATGTGTGCTTTTAAGATGTTTCATCCTTCTAGGGACAGATGCATTTTTAGTAAGAGAGACAGCCCTCTTTCAGCCATGTGGGCAGTCAGCCGTGGGGACAGGTGTGGGCACATGGTAGTATGCCAAGTTAATAGAAGCATGAATTTTTATCTCTTAGGGGGAGAAAGATCAGTCCACCATAGCACGCCCACAGACAGTCAGAAGTGAAATGCAAATGTGCTGGTGTGTTAATGAAGGGCCTCGATGTCTGTTAGCAGTGGGAATGGGAATGTGAGTTATGGTGGCAGACCCAGGGGTCCATGGTTAGCAAGGCTTAGCCAAGATGCCCTCCAACCTGGACTCCGACACTCAGACTGGCATTGGGACCCCTCTCTGCTGGTTACCAGCTGTGCAAGTTACTGGGGCAAGTCCACTCGTTCCTACCTGTAAGGCAGGGTGGGTGGATCAGGGTGCTGCTGGCTGCAAGTTGTAGCAGCTTAGTGATAAGCAGCCTTATTACAGCAGATTAAGAACGAAGGAGGAGGAGCCAAAGGCGGGCTTTGTAGGCTCGGTGCCATCACCAAGGACCCAGATAGCTTTCGTCTTTCTGCTCTGCCAGTCTCTGCTCAGGATAAAGCCAGAAGCTTTGGCTTGACATCCGCACATCACACCCAGATATGATGCAGACCAGCAGCAAAGAAGTAGGGAAAAGCAAGAGAAACCATTCCTCAAAGCTCCCAACAGTCCAGCTCCTGCATGTGGCCCTATGTGCCAGCTGCCTCCACTGGTGATGAGCAGAGGTGGTGCCTGCCTCACCAGCCTGGGTCAACCAGGGCCGGCTGCTGGGCCTGAGGCCTAGGAAGGGCAGGTAGGAAGAAGATAGGGGTCTTTTTTTTTAAATGAAGATGTATTCATGTGTTTGAAATGCAGAGTTACCAGAGAGAGGCGAGAGCTTCCATCTACTGGTTCACTCCCCAAATGGACACAACATCTGGGGCTAGGCCAGGTTGAAGTCAGGAACCAGGAACTCCATCTGGTGTCCCATATGGGTGGCAGGGACCCAAGCACTTGGGCCATCTTCCTCTGCTTTCCCAGGCTCTTTAGCAGGGAGCTGGATCGGAAGTGGAGCAGTGGTTGAACCGGCGCCAACGTGGGATGCTGGCGTCACACGTCTTAACCCGCTGCACCACAACCAAAACGGGGCTCTGATACATTCACAAGGAAGGAGATGTAGATTAGAAACAGCTGATGGGTGGTGCCTGCTACCTAGGATTGAAAATAAAACCTACCACAGGTATAGGGTGGTGGTTAAGATGCCAGATCCCACATGGAAGCACCCCAGTTCAATTCCCAGCTCCAGCTCTGGATTCCAGCTTCTTGCTGATGCAGATGCTGAGAGAAAGTAGTGACAGCTCAAGGAGTTTGGTTTCTGCTGCCTATGTGGAAGACCTGGCTGAGTTCCTGACTTCTGGCTCTTGGCTTCTCGGTCTCTCAGCCCTGGCTAGTGTGGGAATTTGGGGAGTAAACCAGCAGATGGAACTTTCTCTCTCTCTCTCTCTCTCTCTCTCTCTCTCTGTGTGTGTGTGTGTGTGCTCCTTTCAAATAAGCAAGTACTTTAAAAAAGGAAACCCACCCCCAAGTCTAGGTACAAAGATTAAATAAGATAATAAATAAGTGCAAACTA
The DNA here is from genome assembly GCA_949820135.1 of Sylvilagus floridanus. Classification (NCBI taxonomy): domain Eukaryota; kingdom Metazoa; phylum Chordata; class Mammalia; order Lagomorpha; family Leporidae; genus Sylvilagus; species Sylvilagus floridanus. The sequence goes on from OX463239.1 coordinate 71,411,286, forward strand.
TTTTTAGATGTTAAAAACATTGGATACATATTAAAGATTGAAAATACAAAGTGTCAGGCAAGCACAAAGAAGCAGTAACTTTTGCACAGAACCAACTATCCCTGAGCAATAATGTTAGGGTAGGGTTGCCAGATAAAATACATTTGTTTAACTTTGAGTCTCTTTTTAAAAAGATTTCTAATTGAAAGTTCAATATAACGTGGAATATACTTATGCTGATGCTTATCTAAAGTTCAAATGTAACTGGGCATCCTATATTTGTCATTATTAATAATCTGTAGAGGGGAAGAATTGAATTGGATAAAATTTAGTTACTTTGATGCATTAGGAAAGCTTTTGGGGCCAGTTGGCAGCAAGTGGATTAGAGAGATGGAATTGGGTTGTTGATCTGAGTCACATAGGAAGGAATGGAATTTGAGTAGAATAAAATACAGTGGAGTTGGCATTTGGCACAGCAGTTAAGAGGCCTCTTGGGTACCTGCATCCCATATCAGAGTGCCTGGGTTTGAGTCCTGGTTCTGCTTCCAGTCCAGCTTCTTGCCAACGTGCACCCTAAGAAGCAATAGGTGATGGCTCAAGTACTTGGGTCTTTCCCCACTACCCACATGGGAGACCCAGATTTTGAGATCCAGGCTCCTGGTTCTGGCCGGACCTAGCCCTGGCTATTGTACACTTTGGGAAAGTGAAAGAGCAGATGGGAGATTTCTCTCTCTCTCTCTCTCTCTCTTTCTTTCTGCCTTTAAAATAAATAAAAATAATTTAATTTCTAAAAACTTAAACCTGGGTTAAAGGTTTGGGTACTGAGCCCAACTCCTGCTTGGAATCAGCATTTCCTGAGCACCTGCTGTATGCAGGCATGGTGCTGAGCAGTGGGTGTGCATCATCTCTTTGTGTCCCCTCGGAACAGGCCCCAGGGTGAGGCAAGTGAAGGGCTGAGGCCCAGGGCTCCCCTCTTCCCAGCCCGCATCCCTGCAGCAACCCACAGCCATTTCACAGGTCAGGAAACAGATTCAGGAAGGTCTAGCAGTGTGTCCAGAGTTAAGAGCCAGGATGCAAACTAGAAGATCTGTGCCCTTAACCTCTTCCCTTACTGCCTCTCTGACAGCCAGTGGAGGGGCCACGGGATGAAACCATCTCCTTTATACCCTCCATTCCATATAACATTCTAAAAAAAGATTTATTTATTTGAAAAGCAGAGTTACAGTGGGAGGGTAGGGAGACAGAGAGATCTTCTATCCGCTGGTTCACTCCCCAAATGTCTGCAACAGTGGGGGCTGGGCCAGCCTGAAGCCAGGAGCCAGGAGCTTCACCTGGGTCTCCCACATGGGTACAGAGACCCAAGGACTTGGGCCATTCCCTGCTGCTTTCCCAGACACATTAGCAGGAAGCTGGAGCAGAAGTTGAGCAGCCCAGACTCGAACGGGCACCCATATGGGATGCTGGTGCTGCAGGCGGCAGCTTAAATCACTACCCTGGCCCCGGAAGTAACCTATGTATGGGGCAGGGTTCAAGGTGGGATCTGCTCCAATCCTCAACCTCAGTTTGTAACCCCAGCTATACTTTAGCATGCGTGGCCCCACTAGAGATTTCTGATAAACAATCCCATCCATTAGTTCATTCCCCAACTGCCTGCAATGGCTTTCTGCTGGGCCAAAGCCAATAGCAGCCAGGGACTCAATCCACATCTCTCAGGTGGATTAAGCTGTCACCACCGTCTCCTAGGGTGCCTATTAGCGAGCAGGCTGGAATTAAGAGCCTGGGTCAGGTGTGCCACTGGCAGTCCCGTGTGGAACACAGGCGGCCCGACCAGTGTTTAGCTGCAAGGCCACGTGTCCACTCTGCCCTGTGTTTGAGCCTCCGTGGGTAGAAACTGCCAAGGCTGGAAATGGTGCCCTGGGACTCCTGAGTGCTGGGCTGATGGTGGACAGAAGCTCTGGCCCTGCAGAGCGCATCTCTGCCTTCCCCGCAACTCCCCAGGCCCAAGAACTTCCACAGGCTGCGGCAGCGCCTGGTGATAGTGCTGCTGGTGGCCTGTGGCCTTCTGCTTTCCCGTAAACAGAAGGGCAAGAAGATAACAAGCTGGGTGTTTGGATCCCAAACACGCTTGTTTTCAGTATAGACAACACAGTGACATTTTTCAATCCTGCCTTGCAGGATAGGGCCAAGGAGAGGAAGGGGAGCAATGTCACCAGCCCTGTTACTTTGCATATCTGAGGACATGTTGGCTAGGGGTCCTTGCTCTCGCCTCCTTAGCCCCCAGAGCTGCCTTGTCTGGATGCCCAGGCCCAGAGGGAGACCTGAAGTTGCACAGACTCTTGTGTCAGGAGAAGGGGGCTGCACACACAGGCACAGGGAGGAGCCATCTTTCCCCATCTGGGCTTGGCCAAGGGCGATCCAAGAGCCCTTCGACCTGCCTGAGCCTCGGTTGTGTTATCCACAGAACGAGGACAAATCATTTCTGCTCTGCCCACCTCCTAGACTTGATCTAAATGGACTGAAGGAGATACTAGGTACAAGCCATGCTTGGGAAATGCTGGAACTCCATTCAGCATTTGCTGTTGCTCTTACGTTTTAGGGTTCAAGTTAGAATTTCATGTTGTCAGCTCTGGGTCCCCGCAGAAGATGGTGAATACCTGAAAGGACTTTGAGATAAATATCTGATAGCGTTTGAGGTCTTGTCTTTAAAAAGCCAGTTTAGTTATGAAACTCATATTCATTTTTAAATTTTTTATGAAATCCATATTACTTAAATAGATTTGTTTGTTTGAAAGGTAGAATGACAGGAAGGAAAAGACAGCGATCTTCCACCTGCTGGTTTACTCCCCAAATGGCCACAACCTCCAGGCCTGGGCCAGGCTAAAACGAGGAGCCTGGAGCCCCATCTGAGTCTGCATGTGGGTTGCAGGGGCTGAAGTACGTGGGCCATCACCTGCTGCTTCCCAGATGCATTATCAGGGAGCTGGCTCAGAAGCAGAGCAGGAAGAACTCAAGCCAGCGCTCCTAGATGGGATGCTGGTGTCGCAAGCCATGGTTTAACCTGCTGTGCCACGATGACAGTCCCTTAACTTCTGTTAACATTACCCACCTCACATAGTCAGTTTGCTCTTTGAAGAAGGCTCTATAAATCACTCTAGCTAAACATTTCCAGCGACCAAGCCATACTATTCAGGGTGTTCCCCCGAGGACTTTTTAGAAATGCAAAATCTCAAGTCCCACCCTGAGCCATGAATCAGAATCTGCATTTGTCACCTGATCCCGGAGATCCGAAGCACGTTTTGTTTGAGAAGAAGCCTTGTCCTGCTTACTAAGCCTCTAGAGTTGGAGAAAAGCTAAGGGGAATGAAACTGCCCCAGTGCACGTTATAGCTTAAGTGCGCTCCCTCTGAGAAGCTGCTAGCCCCTGCTGGGGAGAGCACACGTCCTCGCCAGCGCCCAGGTGGCTCGAGGGGAGACAGGGAAACCAGCAGCTCAGAGTCGAACACGAGCCACCGCACGTGCCATTTCTCATGAGGGAGACTTGATCCTCCCATCCTACGGGAAAGAATTGGGCTGATGGAGGGTAAACAGCGTGACCAAGTGCGTGCGTCTGGCCGGTAGGGGAGCTGGGATTTAGCTGTGTCCGAGTAGCTGCAGCATAAGGCAGGGCCCACCCTACCCTGCGCTCTGCTTTCCTGTGTAGAAGACCGGCCTGGCAATGCTCCGTGAGGCTCGGGAGTTCTGTATTATAGCACTTTTCTGTAGCTCTTCTTCTTCTTTTTTTTAGAAAGAGTGGCTGGCCTTAAAAAGCCTCCACACCTTTTTTTTTTTTTTTTTGACAGGTAGAGTTATAGACAGAGAGAGACAGAGAGAAAGGTCTTCCTTCCGTTGGTTCACTCCCTTAATGGCCGAAATGGCCAGTGCTGCGCCGATCCAAAGCCAGGAGCCAGGTGCCTCCTCCCGGTCTCCCATGCGGGTGCAGGGCCCAAGCACTTGGGCCATCCTCCACTGCACTCCTGGGCCACAGCAGAGGGCTGGCCTGGAAGAGGAGCAACCGGGACAGAATCCGGCGCCCCAACCAGGACTAGAACCCGGAGTACCGGCGCCACAAGGCAGAGGATTAGTCTGTTGAGCCACAGCGCTGGCCTATAGCTCTTCTGAAACTTTGATCAGAAATCATCTTTGGCCCGCATGTGTATGTAGATGTAGTTTACGTACCTCGACACCATGCCCCCTGCCTCCCACCCCAAGCCTCTGGAAACTGCTTTTTGCCCATGTGGATTTGCCGATTCTGGACATTTCATACGAGTGGGATTGTACAATGGGTGGTCTCTGGTGACATCCAACCACGTTGTAGCACGAGTCAGAGCTGCGTCCCTTTCCTCTGCTGAGCGGTGTGCCATTGTAGAAAGACAGCACGTTTCGCTCATCCATTGGGGGCGGACGGGTGCTCAGCTTGTCTCTACTTCCTGGCTACCGTGGATTAGGCAGCTGAGTGTTTGAGTTTGCATTTTTGTGTGAACATAGGTCTGGAATTGTCCTGGGCAGGTGCCTAGGAGTGGAATTGCTGGATCATACAGTGACTACGCATCTGACTTTTTGAGGATCCACCAGACTGTTTTCAGAGACTATTTTCACCATTTGGATACCAAATTGGATTTAAGTGAGAACAGAATTTAGTTTAAGAGATCCAGAGAGCCACAGAATAGACAAGAAATAGAAATGGATCTGCGAACTTGAACTCAGAATATGCTTGATTTTGCAGATGCTGAAGAGTAAAGAATGAATTTAGGCTCACTAGGCTAATCCTCCACTTGCGGTGCTGGCACTTCAGGTTCTGGTCCCAGTTGTAGCACCGGATTCTGTCCTGGTTGCTCCTCTTCCAGCCCAGCTCTCTGCTGTGGCCAGGGAGTACAGTGCTTGGGCCCTGCACCTGCATGGGAGACCAGGAGAAGCATCTGGCTCCTGGCTTCGGATCAGCACAGCATGCCGGCCGTAGTGGCCATTTAGGGGGTGAACCAACGGAAGGAAGACCTTTCTCTCTGTCTCTCACTGTCTATAACTCTACCTGTCAAAAAAAAAAAAAGAGTGAATTTGACCAGAACCCTGGAAAGCCAGTTGTTGAGAGGCCTGTGGCTGGCAATGACATAGCACAGGACCCGGGGAGATGTGGGCTCAGTCCCCACTCGTACCAACTCACTTTGAGACCCGGGGCAAGTACCTTCTTCTTTGTGGGCCCCAGGTTTCCCATCCAGAAAAATGCAAGGTGGAATCCGCAGTGTCCACAGCTCTGTAGTCAGCTCTGGGCCTGGTCGCACCCCTGGGGTTGGTGCTCCTATGGCACGGACCTGTGTTTCGGGACTTGCTAGAATCCCAGGTGCACTCGCAGACCTGCATCCAGGAATGCAGACCCAAGAGGAGGGCTTTCTGTGCATTTGCTCCATGGCAGGTGCAGTCTGACATCCCCAAGAGCTGGTGCTCAGCCACCATGAACTGAATCACATGGGCACCCAGTTCTTGGGTCCTACAGAAATGAGACTGGAGTGCACCTGCAGAGAAAGCATAAAATGGTAGCAACAGCAGCCACTGAACCAAGCTTAAGCCTGGCTTTTGAGATTTAACATTTATTATATTTTATCCATTGCAGAAGTAATACCAGGGCCCTTCAAAAAGTTTGTGCAAACCTTCTGAATTATAAGCTTATTTTTGTGTAAAAGTTTGGAAATTCATGCAGATTTTTCGTAAGACACATTTTACATGAACTTTCTATAGTCTTTTATATTCATTATAAAGAGAATCAAAGCATAAAAAAATGTAATGATAGCTAATGATAGTACTACCATCCAGAAGTAACAAGTCATTATATAAATTTCAAAACTACATGCCATATTTGATGAACACATAATTTTTGTCAGTTAAAATTAGTCTTTCAAAAAAAAGCACTTTTAAAAAATGATTTATTTTATTTTATTTATTTGCAAGTCAGAGTTACAGAGAAAGGGAGGAAGGGACAGAGAGAGAAAGAGGTCTTCCATCTGCTGGTTCATTCCCCAAATGACCGCAAAGGCTGGGGCTGGGCCAGGCCGAAGCCAGGAGCTTCTTCCAGGTCTCCCATGTGGGTGTAGAGGCCCAAACACTTGGACCATTTTTCTGCTGCTTTTCCCAGGTTCATAAGCAGGGAGCTGGATTAGAAGCAGGAGCAGGCCGGCGCTGTGGCTCAACAGGCTAATCCTCCGCCTTGCGGCGCCAGCACACCGGGTTCTAGTCCTGGTTGGGGCACCGGTTGGGGCGCCAGATTCTGTCCCGGTTGCCCCTCTTCCAGGCCAGCCCTCTGCTGTGGCCTGGAGTGCAGTGGAGGATGGCCCAAGTGCTTGGGCCCTGCACCCCATGGGAGACCAGGAAAAAGCACCTAGTACCTGGCTCCGGCTATCGGATCAGCGCGGTGCGCCGGCCACAGCGCGCCATCCGCGGCAGCCATTGGAGGGTGAACCAACGGCAAAGGAAGACCTTTCTCTCTGTCTCTCTCTCTCTCACTGTCCACTCTGCCTGTCACAGAGTCTGCCTGACTTGAATTGGTGCCCATATGGGATGCCAACACTACAGATGGCAGCTTAACCCACTGCACCACAACGCTGGCCCCCAAATAACCACCTGCTTGATGTTTGTCCTTCTGCTCCTGACATTTTAAAATTGTTTTCATTACTAAGTTGGTATATTATACTCTGCATAATTTTCTGTATAGTTTTCTATTCATTTCTCTTAGCATTCCATGTCATGAAAAGTCTACAGAGGCGTGATTTTAATGATCACAGGCTGTTCCACTGTGTGGATGCACTATTTTTTCTGTGTAAGCATTTATTTAGTATTGGGTGTTTACCGGTGGGCGTTGCCACTAAACTTTGTCTCTGAAAATCAATGATATTGATAAATAATGGAGATCCCAAATCCCCTTGTGTTCAAAGACCATCACAATTTAATTCCAACCAGTCTTTCCATCTTCATCCACAGTACGTCTGACAGAGCCATTCTGGTTGCTACAGCACCAAAAGACCTCTCATGGGGGTGAGTTGCTAGGAAGTCATCGCCGAACTGTTGTGCCGAGCCCTCCTCAGGGTCCCACTGCACCCCGCTCCCTCTGCAGGAACCGCCCCAGACCCAACAGCTGCAGGCTTCTCGCCTGCCTGACCGTCATCCAGCCTGCTCAGGGCCTGTAGTAGTCTACCCAAGGCCGACTCTGCACCTCCGCGCCTTCTCCAGTGTGACCAGCCGTTCATTCTGTCTCCTTCACCTGCAAACAGCTCTCTCCCCCCTGCCTCTGCCTGAACCGCGCCAGTCCTTCCAAAACCTTCTCTGTGAAGAGTGGTCCAGCCCCTGTGGCCTGGCCCGGTCTCTCTGTGTGTGACCTCTCAGTCAGCTGTTGGCTGTTTTTTAGTTATTGCTATTTTGGGGTACCGTTGACACTGCATTTGCAAGTGTGCATTGACACAACTTTACATTTGTGTCCCTCACCTCCAGCTAGACCCTAGAGGCCTGTGAGAGCAGGACCGTGTCAACTAGTACGCACTCTGCAGAAGTGACAATGCTGTCTTGCTATGCCTTTTCCTCCTCCTAGAAAAATAGGAAAACAACCTTTCCCCCACTCCTTCGCTGTTGGCTTGGAGCCATTTGGATTCTAACCAAGAAAACACAGGCAGAAGTACTGTGATCCTTCAAAGACCTCGTGCAAGCTTTGGTCCCCTCCTTCTCTTTCATAGGAACCAGAATGGCGCAGACGGTGGCCTGGATCCCTGAGTCACCACATAGAGGGAGCGCTGGCCTTGTGCGGGACAGTGGCATTGAGCAAAAACGACCCTTTAATGTGTGAAGCCCTTAGCTTGTTAGAGCAGCATAACCCTCCCAGCCTGTGCTGGTGTAGCCTGCAAGATTAGGGTTTTTTTTTTACATTTTGAAAGGTGTATAAACAAACAAGGAACTTGTGACCAAGGTGTTTATGGTCTGCAAAGTCTACCGTGCCATCTGGCCCTTTCTAGAAGTTTTTTTTTTTTTTTTTTTGCCTACCCCCTAACAACTCTCCACAGCACCCAGCACAGTACAAAATCTAGTTGCACCCATGCTCGTGAGATTCAGCAGTTGTACAGTGCCTGAACTCTTCCTTCAGCTCTGCCCCTTCATCAAGCCAACGTGACTGTGCCCGGGGCTACATGTGCTGGGAATCAGAGCTCACCAGAACAGGAGGCAAGGGAAGGCGTCCCAGATCACCAGACTAGCTCAGCCCACCTGCCTTCCCCATCCCAGGCCAGGGTGCAGCCTCGCCCTGCTTCCAGACCAGAGCGCGCTCCCAACAGCAGCCAGGGCTGTCGCTGAGGCCAGGGCCCTAGCTAACGCCACTGGTTGCCTGGGCCTCCCCCATGGAGAGGCCCGAGGTATGGTGTGGCTCCATCATAGACATCAGCTCAGTGCCACGTCCTGAGCCAGCCATGCCCAGGGAGGCCTGGGCTTCCCCAGGAGCCCCTATAGGGGTCTCGGGTAATAGCTCACAAGGCAGAGGGCTCAGTACTTCCAGGGAAGGATGTGACTATTGAGTCAGGGGCCATGGGAAGGCACCGGCAGGTCACCCATGCCCCAGGCTCCCTGGAGAAGTCCTGTAAGGGCCTGGAAGCTTCTATGGCCAGCTGAGGAGCCCCATCCAGGCAGGTTTGCCTCTCCCAGCCCCCACCGCTCCCCACCTCTCTTCTCTTTTTCCTCGACTCTTGCTTGCCTGGATGAAGCCAGCCAGAAAAGCATCACGGCCCGAGTTTGGCCTCGTGCTCTGTTTCCTGGGGGACTCAGGATAAGACAAACAGAAACTAATATCTGCGGGTCCCTATAACGTTTGAGGCTTTGTGACCTTTACATGTGCTGTCCATTTCAGCCTTGCAGAGGCTGTAGGACAGTGATGAGTGGCCCAGCCTTACAGATACGAGAGCGAAGTAGGGAAAAACGATTCAGCCAGCTGGTAGCTGGTAGAGCTGAAGGTGAGGCAACGTCCAATATTCAGACAGGCCGCCGGTGTTATGCCCTCCCCTCTTAGACCTTCTGTGGTTCCTTAATGTTCGGCTTTGTGTTGGTGTTTTGTTTTAATTTTTATTTATTTGAGAGGCAAAGAGATAGAGACAGACACACCCACAAAGCTCCCATCTGCTGGTTCACTCAGAGGTCATGACCAGGCCGGGCTGGATCTGGGAACACAATCCAGGAACTGTAGGAAGCCGGGGTCAGGAGCCGGAGCTGGAACAGAACCCAGGCGTTTAGATGGGGGACAGGGCGTCTTGTCTACTAAGCTAAACACCTGCTCCTCTGATCCCTGGGGAGCCTGTGGTTATGTCATTGCATGCCAACATGGTTTGGGGTAGGTTTCACCTTAGAAGTATCTGATCCCTTAAAAGAATGTCAAGGGTCCAGCGTTGCAGTGAATGGGGTGACGCCGCCCGGCACTTGTGACACCAGCATCCTATATAGGCACTAGTTCAACTCCCAGATGCTCTGCTTCTGATCCAGCTCCCTGCTAATGCACTGGGAAAAGCAGTGGAATATGACCCAATTGCTTGGGCCCCTATACCCACATGGGAGACCCAGAAGAAGCTCCTGACTGCTGGCTTCAGATTGGCCCAGCCACAGCTGTTGTGGCCATTTGGAGAGTGAGCCAGCAGACAGATCTCTCTCGTCTCTCACTCCTTCCTCCCTCTGTAAACTCTGCCTTTCAGATAAATAAATAAAATCTTAAAAAGAATGTTGCTAAGGGGTGTCCCCAAAAAAGATGAGAAATAATGAAGACGTTTCCAGTAAGCAGACATTTCCAAGAAGAACCAGAAGAGCAGGAGCAGAACTCCCACGTGAGTTTGGGGCCCCACTGCAGAGGTGCTGCCCCGGCACCCCCACAGGGAGCAGAAGGTGCACTAGGCAGGAGCTGGGCACAGAGCCCGGGAAGTAGCCACGGCCGCGAGCACCAGGCCTGGTACAAAGGCGCCCCCTAGGGGCTCACGCTGCTGAGGATCCCAGGATGCACCTCCATAGAGTCTTGGACTGGGCAGAAGAGAAATAGTCTCCTGTTTCTAGAACCACTTAATGGGGAGAGAGAGAAGCTCAGCCAGTAGAGCAGTGTGAAGAAAGACATTGGGGTTTCTTAACCTTTACGAGGACATCCAGGACATTGTTCATAGAACCTCAGGCTGAGGTGGGGGAGGTCATTTCTTGAGACTCCAGAGGGAAAAGGAAAAATTGAAGTGGGCTGCACTACAATTAAGATCTTGTATGCATCAAAAGCATGACATGGAGCATGACAGGACCATGCAGAGCCCGGAAGAGGATGAATGTGGCACACACAGCTGGCCACGACGTGGTGTCCCGGGTCTGTGAAGAGCTGCACGTCACTGGGATGAGGGGGGACAGCGTAACCTTCACAGTGGGGAGATGGCGTGAGCCGGTGTTGCAGGGAGGAAGACATACGAGAGGACCACAACCATGTGGAAAGATACTCAGCTCCCCAGAAGTGAGGCCAGTGCAAGCCAAGGTCAAAATGAGATGCGATTCTGTGACCCCTACACCGGCAGGAGTTTCAGACACAATCAGACAATACCAAGAAGTGGCAAGGACGTGCAGCTAGGAGAATTTTCTTTTTATTTATTTATATTTGATGAAAGAGAGAGCGAGTGAATGCAACCGATAGATTTTTCCATTCTCTGGTTCATTCCCAAATGCCCACAATAGCCAGGAGCCAGGAACTCCATCCAAGTCTCACATGTGGATGTCAAGGACCCAAGCACTTAGGCCAACATCCATTATCTCCCAGCTACATTAGCAGGAAGCTGGATCAGAGAAATGTGGGGTAGCCAGGACTCAAACCAGGCACTCCAACAGGGGATGTGGGCATCCCAAGCTGTAACTTAAACCACTGTACCACTGTGGAGTCACCCATCTGAAGGAGAATTTTTTTAAAGAGTTTATTCATCTGGGGCCAGCGCTATGGCATAGCGGGTAAGGCTACCACCTGCAGTGCCGGCATCCTATACAGGCGCTGGTTCACATCTTGGCTGCTCCATTTCCCATCCAGCTCTCTGCTGTATCCTGGGAAAACAGTGAAGGATGGCCCAAGTCCTTGGCCCCTGCACCCCCATGGGAGACCCGAAAGAAGCTCCTGGCTTCGGATTGGCGCAGTTCCAGCTGTTGCAGCCTATTTGGGGGGTGAACCAGCGGCCGGAAGACCTCTCTCTCTCTGCCTCTCCTTCTCTCTTTGTGTAACTCTGACTTTCAAATAAATAAATAAATCTTTTTTTAAAAGAAAGAGAGTTTATTTATCTGAAAGGCAGATTTAGAGGGAGGGAGGGAGAGAGAGAGGGAAAGAGAGAGAGATCTACCCGATGGTTCACTCCCCAAATGGCCATGATGGTTGGGGCCGGGCCAGGCCAAAGCTGGGAGCCAGGCACTTCCTCTGGGTCTCCTATGCAGGTGCAGGTGCCCAAGCATTTGGGCCATCTTCTACTGCTTTCCTAGGCACATTAGCAGGGAGCTGTATTGGAAACAGAGCAGCCAGGACTCGAATCAGTACCCATATAGTACTGGTATGTATGCTGGCATTACAAGCAGTAGCTTTACCTGCTGTGCCAAGGCACCGGCCCCCAAGAAGAATTTTTGTATGTTGGTGAGAGTATCAATTGGAGCAACTACTTGAAACAGTGTGGCCTTAGCTGGTAAATAAAGGCCTGTGTGCCCCATGACCCAGCCCCTACACATGTTGCATTGTTTATGATCATCGTAAGCTGGAAATGTCTGTTCACCATGGGATGGATAAGTCAATTGTGGTCCATTCCCACAAGGGAGCACCCTAAGAGGGCTCTTCACAAAGTTCATAGGAAATATATGCTGTGAAAACAATGCATGGATTTCACCATTTTTTTGCACCAAAATAAATTTTCATTGAAATTTCCATGAATTTTTTTGCAGTCTGCTCATACAGGCATAAAAGTGAATGAGCTGTGGCTGCAGCTCCCATCAACACAGGGACAAAGAACAAGTGCTACAAGGATGCTGACAGCACGAGGCCCTGTATAAAGCTTCAGAGTCGGGAGAACGCATGTATTGCTTAGGGATAATGTACATGCAGAAAAGTGTTATTTAAAAAGGTAGAGAAGGCGCAGGCCTTGTGGTGCAGTGGGCTAAGCAGCGCATGGAAAAGCACTGGCAGCCCATAGGGGAGTTCTGACTCCAGTCCTGGCTACTCCACGTTCAGTCCAGCGTCCCACTAATGCTCCTGGGAAGGCAGCTGGTGATGGCCCAAGTGCTTGGGTCCCTGCCATCCTCACAGGAGACCCAGTTAGAGATCCTGGTTCTTAGATTCAGCCTGGCCCACCCTAAGTGTTGCAGTCATTTGGAGAGTGAACCAACAGGGGGAAGATCTCTTGCCCTGCCTCTCTAACACTTTACCCTCCAAATGAATGAATAAATAAATAAATAAATAAATAAATCTTTTTTTAAAAGTTAGAGAAAGATGAATACAAATTTGAGGCTAGGAGAGCAAAGGGGAAGCACAACCAGGAACTTGCCCAGCACAGGTGATATTTCTCATGAATTTCAGTGTGTGGTTTGTTTTATCATTATCTCTCCCACTGTACTTACATGTTACACAGATTCTTGTAGGAGTGAACTTTTCACCAAAAACTCGTTTTGGAGATAGGGACCTGGCCGGGAGGAGGTCGTGGTATTGCAGTTAGGAAGCCCCTTGGGATCTGATAGGGCGCTTCCCGTACCAGAGTGCCGGACTCGACTCGTCCCGGCTCTGCTTCCAATCCAGCTTCCTGTTAATGCGCACGCTGAGAGGCAGCAGGTGATGGCCTGCCGTCACCCAGGTCCCTGCCACCAGCATGAGAGCACTGACTTGAGTTTCAGGCTCCTGGCTTCGGCCTGGCTCAGTTCCAGCTGCTGCAGCCAGTTAGGGGAGTCAACCAGCAGATGGAAGATCTCTCTATGTCTCTCTGCCTTTAAAAAAAAATGTGAAAAAAAAAAGGCACGAGGGCTGGGTTTTTCAAAGGGCAGGCTGATGCGTGGGAGGTGTTCTCAATGTATGCAGCTGAAAGTATTGAGAGTATGAGACATCGGGGCGGAAAGGCTTGGGGTGGGGAGGGGACCATCGCTGAGGGCTTGCTCTGTGCCAGCCCTAATCTGCAGAATCTCCCTGGGCCTCCAGTGCTGCCCCCGTTAATCAGACACAGCAGGCGGAGTGGCTGAGATTCTGAATGATAATGAGCAAGGGACTTATCGCTTAGCTAACACTCCTTCTGTGTGACCCGTGCACGGCTACAGAGCTCGTAAACCACTTCCACATGAGCTGATTCAATCAGAGCAGGTTATTTGTATGCCTATTTCAGAGAGCAAGCAAGCAAGTCACGGGGAGCCCGTGTGACTCGTCTGAGGCCACCGACCAGGACAAGGTCTCAGAGCGCCTGACCGAGCACTCCCCCTCCCTCTGCTGCGCCTATCGGTTCTGAGTGTGGTAGACAGTTTCTCCCACAAGTGCCCCCCCACCTTCTGCAAACCCTGTAGCCACCCCCCCTTCCCTCTTTCCTGGGGATGAGGCAGCCTGGGCCCAGCCCCTTGCACCCTCCTACCCACTCTCTCTCTCTGCTCTGGTCCGCAGCTCTGCTGCCCTTGGCCCAATCCTTGGAATTCTTCTACTTTCCTTCCCTGGGGGTTTTCCCAGTTGCTCATTTTCCCAGGCGCTGCCCCAGATCCTCTCTGGACATCTGCCTCCTCCTCTCCTCATCAGTTTGTTGATACGCAGTGGGGTGCACCCCACGTCCTACAGAGAGCACCTGCAGGGTGTGGTGGTTCTCGAGGGGAAGCATCCACAGGTAGTTTGGAAAAGCTGACTCTGGTTGGCCATTGCAGAGTGCATGGGAAACCTCCTCACAGCTGGGGGAGCTGATCGGGTCATGAGCCTCTGAGTCTCTACTTCCAGACCTGTTACTTCCTGGGTGCTTTTCAGAAATTCAATAGGAGCCTGTGTTTTGGTGTAGCAGGTAAAGCCTCTGCCTATGATGCCAGCATCCCATATGGGCGAAGCTTAAGTCCCATTGGCTCCACTTCTGATACAGCTCTCTGCTAATGGCCTGGGAAACGCAGTGGAACATAGTCCAAGTATGTGGGCCTTTGCTGCCCTTGCAGGAGACCTGGAAGAAGCTCCTGGCTCTCCTAGCTTAGGTCTGGCCCAACCCAGCCAATGTGGCCATCTGGTGAGTGAGCCAGTAGCTGGGAGATTTTCTCCTTCCCCCTCCCCCTCCCTCCCTGTAACTCTTTCAAATAAACAAATAAGCAAACCTAAGAGAGAAAGGAAGGGAGGAAGAAAAACAAATTAAATGAAGCCGTGCCTTTTACATCATATGTGTTAATCGAAGGTCAGGTCCCTTCTTCATCTCGTCATCCCAGAAAATAGCAGTGAGGTGTTGCTAGGGAGAGCCAGGCTCTCCCACCCACTCACAGACCTGGCTTCTGACACCCGCGATCTCTCAGGAGAAGGACTATGCGTGAGGCACAATATTTTGGCCACTGCCCGGGACACTGCAGGCTGTGGTGCAGTGGGTGGGGCGGGGGTATAGGAAAAGAAATGGATACCCAGCACCAGAAGGCTTCCCAGAGCTGTGCTCTAGTGATCAACCTGGCTGGGAGGGGGCAGAGCCACCAGCAGGAGAAGACCCTGGGGGGAGAGAGCCACAGGGTGCCTCTTGGCTACTGAGTGGTTCTTACTCAGATGCAGGGGCATCTGGAGCTGGGGGCACTGGGACTGGCGCTGTAGCAGTGGAAGATGGCCCAAATCCTTGGGCCTCTGTACCACGTGGGAGACCTGGAGGAAGCTCCTGGCTCCTGGCTTTTGCAGGCATTTGGGGAGTGAACTAACGGATGGAAGAGCTTTGAAGATTTATTTACTTACTTATAGGTAGAGTAACAAGTAGAAAGCTAGGGAGAGGGGGGGGGGGGAGGGAGAGGGAGAGGGGAGGGGGAGGGAGAGTGCTTCCACCTGCTGTTTCATTCTGCAAATGGCCACAACAGCCAGAAAGGCTGAAGCCAGGAGCCAGGAACTCTCATTCTGGTCTCCCAAATGGGTGGCGGGGCCCAAACCCTCGGATCATCACCCTCTGCTTTCCCAGGTACATTACAGGGGGCTGGATTGGAAGCTGCAGAGCTGGGACTCACACCAGCACTCTGACGTGGGAGACTGGCATTACAGGTGGCGGCTTAGCCCACTGTGCCACTGGGGCAGCAGAGAGTCCTTCTTAACTGAGACTCTCAAGCACTGGTATTCTTCGGTCACTAGGAGACAAGTTAACTCTCCATCAGCTGATTTTCATTTGCATTATTGCGACCCAGGCTGGTGTCCAAGTCATTTTCCTGAACTCTGGGAAGTAACGTCCTCCCGACTGCTGGGCCAAGCACACCAAGGGGCTTGTAGACTCCCAAGGGGCTTGTAGACTCGCCCTGCTCGGTTCGTAGCTCTGGGCAGCAGAGGACACTTGCCCTTCAGATAGCCAAACTTTCTTGGGAAGATTCCAGAAGGAGGTATTAGTCCAAAGGGTATCACAGAAAGTGCCATTCTGACCGTCTCAGCTGTAATAACACAATCTTTTATTGCTTATCTCTCTCTCTCTCTTTAAGGAAAGACATCAAACAAGGGACTCATTCAGTTTTTCAACCACAATATGGACATTTCACACACGAGAAATTATAATTGCTACACAAGCAAAAAAGGACCTGTCTATTGGCAGATTAGAACAAATTTGGGACCCCATTAAAAAATATTAATTCTCAGGAATATATTAATGCAGTGTTATTCAATATGCCCAGTGTTGCAGCAGAATTGATTCTCTGATGTAATATTGGCAGCATTGTAAATCAGTAATCACTCTTTGGGGAAGCAGTTATGACAACACACAGGAACAGCCGCATTTATGATTACTGGGAAGTAATGCAATAAAAATCTGCAAAAAGCAGTTACCATCAGCAGTATCTATCACAGCAAGAAGAAAAAGAGAGAAAGAGAGAAGTCATAGTTCTAGGCTTAAGGGAATTATTAGGCAGATTTGTATCCAGCCATACATTTGCTTCTTATGCAGTTTATAAGGACAATTATGATTAAGTAGCAATATAGAGAAATATTTATTGTGGATAAAACATAACAAACTTCAGGATAGTGCGTGTTATTATAGCTCCATAAAAGGGTGCACACACAGGCTGGAAAGTATTGAAGTAAAAATGGCAGCAGGGTTGGAGGCAGCGTACTGTGTTTCAGATGATTCTGATGTATTCAGAGGCTACTTTGTCCCTGTTGAATAAATAAAAGGAATTACATCAGTCTGAGAAGAGTGAGTCTCGTCACAGGCCTTCCCCTGTGAGATGACCAGGGCAGGCACGGCACCTGCCAAGCATGCGTCTGTCCCCTGGGGGCGCCCTGTCCATGTGGGAGGACCTGCAGGGAGGACTGCTCTCAGCCTGACCATTTTCATCCATCGCTGACAAAGACCTCCTGCCCCGCAAAGACCCCACTGCCAGCATCCGCCTTCCTTCACGGCAGCTTCCTCTCCCAGAGCTTCATGCCCAGAAGGAGGACATCCCCTTAAAGCTCCCATTTCCTGGGGCCAGCCTGGGCTCGGAGCACCTTCCCCTCCTTCTCCTGCAACTTCACTCCTGGGGGCAGAGCCTCACAGGTGCAGGCTGGAGCCCTTTCATCTCCAAATTGTGTGGACGCCAACTCCTCAGGCCAGCAGGTGGCAGTCTGCACACCTCCCCACAGTGCAGAAGCCGCGCCTCCCAGGACACTGTGATAGGTAATTGTTCACTTCCTGTCGCCCAGCTGGCCTCACCCCTCCACCCCCACCCCCACCCCAAAGACGGTGGGCTAGGCCGAGGGGCCTCAGACCAAGTTGGAGGCAACCGATGCCCGCTGAGCCACTTAATGGTTGGGGAAACCAGTCGAGTCTCCAGCTCCTAGCAGAGTGACACTGCCCAGGCCTTTGCCCAGCTGTCCCTACTCCAGGGCCCACTCTGCTGTACTGTGCAGCCTCCCAGCTGCCCAGCACAATCCTCTGTGAACAAGGGAGCCAGGATATTTCTGAAACCACAGCTAAATGCATCTCAAATCACCATGTCAACTCATAACATGGATCATAGCCTTTTACCCTGAATTACCACTTTGGGGAGGATGCTGCAAGAAAAAAATAATTAAAATATGACATATATAGCAAATACTTCAAAATGTTCGTAGAACATAGAATTAAAGGATAAATTTATTTTGGTGCAAACAAAACATTTGGAATCCATCTATACGGGAGTTTTCAAAATGTTCATGGAAATACACATTACAAACAAACTCTTCATGGATTTCAAAAATTTTTATGCACCAAGATAAACATATATTTATAAGTTATTTATTTATTTGAGAGGGACAGAGATCTCCCACTGACTGGTTGACTCCCCAAATGCCTGCAATGCCCGGGGCTGGCTCAGCTCAAAGCTGGGAACTCGCCTAGGTCTCCTAGGTGGGTGGCAGGAGCCCGGCTCCTTGTGCCTGCACGGCTGTCTCCCAAGCACACATCAGCAGGAAGCTGAGACTGAGAGCAGAGCCAGAGTACAACTGCTCCTATATAGGAGCTGGGCCAAGCACTCTCCCCCAAACTTATATTGTAATTTCATTTTTAGAAAAGATTATTTATTTGAAAGTCAGAGTTACACAGAGAGGAGAGAGAGAGAGAGAGAGAGAGATCTTCTATCTGCTGGTTCACTCCCCAGATGGCCGCAACGGCCGGAGTTGAGCTGATCCAAAGCCAGAAGCCAGGAGCTTTTTCTGGGTCTCCCACGCGGATACAGGGGCCCAAGCAATTGGGCCATCTTCTACTGCTTTCCCAGGCCACAGCAGAGAGCTGGATGGGAAGAGGAGCAGCTGGGACTAGAAACGGTGCCTATATGGGATGCCAGCACTTCAGGCCAGGGTGTTAACCTGCTGAGCCATAGCACTGGCCCCATTAATTCCATTTTCCTGTGACTTTGGCAGTGTCCTTGTACTTGCAAATATATTTATCAAGTGATAGAACAAAAGTGATCCAGAGATACTTGGCATGGAGCTCAACCTGGCAGCTAACACTGGAGGCGGCCCAATGGCCGTAGGGCAGAAGCCGGGAGGACTGTGCTGTGGCCTCGTGCCCACACTGGGAATGATCACTAAGAAGGTCAGACTTCTGTCTAGCCTGTCGCATGGCTGCTCTCATCCGGTTGTTAAAGGAAATAGTTCTGGACTTGCGGGGTGGGAAGGGGGCAACAGTGCGAGGGGCTGCGGTGACAGTGGGTGGCAGTGAGCGGACACCCAGCCAGGAGTGCAAGCACAAAAGCTCAGTGAGAAGCAGCTATCCCAGGTTGTGCTGCTGCCACCAGCCACGCCACCGACAACGGCGTCTGTGCCGAGGAGCAGGACCTGCGCCCACACCAGAGCTGCAGGGTCTGCAGCCAGGAAGTCCACCCACTGGAGCTCCCGGGGAAGACTTGGGGTGATGTAAGTTCCCTGTAGATGCCTTGCTCATTTGTTTAATCCAAAAGGATGGGCACCTGCTCCCTAGGGACCACCTGACTGATATCACTTAAAGAAGACAAGTAGGATTCCTGCCAAGAAAGTTTCTGGGGGCTAGGGCTGGTAGCACTGTGGTGCAGTGGGTAAAGCCACCGCCTACAGTGCCGGCATCCCATATGGGCTCCAGTTTGAGTCCTGGCTGCTCCATTTCCAATCCAGCTCTCTTCTATGGCCTGGGAAAGCAGTAAAAGATGGCCCAAGTCCTTGGGCCCTTGCACCCACATGGGAGACCCGGAAGAAGCTCTTGGCTCCTGGCTTTGGATTGGCGCAGCTCCAGCCATTGCAGCCAACTGGAGAGTGAACCAGCAGATGGAAGACCTCTCTCTCTCTCTCTCTCTCTCTCTCTCTCCGCCTCTCCTTCTTTCTCTCTGTGTAACTCTTTCAAATAAATAAATCTTTTTAAAAAAAGATTCTGGGGGAAAACGAATCTCATGTTCTATGACCTTTTAAAAGTTTTATTTATTTGAAACACAGAGTGGCAGGAAGAGAGACAAAGAAAACTCCCATCACTGATTCACACTCCAAATGTCTGCAACAGCCAGGACTGTGCCGGGCAGAAACCGGGGGCTCGGAACTCAATATGGGTCTCCTTCCAGGGTGGCAGGGAACCAAGTACTTGAGCCATCACATCACTGCACATCCCAGGGCGTGCAGTAACAGGAAGCTGGATAAAAGCAGAGCCAGGACTTGAACCAGGCACGCTAGTACAGGAGGCACTGGTCCCAAATGATACATTAACCTCTGGGTCATAATGCCCACCCCTCCTCTGGCCTTTGAGGAAAGGGAATCAAGTTGCAAGCCATGGCCAACTCCGGGAATTATACACCAGAGGAAGGATTCATTTGTGTTAGTTACACTGCATCAGGGAGACACAAATGGAGTTTGGGGGGCTCTTGGGAAAGTAAGCATCACCCTGCTGTCCCCCTGTTTGCATCGCCAAGGAGACCGCCAGGCTGAGGAAACAAGGTGTTTTCAGAGGTACTTTGACTTGATCCTAAACGACTCGGCGAGGCAGACCATTTTCATCTCCTCTCAAACCATGACAACGTGAAAACCAAAAGCAAATTACAGAGAAGGCCACGTGGAAAAGGCTTCCCCAAATGGAACCAGAGTCTATTGTCAAAGCGGGAATCCTGCGTGATCCCAGCTGCTGCGGGAATATGGTCACCTCCAGACGTCTGGAACAACACAGGTGACCAACCCCATTGTGCCCAGAGATTTGAGACTCCTGGGTTGTGGGCGTTGCCATTCTGTGTACACACCTCCTATCAATCACAAGCTCCTCCCCCTTCTCAACATTCAGCGGCCCACGTATGCTCTCTCACTTTTCCTGCCTCCCTCAGAATACCAGAGCAGAGTGATCCGAACCTGTGTCTCCTGAATTGCAATACCTAAGCCCCCAAATAAAAGCCTTTTTGCTTTTGCAGTCTCTGAGTTTGGAATGTTTTCTTACAACATATGTAAGAAATTTCATGGATAAGCTAAAATTTCTAGAGATTGAAACTCTCATGATGAGCATCATCCCAGGCCAAGGCATAGATGAGAGCTGCTGCAGAACTCCACCCTAAGACGCAGGTGGTTCCATGTGCACTTGTTCCGTGGTTTCGGTCTCTTGTTGAATTGCGCACGAATAATAATACTAAGCAACCAGGCCAGGTGCAAATATGTTGCGATTTCCACTGTGTTTAGCATGACGGGGAAGTTGTGAAAGAACCACATATCTAAGAGTGGCATCGCATCAAAGCAGAGTTGGAAGCTGACTCCAAGGGCTGGTAGCCTTGGTGTGTGAGTGTCAGGCAGGGTGTGTAGAGCGTGATAAGTTTCTCATCCCTGCCTGGATGCAGTGTTCTTAGAGGACAAAGCAGTATACTGATGGTGGTTAATATACCAGTGCTAGCCCTGTCTGTTTACATAAGCAGAGCAGTGGGGTTAGCCATGGAGGTTGAAATGATCTGTTTATCCTAGATATTAACGCAACTGGGTCTTGCATACACAGTTGCATTTAATGGTTTATGACCTGACCTTTCCAGTTCAGACACGTTTTGATAAACCTTTGTCCTCATTTGAGGCGCTTTGTTGTTGGGTTTTCTGGGTTTGTTTTTGTCCGTATCTGCCCCCTGAGCTTTGCAGGTAGACAGCTGTGAGTCAAAAACTAGGTTCTGCAGTGTCTCTCGTGGCGGAGTAACTGGTCTGCAGGTACAGGTCCTACCTAGGGGTGGCCCTCCACAGGCAAGCTACAGTGAAGTTGTAAAAAGAATTCCCTAGTTAGAAATTTTACCTTTGCGTTTGTTGCTCGGAGATGCTCCTGACTTGTCCACCTACTGCTTTGCTTCCTTGGACCCCACCCATTCGTTCACTTTGAGAAAAAACAAGTAACTGTTGCCAAATTCTCTGTATTTTGCAGTGCTTCTTTGTGAGAAGCACTTTCCTCAAATAAAACAATCTCAGAAATAAGATGCTGGTGCTTGGTGGCATGGCCTGGGTCTATGAAACTGGCCACGCCTTCTGGAATAAAGAAATGGTTTGGATTGGCAGTGCTGAGTTCCCCACCTGTGAGTTCCGTAGACCCCGTGCAGCCTATTGCCCTCTCCTGGGACACTGTGGGGGAGATGGTGTCAGAGGACGGTGGAGCACTCTGGAGAATCAGCCTGAGAGAAGAGCTTGAGAAAGCGCTGGGAGTGTGCTGCTCAGCACTGGAGAGGCACAGAAAATTCTCGATAATACCCATGCGACACAGCATTCTCCTTGATAAGCATCTCAGGGAGCCCCTGGAAGTGACATGCATCCATCCTGCGTTCCCGGGTGATCAGCCACGGCTGATGAGCCCATGCGCCAAATGGCACAGTTCCAAACAGGCTCTGACTAAGCGCCCTGAGCTCTGAGCTGCAGGAGGGCACCATCTGAATGACCTCCCCTCCCCCGAGGCAGCAGCGACGCTTTGAAGAGCAGGCCAAGGCTACTGCTGTCAATGAAGCGGGCGGGTGCTGCTTCATGAAAACTACTCTGGCATATAAGCCGTCCCCTCCCCGCCCCCGTGCAGACTGAGCCATGGGTATTGACCACATGTTTCTCAGAGGCCATTAGCATCAAGGAAGTACTTCTGCTTCCTGCTCTAAACCCAGAGACAGGGAGAAGGTAGCAACCACCCACACGCTGGAAAGCTCAACTGGCATTCTGTCTGGAAACGAATACTTAAAGCGCTCATAACTCAGATGTCCTTGTGTTTTAAGATTTATTTATTGGTGTTGGCGCTGTGGCATAATGGGTAAAGCTGCCGCCTGCAGTGCCAGCATCCCATATGGGCACCTGTTGGAGTCCTGGCTGCTCCACTTCCGATCCAGCTCTCTGCTGTGGCCTGGGAAAGCAGTGGAGGACGGCCCAAGTCCTCGGGCCCCTGCACCTGTGTGGGAGACCTGGAAGAAGCTCCAGGCCCAGCTCCAGCTCTTGTGGCCATTTGGGGAGTGAACCAGTGGATGAAAGACCTTTCTCTCTGTCTCCCCTCTCTCTGTCAGTAACGGAGAGAGGTCTTCCATCCACTGGTTCACTTCCCAGATGGCCACAATGGTGGGGGCTGGGCCAGGCCAAAGGCAGGAATCAGGAACTTAATCAAAGCTCCCCCATGGGCAGCAGGGCTCCAAGCACTTGGGCCATCTCCTGTTGCATTCTCAAGGAGCTGGATCAGAAGTGGAGCAGCCAAGACTCAAACTGGCACTTATATGGGAGGCCAGCGTCACAGGTGGTGGCTTAACCCGCTGTATTATAGCACTGGCTCCTGATTAAGCATGTTTTCTATGTGAGTTAGAGGCAGTCCTGTTTCCTTTTCTGTGAACTTTGTGTGCATCTTATTTGTCCATTTTACTTGTAAGCTTTGTAAAAAAGATTAATTTATTTATTTTAAAGGCAAACAGAGAGAGAGAGAGATATTCTATATACGGTTTACTCCCCAAATGGGCTGGGCCAAAGCCAGAGACCTGGAACTCCATTTGGGTCTCCCACACAAATGGCAGGGGTCCAAGCACTTGGGCCATCTTCTGCTGCTCTCACAGACACGTTATCAGGGAGCTGGATCAGAGGTGGAGCAGCTGGGACTCAACCCGTGCTCAGATGTGATGCCAGCGTCCCAGGCAGAGGCTTAGCCACTGCGCCCCAACGCTGGCCCCTTCCTTGTGTTTCCGTACAGGTCAGGTCGACAAGGGAGTTCTTGTGTGTTGCCACCTATCTGACTACCATAGTTCGGTTCAGCTGCCAAGAGAAGGGAGCTGACACTGTCTTTTTCTCTCGTTGTTATGGGGAGTTCAACCCCGGCTGGGCTTGTTCCGGGAATTCAAGGAGAAAGCGTGCATAGGAGCACAGGAAGCCAAGTTTGTTGAAGGGGTTAGCACACACTTAGACAGGAATGCCGGCAATCTGTCTTCAGGAGGAAGGTGGGGCTGCTGCTCCCACCAAAGGCGGGGTCTTTCTTTTATAGGGTAGGGGCTGGTGCTAGGGGCAGGGCTTAATTTAATATTCAAATGCAGAGTTGGGGCGGGGCCTGAGTGTCACTTCTGCGTTCTTTTTTTTGGGGGGGGGGGGAATCTTGGAAGTGTCGTGGCACCTGGTACTTGAGGTACACATGATCATCTCTAGAAGGGCTCGTGTATCTTGTGCATGATGGGAAATGAGGCCCAGGTGCACCATGGGGAGTGGGTGTGCTGAGCCTGCAGTTGTATTGGCTTCCTCCAGCCAGCGTGCCCAGAAGGGGGTTGGGTCTGGGGTGCACACGTGAGCAGGTGCTGCTGGCAGTCCTTGGCTTTTCGCTCACTAGCACCTGCCAGCCCACGTCACCATTACCAAATAAATTGTCTTCTCTTAAAAATAAAAAAGTGAATTCAATAAAGACTGCCCTCCTGTTCATATAGTGAGGCTTCCCCCAGCCGCCTGAGCCCCTCGACTAAAGTCCTCCCGGTCTTCTTCCAACCCAGCTGAGCGCCTGGCCCAGCAGCCTCTGGGACTGGGCTCAGTGCAGTGGCCACTGCGTTTCCTAGCAAGACTTTCTGTGTTCATACAGAGCGTCTGGTGGCAGGATCCTCTGAGGATGTCTGCCTTCAAACTCTAGCAAACATCTGGCCGTTCTGAAGGGAAAGCTCCGAGAATGTCAGACAGCCCTGGCCTTTGCCGTGACACCGCCACGCTGCTAAAGTACCCGGCTTTGGAGCGGCTCTCCCACGAGCCCTCCTGTTATTGTTTAAACCACTTGGGTTGGAGTTTGTGGTATTTACAGAGTCCCACTAGAGTGTAATTTGCTTGTTCACCACTAGATCTCCCTTATCTACACATTGCCACGTTGTGGGCCCACTGTGAGGATTTGTTGAAATGGTAAAGGAGTAAAATCCACCCTCTTCCTCACTGCTATGGGAAGGTATCAAGTTTGCACGGTGTTCTTAGGGTTAGAATTTTATTTTTAATTTTTAAATGTGAATAATAACTCAAATTCTTTCTTTAAAATTCTTATTAGAGAGATAGGCAGTGAGCAGAAGACACACACACACACACACACACACACACAGAGGGGAGAGCTCCCATCTGCTAGTTCACCCTCCAAGTGCCCACAATGGCTGGGGCTGGGTCAGGACCAAGGCTGGGAGTTAGGAACACAGTTCAGGCCTTCTCCCTGGATGGCGGGAACACAGACACTTGAGCCAGCAGCACCTCCCAGGGTCTGCATTAGCTGGAATTGGGAGTCAGAGCCAAGAATGAAAGCCCGGCTCTCTGGTGTGGGAGGCGGAGCCACGTGACCAGGACGAACACCCCCCACACACACACACCCTATTTTCTTGTGTTTGGAATCCGCTCAAAGCAATGCATGTTGGTGACTGAGCCGGCCGGCTGCAGGGCACTCGTGCCATGGGAAGCAGCAGACAAACTTGGATTTGAATCTGGATCTGCTACTTGCCAGTCAAGATCCCTTGGGCAGGTGACTCACCCTCAGCGCGCACACCTGTAAAATGAGCACAACAGCCACTAAATTACAGGGTTGCTCTGAGCCTGCAGCAAGAAGCAGCCATAGAGCCAGCCTCGTGGGAGGGGCCCCGTAGCGGCTCTTCACCTCTCTGCATCTGGGTGTACGCAGGTGCCATGATGCCAGGATGACTCAGGCCGCGTCCCTCCTTGACCTTGAGAAGGGCCTGCCAGGACCAGGGAGGCGTCAGACACAACAAAAACAACAACAACAGCATCAACCGAGTGACCAACATTGGCGTCGTCAGTAATGGAACATGCTGGCATTGTACACCTCCTGATCTGACATCCGGGGACCAACAGGACGGCACCTCTGCCTTACTCCTGCTAAACGCGCACGGCATGAACTCATCACAAGGAAACCTCAAGCAGAGCCCAAGGGAGGGCCTTTCGACAGCATAACTGGCCCAGGTGCTGCAGAAGCGCCAGCTGGCCTGGGAAACCAAAAAGAAAGACTAGGGGACTGGACTAGGCTAAAGGATGCTGAAGAGACAGGACAGTTAAATGTGATCTGGAACTTGGTTATTTTTGTCTATGGAGGACCCTGTTGAGATAATTTGTGAAATCTGAATAAGACCTGTAAATTAGATAATGGTTGTTATCAAAGTTAATTTCCAAATTTTGATAATCGTCTAATTGCATAAGAGAAAGTCCTTGGTTTTAGGGACAATACACGCTGAAGAAGCAGATGCTAAGCATGCCTGAAAATAATTCACAGTCCGTTCAGAGAAGAAGAAAACTGTATGAGGGAACTTCAAAAACTCTGTGGAAAAAATGGAATTGAACAATAAGTTTGCTTAGCAAAAAAGCTTGAAATTGATGCATAGTTTTTTCATAGTATCCTTTTTCCATGAACTGTTTTAAGACTCCTTGTCAGAATGGATTTCAAACATTTTCCCATCGAACTAATCATATTTTGATTACAGTTTCCCACCAATTTTTGAGGTAATCTTATGTATCTAGATAGAAGGGAAGGAGGGGAGGAAGGAAAATCAAGGCAAAACATTAATATTTAGGAGATCTGGGTGACAGATAAATGATTCTTTGTACTATTCTTCAACTTTCAAGTCTGAAATTATGTCAAAAATCACTTTTTAAAAGTCCTAGAATCAAACTCTGAAGAAGACTGGGAATTTGTGGGTGGAAAAAAGAAGAAAAGGAAACGAGCCGCAGGTGGAGGGGAGACTTCGGAAGGCGTTTTCAGGAAGTTCCCGGGGCCGGTGGGCTCGCCGCACGCACAGAGGGCGGCGCTGGAGCAGGTTCTGCAGGGAGCCGGCACCGTCCTCCAGCTGCCGGCATGGCCAGGGAGTCCCAGCAGGCGAGGCCAGGTGTGGCTGCAGCCCTGGCCATGGACAGTGAAGATGCTCGGGGAGGCTGTATAGTACCTCAATGCCCCGTTGCGGTGCTGGGCTCGATCCTGTAGGCAGGGGCAGGTCGTGGCAGGATGAGATGGGGCCCTGGGAAGAGGGGTGCACGCATACAGAAGAGCAAACTGGGAGGCCTGGGGCAGGCGAAAGAAGGCACTGAGGGCTTGAATTCGCCAGTGCCCTTTGGCCAGCACTAGTGCAGGGCAGTGTTAACTTTCATGTCTCCAGCCACGAGGCCAGAGGGTTCTGAATCTGGTTTGCTCTGCACTGCACAGGCCCAGGGGACAACTGACCCATCACCAAGGGCACCATGCTTCCACTTGGGAGGCAAACGGCCTGGTCACAAATCTGGTTCTGTGTGTGTCGCAACAGCAGAGTATTTGAAAGTCAAATTGAGCCAGTCCATTCATAAGACGCTGAACAAATGTTTGCCGGGTGCTCTTGTGTGTTTAGGTGATTTATCTGAAGGAGAAAGGGAAAGGCGCAGGGTGGGAAAACATCAAAGGTGTACTAGAACGGGAGAGTGGTTCTGGGGGGGCGGGGCGGGGCTCACGGGTGTATGCAAATTAGGGATTTGTTTCTCGTCAAATCCAAGAAGGGAATGTTATCTTTACGTTTTCCTAACTTAGGGGGTAGCCAAGTGATTTGTGGTGTAGAGTCGCGTTCTGAGCGGCACACGGACCCCTCCTAAAGCAAGATGAGTCGTCTGCGAACCGATGCTTCTCCCTGAAATCCTCTCTTCCGTCGTCCTGCTGGTTTGGGAACTGGTGATGAGATGAGCACCTACTATGTGCCAGGCAGCCTGCAGGTTGCTCCCCTTGCCTTCTCCCTAAGCCTGACCACAACCCTGCAAGTAGATCCGTCATCCGCTGCACTCCACGGGAGAAAATCGGGGTTCAGAGAAGGTTGATGGATTTGTCCAAGTCCCTCCTGCCACCCACCCAGGGGCAGAGCCGGGATCTGAATGTAGTCCTCCTTGCTGATAAAGGTTATGACCCGCCCCGGGGGTTCAAAGCATTTCACAGGATTTCAAAATGAGAGCCGAGTCTCAGGTAATAAACACAAACATGCATCCAGTCAGCAGGTGCCAGTCACCCCTCAGCGTGCGCCTGAGGACGCCCAGAACTGGACCGGAATACGGATTGCTGGGTCCCAGCCCGGAGTTTCTGGCTCCTTTGGTGGGAGGTGGGGCCTGCTAACCCGCGTTTCTAGCAAACCCGGATTTGCTGCTGCCGTTGCCACCGGCAGCCCTGGAATCTGACTCTGAGAAGCAGCCCCCGCGCCCCCGCACTTTCTGTCCAGTTTCGCCCGCCTGCGGAAGGGAGCCCCGGGCAAGTGCTGCCCTCGGTCTTCCCTCTGTTCTCGTGGGAGTCTGCGGTGGGGACTGACCCCTCCCCCACCCCCACCCCCACCCCCACCCGGCCAAGCGCTCAGGCTGCCAGCAGAGCCATTGGCTCCCAGCTGTTTGCAGGTTCATGTACTGAGGTCACTGCTTTCCCCCAAGCCCCAGGGGTCATTGCCAAGCTTCCCTGAGCTTTCACTCAGTCCAGCTTTCACTGCCGCCTGTGCGTGTGTCGGCTTGGACACTCTCTCCCTACGTGTCGGACTTTGGACTGGAATGAGAAATCCTTTCTGGGGTAACATGGGACACACAGGTCGTCTCTGTCCCCTGGGGTCCTCGTCGCTCTTGGAAAGATAGACTCTGCAGTAGCCTGGTGACCTGCCCAAGTCGTAGCCTGA
This sequence comes from Sylvilagus floridanus, assembly GCA_949820135.1. Classification (NCBI taxonomy): domain Eukaryota; kingdom Metazoa; phylum Chordata; class Mammalia; order Lagomorpha; family Leporidae; genus Sylvilagus; species Sylvilagus floridanus. Next base: position 71,439,008 of record OX463239.1, read on the forward strand.
TGAGGGCACGTTTGTGGACGTTCAGACTTGGAAGGGGGGAAGGGAATGAACACTTACTACTAGGGGGTCTTCCACGTGTCAGCTGTGTGGTCAGGGGCTTTATCTGTGGCTCAGGATTTACCTTCACAGCAACCTATGGGATAGGGATTTGGGTTGTATTTTATTTATTTATTTTTTGATCCCCATGTACGAATGAGAAACCTGAGACTTGGAGTTCAGCCACTGGTCACGGTTGTGCAGCTGTGTTAGTGGTGAGCCAGGATGCAGAACCAGCTCCGCCGTGTCCTTTGCATTGGTTTTAGCCGGTCAGGTCACAGCACTGATGTCCTCCCTAAATCTGATGTCTGTTTGTGGAGCTTGAGGCCACACGTGTGCCCCAAAGCGTGGCTTCCTGAGACAACCTGGCTGCCCTAAGCGGTGGATAGAGCTGGGGAGGCAGCGACAGGTCCAGCTGGAGAAGCTGGTAAGGGGGTGGCGGGAGGGATGTGGACATGGTCCACTGCACAGATGGCAGGGGTCTGAAGAGGTGGCAGCAGAAGCTTCTGGGAGCAGGCCGGGACAAGCAGGACCACAGCAGTGGTGAGGGGAAGACGTTGCAGCCAGCCAAGGGCTCCAGCTCAGCAAAGTCGGTCACTGGGCTGCTCGGGACAGCCAGGAAACTCCTTCCTGCTCGCTTGGGCCGGTGGAAGGGCAGCAGCCCAGCCTGTGCCTGCCCAGTGCCTGCTTTGTGCCTGCCTTGTGCTGGGTGTTGACAATCCTTTTAGTTTTTAAATAAATCATCCTTCTTTTCAAAGAGCTCACAGCTTCCGCGTAAGTACAAGCAAGGAAAAGATAGTACTTTTGTTTTTTATTTTTTTTTAAGATTTATTTTATTCACTTGAAAGACAGAGTTAGAGAGGTAGAGATAGAGAGAGAGTCATCCATCCGCTGGTTCACTCCACAGATGGCCGCAATGGCTGGAGCTGAGCTGATCCGAAGCCAGGAGCCAGGAGCTTCTTCCGGGTCTCCCACATGGATGCAGGGGCCCAAGGACCTGGGCCGTCTTCTACTGCTTTCCCAGGCCATAGCAGAGAGCTGGATCGGAAGAGGGGCAGCCGGGACCAGAACCGGCGCCCATAGGGGACACCGGCGCTTCAGGCCAGGGCTTTAACCCTCTGCGCCACAGCACCGGCCCCAAGGTAGTACTTTTAACATGATGCTTTGCAGCCTGGAGCACAAATTTACATCCAGGGGTGGGGAACCTTTTTTCCGCTAAGGGTCATTGAGGGATTTATAGCATCATTCACGGGCCATACACAATTTATCAGCTTGAAAGTGAGCCTGCTGTAGATCGATTGAATCTCAAGTCCCGTCTGCAGTTGCTTTGGCAGGGCCAGACCAAATGATTTCATGGGCCTTACATGTTCCCCACCCCTGGTGCTACATGCACACACACACACACACATGCGCACACACATGTCCCATGACCCCCACAGGAACATTACAGCAGCGGAGAGAGGAAGGGCACTGTGCTAAGAATGCTCTCTGCCCTTCCAGCCTGACATCTCACGGATGCTAGGCACAAGCCTACAGGGAACACAGAGCAGGGGTCCTAACTTTGCCTTGAGGGCTCTCGCAGAGCATCCTGGATGTGTAGGTCAGAGCTCTTCATGCAGAAGAGAGGAAGAGAAGGAGGAGGCCACAGCAGGTCGAGGGAACGCTGCCATTTCTCACACCGTGAGATCTGAGTCATCGGCATCTTTTAGCCTAGTTTCCATGCCAGTCTGAGAAGCCCTAACTTTTTAGCATCCGTCTTCTGTGACAGCCCCCTCCAGAGAAAGGCCAGCATCTCGGACCTCGATGGGGAGCAGGGTTAAGAAAGCTTCCTTGCTCTCTCCTAGCCACTTTTCCAGAGGCTGTCACATAATGCCCATGACGGGCCGAGGACAAACAAGGGAGGGGCCGTAAGTCACGTGGTCATCTAGCCTCACTGAGTCTGGGAGAGAAAGCATGAGCCTGGAATCCATGAAAAGTGGAGCAAGAAGCCAGAGAGGGAGGAGCCTGAAATGTTAGAAAGCAAGCTCTGGACGGGAAGTGAGCAGGATGGATTCACCCTAGGGAGCTGGGGACCAGGAGCAGGCACAGGAGCAGACGCTTGGCCCAGCAGTTAAATGCCCACATCCCACATCGGAGTACCTGGGTTCTATTCCAGGTTCTGGCTCCTGACTCCAGATTCCTGCCAGTGCACACCCTGGGAGGCAGTGGTGATGGCTCAAGTGGTTGGATCCCCACCACCCACTTGGATTGGAGACCTGGATTGAATTCCTGGCTCCAAGCTCTGGCCCCAGCATAGCCTCAGTCATTAAGGGCATCTGGGGAATGAAATAGCAGATAGAGCAAGCAAGCATCTATCTCTGCCTCCCAAATAAATTAATTTTTTTAAAAAAATTTAAGGAGCATAGACATCAGCTTGGTGGCACGGGTGGATGGTGGAGGAGAGGACCTTCAGGCTGCCTTGGAAACTGCTGAGAGGAGCTCTGGCAGAAGGGACAGCCAGGCCCTCACCAACACCACCCCAGATGTGGCTGCCCCTCGGGGTCCTCCATGGTGGAGCCCAGTTTGAACGCCGCCCCAGGAGACCTGGACAGTGCACCTTTGGCTGAAGCAGGTGCAGACCTAGCCTGCCCTCTCCCCAGCAGCCCCACAATGAGGCTGCTGTCAGGTGGCAGGTGGTGAGGATACGGGCAGAAGAAGCCCCCAGGAAGGCCGCTGTGAGGCAGTCACACAACCTCCCACCACCACCAGCAGGACCATTTGCCCCCCAACCCTATCCCCTCCTCGCAGGCATCCTGTGTAGCCAGGCAGGGGCCCACTCTGTAGACAGGCAATGGGCCTGGAGGAATGGAGGATATTGATATGACAGACTGCACAGTGATTGACATTTTCATACCCAGTTGAGTTTCAAGTCAGGCTAACCTTAAAGGGACCCCAAGATGTTGTTTGCTCTAAGCCTGTGGAGGAGGGTTCTGGGCCTCTAGCTCTGGGAATAAGCCTCCTTTCACACCTGCTCACGTGAGAGTGCCTCTGTCTCTCCAGACAAGCCTACCAGACTCATGTCAACCTCACAACCCTTGGGGCTGTTTGGAATGAAGGTGAAATTCACATCACGGAGAATTAACCGCTCTAAAGCATACATTTGGTGGCATTTAGTGCAGTCACAGTGTTGTAAAACACAGTGGCTGTTGACTCCCAGAGTGCTGGCGTTTTTATGCCCATGTTATTGATGAGCTATTAAAGTTCAGGAAAGTGAAGCGTCCGGTTCAAGTTCATCAGTGGTGCAGGTTGCACTTGAACCCAGATCCTCTTGTGCTTCTGACCTGATTTCCTGGCCTCTGCTCTCTCCGCCTTCCAGTCCTCTAGCACACAATTACAATCACCTCCCCAGCCTCCCAAGGGGTCCTCATTAACACAGAAAGAAAGTCTGAGATCCCCTGCGGGACACAAAGGTGACCTTCACGTTGATGTAATCACCATGCAACTTTCTCTGAGCTTGCACTGTTCCCTGGGCCCTGACAGCCCCAGGGCGGAGGCTGATCCCAGCTCAGCCTCTTTCCCTTAAGTGTTTTATTAAAAATATTTATTTATTTGTAAAGATTTATTTATTTATTTGAAAGGCAGAGTTAGAGAGAGAGAGAGAGAGAGAGAGAGAGAGAGAGGTCTTCCATCCACTGGTTTACTCCACAACGGCTGGAGCTGAGCTGATCCGAAGCCAGGAGTTTCTTCTGGGTCTCCCATGTGGGTGCAAGGGTCCAAAGACTTGGGCCATATTCTACTGCTTTCCCAGGCCATAGCAGAGAGCTGGATCAGAAGTAGAGCAGCTGGGTCCTGAATCAGTACCCATAGAGGATGTCAGCATTGCAGGCAGCGGTTTTACCTGCTACGCCACAGCGCTGGCCCTTGAATATTTATTTCTATTTATTTGAAAGGTACAGTGACAGGGAGAGAGAGAGAGAGAGAGAGAGAGAGAGAGAGAGAGAGAGAGATCTTCCATCTACTGGCTCACTCCCCAAATGACCACAGTGGCTAGAACTGGGCTATGTTGAAGCCAGGAGCGTGGAACTCCATCCAGCATCTCTACATTGGTGCAGGAGCCCAAGCACTTGGGCCATCCGCTGCTTTCCCAGGCGCATTAGCAGGGAGCTAGATGAGAGATGGAGCTGCCAGGACTTGAACCAGTGCCCCATTATGGGCTGCCCATGTTGCAGATGGTAACCTAACCTGCTGTGCCTCCTCTGTCTTGCCTGTCAGCTGCCAGGCTGTCCTTCGCGTTTCCAATATCTGTGCTGGCTCTACAAGCTGCAGGGAGAGTTACCACTGGAATCCCGTGGCTTCACTTCAGGGGAGAGGCAGCAACCCCTCTAACTTATTTATCTCAGTGTCAAAAAAGGGCCAACCTACAAGGGTATTTCAAAAAGCTCATGGAAAATGGAATGAACAGATAAGTTTATTTTGGTGCAAAAAATATTGAAATCTGTTCATACAAAGGATCTTCAAAAACTCACTGAAGCTGGAGCTAGGGACTGAACTCTGGGACACGGCTCAGAGAAGTCTGAACCTTTAGGTTCCTCTTATGCATCGCTTTCTCCTCTCCTTGGGGATCTCTTACTATTTTTTCCTTCTCTGGGGCATGTCCAAGAGTTAGTGAGCTAGCTAATGAGTGGGACCTCGGGTCCTCCTGCCTCAAGCCCCTCCGGACTGCAAGTCCCTGATGCCCAACTCCTCCTGCAGGGCCTCCAGGAGGTGAAAGGTGAGAGACTTCCAGCCCCTGGGTTCTGGGGGTTTCCTGCCAGCCAGAGGTGTCAGTGCATGAGGCACACCGGGGCAAACAGCAGGGCAGCCAGCCCAGGCGCTCTCCTGTGCTGTGAGCTTGCGCTCCATCTGGTCTCAGGGCTTTGAGACAGATGCTGCTTTGCCAGGGTGATCAGGAGGGGAATAGGCACAGAAAAGCTGCCGCTTTGAACTTAACTCTATTTTGTTAAACTCCCACTGGGTCCTGAGCTCGCTCCACATTTGTGGCTTTGAGAATGTAAACAAGCTTCGGTTCTGCTGGAGGTCCCCCCCCCCACCACCACGCGTGTTTCGTCTCTGTAAGGTCTGGTCTGGTTGGCAGTGTAGGCTTTTCTCCTGTGTAGCTTGTTTTGTTTTTCATCAGCTCACCTTGGTACCGCTTTCTTCTCTGACCGCCCTGTGATCTAAACCACCTATTCAAAATGCATGAAAGTGTTTTTCAGCATAGGAAGGACTAATTGGGCTATCAGAGTCGGAAATTTCCAGTTGAGAGCACGCTGCGGGGACAGCTTGAGCTATGTTGGTTCCCCTGCCCCCCCCCCCCCCCTTTCTGTTTCTTTCTCTGCATTTTCCTGTTCCACTTGGAGGACAGCACAAATATGCACATTTCCTAACTGCACTGGGGAGCCATCTCTCCACTTCCCACCCCACTCCCCGACCCCGCCAGGAGCCTGCCCTGTTTGGTGTGTGATAGGAATTCTCCCTCTCCCTGGTGGGAGAGCAGTCTCAGAAGGGGGGAACTTCCAAAAGTTCATTAAAAAATTGCGCAATCTGAAGCTGGGGCTCAGAACTGAAGCAAGGATTCAGAACTCAGTCCAGATCTCCCACATGGAGGGTGGGGACCCAAGTACTTGAGCCATCACCAGCTGTCTCCCAGGGTGTACAATAGCAGAAATCTGGACTCAGAGTGGAGCCGAGACTTGAACCCAGGCACTCCTATATGGGAAGCAGGGTGTCCCAAGCCACGTCTTAACCACCGAGCCAAAGTATTGCCCCATGAACACTTTTGAAAACCCTGTAACAAAGCTCACATAGCCTACAGTTCTCTTTCATTCCATTTCTTGTCCCCTGCTAATTGGGGCCAACGCTGTGGCTTAGTGGGTTAAGCTGCCACCTGCAGTGCTGGCATCCCATATGGGTGCTGGTTCCACTCCTGGCTGCTCCACTTCCGATCCAGCTCTCTGCTATGGCCTGGGAAAGCAGTAGAAGATGGTCCAAGTCCTTGGGCTCCTGCACCCATGTGGGAGACCTGGATGAAGCTCCTGGATCCTGGCTTTAGCCTGGGCCAGCACTGGCTGTTGTGGCTATTTGTGGAGTAAACCAGTGAATGGAAGATCTGTCTCTCTGTCTCTGCCTCTCCCTCCCTGTATCTCTGCTTTTCAAATAAATAAAATAAATCTTAAAAAAAAAAAAAAAAAGGCATGCCTGCCTGTGGAATTCTAGCACTGTTTTCTGGGGAGTTGAAGCCTCAGCAGATTGAACATGCATGCCTCACTCAGTGCCGGACACTTAATTGTTAAAAGGAATTAAATCTAATCGAATAGAATCAAAATGCAATGGAATGGACAGGCTATAAAACAGCCTAGCAGATGGGGCCATCGGCCGCCTGAGGCAGCCCTGCGGGACCCACAGTTGATGTCCAAGAGGATGCGGGACCAGCCCCAGGGCCCTTTCTGGAAGGCTGGGCTGTTTGTATGTTAGCTTTTGTTCTACGGGTCTCACAGCCAGCCACAGCATGCTGTGTGCTTATATGTGTTAAATACCAGGTAATTTTGTTGTTGTTGTTTGATAAAAATAAGAAACAAACACTTTCTGCCCTCTAGAGGCTCCTAGTTTGCTGTGTATGAGCAAAGATGACACACCTCTTGTCCTCTGGGTTTCTTTTCTTTCTTTCTTTCTTTCTTTTTAAGATTTATTTATTTATTTGAAAGTCAGAGTTACATAGAGGAGAGGTGGAGAGAGAGAGAGACTGACTTCCATCTGCTGTTTCACTCCCCAATTGGCCACAACAGCCAGAACTCTGCTGACCCAAAGCTAGGGGCCAGGAGCTTCCTCTGGGACTCCTATGTAGGTACAGGGGCCCAAGGACTTGAGCCATCTTCTACTGTTTTCCCAGGCCACAGCAGAGAGCTGGCTCAGAAATGGAGCAGCCAGGACTTGAACTGATGTCCATATGGGATACTGGCACTGCAGGTGGTGGCTTTACCTGCTGCGCCACAGTGCTGGCCCCTCTGAGTTCAAGCAAGTGAGAAATCGACCCAGAAACCAGAATAGCTAAGAGCATCTGCTGTTACAGGATGTGGAGGCCAGATGGTTTTCTCCTCTTTTCCTGCTGGTCCTGTGCAAGCCAGGGAGTCCTCTGCTATCCTACTGGGTAGAGAAGGGTTCGAGAGAGAATCCACGGGACAAGGAGAGCTGAAACCTGCCTTGCTTGGGCGTGCAGTGGCAGCTCCCCATGTGAGGCGTAGCCAGCCCACTGGGGTGCACAGCAGGACCAGGCAGGGTCATGTGCAGCCAGAGTGTGATGGAAAGAATCCCGAAGAGATCACAAACATTTTGCCTCTGTAGGCAAGATGGGAGGACCTGCTGGGCCAGTAGCGTGGAAATGTTGAATATTAACTCAGAGGCTGAGTGGCCAGACCGCTAGGGGGGCTGAGGTCTCTGAGCATCACGAGACAGAACCAGCCCTTCTCTGGACCCTAAGGGGACGTCCCGTAAAAGCAGGTGCATTGGAGGCTGAGCAAGTGAGTGGGTGTGGGGAGGAGGGGGTGCGGGAGGGGTAGCATTGGCCAGGAACATGAAGATGCCTGCCTGCCTGTCACCTCCCCAGGTGTCAGAGCTGCATGTTCCTGGGTAGGCACAGGGCAACAGGAGGTACTGGGCGCCTGCCCACCTCGTCCCGCAGGAGCACACAGCTGAGCTGGGCATGCGAGCTCCAGGCCCTCACTGGAAGGCTGGGCTTCCAGTGGAAGCTTGACTGTGCAAGGAGACATTGAGTGAACACCTGCTCCTGGGTGTCGGGATCTTGCTTTCTTATGCGTCATTTTTTTTGCTTGTATGTAGTCCTCGCAGCCATCCTGTGTGGGGTACCTTACTGTCTCCAAGTCACAGCTGAGGAGTTTGAGGGACTGAGAGGGCACGCAAAGCTATGCACCTGTGTTACTGGAACCCAGATCTGTCCGCCTCCAAAGGTGATGGCCTCTGCCTTATACTGCCTAACTGCTGGGCCTCAGTGTTCTCTGCTGTAAAATGGGAATAATACCTGTTACCGATGATCCTGAGAGATGACTGCACAGTACAGCACGAGGGTCGACTTTCTTCCTTGTCCTTCAAGTCCTGGGAGCAGGCTCAGGCTGCACCCCGGGCGCCCGGAGGATCACCCTTCACCTGTTTTTCCAGAGTCGGCTGTTCTCAGCTCCTTTCCGGGCCAGAACCTATTTAGAGTGAGCAAGACCATGACTTCCGTGTCCTGGTCCCCCAGCTCATTTCGCATGGTTGATCTCTCGTGTTGGTGACAGTTTCATTTTTGCCTTCACTGGGAAAGTCAAGGGGGGAACCCCTGCCTCCATCTGGTCCCTTCACACCCAGGCTCTCCCCTGAGGCTCGCACTCTTGACTCAAAGCCAGACGTTCACCACAGGCAGTGACTGTGAGAAACCAGAGTGGATCCCCAGAGCCGCGCGCTAAGAAGGAAGCAGCCCAGCCTTCCAGTGAGGGCCCTGGCGCTCGGCCTCTTCCTCTTAGACAGGAGAGCTGTGGGCCCAGAGGGGCTGCATTCAAGGGATCAGTGACCTCATCTGGAAGCCACTTTACAGGCTGCCTGTTCAATTGGATTTGATTCTATTCTGTTAGATTTAATTCTTTTCAACAATTTGGTGTTCAATTGTCCTGATTTGGTATCAAACTAAACGAAATCATCAGTGGTCGTGACATCACCTATTTATTTATTTTAAAGATTTTTTTTTTTATATTTGAAAGGCAGAGTAGAGAGACAGAGGCAGAGAGAGAGGTCTTCCATCCAATGGTTTACTCCCCAAATGGCCACAATGGCCGCAGCTGTGCCAATCCGAAGCCAGGAGCCAGGAGCTTCTTCTAGGTCTCCCATGTGGGTGCAGAGGCCCAAGGACTTGGGCCATCTTCTACTGCTTTCCCAGGCATAGCAGAGAGCTGGATGGGAAGTGGAGCAACCAGGGCTTGAACCAGCATCCATATGGTATGCCGGCACCACAGGCGGTGGCCTTACCTGCTACGCCACAATGCCGATCCCTGAGATTGCCCATTTAAGGGTGGGTGTGCACCTATCCCTGGAACTCAGTAATTTCTCTTCTGTGTGTAGGCCCCAAGGTAGTGATTCTCAGATGTTTTTGATTCCAGGTCTCTCTTATTGCTCTTAAAAATGACCAAAGAGCTTTTGTCTATGTGGTTTTTGTCTGATAAAAGACAACATTATAACAAATTTAGCTTAAAGATCTTCCTTGGCTTTTATCTATGATCCATACATTGAACAACACATTGTTCTAGAAAATAGAAGGTGCATTCTGATGAGATGAGCAGAGGAGTTGGGCTTTATGGAGAGAAAAGGGCTGACGAAAGTGAAAAAAGAAAAAAGCACAGGGATTGGTTCCAAGTTACTTTCCTTGTAAAGGTTAACGCCAAGTGTTCTTCTTACCATGTCAGCTAGAACTGGTCTGTTTGGGAATCTGGCTGCTATCTCTTTGATTTCTTGGGAGGGCAGATAAACAACTTAGTTTTGGCTTGGTACCTTTAGCATGAGTAACTCCATTTTGGTTTGGTCTGTTGGGCCCAGGGCAGATGCTCAGTCTAAGCCAATGGCCTCCTGTGAATTTTATTTTACAAATACTAGTGTCTACTGGGTGAGAGACTGAGACAGAATAAAGTGAAACATTTATCACTACATTTTAAAATAATAAAAGTAACTCCATTACATATTAACACAACATATTTTAGGCAAAATAAGTCTTTTTTAAGGATAAATTTCTTTCCATTCATCTTTACTGATTTCTGGGGAAATAATTTCTCTATGTTCACATATATAGAAACTAAATTATAGTACAATTCATATAAAAAGTTTATCTCAGCATTTTCTTATGCATTTACAGAGAGAGTAATTTTTTCTGGTATTGCAAATTTTTTTTACAGGGCAATTTAAAAAAAATCATTTAAGGAATATAAACTTCATGCATTTAATATATACAAATTTGGGAACATGGTGATTCTTCCCCCCTTAACTCCCTCCCACCCATCTCCTACACTTCTTCCTCCTCCCTCTCCCTTTCAAAAATTCAAGGAGATGAACGGCGTTGTCTTACATGTTGCAAATCTCTTTACTGTGAAACTTACTCCAAAACAACTGGAATCTCTATTTGTATTCCAGTGTCGCAATGTGCTATTTTGGCTGAAGCAGGCGAGGAAAGCCGAGACTCAGATATATAATTGGAAGGGGTGGGAGTATTTTAATAGCTTTTTTAGATAATTGTGGATGTGTCACATAGCCTCTGGAAAACTCCACAGCACACACCCAACAGCATGAGAGTGAACACTATTATGGAAATAGTTTTGACCTCAGGGACCTACGAGGGCCTTGGGAACCACCCCTCCCCCCTCCGGCTGTGCGTCCTCCCCAGGTCACACTCTGAGAACAGGGAAACACTTGCCCATGTGCACCAGAGCAATGTGCAGGATAGTTCACTGCAGATTTGTTTTTTAATTTGTTCTTCAAACTTACATGTGCACATGAGTAAAGAACTATGTGAAATAAGCCACCAGTACATTTTATGCTCTATCTTAAACTTCAATACCAGGATAAGCGCTGAACTCAAACGATCAGCCAAGGAAAAACCAGAATGACAGCAGGTGTTTTAAGCACGTGCCACATTAGCTCTAGGTAATTCACTTGTGTTTCTCTGCCATTATTTGCTTGTCCTTGCTAGGCAAAATAAAATCATCAATCCAGTTTAAGACTTCTGAAAAATTTCCAAATACAAACAAAGAAGTAAGTGTTAGTCTCAGACCATCAGGAGGTGGATGTGGAAGGCCTATTAATTTGATCAGGATTCATACTGGATTCTTTTCACAGTAAGTAACCAGACCTAGCAATGGGAATGATGATGCCACCTCAGCCAAACTGAATCTCAGCCGGTACTTTTGAAACATTGTTAACTTTCCTGTATTTCTGGGAAAGCATGGCCGACACAATCTAGGAAATGACAAGAGGACCAAAAGGTGAGAACAGGCAGATGGGGACCATTCTCGCCACCCCTCCTCCTGATTGGGTTGGCAGCCATTGCTCATGAAGGGCACTGCAGCTGTTACAAATAGTAACAGAGAACAAAGCTAGAAGCAGCCCAAGCCTCCTTTCATGGGCAATGAATGACCGTTCCTTCACACAACACAACAGTGGACAGCAGGGGAAATGAAGCCTCCCTCGCTGCTCTTTGCACCTGAGAGGCTGATGTCCTTGCACTCTGGGGCGCTCACTGGATTGATTGAGAGTGGAACGTGAAGTCCTGGACAAAGCGGATGTCTGAGATTTGTCAATGAACCAACTTGCCCCAAAGCTGTGAATGGGGAGGCAAAGCCAGAGCCACCTGACTTCCTGCTGTGACTTTTGTCCCAGTAACTTTCCCTCCAAAGGCAGCCCTTGCGTTTTGTGAAGCACTTGATTTCAGACCAAGGATTAAAAGCGAACTTCCTGTTTTACAATGATGTTTACCCTACTGCAAACCACTTAGCAAACAGCAGGACTTAATAAACACAAGCCTGCAGAGAATTCAGCAACTACATGAAAGGTCTCCCCTTCGGAAGCTTGGGGGCACGGAGCTAAAACAAGTACATTTTGTACTTAAAACTGAGCCTTCTTGCTGCAAGGAAAAACATTTCAAGGCAGAAATCTTTCCATGCTTCTGATCCCTGGTTAGAAGGGAAGAGGGAACAATGACGAGCTCCGCAGAGGCCGCGGAAGGGCTCCTCTTCCGTGCCTCGTCCTGCAGCTTGCAGGGCCGTGGACTCATTCCTAGGAGCGGAATTGCTTCCCCAGGACCCCTCCCTCTACCTGCACCGGCTCCACCCACCTCCCCTTACACATGCGCACGCACAGACGTGCTAAGTTCTACACAGGCTACTCTCCCAGTATGTGGGTGCGAGTGGAAGCGTCACAGGGGTGAGGCTGGCCGAGCCGAGGAGGCTGTGCAAAAGGGCACGTGGTCTGCCTGCACCTCAAGCACACACCTGTATTAGAAGCTGTTCATGCGTGGAGAGGCCGTTACTCGGCAAAGGCATAGATTTCCTGCACGGTAGTATTTTGACGCTTCTCGAGACGTCCTGTGAAGTTCTCACCCAGAATAGTCTACCATTTTGTGGGGTCCCTGGGTTGCCAGTCCCACTCCTAAGGTACAGGTGACCACGGGCAGATCGTGGTACCTGACATTTCTGTAGGCTGTGATCTCAGTGAGGGTAAATGGTGTTAAGTGCAGGGAAGGCGGGGCACTGTTTCCAAAGAGTGGTGAGCGCCCACCTCCCACCCCTTTACCTCTGCCCTTCATGCCCTATCATGAGCCAGAAGAGCAAAAAAGTACTCAAGTTCCCTCTGGAGATCCCTGATGGGACTGAGACTCCTGTATCTGGGTAGTCAAACTAACAGCTGCTGACCTCAGTAAGGAATGCATTGCGTTCCTGGAGAGTTACTCAGTGCTGTGAGTTCTTGGCTTTGATATTTTCATAAATGTAGCATCTGTTAGCCACACACACACACACACACACACACACACAGTGGGCTGGCGCTGTGGTGCAGCCATCTGCAGTGCTGGCATCCCTTATAGGCACTGGTTTGAGTCCTGGCTGCTCCACTTCCGATCCTGCTCCCTGCAAATGTGCCTGGGAAAGCAGCAGAAGATGGCCCAGTTCCTTGGGCCTCTGCACCCATGTGAGAGACTGGAAGAAGCTTCTGGCTCCTGGCTTTGGCCTGGCCCAGCCCTGGCCATTGTGGCCATCTGGGGAGTGAACCAGCAGATGGAAGATCTGTCTTTCTCTGGCTCTCCTCTCTCTATATAACTCTTTCAAATAAATAAATAAATAACTCAAAAAAAAAAAAAAAACAAACACAAAGTTATAGATTCAAACTTTTATTTTTATTTAGGCAAAAACCAAGAGAACATAATTTATGGTCGACATTGGACATTTAATATTTATTTGCTTTATCAATAAAAAATATTCAGAAGTCTTGGCTTAGAAAATCAAAGTTTTTATATATTTCCTCCTGAATTAACATCTGGTTTCTCAGACATGAAGGGACTCCACCCTCCCTTTCCTGTATTTTGACTTTCAAGAATTGCTTCACATTAGAGTCATTTACATGAATGAGCCTATAAAATTAAGTGCTGACTTCTGGTTAACAAAGTGGTACTGATTAATAAATAGACAGATGGATCAATAGGAGAAAAAATCCAGACATAGATGCAAGTAAAGATGTGAAGGCAGTGCTTAACAAAGCTTGCATTTTAAATCGAAGGAGATGAGAAGGGGTACTCAGTACACAGTTTTGAGACAGCTGGCGAAACACCATTTTCCATTTGGGAAAAACCTATAAATTATGTTGCTAGTTCAATCCTCATGCCAGAATAAATTCTAGATGAATAAAAAGCCTAAATGTCAAACATGAAACCACAGAAGCATAGGAAGAAAGCCTATTTGTTGACTGTGTTTATAATCTTGGGATGAGAGTCTGGCTCAGCATATCACTGGAGTACAGGTGCTATAAAGGCAAGTGTTGATAAATTCGAGTATATCAAACTTTAAATTTTTCTGAACAAGAATAAACATATACACAAAGGCAAAAACAAACTGGTAAAAAAAATTGTGACATAGGTGATAAATAATGGACTAATTTCCTTAATATACAAAGAGTTCTTACAAGTAAATAAAAAAAAACTAGTTATAGTCCATCCAAGGAAAACAGAAACCATGCCAGGGAATACAAACAGGGAAAATTAATGCATAGAAATGGTCACATAGATACTGGAAGGCTGAGAGACAAAAGAGAACCTTGAGCCAGCCCAGACACTAGTGCTCTTGTGCGGGTGGAGCCAAGTGTTAGAAGTGAGATGGCAAGAACCTGGGAGCACAGAGACTGGACCCCCAGGAGGACAGCGCTTGGCTCCCAGCCTGGGGGGACCTGTGGCTTTGTTTTGTAACTATTTATTTATTTATTTTAAAGGCAGAATTACAGAGAGAGGGAGACACAGAGATTTTCCATCTGCTGTTCACTCCCCAGATGGCCACAACAGCCAGTGTGTGCTGGGCCAAGCTGAAGCCAGGAGCCTGGAACTCCATTTGGGTCTCCCACGTGAGTGGCAGGGGTCCAAGCACTTGGGCCACATTTCACTGCTTTCCCAGGTGCATTTCAGGGAACTGGATAGGAGATGAAGCATCCGGGACTTGAACTGGTACCTGTATGTGATGCTGGCATCCATGGGCGGTAGCTTAACCTGCTGGGTTACAACACCAGCCCCAAGGGGATGGATGTGTGAGTTGCTAAGGAACCTTGAGGCTGAAGTAGAAGCTGTTCTCTGCTGTTGAGGAACTCTGAAAGGTGCAGGTAACAGGTAGACAATCCATTCCCCCCTTCCCCTACTTTCTGTTCCCTCCCAGTGTCTCCCATTCACAGAACCGAATAGGAAATCAGCCTGCAAAGAGCCAAAGCATCAAAAAGGAACATTTCAAAAAGAGTACATTTGGGGCTGGAAGAAAATTTTTTAAAAAATCAACACATCGCTATAAAGGGCCAAAGACCATTAGCAAGCATTTATATCAAACCTCTTCGTTTCTAGATAGGCAAGCAGAATTCCAGAGGGGACATTTCTCGTTATGGACAGACATAAGCAGAGAAGCCAGTTCCCCTTTTCCATCATTTACTGAATCCTGCTAGATCCCAGCAAATCCCTCCACACTGGCTGCTGCTTTAGGTGCCCGCAGCAGTCCTGTCCGTGGTGGCTGTAGAAGAATCCAGCACCAGTAAGCAACATGGAGAGGCACCTTCCCTCTGGCATGAAAACAAAAGCCTCTCTGAGCAGATGAGGGCCCTGGTCAAGCTGGTGGTGTTTCCTGCACCTGCTGCCACCCCCTCCACAGGCGCCTTCATTGACTCCCTCGGGAGGGAGGGCCACGCGGCCTCAAATGTCCCTCTGCGCACTTAGCTTGGCATCCATGAGTGGAGGAGCATAGAAGGCACTGGGAGACCCCATGATCCTGCCTGTTGGGAGCCCCGTGTGGCACAGGACCCTGCAGAGACAAGCAGGACAGGTTCTGTATGAAGGATCTTCAAACAGTGCATGGAAAGTGCATGCGATGAAAAAACTGCGCATGGAGTTCAACTTTGTTTTTTTCACCAAGATAAAGTTTCAATTCCGTTTGCCACACACAGTGTGATGTCCCCTTGGATGTGTACTGGCTTCTATTACTGCTGCAAGAAATCCCCCAAAACCTGAACAACACAGACTTGTTCTCCCGCCATTCCAGAGGTCTCAGCAGACTGCAGTCAGGTGTTGGCTGGACTGTGTTGCTTTCAGGATCCTTGCCTTGCCTTCTCCCGCTTCCCTTGGCTTGTGGCCCTTCCTTCTTCGAAGCCAGCGAGGTTGCCTCTCTCTGACCACCACCCTTCCATAGTCCCAGCTCATCTGCTCTATTTCTCCTGCCTCCCTCTT
Source organism: Sylvilagus floridanus (assembly GCA_949820135.1). Lineage (NCBI taxonomy): Eukaryota > Metazoa > Chordata > Mammalia > Lagomorpha > Leporidae > Sylvilagus > Sylvilagus floridanus. Next base: position 71,454,552 of record OX463239.1, read on the forward strand.
CCACTTTTTAGGACTTTTGTGATAACGTCGGACCTATCCAGATTAATTCAGAGTAACCTCCGGCTTTCAATGTCACCTGATTGGCACATTTGATTCCACCTGCAGCCCTACTTCCCTGTTGTCATGTCAGCTACTCTGTGCACGGGTCCCAGGTTTAGGACATGGACATCTTTGGGGACCAATACTCTGCCTACCATAGCAGGCTATGCAGTCACATGAAGCCAAGACTTGGCTAACCCAGGTCTTGCTCATGTCCTTCAGTGACCAGGAGGACCTGATGTTCTCCTGGTCTTTTACAGGTTGGGAAGGCAGTTTTTTGTGGTCTGCCACCAGAATGTTCCTCTGCCTCCACACTGGCTGATGCCCACCACTCAAATCAAATGTCAACATTTGGTCCAGAATGGCAATAAGGGGGCAGGCTTTTGGCCTTGTGGTTAAGATGTCCACATCTCTTACTGGAATAAATGGGTGCTATCACCATCTCCTGCTCTTGACGCCAGCTTCCTGATAATGCAGACCCTGGGAGGCAGCAGCGATGGCTCAGGTCTTTGGATTCCTGCCTGTGTGGGAGACCCGGATTGAATTCCCCACTCCCAGCTTCGGTCCCTGGGCCCAGTCCTGGCCAACCAGAGGACTGAGGGCATTTGAGGAGAAGACTTGTGGATGGGAGTTCGCTCTCTTTCTCTATCTGCATCTGGTGTCTACTGCATACTTTTATTTACTTTGTTTGGGTAAAATGCACAGAAACTCATTTTTTTTTTTTTATTTTTGACAGGCAGAGTGGACAGTGAGAGAGAGAGAGACAGACAGAAAGGTCTTCCTTTTGCCGTTGGTTCACCCTCCAATGGCCGCCGCGGACGGTGCGCTGCGGCCGGCGCACTGCGCTCCTCCGATGGCAGGAGCCAGGAGCCAGGTGCTTTTCCTGGTCTCCCCATGGGGTGCAGGGCCCAAGCACCTGGGCCATCCTCCACTGCACTCCCGGGCCACAGCAGAGGGCTGGCCTGGAAGAGGCGCAACCGGGACAGAATCCGGCGCCCCGACCGGGACTAGAACCCGGTGTGCCGGCGCCGCAAGGCGGAGGATTAGCCTGTTGAGCCACGGCGCCGGCCAGAAACTCATTTTTTAAAAAAATATTTATTTATTTAGAGGCCAGAGTTAGAGAGAGAGAGGGAGGGAGAGGGAGAGAGAAGGAGGGAGAGATTGTCCATCCACTGGTTTACTCCCCAAATGGCCACAATGGCAAGGGCTGGGCCAGGTCAAAGCTAGCAGCCAGGAACCCCATCCATGTCTCCCACATAGGTGGCAGGGGCCCAAGGAACTGGGCCATCTTCTACTGCTTTCCCAGGCACATCAGCAGGGAGCTGAGTTGGAAAGTGGAGCAGCCAGGACTTGAATTGTAGCCCGTATGGGATGCTGGCAATCGCTTGTAGCAGCTTAACCCATTGTGCCACAGTGTTGGCCGTCACCATCAACTACTTTCAGAGCATTTTCATCACCCCAGAAGGGGTCCCATAACTCATTACCAGATACTTCCTAGCCCCTCCTACCGCCAGCCCTTGGCCTCCTATCCTGCTCTCTCTCTGTGGCTTTGCCTCTTCTGCATAGTTCACATAAATGGGATGCTACAACATGTGACCTTTTATGTCTGGCTTCTTTGCAGTTAGCACATCTTCAAGATCCACCCGTATTGTAGCATCTGTCAACATGTCATTCCCTTTTCATGGCCAAATACTACTCTGCTGTATGCAGAAGCCTCATTTTAGCTGTTGGCCAGTTGCTGACATTTGGGTTATTTCTGCCTTTTGACTGTTGTGAATAGTGCTGTTGTGCTCAAGTTTTTTGTTTGCCCACCTGTTTTAAGCTCCTTTGGGAGTATGCCCAGCAGTGCAATAGTGATTTTTAAATGTTGTACCCTGGGCATATACTCCCTCACCAAAACTTGATTATTTTAATAAAAATAACTAAGCAGAGACAAATCCATTGTTTTATAATTACAGTCTGGCAGTCCTGCAAAATCAGCACTGAATCAGTAAGTGGTCTCACAGAATAGGAAAAAAATACCGAAAAATAGTAAAAAAAAAAAAAAATCCCATTTGACACATGACTCATAGAAACAGTAGGTCTTCGGGCTACAAATGCTCTCCGACATTTAATGTTTCCGCAGCATTGCCCCGGAGAGCGTGGGAAGGGGCTGGGCCCACGGCTAAAGCAGTCCTGAAAGCCGGCTTTAACACCGGTTGTGGTGGAGTGGACTTGGTCTCACTGTAGGCCCGGCTTCCGCAGCACCACCGTTGTCCTCTAGGGGGCGAGCCCAAGGGAGCCGGAGAGCCCAGAGGCTCTGCCTGGGAGAATCCAAGCAGAAAGCACACCCCAGCGCGTTTTTCATAAACAAGAAGAGTCTGTGGCCAGAGTGGCCGCTGCTGTTTGCTCCGACTGTAAACGCGAGCTTTCTGGAAACTCCTCTTGTGTGGCAAGGTGTAGCATCGGTGGCCCTGACTTCAGATCCCTCTCACTGCCCGTTCCCACCACAGACTGAAAGGCGGGACCCAAGGGCCTGTCACTTAACCTTTCTGTTTGTATAACGGTTGACATCACAGATGACATCACAGATGTGCAGGAGCGCCCTCCCCTTGGCACTGAGTGACTCTTCAGTTAAGTGCTGTGTGAGCCAGCGTTCCCTCCTCTCCAAGGCAGCTTTGTTCCTCCTGGCATTCTAGGCGTCAGTGAGATCTAGGGGCGGTCTCCTACCCAGGAGGGAGGGGGAGGAGAGGATGCCTTGGGGTGTGAGCACCACCTCCGTTGGGTTGAACGGCTTCCTGAGAAGCCTGGGCAGCCACAGTGACTGCTGCCTCTGCATTGGAGCCCAGAGGGCTGACATCTCTGCCAGCAGAGTGGGGCCCCTGGGTTGTGGATCCAGATTCCTAAGTTCTCCTTCTGCCCCCACCCCACCCCACCTCACCTCCAGCAGAGGAAAGAGGAGTTTGCGGTCCAGCAAGGAGCCAGCTGGGGCTTCCACCTGCGGTTCGAGCAAGTAGGATCCACACTGTCTGGTCAAATCCGGGTTTATCTTTTTCCAACATGTGGTGATGCACCTGTCGCCTCTTCACACCATTGTGCAGTGCCCTGGAGAAGGAGGATAGAGGCCCTCCCTCCTGGCTCAGGCTCCTCGACTGTGAAAGGATGGATGGGGTTAGACGGCCCCCAAAAGTCACTCAAGTGCCACGAGCCTTGTCCAGAACCCTGTATTCAAGGGAAAACTGCCACATGGCACTCAAGTCTTGCTGTGCAGACCGTTCTGCCCCTAGTACTAATTGTCTATCCCTCCCCCTTGCCCCCATCCCACACACTGCCCTTCACCAGGACAGGCTGGGAGGGTGTGTGTGCAAGTAAGTAGAGGTATTCTGCCCAAGTTCTCAGGAGATGGAAGTGGCTCAAAATACCCGTGTAGTAACATGCCCTGAGCACCCCGGATGCCAGACAGAGGATCTTGTCTGTTCCGTCGCTGCTTGTCCACTCTGCACTGTGTTCTGCCCCCCCCCCCCCCAGCCCTCTCTAGGAGGCCTGCTCTGGGAAACCAAGGTAAGGGCAGAAGGCTGATTGGCAGGAGTACGTGTCTCCCCGGCCCCCTCGATTCCCTCCCTCCTGACCTCTGATCCCCTCACCCCCAGTGCCAGAGGCACCCTGACCCGGTTCCTTAGAACATTCCCTCTCTCCACGATCCAGATGCCTCCCTGCTCTCCAGTTACTCAGAGTCATGTTAAAACATGGAGGTAGGAGGGAGGGTGTTCAGCACAGTGGTTAGGTGGCTGCATGGTGCCCCACATCCCATTTAGGAGTGCCTGGTTGGACTTCTGGCTACTCCACTTCCAACCCAATTTCCTGCTAATGACATCCTGGGAGGCAGCAGGTAATGCTTCAAGTACCTGGGAGACCCAGTCTGAGTTCTGGGCTCCTGGCTTTGGCTTGGCCTAACCCTGGCTGTTCTAGGCAACTGGGGAGTTAACCAGAGAATGGAATTCTCTCTGTGTCTCTCTGCCTTTCAAATAATTAAATAAAAATTATATGAAGAAAAACAATGGAGATGGCTTTGGGGAGGATGTGCAATAGATGCTAATCTCTAGCAGAAGGAAATGGAGGAGCTGCCTTCCTGGGCAGTGTCTGAGCTCTTTTATTGGGGCCTGAGGCTGCCTGCTCTGTGCCCCTTCCAACTTTCTTCAGAATCCTCTGTCTCTCAACCACCTCCTCTGTAACCAGGCCCAGGTCCCATGGAGATTATTTTGTCACACAATAGGAATATTCTAATTTGATTCCCCAGAGATACCCACTCCAGGGATCCAGGGATCCAGGGCAAAAGAAAAAGCCCCAGAAGTATGTGTTGAGTAAAGTTGGCAATTCCTGTTTCTTGGGAAATCTGTGTGGTGACAGGCACGTATTCACTCTTCCCCACCCCATGCAGTAGGCACTCTTCTCAACTCTATTTCATGGGTTTTTAGACCCGAGTGATCCAGGGAGGATAAGTTACTTGTCCAAGGCCCCATGGTAGGTAGCAGGTGCAGGCACTCAAACTCAGTTGTCCATTGCCAAAGCCACGGCTCTGTCCATCAAGTTGCTGTACTGAAAGGCCAAACGTTTATTGAGAACCTACTCCAGGTACACAGCTCTGGGGCCAGCAGGAAGCTATCTGTGCAGATGAGTGAGGAATAGCCGGCTGTTGCCTTCCAATGAGGTGACACTCGACTTCAAAGCAGGCTGAAACGTGTGTAGTCTCAGAGGTACAGCCATGTGTCATTAACCACACCTGGGGGCTGTGTCCTGAACGTGTACCATCAGCTGACTTGGTCACCATGAGAACACCCTAGTGTGTAACTTGCACAGAACAAGGGGTGGGGCCTACCACACACCTACACTGCATTGTACAGCCTCCCGCTCCCAGGGCCACGCTGAACAAAACAACATGAGATTAAACTGAGCACAAGAGAAAGTGATGCAATCGAGAGGCACGGGAAACTTGAGATGTGTGAGGCTGAGGCTGTGGCCGGAGAAGCACAGCTCACAGGTACAGGAAAGTGCTTTTTATAAGTAGGAGGAGCCGGCGCTGCGGCTTAATAGGCTAATCCTCTGCCTTGCAGCACCAGCACACCGGGTTCTAGTCCCGGTCGGGGCACCAGATTCTGTCCCGGTTGCCCCTCTTCCAGTCCAGCTCTCTGCCGTGGCCAGCAGTGCAATGGAGGATGGCCCAAGTGCTTGGGCCCTGCACCCCATGGGAGACCAGGAGAAGCACCTGGCTCCTGCCATCGGATCAGCGAGGTACGCCGGCTGCAGCGCACAGGCCGTGGCAGCCATTGGAGGGTGAACCAACGGCAAAGGAAGACCTTTCTCTCTCTCTCTCTCACTCACTGTCCACTCTGCCTGTCAAAAAAATAAAAAAAAATAAGTAGGAGTACGCTGTGAAATACTGATAAAAAGGTGGCACAGTAAATACACAAACCAGTGATGTAACTGTCTATTGTCAAGAATTAGGCATTCTACATAACTATATGTGCTATACTTTAAAAATATTTTTATTTATTTGAAAAAGAGAGGGGAGAGAGAGATCTCCCACCTGTTGGCTTACTCCCCAAATGCCCACAACAGCCAGGGCTAGAAAAGGCCAAAGCCAGGAGCTGGGAACTCCATCCAGATCTCCCAGATAGGTGGCAGGAACCTAAAGTGATTGAATCGTTACCTGCTGTGTCCCAGGGTGTGCATTAGCAGGGAGCTGTAATTAGAAGCAGGGCTGGGCCTTGAACCCAGGCACTCTGATACGGTACGTGGGCTTCCCAAGCAGCATCTGGACTGCCGCACCAAGCCCCTGCCCTCGGAGCTATACTTTCATGCGACTGACGGCGCAGATCTGTTTGTATCAGCAGCACCACCCCTACGTGAATGACGCACCGCGCTGTGATGTCACATCAGCTACCGTGTCACTAGTGTGGGAAATCTTCCAGCTCCACGATAACTTTATGGGACCCCCATCGCATATATGGCTGCTACTGACCGAAACGTCCTATGTGGTGCAGGAGTGTGCAAGCAAAGGCCCAGGGGGAATGTGGGCAAAGGAAGGAGAGCAGTCTGTACTTGGGGGCGGGGGGAGCCAAGAAGGGAGGGAAAGAGAGAGGCTATGAATGCCTTGGGGGCTGGCAAGGATATTTCTAGAAGATGGGCATTATTCTTGGCCTTGGTAGATGGGACGTCTTCCATGGGCTGGAGGGACGTGGGAGGAGAAGCCAGGGTGAGCACGTTCGGGGTCTGCTCAGCAGACAGGCCCTGTGGGGGCGTGCAGGGATGCAAGGCTGGAGGGTCAGGCAGGGTCTGGGTTGGCTTCTGAGAGCCACGAGGAGCCAGTGAAAGCTTGTGTTAGAACATAGCAGGCAGGAAGAGATGGTGAGAGTTTGCAGTGAGGCCTGGTAGCGGGAGGCGGGGACGAGGCCTCCCTGTGGTGCCTCCTTCTCTGGCCCCCACTGGCTGCCAGGGTGGACACTCAGGAGCAACGTGAAGAGAAGGGTTGGGTCCAGTGTGGGGAGCTCCCTGTGTGAGCACAGACTGAGCACAAGGCCCCCAAGGCTCAGAGCAGGGGGTGGCCTGGTTGTTTTCTGTGGGGTGCTGGGGGAAACACTCAGGGTTCTGTGGTGGGGGAGGGTGGCCTGAGCGGAGCTTTTGCGGCTCCGCCCCAGGAAAATGAAGTGCCCTCACCCCTTACAAACTCCGGGGCATTTCTGACTTTGAAACTCTTTGTTAAGGAAATGCAGACGATTTTTTTTTCAAGTGCAGTAAAAAAGAAAGAAAAAAAAAAGAAATTGAGAACCAATTGCTTGGGACGTTCAATTCACTAGAATTACTTTTTATTCAGTCATAAGACAAGGAGGTAAATAATCACAGAGAGGTTAACATCAGGCTGTCAACCACAAAAAGACCCACCAGGCATGACCATGAAACCAGCAAAGGAAGCAGAGGGATGCAGCCTGGGATTGTTTGAGCCGTGCAGGGGAAGCCGCCTACAGGCTGGTTCCACTTGCTCGGTGGTTTTAGAAGCCATGGACTGAGGAACTTTCATCTTCCTCCAAGACACAACACAATAATTTAAAAATGATAGTGTGAAGCAGAAAAGTTCACCATTCTACTCTACTCTCATTGTAGAATTCTTCCTTAGAACCGAATCCATCTCCCTTCCATCCCCCCCTGCTTTGCTGGTTCCCTAACCTCACTAGCCTGTCACCAAATGCAACAGTCTACTCTACTTTTTTTTTTTTGACAGACAGAGTGGACAGTGAGAGAGAAAGAGAGAGAGAGAGAGAGAGAGAGAGAGAGAGAAAGGTCTTCCTTTGCCGTTGGTTCACCCTTCAATGGCTGCCATGGCTGGCGTGCTGCGGACGGCGCACCTCGCTGATCTGATGGCAGGAGCCAGGTGCTTCTCCTGGTCTCCCATGGGGTGCAGGGCCCGAGCACTTGGGCCATCCTCCACTGCACTCCCAGGCCACAGCAGAGAGCTGACCTGGAAGAGGGGCAACCGGGATAGAATCCGGCGCCCCGACCAGGACTACAACCTGGTGTGCTGGTGCCGCAAGGCGGAGGATTAGCCTATTGAGCCGCCACGCCAGCCTACAGTCTACTCTTAGAAAGTCTTTTCTATGGCTGTTGGAAGTTTTCCCTATGGAGAAGGCGAGGACACCAAGGGCTGGCCCTGGGGGTGGGTATCCGCCTGGCAGTGAGACCTCAGGCCAGGTCCTGAGACTCCTGGGGACTCTCTTCTCATAAGCAAAATGGGGAGGAGGAAGGAAACCCTCTGGGAGGGTTGTCCCAGGATGAAATGAGTCAACACAGACAGAGAGCACTCAAAATAGTGCCTGGCACGCAGCCAGGCTCAGTAGGTGTTGCTATGTAACCTTGACCTTCATCCCAGTGCCATGGAGGGTCATTGTCCCCACTGGAGTTAGGTGGTAGGAGGCTCAGAGAAGGTAGGTAACCTGTCTCGGGACACACAGGAAGTAGCATGGTTAGCTGGGAGTCAAAAGACCTACTCTCTCCCTCTCATTTCCTGAGGGGGGAATCCCATTAGGCTTTGAATTTTTTTTTTAATGCTACTTTTTTTTTTTTTTTTTTTACAACCAATGGTACAAGATTGAAAGGAAGTGAAAGGATGAACAGCAGAAAGTCATTTCCCTCCCACCCTTCCCTTGCACCCAGGCTCCCTCCCTAAGGCCAACAGCTGTCGGGCTTCTTGTGTGCTTCTGGAGTCAGCTTTGCACCTCAAGGTGCAGGGAGCTTTGTACCTCAAGGGGCCTCAATTTACCAGACCAGCATCGGTCTTTGAGTGCCTGCCACGTGCCAGGTGCTCTTTGCTGGGGCTCTCCTGCCTCCCCAGGGCTCACTGGCATGATCTGGAGGTTTGTTACCAAAGGCCTGGCAATACTGAGGCCCTGCCCTCAGTCCCTGACGGGAACTAGCTAGTGCAATCTACACACAGAAAAAGGCCCAGGGAGGTGCACAGAACGTCTCCTCTCTGACGTGCCTTTCCCTGGAACTCTGCCAGCCAGGAGCTGGATGGTGGCAGGGGCTGAGCGGGGCACTGGTGCTGGAGAACTGTGGCTCCTCGCTCAGGGTGATTTCCTCCTTCCGGCTCTCTGCGCCTTCTGTCTCTAGCATAGTTCCCCACGAAGCCTGGCTGCCCTGGTCTCCACTTGCAGCCAAAGTCCCCTGTCCCCCAGCTGACCCAGGGGTGACTGAGAAAGGCCAACAGAGCTCTGAGCCCCTGTCCTTACTTTGCCACTGTTGTTCTTTGTATGGTAATAATGTCAAACACCATTTCTTCCCTTGCTGCTGCTGCCCAAAATTAGTTCTAATTCGGCCAGCCAGAGCAGTTTTCTCAATGATGAACTGTAAAGTACACTTACAACCTTCGGTGTGATAACATACATGCATGGGCTATGGGTGCCGGAGGCTTCAGAAAATATTCCCCACCATAAACGTGAATCTCTGTTCTTTGTTTCCAAACGTCAAACATTCGGGTAAGGGAGATAGAGCACCGGAAGGCCCTAATTTGGAAGCAGTCATTATTACCTCCCTTTCATGGATGCAGGCTCAGGAGGGGTCAGCTGCTGGCCTGAGGTCACACAGCAGATGGGTGGCTGAGGAGGCCCTGCTCGGACCCCAAGCCCCACTTCTTTCCAATGCATCAGGCATCTCATGGAAGGGGCGACGAAACCCATGCTCCAGATATCTGAGAAGTTAACTTTCTGGTTAGCTACACTGTCAGGTCAGACTAAGGGTGAGGAAGAAGAGGGGAAGGCAGAGACAGAGGTTCTCGAAGCCTAGGGCTGGTTTCCCTACCAAAAGCCTACTTCTTGAAGCACGCCGGCTGCTCACTGCTGGTGGGTTGCAAGCTCCTCAGGCACACAGTTTCCAAGGGAGGAGGCCAAGGCAGGATGTACCAGTGTCTGTGGGGCTCCCATCTGCCTTCTAACCGCTGCCTCTTTGTCTCCCGCTAGCTATGCACTCTGGTTTTAATTTGTTTCTCCCAGATAACTGGTGCAACGGAACATCTTCTCAATGTTGAATAATTATCAGTTCCTTTGTTTACTCCATCTCCCTTTCTCTGTACCTCTGGCAGAGGGCAACCCTGAAAAGATTCCAGGGCGCCAGGGGCCCAGACCTCTCTGTTGCTGTGGACTTCACCATCTGTCTCTGCCTTCCTTGCTCCCCTCATCTCTCAGCCTTCTATACCCCTCCTCACGACTCTCCAGCCGCCTGGCTGGCTGACATCCTGTCTGAGCCTCTGAGCCTCTGCAGCTGCTGTTCCCTCTGCCTCTAGCATTATGTCCTCCTCTTCACCCCCACCCACCCAGCCACTTTACCTACCCCCTAGGTATCAAGGGCATGAGCCACTTCCTCCAGGAAGCCTTGCTGGGCACCTCCCCCGCCCCCACCGACCGGCCATCAGCCTGGGTTACTTGTCCCTTGTTTTGTGGCTAAGCAACATCCGGTACTTCCCCTCTTAGCAATTATCGCTGCATGTTGCAATCGCCTGTTTGCTCGTCAGTCTTCTCCTCCCTTTGAGGATAAGACTGTGTGCTGCTCACTTTCATATCGCTCTTAATTGTGAGGGTAACATCACACGTAAAGGGCTTGGGGCTTGGCATACACTATGTCTGTTTCCGTGAGACCTTGGCAGATAGGAGGACTATCACCAGGGGCAGATGGGGGACAATGATTGAAATCAAGCTTAGTGCATCAATGACGTTGGTTAAATGACCAGTCTGGCCCAGATCCCATTCAGAGGACACACAGCTAACCCTCTGGGCCAGCTATCCTAGAGTCAGTGATTTCAGTTCATTGTCCCCCATATGCCCCAACAATCCTCCTATCTGCCAAGGTCTCATGGAAATAGACATAGCGTATGCCAACCCTCAAGCCCTTTACCTGTGACGTTACCCTCACAATTAAGAGGCCAGGGCTTTGGTGGTCATTTAGTTCAGCCCCTGATTTTATGCCTGGGAGGCCTGGGGCTCTGGGGGAAGAGGGACATTCACTGTCAAAGAGCTGCTTGGAGGTAGGGCCACACCGGCCTGCTTAAGCTCTCAGTACTGGATCTGCAAAGTGGGTCTTGAAACAAACCACCTCATCTCCTCCACAACAGGAACTTCCGGTGATAAAGAGGGAAGTGTTAAAAGCAGTACAAATGAGGACGTTAATGATATAACAGTTATGACAGTGGTTACCGAACACACGCAAATCTTTCTCCAGGCCCTCAGAAGGCAAAGGCTCTTCTGTGTCCTGGAGTCCCTGAGTTTCCTCATTAGGAACTTTGGCTTCCCCATGTTAAAGCTGCAGAGTCCTCTGCATGGCTGTGTGGGCCAAGGGTGAGACTTCACCTTCTTTGATAATGACCACTTACTAATTGTGTAGATTTCTTCAATTATTTAACCACCTTAAAAAAAGATTTATTTATTTGAGAGATAGAGTTATGGAGAGAGAGAAAGAGACAGCCACAATAGCCCCTGTGGAAGCCAGGAGCCTGGTGCTTTATCAGGGTCTCCCACACAGGTACAGGGGCCCAAGGACTTGGGCATTTTCTCAGGCACATTAGCAGGGAGCTGGCTTAGAAGTGGAGCAGCCAGGACTTGAACCGGTGTCCTCGTAGGATTCTGCACTGTAGGTGGCGGCCTAACCCATTACACCACAACACTGGCCTCCTAGCCTTCTTGGAGTTTCAGTTCTCTCTCATCAGTAAAAGAGAAAATAGGGTAAGTCTTCAGAAATTCATGGAAAATGTATATTATGCAAAAACTATGCATGGATTTTAAAATTTTTAAGAGAAGCTCAGAAAGTTTTTTTTTTTTTCCCTAAACTTTATTTAGGACAGGCAGAGTGTCAGAGTGTCAGAGAAAGATAGAGATCTTTCATCCTCTGGTTCATTCCTCAAATGCCCAAAACAGCCAGGGCTGCACCAGGCCAAAGCCAGCAGTCTGGAACTCAATCCAGTCACCCATTTAGATGGCAGGAACCCTAATACTTAAACCATCGATATCTGCCTCCCAGGTGCATTAACAGGAAGCAGGATTAGAAGTGGAGGTGGGACTTGATCCTAGCTATTATGATATGGATGTGTAACCCCAAGTGGCAGCTTAATCTGCATTCCACCACCCCAGATTTCACACGTTTTTGTACCAAAATAAACTTATCTTTTAATTAAATTTCCACAAATTTTCTGATATCCCTTCATCTCTGCCTCTCAAGTTTATTTTTAAATTTTTATTTTAGAGGCAGTAAGAGAGCTCCTATTCACTCCCCAAATGCCTGCAATGGCCAAAGCAGGAGCCATGAACTCAGTCCAGGTCTCCCATGTGGGTGACAGGGATGCAAGTACTTGAGCCAACCCTGCTGCCCCTCAGAGCTGGAAAGGTGGAATCAGAAGGGGCGCTGGTCCTAGAACCAGCACTCTAATTGCCTTCAAAGTTTGTTGTGAGTGTAAAGAAGACATGCAGGGGCCAGTGTTGGGGTACAGCGAGTTAAATCACCACCTGTGGCGCCTACATCTCACATGAACACTGGCTCAAGCCCTGGCTGCTCCACTTTTGATCCAGCTCTCTGCTGATGTGCCTGAAGCCTGGCCCAGCTCTGGCTGTTGCAGCCATTTGGGGAGTGAACCAGCTGATAGAAGATCTCTCTCTGTCTCACTGTGTCTCTTGCTATCTCTCTGTAACTCTGCCTTTCAAATAAGTAAAATAAATCTTTAGAGACACACAGAGAGAAACATAGCCATGCAAACTACTGGAGTATCTGGCACCTTGCTAGGACACAAATATATGGTTCTGTTCTTAAATAGTGGAGGTCCCTGAATATCTAGAGGACATTCCATGTATTTATTTATTTTAAAAGATTTGTGTATTTATTTGAGAGGCAGAGTTACAGAGAGGTCTTTTATCTGCTGGTTCACTCTCCAAATGCCCGCAATGGCCGGAGCTGCACTGATCTGAAGCCAGGAGCCAAGAGCTTTTTCCTGGTTTCTCATGTGGGTGCAGGGGCCCAAGCAGTTGGACCATCTTCCACTGCTTTCCCAGACCATAGCAGAGAGCTGAATCAGAAGTAGAGCAGCTGGGACTCGAACCGGCAACCATATGGGATGCTGGCACTGCAGGCAGCAGCTTTACCTGCTATGGCACAGCGCCGGCCCCGATGTAATTATTTTAAAAAAGGCACTTCCAACAAAGCTCAACCAACTGATGTAATCATTTGCTGATATCTGCTATTGCTACCCAGGGTGTTGAGAACCCACAGGTAAAAAGAAAAACCTGTTCCCAAGGGAGACTGAACTGGGACCAGAAAACCACAGCACATGTCCCAAGCAGCAGGGTTAGATGGGTGGTGTTGGCAGGGGGAGGCCTTGGCAGTCCGGGTGGTGAGTGCACAGGGGAGGGTCCTTGTTTCCTAGAGGAGAGGGAGCTGGCCAAGGGGAAGGAGAAGAGGCAGAAGTGCGGGAAACCCATTTTCTCCAAGGAGGGAACTATTTTTAGGTATTGCTGGAGCAGTTAAAAAAAAAAAGCCTTACCAAAAGGGGGACAGGTGACAGTGACAGCAGGAGGCTGCCGGGGACAGGGAGTCACTGAGGAACTTTAAGCCAGGAGGAGGGGGTGAATATCACAGCCCGGAGTCCTCCGTGGGAGGGTGAGAGCTGGCCGGCGACCACGGCCACCCCCTTTCTTTCCTTTAGTCACTCAACAAGCAATTACTGAGGGCCAGGTGGCATTCCGGGGACCAGAGCCTGGCACCGAGTAGGCCTGCTGTCATTGCTGGGAACGGTGATGGACAGACTGGGAAACAGCAAAGGAAGAGGGTGATCCTCACCCCCGCCCTTCCTCCACGCTTTTGGACACTTACAGCCCCTCTGGACCCGCGGTTTCAAAGAGGCGTTACTCCTGGAGCAACCTCCCCGGTCAATCATTAAACAGTAATATAAGGAGCCTCGCTTGAGCCCGCGGAGTCCGCGTTGTGTCCTGCTGAAGAACCACTGTCAGAAGTCGCCATCTGAGGTTTCTGACAGGTCCTGTGCAACATGTGCCCCCTGCCCCACCTCCCCTAATAACCACGCGTCTGTGCTTTAGCTCGTACGATCGATACTGACCATTCCTCCCCCTCTTTGACAAACACCACGCACACTTCGCAAAAAGAGACCCTCCGCTTCCGGCAGGCTCTGCACGCGGGGCCCTGGTGTCCAGCGGGCGCGGCTGGAGCCCCGTCGGTGCCTTAGGGATGCGGGCCAAGCCCGGAACAGCGGACGCTGTGTTAGCTGCAGCTGAGGCTGCGAGCGACTGAAAAGGCAGAGTTCCCAGGCAGCCACGTGGTCTTCCCCGTTGACACACTGACTCACCGCGGGTTTTTTTTTTTTTTTTTTCTCTCCCCTCCCCCCGCCGCCTTCAATTCTGAAAACTTTCAGGGACACACAGGGAAGACCGCTTCGGAGAGCCATCTTGCCACGGCCCCAGGGTGGGGATCCCTGATGTGCGATCAGTCAGGACTCCATTAAAAGACCTTGCGCCAGAGGTATTTATTCCAGTTAGAGAGGGAAGACACTAACACACCTAGGATTTTTTAAAAATATATAAGGTACATTTATTTTTTAAAAAAACAATTCTAAGAAATATAATTCTAAGAATTTTCCATTTCAGTTCTTGCATAACAACTTAAATAGCAATAAAGCCAAACAGGAAAATCCAACATTATTTTAGAAATAAGATCCCCCCCCCCAAAAAAAAATTCTTGCTGTCTCTGGATTGCTTCAATGGATTTGTTAACAACATAAAGACTGTAACACACAAAAATGCAGACAGGATTCAGTGGAAGTAATTACAAGCTTCACTATGAAGCAATCTGTACTTAGCAAAATTATCTTGAGTTGTAATCCTACAAATCTTCCATTCGAGAAAATGGCACTTCAAAAGTAATTAGGTGAAAGGGGGGGGATCAAAATATAACTTTAGTATAGAAAGGCAGCAAAAGGCGTCCTGCTGTGATGTTGGAAGCAGGCTCATCAGAAGCAGGGACCGGTGTGTCACAGATGTGTGCACACAAGACCAAGTCCTGCCCTTTAAGAATTTTCACCGTGCCTGGGAGGCTGCTCACAGGCGAGGAGGGATTTGCCCTTGCTTCCTGGTAGTGGGAACAGGGCAGGGGTCCTCTTACTTGAGATCCCTACAATGGGTGACTTCTGCTTTGGGAATACGTGATAGACCAGCACCTAGGAATGACTCCATTATGGGGGGGGGTGGCTAAGTTAAAGGGGAGGTCCAAGGGTCTTCCAGGAAGCTTAAAAAAATAGTTTACACCTTACACGCTACTTTTTTACTCTTGACCCCGCTAAAATCATAATCTCAGACTCGACAGGAAATTCAGACATCATCTCTGGGGGTGGGGGCAACTTCCTGGCATATATGGGGTCACTTCCTAAGCCTCTCCCCTGGTAGACCCGGCTGATTGTGCGCCCTCCGTGCCCTACACAGGGAAAAAGCAGGAAATCTGAGGCTTGCTCGCTGCCCTGTGGACCTCCCAGAAGGGGAAGCCCAACGTTAGACAATGAGGTGCTTAGGAGGGTTTTTAGAAGGCCTAGGGTGGGGGCGCACACAGCCATCTCATGCCCTGGGAGGTACCCGGGGCGCAGCAGGGTCAGAAGAGGCGTCCCCCAGGAAGCGATGTGTACACTGAGGGCTAAGGGATCAGGACACGGGTTTCTGCAAGGGTGAAAAGAGGAACCTGATACACCAGTGTGAGAGGCGGCCTGAGTCAGTGCGTGTCCCATGGTGCTAGGGTGTGGGAGGGTGACACGGTGAGGCTGGTCAGCCAGCCTTAAAGACAAACAGGTGGACAGGAGGAGACAGGTGGAAGCCCCAGGGCGAAGGTCAGATATTGTTTATCCCCCTCCCCCTCCCCAGGTTAGCTGAGCCCGTACCTGCTGTCATTTCTCAAAAACGTGAGGCTGGTAATTTGTCAGCCCCCCACCAGGGAGTGGCAATTCTCAGCTCTTGCTTGCGAGCTGAGTACCCTTCCAGCTCAGGCTGCCCATCGGGGATTTGAACACCTGCTGGCCAGGCTTCCTGGGCACCTGCACTTTCCACAACTCCCCACTGCCATAAAATCCGGAGACCGAGGTTTGCTCTGACGGCAACCAAGGCGACTGGGAAAGCCACGGAAGAGCTTTGACTGAGGAATCCGAATTACTACCGGGGGTGGGATCGGCAGGTGGGCGGACACCATCAGGTAGAAGAGCGTGTGAGTGTGTGTGTGTGTGTGGGGGGCACAGAGAGAAGTGCCCCGAGGGGGCGTCCCTGGGGCGGTGTCCGGCTCTAACCACTACCCAGCCCGGCCCTGTTAATCATTTCCTGACCTTCCTTCCTCCTCCTCGAGCCCTGCCCGCAGGATTGCCACATGTCTGCCTGTTCCCCGTGCCCGCCTTCGCGACTCCCTCGCCGGGTTTTGCGAGGAGCCCCAATTTGGAGGCCACATCTGCACGAGTCCCGGACACCCTCGAGTCGGCGGAGCGCCAGCCCGTGCGGCGCCTCCGGGGTCTCCCTTGTGCCCCTCTACCCCTGTCAAAAGGGGGTCGGAGAGCCGAGGATACACGCTCGGCACGGATTAGCAAACACAGCGTCGGCTTTTCCCGCCGTACAGAACGGGGGACGGGGGCAGCGGCTGGGAGGGAGTCGGGGGCACTGAACGGGGGGCTGTGTGTGGGGCGCCTGCTGAGAGAGGGCGGCGGCGGCCAAGGAGCGTCGCGTCCCTGCCCTGTTAGCACCTGCCGACCAGGCCTTCGCTCCGCAAACCCCAGGTCGCGTTTACTCCGCGGCCGGGGCGAAGCCCTCGGGCGTGCCCGGCGGCATGGGGACGCGGGTGGCAGAGACCGGCCCCGCGGCCGGCTCAGGCCGAGTGCTCCGACCTCAGCACGGGGCTGCCCGGGGACGCGCCCTCGTCCTGCTTGTTTCCCTCTTCCACGCAGATTTTTCCACCACTAAGTCAGACCTCCGCACGCCACGCCACGCCACGGGACCGCAGGAGGCGCAGCCGACCCGAGCCGGGGGGAAGCCGCGGCCCCTCGGAGCCGAGGGGTCGGGAAAGCCACTTGAGAACGCTACGCCACCCGCCCGCGCGGGTGTGCACGGGGGCGGCCCGAGGGGGCGGGGCCGGGCCGGGCCGGGGGCGGGGCCGGGGCGGGGCCAGCCTGGGAAGGCGGAAGCCGGCGGGCTGGTGGTGACGGCAGAACCCGGATCTCGGAGTTCCACGTTCTACGGAACGGGGCGCTGGGAGACGGCGTGCGGTAAAACCCGGCGCCCGGAAGCCCTCGCTTTCTTTGACGCAGGGCTCGGGACGCAGCCGCCGTCGGCCGAGCGCCCGGCGAGGAGCGACCCCAGACGGAACCTCTGGAGTCCCTCCGCTCCCCTTCGCCGGGTCCCGGGGCCTCGATCCTCCCCGCCGCCCTCCTCGTGACCATGGAGTGTCCGCACCTCAGCTCCAGCGTCTGCATCGCTCCGGACTCAGCCAAGTTTCCCAACGGGTCCCCGTCGTCCTGGTGCTGCAGCGGTGAGTGCGGCTCCGGCCCGGCCCGGCCGCGCACCCGAGGCCCCGGCTCTGCGGGGCCTGCCGTCTAGGGGCTGCGGGCGGCCGGCGCGCGGACTCGGGGAAGGGTGAGGGGAAGCCGGGCCCGGCGGGCTTGGGGAGGGGTTCGCAGCGAGGCGGGCGCTGGCGGGAGCGGCGGCGGCTCCTTTGTTTCCCGCGGCCCGACGGCCCGGCCGGCGAAGGGGAGGCCCGCGAGGGGCGGGAGCCCGCGGGGGGCCCGGGGCGCGCGGGGGGCAGCGGCGGGCGCGGAGCCTGAGCCGGGGCTCGCGCCCCTTGCCGCGCCCCGCCGAGCCCGGGGGTCTGTGCTCGGCCGTGTCGCGGGGTCCGGGGTCCAGGGCCGGGGGTGGGGGAGGCGGGGGGCGACTGTCCTGCCTTCACAGGGCGGCCGCACGTGTGGCGGGGGCCCGGGTCGCGTTTCTCCGTGGACCGGACAGGAAAAGCGCCGCTCTGCGGGCACAGCTTTGTCTCGGGCTGCGGGACGCGCGGGGCCCTTCGCCCGCCGGCGCCCCGCTTCCCTTCCCTTCGCCCCTCGCTCCGGCCGCGCGAAGCCCGGAGAGACGCTGGGCAGCTCCGGCGGCCCAACTCGGAGTCGCGAATGGGTCGGGGAGGGTGCAGTTTGAAAACAGGCTCGGGAGAGCTAGCGAGCCAACAGCTGCTTTGGAGCGGTGGCTCGAGTTCGCCGTGCGGACCTTTCGGGTTGTCTGAAATCGCTGTAAAACAGTTACTAGGTTTGCGTGACGCTGTTGAGGAGCTCGAGCGTTTGAACCCCTCCCGCCGGCCTCCTGGGTAGCCCTGGTGCGCGCTCTCATTGTCTGCTCTGGGGACTTCTTAGGGTCGCACCGGCCACACGGCTTTGATTACTTCCTGGTAGGGCCCTGGGTGCCGCCGCCGGTCTTTGTTTATTAGCTGCGAGATGATCGCTGGTGGTTGGCTGCAGTGTGAATCGAGTACTAGCAAGATGTTAAGTTCATTTGCAGACAGAAGACCGGCAGGGCTGCGTTTGAGCCGCGTGACATTCTCACGGTGGGTCGGAGCTGGGAAGATGGTGAGACTGCGTTCGCGACACTTCTGACAGTTTTGATGATTGCGTCCGTGGAGAACAGCAGAGGTTAGAGTACTCAGGAAAATGTCCCGAGGATGATGGCAGTCCCTGCGGTTTCTGGGAGCTCTCGGATGTTTAGCGTCGGGTCCCTTTTTCTGTGTGAATCCCGTAAAAAAGTAACTGGTTAATTGGTTTCACACTGCAGTACTGCAGTTCTTTTGTGAGGGTGTAGAAACTGGTATGAGTTAGCGCTTGCCTACACATAGAGCTTCAACGGTGAAAGTCGAGTCTGGAGCAAACCAGGTGTGTGCGTGGCTTTGCTAATTGCTTGGTGGTACATTAACTATAGCTGTGGTGCTAGCGCTGGCAATTTTGTTTTTCCAAAAGGGAGCTGAAAAACAAATGCCCAAAGTCAATACTAGGAAAAGCACACCTGATGAGGAAGTACTCTTGCTCCCCTGGTGTACAGACTACGGGAGTAGTACGTGGACAGTTAGTACACCTTTGGCCTTCCCTAGGTAAAATCACATCAGACTTAAAAATGGCTCCACTGGGCACATGCATCTAAAAAAAGAAGAGAATTATGCAAGTGGCCGATATCCTGTTGTGACTCAGTCTTGCCTCTTTCAGGGAATCCACTTGATTGTGGAGTAGAGCTGCAGAAAACCCAGGTCTCTTGAGGAAAATCCAGTCTCTTAAGTGAAAATGGGGCCCCGCTGAGAGACTTCTGCTGATAACAAGAATCAGCTGGTCTGCTTTGCCCTCAGGGAGGGGTGATATCTGTCCAAAGGGTAGGGTGCCATCTTCCCAGCAGCAAGCTTTGCCTCTGACCTTGCTTTGCGGGTTGGTAGAACCAATGCAGCTAGTTTCACAACTCTGTGTGTGGGTTTTTTCTTCTGACCACACTCTAAATTGAAGCCATTGCATGTGGGCCTCCCATTTTAGCCTGGTGGCAGCCATTCGTTGATACAATCTAGTGTTATGTATTAAGTTTGATCTTGTCCTTGCCTGCCTGTTTCAGGGATCAAATGATTAGTAAATCTGTGAACCGCAACTAACTCAACGTTTTGGAGTGTTGTGTATTCTATTATTTTTTCTTCAACACTCATGAATTCCGGTTTTTTGTTTTGTTTTTTGTTTTTCTTTCTTTCTTTTTTTTTTTTTTTTTGATGGAGAAGCAAAAGGGTAGCCAAGGTGTTGAGTAATTCTGTGATGGACTATTGAATCTGAATACATTCTTCTTAAGTGGGGGATGGGGTGGAAGAAACCTGTTTTGTCTTTGGGAGTTTGCAATTACACCACTGTGAGACAGCCAGCCACATTGCAGAAGACCAACATCCTAGCTTTTACTAGTTAGCGGTACATCCTTGGACAAGAGGTTCTGTCTTGTTGGAGTATCAGTTTCATTATGTCATCTGTAAAGGACAGTACTTCATGTTTATATCACAGGTTGTTAGGAAGAACAAGGTAATTTTTTTGTGAAAACTTTGAGAGACCCCTAGCCTATCCAGGTAAGAGATGCTCTTACAGGCCAGGACGTCTCTACAAAGAAGACTCTGAATAACTCAGTCAACTCTGTATAGCTCCTTTAATGGGGCCTTGCACAGACTGGCTTTATGCTAAATTATGCTTTACAAGGAGATAGAGAACACAACAAGATTAGGGGTTGGTTAAGACGTAATTATAGTTAGAATTGCACTATGTGTTAGGTTATGTAATTGTGTACTACATGATCCTCAAACTTTGTTCTCAGGACCCCCTTTATAAAAAAATTACTGAGAACTCAAAGAGCCTTCGTTTCTGTGGCTTAAAAGTATTGATATATGCTGTATTGGAAGTTAACACTGAGGGGCTGGCATTGTGGGACAGCAGATTAAACCTCTACTTGCAATGCCAGTCTGAGTCCCTGTTGCTCTGCTTCTGACCCAGCTTCCTGCTGATGCCCCTGGGAAGGTGGCCCAAGTACGTGGGTCCCTGTACCCATGTGGGAGGCCCAGATGGAGTTCTTGGCTGCTGGCTTTGGCCAGGCCCAAGATCTGGCTGTTGCAGCTTTTTAGGGAGTGAACCAGCTCGCTCGCTTGCTCTCTTTCTGCCTTTCAAATAAATCTGTTTTTTAAAATTAAAACAGAAAGCATCTACATGTATATTTTTAAGTTGATTTGCAACTAGGTCAGTATCTGTTAACATAGATGACAGTTTATGTAAAATGTATTTTTCATAAAAATTTAGTGAAAAATGCCATTATTTTATATTTCTGCAACTCGTTTTTTTAGCTTTACAGATAGCTAGATTCTCATATTTGCTTCTGTATTCAGTCTCATCATGTAGCCTCTCAAACTCCATTGCATGTGTGTGAGAGATGAAGATAAACAATAAAAGTAACATCTTAATATTTATGAAAATAGTTTTGACCTTCTAGACTCCCTGAAAGGGTGTTGGAAACCCTTTTGAGTTGGTGTACAACTATTGTAACAAGTCAAGACACCTGCTCTTGTCAAAATAGCTTTTACAAATTAGAGAAACCCTTACGACTTTAAGCCTGGCAGTTTATGTATTTGACGAGACTTGGAATTTTTGAAATGTATTAGCTGGGACACAGATCATGGGATCTAAGAGTCCCTTGCTCTCAAAAAAGTCAAAGTCTAATCTAGTTGGGGGAGAGACAGGAAACTAACTTCTTAGAAGCTAAATCCTTAAACTGTTGTGGTTTAAGGTAGAATGTTGAAAATAGCAATACCTAATAAGGTAAAAGCTGATTTGGATTTAATTGTTTGCTAAAGGCATTCTAGTTTTAAATGAAAAAGTTTTAAATAAAAATTAGGGCATTCTCTCAAGCTTTTGTTACCAGCACAGATGTTACTTTCCGAAGCTGAAGCTTGGCATTCCTTATTTTTGTGGATGAAAGAGTTTACAAAATACAAGGGGGGGGGGCGGGTGCCAAGTTTTTTTTTTTTTTTAAAGCCCCGAACACAACTGTTTTAATAACTAAGGATAGTCAAAGACCAAGCATTTGGACATCAAGGATTTAGGTTAAATAGCCAGTTAAATTGGAGGTTTTTAAAATAGCACAGGTGTGAGCACTTTTCCCTGATTGATTTTTCAAAGAGTTGGTGTCTCTTTAAGGTTTTAATACACATTGCCTTTATGTTACTCTGTCCAAGCAAAGTAAGCATAGGTTGAGTAAACGTTGTATAATTTTAAGTAGATATTGGAGATAACATTCCTTCCCCCTCCTTTTCTTAAAGATTCATTTAGTATCATGAGGGGCTGATTATTTTTCATCAGTGGTGACAGATTTGTAACGGGTTGATCATCTTATGGTAAAAGTAAGAAATCCCCTTGATGGAGTGATGTATTATGTTGTATCATTTCTGTCACACTCTACATTTAAAGAAGACTCTTGTTTGCTCAGGGTTCTAAATATTTTAGATAGGATCAGTCATTTGTTCATCATAGGTCAAATGCATTTATGGCTTTTTAAAAAGTAGCATTCTATTATTGTTTGTTAAATGTCTAGAGCTTAGAAGAACACTAAGTAAACATTTGTTGATGAATGAAGGAACTTGAGTGGCTGGAGTGGTTTTCAACTTTATGTTGAAAGGAAATTCGAAGTAGTAGGCTTCCCCAGCCCTCACTCCCAGTACTTCAGTCCGCAAACTGGTTGGGTTGTGATCAAATGACTTACCTGTTAAGTTGTTTCCACATTGAACGTGTGTTCACAGATGGGCAGGTGGATAGGTCCGTTGTAAATGTGGATGAAATCAGTGGATAGGTAACATTTTTTTCAGTTTAGTTCTGAATATTGAATTTTATATCCCTGTCTAAAGAATTTAAACTTTTGGAGTAATATTTATAGAGTTTTCTTTCTAGCGTTTTCCACAGTCAAAAACAGCCTCAGCCTGTTTCCAAAGACTTTCTTTAATAGGTACTAGATGTGAAACCCTAAAATTTAAAATGTGCTTCCTGTGTTTCTTAGAGGCTTTAGTTTAGGGGTTAAGTTTAAAATTTTGCTGTTGTGAAGAAGTTTTGACACACGGATTGAAAATTATTCCTAAATAGTATCAGTAGTATATAAAGGACATCTCTCATGGCATGAGTATCAGAGTATCAGAAAGGATACAGTTGGGGGAAGAATTTAAACTCTTTGGTTTCCTGTTATTCACTTATCCTCAAAATAATTCCTTCTCTCTCTCTCTCTTTTTTTTTTTTTTTTTTTTTGCTTTTACACCATTAGCCTTTTTTTTTTTTTTTTAAAGATTTATTTATTTGAAAGAGTTACAGAGAGGCAGAAGCAGAGAGAGAGAAGGAGGGAGGGAGGGACAGAGGTCTTCTATCTGTTGGTTCACTCCCCAGATGGTTGCAACCGCTGGAGCTGGGCCCAGCAGGACAGGAGATTCTTCCGGATCTCCCACATGGTTGCAGAGGTGTAAGCACTTGGGCCATCGTCCACTTTCCTAAGCCATAGCAGAGAGCTGGATCGGAAGTGTAGTGACTGGGACTTGAACTGGAGCCCATATGGGATGCCAGCACTGCAGGCGGTGGCTTTACCTGCTATGCCACAGCGCTGGGCTCCCACCATTAGCCTAATGCTCTTAAAGCATCTTACATTTCCCTCCCTGAAATTTAGGCAGTTTTCTTCTCTACTGGAATATAAAAGATTAATTTCAAAATCTTCAAATTACATTTAGAAATAGTTATGTTTTTATAGTGTTTATGGCTCAGTTAATAGACCAATGGATAGTTTAGTTTGTAGCTTGGTGGGTAATTTAAATTCCTGTTTTAAAATTTAATTGAGTCCCTTTTCCATCAGAGAATAATTTACATGTATATTTCCCCCAACTTGCCTTTTTTTAAAGCTTTCCCCTCTTTCTTGAACCTGTTTTTATATATTTTTCTTGTTTGAAAAAATAAGTCTCCTTTGATTAAGCTGTAGTTTCCTACCACCTACCTACAAGTTTTGCGTTCTTCCTATGCATTAGAGTAGAATCACTAGGTAGTTTGTTAATATCTAGAGTGGGAAAGATACAGTTTAATATTTTAGAGTTCTGTGTTTGTTTATAGTATTTTAGACAGGAGAGCACTTGCATTCTAGGTGTTTTAATAGAGCTTTCCCGGACAGATGGCTTAGAAGGAAGTAATTGGATAGCTTCTCAGTAGGGGCCAGTAATTTTTGGAGGATGTATTTGTGATGAAGCTTACCTTGATTGACAGTTTAGGATGCGGAGACTAGCGTGAACCACAGGAACAGCTTGTTGATCTCACCTAGAATTGCCTTGTGCCAAGACCTCTTAAGATGCTCTGAGATTTCTGTGTAATAGTCTTGTTTTGACAGTGTAGGTAAGAGTGTAGTTATCTTTGAGACTGAAAGGAAATTCACGTAAAAATTGTTCATTGCAGTCCTTTCTTGAAATCCTTGTGGGCTGTTGAATGAACCTTGGCTTAGAAATTTGTAAATAGACATCATCTTTTGAACTGCTCTGAGTCTGCAGATGTTATTATCTATAGTAATTCCAGATGTTTTCTCATCCATTAGTTTCACTGAGTAGGAGAACAGAGAACAACATAAAGTGACTTCAAAGCAGTTTGCTAGCATTCAATCCTGACTAATTTAATTAACTGCCCATCCTTTAGTTTTTCCTGTTTTATAGATTATGAAACTAAGACAAAGGCTAAGAATTGCTCAAGATGCTTGGAGGTATTAAAGATAGTCCAAAGCTTAAATTCAAATACAATTGAAGCTTTTACATTTTCAGAAAAAATTGTTTTAAATTATTTATTTGAAAGACACAAAGAGACAGAGATCTCCCATCCTCTGGTTCACTCCCCAAATGCCCCAACAGCTGGGCCTGGGCCAGACCAATACTGGGAGCTGGGAACTTAATCCAGGTCTCCCTCATGAGTGGCAGAGACCTAAGTACTTGAGCAGTCACCTGCTGCCTTCCAGGGTATGTGTTAGCAGCAAGCTGGAATCTGAAGAAGAGCCGGGACTCAAACCCAGTCACTTGGATGTGGGATGTGGGTGTTTTAAGTGACACTTGATCTAATTCCTTTGAAGATTTTTGACATGAAAATACATTGTGAATTCCACATCTTGAAAATTACTTATTTTAAAATTCAGTATTTGGTTACTCCTCAAACCTATTTGTTGATTGAAGTACTGGCAGGTTGGAACAAGGAGTTGCTAATGTAATTGAAAGAAAACAGCTATTTGGAATGTCAACTTCTTATGCTCAGATTTAATTTTTTTGTGGCCCAAGATTCACATTACTTTAGTTCAGACATAATAAAATAGCCTCAATAGAGCTATGGATAAAAGGTAATTAGCTTTTGGTTATTTTAAAAATATGTTTCAGCTGTTGGAGTTCCCGCTTCCCCACCACCACCACCATTTTTTTTTTTTCATTTTATTCCTGGTAGAAGAGATTCTTCTTGGAAGTGTTTTGTTGTGGAGTGGCAGAGAATGACATTTTGCTTTTGCCTGTGGTAGCTCACAAGTGGTTTGAAATCTTTGCCTTTAGGTAACATACTTTGTTGATTCCATTTAGTTATATTCTAGGATTTTCCAATTGTGTTTCCTGTAGAAGTTAATTATAGTCTTTAGACTGCAGAGCTTAAAACAAACTTCCTCCTCTTAAAATGCACTGAGAACTATACATGTGTGATATTTGCAGATGTATAAGATCCAGAGTTTAGGAAGGCAGTTTGAAATTTTAAAAACCTGTTGAAGCTAAACCTGGACATTGAAAAATGAAGTTTGCAACTATCTTAAGTATTTGTGTTAGCTAGATGCTTCACAATTACAATAAATGCTAGCTAATATAATTCTGAAAATTCTTTTAAAGAGGGATTGAGAGTTTATTTTTAAGAGGAGCTTCTAGTTTTTAACAGATTACCAGGTATGGACATGAGGTTCAGTGGTTAAGATCCTACTCAGGATGCACACGTCCCATATCAGAATATCTGGGTTCAAGTTCTGACTCTGTTTCTGATTCAGGCTTCCGGTGAATCTTGAGTCCCTGCCACCCACGTAGGAGACCTGGATTGAATTCCCTGCTTTCAGCTTTGACCTGGCACAGCCCTGGCCATCGCAGGCATTTGGGCAGTGAACCAGCAGTGGGGAGTGCTCTCTTGCATGTTCTCTTTCCCTTTCTGCCTTTCAAAAAAATAAACAAATAAAAAATGGAGGGAGGCACTGTGGCTCGGTGGGTTAAGCTGCCACTTGGGATGCCTGTATCCCATATCATTGTGCTGCTTCAAGTCCTTGCTACTCTGTTTCTGATCCAACTTCCTGCTAATGGGCCTGAGAGGCAACCAATGATGGCCCAAGTACTTGGGTTCCTACCACCATGGGGGAGACCTAGATGGAGTTTTTGGCTCCTGGCTTCAGTCTGGCCCAGCTCTGGATGTTTGGGACATTTGAGGAGTGAACCGGTGGATGGAAGATTCTCTCTCTCTCTCTCTCCCTCTCTGTGTCATATTACCTTTCAAATAATTAAATACTATATATATATATATATATATATATATATATATATATATAAATCTCCCAGTGGATTTTGTTTGGAGACTTTGTACTCTGCTCTAGGATTGAATAGCTTCTATCACTGAGCTTTTTTCTATTCTTGAGAGATTCTCTCCTGTTGTTTTTATTTTGTTCTAGCTGAGCTCAAGACAGCCTTCTAGGGGCTGGCGCTGTGGTGTAGTGGGTTAAAGCCCTGGCCTGAGGCGCTAGCATTCTATATGGGCACCGTTCTAGTCCCGGCTGCTCCTCTTCCGATCCAGCTCTCTGCTATGGCCTGGGAAAGCAGTGGAGGGTGGTCCAAGTCCTTGGGCCCCTGTACCCACGTGGGAGACCACAGGGGAGGCTCCTGGCTCCTGGCTTCGGATCAGCCGTTGTGGCCATTTGGGGAGTGAACCAGCAGATGGAAGACCTCTCTCTCTGTCTCTACCTCTCTCTGTAACTCTGTCTTTCAAATAAATAAAATAGATCCTTAAAAGAGAAAAGCCTTCTTTGTAGAAATCAGATTGACTGTTAATCCTTAACCTGCTCTATAGATTCTTAATTTTATTGACTGTTTTTGTCCTGTCTCATTACCAGGAAGAGCAGGCTGGCAATTAACTGTCATATTCCTGCAAGTTTAGTATAATTAATAAGATAGTATAATTTTTAAACTTTCTCAAAATACAGTTTTGTTTATTTGAAAGATAGAGTTACAAAGAGAGAGAGAAGGGGAGATAGATCTTTCATCCTGTGGTTCACTCCCCTATGGCTGCCGTGGCCTGGCCCAGCCAGACTGAAGCCAAAGGCCTGAGCGCAGACCATCCTCTGCTGCCTGCATAGGCACATTAGTAGAGAGTTGGATTGGAAGTGGGGCAGCCAGGATACAAACCGGTGCCCATATGAGATGCTGACAATGCAAGTGGTGGCTTAACTTGCTAAACCACAACGCTGGCCCCATTAACTTTTTTTGAGTGTGTGATTTATTTATTTATTTGAAAGGCAGAGTGACAGAGACCCCCTGTGTGCACACACAGTGTGAGTGATTGAGAGCTGGTTCATCCACCAAATACCCACAACAGCTGGCACTGGACCAGGCTGAAGCCAGGAGCTGGAAACCGCATCTGGATCTCACACAAGGGTGGCAGGAACCCAAGTACCTGGGGGCACTGCAGGCTGCATCCTAGGCATAGGAAAGTGGATCAGAAATGGACAGAGGGGCCGGCGCCATGGCACAGCTGGTTAAAGCCCCAGCCTGTGTTGCTGGCATCCCATATGGGCGCCAGTTCAAGTCCTGGCTGCTCCACTTCTGATCCAGCTCCCTGCTAATGCACCTGGGAAAGTCCTTGGGCCCCTACAACTCCCATGGGAAACCTGGAGGAAACTCCTGGCTTCGGATCAGCTCAACTCTGGCCATTGTGGCCATTTGAGGAGTGAACCCGTAAACAGAAAGCCTCTCTCTCTATCTACCTCTCTCTGTAACTCTTTCAAATAGATAAAATCTTTAAAAAGAAAAGAAGTGTACAGAGTATCTGGTATTTCATCTGGCACCCTGACAGGGGATGTTGGTATCCCAAGCAGTGGCTTAACCTCCTGTGCCACAGTGCCCACCTCTTTTGTAAACATCTTTCTTCTTACTGACTTCTCAAGTTTCCTTTTCCCTTTTTTGTTTTTAAGATTTATTTATTTGAAAGGCAGAGAGAAATTTTTCCATCTACTATTTTCCTCCCCAAATGTCTGCAATAGCCATGGCTGGACCAGGCCAAAGCCAGGAGCCCATCTGGTCTTCCAAGTGCACAGCAGGGGCCCAAGGACTTGGGCCATCCTTTGCTGCCTTTCCAGGTGCATTAGCAGGGAGCTAGATTGGAAGCTGGGACTAGGACTGGAACTGGCACTTGGATATAGGATGCTGGTGCCCCAAGTGGTGGCTTGACCCTGTGCCACAATGCTGGCCCCTCAGGTTTAATAATTTGATCAACGTTTTTGAAAACCAAATTGAAATTTCTGAATAAATTTCTATGATGGAATGTTTCCCTGGGATAACTGAAAGATGTTATCTAAGAACAATATTCTGTTATGATACTGGATATTTAGAATAAAGCTATATAGCTTAAAGACCTGGAAGTTAACACTTATATTATTGATTGACCAATTTTTAATTTTAGTTTCATATAGTAAAATGTCCTTTGATTTGAAATTAATTCATTTCCATGTGAGTTATTTTGGATGTTAATAGTGAGATACTTTAGATCTGTGGTGTCTATAAAAGATCAAATTCATCTTATGTGTACAAAGCCCAACCTCAACATCTTTGCCATTAGAAGCATAGTTTATTTTATATATATTGAGTGTTTTGTTTGTGTGTAGGCTTTTTAGTATTTCATTTAAAAATATTTTTTCAGGGTCATTTCTTTGAATAATTGAGATTTTGGGAAAAACAGGTCAGGTTTGAATATTATGTCAATCTGTTGTAAAAATAATTCCAGCTTTTGGCTTTTGTTAAAAAATTAGAATAGCAGGGCCAGCGCTGTGTTGTAGTAGGTAAAGCTGTCGCCTGTGGCACCAACATCCAGTATGGGCACTGGTTCAGGTCCTGGCTGTTCCACTTCCGACCTAGCTCTCTGCTATGGCCTGGGAAAGCAGTGGAAGATGGCCCAAGTGCTTGGACCCCTGCATCCATGCGGGAGATCTGGAAGAAGTTCCTGGCTTCAGATCTACCCAGCTCTGACACTTGGGGCCATTTGGGGAGTGAACCAGTGGATGGAAGAATCTCTCTCTCTCTGCCTCTCTGTCACTCTGCCTTTCAAATAAATAAATATTTTTTAAAAAAAAATTAGAATAGCTGTTTTTAAAAAACTCAACTAGTTGATGCTTTTGGAGTATGCAGGTGCTTATTTTCTGAAATGTTGAGCACCTAATTCTTAGAGTATGCTTGTAAGTAAGTTTGTCACTAGTTTGTATTTTTTCTTTGTTTCTTCATAGTCACATTACTTATTTATTTATTTATTTATTCATTCATTCATTCATTTGAAAGGCAGAGTAACAGGCAAAGGCAGAGAGATCGAGATTGAGATAGAGATCTTCCATCTGCTGCTTTACTCCCTAGATGGCTGTAATGGCCGGAGCTGTGCAGATCCAAAGCCAGGAGCCTGGAGTTTCTTCAGGGTCTTCCAAGTGGATGCAGAAGCACTTGGGCCATCCTCCACTGCTCTCCCAGGCCATTAGCAAAGAGCTGGATTGGAAGTGGAGCAGCCAGGACTCTTAACTGGTACCCAAATAGGATACCAGCACTACAGGTGGTGGCTTTACTGCCACAGTGCCAGCCCCAGTCATATTGATTTTAAAGGAATAAAGAGTTTTCAGGCTCATCAGTAAAATTCCTACAAATGTGGTACTTTTCCCCCCTACTTTGTGCTTTATTTATTTTAAAATGGATATACTTACTTACTTGAAAGGCAGAATTAGAGAGGGAGAGAGGGTGTGGGAGATTATCCATCCACTGGTTTACCCCCCAAATGGTAACAATAACTAGGCTGGGCCAGGCTGAAGCCAGGAGCCAGGATCTTCTTCCCGGTCTCCATGTGGATGCAGGGTTCCAAGTACTTGGCTCATTCTTTGCTGCTTTCCCAGGTGCATTAGCAGAGAGCTGAATGGTAAGTGGAGCAGCCAGGACTCAAACCAGCACTCATGAGATGCTGGCATCCTAGGCAGCAACTTAAGCCTCTGTCCCCATCCTTAGAACTAACCTTTAGGCTGGCGCTGCGGCTCAATAGGCTAATCCTCTGCCTGCGGTACCGGCACCCCGGGTTCTAGTTCCAGTCGGGGCACTGGATTCTGTCCCGGTTGCTCCTCTTCCAGTCCAGCTCTCTGCTGTGGCCTGGGAAGGCAGTGGAGGATGGTCCAAGTGCTTGGGTCCTGCACCCGCATGGGAGACCAAGAGAAGCACCTGGCTCCTGGCTTTGGATCAGCGCGGTGCACTGGCCGCTGCAGCCATTGGAAGGTGAACCAATGGTAAAGGAAGACCTTTCTCTCTCTCTCTCTCTCTCTCTCACTGTCCACTCTGCCTGTCAAAAACAAAACAAAACAAAACAAAAAAACTTTTATTACACAACTACACACACACAAAATTGTAGAATGCAGATACTAAACCTGTTCTGAAAAAAGCCTGTGATATCAAGAGGTCCTTAAACCTCAATTATCTTATTTACTTCTGGGAGGGAGTGCTTCCTTAAAATACGTATAAGAATCTTTTCATAAAATACATATACTTGCTGCTGTTTTGAAGTTATAGGTCAGTGGTGTTTACATTTATGACTTGATTCATCTTTTTTTGGAGTGCCACTACTGTTTAATCATGGATTTGCTTATTCAAGTTGTTGGGAAAAGCACAGAATTGCATCAGATCTTGCTATATTAAATAAATGGAAAAATTAAAGTCAGAATTTTATAGTGACTCATGGCTTTTGCTTTTATTCTCCATAAAATCAGCTTCATAGGGGAGGGTTTTTTTTTTTTTAAAAGATTTATTTATTTGAGAGGCAGAGTTACAGATAGAAGGAAGGACAGATAAGTCTTCCATCCACTGATTGACTCCCCAAGTGGCTACCATGGCTGGAGCTGGGTTGATTCAAAGCCAGGAGCTTCTTCCAGGTCTCCTACGTGGGTGCAGGGGCCTAAGCACTTGGGCCATCCTCTCTTCTTTTCCTAGGCCATAGCAGAGAGCTGGATTAGAAGTGGAGCAGCTGGTACTCAAACTGGTGCCCATATGGGATGCTCGTGACCCAGGCAGAGGCTTAATCTACTATATCACAGAACTTACTTCTGAAACAATGTGAACTCCCAGTAATTTTTCTGTAGTTATTTGTGTCTGATGTTTCAAAGGCAAAACTAGTACATTCTGATCCTGGTTTTAGTGGTCATGATCCTTCTCCTCACTATTTTCTCTCTTTTGCAGGTAGGGGCACAGTTCCAGTATTTAAGCTGGATTGGTGGAGTAGATATGCTGTAATAACTGTTAAGTGTTTTCACCAAAGCAGATCTGAACAAGACTGAGTTTGTGATTGAAGGAATAGCAATGCATTTAGTTATGCATCCCAGTTTTATACACATTGCTTCCACATGTTGTTTCCATTTGATGTTGAAAACTGTTTTCAGAAATCCCTTTAAAAATAGAATAAAATGCTTGAGCCGGTGTATGTGTGTGGAGGGACAGCCTTATGGGTCAGCATTTGCCTCTGTGTGAGAAGTCAGCGGGACCAGATGCCCTTTCTTTTCTGGCTCTGTAGGTATCTGGATCTGTTAACATATAGATGACAAATTTTGGCCAGCTTTGAAATTATATTTTCTAGCAGAAAACACATACCATTAGCTATGCAAATTATCCTCTCAGTGTAGAGAATTCAGTAGGTACCTGGGCACAACTGATAAACTGCTTTTCTAATATTTATATAATGTAATAGACTTTAGATATTTTTAAAGATTAAAAATGGTTTGGACAGTTTCATGAATTGATAGGACTTTTATATCGATGTACCTTTTTAAAAATTTTATTTATATTTGAAAGGCAGAGATCTTCCATCTACTGGTTCATTTCCCAGATGCCTACAATAGCTAGGGCTGGGCCAGGCTAAAGCCAGGAGCTGGGTACTCAATCCAGGTTTCTCACATGGGTGACAGGGACAGAACTTGAGCTGTCACCCACTACCTTCCCAGGTTAGCATTAGCAGAAAACTGGAATCCGAAACAGAGCTGGAACTCAAATCCAGGAATTCTGACATGACACGAGAAGTGGGCATCCCCAGGGGCATCTTAACTGCTGCACCGAATGGTACCTTTTAAACATTAATTCATGTTTTCGGAAAAGAAATACATAAATACAGTTAAATCATTGCATCAAGGGTTTGAAAGAGAGTGGCAGCCTCTCTCTTTACTCTCAGCCCTGGTTCCACACACAACCTTTTAAAGCTCTAGTAGGATTTTTCTCTCGTTTATCTTGTAAGTAATCACTATTATTTCTTAATTTATCAATTTTTGGCATTATTTCTTGACATGTTGTTTATAGTAAATGAAGACATCACTGTTTGGGCCACTGTCTACTTTTTCCCACTCTCCATTTCCTAATATAGTTAGATCATACATTTTTATTAATAGAGTGATTAGATCTTTCTTGTCCAACATTTTATTTTCCCTTTAGTTGATAATTGGTTCTAATAAAAGTTGCTTAGTTTACCTTCTATAATCTTCATCTAAAACGCTTCTCTAAATCTGTCAAGTATCTATGAATATTGTTTTTCAGCCATCTCAACATATTAATCTTGTACTGCTTTTTTCTTTTCTTTTAGAAAACTTGTATTTAATAAATATAAATTTCAAAAGTACAACTTTTTAATTATAGCGGTTCTTCCCCCCCATAAGCACCCTCCCACCCACAAACCATCCCATCTCCTACTCCCTCTCCCATCCCATTCTTCATTAAGATTCATTTTTAATTATCTTTATACACAGAAGATCAACTTAGTATATAATAAGTAAAGATTTCAACAGATTGCACCCACACAGAAACACAAAGTATAAAGTATTGTTTGGTGACTAGTTTTATCATTAATTTGCATAGTACAACACATTAAGGATAGAGATCCTATGTGGGGAGTAAGTGCACAGTGACTCCTGTTGTTGATTTAACAATTGACACTCTTATTTATGACATCAGTAATCACCTGATGCTGTTGTCATGAGCTGCCAAGGCTATGGAAGCCTCTTGAGTTCACAAACTCCGACCTTATTTAGACAAGGCCATAGTCAAAGTGGAAGTTCTCTCCTCCCTTCAGAGAAAGGTACCTCCTTCTTTGATGGCCTGTTCTTTCCTCTGGGATCTCACTCACAGAGATCTTTCATTTAGGCATTTTTTGCCACAGTGTCTTGGCTTTCCATGCCTGAGAAACTCTCAGGGGCTTTTTAGCCAGATTTGAATGCCTTAAGGGCTGATTCTGATGCCAGAGTGCCGTTCAGGGCATTTGCCATTCTGAGTCTACTGTGTATCCCGCTTCTCATGTTGGATCGTTCTCTCCTTTTTATTCATTCATTCATTCATTCATTTGAGAGAGACAGACAGAGAGAAAGGTCTTCCTTCCGTTGGTTCACCCCTAAATGGCTGCTACGGCTGGAGCTATGCTGATCCGAAGCCAGGAGCTTATTCCTGGTCTCCCATGCGGGTGCAGGTGCCCAAGCACTTGGGCCATCCTCCACTGCCTTTCCGGGCCACAGCAGAGAGCTGGACTAGAAGAGGAGCAACCGGGACTAGAACCCAGCGCCCATATGGGATGTTGGCACCGCAGGCGGAGGATTAACCAAGTGAGCCATGGTGCCGGTCCCCATTCTCTCCTTTTTAATTCTATCAATTATTATTAGCAGACACTGGTCTTATTTATGTGATCCCTTTGACACTTAATCCTATCTTTATGATCGATTATGAACTTAAACTGATCACTTTAACTAGTAAGATGGCATTGGTACCTGCCAACTTAATAGGATTTGGAGTTCCATGGCACGTTTCTAGCTTTACCATTGAGGGTAGTTCCAAGTGAGCATGTGCAGAACTGGTAGTACTGTTTTTTCTTTTTTCTTTTTTCTTTTTCTTTTTTTTTTTTTTGGACAGGCAGAGTGGACAGTGAGAGAGAGAGAGAGAGACAGAGAGAAAGGTCTTCTTTTGCCGTTGGTTCACCCTCCAATGGCCGCCACGGCCGGCGCGCTGCGGCCGGCGCACCGTGCTCATCCAGTGGCAGGAGCCAGGAGCCAGGTGCTTTTTCTGGTCTCCCATGGGGTGCAGGGCCCAAGCACTTGGGCCATCCTCCACTGCACTCCGGGGCCACAGCAGAGAGCTGGCCTGGAAGAGGGGCAACCGGGACAGAATCCGGCGCCCCGACCGGGACTAGAACCCAGTGTGCCGGCGCTGCAAGGCGGAGGATTAGCCCGTTGAGCCACGCCAGTACTGTTTTTTCTAAAGACCTACCCAGAGCCTGTGTCCTCTGCTTCCATTTAAAATCATTTTTTTCTAGACCTACTGATGATTTTGACCCTTTGATTGCCTATCTGGATCCCGCTTCTCTTTCTTGGTTTATTCCATTGCTTTGCTAGAGTATGTTATCTAGCTCCCTTCACTTGGGAGGTAATTTTTTGATTCCTTGCAAGTCTGACATTTTTTACTGTACCTTTGTACTTGATTGGTTGGCTGAAGTAGACTGTTAGGAAGAAGTTTCCCTTTACAGTTATGAAGGTATTGTTCCTTCTGGAGTCACTGTTGAAAAACCCGATGCCTTTCTGATTACCTCCTTCGTGTATCCCCTTTTATTCTATTTCTTTGAAACTATTAGGTTTTCTTTTTATCCTTGGTGTTCTGAAATTTCAAAATGATGTGTCTTGCCATGGGTAGTTTTTCTTTTATTGTGATGGGTACTTGAGGGGCTTTTCAATCTGGAGACATCCTTAGGTTACAATAAATTTATTTTGTTTTATACATTTGATTACATGCTCCTCTGCCATGCCTGTGTCCCCTAGTTTGTTCTTTTTTTCCTTCTGGAACTCCTGTTAATTGAATATGGGGTGTCCTGGGCAGGACCTCTGATTTCTTTGCAAAGATTTTGATTTTAGTTTCTGGGATATTTCCTTGATGTTTTTCTTCCACTCTTTATGTTGAATTTTGATCATCATGCTTCAGATTTTCAAGAGCTCTTTCTCATTTCTGACCATTTCTTTTTCATTATATCCTGTTGCAGTTGTTTTAAAGTATCTTCTCTTACCACTCAAGTGGATTATTTTGAAGTTTTTCTGTGTTCTCTGTATTGTTTCTGTTACCTCCAGATTCCTTTTTTCTTTCTCTTTTTAAAATCATTCTCTCAGATGGGAAGTTTTGTTTTTTAAAAAAATTTTATTTACTGTTTGAAAGGTGGAAAGATAGAGATTGTCCATTCCCTGGTTCATCCTCCAAATGCCTGCAGCAGCCAGGGACTGGGCCAGATCAAAGCCAGGAGCAAGGAGCTCTGTGCAGTTCTCTTGCATGGGTTACAGGTACCCATTGCTAACCCATTATCTGCTGTTTTCCTAAGCATGTTAGCAAGGAAATGGAGGATCTGGGACTCAAACTGGAGCTTCAGTGTGGGATGCAAGTGTCTCAGTTGGGTTGCTCATCCAGTAGTGCCACAACACCCACTCTTGTTGTAAGGTGTTACTGGATTTCATTATCCATTAATGAAGAAGCATCAGTTTCAGGTTTATAGGATTCTTTGGCTCTCTACATTGATTATCTAACTTGTGTGTGTGTGTGTGTGTGTGTGTGTGTGTGTTTTGTAAAAAAATTCTTAATTATAAGTAAAGACTGCAATATCTTTTATCTCAAAGTTTAAAAAATTGGGGCTGGCCTTGTGGTGTGGTAGGTTAAGCCTCCACCTGCAATGCTGAAATCCCAAATGGTCAGTGGTTTGAGTCCCTGCTGCTCTACTTCTGATCCAACTCCCTGCTAATGTGCCTGGAAAAGCAGCGGATGATGGCCTCAGTTCTTGGGCCTCTGCCACCCACTTGGGAGACCTGGATGAAGCTTCTGGCTCTTGGCTTTGGCCTGGTGCTTCCCTTGTTGTTGTGGCCATTTGGGAAGTGAACCAATGGGTGGAAGATTCTCTCTCTCTCTCTCTCTCTTCTCTGTAACTTTGCCTTTCAAACAAGAAAGTCAATCTTTGTTTAAAAAAAGTTAAAAGCAGTCTTTTGATTTCAATATAACTTCACACTGAAACATTGCTGAGAATAGTACAAAGAACTCCCACGTACTTTTTACCTAGATGTACAAGTTGTTAGCACTTTGCTTCATTTGCTTTATCATTTATATAAATGCCCTGTGTTAATATATTCTCCCCCCCAAGTAGTTTATAGACATAATGATTCTTTATCCATAGTTTCTTCTTGGTAAAAAAAAAAAAAAAAGAATTTTTTTTCCAAAAAGCACAGGATATTGGTCATAGTAAGCACAAGACTTCTAATACTGATGGAACACTATTATCTAATGCATATTGCATATTCACATTTTCTCAGCTGTCCCTATAGTGTCCTTCTGTCTACCTAGCCCCTATCCCTGGACTCATCTAGGATCTTGTGTTACATTTAGTTTTCGTAATTCTTTAATCTTCTTTACTCTGGAATAGTTCTCAACCTTTCTTTGTCTTTTGTGACTTAGTGTTTTGGAAGAATCTATGTCAGCTTATAAAAATCACTGAATCTTAATAGGTTGTTCCTGTGTTTGAGTTTTTTATGTTTCTTCATGATGAGATTTGAGTTATGTATTTTGAAAAATTATTTATTCGATGGGGCATAGTGGGTAAAGCCACTGCCTGCAGTGCCAGCATCCCATATGGGCACTGGTTTGAGTCCCAGCTGCTCCACTTCTGATCCAACTCTTTGCTCTGGCCTTGGAAAGCAGTAGATGATGGCCCAAATCCTTGGGCCCCTGCACCCAGGAGGAAGCTCCTGGCTCCTGCTTTCGGATCAGCTCAGCTCTGGCTGTTGCAGACAACTGGAGGAATCAGCTAGTGGATAGAAGACCTCTTTCTCTCTCTGCCTCTCCCTCTCTCTGTGTGTAACTCTGACTTTCAAATAAATCTTAAAAAATTATTCGAGAGAGAGAGAGAGCTCTATCTTCTGGTTCACTCCCCAAATGCCTGCAATAGCTGGGGCTAGGCCAGGCTGCAACTGTGAGCCAGCAACTCAATCCAGGTCTCCCATTGGATGGCAGGGAGCCAGTCACCTGAGCCATTCCTTGCTGCTTCTCAGTGTTTGCACTAGCAGGAAACCAAAATAGGGAGCAGAGTAGAATTCGGACTCAAACCTAGGGACTATGATATGGGATGTGAGTATCTCAATCTACATCTCTTTTTTTTTTTTTAAGGTTTTATTTATTTATTTGAAAGAGCTAAAAGGAGAGACAGATACCTTCCACCTGCTGGTCCACTACCCAAATGGCTGCAATGGGTGGGTCTGGGCCCGGCGGAAGCCAGGAGTCAGGAGCTTCTTTAGGATATCCCACGTGGGTGCAGGGGCCCAAGCACTTGGGCCATCTTCTGTTGCTTTCCCAGGCACGTTAGCAGGGAGCTGGATGGGAAGTAGAGTAGCCGGAACTTGAACCAGTGCCCACACGGATGCCAACACTACAGGCAGAGGCTTAAGCTTCTACGTCATAGCACAGACTCCTCCAGTCTGTATCAAATTGCTAGGCCAAACATCCCCTTCAGATTATGTGTTTTTTGGTAGAAATAATACAGAAGTATATTGTGGCTTCTCAGAGCATCAGTCTTATTTTTGGTGTTGTTGAGTTTGATTACTTTATTGAGATATTATTTGCTAGACTAATCCCCTATAAATTTGTTCTTTCCATCTTTGTTATTAAGAAGCGATGTGTAAGCAGTACTTGGAGATTATGTATATATATTCTGTCC
The DNA here is from genome assembly GCA_949820135.1 of Sylvilagus floridanus. Taxonomy (NCBI): domain Eukaryota; kingdom Metazoa; phylum Chordata; class Mammalia; order Lagomorpha; family Leporidae; genus Sylvilagus; species Sylvilagus floridanus. The sequence goes on from OX463239.1 coordinate 71,491,705, forward strand.
ATTGATAGTTCTTAATTGAATCAGTTATTACTAGGATGATTGTAAGATGGTGATTTTCTGACCTGTATTTCTCTTGCATGCATTAGTTGGCATTCTACTGTAAGAGTAAGCTTTCCTTTGTTCTTCACTTTTTTATTCATTTGTTTACTCATGTTATGGACTCTCAGATGTTTATTTATTTTAAAGATTTATTTGTTTGAAAGAGTTAGAAGGAGGGAAATGGGAAAGATGTTTCATCTGCTAGGTAACTCCCCAAATGGCTACAACAGCTAGGATTGGGCCAGACTGGAGCCAGGAGCTTCACCTAGGACTCCCATGTGGGTGGCAGGCACCCAAGTACTTGGGTTGTTTTCTGCTACCTTCCCCAGGCACATTAGCAAAGAGCTGGATGGGAAGCGAAGAGGCTGGGACTCAAACTGGCACCCGTATGGGATGCTGGCATTGCAGGCAGTGGCTTTACCTGCTAAGCCAGAATTCTGCCCCGCCTCCCAAGATTTTTATTTGTACTGTGATATATTATTTATTTTGAGGCCAAAATTGTCTTAGATCTGACCAGTGGAGCCCTCTTATCCTGAAATCTTGACATGTCCAATCATCATTTTTTGAGTTTTTTTCTTACTTGTCCAAGTTATTCCAGGCTCATCTTATTCTCAGCCCACTGTTATCCTTAGAATTAGCTGTTTAACCAAGTAGCCTTCATTCTTTGTGGTGACTAATAATTAAAACCAAGATATCTTAGCAGACAATAACTAAGATACATATCACACACACATATCTCTAATACGTTTGTATGTAACTTGTGTGGGTAACCATGAATTCATATTGATACCTGGTTCCACCCAACATCATAGGCCTAGTCTTGCCCCCTTCCACATTTGTAATACCCTTCTGCAAAGCAAGAATCAGACTCCTGTTAACCACAACATACTTGTGTTTACTTGTTTGCTCAATTCTACAATCAGAGAAAATATTTCCAGGATTGCTAAGCCACACCATTGCAAAAAAAAAAAATCCTTGTATTTCTTTATAGTTTCTTGTATGTACTGACAATATATAGAGTATTATCTTCAAAAGTTATTTTGAGAAAATATAACTGATATATGGCTAGGTTTCATTTGTGTTTGATTTTTTTCTCAATTCATCCTTAATGTCTTTTACACTTTGAGTATATGAAACATTATTTCCAAAAGTTAAAACTGGACTGAGAATAGTCATTACCCTATCCCATCTGCTCATTCCCACCCAGTCCCTGTAGACAACCAGTTTCAATAATTTCTCATTTACCCTTCTTGTGTTTCTCTTTGTAAAAATAAGAAGGTATACAAATATCTTATTATTTTCCCCTCTCTCTTTTTTTTTTTTTTGCAACAAAAGATAACAAACTATATATACTCTTTTGGAGTTTGCCTTTTCTCATTTAACTTCATATCTTGGGTGTCACTCCATGTTTAAAGAAATTTTCCTTTGTTTTTGGAGTACTCCATTTTATGGGTGTGCCACAGTGAATTCAAACAGTTTATTTGTGGGCATTTAGGTTGTTTCCATTTTTTTGCAGTTACAATCAATGCTGCAATTAAGAGCTTTTTTGAATATATACAAAAGCACTTCAAACATTCATGGAAAAATGGAGTTAAATGATACAAATTTTTTTTAAAAATTCATGCATAGTTTTTTTTAAACAGCATGCATCTTTGAACTTTTTGAAGATCCCTCATTTTTGTGTTATTAACTCAGAGTGAAAATTTAAGTTTTTAATTGTGTAGCAATAATGTGTGATTAAAGTAAATTATTTGCAGGAGAGAGACAGCTCCCCTCTACAGGTTACTCCCCAAATGCCAACAGCATCCAGTGCTAAAACCAGGAGCCAGGACATAATCCAAGTCTCCCACAAGAGTGGCAGGATCACCAGTGCCTCCCAAGGTCTTTATTAGGAGGAAGCTGGAGTCAGTAACCAGATCTGGATATGGAACCCAGCTATTCCGATGTGGAACACATCAGAACCACCTAGTCTGAACCACTAGGCTAAATGTCTGCTGTCTGTAAGTGATTTTATACCAACACTTCAAGGTATTTGCCTGCTCCAGTCTTCCCACCTGTCGTGGTCTTGTAAATGTATTCAAGGCTGTTGAAGTGAACTACTTCATTGTTAATTGTTTTTCTGTCTGAGAAACCTTGAAATTAGAAAGCTGGAAGTGGCCTTGGGAACATTTTTAGTCAAGTAGTAGCTAATCATATGATCTGGTCAAAGTTAATTTTTCTGTTTTTAAAAACTGTTTACTTAAGGGCCTGGCATTGTGGCATAGTGGGTTAAGCCACCACTTGAGATGCCTGCATATCTGAGTACCAGTTCTAGTCCTGGCTGTTCTGTTTTTGTTCCAACTTCCTAGTGATGCATCCTTAGAGGCAGTAGATGATGGCCCAAGGCCTTGGGTCCTTGCCACCCACGTGGAGACCTGGCATGGGCATGGAGTTCAGGTCTCTTGGCTTCAGCCTGGCCAAGCCTGGTACACTTGGGAGAGTGAACCAACTGATGGAAGGGTCTCTCTTTCTCTCCCTGTCCTTCTTCCTCTGTCATTCTACCTTTGCAAATTTTTTAAAAAATTATTTAGTAGAGAGGGAGATACACAGTACACACACACACACACACACACACACACACACACACACAGAGTTATACAGAGCGTCCCCATCTAACAGTTCACCCCTCAGGTGCCCACAATGAATGAGTCAAAGTCAGGAGCCGTCAATCCAATCTAGGTCTCCCCCTTCATGGGTGGCAAGAACCCAACTACCTAAGTCATCACTGCAGCCTCCCAGAGTCCATACTAGCAGGAAGCTTGGAGTCAGGAGCTGAAGCCAAGCATCAAACCCAGGCACTCTAAACTGTAAATTAACCACTAGACCAAATGCTTACCCTTGAAGGCCCATTTTAAGCAGTTGGCTGATCCTTATTCATACTCATCAATGCTGTTTTACCATCTGAGTGTGCAGACCCAGCTGTTTTTGGCACTTGCCCCCTTTTACTCAGATTAGTTTTCTTCATGTTAAATTGTTGACTGGCTCTGTCTGGAGTTATTATAGAATGGCAATAGGACAAGACAGTTTTATATACAATGGAGAAGAGAGAGAAGTCTTCTATTCACTGGTTCACTCCCCAAACGGCCAAAATGAGTGGAGTTGGTCTGATCTGAAGGAGCTAGGAGCTTCTTCCGGGTCTCCCCCGTGGGTGCAGAGGTCCAAGCACTTGGGCCATCTTCTACTGCTTTCCCAGGCCATAGCAGAAAGCTGGATTGGAAGTGGAGTAGCCAAGAACTCGAACCAGGCCCCATATGGGATGCTGGCACTGCAGGCAATGGCTTTACCCGCTATGCTACAGCGCTGGCCCCAGAATTTTGACATTTCCATTCATTGCTGCACTGATAATATACTGACAGTGGGCTAAATGAAGTAGGTTATCAGAATACATTTTGGTTGCTTAGATTAATGAGCCAGAATATCTGTTCTGAATGCCTGTGAGTTCATTATATTTCATTTTGGTTTTGACATTTGAATTGTTTTCATGATTGAAGATTGAGTATTTAGTAAATTATCTAAACTTCCTTAAATATCACTCACAATTTTCATTTCTTCGGGTAAGCATTTGGCACAGACGCTAGGATGGCTCCACCCCATGTTGGATGCCTGCTCTACTCTAAATTCCAGCTTCCTGCTGAATATGTGTCCTAGAAGGCAACAGCGATGGCTCAAGTACCTAGGTCTCTGCCACCCGCACAGGAGAACCAGATTGAGTCCTGGACTTCTGGCTTTGGCCTGACCCAGCCCTGGCTGTTTGGGGCATTTGAGGAAAGAACCAGCAGATGGGAGATAATTCCCCCTCCCCCCATATATATAGTCTTGTCTCCTTTTCAAAAAAAAAGTATTTTGTTTCCTGAAGTACTTACTCTACATTAGATAAATAAAATTTAAGAATTTTGACATTAAGGTAGTTTTAATAGTTACATTAATTTTGAAATTTACTTAAATTGAATATTTTATATCATTGATGTTTTCAGTATGATATAATTTTAGATCATGTATAGGAGAAATTTTTAGTGATTCTTTTACTTACTTGAGTGTGATTTATGTGTTTGGAGTTTCTCAGTGCATATTGTCAGTTGTAAATTTTTTTAAAGATTTATTTTATTTATTTGAAAGTTACAGAGAGAGGTAGAGACAGAAAGCGAGAGATCTTCCATCACTGGTTCGCTCCCCAGATGGCCGCAATGGCAAGAGCTGCGCTGATCCGAAGCCAGGAGCCTGGAGCTTCTTCCAGGTCTCCTACATGGGTGCAGGGGCTCAAGGACTTGGGCCATCTTCTGCTTTCCCAGGCCACAGCAGAGAGCTGGATTGGAAGTGGAGCAACTGGGACTAGAACCTGCGCCCATATTGGATGCCGGTGCTTCAGGCCAGGGCTTTAACCCTCTGCACCACAGTGCTGGCCCCCAATCAGTTATAATTCTTTAGAGTTTGAACTAGGGGCCCGCGCTGTGGTGTACTAGCCTAAGCCTCTGCCTATGGCCCTGGCATCCCATATGGGCACCAATTTCTGTCCCAGCTGCTCCGCTTCAAAACTGGCTTTCTGCTTATGGCATGGGAAACAGTAGAAGGCCCAGGTACTTGGGCCCCTGCATCCATGGGGGAGACCTGGAGGTGGATCGTGGCTCCTGGCTCCTGATCAGCCCAGCCCTGGTTGTTGTGGCCATTTTGGGACTGAACTAGCAGATGGAAGACCTTTCTTTCTGTCTCTGTCTCTGTCTCTCTCTCTCTCTGTGTGTGTGTGTGTGTAACTCTCTCAAATAAATAAATAAATCTTTAGAAAAATTTTGAAAAGTGTGAACTAAAGAAAAAATTTGGGCCGGCACCACAGCTCACTGGGCTAATCCTCCGCCTGCGGCGCCGGTACCCCAGATACCGGTACACCCAGTTGGGTGCTAGATTCTGTCCCGGTTGCTCCTCTTCCAGTCCAGCTCTCTGCTGTGGCCCAGGAGGGTAGTGGAGGATGGCCCAGGTGCTTGTGCCCTGTACCCGCATGGGAGACCAGAAAGGGGCACCTGGCTCTGGGCTTCGGATCGGTGCAGTGCGCCGGCCGTAGCAGCCATTTAGGGGGTGAACCAAAAGAAGGAAGACCTTTCTGTCTGTGTCTTTCTCTCTCACTGTCTAACTCTGCCTGTCAAAAAAAAAAATTGGAAAATTATTAATCATAGTATGTGTGAACAGTGTAGTATATGCTTTCTTAAAACAAGATTTTTAAGAAATATTTATTTATTTGAAGGGCAGAGTTACAGAAGAGAGAGCAGCTCAACTCAGTGCACCACAGTGCTAGTCCCTGTGTGGTTGTTGTGTGTGTAGTGTATGATTTTTTTTTAAGATTTATTTATTTATTTGCAAAACTTACGGTAAGTAGGAGAGAGCTTACACTCTGGTTCACTTCCCAGATGACAGCAATGGCCATGGCTGGGCCAGGCCAAAGCCAAGAGCCAAGAGCTTTTTCGAGGTTTCCATGTGGGTGGCAGGGGCCCAAACATTCTTGGACCATCTTTGCTGCTTTTCCCAGGCCGTTAGCAAGGTGCTAGATCAGAAGTGGAGCAGCTGGGGCACAACCAGTGCCCTTATGGGATACTGGCTTGTTGCAGGAGACAGCTTTACTCTTGATACCACAATACCCACTCCTTAATATATTTTTTTAAGAGAAAGGAACTCACATTAACTGGGTGCTTTCTGTTTGTTTCACCTTATGTTGTGTTTTGTCTCAGGAAATCCTTACTGTAACCATCTGAGGTGGAGGTGATATTTGTCCCATTTTATAGGATTTTTAAGAAACAGTGAAGCAGGCCGCGGAACCAAACATTAGCTTCAGGTTGTAGAATAAAAGAATGGGAGAGTCAAAATGTAAATTTAAAATTGGGTTCTGAAATCCATGCTTGATTATTTCATATACTCTCTAACGTTTTCAGTTGGAGTCTACAAAGTAACAATTAAATTTCTATGAAAGCACCAGTCTGTTGGTTACACTTTGTATTTTAGAAAAGGAAGGCGAGATGGGCATTTAGCTTAGTGCTTAAGTAACCCATCTGCATGCCACATGGAGTGCTTGGGTTTGATACTTGGCTTCTCTTCCTGCCTTTAGTTTCCTCCTGATGTGGACCCTGGAAGGCAGCAGTGATGACCCACGTGGTGGACCTGGGTTGGGTTCCCAACTCTCAACTTCAGCCTGAGTCCTAGTTGTTGCATGCATTTGGGCGGGGGACCAACAGATGGCAGCTCCTCTCTGGGTGTCTGTCTCTGAACTAAATAAAAAATTAAAAAAAAAAATCTTAAAAAGGAAGGGCTTCTTTTGGCAAGGTTGGAGGTTAAGGGCAGGTGGTCAAGGCCTTTGCCTACCAAAACAACACGGAGCAGAATTCTGGTCACTGTGTCCCTACCCTCCTTCCTCTTCTGGGCTGGCCACAGAACAGTTCGTTAGGAACTATAAGAGAAAAGTGTGAGTAGTTCCTTAAGAGTTCTTGGGATTCTGAATACAATGTGGGCTTATGTTCCCAGCCACAAAAGCCTGGGATCAGGCAGTTGTGGGTGTGATAGGGATCAAGTTAGGTTAGCAAAGAATGTGTCATAACCCATGGAATCAAAGCAGAATTGGAAACAGATAAAATAGGATATTCTGTACTGTTGAAATTATTCAGAGGCATTTTTTCAAGTTCAACCTTCAGTAAGATGTGAAATTTCAAAAAATGCTTATTAAGTAACATAATCCAGAGAAGCAAAAGCAAGGAAGGATATGATTTTATATCTTAATGAAAAGGAAAGAAAGTCTGCATGTTCCTATAGCACTTTGTTAAGGATCTTTACTGAAAATTTGAGGTTTCTATGGGAATCATACTTTTGAAATTTTGAAAGTTTTAAACCTATTTGTTACTGAGTTATGGTTTTTAATCATATAGGGCAACATTACAAGTGAAATGTATGCTTAAAAAAGAAGTAGGTCATCTTATGGTAGTGGTGAAACAGACAGATTTGAGTTATTAAGATACTGATGTGGTACAGAAAGATCCAGCCTGAAAGATGATGGTGACTTAGCAGAGGTCAGCCTGCTGTGTCCTCACTCCCGTTACCTCCGTGAAAGAGGGGACAAGTAGTCTTTGAACTATTTTAATTAGTTTTGGGTAGAAGCTCTTGAAGTCTCCATTCTCACTTCTGCTAAACAAGTGTCAAGTCATTCAAGTGAGAAGTTTGGCAAGTTTTGGTGATGCTGTATCACTGATACTGCTCCCTCTACAGGTGGTGTTCTGGTTATCTAACACATAATAAGCCACCCTTACATCCTAATCATTTAACACATTTTATTTTGCTTATAATTTTTATGAGGCAGGAATTTACAAAGAATGTGGCTGGAATTGTATATACCAGGTAGAGTAACCAGAACTGGAGCATCCTCTTCCAAGTTGGCCTTTTAATTTACATGTCTGTATTCCTTGATGTCTACCTAAGCGTACGGTGCTGTATCCCTCAGAGTTGTTCCACACATGGTTTGGGTGTCTCCTGGTATTTTGGTCTCAGGATAATTAGACTTCTTTTTATTTAAGATTTATTTTTTTTATTTGAAAGGCAGAGCAGCGTGCACATGCTTGAGGGGGGTAGGTGGGTGGAGGGGAGAGGTGTCGATTGATCTTCTATCTGCTGGTTCACTTTCTAAATGGATGCAAAGGCCAGTGCTGGGCCAGACCAAAGCCTGGAGTCTGGAACTCCTGCCAGATCTTCCATAAGGGTGGCAGGGGTCCAAGTATGTGGATCTTCATTTGCTACTTTCCTAGGCAAATTGGCAGGTAGCTGATTTGGAAGTGGAGCTGCTAGGATGCAAACTGGCATCTGAAATGGGATGCTGGTGTTGCAAGTGGCACCCAACTCGCTGCTCCACAGCGCTGGCCCCAGACTTCTTAGGTAGTGACTGGCTTCCCCAAGAGCCAGCATTTCAAGTGATAGAAGAGAAACCTGTGAGTTTTATAAGATCTGGGCTTGCAAATTGGCATAGAGTCACTTCTGCCATATTTCCTTGGTCAGGGTAGTCACAGAGCCTGTGCAGATTTAGGGATGAGGACATCGAGCTTGCTTCTCCATAGGAAGAATGTCAAAGAATTTGTGGTCATCTTTCCTCTACCGCAGAGCCATTAGGTAGAAAAAGGAGAATTGTTAAGAGAAATGCTGATCTGTGACTTTACCAGGAAACTATTTATTTATCTAGTGATTTAGCAGAGGTTAATTGATTTTCAGCCCTGGACCAAGAGATAGAGGGAAAAGAGAGCTTCCAGAAGGAGAAAAGTGGAAAGGCAACCAAGATCAGCCTGATTCACAGTTGTCTGCCCTCCTATGCCCCAGACTCTGGGTTCCGCGACCTTGGCTTGGAGTCTCAACCTCCACACTGGCCACTTCGGATGTGGTGTGCACCCTTGGTCTCCTCCCAGTTTCTGGACTCCTTTTTAGTCTTCCATGTTCTTCCTTGGCTCACTGCTTTGGCCTCTTGCTGCTTTTTACTAGAACTCTCCTGTTACCCTGTCCCCTGGGAACTTAATACTGAGGCCCAGAGTGAGCATTGTGTTGGGGAGGCGAGGACATCAGACCGTTAACGAGTTGGGCAGCGCCCAGGCTGCTTTGGCACCTTCAGTGGTGGCTTGGTGCAGCTTGATTCCTTCTTTTCGGGATCGCGCTATTCTCGGTTCCTGATCTCTTTTCATGACTTCACCACCAACTCTTCCCCCAATATTTTAGGACACTCAAAGATAAAAGAGACTTCAAAACTTTTAATAGACTGTGAACATGCAGTTCAGAGAGCATTTATGGTGTATAGAAGATTATATGCCTTGCTCTTAATAATCTGAAAATATGTAATTTGTAGGGTAAGTTAGGTCTGTCTGAAATACTTCTACTTATGTAGACTGGAATATTTATTGGATTTTTAAAGTGACACCACCCTCTAACTTCAAGAAGAATAACACTGTGACTATGCATGTTTATACTTTCATGGAAAGAGTGTGTGCATGTTTTAGTAGCGGCTGCAAAATTTAAAAAACTTCCCTGAGAATGTCTTTACAAATCCATAGAGTTATAAACTGGGGTTTTGGTTTAACTAACCAAACTCATGCTTAAATATTTAGAATGATTTCACTTTGTTAGGACAAAGTAATACTTTTTGAAAAAGTTCAAGCAGTATACGGTAGTTGAAAGTGAAAGTAGGTCCCCGTGGCTCCAGTTCCTATCACGTTGCTTTTACATAACTGTCGACGCTTACCATGTACCCTTCTAGACCTTTACAGTTTATGCAGATGGGGAGGGTATTTGGTGTAGTGGTAAAGATATGCCTGGGATTCTCACATTGTATACCAGTGCGCCTAGCTGTGAGTCCTGCCTCTACTGCCAATTCCAGCTTCTTCCTTACGCATGCACTGGTGATGGCTCAAGTGGTTGTGTCCCTTCCACCCATGTAGGAGACCTGGATTGAGTTCGTGGCTCCTGGCTTCAGCCTGGTTGAGCCCTCACTGTTGCTGTCATTTGGGGAGTGAACCTGAGGATTGAAGGGTCTCTTTTTCTTTCCTCTCTGTGTCTGCCTTTCGAATAAAATAAAGAAAATATTGTTATATTAACATATTTGTCTGTAATGGTTTTGATTTTGAGCAATGGTTTCACATACTTTCCAGCCCCTTGTTGCAATGAGTTGTTATTGATGGGCCATGTGATGAATTTTGTTTGCCTTTCAGGAATGATGGGAGGCAGGGAAGAAATCTGAAAACTTTTTTTTTTAGAAACATACTACAGGGGCCAGCAGCATGGCACGGTGGGCTAAGCTGCCATCTGTGATACAGGCACCCCATATCAGAGTGCCCATTTGGCTTCCAATTCAGCTCCCTGCTAATGCACCTGGGAAAACAGCAGAAGACCCAAATACGTGGGTCCCTGCTACCCATTGGGGGACAGATGGAGTTTTCAAGTTCCTGGTTTCAGCCTGGCCCAGCCCCAGCTTTTGTGGCCATTTGGAAAGTGAACCAATAGATGGAAGATAACTCTCTCTCTCTCTGCCTTTCTACTAAATAAATAAATCTTTTAAAAATACTGCAATTACTAATATTTGTGGAAAACTGTATTGAATAAAGTTAATCAAGTTTTTTTAAATCATACTGCTTAGCAGTTTTGTGTGTATTGTTTTATTTATTTATTATTATTATTTTTTTTTTTGGTAAGCCTTTTAAGAAAGTTAGATGGAAAGTAGACTTGGAAGACTTTTGCTTATAGGGGAGAATTACATGAGTGTTATACCTTATTTTTGCTAGTTCTTTGAATAATTTTATAGTTATGGTATCAGAAATGGCCTCAGAAGAGTAGTGATGTCCTCACTGATGGGTAGTAATGAAAGAGTAGGACTGGCATCCTGGTCATCTGATCCTCACCTTTCTGAACTCTTGATAAAGAGCCTTTTCTCCCGGAGCAGCAACTACTGAATAATGGATGTACTACAAATGGCCTTTCAGTGTGGTGCGCTTGAACTATTTTCTGTGCAGAGATAGTGGTGGATGTTGTGTCAAAGTAATATATAATGTTTTATACAGACATTTAGGATTCCAGGAGAGTTGTTGACAGGCTTTGAATATAAACTGTACTGTATTATAGAGAATACTTAGATGATATTGAAGATCAGCCATTGTGTATAAAGAACATTGCATTCAGTGCACATGCCGTTTTGAGTTTTTTTTTTTTTTTTAAGATTTCTTTATTTATTTGAAAGGCAGAGCTACAGAGAGACAAAAAGAGATCTTCCATCCACTGGTTCACTTCCCAAATGACCACAACAGCCAGAACTGGGCCGATCCGGAGCCAGGAGATTCTTCAAGTGTCCCGTGCAGGTTCAGGGACCCAAGGACTTGGGCCCTTGTGGTGTAGTGGGTTAAGCTGCCTCCTGCAATATCAACATCCCTTATGAGTGCCTGTATGAGTCCTGGCTGCTCTAATTCTGATCCAGCTTCCTGCTAATGCACCTGTGAAAGCAGTGGAAGGTGGCCCAAGTGCTTGGGTCCCCGTACCCACATACTTGGGAGACCTGGATAGAGTTCAGGCTCCTGGCTTGCGCCTGGCCCAACCCCAGCCATTGCAGCCATTTGGGGAGCAAACTATCAGATGGAAGATCTCACTCTCTCTGTCTCTCCCTTCTTCTCTGTAACTCTTCCTGTCAGATAAATAAATGTCTAAAAATTAACAGTTAAGTTCCAGATTCAACTTTTCGAACTTCCACAAGTATCCATCCATGTTATCCTCTTTATCTCAAGAAGTACCAGCATTTAAGATTAAAAATATGAAAGAAAATCTTGGTATAGTATTTTATATTTTGCTGAATAGTGGAATTTTTTACTGACTGAGTATGCATGTGTATATGTATTAATATGAGTATTTCAGATGTATTATGTTTCATGTAGAGTTCATTGGAAGAGCCTGGAAACCTTTAATACTGTTTCCATGGGAGAAAAATGTCTTAGTTCTACAGATAAACTTTTTTTTAAAGAAAAGGTTTATTTGTTTATTTTGAAAGGCAGAGTTAGAGGGTAAGACAGAGGGGGATCTTCCATCTGCTTGTTCACTCCTCAAATGGCTGCAATGGCTGGAGCTGGGCCAGTTTGAAGCCAGGAGCTTCTTCTGGGTCTCCCTCGTGGGTGCAGGGACCCAAGCACTTGGGCCATCTTCCACTGCTTTCCCAGGGAGTTAAATCAGAAGTGGAGCAGCTATGACTCCATATGGGAAGCTGACGCTGCAGGTGGTGGTTTTACCCACTGTGCCACAGCGCCAGACCCTGCAGATAAACTTTTGAAACTCGTTTTATATTTCTCCTAAAGATAGTTAAAATAGGTTTTTTTTGACAGATTTTTTTGTTGTGCATATTATTTGTGTATGACCTTTTCTTTTTAAAAACTTGAGAGGCAGCATTAGAGGGAGAGACAGAGAGACCTTCTGTCCACTGGTTCACCCCCAAGTGCTCACCAAAAGTTAAGGTTGGGCCAGGTGGAAGCTAGCAGTCCTGAGCTCTGATTTCCTATTTGGGTGGCAAGGGTACAGCACTTGAGCCATTACCCACTGTACCCCCAGGTGCTGTTTGGGAAGTGAAGGAGCTGGGTCTCAAACTGGCATTCTGGTATGGGATGCAGGTGTCCAAAGTGGAGGCTGGGGCCAGTGCTATGGTGCAGCAGGTTAACGCCCTAGTCTGAAGCGTTGGCATCCCATATGAGTGCTGGTTCAAGTCGTGGCTGCTTCACTTCTGATCCAGCTCTCTGCTATGGCCTGAGAAAGCAGTGGAGGATGGCACAAGTCCTTGGGCCTCTGCACCCATATTGGAGACCTGGAAGAAGCTCCTGGCTTCAGATCAGCGCAGTTCCAGCCGTTGCGGCCAGTTGGGGAGTGAACCATCGGGTGGAAGACCTCTCTCTCTGCCTCTCCTCTCTCTGTGTAACTCTGACTTTCAAATAAATAAATCTTTAACAAAACAAAACAAAATGGAGGCTTAACCTGCTGTGTCAGAACGCTCACTCTCTGTTCTTAACAATAATTGATAGTTTAAAGCCAATATTTTTCATTCTATTTTGTAATTATCTTGGTTACATTAGAGTCTGTAAATTTGGATATAGTATGCTTAAGTGGAGTGAATACTGCCCAAAACAATGCCAGGTTTTGGCTTCAGAATCTCCCATTGCACTCTCTTCTCCATAGCTTCATAGCCTTCAAATGTGTTTCTGGTGTGAATGTGTTATGTTCTCACAGAGGACTGTCATGTAAACAGCCAAGACCAATTGTCCTATCACACAATTGTCCTGTCTTAACTTCCTTTCTATTATTTTTTTAAATAAAGATTTATTTATTTTATTTATTTATTTTAAAGATTTATTTATTTATTTTAAATAAAGATTTGTTTGTTTGAAAGGCAGAGTTAAAGAGAGATGGAGAAACAGAGATCATCCATTCACTGGTTCACTCCCCAAATGATCACACAATGATCACAGATGATCACAACAGCGCTGGGCCAGGCCAAAGCCAAGAGCCAGGAGCTTCTTAAGGGTCTCCCACGTGGATGCAGGGGCCCAAGCACTTGGGCCATGTTGTGCTTTCCCAGGCCATAGCAGAGAGCTGGATAGAAGTGAAACAACTGGGACATGAACTGGCACCCATATGGGATGCTGGCAGTGCAGTCAGTGGCTTAATTCAGTGTGCCACAACACACCCCTTAACCACCACCACCACCACCACCACTTGCTCCTTTTCTTCCTCCCCCTCTTCTTCTTTCTCTTCCTCCCCCTCTTCTTCCTTCCTTCCTTCCTTCCTTCCTTCCTTCCTTCCTTCCTTCCTTCCTTCCTTCCTTCTTCCCTCCCTCCCTCCCTCCCTCCCTCCCTCCCTCCCTCCCTCCCGCTGGTTTACTCACAAAATGGGAAGTGTAACTTATTCTGCCACAGCAATGCTCCCCCTTTCTTTAAGCAAAAACTTAGATCAATACTTGGAAGTATTAAGAATATCAACAGCTACAACACACACACACCCTTTACAATTACTGAATGGTATTCAGTTAGCAGAACAATTATTTAAGCTATATCAGAAAGAACTGAAGATAGAAAACCTCCCATACTCATGTAGCAACTTTGTGTTGGCTTTAAGTTTCTGTGCCAGTTTCCAGCCCCGGTAGTGTACCAGGCAAGACCCGTGGCTGTTGAAAATACCACAGGGACAGGGCTATCTAAAGACATATTCAGTAGTATATTAACTCTACCAGAAAAAAAGACATTGTACATTTAAAACAAATGTCATACAGCCTTCATTTTTTTTTTATTTAAAAAGAGTGATATTTTTATGGGTTAAATGATTTATAGACAAGGAAAAAAAACTGCCAGGTCACCTTATTCATCTTCATCTTCCTCCTCCTCCTTTTTCTTGCTCTTACAGACTCCTCCCTACCCCCACCCCACCCACCCACCCCCTTTTTTTCTTTTTTTGCTGTGTCAGGCTTTCCTTCAGCTGCATTTGCAGCAGTATCCCCTTTGTTTTTCCTGTGGCTGAGCAGCTCTTCCCTGAGGCTGCTTGTCATCTAAGCAGTGTTACTTACATTGCTCCCGGTTTCTCTGCAGCATCACCAAAAGATAGGCGTAGATGTTCTTTGATTGGGGACCATACTCAGAAAAGAATGCGAAGAAAAAAGCGGAAGGAAGCCTCTTGTGTGTGTTGGGATCCTTGAGCTTTTTTGCTTCCCCTGTAGGAGGCATATAGATTTTCTTTCTCTTGCATAACGAGCCGTGTCCACCTTTGCCATGTCTTAGAATTTTCCTTTCTTTTGCAGACACGGTCTTCTACCTCTCTGAGGCCTTAGAGAACTCTGAGAGCAGCTGCTGAAGCGTCTGAGTGTCAGTCTGCAGGAAAAGCACTAGGATGACAGGTGCTTCTCAGCTTAGGCTCTCTTGCCCACGCCTGCTAACTTTTCCTTAGTGAGGCACAGGGCTTCCTGGTGAGTGCCTGTCCAGCTCTCAGTTGCTGGGGCTCTGTGTACTGCAGTGCCTGTCACGTCTTCACTTTCTTACAGATGATATTCAGGATAGAAGAAACCAGATTTATTGACTCGGAAAGTCAGGTTTTTTTGAGATTTACTGAAGGCAGAGTCATTTGTTTTTGGGAGTCAATACTTTATTCTCTTGTTTTCTTTCCTCCTTCCTGTCTTAAGTATTTTTTTATTGTGGTCTACTTCACATAATATGAAATTAACCATTTTAGTTACTTATAATTTTTAAAGATTTATTTATTTGAAAGGCAGAGTTACAGAGAGACCTTCCATCCACTGGTTCTCTCCCCAAATGACCACAACAGCCAGGGCTGGGCAAGGATAAAGGCAGCTGGATTAGAAGTGGAGCAGCCAGGACACAAACTGGCGTCCATATGGGATGCCAGCATCTCATATAGCAGCTGTAGGTGATGGTACATCCATAGTCATACAGCCACCACCTTTTTTTTAAGTTCCAAAATATTTTTATCACACCCAAATAAACTCCATACCTTTAAGCAGTTACTTCCTATTCTCTCCTCCCCTCAGCTTTAAAATATCTTTAAAAAAATTTTTTTTGTAAAGATTTATTTCAAAGGCAAAATGAGAGAGAGAGGGAGGGAACTCTTTCATCTGTTGGTTTACTCCCCAGATGGCTGCAATACCCGGTTTTAGACCAGGCCAGAGCCAGGAGCCAGGAACTACATTTGAGTGTCCAGCGCAGGTGTCAGGGACCCAAGTACTTGGGCCATCTACTGCATCCTAGGTACATGATCAGGGAGCAGGATCAGAAGTGTGGAGTAACCAGAACTTGAACCGGGCACTATAATATGGAATTGGGTATCCCAAGCAGTGGCTTGACCCACTGCCACTGTAATGCCCCCCCCTTTTAAAATTTGAAATTAAAAAATTAAAGCAGTTACTGAAACTTTGTGAGATAATTAAGATATTAGAACATTTATAATGCACAGTTCTAAATTCACTAACATACATTCATATACTAATAAAAGAAATATAACTTCACAAAGTTATTTGTACTTGTTTGTAGATTTGTAAGTATAAAGGAGGAAAAAAATACTTGGTAAGAAACACATTGAGCAATGTCACTGATTTTGTTGTAGATTTCTTTTGGTTTTATAAAGAAAAAATCTTTATATTTAAAAATTATATATTAAATGTATTATAAATATAAATATATTAAAAGAACAAAATCTTTATAATCTATAAATTGTTAAAAATTTGGACCTAACTCTACTATGATAGCATTGTCATTTATTTCAGAATAATGTTCAATTTCAAAAGTTGTTTTTTTCCATATTGGGTTACAACTTTTTTTAATGTTTACTAAGAGAAAAAGATTTGCTACGGAGCAAAATTAAAACATTCATAGTTTTTCCATACTACAAATCATACCTCAAACTATGAATACCTGTTCAAGTAAACTGCATTCTAATTTACATTTGTTAAGTTTTATTTTATTAGAGAGAGAGAGAGAGAGAGAGAGATATTGATCGATCTTCCATCTGCTGATTCACCATCCAAATGGCTGTAACAACATGGGTGGCTCAGGCCAAAGCTGGGAGCTCAAAACTTAATCTAGGTCTCCATGTAGGTGGCAGGGAAACCAAGTACCTGAGCCATCACCCACTTTCTCCCAGGGTGTGCATTAGCAGAGAGCTGGAATTAGAAGCAGAGCTGGGACACCAACCCAGGCACTCTGAACTATAAATCATATATATATGTATACACACACACACACACACATACATATATATACATATATATATATATGTATATATATATAGTGGTTAGCTTGTAGCAAAAAATATATATATTTATTTGCACCACCACAGAAGGGTGCAAATAAAATGATAAAATGTCTCCCTTACAATAGGCTTACTATTTACCTACCTAAAGTAATTGTTAACAGTTTGATAGGTACTCTTCCATTCCTTTCTGTTACACTACTTAGATATACATAAAACAGAACTGCACTCGACTGAGTAAGAAACTCAAATGAATTTCAGGGATGTCCTGGCAGTTAATGTAAACATGTTGAATGCACTAAGGAAAGACAGGGTCTTTTGCCAACAGAGGGGGATTTCTTTACTCAGAGCTTTTGTTTTCAAAAATAGTAAAAGCCCTGTGCTGGCCGGGTAGCAGAAGCCCTTAGGTGGTATATCACTATGCTGTCCTATTTGCCCCTCCTCTCCTCTCTCATACAAATATAGAACAAACATGATAATCAAAGATTCATGAAACTCATTAACAAGGGAACCAGCAGGATGTTAAAATTGGTTCCAAGAGCTTTTGGGAACTGAGTGTATGTATATATAGATATTGAAGAAAGCACTGAAATTAAATTGGTAGACCAGGTATAAAACTGGTTAATATCCACAGGGTACTAAAACCATAACCTTTGGAGTTTGTTGGATAGAAATTATCTCTATTGGGGCCGACTTTGTGATGTAGCAGGTAAATCTGCCACCTACCATGCCGGCATCCCATATAGATACTGGTCCCAGCTGTTCCACTTCCGATCCAGCTCCCTGGTAACGTGCCTGGGGAAACAGTAGAGATAGCCCAAGTGCTTGGGCCCCTGCACCCATGTGGGTGACCTGAAAATGTTCCTGGCTCCTGGCTTCTGCCTGACCCAGCCCTGGTTGTTATGGCCATCTGGGGAGTGAACCAGTGGATGGAAGATCTCTGTCTCTCCTTTCTCTCTGTAACTCTTTCAAATAAATAAATCTTTAAAAATTATCTCTGTGAAATAAATATCTTTAAGTTTACTTATAGCTTCATAAACTGGGCCCTGGTCAATACTGAACAGTGGATCGAACAGTGGTACTCTGAAACGTTGAAGGGATTTACAGTTCTTGATTTGCCTTCTCTCCTGTTTTGTTATCTTTTTCTTAACAGTGAGTTGTGGTGTATGATAATTTGAGAGAGATGGAGGTGAGGACCAGATCTTGGAAGAGCTCCGTATAGTAAACTGAGAAATTTAAGCTTTCTTTTCAACAGATGTTTACTGAGCACTTACTAAGTGGCATGTGGTGGATTTATTATGATCTTGAATGTGTGATTGTGCTGTTGTGCCCCTAGGCAGCTGACTAGTGGTTTTCAAGAGGTTATAATTAAGGAGTTGCCTAGGAAGCTGCTTTTCTCAAAATAGGCATGTTCTTTGCTCTTCTACTCCTGGTAGATGTCATTGCCTGCGTATAATATAGGTGTTTTGAAAAAGCTTTCCAGGTGATTTTTTTTATCCCTCCTTCTTTGAAAATCATGGTTATGGCCAGTGCCGCAGCTCACTAGGATAATTCTCCGCCTGCGGTACCGGCACACCTGGTTCTAGTTCCGGTCGGGGCACCGGATTCTGTCCCTGTTGCCCCTCTTCCAGGCCAGCTCTCTGCTGTGGCCCGGGAGTGCAATGGAGGATGGCCCAAGTCCTTGGGTCCTGCACCCGCATGGGAGACCAGGAGAAGCACCTGGCTCCTGGCTTCAGATCAGTGCGGTGCGCCGGCTGCAGTGTGCTGGCCGCAGCGGCCATTGGAGGATGAACCAACGGTAAAGGAAGACCTTTGTCTCTCTCTCTCACTGTCCACTCTGCCTGTCAAAAATAAATAAATAAATAAATAAATTTAAAAAATCATGGTTATATATACCTTTTTTATTGAATGAACAGCAGTAACATTTTAATCATTATTAATTACATTAATTATATATTTACATTATATTATAAATTTTGATCATTTAATCATTTTAATCAGTATGTTAAAAGTTTACACACCCTTCTTGTTTCATCTCTAAAATACTTAAAATAATTTTTTGATTACACCATCAGCAACATTATTTACAGTAGTCATGTATCTTATGATACTGAGAATGCTTCAGGAAAGTTGGGATTAGTCTCCATAATTATTTCACTAGTTTATATCTCTTAATGAATAAACAGATTTGTTCTTTCAAGTAGTATCATAGCAAAGACATGATGAAAAGACTAGACTTTAAAATACTTTTTAAAAATATTTATTTATTTATTTGAAAGTCAGTTACACAGAAGAGATGCAGAGAGAGAGGTTTTCCATCCTCTGGTTCACTCCCCAATTGACTGCAACAGCTGGAACTGTGGTGATCCAGAGCCAGGAGCCAGTAGCTTCTTTTGGGTCTCCCATGTGGGTGCAGGGGCCCAAGGGCTTGGGCCATCTTCTACTGCTTTCCCAGGCCATAGCAGAGAGCTGGATTAGAAGTGGAGCAGCTGGGTCTCAAACCAGTACTCATATGGGACGCCGGAACTGCAAGCGGTAGCTTTTACCCGCTACACCACAGCACCGGCCCCTAAAATACTATTTTTTTTTTAAAGGTTTATTTTGTTTATTTGAAAATCATAGTTGCAGACAGAGAGAGATCGATTGTCCATCCAAATGGCTCATTCCCCAAATGGCTGCAATGGTCAGACAGAAGCCAGGAATCAGTAGCTTCTTCTGGGTCTCCGATGTGGGTGCAGGATCCCAAGCACTTGAGCCATCCTCCACTGCTTTCTGAAGAACATAAACATTAGCAGGGAGTTGAATCAGACGTGGAGCAGCCAGGACTCGAACCAGCTACGCTACAATGTCTGGGCCCCCCCCCCCCCCAAAATACTTTTAATGGGAAAATAGTGATAAAAGGGAATAAGTAATAAAGGAAAAAAGTGTTTATGGTTACCAATGAGCAGACATTGTGGAAATGCACATAAGCTCTTTTCAGTATAACTTGAATTACGTAGCTGTATTAGCTTTTGGTTACTTTAACTTTTAAAATAACTGGGAAGAGCTAACTTACATAGGAAAAGATTTGTTTTCACTCATAGTTTTGGAGATTCACAGTTCAAGATCTGGCAGCACCATTGGTCTGGCATCTGGGCAGTGGATGCTGGAGTGTGTCGAAAATAGTCACGTGGAGATCCAGGAGGCAGGGAGAGCAGCTGGCCCCAACTCAAAACTAACCCTCTCTGGAAAACTACCTTCTGAGGGCACATTCAGCAATCTAAAGACCTTCCACTGGGCCTAACTCCCAGACACCGTAATTAGATCAAATCTCCACCCTTAAGCTATTAACCATTAATGTTAATCCATGAACCATTAATGTAAGACTTTGGGGACCAGGCCCCCAACATGTGGGCCTTTGGCTGACACCCAAACTAATGTCGAAGCTGTAACAGCAGCCATTTTGTGTGAATGCATTCACAGAGCAGGGATTTGTGATTTCAGTATGCCTAAGCAGCCATGGAAATTTTAACTGGATCACAGGATATGTGTTACAATTTAGGGAAAAAAATTTGGA
This sequence comes from Sylvilagus floridanus, assembly GCA_949820135.1. Lineage (NCBI taxonomy): Eukaryota > Metazoa > Chordata > Mammalia > Lagomorpha > Leporidae > Sylvilagus > Sylvilagus floridanus. The sequence goes on from OX463239.1 coordinate 71,511,608, forward strand.
AATAACATGATACAATTGGTATATTGTGTATTTTTCTTTTTATTAGTGTGCCGGTCCAACAAAAGTCCCTGGGTCTGTTTGACTTGTTCAAGTGTCCACTGTGGAAGGTAGGTGACACACTTATTACTTCACTATCCTATTTTCTTTTTTTAGTTTGCCTTTAAGATTTATGTCAAAGCTTTATTCATTTGGATTTATTTAGTATCATTGTTAATCATGGTTTGTAATTCTCTATAGAGCTTATCTCTCCAGTTGACTTACTTTGTTCTGTGATACAGTTGGGAATAACCTGGGGAAAAAGCTTTTTTATATTGGTACTCAGAAGAATTAGTTTCACGATTAAGACAATCACCAATAGTTGATTTGAAAAGATAAAATAATGAAACTTTGGAATGTTAAAATAAGCTTACTTAGTGTTTATTTTAAAAACTTTTTATTAAGATAAAATACAAATGCACACAAAAGTAGAGAGTATAATTGAACCCCATGTTCTCATTACTCAACTTCAGTATACTTCAATATAGCCAACTTCGTTTCACCTATTACCTACTCCATCCCCTTCACTGATTTTGAAATCAAATTACAGATATCATTCTTGTGGGGAAGACATATTTATAGATACAAGGCATTTCTTTTGAAAATGACCTCTTTGTGAAGTTCATATTAATTGCTGTTTAAGATGTACCAGTGTTTCATCATTCCATTAAAACATTTTGCCTCTGTTGACTTAAGAGCCCTGAATCCATCCCATCAAGACTGAGCATTACCTCCTAGGTCTTGGCTCCAAAATGATATTGCTTAAATACTTGAGTAACTCTTTTTCTAACACAAACTCAGATATCAGCCTCTGTGTTCCTTTGCTCTGATAGTAGCACATTTATTTCTACTGCTCTTTTAGCTTACAAACTCTACTTTAAATTTACTTTAAAAGTTTAATAGCTTAGCAACAGGGAGATGGGAAGTCACACAGGCCGAAATGTATGTTGTGTTTATTTGGAAAATTACCCCTTTGGTATTTTTTAGATCCTCATTGCATGAAGAGAGCATCTTTGTTCAGTTAATTTTCGATTTTTCACATTTTGAGTCCTATAGTTGAGTATTTTTTCCATGTACACTTGAGCACCATTCTAAAGTGTTTAGTGCATATCTTAATTGTGGCTGTTGTGGTTTGAAATCTCTAGGATTTGGGAAACCTGAAAATACTTTGTACAGATAACTTTAAAAAAAAATAAAGAAGAAAAGTAGAAGCACTTAAATTCTGCACTTGAAGAGACAGATTCCTCTCCTAGATTTTGAGAGGTGAGAATTATAATACAATAAAACTTATGCAATTCTGTTCTCCAGTTGTCTCACAGTGCTCTAAAACCTAAATCTTGAAGGTCATATGCCCATAAAAAGACCTGACAGACTCTCAGAAATTGGAGAGATTAATGTTCTCAAAATAGCAAGCAATAAACTTATACATAGGTTTTAGAAAAATAAATTGAAAATACTAAACTCCACAGGTAGAGTGTTTCCAAGCTTAAATTTAGAAATTTGACATAGTTTTGGAGAAATACAATTAAGCAGAAAATTGACAGTAACTGAATTTGAGTCTTCATTTTTGCAACTGATTAGTTTCCTTTTTTTAAAGATAAATTTCTTATCAGTTTTTTTTAAAGATTTATTTACTTATTAAAAGGCAGAGAGAGAGAGATCGAGAGAGAGGGAGATCTATCCACTGGTTCACTCCCCGAATGGATGCAATGTCCGGAACTGAGCTGATCCGAAGACAGGAGCTTCTTCCAGGTTTTCTATGTTGGTGCAGGGGCCTAAGGACTTGGGCCATTTTCCACTGCTTTCCCAGGCCATAGCAGAGAGCTGGATCAGAAGTGGAGCAGCCAGGACTCGAACCAGCACCCATGTGAAATGCTGGCACTGCAGGCAGTGACTTTACCTGCTAAGCCATGGTGCTGGCCCTGGTTAATTTCCTTTTTATCATGTAATCTTGGATGTTGATTATCAACTATACTGGTTTTTCAGTAAGTTTAGAATACTTGTCTAGAGTATTTTTTCAACTAGGATACATAGTTTGTCAATAGCATATTTCAGGAATATATCCTGTTGGTCTTCATGACATGGTCCCATTTATTTTTCAAAAATTTGAGATTGTTTTTAAAAATCTGTGACCTATTTGGTGAAACTTTTCCTGTTGTGCTGTAAACTAAAAAGGCTACTACAGTCGTTACCCAAACTTGATGAGGGAAATGTTCATTTTTATGGTAACTGATTTATACAAAACTCTTAACATCTGACTACTGTATTTGAGTAATAGCCAAAACATTACTAATCATGTTATCAGTAATCACACTTCTTACCTCATCCCTGGCATGTATAGGAATCATTTAAACATCCTGTACATTTGGAGAATGGTGTTGTAATTAACTGATTTATAATTTCATTGTTCAGTATTATCTTTGATTTTGAAGGTGCTTCTCACAAATATTACTATTGTTTTTCATGGTACACTACCCTAAGAGTAGGAAATTAAAATGATTAAATGTAAAACCTTTATGATACCTTAGAGTTTACCTTTTTAATTAAATAGTGAGTATTCCTTAAGCTATACAAAAACATGTTTTGATTATATTTAAATTGTGAATAGATAGTAGTTAGGCATAGATAAGAAAATGCTGATAAAATTACTCACATTCATTTGGCATAAGCCACAGATCATTTAATTTAATCACCCAAGAATGCATGAGACATAAGTACGGTACCATTTTCTGCATTTTATAGATGGAAGAACAGAGAGGTTAATTAACCAAGCTCATAGGGCCAGGAAGCGACAAAACCTACTTTTGAATCCAGCAGTTTAGTTTTTGAGCATATGCTCCTAATCATTATTTTCCTTTAAAAGTATGTAGTCTGCTTGGTAAAAAAAGGACCTATGGATACACAAATGTTAACTGTATTTGAAGTACAATGGGAAAAAAATTGAGAAAAGAACATGACCAGATTCTGAGTTGAGGTTGATAGGATACGTTCAGTTTTCCTGTGTATAGTAGCGGGGCTTGAGGTTGATGCTCCCTGCTTACCACAGCTGTCCTACTCTGCCTGAGATAAGTGTTGCTCTTGATGCTTAACTTAAGGTACCTCATGATGAAAATATCATCTGAACTCTGTGAGGCTGTTAATCTTAGCACTGTTTAACCAACATTTGTTTTGACCGAGTTTTCAAATTGCCCTGCCTCCTACAAACTGGCTGCTGTCCAGGATTTATAAGGACATTTTATAACGATTTTCACAGGAGGGGTCAGTGACAGGGGTGTGTCTTCTTTAGTTAACAGTGTAGATGCATTTGGGGCACATCATGTGCATATGAATCCTTATTTTGATTTCATTTTGCTTGCTGTAATAAAGTAATTATTAAATTTAAGTTGGGCTCCAAACACAAAGAAAAGGTAAGGAAATACACAGGCTGGTTACATGATATGATGGGTTCAATCTTTGTATATGTGTTGGAATGTTACACTGTCTCCTTAAGATGTGCAAATATCACATGTTAATCCAAAATGTTAAAAAAATTTAAATCGAGTTGGAAAGTGATAACAAAAATTTTTATGAACATAATCATAATCAGCCTTTGATTATCTTTGTTCAAGTTGAGAAATAACAATTTTTATAGGCATAAGATGACTTGTGTTTGGTTTTGGTTGTTTCTAAACAAGTACCATTCCCTGTGAGTGGAGCTGATTATTCAGGCATTCAGATAAGAGATCTGAAGCCTTATCAATGAGAAAGAGATGGAAGATTATTCTGTTTCTCTGCCTCTCATGTTTTATATTAAATGGGAACCCAAGCAGAGTCTGCGGCCCTGTGGGAAGTGGTTGAGTAGTTTACTGCACTTGTCTTAGGTAGTAGCCGAAGGTCAGGGTTAGTGGTCTGAGAAAAATTTTATGAAAGAAAACAACTATAGCAAAATCATCAGCAAAGGAGTTTTTAAGTGATACTATCAGTGGCATTGAAACTGAGTTGCTTAGATAATGCCTTCCCTTGCCTGATCGGATTCTTGTGTATAACTAAAAGTTGACTGTGGGAGTGGGTTGCAAAAAAAGGAGCATGTTTTAAATATTCATCTTAATAAATTGCTGAATGATTGAATACTTTTATAGTTCTTTCTCATCTTGATTTGATTAGCATTTAATTTTATAATCTCTTACTACTTAAATTTCCAAAGCAGTGTTTAAATTTTAACTGTTTTTTGTAAGGTATGTGAATGGTCACGCAAAGAAACATTATGAAGATGCACAAATACCCTTAACCAACCATAAGAAGTCAGAAAAGCAAGAAAAAATTCAGCACACAGTGTGTATGGATTGCAGTAGCTACAGTACATACTGGTAAGTGGATATTTTCTGGAAATACTTCTTCTTTCTATGTGTATGCAAGTATTCTCCAGTCTTCCCTGGTCTCCCCCACCCCTCTCCCATCTCTAAGCCAGTTGCTACTGTTGTTAGTTCCTTTTAGTCCTATTGGGTTTCACAGGGCACTGAAGCTGTAAGGAACGCCTCTTCCTTATTCATTCAGATTTCACTTTGCATTGTTCCTTTCAACTTCTAGGCCTTCTTTTCTCTCTCACCCCCTCCCTGCTCCTTGTCCATACCCATAAGCTTCAGAGAAATGAAAATCAGATTCTTTGTTGCTGTTCATTGTAATTTCTATTTCTTGTATTGTTTTTAATTGAAGAAATTCATGTTCAAAAAAGCTCACAACAAACCCTTTTTCCCACTGTCCAGTTAACACTTTGTCATACAGTCTTACAGATTTTAGCTTCTTCATGTAAAATAAATTGTTTTAACAGACCGTCTTCTCCCAGTACACTTCTACTCTGGTACTATCTTAGAGGTAAATGTCAAGAATTTGGGTATAGACTTTCAGGGTATTTTTTAAAGTATCTCCTTTAAAAGAGGTTGAAGGCTCTGCCTGCTCTTTGTAGTAAATGTATCTGTTTCATATAAATGAAATCAAGTAGGTATCTGGTTTTGTGACTACTTAGAACTAGGTTATTTAGGTTATACGTGATGTTTAACAATCTATATCCATTTTGTATCATAGAAAGTCAGTGTATCTTGAAGGTAAATTGGGTGCAAAGCAAATTTCTTTCCTTGACTAGCAGATTGTGAAGAATAATTTTTGTTTTAATAAGTTTACCTTAAAGGAGGGTAAATAAGCCATTAGAAATACCTCCCTGGGAGGAGGGGGTAGGAGTTTGGCACAGCAGCTAAGATGTTGCTTGGGGTACCCACATTCTGTCTTGAAGTATGCCTGGGTTTGAGTCCCAAGGCCAGTTTATCACTAATTTTGTCCCCTGGGAGACAGCAGGTGGTGATTCAAGGTCTTTAAAAGTCCCTGCCAACTGTGTGGGAGACCTGAATTGAATTCCTTGTTTCTGGCTTTGGTCTGGCCCAGAGCCCTGGCTGTTGCAGGCATTTGGAGAATAAACCAGAGGATGGACTATTTCTGTCTGTCTATCTCTGTTTATCTGTTCTTGTCTCTCTGCATTTCAAATAAATAATAATGTTTAAAAAAAATCTGGAAATTTTCTCCCTGCCATATAGCCCTTAACTGTCACATGACAGCAGTACTGGGCAGAGAAGGGGATGTAATGTTCAAATCCCACTTTTGATTCATATTTTCTACTAAACAGGTATGCTAATCCTTTTCATATTGTCCTTAGTTGATAATTATGTTGTAGAAAGATGTCTGTTGAACAGAAGGGGAAGAAAGGTCTGTGATTTTCCAGGTCTTGTACATTTTTACAGATTTAGCATTATTGAGTTTTGGCTATTGAATAAATATCTTAAGGTTTAGTTATTCAGATTACTGCTATGAAGCAACTTCAAAAATTTCATGGAACATGTATATTATAAAAACTGCATATGAATTTGATTTTTTTGCACCAAAATTAACTTGTAATTCCATTTTCCACCAATTTTAGAGATCCTGGAGGTGTAGAAGTGCTCAAACTAAAAAGGGACTTAGATGAAAATTTCCGTAAAAATTATAATCTTCTCACAGCTTCCACACAGGGCTAGTGCTTAGCTTATTGTTACTTGCTATTGTGAGACACTCCCTTCTACCAAAGTTAAACGTTAGCCAGGCTGTTAGAATATTTTCATTAATTTTCTTTCCTTTCCCTCAGGAAACTTCTGTGCTAGAATGACATAGCTACCTAATTACCGAACCATGTGTGTCTGTGTATTAAGTATTTCTGCTTTAGACAGCAGAAATTAAGATGATTCTTGAAGTATCTATCTCACAATCATTGTCATAGGTCATGTCAAATTACGCAACCCACATTTGGAAAACACTCATTCTTCTTGATTTTCAGTTAGCAATGTGCTTAGATTGCTGATTGGGGAATTTTGGAAATAAGATTACATCTGTGTGGTATAGCAAGATTGTAATTGGTTTTCTTGGTATCCGTAAGTCCGTGAAAAAACAAAACTCTTTGAAGAAATTTAAAAATTATCTTATTTGTAGCACCCTTTAAAAGTCACTGCTAGTGTACTTTAATATTTTTATGTACTGCATTTTAGGGGAATGCATTTATTAACTAGAAATAGGAATTTCCTTTGTTTTACATTGATGTAGTCTGCTAAAGTACATGTCATTTCATGGCCAAATTAGAATTAAATGGAAAATCTTGAACCTCAGGGAGCATATGCCGTGGCAGAGCCTTCCTGGCCAATTGCCAATCTTTTGTGTGAGGTTATACAGAGCTGCAAGTGTATGGCTACCCAGAGCTTCTGAAATACAGGAAGGGAGCTGCAGCTGGTTTCATCGTCGTCTCATTTGTGTGATTTAGAACAAGATGCTGGAGAATCATTGAGTAGCATTACACCGATGGCCTAAAAGGAATCTATGGTAGTTGTGAATTGATGAGACTGTGGTATAAATTAACATTTCTTCATACCTCACCATGATTAAGAAATAAACGAAAAGAGAGTTCTTTATGTTAGGGGGTGTGTGTATTTTCCAGTGCACTGTAGTAATTGAGCATATGCATTTTCCTTGTACATAAATTTCTTGTGGTAAGAACTGAAATGGTTGTCTTCAGAGGTACAATACTGTTGTATTCCATTTAGAGCATTTGATGACTGTATCCAGTGTTTGGACTTTACCTAATGTTAAAGTTGCTTCTGCAGTGTGCTGTGCACTAGAGAGGTTGTAATGTGTATGCTGAGGCTTGCGGCTTTCCTATCTTTATTTTCTCTGCAGGAGTCCCTGTCATGTTTTATTTTTGCTTATCCTTTATGAAGTTATCAACCCCTTTTCCCCTAGCTCCAGTGCAGATGGATATAATCTCTCCTGAATTTACAGTTCTTGAGATATTTGTGATTTCCTGCTCTACACTAGTTATTTGTAAATGTCCATGGGAACTGTAGAAACCATATTTCAGATCTTTGTATTTTCTCTGGTACTCAGTGTCTGATGCAGACTAAGCAATATATGTTTGAAAGACTGAAATTTGTTAACTGTCTTCCAAAAAATGGAGAAAGTTATACCACAATATAATATTGTGTCCTCTAACCATCTTGAGAACTGACAAGCTGTAGAACATTTTTCGTGCAGAATATTTAAGCCATGACATAGGTGAGATTTTGTTTCTCTCCCATGATAGACGCTGTTGCAATGTAGCTCCCTTCAGTTCTGATGTAAACAGAGCGTTCATGGGGGAAGCATTGTACTGTGTTAATCAAATGAAACAATGTAAGTAGGTCACTATTTCAAGAGCAGAAAAGCACTACCAAAAGGAATAATTCTGATTTGACACAAACCACTCTTAAGGAGATAAATAGATTAACATGAAACTAAGAGGTAAATGAAGATTTCAATAAAAATGTCCCCCAAGATTTTCACAAGGGCTGGTGTTCAGTTTACTGTTTGTTAAGTAATGCTGCTTTTCTTCCCATCCAGTTTCCCTCCTCTAGCCAAGTGGAACTATGTGTGGTAGACATTATTATGCTTGAAAAGAAGCCAAGACTACAGTTAGAAACTAATTTCTTATAAGGGTAGACATTTGGAGTTAATAGATTTAAAATGCCAAACAAATAATTTTTTGACATTTGACAGCTTTGTCAACATTGATTCATATTAATGATAGCTGAATTTCTGAGAGAGAAGAGTTATGAAAACAGTATTAAAAATAAATTACTGGAATATTTTCTTTCTAACAAGCAACATTTTAAAGAATCATTTCAAATAGAGAAATATTATTAAAGGTGAATCAGTTCATTTGTCTAGAAAAAGAGGCTTGTATTTCAAATTTTAAACCTTATAATAGCAGTTTTACAGTTCAAGTTTACAGAAATAAAGCCCTTATTTATAGGTTTAAATTGAAACTGAGTTTTTTTTTTTTTTAATACTTGTTTATTTGAAAGTCAGTTATAGAGAAGCAGAGGCAGAGAGAGAGAAGGTCTTCCATCCACTGGTTTACTCCCCAAATGGCTGTAATGGCCGGGGCTGCACTGATCTGGAGCCGGGAGCCTCTTCTGGATCTCCCATATGGGTGCAGGGGCCCAAGGGCTTGGGCCACCTTCTGCTGCCTTCCCAGGCACATTAGCAGGGAGCAGGATCAGAAGTGGAGCAGCCAGGACTTGAACTGCCGCCCATATGGGATGCTGGCACTGCACGTGGTGGCTTTACCCAATATACCACAGCGCCGGCCCCAATACTGAGTCATTTTTAAGGCAGTTATGAAAACATTTTTAATTAACTTTATAAATTATTTGGACGCAGATTTTCAATATTGCAAAAAAAAAAATTAGAGAACAGGCAGAATTACTTATTTTAAAATAGTACTTTGAAGTTTAAAAAGAAATTTTCTAACAGAAGTAGTCTAAAAACATAAAAAAGCATTTCCTTAATAAGCTCATACTTCTCTGTTTTAACAAAGGATATGGATTTCTGTGCAGGTATACTTCTGATTTTTCATAATTGGCTAATTGGATGGCAATATGTATGTCAGAATTTATTAAGAGAATTTTAACATACACTTCTTTTCTAAAAGAACTTTTCTGTATTTTAACATTTGTGAGTTTGAAATAGATGCAGTGACTATAGTATTGGATTTTTTTTTCCAATGGTTGTTGTCATTTATAATAAAACCAGAGGTCACAGTGGCCTCTTAGCATCCAAATGTTGTAAGTAAATGAAGTGGACATTGAAACTTAGTGAAGGATCTGCTGTTGTCTATTTTTGAGAGTTTTTTTTTTTTTTGCATAAAAGGAGTTTTTTAGGTTTTTTTGATATTACTATTTTTTTATTTTCAAAATTCTGCTTATTTGAGTGTACAGCCACAGACAGGAGGAGAGACAGAAAAATCTCTTATCAGCTGGTTTACTCCCCAAATGGCTGCAACAGCCAGAGATGGGCCAATTAGAAGCCAGGAGCTGCCTCCAGGTCTCCTGCGTGGATGCAGAGGCCCAAGCACTTGGGCCATCTTCCACTGCTCTCCCAGGCCACAGCAGAAAGCTGGATCAGAAGAGGAGCAGCCAGGAGATGAACTGGTGCACATATGGGATGCCAGGATACCAGCACCAAAGGCAAAGGCTTAATGCCAAAGGCCCTAGTGCTGGCCCTTTGGCATTAATATTGTACATAACTTATGATATAAAAATGGCTTTATAGCTAGGGTATTAAAGGACTTAATTCTTTGCTATTGCATGAAAGTCAGGTCCATTTATATAACGATCCCTTTTTGTTTCAGATGAGTGAAGAATGGTTTGGTTTGGGAATGTTTGCTTAGTTGTTCAAGAATGTGACGTGGAACATTGTATCTTGGCTAATTTCAGTAGCACTATCAACAGGAATGGAAAAAATTTAGGATTGTAAAACTGAAAGAGGTAGAGATTTTTTTTCTCTTGAGTGTGTTATATGTTATTCAATACAGTAGCATTTGAACAATGAAATGTGGTTAGTGTGACTGAGGAATTGCATGTTTTGTTTTATTATGAATTTAAATAGCCACATGTGGCTAGTAGCAAATATTGGAGAATATAGACTTAAACTCCCAAAATTTAACATTAAAGAGTGAGTGTGGCTTAGTGATTAAGATGCCACGTGGGATACTTGCATCCTCTATTGGAGTGCTGGGGTTTGAGTCCTGGTTCTGCTTCCAATTCCAGTTTCCCATTGATGTGCATTGTGGGAGGCAGCAGGTGATGGCTCCTTGGGTCCCTGCAACTTGCATGGGAAACCCGGATGAGTTCCCAGGACTCGGGCTTTGGCTTCACCTAGCTGTGGTGGGTATTTGAGAAGTCATTCAGTAGATGGGAAATCTCTCTTTCTCTGCCCTTGAAATACATAAAAAATAAATTCATGTTAATGCTATGAAACTTAAAACAGTAAGATAGAAATTTGATAAAAACCCTCAAAAAACCAATTTCACTAATTAAAGTAGTATCAAATAATTATGACTTAAATATAACACAGTAAGATATAATAAGAAGAAAAATTATGTAATTACCAAATGGTTAATTTCACCCAAAGCCTGCCAACACATTTATTGTTGTTTTTTAAATATTTTATTCGAAAGGTAGAATTACAGAGAGATACAGAAAGAGAGTGAGCTTCCACCCACTGGTTCACTCCCCAAATGCCTGTAGCAGCCAGGGCAGGGCCAGGCTGAAGCCCGGAACCAGGAGCTTCATCTGTGTCTCCCACATGGGTGCAGGGGTCCGAGTACTTTGGCCATCTTCCTCTGTTTTCCCAGGCTCACCAGCAGAGAGTGGATCAGAAGCAGAGCAATCAGTGCTTGAACTGGTGACCACATGGGCAGCTGGCTTAATCTGCTATATCATAATACTGGTCCCTGTTGTTTTATTAAAGATCTGTTTATTTATTTGAAAGGCAGAGTTAGGGAGGGAGAGACAGAGAACCATCTTCCATCTTCTTGTTCACCCTTTAATGGCCACATTGGCCAGGCTGGAACAGGCCAAAACCAGGAGCTCATTGAGGTCTCTCATGTAGGGAGCTGGATTGAAAGTGGAGCAGCCAGGACACGAACCAAAATGCATATGGAATACTGGTGTCATAGGCAGTGGCTCTACTTGCTACACCGCAATGCCAACCCCAGTGCCATTTCTAATAAATTAGAAACACGGCAGAAATTCTTCATATCATCATTTATGTGGTTGTCACTATTATTAAACATTGTTTTGGCAATTCAAGCCATTGTACTAAGACAGTAATTTGGTATAAATAGTGGAAACAAAATTTCTGTTTTCAAATTATATGATACAATGCCCCAAATATCAAAGGAGTCCTGTAGCAAGTAGTAATTGAAATTGAAAAGAAATTTGGAAAGTGGATGTGTACAATATGTTTTAAAGTAAATAACTTTCTTTTTCTTAGCAGTTACCAGTTAAAAATAGGAAATGGCTAAATAAACAATAAAAGTAGTATTCAACAGAATGACACGTTATCAGCTATCCTTAGGAATAAATGCACTAAAGAAAGGTACCTAGCAAAGTTTCTTTAATGAAGAAAACTTTATTATTAGCAATCATTTTCCTCTCTTCCTACAAGTTTTTTTGTTGTTGTTATACCCCAGCTTGTGCCACAGTGCTGACCCCTCAGTCCCTCAAATTTTTATCTTCTGAAGTTTTGCTTGTATTTACAAGATGAGAACAACTTCCAAAACATCTGAATAGCAGATTTTACTCAATAAATATTTGTTTGAGAACCTGCTACTCACACTTTTCTTTTTTAAAAAAACTTTTATTTAATAAATATAAATTTCAAAAGTACAATGTTTAGATTATAGTGGTTTTCCTCCCATAACCACCCTCCCACCCACAAACCATCCTATCTCCTACTCCCTCTCCCATCCCATTCTTAAGATTCATTTTAAATTATCCTTATATACAGAAGATCAACTTAATATATACTAAGTAAAGATTTCAACAGATTGCACCCACACAGAAACACAAAGTATAAAGTACTGTTTGCAAATTAACGGTATAACTAGTACTCATAGTATAACACATTAAGGACAGAGATCCTACGTGGGGAGTAAGTGCACAGTGACTCTTGTTGTTGATTTAACAGCTGACACTCTTATTTATGACGTCAGTAATCACCCGAGGCTCTTGTCATGAGCTGCCAAGGCTATGGAAGCCTCCTGAGTTGGCCAACTCCAATCGTATTTAGACAAGGCCATAGTCAAAGTGGAAGTTCTCTCCTCCCTTCAGAGAAAGGTACCTCCTTCTTTGATGGCCTGTTCTTTCCTCTGGGATCTCACTCACAGAGATCTTTCATTTAGGTCATTTTTTGCCACAGTGTCTTGGCTTTCCATGCCTGAGAAACTCTCATGGGCTTTTCAGCCAGATCTGAATGCCTTAAGGGCTGATTCTGAGGCCAGAGTGCTGCTTCGGGCATTTGCCATTCTGTGAGTCTGCTGTGTATCCCGATTCCCATGTTGGATTGTTCTCTCCTTTTTAACTCTATCTGTTAGTATTAGCAGACACTGGTCTTGTTTATGTGATCCCTTTGACACTAATCCAACTCAGTAGGTTCCAGATGCTTCCTCTCTCTGACCTTTCATCACCATAGTCACTCTGGACTCCAGAGCTGTGCTAATGTGGCTGGTACAACTGAGGAACTGGATTTAATTTTCAGGAATGTTAAGTTATATAAATTTGTACTTAATAACTGAAGCAGTATAAAATTCTATTCTCACCAACACAAATTTACTGTTGAAGTGTACTTGATTATTACACTGTGTAACAGCAGTGCATATGTCAGGTGTCTGTGTTATTTCCAGGAATACTTCACCAACCTAGTTTGTGTCAAAAGAAAGATGCAGTTCAAATGATTTTTCTATGCAATGTAGTATTACAATGTTTTTATTTGAATATTTTATGCAGGTAGCTTGAGTTACAGTGATACTTTTTTTTTTTTTTTTGACAGGCAGAGTGGACAGTGAGAGAGAGAGACAGAGAGAAAGGTCTTCCTTTGCCGTTGGTTCACCCTCCAATGGCCGCCGCGGCTGGCGTGCTGCGGCTGGCGCACCGCGCTCATCCGATGGCAGGAGGCAGGTGCTAGGTGCTTTTTCCTGGTCTCCCATGGGGTGCAGGGCCCAAGCACTTGGGCCATCCTCCACTGCACTCCCGGGCCACAGCAGAGGGCTGGCCTGGAAGAGGGGCAACCGGGACAGAATCCGGCACCCCGACCGAGACTAGAACTCGGTGTGCCGGCGCTGCAAGGCAGAGGATTAGCCTGTTGAGCCACGGCGCCAGCCTACAGTGATACTTATGTAAAGACCAACTGGTAATTAAACTCATATTAGTTATATTGGTTATTATTAAATTATTTTCTTAGCTTAAAAATTCAGAATGGGGGCCAGCATTGTGGTGCAGTGGGTAAAACTGCCAATTTCAACACCAGAATCCCATATGAGTGCTGGTTTGAGTCTCAGCTACTCTATTTTTTGATCCTGGTCCTTGCTAATATGCTTGGGAAGGCAGCAGATAGCCCAAGTACTTAGATGCCTCCTGTCATCCATGTGGGGGACCCAGATGGAGCTCTGGGCTCCTGGCTTCAGCTTGGACCATCCGTGTTGTTGCTGTTGGAGCCATCTGGGGAGTGAACCAGTGGATGAAAGATCTGTTGCTCTTTCAAAATACAGTTTATGTAATACTTTCAATTTCATGTTGATCATATTTAGTTACTGAATTTACTTAAATTATATAGAAGTTAGATTTAACTTGAAAAGATATTTTGAAACATGCTTTTGCTTCGGAGTCAAATTAATTCTAAAAAGATAAGCCAAGTCTTGTCAATATTAAAGCAAATATTAAAGAAAAATATTTTTTGGTACTCCATTTACTGAAAAACTTTTAATGTTTGAAATACTGTGAGTCTACTTTTTTAACTTCAATTTTTATTAACCTAAATCATATCAATATTTGGTAAAAATTTTTCACCTGAATTGAGATGTTCTGTAAATGTAAAATATATACTGATTTCAAAAATTCTATATGAAAAGAATGTAAACGATCTCTAATAAGTTTTATACTGACTACTTGATGACATAATATTTTAGAGACTTTGGTTTAAATAAAACAATTAAAATTACCTTTACTGTTTCTTTTTGCCATTATTTATTTGAAGTACAGAGTGACAGAAAGGGAGAGACAGAGCAAGAAAGATCTTTCATCCACTGGTTCCCTTCCCAAAGGCCTACAACAGCTGGACTGGACCCAGCCAGAGAGGAATGGGGCTGGCACTGTGGTGTAGCTGCTAAAGCCCCTGCCTGTGATGCCATATCCCACTGAGTGCTCGTTTGTGTCCCAGCTGCTCCACTTCCAGTTCTAGTTCTCTGCTAATCATCTGGGAAAAGCAGCAGAAAATGGCCCAAGTATTTGAACCCCTGCCACCCACACCGGAGTCCTAGATGAAGCTCCTGGCTCCTGACTTCAGCTGGCCCAGGGCTAGCCATTGTGATCATCTTGGGACTGAACCAGCAGATGAAGGATCTCTGTCTCTCCCTATGACTCTTTCACAATAAATAAATAATAAATCTTAAAAAATACAGGAACTAGGAACTCCATCTGGGTCTCCCAGGTGGGGCAAGAACCCAAGTACTTGGGCCATCATCTGCTGCCTCCCTGGCACATTAGCAGGAAGGTGGACTGGAAATGGAGTTGCCAGGACTCTGATATGGGATGCAGTCATGCCAAATGGTGGTTTAACCTGCTGTGCCACAATACCTGCTCCTCCTTTTGAATTTTAAAACTTGTTAGAAAATTTAAAAGTACAGATGTAACCTGCATTATCTATTACATAATATTGCTAATCCAGGGTATCTGACATTATCTGTTGCAAAATTCTGTACTACTACCCAATATCATAAAGAAGTAATATAACTGTATTGATGTTTAAGAATCCAATTGTATTTTGGCTGGATTTTTTTCCTCCATTAGCTTTTAAGTTTTGTTTTGTTTTTAATGTTTAAGACTGTTTCTATTTCTGCAGAACTAGTTTTAGGCACTCTTGTAGTTACTGAAACAGGTAACTTATTTTTTGGGGTATAATCTCTGTACTGTTTGAATTTAACACATTGTACAAGGGTTATTTTATTTTTAAGTATTTTAAGTACTATCACAATTATTTTAAATGTTACTTTATTTTATTATTGAAGGAAAACACCTGCTTTCACAAGTTAAAGCTTCGAAGAGTGCGTGGGATGGGGTAGAGGACCTGTAACTGTCAGTTTCCTTCCTTTGTTGTAACCAGGAGCCTCAGCCACACAGCACACTCAACTTTAGCTATCTGCATGCCTGTTCTGATTTCTTCTTCCTTCCTGGCCAAAGATCAAAATAAAATGAATGACAAAGTTAGGAAATTTAAAAAAAAAACACACTTAAACACCACCTGGTTGTTTAATCTGTTGATGAGATGCTGCCTTCAAACTGGAAAGTATTCTATAAATACTGGTGCCAGAAAGTTCCCAGGCAAGCATTTCACTTAGCAGTTTGGACAACTGCATCTTAAATCAGCATGTCTGGGTTCCAGTTTGGCAACCAGGAGGAAGCAGGTGATGGTTCAAGTACTTAAGTCGCTGTCACTCACATGGGAGACCCGAATTGAGCTCCCAACTCCCAGACCCTGCCCTTGTGGGCATCTGGGAAGTAAACTGGCAGATGGAAGCTCTAGTCTTTGTCTCCCAAATAAATATTTTTTAAAAGTCCCCAATCTTTCCTGGTTTGCACAATTGTAATGAAGCTATTTGATTAGAATTATGATTTTTTTAGAATTATGTTTATTTTTAACACTTGGATAAATATTTAGCTACTTTTAATTTCTCCTTTAAGTAGCTCATACCAGAATAGGAAGTACGAGAGTACATAAAAGCTTGCAGATTGGTCCTTTGAGAGTTGGAACACATTTCCCATTTTGAAGTAAATGCTATAAAACATGGCTAAATGCTCTGTTTCCCAAAATGTAGCTGAAATAGTATCACAGAAAGCTCTCCTCCTTCTTTCTTTCTTATGTTCATTTATTATTAGCACTGAGATCCTATGATAGGAGAAACCTGGGCAGGATTCAGAGACCTTGATCACTCTGTGCTAAAGAGAAGTACAGGATTCCGTATCTCCTACAGGACTTCATGTGCCAAGCAGATGTCAGGGACTATCACCTTTTAAGGTTTTTTATACTAAATCAAGTTTTTTTTTTTAATAGTGACATTAGATGACTCCTCAAGTAAACATGAACTCTACTTCTAATAGACTACTCGTCAGGTACATTCTGGGTAGGAAAAAAACTAAGAAAAATTAAGTAAATTGAATATTAAAAGGAAAAATTACATTTAAAGTTATAGACAACATAATAGAAAAGCTAGATTAGAAAACAGGATATGAAAAGGGAAGGTACAAAGGAGATAGTATACTTCTTATAACACCTGAATCACACAACACTATCATCTTGGCTTTATGTAAACACTCATCTCAAATCCATATTACCACATATGACCTTCAAGTTATAAATTTCTTTAAGCCAACAGTTAATAACCTCCTAATTAAATATATGGTATGGCATTATATGAACACTGCTGTTAAGAATAGCATAGGGGCTGGAACTATGCAACAGTAGGTTAATCCTCTGCCTGCAGTGCCAGCATCCCATAAGGGCGCTGGTTCTAGTCCTGACTGCTCCTCTTCTGATCCTGCTCTCTGCCAAGGCCTGAGAAAGCAGTGGAACATGGCCCAAGCACTTGGGCCCCTACACCTGCATGGGAGAACCAGAAGAAACTCTTGGCTCTTGGCTTTGGATCAGCTCCACTCCAGCCATTGCGACCATTTGGGGAATGAACCAGCGGGTGGAAGACCTCTCTTTCTCTTCCTCTCTCTGTAACTCTGCCTCTCAAAGAAATAAATAAAATATTTTAAAAATAGCATATAGTCATCCCTCAATATTCATGGAGAACTGGTTTCAGGATCCCACCCTTAGGATGCCACTCAGATACCAAAATGCTTAGATACTCAACCCCCTTTTATAAAATAGTGTAATATTTGTGTAAAACCTGTACACCCCCTCCTTATACTTTAAATCAACTCTAGGTCCCTCATGATATCTAATACAATATTAAATGTAAAAACTGTATTTTATACTAATTTTTTAGAAAACAACAAGGAATAAAGTCTACACATGTTCAGTACATGTACAATTGTTCTTCTTATTTTCAATACATAGTTGACTGAATCCATGGATATGAAATTAATGGATATGAAGGGTGATGTTATATACAATTGATTTGATTACCATGCATTCAAACATGTACAGTAGACAAGTTTTCATAAAGAACATAAGTTACTTAGACTATTCTATAATTAGTGATGTAGAAAATAAAACCACAGTTTGTTTCAATTTTTAAAAAATTATTTTAAAGGTAAAGTGAGCGAGCAAGATGCCTTCCATCCACCTGCTCACTTCCAAATGACCTCAAACAGCAAGGTCTAGATGAGATTGGAGCCAGGAGCCAGGAACTCCATCCTGGTCTCCCATAGGAGTGACAAGGTCCCAAGTACTTGGGCCATTTTCCAGCACCTTCCCAGCAACATTAACAGCAGACTGGATCAGAAGCAGATAGCTGTGACTTGAACTGGCCCTCTGATATGGTATGTCAGTGTTGAGGGAATTGGCTTAAGCTACTGCACCACAATGCTAGCCCCAAATTATTTCTCTAATAAACGTCAAAAATAAAACTTTCCAAGTTTTTCATTATTTATTCTTTATGCATGCATTTTTAGATTTTATTTCTAATTTCTAGTATATAATCATGCCTAATCCTTCCTATTTTTCTTTATATAATCTCTCCAAAACTAATCTTTTTTCTCTTCCATTTCAAAGAGAATTTTTACATCTATGTTCCTCAGGAATATTGGTCTATAGTTCTCTATGTTGTGTTCTTGTCTGGTTAAAGTTTCAGTTTACTGTTGGTCCCATAAGAAGAGTTTGGAAGGGTTTCCTGCATTTCAGTTCTTCAGAATAATTTGAGAACAGCTGTTATTTCTTCTTTAAAGGTTTGATAAAATTCAAGCAATAAAGCCATCTTGTTCTGAGGTTCTCTTTGTTGGGAGACTGCACTGCTGGTTCAGTTCTGTTATTTGTTATTGGCTTGTTCTATATACTTTTGTTATTTCCTCTGCTGTGAAATACATGTACATATATTAGGGATGGTGAGTGCTGAGGTTTATTTTTAAAGATACTTGAAAGGCATAGTTAGAGACAGAGAGACAATACACACACGCGCGCGCGCACACACACACAGATCTTCCATCTGCTGGTTCACTTCCTAAATGGCCCAACAACTGGAGCTGGGCCAGGCTGAAGCTAGAAACTTCTTCTGTTATCCCAAATGGGTGCGGGGCCCAAGCACTTGGGCCATCCTCCACTGCTTTCCCAGGCACATGAGCAGAAAGCTGGATGAAAGTGGAGGAGCCAGGACTCGAACCGGTGCCCATATGGGATGCTGGTGCTGCAGGCCGTGGCTTAACCCGCTATACCACAGCACCAGCCCCAGTTGAGGTTTATTTTTTAACTTGATTGGGCACTTGATGAAAATCATCATCTGGAGCAGACCCTGGAATGCGGGTTAAGCTGACACTGAGGACACCCAGCATCCCACATCAGAGTTCCTGGTTTGAGTCCCAGCTACCCTGAGCTTCTAATCCAGCTTTCTGCTGATACTCTTGGGAGGCAGCATATGATGGCCCAGGTGGAGACCCACACAGAGTTCCTGGCTTCTGGCTTTGGCCTTCCCCAGATCTGGCTGTTGCATTGATTTGGAGAGAGAACCAGTGAACAGAGCTCTTTTTCCCCCGTGACTCTGCCTTTCAAATAAATGAATAAATCTTTAAAAAATAAATAAAGGGGGCTGGTGCTGTGGTGTAGCAGCTAAGGCTACAGCCTGCAGTGCCAGCATCCCATATGGATGCTGGTTCAAGTACCAGTTGTTCCACTTCTGATAAAGCTTCTTGCTAATACACCTGGGAAAGCAGCTGAAAATGGCCCAAGTCCTTGAACCTCTGCACTCACATGGGAGACTGGGAAGAAGCTCCTAGCTCCTAGCTTTGGATCAGCTGAGCTCTCACCATTGCAGCCACTTGAGGAATGAACTAGTGGATGGAAGCTCTCTCTCTGCCTCTGCTTCTGCCTCTCTGTAACTTTGTCTTTCAAGAAAATAAATAAATCTTTAAATAAAATCTTTAAATAAATAAAAGGATGAGTTAGAAATTAAATTACCTATTTTAAATAGGAACAACTTATTTTATTCCTTTTAGTATTTTTGTTGTTGTTGTAGTTAATACCATTGGTTGAACTCTTTAATTAACACACAGTTATTCTTAGGTGTTTAAATTTAACTGAAAAGTGATCCCTGTTAAATATAAGAGTGGGAATAAGAGAGGAAGGGATGTACAGTTCAGCACATGCTCAATAAGACTTACCCCTAATGGTAGAGTTAGAAACATGCCAGGGGATTCCAATTCAATATCATCAAGGTGGCATGTACCAAAGTGATCAGTTTCAGTTCATATTTGATCATAATGATAGGATTAAGAGTCAAAGGGATCACATAAACAAGACCAGTGTCTGCTAATACTAACAGATAGAGTTAAAAAGGAGAGAACAATCCAACATGGGAATCGGGATACACAGCAGACTCACAGAATGGCAAATGCCCGAAGCAGCACTCTGGCCTCAGAATCAGCCCTTAAGGCATTCAGATCTGGCTGAAAAGCCCATGAGAGTTTCTCAGGCATGGAAAGCCAAGACACTGTGGCAAAAAATGACCTAAATGAAAGATCTCTGTGAGTGAGATCCCAGAGGAAAGAACAGGCCATCAAAGAAGGAGGTACCTTTCTCTGAAGGGAGGAGAGAACTTCCACTTTGACTATGGCCTTGTCTAAATACGATTGGAGTTGGCCAACTCAGGAGGCTTCCATAGCCTTGGCAGCTCATGACAAGAGCCTCGGGTGATTACTGACGTCATAAATAAGAGTGTCAGCTGTTAAATCAACAACAAGAGTCACTGTGCACTTACTCCCCACGTAGGATCTCTGTCCTTAATGTGTTATACTATGAGTACTAGTTATACCGTTAATTTGCAAACAGTACTTTATACTTTGTGTTTCTGTGTGGGTGCAATCTGTTGAAATCTTTACTTAGTATATATTAAGTTGATCTTCTGTATATAAGGATAATTTAAAATGAATCTTAAGAATGGGATGGGAGAGGGAGTAGGAGATAGGATGGTTTGTGGGTGGGAGGGTGGTTATGGGAGGAAAACCACTATAATCTAAACATTGTACTTTTGAAATTTATATTTATTAAAGTATTCTAAAAAAAAGCAAGACCATGAATAAGTTTTATTTCAGTATATGAAAACAATAGCAAATGTAATTTTATATCCTAGACCTAATACATGCCACAGCAAAAAGAATTACTTTTATAAGAACTAAGTTATGTAACTGAATATGAAATGATGTCTCTTGGCTGGCGCTGTGGCTCACCTAGCTAATCCTCTGCCTGTGGCACTGGCACCCCAGGTTCTAGTCCTGGTTGGGGCGCCGGATTCTGTCTCGGTTTCTCCTCTTCCAGTCCAGCTCTCTGCTCTGACCCGGGAGGGCAGTGGAGGATGACCCAAGAGCTTGTGCCCTGTACCCGCACGGGAGACCAGGAGGAAGCACCTGGCTCCTGGCTTCAGATCGGCACAGTGCTGGCCTCAATGAGCCAGCAGTAGTGGCCACTTCGGGGGTGAACCAAGGGAAAAAGGAAGACCTTTCTGTCTCTGTCTAACTCTGCCTGTCAAAAAAAAAAAAAAAAAAAAAAAGGAAATGTCTCTTTAAAAAAGTAACCCATTTTGGCCGGCGCCGTGGCTCAACAGGCTAATCCTCCGCCTTGCGGCGCCGGCACACCGGGTTCTAGTCCCGGTCGGGGCACCGGATTCTGTCCCGGTTGCCCCTCTTCCAGGCCAGCCCTCTGCTGTGGCCCAGGAGTGCAGTGGAGGATGGCCCAGGTGCTTGGGCCCTGCACCCCATGGGGAGACCAGGAAAAGCACCTGGCTCCTGGCTCCTGCCATCGGATGAGCGCGGTGCGCCGGCCGCAGCGTGCCGACTGCGGCGGCCATTGGAGGGTGAACCAACGGCAAAGGAAGACCTTTCTCTCTGTCTCTCTCTCTCACTGTCCACTCTGCCTGTAAAAAAAAAAAAAAAAAAAAAAAAAAGTAACCCATTTTTGTGGCAGTTAGGGGGTTTACTTTTTTTTTTAAAGATTTATTTATTTATTTGAAAGAGTTACACACAGAGAAGGAGAGGCAGAGAGAGAGAGAGAGCGAGTGAGCTTCCATCTGCTGGTTCACTCTCCAGTTGGCCACAACAGCTGGAGCTGAGCTGATCTGGAGCCAAGGGTTTCTTCCGGGTCTCCCACGTGGGTGCAGGGACCCAAGGACTTGGGCCATCTTCTACTGCTTTCCCAGGCCATAGCAGAAAGCAGGATCAGAAGTGGAGCAGCCAGTACTTGAACCGGTATCCATATGGGAAGCTGGCACTGCAGGTGGCTGCTTTACCTGCTATGCCACAGTGCAGGCCCCAGGGGTTTACTTTCCATTATGAATAAAGGCATTCTGTAAATACATGAAATGTGATCTGAGTTTGCTCTCAGATTTCATTTCCCAGATGAACACTGGCATTTGGGTGGGTTTTGTTTGTTTTTTAACACTGAGTATTCGTAATATATATATAATATATATATAATATATATATTAAAAAATGAAAATATAAGAATTGAAGTAATCACAATGCAGTTTCATTTCTTAGTGAATGCTTACGTTCATCCAGGTGCTAAGTAACCTGGAATCCAAATTTAAAATGTGGATCTTACTTGTTTAACATTTAGGCTGAGAGAGAGCCGAGCAGTAAACCGTTTCACTAGTTAACTCCTTTGTGTATTTATCATAAAAGCAATAAAGAATTTATTCTCCTGACAGTGTTACTTTGATCATAGAAAAATGGATCTGGGATATAAAAGGTTGCATTTACTCATGCAGATTTGTTAGGAATCGACCAGAGGACTTGGGGGAATGTGTTAGAGAAATTTGACTGATACCTTGAGTCATCAGTTAATGGGGGCATGTATTACAGAATCACATAGATGACATCATGATTTACATTTTCAAAGGCATTTAGTTGGAATCGTCACTACTCTGAATAAAAGAGACAAGTCTTGTGTGTGTAATGTTTTTTATCACTTTCTCTATGCCTTTTCAGTAGACTGGTTTCAGGTATATAGGATATGATTTTTTGTAGTTCTAGAGATGACCTAATGTTTAGTAACTGCTGTGCTTTCAAAATGTTGTCTGAGCAGAGTAACAGTATTATTTTCATTATTCTTGGTATTTACAATTGGTTTTAAACAAGGCTGTTTATTGAAAATATCTTCGTGTCAGCTTTTAAGTTGTTCGTGTTCAAACTGCCCATATCTTAGGAAAAGATTGAGTGTTGTTGCACGAGTTAATTATGGGTGATTCCTTATATTATTTGTGTATTGACTTGCTTTTAAAACTTGCATGTCCACACATACATACAACATGTCAATTTTTTAAAAAACATCTTAAATATTTTCTTAAAAGTGCTTAATCGATTTCCACAAAGATATAAGCATTATTTCATAGTTTCCCAGCATCTTAGAATGAAAGATGTATTATTTTCAACAGATCTGAATTTGCTTTTGATTAAATTATGCTTAAAACACAGCTTTAGTTTTAGTTTTTCTATTCAAATATTCCTCCAGGTTAATTACCTTTTCCTTGCTTTTTTACTAAAATCTCTCCTCCTCTCAGTTCCCCATTAATTTGGGTTGGGAAGTATTTCCTTAAAGCTTTAGGCTTAATGCTACATGAAAAGAACTGGTGCTTTTAATTTCATTTTCCATGTATTATGCACCACTAAAAAGAATGTAACACGTGTAGCAGCTTATTTTGTTTTCAAAGGAGGAACCGGAGAGCTTTTGAATAAAAATGTGAAAAGAAGCTAGTGTTCATTGCCTACATGGCTTTTTAAAAAGGCTTTTAAAAACATTCCACCGTGAATTCCAAGTCCTCTTTAGTTTACCACCAACAGTTAACTGCCTGCAGGGCCCCTGAACAGCTTGGCAGTAGCCAGGCCTTTGAGTCATTTCATTACTGTGGTTTCCTCAAGCTCTTTACACACACTGATTAATATTTTCCTTGCAGTTATCGCTGTGATGATTTTGTGGTTAATGACACCAAGCTGGGACTGGTACAGAAAGTCAGAGAGCACTTACAGAACTTGGAAAAGTAAGTAATAGGTCTTGGGGAAAGGAGGGGGATTTTTGTCTGAGTTCATCACGTTTTTAATGTGGTTGAAATATTAAAATAAACATTGGATTTGGATATCTTAAGCTTTTTTCAGTTGTTGATCTTAGCTCTGCATTTAGTTCATTTAATTTTTGGTCAAAAACTGTATCCAGGAGCCCAAGAGTCTGTTCCTTAGTTTATAAGCCTGCCAGCTTATAAGCTGCTCGATTCGCCCCCACCTCCCACAAGGGGAATTTTGGAGATGCAAGGAAACAGCAGAAAATGATATAAAATCATTACCGAGTTACCTCGATCTTAGAAAATCCCTGTCTAATGTTATCATGAGGTGTACTGAGAAGCACTAAGATTTACACATTATTTTTAAGGGAAATTAGGTTTAATTAGCATAGTGCTCACTTTGCACCTCTCCCTGTACATGTCTTTTCCTTTTCTGGTAAGGGCATTATATACCACTTGAACTTAAAAAGATCTGTGAATGCTTTGGCACCTAGAGAAATAAAATATTTATGTGGATAGACTGTTCTTGCTATAGCCAAAATAGATGATTCAGAAAAAACTCACTGGACTCACACTGAAGCAATAAGCAGAAACCCAACTGGCAGAGCGCAGAAACTGCAGTGGATAGTCACAGGCCCTGGAACGACCACTGACTCAAGTGAAATCTGTGTAAATCACCCCAAGTCATCAAGTGCCATCTAACTTATTTTGGCAGTTGACATACAGAAATATTGTGAGAATATGCCTAAATCAGGGATCTCTTAACCAACTTAAATGCAAAACCAATAGCAGGTTTCAGAATTGTTCCCTAGGAGGGTCTGAAGTGCAGCACTGTGTGGTCTGTGTCTGTGTTTTTGTGTGTGTCTCATTGATGAATGACATTGTGAAGCTAATAAAGGAAGCATAATGATTTATTTAAAGTCTGAAGTAATTAAAACACATTGAGTTTAAATGTTTCTGGCTCCTTTCATTTTCAAAGTCCTTTTTCCCTTTTAATTTGAACTGAGCAGCGTGAGCCTGTCTAGAATTAGACACAGATATGGATACACAGCCAAAATATTTAGTTTTGTCTGAAATTGCTCACAGTAAGCTGACCTAGGAGTGTCCTGCAGTCACTTGTGCAGCACTTCAGTGTGGTGACAGTGTGCTGCGCTCTGGCTAGCTGGACCCCTTGTTACACAAGTGAGGAGCGCACTTACAGTTTTCTCTGAGAAAACACTACAACCTCCAACTGAAATAAACAACCACAACGAGGTGAAAGGAAAAGGCGGCCTCTGGGAATGTGCCTGGGACCTGCAGGTAGGAGCCTGTCATTCCCCTTGCCTCCTCATCAGGGAAACGGCGTCACAGACTAGAGCTTCTACGCTTCTCTTTGGCCCCACTGAAGATGCTGTTTTGGAGTCCCACTTCCCATGTTGAAAAGCATTCCCTAAGTGCATTTGTGTGCTTTTGCAAAATAGGCTGTAACTTAGAGTTAAATTAAAACCTCTGGTTACATTCATGTTTTACTTAAGCCTTAGGCTGTTCTGCACACGCTCTGAAGCGGTGGTGCCCGGTAATAGAACTTGCTGTAGTGATGCGAGACTTCTGTGAGCCTCACTGTCTCACGACAGCCACTGGCCACGTGGAGCCGTCGAGCTCTGTAAGAGTGGCCAGTGTGGTTGAGAAAGGGAATTGTAAATTTTGTTCAGGTTAAATTTAAATTTAAATAGCTACTTTTAATGAGTAGCTACCATGTTAGATAGTGTGTGCTTAGTAGATGATGTTCTTGAGAATCATTGTGGGTAACATTTAGTGCCAGCTGTTTGTAGAGGTTATAACTGCAGAGTAACCATAGGCCCTGTCACCAAGTAGAAGATGTACTGTGCTTATATTCAGCTTCATCACTTACAGAGTTTGTGAAGAAATCATTTAGTGTTATGATCTGTGGAACTGATGTCTTCATCTTATAGTTACCAGTACTCTGAAAGACACACATGTACCACACTGCAGAACAGTTTTAAGATTTGAAGCAAGTGACTGTCGTTAGATCTGATATTCCAGAGACATTGTAGTTCATGTGGAACTTCTGGACAGAAAAATAATTATGTGTTTACATTGGATTAGCTTGAGAAGGTGGGAAAGAACTAGCAAACTTAAAAAACCTGTGTTCAGGCCGGCGCCGTGGCTCAACAGGCTAATCCTCCGCCTTGCGGCGCCGGCACACCGGGTTCTAGTCCCGGTCGGGGCCCTGGATTCTGTCCCGGTTGCCCCTCTTCCAGGCCAGCCCTCTGCTGTGGCCCAGGAGTGCAGTGGAGGATGGCCCAGGTGCTTGGGCCCTGCACCCCAGGGGGAGACCAGGAAAAGCACCTGGCTCCTGGCTCCTGGCTCCTGCCATCTGACGAGCGTGGTGCGCCGGCAGCAGCGCGCCGTCCACGGCGGCCATTGGAGGGTGAACCAACGGCAAAAAGGAAGACCTTTCTCTCTGTCTCTCTCTCTCTCACTGTCCACTCTGCCTGTAAAAAAAAAAAAAACCTGTGTTCAGACAATGTTTATTTTCTTTAGATTATTTCTCCTTATATAAAATAGTCTTTTGAAGATAACTTTTTTAGAAAATTTAAGCTAAATTTCTCTTTCATCAAGAAAAATTTACCATGTTTTTAATTCAGAATTCTGTGCTAATTAGAATTTGTTTTAGAATTTCCTTGGCTGCATAGCTGAATGAAGGGAATTTAAACACACATGCCTATATTCCTATTGTTTATCATTAATCTCAGATCAGTCATAGTCTATTAAGATGAAGGCAAAAAAATATACCTTTATCAAAATTAAGAAATAGCGTATTATTTGAGATTGCTGTGGAATTTCATAATAATTGGGTCAGAGCAGGGTTTTCCTTTTGTAGTGTGGAATGGGTCTTCATTTTTTTGAAGCTTCACAATGGATCAGTCCTATGGAATGATGCCAGGGAGGGATTGTTTCACAGATTATACCTCAGCCTGTAGCTCGCCACCCCCCCTCCATACTCCCCAGCTGCTAGAGGAGTGGTAGAGATTTTCAAGGAAATGGAACTCCTTCCTCAGTTAACTTCCAGTGTGGTGCGCCACAGAAGGCCTGACTTGTCACTCTGTACCCTAAGTGCTGAAGGCAGCTCCTGTTTGTTCTTTAACCTGGTATGTAGTTGATATATGGAAATGTCTTTTTGACTGTCTGCTTGTGTTTGTGTTTTAATAGCTCAGCTTACACAGCTGATAGGCATAGGAAAAGAAAACTTCTGGAAAACTCATCATTAAACAGCAAGTTACTAAAAGTAAATGTAAGTAATTAAATTGTATTCAAATGTAAGGATCAGTTGATCTAATCACTGTTTTGTTTTTGTTTCATTAAGCTTTATTTATTTATTTGAAGGGCAGAGTTAATAGAGAGGGAAGGTCAGAGATCTTCCATCCTGTGGTTCACTCCCCAAATGGCCACAATGGCCAGGGCTGGGCTGGACTGAAGCCAGGATCCAGCCCCTCTATCTGGGTCTCCACGTGGCTGCAGGGACCCAAGCACTTGGGCCATTTTCTGCTGCTTCCCCAGGCATATTATTAGCATGGAGCTGAATCAGAAGCGGAGCAGCCAGGACTCAAACTGGCACTCATATGGGATGCTGATGTTGCAAGGGCAGCTTAACCTGCTGCACCACAGTGCTGGTCCCTTCATTTCTGTTTTGTTACAACTCTAACATTTGATGTTAACCATTGTAAACATCTGTAACTGTGTGCTTGGATTTGGAGTATCTTACACAGTGTTGGCCAGTTGTAGTCATGGTGTGACCCCAGTGGGTCCGTCTGTGCCTGCCTTCCATCAGATTACTATTAGGCTCCTCTTAGAGAGCAGTTTGCTCTTGATGCACCTGCTCATGTACCTTATTGCTTCATTTCTATGGGCTCACCAAGACCCTTGCTTCCTTCTGTTAAAAACCCCGAGCGGTGGGGGGGATGGGGGGGGCTTGTAGCCCAGCCGCTAAGATGGTGTTTAGAACATCAGTGTCCTGTATCAGAGTACCTGTTTTTAGTGCCCTGTTCCAGCTCCTGACTCCAGCATCCTGCCGGAACAGACCTTGGGATGCAGCAGTGATAGCTCAAGTGCTCAGGTCCCATCTCCAACGGGAGAGACCCCGAGCGGGGTTCCGACTCCTGATGTGGCCTCACCCTCCTCCACCCATGCCATACCCCTACCTGGGAGTTGCAGCATTTGAGAAGTGAACCAGCAGATGGGACATCTGCCTGTTCTTTCTCTACCAGCCAGAAAAAGGTCCTTAGTGCAATTTCTCTGGGTCTGAAGTTTTGGTAAATTTCACTTTTTAAGGACTTCATTAAGATAATTTACCAGAGGTGGGTGTTTGGTGCAGCCATTAAAATACTACCTGGGATACCCACATCCTATATTTAACTGCCTGGGTTTGAATCCTGACTCTGCTTCCCATTATAGCTTCCTGTTAACATATATCCTGGGAGGTAGCAGGTTATGGCACAAGGAGACCTGGCTTGAGTTCCTGTCTCCTAGCTTCAGCCTGGCCCAATCCTGGCTGTTTCAGGAACTTGGGGAGTTAATAAAGGAAAGGAGTATCTTTCATTTGACAGAAAAGAACCAATTTCAAACTGGTGCGAGAATTTCAAATTGAAGCCTTTGGTTAGCTGTGGTGTTTCAGACAGTCGGCCGCCCTTGGCCTTTCTCACGGCCGCCTCTCGTCGCATCTTACAGGGAAGCACTGCTGCCATCTGTGCCACTGGCCTTCGGAACTTGGGGAACACGTGTTTCATGAACGCCATCCTCCAGTCACTCAGGTATGGTCACAGCACCTGACGTCCAGCGCTGCCCTCAGATCTTGTCCCTGCCACTGACTAGTGTGTGTAGCTTAGGCAGTTAGCTCACTTCCCTGTGCCTTACTTTCCTCATCAGTTAAACTGGAGATGATGGTTCCTACTTCACTGGGTAGTTGAGAAGATTAAATATTGTAATTTGGTTCATGTTCTTAGAGCACTGCCTGGCAGTAAATAGCTGTTCAGTTATTATTAACTTCCATTGCTTCCTGACTAGGCCAGAACAGGGGTCACAGCTGCCTCTGTGAAAGACCAGATAGTAAATATTGTAGTCTTCCAGGCTGTGTACAGTCTCTAGCACATGCCCCACCCCCTTTTATTTAACAACCCTTTAAAAATGGGAAGTTCACTTTTATGTATTTATTTTTAAATATTTTATCATTTATTTGAGAGGTAGAGTTACAGACAGTGAGAGGGAGAGATGGAGAGAGAGGTCTTTAATCCACTGGTTCATTCCCCAAATGGCCGCAGTGGCCGCAATGGCCAGAGCTGGGCTGATCCAAACTAGGAGCCAGGAGCTTCTTCCAGGTCTTCCACATGGGTGCAGGGGCCCAAGGACTTGGGCCATCTTCTACTGCCTCCCCAGGCCATAGGCAGAGAGCTGGATCAGAAGTGGAGCAGCTGGGACTAGAACTGGTGCCCATATGGGATGCCGGTGCCACAGGTGATGGCTTTACCCGCTACGCCACAGTGCTGGCCCCAAAACTCACTTTAAAAATGAAAGTTCCCCCGCACTAGAGAACCTTGTTCAGAGAATTTACTTCCATCATTAGTTCAGTCTTAAGTATGATCAGAAGATCAGATGTTCAGAAACTCCTCAAAATGTAACACAAGTAGTAAGAATAACGTGGCCAACTAAAAGATTTAGCCTTTCAAGCCTGAGCCATGTTAAATGAAATTGTTTTTAAAGTTGTATACTGTTAGATTTTAATGAAGCCTCAATGGCCAGAATAATTTATCTTCCCAAGCCCTGCTGCTAATGAGGAGCAGAAGGTGTATTTGATTTCTCCTTAAAGGTGCTTCTCAGCTACCTGTTCTTACCTAGAGAAGAAAGTCTAGTTACTACTGAATTTTCCTTAATGATCTTGTATAATGTAGCTAAATTGTATGGCTGGCTTCTTGGCTTGTTTTTATTTGAGATACTATTGAACACCCAGAAGCAAACACCCTGAAAAGAAATGGTGACAACCTGTATAGATAGAAGGAAAATTGGGGGATTTGAGGAACAGAGAATCTGTTTTAAGTTCTTATTAATACCTTGCAAGTCATCTATCCATCTATCTGTCCTGTTTGGTTAAACTGAGCAAAAAACATGAAGAAACTCAGTGCAAGAGATTGCATGAGTGCAACGTAAATGAGAAGCTGAAAGACCACACAATGCATACGAGGTTTCATAGAATGTTTTTTTTTTTTACCATCCTATTACATTTTTGTAAAAAATAATTTTCTTCCCTTTCTTTTAAAATAGTAACATTGAGCAGTTTTGCTGTTATTTCAAAGAACTGCCAGCTGTGGAGTTAAGGAATGGGAAAACAGCAGGAAGGCGAACATACCACACCAGGAGCCAAGGGGATACCAGTGTGTGAGTTGCAAGAATCTGTCCTTTCTGGTCTTGCGTTACAAACACCTGACTCTTACTGGTGATTTCCATTGTAATATGTGAGTTAACAGGCACACACATTTAAAAACATGTCTTCTAAAAATTGTGTTACAGTATCTAGCAATCAATATTTATTTCTGTTTATTACAACAGGCAGGATACATTTAGCACTCTGCTTACTGAGTCTCTGGAGATTGGGGTATTTTAGAATCGACATCCAGTTCCAGGTGTAGAATAACATGGATATCATTAATCTGTATGAATTGATTTCTTCAACAGTGCTAGATAAATCTCTTGGCTAAAAAGAAATTAATCTGTAGTTAAGAAACTAATTACAAGACAACACAGTCAGCCTGTAGTTGGTCTGTACAAGGGGAAAAAATGGCCAAGTGTTTATTAAGGACTAACTTTGGATTCAAATTCTGTGCAGCCCTGCCATATTTGAGGTTCAGAAGGTCTATCATAATATAAGGGGCACATTTTTTAATAGCTCAGCTGTGCTGAAATAGAGCTGGAACTTACCATAATCTGTATATAAGTAATGCTTCCCCTGCCTGCCCATCTCCACTGCCATGTCACCCCTTCCCACTAATTCTGAAAGGCCTTTCAGAATCTGAAACTATGCTGTTTCAGCGGCCGTGAGAGAGGAGTGTGGAACACGTTAGAAGAGTGAATGTTTCGGATGGAGCCACTGCGTGGAAACCTGTAGAGCCAGGCATTGAAGAGGCGTGGAAGGGCATCACCGAGTGCTGTTGGAATGAGTGTCTTTGGTAGCAGCATTTGAGATGAGCTGGCAGTGCTGGCATTCAAGGAGACTTCAGTCAGGTTGTCGGGGACAGTGGTGACATGAAGAGAAGAAAATGCATGGGCATGGAGGTTAAAGGGCAGAGTTACTGGTACTCATGTGTCAGTGTCATCTAGGGTTTAAATACAGACTGCAGAAATCCCCTCTGGCTAATTTAGACAGAAAAGGAATTTACTGAAGGCCTATAAATGAAATAACCAGTACTGGATGGGGAGAAAATCCGTTTTTTGGATCCTGGGTAGTCAGCACCATACCACCCTCCCTCTGTCAACTGTCGTGTAAGGAGGCCTCTGCAGCATGACCCTGGGGACCTTAGAGCCTAGCTGCTGCTGCTTTTGCTGTCCCTGGATTCTAGATGATGGTCTGTGCCACCGGAGTGGACTGGGTGCTATTCCTGCTTCAGACAAGCAGAGTCTGTGCCGCATAGCTTTGTCCTGAGTGCCAGGGAAGCTGAGACAGTATCTGACTTTTTTAACCAAGACTCAGGAGGAGTAGAATTACATAGGAAGAGGGTTCAGGCACTGGGAAGTCAAAAATGCAATTTATATCCAAAGGATCTACTAGATAGAAGGGTGCAGAAAGACGATATTAATGAAGTGTCTAAGAATATGGTAGTTATATTGACAGACATGAGAAATTGAGGAGGTGTATCCCTTTAGCTGTATGCATAGAAAACCAAAAGTAACAATGGCTTACACATCCCTGACTTATTTTCTCATGTGAAAGTCAGAGGTTATCTGTCTAGGGCTGTTTCACGAAGTCATCAGCTGCTGGCTTCCTGTTCCAGCTGCCCTAGGGTGTGGCTCCCATGCCCAGAGTCCAGAATAGTGCTGAGTGCCACCACTGCCTCCTCTTTCCGGCTAGTGGAGAGAGGGAAGGGGTTAGTAACAACTACTGTTCTTGCCTGTAAGATTTCCCGGAAGTTGGACATCCAGTTTTTATTGTGGGAGTTCACATGCCTGACAGAAAATGGAAGTTCCAGTCCTGGATATCGAGGGAAGTAAGAAGAAATGGAAGGTACTTAAGAAATGTAGCACACAAGAGGACCTTCAGAAAACTGTGTTGGAAAAAAGGAACCTGAAGAAAAATGGTCCTGAGAAGATCAATTTCAGATTTGGATTTGAGAGGATAGGTGTGGTTGTGCTCGCTGAAGTCCCGGGGCCACATGAACTCTGAGAGGAGCAGACGGTTGCAGACTGAAGTCTGGGAGGTGCTTCTCGTGAGCAGCAAGAAGGCAAATGCAGGAGATGGAGGGAAAGATCACATGCAAATGGGGCAGTGCTTTTCTCTTGATGTTAACCATGTGGTTACAAAGCTAGTTCTGCAGTAATTATACCTTTGAGATGCTCTTATTTTGCTGTCAGACTTAGTTCAGAAAAGATTAGACCCTTTTTAAGTTTTCATTTCTGTGTTACACATTTTAGATGAATGGACTCTGCACTGAAGGAGCCTCTGTCTGCTGCTAAGGGTGTCCTCCCTTCCTCTCTTCCAGGTCTCTGGTAGAAGAGTTCAGAAAGACACTCTGTGCTTTATGGCAAGGCAGCCAGACTGCATTTAGCCCTGAGTCCTTATTTTATGTTATTTGGAAGATTATGCCGAATTTTAGGTAAGTGTAATTTAAAGAAGTGTACTTAAAAACATTAATATTAATCTTTGCATTGTTCCTAAATTTCATTTCCAATAAATGGTGGTATTCTAAATAATAAAGACTGTTTTTTTGTTTTATTTTTTTCTTTTAGAAGAGCAGATGTTAAATACATCTGACCTAATAAATGTGTTTATTTGAAAAACAGACATTAGAAATGTCTTTAGGGGCTGGCACTGTGGCATGGCTGCTGCCTGCAGTACCGGCATCCCATTTGGGCACCTGTTTCAGTCCCGGCTGTTCTACTTTCAATCCAGCTGAGAAAGCAGCAGAAGATGAACCAAATCCTTGGGCTCCTGCACCTGTGTGGGAGACCAGAGGAAGCTCCTGGCTCCTGGCTTGGATCAGCCCAGCTCTGGCCATTGCAGCCATTTGGGCAGTGAACCAGCAGATGGAAGACCCCTCTTTCTCTCTCTCTCTCTCTGCCTTTCAAATAAATAAAATAGAAATGTGTTCAGGGGAAGGCACTGTAGCACCACTTGGGACACTCACATACCATATGGGAGGGCCATCAACTCTGTGCTTCCAATCCAGCTTCCTGCTAATGCAACTGGGAAGCAGCAGATGATGACCCAAGTACTTGAGTTTCTGCCACCCATATAGGAGATCCAGCTGGAGTTCCCAGCTCCTGGCTTTTTAAAAAGACGTACTTGTTTGAAAGGCAGAGTTTCAGGGGTGGTGGGGGTGGGCACAAAGGTGGGGAAGGAGGAGATATCTTCCATCTGGTGATTCACTACCCAAATGTCCACAACAGCCAGAATCTGATACTCCATCTGGGTCTCCCAGGTGGGTGGCAGGCACCCAAGTACTTGGACCATCATTTGCTACCTCCCAGGCAGCTCATCAGGAAGCTGGATTGGAAGCAGGAAGTAGTTCCAACTGGCACTTCTTCCATATGGGATCTGGGCGACCAAGTGGTGGCTTAACCTGCTGAACCACAGTGCCTGCCCCTGAAATAATTAAGTCTTAAAAAAAAAAAGAATTAATGATTTTTAAAAAATCTTTAACAAAATATAGGGCATTTTGTTGTTATAAAAACAAAGCCATTATAAATAACTTACGTGTGCTAGGAAAACATACTGGGTAAAATTTATTTGATTCTTTTAAGATCTTTTTTTTTTTTTTTTTTTTTTGACAGGCAGAGTGGACAGTGAGAGAGAGAGACAGAGAGAAAGGTCTTCCTTTGCCATTGGT
Source organism: Sylvilagus floridanus (assembly GCA_949820135.1). Taxonomy (NCBI): domain Eukaryota; kingdom Metazoa; phylum Chordata; class Mammalia; order Lagomorpha; family Leporidae; genus Sylvilagus; species Sylvilagus floridanus. Next base: position 71,545,085 of record OX463239.1, read on the forward strand.
TCACCCTCCAATGGCCACCGCGGCTGGCGCGCTGCAGCTGGCGCACCGCGCTCATCCGATGGCAGGAGCCAGGTGCTAGGTGCTTTCTCCTGGTCTCCCCATGGGGTTCAGGGCCCAAGCACTTGGGCCATCCTCCACTGCCTTCCCGGGCCACAGCAGAGAGCTGGCCTGGAAGAGGGGCAACCGGGACAGAATCCAGGGCCCCGACCGGGACTAGAACCCGGTGTGCCGGCGCTGCAAGGCGGAGGATTAGCCTGTTGAGCCACGGCGCCGGCCTTAAGATCTTATATAAAGAATTACCACCATGCACTATCTTAGTATTCAAAAAAAAAAAAGTTCCAAATATAACCAGTGCAAATCCATGTTGTTGTGTTTCCTGTTCTGGTCTCTGATCTCGAAGCTCTGGGAGGACTACAGATTCATGTTCTAGAAGGTAGCTGTGCCACAACCCGCATCCTCTGAGGAGTCCTGCCTCTCTCCTGGGCTGGTCATCGCTGTCGAGATGCAGACAGTGACAGTCAGGCACTGCATGCGTTAGCAGCCTTTGACGCTCTCTACTGATTTTTTCCTTCTGAAGCAAGTCATGGTTCTTAGTTGTCATCCTTGTGGCGTCCAGTGTACATCCCTCTCCTTTCAAAAAATGAAAACAAAGACCAAACAGCAGCCTGTGGTAGAACTTATCTTGCCTTGCTGCCTGGTAGATGATGTTGTTAGTATAGAGAAATACTTAGAAGACAAGAACTTAAAAGGATGCATTTTTTGCCTTGCTGAAAAGTTTAGCCTTCAGGGTGACGTGACATGACATGAGTAACTTCTATTTGTCCTGGTCTTTGCTTCTTTTATGTATCCTGTCACATAAATTTCCTCTTAGGAGAGATGAATTTTTATAAGAATTTTAGAATTCCATGGCTCTTAAGTAGGAAAGGTAGAAATGACTGCTAATTTTCCACTAGTCAGATTTGGACTCAGTATAAAATTTCTAACATAATCAGCTAGTTAGACCTTTGATAGGGATTTAATCTTTGTGTTTATTACTATATAACAAGAGTTTACATTTAATGAGTACCTACTGTGTGACAGGCACTTGGTATCTTATATCTGATGTTCATTTAAAAACAAGCAATACCAAAATTCATGCTAAGGTGGGAAGTATTGCCCCCCATTTTAGAGAAGAAAACAGAAAGGAGAAGCAGCTTGTTCCATCTGATACGTCTATAGCAGGTGTTTATGGAGTCTGGAGATCAATGGATATGGTCCTAGTCATTTGTCCACATGCTTTGAGTGCAGCCCTCTAATTTTCTACACCTCTCCCGGGTCCCGCTGGTGACCAGAGTCCCTCATTCTTGAGAGTTTGGAGACAGCTTCAGGCTTTTATGCCACAGAATCCTGCATTTCCTCTAAATCTTAACATATCTCTGCCCTTCTGGTTCCTGTTGCCCACCCGTCAGCATGATCTCATTGTTAGCTACTTAACACATTCTAATATTCCTAATGAAGGGAAGAAACCTTTAGAGAAGTCATCCAGGTTGAGGAATTCAGCATAGCCTCTGCGATGATTTCTGAGATGCATGGATTCTTAAATTTCCCTAACAGTGATGAGAATAAGATGCTTTAGTATTCTTAGAAGGGCTTTCTCTTAATTTTGCAATGATTGAAATTGTTCCCATTTTCATAAAACTGAAGAATAGGCTTTGTCTTGATTAGATCTAGAGATTATCTCATGGGTAGAGCTGTAGTGCAGGACCACTACACAGCACACAGGTGTGACACTGGGGTGGGCTTTGTCCTTAGAGCTCAGGTTCTATTAGGTGTGCAAGGTAGGTCCTTGTGACAGACCTTTGGGGAAGTGCAGTTGAGTCTGGAATTCTGTTTCTGTTTATTTATAATCCCAAAATAAATTTCATTTGAATTTAAAAATCACATTTTCCTAGATTCACAAATCATAATATCAGGATAGCTTGATCCCTTGGAATGAAGACTGAAATCTCTGAAATCCAAACATGGATGTAGACATAGGAACAACTTTCACCTAGGGAAGGAAAAAACACACTCTGAATGTAATCGGCAGCTTGGATATAGGAACCATCAAGGCTTTTCTTTCTTTTTTCTCACTCTAGTCAAAGCCAGTCATCTAACAGGGTAGATTTTCCTAAAGTTTTGACCTTTTCCATATGTATCTCTACTTAAGTACTATATTTCTTATGGCGTCCTAGTATCCCCAGCTCTTCTGAGCCTTTTCTTTCTTATAAAAATACTTTAAAATTTACTTTAATAGGCAAAGTATACATAGTTCAGAATTCAAAAGGTTAAAAAGAATATGCACTGGGTGTTTTTTCTTTTGCTGTCTTCCCAGGAAGTCACTGTTTTCTAGCTACAGACTGAGTTCCTAGATTTTGTGTATCCTTTCACTGACTGCTAATCTGGGTATATAGCAAGTGTGCATGTGTGCATGTGTGTAAATGTTAACATGAATGGTAATGTCCTTTTTTTCTACTTCAAGATTATTCATATGTATAAATAGCTTCATCCATTTTATAGTTGTGTCATAATTTGTGTAAGAGTTCCCTACCAGTGGTTATAGACCATTTCTAATCTTTTGCTGTTCCAAACAATGCTACAATGAATAGTCTTATGCATACATGTGAAACCATCTAAAAGAGTAATTTTTGGGTCAAAAAGTGATGCTTTTGTAATTTTGATAGTCTTTTCTGCTAGCTTTTGCTACTTCTTGGCTTCCTTAACATGTCTGTGCTGTTGCCTGGCTGTGTTTGCCTGTGCGTGCTTCTGCGTACGGTATTACTCTGTGGGTCCTCTTTCTTTATGATCCAGCTTCATACTAACACCCTCTTAGAAAGTCTTTTGATGATTCAAATCAGGTCATAGTGGTTATTCCATTGCTTTTTATATTATACATATACTGTTTTTACTTTTCTTGTACAACTTAACATATTTGCCTTGACTTCCCAAAACAGAGTTCTTTAGTTTTTTCCATCAATTATTGTTTTAAAATAATGGATGAATAAGTTGCTGAAACATTTATTTATTTGCTAGCTGTCTGCATGTGATACTCTAACAGTAATCCTTTGGTGTGTTCGTGAATATAGAGGGGCTTAAAAAGTACTATGCTGTTGATATATTTAAACAGTGTAGTTTTTCTTGCTAGAATTTTGCTATTTGTGTATGTAAACACAAATACATTTTTGTCTTTTCATTTTATGGTGCTTTTATTTTGAGGAAACTCAGCCACGATTGGTGCCAAACACTGGCTGGAAATAGCTAAATTTAACCTATTTTGCTTTTACAAGTATTTTGGCCAAGACAGAAACTTGAATTCTCTTATGAATATTAAATATGAACACAACCTAAAGTTCTGAGATGCGTTAAGTATTTTAAAGGAAGTTTGTTCTAGAATGATAAAATTTGATTCTATAGAGGCATTTCCTGTTCCTTATTGGATCTCACCATTTCAAGATTGTGGACTGTGATCCAGTAGCAAATAGAAGAGATAATATGAGTGTGTGGGGCTTATATGAAAATAAATATAACTCCCCACATTTGCAGTAAAAAAAAGATCATGGACTGGCACTGCTGAACACAGAGTGGTCCCTGGTGCATAGCTGCACGTCCCAGCTGTGTTTCTTGTAGCACACCTGCGTGTCTGTGTTCTGTGGTGTGTGTTTCATTATTTGAAATGGTTGCTTTTTATAGTCCGGCACAAGCAGAGTAACATTTTCTTTGACTGTTTTTCACTGGAATGTTTCCTGAAGATTGGGGTACCTCTGACTTGTGTTCATTGTGCCACAGCTTTCTGTGAAGAGATGGCTGCCCCCATGGTTGCGGGTGCCATGCTTCAGCGGTGGGCTTCCTTCTTGGTCCCCCCAGCAGAGGGGACGCCGAGGCTGCCAGAGGCTCTCTGGGTTGGCGGTGTGCCCTCCAGCTGTTACACTCCGTGTTAAAAAGGGAGCCAGTGTCACTTCCCTCGCCTCCCCTCTTCTCTCCCAACCTGTCACAGAGACAGGCTCATGGCTCTTCATGAATAATGTCCTCCCTAATTCACACACAGCTGTTTGGTGACATTGCTGAAGTCTGTGTTCCAAATACCACACCCTGAATGTGGAGAAAAGCCTAAGATGACTGCAGAGGGAATTCTGAAGACCAGATTACGTAACTGGGGAATGACTGAAAAGCTAACTGAAGTGTGTTGAATTTAACATTCTAAATAATACTGATTAAGGTTTTCAGATAAGTCAATGAAATGATATATTCAAATTTTTAAAAATGGAATTATAGATGTCTTTTCTGTCAGAGTCAGAAAAATTGCCCCCTATAAAAAGGCAGACACTGTTTCCTGGTGCATTTACAAGCTGTAACAGATGCTCATGTAGTTCAAGTCGGCGTTTGCAGGGCGGGTATTTGGCCTAGCAGATGAGATGCTGATATCTTACATTGGAGAGCCTGGGTTTGATTCCCAACTCTGGCTCCCAACAATGCAGACCCTGAGAGGCAACAGTGATGGCTTGAGTCAGTGGATCTCTGCCACCCACAAGGGAGACCTGGGTTGAGTTCCCAGCTCCCTACTTTGGCTCAGCCCAGCCCATTACAGGCCAGGAGGCGTAAATCAGCCAACAGGAGCTCACACCTGGTTTTTCTGTGTCTCTCAAGTAATTTGTTTAATGAATATTTGTAATAGTATAAGATTTTTTATTTTTTTAAATTTGGGGAGGCATAGAGACAGAGTGAGCTCCCATCCACTGGTTCACCCCACAGATACCTGCCAGGACCAGGACTGGAAACAGTCCAGGTCTCTTATTTGGGGAAGAGACTCAACTACTTGAGCCATTACCTGCCACCTCTCAGGGTCTATTTTGGCAGGAAGCTGGACTTGTTAGCCAAAGCCAGGCATTGAACCTGGGCACTCTGATAAGAAATGTGGACATCTTGACTGCTAGGCCAAATAGCCATGTTCAAAATAATGCATTTTGAAACATCATAGTATAATTGAAAAGCTCATTAATGTACATTAGATAGATTTTGAAAAACAAAAAACAAAAAACAAAACTAGACAGCTCCCATGCACTGGTTCACTCCCTAATTACCTACAACAGTCAGAGCTGGGGGTTCAATCCAGGTCTTCTACATGGGTGGCCAGGGTCCAGCCACTTGAGCCATCACTACGTCCCAGGGTCTGCAGTAGCAGGAAGCTGGAAACTGGAGCCAGGGCCAGAAATGAAGCAGACTGCTTTTAAAAAGAGATGGTTATGCATTCATGATAACAATGCACACTGATATAACTACAGGGTACTGGTTTTCACGACATTTTAGGAAAATAATGTAGGGTATGAATGAAATTTTTTGTATGTGTTAGAATTTCAAATAATACTAATCTTACCTATTGAGGCATGGGGAAAAAATGGACATTGTGTTAACTAAGTTAAAAGCACGTCCTTAGGTCTGTAAAGGAATCTATTAGTCAGCTTTTCATTATTCTAACTAAAATACTCAAGGGAAGCTTCTTGGGAAGGAAAAGGTTTATTTTGGCCTTCGGTGTAGAGGTCACAGTTCAGGACCAGGCGGCTCCGTTTATCTGGTGTCTGGTGGAGGCTGGCTGTGGTGTAGTGGAACAGTCATGTGAGCCAGGAAGCAGAGAGAGGAGCCAGGCCCAACACAGCCAAAATAACCACGCCTCTGAGTTCTGATGAGAACTTCCTCCTGAGGGCGACCCCCGCCCCCTGTGACCAAAGACCTGGCTCCACCTCCTCAGCACCACAGTTAGATGAAGTCTTAATTAGATCACTCTGAATCCATCAACCTTTAAAAGTTAAACATCTGTATGAGTTTGGAGAGCCAAGTTCTGTTTAATCCATAACAAGGAGCTACCAACTTTAAATGCTTTTGACTGTAAATTTTTAACATTTTTACTCATGAGCCTTAAATGCATGAATGTATTTTATATTTAGTTGCTATACACAATAGTTTAGAAGAAGCTGTAGTGAAATGCTAAAGTGACATCTGATTTTTAAGTTCCATACTTAAGGGAGATTGTTTTCATAAAGTACAATTTCCAGGAAAATACATATTGAAGGAAACTCTGATTGAAAGAAATCTTGTTTGTGGAACTGTGGCTTGAGTGCTTTGACCAGAAAAACTTAGAAGACTGAAGAGAACTTCCATGCTGGCAAGCTACCTTTTCTTTTAGTTTTGTAGAAGTATTCAATATAATATCGCTTTATTTATTTTGTTAAATAAATCTATCCAGACCTTCTACCTCTGCCTCTTCATTACAGTTCACTTGTGCTTGACCTGTAGCTTCCTGTCTGAGGATAGTGTAAGAAGCAATCTAAGAATATATATATATTCAAGTTTTAGCATAGATCATGACTGGGGAGTGAACTAGTAGATGGGAGCTCCCGCTAAGAAGTTTTTTAATGTTTATAGTATTTATTTCCCAAAGATGTCTTTTGGATCAGATTAGGAGGCAGATAGAGAATATTAGACATCTTTAATTACTTAGGTAAAGTTTTTCTTCTTTCTGCCAGTGTTTAGAATCTTCTAACCTAAGGAGTTAGTGTTGGGTTCCCTCCTTCTCGTGGCGGGGGCTGACGTGGGACTCGGTGCGGGTGTGATGTGAAGTGTTAGCGTGTGACTTCTGGAGAGGCCGTGTGGAGCAGTGGGAGGCGCCAGCGTCTTGCTCCGGTCTGTCACTGTGTGGTAGGACTCGGGCAGTCACATGCTCCCCTTTTGCCCTTTAATTTCCTCATCTCTGAAGTGAAGAGGTCAGCTGAGGGGATCGTGACGAATCCAGGTAGCTCTGATGTCCTGTGGGTTTCAAACATACTTTTACTGCACTAGAATTCTTTCTTGGAGACGGCTTTCCTGTGTTGTGCTGCGATCCTTCCTGGCACTCTCCCCTCTGGGCGGTGGAGCCTCCCCAGTGACCGAGTGTTTCTGTTTGCTTCAAGGGGCTACCAGCAGCAGGACGCACATGAATTCATGCGCTACCTTTTGGACCACCTACACTTGGAGCTCCAGGGCGGTTTCAATGGTGTTTCCCGCTCAGCAGTTCTGCAGGAGAATCCCACTCTGCCTGCAAGTAGCAAATGCTGCATGTAAGATTTAGTTTCTTTTTGCTTTTTAGGTGGATCGCAGACGTTTCTGTTGGGGTTGCCATGTGTTAGACTTACAGTGGAAGGTGGAAGGGGTTCTTGGACATTTCCTGAAACTTAGGGGCACCCGACCCTGTGACCAGATGGACCAGCTTGTGCCCCTGCCCCCAGACCAGAGGCGTAGTGTATTTACATCTTAGTGGAGTTCTGATGGTGGTTGTTTGTTGTAGATTATTTTTATACTTAAAACAGAAAATATTTGTGTTATCTGGCCTTAAGACTTTCTTCCAAATGTAGCAAGTAATGTATGAGACTTAATTTTCATATATCAGAATAATTATTTGTTCACTAAAAAACAAAAGCTTAAACATTTTGAAGCTGAGTGTTCCTAAAATTCCATTTTGAAGCCATTTTTCTATGACTTTTTTAATTAAATCAAGATATTTTTAGGTTCTAGAAATTTTCTCTTGTCCCTCCATATTAAAAAAAAAAAAAAAAAAAAAAGGCCGGTGCCGTGGCTCAATAGGCTAATCCTCCGCCTTGCGGCGCCGGCACACTGGGTTCTAGTCCCGGTCGGGGCGCCGGATTCTGTCCCGGTTGCCCCTCTTCCAGGCCAGCCCTCTGCTGTGGCCAGGGAGTGCAGTGGAGGATGGCCCAGGTGCTTGGGCCCTGCTCCCCATAGGAGGCCAGGAGAAGCACCTGACTCCTGCCTTCCGATCAGCACAGCGCGCCAGCCGCGGCGGCCATTGGAGGGTGAACCAACGGCAAAAAAGGAAGACCTTTCTCTCTGTCTCTCTCTCACTGTCCACTCTGCCTGTCAAAAAATATAAATAAATAAATTAATTAAAAAAAAAAACCCTTTTGGATGGCTTTCTCATGTTCTGATAGCCCAGAGCACATACTAGATCAGAACGTTTGTTTTGCTTGAGAAGGGATGATTCACTCTTTCCACCTGCATTTTGGTCAATTATAATTTCCTTTTCAAATCTGTTGAAAGATTTTGTTAGTATTGACCTACACAGGAAAAGGACTTAAAAGAAACAAGCTCACCAGAGAGGAGAAGAGAGTCATTAATGTCTCAGGGTCACCATAGTGCTGCCTGGCAGTCCGTGCATCTGACTTAGCAAGGCTGGGGCGGTTCAGTGACGGGGCAGCCTCACGGCCAGCCGGGCAGCAGCGCAGAAGGGCAGCCGTGTGGCCTGCCGTCGCCATCCTCGTTTGTCCCTCTCCATCCTGGAAGCTAATTAGAGTCCAGTGCAGAAAGGGAAGAACCTGTGACTGGGTAGAATTGTTCTGCCTGCTAGCACCAAATTAAAAATAGTATAAAATGAAAATTTTGGTTTGTATTTTATCTTGGCACATTTATACACAAAGGTTATCACATGGGCTCCAGGATAGTCTGTGTGAGGCGAGAGGGGTCTGTGCTGTTACCCTTTTGGTGTCCAGGCATCCTTGAGGACCACTCTGGATAATGCTTAAGGGCGTCTTTTTAGTTTCCAATGAATTTGCAGTATTAAAATTTTTACCCTTTTGTGACATTTTCAAGAATAGTAATTGCAAATTCCATTAGTTAGGAAACAGAAAAAATTTGTCATAAAATATTAAAAATTCAGATTTCTTAATTTCCTTCACTGTCACTTTTAAAGATATTTGCTAAAACCAGAGAACGGTCTCCCGTGCAGACACACCCACCCCTGCTGAAGGCGGCATGGTGAAGGTGGGAAGGCAGAGGGATACACGGCAGATGTATCTTTTTGGTACATAAAAAACCATTTGTGTCAAAGTAAGGGAAGTTAGTACAAGAGCCAGTCCAAGTATTCAGTCTGCAAACACTCTTGGTGCATAGGTAGAAGTAGAATGGTGATTTTGACATGTATTTACCAATTTTCCTTTAAACTGAATGGCATACACATCAGATAGCCAGAACTTGATTAGCATTCATTTTTCAGAGGAAGTGATTATCAAGGAAGGACTACACTGAGTTTAAATGAACTGCTTTTTTTTATAAACCACATATTTGAGAGGCACATCTCAAACAGATGAGGGTTTGTGTGCTTCATCTCCTCATGTACTCCTCAAATGCCCACAACAGCCGGGCTTGGGCGAGGATGAATCTAGCAACCCAGGACTCCCACAAGAGTAGCAGGGACCCAAGTACTTGGGCCATCATCTGCTGCCTTCCCAGGTGCATTGGCAGGAAGTTGGATCAGAAGCAGAGGAGGCAGGACTTGAACTGACTGAGATGGGATGTGGACATTCCAAGTGGCAGCTTAGCCCACTGTACCACAAAACATACTCCCCTATGCTGTTTTTTAATGAAGCCATTTCCATTTTACTTAAGGCAGCTTTCTATGTGAACATCAGTGTGAAAGGGTCAGTTGTTTTAACACCTTTGCATTCAGATTTGTTTGATACGTTTGTGATACAGATACTAAATGTAAAACCTAAAACTGTGTCCTACAGTTCCTAATGGATCTTTTTTTTTCAAAAGCTAGTATGTTTTACAAACATGCTCTGGAAAGAAAAAACTACAGTCTACTTCTTTTGTTAGTAAAGGAATCAACTTTTCTTACAAGAGAATTGCTTAGAGGTCAGTGTTGTGGCACAGTGGGTTAAGCTGCTGCCTGTGATGCAAGCATCCCACTTCTGATCCAGCTCCCTGCTAATGTGCCTGGGAAAGCAATGCAAGGTGGCTCAAGTCCTTGGGCCCCATGCACCCATATGGGAGACCCGGCAGAAGCTCCTGGCTCCTGGCTTCACATCAGTCACGGTCTGGTGTTGAGGCCATGTGGGGAGTGAGCCAGCAGATGGAAGCTTGCTCCCTCTGTAACGCTTTCAAATAAATAAATCTTGAAAGAAAAAAAAACTGCTTGGATAGGGTTTGTGTGCTTCATCACTGCAGTGGGCTTAATTTGGAATGGCTCAGAAAATGCAGTTCAGAAGATTAGGAGTAACTGACTACAGGTGACAGAAACCACCTCTAATTGCTAGTAGCAAAAAGGACATTTACTGGCTCAAGTAGCTACATCAGTGCACAAAGATCAATATACAAACCTTTACAATCAAAACTACCTCAATATCAGCTAGTAATATATTGGTTAAATCAGGAGAAGGAGCATGGGGTTAAGAGCATCTGCTCAGGCCAAAGCAACTGTGTCACCTTGGGCCACATTTCTTACATTTTGGGCCTCACTTCTTGAAATGCAAAATGGGGATAGCAGTATCTACCTTACAGAACTGTTGTGGAGCTGACTGGATTAATGCATGGAAAGTACTGAGATTGGAGCCGGCCCGGCAAGTGCTGTGTCGGTGCCTGCGATTCACGCTCTGACTGGTGCACTTCCGCAGTTGTTCTTGCATCCATACTGTGGAGGCTGCGCTGCTCTCAGAAGAGTGAGACACTTGTTCAGGGTACTTATGTATGGAAAACAGAGCAAGCAGCAGGTATAATCTGACTGCACACTGGTAACATTGTGACAAATGCTGCAAGTACCTTCTTGTGGGTCAGCACTCCCCTGCAAGCTCTTTGCACTGCACAGGTGTAACTTCACCTTCACCCAGCCTCTGAGGCAGGTGCCCCTCCTACTCCTGTTTTACGTTTGATGGAGTGCAGGCAGTAAGAGGCCAAGTAACATTAGGGCAGGTGGTTTTTTATTGTTTGTGAAGCATACTAGAATTTAAAAAGAAAATCCTGGAGAGGCAGAAAGAGAACTCCCCTGTGCTGGTTCACTCCCCAAATACCCACAGCAGCTGGGGCTAGACCAGAACCTGGGAACTTCATCCAGGGTCCCCCATGTCGGTGGAAGGGTCTCAGGTGTTTGAGCCATCACTGCTGCCTCCTAGGAGCCGCATGAGCAGCCAGCTGGAGCCAGGAGCAGAGCTGTGGGTATTGAACCCAGTTCCTCTCAAGTGGGATGTGGGCGTCTTAACTGCCTGTCCTAAACCCCAACCTGCATAGTGTCATTCTACATGCCCAGAGTTTTCAATTGTGAGGTCTCATCTCCAGCAGGAATGACTAAATCTATATTAAATTCCTTTACCTCCTTTTCCCCAAATCTCAGTGATGACTGTCTAAAAATTTAAAACTATGTCAGATTGAGGATATGGTGCAACGTCGGGTAACATTGAGAATTCCCTGTAACAAGTGAGGGCTTTCCAAGATGCAAATAACAAAGGCGGTTCCCCTTTTCTAAGGGATATTTGCAGGGTGGAGGGGCGAGGATAGAAGGGGCCATCTTGCCCTGTGGTACATCATATATGTGCAATGTTGATTGTAACAGCAATGGGCACTGGAAGTAGTGGGACTGGAAGAGGGGCTTGAGGGGTGGCTGGTGGCTTGAACTTTATTCAGCATATGTCTATATAGCTTTGAGAGTATTGTATTTTGTAATTGAAATATAAATGATATATTCCCCTAAAGGGAATAATCTATAGGCTATTATTTTTATTTTTAATGTCAGGATGTCTTTTTACTAAGATGTTTTCCTGTGGTGATTTTCTCTAGAAATGGAGCATCTACAGTTGTCACAGCTATATTCGGAGGCATTCTCCAAAACGAGGTTAACTGCCTCATATGTGGGACAGAATCTAGAAAGTTTGATCCGTTCCTAGGTAAGACATCTTTGGCAAGTAGATGGATATTAAGACAGTAGAGAGCAATCTTCATAAATGTATCAGTTTTTGAAATTATCTTTGAAATATACTTCTATGCCTTTAACAGTTCTCTGCTTTCTTGCCTCCTTTTAAGACCTTTCATTAGATATTCCAAGTCAGTTCAGAAGTAAGCGCTCTAAGAATCAAGAAAATGGGCCAGTTTGCTCACTACGAGGTAAGGATATTCTCATGTCCTAAAATTCCTGTTTTGGATAGACTGGATTTATATAAGCTCCATTTGTATTGCCATGTGACTAATATCTTTAATGATTCTTTGCTATAACTTCAAAAATGTCACACCTGAATGTATTCTGCTACACAAAACCATTCCATTTAATAATAATGTCTGTCACCAGAGACTAGGTAAAGCACAAACTACTACTCACCTTTCTCTTTGTCTTAATACTGACTTTAAGACTGAAGGTCAATCACAAGAAGTTTTATGACCAAATGAAATGGTTTATTCTATGGACATTGCACTGGTTTCTGTAGAAAGAATGAATACTCAATGAAGCTACCTAAGTGAATGTTGTTATTCTTTTGTATGAATAGTATCTTGAGAAATTTATTGATATAACTGTCAGTTAAGCCGGAGGTTTTGCTTTTAACTAAGATTAGTGAAATTCACATTTACTTTGGGAGATTTTGACTAAAGTTTTTACATCTTAAGATTTTATCCTTGACTATCAGTATACAGGCAAGTCACCATAAAAATGACTGATTGTTACTGCTAGTCATTTAAAGAAACTAGGATTAGACAAAAGGGGGACCTAGTCTGTTGTCTGTCATAAACTTTACATTGAAGTTCCTAATTTCTATGTTCACCAAAAATAACTCTTCAGGGGTTAGCATTATGGTGCAGTGAGTTAAGCCACTGCTTGCAACGCCAGCATCCCATAGTGGAGTGCTGGTCCAACCTGTGCTGCTCTGCTCCTGATCCAAGCTCCTGCTAACACACCTGGGGAGGCAGCAGATGTTTCAAGTCCTTGAGCCCCTGCCATCCATGTGGAAGGACAGGGTGGAGTTTCTGGCTCCTGGCTTTGGCCTGGCCCAGATCTGCCTTGTGCAGCCATTTGGGAAGTAAATCAGTGAATAGAACATCTCTCTCTCTCTTGTTCTCCCTTTCAAATAAATTAATTAATCTTCATAAAATATGTATCTTTTAAAATTATTAAGCATTTTTTAGTATTATGATTGTGTGTGTATGTGTGTCTAGATGGCATACACTTTTTGTTTTTGAGAGGCAGGGAGATACTTAGCTTCCACCTACTGGTTCACTCCCCAAGTACTTACATAGCCTGGGCTGGGCGGGGCCTGAAGCCACCAGGAATGCAATCCAGATCTCCCATTTCTTGAGCCACCGCCACTGCCTCCCAGGGTCTGTGTAGCAGGAAGCAGGAGATAGGCTTTAGAAAGAAAATCCAACCCCAGGTGCTCAGATGTGAGATGTGGACTTTATTCATTAGATCAAATTCACACTCCAACACATACAACTTTTAAAAAAATGTACTGTCTAGTATGGTAACCCTAAGTCATGTGTAGCTATTGAAATAGAAGTTAGGCCGGCACCACGGCTCATTAGGATAATCCTCCACCTTGAAGCGCTGGCACACCAGGTTCTAGTCCCAGTCGGGGTACCGGATTCTGTCCCGATTGCCCCTCTTCCAGGCCAGCTCTCTGCTGTGGCCAGGGAGTGCAGTGGAGGATGGCCCAAGTGCTTGGGCCCTGCACCCCATGGGAGACCAGGAGAAGCACCTGGCTCCTGCCATCCCGATCAGTGCGGTGTGCTGGCCACGGCGGCCATTGGAGGGTGAATCAATGGCAAAGGAAGACCTTTCTCTCTGTCTCTCTCACTGTCCACTCTGCCTGTCAAAAAAAAAAAAAAAAAGAAAAGAAAAAAAGGAATAGAAGTTAATCAAGGCTGGCGTCGCAGCTCAATAGGCTAATCCTGCACCTGCGGCGCAGGCACACCCAGTTCTAGTCCTGGTCAGGGCGCCGGATTCTGTCCCAGTTGCTCCTCTTCCAGGCCAGCTCTCTTCTGTGGCCCAGGAAGGCAGTGGAGGATGGCCCAAGTGCTTGGGCCCTGTACCCGCATGGGAGACCAGGAGAAGCACCTGGCTCCTAGTTTCAGATCAGCGCGGTGTGCTGGCCGTGGTGCACTGGCCGGGGCGGCCATTGGAGGGTGAACCAACGGCAAAGGAAGACCTTTCTCTCTGTCTGTCTCACTGTCCACTCTGCCTGTCAAAAAAGAAAAAAAAAAGTTAAAATAAAATTCAGTTTAGTCCCACAATTTAGGTGCTAAACGACCAGATATGGCTACTATACAAAGTACTTGAGTACTACAGAAAATTCTACTGGCCAGTGCTACAGTAAAACAAATTATCTAGTAGAAAAATAACTTTATACTGTGGAAGAGACTGGCTTCCCTGTGTTGTCGGCCTTCTATGCTTTGTGAGACATTTGGTAAATTGTAACTAGGGAAGCAACAAGGTCTTGCTTGTGGCTTGGGTAATCTCTGGAAATGGCTCAAGGGGCGACTGCAAGGATCCTGAACGGTAAGGAAGCAGCAGCTCTGTATGGAAACGCACTGTCAGTGCTCACTGCGCCCACCCAGCCAGTGTGAGCTGCCTCCTCTGAACAGGAGAGCAGGGGGTATGCGAGGGAAGCCCCATTGTTTCCACTCACCCCCAAAATACCTGCCTACAGAGTATTTCTCCAAAACGACTTTTGGCCTATGTGAGATTAGGAAAATCTTTGGATATCAAATTATATGTAGGGCATACCAATGTGTTAATCAAAAACATCTCATTGACAGTTAAATTTTTAAAGGAATTGAGTAGCCTCAGACTATGTAATCAGAATGGGATAACTTCATTTTACAAATTCTCCAATAAGAATGGCAATAATAACATTAAAGAAAACCCAACTGTTCATTATAAATACATGGATATGAAAACAAAACAGCTGATGTTTAAGAAAACCCAGTAAGTGCAGAGAGATTTGGTGGAAGACCCAGAGGCATTGGTTTGTTCAGCCTTCTGTTCCTTCCGCCCCACCCTGTCCCGAGTTGGTTACATACGTGGTTTTTTAAAGTCCGACACTTGGTCTTTGCTAAGGTGCTGCTGTCAGCTTAAACAAGTAGAGGACAGGGTCCAGCAATTCCGCATTCCCTTTCTGTTCGCCATTCTTCTCAGTCCAGGGCACTTCCTGGATGTCCCGGGTGTAATGAACCTCACAGGACTGATCCACACTTCTTTATCCACTGGAGAGGAGATGCATGCGTACCTGATAGGTTTTCTACATGTTTTGAGTCCACTTGACAAGAACTGCTTGTGTGCCGTTTTAGCCTTTAATTGTTAAGCTTAGTATTTATTTAAAATGGAAAAGTGATGTGAGAAGGCCCCCTGGCATCTGAAATTGCTTAAAAGTTTGCGTATTAAACAGCTCAAATAAGTCCAGTGCTAAAAGATACCACTGAAAGGAGCTAGAGTTGGGAGACAAAGCCAGCAGGCACCCCTGAGTGTCAGTTCAAGTCCTGGCTGCTCCACCTCTGACCCATACTCCCTGCGAATGTGCCTGGGCAGGCAGTGGAAGATGGCCCAAGGGCTTGGGCCCCTGCATTCCCACTTGGGAGACTCAGATGTAGTTATTAGGTTATTAGTGCCTGGCCCAGCCCTGACTGTTGTAGCTAGTTGGGGAGTGAACCAGCGGAGAGTAGATCTCTCTCTCCTTCCCCCTCACTCCCCCCCCCCCCCGCCCCTCTCTGTCAGATGTAGTTATTAATTAGCACCTGACCCAGTCTGACTGTTGTAGCTATTTGGGGAATGAACCAGTGGATAGTAGATCCCTCCCTCCTTCCCTCCCTTTCTCTCCTGCCTGTCAAATAAATATATCTTTCAAAAAATATTGAAAAAGTCTGGATTAAGCCAGGAGGCATGCAGTTGATATCACTCAAAAGACAGATAAGAAATAAGAATCAGGCCGGCGCCGTGGCTCAACAGGCTAATCCTCCGCCTTGCGGCGCCAGCACACCGGGTTCTAGTCCCGGTTGGGACACCGGATTCTGTCCCGGTTGCCCCTCTTCCAGGCCAGCCCTCTGCTGTGGCCCAGGAGTGCAGTGGAGGATGGCCCAAGTGCTTGGGCCCTGCACCCCATGGGAGACCAGGAAAAAGCACCTAGCACCTGGCTCCTGCCATCGGACAAGCGCGGTGCGCCAGCCGCAGCGCGCCGACCGCGGCAGCCATTGGAGGGTGAACCAACGGCAAAGGAAGACCTTTCTGTCTGTCTCTCTCACTGTCCACTCTGCCTGTCAAAAAAAATTTAAAAAAAATAAAAAAAAATAAGAATCAATCATGGAAGAATAAAGACTAAAGTTAACCGCATTTGCAGAGGAACTGTTTACATACTTAGACCATTTCAAGAGGATCAGTTGGAAAATTACAAGGGCATTTTTAACAGTTACTGTCTCTGGGGAACAGACTGGGAGGGGACCAGCTTTTCTAGAGGCTCTCAATTTTTGGCTTTTAGTCAGATATTACTTTGGTAAGTCTTAAACATGGAGCTAAAAAGTTCAGTAAAGTGACCAAATAGAAAATAGATTCCCAAACATTGCTTTTCTATATACAGCAAAAGATCTATTCACAGTAGCACTTAAGAATAAATATACTAAGTATAAAGCCCTTGGTGAAGAAAATAATTGAGCTTTATACAAGGACAGATAGACCCTCGGCAGACAGAGCCATGCCATGTTCTTGGATGGGAAAGAAGCAGTGGAGATGGCAGTCTCTCCCCAAATACTTAACTTTATTCTGATTTGTTCAAAACTTCCTCTGGAGGTAGAATTCTCCCACGGAGTGGCAGAAGTTTTTGAAAGAAAGAAAAGGGGATAGAAACTGGGATAGGAAATGTTCTAGAAGTGCTAAAATAGCAGGTCCTGGTACTAAAATATTACATGGCAGAGAAAACAGTTCAAATCAATGGGGAAAGATAGTCACTAGCTGGTGTTAGTGTCCATGAAAGCTTGGGAAAACATTCATTTCATCCCTACCTCAAATCTTTTCCCAGATTAACTCATTCTGTCAAGGGTATGCTGTATCTTGGTAGTGTTCCTCTTAAAGAAATGTTTACGTGTGTTTTAATTATGGTTTTCCTTCTTGCCAAGAAACATGCTCATTGTAGAATTTGGGAGAACTTAAGAGAACATCATCAAAATCCCTTATAGGCCTACCATCCAGACACACTGTGGTTAAGGGCTTTTATGACCTTGGTACCCAGTAACGCTAACCCAGTAACAATTCTCCTCTAACTCAATTTGCCCATTCTAGGTATCTCATAAGTGAAATCATGCTAAACTTACCCTTTCATGTCTGCCTTACTTCACTTAGCATGTTTTCAAAGTTCATCCATGTGGCATGTGTTAGGTTTTATTTCAAGTTGTAATATTCCATTTTATGTACCATATTTTATTTATCCATCCATCTCCTCCTGACTCTGGGATTTCACCCACATGTTGGCTCTTGTGAACATTGCTGCTGTGAACACGGGTCTATCTGTAGCTGAGTGTCATCTTTCAGTTCTTTAGCCTGTGTGTATCCCTAGGAGTGAAACAGCTTCACTTTGTGAGGTGTGGCCAGACTTTCCCACAGAGGCTGCACCATCTCACAACAACGTAGGGGATTCCGATTTCTCCACCTTAGTGAACCTGTGTTGTCTTCTGCTTTGGGAGCTGGTGGTGTGGTACAGTGTGTTAAGCCTCTGTTTGACACGCCTGCATCCTTTACCCGAGTGCCAGGGTCGAGTCCCGCCTCCTGCACTCCCAGTGCACCTCTCTGCTGATGCGCCTGGGAGGCAACAGATAATGGCCCAGGTACGTGGTTTCCTGCCACCATGTGGGAGACCTGGAAATAGTTTCTGGCCTTCACCTGATCCAGACCTGGCTATTGTGGTCATCTGAGGGGATGAACCAGCAGATGGATGCTCGCCCCATCAGTCTGCCTGTCAAAAAAAAAAAAAAAAAAAAAAAATGCGGCTGTAAAGCCGTAGCTCCTCGTGGTTTTGGTTTGCATTTCCCTAATAACTGGTAATGCTAATTATCTGTTCATGTGCTTACTGGCTAGTTATATATCTCCAGAGAAATAATTCAAGTTGTTTGCCTATTTCTGAATATTGTTTTTAAACTGTTGTTGCAGGAGTTCTTTGTATGTTGGGGCCATTAATCCCTTTTCAGATCCATAATTTGTGTCTTCATTCTTATACTGTCCCTTGATATGTAAGTGTTAATTATAATTTTTTAAAATTTTGATTAAGTTCCAATTTAGCTTTTTTTTAATTGTTTGGTGCTTGTTTTTGGTGTCATATCAAAAAATCATTGTCAAGTTCAGTGTCACAAAGCCTTCCCCCTGTGTTTTCTCCTAGTCTTAAGTCTTCTGACTAGATCTTTGATGCATCTTGAGTAAGGTTCTTTTGCATGTGGATATCCAGTTCTCCTGGCATGATCTTAGAAAAGACTGCCCTTTCTTCATTATCACTTGCCTTGTTATTAAAAAAAAAAAAATCAGCTGACTGTACAGTTGAGGGTTTATCTCTGCACTGTGTTTTATTTCACTGGTCTCTATGTCCCTGTGCCAGTACTACTTTTTCTTCAAGATTGTTTTGGCTACTTGGGGCTCCTTGAGATTTCATAAGCAAATACACATTTTCCATTAACTCTTTAATAAAATATTTACTTATTGAAAGAATTCACGGGAGAGCTCAGTCATCTGTCTGCTTGTTCACTCCCCAGATGGCTGTTACAGCCGGGGTTGGGCCAGGCCCAAGCCAAGAGCTTTTTCCAATGCACCTCTCTCCACATGGGTAGCGGGGGCCTGAGCGCTTAGGTGGTCTTCCAGTGCTTTTCCCAGGAAATTGGCAGGGAGCTGGATCAGCAGTGGAGCAGCCGGGACTCGAGCCGGTGCCCATATGGGATGCTGGCGCTGCAGGGGCTTTACCTGCTATGCGCAGTGCTGACCCTCCATTACATTTTTGAAGATGACTGCTTTTTATTCTTTTTCATGCTATTGCAAATGGAGTTGTCTTCTGTTTTGAATATTCACTGTTAGGGTTTGGAAACACGTTTTTGTGTGTTTTATATCTTATTCTTTTCATAAAAATTTCTGCTCTGTGAGATACTAATTTTACTGAATTCAAGTTTACAAAATCATTCTTTCATGTGTTCGGTGCTGTACTTAAAATTCGGTGCTATGTAAAGGTCATCTAGGTTTCCCCTGCGTTAGCCTCTAACAGTTACAGTCTTGTGTTTTACGGTGAGCTTGGGTTCACTGTGAGTTGAGTGGGTCAGTCTGGCTCAGGTTTTTCTTTCGCATGTGGACGTCCACCTCCAAGTGCCATGTGTTGAAGTCTGTCCCTTGGCTCCCTTGTCAGTCACTTGATTGTGTTTCTGTGAGTCTGTGTTCGTTGTGCAGACCAATTCCAATTTGTCTTCCTTCAGCAGCAGGTAGCTTTGCGGTGGAGTCTCCCTGCTGGCCACTATCAGTCCTCCAGTTTCCTCCTCCTCCTCCTACAGTCGTTCCCTTTGTCTTTTCTTTCAGCGATGTTTTCAGGTACAGTTACTCCCCCCAGTCCTTATGATTTTCTACTTACGTCATGTGTGAACTGAGTTAATTTTCCTTCTCCCTTCTTTGGATGCCTTCATTGTTTCCTTGCTGGACTGCTCTGGCTCCCGCTTCCGTGCTGAGTAGAAGTGGCAGGAACCCCGTCCTTGTCTTGCGCCTCATCGCGGGGGAGAACGTTTAGCCTTTACCCGAGTGTGATGGCCCTGCGGGTTTCCACAGATGGCCCTCCTCATGCTGAAGTAGTTCTCCCTCTGTTTGAGTGTTTAAATGCGGGAACTTCCATTTTTCTCTTCACATCTCATTCTCCTCCTCTATCCGCCCTGCCAGGGCCAAAGCTCTTTGCGTGAGGAAACAAATAACCTGGCCAGGAAAGCGCCCGCGTACCGGCCTCAGAGCTCCGCGCGCCCCGGAGGTCAGGTTACAGGGACTCACGATGGGTGGAGTCGGGGCTCTTCGCCAGCGATGGGGAGCAGCATCTGTGATTCCCAGTTGATGGTTAGTGTCTCGAGATCTGTTGAAGCAATGCACCCTCCTAGGAACCATCCTTGACGTAAAATACCAGTGTTGTTTTCATGGGCTTCATTAAGACAAAGCAAGCACAGCAGGGCCACTGTGCCCAGGAGGTTGGAAAAGGCTCGAAAGGAGAGCGGAGGGGAGGATGTTCCCCCCAGGCACTGGCCTCCGGCAGGAAAGATACCTCGTGCCGGCTCACACCTGAGTCTGCGGGGCCCTGCCTGCACCAGCTCCCCCCGGGGATTCTTTCTGAAACCCTTCTCAAGGCAGCTGAGACTGACTCGGGCTAACTGGCCTCCCACACAGGCTGTCCCCTGCCTACAGATTGGGAGAATCTGTTTCTTGCCTGAGTGGTAGACTTATGGGCATCTGAAGTTTTGTTTTTCCTAAAAACCGTAATGTGCATTTTATACAGACTTCAGAACATGACTGACAGTATCCAAAGTTGGCAAACTTTTTCTGTAAAGGGCCAGAGAGCAACTATTTCAGGCTTGTAGCACCCAAGGCCCACCCCCTGGGCTCTGCTCCTGGAGCATACACCCAGGGGCATGGCTGTACTCCCACGAGACACTGTTTACCAAACCAGCTGGCTGCTGTCAAACCCCGGATCCCACAGTTGATCTTTAAAGAGGAAAGTGTGGCTGTGATTGACACAGGGGACTCAGAGTCTGGACCAAGGGTTTACTAGGGGTGACGAGATAATAAATAATCTATACTAATCAGTAATTAAAAATGTTTGCCCTAAGCTTTTTAAACACGTGGGGCTTTGTCCTCTATAATGTAACATATTGAGAGAAAATTTTCACTGAAATTTTATCAGGGAACTTTTAAACAGGATTAGCCAACTAATTCTCTTATGAAGAGTAAGGCCAATGGCTAGGTGCTGCACACACACCCTCTTCCCCTCAACTAGGTGCAGTGTTTTGTCTCTGGTTTGCAGCTGAGCAAGGATGCTTTCTGAGGTCCTGTAGCCAATCAAGCCGAGAGTTAAACCTGGCTCCTTCAGCGTTCACTACCTTTTCTACAGTCACTGCCTCTCTAGGCATCTGATTTAACGCTGCCAAAATCAATTCGGTTCTAGACTGTCTTCGAAGTTTTACCGACTTAGAAGAACTTGATGAGACAGAGTTATATATGTGCCATAAATGCAAAAAGAAGCAAAAGTCCACAAAAAAGTTTTGGATTCAAAAATTACCCAAGGTAAGTGTGGAATTCCAGGTTCTGATGCAATGTCATGGGTCGGGGGTGGGGGGTGATACTTGACAAATGAGAAGGCAAATTATTCTCACAGTCGTAGACTATGGTCCACCCTTGTAGTGGTCCACCCTTGGAGAATACACAAGGCATGTGTGGAAGAAAAACTATCACACTGACAGGGCACCCACCAGTGCTCGGGGGCCATGAGCCTGGGGAGCGGATCTGAAAGCTGGCCTTTGATCACTGTCTTTGTCCTGACCTCTGCCATACAGGTGCTGTGCTTACATTTGAAGAGATTTCATTGGACGGCATATTTAAGAAACAAAGTTGACACCTATGTAGAATTTCCACTGAGAGGCCTAGACATGAAATGCTACCTGCTAGAGGTAAGGTGCTCCCCACGTCCACGTGCACGCCTCGTGCTGCTGCCACTGCTCCTAACTCGCCTGGGGCCTCTCCTTGTCCTGCAGCCCGAGAACAGCGACCCGGAGAACTGCCTGTACGACCTCGCCGCTGTGGTGGTGCACCACGGCTCCGGGTGAGTGCCTGCAGAGGGCCGTGGGAGGCACGCAGATGGGACAGCGGAGCCCCGAGTCCTGACTGCAGTTACTCCCCCAGCTCACCGCACTTCGCGGGAGGAGGACACAAGGAAGCACTCCGAGTGATTCCTGCCTCCCCCAGTCGTGTGAGGTCATTCCTTCTGCTCTCTGGTCTGCTTTTACCTTCACACTCGGGCTAACCATACTGACAGCACTGTGTGGACAGGGGCACTGACCTCCGCCTGCGGCCCAGCCTGCCTCCCCTGTTCTCGCTAGGAGTTGGTAGGACCGCGGCATCCCTAATAGTTTGTCTCCAGCTCATGGAGCTGTCGTGTGTTCTGCCGCCGCCTCTCTCCTGGCGCCCCTTCTCCGAGCAGGGTGAGCTTGCCGGCTCCGGCACTACTCCCCTGCCTTGGCTCCGTCTCCCATGGGTCTCCAGGTGGCACAGCAGCTCCTTCCGTGCTGTTTTCTGAGAATTCTGAGTAGCTCTTGAGACTACTGTGCTAATTAGAACTCCGGAAGTGTCCTGGTGAGTTCCTGTAGCGAATTTCTCAGGGGCTCGTCGCTTTACTTTTTCTTCCTGGCACTTGTCTTTCGAGCTGTTTCTTGCCCATCAAGAATTTGGTTTTTGGTTGTTCATTCCGAGTCATGAATGATGGATTCAGTGCTGGTAAAGGGGTTCCCAGCCACGGGCCTCTCTTCCGGCGAGCGGCAGCAGCGCTCCCTCAGCCTCCGCTCCGTGTCTGGATGCTGGTTAGGTCGAAGGCTCCTCTGCTCTCAGCCTCCCCGGCTTGATGCAGGTGCTGGTTGCTGAGGAGAGTCTGTCCTGTTTTCCAGCCTCAGTACACAGGGTATTCGAAGAAGTCTGGGGTAGGCGCTGGACCTGGTGGTCAGGACGCCTACATACTGGCTTCAGCCCCTGACTCTGCTCCTGAGCCCAGCCTACTGCTAATGCAGACCCCAGGGGGCTCCCGTGGTTGGAGCCTCACCTAGGAGACTGGATCAAGCTGCCAGCTTCAGCGGCATTTGGAGAGTGAAACAGCAGATGGAGCTCTTGTCTCTCTAGTGAAGTTTAAAATACTTTTGATGGCCCCCCACGACGGTGCCATACCCCCTGCACTCCAACACATCCCCCAAGATTGGCTGTTTAACTACACACTTAATAAAATCTGACTGAATGCGTCACAGGTGATAGGGCCGTTCGAAGCCTTCTGTGACTTCTGCATTTTCCTTGATCTTTGCAGGGTCGGTTCTGGACATTACACAGCATATGCAACTCACGAGGGTCGCTGGTTCCACTTCAATGACAGCACTGTAACACTGACTGACGAAGAGACCGTGGGGAAGGCCAAGGCCTACATCCTTTTTTACGTGGAACACCAGGCCAGGGCTGGATCGGAGAAACTTTAATACCTCCTCTCAGTCATTATTCATCAATACCGGACAGCCATTTCCAGTTTTCCATAAATACTTGATCCAAGATTTAATTTCATTGTGCACTTTTCAATTTTCTATTTGGGGTTTAATTTCATCAATGGTAGTGACTTACTGCACATGGGCACCGACTAATTTCTTGTTCTACCAGAAAACCTCAGCAGACATTCTGATTTGCTGCTTTAGATGTAATAATTCAATTTTTATGTGTAGTTTCAAAAACTTAGTTCTATTTGACTTTTGTATCAATGTTTTCAGTGGTCACTCTGAACACACTTACATCGATGCGATGCTTTCTTCCCCTCTCACGGAGAGCAGGAAGTGTCCCCTCCGGGTCGCCACGGTGTGGGCCTGCGGGCCGGGGACTCTGGGGCTGCCACAGCGACCTAGAAAAAGACAACAGAGGGCGTCACAGGTCCCCGCGGACTCCGCGAGTCTCTCAGGGCTGCTGTCTGTCAGCACTAACTCAATAAACCTGTTGGCTCTGTGGCACCCGGCCCAGGAAGTCCCCACTTGGCTCCGTGGTTGGTGGGGGGCAGGAGGGCCATCAGCCAGGCTTCCTGGCGCGGCAGCAGGGCACGGCGCCGCGCGAGCCTCCCTCCTGCAGCCAGTCTGTTACCCGAACCAGGTACAAGCACTTGACACTGAACAGCGGTGAAGGCTGGAGGCGGCGGCCGTGACGTCCACAGGCTCGGCCCGGAGCGCGGTTCATGCTAGGCCTCTGGGCAGGCGCGGCCCCTCCAGGGAGAGCAGTGTGAGGGAGGCGGCCCCGGGGCTGCCCCGGTCCGGCACTCCATGGCGTGGGTGGTTAAGCTGCAGTGGAAGCCCCAGCCCCTCGGCGTTCCCGACACCCGCACGTGGCCCAGGACGGCACGCTCCCTCCAGAGCATGGAGTCTGCCGTCGGCCCTCAGACGGGGAAGGGGCGTCTGCACCGTGCAGCTGGGAACGCACTCCGGGCGCTCAGCGACAGTGGCGCACGGGCTGCTCTGGCTCAGACGATGGCGGCTCGGCGGAGCTGCGGGGAAGAAAGCTCTCCTGTGCTGGCAGCGGTCTGCAGAGATGGCCACCCCCTCCGGAGGGCCCGCGACGCCCACTCCGGATCCAGCCACGACGCAGCCGTGCCCGTCTGTGCTCTCCGGGGCGCGGAGGGAGGCGGCTTCCTCCTGGGACAGCGGGTGCCGAGGCAGGGCCTCGTGCCCAGCCCCATGCCGCCTTGGAACAAGGAAACTGTCCCAGCAGTCCTCCCACACAGGCGGGGCAGGGACGGCAGGCCGGGCCAGCCTCTCCCTTCCTGCCTTGGTGCCCAGCAGTCCGTTTAGAGACATCCACCCACTTTCATCTCACGTGGCCTCTCGCCTGGGCCTGGTAAAGGTCATGGCGAAGCCTGTTCCGGCAGCCAGGGCACGGGGCCCAGGGTGGCTTACCGGAAGCAGTAGGGGGCGTGTGGCCCCTGGGGCTTTGCGCCTCCCTGGCCCAGGTGCGCCTGGTGGAGTCGGCCGTCCTCCTGGGATGTGAGCGCCCTGAGGAGAGGGATCTGGTCACCCGCGTGCTGTCACACAACGCCCCGCCCATCACCAGCTCCGTGCCTCCCCTCCTCCACTGCCGGAAGTCTTCTGAAGCCACATCCAGGCTCTGGCCTCCACGTCCCACTTAGGCTCCTCCCCTCTGCGAGGGGGAGGGGTACAGCCCAGTGGGGCCCCGCCTCCAAGGGCTGCCCGCAGTGCAAAGCCCCGGGGTGAGGATCCGCAGGGAGGTGGGCACGTCGAGGCCTGCTGCGGACCGGGCCCTCAGCTGTGAGTCTGCAAGCAGCAGCCGTGGCCCACAGCCCCTCCGCGCCAAACGCTGGGTGGCATCTGTCGCCGTTGGCTCTGCTGACCAGGGCCCTGGCCACCTGCTGCTTCCCCGTGCCAGCCACGCAGCCGAGTGAAGCCAAGCATTTCCTTCACTTCCGTTCCCTCTGCGTCCAGTCACTGGGGGCGGCGGGGCTGCTCTCCCCGCATCCCCAGGCCAGGCCGGCCATGCCCAGCCGGAGTTCGCCGGCTCATGGGACCTGGGGCCACTGTACGGGGAAGGAGAACTGAAGAGAACCCAGGCCTCTGAGAACGAAGGTGTTCATGGGGGATGGAACGCGGCTCGCAGGGCCGGGCCACGGAAAACGGGGAAAGCCAGGTGAACTCAGCTTGAGTCAGCCCTGGCCGCTCCACTTCCTAGCCTGTCCCCGCTAATGTGCCTGGGAGAGCAGCCGAGACGCAGCCGAAGCTCCTGGCTCTGGCCTTTGAAGCCATCCGCAGAGCGAACCAGCAGATGGGAGATCTGTCTCTCCCTCCCTCTCTGTAACTCTCTCGAACAAATCAATGTTAAAATCAACAACCACCCGGGAAGCCGAGCTCCTGCACTTGGGTAGTTTATGGAAGGAGCCAGGGTGGAAATGGAAGAGTCAGGGAGGCCAAAGCAGGCCCAGGCCTAGCGAGGCAGCCCCGCGAGCAGCTGTCCACGCAGGGGCTGCAGCCCCGCCGGCCCGCCACTGTCGGCTCAGACACACAAATCCATTTAAGGAAACTAACTGCAATCAGCTGCTTTTCCGCCCGGAGTCCCGATCCCCCTGCACCAACTGCTGCCTGGAGGCCTGGATCCCAGCTTCCCCCAACCCCCTCCTCGGAGTGGCAGCAGCAGTTGTCAGCCAAAAATAGAGCCCATTCCTCGACCATATATGTCCAGCAGGCCCGGGCCGGGGAGGAGCCGCGCGGTGGCAGGCAGGTGGGCCGGGCCGCCCGCAGCCGCCGCGGGCCCGCTCGCTCGCCATGCACCTCACCCAGCTCAACCGCGAGTGCCTGCTGCACCTCTTCTCCTTCCTGGACAAGGACAGCAGGAAGAGCCTGGCCAGCACCTGCCCGCGGCTGCGCGCCGTGTTCGAGGAGCCCGCGCTCTGGCCGCTGCTGCACTTCCGCTCGCTCGCCGAGCTGCGCAAGGACAACTTCCTGCTGGGCCCGGCGCTCCGCAGCCTGTCCATCTGCTGGCACTCCAGCCGCGCGCAGGTGTGCGGCACCGAGGACTGGCGCAGGAGCGCCTTCCACAGGACCATCTGCAGCGGCCACGAGAGCCTCGTTAACGACTTCCTCCTCCAGGTGTGCGACAGGTACGCTGGCTCCGCCCGGGGCCCGCCCACGGGCAACATCCCCAGGGCTTCGGTGCCGCCCGCTGGGGGCCGAGGGCGGCCGGAGCAGCTTCCTCGCCTGCCCTGCACCCCTGCGAGCAGAGGGCTTCAGCTGCGGGAAGGCTGTGGCCCGCGCACCGTGTGGCTGCCCGGGTTTTAGCAAATACACCTACGGGTCGTCCACCGACGTGTGCCTAGGACGAGCAGCGCTGGCCCTGCCCTTCGGTCGCGTCCTGCATCCTGCGTTATCTGCTGCCCCACCAGGCCCGCTCCGTCCTGGGAGGAGCGGCTGCGGGCAGGACCGCAGGGACCCCAGGGGCCGCCAGCCCCCTGCCCGTCTTGCCTTCGTTGGCGGCTACAGAAAACAAACAGGAGGACTGCTCCAGGGCCCCGGGCACTGAGGTGAGCCTGGGGGGTGCCGGATGTTCCCGGCCTCACCGTAACCCCCCTGGCTGCACCCGGCTGGCCAGCCCTGCCTGCTCCATGCGCCTGGGGAAGGAACTGAAATGTTCTGGGCATGGCCGCTTGCAAGCACCCTGAAATTGCTCTGCCCTTGCCTGGCAGCCAGCGAGCCACAGCCAGGCCCATCACTGGAGCGCCCTAGGCCACTGTCCGCCTGCACGAGCCCGGGAGTGCACAGGACGAGTGTAAAGCCTGAATCCGCACCTGAACTCGAAGGCGGGGGCTCCGGTGCTTGCAAGCGGCCCGCCTCCAGGCTGCAGCCTCCAAGCTCCCTAGCCGCTGTGCGCCGGCAGCACAACAGAGCGGCAAGGAGATAGGCAGTGGTCCCACCTGTGGTTTTTTTTTTTTTAAGTCGGCAGGGAGAAAATAGAAGATGATGGACTGCCAGCTGGGCCCAGACTGGGGGTGGGGGGTGGGGGTGGGCTGCCCTGAAATTGCTCTGCCCTTGCTGTGAGAGAACCGGGCAGGTCGGGGGTCACGTCCTCTGGCCAGCAGGGGCCCTGGTGTGGCACAGACGCAAAGGAGCTGGCAGTGAGTCAGGCCCTGTGCGGTCCACCCAGCTCGGCACTGTCCCGACACCGTGACCCCAGCCCCAGGAATCAAACCCAACCTCATCTCCTCTGTGAACAGGGGCAAGCCCGCACTCCCGGGGCAGAGGGTTCCCAGTGGGTACCAGGAAGCCCGGGGCATAGCGCTCTGTCCAGTCTCTAAAGGTTCCCAGGGCAGATCCGGATGGCGCGACACCGAGAGCTCAGAACCATGCTCCAGGCAGCACTGGCTCCCGCCTGGCCCAGCGAGCTTACCGTGGGCCCGGGGTCCGCAGCCAGCGAGCCACAGCCAGGCCCATCACTGGAGCGCCCTAGGCCACTGTCCGCCTGCACGAGCCCGGAAGTGCACGGGACCAGTGTAAAGCCTGAAGGCGGGGGCTCGGTGCTTGCAAGTGGCCATGCCCAGAACATTTCAGTTCCTTCCCCAGGCGCATGGAGCAGGCAGGGCTGGCCAGCCGGGTGCAGCCAGGGGGCTACGGTGAGGCCGGGAACATCCGGCACCCCCCAGGCTGCACCTCGGCGCCCGGGGCCCTGGAGCAGTCCTGCTCCTGTTTGTTTTCTGGAAAAATGGATGCCCACTGCCCAGAGATGGGCCCCCAGTGCTCACATCGCCCCCACGCGCAGAGGGAAGCTCGCTGAGGTCACCCTGCAGACGCGCCCCGAAACCAGCCCCGTCCGACTCCGCCCCAGATCTTCTCCCTGCGGCAGGTCCTGGACAGTCCCAGC
Source organism: Sylvilagus floridanus (assembly GCA_949820135.1). Taxonomy (NCBI): domain Eukaryota; kingdom Metazoa; phylum Chordata; class Mammalia; order Lagomorpha; family Leporidae; genus Sylvilagus; species Sylvilagus floridanus. The sequence continues at coordinate 71,573,025 of OX463239.1, forward strand.
GGGCGCCCTGCCAGGGTCGCTGCTCTCCCGCACCGAGGCCACACCGCGGCGGGCCCGGCTCCTCCCCGGGAACACCTCCCCGCGCGGCCAGGGGCGGGCCTCGGCCCCGGCTCAGGCTCACGGCGCTCTCCCCACAGGTGCCCCAACCTGGCGTCCGTCACGCTGTCGGGCTGCGGCCACGTCACCGACGACTGCCTGGCCTGCCTGCTGCGCTGCTGCCCGCGCCTGCGCGCGCTGCGCCTGGAGAACTGCGCGCGCGTCACCAACCGCACGCTGGCGGCCGTGGCGGCGCACGGGCGCGCGCTGCAGACGCTGCACGTGGACTTCTGCCGCAACGTGAGCGCGGCCGGCCTGCGCCGCCTGCGCGCCGCCTGCCCGCACCTGGCCCTGCGCGCCGAGCACAGCGCGGCCATGCTGCCCGACCAGCCCCCGCGCGTGCCCGCGGCCGCCCTCCGCAAACTGCTGCCGCGCTAGGCCGCCCGCGACCGCTCCTCCGGGCCTCAGTTTCCCCATGTGTACGACGGGGAGGATAACGCCTACCTCACACGAAGGCCTTAGACGTAAGATTGACGCGAGATTAAATGACCGGATGCTTGGAAAACGCGCGGTGCCTCTCGCTGCACACCGGCTGCTCGGCCCCTCTTGGCGCCCCGTCCCGCGCTCCCCGAATCCCACCCTCGGGGACCCCCTGGCCGTGCTCGGTGCCCTCCGGCGACGCCTCCGCTGCCCCGGCCTGCCGCCCCGAGCCTCCCTACGAAGCGACCTCGGGGCTACTCTCCCCCCCAACACACCCCGGGCCTGGTGAAACCCGCAGCGCAGGCCCGGGCTCACGCCAGCCTACGCCTTTCCTAGGAGCGACTGCACAAGCCATTGCAGAAAATTGGCTGCCATTGCTCTTATGAGTCTCCCATAAACCGCAGTCGCCCGTATACCCGACCATTCTCGGAAGAAGGGGTCAAATTCATTTGAAAAAGCCACACGAAAGACTCAAAAATAAAAGCAGTAGCCCAGGTCGAGCCCTTTGACAATGGAACGGCCATAAGCGGATATAAAGCGAAAGCTTCACCTGTGGGGTCTGCTAGGCGTGGCCACACGCCTGGACTTCGGCGCCAACCTCAGGGCTTCAGTCCACTCATGTCCACGTTGGTTAAGGCTGAGCCCCGCAGCAGCTCCTGGTCCCGGGACCTGGGAAAGACGGGCTGAGCCAAGAGGCCGGAAGCGCACGTCCGGGTGGGCAGTGGTTGCGCTTGGCTCCACCCACCCGCAGGTGGGACCAGGGCCTTGCGCCTAACGGCACCAGGTGTTTCTCCTCCCTAGAAAGGCATCTTGACCCCTGCTTACAGCTTCCTTCATCTGTTGCCCAAGTGGGGTAATAGCAAAGGGAGAGAGACGAAGCCGGTTCTGCTGGGCCTCCCATTGCGGGGACGCAGACAGCAGGAGGCAGTGGGAACGGTATTCGGCCGTTTCCACCTGCAAGCGCTTTGGTAAGCGGGCAGGCCCCGGGCTGAGCCGTCCGCTCTCACCCCGGACCTGAAGCTGCGCAGGTGGCTGTGCCCAACACTGTTTCTGAGGCCCCAGGGTGGCCCCCACTCCGACGGGGGGAGCTTTGGGCCTTGAGCCAATGGGCTCTCTGCCACTGTTCACTGTCACCAGGCGGGAGGGAAGTCCCCCAAGGAGCACAGTGCCCACCTAACCTAAAAGGCAGCAGGGGTCCCACGGGGCAGTCAGGGTGCTGCTGGAACACTGCGAGGACACAGCGGAGTGCCTGGATTGGAGTCCTGGCTCCGCCCCCGATTCCAGCTCCCCGCTGAAGCACACCCAGGGAGGCAGCAGGTGACAGCTCAGGCACTTGAGTTGCTGCCATCCTCATGGGAGACCCAAACTGAGTTCCCAGCTCCCGGCTTCCGCCTGGCCCAGCCCTGGCTGTTGTGGACATGTGAGCAATGAGCCAGCCGACGGGAGAGCTGTCTCTCAAGTAAGTGAAAACTTAAGGAAAAAAAAATCTAGAAACAACTTTTATGATCTTCGCTCAGGTTTGCCCAGGCAAGGCCTGCTTCACTAATCCTCCACTCACTCATCCACAGCGTGTGCTCGTCCTGACCATGGGCTGCGCCAGGCCCCACCTCCAGACTCAGCCGTGACTGACCTGGGTTGAGGGCTGTTCTTGACGTGTGGCCACTCATTGCTTCCCACACCTTCTGGCCTCAGACCCAACACCCTCTCAGCCTCGTCAGGAGATGATGTGTCTGCAGGCCTCGGGGGTGGGGTGAGGGGAGGTGTGGCCGGTGTGGGAGGAGGCAGCCGGGGCTGTAAGCCGGGGATCCCTTTCTCCAGCAGGCCCCGCTCAGCAACGGCAGATCAGGGTCCCAGGGCAAGTCCGCCAAGGGCGAGCTGGCAGCCTGCCGGTGTCCCAGAGCCACGGGGAACCCAGCCGTGCCCTCACAGCCTCTACGAGGGGTCTTCCAAAAGGTCACGGACGATGAATGTTAGGACAAAACCATGCACAGATTTCAAATGATTTTTGCAGCAACCTTGTCTTTTAGTTACACTTGTCTGCGAACTCTGTGAAGCACCTGGGTGTGAGATCACACCTTCCCCACCCTGGAGTGCTCGTTCTTTCCAGTGTCGGTTTTGACAAGGCCACACACAGGGAAGGCGGAGGGGCAGAGGGCCAGCCTGGTCTGCACAGGCGCCTTCGGTTCCCGTTCTCCAGATTCTTGCTGGGGTGGGAGCAGCGCCCTGAGGCACACTGCCAGTCTCTGCACAGGCTGAACAGAGGGAAATTGAGTGAGGCCCCGCCCTCCCCGGCCAGCTGACCGGAAGTCCACACAACTTCGATCCAGGGCTGTCCCTTTCCTGACCTTGAAGTCCTGGTCGATAAGGGAGAAATAAGCTGCTCCCCTAGGGACCCGCCTTCCAACTCCAGATTCAAGGGTCAAAACTTCTTTTTGCTCAGATGTGAGCTCAACAGTTGCAGACACCATCTGGCTGGCAGTGCTGGGCCAAGGCCACAAAGCCAAAAGGCCCAGACCAAAGCTGCACCATGACAGCCATCTGGGGAAATCTTAAGTGTTGAAGGCCAGGCTCAACGTTTTCTGGAATCTTCTCAGGGTCACAAAACTGCAAGCATCTGCTAAGTGAATGAGACCAGCCAACTGCCCACACCTCCACCGGAGTTAGAAATGAACCCAAGAAATCCTTCCCTTGGCCCCGGGGCTTTTGAAAGTCAGGACAGTGAACAGATGACAGGTTTCCAATAAAGACGCAGAACCCACGCATCGTAGGCTTGACCTTGGACATGGGAGCAGGCGTGCCAGCCTGCAGAGGGCACTCCTGCCTCTCAGTCCAGAGCCAAGTGGCCACAAAGGTCACAGCACCACAAAGGCTGAGGCATTATTCTGATCGGACCCCACCAAGAGACGGCACTCTGCACACCCAGGTCCAGTCCCACAGGAGGGCAGTTACTTGTCACCAGCAGCAGCTCACGGGAGCCCCAGACACCTGTCTCCTGGCTCTGCCCAGGGTGGCGGGGAGCAGAGGCCTTGTCCTGATAGAGAAATGGTCTCCTAGGCAGAGGCCCGCATGCCTCCCCCACCCAGAGTATGTGCCTCAAGCCGGAGCGCCAGCCCTGCTACCGACTGAGTTCTCAGATCAGCATTAAGGGCTCCTGTTTACCCAGAAGCCCTCTGGGGTCCACAGAAGCTTGGGTCTCCCCGCTGAGGCACAATTCTAGTAGAAGCCCTTTTTCAATAAAATAAAGATGCCATCGTTCCAAATATTGTTAATACTCTCACTGGGAAGATAAGTTGACCACCTTTTCTTAGCCGCAAAACAGCATTTTCTTCCCCTTTCTCTCTGAAAACACCGCCCCTTCCCTTCCTGACGCGAAGCGACTGCCTGCAAGGCGACCTTGTCTGGCACCTCCATGCCCACGAGGGACAGCGGGACAGCCGTCGGTGCCCGCGGCCACGGCCTTCCTGGAGGCTCTGAGGCTGCCCCCTTCCCGAACACGGGCGGCCCTGACGCTCTGGGCCCAGCGAGTCCACCACCAGTGACCGCGGCGGCGGGGTTCGAGCCTCAGGGCCCCTGGACAACACCCATTACCCATCACTCGTCAATCCTCACGTTAACACCCATTACCCATCACTCGTCAATCCTCACGTTAACACCCATTACCCATCACTCGTCAATCCTCACGTTAACACCCACGTTCGCTCCCAGTCCCTCCAGGCATCCAGCGGTGCCCTCAGCGCCACCTCGGCTGGCTGCCCACCCGGCTGCCGTGAATGGCCCCGTGCTCTGCCTCCACCGCAGGCGCTCCTGCCTTCTCGCGACCGTCACAGGCCGTGCTGGCTCGTTTCCTCACCTCGTGGAGCTGCTCCGTGAGGAAGGCTCGAGGGGACAGGCAGAGTGGCTTCAGCAAGGGCCCTTCTCCGAGGGAACAAAGCGAGAGATGCCCAGAGGACAGGGGAGCAGAAGACAACCAGGGCTTCCTAGGAGCCCAGCCTCAGGGGAGGGGTGTTTGAGTGACACCCCCAGCTGCCCTAGGAGACCCGTCTAAGGGCTCCCCCTGGGCCGCAGCGCCAGGCAGAAGCTCGGCTGGAAGGAACCACAGCGGCCCACACGCTGGCTCCTGAATCCGCTTTATTTCTCTGCATAAGGAACCCTGCACAGGCAATTCAAATTAAAACAAAATAAATATATGAATATTCATGTAAAACTGTCCTTTCTAATGAACAATTATACACAATGTACAATGTCATGTTCACTGGGTGGGTTTACAAAAATGTATCATTCCCAACTAAAAATGCACCAAAATGGTTCCATGCAAACTTATCAAAAGCGACCAAAAATATGGAGGGAAAAACCTGACTGAGAGCACTTTGTTTTTGTTTTTTTGTTTGTTTTTGTACAATCACAAAAAAATAAAAACATCTAGTTTCTTTGTTACATTTAGAACAACTAAATGTGGCCACTGTTTATGATGTCGGTTTATGTCTCTAAAACATCTATGTAGTTACCATAAAGTAATCAACATCAAATTGGAAGTGAGCATTATTGAGAAAAGAGGGCGGCAGCACCCAGGCGATCCGCAGGCGATCAGTAGTCGGTGTCAGAGCCCTCGGCGTTGTCCACGTTCCTGGAGAGCATGTAGTTGTCCATGTCGATGGAGCGGCAGTTGTTGATGGCGTAGCGCAGGCGCTCGGCCATGACCAGCTGGCTGGAGTAGGGGGGCAGCCTCAGCTGGAAGAAGCACGTCTGTGAGGTAGGCAGACTGTCGTAAGGCTGCAGAGAGAGAGAGCCATGACTGGGGCGGGGGGCGGAGGGGCGGAGGGCGCCCTGAGCCCAGCTCAAGAGCAGGAAGAGCCCCTCCTGCCTGCAGATGGGACTCACGGCCACCGCTGGGCCAGCAGCCCCGGGGAAGCAGAGGCGACAGCACGGGCTCCGGGCTTTTGTGCAGACGCTGCCTCCCTCTCCTCACCTCCTCCAGTGCCTGTGTGTAAGCTGGCAGTGGGTCCTTGAGAGATCACACCTCACACCGTGCCTGGCACAGGGTAAGAGTCCAGGAGGGTGTGGCCCAAGGCAACGGCAGGACTGCCCGAGCAGAGCAACGGAGGACGAGGGTGGGGCCCGCTGGCTGTGGAGGCCGCATCCCCCCTTCCACCTCCGTCCCCCGGGGTGCACTCTGCAAGCCTCGCCTGCCACACCTGCCGGCACCCGGCTCAGGTAAGGAAGGAGCAGCCAACTAAATCCCAGGCCATCCACGTAACTGACAGTGATGCATCATTAAAAACATAATTATGACAAACAGATCAGAAGAGTGCTTGGGATAGATCATGAGGACCCCCCCCCCCAAAAAAAAAAAAAAAGAACACAGAATTCTCGATACATCACACGGCCAGGGGAACAGCAGAAGGCGAGATGCGCTCCTCCAGAGCCTGCAGCCTGTGTGCTGCCCGCTCCCTCTCCTCCCTGCAAACAGCATTTTCCAACCCACTGCAAACAGTAATCACGCCACCTCGTTTGCATACAGAAAAAGAACCTGCCCTCTTTCTTGTTCACCATTCCCTTGATAATGGCCTCCACCTAGGTGAGCCGCAGTGGGCGAGCAGGTTTGAGGGCCCAGGAGCAGGGCCAGGAAACAGAAAAACGAGACTGGAAGGGAGAGGTCCGGCGTGGCTCTGATGAATTAAATGTGGGTAGCAGGGAAATGATCCAAGAGCCCTCAGCAGGGGATCAGGTGGGTTAATTTCCAGGGCGGCCAACAGGAGGCCAGGGTTCTTTCCAGAGCTGAGCAGAAGTGACCGTTCCCTACGCACACTCTCTCCCTCCCCCCAGCCGCTGGCCTCTGAAGCAACAAAACAGATTTACAGCCGATAGTTTCTGCTAAGTCATGCAGAAAATTTATGGAAAGGCTCTTTTCATAACCCTTCCTGCACTCAGCTTCCCCAGGGAGCCAAGCCCAGGAGAAGAGCGCAGGCCCGGCCTCAGGAGGCAGAGGGGAGGAGCAGCCCCGGCTCAGGCAACCTCGGGCGGGAGTCACTGTGAAAGCACCAGAGGCCAGCGCTGAACTTGGCAGGAAGGGCCTCACGTGCAGAGGTCTGCTCTCCTTACTGTTCCCTGGATCCACATCACGGGCCTGCCCAGAGGACTGCACAGCTCATGAGAGGGAGGGGCCTGGGAGGAGTGGGGTGGAGACAGAGGGAGTGGAGACACTCCTGACTTGGTGCAGTGAGTGCTGAGTTTAGGGCCAGAGAGAAGGGAGTCTGACAAGGTTTCCTGCAAGACTGGGGCACAGGGCACAGGAAAGCTTCCTGGAGGAAATGACATTGGCATTGAGCTGCCAGGATGAATGGTGCTTGCCTGGCACAGCAGGAAAGGTGTGCAAAGGGGAACTTCCTCCAGCAGAGAGCAGTCTGCACACGGCACAGGCATCTGAAGACAGCAAGGGGTGCTGGGGAGAAAGGCAAGCAGCCCAGGATGGTCAGAACAGAGCGAGGTGTCAAGAGGTGGTTCCAGGCACTGGACCGTGGAGCTGTTTAAAGCCATTAAGGCCACTGACATTCATCCTGGAGTCAGCACAGGGAGCCCCTGGGGGTGTGATGGGTGCTTGAGAAAGGACTCCAGCAGCAGTGTGCGCTTCCGACTCGGTGGCCTTTTATTTCCACGCCATGTGTTAACGCAGCAGTGGGGCTGGGGCTCTGCAGCTGGCGCCTTCCATCAGGCCGCCCACGCGCACCACACGAGCAGGTGCAGGTTGCGTGATTGCTGCTTCTGGCCTCTCTAGGCTCCTCCTGCTGCACTCACACCAGTTGCTGGTTAGGATCTTCATGCACAGGGACAAGGCCATGCGGGGCACACGAGCTGCAGAAGCAGCAGCATAGGGAAGGAGAGGCAGAGGTAACATGATGATCCCTCTGTGAGTTCAGCTGTGGCTCAGGGAAGCGTGGGAAGACTCAGGGCAGGCTGTTGCTTGTAGGATGCGTTCTACATCCACTAGGGCTTTTTCCACGGAAGCTAAGTAATGTTTGTGAATAGCTTTTACTACTGGATTTCTTTCCTAATCTGGGAATTCCAGGCGTGAAGCCTGAATCAGCAGGGCAACTTAAGGGTCACAGTTTGGTTTTCCAAACATGCAAGCAACACAGACGCAATCTGGGCAGACATGACCAAGGAAGAAACCGCACACTTACCCTATCAACCTTCATGATCTGAAACCGCTGGGAAATGTCAGCGGTGTTGGCTGGCAGCCTTGACCGGCCCGACACAAACCGCATGAACAGCACGCGTTCCTCGTTGGAGAACTCTTCCAGCGTGTGCCAGAACCACTGCACCAGCTGGTGCTGCTCGTCCACCTCGCGGTAGCGCACCACTTTCTTCAGGACGTCCACGGAGATGTCGGGCATCCCGCACACCATCTGCTCCAGTTGCTTCGCCGTGAGCAGGGACAGCAGCGGCACAGGCACAATCCAGGACATTCCCTCTCGGACCGCAGCCACCTGCTCCCGGGGGAGGCGCTCGTTCAACATGTGTGCACAGACCGGGTACCCGCGTGACCCAACCGGGCTGCCTGCCTGCTCCCCAGACCCTCTGCTCCAGGCCCCGGGTGCCCATGAACGGCGCCCACCCTTGTTAAAGAACCTTACTGCTACGGGACTCCTACGTGCCTTCTGGGCCCGGATGGAGCCCATTAGGCAGCTCGCCTCCTTTGCCCACAGAATCCTGGTGGAGCCCTCCCCCGCCAGCACGCACACCCTCACTGCTGACGGCAGGCGGCCACGAGCTGGGAAGCTGGGCTGTGCCTCGGGGTCCGAAGCTGGTAGAGGGTTCACCTAGCTGTCCATGCTTTGGGACATTTATATTTTTTCTTTTGAAAATAGTTACATTCTTCTTATGAAAATTATTTATTTACTGTAAAAACAACTTTTTTCATATGTAGAAGAAAGTGAAAGTGAGAAGTCCTTTTTCAGGAAAACAACAGAAAAGGCGAAGGGGGCGTGGCTCTAGCTCTCTCCCCCACCTACTCTCTGCCTCTCCCTCCTGGGAAAAGCGAGGCCAGCGCGGCTGCCTGCGCCCTGAGGGGAGCGGGCGCTGGAGCGAGCAGAGGCTGCCTGATGGCGCTGCTGCTGCTTCTCTCAGTGCTGAGCTCGGGCCACCCGGGAAGTGCCAAGGAGGGGGCAGCCAAGCAGCCCACAGCGTGTTCAGAAATACACACGTGGCATGGCACACCCCGACCCCAACAGACTCAGCACTGTTCATGGTTTGCTTCATAAATACCTCATTCTGGCCAGCTCACAACCCTCTCCATTTACAACAGAAGGCTGAGGGTGTGAACAGGAGCCACCCCGTGGAGAAGGCCCCAGGTTACAACTGGGGCTAAGGCTGGGGAGCAGGGACTGGCGGGGAGGCAGTCTCTGCTGCTGAAGGGGCTGGCCCAGCCAAGCTCTGCCAAGAAACACGCTGTCGTGCCCACCAGAACACAAAACAAAGGCTGTCCGGGAACACGTGAGGCTAAGGGATAGGGTGGCTGTTAAGGGTGCGGGGACCACTGGGGACAGCCTGGGAAGAACACTGGGAGCACTGAGAGAGGGAGAGGCCTCATCCTGAGAGGGAAACACAGCGAGGGCAGGGCAGAGGGCAGCTCCATCCGACCCTCTGAGGGCGGGCCAGCAGAGGGCCTGGACGCCGCGGCGCTGCTGTGGACATGTCCCCTCGTTCCTCTGGACTTGGTGCGTTAGTCATGAAACGGCGACAGTAACCCCTACCTCACAGAGTAACCTTGGAAAAGACAGCATGAGCGGGGCCTGGCACCGCGCAGATGTGCAGGGGCTGATCATTGCATCTGCGGTCAGCTGTTTACTTTCTGAGGACTAAAGACACTCGTGAACCAAAAGTGACCACTAAGCCCCGGCTGTGTAGACAACCTCATCCACCTTCACTAAGCGAAGGGACAGTTTTCTGACCAACGTGCCTCAAAGCCAAAGTCCAAGAAGGGACCAGGAGTGACAGGTCTGGAATATGCACTCTTCAAATCATTAAACTTCTGTAGTCTCAGAGCTGGCGTCCAGCCCCTGCGAAGAGCCCACAGATGCGGGGGCTGGAGGACAGCTGCTCTGTGCAGGGGATGCATTCCTAGCTGGGGTCTGAAAGATTTCAGCAGAGGAGGGAGAGAAGCACTCCTGTGGGTCCTAAGACCATTCACAGGAGCCCTGAGTGACCCCAGCTGGAGGTGCAGGGGAGGCACTGGTATGAGGAGCAAAAGTAGGCCATGGGGACGAGCAGGACTGAGGAGGAGTGAGAAGACAGGGTCTGGATGCCAGGCTGACACCTGGCCTCAGTCCACACAATGAGTGATTCAGAGCTGACTTAAGCCTTTGCATAAGATGAAAGGAGACCCAAAGCTGTGGCCTGAGAAGTCTCTGAAGTGGGGGTCAGAGAAACAGCTGGCTCTTGCTTGGAGACAAGGCCGAGTGCTCAGTATAGCTCCCGAAACGTTTCTTCTCACCTGTCGGTCCATCTCATGGAGCCGGTATTCAATGGCCCTCTCAACATACTCCTTCCTGTTGGAAAACGTGAGTGGGATACTATTTCCACCAGGGATTATAGGCACCATCTTGCCATCTGCACTCTGGCCAACAAAAGAATCAAGAGGAATCATCTAAGAACAGAAGAAAAAAATAATTGTTATTACACAGTAGAAATGACAACAAAAATTATGTTACATACAAATGGAGCGGAATGATAACAAAGCCAAGATCTGTAAGGATAAAAACAAGGCAGATGAAACACATAGGATTGATCAGGCTATTTGATCCAGAGAAATGTGCTGACTCCTCCATCCGGCTATAGTTACGAATGAGACACACCCTCTCTGCCCTCAAACCAGGTCTATTGAACTCCGGTCCCGTCAGTCCTCCCTCTCCGCCTTGGCTCCCTTGGTTATCCACTCCAGTGGGCAGAAAACGGGTTAAAGGGAAAGGAGCAGACACTGGGGCTGCAGCCAACTCTACCCATGAGAAGTTACTAAAACGAATGGGGTTGAGCTAAAGGCAGCGATGGCATCATCACAGCACAGGTCAGCCCGACAGCAAGTGGGAGACCAGAGCTGAACCACCCAAAAGATTCTGGTCTGTGCACACAGGTAGTGACCAGCCGCAGAAAGTGGCCTGGCCAGGACATACCTCATGGAAGCTCTCCTCAGTGATGCCGCTGTCTTCAATGTGAAGAATGCTATTGAGGGTCTGCACGTAGAGCAGGTCCACCTCCTCCAGGTCCTCCAGAGTGAGTGGGATGCAGCACAGCTGCTTCCACACCACCGGCGCCAGGTGCAGGTCCAGAGGCTTCTTTGTGCGAATGGCAACCCCCATTAAAATTCCCAAGAACTTAAACTGCATTAAGTGTTCATCAAGGCAAGCAGAGGGGTTAAAGAGGAACCTGCAAAATTCCAGAAAGCATTTCAAACAAGATAGTCCTCATTTCCACTGGAAATAAGTCACCCCACATCTACAGCAGTAGTGCAGAGCTGTGCTGTTTACCATGGCAGCCATGAGCCACAGATAGCTATGTTCATTAATTTCATGAGATTAAAGATTCAGTTCCTTAGCTACCCTGACCACATTCTGAGTAGTCAACATTCATATAGCCTGTGGCTACCGTTCTGGACAACACAGAGACCACATCTTGCGTTATCTTTTGAATGATAAAAGGGCCAATAAATGAGTTGTTAATCCTTAAGCTACCTGCTTCAGAATGTCCGCAGTTACTGTAAGCCCCTGAAGCAGGATCCAAAACTCAACATTTTCTGGATCGTAAATAATTACAAGCTCTGTGACGTGACAGCATAGTGAAGCTTTTTAATGAATTCTGGTGCAGAAATTTCATCAAGGGAGACCACGGAGGCCTTCAGGAACTCTGAGGCAGGCTTCAAGATCAAGTCTGAGTTTCCCCTCTGTCTATATTAGCTTTGGATTGGTTCCATAGTAAACAGTGAGTCACAGAAGTGTGGTGAAGGCACAACCACAGTACCCACTCTCAGGGTCATAATGAGGACTCAGGATGCAATCTCGGAGGAGCATGTAGAAGGCCTGCCACACAGCAGCACACAATTCCACGAGTTCTTCTCACAGACATTCAACAGACACTTGCTGCTTACCTGTCCCTGTTGTAACCCACTTCTGCGGTGGCATTTGGAGAGGGTATAAGAAGGTCAACTATACCAGTTTCAAGTTCCTGTAGAAGAAAAACATTTTTTGAGAAATGATAATCAAACGTATCAAGAGAACAAAATGATTACATTAAATATAATACTGAAAAGAGTATTTCAAGAAATTTATAATGCTAGCCATGTGTCTACTTCTGTTGTTCTTGTGATTTCAATTTGAAATGAGATTAGGAACTTTCCCATGTGGAAAATCTCCTGTAATGTGAAGAATCACGATGAGAGAGTCCGTTCACAGAGGAGTAGGTGTATTTGTGGAGAAGGATGTAGTGATATTCCGAATAGACTCAATAAGTGATAGCCACATGTTACTTCAATCACAGGATTTATCAGAAAAATCCTGACACTAGGCACAAGTGGAAGGAACACAGCTTATTTAAAAGAAAATCTGCCCACATGGACCTTAAAATTAAAACTGACCCAAACTCTTTTTTAATTTAAAAGAAAGATTTATTTAAAAATGTCAGAGACTTCCTGTCGAGGTAGCCAAGAGCGGGGGCTCCAAGAGAGGCAAAACCCAAAGGAGTTGGTGGTAGTGGGGTTTTTAAGAACATTTTTGGAAAAAAATTCAGTCAGTACAAGGCAGGAACAACCTATCAAAAGTCCTGATTTATAATCTTATTTACCCTGTCTGGCTTGGACCCAAACTCTTAACACTTACTTTTCAAACTCCCTTGGGGCACAGCAGCTCTACTTCATTCTTTTTTTCTTTTTTTAAGATTTATTTATTTATTTGAAAGGCAGAGTTACAGAGAGGCAGAGGTAGAGAGAGAGAGAGAGAGAGAGGTCTTTCATCCACTTGTTCACTCCCCAAATGGCCACAATTGCTGGACCTGTTCCAATCTGAAGCCAGGAGCTTCTTCTGGGTCTCCTACGTGGGTGCAGGGGCCCAAGAACTTGAGCCATCTTCTACTGCTTTCCCAGGCCATAGCAGACAGTTGGATTGGAAGTGGAGCAGCCATGACTTGAACCAGTGTCCATATGGGATGTCGGTACTGCAGGCTGCAGCCTTACCTGCTATGCTCTGCTTTACCCACTACACCACAGCGCCGGACCCCTCTACTGCGTTCTAAAAACAGCAGAATAAACTGGAGCACAGGGCTGGTCCTGGATTTATCTCCTATGTAAGTGGATGCATTGTCATTGTTTTTTATACTAACATTGTAGCACAACAGACTTTCTACTAACATTGTAGCTCTTCATTGGTAGGTGACTAAGCCCTGGCATTTATTCATAAAGTATCTTTACAAAGCATTTTCACAAACCCTTGTTCTAGTTCATCCATGTATCACCAACAGCATGACCTGAACAAGGCTCACAAATGCATCCTTGCTGCATTTATAAAACATGCCTGACAGAGGAGCCACTGGAAACAGTAAAAAGGGGACAAGCTTGGTGGATGGCTGGGCAGGGGCACTGCGTGGACATACCTGGCACATCTCGGTGATGGTGTCGTCAAACACTCCTCCAGCATCATCGGCCCCTTCTCCAACCAGCTTCACCTTCCATGCTCGGGAGGGCAGACGGAGATCGGATGCGTTCAGTTTAACTACTTGTCTTGCTATCTGGACAAAGATGGGCTTACACTTCCGACCTCTTCAAAAGCAAAGGAGATTTGAATGAAAGACAATTCTCATCAATTTGCCCAAATCACCACAAAGATCACTTGAGGATGTCTTCCCATCAGTGAACAAATTGGTCCAGCTCCATGACAGAAAAGCCCTGTGCAGAGCCCGCTGAGCCCACTATTACTAAAGTAGGTTCTGTTATTATTCAACTTGACAAGCGAGGCGGCTAAGGCTCACAGAGAATACTTAGTAATACTTTTCATCTATAGAAATTCCATTCAGCTCGTGAAACACATATACATATGCCAACCTGGTTGATATCCTCTTTACAGTAATTTGAGGTCCATAGTTTTTGCCTTGAACCATGGTTTTTCCTATGGAGCGCACCATGGGAAGAGTGTAGACTCTTGGGGCTAACAAAGGCCGAAGCTGTCCTTGCACAATGCCCCAGGTTCCAGCATTATAATGAGATGTGCTGTTCTGTAACAGAAAATGAGGTTATCAGAAATGCTATAACCTAAGGCTACAAAGAAATAGCACTTCTCACTTTTAGAATAAAGGTAATTTTTGAAATGTATATTAAAAGTACAAACCTGGGCATTAGTAACTGTTACTAACTTAAAAAAAAAAGATGTATTATTTACTTACCTGAAAGGCAGAGAGAGCAAAAAGGAGAGACAGAAAAAGAAAGAAATCTTCTACACACTAGTTCACTTCCCAAATGTCTATAATAGCTAGATCTGGGTCAGGTCAAAACCAGGAGCCAGGAACTCCATCCTGTCTCTCACATGAGTGCCGAGGTCCAAGTACTCAGGCCATCCTCTACTGCCTTCCCAGAAACATTAACAGGAAGCTGGATTGGAAGTGGAGCAGCTGGGACCAGTACTGGTGCTCTGACATGAGATGCCAGTATCTCAAGCAGTGGTTTAACCCACTGTGCCACAACACCAGTCCCTATTAGTAACTCTTAAAAAATATTTTTTCTGATAAAATATGATTACTATAATAAAGGAAAGGATACAAACATGTACATACAAATGAAATTATCCATAATTCCACCATATTACATATAGCCCTATTAACACATTAATCTATTTCCTTCCAGTTTTTTGTGTGTACACATATAACATTTTTCATACTGTTGAGATCATACTGTTTACATGATTTTCAGATTTTCTTAAAAAAATTTTTTTGAGAGGCAGGGTTACAGAGAGAGGGATCTTCCATCTGCTGGATCACTCCCTTAAATGGCCACAACAGCCAGGGCTGAGCTGCTCCTCTTCCGATCCAGCTCTCTGCTATGGCCTGGGATAGCAGCAGAGGATGGCCCAGGTCCTTGAGCCCCTGTACCCACGTGGGAGACCCAGAAGAAGCTCCTGGATCCTGGCTTTGGAACGGCACAGCTCTGGCCATTGAGGCCATCTTGAGAGTGAACCAGCAGATAGAAGACCTCTCTCTCTCTCTGTAACTCTTTCAAATAAATAAAATAAATCTTAAAAAAAAAAAGAATCTTAAAAAGAAAACAAAAGGGATCAGTGCTGTGGCGCAGCAGGCTACAGCCCCTGTCTGTGGTGCCGGCATCCCATAGGGTACTGGCTCCAGTCTCAGGTGCTCCACTTCCAATCCAGCTCTCTGCTATAGCCTGGGAAAGCAGCAGAAAATGACCCAAGTCCTTGAGCCCCTGCACCCACATGGGAGACCTAGAAGAAGCTCCTGGTTGTTGGCTTTGGATCAGTGCAGCTCCAGCCATTGCAGCCATCTGGAGGGTGAACCATCGGATAGAAGACTTTTCTCTCTCTCTCTCTCTGCCTCTCTGTAATTCTGCCTTTCAAATAAATAAATCTTTAAAGAAAAAAAAAAAAAAAGAAAGAAACTAGTCAGCTCACACTCTTCTTAAATCTCTGGCCTATCCTATAAAGATGGACATGTAAGTCAGGTTTACTTTTAAAGATCAGAAGGAGGGAGAGAGAGATCTTCCATCTGCTGGTTCACTCCCCAAATGACTGCAATGGTCAGAGCTGGGCTGATCCGAAGCCAGGAGCTGCTCCTGGGTCTCCCAGGTGAGTGTCAGAGGCCCAAGCACTTGGGCCATCCTCCTCTGCTTTCCCAGGTGTATCATCAGGGAGCTGGATGGCTACTACACCATAGCCAAGGCCGCTATGTTCATTTTTAAGGAGACAAAAAAAAATGTCCTAAATTTTTCACATTTATTTATAGAACAATGTTGGTTCTGTTCTAATAGCTTTCTGTGCTTAAGTTTTAAAATCATATAACAGATTTTGAAGAAAACATATGACACGCCCAGCTATTCATCCTTCCTGGAGCTTTGGGCAACTACAGAAGGAGGATCCCTCGTGTCCAACAGCACATGAACCAGCATTAAATCGGAACATAACTGTCGTCTTTTTTGCTTCCCTTGATGTGGAGAACAGAGGAAGTATTAGCCATGACAGAGTTTCCCAGAGGTTGAGAGAAAGCCCAGGACCCGAGGAGCATCCGCAGGGCACTGTCTTCCAAGCCAGCATGTGTTACCTGGTTGTTGGGGCTGAGGTTCAGGAGCCTCCAGGAGGAGTACATGAGGTCGGAGAAGTGGTAGAGCAGCCGCAGCCTGGCACGTACGGTGTGGATGCTCACCTCCCTCAGTGCCCCGTACTGTGGGGGTACTGCATCAGGCAGGCCCAGCTGCAGAGGTACCGACACACCTGCCCAGAAAGCAAATGGGTGCTCAGGAAGCAGAATTCACTGCTTTCCTTTTCAGCATTTTGAAACATTTCCAACATACAGAGAAGATGAGATAATTATATAATAGGAACCCATTCACACCACCTAAGTTCTGTAATTAATATTTTGCTGTATTTGTATTTTTATGTACATATCTTCTGCTATCCAGCAATTCATCTTAACATTTGGGGTATATTTATGTTGGATTTCAAATCAGTTTTTATTTATCATTAAGGAAATCTGGTCTTTTCTCCTTAATTTTGTTTCCCATTTAATAATGGGACCTAAACAATTCCTTTGTATAAGAAACAAGAAAACCAAGCAAGGCAGTCAAATTCTTCCTTTCAAATTCAATGTCACCTTTGTAATAACACAAGGTACAGGAAACGACCAGGTAGGCAGTTCTGAAATATGAAAAAGGATAGCTTAGCAAAGCCACCTCCCACTCGCACGAGAGATCTGACAGAAAGAGCCCATGGCAGAATGAAAGATAGGGTGCGTGATTCCCGTAGGCTTTTTACTGTAAGAAGTAAAGGCTAAAAAGCCTGCATCCACAGCTCCTCTCACATAAAACTGTACAAGTGACTGACAACAATTCCATTCCCAGGGATCCTGTGACCAATCCTGACAGAGGCTAACACTCGGAGTGTTTTCTACGCGTCCAGCACTGTGCTAAGAGCTTTCCACAGAGCTCTCCATAACCAGCGCTATTGCTGCCCTCACTTTACAAACAGGAGGCTGCACACGGAGGAGCCAGGGCTCAGGGCAGGCAATGTGGTCCCCGAGCTGACAGTGAAACCCTGGAAGCTGAGGAGCCCTGGGGATTCTGCAGTCATCAGCGTCCAGGCAGCAGGGCTCATTCTGGAGCCCGTTGTCTACAAACCATCTCCTCATCTCCTGCCTGTGTGGAGTTTGCTTGTTCTCTTAGATTAAGTAGAAGAAGAAGAAGAAGGAAAAAAAAAAAAAAACCGTAGCGGGGTCTTCCCTTTGGACCTGTGGCTCAGAAGTAGGAAAGACAGCAGAGAGGGCAGAGAATGTAATGTGGTGCTCTCAGGGCAACGTTACTGTCGGAGGCTCCCCAGGGCAGCAAAAAGAAAGGACGTGAAGACCTGGATATGAGAGAGCTCAGATTTGAGGAAATGTCAAAGACTGGCACACACAGCAATTAAAGTTTCCCCCTATTTGTGGGGAGAAACAGAGGATGGCTCCAAGCAGAGAAGGTCTGTGGTTGAGATGTTCAGCATACAAGTACACATTCTGTTTTTCTTCATATCCTTTTGTAGGGCTATAAGAATTTCCTAATAAATAAGAGTTAAGCAAGCTTTACAAAAAGCTTGAAACAATGTATCGACCTGATACACAAGAGTAAAACAGCGGCAACTGGGCTGCCTGAGCGGCTGTGCGCGTATTTCCAAACGTAACTGGAGTGAGGAATTTCACCAGTGGTCTCAGCACTTCTAATCTTTATTCGGAGAAAGCTATGATTTCATTTCTTTGATATACATTAAGAAATACTTAATTGCTACTCTAAAATTATGAATTTTTGCTTGCCCAACTGATGTGTTTGCATTTACAGCTGTAGAGAGGGACTCCTTCATACAAAGTCAGTAGAAGAAATGCCTGCTGGGAAGTCTCTATGGTACAGGTAGCGCAAAGAATACTACGGTTGTGTGGGGGCTGCCTGGTGGTTCAGAATGACGCGGATACATCTGGCACTGGCAGGCAAACACTGCATCTGGGCACTGTTGGAAACGAAGCTGCCAAAGCAAGGATATTCCGTCCATCACCTGGTGCTCTGGGTGGCACTGGGGGCGCCGTCCATGCAGCACTGTGGCAGCGGCCAGCTGAGATCTGCCGAATGTTTTTCCCTTGCAGAACTGTTACTAGGGTTGGTTCTCGAACGTGGTTGGTGTGGCCTAGGCCAAGCTGGGAATAAGTTACAAATCAGAGATTCAATTAGAAAAAGGAAGCGAGGAAGCCAAGATGATGAAATTTGCCTTAGATGGTAACAAACATAAGCAAATTAATATCTGTACCAAGCATCAGCATCAATGATGAAATAAATTCTGATTTTCTCTATAATAACGGTTCTCACAGCTCAGATTCTCCCGAACACTAAGCTGCAGCAAAGTCATTCCAACTATAGCAGATGAGGCTTAAGGACTAACATATCACTGAATTCCATGTCTGCAAAGGGAATGAACTCTAGGAGAGTTAAAAGCACACACAAAAGCAGATTCTTTTCCCTAGATCTCTGTCTGTGCCTCTGATTGGGATGCCCAGTGTTTCAGTTGCTAAGCAACTCAGCATTTAGGGAAGAGCATGCAAAGGCCCTGCTAGGGAACTCCCAAAGGAGTCTTCAGCATTAACTTTCCTCTTGTCAATTCAACATGCAACCACAACGAGGAGCGCCTCCCTTGTCTGGTAATGTGGTGATGAGGAATACGGAAACCAAAAGGACGCTGTTAGGAATAAAGCTAGCCCCTGAACTGAAGGGTCCATGGCTCTAGGGGCAGCCACACCCAGAGAGGATTTATAGAAGGGGAAGTAGCTCTGCAGGTGGAGCCAAAAGTGACTGTAGTAGCAGGCATCTCAGAAACCTCCACTGAAGTCTTCCTCTCCCCCACACAGAGAGGAGCTGGACACAGAGACTCCTAGGGTCTTTCTCAATCTCTCGGAGAATCGTTTTACTTCTCTGAGTAATGAGGGTGACACGATTTGCCTCAGAGCAACACACCCACTTCGTATACTGCTGTACAAAAGCACAAAAGCAGCACTGCCTCACTCCTTCTTACGTCCAGGTCAGCAAATGCTGCAGACATGAGGATAATGCTGTGATGACGACAGTACTGAGCCAGTGATGAGGACCACCACACAGCATTGCGCAGTACGTCCCAGACCAAGGAAGCCCCAAAATCACTATACTGCACTACCAGACTTTTTACAAAACCATGCTATACTATTTATTTGGACACAATTAAGAGACAACTATGTAAAACTGAACGAAATAAATGTGTCATAGCCAAGTGATGTACTTGGAACACCGTGGTAGGTATTTGGAGTTTCCTAGTTTATCCCTTTCCCTAGTGGGGAGCGTTGTCAAAATGCTAGGATATGGAAGAGCAGAAGCAAAACAAACATTCACCTGTCCTTCAGAATTGCTCCCCCAGGCATATACATCGCCAGTCGACGCCAAAGCAAGCGTGTGTTCAGCTCCGACTGCCACGTCTTCGATGACCACTCCAGCCAGGACCGGAACTTGTTGTGGTCGATTGTGATTACGAGCACGACCCTCTGGCAAGCCTATTAAGCGATCTGAAAAAACAGCAAGAGGAAAGGCTTGTAGATGGCACATCACAGTCCTTTCATTTTTAATCATTAACTTTTTATGGTGGAATGGCAGCAACATGAATAACTCAGGGGGCAAAAGCTGCTATTCTGACAAGGACATCAGATTTTTAGAAAATAAAATGCTAGAAGCCACATCTTTACAAAATGACATGGTCTCCTTATTCATAAAAAGAAGACAATCAAATCTAAGACCAGGAACTTATTTCATACCCAGAGTTCCTTCATATCCTTATGTTTGAAAGGACTGGCACAGAGTTCACAAAGGTCCTGAAGTTTCTTGCATTTTAAAAAAGACATCTTCCATCTGTCTTGTCCTCAAACTTCAACCTCTCCCTTTACCTTGCCAAAATTCTAGACAGTGCTGCACAATGTCCTTTAGGCCCACTCAGCACTGCACTGAAACTGCACTCAAAGCCAACAGCTCCTGACTGCCTACCGCAGAGACTTCTTCTCAGGATCCAGCTCAAGGAACTCCAAGCAACTCTACGTAACCTTCTGATAATGTGTCCTCAGCTCCTTCTGCCCCGGATGACTCTGTACTACTGCAGCACACCAGATGCTGCTCTCACTACGCTGTTCAAGGCCAACTCTCCCAAATCTTGTTCTCCTCACATTCCCCAGAGTTTATTCTCTTCTTTCTTAAATTCTATACTTTCTCCCTGGAATTGTAGATTCCATTAATAAGGCATGAAACTACTACCAAAATGTAGTTCATGTTCAAACTTACATTTCTAAAACCAATCTCTGGAGCTTGAAATCCAAATTTTCAATGGCTTGCTGGACTTACATGCATCTAGGGTAACGACCCCATTCAACCTAAGGAAAACCAAGC
Organism: Sylvilagus floridanus; assembly: GCA_949820135.1. NCBI lineage: Eukaryota > Metazoa > Chordata > Mammalia > Lagomorpha > Leporidae > Sylvilagus > Sylvilagus floridanus. The sequence goes on from OX463239.1 coordinate 71,593,216, forward strand.
TTCTTACCCTTTCCCTACAAATAGTTCCTGTCCTCAGTCAGAGTCATCAATGTTCTCCCAAGACCAGAAACTTCACTCATGGTTTAATTCTTCCTTCCCTCACTCTCCCTCTGTCACCACAACTTGCCAGGAAGTTGCTCTTAAGAGGGTAAATTTACTGCCAAGGAGCCCCACAGTCAATGCCTGGGTTATGAACCTACTCAAGATCTGAACTCTCAATGCCTATGAATTCCTCCAATTCCTATGATCTGCATCCCCAAACCTTGGAAGTGGTGGGGCGTGAATCAGGACTTAGAGCAGCTCTGGTGAGCAAGGCAGTATCTGGAGAGCATGGTGGGGCAGAAGGGAGGTGGGGAAGGAGCTTGGCAGGTGCTCTTCTAGCAAAAGTAAAGGCTATAGCATGATGAACCTTAATGAGAAGGGGAGTTCATTTTTAGAATAAAGTTTGTGAAAAAGAAGTGAATAGGAGCTAGTGGCCTGCTTACCCCCAAGAACAAAATAAAAATGACTTTATTTAGAGTATTTTCTATGACAACAGAAGGCAAATGTTTCTATAATACACATGTGCATGACGTAAGCTAAAAAATGCCTTACCTTGACCAAAGGTATACACGTGACCATCTTTAGTCAAAGCAACAGAAAACTGAGTTCCACAAGCAACCTTTTTTATTCCAATACCACAAAGGACATCTACTTTCTGTAAAACAAAAGTGTAAAGTATACACTTTAAGACTGAAAAGAAAATACTTATTTTTTTGAGATTTATTTATGAGTCAGAGTTACTGGCGGGGGTAGCAGGGGCAAGGAGGGCGAGAGACAGAAAAAAAAGACATAGATTATCTTCCATCTGCTGGTTCACTCCCTAAATGGTCGCAATGGCTGGGTCTGGGCCAGCTGGTAGCCGGGAGCCAGAAGCTTCATCCAAGTCTCCCACATAGGTGCAGTGGCCCAAGGACTTGGGCCATTTCCCGCTGCTTTTCCAGGCACATTAGCAGGGAGCAGGATCAGAGTGGAGTAGCTAGGACTGGAACTGACCCCATTATGGGATCCATGCATTGCAGGCGGTAGCTTAACCCATTATGCCACAATGCCAGCCCCAAAGAAAATACCCTTAAACTTGCCTGCTGGTATGTATAATCTCAAGCATAGTCTCCAAGACAGGAATTGTCTCTTACCTGTCCCACCCAAATTCATACTCCTAAATGCAGATCAACTGAATTTGGGAGAGAAAATGTGACAGCAGAGAAATGTGGTTAAAATCCCCAGGACCTTCATGAAATAGAAGCATCCTTCTGGGCAACAGAGAAAAAGAGAATCTCATGACCTTCTAAAGAACCCTGCAAGGTCACGTAAAGCTGTGGCTTCTCCCTGTTTGACATTTTCAGCTTTCAGAGGTAATAACTGCTTTTCTGCCTCTCTTGTATCCCTAGCTGAATATTCACAAGTGTAGCTATCAAGTCGTCACAGGTTATATATGATGGTGAATCTGACACTGAATATAAATTGAGTACTTCTAAATCATGCTACTGGTTAAATGTGTCAGGAAAATCCATGTAAAAGAACTGACAAGCAGAATTCTGTAGAGCATAGAATCTTCTGTAATGCAAATAATATCTTCTAATTTTTAAATTATTTTTTTAAAAGATTTTTTTTTAATTTGAAAGTCAGAGTTACAGAGGGAGAAGAAGAGACAGAGAGATCCTCCATCTACTGCTTCACCCCACAGATAGCCACAACAGCCAGCGCTGGGGCCAGGCCAGAGCCAGGAGCCAGAAGTTTCTTCCAGGTCTCCCACAAAGGTAGCAGGGACCCAAGCACTTAGGCCATCCTCTGCTGCTTTTCTAAGCCATTAGTAAGGAGCTGGATTGGAAGTAAAGCAACCAGGACATGAACCTGCACCCATGTGGGATGCCAGCACTGCAAGTGGTGACTTTACCTGTTATGTTACAACGGCAGCCCCTAGCTTCTAATTTTTTTGTTTATGTACTTGAATTTCCTTTCTCTTGTTCTTTAAAAGGAGATGCATACCTGCCTAATCAGGTGGTGATAAGAAGCTGAAAGGACAGTTGCAAGCAGAGGGTTACAACATATTATTCAAGGTTCCCTCACAAGACACCCTGGGAGTTTGTTTCTAACTCTTTCTTCCCCACATGGGAGCAAGTCCTACAGCTGTTCAGCAAGTCTACAGACAGGCTTGTTCTTGCATAACTGTTACAACTAGTTTAGCTACTAATGGCTCACTTAAAATCAAGGTTCTTGAAGGCTGGAGAGTCAAGAATGAGCAACAGAAGCTTCTAAAGCTCATTATTCATTAGCAAAAATGTTAAAGGTAAACTATTTCCAGCAAAAAAGAGGTACTGACAGGCCGGCGCCATGGCTCAACAGGCTAATCCTCTGCCTTGCGGCGCCGGCACACCGGGTTCTAGTCCCGGTCGGGGCACCGGATTCTGTCCCGGTTGCCCCTCTTCCAGGCCAGCCCTCTGCTGTGGCCCAGGAGTGCAGTGGAGGATGGCCTAGGTACTTGGGCCCTGCACCCCATGGGGAGACCAGGAAAAGCACCTGGCTCCTGGCTCCTGCCATCGGACGAGCGCGGTGCGCCGGCCGCAGCGCGCCGACCGCGGCGGCCATTGGAGGGTGAACCAACGGCAAAGGAAGACCTTTCTCTCTGTCTCTCTCTTTCACTGTCCACTCTGCCTGTAAAAAAAAAAAAAAAAAAAAAAAAGAGGTACTGACATAGATGAAACTTACAATGTCTGAAAACCTGGGTTAAAGGCAATACTGACCTGAGGTGAAGATTTTGCAGTGGAATTCCCTAAGCCTAATTTTCCATAGTCTCCATCTCCAAAAGCCCACACCATGGAGCCATCTGCTGACACAGCCAAAGTATGGTTTAGTCCACAGGCCACCTGGAGAGATAACAGGGTATTCAGCAAGGCAAATCACAAGACCTAACACACATAAGCCTGCTTCAAGGACTCTTTTCCACTTCGGTGAAAAACTTGGCTATGTTTCCAAAGATTTTATTGGCTTCAGGGCCTACAAATATTAACCAAATTGCATCAACATGAAATAATTCCTAATGTCTAGAAAAAAACAACTTTTTTCTTCAAAGTGAAATTCTTCAGACATCTACAGCTAACTAGAACCAGAGAATATTAAGATGGGGAAAAGTACACGTACTTCAAAAATACTTGTTTGCACCAATCTAAGGAATGACATAGAAAAAGACAAAGCTATCTCACTCCCAAGTTAGGAGATACTCAATGTGTACAGGACAGGGACAGCTGCTGCTCTACGGTGCCAGCTGCCAGGGATGCTGCAGCTTTCTATCCACCTCAAAGCCATCACATAGGAGCAGACAATCTGCCCTGTGTAAAGAGCTCCAGCCAGCTGTATTAGTACTTTATAGAGGGAGTTTTAAAAACACTCACATCCCGAAATAAACCATTAGTTTGTCATATAAGCAAACAAACCTGAATGACTTAAAATGTGAATAGTCACATTGGGAAAAATGTCATGAAAAATGATCAGTTAGATCGAACAAAATATACATAAGGTTAAGTACAGCTAGTGATCCTGGTCTTCCTGACAGTTTCTAAGTGTACCCAGAGAAATGAGAAGCAACAACCAGCTGGCACATGCCTGTCCAATCTGATACCCCTCCAGTGCAGTCACTCTCTCTGGCAGCTTTTTGTTAGAGGTGTTTCCAAGACCCAGACGTCCATAGTCACCATTCCCAAAGGTAAACAGTTTGCCATCTGAAGTCACCACCGCTGAGTGCTTGAAGCCACAAGACATCTAGAGGAAACCAAGGCAAAAAAAATTTAAGGGAGCTATTAAGAAATGAACCAGTCATTTTCAGCTATTAGTATAGCAGTAAAATTTTTATAAACTTCACTGGCAATGCAAGATCTTGAAGATAAGAATATTCTGTCTGCCCAAGTGGTGGTTCTGTTCCCCCAAGTTTAATCTGCCTCATCAGCCCCAGGAGGATCAAGTTCAACAGTAGGCTTTGGAATAACTGTTGCTACTCTTTAGTTGTGTGCAGATGACCTAGAGTAGATGAGATAATAAATGGGGAAATTCTTTTTAAACTCTAAGGTGCTATCCAGTATTACATTATTTTAAGTCACTAACTGGTTTTCCAGAAAATGCACACGAACTCAATTTTTGTAACAGAAATGGTAGGCTGAGAGCAAAGTTTTCCACTTATGTATCAAGTACCATGAGTCAGGAGCTAAAACCCTAGTGTTTTGTCCAAGGGCCGGGAGCATCCCAGCCTGGGCAAACCAGCTTGTACAGAAAAAGAAGTCCACCATTCACAGCAAAGCCTAGTCAAACTTCTGAGGAGCTCAAGAATGAATTGGAACAACCAAAAATAGTGTGTCTCTTAATGACTGTGTTGTATAGATTATTATCATGTCCTGATTTAAGAATGCTATTCAATAATGCATATATTTATGTCAAAGGCAAACTCATCCACATCCTGCCTGACCTGCACCACTTCTTCTCCTTGTAAGGCCTCGATCTGCCTGGGCCGCCGCTGCCTGTCGCTGTTCCCATGGCCAAGTTTACCATAGTCACCATCTCCCCAGCTAAAGACTTCACCACTTTCAGTCAGGGCCATCGAGTGCCCATCAGAACCACAAGATGTCACCAGCTGGGTCACCACAAAGCCTGGAACAAAGCAGAAACCCAATGGATGTCACTGGATGCTAAAATTCCCCTTTACTTGCAGCTGCTACAGAATGACCTCAAAATAAAAAAAAATCAAAACATAATTGTGGAAATAAAAATAATTTATTTAATTTCAAATCAAATTTGTAATCATAACCTAGCATACCTGGGAGGAGTTACATAACATCCTGATGATCACAAGGAAGATGAGGACAGCAGCAGTTATACCATTAAGGACTATGTTCTAGACACTCTTATAAACATTCCACCTGGTTTATTTCATTTCCCATTTTCACACAGAACCTAGGAGGCAGATACTAACATTTCCATTTTTTTTTTTCAACTGGGAAAACTGAGCCACAAAGAGTCTAGCAGCTTGTACAAGATCCCAGAGCCAGGGACCACAAGGATCAGACAGGAGCAGCCCCTGTTCCTTCCTACTGCTGTACAGCAGTCTTAGGAATCTGTTCTTAACTCATTGTTATTTTATCTTTTATGTTTCTACTTAAAAAAACAAAACCTGGGTTATCTTTGTAGGCTTCAGAATCAAAAGCCAGGGAGGCTCCTGCTATGGTTGCTCCAGAGGTATTCTTTCTGCAAGTCACACAGAACCTTGACATCCTTTATAATCTTCAGCACACTTGCCGATTTCCACATAAACTTATTTTTAATGTTAATAAAATACATACATGCATGATTGCTACTGCTATTAATTAAATCAATTTTAAAGAATGTGTTTATTATCTGGAAGTCTCAAAAAGTTAATTCTAACACTGCTCTGATAAATAACTGGCAAAATAATATAGCTTAAAATATGGAAACCAAGACTATACACATGCCTAAAAAATGATTCAAAAACAGTGAAAATCCTACATGTTTTCATCCAGTAAGGTCTGAGGAAAGTTCCAACACAGCAAACAGTCCTGCAGTTAGACCACAGTTTTTGACCATTTTTAAACTAAGGACAATTTTACCTTGTAAGGCTGAAATAACTGTCAGCACATGAAGGTCATCTGAATTCCCTTGTCCTAATCTGCCGTAACTTCCTTCCCCACAAGCCAACACTGTGCCATTGGCCTGGATGACAAAGGTACAGTTCTGACCACATATGACCTAGTATGAAAACACAATTAAATACATTATTATCCTTTTGTTTAGGCAGGTAGGTAGATATTTGCCTGTAGGTGTAAGAGGGGCTGAAGAAAATGAAAAGCTGTAAAGAAGATAAATATATGTGTGTTGGAGCAAGGAAACAAGTCCTGGAAGCAGGACCCAGCCTTGAGTGTGCCTCCCCCAGCCCAAGTGTCCTCCCCTGTCCTTACGAAAAGGACCTCACTGAATTGAGGAAGCAACACGGCTGGTCTGACGGGGTTAGGGCCACTGGACTGAAGGAGTCATTTCCTTCTCCAGTAGGTGAACCCTGATGGCCAGCTTTGTCCAGAGGGATTTGTTCAGGGGAAATCCACATCCAAAAATCCCCCACTCAGACTTTCCCAGAAGAGGGAAGAGGCGAGAAGAAACAGGGGACCCATACTCCTGTCCATAAAATCCCCAGTCTGAATGCAGACTGAGTTCTCGGTCCTTTATTTAGACACCCGCCAGGTCTATCAGGTGTAGGCATTTCTGTCACTTCACTGTTTTCAATAAAATTCTCTTCTAATGGCCTTCTTGTCTGTTCATGGGCTTCATACTTCCTTGTTGGAAAAACAAGTTCCTGGGTTTCAAACCAATGATTACACTTTATTACTTAGCTTCAGCATGTACACATTTGAAATTATTCCCAGACATACTCAGGATGCTTTGATTAATTCTTTTCTCTTTTTACTAAAGGGAAAGAGTTGATATAACTATGGGGTTCCTATAAGCCCTTGATTACTACAAAACCGTCTGCTTAAAGCATGAGCTGTATAAGTCTTATCTGAGCCTTTAGAACTGCGCTATCTACAGGGATTTTAGCCAACTGTGCAGAATTTAAACAATTACATCAAAAACAAAATACACAAAAGAAGAAACAGGAAATAGGAAATGGTGAAGGGGAACTATCAAAGACCTGGCTGGAAAGAAACAGAAACTGGAGGGGACATAGAAACACACTTGAGAAAGTTAATGGAAAATGGAATTAAAAGATAAGTTTATTTTGGTACAAAAATTTTTAAATCCATGCATAGTTTTTTTCCCCATACACATTTCCCATGAACTTTCTGAAGACTCCTTATATGCATGATTTTTAACTTTTTTGCATCAAGATAAACATTTTTTTTTAAAGATTTATTTATTCACTTGAAAGGAGGAGTTACAGAGAGGGAGAGGCAGAGAGAGAGGTCTCCAAATAGCTGCAACTGCCTGATCCTAGGCTAAAGCCAGGAGCCAGGAGCTTCTTCTGGGTCTCCAACGTGGGGGCAGGAGCCCAAGCACTTGGGCCATCTTCCACTGCTTTTCCAGACGCATCAGCAGGGAGCTGGATCAGAAGTGCAGCAGCCAGGTCTCAAACTAGCACCCATATGGGATGTCAGTGCTACAAGCAGCAGCTTAACCCACTGAGCCACAGCACCAGCCCCAGATAAACATTTAAAAAAAAAAAAAGATTTATTTGTCTATTTGAAAGGCAGGGTGACACAGAGAAAGAGAGAGAGAGAGAGAGAGAGAGAGAGAGACCTTCTGTTTGCTGGTTAATGGCTGCAATAGCTGAGGCTGGGCTAGATTGAAGCCAGGAGCCAGAACTCTGAGTCTCCTGTGTGGGTGGCAAGGGCCCAATTACTTGGGCCACTTTCCACTGCCTTCCCACATGCATTAGCAGGGAGCTGGATCAGAAACAGAACAGGTAGGACTCAAACCAGCCTGTGGGATACTGGCATCACAGGTGGCAGCTTAACCCAGTGCACCACAATGCCAGCCACCTAAACTTATCTTTTAATTTTCCATTAATCTTTTCAAGTCTCCTCATATACAAAAAAGAATAGCACACTCTGAGATGAGCCAAGGTAAAGGAGAACGAAAGAGAACGCAGTGACTTCAGAAGGTGTTTGGAAATACAGTACCTCGATTATGAGAAGGGAATGTGTCAATGAAATCTGGCTGAAGATCTGAGGAAGTTTATGGACTCAAAAAGAGATCAGTGGTTCCTAACTAGCATCTAAATGTCCATAAATACATGCTTAGCAGGCCTCGTGTTTCATGATATCAATTCATTACACTTGGAAGCCATAAAAAATTTAGGAATTTGCCAATTAAACTTCTTACTTTGAAGGTATACATCATGATTTTGTTTAACAACTCTCCACAATGTATTATAAAATGAACAAGCTCTTTCCTATGATAAATTACTTACAACAAAGGAACTGCAATTATCAGTTCCAAATTTTCTTCTGTTTCTTTACTGGTTTAGTTACCTGTTGGGCCTGAGAGAATGATGGAGCTGCAGCAGGAACCATCACGTTTCTTCCAGCCTCTGCCAGCTGCCCGTGCCTGCCAGCACCCCACAGGTAGACATCACATTTACCTCCCAGGTGCCAGTCCTAGAAAACCATGATCATTTCAAAATTAGATTTCTCCATTTCTTCAAACAAGTATGTACTGAGCTCAAGTGTGTGCCAGCCTCTCGGGGAGACATCAGGGCACAGACACACAAGCATTCAGAATAAAAAGGATTTACTGAAAACCACCAAATAATTATCTTCATCTTTACTGACCTCAGGTCTAGAAGTTGCCCAAGACATAATTTGCTCATCCATGCCATTAATCCATTTACTGTTATCCTGCAAGACAGGATAAACATAAAGAAACAGCCTGTTTAGTGAAGATTTATCTGTTTTTAACAACTAAGTCTTATTTCTAAAAAAAAAAAAAAGACAATATCAATGAGAAATTAAAAACAGTTTTATACTTATGTCAAACCTTATGCATCTTTAATATCTTCCTTTATTCACTTCATCAAAGGCTTCAGTGTCCACATACACAAAATGACATATTTGGGCCAAATGGGCAAAGAAGGACATTTTCTGATCAGAATACTCTATATTTAGATAATTGTTATCAGCTCATATTTGTCTGTTTATATGATATTTATATTTATATATTCAAAGGCTTATTTATTTAAGTATTAACTGAGTGAAGTGGCTGTTGGAACAAGTGCTAGCCTGCACTATCTACATAGGTATTTTATCTGTATCACAGTTACTACAGCTGGACAGTTTCAAATATAGTTAGGAACAAACGCCCACTGGAATGCTGTTTCATATTTTTGATGCTGACTACAGACACAATTGAAGTGTCAAATAAATTAGAATCTATGTAGCACAAATCTCACAAGTTGGCCAAAAAAATGTTAAAACATATACAACTAATGCATTAATATAAGGTAATATTAGTATTAAATTAGCATTACTATAATAAATCATTAGTAAGAATGGGTAAAAGAAAACAGAAAAGCAAAGGACTGTGTCATTGAGAGCCAGCAGGTTTACAAGAGCCTCACAGTTTTTACATAATCAATCACTGTCACCATGGAGGCCTGCCATCAGATTAAATTTGAGTATCTGAAAGAAAATACTTTCAGCTTATCTAAGGGCATGCTTCTAGCTTTTCAAGCTTGCAAATACTTAGGAAGGGCCTGTTAACATGCCAGACACCCCTGACACACTGTCAGCAGCAAGTAAGAGCAGCTCTTATATATTTACCATTAGGAACACAAGTTCATCCTCTGGAACAGGTTCTAGATCTGGAACAGTAAAAGATTCTGGAAACTGTGCGCCATTGGTCAGAGCTTCAGCAGCTTTAATGGTGGTTGAGAAACATTCTAACCAGGCCCACTCATTTGGATTCCATGAGGCAGGATCAGGAAGGCAGTTCTGGTGATGCGGTGGCACTGGAGGGTTACACAACAGCTGATCCAGGTGAAGTCCCACCGCCAGGGACGCCAGACACTGCATATAGGGGCTGTGAACAAGCTGGTCGCCACACACCACATGAGGCTAAGAGACAATGCAAGGAGACAATGTTGAAGAGCCTGTGCCAAATATTCCAAATGAATTTACTGAATTGTAACAGACTACAATTTTGGTTTTAGAATTTACTACTTTTTAAGCTTTCTGCTTTGAAATCATTTCAGATTTATGGTGAGCCTCAGAGATAATACAGAGAATTCCTATGTATTCACAACCCAACTTCCCCTTATGTTAACATCCGACAAAATGATGGCACACTTATTAAAAAAGTAAGAAATAAACATTGGTACCATTCTAATTAAACCACAGGACTTCTTTTGATTTTCTCACTAACTCCCCTTTTTGGCTCTAGAATCCAATCCAGAATATCACATTGCATTTAGTATACTGTAACTACGGTTTTTCTTGATTGAAAAAAAAAAAAAAAAGGCAGCCAGATAACCACTAAACCACAGACACCTGTTCCCTCTCAGATTTCTTCAACAAAAGAGCTCTGGTAGCCGTTAGAGGAAAATACTTCCCTCCCTCATGGCATTCCTTAGTCATAGCAGAGAAACTCTGTGAGACTGAGTGGCTCCAAAAATAAAATTAAAATTCATGTACCTTGTGGCAAAAGAAAGAACGGAAAAGAAACAAAAAGCAGCAGCAGCGCTTTGAAGAGTTCTGCCCATGGGCCGCACCCTGTGACTAATGAGGTAGGAGAGACTACCTTAGGACCACTGCCAGGACAACAGACCCAAATTCTACAGTTCTTCATGCTAGTATTTAATGAAGCTGCTCAGTTCAGTCGTAACTCTCTACTAACATTCCACAAAGACTCATTTGGTAGATGGAGAGGATGCTCAATCTGACATCCACATGCATTCCTACCCCTCAAATTTGGGAGGCAAATTCACACAAAAATAGATATATGGCTCGGAAAAGGAAAGATGATACTATGAGACACAGGTACTACAAACAGTTTGTAGTGAATAAATAATCTGAAAAGGAGTGATATAAACACTATACAAAAATTTGGAGGTTATGAATTTATTTTACTCTGGCAAAAGTGAAGACTTTAAAAAAAAAAGGGCAGTGCTGTGGTGTAGCAGGTAAAGCCAGTACCAATTCAAGCCCCAGCTGTTCCAATTCCAATCCAGCTCCCTGCTAATGTGCCCGGGAAAGCAGTGGGAGATAGGCCCCTGTACTCATGTGGGAGACCTGGAAGAAGCTCCTGGTTCCTGGCTTCAGATCAGCCTAGCTCTGGCCACTGTGGCCATTTGGGGAATGAACCATTGGATGGAAGCTCTCTCTCTTTCTATGCCTCTCTGTAACTCTGCCTTTCAAATAAATAAATAAATCTTAAAAAAAATAAAGACTAGGCTTAGAACTACTAAACAACTATTTATTTATTTATTTATTATTTTTATTTGACAGGTAGAGTTATAGACAGTGAGAGAGAGACAGAGAGAAAGGTCTTCCTTCCGTTGGTTCACTCCTGTAACGGCTGCCACAGCCAGCGCTGCGCTCATCTGAAGCCAGGAGCTGGGTGCAGGGACCCAAGCACCTGGGCCATCCTCGGCTGCCCTCCCGGGCCACAGCAGAGAGCTGGACTGGAAGAGGGGCAACCAGCGCCCCAACCGGGACTAGAACCTGGGGTGCTGGTGCCGCAGGGAGAGGATTAGCCAAGTTGAGCCATGGTGCCAGCCTGAACAACTATTTTTTCAGCCTGATTTATCTTCATTTGATTTTGTCCAAATAGCCCCAATTATTTTCCTCTGATTTTACACACTTAAGGTATAGTTTAAAAATTGTAATTCAGATTTTAAGGCTCTCAGCAACCATGGGTACCTAGTGAGTGAGGGAAGAGTTACCTTTTCATAGGCGTATTGCTCCTGAAGCATCATGGGCAGCCGCTCCAGAAAGGCTCTCATGCAGGGAGCCATGTTTAATCCGAGAACGCCCTGTTGTTTCAGTGCTGTCCTACAGGTTGCTAAAACATGATTGGCAGCAGCCCATTCTGCTGTACAATTTACGACCAAAACATCCTGGTTGAAAATAAATCATGCCATGTGATTAATAAGCTTAAATTAAAAAAAAAAAGCTATCGCCACCCAATTTGCTATATGCCAACCACCCATGACACACTCAATTACCTTCTAGTAATTGCATTAAACAATTTTGGACACCTTTATATGCAAAAAGGCAGTATTTTTAATGCACATGGAACTTCAAAACATTTTAAATGTTGTCTAGGTAAAAATGACTGAACAGAAATAATCACAAACTTTGTGAATTATCTATCAGTTGATTCTTTTTAAATAAACAATGTAAATTATTTGCTATTTCATAAGAATTCCAGGACAGTGTATCTAGTCTATTTCAGAAATATGACATGACCACAGGGACACCAGGGGAATAGTACTTTGTCCACAGAGGGACATATCTGTAAAAGCAGCAGCGCTGTTCTCACACTGGCTCTAAGGCTTATTCTACACAAACCACTAATGAGTAGGGTCTGATCTTATGTTTTACTTCTAGTAGGACTACTCATGCAGGCTCAGAGCTTATTTTAACATTGTTTTACCACACAGAATGTAAATCAAGCCAGAATACTGACTGTCATCTTTAAGGGCATGAAAGTAATACTGTAGGATAAATGTCATGTCACAGAATTATTTGACAGCAGGGCCACTGATCTTTTCACTAGAATATTAAAAGTGTACATTTTGTATTTCTGACCCAAATATTTTTGAGATGGTTCTTCTCTTTATGGAAAATTCTTCTAAGATAATTTAGTGCTATGTCAAAAGTCATGGCAAAATTTCAAAATCCACTTTATAATTTCCAATATAAATAAAATTGCTCAATAATTAAGCACTTTAATCAAAGCCTTAAAAAAATATATTAGTGTAGAAACTGTCCTCGGAATGAATGTGCATTGGAGATCATTCTTCCAGAAAAACTGAGGATCTATAGATCATGAATTTACTGTTCTGGATTTCAAATACACTGATGGGGGGTGGGGGTGGGGAAGCATATTAGACTACAAACCAGGAGTTCTCTTTCTGTCACTTAATAGTTGCATTACCTTGAGAAGTAATAATCCCTCTGGATACCAGGTTTCTCCTCTGTCAAGTGAGGCACTGATCCTATGATTTCTATACTTTTATACCTCATGATTTGATATAAAAACAGCAGCATTACCTTTGATCTATTTGAGCAAGCAGCTACTCCAACTTCTGGAATCCATACTGTGGTCTGAATAGCTCCAGAGCCTATCACAACAGTTTGCAAGACAGAACCATCCTAAAATGAGACATATTTATCAATATTCATTAATTAACCTTAGGCATCATTGACTTTTTTTTCAAAGATTTATTTATTTATTTGAAAGGCAGCATTACAGAGAGGCAGAGGCAGAGAGAGAGAAAGAGGTCTTCCATCTGCTGGTTCACTCCCCAGATGGCTTCAACAGTCGGAGCTGTGCTGATCTGAAGCCAGGAGCCAGGGGCCTCCTCTGGGTCTCCCATGTGGGTGCAGGGACCCAAGGACTTGGGCCATCCTCCACTGCTTTCCCAGGCCATAGCAGAGAGTAGGATTGGAAGTGGAGCACCCATATGGGAGGCCAGCACTGCAGGCGGTGGCCTTACCTGCTATGGCACAGCACCGGCACTGTAGCACAGTGCCATAGCCTCTGCTTGCAATGCAGACATCCCTTATCAGAGTGCCAGTTCAAGTTCTGGCTGCTCTGCTTCTGATCCAGCTCCTTGCTAATGTGCCTGGGAAGGCAGCAGGTGAGGGCCCACATACTTGAGCCCCTGCTTCTCACATGGGAGACCTAGACCTAGAGTTCTAGGCACCCAGTCCTGGCCATTGGGGACATTTGGGGGAGTGAACCAGAGGACGGATGGACGATCTCTCTCTTACTTCCCCTTGCTTCCTCCCTATTACTTTGCTTTTCAAATAAATGGGCTTGTCTCTGAAGACTGACAACATGGCTCTAATCCCTATCTTAGACCACCAGATCAAATTCCTTTTTGCAAATCCTTAAGTTGATGTATAACCTTGCCTACATGCTTATTGGCTTGTAGACCTGCTGGTACCCTCTAAATAAAAGTGGGAGCACATAGCTATCCAGTGACACACTGTTAGAATGGATGCTCCCGTGTCCTGTCTCCTCATCTGAAAAACCCGACATGTACCTACTACCCAATTTTTAAGGGCCTAGTTCACTTTAGAAATACTTATCAGTAAATTAAACTGGACAGCAGGGCTTTGAAAGGAGTTTTGTTAGTATTCCAGATAGTATTACATAAAACATTTCTAGGATTGGTTAATTTTTGATCATATATATTTAATCATATATTTAAATTAATGTAAACATATTCCTAAAAAAAGTAAATAAAACCTATGTTCTTACCCTTAAAGACCAAATGTTCATGAGCCCACCGAGTCCACCTGACACCAGGGCCAAGCCATCAGAACTGAAGGCCACGGTGCGAACAGGAGTGATGTGTCCCCGGAGCTGATAAACACATTTGACGCCCGCTGACTTCCTACAGCCATCCTGCAATGGATTATTTTTAACACATGTTGTGATTTTAAAATTTATAGGTTCAAGATTCACAATTCATCCTTAGAAATCTTATATTTCAGTACATAAAGCTGGTGTGGGAGGGAGACAATTCTCATCAACATTAATCTGATTGAATAAATAATAACACACGAGTCTGGCTCTCCTTTGCTGAAGTTGAATCTTAGTTTTTGGATACGTTTCTAAACTAGTTTTCTGCTCTTCAAACTGGCAGATGTGATTACATTTCAAAGTTCCAAATATCCCTTGGAGACAGAAAATTCTGACTTCTACTGTATAACCAGTTATTTTGAAATTTTGGCTCTAGCTTTAAGTAACTTTCTTGCTTATCCCTCCCTGGCCCAGCACTTGTGACCTGCACAATCTGACTCTATGTGGATGGGTTTTTCCCTTTATTGGCTAATGATTCTGTCACATAGTGTCCAATCTACACATTTGCTCTATGGGTTTCTTCCTTTTGCCGCTGGTTCACCCTCCAATGGCCGCCGCGGCCGGCGCACTGCGCTGATCCAAAGGCAGGAGCCAGGTGTTTATCCTGGTCTCCCATGGGGTGCAGGGCCCAAGCACTTGGGCCATCCTCCACTGCACTCCCGGGCCACAGCAGAGAGCTGGCCTGGAAGAGGGGCAACCGGGACAGAATCTGGCACCCCGACCAGGACTAGAACCCGGTGTGCCAGCGCCACAAGTCGGAGGATTAGCCTAGTGAGCCCCGCGCTGGCCCTCTATGGGTTTCAAAAGTGAGATAGGAAAGGCCCGTCCATAGAGCTACTTTCTAGTGCAAACAGCAAACCAGATTTATGTGCACCTCCACATCTGTGATACTTTCCTCCCTTCAGTACACTGGGTATCCCTCCCTTCCCTATTCACCCAGTTCTGCTCTAAACTCCCTCTTCTTTCAGTTACAACACAGCATGATACCAGATGTATTCATTTACCCGAAGATAATGGAAGATACACTTCTCCCAAGGCAAACATCACAAAGCAGAGGCAACAGAGACTGTAAACTGGGAGGTAGCTCAGTTTGGCTGGCCACTCAGAATTTTAAGCAGGCACCAATGTTTAATACTGGGAGGTTTTACACAGGACTCCTGACTTCTATTTTAAGACTTAGGACAATCACTAACAAGAGTCTGTTCTGAAGGATGACAACCAGCACTGTGGCAGCTGGGCCCTCTACAGGAAGCATGTGCACTTCTTGGCTTTTTTTTTTAGGAAAATGTAAATAATTCCCATTCTTTGTGCGTTCTCTGAAACAGCTTGATTTTTTTTATAAGTCACCTACAACATAATTGTTAAGATGAGTTACTCAAAACATATTGAGTGGTGATTATTATGATAGTAGCTTTTTTTTTGTCTTTTTCATCTTCTCCACTTTCTGACTCCTAGCTTCATGAACTTCTGATACATATCTAGATGGTTCTGTAAGCATCTAAATGTGTAACTTCTGTTTCAGAGAAAGATCATTTTTCATAGATGGAGTTCTGGCATCAGTAGGAGAAATGCTCTGCTCGAAGGTGCTCCCACTTCACTGTCTGCCTACAGTATCAATTATAGCTGCTACTATCATAACAAACAGTTATGTTGTAGGTAACTTATAAAAAAAAAGCTATTTCAGAGAATGCACAAAGAATGGCAATTATTTACATTTTCCTAATGGATCTTGCCCTTTTGTATATGGTAGTGAGGATCTTAATAATCAAGGCGAAATAACTTTGATGATATATGCTTTTCTATAGTTTCAGGTAAGCGCTTAAAAAATATCAGAATATTACCTGACAATTTGATTCCTGGTCCCACCATCCTTCTGAACTAGTCATACTGGTCTGTGTGGTGTCTTGTGGAATACGCCAAACACATACTAAGCCACTCTGACAGCCACTTAAAAAAAATTGATCACATAAAATCAAAGCATGCCAAAATGCAGAAGCAAGTAAAATATTTTTGAATAGTTATAAATTAAGTCCTGATAGAATTACTATACTTTGAAAATGTATTTGTACTAGGGATCAATATTCTAACAATATTACACCCAGATAAAGAGATTACATAACCAAATTTCACACTGGAAAATCACCCTGTATTTATCTGATGTGATCTTATGGTATTACAGATTATAAGAACAGTAACTGGCCATACCAAGAAGCCATATTTCATGCAAATAATCTTCTGTACTAGTATAAAAGTTAAGACACACATGCACACACACATAATGACATACGTAGCCATCAGTAACTGCAACTTGGATCCTCTCCCTGGAAGACTGCACCAAGCAATGCCATTTACAATAGACGGATGGCAGAGTGAATGGAGACAGCGCCAGCATCCTGCAGCAGGTCCCCAGAGTTTCACATTCTCTTCTTTGGCACATGTCAAAAGAATATGCCCTGTTGGGTCCCACTTCATACTAACAAGGGTATCCTTACAATGGTAGAGACAGAAAAAAAAATCAGAGTAATGTTTCCTTCACAAGGTAATACTTTAAATTCAACAATACTTTAAATTCAACTATTTTGAAATAAGTTTTATGTAAATTAGATACAACATATTGTCAATTACTAAGCCAACCCACCCTTTTAATAGATAGTCTGCATTAAGGTATTTGCTATAGTCAAAGATTAATAAATGTTAGTTGAATTATGAAGTACTTAAAAGGGATATCTTTCATTAGCATTTACATTTATTAAGAGTTGTTTTTATTGAATGATAACCATTACCGTATGAAAAGGAAAAATTTCTAATAAAATGCCCTTCACACCAAACCAGCAAACACTTAACAGAATATGGGACATGTTTTGCATTTATATATGGCTGTGGTCACTGCAGTCTTTTAATTTTTTTTTACTCTCCTCCATATTTCCCAACTCTTGCTTGCATGTTACCAGCCTAGAAGGTCCTATAAACATTGGAACTGGCAACATCTGTATAAGGTAAAGGAATCATTCCTTGTTGAATTCCTAGTATTATTGGGAGATACTCTGTTCCTATTTCCAGTGTGTTCCTATTTCACTTTTTTTGGTTTCACTTCTTTCCTAACTTGATGGCCTTTTACATACACTTCTCTGTGAACATACATAATCCAAAGATTTTATGTATGAAACATGACATCATAAGTGATTGATGTAAAAAAAAATTTAAAGGAATAGTATCAAGCAATACTACAGGAACAATCAAGAAAAACAAGATGGCTGAATAGAGTTGCCTGTTGCTCATATCCCTACAAAAAAAAGACAACAGGGAGTAAACAACTACACTGCCTGGAATAACTGAGGAAGTATACTGGAGAGGAGCAGGGACATCCGTGAGGAGCACAAATCCCAAGACCGCACCAGAAAGAGGAGACTGAGGCAGGCTGCTCCTCCTATACTGTCCTTCCAACCCAGATCAGCTCAGAGCCAAGTCAGACTTCCCCTTGCAGGGAAAAGTAAGTTAGAGATCCCCAACAGTTCCCACTACCACTGCAGACATACTCTGGAGACTCTGCCAGCACTCACAGGCCCTGGACAGTTTGGAGAGTTGCCCAGGGTCCACACAGCTATATTGACATGGACTAGGAGCCCGGTTTACACAACCACCATCCTTTCATGACCTAAGCTGCTATTTTCATTTGAAACTGGACCCAGGGCTACAGTGCATGCTCCCCTGGTAGCTAGTAGTCATAACATACCTCCACTCTCATGAGTATTCCATCATGCTAACATGGGCAGCTGCAGCAACATCATCAAGATACTCACAGCCTAGACCCAGCAGAAATGCTGACACCCCAGCCTCTAATCACTTGGTGTCCTATCCCCCAGTAACAGGTGGACTTGCTCAGAGGGGAAGGCAACACACAGTCAGTGGCACGCAGGTACCAGGGCCCAGCCTGCTTAGCCAGCCAAGCGGTAGCCCTGTCCCCTGGAGAGCCTGCTGTACTACCAGTCAGCCTGTAACACCCAGAAACCTGGCCTGATAGCCAATCAGGCAGTGGTTCTGTCCCCTCCATTGAGCCTGCCACAGCCAGCCAGCTTGACACATCCCCATGTACCTATGACCAGCCAGACAGTAGCCTTGTCTACCGGAGAGCCTATAACCCCGTAAGGACTTAACAGGCAGACAGGAGGCATTCCCACTTGCAGCAATATCGCCCCATGCCACTATAAACAGCCTCAGTTGATGCCACTAATTTAACCACAACAGCACTGAAGAGGATTATAGCCAAAGAACTATAAGAGATCACACTACTGAGGCCATCCAGGACTGAAGCTAATGTACCATATCCAAACAAGCCAGCACCTGTCCACAATAGAAAGCCTCTCCCTACTGGAAAAACCCAAAGAAACTCTGTAAAACTGGAAAAGGAGACTGCTGCACTAGATAAGCAAATGTCATAGGGACACATGTAACATGAAATAAAGAAGAAAACACAGCACCTCCAAGAAAACACATAGTTCTCTAAAAATACCCTAGAGAAAAGAAAATTTATAGAATGTGCCAACAGTGGAGAAAGGCACAGGGAGCACATTTAATGAAACAACAGCTGAAAACATCTGCAGACTGTGGATGAAGACCGATATCTAGATCCGTGAAGCTCAAGGGACTCCGTCAGACTATCCTGGTCTTCACGGCTCGTTGTAATAGAATTGTCAAAAGGCAAAGGCAAAGAGAATTCCAAAAGCAGCAAGGGAAAATTATATAGAGAACCTCCACTAGACTAATAACA
The DNA here is from genome assembly GCA_949820135.1 of Sylvilagus floridanus. Lineage (NCBI taxonomy): Eukaryota > Metazoa > Chordata > Mammalia > Lagomorpha > Leporidae > Sylvilagus > Sylvilagus floridanus. Next base: position 71,612,111 of record OX463239.1, read on the forward strand.
GATTTCTTAGCAGAAACCCTGAAAATCAGGTGAATGGGATAAAGCATTCAGAGTGCTGAAGGAAAAAACTTCCAGCTAAGAACACTACACCCAGCAAAGCTATCCTTCAGAGAAGCCAGAGATGTAAGGACAGCCTCAGAAAAGTACAAATGCAGGGATTCCACAAACTAGACCACCCTTACCAGAAATGCTTAAGGGAGTGCTACATCAAGACGTGAAGGGACAGTAACTACTAGTATGAAAACACCTGAAGTATAAAATTCAGTGGTAAATAAACAGATGAGAAAGAGAAAGGAATCAAACCTTATCACTACAGAAAACTATCAAACCACAAAGACTGACAGTAAGAGAGGAAAGGACAAGGGCTATATAAAACAATGAGAAAATAACTAACAAAATGACAGTAGGAGGTTGTTAACTATCAATAATATCCTTGAATGTAAATAGATTAGATTCTCCAATTAAGATACAGACTGGGGTGATGTTGTGGTGTAGCGAGCTGCCAACTGCAACATTGGCATCCCATATGGGCACTAGTTGATGTCCTGGCTGGTCCACTTCTAATCCAGTTCCCTGGTAATGGCCTGGAGACTCTTTTTGTTTCTTTTTCAAATATACTAAATTAATTATTTTGTTTAAAATCTATACTACAGATCAAATGGAACTAAAAGACATTTTTAAAAAGATTTGTTTATCTAATTGAAAGGCAGAGTTACAGAGAGAGAGAGGAAGAGAGAGACAGAGATCTTCCATCTGCTGGTTCACTTCCCAGATGGCTCCAACAGCTGAGGCTGGGCCAGGCAGAAGCCAGGAGCCAGGAGCTTCATCCAGGTCTCCCATGTGGGTGGCAGGGCCCCAAGTACTTGGGTCATCCTTTGTTGCTTTCCCAGGTATATCAGCAAGCAGCTGGATTGGAAGTAGAGCATCTGGGAGTCAAACTGGCACTCAGATGGGATGCAACAGCTTGACCTGCTGTCCACTGCCCCACAGACATTTACAGAATATTCACACAATAGCCACAGAATACACACTCTTATCACCAGAATATGGAATATTTGACACTCCTAAAATGTTGCAGAGGACCACAAAAGACCCTAATGGCCAAAGTAATCCTAAACAGAAAGAACAAAGCTGGAGGTGTCACAACACCTGACTTAAAAACACACTACAAAGTTATATATAATATATATAATTATGATGCATTATATATAATATATAATATACAACATATATTATCACAATATACTATAACACATATTAAATAAAATATATGTTATATGTGTTATAGTATATAACACATGCATCATATTCATATTATATTTATATATAATATATTAAATGTATTATAAAATATTTATTATATGATATATAATAATATATAATGATTATATAATAATCATAACAGTATGGGATTGGCATAAACACAGAACTACAGACCAATAGAGCAGATAAAGAATCCAGAAATAAATGCCAGCCAATAAATAATACAGCCAATTGATTTATGACAAAGACACCATCAATATATTATACATTGGAGAAAGGACCATCTCTTTAATAACTAGTGCTGCGAAAACTGGATATCCACATGCAGAAGAATGAATCTAAGTGTACATATACACACATACATACTCCTGGCCAATTCTCATCATATACAAAATCAATTAAAAATGGATCAAAGATGTATATTTAAGACCAGAAACTAAGAAACTGCTGGAAGAAAACATAGGGGGAATGCCTTGGGACATTGGTCCAAGCAGAGATATCTGTAAGAAATGCAACAGCAAAAAGAAAATAATCTAATTTAAAAATGGGCAAATGATCTGAATAGACATTTTTCAAAAGAAGATATACAAAAGGCCAACAAGTATGTGAAAAAATGTTCGACAACATTAATCATAAGAGAAATGTAAATCAACATCACAATGAAATGCCACCTTACACTTGTAAGAATAGCTATTATCAAAAAGACAAAAAATAACCAGTACTAACAAGGATACAGAGAATGGGGGGCTCTCATATATTGTTGGTGGAAATGTAAACCAGTACAGCCACATGGAAAACGTTACGAAGGCTACTCAAAAAACTAGAAATAGAATTTCCATATGTTCTAAGTAATCCCACTACTGAGTACACTAAAGGAAATGAGGTCAGTATATTGAAGAGCCATCTGCTATCCCATGTTTATTGTAGTAGATTTACAATAGCCAAAATATGGATTCAACCTAGGTGTCCATCAATGGATGAAAAAATGTGGTATATATACACAATATTATTCCATAAAAAGAATGGAATCTTGGCATTTGCAGCAGCACTGATAAAGACGGAGGACACCAATGTCAACCGAAACAAGCCAGGTGTAAAGACAAATCCCACACATTTTCACCCATTTGTGGAAGCTAAAAGAATTGATCTTACAGCAGCAGAAAACAGAATAGTGCTTACCAGAGGCTGGTAAGTACGGAAAGGGGACTGGAGGGAGGACAGGTAGAGGGGTGCAGCTGGAGAGGAGGAATAACTTTTAATGTTCTTTAGCACAATATAGTAAATGTGGTTGACAACAAATAATCATATATTTCCAAATGGTTAGTAGAGAGGATTTTGAATGTTCCCAGAACAAAGAAATGAGTCTGAGGTGACGGGTATACCAGTTATCCTGATCTGATCATTACACATTATATATGTATAGAAATACTACTTTGTACCTATAAATATGTACAGTTATTATGTGTCGATTAAAGTTTTTTTAAAAGTCAAGAAGTCACCATTTGGGAAAGTTGTCTTTACCTTATGTGCATCAATTAGGACAATGCCACCTTTCTCAAGCGGTTCCTTTGTTCCCAGCAACAATTTTCCATCAAAGTATCCCACTGCAAATGGTCTGTCTTCACTGAACCAAGCAATGCAAGTAACAGATACTAACATGATTTAAAAGAGAATAGAGACTTGTCATTTTCTGACTTAAAAGACAAAGACTTTAAAAAAAATGAAATTGCAACCACTGTTAAGTTTCCAGAGAGTTCTTTAGTGTATCTACACAAAATGTAAGCCATTAGTGGGGATTCCACAAAAGTCATGTGATTTCTAAGTGACAAAGACTATCTCATTTTTAAACTTTCATTCTTTTATCAAATGGTTATTAAAGGAAAAACAAATTCTCAGGTAAACAAAATCTAAGGAAATTCATCACCACAAGACCACACTTAAATAAATGCTAAAGAGTCTACATGTAAAAGCAGAAGGATGACAATTACCAACATAAAAACAAAAGAATGTATAAAACAAAATCTGACAAAATTTGAATTCTCTCACTGTTTTTAAGACCCTAAGCCAGGTTCTGTCTTTGGGACCAGAATCTACCATGAAAGTGAGAGGTCAGATAAGCCATAAACAGAACATTCCCTGGACCTTCTGCTTGTTTACGACCCCTACACAGTGTCTCTCCAGATGTTAACAAGCATCCTATTGTAACAATCTATACTCAAAATTCCTTCTTTATCTCAGTTAACACCAAAAGGCTACAAAGAATGTAAGGACAGTATTCATCTGTGAGGGCAGAATGGAGGAGTACTGGGGCTGAGTGGATGGGAGAGATTTTTCACTGTATACCTTTTAAAAAACTTTAATTTTAAACTCTATGCAGGTATTATATATTTTTAAAAAACTAAACCAAAAAATGCAACTCTATTTTGCTAAGAGAGCCCTGTAAGCAGGTACTATGACCTCTGAATTACCCCATTCCCCACAACTAAGAAAAACTATCTACTAAGATGCCTATCAAAGGCACACAGGGAGAACACAGTCTACCTAAGTAGACTTCCTACTATTTCTTGTCAGACCAGGAATTTCCCTTCTCCATTCTCCTCACCCTTTTCCTCAATTTAACTCCTTTGTTAACAAATTCATCTCTATCAATGGTTATTCTCTTTTTTCCCCTTGGGCAGTCTTCACTTTGCAAAGGAAACTGGAAGCCTGCTACAAATGTTAAGTGGCTCACAAGAAGGACAATAACTAATATCCAACATCAATGACTATTATATAACATTAAATCTCATTTCAACAGAAAAGTGTGGTGGTAGCAATTAGGAGAGAAATATCTTTGAATTCAGTAACTAATTAAAGTGAAACACCAACTGAAATGTATAGAAAACAAGGCCAAAACTAATATTCTTTCAGTAGTTTTCAAAGGTAAGTCTATTTGATTTGCAGGGACTTCCTTAACTAGACACAAATGCAGTCATTTACCATCCTTCCGATAGCAATGCTCCAATTCTCGACGGTGCATGGTGGACACATCAACAACTTCAATCAGTCCTAGAGACCCATCCATCCGGCCCACCAACAATAACTCCGGAGACTCTCCTGACCAGGCTGCAGCTGGGCCCTCTTCAGGCCAAGCCAGTGCAGATACCCAATGAGGCTGAATGTCTACTAATCCTTTTCCTCCTAAAGAGGGAAAATATGTTAGCTAATTATTATTTAATTCTTTAAAAAAAAAATAAATACTAATTAATTCTAATATACACTCAAAGCAGTCTTCAATTTTGTAATAGCCCTCTAATGAATAAACCTGCAATGGAAGGATCCTTTTTTTCCTCTTTTTTCTAAAGGAATAGTGAGAGAGAGAGAGAGAGAGAGAGAGAGAGAGAGAGAGAGAGAGAGAGAGAAAGGGGGAAAGGGGTCTTTCATCTGCTGGTTCACTCCCCAAATGGCTGCAACAGCCAGGGATGGGCAAGGCTAAAGCCAGGAGTTTCTTCCTGGTCTCCCATGTGGATGCAGGAGCCTAGTCACTTGGGTCATCCTCTGCTGCTTTCCCAGGTGCCTTAGCAGGGAGCTGGATCAGAAATGGAACATCCAGGACTCAAACTGGTACCCAGATGGAATGCTGGCATCGCAGGCTGTGGCTTTACCCACTATGCCATGGCGTTGGGTCCTTAGGTCCTTCATTTATGTATTACATACTAGGAGTCTTCAAAAAGTTCATGAAAAATGAGAATTATGAAAAACCTTATATATGGGCCAGCGCCACGGCTCAATAGGCTAATCCTCCACCTTGCAGTGCTGGCACACTGAGTTCTAGTCCTGGTCGGGGTGCCGGATTCTGTCCCGGTTGCCCCTCTTCCAGGTCAGCTCTCTGCTGTGGCCAGGGAGTGTAGTGGAGGATGGCCCAAGTCCTTGGGCCCTGAACTCCATGGGAGACCAGGATAAACACCTGGCTCCTGCCTTCGGATCAGCGCGGTGTGCCGGCCGCAGCACGCCAGCCGTGGCAGCTGTTGGAGGGTGAACCAACAGCAAAGGAAGACCTCTCTCTCTCTCTCTCTCTATCCACTCTGCCTGCCAAAAAAAAAAAAAAAAACCTTATATGTGGATTTCAAGATTTTTAGACTAAAATAACTATTTATTTGAAAGAGAGAGAGAGAGAGATCTGCCTTCTGCTGGTTCACTCCCCAAATTGCTGCTATAGCCAAGGCTGGGCCAGAGTGAAGCAGTAAGCTTGGAATCCCATCTGGCTCTCCCATGAGGGGAGCAGGGGCCCAAGCAGTTGAGCCATCATCTGCTGTCTCCCAGGATGTGCCAACAGAAAGACAGATAGGAAGCAAAACAGCAAGGACTCAAACTGGCACTCCAAAAGCAGCAGCTTAATTAACTGCACTACAAGGTCTGCCCAAGCTTATCTTAAAAAACAAACAAGCAAACAAGCAAGTGTGTGCATATATTTACTTGAGAGACAGAGAGAGAGAAGGACAAATAAAGTTTCAGAAAGAGGTCTCATTCACTGGTTCACTCATCAAATGCCTCCAATACCTAGGGCTGAACTGATACCAAAGCTAGGAGCCAGGGACTCAACCCCGGTCTCCCACATAGATGGCAAGAACCTAATTACACGAGCTATCATTGCTGCTTCCCAGGGTCTGCAGTAGCAGGAATCTGGAATGGGGAGTCAGTCAGTAATCAAACCCAGGTACTCCAATGTGGATACAAATGTCTTATCTGATAGGCTAAATGTCTGCCCTACCTTATCTTTTAATTCCATTTTTCATTTCCCACAAACTTTTTGAAGTACCCTCATGTGATTATCAGATTAACAGGCTAATCTGTAAGTATTAATAGGACAATAATATTTGTAGAAAAGAGAGTAAAGGAAAATTTTCAGTGTACGAATATCCAACGCTTAAGTCCTCTTCTAATAATTACTGAAAATCAAATTAATATAAGTAATTTACCTATAATTAAGGCTATCTGTGAAATAGAAGGAAAATATTATTAAGCATAATAATCATTTTTACTTTCTAGAGTGGTACAACAAAAACTGATAAGAACGTGTACTTGTGAAATAAATAACAGAAATGCTTCAAACCATTCAAAAGATTACAGTGCCTAAATACAAATGGTTGCTACTTCTCCTCAAGTCATTCTCTGAATGCTTAGTGGTACATGAAAAGAATTTTTAGTTTACAACACTAGGTTAGTTGAAACGCCTAGAAAGATGAGTTACATCCTCTCTAAAACCATGTTATGCAGATTTTCACAGTTGCTGAGTAGTCTATGAGTTTCAAGGCAAAGAAAAGATATTGTTTGGACTCAGAAGGCGAACACAAAGAATTAACAAGCAGCTTCATCAATATACTGTTATTTACATGGTTCTTACCATTAACTTGCCAGATATTCACCATCTTTTCCAAAGCCCCAGCCAGATACTTCCCACTGATGCTCCAGGAAACAGGCGAGAAACTTGGATCACTGGGTGATCCCAGGCTTTCCTCAGCATCCCCTTCCCTGGAATACAACAGACATGCATGGAATTCTACCTTTATCATCCAAAAATAAATTCAATTGCAAACCTCACAATGAAGGTTTCATATAGACCAGAGCATCCAACAGTAGATTTTTCCATTTCAAAGCATGGTTACCAACACTTGATAATTATACACTTGCTAGTGTTTGTCATCATGTGAAAAATGTAGAATCACAAAACATATGCTTAGACTATTGCTCATTTAATAGGTGTATGACTTGTCAACCAAAATAATTCAGATTTTGTATGGGTTGTACACACAACTATTACTGAGAGTATACCGATTCCTATTTGCCTAACCTTCAGGGAAGCTTCAGGAAAGAAATACCTACAGCTGGTATAATGCCTATATTATAAAAAATGCTATGTCCTGGTAAAGAAGCACTGTAATTACTCTATTGCCTAAATAACCTTTTAATACTAATGGAAAATTAGCCTACAATTTTATATAACAGAACATTTATATGTTAGTAGGCCATGATTTAATTCTAAGTAAGTTCAAGTATAGTTTAAAAGTATATTTTCTGAATTACTATCCTAGAAAATTAAAAACCTATAGTAAATATAGAAATATAATTCAAAGAGAAAAAAATTTTAATTCAGTGACAATCTGATTACATCAACACAGCCAGGATGGGTCTTGGATTCTGTTTTATTTTCTATTTTACACAAGTGATTCCAGCACTCACAGTCGATTGAACACGCAGGTCTGCTGCAGCGAATATTGCTTTTTGGTAACATTCCACACCCGAATGGTGCCATCATTGCCACTTGTAGCCAAGAGACCTTTTTTATTGCACCACACACATGTCATTACCTAGAAAAATTGAATAAAGTCCAATGATATTTGAACAAGTTTTGATACAATTTTATCACTTCAGAAAGTTCTACCAAATTAAAAAATTCTACCATGAAAGTATAAAAGTATCCATTTTATAATGCATTATACATGGTCTCACTCTTGTCTAAATGGCTTGCAAATATATAGCTATTTGAAGAATAGCTTTTAAGTACTATGATCATACTCATTTGAATTATCTGAGACCTATTAAAATCTTGACTAAATGTCCACTTAATTCAATAAAGTATAATTTTTTTTTTTGACAGGCAGAGTTAGGCAGTGAGAGAGAGAGACAAAGAAAAAGGTTTTCCTTCCATTGGTTCACCCCCCAAATGGCCGCTACAGCCAGCACACTGTGCTGATCCAAAGCCAGGAGCCGGGTGCTTCCTCCTGGTCTCCCATGCGGGTGCAGGGCCCAGGCACTTGGGCCATCCTCCACTGCCTTCCCGGGCCACAGTAGAGAGCTGGACTGGAAGAGGGGCAACTGGGACAGAATCCAGCACCCCGACCAGGACTAGAACCCAGGAGCCAGCACCGCAGGCGGAGGATTAGCCTAGCGAGCTGTGGTGCCGGCCTCAATAAACTATAAATTAACACATCTATATGTTCTATAAATATACAACACAGGCTAAGAAGTTATTTGAAAATTAAGTAACATAGTTCCGTCTTTGTCTTTCTTTCCTAAATGTACTTGTCACACTGCTCAAAGGTTCAGTGCATTAGAATAAGAGGTCCGTTTCCTTTCCTCTTGCAGGTGTAAGCCTTCATTATTCTTTTAAAAGACTTATTTATTTGAAGTGCAGAGCATGAGAGAGAAAGAGAGAGAATAAGACAGAGATTTTCCATCCACTGGTTTACTCCTCAAATGCTGCAACAACCAACACTGTGCCAAGCTGAAGCCAGGAGCCAAGAACTTCATCCTGGGCTCCCACATGAGTGGCAGGGACCCAAGTTCTTGGGCCATTCTCTGCTGCTTTCCTAAGTGCATTAGTAGGGAGCTGGATCAGGAGTAACTGAGACTCGAACCTAGTACTCCAGTATGGGATGCCAGCATCAAAAGAGGCAGCTTAACATGATACATCACAACAGCATCCCCAAAGCCCGCAGCTTTTGTGAGGCCGTTCTGGTTTTCTTCTCATTCCTGATCTGATACTCCTAGATGCACACTATTTATATCAACCTGGCATACAGAGAAAAGTAGAGTTGGTAATCTTGGTAAATATGTACTCGCATGTGTGTGCATATGAGAGAGAGAGACAGACAGACAAGGAGTGGGCAGAGAGAGAGAGAAACACCAAGACTTCAACTTTGAGCCCTTTGAGAAGGGCAAACTATTTTATCTTACGTAAGGTGACTAACACACTTTATATTCAAAATACATACTCTGTTCTGATGAGCCTCCAACTTGATAAAGGAGCATTTTCTGAGATCTCCTCCCATATCAGCGAGCGTTTGTGGAGTAGTTTGGTTGTCACGGTCGTGTGCAGCAAGAGTGCGCACAAGTTGTTGAGCAGCCCATTGCCTATGCTGTGAGGACAGCCTGGAGGACAGGCAGCAGGCTGCCAGGGCATTAGCCAGCTCCAGAGGGCCTACAGCAGAAGGATCATAGGAAGGATGGGCATACAATTGGGCAATTAAACCTGCTTAAACAAAACAATGAAATGATGCCCAGGTGAGAGCTGGCAGTAGTGAACAAACAAAAATGGGTTAACCCATATCTTTTAAGAATTAGCACTTTCTTAAGCAATCATGCCACTAAAATATGCATATAACACATAAAGCATTTATCTCATATCAAATTCTACAATAAATCTAGTTCATTGCAAGAGAACATTTAATTATACATCAATCAACAGTCTTTACTCTAAGGACACAATAGCCTGAGAAAGCAGCAGAAATAACTTGTAGGTCAAGGCAGAGGCAGCATTCCTTTAAAAATAACATTATGACTTTTGATCAAAAGTGATCTTAACAGTTAGTCAAGGGATTAGGCCAATGATTTCAAAAGTCTTTCTCTCTGGGCCAAATGGCCCTGGATAGAGAGAAGGGGAGATAGTAGTGATTAAGTAAGGGTTAATCAAAGGGTTATCATCTTAAGACAAAGAAAAAAATAACATTATATTTACCTAAATTTTGTTAAAGAAATATACTAGGATTTTTATCTATGGTGAATCAAACCATAATCTACAAATAAACTAATTTGGTACATTGTCTAATATTTATTTCCACTTACACAGTATTTATGCACTTCTTTTATATTCTAAACTTAAAGAGCTTGTATTTTATTTATTACACATAAAAACCCCAAAACACACTTTTAAAAAACATCAAGTTGATCAGAAGACCTATTTAAATAAATAGGATAAAGCTTACCTTTCTTTTCAACTTCTGTCTTATCATAGTTAGGTCTCAGTTTGGCCCCTTTATCTGCTAGTAATGCCACAAGGGCCTGAGTTACAACAAAGTTTGGAGACGTTACAAGCTTATTCTCTTCAGCAATTCCTCGAAGAAAGCTGGGTAGAAATTTTCGCTGAATTGGATCATCAACTGTGGTTAGATTTACACCTGTTGCAGCAGAAATCAAGTTCTGAAGAGGCAATTGGAATAAACAGGCTTAATTATTACTACATATAATTTTGGAACAAAAATCTTTAATTTCAAAAAGCTCTTCAAGAATCAGTAGCAGACAAGAAGGACGACAGGGAAAGCACTGGAACTATCTTACCTGTGTACACAATTGCACCAGCAGCTTCGCAGCACTAGGTGTATTTGATGCCAGACATCCCACTGCGGTGCTCAGATAGGCCAGGCAAGAGATAGGCTTGTTGGCCTTGTTGTGCCCACCTCGTGAGCGTTCTGAGGTGCTTGCCATGGCAGAAGGGCTGGTGGAGAGGCCAGCTCTCCCTGCTGCAGCCAAGCACATTAATCGAACCAGCGTTCTAATATCTGTTAGCCCCAGCGACTCAAGGCCAGCAGCCAAGCTACAGCTGGAACCACTGCCAAGAAAGGAAAATATTTCAGGATAAAGAAAACAGGTTTCTTAAGGGACGGATCATTTGGAGTCCACAGCATCAACACCCAGAATAAAATACAAATTACATTATCACTTGTCATACATGTTCTAAGAGTTAACAAAAAGATTATGCGAGATGGAAATTTTTATCTAAACTTTCATTTTATACATGTTGGCATATGTTTGAAAAATAACTGAATTACCAAAGTACAGCATATAAGAATGTTCACAAAGCATGAATTTTCACAAACTGAACCCATGTAACCACCCCAAATAGGGTGGGGAACTTTTTTCTGCCAAGGTCCATTTGGATATTTATAATATGATTTGTGGTCCATACAAAATTATCAACTTAAAAATTATCAACTTAAAAATTATTGAATTTTGGGTTCAGCCTGAGGTTGCCTTGGCAGGGCCAGGCCAAATGATTTCTGGGCTCATGGGCCACACCTTCCCCAGCCCTGCTCTAGATCAAGGAACAACACTGCAGCATCTCTGAAGTCTGTCCTAGACTCTTCTCAGTCACCATGGCCTCAAAAGTAACTGCTATCTGACAGCCTACTGAAGCAATAAACTGGTTTTACCTGCTTCTGAACTTTATATAAACAGAATAATAAAGTATGTATTGTTTCGTGTCTGGCTTCTTTTGTTCAACATTGTTTTTAAGATTCATCCATGTTGCTGCATTTTAAAAGTTCATTCATTTTCATTGATATATAAATAAAGTACCATGATCCATTTATTCAATATAAGTGACAATCAAATGGTTTCCATTTTGGGGCTATTATGCGGAGAATGCTCTCATATACGCCTTTTGGTGCACATATGTAAGTACCGCTATTACATATATACTCAGAAGTGGAGTTTTGGGTCATAGATATATTCATGTTTGGCTTTAGTTGGTACAGTTGACTAGCCCTCCAAAGCAGTTGTACTAATTTATTTTTCATAGCTGTGTAATGACAGTTTCAGAAGTTTCACAGCCTTGAGGTTATTTCCTCCCACTCCCCACCCCCCCAAGTCCTTTAAAGTGTAGCCATTCTAGTGGGTATACAGTAATATCTCACTGGGTTCATTTCTCTGAAGACTAATGAGGCTGAAAATGTTTTCATGTTTATTGGCCATTTGGAGATCCTCTTTTGTGATATATTCTTTTGTGATGCTGAATGCTCTCCGTCCATTTTTCTTTTGGGTTGTCTTTTCCTTAGTGATTCATAGGAATTCTTCACATACTCTGTTGGCTTTCTGCACTGCTAATATCTTCTTCTCCTATTCTGTAGTTTGTTCTACTTTCTTAACAATTTTTATTAGGCATACTTTCCTATTTCAATATAGTCCAATTTATTAGTCTCTTTCTTTATGGTAGATGCCTATGGTGCCTTGCTTAAGAAATTACTTAATATCATCCCAAGATCAAGAATAAATTCTTGTGTTACCTTCTAGAAAATTTATTGACTTAACTCTTCAAATTTAGTTCTAAGAGCCACTTTGGAATTATTTGTTTTATATAGTATAAGGTGAGGGTAAGACATTTCTTCTTAGGTGTCTAAACCATCTAACATTATCTTATTAAAAATGACATCCTGAAGCCAGCACTGTGGCGCAGTGGGTTAACGTCCCAGCCTACAGTGCTGGCATCCCATATGGGTGCTGGTTTGAGTCCCAGCTGATCCACTTCCAATTCAGCTCCCTGCTAATGTGCCTGGGAAAGCAGCAGACGATGGCCGAAGTCCTTGGGCCCCTGCACTCCTGTGGAAAACCTGGAAGCAGCTCCTAGCTCCTTATCGGCTCAGCTCCAGCCGTTGAGGCCACTTGGGGAGTAAACCAGTGGATCGAAGACCTGTCTCTACCTCTCTCTTTCAAATAAATAAAATAAATCTTTTTAAAAAAACTGACATCCTTTCTCCATTACTCTACAGTGGAAATCACTGTCATAAACCAAGCCATAAATCAAGTGTGTGTACACATGTGTGAACGTAGACACATATGTAGATATGTGTACATGTGTATCTACATGTGTGTGTCAGTTTCCAAACTCTCTTCCTCTCTACTATCCTACCTGTCTGTCCTTGAGCCAACACCTCATTGGCTAAATCTTACCTAAATCTCGAGTTTTTCTCTCAGGATCTTCCTGCTCTCACCAATTTGCCATTAATTACTCCTTAAATGGAAGTCTTAGTTATTCTTGATTCTCTTTCTTTGTTTTTACATTATTTTCCACAGTATAAATAAGGTAAATAAATACTACTTATAATGCATACACATACTTGCATTAAAAATAGCAAGAGTCATGTTGGAATTTGCAGACTAACTTAGCTATACAGTTGGTCAATTCTGCATAAAAATTAATTCGACCTTTAATTTTTCCCTGGCACAAAGTGGACCAACAGTCTCAGTTTCCTACTTCAGATAATAATTTTAAAAATGAGTGAAGTTTATTGGATACTATTAAAAACATTCTTTTCCACCTAAAAAAGCCAAGTATTAATTGACGGACTACACAACATCTTTCATTTGACAATATAAATTTAAGTCTCTAAAATTTTTTTCACCCTCTCACACAATACCAGACTCTCTTCTCATAAATACCAGAATCCAGTTTAGCCTCATCTGACTGAAAGTAACACCCACCTGACTGAGAGAAGAGAGAGTGCTCTCATGACCATGGTTCTGGCCAGAAGAACCTGAGCAGCAGCAGTCACTCTCCTCAAAGCCACTACCCTGTCATGAGGGTTGGCCAGTGCAGCTGCCTGCTCTCCCAACGTTATTCTCCCAGAGGAACTCTTTTCTACAGAGCCATGGCAACCTGAAAAACACAATTTGACTTAGTTCTCAACAAGGTAACACAACAGGTACCTAGACTCCTGCAAAATTCTCCTAGTCTACACAGATTACATGACATAAGGCAATATACAAACCGACAGGTTTTGCTCATCTGGAACTTTGTTACACAGAAAATTCCTTAGGAGAATCTTGGTTATTTCTAAGTTCTGACTTAGATATTTGTAACTTAAATATTTAATTACAGGAGGTATTTCCAGTTAATTTTTTTTCATTTTGCTCATACACCACTTCTGCTTATATTAATACAGGTAAATATATGAACAATATAGCTTTTTAAAATATGCGTTAAGTATACATAAAGAACTGAATCACCAATTCTACCTCAAATATTTATTTGACATTCCTTACAGCAGAAATTTACCATACTCTCTCACTTGAATAAAAAATACAGCACAAAAATTCTCTAACTTACAGGATTCTCTTATCACAAATTATTTTAAAAGTTTTAGTTATATTTTATAAACTTTCTTTTTCTAACTTCAATATTTCATAAGGACAAAAAAAATCAAAACTAATCTCATATTGTACCTTCAAAATATGAAAACAACTCATTAAAGAGACTTGATGGGGTAACACAATGCTGAAGTGTTACTTGTTATTTACTTATCTCCAAAACTAACACAGACTCTAAAAAATTAATGCAAATCAGCATTTCAGCTTACCTATTTGCATCAGAGTCTCTTCCATACTGTTGGTGGCTGTGACCATTGCTACTGAGGCTCCCAGTGGGTCACTGTCAGGGAACTGAACTGGTTCTGGTACAATGCGCCGGTCATTTAACCCAAGTGGTCCTGCAAGCAATTCAAATTCTTCTTCACCCGTTAGCTTTTCATCCTCATCAACGTCCAACATGTCCCAGTCTTCTGGAATTTGAGTAAATAAATGCATGGTTTATGAATATAAAAGCAACATAATACTGACAGCAATGATTACAGAGACGTCTAAAATGTAGACTGACTGAAAGCCCAAGGCCACAAGATGAACTATGGCACCATCTTCTGGTGACTCAACCACACTGCACTCCTGAGGCACAGTGAGATTATGGGAAAGGGGAGTCCCTGCAGTCAAATTCAATGAAACAGCCCCAAATGTTACAGGTGGTTAACAGGTGTCAGCTAACAAAAATATATTGTCATGGGGCCAACAAAGAGTTTCTAGCCCTGTCCATAAACCCTAGGGCATGAGTTCCTTCAAGTAATAGAGTGCTCCAGAAAAACCTACAGTCATCATCATTTTTTATTTTTTGCTGTCTACAATTAGGATAAAAATTCAAAATGCATTAAAATCCTTTCCTTACTTAAACTTATTTATGCCAAACAAAAATTAATATTCTGTAGTAAAGGCAGTATTTGAACCCAGGTATTTCTCCTTTGACTTTCCAACAAGGGTGATTATTATCAGACTACCTCGTTTTTTAGAGAAAGTTTAAGTGAATACATACATAAGTACAAACACACACACACAGGTAAATTTTAGTAACAGATGTTAGGCACAGAGTGTGTATATATATACATATATATACATATAAAAATACATGTGAAATAAAGCTCTCAAAACAAACAACTACCTTCATACACACTGTCTTGCTTGCCAATTAGATCTGGAGCTTGTCCCTTGTACCTGCACCAAACATGAAGAACATTGTGTTTTTATATAAAACAGTTAGTACTCAAAAAAGCAAATTAAGTCATTAGAATATTTTAAGAGGTCATTAATAAAGCAGCACAAAATAAAAAAGTGTGTTTCATGTTATGAGCTAATAAAAACTATATGGGTATTTGGACTACTGGTTAAGATACCACTTGGGACATCCGTATCATCCCGAATCAAAGTGCCTGGGTTTGAGGCCCAGCTCCACTCTCCATTCCAGCCTCCTGCTAATGCACACTTGGGGAGGCAGTAGGTGAAGGCTCAAGTTACTTGGGTCCATGCTACTCATGTGGGAGATCTAGGCAGAGTTCCCAGTTCTGGGCTTTGACCTGGCTCAGCCCCAGCTATGGCAGGCACTTGGGGAGTGAAGTAACGAATAGGAAATATCTCTTTGTCTACTTCTCTCTCCCTCTCTCTTTCTGCCTTTCAAATAAATGAAACAAATGAAGAGAATTTTTTTTAAACTGCTGGTGTGTAGGCACACACATGCTTATAAAAATCAATGACCACTTTACCAAACTACTTAGGAGACTCTGGGTCACCAACAATTCTTGTACTCAAACACTATTCCAGAAAGACTTAAAGCCTTTTGAGGCTTAAGGTAAAGGTCCCAATAACAACTTGTCAACAAATCAGAGCTTGCCAGTCAAATTCCAGTGAGACATACTGCCATGCCACTACTCCTGGACTCCCAGAGATCCTGACAAGCTGCCAGTTCTGCTGGGAACATGAATTCTTCAACTATCCTTTCTGTCCTCAACTCATCAATCACAGAACTTCAAAGAAGGCCAAAGTAACTTAGTCCTCCTATGAAAAAATGACAGTTTCCATGCCTTAAGCATTAAGATTTCTCATTACAAGGTTCTAAATATCTATACAATTTCAAGGTACCTTTCAGAACTTGCTGTCTTAGATTTGGTCTTCAGGGCTAAGTACTTCTCCCTGCAGCTGCCACATAACAGGTAGTATGGATTTCCACTCCCACATTCACCACCAAACCAGCCGTCCACATAGGAGCCATTGCTGCGATAGCCCTGGCGGTTCGCACTACGCCCACAGCCTGGGTGGTTTCTCTTCATGTGCTGATTGAAGCTGACGACACTGCATTCGCACAGTTCACACACCACCACTTCTTCCCTGTCTTCAGACTCACAAACATGCTGCACAAAATGATTTCATATCAAATTATTACAACCAATGTAACAGAAAATTAAGAAGAGGTAAATAGGTCATTTATGACATTATCTACTTTGTTCACATATGCTGGAATGTTTTCAAGATGTTCATTAACATTACATAAAAGATTTCTTTCAAATCAAAAATCAGATCACACAATTTGAAAGTGTTCTTTGCCTTTCCTCACTATAATAAGTAACCTTACCAAGAAAAAAGTAAATTAACATGATGATCTGCCTTATCTCAAGATGTTTTTTTAAAAAAACTTTCGAGTGAAAATTACTTTTCATCTGGTCATAAAGCACATACCTATTTTCTGAATTTCTAAGAAAAGTCATTAGGAGTCATTTTTCATATTTACTTAACATAGGCTCTCTTTACTGTAGAACTTACACCTACACATTTGGAGTCTTCCTGCTACAAAAATGCTAAACAATGCGAACACACTAACCTACCATGTCCCCTGCTCCTGGACGGAGGTGTTTACTAGATCTAGGTTCCTAGAATGAGGCATTACAATGATTAAATGGAACCTATGAAGGAGAAGAGCATGCATTCAGATAGCAGGTGAGCACAAGCAGCTATATTATGTACCCAGCAGCATCTACTGGACCTGATGCCTATTTTGTTAACTACCTTTGACATCAGAATCAAATATCATCACAGTGTGGCTCTACTTATCTAGTTTGGGGAGAGAAGCAATAAAATCGCACCAGAAAGCAATGAGGTTTTTTTCTTAATTGTTTGTAGATATCAAACTAACCTAAAGCATTAAATCCCCAAACCTCAGGATGAGAGGTAAGACTTTTTAGAGTGTTTCAACTCTAGGCAAGGCTGCTGTTAGTAAGCTGTATGAACAGGAGGGCAGGAAAATAAGTCAGAGCAGCCCCCGCTGCAATCACACACACCCAGGTAGGCCAATCCAGTACCTCTGGGATCCACATTCCCAGAATATCATTGTCACTGGTCAGGTCTTGTCCAAACATAGCTTCCATTGCTTCATCATCAAGATCAATTTCCAACTCCTCATCTAAATTAAAGTCATACAACGCCCCTGGGTCTTGCTGCAAAGATATTCCTTCTCTCCGACTTTGATTCCTGTGGGCCTGCACAGAGCGGTATAACCCCGCTCAGAACAAAACAAAAAAGGCATTTTACTCGCATGAATGAAATAATTCTGCATACTTCCCCACTTTATAACTTCCATAAAGTGAGAATCTATCTCAGCTGCTTAAATTTCAAATCACACCTATTATACATGTTTTTTTCTCCTATAAAATGGGGAAAATAATAACACACATGCTTCACTGGGCTGCTGATAGGTTTAAATAGGACAACCCACACTCTATACTTTATAATGTTAGTTATATAAAAAAAACAGTAGGTAGGCATTCGCTATTATTATTCCCTTAGGTTTATGTTTAAAACATTCAGTCCCTTTTCATTACATGGGAAAGATATATCATATATTTTCAAGGACAGTGCCAATATCTCTCTCACTGTACCTATAAATCATTAAATCAAACTCTATAATATTTCAATGATTAAATTTTGTTTTGAAAAATCATATATCCCAGTTATTGGTTTGGAAAATATATTTCCTATAATCTAGACTTTACATGTCCAGGACATAACCCTGGAATTCACTATTCTCATGAAGGAGTTTTTGGTATATTTATGGCCCTCTGGTCCACGGAGTATATCAGAATAACCGGGGATTACATTTTTGGAGGGGACACAGTGTTCTTTCTATATCCTTCTCACCAATGATGTTAAATATTAAATAAGCACTTATTAAATGATAATTGATTGAGGAAAGAGGGATCATTTATAAAATATCTCAGAATCTCTAAGTGGCAGTATAGACTTCTGTACCAACAGAGAATTTAAAAATAAATTCACAAATGTATGCAGTGATTTTGACTAAGTAAAATTACATAAATGTGTAAAAAACATAAACAGTTCTGTAGTGTGAAGGGGCCGAGTACTCAATATCAGTAGTAATAGCTTCTTTAATGTTGCTTTTATACTGATTTTAAAGTAAACTCTCACCAAGAGAAGGATGTGAAACATAATTACCTGCTCTTGCTAGCAATGTGCGAGCTGCTAAATCAAACTTGTGCCTTCGTGTTACTGCTGAGCGACCTCTAGCTGGTGGACCACTTCCAGAAGCTGCGTTCTCTGTGTGATCCAGATTATCAGGGCTACAAGTGCAAGTTTGAAAACAACATAACCTTTTAAAAACTATCACGAAAAGAAAGCACAGGTGCAACCTTGTTTGCGGTATTGGTTTTTTTTTTCTTCAAAGAGCTCTGATAATAAAGTATATTTAGGATAAAACTTTGAAACATACCTTTAATCCTTTGTAAAGCCCTTAGGTTATAGATACCTCATATTCTATGCTCTAAGAAATTGTTTCATCTTATTTTCAATTTTTTTTTTTGACAGGCAAAGTGGACAGTGAGAGAGAGAGACAGAGAGAAAGGTCTTCCTTTGCCGTTGGTTCACCCTCCAATGGCCGCCGTGGCCGGCGCACTGCAGCCAGTGCACCGCGCTGATCCAAAGGCAGGAGCCAGCTGCTTATCCTGGTCTCCCATGGGGTGCAGGGCCCAAGCACTTGGGCCATCTTCCACTGCACTCCCTGGCCACAGCAGAGAGCTGGCCTGGAAGAGGGGCAATCGGGACGGAATCTGGTGCCCTGACCGGGACTAGAACCCGGTATGCCGGCGCTGCAAGGTGGAGGATTAGCCTATTGAGCCACGGCGCTGGCCTCTGATTTTTAATTCTATCAGAAATTAAATGATGCTTAATAGATGTTCAAATTAAAGAGAGATAAAATATGACCTTGATTAAGTCTTCAATGATTAAAAACTTAAATTTAGGATGATTACAAATCCTTGCCTAGGAGAAACAGATACTTCAAAAGAAGTTATGAAATATATTCATGGAGCTAGTTAGAAAAGTCTGTATGTTAAGTAAAATGCATGCCTTGGTAACCCCATGACTCCATGGTTAAAATGAAAAATGGGTAAGACTTACAGATGTACTAAAGGTTAAAAGGATTTAGAGGGAATTGTAGAATATCTTAGTACATTTAATTTTAGGCTAGGCAATTTCACAGAATTCTTTCTGTGACTTAAAAAAGGGGACACAGTATACTAGATATTAAAAAGCTTTAGAACACATGAAAATGTAAATTTAATTATATTCAGAGAAAAGTTTTAAAAACATAATTCTACCAAATATGTTACTTAAATCAATTTCTAAAATTACCATGAACACTTTATATCACTGATATACAATTTTTACCACCATGTTTATTTTAAAACGTTTTACTTTATCAGTTTCCTTTTGTCAACTCAATTTTACATAAAAATTTTCTTCCTATGAAAATATCTATTAAAATAAAACTTCTCACATCATTTTTACCCTTCATAGAAACATAAGCTTGTAACTGATATGCTTGTCTTTTCTTATACCTATAGTGTTCGACTTTACACATGGCATTAGAAGCATTTATGTGGGAAACACGTTGGGCTTTGGAGGTGCCATTTACAACATATGGAACAGCACTACACAAAGTGAAATCTCACCTTTCACTAAAGCCCTCCTCCATTTCTGTAGCATCAGCTGATGGTATGTCTCCTGGTGATTGCAAATAACACGGATCATTTGACTTCCCGCCACTGCCTAGAACCGCTGCTCCATGCCTCGAGTCTGCTGTGCTGCCTGGCTGGGGCTCTTCCTCATCCTCATGCCCAGGGTGCTCTATCATCCACATGGCAAGGACAGTGATGTTCTGGGCATCAGCTTCTCCCCGAGCACCTGTGCAAAGGAAAAAGAGTCTGACACTGAACTTGGGCAAGGAAATTAGGTATTTATGCTATCATTTTAAGTGTGTTTGCCATGCTGTCCCTGTAACTATATCTGGCATTAAAAGCTTACCATGGTTTATTGTCTTTCATACAATGTATTTCCTTTAATACAATAGGACTTCTCATATTCACCATACTGATGTATACAAACTCATCCTACCTGTAGCTTCCATAGCTTTAATACAATAGGACTTCTCATATTCACCATACTGATGTATACAAACTCATCCTACCTGTAGCTTCCATAGCTTTAATACAATAGGACTTCTCATATTCACCATACTGATGTATACAAACTCGTCCTACCTGTAGCTTCCATAGCTTTAATACAATAGGACTTCTCATATTCACCACTCTGATGTATAAAAACTCGTCCTACCTGTAGCTTCCATAGCTTTGGCGATCTGCCGGAGAGAAAACCCCATTTCGAGCAAGGGGACTGCAATTGCTGGAGGAGGAGGAGAAGTTGAAAGTCTACTGCTCGGATCTGACAAGGCTGAGGCGAAAGAAAGACAAGTTAAGGGCACAAAAATCACTGCATACTACGGGAAAAAAAAGTGTTCTCACAGCAGCCACAAGTCCTGAATTTACTATTATCCAAATTTAACAAAATTTTATTTTATTGAAAATATGCTAAGCATGTGATAAATGCAATTAAATTTGTTTTAGCTATGTAAGGTTTTTCACACAGATAACCTTGCTAGTAATACAAAATACACTTCATGAAAAATTATTTAAAATTTTTAATTTTGAAATAATCTCCTGCTTACAAAACATTTCAAACTTAGAGAAATTCGTAAGGATAATCAAAGAACTCTTTTCCTCCTGGGTGACTGGAAAGTAGAAGACATGCTACTCCTTCTCCTCTGAACTTGTTAGTGTACAACTCCTACAAACAAGGCAAGGACATCCTCCTGTACAACCACAACACGATCATCAAAGTTGGGAAACTGACAGTTAACATCCAATGGAGATCCCACCTTGCCTTTACCAAATGTCCCCAAAATATTCTTTACAGCAAAGGATCCCATCCAGGATCATCTCTGCATCTTATTTAGTTGTCAAGTCTTTTAAGTCAAAAGTATACGATGTTTAGTTTATAAAATGTTTCCCAATTGGGTTTTTCTGATGTTTCCTCAGTATCAGATTTAGGCTATGCATTTTGGCAGGAGTACTACAAAGTGATGTTACGTTCTCAGTGCATTCTACTAGATGATATACAATTTCAATTTATCTAATTACAGGTAATCTTCACTGACCAAGTTAGGTGAGATCTGCCAGCTTTCTCTACTGTAAAGTTACTCTTCTACCTGACCCCTAAACCACCTTTATAATTATTTGTGTGGAGGCACTAAAATAAAATGTAAATATCCCATTCTTCAACAAATGTTTACTAACATACATTTATATTTATTGGCTGAATTATTATTATGGTCATAAATGATGGTTATCTAATACTATCATTTCTTTCAGAGTCATTAGTTGTATTCCATTCTAAGGCAAATTTTTTTCTCCATCAGTATGGACTTACAGATTCTTACTGGACTCATGAGTTACTGTACGTTTCTATGACTATCATTATTTATTTTTATGCCACAAACCTTAGATTTGGCCACTAGAAACCTCTTCTCTCTAGTTTCTACATATCCTTTAGGCATGTGCCCATCAATCTCTGAGCACTTTATTAGTTTCTGGCACAAGTTATTTCAGGCTCATCTCATCCTCATCTCTGAAATCAGCCATTTTTCCCAGGAGATCTGGGTTCCTTTTAGTAGAGAGCAGCATTTAGAAGACAAGATTGTGGCACCAGGTGTCCTTGGTGCTATTGAAGATTGAGTACTCCCAGGCCCTTCCAGTAGAAAGTGCTACTGGATACCCTCCGCACTCTGCTTGGCTCTGATACCTGATGCTGAACATTTTCTCATCCCACTCAGTCTCCAACACTCTAAAGCCAGGTCACTCCCCTGCACACAAGGAGCTCACTCACCCCAATCTGGCTTGATAGCCCCACTCTAGGCCATCATACCACCCACCTCCCAAATCCTGCTGGCATGAATGTCTACCTAGCTTGGCCCTACTTAATGGTGAAATAAGGGAGTGAGGGAGGGAAGAACTCTATGACTTTCATTTTTGCTCAAAAAAATTCAGTATTGCTATGATGACAGCACCTCTGATAATGACTGATAGACCTCTGCTCTGGCCATGAGGAAATAACAGAGATTGAACTTATCCTCCAACTTTAGGAAACCAAACAAAATATTTCACACATGAAACAGTTGTCTACAGACATTAGACAGCAGGCAGTGTAGGAAAGTAATCTGTGAATGAGGGAAACAAATGAGGTAAGTAATACATCTGGCCTCAGCTTGCTGCTGCAGTACAAGAAGGATGAACACAGACTAAACTCAGTGGCCTTTCTGAGTTGAGGAGACACAGCTTTTAATTCAGGGAGGTCAAGGTATCTAGAATACCAGGGCAGAATAGTAGAAAGGAGAAGCTATATGAGAATGAGAGAGCTGCACAGAAAGACAGCTCTAGAAATGTGCAAGGGGTTCCCTTCTCCCTCTCATTTCTTCAGCTGATACAGCAGATAGCCAAGTCTAGGCAAAGAACTACTCAGAAAGAGCAAGCAGAACAATCCCAGCTTAACACAGGGTTGGGAAGATATGGTATTACCATAAGCTGTAGTAAAAAGCCTATGTAATGTATTAGACACTGATAGAATACTAGTTGTAGGTAGTGGGCAAAAATTAGCCAAGACATAAGGCTATTCCAGTTCCACATAGCGAAGTTTAAAGGCAAGGCTTGAAAGGATCAAAGTATTTCCGAGTAATTTAACTGCATCCCCCCAAAAAAATTAAAGTATATTAAAAAAAATAGAGGGGCCAGGCAGGAGATGGTGGACTGGATGGGATGCGTTTTCATAATCTGGTGCTATGAGACCACACCATCTTCAGAGACACCAAGAAGTCAAACACTGTGTTCAAGCTGAAGTGCATCACTGAGGGCATTCACAAGCAGTTGCTCGACAAGTAGCAGCTGTATAGAGATGATTAGCTCTTAAATAATGGCAATAAGCTGAAGTGTAGTTCCACCAGCCAAACCGCACAGCGATAGGCCCTGGCCACAGCAGGGCTGACCTCCAGGCAGATGACGTCTTCAAGGCCTTGCACATTGAGTCCTTCTCCAGCCCTCCAGAATTGCCAGACATCATGAAGCTACAGGAGTCACAGAGCAGTGGCAACGAACAACCCAGGCAGAAAGAGCTCCCAGCCCAATCTCCAGAGGTCCATTCCACACAATGTCAAGAAGAAAATATTCCACCCAGCTAAAATTCACAACGTCTGGTATCCGATCAAAAATTACCAAGGATACAAAGAACCAGAAAAATGAAAAGAAAAATGAATCAACAGAAAGAGATCTAGAAATGAAACAGATGATACGGCAAAGACTCTAAAACAGGTATTATAAATGCAGTTAATACTCATTACTCACAGATCCCATATTTTTAAATCTGCCTACTAAACAAAATTTATTTACAAATATAACTTATTTGTGCTTTTGTGGTCATTTGTATACATGCATAAGGTGGCAAAAAATTTGAGTCTCCCAAGACTCAAAGTCAAAGTGATGCTCTGTCCCGTTTGAGCTTTCATACTATAAACAAGCACGGCTCCATGGGCCACTTACTGCATTTATTGTGTTTCTGTACTTTTTCTTGGCAATTTCACTGTTTAAAATGACCCCCGAGCACAGTGCTAACATATTGTCTAATGTTTCCAAGCACAAGAAAGCTGTAATGTGCCTTATGAAGACAACACATGTCAAGCATGAGTTATTATAATGTTGGTCATGAGTTCTGTGTTAATTACTAAATATAGTATATTAAATTTACATTAAATATTATATCTAAACAGAAAGTCACATAAAACAAGGTTATACAGGGGCTGGCACTGTGGCATAGGTTACACCTCCACTTGTAGTACTGACATCCCTTATGGACGCCAGTTCAAGTCCCAGCTGTTCCACTTCCAATCCAGTTCCCTGCTGATGGCCTGAAAAAGCAGTGAGGGACAGCCCAAGTGCTTGGGTCCCTGTACCTGTGTGGGAAACCTGGAGGAAGCTCCTGGCTTCTGGCTTTGGACTGGCCCACTTCCGGCCATTGCAACCATATAGAGAGTGAGCCAATTTGATGAAAGATCTCTGTCTCTCCCTCTCTCTGTAACTTTGCCTCTCAAGTAAATAAATAAATCTTAAAAAAAAAAAAAAGGTTATATAATGATCAGTTGATGAAAATGTGACCAGAAACCTGATCTTGTATTTCCCCTAAAAGCAATTGTTCAGTATTTTCTACTTCTGTGTTCATAGTGCCTTCTTAGAACATACCAGTTGTTAATAGTGAGAATCAACTGTTACTCCATATATTCAGTAAGGCAGAGGAAAGATTGAGCACGTTAAACAGACAATGGAAGATGGAAAGAAAAAAAAAAGATGCAAATCAAGCTTTTGGAGATGAAAAACTACAGAGTCTGAATGGAAAAGTAATAGGATAAGATAAACAGCAGATTAGACACTGCAGAAGAAAAAATTACTGAATAAAAGATTCAGCAATAAAATCTCTACAAAATGAACAACAATTCATTATGGGTTTCTTAGTATATGTAGAAGTTAAATGTATGACAATAAAAAGTGTGAATGCTGAGCAAGGAGACATAAAAGCACCTTGTTATAGAAATTTTTTACCATATAGAAAACATTACAATATCACTTGAAGGCAGACTGTTGTAACTAAAGATGTGTACCATAAACCTGAAAGCAATCTCTAAAAATACAAAATAGAGCTTATAAGCCAACAAAGGAGATAATACAGATTAATAAAGAATACTCATTTAATTCAAACAAAGTAGAAAAGGAAGAAAAGTAGAACAAGGAACATATGGAACAAAACAGAAAGATGGTGAATTTAAATTCAATCATATCAACATATACATTTAATGTGAATGGTTGGAACACCCCAATTAAAAGGCAGAGAACATCAGACACAACTAAGCAAAATCCAACCACGGGCTGTCTTTATAAAACATTAAACATAAAGATAACATGTGCTAAAGGTAAAATAATGGGAGAAGATATACCAATTTAATAATACTTTTTTTTAAAGGAGTGGTAATATTAGTATCAGAGAAAGTAGGTTTCAAGGCAAAGAATATTATCATGGATAGAGTCATTTCATGATAAAAGAAGTCAATTCATTAAAGACATAAGAATCATAAATGTTTATGACAGACCTTTAAAATACATTAAACTCAAACTGAGAAATGAAAAGGGAAATGACAATTCCACAATCACTATCTGAAATTTCACTGTCAATTGCTCAATAACTGATAGAACAATTTGACAAAAACAATCAGTGAGGTTAAAAAAGACTTGGAGAATACTATTAACCAATTTGACTTCACGAACCATTTATAGAACACTCCATTCAACAATAGTACAATACACATTCTTCCCAAGTACACTTGGAATATTTACCAAAATAGACCATAAAATGAACTACAAAACAAGTTACAATAAAAATTTAAAAGAACTGAAATTATGCAATGCTTTCTAACAGAAGTAAAAATCAGTAGCAGAAAGATACCTAGAAAAACCTCAAATATTGAAAATTAGTAATATACTTCCCAATTAACCCAAAGGCCAAAGAAAACACCAAAGGTTAATTAGAACTTTCCACTGAATGAAAATGAAAACACAGCATTTCAAAATGTATAGGTTTAAGCTACCACAAGAATATAGAGGGAAAGTTATAGCACTAAAAATGACTATATTAGGAATGAAGAAAGAGCTGATAAACTGATGTATAGTACTTTCTTTCCAAATAGCCACAATTCAATCTATAGCTTCAAAATGGGGGCCGGCACCGTGGCTCACTTAGCTAATCCTCCACCTGAGGCGCCGGCATCCCATATGGGCACTGGGTTCTAGTCCCAGTTGCTCCTCTTCCAGTCCAGCTCTATGCTGTGGCCTGGGAGGGCAGAGGAGGATGGCCCAAGTGCTTGGGCCCCTGCACCCTCATGGGAGACCAGGAGCAAGCATCTGGCTCCTGGCTTTGGATTAGTGTAGCTCCAGCCATAGCAGCCACTTGGGGGGTGAACCAATGGAAAAAGGAAGACCTTTCTCTCTGTCTCTCTCTCTCTCACTGTCTAACTCTATCTGTGAAATTAAAAAAAAAAAAAAATGGAATAGACAGTTCAGTTTGATGGGGCAGTTCCCCAGTATATAAATCACTGCTTTACCTTCACTGAAGACAAAACAGAATGCCCATGAAATAAAGTCCCACACATCTGAAATGTCAAGAGGTTTGGGTATCATAGTGCATGACAGCACACGCACCTGTGCGGTTAGCTGGCCTTGCTGACTGCGAATCAGGAGAAGTTAAACTTTGCCTCCTTCCTACTTCATCAGAAGGAGAGGTTGGTAACGATGATATTGGAGGAGTCTGTGCACGACGTGTGGGAAGTACAGTGGTAGTTGGGTAACTAGAGAACATTTGCCTTTAAGAAAATAACAGTGGTTAGCATAAAAATCCAATTAAGAAAATAATATACACATCACAACCTTCTTATAGAAAAATATACAACTTGGAAGATTATACAGATTAGCTATGATTTAATGGATATGAAGAGACTCCTCAGTGTTTACAATCATACAGTACTTTGACCATAAAAGTAATAAAACTTTATCATTTACTTGTTGAGCAAAATGTACACAACACAGCAGGTGGAAGAAATACAGAAGCTAACAAAATAGATGAAAAATGCCTGCCTTCCTGGAACTCTTCTTCTACTATAATACCAAGATAGTAATTGTATTTTAATATGCATAAAATAGTTGCAGACTAAGGAAGATAGATAAGTTATAATTACTTTAAACATAAGTTTACTTGAGGCCAGCACTGTGTAATGCTGAGTAAAGCCACTGCCGGAATGCCAGTATCCCATATGCATTCCAGTTTAGATCCTGGCTGCTCCACTTCTGATCCAGTTCCCTGCTAATGTGCCTGCGAAAGTAGCGAATAATAGTCCAAGTGCTTGGGCCCATGCACCCAAGTGGGAGACCTGGATGGAGGTCAAGGCTCCCAGCTTCAGCCTGGCCCATCCTCACCTGTTGCAGCCATTTGGGGAGTGAAGCAGTGGATAGAAGATTCTCTTTCTCTCTCTTTCTCTCTCTCTCCCTCTCTCATCACCCTCTAACTCTAAATTTAAATAAATAAATCTTTACAAAAAATAAGTTGACTTGCTAGCCATGAAACTATTCACATGGACTTAAACTAATAGCTTATGGACAAGTTATGGAAAGAAAAAAATAATTGTCATAGTCACCCAGCACAACTGAAAAACAGAATATGGAGGATATAGCAACTGAACCGAGTGGGGAAGGTACAGAGGAGGCAGCCCCTCTGGAGCTGAGAAAGGATAGGGATGAGACAATAAAGTCTAAGAAGATACTCACTGACTGCTCTTTAGAGTTGTCCAAGAGGAGGAGGAACTTCCTAAGCATCAAAAAGGCTCTGTTTGTCTAGTCAAGTAACGGATCAATGGTACATGCACGGGGAGCTGTAGTTCCCTGATTTTTCTCTCTTTAACTGATGCATACCCAGGCAGAGACAACCATAGCTCTAATCAAGTCCCAACCAATAGCAGGGAAATGAAGACTGAGAAGAAAGGAGTTTCAGACAATGAGAAAAAAAGAAAGAAAAGAAAGGAGTCAAAAGGCCTGGTGAAATGCCTGCAGGAGCAAGGGGGCTCGATTCTACTGTGGATCTCATGCCTACACCAGTCACAGCTTCAAACGTGACAAGGAGTCACGGAGGCACCACGGATGCCTTGGATTCCATAATTGCCACAGTGGTTAAAACACATATTACAATTGCCTATCATTTCTTTCTTCCTCCTTTTTTGAACACAAGTACTTCCTGGAACTATTGCTCAAGTGAAACAGCGAAGAAGCAGGAGATGCCTGGAGACAGACAACCATAGTTACAAGGACTACTGTTCCTTCTGCACAAGACCATAACAGTACTTCTCAAAGTGCGAGCTGAAGACCTTTGCATGAGATTCACTAAGGAAAATTAATTAAAAGCAAACAAACTATGGGCCCCACTAAACCGAATGAATCAGACTTCCTGGGAGCTATAGCCCCAGAGCTTTACAAAGTCTCTCAGGTAGTTCCTATGCACTCCAAACTGTGAGAGTCACTACAAGAACAACTCCCCTCCTCCAGTAAGATGCTGCTCTACACAATAGGAAAAACAGCAACCTGTAAACTAAGGCAAGCAGGAAAAGAAGTAAGAAAGGGAGAGGTAGACTTCTAATTCACTTAAGCTATATAAGAAAGCTCACACAGCAGTTTCTCTCTAAAGGTCTTCTCTCAAAATATTCATTTATGTATACTTCTGGCAGGAGCTTCATATGGGTCTCCCACATGGGATTGGAGCCCAAGCACTTGGGCCATCTTCTGCTGCTTTCCTAGGTGAATTAGCAGAGATGTATCACAACTGGTGTCCCTATGGGATGCTGGCATTGCAGGCTGTGGCTTAACCCATTACACCACAATGCAGGCCCCAGAGAAGCATGTTAAGACACACTCTTTGAATTGAAAAGTTGTTTGAGGAGCTGGTGCTGTGGTGTAGTGGGTAAAACAGCCACTTGCAACACCAGCCCATTATGGGTGCCACTTTGTGTTCTGGCTACTGCACTTCTGATCCAGCTCCCTGCTGATGTGCCTGGGAAAGCAGGGAAAGAATGCCCAAGTGCTTCAGCCCCTGCACCCACGTGGGAGACCCGGATGAAGCGCCTGGCTTTGACCTGGCTCAGTTCTGGCTGGTGTGGCCATTTGGGGAGTAGAGGGAAGATCAATCTCTCTCTTTCTTTTTCTGCCTTTGCCTCTCTATAACTCTGCCTTCCAAATAAATAAATAAATATTTTTAAAAAAAATGTTGTTTGATCTTACATTAAGAATGACAGTAAGAAATATGCCTAAAAGGGAAATAGTCCAAGAAAATCATTCTCATGGAGATGAGCTTTTTCTGCATACTCTCAAATTCAAAATAGAAGCATATACTGTAGAGAAAAAAAAGTATCCAAAAGTCTATCTCCTCCCCTCCCCTCAGAGCAATGTGGCCCCGGAGGGATGGAGTGTGAGAGCACTTGCTGGATGGCAGCGTGGACAACTAGCTCCAGGGGTCGTCACTAACAGGGAAGTTATAAAACTTCTGAAGGACATTTCCAACTTCAGCCAAATGAGTCTGACTATCTGATCTTAGGTTTTCATCTAGCTCTGGAACACTATGATTCAATTGGGCATACTACTCCTAAAAGAACAACCACGTCCTCGGAACAGGAAGCATCAGGGGGGGCAGACAGTAGAGGTCAGCTTCTCTACCTGAGCAGGCTAAGTGGCATCACTCCTGGGGACTCAGAGGCAGGCACCGTCTCTGTGTCAGTGACTGGGGTGGTGGCAGTTGTCGTGTCCTCCAGGGAGCTGCTCATGAAGGATGTGGTACTCGAGGCCGAGGGGCTGGTGGTGACTGGTGTCTGCGCCTGCTGGGCGTGGTCACTTTCTTCAGCTTGTTGATCAATCTCTGTACACCAAGGTGAAGGTCAAGAAACAAGTAAAAACTTAGCTTTTCAAAGTGACAGTGGAAATGTAAAACTTTTAATTTTAAAGGTCTCTCAATATATTTCACAAGTATCAATTTCTATGAAAGATTTACCCTAAAAACTTACATGCATATATTTTATATCATTATATTCAGTACCCTGGTCTCTACAGACACTACTACTCATTTCTGCTTTTAGAGAAGAGTTTGCTTCCTTTAAAAAGTCTCGGGGACTAGTACTGTGGCACAGTGGGTTAAGCTGCTACCTGCAGCAATGGCATCCCATATGGGCACAGTCCTAGTTCTTGCCATTCCATTTCTGATCCAGCTCCCTGCTTATGGCCTGGGAAAACAGCAGAGGATGGTTCAAGTGCTTGGGATCCTGGCTTCAGCCTGGCCCAGCCCCAGCTGTTGCAGCCATTTGGGGAGTGAACCAGTGGATAGAAGATTCTCTCTCTCTCTCTCTGCCTCTTTGTAACTCTCTGTAACTCTGCCTCTCTGTAACTCTGCCTTTCAAACAAATAAATAAATCTTAAAAAAATTTTCCTTACATAAAATACACAGACCACGGAAGTAGGAGACTTTAACATGTCTCTGAGAAGCTTTCAGAATATTACATATTTTGAATCAAACCAATAAACTTTGGTACTTTTGTGGCATGAGTTAAGTTTCAATTTTACAAACTTTAACAATGATCATGATGATCACTTTTTCAAAAAAGATATTTATTTATTTGAAAGAGTTATAGAAGAGGCCAGTGCTGCAGCTCACTTGGCTAATCCTTCACCTGCGGCGCTGGCACCCCAGGGTTCTAGTCCCTGTTGGGGCACCGGATTCTGTCCCTGTTGCTCCTCTGTGTTGCTGTGGCCCAGAAAGGCAGTGGAGGATGGCCCAAGTGCTTGGGCCCTGCACCCGCATGGGAGACCAGGAGAAGCACCTGGCTCCTGACTTCGGATTGGCGCAGCGCACCAGCCGTAGCAGCCGTTGGGGGGTGAACCAACAGAAGGAAGACCTCTCTCTCTCTCTCTCTCTCTCTCTCTCTCACTGTCTAACTCTGCCTGCCCCCCCCCCCCAAAAAAAAAGAAAAGAAAAGAAAGAGAGACAGACAAAGAGGTCTTCCATTCACTGGTTCACTCCCCAAGAGGTCACAACTGACAGGGCTGAAGCAGGCTTAAGCCAGGAGCCAGGAATTGTAACCAGGTCTTCCATGTGGGTGGCAGGGGCCCAAGCACTTGGGCTGTTTTCCACTACTTTTCCCAGGCCATTAGCATGGAACTGGATCAGAAGTGGACCAGCAAGGTCATGAACTGATGTACATATGGGATGCCAGTGTTGTAGGTGGTGGCTTTACCTGCTATGCTGCAACACCAGCTCCAATGATGTTCATGTTCTAGTGCTGTGAATGTTTAAAACAGACAATTATAGGGGCCAGCACCGTGGGTCACTTGGTTAATCCTTCGCCTGCAGCACCAGCACCCCATATGGGCACCGGGTTCTAGTCCCGGTTGCTCCTCTTCCAGTCCAGCTCTCTGCTGTGGCCTGGTGTGTGGAGGATGGCCCAAGTGCTTGAGCGCCTGCACCTGCATGGGAGACCAGGAGGAAGCCCCTGGCTCCTGGCTTCGGATCAGCGCAGTGCCAGCTGTAGTGGCCATTTGGGGGGTAAACCAATGGAAGGAAGACCTTTCTCTCTGTCTCTCCCTCTCTCTGTTTATAACTCTACCTGTCAAATAAATTAAAAAATAAAACAGAAAATTATAGATAGATAATTATTGTTAACATAAAAGTAACAATAAGAACTGTTTAAGGTGCTGGTGTTACGACAGTGTTTTAAGATGCCACTTGTGACCCTGTCGTCTAGTTGGAGTCCTGGCTATTCCATTTCCAATCCAGATCCCTGGTAATGGGAAAGCAGTGGAAAACTGTCCAAGTGCTTGGGTCCCTACTACTCAAGGGGAGACTGGGATGGAGTTCTAGACTCCTGGCTTTTGCCTGGCCCAGGCTTAGCCATTGCAGGCATCTGGGGTATAAACCAGCGAATGGAAGATCTTTCTCTCTTCTCCTCCCTTTCTGTCTGCCTTTCAAATAAACAAACAAATCTTTTTAAAATACACACACACACTTGACAATGCAAAGATGGAATAATTTGCAAAAAAAAAATTATAAAAACAAAACAGAAAGAACTGTTTAACCTTCCAAAGGAAAAATATGAAGACTGCTTTGGCCAAAAATAAATTTTACAAATCATTTAGAGAATATATAACATCTGATACTTTTGAATATAAATAATTTGAACAGCATGCACGCACGCACGCGCACACACACACACACAGACACACACACCAGTTAAACATACCTTGCTTAATTTTGCCCCCAAACTGGTCTTCCAAAAGCCCATGGACGACTAATTTATAGATCATGGCTTGAGCACGTTCCAGATCAGCTAATCCCAATGCTCTCTTTATGGGCGACCGCATGACTGCTCGCTTCACCATGTGTCGCATCAAGAACTGCAGGGCTGCACGCATCTCCACATCTTCGTGAACAACTGGAGAACTTGCACAGTCCGAGTTGTGGCCATTTTCAGCCAGAACTTTTGGTATCAGCAATAGCTCAGCATATTTACTACAGCCAAGAAGAGCACTCAGCGATTTCATAGCACCGAGGTAGAGATAGGACAGCTGGACTGCTCTGATTTCTGACTGGGCTATGTCATGGTTTTTGGATATATGTTCATGATTTTTTCTTTTTCCTTCTGTTATTTGATGTTGGGATTCTACACCTGGCAGCGTCGGATCTAAAGAAAACGAAGCTATTTCACTCTCTGATTTGGAGCTTGTGGTGCCCTGACTTTTGACATCGTCTGATGTTAAGCCTGTGCGCGCGTCTAAGGCAGATTCACTCTCGGGTTTCTGCTCAGTGTCGCCTTTCTCCTCAGACTCGTGACGGTGTTTCTTTTCATGCCGCTTGGTGCTCTGTTTCCCCATGTCTTCATGAATGCCAGTCAGATATGTTAGGTCCAGCAGCACAGATGCTGTTAGGCCTCGGAATCGGGCCACATCAAACGGCAGTGGTTCACAGGGCTCCAGATTATACAATGGAGTATCACTAGGCGACCAAAAAGTTGGGAAGCTTTAATAAAGATCAGAATGACACAGGAAGAAGCAAGTGAGGGAAAGACAGGAGGAAGGTACAGAAAATAATGTAGACAAAATAAGATGTATCATGTATACAATACAGAGAATAACTTACACAAACTAGAAATGTCATTGCAAACAGAGAGATAAATGAATCTATTATGAGAAAATGGAGAGGTGTGATGCTAAATGCCAAAGCAATGAGATGTACATGGTTTTCAAATGAGGATATTCACTACTACATAACGTAAGCTAGGAGCTGGCAAATGGTCTGTAAGGGGCCACAGGTGAAATATTTTAGATCTTGCAGGGCAGATGGGCTCTGCTGCAAAAACTCAACCCTGCCATCATAGGGCAAAGGCAGCCACTGATGCACCTAACAAATGGTGTGGCTATGTAAATCTACTTGCAAACCAGGAGATGGGCCAGAGGTAGTTTAAGCTAGTTGGGAAATTTGTAAAATAAATCTAGGTTATTAGGTAGGTAATGGCCATTTATAGCCTATTTCAGACTTTGATTCATTAAAAATTTACTTCTTAGTCTTCAATTGATGTTTCTAAATTATAATTTAACCATAAATATAAATATATATTTCTTGATATCCGACAACAATTTCCTAAAGTTTAACAATAATCACACAAAATGTACAGAAAGCTGTAGTAAGTACTTACACAAAGTTTAGTCATGTCAACCTAAATCTTGGTCTTATCTTAATCTTCCTAATCTTATTTTGCCTTTGCCTCATTATTTTTAATTCTAAACTAAGCTTTCATCTTATCAAGGCATGACAAATCCTTTCTGAAATAAGGCAAAGGACAGAAGAGAAGACAGACATTGTCACTGCTCTCTCACTTGTGGAATCAGAGGAAGACGAAGTTCATTAGCCCCTCAAATGTGTGTGAACATTACATATGTGTATTTTTCACATATGAGAAAGTTAATCACATTCACTGAATTTTAAGACAGTAATACTTCCCAAAAACCACTAAGAACCACTGTTTTAGATATTGTTCCAAGTTATATTAACATATAACATTATGGGAGTCACATTAGGCAATATAATGAATAACATAAAAGCAATAATTTCATGTGAAGACTCTCCAAAAACCTCATAGGAGATGTGAATTATTTAAAAACTATACATAAATTTAAAACTTTTTTTTGCACTAAAATAAGCATATCTTTCGATGCTATTTTCTGTGAACTTATTGAAGTACCACCGTATTTTCAAATGATACAATTACATAGCAGCATTAAACAACTGAATCTCCTTATGAATGGATATATTTGATATAACTTTTCAGACATTTAAAGTTTTTTACACAAATCCTATCTAAATTGCAGAAACAACTAAATTCTTTTAAATATCTTGCTTGTGTCAAATAATAATGTAATTTTCATATTTATTCCAAATGTTGCACATTGACAGGATAGAATTATGTGCTTTAAAAAATGCAAAGCAAGAATACTTAAAACAACAGATAATTCAAAACCCAATTTTAGTCATTCACACATTCCCATCATATAGTCTGAAATCTCCTAACACAAAATGTAAATGAATCAACTGGTTGGCTTTTTACTCTCTCATTGTGTAATGGAAATGATCAGAAAGCAGAAAGCCAAATGAAAAATATAGAGAAGCCCAGTTAAACCTAAACTAGTGAGCTTGTCATTTCTTCTGCAGACAAAATAAAATTTAAAAACTACATATTCTACAAACCACTAATATTTCAAGGGACAGAGGTTCAAGAAATATTCCTTTATGAAATCAATACCCAGCTCTATGAAAAAAAAATTTAAGAAAGTGAACTGGAAGCTCACCTAAAATACATAATTACTCACTGTCCATGGACAGTGGCCC